>CM056725.1:19760509-24560509 GCA_029844215.1 Przewalskia tangutica
ATTCTAGCGGTCCTCGAGCCGCGTTTATACTTTGTCCGGCCCGGCGGATCGGAGGCCTCGCTGATGTCGTCACGGTGTACCTTATCGGTTTCGGGTTTGATGTTTATGCCTTGATAGATCGGGTTCTACTACGTCCTATATATCTCCCACTTGTTGCTAGTAGGATAGGGATAGAGCACGAGTCCATAGACCGCTTTCGAGGTAGCTACGCCGATGGGTGATTCGGTGGTAGCTCGGCGGGTATATAGGGCTTGTCCTGTGACCATTCTGATCGTCGGACCACTGGCCGACTTGATAGAGTTGGAGATGATTGACTTGGCGTGATTATGGGGATGGATTGGCTGGCTTCTTGCTATGCCAATGTAGGCTGAGAGAGAGAAGTAACGGTTCAGATTTCTGAGGCGGTTGTTGAGTGGGAGGGCGCGGTATCGGCAGGGGTAGGTTTATTTCCTACCTCGAGGCTAGGAAGATGGTGCGAAGGGTATATCTACCATCTAGTTCGAGTGTTTGATCACGAGTGCGATGCACCATTTTCATCGATTCCGTAGTCAGAGTTCCAGGCGTGTTCGGATGACCTCGGGTATCCCTCCCGAGAGAGATCGAGTTTTGTATTGACATATTGCCGGATACCGGCTATTTCCATTCCGCCATACGAATGGCACTGCCGAGTTGAGAAAGTGAAGGACCGGTGAGGATTTCTTTGGAGAAGGGCCATTAGGCCAGTGTTTCCCGGAAATGTATGTATGTTCGTGAAGAAGAAGGGCGGGGCGTTGCGCATGTGTGTTGATTACAGGCGGTGAACAAGGTGACCATTAAGAATGTATACCCCTTCCGGGATTGATGATTTGTTCGACGATTGCAGGGCGCGAGATGTTTCTCCAAGATTGATCTGCGTTCGGGCTATCATCAGGTTCGTGTCAGAGAGGTGGATGTCCCTAGGACTGCATTCCGGACCCGGTACGGGCATTATGAGTTCAGGGTCATGTCTTTTAGGTTGACCAATGCTCCGGTGGTATTCATGGATTTGATGAACCGAGTGTTCAAACCATTTTGACACGTTGTGATAGTGTTCATTGATGATATCTTAGTTTATTCTCGCTCGGGCGGGAGCGTGCGGAGCATTTGAGACGTCTTGTGATTCTCGAGATCAGCGATTATGCGCCAAGTTTTCCAAATGTGAGTTTTGGTTGACTTGATGGCGTTTCTTGGGCATATTGCCGAGGCTGATGGCATTCAGTGAATCACGGCGAATCGGCGGTCGAGGACTTGGCCTGAACCTCTACTCCGGCCAGAGGTTCGCGATTTTACGGGCGCCGCAGGTTATTACTCGGTTCGTGGAGAAGTTTGCTTATCTGCACCATTGACTAGGCTGACTCGGAAAGCGGCCAAGTTCGATGGTGATGCTTGTGGCGGGGTTTCGATTCTTGAAAGAGAGATTGGCGGCCGCCCCGTTCTTACTCTTCCGGAGGTCGGATGGTTATGCCGTGTATTGTGATGCGTCGGGCATCGGGTTGGGATGTGTGTTGATGCGGCATGGCGGGGTTATAGCATATGCATCCCGACGGTGAGCTCTGAGAGGAACTACCCGCATGATTTGGAGTTGGCGGTATGATTCACGCTTTGAAGATCTGGAGGCCTTGTTTGTATGGGGTTCGCGTGGATATTTATACGGACCACAAGAGCCTCGGTATATCTTGGCGGAGGAGTGAACTTCGGCGAGGCGGTGGTTAGAGTTGCTTAAGGATTACGATGTTGATATCACGTACCACCGGAAGGCCAATGTTGTGGCGGATCTCTTAATCGTAGGTCGATGGGGCCTATCGGATATCGACTAGAGAGGAGGGACATGGTTCGTGATTTGCATCGATTAGCGAGCCTTGGTGTCCGTTTGATTGATTACGATAGCGATGGGGTTAGAGTTCGTGAGGTTGCAAGTCTTCCATCGTCGAGGAGGTGAAGAGGCAGCGATTCGAGATCGGCTTTGATTCGATATCGTGTCTGACTCTTACGTGAGGCAAGGGTCGCACGAGGTAGCACTTTTTGATGGGGTGCTAAGGTTTGAAACGGTGTGTGTTCGGATGTTTGAGGACTTGTGAGTTCTTGGGGAAGCACTGCAGTAGCGTTACTCTATCCATCGAAGTGCGACCAAGATGTACGCGACCTTAGATACGTGTATTGGTGGGATGGCTTGAAGAGGGCGTTGCGAGTTCGTAGCTCGGTGCGTGTTGTCGGTGAAGGTAGAGCACGGAGGCACGGTGGTTTATTGAGGCGATAGAGATCCCGACTGGAAGTGGGAGGTAATCAACGTGGACTTAATGCGCGGATTACCTCGCACTCGGAGGAGACATGATTCTATATGGGTTATCGTCGTGGTTGTGAAATCAGCCCACTTCTTCCGTCGGGCGACTTTTTCGGTGAGGATTATGCGAGACTTTACATCCAGAGATCGTCGGTGCATGGAGTCCCTGCTGATCATATCGCAGGGGAGCCCGGTTCAGCTAACTTCGGAGGTCGCTTCAGAGGGTTTAGGGGCCTTGGTGAGCACAGTGCTGCATTTCATCCATGACGGACGAGCCAGGCGCGCTATCCGGACTGCGAGGATATCTTTGCGAGCATGTTATTGACCGATGGTAGTTGGGAGATCATTTGCCTCTGGTTGAGTTCGCGTATAATAATAGCTACCACTCCGGCATTCGGATGGCGCCTTATGAGGCCTTGTATGGGAGGAAGTGCGGTCGCCTATAGGTTGGTTCGATGTGGGCGAGGGCGGCTAGTGGGACGGTTGATGCAATGACGATGGATAAGGTGAAGCTTATCGAGGCGGCTATTGTGACTCAGTCGGCAAGTCGTATTATGCAGATCATCGTCGTCGGCATCTTGAGTTCGAGGTTCATGATTGGGTTTTCCTAAAATTATCGCCCATGAAGGTGTGATGAGATTCGGGAAGAAGGGAAACTTCGACTTCTAGATACGTTGGGCGTTTGATTGTCGCGTGGTAGGCAAGGTTGCCTATGAGTTGAATCTGCCGTCCGATCGGAAGCGATGCATCCGGTTTTCACGTGTCTATCTTGAGAGATGTATCGGGGATCCGTCTAGGGTACACCGATTGGCGATGTCGGTGTGGCCAGGGGTTATCGTGTGAGAGATTCCCATAGCGATAGTCGATCGTCGGAGTTAGGCGTCTGCGGACCAGGGCGTGGCCGAGTCAAAGTCTTGTGGCGGAGCGAGCTCGAGGAGGAGATGGCGTGGGAAGCCAGGAGGACATGAGGCGGAAGTATCCTCTTTATTCCCGCCTCGAGTAAATTCACTTTCCTACTTGTAAATTTTCGTTATCGTTTACGCCTAAGTGTTGCTGCGTGGCGTGTGTGGCATTTACAAGTGTTTAAGCTTCTTCGATAATCTGTCTTGGGAAGGAACATTCGAACGAATGTTTCTAAGGAAGAATGTTATACCGTATTTCCAGTATGTGCGTAAAGGAATCGTCACGAAAAGTCTAGCCTTAAAGATAAGCCTTGGGCGTTTTTTTAGGCACGACTCACTAAGCGAATAGTTTTCCGGAAAGCGTTTCCCACGGCTTTCGTAGGGGTAAATTCCGGCTATGCCATTTCTAATTTTGCGGATTTTCCAGAGGCGAAACATTTTGGACCAGCGGGAGCAACGCTGGCACCTCCCATTGGTGGACTCGAATCGATCCATGGGCGAAATTGGAGAGCCAAGGCACGTTTTTGTGCCTTGTGCACAATCGAGGTTGGTAGGATATTTGTGTTTAGTTAATCCTCACCCTACACTTGCCTTGCACTTGTCTTCATCTTGGCCGTTGGTTGGCCAAGGCTTGAGCTATAAATACCCGCAGAGATGAAGAGTTATTCATCCACAAAGTTATCTTCCAAGTCTAAAAATCCTCTCCTCTCCTTTAAGCTTTTAGTCCAACACCTCTTCCCTCCTCGTAGTGTGGCCGAGAGCCTACCCCCTAGCCTGGCGAAATCTACCCTCCCTTGGTAGAAAAGTTACCTTCTTGTATCGTTATAATTCGCAATATACCATAGCCGAAATATCTTTGTAATTAGTCTAAGTTGTTTAGAACTTCTAAGGTTCTTGGAGCATACATCTTAGTAGCAAAACCTTGCTCAGGTGCGACTTTTTCTAGGATATTATTGGGCTTCTGAGGTAATAATCCTAACCTCTTTTGTATTAGAGAATGCATCTTTGTAGAAGTATAAGAATAAGTATTAATCACTTGAAGGGTTTAAAGAAGAATAATCAAATCTTACATAGAATTTGTTTTCTGATGAACTTATATAGCTCATGGGTAGGGAGGTCTTGACTTTCCATAGAATTGTGAACCCTCTGTTTAGAATGACCTTGAGTAGTCCTTGATAGATATCTGTGACTATTATAGGTGACTCTCTGCGACATATTGACTTGGCGGTGGTTTTGTTGAGAAGGTATGTGATTCTTCCTAAAGCATGATATTTTACAATATAACTACGGATGTCTTTGACTTAAGCACGAATAATACTTACGGCAATGCCTCACGGCTTAAGCACGAATAATACTACGCAATGCCTCAAGCAAGCTGAATAATACTTGCAGAATGCCTCGGCTTAAGCCTGAATAATAAAGAACTGAAAACATTTCAAAAGACTACTGAATCATATTAACAGAAGAGAACTAATTGGTTTTTAAAACAGAAGCTTAAGAGTTATACTAGCTTTATGGGAAGTAAGTATAACCACTTAAGATTTATAAAAGAAACAAGTTTGCCTATGTGTTTATAACAGACTTATATTGAATTGTGAAAAGAATAATAAGATGGTTTGATAAGTAGACATGATATGATGCTATGTGTGTTAGTGTCTTGTAACGTTTGTGAAAAAGAGTATGCTTGTTGTGATTATGTTGTTTAAAGATAAGTACATTATGTTAGTATACTATCACTCACCTCTTGAGATGATCAGGGGTTGCTTCCCTCCGACGCGGGGTAGACTCGTGCGTGGACCAGGACCGTGATTCGAGAATACCCATGCGGGTCAGGGGCTGCGAGCTACGAGTTCGTGTTAGTATGCGGGGTTATACCTCATGCGGTCATGTGGCCATGCGACAACGAGTCGGGGCGATCCGAGGAGTAGCTACCCTCGACGCGGGTTATACCATGCGGGCCCGTGAGTGGCCTATCGGACTCAGAGTCGAGATTAAACTTCGAGAATGATGATATGGGCGAGTGGCCTGTTTCGATCATTGCGGCCTAGACAAGACCTATTACGATTACCTATTGTTGCTCTGCGTTTGTGATGTGGCTTTACGTGCGGTTTCCTGGTTGTTTCACATATTTGTAAACCGGTTTTAAAATGATATGTTTTCATTTAAGTATTTTACGATTTCGCATACTTAGTACTGTTGTCTTGACCTCCTTGGGGGCTGCGTTCATGCCGCAGGCGGCAGCAGTGCTAGATCCGCATTCTTAGGATCCCTACGTTGGTGTCAGGAGCTCCGTCTCTTAGGAGGCTCTACTTTTGGTATGATCTCCACATTGTCAGATAGTTTTATCTGATCGAGGTATGGCGGGGCCGTCGCCATAGTTGTATATTTCCTTAGGTCTGTAGTCATGTTATGCAGTGTCGGATGTAGCGCTAAACCATGATTTTATATATATATCGTAGAAAGCGATGTTTTCTCACATAAAGCGTGTCTTACTTTATAAAGCTGTTTCATGTCTTGCTTTATATTTCGTACATTACTCGATGTATGACTACTTGGGTGCCGGTAAAGCACCGATCCACGGCCCCGCAGGGTCGTGACAGACGCCACTTTGTCCTCTTGCGGGTGACAAGTGTCACCCTCGTTGGTCCAAAATATTCCATCTCTCGGAAAAATCATAAAATTATAAATGACATGGCGAATTTTCCTACGCAAGCTTTGAAAAAGCGTTTACGAAGCGATTCTTTCGGGTTGTGAACAAAATTTTCGGTCTATGCCTAACTTAAGGCTCAAACTTTCTACGTGCGTCCTCACGCATACCTGGAAATACGGTATAACATTCTCCTCCTTAGAAACATTCGTCGAATGTTCCTTCTAAGCCTCAAACACACAAGTGCTTGTATAGTCTTCACTACTATACTTACGAAAACAATCATGCGTACTGGCCACAAAATAACATATAAGAAATACTTACATCCAAGTCCACGAGGAATCACTTAACATCACCAAAACTCCTACAGAGGTCTAAAATATACTCCATTCGCACCTTACTTTACAAAAGTAATGATCACATCTATCTTCTTAACACAAGCTTGCTTCCCTTACTCGTCATACCGCTCGTACATTAGAACTCTTTCTCATACCTTACCACATTTACATTCTTGGGTTCCAAATCTGGGTTACTACCTCCAACTTGGTCATCATTGGAACAATGCGGATGGATTTTGATACTTTTCGAACATAGCAACAAGAAAGACCGGAAATACTGCCTCCTACGTTGGACGGCAATGCCCACTATAGGCAACTTGGCCTATCCTTCAAAGGATCTGAAAACGCTCCAAGTACCTCAGGCTAAGTTTCCTCTGTTCTCCAAAACTCGTCACACCCTAACCACATTAAAAGCAGTGTGAACCGTGTCCCGAACGCGCAACATCGAACCAATCGGCCGAAACTTACACTTCCGCCTTACAAGGCTTCATAAGGCAATATCAACAACGAAATGGTAGCTAAAAACACTTCCTCAATGAGGCAACAATCCTCACTACCACGAAACCAAACAACGGCGAGGATGATTGCGCCATCTGAGACTTCACTCGCCCCTAACCTGCCTGGTAAAACTTCCAGAAAAAGAAATAGCCATAACCTGGGCTTCACTGTCTGCCATAAGGTGAAAGTAGGCACCTCGTGCAGCCTCACAACTTTCCAGATATAACATCTCGCATAACCCTCTGCCGAGTAAAGCGGTCGACTAAAAGACAAGAGGATTGTCCTCATCGGCCCAATCCTGGTCGAGCGCGTCCGTGAACTTCGCACGATGGTTAACTAAACTTGGGCCTAACACCCTCGTGACCCTACCACGGCGACCACCTTGACCGAAATTATCGCAAAGCGATGCGGGTTGACGCGACATGGCCTCAACCCGACCCACTTTCGCGCAACACTAGCTCCGTCCGAACAATCTCACAAATCACGTTATGAAAACCTAGCGGTCTTCTTAGCTCAACTACCCTCTTTCATTCACACTACTCAGGGACTCAGCACACAAATATATCTTACGTGCACTTTATGGCTCAGATAAAGTCAAACTCATAAAAATATATAAATCTCTAACTCGAGATGGCCTTGCCTCTAAGGTCTCTACGTATAAAACTCTAAGGCTCACACTTTCCTTATCCCCAATCTTACCCTTTTAACTAACCATGACTTCTAATCACAATTAACACACTGCTATCAGAACATAGCACTTAAGATATACTCATCTTATCACATATACTAATCTCTAGAGGGTTAAAGATATGCCTATATCTACTGCTTCACTTCCCTTTGTCGTTCTAATTAATCCTGCCCTGTAGGGCGCATAGCTAGGGAAGATGATGAACTGGTCACTAATCATGAAGGCTGAGTCCTCCTACTTACATCCCTACTACTAGGACATCCTTTCGACACATGGCCCTGACGGCCGAGTAAAACAAGTACCAACTAAAAGACGACATTCCGGGATGGCGCTGTCCTGGAATCTCGAGAAACAATTGAATCCGGCTGGCTGGAATCTACGTATCATTGTGGATCGGAAGCCACGAGTTGACTCGGCATACCTCGAGCGTCCCGAACCCCGTGGAGGACCACTACCGGGCGGAGGTGCATACCTAATCTGCTGCTGAGGCGGTTCGCCTCGAAAGTTACCAAAGGACCCTGCTGTTCTGGCCCTCTTCTGCTGATCTTGGTTAACCCGTTGATCCCTACGTTTCTCCGCCTGCTGCGCATAAGTTCGTACACAGGCCATGCTCAAGCCTGACTGAAGAGCTACTCTTGCACAACCCTTTCTTAAATAGTCATCAAGACCCGTGATAACTCGGTACATAAAATACACTCTGGTAGCTACATCCTTAGCTAGTAACAGGGTCGTCTCTTTGCAATCTATACTTTCTGCTACTGGTCGTGGAACTGAAGGTTCAACTATCATGGCCGCAGTAGGAACTGCTGCCGCTGTGCTAAACTCTGCTGGGGCTGGCGACGTCGCAGAACTCCCCGAATGAAGCACCACCCCAGGTGATGATTGGGCCTGTGCCCTCGTAACCCTCGTACTCACTGCTTCTCACCGCCTTGCCTTACGGGCCCGGGTTGCCTACGCGGAGGCATAATGGTAAGGGAAAGAAATACGTTAGAGGTCCAACTTATAACACTGACTCTAAGCACGATCTCGAGTGAGAAGAATGAAACTAATCCTAAATATCCTATAGCCTCACGATTATTGGTGTGGTGCAACACATCGATAATCAAGACTCTTGGATCTGATACTTGTAGATACTTTCCGAGGATTAGCGCTCGATACCACTTTTGTCACGACCGAACAGGGCGTGGTGCCTTACCCCGGGCACCCTAGTGATACAACATCAGAGAAATCAACGGAACATAAAACACAACATGAAATAATGCAAAGGAAACACATGTTTATCGAATAAAGTTGCCTTCGACATATATATATAAAAACATAGATCCGACGATTACATCCCATTACAACCACGCCCACGATTACTACGGACCTCTACGAATGGTATGACAACCACGGCGGGGCTCAGGCATACCCCGAATGTAGCACCTACAACAAGGGGACTATGCGAAGATAAGCCTCAGAGAAACGGAGCTTCCCAAATGAACTATGACCTATGAGGATCAACACTGGTGTACCTACCGCGGCATGAACGCGGCCCCGAAGGAGTCAAGACAACAGTAAAGTATGTGAAATCGAAAATATTGTAAATGAAATCATAGCGATCATATAAAATAGGAACATGTATGATAACCAAACTCTGATTCACAATAAATAGCGGTCATGTCGTCGGACTCACGCCTCAAAGTCATCACTCAAATATAACTATGGGTCTCACGCCCACAACATCAATCATGCGGTGGAATACCTTCCTCATCGCTGGCGATCTATGATATAAAAGTACGGGAATACGTGAACACGAGTCCCACTGGTCATCATAAAACCGCACGGGGTAAGTAAGGCATAGCCGACTACTAAAAACCCACTACCAGCGGTCGTATCATCATGAGATATGTCTAGCCGTCATCAAATGATCAAGGTCGCCACTCGCCCGCAATATCTAATGTGCGCGTCTAGCCCCGAACTTCCCGACTCGCATAGGCCACTCCAATGGCCCGCATGAGGTATTCCTCGCATCGGTGCTTACTCCCGGCATCGCCCCGACTCGCGATCGCATAGCCACATAGACCGTGACCACGGGCGCGGTAACACTCGAACTCGTAGCTCCGCATAGGTCCCCGACCCGCGTGAGGTATTCTCGAATCATGGTCCTGAACCGCGCGAGATATACCACAAAGGCGGCTTCCAAACAACCCCGGGATCATGTCGAGGTGGTGGTACAATACCAGCATAACTGATCGTTAAACAACATAAGCGCGATTGAGGGAAACCCCTTTACACAAACATCACAAGATACTAACACACGTAACATCCTAACATGTTTACTTATCAAACTAACAAGAAAGTATTACAAGGCTATCACAAACCAACACAATCAAGTTTATTCACACAAGTACTTTCTACTTTATGTTAAACAAGTTGGGTTTTTATCCACAAATTAATTAATAAATTAAATATTTTAAAAGATCCATTTCTTACACAAAAGTCACACAATACCCGTAGTATAAAATAGAGTGACAATCTTTTTAAGTAAACCCAAACACTTCCTTTTGTAAAATCAAGTAACCACATTATTTTCCAAACGTTCAAGTTTGCTAATTTCAAATGCTCAAGTTTCTCATTTTTGAAAGGTTTAGTAGTTCATAGTTTTAATCCTTTAAAACAATTTGAGAAACATATGTCTTAAGTGTGAGTAGGTTATTCTTGTTCATAACAATCTTATTAAAGGCCGCATGATCTAGAAATGTACTATCATTTTGTCTCATCTTAGTTCTATCACAGATGGAGGTTTACTGGGTTTTGATAATACTTTATTAGTCAAAACATTTCCCTTTATTAACGCTGATGGTTAGTTGATACTCATTCTCGATTCAAATCAAGAAACATTATTCCTTTTAAAAACCAAAATACTCATTACTCACGAATGAGGTTTCACACTTTTTAACAAAATTCACATTAATATAACTAAGTCAAGTCTCTTATCTTTTAAGATCAAGTCTCTTATCTTTTAAAATCAGTAAACCATTCTTTTTACTTCTCTTAAGTCGTTATACCTAACTTCCCATAAAGCTAGTATAACTCTTAAGCTTTTAAAACCAAGCATTACTCTTCTTTCAAAAAGGTTTCTTAACTCTTTTGAATTACTTCAAGATTCTTATTATTCAGGCTTAAGTCAAAAGACATTGCCGTAAAACTACGTTCAGTTACACACGTACATCTACCGTACTATATATATATTCTTTTAAAATATCATGCTCAAGAGGATAGGAAGAATCACATACCTTGCGACGATTATCGACTATTAGCAAATCGCTCCACTGCTATAACCCGGCTAGCCTTGTTCACTTTTCAAGTAGTACATGCTACTCGCAGATCATTCAACCTATAAAGGTTATACAAGTCTATCAAAGTCTAGACTACTCGGTAGAATAAATCTAGATACAAGATTCTACGGAAAATTGGGCAGCACTTCCCTACCCGCCAAACTTCCCAAGTCTACGTAATCTGAGACCTATGTAAGTACAGTTCAATTCCCTTCTTATATACCTTCCTGGTATATACTTATACTCAATTCTTATATTCATTTCTATACTACTACAGTATGTAATTTCCATTTACAATAGGGGGACAAGATATTTACCTCGATAAGCCCAAAATTATCCAAGTTTAAATGTCGATCCTGAGCAACATTTAGCTCCTACTCTGGGCGCTCCAACCCGCTCCAAACAACCCTTAGAAGTTCTACGCAACTTCTTCTTAATACTTCAACCGACTATGAAGATTTTCCTTAGGGTTTCGTTTTGAGACAAAAAGGACATAAGGTAGTATTTCCGGGCTCTACGTATAGAGGTAACTTTGGAATACTACAAGGTATAAGGCTAAGGTATTAGGTATAGTAACAATACTTGGAGAGTATTTTCTACCAAGGTGGGGGTGTATTTTCGAGAACAACAAGGCAAGGGGGGGGGGGTGTACCCCTCGGCCAAGGCCACTAGGAGGGGGGGTACTTCTCGGCCAAAGGGCCTTCTCAAAGGGGGAGGGGGACTCTTGGACGAGACACTACACTAAGGGGATAAGAGAGCTTTCAAGACTTAGAAGTTTGGATGAAGAAGTCTTCACAAAGGGGGGGGGGGGTATTTATAGGGAGTTCAATGGCCATGATCTAGCCAAGTGGGGGGCAAGTGGAGGGCCAAGATTTGCCCAAGTGCCCCCTATCCTACTCCACAAAACATGGACCCAAGTTTTAGGCGACAAAACAAGCCACAAATTCATGCTCATCGTCCAAGTGGGACGCCCACTTTACCGTCCACTTGAGGGTGACAAGTGTCACCCTCTCGTTGGTCCAAAATATTCCATCTCTCGGAAAAATCCGCAAAAATTATAAATGACATAGCCGGAATTTTCCCTACGCAAGCTTTGAAAAATGTTTCGCCGGAAAACGATTCTTTTTGGGGGTTGTGAACAAAATTTTCGGTCCTATGCCTAACTTAAGGCTCAAACTTTCTACGTACGTCCTCACGTACATACTCTGGAAATACGGGGTATAACACTGACGCAACCCGATAAGGATAGAGCCTATGTTTTCCCGGTAGTTAGGGAAGCAGGAAAAGAAATTACGCCACTTCCGATTTAGAGCTGGCGGCAGTTAAATCATGCCTTAAAGATTTGGGGGCATGACGTATTTATAGACTTCATATGGATATTTGTGCAGACCACAAAATCCTCCAAAGATATCTATGATGACGGTAGAATTTGCGACAGCGACGGTGGTTAGAGTTATTCAAGGATTGTGATAACGATATCCTATACCACCCGGGGAAAGCCAAGACAGTTAAAGATACTCTTAGTCGCAGATCTAAGGGTAGTATGCCAGATGGGCAGCCAGATAGACTGGACGTGGTCTGTGAGATTCTTCAGCTACCGAGCCTAGGGGTTCGATTATTTGTTTCCAAGGTTAATGAAGTTTAGATCCGAGAGGTTGCCGAGTCTTCCGTCGTTGAGGAGGTAAAGAGGCGACAGTATGAGGATCCAGTTATGATACGGTATCGAGATATGGCTCTCCGAGAAGAAAAAAGCATGTTTGAGTAGCACCGGATGGGGTGCTGTGAAATGAGGATAAATTGTGTGTACCCGATGTTGCAGGACTAGTCAGCAGGTTTTAGGGGAGGCACACAGTGCTTATTGCTCTAATTGTTCAGGGTCGATTAAGTTGTGTCGTGACCTCAGATGTTTGTATTGGTAAGATGGCCTGAAGAGGGACGTAGCAGAGTTGTTGCATAATGTCTAAATTAGTAGTAGGTCAAGGTTGAACACCAGAAGCCCAGTGGGCTATTGCAGGCGATTGAAATCCCAACTTAGATATGGGAGGTAGTTATTATGAATCTTGTTACAGGGTGGCATCGTACTCAGAAGAAGTGCGACTCGCTGGGGGTCATGGTAAATAGGCTGGCGAAACCAGTCGTGTTCTTCCGGATTGGGACCACTTACTCGGCTGAGGTTTATGCTAGCTTATATAGCAGGGAGATTGTGAGACTGCACGGGGTTCCTACGTTTATGATGTCAGACAGATGAGCTCGGTTACGGATAACTTCTGGAGGTTTTTCAGAAGGGATTAGGGACACAGGTGAGTCTCAGTATTGCATTACACCCTCAGACCGACGGACATGCAGAGCGTACTATCCAGGCACTTAAGGATAGGTTGCGGGCCGATGTTATTGATTTCAGAGTTAGCTGGAAGAATTATTTGCCTCTTGTTGAGTTACGTACGATAACAGATACCCTTCCGATTCGAGATGGCCTGTATGAGGCCTTGTATGTAAGAAAGTGTAGATCATTGGTTGATTGGTTCGGCGTGGCGAGGTTGATTATTTGGTCCGCACTGATTCTGGGCCGTGGATAAGGCGAAGCTTATCCAGGAAAGATTATTAGTAAGCTCAGAGTCAGCAGAAGCTTTATGCAGATAACCGACGTTGACACATGGGGTTCAGGTTGACATTTAAGTGAGTATTATTATGTGGCCACGTGTGGCATTATTGGTATGTAGGGGTTGTAAGGAGACTATGTCGCTATCTTTAAGTTGACTCCCAAAAGAACATTCAGGGATGAATGTTTCTAAGGGGGGAAGAATGTTACACCCCGTAATTCCAGGGCATGTTTATAAGAACGTACGTAAGAACTCACAAATGTTAAGATTTGAGACTAGTAAAATTTATCGGAATTATGGAATTGTCGGAAAACGAAACATTGCGACGAATGGGAGGGCGACACGTGTCACCCCCTTATTAGTCTTGGACGAATTGAACCATGGATATAATGGTCATTTGACCAATATTAAGATGAGCAAGTCTTGCTAAAGTCTTAGAGCTTGACATTGTTGACTAAGTCCAATGGCCACTTGGCTAGAATCCTTGTGAAACTCATCTAGGCCACCCATTTGTTCTAATCTAGACCTTCCATTTGGTTATATAATCATCCTCAGTGCAAGACAAGGCTTAACACTTAAAAAAAAAAATTGGAAGAACCCTTGTTCTTGTTGCGTAGCTCTCGGGTTCACCATGGTTGAAACAAGAAAATTTTTCGTTTGTGATTCAATAATCTCCACACTTTAAACCAAGGTTCCTAAGGGTATTGTAAGGGTATCTCAATAGAAATAGCCCGGAAAAGCGGTGTTTTCGTATTAGTCGCAAGGTGAAAACCTAGTCACTTTCCTAGGTTTGGATTGGAAGATTAAAGGAAAGTTGTTTGTGATCTTCTAAGGGCTTCAAGTGGCGGATTGGAGTGTCAAGGAGAGGCTCTAAGTTGCTAGGGAGCGACTTCGGATCTTGAAGTGGATTAAGGCTCGTTAAGGTAACAATCTTGTTCTCTTAAGTATTATAAGATTACATATTGTTGTAGCCTTACATTTTAACTAGCATGAAGTTTATGTATTGAAGATTGTTAAGTGATATGGATTGTAGAAGCCTAATCCGAAATGACATTGTGAGCCATTTGAAATTGAAATACAATTTGGTCATTAATTAGAATTGTCGCATGTTACCTACTTGAAGAGTGTAGTAGTTATAATCGATTGCGGCTTGATTTCATGTTATACTAAATAACTTGGATTGAAAAGGAATTGGATAAGAATTTGTATTGGTGTCCCTCAAATTTCCGAATTGACATAGTATGTTGGATTAGTTTGATATTAATTTGTGGGGTGAAATTTTACATGTCTTGTAGGCGTGTAATCCCCTATTGATAACTACATTGTTGAGCCTTAAATGTGGCGTGTTTGGTTATTGAATTCGGGCCTTGAAAAATGTGGAAAAGTATGTAGAAACAAAGGAAGTGTTTGACATACTTGGTACATTCTTCGTACTGACCTCCTTCGGGGGGCTGCGTTCATGCCGCAGGTTTAGGTACGCAGTTTGGTGATCTGCAGGTGTAGGACCTCGCTCGAGTTTTGATAGCTCCATCCATTCGTGAGTTTATCATTTTGGTATAGATCTCAAGATGCGGGATTTTATGCGATTATAGATGCAGCGGGGCCTTGTCCCGTCATAGTTCAGTAAAACTCCTAGAGGTCTGTATTCATATGTGAGATTGGACTCGTGTACAGTGTAGTGTCTTTTGATTATGTATATTATATGGCAGCCTTATCGGTTTTGCCCTTGCATGTACGTTGGTTTTTAAAAAAAACAAGGTATTATTTAGTTCCGCGGGTTACTTGTGTCAGTTAGGTAGAAGGTGCCTGTAGGGCACGATCCACGGCCCGGGTTCGGGCGTGACAGAGTGGTATTAGGCGATCGATCCTCGAATGTCTACAGACCGTGTCTAGTAGAGTCTTGATTATCGGTGTGTTGCGCGCCACACCCATAAACAGAAGGCTACAGGACATTTAGGGGTTGGTTTCTATTCTTCTCACTCTGAGATCGTGCCATAGAGCTATGTTATTAAGATAATTCCTCTCTGACGTATTATTATGTTACAGCTATGCCTCCAAGGAGGGCAACAGTCGCCCAGAAGGGAAAATCAGTAGCAGGAGCTACCAGTCAGACTCAGAGAGTTGATAGGGCTTATGCCCAGGGTATACCGGATATTGTGCCACAGTCGGCGAGTTCTTTTACGCCAGGTTTTGAGGACCCAGCACCAGAGCCTCCTGTTTCTCAGTTAGGAGAAGACTATAGGGTCATAAGGGAAGCAGTTATGTTATTGACCAGGATAGCGGTGCTACGATTTCATCGCCAGGAGGTTATTCGCCGGTCTGACAGCAGTGTACAGAGGTAGAGGGCAACGCGGAATCGGCGTAAGAGGCTAGACCAGGTTGGTTATCGGTGAGTTTTGGATGGCGGCTTTCAACATCGAGTGAGATATTCATCCCAGCCTACCCAGTACATACCCCCGCAGCTCACAGATGGAAGATTGGACCCCACAAGGTATTTAGGAGCTGGTCCAAGCTCCAGGGTTCGCTGTTCTCAGATGAGTAGAGGATTTTCTCAATCGAGGCCACTTATTCCTCAGTGTTTCCGATGTAGTAAGCATCATACGGGGAAATGTCATTATGGCACAGGTGTTTGTTATTATTGTGACCGTCCGGGCCATAAGCAGTGGGAATGTCCTGTTAGAAAGAGCACTGGTAGAGTGGCTCAGCCTATGAGGCCGGTGGCTGGTTCCCTTTCCTCCACGTATGCGTCCCACAGCAGGTGTTGGATGTCAGCCAACCGTGGTAGAGGTCAGGGTGGAGTTTATAGTTCTGGCGGTCCTTCTAACCGCATATATGACGTGACTACTAGGCATGATCAAGAGGCAACATCGTATGGGGTTACAGGTATATTTCGATTCTTATGAATCATACGTGCATTGATAGATTCAGATTTCGCCCTAGCGTATCTGTTTTCCCTTTGTTGCTAGTAGTTGTAAAGTGATAGTACCACCAGAGGTAGGGATACTCTGATTAGTAAAGTGAAAAGTTAAGAATGTTGACAAGAATGATAAAGTGAACTGAGACTATAGTTGTGTAGGGTTCACAAGTTGTAATTACCCCGTAACAGTGTAAGACCGATAGTGGAGGATGTACAGTAGAAATACTTTGGCCTATGTGACGAACCTCTAGTGAATAGGGGAAAGGGTAAGAAGTACCTTGAGATAAGAGAGAAATTTATTTCAGACTAAGAATGAGAAGTTAAGTGTGACGATGGGTCGGGTTATGGACTCATTTCGGGTCAGCCAGTAGTATGGAATGGGGTGATGTCAGTTGGATATGGTCCCGCTATGTGATAGGGTCATGAGGATGCAATCCCCAAGTCTAGTTAATCATTGTATGAGTTCGTGGACGCGTTCCACCCGAACCAGGTCGCAAGGGCCGAGAAGAGCCTTAGCGGAAATTCAAGTAGCATGGCCAAGTTTGAATAGTATCTCCAAGGATTGGAGAACAGAAACAATAATTGAAATTTTGTACGTATGCTCAAATAAGTTAGAAGTACGAGAAAGTGTGACAAGTAAGAAAAGGAAGGAACAAGAGTTAATAGAACTATAGTGATTATGGTAATGAGTAATATAGGTGGGTAAGGAGAATCCTTTTAGGCCATGAGTGGAGGTTAATTATGATGATACACACGCCTTAGGTTCAGTAACGCTGTACATAGGTTCTCACGATTGGGATACTACTAGTATTAGAGTTTACACCGGTTGGTAAACTAAGCTAGGCAGATTATAGGTTCATGTCCCAACTAGTTTGGTGACTAAGTGAGACAGAAAAGGGAAGTAACACGGGGGAAACACATCAGTTAGCTGAGTGGGAGTCCGACTGAAGGATTCAGGTAGTGTTAGTCCCATGACTTAGAATACGACAGGGCCATCCCTAGTACGGGAAAAAGAAAGTAACCTCTAAGGATCCCGTTTTTGAAGACTGTAACCTTCGAGGTTTGTGAGAAGGGACCGCGTATGGAAGGTCCATTGATATGTTTAAGTATGTTATGTGGTGGCCATGTGTGGCATAATTGGTATTGTGGAGTATTGATTGTTAGGCATAGTAAAGAGATTATGCCGGAGTTGGTATAGCTTGACAACCGGCTAAGAACATTCGGGGACGAATGTTTCTAAGGGGGGAAGAATGTTATACCCCGTAAGTCCAGGACATGTATAAGAGAATGTATGTAAGGAACACAAGACTTGAAATAGGTACGAAAGGAAGAATTGTTTTTCCGAACGTCGAAAAGGAAAAATGTTTGTTGTTGAGAATTGGATTCTCAAAATGCATTATTTGAAGAGTATGGAACTTATTAACATTATGGACATTTATTTTTACGGATTTGGTCACGTGGGGCCCACCCGAGAAATTTTATGTTTTGTGGGGCCCACGAGTGTTACGGAATTTTATGGACGAATGGGAGGGCGACACGTGTCACCCCCCCCCCCCCACATAGGCTTGTGCGAATTGGGACAAGGGTAATATAGTCATTGACCTATGTAGAAGATCAAGTCTTGCTAGCTTGAGAAAATTGACCAAGTCAACTTGTCCACTTGGCTAATTATTTAATCTCCTCCATCCAAGCCACACAAGTGTTATTATCTAAGCCCTCCATTGTGTTATATATACTACCCTAGTGCAAGACCAAGTCTTCAACACTTAGAAAAATTTAGAGATCATTTGTGCAAGAAAAGTTGCCCTCGGGTTTGAGGTCCCTTCCACACAAATTTTTTGTAATTTTGGTTCTTTATTCACAAGACTTTAACCCAAGGTCCCTAAGGGTATTGTAAGGATATCTCAATAGAAAGATTTTGGAAAAATGACGTTTTCACGTTAGTCGCAAGGCGAAAACCTAAGTCGTTTTCACAAGTTTAGATTGGAAATGGAAGAGAAGTTGGTAGTGAACTTCTAAAGGCTTCAAATAGCGGATTGGAGCGGAAAGGAAAGGAGCTAAGAATTGCTAAGGAGCGACTTTGAATCTTGGAAATTATAAGGGCTTATAAAGGTAAAAATCTTGTCGTTTTAGTAATTAAGATTACTTATTGTTGTAGCTATGGATATTAGCAAGAATGAGGTATATAGTATGAAGTTTGATAAGTATATTGGCTATTGGAACCCTAATCCGAAAATAGTATGTTTATCCTTTAAGATTACAATTCAATTTGATTATTAGTTTAAGTCGTCACATGTTATATAAAGAATGAATTATAGTTGTTAAAGTTGTTTATGACTATATAACATGTTAGACCTAAGAACTTGGATTGAAAAGAATTGGAAAGGACTTGTGTTGTTGTACATGTTAGCCGAGAATGGCTTTGGATATTAAACTACTTGGTATTCATTGTGGGGTAGAATTTTATACGTATTGTAAGGCGTGTAATCCCCTTTGTTGGTTGATGTATTGAGCCTTAAATGTCGCATGTTGGTTATTGATTATCGGGCCTTGAAAAGGTGGAAAAGTATGTAGAAAGAAAGGAGGTGCTGCCCGATTTTCGGTAGAATAAGAGACCGTATACTTAGTATTATTCTACGTTAGAAACTAGAAGTTGATAGTCGTGTTGTGGCCATTATAGGTTGACACTTCTACGTGCGGCGTATTCGACTTAGCTTGTGGATTGCGAAAGGTATGTGAACCATCTCCTCTTCTTCTAGCATGATTCCTTATGGTAAAGTAAGTAAGTCCTACTCCTTAAATGATCCACTCCTTGATTGTACTTGGATTGCCTAATATAGAAGTTGTTCTATATACTTCCTTGATTGTACTTTGGATTTTTAAATTGGAAGTTGTTATAATCCATTCCCTTAATGAAGTTTGGATTTTCAAAAGTGAAAGTATTTTACTTGAAGTACATGGAGTCTTGAAAAGGAAGTGGTTTCCAAATCTTTTGGCTAGTGCCTTAGTTCCAAAACCTAAAGGTTGTTATAATGACTTTAGGGGAGTCAAATGAGTGATTTACTTAATTGATTTAAAAGAGGAGAAATGACATGATTTAAAGAGAAGTAACTTGTTCTAAAGGTGTGAGTTACTTGGGATTTAAAAGTATAAGCTACTTGATTTCTAAAGTTAAGAAACTTGATTTCTAAAGATTAAGAGACTTGAAGTATTTTGAAAGTTAAGAAACTTGATTTGAAAGTATATGATACTTGGTTTTAAAAGTATAAGTCTCTTGGTTATAAAAAGAATGAATTTGTCTAAAACCATAAAGGGTTATAACGGCTTTATGGGAAGTTGGTTATAACGGCTTTATGGAAGGTTAAGAGAGTTTTCTATTTTTTATTGGTGGGCATAAGTTGCCTAGATTGTGAAAATTAGAAGTTACTTGGGTTCAAAGCCTTGAAATGAATTTCTAAAGGTGTAGTAACTTATTTTGAAAAATAGACATGCATTGATACTACGGGTGTTAGTATCTTGGGGTTTTATATAAAAAAGAGTCTTTTGAAAAGAATGGACGTACGTAGTACTTTGGCTTGTTTAAATGAGAATTTTTCTATGTATGCCTTGATAGTACTTTGGCTTGTTTAAATTAGAATTATTCTATTTGTGCCTTGATAGTACTTTGGCTTGCTTAAATAAGGATTTCTCTTAGTTTATGTAAAAAGAAGGCATGGTAATTGTCTTGGTATATATAAAAAGAAGGCATGGTAATTGTCTTGGTATATGTAAAAAGAAGGCATGGTAATTGTCTTGGTTTATGTAAAAAGGAAAGGAATGGTATTGTCTTGGTTTATGACAAAAAGAAAGGCATGGTAATTGTCTTGATTTGTGTAAAGGCATGGTTTTGTCTTGGTTTGCTTGCATATGGGTTTCTCATATAGACATTCGTGCAAGTGTCATATTTCCACATCTCCGCGTCCCTCCATAAAGGGCCGGCAAGAACTTGTTTCAAAGATACCACGGTTAGCTCTCATGGGTGAGCGGTACACACTCGCGTGGCTCAGATTTGACTCGCGTTAAATTCCCGGTATATATATATAAGCCATGGATTAGCTATCCGTGATGCGAGTATCGTGTACCGATGACTCATTGCGGGTCCACATTACCTAAGCGGGTGAAATAGTCCTTTGCGGGTGAAATAGTCCTATGATAGGTTGCATTATAACACAGAGGGTGGTTGACCCTGGCACTGGCACGGCCTTCATGTTTTGAAACTGTTACACCCGGTAGTTCAAGGACATGTTTAAGATAATGTATGTAAGGAACACAAGACTTGAAAAGGGTACGAAAGGAAGAATTGTTTTTCCGACGGAAAAATCTTCCGAACGTCGGAAAGGAAAAATGTTTGTTGAAGAGAATTGGATTCTCAAAATGCATTAATTGAGGATTATGGAATGTATTATCATTATGGAAATTTATTTGTACGGATTTGGTCATGTGGGGCCCACCCGAGGAATTTTACGCTTTGTGGGGCCCACGAGGGTTACTGTATTTTATGGACGAATGGGAGGGCGACACGTGTCACCCCTCCCACATGGCTTGGTCAAATTAAAGCAAGGGCAAAAGGGTCATTTGACTATTGTAAAGATGAGAAAGTCTTGCTAAGCTAGAGCTTGACATTGTTGACCAAGTCAAGAACCACTTGGCTTGATCCCATTCATCCAATTTTAACATGTGTTGTAATATAGACCCTCCAATGTGTTATATATCATCCTAAGTAGCAAGACTTGGCATTTTACACTTAGATAAAAATTAGAAATTGAAGAACTTGAGAGGGATGCTCTCGGCTTTGTGAGGCTATGAACAAGAAAAATTTTCGTTTGTGATTCAATAAGCTCCATACATTAAACCAAGGTACCTAAGGGTATTGTAAGTGTATCTCAATAGAAAGATCCCGGAAAAATGGTGTTTTCGTATTAGTCGCAAGGCGAAAACCTAAGGAGTTGTTCAACTTTGAAGTTGGAACTTGAAGAGGAGTTCTTCATAAGCTTCTAAGGGTTGCAAATAGCGGATTGGAACGTCAATAAAAGGAGTTGGAGTTGCTAAGGATCGACTTAGGGTTTTGGATCATTTTGAGCTTAAGGAGGTAATAATCTCCGTCTTGCTATTATAATTCAAGATTTCATGTTGTAGTAGTTAGAAATGATCATGTGGATTATATTATGAAGAATGATATGTGTTATGGAATATTTGGATGGAATCCGAAAGTTGCATGATTTAGCCTTTAAGTGTAATTCAATTTAGTTGCTAATTTAGTCGTCGCATGTTATCTAAAGAGTTGATTAAGGTGATTATAATTGTTAAGTTGTTTATGACTATATAACATGTTAGGCCTAAGAAGTTGGATTGAAAAAGAATTGGAAAAAGGACTTTGTGTTGTTGTATATGTTTAGCCAAGAATGGCTTTAAATATGGAACTAGTTTAGTATTAATTTGTGGGGCGGAATTTTACACGTCCTGTTAAGGCGTGTAATCCCCTTTGGTTAGCTGAATTGTTGGGCCTTAAATGTGGCGTGTTTGGTTATTGAATTCGGCCTTGAAAAAGGTGGCAAAGTATGTAGAAACAAAGGAAGTGCTGTCCGATTTTCCGTAGAATTTAGAGACTTTGCACCTAGAATATTCTACGTTTGAAGCTAAAAGGTTAATGGACGTATTATAGCCATTATAGGTTGAAGTACTTTGGATCATTTTGCTATTTGTCGATAATCGTCGCGAGGTATGTGAACCTCTTCCTTCTTTTGACATGATTCTATGTATGGAATATACATGTAGTACTATTTCATGATTCCTTCTACTCTTAGAAGTTAAGAGGTATGTATGTTGATTTACTCTACGTAAAGGTTATGTCTAAGTTATCCTAAGTTCTTACCAAGTCTTGGGGATGTTGGTAGAGTCGTTAGAGGTATTTGGAGCCAGTTAACTTGGCTAAGTTACTGACAAAATGAGAATAAGAATCTAACAAGCCATCGTAGCGTTAATAAAGGAAAATGTAATGACAATCAATTAAGTTAAAATGAGTAGAATTCTCCATCTGCATAGAAGCTAAGATAAGACAAAATTGTATTACATTTTCTAGATCATGGCTACTCGATTAAGATCGTTATAAATAAGTATAACTTATTCACAACACACCAAAGTATATGTTACTTAATTTATAAGAATTTACGTATGAAGTTTTAAGACTATGAACCTCAATTTTTTAAAAGGTTAAAGGACTTTATTTTTCAAGTTATGGGACTTGATTCTTAAAGGAAGAAATGAATTTATTTAAAAGTATAGAATACTTGATTTGGAAAGTATTGATTTCTTGCCATTCTAAAGTTAAGAAACTTGTTTTCTTAAAAGTTAAGATACTTGAAGTATTTTGAAAGCTATGTGATTTGAATTGAAGGTATAAGTTTCTTGGTCATAAAAGGAATGAATTTGTCTAAGACATAAAGAGTTATAACGGCTCTATGGGAAGTTGGTTATAACAACTTTATGGAAGATCAAAAGAATGGTTTTCTTCAGTAATGTATGCAAAGAAATGATTTGAAATAAAGAAGGGCAAATTGTTTTAAAGGTACCAATTGCTTAAGGTTTTAAAGAAAGAAGTCACTTGATTTAGAAGCCTATAAATGTATTTCTAAAAGGTATTGTGACTTGTCTTGAAAAGTAGATATTACTTGATACTACGGTTATTAGTATCTTGGAAGTTTTATTTGAAAGAGAATCATTTTAAAGGAGTAGAGGCACGTAGTACGTTGGGTTAAATTCCGAATTTTATAATGACATGTTAGTGCCTTAAGTAAACAAAATGAGAGTGTATATGAACAAGTCGATAAGAAGTTAGGGATTTCTTAACTTGCTTGTAATGTATGATAAGCGGTAGTGCTTATGTTATGTATGATAAGTCGGTAGTGCTTATGTTATGTATGATAAGTTAGTGCCTATGTTATGTATGATAAGCGAAGTGCCTATGTTATGTATGATGTAGAGGGCTTATGTTATGTATGATGGTAGGTTGAGTTAGGGGTAAGAGTATAAATGAGGTAAACCCCAAGACGTTATACCACCTTCTCCGGGGTAAGAGTATAAATGAGGGTAAACCCCAAGACGTTATACCACCGCCAGGTAAGAGTATAAATGAGGGTAAACCCCAAGACGTTATATCACTGCTTCGTGGATTTGCTACCCATGATGCGAGGAATACCTCATGCGAGTCCTTATGGGCTTATGCGGGTGAAATAGTCCCATGCGGGCGGGTACAACCTATGCGAGGAATACCTCATGCGGGTCCACGAGACCTATGCGGGTGAAATAGTCCCAGGAGTAAGATTTCTTATCGATACTACGGGCGAGGGACCCTGTTTTGATCGTGAGCCTCCTATTTTTATGCAGTATACCTTTATGGGCAGACTTATGTGATTTTATCGCGTCCCCGGGGCCGGCAAGATACCTTTGTCACGACTAACCTGCCCGTGGATCGTGCCTTACCCCGGGCACCCTAGTGATACAACATCAGAGTAATCAGCGGAACATAAAACAAGACATGAAATAATATGAAGTGTAAAACAGTTTTCTGAGGAAAGTTGCCTTTCGGCATATATATATAAACATGAAACCGAACAGTTACATCCCTTTTACAAACTCTGCCCACAACAAGATTCTATGCACTCTAAGAATGATGTAACAACAATGGCGGGACAGGGCCCCGCCATACCCCTGAATGTAAGTACCTACAACGACAGGGGACTATACCACTGATAAGCCTCCGGAGAAACGGAGCTTCCCAAAACGCTGAACTGTGATCCTAAGAGCGAGGATCGACGACTGGTGTACCTCTACCTGCGGCATGAACGCAACCCCCCGAAGGAGGTCAGTACAACAGGTACCAAGTATGTGAAACTAAAATATCAGAAATGAAATCATAGTAGTCTATATAAAGCAGGAGATATATATGATAACCAAACTACAGTTCACAATAAATAAGCAGTCATGTCAAGTCAGGGACTCACGCCATCAAAGTCATCACTCAAATATAACTATGGGTCTCACGCCCACAATATCAATCATGCTCGTGGAATACCTTCCTCACTGCCGGCAGTCTATGATATAAAAGCACCAAGGAATACACATGAACACCAGGTCCCACCTGTGTCATAATAAAACCGTGACGGTAAGTACGAAGGCATAGCCGACTACTAAGACCCACGCATCAACAAGGTCATAAATCAGATTACGAGATCCGTCTGCACCGCCACGTGATCGGCCGCCACTCGCCCGCAGTATCAAATGTGCGCGTCTAGTCCTGGAACTTCCCGCAGCTCCGCATAGGCCACTCACATAGGCCCGCATCGAGGGTAGCTACTCCCCGGCATCGTCCTGGACTCGCAGTCCGCATGGCCACATAGACCGCATGACCACAAAGGCCGCACACTAACCTGGAACTCTCGTAGCTCCGCATAGGTCCCCTGGACCCGCATGAGGTATTCTCGAATCATGGTCCTGCATCGCTGAGTCTACCCCAGACGGAGGCGCCAACCCCAGATCATGTCAAGAGGTGAGTGATATAATATTAACATAACAGCTTATCGTTAAACAACATAAGCACAACAATGGAACCCCCTTTACACAAACATCACAAGATACTAACACACGTAGCATCCTAACATGTTTACTTATCAAATCAACGAGAAAGTATTACAAGGCTATCACAAACCAACACAATCAAGTTATTCACACAAGGTACTTTCTACTTTATGTTAACAAGTTCGGGTTTTTATCCCCAAAGTACTTCATACATTAACTCTTTAAAAGATTCGTTTCTTTCACAAAAGTCACACAATACCCGTAGTATAAAAATAGAGTGACTATCTTTTTAAGTAGACCAAAACACTTCCCTTTGTAAAATCAAGTACCAACATTACTTTCCAAACGTTCAAGTTTGCCTAATTTCAAATGCTCAAGTTTCTCATTTTCGAAAGGTTTCGTAGTTCATAGTTTTAATCACTTAATAACATAATTCTCCTTTAAAACAATTTGAGAAACATATGCCTTATGTGTGAGTAGGTTATTCTTGTTTATAACAATCTTATTAAAGCAGCCATGATCTAGGAAATGTAATATCATTTTGTCTCATCTTAGCTTCATGCAGATGGAGGTTTCACCGGTTTTAATAATACTTTATTAGTCAATACATTTCCCTTTATTAGCGCTGCTGTGGTTTGTTCGATACTTATTCTCATTTCCGAAATCAGTAAAACATTATTCCTTTTACAAACCAAGTACTCATTACTCACGAATGAGGTTTCACACTTTCTAACAAAATTCATATTAAATCAATTAAGTCAAGTCTCTTATCTTTTAAGATCAAGTCTCTTAACTTCTAAAATCAATAAACCATTCTTTTTATCTCTATTAAGTCGTTATACCTAACTTCCCATAAAGCTAGTATAACTCTTAAGCTTTTAAAACCAAGTATTACTCTTCTTTCAAAAAGGTTTCTTAATTCTTTTGAAATACTTCAAGATTCTTATATTTAAACTCAAGTCAAAAGACATCGGAGTAAAACCACGTTCAGTTAACACACGTACGTCTACCGTACTATATATATATATTCTTTTAAAATATCATGCTCAAGAGGATAGGAAGAATCACATACCTCGCGACGATTATCGACTATTAGCAAAACGCTCCACGGCTATAACCCGACTAGCCTTGTCCACCTTTCAAGTAGAACATGCTACTTGCAGAACTTTCAACCTATAAAGGCCATATACGTCTATCAATGTCTAGACTACTCTGTAGAATATTCTAAGCGAGGTTATCTATTTTACGGAAAATCGGGCAAAGACTTCCCTACAGTTAAACTAAACAAGTCTCATCAGAATACATCCTATGTAAGTACTGATTCAATCTTCTACTTTAATATTCTTACGATGTGATTTCGCCAAGTCTTTTCTCAGTAATATCCTTCTATTACGATTCAAATCTCTTCTATTAATCTTGTATTCATTTCTATACTACAACGGATGTAATTTCCAATTACAATATAAGGACAAGAGTATTTACCTCGATAAGCCCAAAATTATCCAAGATTTAATGCCGATCCCGAGCAACGCTTAGCTCCTACTCCGGTTCTCCAACCCGCCTCCAAACAACCCTTAGAAATTCTACTAACTTCTTCTTAATACTTCAACCAAGTGAAGATTTTCCTTAGGGTTTCGTTTGGATCAAGGAAGTATAATAGTATTTATGGGCTTTAAGTATAGGGTAACCTTGGAATACTACAAGGTATTTGGGCCAAGGTATTTTGAATAGTAACAATACTTGAGAATACTTTTCTACAAGGGGGTGTATTTACGAGACAACACTCAAGGGGTACTCCGAGGCTCACAAAGGAGGAGGCTTGACGAAAACCACAAAGGGGAGAGGGATTTCAAGACTTAGAAACTATTTTGGATGAAGAAGTCTTCAACAAAGGGGTATTTATAGGCCAACCAATGGCCAAGATCAAGACAAGTGGTGGGCAAGTGTAGGGTCAAGATTTGGACAAGTGTTTGTGGGTCCCACTTGCTCATCAACTACACAAAATATCTACAAATATCCTACCAAACCATTGACCAAAGTCCTAGCACAAAAAGCGTGCCAAGACCCCTTTAGCTTTGTGGCCCACTGAGGCCAAGTGTCGCCTCTCGTTGGTCCAAAATATTTCATCTCGGAAAAATCCGCAAAAATAATAAATGACATAGCGTAAATTCCTTCGCAAAGTTTGGAAAACGTTTCTGAAAACGATTCTTTTCGGGGGTTGTGCACAAAATTTCGACCCTTGCCTACTTAAGGCTTAAACTTTTATACGTACGCCCTCATGTACATACTCTGGAAATACGGGGTATAACACCTTTATGGGCAGACTTATGTGACTCTATCGCGTCCCAGATTGGGCCGACAGTATATGCGTTCCTCCATAAAGGGACGGATTAGGTTATGCAAGATACGTAAGTTATATGTTTATGAACTTGATGAGTTTTCTTAAGTATGTACGTAAGAATTTGACTATACTCTTATGGAAAATGGAAAAGATAATAAGGTACGATTAAGTTCACAGATGGAAATGACACTAGGATCCGTATTTACCCTTTCTTTATACTTGCCCCGTCATTCTTTTGTACGCTTATGATTTGTTATCGCTATTTTTCGCTCCATATTCTGCACTGTTAGACCGATTTTCTGGGGCCGCGCTCATGTCACCGTTTTTACACACGATGTGGATCTGCGAGCTTAGGATCCCGATTCAAAGATTTTGAGACGGCTCCAATGTTCCGAGTTGTCATGGCTATGTATATTCGTGAAGTACGCGGCCTTGTCCGCCATAGTATTTGTTCAAATCTTAGGTCTGTATTCATCCAAATTTGGATCGCTAGAGTTGTTTTTTTTGTTAAATAAATGTGTAGAACCTTTCGGTAATTTTTATGATTATGGCACTTTATCGGCTTGGCCTTGGTTTTAAAAAAAAAGTGTGTTATTTATCTTCCAGCTTATTATGTCAGATGATTAGAAGGGTACCTGTAGGGCACCGCGCGCCGGGTGGTCGTGACAGAAATGGTAGTGATTTCATTAATGAAAGGGTGCAGTGTGTGTATGACTTAAAGTGGAACAGTTGGTCTAATTGTTAAAAGCATAACTTAAAAAGGTAAAAATGATTGCATTACTCTCATGATTGTAAGGTTTAGTATTATATCATGGATCACAGCCCGGTGAAGGATTCCACGCATGATTGAAGTGGGCGTGAGACCATGGTTATATTTGAGTAATGACTTTGAGGCACGCGCCCCCGATTTGATACATCATTTATGTATATCATCGTAGTTGGCTATCATACATGTCTCATGTTTTATATGTGAATGTGATCTCTTTACGATTTAATGTTTCACATACTTGGTACATTCTTCGATCGACCTCCTTCGGCTGCGTTCATGCCGCAGTTTAGGTACGCATTGTGATCCGCAGTGTAGGACCGCCGTCGAGTTTTGATAGCTCCATCTGCTCAGAGTTTATCATTTTGGTATAGATCCTTCAAGCATACGCTTTGTACGCTATGGTACGGCGGCCTTGTCCGTCATAGTTCAAGAAAAACTCCTAGAGCTGTATTCATATGTGGGATTGGACTCATTACATTGTAGTGTCTTTTGATTATGTATATTATATGGCACTTGTCGTTTTGCCCTTGCATACGTTGGTTTTAAAAACAAGGTATTATTTAGTTCTCATGTTACTTATGTCGCTAGGTAGAAGGTGCCTGTAGGGCACTACCACGCCCGGTTCGGGCGTGACAGAGTGGTGAGCAGATTCCACTAATGTCTACACCGCGTGTCAGTAGAGTCTTGATTATCGGTGTGTTGCGCGCCACACCCATAAACAAGGAGGCTACGGACATTTAGGAGTTGGTTTCTATTCTTCTCATTCCGAGATCGTACATGAGCTATGTTATTAAGATAATTCCTCGACGTATTATTATATATGACTATGCCTCGAGGCAACAACTATGGTAAATCAAGAGCAGGAGCTACCAATGACTCAGAGAGTTGATAGGCTTATGCCTGTATACTGGATATTGTGCCATAGTCGGCAAAGTTCTTTTGAGCAGTTTTGAGGACTCCACTGAGCCTCCGCTTCTCGCTAGGAAGACTATAGTGGTCATAAGGAGCTATGTTATTGACTGTGATAGCAGCAGTACAGCTTCATCGCAGGAGGTTATTCGGCTAATGCATGTACAGAGTGCAGAGTGAGGCCAACGCGGAATCAGAAGAGGCTAGACCCTGGTTATCCTGTGAGTTTTTGGAAGAGCGATTTCAAGAATGAGTGAGATATTCATCCCACCTACCAAGACATACCCCGCAGTCAGAGATGGAAGATCGGACCCCACAAGGTATTTAGGAGCTCCAAGCTCCGTGGTTCTGCTCATTTAGTAGAGGATTTTCTCAATCGAGGCCACTTATTCCTCGTGTTTCCGTAGTAAGCATCACGGAAATGTCATTATGGCAGTGTGTTTGTTATTATTGTGACCGTCCGCCATAAGCAGTGGAATGTCTGTTAGAAAAGACCTTGGTAGAGTGGCTCACTATGAGGCCGGGTCGGGTTCCTTTCCTTCACAAAGCAAGGCCCCGGCAAGGTGTTCGACGCCCACCGTGGTTGAGGTCAGGGTGGAGTTTATAGTTCTGGCGGTCCTTCGAACCGCATATATGACGTGACTACTAGGCATGATCAAGAGGCAACATCGTATAGGGTTACAGGTATATTTCGATTCTTATGAATCATACGTGCATTGATAGATTCAGATTTCTCCCTAGTGTATATGTTTTCCCTTTGTTGCTAGTAGTTGTAAAGTGATAGTACAACCAGAGGTAGGGATACTCTGATTAGTAAAGTGAAAAGTTAAGAATGTTGACAAGAATGATAAAGTGAACTGAGACTAGTTGTGTAGGGTTCACAAGTTGTAATTACCTCGTAACAGTGTAAGACCGATAGTGGAGGATGCACAGTAGAAATACTTTGGCCTATGTGACGAACCTCTAGTGAATAGGGGGATAGGGTAAGAAGTACCTTGAGATAAGAGAATTTTATTTCAGACTAAGAATGAAGTTGTAGACGATGGTGGGTTATGGACTCATTTCGGGTCAGCCAGTAGTATGGAATGAGGTGATGTCAGTTGGATATGGTCCCGCTATGTGATAGGGTCATGAGGATGCAAGGCCCAAGTCTAGTTAATCGTTGTACGAGTTCGTGGAAGCGTTCCACCGGAACTAGGTCGCAAGGGCCGAGAAGAGCCTTAGCGGAAATTCAAGCAGCATGGCCAAGTTTGAATAGTATCTCCAAGGATTGGAGAACAGAAACAATAATTGAAATTTTGTACGTATGCTCAAATAAGTTAGAAGTACGAGAAAGTGTGACAAGTAAGAAAAGGAAGGAACAAGGGTTAATAGAACTATAGTGATTATAGTTATGAGTAATGAAGGTGTGTAGAAAAAATTCCTTTTAGGCCATGAGTGGGGGTTAATTGTGATGATACACACGCCTTAGGTTCAGTAACACTGTCCATAGGTGCTCGTGATTGAGATACTACTAGTATTAGAGTTTACACTTGTTGGTAAACTAAGCTAGACAGATTATAGATTTATGTCCCAGCTAGCATTACGACTAAGTGAGACAGAGAAGGGAAGTAACACGGGGGAAACACATCAGTTAGCTGAGTGGGAGTCCGACTGAAGGATTCAGGTAGTGTTAGTCCCATGACTTAGAATACGACAGGGACATCCCTAGTACGGGAAAAAGAAAGTAACCTCTAAGGATCCCATTTTGAAGACTGTAACCTTCGAGTTTTGTGAGAAGGGACCGCGTATGGAAGGTCCATTGATATGTTTAAGTATGTTATGTGGTGGACATGTGTGGCATCATTGGTCTTGTGGAGTATTGATTGTTAGGCATAGTAAAGAGATTATGCCGGAGTTGGTATAGCTTGACAACCGGCTAAGAACATTCGGGGACGAATGTTTCTAAGGGGGGAAGAATGTTACACCCCGTAAGTCCAGTACATGTATAATAGAATGTACGTAAGGAACACGAGACTTGAAATTGGTACGAAAGGAAGAATTGTTTTTCCGACGGAAAAATCTTCCGAACGTCGGAAAGGAAAAATGTTTGTTGTTGAGAATTGGATTCTCAAAATGCATTATTTGAAGAGTATGGAACTTATTAACATTATAGAAATTTATTTTTATGGATTTGGTCACGTGGGGCCTACCCGAGAAATTTTATGTTTTGTGAGGCCCACGAGGGTTACGAAATTTTATTGACGAATGAGAGGGAGACACGTGTCACCACCCCCCACCCCCCCACATAGGCTTGTGCGAATTGGGACAAGGGTAATATGGTCATTGACCTATGTAGAAGATCAAGTCTTGCTAGCTTGAGAAAATTGACCAAGTCAACTTGTCCACTTGGATAATTGTTTAATCTCCTCCATCCAAGCCACACAAGTGTTATTATCTAAGCCCTCCATTGTGTAATATATACTACCCTAGTGCAAGACCAAGTCTTCAACACTTAGAAAAATTTAGAGATCATTTGTGTAAGAAAAGTTGCTCTCGGGTTTGAGGTCCCTTCCACACAAATTTTTTGTAATTTTGGTTCTTTATTCACAAGACTTTAACCCAAGGTCCCTAAGGTTATTGTAAGGATATCTCAATAGAAAGATTTCATAAAATGACGTTTTCACGTTAGTCGCAAGGCGAAAACCTAATTTGTTTTCACAAGTTTGGATTGGAAATGGAAGAGAAGTTGGTAGTGAACTTCTAAAGGCTTCAAATAGCGGATTGGAGCGGAAAGGAAGGGAGCTAAGAATTGCTAAGGAGCGACTTTGAATCTTGGAAATTATAAGGGCTTATAAAGGAAAAAATCTTGTCGTTTTAGTAATTAAGATTACTTATTGTTGTAGCTATGGATTTTAGCAAGAATGAGGTATATAGTATGAAGTTTGATAAGTATATTGGCTATTGGAACCCTAATCCGAAAAATAGTATGTTTATCCTTTGAGATTACAATTCAATTTGATTATTAGTTTAAGTCGTCACATGTTATATAAAGAAGGAATTATAGTTGTTAAAGTTGTTTATGACTATATAACATGTTAGACCTAAGAACTTGGATTGAAAAGAATTGGAAAGGACTTGTGTTGTTGTACATGTTAGCCGAGAATGGCTTTGGATATTAAACTACTTGGTATTAATTGTGGGGCAGAATTTTATACGTATTGTAAGGCGTGTAATCCCCTTTGTTGGTTGATGTATTGAGCCTTAAATGTGGCATGTTGGTTATTGATTATCGGTCCTTGAAAAAGGTGGAAAAGTATGTAGAAAGAAAGGAGGTGTTGCCCGATTTTCCATAGAATAATAGATAGTATACTTAGTATTATTCTACGTTAGAAACTAGAAGTTGATAGTCGTGTTGTGGCCATTATAGGTTGACACTTCTACGTGCGGCGTATTCGACTTAGCTTGTGGATTAAGCCGAAAAGGTATGTGAACCATCTCCTCTTCTTCTAGCATGATTCCTTATGGTAAAGTAAGTAAGTCCTACTCCTTCAATGATTCACTCCTTGATTGTACTTGGATTGCCTAATATAGAAGTTGTTCTATATACTTCCTTGATTGTACTTTGGATTTTTAAATTGGAAGTTGTTATAATCCATTCCCTTAATGAAGTTTGGATTTTCAAAAGTGAAAGTATTTTACTTGAAGTACATGGAGTCTTGAAAAGGAAGTGGTTTCCAAATCCTTTGGCTAGTGTCTTAGTTCCAAAACCTAAAGGTTGTTATAATGACTTTAGGGGAGTCAAAGGAGTGATTTACTTAATTGATTTAAAAGAGGAGAAATGACATGATTTAAAGAGAAGTAACTTGTTCTAAAGGTGTGAGTTACTTGGGATTTAAAAGTATAAGCTACTTGATTTCTAAAGTTAAGAAACTTGATTTCTAAAGATTAAGAGACTTGAAGTATTTTGAATGTTAAGAAACTTGATTTGAAAGTATATGATACTTCTTTAAAAGTATAAGTCTCTTGGTTATAAAAAGAATGAATTTGTCTAAAACTATAAAGGTGTCACGACCCGACCCCGGGCCCGTGACTGGTGCCTTACCCCGGGCACCCTAGTGATACAACATCAGAGAAAACCAGCGGAAATAAAAACTCATGAAAGAAAACAGTGAAATAAGAAAGCAGGCTAACCCAACGGTTACCTTTTTGTACATAAACTAAAACTTGAACAGTTACATCCTTACTAACTCTGCCACCACAAAGCAAGGCACCTAAGAATTTTAAACCATAATGACGGACGGGCCCCGCCATGCCCGTGAATAAACAAAAGACTACTACTTCAGGGAACCGTACCACAGGACAAGCCTCCGGAGATATGGAGCTTTCCGAGAACCGAACAGCGATCCTAAGAGTGCGGATCGCAGTTATGTACCTCAACTCGCGGCATGAACGCACTCCGAGGTCGATAACAGTAAGTATGTGAAATCAGAAAATCAGAAATGAAATCATAATAGTCTATACAAAGCAGGAGACATGTATGATAACCAAACTACAGTACACAACACCTAACAGTCATGTCAAGTCAGGGACTCATGCCCGTGAAATTATCACTCGAATACAACCCGGGAATTTAACCCGCACAATTACCGCATGCCGCAAGATCTCACTCTGTGATAAGCATGGCCATGGAACCATCCTAGTGGGCCCATACCCGTGGACCATCCAACGTGTCGGTATGCCCAAAGGAGTCAACAAGATAACAATCCCTGTGGAAGCATACCCGTGGGCTACCCAACGTGTCAGTATGTCTGAACAACTAACAAAACAATACTCACCGGACGATACCCGCTGGCTACCCAACGTGTCGGTATGTCCAAACAAGTAACTGATAACACTTAATGGGAACATACCCGTGGGCTACCCAACGTGTCATGCCCATCAATCAACCAGATAGCCTCCATCGAGACTCGGTAGCACACAACCAAACACTTGCACAACAAGGCTATCACAACAAGCATAGGCCAGTTACACACAACTCAAGGTACTATAATTACTTCTTAACACAACGTCAAGTATACCATTTAAAACCCAAGTATTTAACCCCTTAAGGATCAAGGTACTCCTACCTTTTATAAACAAGTCACTTATGTTTTTCCATCGCAAGGAGTTCAATATTTGAAAACGAGTTACTTCTTTTTTCCAAAAAATCAAGTTACCATTTTAAATCTAATAATGAAACCATTTCTTTATTTTCATAAAGTCGTTCTAATTAACTTCCCATAAAGCTATTACAACACTTTATGATTAATAAAACAAGTCAAGACAAAATCATGCCTTTCTTTTAACCCGACACACTTCAAATTCTTAAGTCTCTTTTCTTTTAGAAAACGAGTTCCTTACTTTGAAACTTTTAGGAAAAATCAGAACTTGATTTCAATACTTCTTATTAGAGCAGCCATGATCTAGGAAATGTAATGCCATTTTGTCTTATCTTAGCTTCTATGCAGATGGAGGTTTCTACTGGTTTTAATATGATTAATTGTCATTACTTCTTTCCTTTATCGACGCTGCATTGGCTTGTTCGATCCTTATTCCCATTTCCGAAATTTGTAACGTTATTCTTTTAAAAACCAAGTATTCATTTCTCACGAATTTAGGTTTTATACTTTTCAACACCATTTAGGTCAATTACAAGTCACGTCTCTTATCTTTTGAAATCAACAAACCATTCTTTTAGCTCCATAAAGTGGTTATAACAAACTTCCCATAAAGCCGTTATAACACTTTATGTTTTAAACCAACCAATTACCGCTATAAACATTTATGAGACCAATAGGGCTCATTCTTTAACCACCGAAAATTCAAGTTACTAACGGATAAGACTTTACTACTATTTCCACACAATGAAGCCCTTAACACTTCATATCAAGTCAAGACACAAAAGGGAAATCAAATTCATTTAACACACGTGTGTCTACCGCACTATATATTTTACAAATAGTCATGCTGAAGAGGATAGGAAGAATCACATACCTCGCGACGATTATCGACGGTTAGCAATATGCTCCACAGTACTATCGCCCTTAAGTAGAATATGCTACCGTAGTACTTCAATCCTATAAGGGTCATAAACGCCTATCAAACTCTAGCTTGAACGTAGAATAACTAAGTGCAAAGTCCCTAAATTCTACTTAATATGGACCACTTCTTCCTTTGTTTCTACTAACTTTGCCACCTCTTTCAAGGCCGAATTTCAATAACCAACGCCACATTTAAGGCACACAATTCTAACCACAAAGGGATTACACGCCTTACAGACGCGAAAATTCCGCCTCAATAATATAAAACAAAACCAATACTTCCCATGCCATTCTTGGCCAACAATAAACCAATCCTAAACCCTTTCAACTCTTTCCAATCCAAGTTCTTAGGCCTAACATGATATCTAGCCCTAGACGTCTTCAACAAGACAACAAGATCCAAATTTATTCAAATAAAATGACCTGCTCAACTCTATACTACTACAATATAACAACCTTAGACTCAATTCTAAATCACTAAAATATAACACCTCAGCTCACATCTATACTACTAAAATATAATTTCTTAGGCTCACATCTATACTACTAAAATATAATGACCTTTTAGGCTCATAACCAAGAAAGGAAACTTTTACCTTAAGGAAAATAGCCAACAAAAGCCCCTTTTTCTTCCACCTCTTTCCGCCAAAATCGCCCACCGATCTTCCACAAGTTTACCCACACTTTTCCTTCGCCTCGCTCCAACAATTTCCTCTAGGCTAGGTTCTCTTCAAAAATCTAGAGAGGCGGAGAGGGTTTTCCATGGAAGGGTTTTGAAATGAAATGGCCAAGTCTTCCAAGACTTGGCCCTAATATAGGCCCTAATCTGGTCAAAAAGGATGGGACGGACACTTGTCACCCTCCCATAGGTTTTTAACAAAATATCACCTGATTTCAGCCTTTTATCGCGAAAAATCCCGCCTTGGCGCCGCGGCGCTGCCACTTCCGAGAAAAGTTCCAGCATTCCAGCGCTGCCCTCGATTCGGGCCACGCGCCAGAACCCCTTGGGACCCTGTAACAACCGCTGCGCCTCGCATTCGGCCGCGGCAGCACTGAACCAAAATCGCGCCGCTCGATCACGACCTAACTTGTAACTTCCATAACTTTTGACTCCGATGTCCTATCGACGAACGGTTTGTTGCGTTGGGATCTAGATTTAACGGACTACACACTAGGCTTATAAAACACCTTACAATTCTTAACAACTGGGGTACAACACTCCAAGGTAAACTCAAAATCCGTCCAACACATGTTTGTCAACTTATCTATCGACTCTCAAAACTTATTTTCCTTGGTATGTTCTTATCTTAACTTCTAGAATTTACGGGGTGTAACATTCTTCCCCCCTTAGAAACATTCGTCCCGAATGTTCCTTCTAAGTCTCCAAAACGCAGACGCCGGTAGTCTTCACTACTCCACTCACAATGTAAAGCTTAGGCCACTCATGGACTTATCACCCGAAACATACCCCCCGCATACTATGTACTTCCGACAAGGATCACTGTAAAATCTTTTACTCTAGCCGGCCTTACCTCTAAGGTCTCGATTGTTATAAATTCTAAGGTTCAAATCTTCTCATCCCCAGACTTACCCTTTTCCACTAACCAGGCTTCTAAATCACATTTTTACACGAAGCTATCCGAACATAGCACTTAACACATCACCATAACAACAATGCATACTAGTCTCTAGAGGGTTAAGAATATACCAGAACTACTTCACTTCCCTTCATGCCGTTTCTACTCATGTTCCTTCTCGCACGGCACAAAAGGAGGAGATGAATCAGCCACTGATCCCGAAAGTTGAGTCTCTACATCCACGCTATCTCTGGTTGGACAATTCCTCGCAAAATGGCCCTGCTGGCCGCATTCAAAACAAACCCCCATTCCAGCACGACACTCCCCACCATGGAGCCTACCACAACGGCCACAACGGTAGGGTGGTCCCATCCGACTAACGCCCCCGCCCCCAAAACTCAAACCCGAGCCCCGACCGCTCGACCCGAACGCCCCAAGATCGCGTGATGGAGCACTGCATCGGGGTGAGGTAAATAACTAGCTCGCACTGAAATTTGTCGCCTCGGGTCACCAGAGGACTCTACCGCCCCGCCCTCTCTGATCTTGGTTATTCCGCGACTTACGTTCTCACCGCCGCGCAAGATAGCCTGACGCGGCAATGTCCATGCCGGTGAAGAGCTACCGCGGCACCCTCCGCTAAATAATCATCGAGTCAGGTGATATAACGGCACTCTATCCTCCATATTGGCCACCAAAGGGACATACCGCCAATGAGTCAAACTCTACATTGTACTCCCGAACAGGCGCCCCTTTGCCTTAGCATCAAAAATCTGTACCGAGCCCTCATCCGCGAGGCAAGAAATGGCCACGAAAGCCTCGAGAACTCACCCCAACCAGGTGGAGCATGCTCCCCGACAGCTCCACGAATCAAACCATTCGACCGCAGATCACGCATGACGTGAACCCAAAACCACCGCCGGTCTCGAAGCCTTGATCACTCTCATGATCAGAATCGCTTGGATGAACTCCTCGCGATCATCCTCGTGTCTCGACCGTAGAACTCAGTGGCTATAACTCGAAAATCCCGTAGCCTCAAACTATCTCGACTCCGGGTGAACTGGGTACCATCGAACTGAACTGCAGATCCAAATATCCTCGTGCCTAGCCACGATCCCGCCAATAATCGGGCCATCTCCTTGTAACCCATCTCTCGCCCTGTGCCGCGGATCGAGGCTCACGTGCCGTAGTCTCAGGAGAGACCGCCGCTTCTACTCGCAGCCTCCTCTCGCTGCCTTGCCCTTCGGCTCTGGTTGCCTGGCGTGGCATCATCGGTATACAAAGAACACGTCAGAGGGAATCCAACTTATAACACCGCTCTAAGGCACGATCTCAGAGTGAGAAGAATGGAAACCAATCCTAAACATCCTATAGCCTCCTGATTATAGATGTGGTGCACAACACACCGATAATCAAGACTCTACTGGATACGGTCTGTAGACACTCTCCGAGGATTAACTGCTCTGATACCACTTTTGTCACGACCCGACCTCGGGCCCGTGGATCGTGCCTTACCCCGCACCCTAGTGATACAACATCGTGAGAAAACCAATAAATAAAAACTCATGAAAGAAAACAGTGAAATAAGAAAGCAAAGCAACCCAACTTACCTTTTGTACATAAACTAAAACTTGAACAGTTACATCCTTACAAACTCTGCCCACCACAGTGCTACAGACCTCTAAGAATTTTAAAACCATAATGACGGGACAGGGCCCCGCCATGCCCCTGAATAAATAAAAGACTACTACTTCAGGGAACCGTACCACAGGACAAGCCTCCGGAGATATGGAGCTTTCCGAGAACCGAACAGCGATCCTAAGAGCGACAAAGAAGCTTATGTACCTCAACTGCAGCATGAACGCAGCCCCGGCGAGGTCAAGACAACAGTACCAAGTATGTGAAATCAGAAAATATCGTAAATGAAATCATAATAGTCTATACAAAGCAGGAGACATGTATGATAACCAAACTACAGTACACAACACCTAACAGTCATGTCAAGTCAGGGACTCATGCCCGTGAAATTATCACTCGAATACAACCCGGGAATTTAACCCGCACAATGACCGCATGCCCCGGCATCTCACCTCGGTATAAGCATGGCCATGGAACCATCCTAGTGGGCCCATACCCGTGGACCATCCAACGTGTCGGTATGCCCAAAGGAGTCAACAAGATAACTATCCCTGTGGAAGCATACCCGTGGGCTACCCAACGTGTCAAGATGTCCAAACAACTAACAAAACAATACTCATCGGACGATACCCGGGCTACCCAACGCGGTGTCAGATGTCCAAACAAGTAACCGTGATAACACTTAATGGGAACATACCCGGGCTACCCAACGTGTCGGTATGCCCATCAATCAACGGATAGCCGCCTCCATCGAGAGACTCCTGTAGCACACAACCAAACACTTGCACAACAAGGCTATCACAACAAGCATAGCCGGTTACACACAACTCAAGGTACTATAATTACTTAACACAACGTCAAGTATACCATTTAAAACCCAAGTATTTAACCCCTTAAGGATCAAGGTACTCCTACCTTTTATAAACAAGTCACTTATGTTTTTCCATCGCAAGGAGTTCAATATTTGAAAACGAGTTACTTCCTTTTTCCAAAAAAATCAAGTTACCATTTTAAATCTAATAATGAAACCATTTCTTTATTTTCATAAATTCGTTCTAATTAACTTCCCATAAAGTTATTACAACACTTTATGATTAATAAAACAAGTCAAGACAAAATCATGCCTTTCTTTTAACCCGACACACTTCAAATTCTTAAGTCTCTTTTCTTTTAGAAAACGAGTTCCTTACTTTGAAACTTTTAGGAAAAATCAGAACTTGATTTCAATACTTCTTATTAGAGCAGCCATGATCTAGGAAATGTAATGCCATTTTGTCTTATCTTAGCTTCTATGCAGATGGAGGTTTCTACTGGTTTTAATATGATTAATTGTCATTACTTCTTTCCTTTATCGACACGCATTGGCTTGTTCGATCCTTATTCCCATTTCCGAAATTTGTAACGTTATTCTTTTAAAAACCAAGTATTCATTTCTCACGAATTTAGGTTTTATACTTTTCAACACCATTTAGGTCAATTACAAGTCACGTCTCTTATCTTTTGAAATCAACAAACCATTCTTTTAGCTCCATAAAGTGGTTATAACAAACTTCCCATAAAGCCGTTATAACACTTTATGTTTTAAACCAACCAATTACCGCTATAAACATTTATGAGACCAATAGGGCTCATTCTTTAACCACCGAGTACCCATTACTAACGGATACGACTTTACTACTATTTCCACACAATGAAGCCCTTAACACTTCATATCAAGTCAAGACACAAAAGGGAAATCAAATTCATTTAACACACGTGCGTCTACCGCACTATATATTTTACAAATAGTCATGAAGAGGATAGGAAGAATCACATACCTCGCGACGATTATCGATTTAGCAATATGCTCCACGCGACTATCGCCTCTTAAGTAGAATATGCTACCGTAGTACTTCATCCTATAAGGTCAGTCGTAGCGTCTGTAGCATCTAGAATAACTAAGTGCAAAGTCCCTAAATTCTACGTTAATATGGACGGCACTTCCTTTGTTTCTACTAACTTTGCCACCTCTTTCAAGTCCGAATTTCAATAACCAACTCCACATTTAAGGCACACAATTCAGCTAACCACAAAGGGGATTACACGCTTTACGGGACGTAAAATTCCGCCTCAATAATATAAAACAAAACCAATACTTCCTATGCCATTCTTGGCCAACAATAAACCAATCCTAAACCCTTTCAACTCTTTCCAATCCAAGTTCTTAGGCCTAACATGATATCTAGCCTAGACGTCTTCAACAAGACAACAAGATCCAAATCTATTCAAATAAAAAACCTGTCAGCTCAACTCTATACTACTACAATATAATGCCTTTAGGCTCAATTCTAAATCACTAAAATATAACACCTCAGCTCACATCTATACTACTAAAATATATGACCTTTAGGCTCACATCTATACTACTAAAATATAACAAATTTTAGGCTCATAACCAAGAGAAAGGGGAAACTTTTTCCTTAAGGAAAATAGCCCACAAAAGCCCCTTTTTCTTCCACCTCTTTCCGCCAAAATCGCCCACCAGTGCTTCCCACAAGTTTACCCACACTTTTCCTTCTTGCCGCCGCTCCAATAATTTCCTCTTAGGCTAGGTTCTCTTCAAAAATCTAGAGAGAAGGGAGAGGATTTTCCATGGAAGGGTTTTGAAATGAAATGGCCAAGTCTTCCAAGACTTGGCCCTAATATAGGCCCTAATCTGGTCAAAAAGGATGGTACGGACACTTGTCACCCTCCCATAGGTTTTTAACAAAATATCTCCTGATTTCAGCCTTTTATCGCGAAAAATCCCGCCTTGGCGTCGCGGCCGCGCCAGGCGCGCGCACTTCCGAAAAGTTCCAAGATTCCGCGCCATGCCTCAGTATTCAGCGCCGGCCACAGAACCCCGCATGGACTTCAGAACAACCGGCCGCGACCCCAAGATTCAGCGCGCGCAGCACTTCAATCAAAATCGCTACCGATCACAAGCACCTAACTTGTAACTTCCATAACTTTTGACTCTGATGTCCTATCGACGAACGGTTTGTTGCGTTGGGATCTAGATTTAACGGATTACACACTAGGCTTATAAAACACCTTACAATTCTTAACAACTGGGGTACAACACTCCAAGGTAAACTCAAAATCCGTCCAACACATGTTTGTCAACTTATCTATCGAATCTCAAAACTTATTTTCCTTGGTATGTTCTTATCTTAACTTCTAGAATTTACGGGGTGTAACAAAAGGGTTATAACGACTTTATGGGAAGTTGGTTATAACGGCTTTATAGAAGGTTAAGAGAGTTGTCTATTTTTGATTGGTGGGCATAAGTTGCCTAGATTGTGAAAATTAGAAGTTACTTGGGTTCAAAGCCTTGAAATGAATTTCTAAAGGTGTAGTAACTTATTTTGAAAAATAGACATGCCTTGATACTACGGGTGTTAGTATCTTGGGGTTTTATATAAAAAGGAGTCTTTTGAAAAGAATGGACGTACGTAGTACTTTGGCTTGTTTAAATGAGAATTATTCTATTTGTGCCTTGATAGTACTTTGGCTTGCTTAAATAAGGATTTCTCTTAGTTTATGTAAAAAGAAGGCATGGTAATTGTCTTGGTATATGTAAAAAGAAGGCATGGTAATTGTCTTGGTATATGTAAAAAGAAGGCATGGTAATTGTCTTGGTATATGTAAAAAGAAGGCATGGTAATTGTCTTGGTTTATGTAAAAAGGAAAGGCATGGTATTGTCTTGGCAAAGACAGGCATGGTAAATGTCTTGATTTGTGTAAAGGCATAGTTTTGTCTTGGTTTGCTTGCATATGGGTTGCTCATATAGACATCCGTGCAAGTGTCATATTTCCACATCTCCGCGTCCCTCTATAAAGGGCCGGCAACTTGTTTCAAGGATACAATGGGTTAGCTCCGCATGGGGGTGAGTGGTACACACTCACTGGTCGAGATTTGACTCGCGGGTTAAATTCCGGGATATATATAAGCCATGGATTAGCTATCCGTGACGCGAGTATCGTAAATGACTCATTGCGGGTCCACATGACCTAAGCGGGTGAAATAGTCTCTTGCGGGTGAAATAGTCTTATGATAGGTTGCATTATAACACAGAGGGTGGTTGACCCTGGCACTGGCACGGCCGTCATGTTTTGAAACGGTAGTGATTTCATTAATGAAAGGGTGCAGTGTGTGTATGACTTAAAGTGGAACAGTTGGTCTCATTGTTAAAAGCATAACTTAAAAAGGTAAAAATGATTGCATTACTCTCATGATTGTAAGGTTCAATATTATATTATGGACTGCCGGCAGTGAGGAAGGATTCTACGGGCATGATTGATGTTATTGGCGTGAGACCCATGGTTATATTTGAGTAATGACTTTGAGGGCATGCGTCCCTGATTTGACATGACTGTTTATGTATCAGTATCGTAGTTTGGCTATAATACATGTCTCTGTGTTATTTAGACGCTATGATTTTATTACGATGATCGTTCACATACTTGGTACATTCTTCGCATCGACCTCCTTCGCTGCGTTCATGCCGCAGTTTAGGTCTTGATTCGGTGATCGGCAGTGTAGATCTGCTCGGGGTTTTGATAAGCTCTTCTATTAGAGTTTATCTTTGGTATATGTCCTTCAAGACAAAGCTTTGTATAGTTTTGATGCAATGGCGCCTTGTCCCGTCATAGTTGATTTAACTCAGAAGTCTCAGATTCATATGTGTGTTTGGAGTTAAATCAACTATGACGGACAAGGCCCCGCCGCATCCAAAACTATACAAAGCACATGAAGGACATATACCAAAGATAAACTCGAATGTAAGGAGCTTATCCAAAACTCCGAGCAGATCCTACACTGCCGATCACGAATCAAGGCACCTAAACTCGGCATTTAACGCACTCAAGGAGGTCAAGACGAAGAATGTACCAAGTATGTGAGCAAAGTATCTGTAATAAAATCATAGCTAAATAACACAGAGACATATATGATATCCAACCTACAAGACATAACACATAGCGGTCATATCAAGTCGGGACGCAGCTCCTCAAAGTCATTACTCAATATAACCATGGGTCTCACGCCCATAATATCAATCATGCGTGGAATCTTCCTCATCGCGGCGATCCATGATGTAATAACACCAATAAGGATACATGAACACCAAGTCCCACCTGTGTCCTCAATACCTCGTGGTCCCATGCCCTAATCCCACCTCAGAAAAGCATGACCATGGGTAACACAAACAAATCCGGGACATATATGATAATCAAATACAACACATTGTGCCTTACTAACAATGAGAGTAAGCGGTAGTATCCTTACAATATAAACTATGAAGCTCATGATCAAGCAGACCATCCGCCTGCAATGATAATTTAGCAATCCTATTCACGGGACTATTTCACCCGCATAGGTCACGTGGACGCGTGAGGTATTCTCGCGATAGTTTGGACCCGCCCGCATGGGACTATTTCACCCGCATAAGCCCTTTCGGACCCGCATGAGGTATTCCTCGATAGGACTATTTCACCCGCATAAGCCCTTACGGACTCGCATGAGGTATTCCTCGCATAGGCTGGACCCGCCCGCATGGGACTATTTCACCCGCATAAGCCCTACGGACTCGCATGAGGTATTCCTCGCATCGTGGGTAGCAAATCCACGGAATTATGCAAATGCCACAAACCCGGGGAATGACCCCGAAACGACTGATATACCAATAGCACACAACCGGCTATTTCCAGCACACATAGGCAATTCTCAATTAACAAGCCCAAGTACTTATCACGGCATACTTAGACAAATTCTCAATTTATCAAGCCAAAGTACTAATCAAGGCATACATAGAATAATTCTCTTTAACAAGCCAAAGTACTTATCAAGGCACACTTAGACAAATCCTCAATTTATCAAGCCAAAGTACTAATCAAGGCATACATAGAATAATTCTCTTTTAACAAGCCAAAGTACTTATCAAGGCACACTTAGAATAATTCTCTTTTAACAAGCCAAAGTACTTATCAAGGCACACTTAGACAAATCCTCAATTTATCAAGCCAAAGTACTAATCAAATTATACATAGAATAATTCTCTTTTAACAAGCCAAAGTACTTATCAAGGCACACTTAGAATAATTCTCTTTAACAAGCCAAAGTACTTATCAAGGCACACTTAGACAAATCCTCAATTTATCAAGCCAAAGTACTAATCAAGTTATACATAGAATAATTCTCTTTTAACAAGCCAAAGTACTTATCAAGGCACACTTAGAATAATTCTCTTTTAACAAGCCAAAGTACTTATCAAGGCACACTTAGACAAATCCTCAATTTATCAAGCCAAAGTACTAATCAAGTTATACATAGAATAATTCTCTTTTAACAAGCCAAAGTACTTATCAAGGCACACTTAGAATAATTCTCTTTTAACAAGCCAAAGTACTTATCAAGGCACACTTAGAATAATTCTCTTTTAACAAGCCAAAGTACTTATCAAGGCACACTTTGACAAATCCTCAATTTATCAAGCCAAAGTACTAATCAAGTTATACATAGAATAATTCTCTTTTAACAAGCCAAAGTACTAATCAAGGCACACTTAGACAAATTCTCAATTTATCGAGCCAAAGTACTAATCAAGGCACACTTAGACAAATTCTCAATTTATCGAGCCAAAGTACTAATCAAGGCACACTTAGAATTATTCTCAATTAAATAGGCCAAAGTACTACGTACGTACATTCTTTTCAAAAGACTCCTTTTTATGTAAAACCCCAAGATACTAACACCCGTAGTATCAAGGCATGTCTATTTTTCAAAGTAAGTTACTACACGTTTAGAAAACTCATTTCAAGGCTTGAAATCAAGTAACTTCAAATTTTCACAATCTAGGCAACTTATGCCGATTAATCAAAATAGACAACTTTCTATACTTTCCATAAAGCCGTTATAACCAACTTCCCATAAAGCCGTTATAACCCTTTATGGTTTTAGACATATCCATTCCTTTTATAACCAAGAGACTTATACTATTAAAACCAAGTATCACATACTTACAAATCAAGTTCTTAACTTTCAAAACACTTCAAGTCTCTTAATATATAGAAAACAAGTTTCTTCTACTTTTAAACCTCAAGTAACTCACTCCTTTAAAACAAGTTACTTCTCTTAAATCATGTCATTTCTCCTCTTTTAAATCAAATAAGTAAATCACTCCTTTGACTCCCCTAAAGTCATTATAATGACCTTTAGGTTTTAGAACTAAGGCACTAGCCAAAAGATTTGGAAACCACTTCCTTTTCAAGTCTCTATGTACTTTAAGAAAAATACCTTCACTTTTAAGAATCCAAACTTCCCTAAGGAAATGGATTATACTACTTACAATTTAAACATCAAAGTACACTCAAGGAAGTACATAGAACAAATTCTATTTTAGGCAATCCAAATACAAGCAAGGAATGGATCATTCAAGGAGTAGAACTTACTTTCTTTATTTTAAGGAATCATGCTAGAAGAGAGATAGTTCACATACCTTTTGGCTAATATCCATAAGCTAAGCCGAATACGCGTGCGTAGAAGTGTCAACCTATAATGGTCACAACAAGACTATCAACTTCTAGTCTCTACGAGAATAATACTAAGTATTTAGTCTCGATTCTACGGAAAATCGGCAAAGACTTCCTTTGTTTCTACTCACTTTGCCACCTTTTCAAGGCGAATACAATAACCAACAAGCCACATTTAAGGCTCCAAACAACATCCAAACAAAGGGATTAAACGCCTTACACTACGTGTAAAATTCACCACAATTCATACGAAAGTATAATACTTCACTAGCCATTCTCGTGACATATAACCAATCACACTACGTCTTTTCCAATCCTTTTCCAATTTCAAGTTCTTAGGTCAACATGTTATATAGTTATAAACCACTTCAACAACTATAATTTCCTTCTTTATTCAACATGCGACGACTTAAACTAATAATCAACTTGAATTCCAATCTTAAAGCTAAACATGCTAGTTTTCGGATTAGGGTTCCAATAGCCCATAAACATGTCAAACTTCATACTATATAACACATGCTTGCTAAAATCCATAGCTACAACAATAAGTAAGTCTTAATTGCTACAACGACAAGAATATACCTTTAAAGCCCTTAAAATTTCCAAGATTCCAAAGTCGCGCCTTAGCAATTCTTAGCTCCTTTCCTTAGGTTCCAATCCGCTCCAAGCACTCCTTAGAGGCCTATGAAGAACCCATCTTCAAGTTCCAACTTCAAAGTTGAAGAACTCCCTTAGTTTCCGCCTTGCGACTAACGTAAAAATACGTTTTTTCCGAAATCTTTCTTTTGAGATATCCTTACAATACCCCTAGGGACATTGGGTTAAAGTCTTGTGGCTAATGGATCAAAACCACAAAATTTTTGTGTGCAAAGGACCTCAAACCCGAGAGCAATAAGTGAGGGACAAGAGTTGTCTAATTTTTCTAAGTGTGGAAATGCCAAGTCTTGCTACTAGTGTAGTATTTAAAACACATTGGAGGGCTTAGATATCAACAAATGTGTGTCTAGGATGAGTTTCACTTGGATCGCTAGGTGGACAAGTTGACAAGTCAACAATGTCATGCTAGCAAGAATTATCTTCCAAGGTGGTCAATGACCATTCTACCCCTCCTCCAATTCGACCAAGGCCTTGTGGGGGTGCCACGTGTCGCCCTCTCATTCGTCCATAAAATTTCCGTAACCCTCGTGGGCCCCACAAAAATGTAAAATTTCCTCGGGTGGGCCCACATGACCAAATCCGTAAAAAATAAATTTCCATATTATTTATAAGTTCCATACTCTTCAAATAATGCATTTTGAGAATCCAATTCTCAATAACGAACATTTTTCCTTTCCGACCTTCGGAAGATTTTCCGTCGGAAAAACAATTCTTCCTTTCGTACTAATTTCCAAGTCTTGTTTCCTTACGTACATTCTATTATACATGTCACGGACTTACTGGTGTAACATTCTTCCCCTTAGAAACATTCGTCCCCGAATGTTCTTAGTCGATTGCCAAGCTATACACACTCCAAGACAATCTCTATACTATGCCTATCGATCAAAGCGCACAAGACCAACGATGCCACATGGCCACCACAACATACGTAAACATAACAATGGACCTTCCGTCGCGACCCTTCTCACAAAACTCGGGCGTTACAGTTTCCCAAAACACGGATCCTTAGAGTTTCCTTTCTTTCCTTACTAGTCATACTTTCGTACTTTCAAACTTATCTAGTACACGCACAAAATCTCAATATCGTTTCGCTTCTCCACTCGAGTTACTAATCAAACACGCCATTAAGCTACTTGAATTTCCGCTAAGGCTCTTCTCGTCCTTACGACCTAGTTCGGTGGAACGCGTCCACAAACTCGCATAACGATTAACTAAACTTGGGCCTTGCATCTTGGGGACCCTACCACATAACGACCATTTCTAATCGACATCACCCCATTCCATACTCTGGGTTAACCGCAAATGAGTCCATAACCCGACTCATCGTCACACTTAACTTCTCATTCTTAGTTTGAAATAAATTTCTCTCTTATCTCAAGGTACTTCTTACCCTACCCCCTATTCACTGGAGGTTCGTCTCATAAGCCAAAGTATTTCTACTGCACAATCTTCCCTATCGGTCTTACACTTATACGGGGTAATTACAACTTGTGAACTTTATACAACTATAGTCTCAGTTCACCTATCATTCTTGTCAACATTCTTACTTCTCACTTACTAATCAAAGTATCCCTACCTCTGGGGTACTATCACTTACAACTGCTAGCACCGCTATCTTGGTAAATAACACAACGGCTTTCCTCATGACCTATAGTCTTCTCCTAACCGAAACCGGAGGCTCGTGCTTGGGCCTCAAAACTCGGGCGCGAAAGAACTCGCGATGCGAACAACATCCGGTGTACCACAGGCATAAGCCCTATCAACTCTGAGTGCGACTAGTAGCTCGCTACTCCTTTGCCCTTCGGGCGGCCGCTGTTCTCCTCGAGGCATAAGCGTAACACAACAATACGTCGAGAGGAATTATCTTACTAACACCTCTCTAGGGCACGATCTAGAGTGAGAAGAATAGAACCCAACTCCTAAATGTCCCGTAGCCTCGTTTATGGGTGTGGCGCGCAACACACCGATAATCAAGACTCTACTAGACACGGTGCAGACATTCCGAGGATCGATCGCTTTGATACCACTCTGTCACACCAACCCCAAGCCGCGGATCGTGCCCTACACAGGCACCTTCACCTTAACAATACAAGTAAGTCGCGAATGAAATAACACCTCTTTTTTTAAAAACAAGCGTACGTGCAAGGGCAAAGCCGAAGGCTGCCATATATACATAAACAAAAGACACTACACCGCATACGAGTCCAATCCCACATATGAATACGGACCTCAGAGTTAAATCAACTATGACGGACAAGGCCCCGTGCACTCCAAAACTATACAAAGCACATCTTGAAGGACATATACCAAAGATAAACTCAGAATAGAAGGAGCTTATCCAAAACCCCGAGGATCCTACACTGCGATCACCGAATGCGTACTAAACTGCGGCATGAACGCCGGCCGAGGTCAAGATGCGAAGAATGTACCAAGTATGTGAACGAGAAGCATCGTAATAAAATCATAGTCTAAATAACACAGAGACATGTATGATATCCAACCTATGCATATACATAACACATAAGCAAATATATCAAATCGTGGACGCAGCCCTCAAAGTCATTACTCAATATAACCGTGGGTCTCACGCCCATAATATCAATCATACGCCTGCCTTCCCTCCTCACTGTTTATCCATGATGTAATAACACCAATAAGGATACATGAACACCAAGTCCCACCTGTCCCCTCAATACTCGGTCCCATGCCGGAATCCCACTCGTAAGCATGACCATAGGGTAACACAAACAACCGGGACATATATGATAATCAAAATCAACACAACATGTGCCTTACTAACACTAACAGTAAGCAGTAGTATCCCATAATATAAACTAGGAAGCTCATGGCAGACCATCCGCTCGCGCGATCATTTAGCAATCCTATTCTCGGGACTATTTCACCGCGATAGGGTCGTGGACCCGCGTGAGGTCCGTGGACGGCCGGACCCCGCACGGGACTATTTCACCCGCATAAGCCCGACCCGTGAGGTATTCCTCGCATAGGACTATTTCACCCGCATAAGCCCTTACGGACTCGCGTAGGTATTCTCGCATGGACCCGCCCGCGTAGGACTATTTCACCGCATAAGCCCTACGGACTCGCGTGAGGTATTCCTCGCGATCGTGGGTAGCAAATCCACTAATTATGCAAATGCCACAAACCCGGGAATGACCGAACGACTGATATACCAATAGCACAACCGCTATTTCCGACCTACATAGGCAATTCTCGATTAACAAGCCCAAGTACTTATCACGGCATACTTAGACAAATTCTCAATTTATCAAGCCAAAGTACTAATCAAGGCATACATAGAATAATTCTCTTTTAACAAGCCAAAGTACTTATCAAGGCACACTTAGACAAATCCTCAATTTATCAAGCCAAAGTACTAATCAAGTCATACATAGAATAATTCTCTTTTAACAAGCCAAAGTACTTATCAAGGCACACTTAGAATAATTCTCTTTTAACAAGCCAAAATACTTATCAAGGCACACTTAGACAAATCCTCAATTTATCAAGCCAAAGTACTAATCAAGTTATACATAGAATAATTCTCTTTTAACAAGCCAAAGTACTTATCAAGGCACACTTAGAATAATTCTCTTTTAACAAGCCAAAGTACTTATCAAGGCACACTTAGACAAATCCTCAATTTATCAAGCCAAAGTACTAATCAAGTTATACATAGAATAATTCTCTTTAACAAGCCAAAGTACTTATCAAGGCACACTTAGAATAATTCTCTTTAACAAGCCAAAGTACTTATCAAGGCACACTTAGACAAATCCTCAATTTATCAAGCCAAAGTACTAATCAAGTTATACATAGAATAATTCTCTTTTAACAAGCCAAAGTACTTATCAAGGCACACTTAGAATAATTCTCTTTTAACAAGCCAAAGTACTTATCAAGGCACACTTAGAATAATTCTCTTTTAACAAGCCAAAGTACTTATCAAGGCACACTTAGACAAATCCTCAATTTATCAAGCCAAAGTACTAATCAAGTTATACATAGAATAATTCTCTTTTAACAAGCCAAAGTACTAATCAAGGCACACTTAGACAAATTCTCAATTTATCGAGCCAAAGTACTAATCAAGGCACACTTAGACAAATTCTCAATTTATCGAGCCAAAGTACTAATCAAGGCACACTTAGAATTATTCTCAATTAAATAGGTCAAAGTACTACGTACGTACATTCTTTTCAAAAGACTCCTTTTTATGTAAAACCCCAAGATACTAACACCCGTAGTATCAAGGCATGTCTATTTTTCAAAGTAAGTTACTACACGTTTAGAAAACTCATTTCAAGGCTTGAAATCAAGTAACTTCAAATTTTCACAATCTAGGCAACTTATGCCGATTAATCAAAATAGACAACTTTCTATACTTTCCATAAAGTCGTTATAACCAACTTCCCATAAAGCCGTTATAACCCTTTATGGTTTTAGACATATCCATTCCTTTTATAACCAAGAGACTTATACTATTAAAACCAAGTATCACATACTTACAAATCAAGTTCTTAACTTTCAAAACACTTCAAGTCTCTTAATATATAGAAAACAAGTTTCTTCTACTTTTAAACCTCAAGTAACTCACTCCTTTAAAACAAGTTACTTCTCTTAAATCATGTCATTTCTCCTCTTTTAAATCAAATAAGTAAATCACTCCTTTGACTTCTAAAGTCATTATAATGACCTTTAGGTTTTAGAACTAAGGCACTAGCCAAAAGATTTGGAAACCACTTCCTTTTCAAGTCTCTATGTACTTTAAGAAAAATACCTTCACTTTTAAGAATCCAAACTTCCCTAAGGAAATGGATTATACTACTTACAATTTAAACATCAAAGTACACTCAAGGAAGTACATAGAACAAATTCTATTTTAGGCAATCCAAATACAAGCAAGGAATGGATCATTCAAGGAGTAGAACTTACTTTCTTTATTTTAAGGAATCATGCTAGAAGAGGAGATAGTTCACATACCTTTTCGGCTAATATCCATAAGCTAAGCCGAATACGCATGCGTGAAGTAAGTGTCAACCTATAATGGTCACAACAAGACTATCAACTTCTAGTCTCTACGTAGAATAATACTAAGTATTTAGTCTCAATTCTACGGAAAATCGGGCAGCACTTCCTTTGTTTCTACTCACTTTGCCACCTTTTTCAAGGCCGAATACAATAACCAACAAGCCACATTTAAGGCTCCAAACAACATCCAAACAAAGGGGATTAAACGCCTTACACTACGTGTAAAATTCCGCCCCACAATTCATACGAAAGTATAATACTTCACTAGCCATTCTCGGCCAACATATAACCAATCACACTACGTCTTTTCCAATCCTTTTCCAATTTCAAGTTCTTAGGTCAACATGTTATATAGTTATAAACCACTTCAACAACTATAATTTCCTTCTTTATTCAACATGCGACGACTTAAACTAATAATCAACTTGAATTCCAATCTTAAAGCTAAACATGCTAGTTTTCGGATTAGGGTTCCAATAGCCCATAAACATATCAAACTTCATACTATATAACACATGCTTGCTAAAATCCATAGCTACAACAATAAGTAAGTCTTAATTGCTACAACGACAAGAATATACCTTTAAAGCCCTTAAAATTTCCAAGATTCCAAAGTCGCGCCTTAGCAATTCTTAGCTCCTTTCCTTAGGTTCCAATCCGCTCCAAGCACTCCTTAGAGGCCTATGAAGAACCCATCTTCAAGTTCCAACTTCAAAGTTGAAGAACTCCCTTAGTTTCCGCCTTGCGACTAACGTAAAAATACGTTTTTTCCGAAATCTTTCTATTGAGATATCCTTACAATACCCCTAGGGACATTGGGCTAAAGTCTTGTGGCTAATGGATCAAAACCACAAAATTTTTGTGTGCAAAGGACCTCAAACCCGAGAGCAATAAGTGAGGGACAAGAGTTGTCTAATTTTTCTAAGTGTGGAAATGTCAAGTCTTGCTACTAGTGTAGTATTTAAAACATATTGGAGGGCTTAGATATCAACAAATGTGTGTCTAGGATGAGTTTCACTTGGATCAAGCCTAGGTGGACAAGTTGACAAGTCAACAATGTCATGCTAGCAAGAATTATCTTCCAAGGTGGTCAATGACCATTCTACCCCTCCTCCAATTCGACCAAGGCCTTGTGGGGTGCCACGTGTCGCCCTCTCATTCGTCCATAAAATTTCCGTAACCCTCGTGGGCCCCACAAAAATGTAAAATTTCCTCGAGTGGGCCCCACATGACCAAATCCGTAAAAATAAATTTCCATATTATTTATAAGTTCCATACTCTTCAAATAATGCATTTTGAGAATCCAATTCTCAATAACGAACATTTTTCCTTTCCGACCTTCGGAAGATTTTCCGTCGGAAAAACAATTCTTCCTTTCGTACTAATTTCCAAGTCTTGTTTCCTTACGTACATTCTCTTATACATGTCTTGGACTTACGGGGTGTAACACTCCTGTTTATGGGTGTGGCGTGCAACACACTGATAATAAAGACTCTACTAGACACGGTCTGTAGACATTTCGAGGACCGATCGCTCGATACCACTGTCACGCCCAACCGGGCGTGTTGGTGCCTACCGGCACCGCTTCACCGATCGACACAAGTAAATAGCGGAACTTAAATAACGACTCATTTTTTTTAAACCAACGTACATGCAAGGGCAAAGCCGACAAGGCTACCATATAATACATAATCAAAAGACACTACTGCTTACACGCAGTCCAATCCAGCATATGAATACGGACCTCACAAGTGTTATCTTTGAATTATGGCGGACAAGGCTCGCACTCCATAATCGAACAAAAGCCATGCATCAAAGATCTATACCAAAATGATAAACTCCTGAACAGGTGGAGCTATCCAAAAACTCGGAGCAGGGTCCTACACCTGCAGATCACCAAACTGCGTACCTAAACCTGCGGCATGAACGCAGCCCCCCGAAGGAGGTCAGTACGAAGAATGTACCAAGTATGTGAAACAGTAAGTACTGTAATGAAATCACAACAGTCTATACAAAACAGGAGACATGTATGATAGCCAAACTACAGTACACAATACATAAGCAGTCATATCAAGTCAGGGACGCATGCCCTGGAAGTCATTACTCAAATATAACCATGGGTCTCACGCCCATAATATCAATCATGCCCGTGGAATCCTTCCTCACTGTCGACAATCCATGATATAATATAACATCAATTAGCACCCTGAACCTTGCAATCATGAGAGTAATGCAATCATTTTTATTTTTTAAGTTATGCTTTTAACAATGAGACCAACTGTTCCACTTTAAGTCATAACCACACTGCACCATTTCATTAATGAAATCAATACCGTTTCAAAATATGAAGGTCGTGCCAGTGCCAGGGTCAACCACCCTCTATGTTATAATGCAACCTATCATAGTACTATTTCACCCGCAAGGGACTATTTCACCCGCTTAGGTCATGTGGACCCTGTTATACCCCGTAGTTCCAGGGTATGTATGTGAGGATGTACGTACGAGAATACGACAGAAATTTTGGAAAGAAAGAAAGATGTGATTTTTCGACGGAAAAGTTTCCGGTTTTTGTGAAGGAAAAAGGTTCGTTAATGGGAATTGGATTCCCAGATTTGGTATTTGGACTTCTCGGATTATATTAGAATTTTGGGATTTTATTTTCGGAAATGGTCACGTGGGACCCACGGGAGAAATTTACGGTTTTGTGGGGCCCACTTTGTTTTTGATATTTTCGGTATTTTGGATATTTTCGGAAGACGAAATATTTTAGACGAATAAGGGGGCGACACGTGTCACCCCCCCTTGTGTGGCCATGTGGGCCGAAATTGGTGGGACAAGTGGCTAGCCACTTGTCCCCTTGGCCGAAATGGCCATGACACTTGGTGTAGAAATCGTTGGCCATGTGGTGTGGTGGGACCCACACACACATGGCCCAATCTTGACCATACACTTACATTGATCTTGGCCCTTGATTCTTCTATAAATACCCCCTTAAGGTTGAAGACTAATTCATCCCACACTTGAAGATTTTCCATAGCAAAAATACTCCCTCCCTTTAGTTATTTCGTCCAACCCTCCCCCACTTGTGTAGAAAATACTTGGAGTATTATTGTATAATCCCAAATACATTGGCCTAGTATCCCTAGTAGTATTCCAAAGTTATTTCAATACTAGGAGCCCGGAAATACTACTTTATTCCAATAGTCGCAAAACGAAACCCTAGAAAAACCTTCATAGCTTGGTTGAAGTGTTTAGAGAAGTTGTTTAGAAACTTCTAAGGGTCGCTTGGAGCGGGTTGGAGCGTAAGGAATTGGAGCTAAACGTTGCCCAGGATCGACTTATAATCTTGGATAATTTTGGGCTTATCGAGGTAATGATCTATGTCCCCCTATTGTAATTGGATATTACATATTGTAGTAGTTATACTTGAGTATATTATATTGGAAGGATGATTATAAAGGATTGAACTGTATTTACATTGGACTGTACTTACAGTAGACTTGTGTAGTATTATTGTGCGAATTGAACACGTCAGGTTAGGCGTGTAATCCACTGAGTTGTGGCACAGTGGCCCGCAGGGAGGTGATTTATGGGATAGCGGGGGGGGGGAGGTGCTGCCGAATTTTCTGTAGAATAAGGAATCTTGTATTTAGAATATTCTACGAAGAGAACTAGAAGTTGATAGATGTATTGTGGTTATTATAGGTGGATCTTCTACGCGCGGCATACTTGACTTGGCTTGTGGTTTAAGCTAAAAAGGTATGTGATTCTTCCTATACTCTTGAGCATGATTGTTGTGAACTATATAGTACGGTAGACGTACGTGTGTGAAATGAATTTTGTTTGTTTAAAACATAAAGTGTTATAATGGCTTTATGGGAAGTTAGTTATAACGACTTTATGAGGATAAAAGAAAGATTTGATTTTGACAGTAAAACGACTTGATTTTGAAAGTTAAGAGACTTGATCTTGAAAGATAAGAGACTTGACTTATAACGACTTGTTTTCGAAGAGAAGTAACTTGATTTAAGTATAGGTTACTTGTTTTTGAAAAGAGTAAGTTTTTGGGTTTTAAAGAGTATACTTGATGTTGTTTTAAAAGAAAAGTACTTGATTTTAGAAGTCTTGTAAAGGTCTTTTACGAAAGTAAAGTAATTTGGTTTGAAAGGAAAACGTGTTTTTAATACTATGAGTATTAGTATTATGTGGCTTTTACGTAAAGAAAAGGGGTCTTTTTGAAAGAATGAAAGTATGTAGTATTTTGGGGGTTGAAACCCGGATTGTTGATATAAAATGAAAGTACATTGAACTTGCCTATGCTTTTTGTGATAGCCTTTGTTGTGCAAGTGTTTTGATTACGTACCGTGTCTCTCGGGGAGGGCCGACTATCTGATTGATTGCTTGGACATACTGACACGTTGGATGGTCCACGAGTATGCGTCCACTATTGAGTATTATCTGGTTATTTCTTTTGGACATGCTGACGCGATGGATGATCCACGGGCATGCGTCCACTTTGAGTATTATCTTGTTATTTCCTTTGGACATGCTGACGCGATGGATGATCCACGCACGCGCCCGATGAGATGGTTTCATGACCATGCTTTCCGAGGTAAGATGCGGGCATGCGGTCATGTGAGGTTTTGTTATTTGTCCATGGACCGCTAATCCATGAAGCTTGCCGCGCGACGGCGATCACGGCTTGATTTGTACACGTGGTTCAGCACACTTTAGATACTTGTCCCGCCATTTCTCGTATCGGCGTGCTCGGTAGATAGCTTAGATACTTGCCTCGGTCATATCTCGTGAGACGGTAGGCTAGGGTACGTTCGCCTATGGTACGTGCCTCGGCCAGTTGCGTGGCTAGCTTTTGGATCTGGTAGTTGGCTTTCGTACCTTGCCCGTGAAAGGATATGACTAGCTTGAACCGGTATGGCTATTCTACTTGCCCGTCGGTTTGACGACGCAGCGAGATCTAGTGTTCGTGTTCACATACGGGTGTTGTTTTACATCATGTCTGCCGTGATGAGAATGAGTTCCACGCATGAGTGATATTATGGGCGTGAGACCCATAGTTATGTGTAGTGATTATTCGGGGGATATCGCCCTTACTTGGCATAACTGCTTACTTATCGCAAAAATGGTTTTATAAAATGATGAAATGTGATTTCATTCTGATTTTCGATTTCACATACTTGTACTTGTTATCGACCTCCTTCGGGCTGCGTTCATGCCGCAGTAGAGGTACACGATTGTTGATCCTTGCTCAGGATCGCATTCAGCGTTAGGAAGCTCCGTTTCTCGGAGGCTTATCTTTTGGTATAGTCCTGTCATTGTAGGTACTTGTACATTCGGGTATGGCGGGCCCTGTCCGTCATAGTTGTTGTTACATTCTTAGAGAGTCCGTAATCTTGTGGGCAGGGTTGTAAATGATTTTAACTGTTCAGTTATATGTATATACATGAAGGTGACCGTTTGGTTGGCCTGTTTTCTTATGTGTCTCTTGTTTCCTGTTTAAACTTTATTTCCGCTGATTTTCTCTGATGTTGTTATCACTAGGGTGCCCGGGGTAAGGCACCAGTCGCGGGCCCGAGATCGGGTCGTGACAAAAGTGGTATCAGAGCAGTTAATCCTCGAAAAGTGTCTACAGACCGTGTCTAGTAGAGTCTTGATTATCGGTGTGTTGTGCACCACATCTATAATCGTGAGGTCTGCGCAGACATTTAGGATTGGTTTCCATTCTTCTCACTCTGAGATCGTGCCTTAGAGCGGTGTTGTAAGTTGGACTCCTTCTGACGTATTATTTTCTGCCAGTTATGCCTCCGCGCAAGGCAACCCGGACCTAGAAGGGTAAGGCAGCCGAGGGAGCTGCTAGTAGGATACAGAGGAGTACGAGGGCGCAGGCCCGGTCATTACCTGAGATAGTGCTTCAGACGGCGAGTTTTGTGACGCCGCCACCCAGAGTTTAGAGCGCGGCGGTGGGCTGAGACCCCAGACTGAGCCTCCACCACAGCCTGGAGCAGAGGAGCTGGGGTACAAGGAGATGGCCCAGTTACTGGCCAGGATCGTGGCCAGACACGAGGATAGGCTGGATGCAGCAGTTCCAGTTCCAGTAGTACCCGTGGTTCACCCGAGGTCAGATAGTTTGAGATCGGGACTTTACGAGCCGCACCGCGAGTTTTATGGGTCGAGGCCTGAGGATGATCCGCAGGAGTTCATCCGACAGTTACAGTGGATCATGAGAGTGATCAAGGCTTCAGAGACCGAATCGGTGGTTTTAGGTTCGCATCGGCTGCGTGATACTGCTGATCGTGGTTTGATTCGTGGGAGCCGTCCCGAGGAGCATGCGCCTCGGTGTGGGGACGAGTTCTGAGGCATTTTCACCATTTCTTGCCTCCGCAGAGATGAGGGCACGGCCGACAAATTTACGATCTTTGAGACAGAGTGGCGACGGTTCGAGTACAACGTGAGTTTGACTCGTTGGCTCGATATGTCCCCGCGTTAGTGGCGTATATGGAGGGCGAGTGCACCGCCACGCCACGGCTCGATGACTACTTGGCAGAGGCTTGCTCGCATAGCTCTTCACCGTACGGACATTGCCCGTGATACAGCTTATGCACTGGGTGTGAGGAACGAGAGGCCACGGATTGACCAATACCAGCAGAAGAAGGCCAGGACGGCAGGGTCCTTTGGTAACTTTCAAGGCGGACCGCCGCAGCAGCAGACTAGTTATGCGCCTCCGCCAGTACAGAGTGGTCCTCACGCCTTCTTGAGCAGTCGTGGCTCCCGGGTTCAGTTTTGAGGAGCGAGTGTTGGCGGATGAAGCCACCCCAACCGGTATGGCGGTGTGGTAAAACCCATGCGTGAGTGTCGCAGATTCGAGAGTTTGTTTTACATGCGGCCAGGCCATTTAGCGAAGAATTGTCCGACCAGGTAGCGGATGTTGAGACTCCGCCGGATCTGCTGCGTTCTTCGCCGATAGCTAGGCAGGTGTTCATACTACAGCCGAGCAGTGGTCGTGGTGAAAGTTCGATTCTAGCGGTCCTCGAACCGCCTATTTGATTTCAGGTATATCCTTAACACTCTAGAGACTAGTATGCATTGATGATGTGATGATGTGCTAAGTATTATGTTCAGATAGCATTATGTTAAATTGTGATTTAGAGGCCTGGTTAGAAAGGGGGAAGTTGGGTACATAGAGATTGTGAGCCTTAGAATATTATACGTGGAGATCTTAGATGCGATGCCGTCTTGAGTAAAAGATTTTGTTTACGATTGACCTTTGTCGGAGTGCATAGTATACGTGGGGTATATTTTTGTGATAAGTCCCTAAGTGGTGTGAAATGAAAGAGGGTAGTTGAGCTAAGAAGACCACTAGGTTTTCGTGACTTGATTAGTGAGATTGTTCCGGATCGGGGAACAAGAGCTTGGCGCGGTAAATGGGTCGGGTTGAGGCAAGGTCGCGGGTCAACCCGCAGCCCAGTTTGGGGTGGGGTCGGTTCGAGGTGGTCCCGTCAGGTGGTAGGGTCACGAGGGTGCTAGGCCCAAGTTTAGGTAACCATCGTACGGGTTCGTGGATGCGTTCGACCGGAATCGGATCGTGAAGGCCGGGAATGACCTTAGAGGAAATTTGAAGCTAGTAAGATGACCAAGTTTGGAGGTGATGACTCCAAAGTTTTGGGAAATGAAGCGATCAAGTGTGCACGATAATAGAAAGATTTCAGGTGTACGAGAAGGGTACGACGAGTAAGAAAAGAAGTGTTACACCCCGTAAATTCAAGGAGTAAGATAAGAACATACCAGGGATTATAAGATTGAAAGTTAAAAGATAAGTTGGCAAACATGTGTTGGACGGATTTTGAGTTACCTAGGAGTGTTGTACCCCAGTTGTTAGGAATTTCGAGGTGTTTAAAAAACCTAGTGAGAAGTCAGTTAAATCTAGTTCACAACGCAACGAACTGCTCGTCGATTGACATCGAGTCAAAGTTATGGAAGTTACAAGTTAGGTGCGCAATGTGGCAGCTTTGATTCAGGGTACGCAGCAAATACGGAATCAGTGGCCGCAGCGCGGTTATCTTGAAGTCGGGGTCAGCGCGCTGGCGCGATACGAACGCAGGCGCCGAATAATGGAACTTTTCGAAGTGGAGCGCTGGCGCCGCGGGGCGCCAAGGCGGGATTTTTCGCGATAAAGGGCTGAAAACAGGGGATATTTTGTTTTAAAACCTATGGGAGGGTGACAAGTGTCCCTCCCATCCTTTTTATCTGGAAGTGGTCCTATTTTAGGGCCAAGTCTTGGAAGACTTGGCCATTCCATTTCATTTCATTTGGAAACCCTTCCATGAAAACCCTCTCCCTTCTCTCTAGTTTTTCGAAGAAAACCTTGCCTTAGAGGAAATTGTTGGAGCGGCGGCAAGAAGGAAAAGTGTGGGTAAACTTGTGGGAAGCACTGGTGGGCGATTTTGACGGAAAGAGGTGGAAGAAAAAGGGGCTTTTGTGGGCTATTTCCTTAAGGTAAAAGTTTCCCCTTTCTCTTGGTTATGAGCCTAAGGCTGTTATATTTTAGTAGTATAGATGTGAGCCTAAGGCTGTTATATTTTAGTAGTATAGATGTGAGCCTGAGGCTGTTATATTTTAGTAGTTTAGAATTGAGCCTGAGGCTGTTTTATTTGAATAGATTTGGATCTTGTTGTCTTGTTGAAGACGTCTAGGGCTAGATATCATGTTAGGCCTAAGAACTTGGATTGGAAAGAGTTGAAAGGGGTTTAGGATTGGTTTATTGTTGGCCAAGAATGGCATGGAATTATTGGTTTATTTTGCATTATTGTGGGAGTTTGGTTATTGAATTCGACCTTGAAAAAGGTGGCAAAGTTAGTAGAAACAAAGGAAGTGTCACCCAATTTACCAGAGAATTTAGGGACTTTGCACTTAGTTATTCTACGCTCAAGCTAGAGTTTGATAGACGTTTTATGACCCTTATAGGATTGAAGTACTACGGTAGCATATTCTACTTAAGGGCGATAATACGGTGGAGCATTTTGCTTATTTTCGACAATCGTCGCGAGGTATGTGATTCTTCCTATCCTCTTCAGCATGACTATTTGTAAAATATATAGTGCGGTAGACGCACGTGTGTTAAAGGAATTTGATTTCCCTTTTGTGTCTTGACTTGATATGAAGTGTTAAGGGCTTCATTGTGTGGAAATAGTAGTAAAGTCTCATCCGTTAGTAACGGTAATTTTATTAGTTAAAGAATGAGCCCTATTGGTCTCATAAATGTTTATAGTGGTAATTGGTTGGTTTAAAACATAAAGTGTTATAACGGCTTTATGGAAAGTTGTTATAACCACTTTATGTAGCTAAAAGAATGGTTTGTTGTTTTCAAAAGATAAGAGACGTGACTTGTAATTGACCTAAACGGTGTTGAAAAGTATAAAACCTCATTCGTGAGAAATGAATACTTGGTTTTTAAAAGAGTAATGTTACATAAATTTCGGAAATGGAAATAAGAATCGAACGAGCCAATGCAGCGTTAATAAAGGAAAAAGTAATGACAATTAATTATATTAAAACCAGTAGAAACCTCCATCTGCATAGAAGCTAAAATAAGACAAAATTGTATTACATTTCCTAGATCATGGCTGCTCGAATAAGAATTATTGAAATCAAGTTCTGATTTTCCTAAAAGTTTCAAAGTAAGGAACTCGATTTCTAAAAGAAAAGAGATTTAAGAATTGAAAGTGTTTTGGTTTAAAAGAAAGGCATGGTTCTGTCTTGACTTGTCCTAAAACATAAAGTGTTATAATAGCTTTATGGGAAGTTAATTATAACGACTTTATGAAAATAAAGAAATGGTTTCATTATTAGATTTAAAATGGTAACTTGATTTTGGGAAAAAGGAAGTATTTCGTTTTCAAATATTGAACTCCTTGCGATGGAAAAACATAAGTGACTTGTTTATAAAAGGTAGGAGTACCTTGATCTTTAAGGGGTTAAATACTTGGGTTTTAAATGGTATACTTGACGTTGTGTTAAGAAGTAATTATAGTACCTTGAGTTGTGTAACCGCCTATGCTTGTTGTGATAGCCTTGTTGTGCAAGTGTTTGGTTGTGGCTACCGAGTCTCTCACGAGGGCCATTATTCGGTTGATTGACGGGCATACCGACACGCTGGGTAGCCCACGGCATGTTCCCATTGTGAGTGTTATCCGGTTACTTGTTTGGACATACCGACACGTTGGGTAGCCCACGCATGCGCCCACATGAGTATTGTTTTGTTAGTTGTTTGGACATACCGACACGTTGGGTAGCCCAGGTATGCTTCCAGTGATTGTTATCTTGTTGACTTTTCGGGCATACCGACACGTTGACGGTCCACGTACGGGCCCACTAGGACGGTTCCATGGCCATGCTTATACCGAGGTGAGACGCCGGCACGTGGCCATTGTGCGTTAAATTCCCGGGTTGTATTTGAGTGATGACTTTACGCGTGAGTCCCGACTTGACATGATGTTAGGTGTTGTATCGTAGTTTGGTTATCATACATGTCTCCCCGCTTTGTATAGACTATTATGATTTCATTTACGATTTTACGCTTCACATACTTGGTACTGTTATCGACCTCCTTCGGGGCCGTGTTCATGCCGCAGTTGAGGTATATAGCTTGGCGATCCGCATTCTTAGGATCGCTGTCGGTTCTCGAAAGCTCCATATCTCCTAAGCTTGTCCCGTTGTAATGCTTCAAGTAGTAGACTTTTGTATATTCAGGGCATGGCGGGCCCCGTCCCGTCATTATGGTTTTAAAATTCTTAGAGGTCCAGAGCACCTTGTGGGCGAGTTTGTAAGATGTAATCGCTCAAGTTTTAGTTTATGTACAAAAAGGTAACCGTTGGGTTAGCTCGCTTATTTCATCGCTTTTCTTTCATGAGTTTTTATTTCCGCCGGTTTTCTCGATGTTGTATCACTAGGGTGCCCGGTAAGGCACTACCACGCCCGGATCGGTCATGACAAAAGTGGTATCGAGCGATTAATCCAAGAGTGTCTACAGATCGTATCCAGAGAGTCTTGATTATCGGTGTTGTGCACCACATCTATAATCGTGAGGCTATAGGATATTTAGGATTGGTTTCATTCTTCTCACTCGAGATCGTGCCTTAGAGCGGTGTTATAAGTTGGACTCCTCCGACGTACTCTTTGTATACCGCTTATGCCTCCACGCAAGACAACCGTGAGCCCGTGGCGGCAAAGCTGCAGGCGGAGTCGCGAGTAGAGCGCCAGCCGGTCTCCCGAGACTACGGCACTGAGCCTCCACCCCGCACCGGGCGCAGGAGATGGTTACGCGAGATGGCCCGATTATTGGCGCCGGATCGTGGCTAGCACGAGGATAGATCGACGCAGCAGCCCAGAGTACCCATAGTTCACCCGAGGTCAGATAGTTTGAGGCTACGGGATTTTCCGAGTCAGAGCCCACCGAGTTCTACGTCGAGGCTCGAGGATGATCCGCAGGAGTTCATCCGAAGCGATTCTGCGATCATGAGAGTGATCAAGGCTCGGAGACCGAGTCGATGGTTTTGGTTCACATCGTTTGCGTGATACGCAATGATCGGTTTGATTCGCGAGCTGTCCCGGGGAGCATGCACCTCCGGTGGTCAGTGAGTTCTCAGAGGCTTTCCTTGGCCATTTCTTGCCTCCACAGATGAGGAGGGCTCGGGCCGACAGATTTTTGATGCTAAGGCAAAGGGGGCGCACAGTTCGGGAGTACAATGTAGAGTTTGACTCATTGGCCCGGTATGTCCCCGCTTTGGTGGCCAATATGGAGGATAGAGTGCACCGTTATGTCACCGGACTCGATGATTATTTAGCGGAGGGGTGCACAGCAGTAGCTCTTCAGCCGGGCATGGACATTGCCCGCATCCAGGCCTATGCGCAGCAGGCTGAGGAACGTAGAGGTCGACGGAATAACCAAGATCAGCAGAAGGCGCAGGCGAGAGTCCTCTCGTGACCTTCGAGGCGGCGGCAATTTCACCGCAGCTAGTTATTTACCTCAGCCAGTACAGAGTGCTCCATCACAGTCTTCGGGACGTTCAGGAAATTCAGAGCAGTCGTGGCTCCTGTGTTTCGTGTTTTTGGGGAACAGGACGTTAGTCGACGACCCCTACCTCGTTGTGGCCGTTGTGGTAGGCTCCATGGTGGGGAGTGTCGTGCTGGAATGGGGGTTTGTTTTGCATGCGGCCAGCAGGGCCATTTTGCGAGGAATTGTCCAACCAGAGATAGCGCGGATGTAGAGACTCAGCCTTCGGGATCAGTGGCTGATTCATCTCCTCCTTTTGTGCGCCGTGCAGGGAAGGAACATGAGTAGAACGGCATGAAGGGACAATGAAGTAATAGTTACAGGTATATTCTTAACCCTCTAGAGACTAGTATGCATTGTTGTTATGGTGATGTGTTAAGTGCTATGTTCGGATAGCTTCGTGTAAAAAAAATATGATTTAGAAGCCTGGTTAGTGAAAAGGGTAAGTCTGGGGATGAGAAGTTTTGAACCTTAGAATTTATGAAGTACATAGTATGCGGGGAGTATGTTTCGGGTGATAAGTCCATGAGTGGCCTAACTGATTCTTTTGTGAGTGGAGTAGTGAAGACTATACCGACGTCTGCGTTTTGGAGACTTAGGAGGAACATTCGGGACGAATGTTTCTAAGGGGGGGGAGAATGTTACACCCCGTAAATTCAAGGAGTAAGATAAGAACATACCAGGGATTATAAGATTGAAAGTTAAAAGATAAGTTGGCAAACATGTGTTGGACGGATTTTGAGTTACCTAGGAGCGTTGTACCCCAATTGTTAGGAATTTCGAGGTGTTTAAAAAGCCTAGTGTGTAGTCCGTTAAATCTAGTTCCCAACGCAACGAACCGTTCGTCGATTGGACATCGGAGTCAAAAATTATGGAAGTTACAAGTTAGGTGCGCATGCAAAGCCAGTGATTCAGGTACAGCGCAAGGCCGGACGCAGGTCGCGGCACGGTTGTCTGGGGTCCATGAAGTTACAGTGGCCGCGCCGAATGCGGTCGCGCGCCGAATGCTGAACTTTTCGAAGTGGAGCGCCATGCCGCGTGGTCAGCGGCGCCAAGGCGCGATTTTTCGCGATAAAGGGCTGAAAACAGGGGATATTTTGTTTTAAAACCTATGGGAGGGTGACAAGTGTCCCTCCCATCCTTTTTATCTGGAAGTGGTCATATTTTAGGGCCAAGTCTTGGAAGACTTGGCCATTCCATTTCATTTCATTTGGAAACCCTTCCATGAAAACCCTCTCCCTTCTCTCTAGTTTTTCGAAGAAAACCTTGCCTTAGAGGAAATTGTTGGAGCGGCGGCAAGAAGGAAAAGTGTGGGTAAACTTGTGGGAAGCACTGGTGGGCGATTTTGACGGAAAGAGGTGGAAGAAAAAGGGGCTTTTGTGGGCTATTTCCTTAAGGTAAAAGTTTCCCCTTTCTTGGTTATGAGCCTAAGGTCATTATATTTTAGTAGTATAGATGAGCCTAAGGTCATATATTTTAGTAGTATAGATGTGAGCCTGAGGCTGTTATATTTTAGTAGTTTAGAATTGAGCCTGAGGCTGTTTTATTTGAATAGATTTGGATCTTGTTGTCTTGTTGAAGACGTCTAGGGCTAGATATCATGTTAGGCCTAAGAACTTGGATTGGAAAGAGTTGAAAGGGGTTTAGGATTGGTTTATTGTTGGCCAAGAATGGCATGGAATTATTGGTTTATTTTGCATTATTGTGGGAGTTTGGTTATTGAATTCGACCTTGAAAAAGGTGGCAAAGTTAGTAGAAACAAAGCGAAGTGCCGTCAATTTACCGTAGAGAATTTAGGGACTTTGCACTTAGTTATTCTACGCTCAAGCTAGAGTTTGATAGACGCTTTATGACCTTTATAGGATTGAAGTACTACTGTAGCATATTCTACTTAAGGGCGATAATACTGAGTATAATTATGCTTATTTACGAAAATCGTCGAGATGTATGTGATTCTTCCTATCCTCTTCAGCATGACTATTTGTAAAATATATAGTGCGGTAGACGCACGTGTGTTAAAGGAATTTGATTTCCCTTTTGTGTCTTGACTTGATATGAAGTGTTAAGGGCTTCATTGTGTGGAAATAGTAGTAAAGTCTCATCCGTTAGTAACGGGTACTCGGTGGTTAAAGAATGAGCCCTATTGGTCTCATAAATGTTTATAGTGGTAATTGGTTATTTAAAACATAAAGTGTTATAACGCTTTATGGAAAGTTGTTATAACCACTTTATGTAGCTAAAAGAATGGTTTGTTGTTTTCAAAAGATAAGAGACGTGACTTGTAATTGACCTAAACGGTGTTGAAAAGTATAAAACCTCATTCGTGAGAAATGAATACTTGGTTTTTAAAAGAGTAATGTTACATAAATTTCGGAAATGGAAATAAGAATCGAACGAGCCAATGCAGCGTTAATAAAGGAAAAAGTAATGACAATTAATTATATTAAAACCAGTAGAAACCTCCATCTGCATAGAAGCTAAGATAAGACAAAATTGTATTACATTTCCTAGATCATGGCTGCTCGAATAAGAATTATTGAAATCAAGTTCTGATTTTCCTAAAAGTTTCAAAGTAAGGAACTCGATTTCTAAAAGAAAAGAGATTTAAGAATTGAAAGTGTTTTGGTTTAAAAGGAAGGCATGGTTCTGTCTTGACTTGTCCTAAAACATAAAGTGTTATAATAGCTTTATGGGAAATTAATTATAACGACTTTATGAAAATAAAGAAATGGTTTCATTATTAGATTTGAAATGGTAACTTGATTTTGGGAAAAAGGAAGTAACTCGTTTTCAAATATTGAACTCCTTGCGATGGAAAAACATAAGTGACTTGTTTATAAAAGGTAGAGTACCTTGATCTTTGGGGTTAAATACTTGGGTTTTAAATGGTATACTTGACGTTGTGTTAAGAAGTAATTATAGTACCTTGAGTTGTGTGTAACCGCCTATGCTTGTTGTGATAGCCTTGTTGTGCAAGTGTTTGGTTGTGCTACCGAGTCTCTCGATGGAGGCCATTATCCGGTTGATTGACGGGCATACCGACACGTTGGGTAGCCGGGTATGTTCCCATTGTGAGTGTTATCCGTTACTTGTTTGGACATACCGACACGTTGGGTAGCCCACTGCATCGCCCACAGTGAGTATTGTTTTGTTAGTTGTTTGGACATACTGACACGTTGGGTAGCCCACGGGTATGCTTCCACAGGGATTGTTATCTTGTTGACTCCTTTGGCTTGTGGCCATTGTGCGGGTTAAATTCCCGGGTTGTATTTGAGTGATGACTTTACGGGCGTGAGTCCCTGACTTGACATGACTATTAGGTGTCAGGCATCGTAGTTTGGTTATCATACATGTCTCCCGCTTTGTATAGACTATTATGATTTCATTTACGTGATTTTACGCTTCACATACTTGGTACTGTTATCGACCTCCCGGGCCGCGTCACGCCGCAGTCGAGGTATATAGCTTGCTGATCCGCATTCTTAGGATCGCTGTTCGGTTCTCGGAAAGCTCCATATCTCCGGAAGCTTGTCCTGTGGTACGGTTTTCTGAAGTAGTAGACTTTTGTATATTCAGGGGCATGGCGGGGCCCTGTCCCGTCATTATGGTTTTAAAATTCTTAGGTCCAGAAGACCGCGCAAGGGCGAGTTTGTGCGATGTATCGCTCAAGTTTTAGTTTATGTACAAAAAGGTAACCGCTGGTTAGCCTCGCTTTCTTATTTCATTTTCTTTCATGAGTTTTTATTTCCGCTGGTTTTCTCGATGTTGTATCACCAGGGTGCCCGGTAGGCAGCCACGCCCGGATCGGTCGTGACAAGAAGCGACGCGTGTTATGAAAACTAAGTGATCATTTCTTTTGAAAAGTGAAGACGCGAACGAGTATCCTTTAGACCATGGGTGGAGCTTTTGTGATGATTAGAGGTGTTTCCTCGGCTTGATTTGAGTTTTCATGACACGTTATATTCGGCCATCGTGTCATGATCGGTTTTGTAAGTATAGTAGTGGAGACTATACCGACACGCTGATTAGAGGTTTAGAAGGAACATTCGACGAATGTTTCTGCTGGAAGAATGTTATACCCGTAGTTCCGTGGTATGTATGTGAGGATGACGCATCAAAAATACGCGTAAATTTTGGAAAGAAAGAAAGATGTGATTTTTCGACGATGAAGTTTCCGATTTTTGTGAAGGAAAAAGGTTCGTTAATGGGAATTGGATTCCCAGATTTGGTATTTGGACTTCTCGGATTATATTAGAATTTTGGGATTTTATTTTCGGAAATGGTCACGTGGGACCCACGGGAGAAATTTACGGTTTTGTGGGACCCACTTTGTTTTTGAGATTTTTGGTATTTTGGATATTTTTGGAAGACGAAATATTTTGGACGAATAAGGGGGCGACACGTGTCACCCCCGCGTGTGGCCGTGGGCGAAATGGTGGACAGTGGCTAGCCACTGTCCCTCGGCCGAAACGGCCACGACACTGTGTAGAAATCGTTGGCCATGTGGTGTGGTGGGACCCACACACATGGCCCAATCTTGACCATACACTTACATTGATCTTCGCCTTGATTCTTCTATAAATACCCCTTAAGGTTGAAGACTAATTCATCCCACACTCAAGATTTTCCATAGCAAAAATACTCCTCCCTTTAGTTATTTCGTCCAACCCTCCCCACTTGTGTAGAAAATACTGAGTATTATTGTATAATCCCAAATACATTGGCCTAGTATTCCTAGTAGTATTCCAAAGTTATTTCAATACTAGGAGCCCAGAAATACTACTTTATTCCAATAGTCGCAAAACGAAACTCTAGAAAAACCTTCATAGCTTGGTTGAAGTGTTTAGAGAAGTTGTTTAGAAACTTCTAAGGGTCGCTTGGAGCGGGTTGGAGCGTAAGGAATTGGAGCTAAACGTTGCCCAGGATCGACTTATAATCTTGGATAATTTTGGGCTTATCGAGGTAACGATCTATGTCCCCTATCAGAATTGGATATTACATATTGTAGTAGTTATACTTGAGTATATTATATTGGAAGGATGATTATAAAGGATTGAATGTATTTACATTTATTGCATTACGTGACTTGTGTAGTATTATTGTGAAGTAATGAACACGCCCGGTTAGACGTAATCCCCAGGAGTTGTAGCTGCCCCCGGTAGGAGGTGATTTATGTGATAGCGGGGAGTGTTATACCGTGGTTCGGTCCGACCGCGTCGGGTCTCAGGCCGCGCGCTGAGGCGTGGCCGCGCGCGCGGGGATTGTAGGGCCGCGCGCGGAAGTGCCGCGGCGCCGAAACCCGGAGGGGTCTGAGCCGTGGCCGCGGAAGCGGGTCGCGGTGCCGAAAGATCCGAGGGTCCGCAGGAGTTGCGGCGCAGCGGCGCCGGAAAGCAGGGCCGCGGCGCCGAGGCGGGAAATCAGGCGGAAAAACTTAGGAAAAGTCAGAATTATCTTTTGAAAGGGGCTGAGTGGGGGACAAGTGTCCCCCCCATCTGATTTTTACATGCAATATATTGACCAAGTCTTAAAGACTTGGTCATTTGTCATCTCTCTCTTTGAATAACCTCTTCCTTCTCTCTAAATATTTCAAGCTTCTCCCTCTCTCTAAAAATCCAAGAGACAATCTAGCCTTGGGAAAAATCTGAAAAAAATGAAAAGACAAGAAGGAAGCTTGTGGTTAACTTGTGAAGGTGGTGGTGGTGGCATTCTTGGTAGAAAGGCTAGCAAATTGTTGGATAAATTGGCAAAAGCTCTAAGGTAATGATTCTTCCTCTATTGTGAGTTTATAGAGTTGCATGTTAAGAAGAAAATACTTATGGTGGTAAATAATGCTCTTAGAGTCATTGCATGCTAGAAATGTGGGTTGGATATGAATGATTTGGCTAAAGTAATATTATGAGCATGTTGTAGCCTAAAAACCACTTTAGAATTGTTAAGTGTACTATTATAACTAATGGGGCAAAATTTTACACACCCAAGATTAGGTGTGTAATCCCCTTTGTGTTGGGTTGGTTGTTGGGCCTTAATGAGGCGTTTGAATGTTGAAAAATCGGCCTTTGAAAAGGTGGCAAAGTGAGTAGAAACAAAGGAAATGCTGCCCAATTTTCCTTAGGAATTGGTAACTTGAATTTGGAATTTCTACATTGAAATTAGAGGTTAATCAACGCACTATGGTTATTATAGGTTGACATATTACTTGCGGTAGTTGGACTTAGCAAGTGGATCGACCAAGAGGTATGTAGAGCTTTCCATCTCTTGAGCATGAATAGTTGTATCTATGTAGTACGGTATACGTACAAGATTTGATAATCTACACTTGTTTCATTTCAAAAGTATAAGTCCCTTGGATTTAGGGAAAATGTATTTGACAAAAGAATAACGCTAATATAATGACTTTATGGGGAGTTGGTTATATTAGTTTTTGAAAGGTTCACAAAGAATGGTTTACTCTAATTAAAAACAAGTACGGGTAACGGATTTGAAACTATGGAAGGTGGATTGATTTTAGGCATTGGTTGCCTAAGGTTTTAAAGGAAATGAAGTCACTTGATTTAGAAGCCTATTATATTTCTAAAAGGAAATGTGACTTGTTTTGAAAAGAAATTGTAACTTGATACTATGGTGATTAGTATCTTGGGATCCTTGTATAAAAAGAGTTTTCTTAAAAAGTTAGAAGTACATGGTACTTGGGTTGAATTCCCGGATTTTCTATTAAAAGACATGTTAGTGCCTTAGGATACTAAAATGAGAGGATATATTGATAATGTTAATACGAAGATAGGGGATTACTTAACTTGCTTATGATATGATAAGCCGGCAGTGCTTATGTACGACAATGTGGTTATGTTGTGATATGATAGGCCGGTAGTGCTTATGTTATGTATGATAGCCTGATGAGCTATGTTATATATTTGTATTATTACGGGTAAACCGGGTTATTATCTATGCCATGGATTTGCTACTTGACGCGAGTGCGACGCTTGTACTACGCGATCCCGACCACGTGATCCACGCGGTGAAATAGTCCCATGCGGGTGAAATAGTCCCACGACGAGGCGGATGACCTCATGCGGGTCCACAGGACCCATGCGGGTGAAATAGTCCCAGGAGTAGGATTGCTTAATGATACTACGGGCGAGGTACCTTGTTTTGATCATGAGCCTCCTATTTTTATGCTATAAGATTTATACTTGTTACTCTCATTGTTAGTAAGGCACAGTGCAAGTAAATTGATTTTATCTATGACTCCAGCTTATTTTGACTTATGATATTACTACAGTATTTTCCGCTTTACATACTGCACGTCAGGTAATCGACTCTTCCTGGGCTGCGTTCATGCCGCAGGTAAGGGAAAGCAGGTGGTAGATCCTCATTCCTAGGATCTTTTACTCAGTTGTCAGAAGCTCCATTCCTCCGGAAGCTTGTTTATTGGTACGGATATTCCCTGATGCTATAGGTATTTTGTACATTCAGGGGTATGGCGGGGCCCTGTCCCGCCACAGTTGTTATCTTTAGAGGTCTGTGGTCACATGTATGTTTTGGGATATAAGAACCAGTTGTACTACTATACTTTGTTTAAGTTTGTTTTATGGAAGGCAGCCTTATCGGCTGGTCGGTGATGTTTACCCTATCTATAAGTCATGTGTTATGTATATTCACGCTATTCTCGACATATACTGGCAGGTACCGGTAGGGTACGCCGCGACCGGTCGGGTCGTGACAAAAGTGGTATCGAGCGCTTAGTCCTCGGAAAGTGTCCACGCATCGTATCTAGTAGTCTTGATTATCGGTGTCAGGCACCACATCTATAATCGTGAGGTCGCAGGATATTTAGGATTGGTTTCATTCTTTCACTCGAGATCGTGCAATAGAGCCGTGTTATAGGTTGAATTTCCTCCGACGTATTTTTCCTCAGACGCTTATGCCTCCACGCCAAGCGCGCCGCGCCCGGCGGCAAGGCAGCGAGGGAACTACTAGTAGGCACCGAGGGTTACCAGGCACGTGCCCGCCCTTACCGATGAGGTGTTTCGACGGCGAAGTTCTACCACGCCGCCAACCCCAAGAGAGTCCGAGGCGCAGCAGCGGCCATCGAGACCGCGCGTACCCGAGCCTCCACCCAGAAAGCCGGGCAGAGGATACGGGCTACGGAGACGGCCCGATTAGCCGTGATCGTGGCGCATACGAGGATAGCCGAGACAGCTAGCCATTGCACCGTAGTTCAAGACAGAGTTGCTAGCTGAGACCGAGGGACTTTTTGAGCCGCAGCCACCCGAAGTTTTATGGGTCGAGGCCTGAGGATGATCCTCATGAGTTTATCCGACAAACGCAATCACGATCACGAGGGTGATCGGCTTCGAGACCGAGTCGGTGGTACTAGGTTCGCATCGGCCGCGGACACCGCAGCTGGATCGGTATGATTCATGGAACTGCCCTGGGAGCATGCGCTCACCGCTTGGGACGAAGTTCTCGTGAGGCGATTTGGCCATTTCTTGCCTCCGCAGATGAGGAGGGCTCGCCGATAGATTGACGCCGAGACAGAATGGGCGACGGTCCGAATACAACATGGAGTTTGATTCATTGGCTAGGTATGTGCCCGCTGGTAGCGCATATGGAGGACGTGGTGCACCGCTATGTCACAGACTCGATGATCACTTGGCCGAGTTGCACGGGTGGTTTCACCGTACGCATGATATCGCTCGCACGCAGCACATGCACTGGTGCGAGGAACGCAGGGCCGACGGATCGGCAGTGTATCGCCAGAGAGGCTGTGACAGCAGGTCCTCTGTAGTTTTAGGGTAGACAACCCCAAAGAAGCAGACGATTTGCACCACAACCGGCCCCGAGCGCTCCTCCACCATCTTCGGACGCATGAGTATTCAGGAGCGGACAGTGGTTCCGTGGCTTCGGGTCTGCAGGACCGAGTTCCGGCCGACGAGGCCACCTATGCCTCGGGTGGTCGATGTGGTGATTGCCATTATGGGTGTCGTGTTCTTCCAGAGCTTGTTACTCTTGATGCAGGCCATTTGAAGAGAGATTGTCCGTCTGCAGGCGCGGAGTGCCATGGCTCACCCGATGTGTTCGGGCTTGCCGGGTCTTCATCTTCGTGGTTGGGCGCCCGAGGCAGAGTGTTCACGGCCAGCAGGCCGCCAGGGTCGTGGCAGGGTTCAGCCCAGCCGTCCTCGAACCGCATTTATGCTATGTCCACCGCCAGACCGCGAGGCGCCACCGATGTCGCCACAGTACATTGTTGGTCTCTTGTCGTGATGTTTATGCTTTGATAGATCCGTTCTACCTTGTCCTATATATCTCCTCATATTGCCGGGTAGAATAGGGATAGAGCCCGAGTCCATAGAATTCTTTGAGGTGGCTACGGCCGTAGGTGTTTCGGTAGCCGAGCGGGTATATAAGGCTTGCCGACTATAGATGGTCGCCGACTCTAGCCGACTTGATAGAGTCGATATGCAGACTTCGATGTGATTATGGGTATGGATTGGCTAACGCCTTGCTATGCCAATGTGGATCGCAGAGAGGTTAGTTCGGTTCCGATTTCTGCGAGCCGTTATCGAGTGGAAGGGAATATTGCATCGCCGGTGGGTAGGTTTATTTCTTACCTCAAGGCAGGAAGATGGTACTGGCGGGTATATTTACCATTTGTTCGGTATTCGACATCGAGGTGAGATACCGACCTTCACCGCTCGGTTGTTAGAGAGTTTCCAGACGTATTCCCGCACGAAGCTTCCGCATCCTCTCGAGAGGAGATTGAGTTTTGCATCGATTTGGCGCGGACACTCGATCGATATCTATTCCGCCATACAGACGGCACCCGCCGAGTTGAAGGAATTGAAGGACCACCGAAAGATTTGCCGAGAAAGGCTTTATTAGGCCAAGTGTTTCTCCTCGGGGGCGCCAGTGTTATTTGTAAAGAAGAAGGATGGACGCCATGCGATGTATTGATTACAGCAAATGAACAAGGTGACTATCAAGAATGTATCCTCCCCAGATTGATGATTTGTTTGACGATGGTGGTGCAAAGTGTTTTTCCAAGATAGACCGCGGTCCGGTTATCATCAAAGTAGTTAGAGAGGTAGATATCCCAAAGATCGCATTCAGACCCGGTATGGGCACCATGAGTTCAGTGGTGATGTCTTTCGTCCGACCAACGCCCAAAGAGATTCATGGATTTGATGAATAGGTGTTCGTGCCATTCTTGGATATGTTCGTTATAGTGTTTATTGATGATATCTTGGTGTATTCGCGCACGCAGCAGGAGCATACGATCATTTGAGGACGGTATCGGGAGTCCTCCGAGACCGGCAACAGATGCCAAGTTCTCGGCGCGAGTTCGTCAAGGCGCTGGCTTTCTTAGGACATGTTATCTGGGCGACGGTATTCGTTGATACTAAGATTGAAGCCAAGACTTGGCCTGCACCCACTACACCGACTGAGGTGCGATTTTGGGCCTCACAGCTATTATCTGAGGTTTGTAGAAAAGTTTGCTTCTATTTCAAAGACTTTGACTAAACCGACTCGTAAGGCGCTATGTTCCGTGGACGATACTTGTGAGGAAAGTTTCCGTTGTTAAAGGAGAAGTTGACGACCGCCTCAGCTTCTTACTCTTCCGCAGAGGGCTTAGATGGATATGTGGTTTATCGCGACGCCGTCAGTGTGGGCTTGGGCGCGTACGACGCAAAGACGGCAAGGTTATAGCTTATGATCTCGACGGCTTAGGAAGCATGAGAAGAACTATCCCACACATGACTTGAGTCGGGCAGCAGTGATTCATGCCTCAAGATCCGAGACATTATTTATACGGAGTTCATGTGGACATTTACACGCACCACAAGAGTCTCCGACATCTTCACCGCAGGAGCCGAACTTGCGGGCAGACGGTGGTTGGAGCTACTTAAGGATTACGATGTTGATATTCGTACCACCCGCAAGGCCAACGTAGTCGCACGCCCTTAGTCGCAGATCGACGGGTAGTCTATCCGATGTTCAGCAGAAAAGGGATATGGTCCGAGAGTTACACCACCAGCGAGCCTCGGGGTTCGCTTTGGTTGATTCTCGTTAGTGACGAATTCCAGAGAGGTCGCCGAGTCTTCCATCGCCGGCGAGGTGAAGAGGCGCATGATGAGGATCCGATTTTGGTACGGCATCGAGCCGCAGCCTCCGTATGAGAAGAGTCTATTCGAGGTAGCGCTCACTGGGTGCTAAGATTCGAGGCCGGCCAGTGTTCCCGATGCGACAGACTTCGCACAGATTCTCGGGAGGCACACAGTGCTCGTTATTCTATTCATCCGGGGTCGACTAAGATGTATCATGACCTCAGATGCGTGTATTGGTGGGATGGCCTAAAGAGGGACGTTACGGAGTTCGTGGCACGCGTCCCGAATTGTCGCCAGGTTAAGATTGAGCACCGAAGCCGCTGGTCGTTGCAGCTATTGATATTCCGACTGGAAGTGGGAGGTGATAAATAAGGATTTTATTACAGGGCTACCTACCACTCAAAGGAAGCATGATTCCATTTGGGTGATTGTCGACAGGCTGACGAAATCAGCCCATTTTCTTCCGGTCCGAACGACGTTCTCAGCTAAGAATTATGCCAGATTATATATTAGAGAGATTGTGAGACTGCACAGAGTCCCATTGTCGATTATATCAGATAGAGGAGCCCAGTTCTCGGCTAACTTCTGGAGGTCGTTTCAGAATGGATTAGGGACACAGGTGAGTCTCGATCGCATTTCACCCTCGCATCGACGGCAGCCGAGCGCACTATCCGACACTCGAGGATATGTCGCGGCTTGTGTTATTGATTTGTGGGTAGCTGGAGGATCATTTGCCTCTTGTGGAGTTTGCTTACAACAACAACTACCATTCCAAAGATTCGATGGCGCCTTACGAGGCCTTATACGAGGAAGTGCAGTCACCGATAGTCGGGTTCGAGGTGGAGAAGTTCGATTAGTCGGGCCGACTTAGTTCACAAAGTGGATAAGTGAAGCTTATCCAGAGTTGTTGGCGGCTCGAGTCGGCAGGTCGATGCAGATCATCGGCGCCGACACTTGGAATTTTAGATAGATGATTGGGTTTTTCTAAAGGTACGCCACGGCGGCGTGATGAGATTCGGAAAGAAGGGAAGCTTAGCCCAAGGTACATTGGGCCGTGATCGATTGTCCGTAGGTAGGCGTTGTTTACGAGTTAGATCTACCGTCCGATTTGGAGGCGGTACATCCGCTTTCCATGTGTCCATGCCATGGAAATGTATCGAGATCCATCTAGAGTGCACCCGGTTCATGACGCCCAAGTGACAGAGGAGTTATCGATGAGGAGAGTCCCATAGCGATACTCGATCGACAAAGTTAGCGACTTCGACGAAGGACGTGGCTTCCGCAAGGTCTTATGGCGAACGAGAACAGGAGGAAATGACGGGAAGCAGAGGATGACATGATGAAGAAGTATCCTCACTTATTCCCTACACCTGTGTAACCCACTTTCCTACTTGTTAGTTTTGATTTAGCAATTGTGCTTAAGTATTGTTGCGGCCTGCGAGCGCCTTTATTTACAAAAGGGTAGTTAAGAGCGTCACGCTAATTTGTGATTCAAGCAAGTTTAGAAGGAACATTCGACGAATGTTTCGCGGGGAGAATGTTATACCCGTGGTTCGGTTGGACCGCGGGTCTCAGCGCGCGCTGCAGGCGAACGCGCGCGCGCGGGGATCGTAGGTCGCGCACGGAAGACGCCGCGCACGAAACCCGGCGGGTCGCTGAAGTTTCAGCCGCGCGCCGAAGCGAGGCCGCGGCCGAAGATCCGAGGGTCCGCAGAGCTGCGCCGCGGCCACGAAGCAGGCGCGCGCCGAGGCGGAAATCAGCGAAAAACTTAGGAAAAGTCGATTTATCTTTTGAAAGCGGCCGAGTGGGGACAAGTGTCCCCATCGGATTTTTACATGCAATATATTGACCAAGTCTTAAAGACTTGGTCATTTGTCATCTCTCTCTTTGAAAAACGTCTTCCTTCTCTCTAAATATTTCAAGCTCCTCCCTCTCTCTAAAAATCCAAGAGACAATATAGCCTTGGGAAAAATCTGAAAAAAATTAAAAGACAAGAAGGAAGCTTGTGGTTAACTTGTGAAGGTGGTGGTGGTGGCATTCTTGGTAGAAAGGCTAGCAAATTGTTGGATAAATTGGCAAAAGCTCTAAGGTAATGATTCTTCCTCTATTGTGAGTTTATAGAGTTGCATGTTAAGAAGAAAATACTTATGGTGGTAAATAATGCTTTTAGAGTCATTGCATGCTAGAAATGTGGGTTGGATATGAAGGATTTGGCTAAAGTAATATTATGAGCATGTTGTAGCCTAAAAACCACTTTAGAATTGTTAAGTGTACTATTATAACTAATGGGGAAAAATTTTACACACCCAAGATTAGGTGTGTAATCCCCTTTGTGTTGGGTTGGTTGTTGGGCTTTAATGAGGCGTTTGAATGTTGAAAAATCGGCCTTTGAAAAGTTGGCAAAGTGAGTAGAAACAAAGGAAATGCTGCCCAATTTTCCTTAGGAATTGGTAACTTGAATTTGGAATTTCTACATTTGAAATTAGAGGTTAATCAACGCACTATGGTTATTATAGGTTGACATATTACTTGGTAGTTGGACTTAGCAAGTGGATTGACCAAGAGGTATGTAGAGCTTTCCTATCTCTTGAGCATGAATAGTTGTATCTATGTAGTACCCAGATAATGACAAGATTTGATAATCTACACTTGTTTCATTTCAAAAGTATAAGTCCCTTGGATTTAGGGAAAATGTATTTGACAAAAGAATAACGCTAATATAATGACTTTATGGGGAGTTGGTTATATTAGTTTTTGAAAGGTTCACAAAGAATGGTTTACTCTAATTAAAAACAAGTACGGGTAACGGATTTGAAACTATGGAAGGTGGATTGATTTTAGGCATTGGTTGCCTAAGGTTTTAAAGGAAATGAAGTCACTTGATTTAGAAGCCTATTATATTTCTAAAAGGAAATGTGACTTGTTTTGAAAAGAAATTGTAACTTGATACTATGGTGATTAGTATCTTGGGATCCTTGTATAAAAAGAGTTTTCTTAAAAAGTTAGAAGTACATGGTACTTGGGTTGAATTCCCGGATTTTCTATTAAAAGACATGTTAGTGCCTTAGGATACTAAAATGAGAGGATATATTGATAATGTTAATACGAAGTTAGGGGATTACTTAACTTGCTTATGATATGATAAGCCGGTAGTGCTTATGTATGATACGATAGGCCGGTAGTGCTTATGTTGTGATATGATAGGCCGGTAGTGCTTATGTTATGTATGATAGCCGGATGAGCTATGTTATATATTTGTATTATTACGGGGTAAACCCCGGGTTATTATCTATGCCATGGATTTGCTACCCATGACGCGAAAGTGCGACGCTTGACTACGCGATCCGACCACGTGATCCACGCGGGTGAAATAGTCTCACGCGGGTGAAATAGTCCCACGACGAGGCGGATGACCTCACGCGGTCCACAGACCCGTGCGGGTGAAATAGTCCCGTGAGTAGGATTGCTTAACGATACTACGCGCAGGTACCCGCTTTGATCGTGAGCCTCCTATTTTTATGCTATAATATTTATACTTGTTACTCTCATTGTTAGTAAGGCACAGTGCAAGGAAATTGATTTTATCTATGACTCCAGCTTATTTTGACTTATGATATTACTACGATTTTCCGCTTTACATACTTGGTACGTTGCATCGACCCCCTTCCTGGGGCCGCGTCATGTCGCAGGTGAAAGCAGGTGGTAGATCCTCATTCCTAGGATCTTTTACTCAGTTGTCAGAAGCTCCATTCCTCCGGAAGCTTGTTTATTGGTACGGATATTCCCTGATGCTATAGGTATTTTGTACATTCAGGGGTATGGCGGGGCCCTGTCCCGCCATACGCTTGTTATCTTTAGAGGTCTGTGGTCACATGTATGTTTTGGGCTATAAGAACCAGTTGTACTACTATACTTTGTTTAAGTTTGTTTTATGGAAGGCAGCCTTATCGGCTGGCCAGTGATGTTTACCCTATCTATAAGTCATGTGTTATGTATGTTCCGCTGCTATTCTCTGACATATACCTGACAGGGTACCGGTAGGTACTACCGCGCGCCCTGGTCGGGTCGTGACAGGAGGTGTCACTGAATTTTCGTAGAATAAGGAATCTTGTATTTAGAATATTCTACGAAGAGAACTAGAAGTTGATAGATGTATTGTGGTTATTATAGGTGGATCTTCACGCGCGCATACTTGACTTGGCTCATGGTTTAAGCTAAAAGGTATGTGATTCTTCCTATACTCTTGAGCATGATTGTTGTGAACTATATAGTACAGACGACGTGTGTGAAATGAATTTTGTTTGTTTAAAACATAAAGTGTTATAATGGCTTTATGGGAAGTTAGTTATAACGACTTTATGAGGATAAAAGAAAGATTTGATTTTGACAAGAAACGACTTGATTTTGAAAGTTAAGAGACTTGATCTTGAAAGATAAGAGACTTGACTTATAACGACTTGTTTAAAAGGAGAAGTAACTTGATTTAAGTATAGGTTACTTGTTTTGAAAAGAGTAAGTTTTGGGTTTTAAAGAGTATACTTGATGTTGTTTTAAAAGAAAAGTACTTGATTTTAGAAGTCTTGTAAAGGTCTTTACGAAAGTAAAGTAATTTGGTTTGAAAAAACGTGTTTTTAATACTACGAGTATTAGTATTATGTGGCTTTTACGTAAGAAAAGGGGTCTTTTGAAAGAATGAAAGTATGTAGTATTTTGGGGTTGAAACCCTGATTGTTGATATAAAATGAAAGTATATTGAACTTGCCTATGCTTGTGATAGCCTTTGTTGTGCAAGTGTTTTGATTCTGCTACCGTGTCTCTCGGGAGGACCGCTATCCGATTGATTGCTTGACATACCGACACGCTGGATGGTCCACGAGTACGCGCCCACTATCGAGTATTATCCGGTTATTTCTTTTGGACATATTGACGTTGGATGATCCACAGTATCGCCCACTTTGAGTATTATCTTGTTATTTCCTTCGACACGCCGACGTGATGGATGATCCACGCACGCGCCCGCAGGATGGTTTCATGACCATGCTTTCCGAGGTAAGATCAGGGCATGCGGTCATCGAGGGTTTTGTTATTTGTCCATGGACCGCTAATCCATGAAGCTTGTCGCGTGACGAGCGATCACTGGCTTGATTTGTACACGTGGTTCGTGCACACTTTAGATACTTGTCCCGTCATTTCTCGTATCGGGCAGTTCGCAGATAGCTTAGATACTTGCCTGGCCATATCTCGTGAGACGGTAGGCTGTGGCACGCTCGCTTATGGTACTTGCCTCGCCGATTGCGTGGCTAGCTTGATCCGTAGTTGGCTTCGCACTCGCCCGCGGATATGACTAGCTTTGAACCGGTATGGGCTATTCTACTGGCCCGATCGGTTTGACGACGCAGCAGATCTAGTGTTCAGTTCACATACGGGTGTTGTTTTACATCATGTCTGGCAGTGAGGAACGAGTTCCACGCATGAGTGATATTATGGGCGTGAGACCCATAGTTATGCGCGAGTGATTATTCGGGATATCGCCCTTACTTGGCATAATCAAGCATTTATCGCAAAAATGGTTTTATAAAATGATGAAATGTGATTTCATTACGATTTTCAGTTTCACATACTTGGTAATTGTAATGACCTCTTCGGCCGCGCTCATGCCGCAGTAGAGGTACACCGCTTGTTGATCCTCGCCATAGGATCGCTGAAGGCTGGGAAGCTCTTTCTCCGAGGCTTATCTTTTGGTATAGTCCTGTCATTGTAGTACTTGTACATCTGTGGTATGGCGGCCCGTCTGGCCATAGTTGTTGTTACATTCTTAGAGGTGCAGTGTAGTACCAAGTGTGGTTGTAAAGGATTTTAACTGCTCGCTTATATGTATATACAATGGCGTGACCGTTTGGTTGGCATGTTTTCTTATGTGTCTCTTGTTTCCTGTTTAAACTTTATTTCCGCTGATTTTCTCTGATGTTGTTATCACTCGGGTGCCCGGGGTAAGGCACCAGTCGCGGGCCCGAGATCGGGTCGTGACAGACCCGCAATGAGTCATCGGTACACGATACTCTCATCACGGATAGCTAATCCATGGATTATATATATATATATATATATATATATCCCGGGAATTTAACCCGCCCGAGTCAAATACCGATCCGCCGTGAGTGTGTACCACTCACCCCCATGGGGAGCTAACCCATGGTATCCTTGAAACAAGTTGTAGGCCCTTTATGGAGGGACGCGGAGATGTGGGAATATGACACTTGCACGAATGTCTATATGAGCAACCCATATGCAAGCAAACCAAGACAATACCATGTCGTTCACACCAAGACAATACCATGCCTTTCCTTTTTACATAAACCAAGACAATATCATGCCTTTACAAACCAAGACAATTACCATGCCTTATTTTTACATAAACCAAGACAATACCATGCCTTTCCTTTTTACATAAACCAAGACAATTACCATGCCTTTTGTTACACCCCGTAAATTCAAGAAGATAAGATAAGAACATACCAAGGAATATAAGATTTGAAAGTGGAAAGATAAGTGGACAAATATGTGTTGGACGGATTTTGAGTCTACCTTGGAGTGTTGTACCCCAGTTGTTAAGAATTTCAAGGTGTTTAAAAAGCCTAGTGTGTAGTCCGTTAAATCTAGTTCCCAACGCAACAAACCGTTCGTCGATAGGACATCGGAGTCAAAAGTTATGGAAGTTTCAAGTTTGCGCTTGTGCAAAGCAGCTGGTTTCGGTTCGAGTGTGCAGCGCCGGACGAACGCATGGTCGCCGGTTGTACCGGGGTTCGCTGAGGTTGCAGCGCGGCGCCGAATGCAGTGGTCGCGCGAACGCGTAATTATTCTGAAGTGAAAGCCGGCGCGCCGTGGCGGGCATGGCGCCAAGGCAGGATTTTTCTGCAGAAAGGGCGAAAATCGTGGATATTTTGTTAAAAGCCTATGGAGGGTGACAAGTGTCCTCCCATCCTTTTGACCAGAAAGGGGTTTATTTTAGGGCCAAGTCTTGGAAGACTTGGCCATTTCATTTGAAACCTCCTAAGAACTCCTCTCCCTTTCTCTCTAGTTTGAAGAAAACCTAGCCTAAAGGGGAAAATTGTTGAGCGCAAGAAGGCAAAGTGTGGGTGAACTTGTGGGAAGCGGTGGGCGTAGTTGACGCAAGTGGAAGAAAAGGGCTTTTGTGGCTATTCCAAAAGGTAAAAGTTTCCCCTTCTCTTGGATATGGGTTAATACTTGTTATAGTAGTTTAGAAATGAGCCTGAGGCTGTTATATTTAAGTTTGAATAGATTTGGACCTTGTTGTCTTGTTGAATATGTCTAGGGCTGTTATACCCCGCATTTCCAGAGTATGTACGTAAGGACGTACGTAGAGAATTTGAGCCTTAAGTTAGGCAAAGGACCGAATTTTGGGCACAAGTGCCGATTGGAGTCGTTTTTCGACGAAACGTTTCCACTTACGTTGGGAAAATTCGCTATGTCATTTAGTATTTTTATGGATTTTTCCGAGCAACGAAATGTTTTGATCAACGGAGGTGACATTTGTCACCCTCATTCGGCGATGGGTCCGGTTGGTCACGGTTGGAGGCCTATTGGCTCCTTGTTTTGGCCTTGTTTTGTGGCTTGTTTGGTGCCATGTTTTGTGCCTTGTTTTGTGGAGTAGGGTTAGGTGCACTTGGCTTGATCAAGGCCATACACTTGCCTTGCACATGGCTTGATCTTGGCCATTGGTTGGCTTTTGGTTTCCTATAAATACCCCTCAGGGATGAACTTCTTCATCCACTCTTCACTTGTCTAAGCCTTGAAAACTCTCCTCCCCTTTGTGAGCTCTTAGCCGAGCCTTCCTCCCCTTTTCGGTGGCCTTTGGCCGAGGGTTCCCTCCCCTCATGGTGCTAGCCGTGGGTACCCCTAGCCTAGTTGTTTTCGATAATACCCTCCCTCGTGGTATTGAAATACTTCTCCTAGTATTGTTATAATGCCCAAAATACCTTAGCCTTGTACCTTGTAGTATTCCAAAGATACCTCTATACGCAGAGCCCTGAAATACTACCTTTTGTCCTTTAGTCTCAAACCAAACCCTAAGGAAATCTTCACGGTTGGTTGAAATATTTGAGTAAGTTGGTTAGAACTTCTAAGGGTTGTTTGAGCGGATTGAGCGCACTGAGTAGAGCTAAACCTTGCTCAGATCGACATTATAACTTGGATAATTTTGGGCTTATCGAGGTAATTATCTTGTCCTCTATTGTAATTGGAGATTACATGTTGTAGGATTATATAGTTGAAGTATACTATATATAGAATCAACATTATTGTGGCAATGTCTTTTGACTTAAGCCCAAGAATAAAGAATCGAATCTGTATTTACATAGGGTGTATTGCAGAGACTTGTGTAGTATTATCATAGAATTGTACACGTCCGTTAGGCGTGTAAACCCCCGGTTGGCTTGGTAGCCTACGATAGAGAGGAGATTTACGCTGTGGCGGGGAGGTCGCCGAATTTTCTCAGAAAAATGGGAACTTGTGTTTGGGGTTAATAGACGCCAGTGACCTTTATAGGTGAAAGTGCTAAGAGTAGCGATTCTACTCGAGAGTGGAAAGGGCTAGCAAGGTTGTAGTACTTGGAGCATTTTGCTTATTGTCGATAAATCGCCGCGAGGTATGTGAACCTCTTCCTATCTTTTCTAGCATGATTGTTGTGAACTATGTAGTACGGTAGACGATACGTGCTAAGTGATTTGGTTGGTTTAAAACATGTGGTGTTATAATAGCTTTATGGGAAGTTAGTTATAACGACCTTATGTAAGTGAAAATGGTTTATCGATGTTAGAAGTTAAGAGACTTGATCTTATAAGATAAGAGACTTAACTTATTTGTTTTAATGTGGATGTTTGTGTGAAACCTCATTCGTGAGTAATGAGTACTTGGTTTTAAAGGGATAATGTTTTACCGATTTCGAATCGAATGTGTATCGACGCACTATCATTGCAGCGTTAATAAAGGAAAATGTATTGAATAATGATGTATTAAAACCAAGAGAAACCTCCATCCGCATGAAGCTAAGATGAGACAAAATGATATTACATTTTCTAGATCATGGTCATTGTAATAAGATCGTTATAAACAAGAATAAACTACTCATATATATGACCTATGTTACTCAATTGTCTTAAAAGAGATTAAGACTATGAGTTATGAAACCTTTCTAAAATAAGTGACTTGAGCATTTGAAAATGAGAAGCTTGAGTAATCAAAACTAGGCAACCGAACTTAGGAAAAGAATGTTGTTACTTGATTTTGAAAAGGAATGTGGGTTGGTCATTCTAATACTACGTATCGGGTGACTTTTATAAAAGTAATGGATCTCTTTAAAAGAACTTAATGTATGTAGTACTTTGGGATTAAAAACCCGGACTTTGGCATAAAATGAAAGTACGTTGAGTTGTGTGAAACTTGCCTATGCTTGTTGGTGTGAAACTTGCCTATGCTTGTTGTTGTGAAACTTGCCTATGCTTGTTGTTGTGAAACTTGCCTATGCTTGTGATGATAGCCTTTGTTGTGCAAGTGTGGTATTTCTGTGTTACCGCGTCTCTCGATAGAGGCGGTCGACTTGTCGAGAACTTACTTGACGCGTCGGGCTGATGGAGAATTCCACGTATGTTTCCATTTTGATTATTGTCTTGTTGTTGATGTCACATGGACATGTCTACACCGACGCAAGATTCCGGCACGCGGTGCGGTCGGGTTGATTACCCGATATATTGTTATTGTGGTTACATGGACATGTCTACACCGAGGTAGAATTCCGGGGCATGTACGCGGCAGGTTGATCACCCAAGATATTATTGTTGATGTCACATGGACGTGTCTACACCGAGGTAGAATTCCGGTACGTGGCCGGGCATTGGTATTATTGTTGCATCATGGACATGTCTACACCGGCGCAAATTCCGGGGCACGCGCATGATGCGAACATGATTGATGTTGTGGGCGTGAGACCCATAGTTATATTTGAGTGATGACTTGAGGGCGAGTCCTCGATCGATATGATCGCTTATGTTGTGAATCGTAGTTTGGTTATCATACATGTCTCCGCTTTATATAGACTAGTATGATTTCATTACGCATTTTTACGCTTCACATACTTGGTACTGCCAGATCGACTCTTCGGGCCGCTCACGCCGCAGTAGAGGTACATCGGCCGTGATCCCCGCTCTTAGGATCACGATTCAGATTGGAAGCTCCGCTTCTTCTGAGGCTTATCTTTTGTATGTGTTCCTCGAGTTGTAGGTTCTTGTACATCTGTGGTATGGCGGGCCCCGTCGTCCATAGTCGTTGTAAATCTTGAGGTCAGTAGACCGCTTGTGTGGTTGTAAAGGATTAAACTGCTCGTGTTTTATGTATATACTGAAGGCAACCGTTTTGGTTGGCCTGTTTATAATTATATCTCTTGTTTCATGACTCATGTTTTATTTTCCGCTGGTTTTCTCTGATGTTGTATCACTAGGGTGCCCGGGGTAAGGCACCAGTAACGGGGCCCGGAACGGGTCGTTACAAAAGTGGTATCAGAGCAGTTAATCCTCGGAAAGTGTCTACAGACCGTGTCTAGTAGAGTCTTGATTATCGGTGTGTTGTGCACCACATCTATAATCAGGAGGCTATAGGACATTTAGGATTGGTTTCCATTCTTCTCATTCTGAGATCGTGCCTTAGAGCTGTGTTGTAAGTTTGACCCTCCGACGTATCTCGCTTTTACGCTTATGCCTCCGCAAGAAGGCAACCAGAGCCCAGGAGGGCAAGGCAGCCGAGGGTGCTGCTAGTGAGATACAGAGGAGTACGAGGGCGCAGGCCCGGACAGTACCTGAGGTTGTGCTTCAGACGGCGGGTTTTGTGACGCCGCCAGCCCCAGCAGAGTTTAGAGCCGCAGCAGTGGCTGCTGAGACCACAGTACCTGAGCCTCCAGTCCCACAGTCTGGGGCAGAGGAGATGGGTTACAAGGAGATGGCCCGGGTCGTGGTCGTGGCGATATGAGGATAGGCCGGATGTAGCAGCCTGGCCCAGCCCAGTAGCACCAGTGGTTCACCCCCGAGCAGATAGTTTGAGGCTACGGGACTTTCTGAGTTGTAGCCCGCCAGAGTTTTATGGGTCGAGGCCTGAGGATGATCCGCAGGAGTTCATCCGGCAGTTACAGCGGGTCATGAGAGTGATCAAGGCTTCGGAGACCGAGTCGGTGGTCTTAGGTTCGCATCGGCTGCGTGATACCGCAGTCGACTGGTTTGATTCGTGGGAGTTGTCCCGGGGAGAGCATGCGCTTCCAGCAGTATGGGACGAGTTCTCAGAGGCATTCCTCACTCACTTCTTGCCTCCGCAGATGCGAGGGCACGCCGATGATTTATGATGCCGAGACAGAGGGCGCATAGCTCGAGAGTACAACGTGAGTTTGACTCGCTGCCTCGGATGTCCCCGCTTTAGTGGCAACCATGGAGGATAGAGTGCACCGCCACGCCACGGATTAGATGATTACATGTCGAGGCATGTTCAGGAGTAGCTCTCCGTACCGCACGGACATTGCCCGCACGCAGCTCACGACCGACGCGAGGCACTGAGAGGTCGACGGAATGACCAAGATCGCAAGAGGGCCGTAACAACAGTGGTCCTTTGGTGACTTTCGAGGCGGACCGCCTCAAGAAGATACTAGTTTTGTACCTCCGCCAGCAGAGTGGTCCTCCACAACCTTGAGTATTCGGAGCAGTTAGGGCTCCAGGTTGTGTTTCAGGAAGTAAGCGTGTTGGCGGACGCGGTCACCCCTACCTCTGGTGGTCGATGTGGTAGACCGCATTTCGGGAGTGTCGCGCGGGGGAGCTTGTTATTTTTGGCCAGCAGGCCATTTTGCGAGGAATCCACCAAGGGTAGCACGGATGTTACGACTCACCACCGGATCGCTGGTTCATCGCCTTCATACATGCGCGGCGCAGTGCCTATGATTAGAGTGAGCGGTAGCTTCGTATATCCTTAACCTCTAGAGTTTTGGTATGCTTGTTATAATGGTCTCATTATTATGTGCTATGCATTTAATAGCGTTGTGTTAATTGTGAGTTAGAAAACATGCTTAGTTGAGGATACGATGGGGCATGGTAAGTAACCTTAGACTATGTCACGAATCGAGACCTTAGGGTAAGGTCGCTTGAGTTGAAGATTTATTTTGACCCTTATCCAGTAGTAGTATACGTGGGATTTATTTGTGTGATAAGTCCGTGGGTAGTGTGAGACGGAAGTGGTAGCTTATGATGTGAATTAGTAAGATTGTTCGGATCGGGAACAAGAGTTTGGCGCGTTGGGGTCGGGTTGAGGACCATTTGCGGTCAACCCAGAACCCGGTTTGGGGTGGGGTCGCTGGGTGGTCCCGCCAGTGGTAGGGTCACGAGGATGCTAGGCCCAAGTTTGTATGACCATCGATGAGTTGGTGGATATGTTCGACCAAAAGCGGATCGTGGAGGCCGAACGGCCTTAGAGAAGATCGAGGTTAGTAAGATGACCAAGTTTGGAGGTAGTGACTCCAAGAGTTGGAAACAGAAGCGTTGACGGAAGTATGGTACAAATACTAGAAAGAGTTTGAGTGTTCGAGGAAGGTACAACAAGATAGGGGAAAAGTGAACGTGTGTGATCGTTTCTTTTGGGGAAAGGAAGGTGTGACGGAAGTATATTTTAGACCTCAGGTAAGGGGTTTCTGTGATGATTAGAGGTTTTTCCTCATTGACTTGGGTTTAAGTATTGGTGCGTTTGTTATTTTTATGGCCAGGTGTGGCATGATTGTTTTCGCAGATAGCGTGAAGCGCTATACTAGCGCATGTTTGTGTTGAGACTGAGAAGGAACATTCGGGACAAATGTTTCTATGAGGGGAGAATGTTATACCCGCATTTCGAGTATGTACGTGGGGACGACGTAGAGAATTTGAGCCTTAAGTTAGGCAAAGGATCGAATTTTGGGCACAGTGCCGATCGAGTCGCCGACGAAACGTTTCCACGCCTACGTTGGGAAAATTCGCCATGTCATTTAGTATTTTTATGGATTTTTCCGAGCAACGAAATGTTTTGGATCAACGGAGGGTGACATTTGTCACCTCATTCGGGCGATGTGGGTTGGCGGTTGGTCACGGTCGAGGCCTATTGGCTCCTTGTTTTGGCCTTGTTTTGTGGCTTGTTTGGTGCCATGTTTTGTGCCTTGTTTTGTGGAGTAGGGTTAGGGTGCACTTGGCTTGATCAAGGCCATACACTTGCCTTGCACATGGCTTGATCTTGGCCATTGGTTGGCTTTTGGTTTCCTATAAATACCCCTGGGATGAACTTCTTCATCCACTCTTCACTTGTCTAAGCCTTGAAAACTCTCCTCCCCTTTGTGAGCTCTTAGCCGAGAGCCTTCCCTCCCCTTTCGTGTGGTTTTGGCCGAGGGTTCCTCCCCTCAGGCAGCTGCGTGGGTACCCCTAGCCTAGTTGTTTTCGTATAATAACCCTCCCTAGTGGGATTGAAATACTTCTCCTAGTATTGTTATAATGCCCAAAACACCTTAGCCTTGTACCTTGTAGTATTCCAAAGATACCTCTATACGTAGAGCCCTAAATACTACCTTTTGTCCTTTTAGTCTCAAACCGAAACCCTAAGGAAATCTTCTGGTTGGTTGAAATATTTGAGTAGAAGTTGGTTAGAACTTCTAAGGGTTGTTTGGAGCGGATTGAGCGCACGAGTAGAGCTAAACCTTGCTCAGATCGACATTATAACTTGATAATTTTGGGCTTATCGAGGTAATTATCTTGTCCTCTATTGTAATTGGAGATTACATGTAGGATTATATAGTTGAAGTATACTATATATAGAATCAACATTATTGTGGCAATGTCTTTTGACTTAAGCTCAAGAATAAAGAATCGAATCAGATTTACATAGGACCGTATTGCGAGACTTGTGTAGTATTATGTAGAATTGTACACGCCCGGTTAGACGTAAACCCTCGGTTGGCTTGGTAGCCTACTCGATAGAGGAGGAGATTTACGCTGTGTGAGGCGCCGAATTTTCTCAGAGAAAATGGGAACTTGTGTTTTGGGGGTTAATAGACGTTTGTGACCTTTATAGGTGAAAGTGCAAGAGTAGCGTATTCTACTCGAGGAGTGGAAAGGGCTAGTGCGTTGTAGTACTTGGAGCATTTTGCTTATTGTCGATAAATCGCCGCGAGGTATGTGAACCTCTTCCTATCTTTTCTAGCATGATTGTTGTGAACTATGTAGTACGGTGACGCATACGTGCTAAGTGATTTGGTTGGTTTAAAACATAGGTGTTATAATAGCTTTATGGGAAGTTAGTTATAACGACCTTATGTAAGTGAAAATGGTTTCATCGATGTTAGAAGTTAAGAGACTTGATCTTATAAGATAAGAGACTTAACTTATTTGTTTTAATGTGGATGTTTGTGTGAAACCTCATTCGTGAGTAATGAGTACTTGGTTTTAAAGGGATAATGTTTTACCGATTTCGAATCGAATGTGTATCGGCTGCACCATTGCAAGTAATAAAGGAAAATGTATTGAATAATGATGTATTAAAACCGTAGAAACCTCCATCCGCATAGAAGCTAAGATGAGACAAAATGATATTACATTTTCTAGATCATGGTCAGTAATAAGATCGTTATAAACAAGAATAAACTACTCATATATATGACATATGTTACTCAATTGTTTTAAAAGAGGTTAAGACTATGAGTTATGAAACCTTTCTAAAATAAGTGACTTGAGCATTTGAAAATGAGAAGCTTGAGTAATCAAACTAGGCAAACCGAACTTAGGAAAAGAATGTTGTTACTTGATTTTGAAAAGGAATGCTGGTTGGTCATTCTAATACTACGTATCGGGTGACTTTTATAAAAGTAATGGATCTCTTTAAAAGAACTTAATGTATGTAGTACTTTGGGATTAAAACCCTGACTTTGGCATAAAATGAAAGTACGCTGAGTCAGGTGAAACTTGCCTATGCTTGTTGGTGAAACTTGCCTATGCTTGTTGTTGTGAAACTGCCTATGCTTGTTGTTGTGAAACTTGCCTATGCTTGTGATGATAGCCTTTGTTGTGCAAGTGGTATTTCGTGTTACCGCTCTCGATAGAGGCGGTCGACTTGTCGAGAACTTACTCGACGCGGCCGGGCTGATGGAGAATTCCACGGTATGTTTCCATTTTGATTATCGCCTTGTTGTTGATGTCACATGGACATGCTACACCGACGCAGATTCCGGGGCACGCGTTACGCGGTCGGGTTGATTACCCGATATATTGTTATCGTGGTTACATGGACATGTCTACACCGAGGTAGAATTCGGGGTACGTGTACGCGCGGTTGATCACCCAAGATATTATTGTTGATGTCATATGGACGCGTTCACACCGAGGTAGAATTCCGGCACGTGCCGGGGCATTGGTATTATTGTTGCATCATGGACATGTCTACACCGGCGTAATTTCGGGGCACGCGCCGATGCGAACATGATTGATGTTGTGGGCGTGAGACCCATAGTTATATTTGAGTGATGACTGAGGCGTGAGTCCTCGATCGATATGACCGCTTTTATGTTGTGAATCGTAGTTTGCTTATCATACATGTCTCCCGCTTTATATAGACTAGTATGATTTCATTACGATTTTTTTGCCACATACTTGGTACTGTTATCGACTTCCTCGGGCCGCGCTCACGCCGCAGTAGAGGTACATCGATCGTGGATCCCCGCCTAGGATCACAGTTCAGATTGGAAGCTCCGCTTCTTGAGGCTTATCTTTTAGTATGTGTTCCTCGAGTTGTAGGTTCTGTACATTCGTGGTATGGCGGCCCCCGTCATAGTCGTTGTAAATCTTAGGTCTGTAGTAATCGCTGTGGCGTGGTTGTAAAGGATTAAACTGCTCGTGTTTTATGTATATACCCAAGGCAACCGCTTTGGTTGGCCTGTTTATAATTATATCTCTTGTTTCATGACTCATGTTTTATTTTCCGCTGGTTTTCTCTGATGTTGTATCACTAGGGTGCCCGGGGTAAGGCACCAGTAACGGGGCCCGGAACGGGTCGTTACAAAAGCTAGATATCATGTTAGACCTAAGAACTTAGATTGGAAAAGAGTTGAAAGGGGTTTAGGATTGGTTTATTGTTGGCCAAGAATGGCGTGGAAATTATTGGTTTATTTTGTATTATTGTGGGGCGGAATTTTACACGTATTGTTAGGCGTGTAATCCCCTTGTATTTGCTGAATTAAATTGAGCCTTAAATGTGGCGTTTGGTTATTGAATTCGGCCTTGAAAAAGGTGGCATAGTAAGTAGAAACAAAGGAAGTCTCGCCCAAATTTCCGCAGGATGTAGGACCTTTCACTTAGTTTATTCTACGTTCAATCTAGAGTTGATAGACGCTTTATGACCCTTTATAGGATTGAAGTACTACGAGTAGCATATTCTACTTAAGGGGATAATCGTGGAGCATTTTGCTAACCGTCGATAATCGCCGCGAGGTATGTGATTCTTCCTATCCTCTTCAAAGATGATTATTTGTGAAATATATAGTCACGGTAGATGCACGTGTGTTAAAGGAATTTGATTTCCTTGTTGTGCCTTGACTTGATATGAAGTGTAAAGGTCTTGATTGTTTGAAAAGTAGGAAAATCTTATTAGTTAGTAATGGGTACTCGGTGGTTAAAGAATAAGCCCTCTTGGTCTCATAAGGGCTTATAGTTGTAATCGTTGTTTAAAACATAAAGTGTTATAACGCTTTATGGGAAGTTTGTTATAACCACTTTATGTAGGTAAAAGAATGGTTTGTTGATTTCAAAAGATAAGAGACTTGACTTATAATTGACCTAAATGGCGTTGAAAGTGTGAAACCTCATTCGTGAGAAATGAGTACTTGGTTTTTAAAAGAATAATGTTACATAAATTTCGAAATGGAATAAGAATCGAACAAGCCAACGCGCGTTAATAAAGGAAAAGTAATGACAATTAATTATATTAAAACCGAGAAACCTCCATCTGCATAGAGCTAAGATAAGACAAAATTGTATTACATTTCCTAGATCATGGTCGCTTCTAATAAGAATTATTGTAATCAAGTTTTGATCTTCTTAAAAATTCAAAGTAAGGAACTCGATTTCTAAAAGAAAAGAGACTTAAGAATTTGAAGTGTTTTGGTTTAAAAGAAAGGCATGGTTTTGTCTTGACTTGTTTTAAAACATAAAGTGTTATAATAGCTTTATGGGAAGTTAGTTATAACGACTTTATGGAAAATAAAGAAAGGGATTCATTATTGGATTTAGAATGGTAACTTGATTGTTGGGAAAAGAGAAGTAACTTGTTTTCAAATATTGAACTCTTTGTGATGGAAAAACATAAGTTGGCTCGTTATAAAAGGTAGGAGTAATTTGATCTTAAAGGGTTAGATACTGGGTTTTAAATGGTATACTTGACGTTGTGTTAAGAAGTGTTTAAAGTACCTTGAGTTGTGTGTAACTTGCCTATGCTTGGTTGAGATAGCCTTGTTGTGCAAGCGGTTTGATTTGTGTTATCGAGTCTCTCGATGGAGGGCCGCTATTTGTTATTTGTTTGACATACCGACACGTTGGGTAGCCCACGTATGCTTCCACAATGAGTATTCTCTTGTTATTTGTTCGACATACCGACACGTTGGGTAGCCCGGGTATGCTTCCACAGAGTATTCTCTTGTTATTTGTTTGGACATACCGACACGTTGGGTAGCCCACGCATGCTTCCACAATGAGTATTATCTTGTTAGTTGTTTGACATACCGACACGCTGGGTGGCCCACGTATGCTTCCACAGGATTGTTATCTTGTTATCTCCTTTGGGAATACCGACACATTGGATGGTCCACGTACGGGCCCACTAGACGGTTCCAGTGGCCACGCTTATACCGAGGTGAGACGCCGGGCGTACGCGCCATTGTGCGGTTAAATTCGGGTTGTATTTGAGTGATGATTTCACGCACGAGTCCCTAACTTGACATGATCGCTATATGTTGTATCGTAGTTTGGTTATCATACATGTCTCCCGCTTTATAAAGACTATTATGATTTCATTTACGATTTTTCGCCACATACTTGGTACTGTTGTCGACCTCCTTCGGGGCCGCTCACGCCGCAGTTGAGGTACATAGCTTGTCGATCCGCACTCTTAGGATCGCTGTTCGGTTCTCGAAAGCTCCATATCTCCTAAGCTTGTCCCGTGGTACCGTTCTCAAGTTGTAGACTTTTGTATATTGAGGGCATGTCGGGCCCTGTCCCGTCATTATGGTTTTAAAATTCTTAAGGTCTGTAGAATCGCATGGGCAGAGTTGGTAGGGATGTAATCGCTCAAGTTTTCATTTATGTACATAAAGGTAACCGCTTAGTTAGCCTGCTTTTCTTATTTCACTATTTTCTTTCATGAGTTTTTTATTTCCGCTGGTTTTTCTGTGATGTTGTATCACTAGGGTACCCGGGGTAAGGCACGACCACGCCCGAGGTCGGTCGTGACAAAAGTGGTATCAGAGCAGTTAATCCTCGAAAAGTGTATACAGACCGTATCTAGTAGAGTCCTGATTATCGGTGTGTTGTGCACCACATCTATAATCAGGAGGCTATAGGATATTTAGGATTGGTTTCATTCTTCTCACTCTGAGATCGTGCCTTAGAGCCGTGTTATAAGTTGGACTCTCCGACGTATTCTTTGTATACCGGTGATGCCTCACGCAAAGCAACGAGCCCAGGCGGGCGCAGAGAGGAGTCGCGAGCAGAGCGAAGCCGGTCTCACCGATACCACGGCACCGAGCCTCCGGCCCACACCAGAGAGTAGGAGATAGGTTACGCGAGATGGCCCGATTATTGGCCGTGATCGTGGCGGCACGAGGATAGACTGGATGCGCAGCCATTCCGCAGAGCACCCATAGTTCACCCGAGGTCGATAGTTTGAGACTACGGATTTTCTCGAGTTGCGGCCACCCGAGTTTTACTGGTCGAGGCACGAGGATGATCCGCAGGAGTTCATCCGACGCCTGACGGATCGTGAGAGTGATCAAGGCTTCGAGACCGAGTCGGTGGTTTTGTTCACATCGCCGCGTGATACCGCAAATGATCGGCCCAGTTTGATTCGTGAGCTGTCCCGGGGAGCATGCACCTCCACTGGTTGGGCGAGTTCTCGAGGCTTTCCTTGGCCATTTCTTGCCTCCAGATGAGGAGGGCACGGGCCGACTGATTTTTGACGCCGAGACAAAGAGGCGCACGATCGGAGTACAATATGAGTTTGACTCGTTGGCACAGTATGTCCCCGCTTTGGTGGCGGCATGGAGGATAGAGTGCACCGTTATGTCACAGACTCGATGACTACTTAGCAGAGAGTTGCACGGAGTAGCTCTTCACCGGGCATGGATATTGCCCGCGCAGCTTACGCACAGGTGTGAGCGAGCGTAGAGGTCGGCGGATTAACCAAGATCGCCAGAAGAGGGCCGGACAGCAGGTCCTCGTGACCTTCGAGGCAGCAAATTTCGCAGCAGACTAGTTATGCGCCTCCGCCAAGACTGAGTGCTCCGCCACGCCTTCGTGACGCTCGGGAGATTCCGAGCAGTCGTGGCTCCAAGGTTTGAGTTTTGGGAGCGAGGACGTTAGTCGATGGGACCACCCTACCTCGTGGCCGCTGTGGTAGGCTCCATGATGGGAGTGTCGTGGCTGAATGGGAGTTTGTTTTGCATGCCAGCAGGACCATTTTGCGAAATTGTCCAACCCAGGTAGCGCGGATGTAGAGACTCGGCCGGATCGATGGCTGATTCATCTCTCCTTTTGCGCCGCGAGGAAGGAACATGAGTAGAACGGCAAAAGGGAAGTGAAGTAATAGTTACGGGTATATTCTTAACCCTCTAGAGACTAGTATGCATTGATGTTATGGTGATGTGTTAAGTGTTATGTTCGGATAACTTTGTGTTAAAAATGTGATTTAGAAGCCTGATTAGTGAAAAGGGTAAGTCTGGGGATGAGAAAATTTTGAACCTTAGAATTTATAACAATTGAAATCTAGATGCAAGGCCGTCTTGGGTAAAAGATTTTACAGTGATCTTTGTCGGAGTACATAGTATGCGGGGAGTATATTCGGGTGATAAGTCCATGAGTGGCATAAGCGATTCTTTTGTAAGTGATGGTGAAGACTATCTGGCGTCTGCGTTTTGGAGACTTAGAAGGAACATTCGGACGAATGTTTCTAAGGGAGAATGTTACACCCCGTAAATTCAAGAAGATAAGATAAGAACATACCAAGGAATATAAGATTTGAAAGTGGAAAGATAAGTGGACAAACATGTGTTGGACGGATTTTGAGTCTACCTTGGAGTGTTGTACCCCAGTTGTTAAGAATTTCAAGGTGTTTAAAAAGCCTAGTGTGTAGTCCGTTAAATCTAGTTCCCAACGCAACAAACCGTTCGTCGATATGTGTTGACAGTCAATTTTGACCAGTTTTTCGTATATTTCGTGCAATTTTAAGTATTTTAGCACACCGCATTTTAATCGTTATTTTGCATATTTTTACATAATATTCTATGTTTATTTCTTCACAAAAAATGGCATTGTATCTTTTATTTTTAAATTAAGCATTATGTCGTTGTTAATATTATGTTTTTATTATTGTTATACCGTCGTTTTATTTTAATAATATTTGCATCTTTTTAAATAATTAATTGACATCCTGTTTTTACTTTTAATCATGCATTAAACATGTCTTAAAAATTGCATTTTAGTATTATTGCATCGACATTTGCATTTTAATAATCTTGCATCTTTTTAAATAATTTTTCTTTAAATAATTAACCAGCCTTGCATTTTTTGTCAAACCAGTCCAGTCCGAGGCCCAATCCGAATCAGTCAAATCCAACACTTTTTTTATTTATTTCACCCATACCTCTTTTACCTTTACCACACTCCACCCCATACCTTTTCTTTCAAGCCCATGCCCCTATTCCCCTACCCTACCTCTTTTATTTATTAAAAGGAGCAGCCCACCCACGTTGAGCCCAAAACAAAATAAAGGCTGAGCCCATTTTTCATTGGAAAAAAAGGAGAAAAGAGCCATTTCTCCCTCAGCTTCCCTTGCCGCCACCCTTCGCCGCCCTCCGCCGGAGTTTTTAGAACTCCGGCGAACTCCCACACCCCTTTCATTTTTCAGAACCCCAACAGCAGCCCTCACCCTCACTAAAAAAAATCTCTCCCTCTTCCTCGTCCCCGTCGCCACCATCCCGTCTCCCTCTCCACTGTCACCCTCTCCCCGTCTACCTCCACACACACACCCACAACTCTGACGACCTTTCCCATAACCACCAGCAAACCACCACCACTCGCCCAGCACCGGCGAAACCAGTGCACCACCATCACTCTCGCCCCATCACCCCGACGCTACTGACCCGACTTTATCCCTCTGTCTTCACTGTTGCCGCCGCCGGATTTGTCCACCGACGGCAGGCGACGATGAATATCACCACTGGGCCTCTATTTTTTTTTTTCTATTTGTTTTGTATCTTTTGTTATTTGTTAGTGCTCTCCGGAGCTCTATCTCCGGTGATCCCCTGTTTTGGCCATGGTTGCTCCATGTTTTGATATTGTTATTATTTTGTATTCTTGTTATTTGTGTGACTCTTTCCGACAGCCTGTTAATTATTCTCTGTTCTTTCGGTCTTAATTTTAGCTTATAGTGTTGTTTGCTGTTCGAGGACCAGTTGTTAATAATGTTGCTATTGCATGCTTAATTTTCCTTCTTAATTGGTATATTACTTCTGGGTAAGGGTTCTTGAACACTTGTATCAAATTGCATACCTGTCTCTCGTATCCGCAGTACTCGTGCATTCGATTTATGTCCAACAACTGATGAGATTTGCCTCTTTATGTCTTGTCTAGCTCTCCTATTTTGTTAAGTGTATTATCTCAAATCTCTGCTTAATGTTCTTCTGTTCATCGCATTTTATTCATGTTCTTGTCTTATCATGTTCTACTGCAACGAGCTGTTTTGTTCTGGACCGATATTAAGCCTATGTTCTTATTGTTCGGTAACTGTGTGTTTTTACTGATTAAATGCTTAGCCTCAATTGCTTAAAATGCTTCTTTTATTGATTAATCGCTACTAGCATGTCCCTCTGTATCGTTGTCTAGCCTTGTATTTTGTTAACTCCTTATTATTACTAACCATGTCTTTCTGTTTATTCGTTAGATTATCATCTGCTCTTTAGGTTCTATGTATTCTGCATGTTATTTTAAGTCCTTCATGTTGTTCTTTAGCCATTGTGCTTTGATCTTAATTATCTTTTACTCTATCATCAATAGTGTGTTTGTCCGTGTTATTTGAATTTTGTTTTGGATACTCTTACACGCCTTGACTGAAGGATGGGTCAATGTTCACGCCTTTTTGGTGTGTCGTGATAAGAGCCATCGCCGAGTGTTGTGTCTGTCAGTGCACTTGGTCCCAAGTGAAACGTCCTTGTACCTTCCTTTTGCTGTTATATCTATGTTTGCTCTATTAATATTCTATATATATATATATATATATATATATATATATATTATATAAACATATATTATATACATATATATATTGTATTTCTATACTTATATATATTAATATATCATATATTAAATATTATAGTGTTTCTATGCTAATACATATTACGTATTATATAATAAATATTTAGCTTCCCTTGTTTGTCTAGTAGGTATTGTTGCAATTATCGCAGGTACTAGTCAACACGAAATATTGGCCGATGAAGGAATCTCCGTCTGATTTCCAAGGCCTCCCCTGTGCAAAAGACGGATTTATTTTTTTGCTTTATTTATTAATTATTGCAATTACTTTAAAAATTGTTTATTTTATTACTAACACTTTTACTAAGTGTCTATGCAGGTACCCGGAGATCATCTTGTGCAGAAGGCCTAAAAAAAGGCTAAAGATGTCCCGGATTCTTATCTCATGTCGCATTTAATTTTAGTTTTATTATTTCGTATTGCATTTTATTTTAATTGTAAAAAATGCTTAGAATAGATAGAATAAAAGCCAATATATAATTAGCCCAGGTTTGAACGGATAACCGCAAGTTAGCGGATACTATAGGATGTCTGACCCCTTCTCTTTAGGATAATAAAGAACCCTTACCTAGAACCTCACATAGCTTTCGCAGACCTTTAAATGGAGATCATTAATTGCAGTATTTTTTATTGCAATAAATCAAGTGTCCTAATTCACTTAAATAATTAGGTGGCGACTCCTTAAATACATTTAGGAATCAACCATACGTAGTACTCCCGTTTTCGACTCCGGTTAAAATGGGGTGTTACAGATGGCGACTCTGTTGGGGATGTCAGGTTCTTGACCATAGCAAATCTAGGTTTATTATTGCTTGGCTTTATTTGCTTTTATTTGTTTTAAATACCTTAAAATTGCTTGTTTTAACTTTGTATGCTTAACTGTTTTAATTGCTATTTGCTTTTACCGTTTTCCTTAAACTGGCATTCCGCTCATATTTTCTCCACACTGGAAAATTCACACTGTCACACACTACACGCGCTGGTGTGTTTCGCGCACCCGCAAATTTCTTTCAAGAACACCCAAAATTTAGGAGAGTTGGCGCTGTGTGAGTTAGATCGGTTCGCCGATCGCCACGTAGCCTTCTCACTCGAGTTGTCAGCTCGAGAACGCTAGGCCTAGTAAGCCAAATCTTAGAAAGCTTAAGATAGAGCTATACCACCCTTTATATTAGTCACGCATCGATAAACCTTAGGTGGGTTAATCCTGGTATTAACGCCACAATTAGAAATCCACCAAACTTGTCGACGGTTTCACAACCCAACGACCCATTAGCATACTATGTGTAGCGTGATGGTGATAGACGGATCAAGCCCGGTTATAACACACCGAAATTGGAAAAAGTGCACGTCATTTGGTCCCCATTTCCGACAAAACATTGCAGTTTAACGGCTTGGACCTATTTATCATAATCTCGCATATTTGGCGTTTAGGCCTACCTCTGGCATAAGAGGTCTCATGCATATTAGGCGCGCTTGATTTGCATGCTTTTGTTTGCTATTTTGTTGCTAGCAATTTTGTACATATTATTTAATGCAATAATTACCCTTTTAACCCTTGTACATATCATGCTATGTGCTTAGACTCTGTCCACAAGCATTTGCATTTTTGCACTTTTGTTCTCACATTGCAGTCAGGGCTTCTAGGCTTCTGCATCACAGAAATCACTCTTGAACAGCGCGATCTGGACTTTGTGAAGCATCAACCACCAGTCCGGTCGAACCAAGCAGGGGAGTCTTTGACTATATTGTCACACCCTTACATTTTACTATTTTTGTGACTTGCCTACTCTCACCCATTTGTCATATTTTTTGCAGGAAGACCGTCCTCGCAACAGTCGAGGGCGGACAACAAAAAAAAAGGGGAGAAAAGAAAAGAAAAAAAAAATCTTCACAAGAGTGAGCTGGAATTATGTTGACGGAAAGAAGTCAGCTTATACCAGATTCAACAAAGCATCGCTCTGGGCTTATATTTTGTATTTTTATACATATTTGCAAGCCCAATTGATATGTTTAGTATTGATTACATAATTCTTTAATATCATGCATTTTACAACATAATCATTTCGAACTACGCGTGTCTGATTCTCACCACACGGTGTGATACGTAGGCAACTCATTTTGGGTTCGACACCACAAAAAAAAACAAAAAAAAAGAGCGCATTTCTCCCCCATGCATCTCATTCATCATGTTTGCGGGCATTCATTTTACTTTGCATTCGTCCACAATGGACAATCATTTCTTTTGCACAACTTTATATTGCTATGCTTTCATTGATAAATTTTTTCCAAGCATACATTTTATAACATATTTGAATGAACTACGCGCACCTGATTCCCTCGGCGGGATACGTAGGCAGCCCTATTCGGGTTCGGTACCATTTATTCAGAAATACAAAAAAAAAAGCAGTTACTCAAAAATACAAAAAAATGTTATTCAAAATACGAATTTTTAGTATTATTGTTTGACTTTGTTGATACCAACACAGTTAGGGTTGTGCATAAAAAATAAAAAAATAAAACAAGTGATAATCAGTATGGGTTGACTTTGTGGTAAACCATAGATTCTTTTGGTACCTCTTACTCATACCCGCAGATGACATTGTCTTGCATGTTTTCAAGATAAGAATGAAACCGACCTCATCGTTTCATATGCATTGTGTGGTGAGTGTTTGAATAAGTTCAATTGCATTGCATTGTGATCTAGAACTTGGCCTGAATGTTTGTTGAGGCAAAATCCTGAGTAACACTCGGTGTAGGAAATGATCGTAGGCTTTCTTTGATCCGTTTGAGCATTTTCAGCCTACCAAATAACATTATCCCTAGTACACCCCTTTGAGCCTAAAACCTATTTTTTGACAACCGCATATTACACCTATACCCTTTCTGAGTGTGTACGCACTATCCCTCTCTTGGCTCGACCTCCTCGAGCGCTTTAGAAATGTGCAAGTGGCTGACAAAATCCTGCGCTGAAGTTTGCAAAGACAAACGTTGTCAAAGTCCCAAAAGGAAAACAAAACAAAAGCAGAGACGACTTCTGTTATACCCCGTATTTCCAGAGTATGTACGTGAGGGCGTACGTACGAAAGTTTAGCCTTAAAGTTTAGGCATGAGACGTTTTTTTTGGGCACAACTCACTAAAAGAATCGTTTTTCGACGAAACGTTTTACTAAACTCGCGTAGGGTAAATTCCGGCTATGTCATTTATTATTTTTGCGGATTTTTCCGAGAGACGAAACATTTTGGATTAACGGAGGGTGACACTTGTCACCCTCATCAGACGCAAAAATGGGCATTGTTGGCACGTTTTTTGTGCCTTGCACAAAGTCAAGGAGTTGGTAGGATATTTGTGTAGTAGATGGATAAGGACACTTGCCCAAATCTTGACCTTACACTTGCCTTGCACTTGGCATCATCTTGGCCATTGGTTGGCCATGACTTGACCTATAAATACCCCCCTTAAGATGAAGAGTTCTTCATCCACAAATCTTTCTCCAAGTCTTGAAAATCCTCTCCTCTCCCTTGAGCATTTTCGTCCAACACCCCATTCCCCCCTCTAGCCTAAGTGGCTTGGCCGAGAGCCTTCCCTCCCCCCCTCTAAAGAAAGCCCTAGCCGAAACCTACCCCCCCTCCCTTGGTAGAAAAGTTGTCTTCCAAGTGTAGTTACTATACCAAAATACCCTAGCCCAAATCCCGTATAGTATTTAGTAGAAGTTGTTGGAAACTTCTAAGGGTTCTTGGAACTATCGGAGCGCATAAATTAGGAGCTAAACCTTGCTCAGATCGACGCTTATACTTGGATAATATTGGGCTTATCGAGGTAAATAAACTTATCCTTCTTTTGTAATTAGAGAATACATCTGTAGAAGTATAGGAATAAGTATAAATACTTAGAAGGATATTACAGATAGAATTGAATTATCACGAGAAGGGTATAAAAGAAGAATAATTGAACTGTACTCACATACGATCGCTTTTACTGAGATTGTATAGCTTACGGCAGGGAAGTGCTGCCAAATTTCCATAGAATAGAGAACCCTCTCGCTAGAGCTTTATACTGATACGGTCAGACGTTGATAGACGTATTTGATGATATAGGTCGATATCCGCGCGACATATTCAACTTGGCGGTGGTTTTCGGTAAGGTATGTGATTCTTCCTATACTCTTGAGCATGATATTTTAAATATATATAGTACGGTAGACGTACGTGTGTTAACTGAATAATAATTACGGCAATGTCTTTTGACTTAAGCCTGAATAATAATTACGGCAATGTCTTTTGACTTAAGCCTGAATAATAACTACGGCAATGTCTTTTGACTTAAGCCTGAATAATAAAGATCTTGATACATTTCAAAAGAATACTGAATCATTTTTAACAGAAGAGGAACAGTTGGTTTTTTGAACAAAAGCTTAAGAGTTATAATAGCTTTATGGGAAGTTAGGTATAACAACTTAAGAAAGAACTGTTTACTTATTTGCTTATAAAAACCTTGTATTGATTTCTGTAAGGTGTAGTAAGATTGATTGATAAATAGACATATTATGATGCTACGTGTGTTAGTGTCTTGTGATGTTGTGAAAGGGGGTCATTCTTGTTGTGCTTACGTTGCTAAACGGTAAGTCAGTTGTACTGTTATTATATCACCTACCCCCTTGACTTGTTATACCGAGGCTCACACCCGATGCGGTCTATATGGCCTACGCGGTCTGAGACTACGCGGAATCGCGGAGTTCCGGATTGATCATTCCGGTGTTTTAGCCCGACGCGGGATGTCCTATGCGGTCTATGTGACTATGCGGTCTATTGAGACTATGCGGATCGCGGAGTCCGAGGGTACCGGGTTAGCTACCCACGCGAGGAAATACCTCACGCGGTGCAGGTGTGACCTATGCGGACTACTGAAAGTCCAGACTAGGCACGCATAATGATACTATGGGCGATTGGCCTTGCTTCGATCATTCGCGCCTAGGAAAGACCGGTTACATTATATCTATTAGTGTTCTTGTTTGTGATATGACACTACGTGCAATTGAACGATTGTATTTGCAAATGGTTTTAAATACTTTGATTTCATTTAAGTACTTTGCGCTTTCACATACTTGGTACTGTTGTAATCGACCTCCTTCGGGGCCGCTCATGCCGCAGGCGGGGCAAGCAGTGCTAGATCCGCATCCTTAGGATCTTTTGCGTTGGTGTCGTGAGCTCCATCTTCTCCGAGGCTCTACTGGGTATGATCTCCTGTTGTAATTAGTTTTCAGATCGGGTATGGCGGGGCCCCGTCTCCGCCATAGTTGTTTACATTCCTAGAGGTTCGTAGTCCTATTATACGGTTGGGATGTAATCGCAAAACTTGGGTTATATATATATGCCGAAAAGGCAAGCTTTTCATCGATAAACCGTGTCTCATTTTACAATCGTTTCATGTCTTGTTTTTATATTCACGATTACTGATGTATGACTACTTGGGTGCCCGGTAAGGCACGACCACGCCTCGAACGGGTCGTGACAAAAGTGGTATCGAGCAGTTAATCCTGAAAGTGTCTACGCATCAGATCTAGTAGAGTCTTGATTATCGGTGTGTTGCGCACCACACCAATAATCGTGAGGCTATAGGATATTTAGGATTGGTTTCATTCTTCTCACTCCGAGATCGTGCCTTAGAGCCGTTATAAGTTGGACCTCTAACGTATTCCTTTCTCAGAATTATGCCTCCACGTAAGACAACCCGGGCCCAGAAGGGCAAGGCAGCCGAGGGAGTTGCTAGTAGGACACCGAGAGTTACGAGGGCTCAGGCCCAGTCTATAACCGAGACAGCGAGTTCCATGACGTCGCCCCAAAGAGAGACCACGCACTGCACCTCCCGTCCCACACCGGGCGAAGGAGTTAGGTACAAGGAGACGGCCCACTATTGGCTAGGATCAGGCGACATGAGGACAGCCGGATGCGCAGTTCAGCCCACCCGTCATACCCGTGGTTCACCCGAGGGTAGATAGTTTAAGGCTACGAGATTTCCTGAGTTGTAGCCCGCCAGAGTTTTACGGGTCGAGGCCGGAGGATGATCCGCAGGAGTTCATCCGTCAGCTACAGAGGATTATGAGGTGATCGGGCGCCGAGACCGAGTCCGTGATTCGGTTCGCATCGGCCGCATGATACCGCAGCCGATTGGTTTGATTCGTGGAGTTATCCCGGGAGAGCACGCGTCCCAACTACTGGGATGAGTTCTCGAGGCTTTCTCACTCACTTCTTGCCTCCACGGATGGAGAGCGCTGGCCGACATATTTTTGTCGAGGCAGAGGACGCACGCCAGGGAGTACAATGTCGAAGTTCGATTCTTTGGCTCGATATGTCCTCGCATTAGTAGCGGATATGGAGGACAGTGCATCGCTACGCCACGGGCTAGATGATTATATGGCCGAGTCTTGCGGGTGTGTCTCTTGACCGTGCATGAACATTACCCGTATGCAGTGCTCATGACTGGATGCGGCGAACGCAGAGACCGACGCAGTCGCAGATATCAAGACGAAGGCCAAGACTACCGGTTCTTTTGGTGGTTTTCGGGTGGACGGCCCAAAGAAGCCTAGATTTGCACCTCCAAACACTCAGAGCACTCCCACATCATCACAAGACACGAGTATTCGGGCGGTCGGGGCCCTGTGACTTCAGATTTCCAGGGTAGCAAGGGTGCTAACCGATCGAGGTCTGCTCAGTGTGTTCGTTGTGGAAGATTCCATTCAGGGAGCTGTAGTACTACTCCGGGAGCTTGCTATACTTGTGGCCAGCAAGGTCATTATGCGAGAGTTTGTCCGACCGGGGCATCGCTGGTGGTAGAGCTCACCTCTGGTGGTTGTCGGTCATCATCTCCTAGCTACTCGCCCCGAGGCGTGGTACTCATGGGCCAGCAGGTCGCGGAAGAGGTCGTGGCGCGGGCCCCAGTTCTAGCGGTCCTCAGAACCGTATATATGCCTTGTCCACCGGGCAGATCGTGAGGCGTCGCTGATGTCGTGTACTTTATCGGTTCGTTATGATGTATACGCCTTGATAGATCCGGTTCTACTCATTCTATATATCTCCTTTTTGCTAGTAGGATGTGGATAGAGCACGAGTCCATAGACTTTTCGAGGTAGCTACGCCAGTGGGTGATCGGTGGTAGCTCGGCGGTATATAGGGCTTGTCGGTGACCATATGATCGCCGACCCTAGCCGACTTGATAGAGTGGACATGACCGATTTCGACGTGATCACGGGCATGGATTGGCTAGCTTTGCTACGCCAATGTAGACTGCAGGAGAGAGTGGTACGGTTCGAGCTTCTGAGGAGCCATTGTTGAGTGGGGGGAACATCAGACGCTGAGGGTAGGTTTATTTCCTACCTCAAGGCTAGGAAGATGGTGCGAAGGTACATCTACCATCTCGTTCGTGTTTGATACCGAGGTTGCAGCGCAGATTTTCGGGCCCAGAGTCGAGAGTTCCCGCACGTGTTTCCGCACGACCTCCGGTATCCTCCCGAGAGGAGATAGAGTTTTGTATCGATGTCTGCGACACTGCCTATTTCCATTCCGCCATACGTAACGGCACCGCCGAGTTGAGAGAGTTGAAGGACCACCGAGAGATTTCCGGAGAAGCGGCTTCATCAAAGCCAAGTGTTTCTCCCGGGAGCGCCGTATTGTTCGTGAAGAAGACGACGCCGCGCACGTGTGTTGATTACTGACTGAACAAGGTGACCATTAAGAACAGATACCCTTCCCAGATTGATGATTTGTTCGACCAGGTGGTGCGAGATATTTCTCCAAGATTGATCCGCGATCGGCTATCATCGTACGATTCGAGAGGCGATGTCCCTAGATCGCATTCCGACCCAGACGCATTATGAGTTCGTGGTCATGTCTTTGGGTTGACCAATGCTCCGCGTATTCATGGATTTGATGAACCGAGTGTTCAAGCCATTTTTGGACACGCTTGTGATAGTGTTCATTGATGATATCTTGGTTTATTCTCGCCAGAGCAGGAGCACGCGGAGCATTTGGCGATCAGGCGACGCTTCTCCGACCAGCAGCTTATACGCCAAGTTTTCCAAATGTGAGTTTTGGTTAACTCGTGGCTTTTCGGGCATATTGCCGGGCTGATGGCATTCGAGTGGATACGACCAAGATCGAGGCATCAGACTTGCCTAGACCCACTACTCCGGCAGAGGTTCGCAGCTCGGCCTTGCAGGTTATTATCGGTTCAGAGAAGTTTGCTTCTATCTCGCACCATTGACTAGGCCGACTCGTAAGGCGCTAAGTTTGATGGATGATGCTTGTGAGCGTGGTTTCCGATCTTGGGAGAGACCGACGACCGCCTCGTTCTTACTCTTCCGCAGGGTCGGATGGTTATGTCGTATTGTGATCGCGTGCATCGGCCGGGATGTGTGTTGACGCAGCAGTAGAGTTATAGCGCACGCATCCCGCGGCCTTAAGAAACACGAGAGAACTACCCCACCCATGATTTGGAGTCGCGTGATTCACGCCAAGATCCGAGGCACTATTTGTATGGGTTCACGTGGATATTTATACAGACCACAAGAGCCTCCAGTATATCTTCAGCCAGATGGAGCTGAACTTATGACAGAGACGGTGGTTAGAGTTTCTTAAGGATTATGACGTCGATATCCTGTACCACCCGGGGAAGGCCAATGTTAGGCGAGATGCCTTAGTCGTAGGTCGATGGGAGCCTATCGGATGCGCTGCAGAGAGGGGGCGTGGTTCGTGATTTGCATCGATTAGCGAGCCTTGGTGTCCGCTTGATTTATTACGATAGCAGGGGTTAGAGTTCGTGAGGTTGCCGAGTCTTCCATCGTCGGCGAGGTGAAGAGGCAACATTGAGGATTCGCTTGATTCGATCGTGATACGACTCTTCGTGAGGAAGGGTCCTTTCGAGGTAGCACCACGGGTACTAAGGTTCGAGGGCGTTGTGTGTTCCGGATATTTCAGACTTCGCAGAGTTCTGGGGAAGCACACAGCAAGACGCGTTCATCCATCCGTGGTCGACCAAGATGTACCACGACCTTAGATCTGTGTATTGGTGGGATGGCTTGAAGAGGGACGTTGCAGAGTTCCTAGCTCAGTGCCCGTGTTGTCAGCAGGTGAAGGTCGAGCACCAGAGGCCTGGTGGGTTGTTGCAGACAATAGAGATCCCGACCGAAGTGGGAGGTGATCAACATGGACTTTATCACAGGATTACCTCGCACTCGGAGGAGACATGATTCTATATGGGTTATCGCCGACGGTCGAAAATCAGCCCACTTTCTTCCCGTCAGACGACTTTTTCGACCGAGGATTATGCGGACTTTACATCCGAGAGATCGTCGACCGCATGAGTCCCTATTTCGATCATATCGCATGCAGGAGCCCGGTTACGCTAACTTCGGAGGTCCTTCCGTAAGGTTTAGGACGCAGTGAGCCCGAGCACGCATTCCATCCACGCAGACGGACGACAGCCGAGCGCACTATCCATACTCTCGAGGATACGCCGCGAGCCCGTTATTGACTTCGTGGGTAGCCGAGGATCATTTGCCTCTAGTTGAGTTTCATGATAATAATAGCTACCACCCAAAGATTCGACGGGCGCCTTATGAGGCCTTGTATGAGGAAGTGCAGATCGCCGATAGGCTGGTTCGATGTGGGCGAGGTACGATTAGTGGGACGAGACTTGGTGCAGCGGCGATGGATAAGGTGAAGCTTATCCAGAGCGTTCTGGCGGCATTTCGAGTCGATGGTCATACGCAGATCATCGTCGGCGATCCGAGTTCGAGGTTGATGATTGGGTTTTCTGAAAGTGTCACCCACGGCGGTGTGATGAGATTCGAAGAAAGGGAAACTCACCAAGGTACATTGGGCCCTATCGATTGTCCGCAGAGGCAAGGTTGCCTACGAGTTGGATCTGCCGTCCGATCCGGAGGCATCCGATCCTGTTTCATGTTTCTATCTTTGAGAGATGTATCGGGATCCATCTAGTGGTACACCCGATTGACGATGTCCAGTGACCAGGGGTTATCGTATGAGGAGATTCCCATAGCGATAATCGATCGTCGAGTTAGGCGTCTGACCAAAGACGGGCTTCCACAAAGTCTTGTGGTGGAACGAGCTCAGGGAGGAGATGACGTGGGAAGCTGAGGAGGACATGAGGCAGAAGTATCCTCACCTCTTCCCCACACCTCCAGGTAACTTACTTTCCTACTTGTAAATATTCCTTATCGTTTATGCCTAAGTGTTGTTTGGCCATGTGGCACTTGCAAACCGCTTAAGCTTTTCGTTAATCGTCTTGGGAAGGAACATTCGGGATGAATGTTTCTAAGGAGGAGAATGTTATACCTCAGATTTCCGCAGTATGTACGTGAGGGCGACGAAAAGTTTAGCCTTAAAGTTTAGGCATGGGACGTTTTTTTTGGCACAACTCACTAAAAGAATCGTTTTTCGACGAAACGTTTTACTAAACTCGCGTAGGGTAAATTCCGGCTATGTCATTTATTATTTTTGCGGATTTTTCCGAGAAACGAAACATTTTGGACCAACGGGAGGGTGACACTTGTCACCCTCATTGGACGGCAAAAATAGGCATTGTTGGCACGTTTTTTGTGCCTTGCACAAAGTCAAGGAGTTGGTAGGATATTTGTGTAGTAGATGGATAAGGACACTTGCCCAAATCTTGACCTTACACTTTCCTTGCACTTGGCATCATCTTGGCCATTGGTTGGCCATGGCTTGACCTATAAATACCCCCCTTAAGATGAAGAGTTCTTCATCCACAAATCTTTCTCCAAGTCTTGAAAATCCTCTCCTCTCCCTTGAGCATTTTCGTCCAACACCCTTCCCCTCTAGCCTAAGTGGCTCGCCGAGAGCCTTCCCATAAAGAAAGCCCTAGCCGAAACCTACCCCCCTCCCTTGGTAGAAAAGTTGTCTTCCAAGTGTAGTTACTATACCAAAATACCCTAGCCCAAATCCCGTATAGTATTTAGTAGAAGTTGTTGGAAACTTCTAAGGGTTCGTGGAACTATCGGAGCGTACAAATTAGGAGCTAAACCTTGCTCAGGATCGACGTTTATACTTGGATAATATTGGTCTTATCGAGGTAAATAAACTTATCCTTCTTTTGTAATTAGAGAATACATACTGTAGAAGTATAGGAATAAGTATAAATACTTAGAAGGATATTCAGAATAGAATTGAATCATATCACGGTAGAAGGGTATAAAAGAAGAATAATTGAACTGTACTCACATAGATCGCTTTACAATGAGATGTATAGCTTAGGGTAGGGAAGTGCCCAATTTCCATAGAATAGAGAACCCTCTGCTAGAGCTTTATACAAGATCTAGACATTGATAGACGATTTGACGATATAGTCGATACTCATACATGACATATTCAACTCGCGTGGTTTTCAAGAAGGTATGTGATTCTTCCTATACTCTTGAGCATGGTATTTTAAATATATATAGCACAGACGACGTGTGTTAATCGAATAATAATTACGGCAATGTCTTTTGACTTAAGCCCGAATAATAACTACTGCAATGTCTTTTGACTTAAGCTTTGAATAATAAAGATCTTGATACATTTCAAAAGAATCTCAATCATTTTTAATGAAGAGGAACAGTTGGTTTTGAACAAAAGCTTAAGAGTTATAATAGCTTTATGGAAGTTAGGTATAACAACTTAAGAAAGAACTGCATACTTATTTGCTTATAAAAACCTTGTATTGATTTAAGGTGTAGTAAGATTGATTGATAAATAGACATATTATGATGCTACGTGTGTTAGTGTCTTGTGATGTTGTGAAAGGGGTCATTCTTGTTGTGCTTACGTTGCTAAACGGTAAGTCGATTATCGTTATTATATCACCTACCCTTGACTTGTTATACCGAGGGCTTGCCACCCTTGACGCGTCTATATGGCCTATGCGCGATGCATGAGACTATGCGGAATGCGGGAGTTCCGGATTGATCATTCCGGTGTTTTAGCCCACGGGGGATGCCTTATGCGTGCGTGTGACTATGCGGTCTATTGAGACTATGCGGATCGCGGAGTCGAGGAGGTGCCGGGTTAGCTACCCCACGCGATAATACCTCACGCGGTGCGGTGTGACCCATGCGGACTACGGAAAGTCGGGACTAGGCACGCATAATGATACTATGGGCGATTAGCCTTGCTTCGATCATTCGCGCCTAGGAAAGACCAGTTACATTATATCTATTAGTGTTCTTGTTTGTGATATGACACTACGTGCAATTGAACTGATTGTATTTGCAAATGGTTTTAAATACTTTGATTTCATTTAAGTACTTTACAGTTTCACATACTTGGTACCTGTTGTAATCGACCTCCTTGGGGCCGTTTCATGCCGTAGTAGGGCAAGCGGTGCTAGATCCGCATCCTTAGGATCTTTGCGTTGGTGTCGAGCTCCATCTTCTCCGAGGCTCTACTTTGGGTATGATCTCTGTTGTAATTAGTTTTGTCTGCCAGGTATGGCGGGGCCCTGTCCCGCCATAGTTGTTTACATTCCTAGAGGTCTGTAGTCCTATTGTACAGTTGGGATGTAACTGCAAAACTTGGGTTATATATATATGCCGAAAGGCAAGCTTTTCATCAGATAAATTGTGTCTCATTTTACAACTGTTTCATGTCTTGTTTTTATATTCCGCTGATTACTCTGATGTATGACTACTTGGGTGCCCGGGTAAGGCACCAGTCACGGGCCCCGGAACGGGTCGTGACAACTTCACACAAAAAAAAAAAAAATCAAAAGCCTCGATGTTATAAAAAAAAAAAGGGGAATACATAACCCCGAAAAAAAAAGAAAAAAAAAGAAAAAAAATGGGGGGCTCCTAATGAAAGATTCAAAAGAAGTCAATACAGAAAACTGGGACAAAAAGAAAGCAAGTCAGTATCAAAGCGCACAAATATCAAGCACGGACATAGTCCAACGCTCGAGGAAGGATTAGTCACCTTTTACCCAAATGATATCCATTCCTTTCCCCAAGCCTACTTTACAAGCCCGTGACAAGCCCTACATGATCTTATACTGAGGGTTCTCACATTAGTGGATACTTACATGACGGCCAAGCCTATGGTATCACAATTGCATGCATTGAACATCTTTCTGAGTGTGAGTGTCTTTTCTCTCAACGTCCCAAAATTCAAAATACTAGAATATATGTGTGAAATGGGACCTTCTTTCAGTGAGGGCATTTGAAACGTGAGATCACGTGTAGTTCGAAACCTTGGATGCAAGCAGGTGTGTCGACACTCAGGTATGTCTGAGGTACTATCCAAGTGTGAATTACACCAGAGTCAATAAATCCTTATGCGCAATACTAATTGTTGGTATCAACTGAAGTCAGAACGTAATATTGTCTTGCATTTTTCAAAAAAAAAAAAAAAACAACAACAACAACAACAAAATGCATATTTCATAAAAAATCCTTATTTTGCATCACGAACTACGTCTTGACTGATTCCTCGTGGATACGTGGCGCCACATCGACCGGTCCCACATCATTTTAAAATGATAAAAATCCTTATTTTGCATCATGAACTACGTCTTGACCTGATTCCCTCGGCGGGATACATAGGCGGCCACATCAGCTTCGGTCCCGCATCATTTTAAAATCATAAAAAATTCTTATTTTTGCAAAATGAACTACGTCTTAACCTGACTCCCTCGGCGGGATACGTAGACAGCCACATCGGCTTCGGTCACACCGTTAGAAATATTTCTTCCTTGTTTTTGCAGAGGACTCGATTTTGTCCATATTCTCGCATTCGCTTTATATTCATGATTAAAAAAAAAATTGCTTACCTGATCGCTTTGATAGCGTCAAGATGCAACCTTACCCAGTTCAACATCTTCATTACCAGAAACTGGGACATTTTAAGGAATTCACTGCAAGAAAACGACAATAGACAGGGAAAAGCATGCCAACTAGGTCTTCACCAAGAATGCAAGCGTCAAGAGCCAAAGCTACAGAGTCGACGTTAATCAACCATTCCTTTTCTAAAAAACTCACAAGTTTTCTTTGAGTGCAGGATCTTCACATCAACAAAGGCAGGAGCAAAAAAAAAACATGCGTGTCACAAATGCACGACGTCTATGCAATGACGCTATCTCAACCCAGACGGGTCACAAAGCAGGTACGCCCATAAACCAATGCATTTCATTTTAAGCCTATGCAACGGCTTCATTCATGTTTCGTCTATGCAACGACGAGCATCTGCATCGCGTCTATGCAACGACGCCTTTTCATTTAAGCCTATGCATCGGCTTCATTCATGTTTCGTCTCTGCAGTAGATGCACGTGTGTTAAAGGAATTTGATTTCCCTTGTTGTGCCTTGACTTGATATGAAGTGTAAAGGTCTTGATTGTTTGAAAAAGTAGGAAAATCTTATTCGTTAGTAATGGGTACTCGGTGGTTAAAGAATAAGCCCTCTTGGTCTCATAAGGGCTTATAGTTGTAATTGGTTGGTTTAAAACATAAAGTGTTATAACGGCTTTATGGGAAGTTTGTTATAACCACTTTATGTAGGTAAAAGAATGGTTTGTTGATTTCAAAAGATAAGAGACTTGACTTATAATTGACCTAAATGGTGTTGAAAAGTGTGAAACCTCATTCGTGAGAAATGAGTACTTGGTTTTTAAAAGAATAATGTTACATAAATTTCGGAAATGGGAATAAGAATCGAACAAGCCAATGCAGCGTTAATAAAGGAAAAAGTAATGACAATTAATTATATTAAAACCAGTAGAAACCTCCATCTGCATAGAAGCTAAGATAAGACAAAATTGTATTACATTTCCTAGATCATGGCTGTTCTAATAAAGAATTATTGTAATCAAGTTTTGATCTTCTTAAAAATTCCAAAGTAAGGAACTCGATTTCTAAAAGAAAAGAGACTTAAGAATTTGAAGTGTTTTGGTTTAAAAGAAAGGCATGGTTTTGTCTTGACTTGTTTTAAAACATAAAGTGTTATAATAGCTTTATGGGAAGTTAGTTATAACGACTTTATGGAAAATAAAGAAAGGATTCATTATTGGATTTAGAATGGTAACAGTTGATTGGGAAAAGAGAAGTAACTTGTTTTCAAATATTGAACTCTTTGTGATGGAAAAACATAAGTGGCTTGGTTATAAAGGTAGGAGTACCTTGATCTTAAAGGGTTAGATACTTGGGTTTTAAATGGTATACTTGACGTTGTGTTAAGAAGTGTTTAAAGTACCTTGAGTTGTGTGTAACTTGCCTATGCTTGGTTGAGATAGCCTTGTTGTGCAAGGGTTTGATTTGTGCTATCGAGTCTCTCGATGGAGGGCCGGCTATTTGTTATTTGTTTGGACATACTGACACGTTGGGTAGCCCACGGGTATGCTTCCACAGTGAGTATTCTCTTGTTATTTGTTTGGACATACTGACGTTGGGTAGCCCACGGGTATGCTTCCACAGTGAGTATTCTCTTGTTATTTGTTTGGACATACTGACACGTTGGGTAGCCCACGGGTATGCTTCCACAGTGAGTATTATCTTGTTAGTTGTTTGGACATACCGACACGTTGGGTGGCCCACGGGTATCTTCGCGAGGATTGTTATCTTGTTATCTCCTTTGGGCATACCGACACGTTGGATGGTCCACGGGTATGGGCCCACTAGGACGGTTCCAAGGCCATGCTTATACCGAGGTGAGATGCCGGGGCATGCGGCCATTGTGCGGGTTAAATTCCTGGGTTGTATTTGAGTGATGATTTCACGGGCATGAGTCCCTAACTTGACATGACTGCTTATATGTTGTGTACTGTAGTTTGGTTATCATACATGTCTCCTGCTTTATATAGACTATTATGATTTCATTTACTGATTTTTTTCGCCACATACTTGGTACTGTTGTACTAACCTCCTTCGGGGCTGCGTTCATGCTGCGAGTTGAGGTACATAGCTTCGATCCGCACTCTTAGGATCATTGTTCGGTTCTCGGAAAGCTCCATATCTCCTAAGCTTGTCACGTGGTACGGTTCCTGAAGTTGTAGACTTTGTATATTCAGGGCATGGCGGGGCCCCGTCCGTCATTATGGTTTTAAAATTCTTAGAGGTCTCAGAGTAATCACAAGGGCGAGTTGGTAAGGGATGTAATCGCTCAAGTTTTCATTTATGTACATAAAGGTAACCGTTTAGCCTGCTTTATTTCACTGTTTTCTTTCATGAGTTTTTATTTCCGCTGGTTTTTCTCTGATGTTGTATCACTAGGGTGCCCGGGGTAAGGCACCAGTCACGGGCCCGAGGTCGGGTCGTGACACCTTTCTTTTTACATAAACCAAGAGAAATCCTTATTTAAGCAAGCCAAAGTACTTATCAAGGCACACATAGAATAATTCTCATTTAAACAAGCCAAAGTACTATCAAGGCACAAATAGAATAATTCTCATTTAAACAAGCCAAAGTACTATCAAGGCACAAATGGAAAAATTCTCATTTAAACAAGCCAAAGTACTACGTACGTACATTCTCTTCAAAAGACTCTTTTTTATGTAAAACCCCAAGATACTAACACCCGTAGTATCAAGGCATGTCTATTTTTCAAAATAAGTTACTACACCTTTAGAAATTCATTTTAAGGCTTTGAAACTAAGTAACTTTAAATTTCACAATCTAGGCAACTTATGCCCATCAATCAAAAATAGACAACTCTATTAACCTTCCATAAAGCCGTTATAACCAACTTCCCATAAAGCTGTTATAACCTTTTATGGTTTTAGACAAATTCATTCTTTTTATAACCAAGAGACTTATACTTTTAAAACCAAGTATCATATACTTTCAAATCAAGTTTCTTAACTTTCAAAATACTTCAAGTTTCTTAATCTTTAGAAATCAAGTTTCTTAACTTTAGAAATCAAGTAGCTTGTACTTTTAAATCCCAAGTAACTCACACCTTTAGAACAAGTTACTTCTCTTTAAATCATGTCATTTCTCCTCTTTTAAATCAATTAAGTAAATCACTCCTTTGACTCCCCTAAAGTCATTATAACAACCTTTAGGTTTTGGAACTAAGGCACTAGCCAAAAGATTTGGAAACCACATCCTTTTCAAGACTCTATGTACTTCAAGTAAAATACTTTTACTTTTGAAAATCCAAACTTCATTAAGGTAATGGACTATAACAACTTACAATTTAATCATCCAAAGTACAATCAAGGAAGTATATAGAACAACTTCTATATTAGGCAATCCAAGTACAATCAAGGAATGGATCATTTAAGGAGTAGGACATACTTACTTTACCATAAGGAATCATGCTAGAAGAAGAGGAGATGGTTCACATACCTTTTCGGCTTAATCCACAAGCTAAGTCGAATATGCCGCACGTAGAATTGTCAACCTATAATGGCCACAACACGACTATCAACTTCTAGTTTCTAACGTAGAATAATACTAAGTATACAGTCTCTTATTCTACGGAAAATTGGGCAGCACCTCCTTTGTTTCTACATACCTTTACACCTTTTTCAAGGCCCGATAATCAATAACCAGCATGCCACATTTAAGGCTCAATACATCAATCAATCAAAGGGGATTACACGCCTTACAATACGTGTAAAATTCTGCCCCACAATTCATACGATGTAGTTTAATATCCAAAGCCATTCTCGGCTAACATGTACAACACAAAGTCCTTTCCAATTCTTTTTCAATCCAAGTTCTTAGGTCTAACATGTTATATAGTCATAAACAACTTTAACAACTATAATTCCTTCTTTATATAACTTGCGACGACTAAACTCATAATCAAATTGAATTGAAATCTTAAAGGCTAAACATACTAGTTTTCGGATTAGGGTTCCAATAGCCAATATACTTATCAAACTTCATACTATATACCTCATGCTTGCTAATATCCATAGCTACAACAATAAGTAATCTTAATTACTAAAACGACAAGTTTGTTACTTTTATAAGCCCTTATAATTTCCAAGATTCAAAGTCGCTCCTTAGCAATTTTTAGCTCCTTTCCTTTACACTCCAATCCGCTATTTAAAGCCTTTAGAAATTCACAACCAACTTCTCTTCCATTTCCAATCCAAAACTATGAAAACGACTTAGGTTTTCGCCTTGCGACTAACGTGAAAACGACATTTTCCGAGATATTTCTATTGAGATATCCTTACAATACCCTTAGGGACCTTGGGTTAAAGTCTTGTGAATAAATAACCACAAACTAAAAAAAATTGTGTGGAGAAGAGGGTGAACCCGAGAGCACTAAGCTTAGCACAAAACTTCTCTAATTCTTTCTAAGTGTTGAAGACAAGTCTTGCATCTAGTGTAGTATATATAACACAATGGAGGGTCAAGATTACAACATATGTGTGGCTAGGATGAAGAACACTTGGATAACTACACAAGTGGCAAGTTGACTTGGTCAATATTCTCAAGCTTGAAGACTTATTCATCTACAATGGTCAATGACCATATTACCCTTGTATAATTTCATCCAAGACCGTGTGGGGGGTTGCCACGTGTTGCCCTCCCATTCGTCCATAAAATTTTGTAACCCTCGTGGGCCCCACAAAACGTAAAATTTCTCGGGTGGGCCCCACGTGACCAAATCCGTAAAAATAAATTTCCATAATGTTAATAATTTCCATACTCTTCAAATAATGCATTTTGAGAATCTAATTCTCATCAACAAACATTTTTCCTTTCCGACGTTCGGAAGATTTTCCGTCGGAAAAATAATTCTTTCTTTCGTACCAATTTTAAGTCTTGCGTTCTAGCGTCTATTCTCTTATACATGTCCTGGACTTATGGGGTGTAACAGGTAGGAAATTTCTTCTTCCCAGCAGACTTCCTCATCCTTGACATGGAGGAAGACGATGAAATTCCCATCATCTTGGGAAGGCCATTCTTTGCAACTGGGAGAGCCCTGATAGATGTGGAAAAGGGCGAGCTAAAACTGAGAGTTGAGGACGAGGAGATGATATTAAAGGTGTTTAAACCCACCATTGAATCCCAAGTCATGAGCAAATGTCTCGCAGTCAGCACGACGCAACCGAGCAAGATGTGCCAAAGCCAAGGAGATCAGTCCGTCAACGCTGGTAAGCATTGCTAAACCCTCTGCTAAGAAAAAGAAAAATAGAAGGCTGAGAAGAAAAATGATCCTGAAATGGATAGGATGTAGGGTTAAATTACCCCAATATTCTTGATAAGGAACCGGTGTCCGGCTACAAGACGTTAAAGACAGCGCTACTTGGGAGGCAACCCAAAGTTTTTAAATTATGCAATTTAGTTTTAGTTAGAACAGTCTCACGTATGGTATTATTTGTGGTGTTGTGATGACAGGTACATGGCTAAAAAGTGGAGCAAGAAATATGAGAGAAGGGAGAAAATTAGTTCAGAGCCGCGGCGCCCAGATGCAGGGTCGTGGCGCTGAAAGTTCAGAGAGCCCGCAGAAGTTTGGCCGACACGGCGCCAAAATGCAGGGCCGTGGCGCTGATTTATCAGAAGGCGCGGGACTTTGGACGCCACGACGCTGAAATGCGGTGGGCGCGCTGACGGTTTTGAAAAATAAAAGCCACGACTCTCAAATCCTTCTCCCACACAAAACACAATTCTCTAAACCTCTCAAAAAAAACCACGAAACAAAACCCTCTATCACTCAAATTCTTCCATAAAACAAAACCAATTTCTTCAATTCCTTACACCCATCACCATTACAAACAACCACCTTCCATCCATGGCTTTATTCTTTCACTAAGAACAAGAAATTTGTGAAGAACAACCTCCAAGGTAACCTTCATCATTTTTCTTGAAATTTCAAAGCAAATGGGGGAGGTAATTCGTAAGTGTGGGGGTGTAAAGGTTACTGCGGGGATAGTGTTGTTGGGTGGGAGAATTTTGTTGAGTATTATCGCTGTGGGGTGTTGTACTAGTATTGTGGGTGGTGTGTGTATATGTTACACCCCGGAATTTCAGGATATGTTTATAAGAACGTACGTAAGAACTCAAAGGTTAAGGTTTGAGACGAGTAAAATTTATCGGAATTTTGGAATTTGTCGGAAAACGAAATATTGCGACGAGCGGGAGGGCGACACGTGTCACCCCCCCTTAATGGTCTTGGACGAAAATGTGATGGAGAAAATGGTCATTTGACCATAATTTAAAAGACCAAGTCTTGCAAGACATATAGCTTGACAACATTGACCAAGTCAATGACCCCACTTAGCTTGTTATTTAATTAAATGAATCCAAACCACCCATTTGTTCTAATCTTGACCCTCCATATTTTTATATAAGCTCCTTAGTAGCAAGACAAGGCAAAACACTTAGAAAATTTTCAAGAATATTGAGGGAAGCTTGAGGGAGCTCTCGGCCAAGGGCTAGGGTTTGAAGGAAAAATTTTCAAATGTTGTCCAATAATTCCCCTACTTTAAACCAAGGTACCTAAGGGTATTGTAAGTGTTTCTCAATAGAAAGATCCCGGAAATGTGGTGTTTTCGTATTAGTCGCAAGGCGAAAACCTATGAGGTTCTTCAACTTTGAAGTTGGAACTTGAAGATTAATTGTTCATGAGCTTCTAAGGGTTGCTTGGAGTGGATTGGAACGTCGAAAGGAGGAGCTAAAGTTGCTAAGGATCGACTTGTAGTCTTGGATCATATTTGGGCTAAAATGAGGTATAATCTTCGTCTTACTTTTGTAGTTGAAGATTCAATGTTATTATAAGTTAGAAATGATCATGTGATATGTGTTATGAAGTTTGATAAGTGTTATGGAATTTTAAGAGCTCAAAACCGAAATGGCATGTTTAGCCCTTTGAAATTGAAATCCAATTTTAGTCGTTATGTAGAATCGTCGCATGTTGACCTACTTGAGGATTTTGGTAGTTGTAATAAAATGCGACTTGATATCATGTTATGCTACCAATTTGGATTGAAATGGAAATTTGATAAATTGGATTGGTTGAACTCAGTGGCGAATTTGGACTTTTAGTTTGTTAGTCATTTGTATTGGACTACTTTTTAAATTGTGAGCCAATTGGGGCTGTTTAGTTAGTCATTTGTATTGGACTACTTTTTAAATTGTGAGCCAATTGGGGCTGTTTAGTTAGTCATTTGTATTGGACTACTTTCTAAATTGTGAGCCAATCGGGGCATTTAGTTATTCATTTGTATTGGACTACCTTCTATATTGTTGTGAGCCAATTGGGGATGTTTGGTTATTGTATTCGACCTTGAAAAAGGTGGCAAAGTGAGTAGAAACAAAGGAGGTGATGTCCGATTTTCCGTAGAATTTAGTGACTTAGCACCTAGGATATTCTACGTTTGAAATAAGAGGTTAATGGACGTATGGTGACCATTATAGGTTGAAGTACTAAGTATAGCGTATCCTACTTGAAGAATGGAATAGCTCAAGGTTGAAGTACTTTGGAGCATTTTGCTACTTGTCGACAATCGTCGCGAGGTATGTGAACCTCTTCTTTCTTTGGCATGATCCTATGTATGAAATATCCATGTGATAACATTTTAAGATTCCTTCTACTCTTAGAAGTTAAGAAGTATCCACATTGTTGACTCTAAATTAAGTATGTTAAATTGTCCTAAGTCCTTACCAAGCCTTATGGGAGATATTGGTAAGAGTGGTTAGGAAATTATGAGATTTGATTTCAAGCTATGTATCTTGATTTATTTAAAGTAAGTATGTAAGTTGATTTTTATGTTTGAAAATGACTTGAATTTATATGTGAAAAGGGGATTGGTTTAAAAGTGTAGATGACATGATTTTACAAGTATAAGTAAATGGACTTTAAAGAATGTATGTTATGAAGTTTTAAGACTATGAACTTTGATTTTCTTTAAAGGATTATGAAACTTTATTTTTCAAGTTATGGGACTTGATTTCTAAAGTATAAGCGACATGATTTGAAAGAGTGTATGCTACGAGGTGTTAAGGCTATAAGCCTTGATTTTATAAGTGGAAATGACTTAATTTTACAAAGTATGGCTTAATTTATTTCAAAAGATAAGAAGATGGCTTCCAAAAGAGTATGTGACTTGAGCTTTAAAAGAAAGGAGTTCTATGATTCTTTTAAGTATGTATGTAGTATTTTTGGATCTAGTTTTCCTAATGTTGTAAGAATAAAAGTGTCTTAAGTTCTCTAAAATGAAAGGTTGTTATAATAGCTTTATGGGAAGTTGTTATGGCGACTTAAGAAAAAGTGAAAAGATGGTTTGAAAATGTTATGTAAGGAAAATCACACCGAGCCTACAAATAGGCGGATTACGTTATGAAATACAGGAGCCTACAAATAGGCGGATTACGTTATGAAATACAGGAGCCTACAAATAGGCGGATTACGTTATGAGATACACCAGAGCCTACACGGATTACACATATTACCCCGAGCCTCACATAGGTCGTTACGTTATCTTACACCGAGCCCCACAGCGGGCGGATTATGTCACATGATTCATCAAGACACCGTGTCCGCAAATGGGCGGATTATGTTATGTAAGATATGTAAGTTATGTGAAAAAGCTGGATTAAACTCTTAAGTATGTATGTAAGAATATGTTGTTAAATTTTATTGAAAGAAGGAAAGGCAGTTAATATATGATTGATTTGAGTTAAAATGACATTCTTTATACTGATACGATTTGGTTATTGCATTTTATTTCGTTCCATACCGGAATTTTTGTTAATCGACTTTCGGGGCCGCGTTAAATGCCCGCAGTGTTAGGTACAGGTTGGTGATCCTTGCTCTTAGGATCTCTCGATTTTGGAAAGAAGCTCTTTCACTCGAGGCTTATCTTTTGGTACGGTTTCCACGATGTGGTAGACTTATGTACATTCGGGGTATGGCGGCCCTGTCCGCAGCTTGTAATTCTGTGAGGTCTGTAGTTACATATTGTGGGTCGATTTGTAAAAGGAAAGGGATGTGGATCATTTGTTATGTATATGTATATGTGTCGGGAAGGTAGCCTTATCGGCTAACACGTGGTTTAATTTCTCGTTATTTTATTTTATAAGTTTCATGTATGTTCATTGCTATTCTCGATGTATAAGCTGAGCAGGTGCCTGTGTAGGGCACCACGCGCGAGGTCGGTCGTGACAAAAGTGGTATCGAGCGCTTAGTCCTCGGAAAGTGTCTACAGATCGTGTCTAGTAGAGTCTTGATTATCGGTGTGTTGTGCACTACATCTATAATCGTGAGGTGCAGGACATTTAGGATTAGTTTCCATTCTTCTCACTCGAGATCGTGCGACAGAGCCGTTGTGGTCGCCCTCCCTAACGAGTTATGTTGATCGCAGCCACGAGAAAGGCAAAGATGACCCGAAGGATTATGTGGATTGCGTATCCGGTTGGTAATGATTATAGTATAGTTGGTATTGTGACATACGTCTATACGGAGTTATGTATGAGGTCGACGCGTGTTGCCTAGAATGATTTTAGATTTCCAGAATCGGTAAGGACTAACTAGATCACCGGGAAGGTATGGAATAGTTAATGAATTTTCGCCAAGGTTTTGTGTTTTATTCGAGATAATTGGGAAATGATGAGTATGCGATAGGGTAGTGAACCCCAGAAGCCATGTTAAGGAACCTAACGAATGTCATGTTAATAGATTAATGCGTAGTAGGCTTAAGAGAATTGTACGGATGAGGTCGCGTAGAGTGAGTAATGGGTGTTGTGATGGAGACAACATGGTTTTGGTTTTCCGAGAAGTTTTTGTACCGTTTGAGAGGCGATAAGATAGGCTTGGAGCGTGGAAATTGCGAGCCTAAGAATGTCAAGACCGAGACCTTAGATGTGCGAGGTCTTCTCGGGTAGAAGGATTTATTATAGACCAAGAATAAGAGTTAAGTGCGGCGACGGGTCGGGTGAGGACTATTACGGGTCTCCCATGGCCTGGAATGGAGTAGGATCAGTTGGTAGTAGTTCCGCTACGTGACGGGGTCACGAGGGTGCAAGGCCCAAGTCTAGTTAATTGTTTTACGGGTTCGTGGACGCGTTCCACCGGAACCAGGTCATGAAAGCCGGAAATGGCCTTATGTTGTTTTATAGAGTGACTCCAAAGGTTTGAGGCCAGAGTCGGTATGGAAGTTATGTATGTATGTTAGAAGGAGTTGGAAATGCAAAAGTAATCTCTTTTGGGCTTATGATGGGCGGATATGCGTGTGCAAGGTATTAGGGCCATGTGTGGCATTGTTGGTATGTCGGGGTGGTGAAAGGAAACTATGTCGCTAATTATAAGTTTGACTCCGAAAGAACATTCGAGGACGAATGTTTCTAAGGGGGGAAGAATGTTACACCCCGGAATTTCAGGATATGTTTATAAGAACGTACGTAAGAACTCAAAGGTTAAGGTTTGAGACGAGTAAAATTTATCGGAATTTTGGAATTTGTCGGAAAACGAAATATTGCGACGAGCGGGAGGGCGACACGTGTCACCCCCCCTTAATGGTCTTGGACGAAAATGTGATGGAGAAAATGGTCATTTGACCATAATTTAAAAGACCAAGTCTTGCAAGACATATATTTTGACCACATTGACCAGTCAACCACCCCACTTAGCTTGTTATTTAATTAAATGAATCCAAACCACCCATTTGTTCTAATCTTGACCCTCCATATTTTTATATAAGCTCCTTAGTAGCAAGACAAGGCAAAACACTTAGAAAATTTTCAAGAATATTGAGGGAAGCTTGAGGAGCTCTCGCCATGGCTGGGGTTTGAAGGAAAATTTTCAAATGTTGTCAATAATTCCCCTACTTTAAACCAAGGTACCTAAGGGTATTGTAAGTGTTTCTCAATAGAAAGATCCCGGAAATGTGGTGTTTTCGTATTAGTCGCAAGGCGAAAACCTATGAGGTTCTTCAACTTTGAAGTTGGAACTTGAAGATTAATTGTTGAGAACACAGGGTTGCTTGGAGTGGATTGTAACGTCGAAAGGAGGAGCTAAAGTTGCTAAGGATCGACTTGTAGTCTTGGATCATATTTGGGCTAAAATTGTTATACCCCGTAGTCCCAGGGTATGTATGCGAGGACGTACGTACGAGAATACGACAGAAAGATTGGAAAGGAAGAAAGAGGCGATTTTTCCACGGAAAAGTTTCCGGTTTTTGTGAAGGAAAAAGGTTCGTTAATGGGAATTGGATTCCCATTTGGTATCGGACTTCCTGGAATATTAGAGAATTATGGAATTTTATTTTCGAAAAGGGTCACGTGGGGCCCACGGGAGAAATTTACGGTTTTGTGGGGCCCACTTTGTTTTCGAGATTTTGGCCATTATGGTTATTTTCGGAAGATGTTTTATTTTGGGCCAATAGGAGGGTGACACGTGTCACCCCCGCCTAGGTGGCTTGGCCGAATGGCATTTGTGCACAACACCCGGTTAGAGTCGTTTTTCGACCAAACCTTTTACATAACTTGCGAAGGGAAAAATCCGGCGATGTATTTTCTCATTTTTTCGGATTTTTAAGTGAGACGGAACATTTTGGACCAACGAGAGGCGACGGCACCCTCTCATCGTGAGCAAGGTGGGCTGCTCGACGAAAAGGGGATGTCAAGTGGTAGATATTTTGTAGATATTTTGTGAGGGTTTTAAGGAGTAGGGACTAGGGGGCACTTGGGCATATCTTGGCCCTACACTTGTGTAGCACTTGGCTCAATCTTGGCCATTGGTTGGCCTTGGCTTGTGCTATAAATACCCCTCTCCCTTTGATGAATTCTTCATCCATTCCTAAATGTTTCTAAGTGTAAAATCCTCTCCTCCTTGTGTTGAGTTCGGCCATGGGCCTCCCTTGTGGCCGAGAGCACCCCCTCAGGGGTGCTAGCCGAGAGTAGTGCCACTCCTAGAGTTGCTAGCCGTGGTACCCCTAGCCTAGGTTGTTTTCAGTATAATACCCTTGTTGTGGTATAGAAATACTCTCCTAGTATTGTTATAATGTCCAAATACCTTGGCCCAAATACCTTGTAGTATTCCCAAGGTTACACTTATACAAAAGCCCGTAAAAATACTATTATACTTCCCACAAATCCAAAACCGAAACCCTAGAAAATCTCCATAGTCAGTTGGAGTATTGTGTAGAAGTTGGTTAGAACTTCAAAGGGTGGTTTAGAATGGTTGGAGCGCCTGAGTTGGAGCTAAAACTTTGCTAAGGATCGACATTAAACTCGGATAATTATGGGCTTATCGAGGTAACTATCTTGTCCCCTTTTGTAATTGGATATTACATGTTGTAGGAAAATATAGTTAAAGTATACTATATAATCAACATAGCTTGTGGCAATGTCCTCGGACTTAAGCCTAAGAACCGAATCGTAATTACATGGATCGTATTACAGAGACTTGTGTAGTAGTATCGTGGAGTAGAATTGTACTGCTAGGGTTAGATGTATAACCCCCGGTTGGCTTGGTAGCCGGCCTCGATAGAGGAGAGGTTTACGCTGTCATGGGGGAGGTCCGCCGAATTTTGGTAGAATGTTCTACGATGAGATCTAAATGTTAATAAGCGCCTTGTGGCCTTATAGGTTGATGTATCACGTGTGGCGCGATCTACGTGGCTTAAGGGGTAGCCGACGTTTGGAAGTACTGAGCGTTTGCATGCAGTCGATACTGCCGCGCGGTATGTGAACCTCTTCCTATCTCTTCTAGCATGATATGTGTGAACTATGTAGTACGGAGACGCATACGTGCTAAATGTGTTTGAGTGGTTTAAAACATAAAGTGTTATAACGGCTTTATGGGAAGTCGGTTATAACAGCTTTATGTTAGTAAGAAAATACATGTGGTTTTTAAAAGGTAACTGATTTGAACTATAATCGCTTGTTATATGATAAGAAAGAACTTGAAGTATTTCAAAAGATTTTTGAATCATTTTGAAAGGAGAAGTAATACTTGGTGTTTGAAAACTTAAGAGTTATACTAGCTTTATGGGAAGTTAGGTATAACGGCTTAAGAATGCTTTATCGATTTGAAATCGAATGTGTATCGACAAACCATCGCAGTTAATAAAAGGAAATGTTTTGAATAATTAAGTATTATTAAAACCAGAGAAACTTCCATCCGCATAGAAGCTAAGATGAGACAAAATGATATTTCCTAGATCATGGTCATTGTAATAAGATTGTTATAAGCAAGAATATCCTACTCACATATAAGGCTTATGTTTCTCGGATTGTTTAAAAGAGAATTATATTCTTAAATGAATAAGACTATGAACTCTGAAACCTTTCTAAAATAAGAAACGTGAACATTTGAAATTAGGCAAACTTGGGCGCTTGGAAAATAATGTTGTTACTTGATTTTACAAAGGTAAGAGTTTTGGTTTTCTTAAAAGGACACCACTCTATTTTATACTACGTATCAGTGTGACTTATGTGAAAAAGCAGATCTTTTCTTAAGATTTTAATGTGTGAAGTACTTTGGGATAGATACGAACTTGTTAGTAGAAAGTGCCTTGTGTGAATAACTTGATTGTATTGGTTTGTGATAGCCTTGTAATACTTTCTTGTTGCTTTGATAAGTAAACATGTTAGGACGCTACGTGTGTTAGTATCTTGTGATGTTTGTGTAAGGGTTTCTTGATTGTGCTTATTAACTATCATCGTTATGATAGTATTGTGGCATTCATCTCTTGAGATGATTCCGGTTGTCGCCTCCACGCGGGGTAGACTCAGCGTCCGATGGACCTATGATTCGAGAATACCACGCAGTCCCGGCCTGCGCGAGCTACGGAGTTCCGGTTAGTATCGTCCCTTACGGGTACGCGTCCATGCGCTACGCGATCGCGAAGTCGTGACGACGCCGGAGTAGCTACCCTCGACGCGGGAATACCTCATGCGGGCGATGAGATTGGCCTATGCGAGTCGCGGAAGTTCGAGGACTAGACGCGCACATTAGATCTGCGGGCAAGTGGCGGCTTTGATCATGCGTGACGGCCTAGACAGATCTTATGATACGCTTTATGACCTTGTTGGTATCGCTGGTGTTAGTAGTCTGGCTATGCCTTCGCATTTACCCCGCAGTTTATTAGGACACAGTGGGACTCGTGTTCATATGTATTCCTTGGTGCTTGTATATCATAAATCACGGCGGTGAGAAGGTATTCCACGGCACGATTGATGTTGGGCGTGAGACCCATTGTTAAATTGGTGATGACTTGAGGTGCGAGTCACGACTTGACATGGCTATTTATGGTGAATCGTAGTTTGGTTATCATACATGTCTCCCGCTTGTATAGACTACTATGATTTGGGCCATTCTGATATTTATTTTTAGTTTCACATACTCTGCACTGCAGATCGACCTCCTTCGGGCCGCGCTCATGCCGCAGTTGAGGTACATCGATCGTTGATCCTAGCTCAGGTCACAGTTGGCGTTGGGAAGCTCCGTTTCTCCGAGGCTTATCGGTGGTATAGTCCCCGTCAGTAAGTGTTTACATTCGGGGTTTGGCGGGCCCCGTCCCGCCATTGCGGGTCGTATCATTCTTAGAGGTGCAGTAATCGCTGTGGCGGGGTTGGTAAAAAGGATTGCTGCTCATTTGTAAAAGAGTTGATGGTTATATATATGCCGAAAGGCAAGTTTTCACAGATTATTGTTTTATATTTCGTTATCTCATGTTGTTGTTTTATGTCTACCGACACTCGATGTTGTGTCACTAGGTGCCCGGTAAGGCACCACCACGCCCGCCGGTTGTGACAAAAGTGGTATCGAGCGATTAATCCTGAAAGTGTCTGACGCATCAGATCCAAGAGAGTCTTGATTATCGGTGTATTGCACCACGCCAATAATCGTGAGGCTATAGGATATTTAGGATTGGTTTCTATTCTTCTCACTCGAGGTCGTGCCTTAGAGTCGTGTTTTAAGTTGGACCTCTAAACGTATTTCTTTCCTTACCGGTATGCCTCGCGTAGGCAACCCGCCCAGAGGCGCGCACGGCGGAGCCGCGAGTAATACGTAGGTCGCGAGGCACAGCCCAATCATTACCTGGGTAGTGCTTCATTCGGGATTTCTCGCGACGCCACTAGCCCCAAGAGTTTAGCACGGCGGCGCGCTCCTACTGCGTCCTTGATATGTGAACCTTCGCCCACGATCGAACCGAGAATATAGATTGCAAGAGACAACCTCATACTAGTTATGGATTTGGCTACCGAGATTATACCGATGTACCGCGAGTCTTGATGACTACCTAAGAGAGGTTGTGCAAAGAGTAATCCTTCGATTAGGCTTGAGCATGGCCTGCACGCTTACGCAGCAGACGAGAAACGTAGAGATCGACGGGTTAACGAGGACGCAGAAGAGGCCGAGCAGCAAGGTCCTTCGGTAACTTTCGCGTGAGTATACCTTAAGTGCTATGTTACGATAGAAGTGTGTTAGTTGTGATTAGAAATCATGGTGGGTTAACCGAGTAAGATTTTGGAGGATAGAGAAAGTGTGAGCCTTAGAGCTTTATACGCAAAGACCTTAGAGGTGCGCCGTCTCGAGAAAGGTGTAGTGTTATGTTTGACTTTATAGGAGTGCATAGTGCACGTGAGCTATGTTCGTGGGATAAGTCCCGAGTAGCGTGATTTGAAAGAAGGTAGTCGAGCTAGGAAGACCGCTAGGTTTTCGTAATATGATTTGTGAAATTATTCCTTCGAGCTAGTGTTTTGCGCAATGCCGGGTTGAGGCCATGTTGCGTCAACCCGCGCGGTATGGTGGTGGGGTCAGTGGTGGTCCCGCCGCGGGTAGGTCACGAGGTGTTAGGCCCGAGTTTAGTTAACCAGCGTATGAGTTCGTGGACGCGTTCGACGGTGGTCGGCCGATGGGGCAGCCCATCGTGTTCTTCGGTCAGGACCGTTTTACTCGACTGTGTTGGGTTATCAAAAAGGTTGTGAGGTTGCACGGGGTGCCTACCTTCACCTTATGACAGCATGTGGAGCCAGTGCGGCTGTTTTTGTTTCGGAAGTTTTGCGGGCATGTGTTAAGAACTCGTAAGTCTCGACCGCATTCATTCGCCGCCGTTGTTCGATTTCGGGGATAGTTGTGGGATTGTTGTCTCCTGTGGAGTAGTGTTTTAAGCTACCATTTCGTTGTTCGGATGTCGCCTTTGAAGCCTCAGGGCGGAAGTGTAAGTTGCCAGTCGATTGGTTCGATGTTGGCAAGGTTCAGTTAGTTGGTTCAGGCTTGTTCCAGCAGACTGTGGTTAGTGCGAAGCTTGTCTAGAAGAAGTTCGCGCTCGGAGAAATCGCGGCGATAATCGGCGACGACGCTTAGAGTTCGGGTTGTGGTCGGTCTTCTTGAAAGTACCACCCGGTTAGGTGTGACGAGTTTTGGTAACAAAGCGGAACTTAGCCCGAGTTACTGGGGCCCTTTTTGTTCATGTGAAGAATAGGCGGGTTGCCTATATGTTAGCTTTGCCGTCCGACTTAGAGGCGATGCCGGTCTTTCGTATTGTTATGATCGGAAAGTATCGAGATCCATCGAGTGTTCCCGTTAATGATGACCACGTTAGAGATAGTAACCCCAGTTTTGGAACCGCCGACGTAATGTGGTAAGAATTCGAGTGTACGAGATCCTCCGATCATTGTTCCGGTACCATTTGTTGGGTCGCCGAGCGGCTCGCGACAAAGTGACAAAAGTGGTATCGTGAACTAAGGAAGTATATTTTGACCCCGGGAAGAGGTATTTGTGGTGATATAGAGGTGTTTTCCTCGTGGACTTGGATATAAGTATGTTGCGCAGGTATTTCTGTGGCCAGGTATGGCAAGATTGTTTCGTAAGTATAGTAGTGAAGACTATACTGGCGCACGTTTGTTTTTGAGACTTAGAAGGAACATTCGGGACGAATGTTTCTAAGGAGGGAAGAATGTTATACCCCGTAGTCCCAGGGTATGTATGCAAGGACGTACGTACGAGAATGCGACAGAAAGATTGGAAAGGAAGAAAGAGGCGATTTTTCCACGGAAAAGTTTCCGCTTTTGTGAAGGAAAAAGGTTTGTTAATGGGAATTGGATTCCCAGATTTGGTATTCGGACTTCCGGAATATTAGAGAATTATGGAATTTTATTTTGAAAATGGTCACGTGGGGCCACGGAGAAATTCTGATTTTGTAGGGCCCACTTTGTTTTGAGATTTTGGCCATTATGGTTATTTTAGAAGATGTTTTATTTTGGGCCAATAGGAGGGTGACACGTGTCACCCCGCCTAGTGGCTCGCCGAATGGCATTTGTGCACAACACCCTGCTAGAGTCGTTTTTCGACGAAACGTTTTACATAACTTGCGAAGGAAAATTCCGCTATGTCTTTTCTCATTTTGCGGATTTTTCCGAGAGACGGAACATTTTGGACCAACGAGAGGCGCACAGCACCCTCTCAAGTCGTGAGCAAGGTGGGCGATTCTTGACGGTGGGGATGTCAGTGGTAGATATTTTGGTAGATATTTTGTGAGGGTTTTAGGAGTAGGGACTAGGGGCACTTGGGCATATCTTGCCCTACACTTGTGTAGCACTTGGCTCAATCTTGGCCATTGGTTGGCCTTGGCAGGCTATAAATACCCTCTCCCTTTGATGAATTCTTCATCCATTCCTAAATGTTTCTAAGTGTAAAATCCTCTCCTCCTCATGTTGAGTTCGCCAGGGCCTCCCCACTGTGGCCGAGAGCACCCCCTCTGGGGTGCTAGCCAGAGTAGTGCCCTCCTAGAGTTGCTAGTAGTGGGTGCCACTGCCTAGGTTGTTTTCAGATAATACCCTTTGTGGTATAGAAATACTCTCCTAGTATTGTTATAATGTCCAAATACCTTGCCCAAATACCTTGTAGTATTCCCAAGGTTACACTTATACAAAAGCCCGAAAATACTATTATACTTCCCGTCACCACAAAACCGAAACCCTAGAAAATCTCCATAGTCAGTTGGAGTATTGTGTAGAAGTTGGTTAGAACTTCTAAGGGTGGTTTAGAAGTTGGAGCGCTGAGTTGAGCTAAAACTTTGCTAAGGATCGACATTAAACTCGGATAATTATGGGCTTATCGAGGTAACTATCTTGTCCCCCTTTTGTAATTGGATATTACATGTTGTAGGAAAATATAGTTAAAGTATACTATATAACTGAACATAGCTTGTGGCAATGTCCTCGACTTAAGCCTAAGAATCGAATCGTAATTACATAGACCAGACATGGAGACTTGGTAGTAGTATCGTGGAGTAGAATTGTACCGTTAGGGTTAGATGTATAACCCCTCGGTTGGCTTGGTAGCCTACCGATAGAGGAGAGGTTTACGCTGTCATGCGGGAGGAGTCGCCAATTTTCGGTAGAATGTTCTACGATGAGATCTAAATGTTAATAAGCGCTGCTGTGGCCTTATAGGTTGATGTACTCACGTGTGGCGCGATCACGTGGCTTAAGGGGTAGCCGACGTTTGGAAGTACTTGAGCGTTTTGCTATGAGTCGATACTCGCCGCGAGGTATGTGAACCTCTTCCTATCTCTTCTAGCATTATATGTTTGAACTATGTATACGGTGACGATACGTGCTAAATGTGTTTGAGTGGTTTAAAACATAAAGCCGTTATAACACTTTATGGGAAGTTGGTTATAACAGCTTTATGTTAGTAAGAAAATACATGTGGTTTTTAAAAGGTAACTGATTTGAACTATAACTGGCTTGTTATATGATAAGAAAGAACTTGAAGTATTTCAAAAGATTTTTGAATCATTTTGAAAGGAGAAGTAATACTTGGTGTTTGAAAACTTAAGAGTTATACTAGCTTTATGGGAAGTTAGGTATAACGGCTTAAGAATGCTTTACTGATTTCGGAAATCAGAATGTGTATCGACAAACCACTGCAGCGTTAATAAAAGGAAATGTTTTGAATAATTAAGTATTATTAAAACCAGTAGAAACTTCCATCTGCATAGAAGCTAAGATGAGACAAAATGATATTTCTAGATCACGGTCTTTGTAATAAGATTGTTATAAACAAGAATATCCTACTCACATATAAGGCTTATGTTTCTCAGATTGTTTAAAAGAGAATTATATTCTTAAATGAATAAGACTATGAACTACGAAACCTTTCTAAAATAAGAAACGTGAACATTTGAAATTAGGCAAACTTGGACGTTTGGAAAATAATGTTGTTACTTGATTTTACAAAGGTAAGAGTTTTGGTTTTCTTAAAAGGACAATCACTCTATTTTATACTACGTATTGTGTGACTTATGTGAAAGAAACAGATCTTTTCTTAAGATTTTAATGTGTGAAGTACTTTGGGGATAGATAACCGAACTTGTTAGTAAAGTGCCTGTGTGAATAACTTGATTGTATTGGTTTGTGATAGCCTTGTAATACTTTCTGTTGCTTTGATAAGTAAACATGTTAGGATGCTACGTGTGTTAGTATCTTGTGATGTTTGTGTGGGGTTTCTCGATTGTGCTTATTAACTATCATCGTTATGATAGTATTGTGGCATTCATCTCGAGATGATCCGGGTTAAGTCGCCTCCGACGCGGTAGACTCGGCGGTCGATGGACCATGATTCGAGAATACCTCATGCAGTCCCGGGGCCTACGCGAGCTACGGAGTTCCGTGTTAGTATCGTCCTTTACGGGCATGCGGTCCATGCGCCACGCGATCGAAGTCGGGGCGACGCCGGGAGTAGCTACCGATGCGGGAATACCTCACGCGCCGATGAGATTGGCCTACGCGAGTCGCGAAGTTCGAGGACTAGACGTGCACATTAGATCTGCGCAAGTGGCGGCCTTTGATCATGTGACGGCCTAGACAGATCTTATGATACGCTTTATGACCTTGTTGGTACTGCGGTGTTAGTAGTCGGCTATGCCTTCGCATTTACCCCGCATGGGCTTTATTAGGACACAGTGGGACACGTGTTCATATGTATTCCTTGGTGCTTGTATATCATAAGCTGGCGGTGAGGAAGGTATTCCACGGGCACGATTGATGTTGTGGGCGTGAGACCCATTGTTAAATTGAGTGACGACTTGAGGTGCGAGTCACGACTTGACATGGCTATTTATGGTGAGCGTAGTTTGGTTATCATACATGTCTCCCTTGTATAGACTACTATGATTTCGATTCTGATTTATTTTTAGTTTCACATACTAAATTTTGTTATCGACCTCGCCCGGGCCTGCGTTCATCCGCAGTTGAGGTACATCGATCGTTGATCCTAGCTCGTGGTCACGCATTCGGCGTTTGGGAAGCTCCGTTTCTCGGAGGCTTATCGATGGTATAGTCCCCTGTCGTAGTAAGTGTTTACATTCAGGGGTTTGGCGGGGCCCTGTCCCGCCATTGTTGTCATATCATTCTTAGAGGTCTGTAGTACTGTTGTGGGCAGGGTTGGTAAAAAGGATTAAACTGTTCATTTGTAAAAAATTGATTGTTATATATATGCGAAAGGCAAGTTTTCCGCAATTATTGTTTTATATTTCATTATCTCATGTTGTTGTTTTATGTTCCGCTGATTACTCTGATGTTGTGTCACTAGGGTGCCCGGGGTAAGGCACCAGTCACGGGCCCAGTTTCGGGTTGTGACAAAAATGAGGTATAATCTTCGTCTTACTTTTGTAGTTGAAGATTCAATGTTATTATAAGTTAGAAATGATCATGTGATATGTGTTATGAAGTTTGATAAGTGTTATGGAATTTTAAGAGCTCAAAACCGAAATGGCATGTTTAGCCCTTTGAAATTGAAATACAATTTTAGTCGTTATGTAGAATCGTCGCATGTTGACCTACTTGAGGATTTTAGTAGTTGTAATAAAATGCGACTTGATATCATGTTATGCTACCAATTTGGATTGAAATGGAAATTTGATAAATTGGATCGTTGAACTCAAGGTGGCCGAATTTGGACTTTTAGTTTGTTATTCATTTGTATTGGACTACTTTCTAAATTGTGAGCCAATTGGGGCTGTTTAGTTATTCATTTGTATTGGACTACCTTCTATATTGTTGTGAGCCAATTGGGGCTGTTTGGTTATTGTATTCGACCTTGAAAAAGGTGGCAAAGTGAGTAGAAACAAAGGAGGTGCTGTCCGATTTTCCGTAGAATTTAGTGACTTAGCACCTAGGATATTCTACGTTTGAAATAAGAGGTTAATGGACGTATGGTGACCATTATAGGTTGAAGTACTAAGTATAGCGTATCCTACTTGAAGAATGGAATAGCTCAAGGTTGAAGTACTTTGGAGCATTTTGCTACTTGTCGACAATCGTCGCGGTATGTGAACCTCTTCTTTCTTTGGCATGATCCTACGTATGAAATATCCATGTGATAACATTTTAAGATTCCTTCTACTCTTAGAAGTTAAGAAGTATCCACATTGTTGACTCTAAATTAAGTATGTTAAATTGTCCTAAGTCCTTACCAAGCCTTATGGGAGATATTGGTAAGAATGGTTAGGAAATTATGAGATTTGATTTCAAGCTATGTATCTTGATTTATTTAAAGTAAGTATGTAAGTTGATTTTATGTTTGAAAATGACTTGAATTTATATGTGAAAAGGGATTGGTTTTAAAAGTGTAGATGACATGATTTTACAAGTATAAGTAAATGGACTTTAAAGAATGTATGTTATGAAGTTTTAAGACTATGAACTTTGATTTTCTTTAAAGGATTATGAAACTTTATTTTTCAAGTTATGGGACTTGATTTCTAAAGTATAAGAGACATGATTTGAAAGATTGTATGCTCACGAGGTGTTAAGGCTATAAGCCTTGATTTTATAAGTGGAAATGACTTAATTTTACAAAGTATGGCTTAATTTATTTCAAAAGATAAGAAGATGGCTTCCAAAAGAGTATGTGACTTGAGCTTTAAAAGAAAGGAGTTCTATGATTCTTTTTAAGTATGTATGTACGTAGTATTTTGGATCTAGTTTTCCTAATGTTGTAAGAATAAAAGTGTCTTAAGTTCTCTAAAATGAAAAGTTGTTATAATAGCTTTATGGGAAGTTGTTATGACGACTTAAGAAGAAGTGAAAAGATGGTTTGAAAATGTTATGTAAGGAAAATCACAGAGCACGCAAATAGGCGGATTACGTTATGAAATACACCGAGCACGCAAATAGGCGGATTACGTTATGAAATACACGAGCCTACAAATAGGTCGGATTACGTTATGAGATACCGAGCCTACACATAGCCGGATTACGCCATATTACCCGAGCCTTCACATAGGTCGGGATTCGTCATCTACACCGAGCCCCACGAGCGGGCATTATGTCACATGATTCAATGATCGCGTGTCCCGCAAGGGCGGATTATGTTATGTAAGATATGTAAGTTATGTGAAAAGACTTGATTAAACTCTTAAGTATGTATGTAAGAATATGTTGTTAAATTTTATTGAAAGAAGGAAAGGAACGGTTAATATACGATTGATTTGGAGTTAAAGGACATTCTTTTATCTGAATCGATTTGGTTATTGCATTTTATTTCGTTTCCATACCGGTACTGTTATCGACCTTCGCCGGGCTGCGTTAAATGCCCGCAGTGTTAGGTACTGGTTGGTGATCCTTGCTCTAGGATCTCTGTTGATTTTGGAAAGAAGCTCCTTTCCTCGGAGGCTTATCTTTTAGTGCAGTTTCCACGATGTGGTAGACTTATGTACATTCGGGGTATGGCGAGCCCCTGTCCCTTGTGATTATAATTCTTAAGTGCATGAAGTTACATATTGTGGGTCGATTTGTAAAAGGAAAGGGATGTATTCATTGTTGTTATGTATATGTATATGTGTCGGAAGGTAGCCTTATCGGCTAACACGTGGTTTAATTTCTCGTTATTTTATTTTATAAGTTTCATGTATGTTCAGCTATTCTCGATGTATAAGCGAACAGGGTGCCCGGGTAGGGCACCATCGCGAGCCGGGTGGTCGTGACAAAAGTGGTATCGAGCGATTAGTCCTCGGAAAGTGTCTACATCGTGTCTAGTAGAGTCTTGATTATCGGTGTGTTGTGCACCACATCTATAATCGAGAGGCTGCAGGACATTTAGGATTAGTTTCCATTCTTCTCACTCGAGATCGTGCGATAGAGCCGTTGTTAGTCGTCCCTCCCTAACGAGTTATGTTGATTGCAGTACGAGAAAGCGTGATGACGAAGGATTATGTGGATTGCGTATCCGGTTGGTAATGATTATAGTATAGTTGGTATTGTGACATACATCTATACGGAGTTATGTATGAAGTCGCACGCGTGTTGCCTAGAATGATTTTAGATTTCGAGAATCGGTAAGGACTAACTAGATCTGGGAAGGTATGGAATAGTTAATGAATTTTCGCCAAGGTTTTGTGTTTTATTCGAGATAATTGGGAAATGATGAGGTATGCGATAGGGTAGTGAACCCAGAAGCCATGTTAAGGAACCTGGAATGTCATGTTAATAGATTAAGTGCGTAGTAGGCTTAAGAGAATTGTGCGGATGAGGTCGCGTAGAGTGAGTAATGGGTGTTGTGATGGAGACAACATGGTTTTGGTTTTCCGAGAAGTTTTTGTACCGTTTGGGAGGCGATAAGATAGGCTTGGGCATGGAAATTGCGAGCCTAAGAATGTTGAAGGCCGTGAGACCTTAGATGTGCGAGGTCTTCTCGGGTAGAAGGATTTATTATAGACCAAGAATAAGAGTTAAGTGCGGCGGGTCGGGGTGAGGACTGCAGGTCTCCCATGGCACTGGAATAAGTAGGATCAGTTGGTAGTAGTTCCGCCACGTGGCAGGTCACGAGGGTGCAAGGCCCAAGTCTAGTTAATTGTTTCTGAGTTCGTGGACGCGTTCCAGAACCAGTCATAAGCAGGAAATGGCCTTATGTTGTTTTATAGAGTGACTCCAAGGTTTGAGGCCAGTCGGTATGGAAGTTATGTATGTATGTTAGAAGGAGTTGGAAATGCGAAAAGGTAATCTCTTTTGGGCTTATGATGGGAGATATGCGTGTGCGAGTATTAGGGCCATGTGTGGCATTGTTGGTATGTCGGGGTGGTGAAAGGAAACTATGTCGCTAATTATAAGTTTGACTCAGAAAGAACATTCGAGGGCGAATGTTTCTAAGGGGAAGAATGTTACACCGGAATTTCAGAAATGTTTATAAGAACGCACGTAAGAACTCAAAGGTTAAGGTTTGAGGCGAGTAAAATTTATCGAATTTTGGAATTTGTCGGAAAGCGAAATATTGCGACAATGGGAGGCGACACGTGTCACCCCCTTAATGGTCTTGGACGAAAATGTGATGGAGAAAATGGTCATTTGACCATAATTTAAAAGACCAAGTCTTGCAAGACATATAGCTTGACAACATTGACCAAGTCAATGACCCCAAACTTGTTATTTAATTAAATGAATCCAAACCACCCATTTGTTCTAATCTTGACCCTCCATATTTTTATATAAGCTCCTTAGTAGCAAGACAAGGCAAAACACTTAGAAAATTTTCAAGAATATTGAGGAAGCTTGAGGAGCTCTCGGCGAGGGCTAGGGTTTAAAGGAAAAAATTTCAAATGTTGTCCAATAATTCCTACTTTAAACCAAGGTACCTAAGGGTATTGTAAGTGTTTCTCAATAGAAAGATCCGGAAATGTGGTGTTTTCGTATTAGTCAAGGCGAAAACCTATGAGGTTCTTGACTTTGAAGTTGGAACTTGAAGATTAATTGTTCATGAGCTTCAGGGTTGCTTGGAGTGGATTGGAGCGTCGAAGGAGGAGCTAAAGTTGCTAAGGATCGACTTGTAGTCTTGGATCATATTTGGGCTAAAATGAGGTATAATCTTCGTCTTACTTTTGTAGTTGAAGATTCAATGTTATTATAAGTTAGAAATGATCATGTGATATGTGTTATGAAGTTTGATAAGTGTTATGGAATTTTAAGAGCTCAAAACCGAAATGGCATGTTTAGCCCTTTGAAATTGAAATACAATTTTAGTCGTTATGTAGAATCGTCGCATGTTGACCTACTTGAGGATTTTAGTAGTTGTAATAAAATGCGACTTGATATCATGTTATGCTACCAATTTGGATTGAAATGGAAATTTGATAAGAATTGGATTGGTTGAACTCAAGGTGGCCGAATTTGGACTTTTAGTTTGTTATTCATTTGTATTGGACTACTTTCTAAATTGTGAGCCAATTGGGGCTGTTTAGTTATTCATTTGTATTGGACTACTTTCTAAATTGTGAGCCAATTGGGGCTGTTTAGTTATTCATTTGTATTGGACTACTTTCTAAATTGTGAGCCAATTGGGGCTGTTTAGTTATTCATTTGTATTGGACTACCTTCTATATTGTTGTGAGCCAATTGGGGCTGTTTGGTTATTGTATTCGACCTTGAAAAAGGTGGCAAAGTGAGTAGAAACAAAGGAGGTGCTGTCCGATTTTCCGTAGAATTTAGTGACTTAGCACCTAGGATATTCTACGTTTGAAATAAGAGGTTAATGGACGTATGGTGACCATTATAGGTTGAAGTACTAAGTATAGCGTATCCTACTTGAAGAATGGAATAGCTCAAGGTTGAAGTACTTTGGAGCATTTTGCTACTTGTCGACAATCGTCGCGAGGTATGTGAACCTCTTCTTTCTTTGGCATGATCCTACGTATGAAATATCCATGTGATAACATTTTAAGATTCCTTCTACTCTTAGAAGTTAAGAAGTATCCACATTGTTGACTCTAAATTAAGTATGTTAAATTGTCCTAAGTCCTTACCAAGCCTTATGGGAGATATTGGTAAGAATGGTTAGAAATTATGAGATTTGATTTCAAGCTATGTATCTTGATTTATTTAAAGTAAGTATGTAAGTTGATTTTTATGTTTGAAAATGACTTGAATTTATATGTGAAAAGGGGATTGGTTTTAAAAGTGTAGATGACATGATTTTACAAGTATAAGTAAATGGACTTTAAAGAATGTATGTTATGAAGTTTTAAGACTATGAACTTTGATTTTCTTTAAAGGATTATGAAACTTTATTTTTCAAGTTATGGGACTTGATTTCTAAAGTATAAGCGACATGATTTGAAAGAGTGTATGCTACGAGGTGTTAAGGCTATAAGCCTTGATTTTATAAGTGGAAATGACTTAATTTTACAAAGTATGGCTTCTTAATTTATTTCAAAAGATAAGAAGATGGCTTCCAAGAGTATGTGACTTGAGCTTTAAAAGAAAGGAGTTCTATGATTCTTTTTAAGTATGTATGTACGTAGTATTTTGGATCTAGTTTTCCTAATGTTGTAAGAATAAAAGTGTCTTAAGTTCTCTAAAATGAAAGGTTGTTATAATAGCTTTATGGGAAGTTGTTATGACGACTTAAGAAGAAGTGAAAGATGGTTTGAAAATGTTATGTAAGGAAAATCACACCGAGCCCGCAAATAGGCGGATTACGTTATAAATACAGGAGCCTACAAATAGGTCGGATTCGTTATGAAATACAGAGCCTACAAATAGGTGGATTACGTTATGAGATACAGAAGCCTACACATAGGCGACACGCCATATTACCCAGAGCCTTCACATAGGGTTACGTCATCTTACAAGGCGAGCGGGCGGATTATGTCACATGATTCATCACACCGTGTCCAAATGGGCGGGATTATGTTATGTAAGATATGTAAGTTATGTGAAAAAGTGGATTAAACTCTTAAGTATGTATGTAAGAATATGTTGTTAAATTTTATTGAAAGAAGGAAAGGCGGTTAATATATGATTGATTTCGGAGTTAAAGGACATTCTTTTATCTGAATCGATTTGGTTTTTGCATTTTATTTCTGTTCCATACTCGGTAAATTTTTGTTATGCGGCCCGCCGAGGCTGCGTTAAATGCCGCAGTGTTAGGTACGAGTTGGTGATCCTTGCTCTTAGGATCTGTTGATTTTGGAAAGAAGCTCCTTTCACTCGGAGCTTATCTTTTAGTACGGTTTCACGATGTGGTAGACTTATGTACATTCGAGGGTATGGCGAACCTGTCCGCCGTGATTGTAATTCTTAGAAGTGCAGTTACATATTGTGGTCGATTTGTAAAAGGAAAGGGATGTATTCTTGTTGTTATGTATATGTATATGTGTCGGGAAGGTAGCCTTATCCGCCAACAGTAGTTTAATTTCTCGTTATTTTATTTTATAAGTTTCATGTATGTTCATTTGCTATTCTCGATGTATAAGCGAGCAGGTGCGGGTAGGGCACGATCGTGAGCTTGGTGGTCGTGACAAAGTGGTATCGAAGCGATTAGTCCTCGGAAAGTGTCTCTGACCGTGTCTAGTAAGTCTTGATTATCGGTGTGTTGTGCACCACATCTATAATCGGAGGCTGCGAGACATTTAAGATTAGTTTCCATTCTTCTCACTCTGAGATCGATGCGATAGAGCTTCATTGTTAGGTCGTCCTCCCTAACGAGTTATGTTGATTGCAACTACGAGAAAGCGGTGACGAAGGATTATGTGGATTGCGTATCGGGTTGGTAATGATTATAGTATAGTTGGTATTGTGACATACATCTATACGGAGTTATGTATGAAGTCGGGCGCGTGTTGCCTAGAATGATTTTAGATTTCAGGGAATTGGTAAGGACTAACTAGATCACAGGAAGGTATGGAATAGTTAATGAATTTTCGCCAAGGTTTTGTGTTTTATTGAGATAATTGGGAAATGATGAGTATGCGATAGGGTAGTGAACCCCAGAAGCCATGTTAAGGAACCTAACGGAATGTCATGTTAATAGATTAAGGCTGCGTAGTAGGCTTAAGAGAATTGTCTGGATGAGGTCCGCATAGAGTGAGTAATGGGTGTTGTGATGGAGACAACATGGTTTTGGTTTTCTGAGAAGTTTTTGTACCCGTTTACGGGGAGACTGATAAGATAGGCTTGGAGCATGGAAATTGCGAGCCTAAGAATGTTGAAGACCGCTGAGACCTTAGATGTGCGAGGTCTTCTCGGGTAGAAGGATTTATTATAGACCAAGAATAAGAGTTAAGTGCGACGGCGGGTCGGGGGGAGGACCTGTTACGGGTCTCCCCATGGCCTGGAATAGAGTAGGATCATTTGGTAGTAGTTCGCCACGTGGCGAGTCACGAGTGCAAGGCCAAGTCTAGTTAATTGTTTCTGGGTTCGTGGGCGCGTTCCAGTTCCAGTCATGAAAGCGGAAATGGCCTTATGTTGTTTTATAGAGTGACTCCAAAGGTTTGAGGCGAGTCGGTATGGAAGTTATGTATGTATGTTAGAAGGAGTTGGAAATGCGAAAAGGTAATCTCTTTTGGGCTTATGATGGAGCGGATATGCGTGTGCGAGTATTAGGGCCATGTGTGGCATTGTTGGTATGTCGGGGTGGTGAAAGGAAACTATGTCGCTAATTATAAGTTTGACTCGAAAGAACATTCGAGGGCGAATGTTTCTAAGGGGAAGAATGTTACACCGGAATTTGGAAATGTTTATAAGGCGTCGTAAGAACTCGAGGTTAAGGTTTGAGACGAGTAAAATTTATCGAATTTTGGAATTTGTCGGAAAGCGAAATATTGCGACGAAATGGGAGGCGACACGTGTCACCCCCTTAATGGTCTTGGACGAAAATGTGATGGAGAAAATGGTCATTTGACCATAATTTAAAAGACCAAGTCTTGCAAGACATATAGCTTGACAACATTGACCAAGTCAATGACCCCACTTAGCTTGTTATTTAATTAAATGAATCCAAACCACCCATTTGTTCTAATCTTGACCCTCGTATTTTTATATAAGCTCCTTAGTAGCAAGACAAGGCAAAACACTTAGAAAATTTTCAAGAATATTGAGGAAGCTTGAGGAGCTCTCGGCGAGGCTAGGGTTTGAAGGAAAAATTTTCAAATGTTGTCCAATAATTCCCTACTTTAAACCAAGGTACCTAAGGGTATTGTAAGTGTTTCTCAATAGAAAGATCCCGGAAATGTGGTGTTTTCGTATTAGTCGCAAGGCGAAAACCTATGAGGTTCTTCAACTTTGAAGTTGGAACTTGAAGATTAATTGTTCATGAGCTTCTAAGGGTTGCTTGGAGTGGATTGGAACGTCGAAAGGAGGAGCTAAAGTTGCTAAGGATCGACTTGTAGTCTTGGATCATATTTGGGCTAAAATGAGGTATAATCTTCGTCTTACTTTTGTAGTTGAAGATTCAATGTTATTATAAGTTAGAAATGATCATGTGATATGTGTTATGAAGTTTGATAAGTGTTATGGAATTTTAAGAGCTCAAAACCGAAATGGCATGTTTAGCCCTTTGAAATTGAAATACAATTTTAGTCGTTATGTAGAATCGTCGCATGTTGACCTCTTGAGGATTTTAGTAGTTGTAATAAAATGCGACTTGATATCATGTTATGCTACCAATTTGGATTGAAATGGAAATTTGATAAAATTGGATTGGTTGAACTCAAGGTGGCGAATTTGGACTTTTAGTTTGTTATTCATTTGTATTTGGACTACTTTCTAAATTGAGCCAATTGGGGTTGTTTAGTTATTCATTTGTATTGGACTACTTTCTAAATTGTGAGCCAATTGGGGTTGTTTAGTTATTCATTTGTATTGTACTACTTTCATATTGTTGTGAGCCATTGGGGCTGTTTGGTTATTGTATTCGACCTTGAAAAGGTGGTAAAGTGAGTAGAAACAAAGGAGGTGCTGTCCGATTTTCCGTAGAATTTAGTGACTTAGCACCTAGGATATTCTACGTTTGAAATAAGAGGTTAATGGACGTATGGTGACCATTATAGGTTGAAGTACTAAGTATGGCGTATCTACTTGAAGAATGGAATAGCTCAAGTTGAAGTACTTTGGAGCATTTTGCTACTTGTCGACAATCGTCGCGAGGTATGTGAACCTCTTCTTTCTTTGGCATGATCCTACGTATGAAATATCCATGTGATAACATTTTAAGATTCCTTACTCTTAGAAGTTAAGAAGTATCCATTGTTGACTCTAAATTAAGTATGTTAAATTGTCCTAAGTCCTTACCAAGCCTTATGGAGATATTGGTAAGAATGGTTAGAAATTATGAGATTTGATTTCAAGCTATGTATCTTGATTTATTTAAAGTAAGTATGTAAGTTGATTTTTATGTTTGAAAATGACTTGAATTTATATGTGAAAAGGGGATTGGTTTTAAAAGTGTAGATGACATGATTTTACAAGTATAAGTAAATGGACTTTAAAGAATGTATGTTATGAAGTTTTAAGACTATGAACTTTGATTTTCTTTAAAGGATTATGAAACTTTATTTTTCAAGTTATGGGACTTGATTTCTAAAGTATAAGCGACATGATTTGAAAGAGTGTATGCTACGAGGTGTTAAGGCTATAAGCCTTGATTTTATAAGTGGAAATGACTTAATTTTACAAAGTATGGCTTTAATTTATTTCAAAAGATAAGAAGATGGCTTCCAAAGAGTATGTGACTTGAGCTTTAAAAGAAAGGAGTTCTATGATTCTTTTTAAGTATGTATGTCACGTAGTATTTTGGATCTAGTTTTCCTAATGTTGTAAGAATAAAAGTGTCTTAAGTTCTCTAAAATGAAAGGTTGTTATAATAGCTTTATGGGAAGTTGTTATGACGACTTAAGAAGAAGTGAAAAGATGGTTTGAAAATGTTATGTAAGGAAAATCACACCGAGCCTGCAAATAGGCCGGATTACGTTATGAAATACACCGAGCCTACAAATAGGCCGGATTACGTTATGAAATACACCGAGCCTACAAATAGGTCGGATTACGTTATGAGATACACCGAGCCTACACAGGCGGACACGCCATATTACCCCGAGCCTTCACATAGGCCGGGTTACGTCATCTTACACCAAGCCCCACAGGCGGGCCGGATTATGTCACATGATTCATCAGTACACCGTGTCCCGCAAATGGGCAGGATTATGTTATGTAAGATATGTAAGTTATGTGAAAAGACCGATTAAACTCTTAAGTATGTATGTAAGAATATGTTGTTAAATTTTATTGAAAGAAGGAAAGAGCAGTTAATATATGATTGATTTCGGGGAGTTAAAGGACATTCTTTTATCAGAATGATTTGGTTATTGCATTTTATTTCTGTTCCATACTAAATTTTTGTTATCGACCTTCGGGCTGCGTTCATGCCCGCATGTGTTAGGTACACAGGTTGTTGATCCTTGCTTTTATGATCTCTGTTCAGTTTTTTGAATGAAGCTCCTTTCACTCCGGAGGCTTTTCTTTTGGTACGGTTTCCATGATGTGGTAGACTTATGTACATTCGAGTATGGCGGGCCTGTCCCTTGTGATTGTAATTCTTAGAGTCCGTAGTTACATATTGTGGGTCGATTTGTAAAGGAAAGGGATGTGGCTTTGTTGTTATGTATATGTATATGTGTCGGGAAGGTAGCCTTATCGGCTAACTCGTGGTTTAATTTCTCGTTATTTTATTTTATAAGTTTCATGTATGTTCATTGCTATTCTCGATGTATAAGCTGAGCAGGGTGCCCGGGTAGGGCACGATCGCGAGCTTGAGGTGGTCGTGACAAAAGTGGTATCGAGCGATTAGTCCTCGGAAAGTGTCTACGACCGTGTCTAGTAGAGTCTTGATTATCGGTGTGTTGTGCACCACATCTATAATCGTGAGGCTGCAGGACATTTAAGATTAGTTTCCATTCTTCTCACTCCGAGATCGTGCGATAGAGCTTCATTGTTAAGGTCGTCCTCCCTAACGAGTTATGTTGATTGCATTTCGAGAAAGCGCGTGACCCGAAGGATTATGTGGATTGCGTATCCGGTTGGTAATGATTATAGTATAGTTGGTATTGTGACATACATCTATACGGAGTTATGTATGGTCGGACGCGTGTTGCCTAGAATGATTTTAGATTTCGAGAATTGTAAGACTAACTAGATCACAGGGAAGGTATGGAATAGTTAATGAATTTTCGCCAAGGTTTTGTGTTTTATTCGAGATAATTGGGAAATGATGAGGTACGACAGTAGTGAACCCCAAGAAGCCATGTTAAGGAACTAACGGAATGTCATGTTAATAGATTAAGGCTGCGTAGTAGGCTTAAGAGAATTGTGCGGATGAGGTCCGCATAGAGTGAGTAATGGGTGTTGTGATGGAGACAACATGGTTTTGGTTTTACGAGAAGTTTTTGTACCCGTTACGGGAGATCGATAAGATAGGCTTGGAGCATGGAAATGCGAGCCTAAGAATGTCAAGACCGCCGAGACCTTAGATGTGCGAGGTCTTCTGCAAGGATTTATTATAGACCAAGAATAAGAGTTAAGTCACGACGGGTCGGGGTGAGGACTTACGGTCTCCCCATGGCACGAATAGTAGGATCAGTTGGTAGTAGTTCCGCCACGTGACAGGTCACGAGGGTGCAAGGCCCAAGTCTAGTTAATTGTTTTACGTTCGTGGACGCGTTCCACCGAACCAGTCATGAAAGCCTAAATGGCCTTATGTTGTTTTATAGAGTGACTCCAAAGGTTTGAGGCCGAGTCGGTATGGAAGTTATGTATGTATGTTAGAAGGAGTTGGAAATACGAAAAGGTAATCTCTTTGGGCTTATGATGGATGATATGCGTGTGCAGGTATTAGGGCCATGTGGCATTGTTGGTATGTCGGGGTGAAAGGAAACTATGTCGCTAATTATAAGTTTGACTCGAAAGAACATTCGAGGCGAATGTTTCTAAGGGAAGAATGTTACACCGGAATTTCGTGATATGTTTATAAGAACGCACGTAAGAACTCAAAGGTTAAGGTTTGAGACGAGTAAAATTTATCTAATTTTGGAATTTGTGGAAAGCGAAATATTGCGACGAGCGGGAGGGCGACACGTGTCACCCCCCCTTAATGGTCTTGGACGAAAATGTGATGGAGAAAATGGTCATTTGACCATAATTTAAAAGACCAAGTCTTGCAAGACATATAGCTTGACCACATTGACCAAGTCAATGACCCCACTTAGCTTGTTATTTAATTAAATGAATCCAAACCACCCATTTGTTCTAATCTTGACCCTCCATATTTTTATATAAGCTCCTTAGTAGCAAGACAAGGCAAAACACTTAGAAAATTTTCAAGAATATTGAGGAAGCTTGAGGAGCTCTCGGCCAAGGGCTAGGGTTTGAAGGAAAAATTTTCAAATGTTGTCCAATAATTCCCCTACTTTAAACCAAGGTACCTAAGGGTATTGTAAGTGTTTCTCAATAGAAAGATCCCGGAAATGTGGTGTTTTCGTATTAGTCGCAAGGCGAAAACCTATGAGGTTCTTCAACTTTGAAGTTGGAACTTGAAGATTAATTGTTCATGAGCTTCTAAGGGTTGCTTGGAGTGGATTGTAACGTCGAAAGGAGGAGCTAAAGTTGCTAAGGATCGACTTGTAGTCTTGGATCATATTTGGGCTAAAATGAGGTATAATCTTCGTCTTACTTTTGTAGTTGAAGATTCAATGTTATTATAAGTTAGAAATGATCATGTGATATGTGTTATGAAGTTTGATAAGTGTTATGGAATTTTAAGAGCTCAAAACCGAAATGGCATGTTTAGCCCTTTGAAATTGAAATACAATTTTAGTCGTTATGTAGAATCGTCGCATGTTGACCTACTTGAGGATTTTAGTAGTTGTAATAAAATGCGACTTGATATCATGTTATGCTACCAATTTGGATTGAAATGGAAATTTGATAAGAATTGGATTGGTTGAACTCAAGGTGGCCGAATTTGGACTTTTAGTTTGTTATTCATTTGTATTGGACTACTTTCTAAATTGTGAGCCAATTGGGGCTGTTTAGTTATTCATTTGTATTGGACTACTTTCTAAATTGTGAGCCAATTGGGGTTGTTTAGTTATTCATTTGTATTGGACTACCTTCTATATTGTTGTGAGCCAATTGGGGCTGTTTGGTTATTGTATTCGACCTTGAAAAAGGTGGCAAAGTGAGTAGAAACAAAGGAGGTCTTGTCTATTTTCCGTAGAATTTAGTGACTTAGCACCTAGGATATTCTACGTTTGAAATAAGAGGTTAATGGACGTATGGTGACCATTATAGTCAAGTACTAAGTATAGCGTATCCTACTTGAAGAATGGAATAGCTCGAGGTTGAAGTACTTTGGAGCATTTTGCTACTTGTCGACAATCGTCGCGAGGTATGTGAACCTCTTCTTTCTTTGGCATGATCCTACGATGAAATATCCATGTGATAACATTTTAAGATTCCTTCTACTCTTAGAAGTTAAGAAGTATCCACATTGTTGACTCTAAATTAAGTATGTTAAATTGTCCTAAGTCCTTACCAAGCCTTATGGGAGATATTGTTAAGAATGGTTAGAAATTATGAGATTTGATTTCAAGCTATGTATCTTGATTTATTTAAAGTAAGTATGTAAGTTGATTTTTATGTTTGAAAATGACTTGAATTTATATGTGAAAAGGGGATTGGTTTTAAAAGTGTAGATGACATGATTTTACAAGTATAAGTAAATGGACTTTAAAGAACGTATGTTATGAAGTTTTAAGACTATGAACTTTGATTTTCTTTAAAGGATTATGAAACTTTATTTTTCAAGTTATTGGACTTGATTTCTAAAGTATAAGCGACATGATTGAAAGAGTGTATGCTACGAGGTGTTAAGGCTATAAGCCTTGATTTTATAAGTGGAAATGACTTAATTTTACAAAGTATGGCTTCTTAATTTATTTCAAAAGATAAGAAGATGGCTTCCAAAAGAGTATGTGACTTGAGCTTTAAAAAAGAAAGGAGTTCTATGATTCTTTTTAAGTATGTATGTACGTAGTATTTTTGGATCTAGTTTTCCTAATGTTGTAAGAATAAAAGTGTCTTAAGTTCTCTAAAATGAAAGGTTGTTATAATAGCTTTATGGGAAGTTGTTATGACGACTTAAGAAGAAGTGAAAAGATGGTTTGAAAATGTTATGTAAGGAAAATCACACCGAGCCTACAAATAGGCGGACACGTTATGAAATACACCGAGCCCGCAAATAGGCGGACACGTTATGAAATACACCGAGCCTACAAATAGGCCTGACACGTTATGAGATACACCGAGCCTACACATAGGCCGGATTACGCCATATTACCCCGAGCCTTCACATAGGCCGGGTTACGTCATCTTACACCGAGCCCCACAGGCGGGCCGGATTATGTCACATGATTCATCAGTACACCGTGTCCCGCAAATGGGCCGGATTATGTTATGTAAGATATGTAAGTTATGTGAAAAAGACTGGATTAAACTCTTAAGTATGTATGTAAGAATATGTTGTTAAATTTTATTGAAAGAAGGAAAGGAACGGTTAATATATGATTGATTTCAGGAGTTAAAAGGACATTCTTTTATACAGATACGATTTGGTTATTGCATTTTATTTGCTCCATACTCAGTACTGTTATGCGACTTCTTCGGGCCGCTCATGCTCGCAGTGTTAGGTACATGCGCCAGCGATCCTTGCTCTTGGGATCTCTGTTCGCTTTTTGGAAAGAAGCTCCTTTCACTCGGAGGCTTATCTTTGGTACGGCTTTCCTGATGTGGTAGACTTATGTACATTCAGGTATGGCGGGCCCCGTCCCGCCAGCTTGTAATTCTTAGAGGTCCGTAGTTACATATTGTGGGTCGATTTGTAAAAGGAAAGCGGATGGATCTGTTGTTATGTATATGTATATGTGTCCAGGAAGGTAGCCTTATCGGCTAACCTGTGGTTTAATTTCTCGTTATTTTATTTTATAAGTTTCATGTATGTTCATTGCTATTCTCTCGATGTATAATCAACAGGGTGCCTGTGTAGGGCACCGCCATGCCCGGGTCGTCGTGATGATATATTCGTGTAGTGTGGGGTTGAATTCTTGTATTGTGCATTGCTGTGTTGGGCTGTTGGGTTGATTGTTGTGATTGATAGTTGTTGGGAAACCTCACAAAAACAAAGAAGACGCTGCCAAAATTTCTCCAATGGCTACTCGAAAAAGAACTTCCAGAGCTTCTTCATCCACCTCAGCTCCAGAATATGATATCACTAGGTTTGCTAGTAAAGAAACAGAAGACAGATATAACTGGCTCAGTACCAGGACCTTGATACCTGAGAGAGGGATGAAGTACAGAAGGGATCCATTTGAGGATGATGATGCTTATGAACCAATTTGGGCTACGATCGAGGCAAATGGGTGGAGAAGATTCGTCAATCTGGAGAGGATTGCACCGCATAATACTAGCATGGTGAGAGAGTTTTATGCTAACTATCCGGAGAAGATAGATGATAGATGTTTTATGAGAGGGCAGTATGTGTCTGTAAACTCTGAGGTGGTGAATGCAATGTTGGGGACAGCGGATGTTGAGGAACGAGGCTATAACCCACACCATTTCAAGAGTTGGTCTAGAGATGCCAGCCACATCAATTGGGACACCGTCGCATCAACATTATGTTACCCAGGGGCCGAGTATGATGTTGTTCGCAATGGAGCAAGGGGACTGGCCAGGTGTCAATTCAATAGAACAGCCAAGGGTTGGCTGTATTTTGTAAGTGCTCGCTTGATTCCGTCTACACACTTCACCAGAGTGCGTGCAGATAAAATCAAGATGGTATCTGAAATCATAGCGGGGAAAACAATTGACGTTGGGCAGGAAATAGTGCAGAGTATTAGAGAAATCAGCAGGTTGGCCACCACTGATGGGTTGGGACATGGATCACTTATTTGCACCTTATGTTCTAGGCATGGAGTCCCAACCTTAGTTACTGATACATATGAAGCGGTCACTCGTGACGTATGGTATATTGCACTCTTTTCCAACTCCCTCCAAGAAGAAGAAGAAGGAGAGGAGCCCCAAAGACCAAAGAAGACAGAGGCTTCCATGGAAGAAGACGAGCCTGAGACAGAGACTCAGTATAAGGCAGGCAGCAGCCACCAACCACCCTTAGACTTGGAACCTCCAGTGCAAATGATGGAGCAGATGCTCATGAACCAGCAGAGGATAATACAGAGGATGGACACCATGGCGCAGGGTCAACAACACTTGACACACCGTGTTGATGACTTGAGCACCAGATTCGATCAGTGGTCCATGCACTATCAGCCGCCGCCACCGACACCATTTTAAACCACAGTCTGTAAGTAGTCCCATTTTTTTTAGTCTTGTACACATTGGGGGGAATGTGTAATTTAAGTTTGGGGGGTTCTTAGTTTATTTTGTTTATTTTTGAGTCTTTTTTTTTTTTTTTTTTATGTTTTATATGAGTCTAATTTTTTTTTATGATCATGCGTGTTGTAGTTACTTGAAACGCCTAGTAATGTAAAGTGGGATAACGTAATGGAATTAGAAATAGAAAAATTTGAACGCTTAAGTTAGGTATGTCAAGGACTCATGAAATCAAAGTATTTGGGGTATATGTGCTTGATTTATGCATTGTTAATGATAAAGCATATGTGTCTGCTTGCTTGTTATTTGAGGTGAAATAGTTAGGATGTACATGTTAGGGAGATAACTCAGACATTTATTTGTTAGCCCTTCTTACCATTCACTGCATATCCCTGATAATAAATTGAATCCCTAGTCAGCCCCTTTTAGCCTAAAATAAGATCTTTTCTTTGACACCATATAATTCCATGTTTGTGCCATAAGTGAAAAATTGAAGATGTTTGGAATGAAAAGTGTTGAAAAAGAGATAAAAAGAGAGTGAACAAATTTATGCACCCCAATGAAAATAAATAGGCAAAAACCTAAGTCTGTGGGTGCTTGTTATTCATAATACACCTCATTCTCTCAAAACAAGAGAGGGAAAAGATAGGTATGAGGTTAGAAAAGGAAATCAAAAGGAAGGAAAAGAGTTGAAAGAAAAAGATCTTATGGTACGTAATTTGAGCCTAAATGCCTATTTTTACCTACCCTTGCCTAAGCATACATTACAACCCTGAAAAAACCTGAAGATCTCTAGTATGTGTATCTATGATTAGTGGAGAATAACAAGTGAACATGCCATAGAATTTTGAATTTGACATGCATATATTAAGTATTCCTACTTCTATTGAGCATGATTGAACTGAGTTTGCGAAATATCTGACTTGAGAGTTTAGAATGCTAAAAATACATGTTATACATGTTCATGCATATTATCCTACTAACCTTCATGCTTTTCTAGTGACATTTGTGCAGCAGGTTGACCAGTGTCGTTGAGTCTATTATTTTCTTTTCTTTCTTGTATTTGTTTCTATTTTTTATCTTTACTCGAGGGCGAGCAAAGGTAAGTTTGGGGGTTTTTGTTAGACATATTTTATATACACCTTTTGTGTCATTTTTAGTTAGTATTTTACCCGTTTTTGTCCAAATATGTGTCGTGTTAGGATAGTTTTTCTTTCTTTTGAGTCACAGTGGTTTAAAAAGGCAACGTGGAGAAAAAAAGAAAAACGAGGACAAAAAATGAGGTTCCCAAGCCAAAAGAGACGAAAGTTGACATCCCGGACGAGAACAGGGCGGCGTCGTGGCGCCAATCCATCAGAGGTTGTAGGGCCACGGCGCTCAATGTACTGAGAAGCTACAGGAGTTTCGGCGCCACGACGCCAGTCTGCAGGGACGTGGCGCCAACGCGGGAATTTTTCCAAATCCGAGAAGGAATGGGCCAAGGCATAGAAGGAAAAGTGGGACACGTTTTGGGAGGCTATAAAAGGCCCTTTGGACAGATTTTTCAAGGGTGACACAATCCCTAATTCATCACATAACATAATTTCTTGGAGGATTCAATATTAGAGACTTGTTCTTAAGTATTTTTCTTTCTTTACTTTATTTACTTTCAGTTTATGTTGGATAATCTTTTGGTTCTTAGCATGTCTATGTCTAGGAGCTAAACTTTATTTAGGGCTTTCCTTTCGAATCGCTTGAGCCTCGTCTATATGACTTAATGCATTAATTTGGTTTCTTCTTCATATAGTTAAGATTTATTCAATAGTTGTTTTGATTGCTTGGTAATTAACTGATCACTAGTTATCATCACTTATATGATTTTGAATCGAAATCCGAAAGGGGAGATTTGAATATGCTATAGTTGAATAAACATAGGTTAAAATCGTGGATGAAAGTACCCCGATTATTGTTCTTAATCCTCCTATGTGGTAAAATCTGTCATAGAAATATAGAAGATTTTTGCATCGGGGTTGAGTGTTTATATATCCTAACTAGAATATAAAATGGTCTAATTAACCTGCTATCTTAACATATAAAAAGAACCTTTATTGTTGCATTAAGGATTAAGGTGAGTGGATAGTTGAGGAGATTGGAAGCCCTATTTCCACCATATCTGATTTAAGTAAAGTAATTTAGTTAACTTTTACAATTGTTCAGTAGTTCATAGATAAAACACCATAACAAAATATCGACAACAAAATAGATATCATAGGATAGATGTTTGGTAATTGAACACTAATCCCTGAGGACGATATTCGGTCTTACCTAGACTATATTACTTGTAACGATACGTACACTTGAGTTAAGCGTGTGGAAAATCTCTAACAGGATGCCACATGTGATCCACGTAGACGCCACATAGATCCACGTGGACGCCACATAGATCCACGTGGAGGGTGGGACCCACCTTTGTCGTCAACAGCCACCTGGCTCTGGTGAGGAGCTCCAGCTCCGGTTGCAGTCACAAATAACTCGTCTCTTTCTTTCTCTCCACTATTAACGCCACTATACCACCTGTCCTCCACCCACGATGCCGCCACTTCTCATCATTTTATTTTTCTCTTCCCCTCGCAGCTCCGTCATCTCCATCACTGTCGGAACGATGCCAACAAACTCCGATGAACAATACACTAAGCTCAAAAAATCAAATATGTAACCAGAGGGGGTTGTGGAGTGGTGGTGAGGACAAAGATAAGCAAAGGGGCTCGTGGAGCGTGTTTATCGAAGATAATCATATCTGTAACCCGATGGGGTTTGTCGAAGAAGACAAAGATAAGAAGAGGGGGTCGTGGAGTGGTGGTGCCGGCGTTAACAGTGGCGGGAAAGGGGACTGTTAATAGTGGCGATTGTACCGACATTAATAGTCGAAGTTAATCAGATTTGTAACCTGAGGGGGTTTGTCGAAGAAGAAGAAGATAAACATAGGGGGTCGTGGAGCGGTTCGACAATCTTTCCATCTCCCATTACAAGTAATGAATTTGTCCTATATTAACCTAAGGGTTATACTGCCTGGGCGGGCCGACCGACTAACCGACCGCCGACTGATACAAATTGGTCCGGCCGGTCGGAAACTTCTGGGTTGGGGTTGGTTTGGCCCCAACCCCAACCCGCACGAGTTACATAGAAATCCGATAAGGACCCGGACCGGTTGAACCGGTAACCTTATCGGTTGAACCGGTCCGATCCGAACCGGTCCGGTCCGAACCGGTAAGGAAAAAAATTAAAAACAATTAAATGGATGTTGGTGCCCAACGGTAACATTACCGTTGGGGCTGGGGGGTAGAGGGCCTGGGGGGAGGGGCCAACGGTCAGTGGACCGTTTGGCTTTTTGTTTTTTTGTTTTTAAATTTTTTGTTAATTACATTTTTATCCTTTAAAAAATCTATAAATACTCTACATTTTAATCACACAATTATTTCTACAATTCTCAATTCTCATACTCTCTTAATTCTCTATATTATCAATTCTCAAGTTATTATTATTATTATTAATTTGAAAAGTAGCAAGACTTTGAGATTCGGCCTTCGAGTTTCAATTGAATTCTGAATCCCGAAGTTTTGTACACTCGTTTCATTCTCTAATTATTTTATTAAATTGTCATATTTATTTGTTGATTATTTAAATATTTTATAATGTCTTTGCTAAGGGGAATTGCGTCGGGACTGCGCCGTAAATCTAGTTCAAGGGGAAAAAATCTATAAGTTCTTCATCATCTAATCAAAATATAGATTATGATCAAATGCAAGAAGATTTTGGAATAGAAGATAATGAATATGATAACGTTCAATTAGATAATATTGTTGAACTTGAAGAAACTGAACCTCCTACATCTACTAGTGTTCCTTCTGTCAATGTTGGTACTGCTAGTGATAGTCGTAGACCTCCTTTACCAGAAGTTACAGAATCAGAAGTAAGGAGAAAAATGAGTAAAGTGTGGCTCTTTTATGATAGTTGGGGACACTGATAGAGTTAGATGTAATATTTGTGGGAAAACTTACAAACATAAGAGAGGGGGTGGTGACGGGGGGACGGACATTATAGGTAGGCATTTATTGAAAGATCATCCGATACAATGGGGTGTTTCCACTGATTTAGAACCCGGTCAACAACAACTTAATCCATTAACGGGGGGTTGGCTAAGTACGATCCAAAGAAGAATCGCATTAAATTAGCAAAAATAATTGTCGGAGGTTGTTTACCTTTTTCTTTTGCTTCTTCTTCATATTTAATTACATATATTCAAAGAGTATATAATCCTTGATTTACAGGTGTTCCTCGTAGTACTTGTAGAGACGATGTTTTTAGACTTTATAATGATTATGTTATTTTTTTGCAATATTTGTTCACTAATCTTTCATGCCTAGTTAGTTTTACTGCAGACATTGGGTATGCTTTAAACGGTTATGATTATTTAACAATTACTTGTCATTGGATTGATGAAAATTTTAAAATGGAAAAACGTATTATTGCTTTTGCGTATGACGAGGATCAAAGTCATACTGGAAAATATATAAGCGAAACTATTTGTGCTTATGCCAAAAATTATAATCTTTATAAAAAAATATTTTGTATATCATTCGATAATGCATCTAATAATACTTATGATGTAGATATTTTAAAAGTGGAATTAGAACCGTCACTTTCTGATATATTTCATGTTCGTTGTGCTTGTCATATTTGTAACGCCCCGAACCCGGGCCCGTTACTGGTGCCTTACCCCGGGCACCCTAGTGATACAACATCAGAGGAAACCAGCGGAAAATAAAACATGAATCATGAAACAAGAGATATAATAAATAAACAAAGCCAACCAAAACAGCTGTTTCAAGATATACATAAAACCCGAGCGCTTTAATCCTTTTACAACCTCGCCACAACAGCTTCTATGGACTCTAAGATTTACAACAACTATGGCGGGGCCGGGGCCATACCACAATGTACAAGAACCTACAACTCAGGGAACACATACCAAAAGATGAGCCTCCGGAGAAACGGAGCTTCCCAACACGCTGAATGTGATCCTATAAGCGGGGATCGACAGTCGATGTACCTTTACCTGCGGCATGAACGCACCCGGAAGGGGTCGATAACAGTACCAAGTATGTGAAATCAGAAACATCAGAAATGAAATCATAATAGTCTATATAAAGCGGGAGACATGTATGATAACCAAACTACGATCACAACATAAAAGCGAATATGTCAAGTCGTGGACTCACGCCTCAAAGTCATCCTCACGCCGTGGAACTCCTTCCTCACCGCAGCGATCTAGGTATAAATCATGTGATACGATAATGTCTCGCCCATCTTATGGACCCAATATAGAAACGTGGAATACATTCCGGATGAACCGTAGTCAAGTGAAATACATTCTGATGAACCTGTAGTCAAGTGAGATACATTCCGGTGAACGGTAATCAAGTGAAATACATTCGGATGAACCGTAATCAAGTGAGATACATTCGGTGAACCGGTAATCAAGTGAAATACATTCGGATGAACGGCACTCAAGTGAGATACATTCGGATGAGCGTAGTCGAGTGAACACGATACTTGCATAACAAGGCTATCACACGTAACATGGTCAAGTTTCATAACAACAAGCATAAGCAAGTTACACACAACTCAAGGTACTTCCATTTTATGTCAAAGTCCGGGTTTTAACCCTAAAGTACTACATACGTTAAGTCCTTTTAAAAGAGATACATTCCTTTTATAAAAGTCACCCGATACCCGTAGTATAAAACTAGAGTGATTCACATTATTAAGTAAACCAGAACACTTTCTTTTAAACTCAAGTACCAACATTCTTTTCCTAAAGTTCCGGTTTGCCTAATTATAAATGCTCAAGTTTCTCATTTTTAGAAAGGTTTCGTAGTTCGTAGTTTTAATCCTTTAAAACATAATTCTCCTTTAAACGTTTTGGGAAACATATGTCTTATATGTGAGTAGGTTATTCTTGTTTATAATCAATCTTATTAAGCAGCCATGATCTAGGAAATGTAATATCATTTTGTCTCATCTTAGCTTCTATGCAGATGGAGGTTTCTACTGGTTTTAATACTTCTTTAGTCAATACATTTTCCGTTATTAACGCCGAAAGGGTTTGTCGACACGCATTACGATTTCAAATCAGTAAAACATTCTTAAGTCGTTATACCTAACTTCCCATAAAGCTAGTATAACTCTTAAGCTTTCAAAACCCAAGTAATACTCATTCTTTCAAAACGATTCATAAATCTCTTGAAATACTTCAAGTTCTTTATTAACACATATCAAGCCAGTTATTATTTAAATCAGTTACCTTTTTAAAACCACAAAGTATTTGCTTATCCACATAAAGCTATTATAACCGACTTCCCATAAAGCCGTTATAACACTTTATGTTTTAAACCAATCAAATACATTTAGCACATGTACGTCTACCGTACTACATAGTTCACACATATCATGCTAGAAGAGATAGGAAGAGGTTCACATACCTCGCGACGATTATCGACAATAAGCAAAAAGCTCCAAGTACTACAACCTTGCTAGCCCTTTCCACTCCTCGAGTAGAATACGCTACTCTTAGTACTTTCACCTATAAAGGCCACAAACGTCTATTTAAATCTTAAACACAAGTTCCCATCTTTCTACGTAAAATTCAGCAGACTTCCCGCAACAACAGAAATCTCCTCCTCTATCGAGGTGGCTACCAAGCCAACCAGGGGGTTTTATACGCCTAACCGGCGTGTACAATTTCTACTACACAACCAGCTACACAAGTCTATGTCTGAATACCCTATGTAGTTACTGATTCATTCTTTCTTTAAATTCAGTGCTTAAGTCAAAAGACATTGCCATGAAGACTAAACTTAATTCTATATATAGTATACTTCAACCATATAATACAACAACATGTAATTTCCAATTACAAAAGGGGGACAAGATTATTTACCTCGATAAGCCCAAAATTATCCGAGATAAAAGTCGATCTGAGCAAGGTTTAGCTCCTACTCGTGCGCTCCAAACAACCCTTAGAAGTTCTAACCAACTTCTACTTAAATACTTCAACCAACTATGAAGATTTCCTTGGGTTTTGGTTTGAGACTTAAAGGACAAAAGTGTAGTATTTCCTGGCTCTACGATAGAGGTAACTTTGGAATACTACAAGATATGAGGCCAAGGTATTTTGGGCATTATAACAATACTTGGAGAGTATTTCAATACCACATGGGGTACCTCACGAAAACACTCCAAGACGTGGGGTTCTCGCCAAAGGGCCTGACAAGGAGGGGAACTCTACCACTAGGCCACTCAAAGGGGAGTGGGGGCTTAGGACGAGCAACAAGAGGAGAGGGGAGGATTGCAAGACTTAGAACACATTTGGTTGATGAAGTCTTCAACAAAGGGAGTGGTATTTATAGGGAAGCTGGCCAACCAACGGACAAGATCAAGCCATGTGCAAGGCAAGTGTAAGGCCTTGATCAAGCCAAGTGCACCCTAACCCCTACTCCACAAAACATGGCACAAAACAATGCACAAAACAAGGCCAAAACAAGGCACAAAACAAGGCACCAATAAGGCACAAAACGTGAGCCAATCGGCCATCAACTGCTCACCACGAGGTGACAAGTGTCACCCTCCCGTTGGTCCAAAATGTTTCGTCTCTCGGAAAAATCCGCAAAAATAGTAAATGACATAGCCGGAATTTTCCCAACGTAAGTCAGGAAACGTTTCGAAAAAACGACTCAAATCGACCGGTGCCCAAAATTCGATCTAGCCAATTCTTAAGGCAAAATTTAATACGACGCCTCACGCACATACTGGAAATACGGTATAACATTCTCCTCCTTAGAAACATTCGTCCCGAATGTTCCTTCTCAAGCGGATAAAGATGAAGTTCTTCTAACAAGTTTCCACCGCCACACACGGCCACAAACATAACACACGTTCTCTTCCTTCCTTACTCGTCGTGCCCTCCTCGATCACTGAACTCTTCTAGTATACTCACCATACTCGGCCATCGCTTTAGTTTCCAAAACTTTGGAGTCACCACCTCCAAACTTGGTCATCTACTAGCCTCAATCTTCCTTAAGGCCATTCCCGCCTTCACGACCGCTTCGTCGAACATATCCACGAACTCATACGATGGTTACCAAAACTTGGGCCTAGCTCCTCGTGACCCTACCACCGCTGACCACCGAATCGACCCCACCCCAAACCGATTACTGGTTGACCCGCAAATGGTCCTCAACCCGACCAACCGCGCTAAACTCTTGTTCCCGATCCTAACAATCTTACTAATTCACATCAAAGCTACCACTTTCATTTACCCAACCTGTGACTTATCACACAATACTTTCTAGGCATAAAATGCACTCGTCGAGGATCACTGCAAAAATCTTGTACCCAAGACGCCTTACATCTAAGGTCTCAACTGTAATATTCTAAGGTTCATCATTCCTCACCCTGTGCTTACCCTTTTTCCCAAACCAGTTCCTAAATCACATTTAGCACAAAGCTATCCGAACATAACACCTAACACATTAACATAACATCAAAACATACAAGCCTTTAGAGGTTTAAGGATATACCGGTTACCGCTTACTCTAATCGTAGTTCCGCAGGCGCATAATCAGACGGCGATGAACTCGCCACGATCCGCAGGGTCGCGCTAAGCCGCTGCATCTCCTATAAGCACGCTTCGTCACATGGCTCGACGGCCGCAGCGGCAAGCACCAAAAAGACGACATTCCCGATGATGTTTGCCACATCGCACACCGGCGGGACGTGAATCTCGTTGGCTAGAACCCATGTATACCGTGAACTAAGCCCCGAGCTCGACCACCTCCCGAATACCGAACGCCCCGACGATCGCTGGGGACCACTCTGCATCGGGCGGAGGTACATAACTAGCTCACACAGGCGGTCCGCCTTGAAAGTTACCAGCGACCCCGCTGCCCCGCCCTCTTCTCGCCGATCTCGGCCATTCCGCCGATCTCTCCGCGCCTCACATCCTAGCGCATGAGCTGCGATGCGGCAATGTCCATGCCAACTGGCAGGGCTACACCAACAAGCTCGCTAAGTACTCATCCAGCCCTGACGTAGCGGTACTCGCCCTCCATATCGCCATTACAATGGGACATACCGAGCTAATGAGTCGAACTCACATTGTACTCTCTAACCGTCCGCCTGCCCCGCCTCAATATCAAAAATTGTTTACCCGAGCCTCTCATCTGGGGCAAGAAATGTGCAAGAAAAGCCCTCGAGAACTCGCCCCATACGGCCGAAGCATGCTCTTCCCGACAACTCCCACGACCAAACTACCAATCGCAGATCACGCACTGATGCGAACTCAATACCACCGACTCGCTGCGAGACTCGATCACTCACGATCCGTAGCTGCTTGATAAACTCCCCGAGGGTCGCCTCGCCTCGATCCATAGAACATCCGGGCTACAACTCGAGAAAGTCACGTAGCCTCAAACCGCTCGGGGTGAACTACGGTGCTCTTGGGCCGAATCGCCAGATTCACTTATCTCATATTCGCCACGACCGCGGCAGAATCGCCATCTCTGTACCCATCTCATCGGCCTGTGTCGTGGGATCGGGGCTCAGTATCAGAGTCTCAGCAGCCCACCGCCGCGCTTAAACTCGCTGGTCGGGCGGCGCGAAACCCGCCGTCGGCACTGCTCGTGTAATCGACGCTCGCGCTCGCATTCTCTCAGATTCGCTACGCCTCGATCGCTTTGCCCATCTGGGCTCGGTTTTACGCGAGGCATAATCGTAAAGGAAAGGAATACGCCGAGGGTCCAATTTATCACACTTCTAAGGCACGATCTCGATGAGAAGAATGGAAACCAATCTTAAATGTCCTATAGCCTCCGATTATAGATGGTGCACAACACACCGATAATCAAGCACTCTACTAGACACGGTCAGACACTTTCCGAGGACTAATCGCTCGATACCACTTTGTAACGCCCAACCTGTTCGCATCGTGCCTTACCCGGCACCCTAGTGATACAACATCGAGAAAACTGCGGAAAATAAAACATGAATCATGAAACAAGAGATATAATAAATAAACAAAGCAACCAAAATGGTTGCCTTTCAGATATACATAAAACCCAATAGCTTTAATCCTTTTACAACCCCGCCCACAATGGGCTGCATGCACTTAAGATTTACAACAACTATGACGGACAGTGGCCCCGCCATACCGAATGTACAAGAACCTACAACTCGTGGAACACATACCAAAAGATGAGCCTCGAGAAACGGAGCTTCCCAACACGCCAATGTGATCCTATAAGCGGATCGATACGATGTACCTTACTCGCAGATGAACGCAGCTTCCGGCGGGTCGATAACAGTACCAAGTATGTGAAATCAGAAACATCAGAATGAAATCATAATAGTCTATATAAAGCAGAGACATGTATGATAACCAAACTACGCTCACAACATAAAAGCCATGTCAAGTCGTGACTCACGCCTCAAAGTCATCCTCATGCGTGGAACTCCTTCCTCACCGCCAGCCTAGGTATAAATCATGTGATACGATACAGTGTCTCGCCCATCTTATGGACCCAATATAGAAACGTGTGGAATACATTCCGGATGAACCGTAGTCAAGTGAAATACATTCCTGATGAACGGTAGTCAAGTGAGATACATTCGGGTGAACCTAATCAAGTGAAATACATTCGGATGAACCTAATCAAGTGAGATACATTCGGGTGAACCGGTAATCAAGTGAAATACATTCGGATGAACCACTCAAGTGAGATACATTCCTGATGAACCAGAGTCGAGTGAACACGCGATTTGCACAACAAGGCTATCACACGTAACATGGTCAAGTTTCATAACAACAAGCATAAGCAAGTTACACACAACTCGTACTTCCATTTTATGTCAAAGTCCGGTTTTAACCCTAAAGTACTACATACGTTAAGTCCTTTTAAAAGAGATACATTCCTTTATAAAAGTCACCCGATACCGTAGTATAAAACTAGAGTGATTCACATTATTAAGTAAACCAGAACACTTTCTTTTTAAACTCAAGTACCAACATTCTTTTCCTAAAGTTCCGGTTTGCCTAATTATAAATGCTCAAGTTTCTCATTTTTAGAAAGGTTTCGTAGTTCGTAGTTTTAATCCTTTAAAACATAATTCTCCTTTAAACGTTTTGGGAAACATATGTCTTATATGTGAGTAGGTTATTCTTGTTTATAATCAATCTTATTAAGCAGCCATGATCTAGGAAATGTAATATCATTTTGTCTCATCTTAGCTTCTATGCAGATGGAGGTTTCATCGGTTTTAATACTTTAGTCAATACATTTTCCTGTTATTAACGCCGTGGTTTGTCGACACGCATTCGATTTCCAAATCAAGAAACATTCTTAAGCCGTTATACCTAACTTCCCATAAAGCTAGTATAACTCTTAAGCTTTCAAAACCCAAGTAATACTCATTCTTTCAAAACGATTCATAAATCTCTTGAAATACTTCAAGTTCTTTATTAACACATATCAAGCCAGTTATTATTTAAATCAGTTACCTTTTTAAAACCACAAAGTATTTGCTTATCCACATAAAGCTATTATAACCGACTTCCCATAAAGCCGTTATAACACTTTATGTTTTAAACCAATCAAATACATTTAGCACACGTGACGCTCACCGTACTACATAGTTCACACATATCATGCTAGAAGAGATAGGAAGAGGTTCACATACCTCGCGACGATTATCGACAATAAGCAAAAAGCTCCAAGTATTACAACCTTGCTAGCCCTTTCCACTCCTCGAGTAGAATACACTACTCTTAGTACTTTCACCTATAAAGGCCACAAACGTCTATTTAAATCTTAAACACGAGTTCCCATCTTTCTACAGAAAATTCAAAGACCTCCCCGAACAGCGTAAATCTCCTCCTCTATCGGAGGCTGCTACCAAGCCAACCAGGGGTTTTATACGCCTAACAGGGCGTGTACAATTTCTACTACACAACCACTACACAAGTCTCATCAGAATTACGCCCCATGTAGTTCTGCTTCTTTCTTTAAATTCAGCTTAAGTCAAAAGACATTGCGCAAGACTAAACTTAATTCTATATATAGTATACTTCAACCATATAATACAACAACATGTAATTTCCAATTACAAAGGGGACAAGATTATTTACCTCGATAAGCCCAAAATTATCCGAGATAAAAGTCGATCCCGAGCAAGGTTTAGCTCCTACTCAGTGCGCTCCAAACAACCCTTAGAAGTTCTAACCAACTTCTACTTAAATACTTCAACCAACTATGAAGATTTCCTTAGGGTTTTGGTTTGAGACTTAAAGGACAAAAGGTAGTATTTCAAGCTCTACGTATAGAGGTAACTTTGAATACTACAAGATATGAGGCCAAGGTATTTTGGGCATTATAACAATACTGGAGAGTATTTCAATACCACATGGGGTACCTCACTAAAACACTCCATTTGTGGGGTTCTCGGCCAAGGGCCTTGACAAGGGAGGGAACTCTACCACTAGGCCACCCAAAGGGGAGGGGGCTTAGGACGAGAGCAACAAGAGGAGAGGGGAGGATTGCAAGACTTAGAACACATTTGGTTGATGAAGTCTTCAACAAAGGAGGGTATTTATAGGGAAGCGAGGGCCAACCAATGGACAAGATCAAGCCATGTGCAAGGCAAGTGTAAGGCCTTGATCAAGCCAAGTGCACCCTAACCCCTACTCCACAAAACATGGCACAAAACAATGCACAAAACAAGGCCAAAACAAGGCACAAAACAAGGCACCAATAAGGCACAAAAACGTGAGCCAATCGCCATCAACTGCTCACCATGAGGGTGACAAGTGTCACCCTCCCGTTGGTCCAAAATGTTTCGCCTCTCTAAAAATCCGCAAAATAGTAAATGACATAGCGGAATTTTCCCAACGTAAGTGTGGGAAACGTTTCGTCGAAAAACGACTCAAATCGGCACTGGTGCCCAAAATTCGGTCCTAGCCAATTCTTAAGGCAAAAATTTAATACGTACGCCCTCACGTACATACTCTGGAAATACGGGGTATAACAATATTTATAATTTAATTGTTAAAAGTGGTCTTGAGTTATTTGCAACTGAAATACAAATTGAAAAAAAGAGATGTTGGAGTTATTCAAGGTAATAATAGAAAAATAGACTTATAGAATTTTAAAAAAATGTAAACAATTTGATTTGAAACCTAAATTCATGCCACAAGAGATTATTACACGGTGGAATTATACTTATTTATTTTTAAAAGAATGTTATAAGTATAAAAACCCCATAACACATGTTTCAAATGCTCATTGTAAGAACACGATTTATATGTTAACCGACGATGTTTGAAAATCAATTGCTGAACTTTTGAAAAATTTACGTATATTTTACACTGCTACTGTTGAATTTTCGGGATCTTATTACCCAACAGTTTGTAATGCTTTAGCTCATATAGCTGAAATTTCATATTACTTTATGATTTAAAATCAAATATAAAATATAAAGCTGCAGTTACAGTTATGTTTGAAAAGTTTAAAAAAAAAAAATCCTATTCCTGATATTTTGTTGTATTGGTGCAGTCTTAAATCCTTCTGTTAAAAAAGTAGATTGTCATAATTTAATATTTAGTTTATAGTATATGGAAGTATGTGAAACAGAAACTTCATCTTCATTTGATTGCATATGTAAACTTGATACTAATTTAGCTAAATTATATGATTATTATGCTACATTACGTGACAACAACTCTGCTACCAATATTCCTTCTAGTTCTACTTCTGCTTCTGTGTCTACATCTGCAGGATTCGATGAAGAAGATGAAAATGAATCTTTATCTATATGGAACACTTTTGCAACAACACAAGCAAGCACAATTCGAAATTGTGATGAGATGCGGTTTTATTTGCAAAAGCCAACGGAGCTGAAGAAGAGCTTTCAACCTTTACAATGGTGGCAGGATAACAAAAGACAATTTCTGGTACTAGTAGCTATGACACGAGATGTTCTTAATGTGTCTATCTCAACAGTGGCTTCTGAAAGTGCATTCAGCCAAGCACGAGATCAAATAGGAGACACACGTCACTCATTGGGCGGAAGCACATTAGAAGTGTTAGTATGCTTAAGGGATTGGATCAGATCAGAGAGAAGAAATCAAGGATATGAAGACGTTGACTCTCCGGAAGATGAAGAAATCGGCAATATTTTGGAAATCGGGAGCGCAATCGGGACTGAAATTAATACTGTAGATTTAGAGGCTATTGAGCAACCTATAAATTATGAAGAACTTGCAAGAAGGATGCATAATATGTAAATAACAATTATTATTACTTCATTATGTACTCTTATTAACAATTAACATTATGAATAATGAAAGTTTGAAAGTTTACATCTTACCATTAGTTTTTGTTTTATTATCTCTTTAGTTATTATTTGTTAACTTATCTTATGTCTACTAATTTAATAAATTAATAAATTTTCGGAATAAAAAAAGTTAAAAAAAATTAATATAGTTTATATAACTATAAAGTATAAAGTTATAAACTATATTATATTATTATATTACATATTTAATTTGAATTTAGTTAGATTTTCAAAATTTACAAAACAAAAAAATGCACTGAAGAGGCCCTGCTCAATCCGACCATTGCCGATCGAAAATCCAATAATGAACCGGATCGGTAGGCCCGGTAAACCAGTGGACCGGACCGGTAACCGGTCCGGAACCGGTTCAACCCGGTAACGGACTACCGATCCGGTCCGGGTCGATTTGTTAGACAGGTATACTAAGGGTAGACATCCTAATACTACTAGGTAGGACAGAAAATAAAGACAATATAAATAAGTAGTACACGGTCTCAACCAAGACCACAACTAAGAACGATTAAATTTGTACTATAAGATCTTCAAGTGATAGCTTCTAACCCTCCCCATATTCCATCTAATTCTTGGCCCTTCGCCGATTATCTATGACCCAAATTCTTCACTATCAACCGTTGTATATCTTTACAATAGGAACTAGGGTTGGTCCTTTATTTCCATCACTAGCTATTAATACATTTTTTGACATTGAAAATTTTATTCATTTTGAACCATAAAAAAGGTGTCAGAAATTCACTTATATTGAAATTGGGAGGTATTATCTTAAATATATTTTTATATTGAGATTAATTATTTTAATACATCAATCAAACGATCCCTAAAAGTGGAGTTTTCTTCAAGCTTTCTGAACGAGAATTTTTATAAATTAAAAACATTATTAGGTTTTAAAAAAAAAAATTGTTCAATCAGACATCAATTTTTTTTTTAATGTTAACAAAATTAGGTGACGTTTGTTCTTTCAAAGTCAGTTTTTTCAATAGAAGTATTTGTTACGTTTGAGAAGTGACAAACATATTTATGAAAATTTTCAAACTCAAATTTTTAATCTTCAATACTCCAAACAAATTTGAAACTCTTTATTAGTATTTCTTAGTTGGAATTTTTACATGTTATAGCTAATTATAAGAGGTATTTAAATGCAATAACTAAATTTGCTCACCGCTCTCTCTTCTCCCTCACTTCAAATTTGCTACGAGCCGGCGAGCAGCGACGACCACTGCCATGCGGGAGTTGATGACCGGCGGGTGAACCGCCACTGCTCTTCTCCCATTTCCCCTCTCGTCTTCATCTCATCATTTCCCTGTCAGAGTTGGTAACCGGTGGGTGAGCCGTCACTGCTCGTCTCTCTTTTCTCCTCTTGTCGTCATCTCACTACTGCCCCACCGAAGTTGGTGACCGGTGAACCCACCACTGTTTGCCTCCCCTTTCCCCTCCCGTCGTCATCTATGTATTTGGTTGACTCCACGACTTCTTGTCTGTTATCTCTGGCCGGAATCTATGGCTCATTTTTCTTCTTGTATCTTGTGTCTGTATTTCTTGTAGCTCAGATCTGATTGTATTTGAATGTACTCATCATTTTTAATGTAAATATAAGTTATGTCTATTTGGCTGACTCCATGGATTCTTCTCTCATATCACCGCCGAAATCTATGGCTTCTTCTCCTTCTTGTATCTCAGATCTGTATATTTCTTGTATTTCATATCTGAGTGTATTCGTCATATTTTGAGTGTAAAAATAAGGTATATGTATTTGACTGATTGTATTTTTTTAGTCACTAGATGTATTTAACTGTATGTGTTGTTTGAGTAATCCATAAACATATGTATCTGACTGTATTTTAAAATTATGTATTTAAATACACTCTAATACACGTAAAACGGGTAAAACATAGTTTTATTTGGTTGAATGTATTTTGAAAATGTATTTAAATACCCTTGAATACACGGAAAATATCTATATAACATACCTACAAAATGTAATTAAGAAAAAAATAATTACCATTGATCAAAAGCTTAAAAACTATAACTATTTAGGTAAATTACCCTTTTTAATTTTCTATCTGATGTCTGATTACCCAAAGCCCAACTAATTTAAATTTGTGTGGGGGCTCATTCGATAAAAAGCTCTGAATTTGAAACTCTTTAATTATGAAGCAAACGGTAACAGTTCGCAACTGGTCCCACTTCGTTTGCATGTTGTGGCCCTGCCGCGCCACTTTTGAGTGTTAGAGTTTGTGAATAACTTAGGGTTTTCTAAATACGGTATCTGTTCTAAATTTAAAGGTTCTTTAAATTTTGTCTAATAAAAATTACTAGCAAAACTAAAAAGTCTAATGACAATCGTGGAACCTAATGGCGGAGTAAAAATCTATGTTGTTCGAACTCTTCAAAAATATTGTCTCACTCATATCGGATCCTCCAACAAATGCACTACTTATGGAGGATCTTACAAGCGACGCATTTTTAAAGTATCCGAACAATAGGTGAAAACAATAACTAATACTTAAGGCTACGTAATTGATCCACAGTTGGTGGATGCTGAATAATTATGCAATAAAGACCCACTTTTGTTAAGCTGAATCACAATTAGGTCCATTTGTTTTGTGTGTGTGGGTGGGTTTGGGGGCTTCAGGATATTTGAGGAAAATTAAGATTTTGTGCTGGCTGTGTGATAAAATTGGATCATCTAGACGTTGAGTTGGTCAAGAATGTCGCATTGTGTGAACACTTCCACATTCTCATTGCTTAAAAAGGGTTGTTGATCCCCTTCTCAATTATACTGGAAAATTGCCTTAATTCATGGAACTTTGGATGCAATGGATATGCACAATAATAAAAGTGTTCTCATAAGATCTAAAATCTATCCAACACATGCATATGAACAACATAACATAGCGGAAGTACAAATTTGTTCTCGTCCCGAATTCTGCCTTCTGTCGTTGTATCGGCTGATTGAATCGGGATAGAAATTGATTTCTTAACTTAAGCGATTTGGCTCGAAATGAAACTCTAATTTCCAGTAGTGGATTCCCCAACTACTAAGGATGGTGTTACTAGTGAATTAAGAGGTAAGAAAACATGAAAGCAGCCGAGTACAATAAAGGATAAAGTAAAGTAAGGATAAAAAATAATGATAGATAAAAAAATTGATTTGTTTGATTGATGTGTCTATATACAAAAGAATGCTCCTATTTATAATACAAAAAGAAGAAAATTTGTACAAACGTGCCCCCCATGTCATCCATCAAGTAACCCACTAAGTCCAACGACCGACTATGGGGGGTGCCGATTTTATCGCCCTCTACTCCTCTTGCTTGGATAATGGCCCTTGCTTTCAGCTATTGTTGCCCGTTACTGCTTTTAGGGGTCTAAAAATCATTTTGACTTGATCGTTGAGGCGTCTGCATCTGAGTGGGTCCCAATCATACCTTTAACTAACGTCTTCGGCTAAGATGCCTTAGTAGTCGATGAAGTTCTTGTAGTAAAGGGATATGAGTAAATTCGGCTCCAGAATGGTTCGGCTGTCACTGAATTTTGGCTAAACACTTAAATTATTTTTTATGTGTTAACAATTTCTCCCATACATTAACTCGAGTGAGACTGTTGAGTTAATGTATTCGAGAATAGCCGTCATTTCAGTCTGACAGTCGCTAATGTCACTTCAATCATCTTGACTCTAGTGCATGCAATGATGACTACTTTTTTGGAGGGTGTTTCCCCTTTAACCGAGGCGTCTTTATTACCACAAATTGGCTCTGATGATTTTTGGTCGTGCTTTTGAAAATAATGAATTAATCTCAGCCGCGCCTCCGCAAGTTATTTAAGGAAAGGTATCCCCCTCTTACCATAAGTTTTTCACCTAACTTTTGGCCCATTTCTTAGTCGGAAACTATGGTTTCATCCTTTTTATATCGAAGATCATGAATAATTATTCTAGCCGATAGTGACCTGACCCTTGCCTTGATTTTTATTGATGAACCGTTGGTCCTGACTTTGTATGGTGGATCAGAACAAGGTGATTTTCTCCAGTTTCAGTACCTATGCCCGATAAACCATGACTTTCTTTTTACTTGTGACTGGTTTACCGTCGGCTATTATCCGGCTAACCTTTGTACCTGGCCGACTCTGGTCGCTCACTATTTGGGCTGGTCAGCCCGAGTAAAGTTGGTCACAGAGGCTAACTGGAGGCGCATGGGTCCTTTTGATGTCGCCGTACTGTCGGGGTTTGATTTCCACTATAACGTCGGGCTCGGGTATGTGTGGTGCCTCTATTTTTGTGCTTGGTTTGCTTGGATGTGGAAATTTATATCCCACCCTTTAACTTCAGCATTGCTCTCTACATCATTGAGCAAATTTGAAACAAACCTCGCAGGTTTGATGGGCCATTATTTTTTACCATTTGGGATGGCGTTACTGAAGTTGTGACCAACCCACGATACGCATACACGAAAGAAAGCGCTTCGTATTTTGTGACGTGCAATGGTCGATGTGGTTATCATTTAGCCATACATCTCCAGTCGGAGGGAATTAGCTTATTTTGTACGACCAGACAGTTGGTTTGTGGCTGTCATTTATTCATGCATGTCCCAAATCAAAAGATATTACTTTCTAAATATTTTCCGTTTACATTTCTGTCAATTTCCTCATCATGCATGTTTATCAGCCGATATGCATTGCCGAATTTACCGATCTTTCGTCCCAATCGGCAAAATGGTTTTCCAAACTAAGTTTTCTTCAGCAAACCTCTTAGGCTTAACATGTTTATTGTATGCTTTAGCCATTTCTTATTTACCAACTTCGATTTTCTCTAGGGCCATCAGTCGATCCTCATCTAGCTGGTCCAATTCCATTATCATGGCATGTTGATACTCCTCTAAATGTAGTGAGTTCTGCTTAGCCACCCGTAAGGACTTGACATTAATTTCCAATAGCAGCACTACATCTTAGTCGTAAGTTAGCTGATAGGGTGTCACCCCGGTAGCTATAGATTTAGAATTCCTGATCGCCCAAAAGGCTTCATCCAGAGTGAGATGCCACATTCCTAGTTTATCCTTCACGTTTTTATTGATTATGTCCACAATAAGCTTGTTGGATGCCTCGGCTTGCCCATTCACATGTGCATAATACGGCGAGGATGTGATCATTTTGATTCCAAATTTCTCAGCAAAGGCTTCCACTTTAGAACTAGTGAACACCGTCCCTTGATCAGTTGTATTCGACTCACGAATACCATATCTATATATGATCTGGTGTTGGATAAACTGAATGACATCTGTCTGATGAACTCTCTTCATCGACTGAGCCTCCACCCATTTAGTGAAATAATCGGTAGCCACGATAATAAAATTGTGGTCTTTAGCCGATTGTGGGTGAATCTTGCCGATGAGCTCCATAGCCCATCCTCTGAAGGGCCAAGGTTTTATGACTGGGTGCAATAACTTGGATGGTACCCGTTAGATTGGTCCATATTTATGACAATCTCCACATCCTTTTGCATACTGGAAATAGTCAATAGTGATTGTAGGCCAATAATAGTTGTGGCGGTAGATCAACCAATTCATCGTCGGCCCTGCTTTGATCGATCCGCATATTCCTTCGTGGACCTCTTCCATGACCCATAAGGCTTCTGCTTTGGTAATGCACTTGAGTAGTGCTCCATTCACGCTCCTTTTATAGAGGTCATCGTCAATGAGCACGTATTTCAAGGCTCTTCTTTTAACCTTGGGATCCTTGAAATTGAATGGATATTTTAAGTAATCGATTAGTAACTGCTTCCATGAGTCGATTCGATCGACGACTAACACTTCAGCTGCCATTCATACTCTGAAGTGAGTAGAGATTTTCTAAAGCCAGAATATTTTTGTGCTAAGTCGTTAGCCTCAATATTCATGCCTTTGGGAACATGATTTAATATAATTGATATGAACCCCATAAGTAACCTGCTATTTATTTCGTAACGGGCTAACAAATTCGGGTCCTTGCAATCATATTCCCCCGCCAACTGCTTGATAACCAACTTAGAATCTCCGTGAATCTCGATGTGCTTTCCTTTCATAGAGACTAGAAGTTTGAGTTCTATGATGACAACATCATATTTGGCCTAGTTATTTGTCAAGTCTGGATTTAACCAATAAGAGAACCTTCGTGTTTTGCCTTTAGGATCAGTTATAGTTATCCCGGCTCTGACTACTTTCTGGGCTCTTGAACCATCAAAATCCAGCGTCTAAGGGATGACATCCATACATGCGGTAGAGGGGGTGCATGGATCCTTCACGTACACACAAGGGTGCTCTGCCAAAAAATCGACTACTGATTGGCCTTTGATGGCAATGAGTGGCTTATACTCAAGAGAGAACGCGATAAGCTTGATGGCCCATTTCATTAATCGTCTTTGCAAGACAGGTCTATTTAGCAAGTACCGGATAATATCAACTTTGCACAGAACGTATACAACATGAGGCATTAGAAAGTATTCGAGTTTTGTGCAATCATAAAACAAAGACAGACAATGTTTCTCCAAAGGAGTATATCTTGTTTTCGTATTGTTGAGTGTTCATCTAAGATAATAAACCACTCTTTCAGTTCGATCATCGGCCTCTTATGCTAGTAAGAAGTTGGTAGACAATTCTGCAGCCGAAACATACAATTTTATCGACTTCTCCTAAGACGGAGACACGATATCGGGCAAGAGCTAAGGACTTTTTCATTTGATCAAAGGTCTCTTGCTATTCCTGGCCCCATACTAGCTCTTCTGACTCTTTAAGTCTAAGAAAAGGTAAGAAGGCCTTCATCTTGCCAACCGAGTTAGATATGAATCTCCTTAAGAAATTAATCTTTCCCAATAAGCTTTGTAACTCCTTCTTCGTCTTGGGTGGTGCGGATACCATTACTGTCTTGGCTTTGTTATGATCTATTTTGACGTCTCTTATGTACCAAAAAGCCAAGGAAGTTGCCAGACGATACTCTGAACATACATTTGGCTGGATTCATTTTTAGATTATGAATCCTCATTCTTTTTAATACTTGTTCAAGATCGGCTAAATGAACTTTGAAATCCTTGGACTTTAATAATACATCATCGATGTACACCTCCATAGTCTTGCCGATCAAGTCATGGAAGATGGTGTTCAGCACCCTTTGATAAGTGGCACCAGCGTTCTTTAGACTGAAGGGCATAACTACCCACTCGTAAATGCCTAACGCTTCTGGACATCTAAAGGTGGTTTTTTGAATGTCTTCCTCAGCTACTGATATCTTATTATAACTAGAATATACATCCATTAAGGTCAAAACACCCATTGACGGCTGTTGAGTCGACTAACATGTCAGCTATCGGCATCACGTACTCGTCTTTAGGAGTGGCTAGATTTAGGTTCCTATAATTAATACATACCCGCACCTCGCCATTCTTCTTCTTTACCGGTTCGATGTTCACCAACAATTCCACATACTTAGCCGTTCTAATAAATCTAGCTTTCAGCAGTCTTTCGAACTCATCTTTGATCTGAGTCATCAGCTGAGTGTGATACCTTCTGGTGGCTATTTATGAGGTTTGAAACCGTTCTTGATTGGCAGTATATGCTCTACCAAATTATGTGTCAGCTCATGCATCTCATGATAGTCTATGCGGCGCTTTTATCTTGATAGAAGGGCCGTCATGCCTTGTTTGTCTTCTTCCTTTAGCAAGACACTAATATGTGTTAGCCGAGGGACTTCTTCAGTTTCTAGGTTGATATCTTACAAAGGGTCCTGGGACTCAAAACTAGGCATAACCCTTCTTATGGGCGATTTAAATTCTATCAGTTGCTTGACTTCATCGGCTGCCACAGTTGGTTCGTTGTCGTGGTTTCCCATCTGTGATGCCTCGGCTATCCTTTCCACAGAACTTAAGGCTGTCAGTCGATGCCACATGTCACGTATGATTATGGTTTCCTCAATCGTTTAAATCCTCCAAGGTAAGCCGTGGTTCGGCTACTTGTTATATTTCAAAACCTCGAGAGGTAAGATTACAAGATTCCCTAGAACCTTCTTCATACTTCTCCATGATGGCTATGGGAGCCACATAGGGTGACCGTCATGGGGCCCATAATCTGCCACTAGGATCCCTAATGTTTTAGAGGCTTCTCCCATAAAGCTAGCCATTTTCATGTTAGTTAGGATAAGATCCTCATTTGTTTTGTTAAGGTCCTTCAAGGTGAGCAGTGGTATCACATTCAGCACAACCCCATTATCGACGAACACTCGGCTAATCATCTTGTTGTTAATGTAAGCCTTGACGTAAAGAGGTTTGATGTGTTTTACCATATATTTTGTAGGCGCACCAAATACGGTGCTTAAAGTGTCCCTAGCTAGGGTATCAACTATTGTTGCCCATTCTGTGTCTTCCACGTAAACATCGCCTTCCAGGCTATCCAGGATGAGCAGCTGGCCCATAATACACATGAGATTAGGCTAACCACTTCAATGTCTGCCCGCATCTCTTCAACCAGGTCATGGCTGAATAAATCGAGGATAGAATCTCCTTCTTCATTTAATTTGGCTGGCCAGAAGCTCATATCTTCCATTTCCTGGAGATAAATGGGGATCGACTGAGGATCCTCTAATTGAACCCCCTGCATGATCTACGGGATTACCTTGGTTAGAGGTCCATCCGAAGCCACATTCTCTTGCTGGGGTTCTTCTATCGGGTTGTCGGTAGGTTTTTTGTCTAGTTTTGGTTGACATGACGTCTCTTCTTCAGGTGTAATTTCCCCTAAAGCAACTAAGTCGAATACCCGCTCGATATCCTCGGCTACGGCAGACTCGGGAATCTCTTGATTTTAGGCCACCTTAGTGTTGGAAATTAGATGCAATGTCTACTATATCTTACGCAAGGCCTTGGCACGTTGCATTCTATTTTTCTGAGTTCTGAAAGTGACTCTCGGTGGTGCCTCTTTCTTTTTGGGAGCCTGATTAACAAACCATTTCCCCTCTTCTATGTTGGTAGTTAGTTTAATCATTCTTTGGGATCTCGCCTGATTCTTATTTTTCGTTGTGATGTGTAAGGACAAAACACCCTCATTTATATTAAACTCGACCACCCTTTGTTTGTTTTTAGCGAGTGGTTTTCATCTATTTGAGGCATGCTCAACTTCCAGTTGGTTGGCATCCGTATTTTCCCCCAGGACGACACCTGGCATCAATAGGGACCCTTCTAAACCTCTTGGTATGTTCCTGAAGTTCTTGTTCGAAGTCCCTGGGGTATTTTGGGCGGCCATGAAAATTGCTTCTAGCTGGCTGCCTGTTATCATGAACTCCATGTAGGCTGCCTAACCGGTTTGACATAGAGTTATTTGTGCTATTCTCCCCTTCGGTAAGTTTCTTTGGAACCCATACCCTTCTCATCGGTTGTTTTCCTTTAGTATCCCTTGACTCGTCAGGCTTAGCAAAAAATACCATAATATTAGTACCGCGGGAAAGGGGTCGGTATCAATAGACATTTCCGCCATGATTTTGTCGGCTAGTTTGAACCTCCTCTCCCTGATGGCATTTTGGATAGCTTTTTGAAGACCACACAATTAGAAGTAGAGTGGTTGTATAAATTGTGCCACTTACAGTTCTTTTCTTTGAGTTCTTCGGCAGTCTAAATACTGTTACCATCAAGCAGCCGAATCTGCTTATCTTTAAGCAGATGATCAAAGATCTGATTTGCCTTCGTGATATCAAACAAGTAACTAATACTGTCATCAGATGAACTTATTTCCTTGCCTTTGATGACTTTCAAGGCTGGGCAAGAGTAAACCTTACCCTTAACAATCTTGGCCACCATTGCATCTGCCATGTAGTTGGCTGACTCTGAATCGGGCTCATCTGCTTCAATGATGGACACCAAGTGGGAGCCTCAATATCGGCTGGCTCTTCTCCGCTCATTATCCTGTACGTACTACTCTATTTGGCTAGCCTTTTCGGCTAACCGGGTCAGGTCAGAGTAGGATTGTCCTACCAACTTCTCCTTTAACTGAGGGTGCAAGTTGTTAATTATCATGTGGGCACACTTAGATTTGGGGAAGTGTACATTGCATTTTCAACCTTCTTCCTGAATCTATCGATAAAATCAGTAATCGATTCATCGTCCTGCTGCTTGAGATTCATTAGATCAGTTACGGTAACTTGAGGTTGGGGCTAATAGAACCTATCATGGAAGAAACATTCCATGTCAGCCTAGCTCTGCATGGAATCAGGAGCCAAAGAGAAGTATCATGCAAAGGATGTTCCCGTTAGAGAGAGAGGTAATAGCTACAACTTGTGATACTCATTATGGCCAGCCTCGCCGCATTGGGTGGTGAATCTATCGATGTGGTTGATAGTGGATTTGTCATCGTCGACAGAGAAGATGGCAAACTCCAGTATTTTGAAGCCTCTTGGAAAGGTGCTATCCGATCTACCTGTTACACCCCGTAATTTCAGGACATGTTTTGAAGAACGTACGTAAGAACTCAAAAATGTTAAGATTTGAGACTAGTAAAAATTTATCGGAATTATGGAAATGTCGGAAAACAAAATATTGCGACGAACGAGAGGGTGACACGTGTCACCCCCCCCCCCCTTGGATAGTCATGGTCGAATGAACCAAGGCTAAAATGGTCATTTGGCCAATGTTAAGATGACCAAGTCTTGATAGGCTAAGGGCTTGACATTGTTGACTAAGTCCAAGGGCCACTTGGCTAGATTTTTAAGTGAATTGGATCCAAGCCACCCAATTGTTCTCATCTTGACCCTCCATTATGTTATTTAAACATACTAGTAGCAAGACAAGGCTTCTATACTTAGTAAAATTTTCAAAAAAGTTTGTTCTTCACTATTGTTGCTCTCGGGTTCACTAAGGCTTTCAAGGAGAAAATTTTTCGTTTGTTGTCCAATAATCTCCAAACTTTAAACCAAGGTTCCTAAGGGTATTGTAAGTGTATCTCAATAGAAAGATCCCGGAAAAGTGTCATTTTCGTATTAGTCGCAAGGTGAAAACCTAGTCACTTTCCTAGGTTTGGATTGAGAATTGAAGGAAAGTTGTTTGTGATCTTCTAAGGGCTTCAAGTGGCAGATTGGAGTGTCAAGGAGAGGCTCTAAGTTGCTAGGGAGCGACTTCGGATCTTGAAGTTGGATTAATGCTCGTCAAGGTAACAATCTTGTTCTCTTAAGTGTTATAAGATTTCATATTGTTGAAGCCTTACATTTTAACTAGCATGAAGTATATGTATAGAAGATTGATAAGTGGTATGGATAGTGGAAGCCTAAAATCCGAAATGACATTATTAGCCATTTGAAATTGAAATACAATTTTGTCGATAATTAGAATCGTCGCATGTTATCTACTAGAAGATTGTAGTAGTTATAATCGATTGCGTCTTGATAACATGTTATACTAAACAACTTGGATTGAAGAGGAATTGGAAAAGACTTTGTGTTGTTGTCCCTCAAATTGCCGAAAATGACACTGTCTTTTGGACTAGTTTGATATCAATTGTGGGGCGGAATTTTACACATCTTGTTAGGCGTGTAATCTCCTATTGTTAACTACATTATTGATCCTTAAATGTGGCGTGTTTGGTTATTGAATTCGGGCCTTGAAAAAGGTGGAAAAGTATGTAGAAACAAAGGAAGTGCTGTCCGATTTTTCGTAGAATTTAGTGACTTTGCACTTAGAATATTCTACGTTTGAAGTTAGAAGTCAATAGACGTATTATGGTCATTATAGGTTGACATAATACGTACGACATATTGGACTTAGCAAGTGGATTGAACCGAAGAGGTATGTGGAACTTTCCTATCTCTTGAGCATGAGTAGTTGTAAATGTATAGTACGGTAGACGTACGAGATTTAAATGAATTTAGTTTCATTTGATATCTTTGACTTGTTTTTAAATGATAGAAATACCTTGGTTTCAAAAGCATAAAGTTGGTTAATAACTTTATGGAAAATAAAAAAAATGGTTTATTCTAATAAGGTAAACAAGGATTTCTTGACTTGAAAATGTATAGAATACTTGATTTGGGAAGTATCGATTCCTTGAGCTATTCTAAAGTTAAGAGACTTGAAGTATTTTAAAAGTATATGATACTTGGTTTTGAAAGTATAAGTCTCTTGGTTATAAAAAAAGAATGGAAGTGTCTAAAGCATAAAGTTAGTATAACGGCTTTATGGGAAGTTGGTTATAATAACTTTATGGAAGGTTAAAAGAATGGTTTACTCTAGTGAAGTAAATAAAGAAAACTGACTTGAAAGGAAGAAAAGCAAATTGATTTGAAGGCATCAATTGCTTAAAGTTTTAAAGTAAAAAGTCACTTGATTTAGAGGTCTTTAAATGTAGTTCTAAAAGGTATTGTGACTTGTTTTGAAAAGTACATATGACTTGATACTACAATTATTAGTATCTTGGAGGTTTTATATGTAAAATAGTCATTTTAAAAGAATGGAAGTACGTAGTACTTTGGGTTAAATTCCCAGATCTTATAATGACATGTTAGTGCCTTAAATAAACTAAAATGAGAGTGTATATGAATAAGGCTAATAAGAAGTTAGGGGATTTCTTAACTTGCTTATGATAATTGTGATAAGCCGGTGGTGCTTATGTTATGTATGATAAGCCGGTAGTGCTTATGTTATGTATGATAAGCTGGTAATGCTTATGTTATGTATGATAAGCTGGTAGTACTTATGTTATGTATGATAGCCGGTTGTGCTAGTGATATGTTGTTCATTACGGGGTCATTCCCCGGGTTCGTGGCATTTGCATATTCCGTGGATTTGCTACCCATGATGCGAGGAATACCTCATGCGAGTCCGTAGGGCTTATGCGGGTGAAATAATCCTATGCGGGATGGACCAGTCCTATGCGAGGAGATTACCTCATGCGGGTCCATACGACCTATGCGGGCAGATACAGTCTATGCGAGGAAATTACCTCATTGCGGGTCCACCGGACCTATGCGGGTGAAATAGTCCCAGGAGTAGGATTGCTTAATGATACTACGGGCGGGTGGCCCTACTTTGATCATGAGCCTCCTATTTTTATGTAGTAAAGTATACTCTTTTTTACTCTCATTGTTAGTAAGGCACAATGTACTGTTATTTGAGTTATCATACATGTCTCCAGCTTTATTTTAGACTATATGATTTCATTTCAGTACTTTCAGTTTCACATACTTGGTACATATTTTGTACTGACCCCCTTCCCCGGGGGCTACGTTCATGCCGCAGGTAGAGTTAAACAGGTTGCTGATCCTCACTCTTAGGATCACTGTTCAGCTGTTGAGAAGCTCCATTACTCCGGAGGCTTATCTTTGGTTCAGATCCCTGGTATTGTCAGTTGTTGTACATTCAAGGGTGTCACGCCCCGACTTTTCCTAAGTCTTTACTTAGGGCGTGATGGCACCTGTACAATTATTTTCCACCAGGAGCACCATTTAATTCTCTTTATTTAGAAATTTAAACTTATATTCAAATACGGAGCTATTAATAAAATAACAATAAAGAAATTTGTTTATGACTTTATTGAAAATATAACGCGAGCCCATGCTCGTGCAAATATTGTTTCTACATAGACATACTGACAAATATTATTCTAAGTTGGAAGGGAGACCATTCCACACGGACATTTCTCGAGACATTGGGCCGACATTACGAACTGTGAGTACCAAGCCCGAAACAATGGACTTGGTATGACAAGAGGCTGCGGGACGATCGCTAGCCTTGGCGTGGAGTCTTTCCTCTATCACGCTTTCCTGAAACATGTTAAATAAAGAGTCAGCCCTACCATCTGGGGCTGAGTGAGAACCTTACCCTGCAATTCAAAGTAACACCACAATATTCCAAGCGCAATCACATTATAACGTAATAAGCATATTGCAAAACATATCAGGTTACAACATTTTTAAATATGCAACAACTCCTCATAGGAAATTCTCGGTTTAACTAACACTTCATTTTATCCCGTATTGTACGTTAAGACTTTCCCATGCATTTCCACATGTTTATTACATTTATATATTTGTGAACGCGTATTCACTTTTCATATTTATATATAGGTGAACATGTATTCATCTTTCATATTTGTTGCGGCGTGCAACCCGATCCATTATATTTACGTATTTGTGAACACGTATTCACTTTACGTTTTGTTGCGGCGTGCAACCCGATCCATTATATTTACGTATTTGTGAACGCGTATTCACTTTACGTTTTGTTGCGGCGTGCAGCCCGATCCATTATATTTACGTATTTGTGAACGCGTATTCACTTTACGTTTTGTTGCGGCGTGCAACCCGATCCATTATGTTTACGTATTCGTGAATGCGTATTCACTTTACGTTTTGTTGCGGCGTGCAACCCGACCCATTATATTTACGTATTTGTGAACGCGTATTCACTTTACGTTTTGTTGCGGCGTGCAACCCGACCCATTATATTTATATTTATATATTTATGTGAACACGTATTCACTTTTCATATTTTTCAGAAGATCGAATAAATAATATTCTCTTTCCCAACATTCTGTCATTCATACTTGTAACGATTATAACTTTTTAACCATAACTCCAACTAAGGTGTTTCTCAAGCGGAAACTAAGGTAAGACGGGGATCTTTCACTTTGCCAAATTTCATTTAAAACTACTTTGGGTAACTACCACAAATTTATCCTCAAAACAGCCCCATAAAATTTGTTTCGGCAGAATCTTTATTAAACAACACCCAATCTTAGAATAGTCATAACTCCTAATCTGTAAACCCGTTCAAGCCCCATAAAATCTCAAAACGACGAGAATAGAGAGCTACACGTCTCCATGTGAACCATCCTTTCATATTCTGTACCATTTGGTACAGTTTTACACTTTTATTCGCTGCCCTTCCTGGATCTCGATAGATCCGAGACAGAAACTTTAAACAGCGATAACTCTCAATCCGTAAGTCGGATAGACCCCCGTAAGGTCTCAAAATGTCCACAACAAAGATATATAGAACTTTCATTTAGAAACAATTTTCATATTCTCCACATATTAGTACAGTTTTACGTTTCAACGTCCTGCCCTTCTGGATTCCGACGAATCCGAGGCAGCAACTTCAAACTACAATAACTCTCAACTCGTAAGTCCGTTATAATATATCTTTATATATATCTGTCCGTAACAGAGAGATTTACAACCATGTAAATTTTCATATAATTCTAATAAGTAAAACTCAATAAAAACAGTCCGTAATTATGCCTTTCCGAATTTCGGCCAAATCTAAGGCAGATACTTTGAACTATGATAACTTTCAAACCGTATGTCCATTTTACCTCATTTTTGGTTCTATATGATCATAATAGAGAGGTGTACCACTCTTCCGAATTTCATCAAATTCTAACAATTATAACTCAGTGAGAACAGTTCGTAAAGTTCATGACGCAACTAGTTGTCTAAACAATCAAAAGTTCAATATTTCTTTTCAATACTCAATTCTTATTCTAACATGTATTGAACTTAAAATAAAGGATGTTACCAAGAATTTCTGAGTGAGAAAACTCACCTTGTAAGTGTGAAGATTATTGTTGTGTGGTTGCTAAAATTATCCTTACTCTTTAGTATTTTGCTTCTTGTTCTTCTTGCCCTCTTGGTATTTTTTCCTCTTCTTTTCACTTGTTTTTTCCTGATTTTCTAACCTTTATGTTATGTACTTTGTTTGTGTGTAAATACAATGTATAAGTGGAGAGTTTTCTATAACCTATGGGAGGTGGAATGACAAGAGTTGGAGGGGAAATGAAAAGGGGGGAAGGAGGGGAAATGGACGTACGTGTGCTGCATGTTTCTTCTATCTTTTTTTTTTTTTTTTTGGTTCACTTTTGGTTTTTTTGTTTTTGTTATTTTCATTTTTATACATCTATTTATCCAACTTTAACACTAACTCCATCCCATGCAATTTATTCTTTGTTTTCTTATATATATGTATTTTTATTAACCCAACCACAACTATATATTATTATTATTTTTTTCCGGATTTTACATTCTCTCCTCCTTAAGCAACATTCTTCCTCGAATGTGAATAAAATAAATAACATAATCACATAGACACAATAATGTTTATTGTTATTGTAACACTAATTTGGGGCTTCACATTCTTCCTTCCTTAAGAAGCATTCGTCCTCGAATGGGAATAAGGTTGTAACATATGCATATAGACACGCAAATGACACACACATGAAGTACTATGTAACACTTTTTTTTTATTACCTTAGTCAAATAGGAATGAATATTTGACTTTCATCGCCTCTTCCGCTTCCCAAGTGGCTTCCTCTGTGGAGTGATTCCCCCATAGGACTTTCACGGAAGCAATATCTTTATTTCTAAGGCGTTGGACCTTTCTATCAAGTATTTCTACCGGAGCCTCTTCATATTGAAGCTCTTTATTAAGAACTATCTCCTGGGGAAGGATGACGTGACTTGGATCGTGCAAGTATTTTCGTAACATTGACACATGGAATATCGGATGCACTGCTTCCAGCTCTTGTGGAAGTGCTAATTCGTAAGCCACATTCTCAACTCTTCGCAAGATCTCATATGGCCCAATAAACCTTGGGCACAATTTCCCTTTCTTACCAAAGCGCATCACTCCCTTCATTGGGGACACTTTTAAAAATACTTTCTCCCCCTCTTGGAATTCAAGATCTCTTTTCCGATGATCCGCATAGGACTTATGACGGCTATGAGCTGTTTTGATCCGCTCCCGAATCATCTGTACCTTATCATTTGTTTCTTGAATGACTTGGTCCGAGCAGTTGTGTCTACCCACTCGAACCATCCAAGTGGAGACCTACATTTCGTCCATATAATGCTTTAAGCGGGGCCATTTGTATGCTAGAGTGAAAACTATTGTTGTGGCGAACTCAATTAGACATAGATGGTCGACCAACTTCGCGAAAATCTAACACACAAGATCGCAACATGTCCTCGAGTGTTTGAATTGTTCGCGACTTGCCCATCTGTTTGCGGGTGGAAAGTCGTGCTTAACTTAACTTTTGTCGAGACCTGCTGGAAACTTTGCCAAAAGTGTGAGATGAGCGGAACCCTATCTGAAATAATTTGTAAAGGAATCGTGTAACGCACAATCTCCTTCAAATAAATGCGTGCGTCTTGTGGTGCGCGTACGTAGTCTTGACCAGGTAAGAAATGGGCTGACTTTGTAAGCCGATCAACAATCACCCAAATAGAATCATACCCTTCTCGAGTTTTGGTAGTCGATTACAAAATCCATATGAATCGCCTCTCATTTCCACATGGGGACTCGATGTCTGAAGTAATCCGCCGAGTTTTGATGTTCATCTTTCACTGTGACATATAAGACACCTCGACAAACTCCGCAACATCTTTCTTCATCCCGTCCCACCGATGGTGCCTTGAGGTCTGATACATTTTTGTTGACCACGGATGAATGGAATATCTTGTGGTGTGACCTCATCTAAGATCTTCCTCCTTAGATCCTTTACCTTAGAAACACATAACCTACCCTATAGAAGAGGTTCCGTCATTATCTCCCAATGTAAGCGTGAAGGTTTTCCTGTTGGATCCTCTACGAAATCCAACAAACTCGTATCCTCAAACTGACTTTCTTTTATTTACGAAGGTAAGGCGATTGCGAGGTATCATGTACCACCACCCTACCTTCAGATCTCGATTAAACTAACCGAGGTTTCCCGATCTTTGTACCTCACGAACAATACCCTCTTTTGTATTGCCAAATGGGCCAAGTTGCCCGTTGATCTCTCTTGAGTCGTCGACCACGTTGGCTTTCGGGATGGTAAAGAATACTAAGGTCATAACCTTAAGCAACTCTAACCATCTTCTTTGTGGAGATTCAAATCCTTCTGCGTGGTTATGTCTGCAAACTCTTATGATCTGTAAATATGTCCACATGCACACCATACAAATAATGTCTCCATATTCGTAAGGCACACACCACATGACTAATTCCAAGTCATGAGTTGGGTAATTCTTCTCATCTATCTTCAATGTCTAGATGCATACGCGATAACCTTTCCAATGCGCATCAAGACACATCCTAACCCAACTCTAGAGGCATCGCGATAGACTATGAACCCTTCGTCCCGATGGTAGGGTTAGGGGTGCGATGAGTCAACAATTCCTTTAGTTTCTGAAAACTTGCTTCACATGTTTCTGACCACTGGTACTTAACCGTTTTTTGAGTCAACCGGGTCAAGGGAGCAGCAAGACTAGAAAAACCTTTTACGAATCTTCTATAATACCCAACCAAACCTAAGAAACTTCTAACCTCTGTCAGAGTGGTCGGTTTTGGCCAGTTCTTCACTGCTTCTATCTTCTGGGGGTCTACCATAATTCCATCCCTTGACACAACATGACCCAAAAAGGCTACCTTTTCCAACCAAAATTCACACTTTGAAAATTTAGCATATAGTTTCTCATGTTTCAAGACTTGAAGCACTACCCTCAGATGTTCTTCATGTTCTTCAACAGTCTTATTGTAAATTAGGATATCATCTATGAACACGATCACGAACAAATCTAGGAATGGTTTGAAGATTCTGTTCTTTAAATCCATAAAAGTCGCTGGGGCATTGGTTAACCCAAAAGACATGACCAAGAACTCATAATGGCCGTATCGGGTTCTAAAGGCTGTTTTGGATATATCATATGGATTTATTTTCAGCTGATGATATCCCGAACGGAGATCAATCTTGGAAAAATAGCTAGCTCCCTGAAGTTGGTCAAAAATCATCGATTCTTGGTAATGGGTATCGGTTCTTGATCGTGACCTTATTGAGTGCCGATAATCGATGCACGTTCGGAGCGATCCGTCTTTCTTTTTCACAAACAGATGGTGCACTGAGAAACACTAGGCCTTATAAAGCCTTTATCCGTAAGATATTTAAATTGTTCTTTTAACTCCTCAATTAATTTGGGCCATTCGATATGGAGGAATAGAAATGGGTCTTGTACGGAATTAACTCTATAGCAAACTCCACTTCTCTATCAGGAGGAAGACTGGAAGATCTTCGGGAAAAACCTCGGAAAATTTGAACAATAGGGACATCATTCAACTGTGGGATTCTTTTTGGGTATCCACTATATTAGCCGATATGCGTAATCCACTGCGTGACTTCTCAATAATTTTTGAGCCCCAGGTAGGAAATAAAGCGACACGAGGATATTCCAACCTACCCCTTATAACAACCACGGTTCTCGGGAAAAGTTAATCTCACTATCTTTCGTCGACAATCTAACATGGCATAACATGCCGACAACCAATCCATACCCAAAATGACGTGAAGTCTACCATATCAAGTAGTACTAGGTTCACCATTGTTCCTCCGCCGTTCACTTCAATGGGAAATTATTTACTACTGCAGAGGCCCAAATGAGGCCCTACTGGTGTCATAACCTCAACAGGTTCACTTAAATAAGAAGGTTCTACATGTAAATTCTTAGCAAAGCCCATTGACACATATGAAAATGTAGAGCCGGGATCGTATAATACAAATGCAAGAATACTCGAGACTAGCAAAATACCTGTGACCACCGCATTAGATGCTTCTGCCTCATTCCTCTGGGGCAAAGCGTAGAGCCGATTAGAATTGTTGGGTTGTTGACCTCTGATGCGCGGTAAGATGCACACACTTTAAACGCAAGTGAACGTTATCGTGACAAGTAATATAGTCTTGATAAGACCGAACATCGTCCTCTAGGATTAGGGTTCAAGTACCAACTATCTATTTTTTGGTATCTATTTGGTAAATTGATATTTCGAATTGTTGTTTATAACTACGAATTATAAAAGCTATTTAAATATAAAGGTTTATTTCAGTTGTGATGAGAATAGGGCTTCCATGTATCCTTACTATCCGCTTATGCTACTTACTAATGCATTAACTTATGGTATTCTTCTTTTGGAGAAAGCAGGTTTACGAAATCGTTTTATACTCCCGTTAGGGTTATATAAACACTCAACCCCAGTATCGCACCTTACCTACCTTTCGGTGATAAGGATAACTTTATAGGAGGATTAAGAACAAAAACCTAGTTGACCGTCACGCACAATGCGCAAAATTAGGGTTTTTAAGCCTCTCATCAACGCTACATAAATAATTGAGGTATTTTCATCCCCAATCCAAGAATGTCTACCCAACTTACAGCATATTCACAATCCCCCCTTTTCAGAATCTGATTAGAAATCATATAGTGATAATTAGTTGTCAATTAATTACCAAGAATTCAACTCAATTATTGGATAGATCTCACAATAAGAAAAATAACCATAAGCATGCATTAATTTATAACATAAGTCTCTAGCAATTCAACATGGAAAACCCTATAAGAGAATTAGTTCCTAGTCATTGATATGACAAGAACTAATTCCATGTTCATCATACAAAATAGAAATAAAGAACAAAAAAGGGAAAAGAAGTTACTAAACTAATGGTATCCAATCTCCAAGCAAAAGTCTTGTGTTGTGCAAGAAGGGAACCTCAGCGCCTAGGGTTCTCCTTTTATAGTCGCAAACCGCCTCCTCTTTTCCTTGAGTTGGCCAATTTCGTCAAAGACCTAATTTTTTCAGCGTCGGCGCGCGCCAGTGAAGGCCATGGCTGGAGTTCTGCAATCCGTCGGGTGTTTGGCGTCGCGGCCCGATATCTGGCTGCAGCGCGCGCGCTGCATCTTCTGTAGCTCCTCGGATGTTTAGCGCGCGCCACGATTTTCTGTCTCGAGGCGTCGCGGCACAGTCTTCGACCTCATGGATAGTGGCGCCGTTCGCTGATCGCAGGGAGGCCGCGCGTGCTGTGATGGATTTCACCCTCGTTCGCCACTTTCTCTGTTTCAGCTCTGGCATCTCCTCTTGTGCCCTCTATGACCGCTTTTTCCGCCAGTTGGACATTTTCACCACTTTGACTCACTAGAAAGGAAAACTATCCTAATACGACACTGAGATGTGCAAAACGGGACAAAAGACTAACTAAAACTGACTCAAAAGGTGTATATAAAATACACGATCAAATACCAAACTTAACCTTTGCTCGCCTCGAGCAAAGATAGAAAGAAAACGAAATAAAAGACTCAAAGAAAGCGAAAAATAAAAGACTCACTGCCATTGATTACTTTTCTTTGCAATAGTGTTAACTAGAAAAACATGAAGGTTAGCAAAATAATATGCGAGGAACATATAGCATGAAATTTTCAAAGACACTAAACATGAAGCTAAATATTTCGCAAACTCATATTCATCATGCTTAATGGAAGTCAATATACTAAATCATGCATGTAAATTCAAGAATTCCTATGGCATGCTTACTTGCTATTCTCCACTAATTCTGGATATGCATAAAAGAGATCTTCAGGACTTTAAGGGTTGTAATGTAGGCTTAGGTAGGGGTTGGTAAAAATAGGCATTTAGGCTCATTTTTGTGTACCATAAGCTCTTTAGCTTTTAAGTATTTCCCTTTTCTTTTTGTTCTTTTCTTCATTTCGATTTTATCCTTCCCCTCTTTTGTTTTGGGAGAGTGAAGTATCTAATAATGACAAGCACCCCCAAACTTAGGCTTTTGCCTATTTCTTATTACTTTTGTATTGGGGTCTGTGACTTATTCACTCTTTTTGTCTTTTTTTTTTAACACAATGTATTCCACTATTTCATATTTTCACTTATGGTATAATTTGTGGGAATATAGGGTGTCAAAGAAGAAGTTTCAAATTTAGGCTCAATGGGGCTGACTAGGGATATTTTTAAAGTACAGGATAGAAAAGAATGGTAAGAATTGGCTATCAAAGAAATGCACGAGTCATCTCCTAACATGCATATCCTAACTATTTCGCCTCAAATAGCAAGCAATCATAACACATAAGTATTTATCATTTAGCATGCATAACTCAAGCAAGAGACTCCAAATAGGCATTTACGTGAGTTTTTGGCATATCTAACTTAAGTGTTTAGATAGTTGCTTCAATTCCTTTACATTATTCCACCTTACTTCACTAGGTGTTTCTATCAACTACAGCATACATGATCTTTGACAGACAATTATGACTCAAAAAGAAAAAATTTTGGTGACTCAAAATAAACATAAAACAATCAAAAAGACTTAACTAAAACATAACATGACACACAAATAAAACACCCCCAAACTTAAATCACACATTGTCCCCAATGTGTGTAGACTCAAAGACAGTAAAAGAAATAAGACACTTACAAACTTTGGCTAAAATGGTGGTGGTGGCGGTGGATAATGCATCGACCATTGGTTGAACAAGGAACTCAACTCGTTGATTTGTTGCCTTGTTTCTTGCATCCTTGTACTCGTGTCCAAGGTGCATCATCCTCATCCGATTTTGATACAATTGCTCCATTGTGGGCGTTGGAGGTTCTGCTCGTGGTTGGCGGTGGCTGAGTCCCGCCTCATATCGAGCCCTATTTCGGCTCATCTTCGCCCATGGCGGCCTCTGCTGCTTCTGCTGCTGCTGGTTGTACTCTCCGTCTGGTTGTTGGGGGGCTTGGGTCCGGGAAAGAGTGCACTATCCCATAGGACACGGGCAGTTGGTTTCTTTCATGAGTATCCGTGGGTAGGATTGGGACCGCACTCATGTGACATAGCTTGGTGATAACTGAGCCATGTCCCAATCCGCCTGTTGTTACCAACCTGCTGATTTCCTCAATGCTCTGCACTATTTCTTTCCCCACATCAATCCTCAACCCCCTCATAATTCCATATATCAGTTTAATCCTATCCTCTGGCACTCTGGTGAAGTGTGTGGATGGAATCATGCGGGCGCTGACGAAATATAGCCAACCTTTGGCTACTTTGTTGAATCGCACTGCTCAATGCTCTTGACCCATTTCTTCCAATATCAAAACAGCCCGTGGTAGCTCGCGGTTCTGCAACGACATTCCATCGATGTGGTGGTCTTCTAGACCATGTTCTAAAGTGATTCCAATCACTTCTTTCTTCAACATCAACCGTCTTCAATTGTGCATTTACATTCTCTGCTGTCACAGACACATAAGCTCCCCTAACAAAGCATCCTCTTTCCACCTTCTCCGGAAAGTTGACATAAAATTCACGCACCATTGTTGTGTTTACTGGTGCTATCTTCTCCGGATTTACGAATCTCCTCCACCCCCTTAACTCAATCATAGCCCGGATGGGCTCATAAACATCTTCCTCCCCATGACTCCTCCGGTAGTCCATTCCCTTCGGTATTATGGGTCTGGTATCAAGCTTTTTGTATCTTTGGAAGGCTTCGTAGCTTACAAACCTAGTATTATCATAATGTGGGGTTGGGGTGGATGTGGAGCCTCTTCTCTTCCTGGTGGCCATGGTTTAAAATAGTTTCTGGAGCTTTCAATTTAGTGGCACAATGTTTCTTACACAATCAACAACTAGCAGCGAACACAACACCCCCAAACTTCAATTCTTCTACCCACTACCCACACTCCTTTTCTACTCTTTTCTCCAAACTTCACAATCAACTTTTTAGTACCCAACTACTTCAACTACAATACTCCTTCAAACTACTACCTCCTGTGACTTCAGTAAAGGATTCAAGAACAGAAAAAAGGATTACCTTTTTTATGAGAAGATTCAAGCTTGTTCTTGTTTCAATTGGTGGCTTGAGGCTATGGAATGGAGCTTTGTTGTTTGAGATAGCTACGGGTTTTTAGGAATTTAAGAGTTTTGGTTGTGGTTGGGTTGGATTTGTGGAAGATTTGTGGGCAAATTTTCGGATTTTCGTGGGTTTTGGAAAGGAAGGGTTAGGTTTTTGAAATTGGATTTGGGGAAAATCTGATTCTGGGCGTTTAAGTTCTAGATTCCCGCTTCGGCGCCGCGGCCCTGCTTTTGGCGCCGCGGCGCCCAATCATCTGCGCTCCTTCGGGACTTTCTGCGCCGGCCATTCTGGCGCGCGGCTAAACTTGGCATATTTTCCGATTTCAGCGCGCGCGCAAACTGCGCTGTTCGCTTCTTTTGGCGTCGCGGTCCTGCTCACCGCCGCATGGCTACCCGATTTTCTGGAAATTCTGGCTTTTCTTCAGTTTTTTTCGCCTTCAGTTTATTTCCTTGTACCTGTCAATCACAGCACAAACACAAGACCCCAAGACCGTGAGACTGTTCTTAGACAAAATAAAATAAACTAAAGACAAAATTTAAAATAACATAATTGAAAACGTTGGGTTGCCTCCCAACAAGCGCTGTCTTTAACGTCTTTTAGCCGGACGCAATTAACCGGTACGAGTGCTCATTGGACCCTTCTGCGAACTACTTGCAATTCGCAGATTTATTGCTATAGGTCTCAATTTCCCTATAACTATTTGTTCAAACAAGAGCCTTAAACATATAAGTATCCCCCAAGTGCACAAGATTGGTTTGTCTTTTAGGCTTTTTATAGTGTAGGAATCCGTGAAATTCTCTGCATCTCTTAACTCTGGGGGGTGCCCTTGATGATATGGGCTTCCTAATTGGGGATCAGCCGTGATAGCTAGTGGTGTTTCTTCTGTAATAGGTGCAAGAAAAAGGATTTCTCTGAGTCGAAGGTAAATAATTGGATCTGCAACCTTTTCCTTTCTACACCAACTATCTCGCTTGATTCCTCAATAGTTGGGTTTGGTTCGTGCTCTCAAATTCTTGTTATTTGTAAAAATGATCATGCGAGTTCTCCTATTTGCATTCCGACTTCTTTATGGCCAATCTCATTTCGTCCATGAATCGCGCTGATACTTAGTGAGATCGAGTATGACTTCGCAATTCCTCTCTCTCTTCCTTTATGGTTGGAGCTCGATCGTATTGTGGTAGAAATCCATGTCTTGAGGATCACGAGATGCATCAAAACCAACAACGGATCACGGCACCTTGTTTTCACACAATAAATACATAAAACGAAAAAGAATAAAATAAAATAGAATAAATAAAACATATAAAAATTAACAAAGAGTAAAAACCAAATTAGAAATTAAAAATAGATAAATTTGATATTGAACTATGCCTAATCCCCGGCAACGGCGCCAAAAACTTGATGCGCGGTAAGATGCACACACTTTAAACGCAAGTGCGTTATCGTGACAAGTAGTATAGTCTTGATAAGACCGAATATCGTCCTCTAGGATTAGGGTTCAAGTACCAACTATCTATTTTTTTGGTATCTATTTGGTAAATTGATATTTCGAATTGTTGTTTATAACTACGAATTATAAAAGCTATTTAAATATAAAGGTTTATTTCAGTTGTGATGAGAATAGGGCTTCCATGTATCCTTACTATCCGCTTATGCTACTTACTAATGCATTAACTTATGGTATTCTTCTTTTGGAGAAAGCAGGTTTACGAAATCATTTTATACTCCCGTTAGGGTTATATAAACACTCAACCCCAGTATCGCACATTACCTACCTTTCGGTGATAAGGATAACTCTATAGGAGGATTAAGAACAAAAACCTAGTTGACCGTCACGCACAATGCGCAAAATTAGGGTTGTTAAGCCTCTCATCAACGCTACATAAATAATTGAGGTATTTTCATCCCCAATCCAAGAATGTCTACCCAACTTACAAAGATATTCACAATCCCCTTTCTAATCGATTAGAAATCATATAGTGATAATTAGTTGTCAATTAATTACCAAGAATTCAACTCAATTATTGGATAGATCTCACAATAAGAAAAATAACCATAAACATGCATTAATTTATAACATAAGTCTCTAGCAATTCAACATGGAAAACCCTATAAGAGAATTAGTTCCTAGTCATTGATATGACAAGAACTAATTCCATGTTCATCATACAAAATAGAAATAAAGAACAAGAAAGGGAAAAGAAATTACTAAACTAATGGTATCCAATCTCCAAGCAAAAGTCTTGTGTTGTGCAAGAAGGGGAACCCTCAAAAACTGCCTAGGGTTCTCCTTTTATAGGCTGCAAACCGCCTCCCTCTTTTCCTTCAGGCCTGGCCCAGAATTTCGTCAAAAGACCTAATTTTTCCGCGTCGGCGTCGCCTGACATGCGCGCGGCCGGAGTTCGCAATCCGTCGGGTGTTTTGGCGCGCGGCCCGATTTTTTGTCGAGGGCACGCGCGCCGAGTCTTCGACCTCTCGATAGTGGCGCGCCGACTCGCTGATCGAGGCGCGGCGCTGGTCTGGATTTCACCCTCGTTCGCCACTTTCTCTGTTTTCAGCTCTGGCATCTCCTCTTTTGCCCTCTTTTAGCTCCTTTTCCGCCATTTGGCCATTTTAACCACTTTGACTCAATAGAAAGGAAAACTATCCTAATACAACACTTATATGTGCAAAACGGGACAAAAGACTAACTAAAACTGACTCAAAAGGTGTATATAAAATACACCGATCAAATACCCCCAAACTTAACCTTTGCTCGCCCTCGAGCAAAGATAGAAAGAACGAAATAAAAGACTCAAAGAAACGAAAAATAAAAGACTCACTGCCATTGATTACTTTTGCTGCAATAGTGTTAACTAGAAAAACATGAAGGTTAGCAAAATAATATGCAGGAACATATAGCATGAAATTTTCAGCACACTAAACACATGAAGCTAAATATTTCGCAAACTCATATTCATCATGCTTAATGGAAGTCAATATACTAAATCATGCATGTAAATTCAAGAATTCCTATGGCATGCTTACTTGCTATTCTCCACTAATTCTGGATATGCATAAAAGAGATCTTCAGGACTTTAAGGGTTGTAATGTAGGCTTAGGTAGGGGTTGGTAAAAATAGGCATTTAGGCTCATTTTTGTGTACCATAAGCTCTTTAGCTTTTCAGTATTTCCCTTTTCTTTTTGTTCTTTTCTTCATTTCGATTTTATCCTTCCCCTCTTTTGTTTTGGGAGAGTGAAGTATCTAATAATGACAAGCACTGAACTTAGGCTTTGCCTATTTCTTATTACTTTTGTATTGGGGTGCTGTGACTTATTCACTCTTTTTGTCTTTTTTTTTAACACAATGTATTCCACTATTTCATATTTTCACTTATGGTATAATTTGTGGGAATATAGGGTGTCAAAGAAGAAGTTTCAAATTTAGGCTCAATGGGGCTGACTAGGGATATTTTTAAAGTACAGGATAGAAAAGAATGGTAAGAATTGGCTATCAAAGAAATGCCTGAGTCATCTCCCTAACATGCATATCCTAACTATTTCGCCTCAAATAGCAAGCAATCATAACACATAAGTATTTATCATTTAGCATGCATAACTCAAGCAAGAGACTCCAAATAGACAGATTCTGTGAGTTTTTGGCATATCTAACTTAAGTGTTTAGATAGTTGCTTCAATTCCTTTACATTATTCCACCTTACTTCACTAGGTGTTTCTATCAACTACAGCATACATGATCTTTGACAGACAATTATGACTCAAAAAAGAAACAAATAATTTTGGTGACTCAAAATAAACATAAAACAATCAAAAAGACTTAACTAAAACATAACATGACACACAAATAAAACACCCCCAAACTTAAATCACACATTGTCCCCAATGTGTGTAGACTCAAAGACAGTAAAAGAAATAAGACACTTACAAACTTTGGCTAAAATGGTGGTGGTGGCGGTGGATAATGCATCGACCATTGGTTGAACAAGGAACTCAACTCGTTGATTTGTTGCCTTGTTTCTTTGTCCTTGTACCATCGTGTCCAAGGTCCGCATCATCCTCATCCGATTTTGATACAATTGCTCCATTGTAGGCGTTGGAGGTTACGCTCGCTGGTTGGCCGGTGGCTAGGTCCTGCCTCATATTGAGCCCCTATTTCAGGCTCATCTTCGTCCATGGCGGCCTCTGCTGCTGCTGCTGCTGCTGCTGGTTGTACTCTCCGTTTGGTTGTTGGGGGGCTTGGGTCCGGGAAAGAGTGCACTATCCCATAGGACACGGGCAGTTGGTTTCTTTCATGAGTATCCGTGGGTAGGATTGGGACCGCACTCATGTGACATAGCTTGGTGATAACTGAGCCATGTCCCAATCCGCTTTGTTATTACCAACTCGCTGATTTCCTCAATGCTCTGCACTATTTCTTTCCCCACATCAATCCTCAACCCCCTCATAATTCCATATATCAGTTTAATCCTATCCTCTGGCACTCTGGTGAAGTGTGTGGATGGAATCATGCGGGCGCTGACGAAATATAGCCAACCTTTGGCTACTTTGTTGAATTGGCACCTGTTCAATGCTCTTGACCCATTTCTTCCAATATCAAAAACAGCCCCATGGTAGCTCACGGTTCGCAGCGACATTCCATCGATGTGGTCGCTTCTAGACCATGTTCTAAAGTGATTCCAATCACTTCTTTCTTCAACATCAACCGCCTTCAATTGTGCATTTACATTCTCTGTCACACACATAAGCTCCCTAACAAAGCATCCTCTTTCCACCTTCTCGGAAAGTTGACATAAAATTCACGCACCATTGTTGTGTTTATCGGTGCTATCTTCTCCTGATTCTGAATCTCCTCCACCCTTAACTCAATCATAGCCCGGATGGGCTCATAAACATCTTCCTCCCCATATGACTCCCTCTGGTAGTCCATTCCCCTTTCTGGTATTATGGGTCTGGTATCAAGCTTTTTGTATCTTTGGAAGGCTTCGTAGCTTACAAACCTAGTATTATCATAATGTGGGGTTGGGGTGGATGTGGAGCCTCTTCTCTTCCTGGTGGCCATGGTTTAAAATAGTTTCTGGAGCTTTCAATTTAGTGGCACAATGTTTCTTACACAATCAACAACTAGCAGCGAACACAACACCCCCAAACTTCAATTCTTCTACCCACTACCCACACTCCTTTTCTACTTTTTTCTCCAAACTTCACAATCAACTTTTTAGTACCCAACTACTTCAACTACAATACTCCTTCAAACTACTACCTCCTGTGACTTCAGTAAAGGATTCAAGAACAGAAAAAAAAATTACCTTTTTTATGAGAAGATTCAAGCTTGTTCTTGTTTCAATTGGTGGCTTGAGGCTATGGAATGGAGCTTTGTTGTTTGAGATAGCTACGGGTTTTTAGGAATTTAAGAGTTTTGGTTGTGGTTGGGTTGGATTTGTGGAAGATTTGTGGGCAAATTTTCGGATTTTCGTGGGTTTTGAGAGGAAGGGTTAGGTTTTTGAAATTGGATTTGGGGAAAATCTGATTCTGGGCGTTTTAAGTTCTGGATTCCCGCTTTGGCGCCGCGGCCCTGCTTTTGGCGCCGCGGCGCCCAATCATCTGCGCTCCTTCGGGACTTCTTGCGCCGCGGCATTCTGACGGGCCGCGGCTAAACTTGGCATATTTTTCAGTTTAGCGCGCTAAACGCGCTAAACTGCGCTGTTGATTCTTTTGGCGTGGTCGCTCGCGGCGCCGCGGCTACCCGCTTTCGAAATATCGCTTTTCTTGATTTTTCGCCGCTTTATTTCCCTGTACCTGTCAATCACAGCACAAACACAAGACCCCAAGACCGTGAGACTGTTCTTAGACAAAATAAAATAAACTAAAGACAGAATTTAAAATAACATAATTGAAAACGTTGGGTTGCCTCCCAACAAGCGCTGTCTTTAACGTCTTTTAGCCGGACGCAATTAACCGGTACGAGTGCTCATTGGACCCTTCTGCGAACTACTTGCAATTCGCAGATTTATTGCTATAGGTCTCAATTTCCCTATAACTATTTGTTCAAACAAGAGCCTTAAACATATAAGTATCCCCCAAGTGCACAAGATAGGTTTGTCTTTTAGGCTTTTTATAGTGTAGGAATCCGTGAAATTCTCTGCATCTCTTAACTCTGGGGGGTGCCCTTGATGATATGGGCTTCCTAATTGGGGATCAACCGTGATAGCTAGTGGTGTTTCTTCTGTAATACGTGCAAGAAAAAGGATTTCTACAGAGTTCAAGAAGGTAAATAATTGGATCTCTGCAACCTTTTCCTTTTCTACACCAACTATCTCGCCAGATTCCTCAATAGTTGGGTTTGGTTCAGGCTCCTCAAATTGCTGTTCGCTGTAAAAAATGACTGCGAGTTCTCCTATTTGCAGTTCCAGCTTCTTTATGGCCAATCTCATTTCGTCCATGAACTGCGCTTGATACTTAGTGAGACTGAGTATGACTTCTCGCAATTCCTCTCTCTCTTCCTTTATGGTTGGAGCTCGATCGTATTGACAGTAGAAATCCATGTCTTGAGGATCCCTGAGATGCATCAAAACCAACAACGGATCACGGCACCCTTGTTTTCACACAATAAGTACATAAAACGAAAAAGAATAAAATAAAATAGAATAAATAAAAACATATAAAAATTAACAAAGAGTAAAAACCAAATTAGAAATTAAAAATAGATAAATTTGATATTGAACTATGCCTAATCCCCGGCAACGGCGCCAAAAACTTGATGCGCGGTAAGATGCACACACTTTAAACGCAAGTGCACGTTATCGTGACAAGTAGTATAGTCTTGATAAGACCGAATATCGTCCTCTAGGATTAGGGTTCAAGTACCAACTATCTATTTTTTGGTATCTATTTGGTAAATTGATATTTCGAATTGTTGTTTATAACTACGAATTATAAAAGCTATTTAAATATAAAGGTTTATTTCAGTTGTGATGAGAATAGGGCTTCCATGTATCCTTACTATCCGCTTATGCTACTTACTAATGCATTAACTTATGGTATTCTTCTTTTGGAGAAAGCAGGTTTACGAAATCATTTTATACTCCCGTTAGGGTTATATAAACACTCAACCCCAGTATCGCACATTACCTACCTTTCGGTGATAAGGATAACTCTATAGGAGGATTAAGAACAAAAACCTAGTTGGCCACGTCGCGATGCGCAAAATTAGGGTTGTTAAGCCTCTCATCAACGCTACATAAATAATTGAGGTATTTTCATCCCCAATCCAAGAATGTCTACCCAACTTACAGCATATTCACAATCCCCCCCTTTCGGAATCTGATTAGAAATCATATAGTGATAATTAGTTGTCAATTAATTACCAAGAATTCAACTCAATTATTGGATAGATCTCACAATAAGAAAAATAACCATAAACATGCATTAATTTATAACATAAGTCTCTAGCAATTCAACATGGAAAACCCTATAAGAGAATTAGTTCCTAGTCATTGATATGACAAGAACTAATTCCATGTTCATCATACAAAATAGAAATAAAGAACAAGAAAGGGAAAAGAAATTACTAAACTAATGGTATCCAATCTCCAAGCAAAAGTCTTGTGTTGTGCAGAAGGGAACCTCAAAACCGCCTAGGGTTCTCCTTTTATAGTTTGCAAACCGCCTCCTCTTTTCCTTGTGCTGGCCAGAATTTCGTCAAAAGACCTAATTTTTCCGCGTCGGCGCCGCATGACAGCGCGCGGCCGGAAGTTCGCAATCCGTCGGGTGTTTTGGCGCGCAGCCGATTTTTTGTCGAGGGCACCGCGCGGAGTCTTGACCTCTGGATAGTGGCGCCATGCCGCTTGCAGTGCGAGGCGCGCGCTGGTTTGATTTCACCTCGTTCGCCACTTTCTGTGTTTCGACTCTGGCATCTCCTCTTTGCCCTCTTTAGCTCCTTTTCCGCCATTTGGCCATTTTAACCACTTTGACTCACTAGAAAGGAAAACTATCCTAATACAACACTTATATGTGCAAAACGGGACAAAAGACTAACTAAAACTGACTCAAAAGGTGTATATAAAATACACCGATCAACCTCCCTGACTCTGGCGGGGTTGGTTTCCCTGATTTCCCCTGTAGGCAGCTGTGGTTGCTTCTGACCTCCCCTGAATAGATTGAGTTTGGGTCCTCTTCTTGCAATCCCTGGCATAGTGGCACGACTCTCCACAATTATAACATGTCTTCCGTTAAGAGCCACATTCTCGGTGTGTTTTCTTTGACAAATCTTACAAATCGGTTTGTCGCCTCCGTGTTAGGGTTGGTGGCCTTGTCCTGCTACCTTGGTAATTAGACCAACTGTGCTTAGGCTTGAAATAAGATCGCCATGATTGGTTCGGTCCTGAAGATCCCTTACTAAACTCCTGCTTTTGATTTTGACTCTGGTTAAATGATCCTGACGTCCGAAATCTCTTCTGCGAATATTCTCTTTTTGCTTTAGCGAAACTTTCTACCCTCATTGTCATACCGACGATCTGAAGGTATGCCCGATAATGGGCTAATGTCACTACCTTCTCTTCCAAGTTTGGGTTTAAATCCTTAACAACTCTTTTGACCTTTTCCCTTTCTGTAGGAATAATATGTGTGTTGTATGCTGACAATCGGATGAATTAGGTATTGTATTCTATCACATTGCGGTCTCCTTGTTTCAACAGTTCAAACTCACGTCTGAGCGCATCTTTTCGGGAGTTAGGCATGTACTTTTCAGAACGCGGCTCAACTCCCCGCGTCATCGGTGGTGACATCGGAAAATGATTTCTTCTAAAATTTCTCCACCACACCCGTGTGTCGTCCACTAACCGTGCGATTACCAAATTGACGTCATGCGTCTCCACACATCCTCGTGTAAACAGTAGGTGTTCTACCTCATCGAGAAATACTATTGGGTTTGACTTGCAGTCCTTCCCTGTATAGATATGTTCCCTTCTTCTCACAAAATTTGCCCCATAGTCTATCTGGTACCTCTCCTACCTTTTCGGTCGGTGGTGCAGTCACATCTGGTTATTTTATCGTTGTACACTCCCTTCCACAATCCTTTGAAGGAGGTAGTACGAGAACCAAGTCTTTGAAAAGACTCAAGATAGGCACGAGAAGAGTATGAAAGAAGTGAAACTTTAGGATGTTATTCCGTTTACTTATTACTAAGGTGGCGCGCACACCATCGCAATAAGTAACCGTTCAAACACCCAACTCGAAGAAACTTCCTAGAATCTCCTAACCTGGTTTAGCTTTGATACCAACTTGTCACGCCCCGACTTTTCCTAAGTCTTTACTTAGGGCGTGATGGCACCTGGACAATTATTTTCCACCAGGAGCACCATTTAATTCTCTTTATTTAGAAATTTAAACTTATATTCAAATACGGAGCTATTAATAAAATAACAATAAAGAAATTTGTTTATGACTTTATTGAAAATATAACGCGAGCCCATGCTCGTGCAAATATTGTTTCTACATAGACATACTGACAAATATTATTCTAAGTTGGAAGGGAGACCATTCCACACGGGCATTTCCCGAGACATTGGAACTGACATTCTGAACCTGACGAGTACCAAGCCCGAAACAATGGACTTGGTATGACAAGAGGCTGCGGGACGATCGCTAGCCTTGGCGTGGAGCCTTTCCTCTATCACGCTTTCCTGAAACATGTTAAATAAAGAGTCAGCCCTACCATCTGGGGCTGAGTGAGAACCTTACCCTGCAATTCAAAGTAACACCACAATATTCCAAGCGCAATCACATTATAACGTAATAAGCATATTGCAAAACATATCAGGTTACAACATTTTTAAATATGCAACAACTCCTCATAGGAAATTCTCGGTTTAACTAACACTTCATTTTATCTCGTATTATACGTTAAGACATTCCCATGCATTTCCACATGTTTATTACATTTATATATTTGTGAACGCGTATTCACTTTTCATATTTATATATAGGTGAACATGTATTCATCTTTCATATTTGTTGCGGCGTGCAACCCGATCTATTATATTTACGTATTTGTGAATACGTATTCACTTCACATTTTGTTGCGGCGTGCAACCCGATCCATTATATTTACGTATTTGTGAACGCGTATTCACTTTACGTTTTGTTGCGGCGTGCAACCCGATCCATTATATTTACGTATTTGTGAACGCGTATTCACTTTACGTTTTGTTGCGGCGTGCAACCCGATCCATTATATTTACGTATTTGTGAACACGTATTCACTTTACGTTTTGTTGCGGCGTGCAACCCGATCCATTATGTTTACGTATTCGTGAACGCGTATTCACTTTACGTTTTATTGCGGCGTGCAACCCGGCCCATTATATTTACGTATTTGTGAACGCGTATTCACTTTACGTTTTGTTGCGGCGTGCAACCCGACCCATTACATTTATATTTATATATTTATGTGAACACGTATTCACTTTTCATATTTTTCAGAAGATCGAATAAATAATATTCTCTTTCCCAACATTCTTTCATTCATACTTGTAACGATTATAACTTTTTAACCATAACTCCAACTAAGGTGTTTCTCAAGCGGAAACTAAGGTAAGACGGGGATCTTTCACTGTGCCAAATTTCATTTAAAACTACTTTGGGTAACTACCACAAATTTATCCTCAAAACAGCCCCATAAAATTTGTTTCGGCAGAATTTTTATTAAACAACACCCAATCTTAGAATAGTCATAACTCCTAATCTGTAAACCCGTTCAAGCCCCATAAAATTTCAAAACGACGAGAACAGAGAGATACACGTCTCCATGTGAACCATCCTTTCATATTCTGTACCATTTGGTACAGTTTTACACTTTTATTCGCTGCCCTTCCTGGATCTCGATAGATCCGAGGCAGAAACTTTAAACAGAGATAACTCTCAATACGTAAGTCGTATATACCCCCGTAAGGTTTCAAAATGTCCATAACAAAGAGATCTAGAACTTTCAATTAGAAACAATTTTCATATTCCCCACAGATTAGTACAGTTTTACGTTTCAACGTCCTGCCCTTCTGGATTCCGACGAATCCGAGGCAGCAACTTCAAACTACAATAACTCTCAACTCGTAAGTCCGTTATAATAAATCTTTATATATATCTGTCCGTAACAGAGAGATTTACAACCATGTAAATTTTCATATAATTCTAATAATTAAAACTCAATAAAAACAGTCCGTAATTATGCCTTTCCGAATTTCGGCCAAATCTAAGGCAGAAACTTTGAACTATGATAACTTTCAAACCGTATGTCCATTTTACCTTATTTTTGGTTCTATATGATCATAATAGAGAGGTGTACCACTCTTACGATTTCATCAAATTCTAACAATTATAACTCAGTGAGAACAGTTCGTAAAGTTCATGACGCAACTAGTTGTCTAAACAATCAAAAGTTCAATATTTCTTTTCAATACTCAATTCTTATTCTAACATGTATTGAACTTAAAATAAAGGATGTTACCAAGAATTTCTGAGTGAGAAAACTCACCTTGTAAGTGTGAAGATTATTGTTGTGTGGTTGCTAAAATTATCCTTACTCTTTAGTATTTTGCTTCTTGTTCTTCTTGCCCTCTTGGTATTTTTTCCTCTTCTTTTCACTTGTTTTTTCCTGATTTTCTAACCTTTATGTTATGTACTTTGTTTGTGTGTAAATACAATGTATAAGTGGAGAGTTTTCTATAACCTATGGGAGGTGGAATGACAAGAGTTGGAGGGGAAATGAAAAGGGGGGAAGGAGGGGAAATGGACGTACGTGTGCTGCATGTTTCTTCTATCTTTTTTTTTTTTTTTTGTTTCTCTTTTGTTTTTTTTTTTCTTATTTTCATTTTTATCCATCTATTTATCCAACTTTAACACTAACTCCATCCCATGCAATTTATTCTTTGTTTTCTTATATATATGTATTTTTATTAACCCAACCACAACTATATATTATTATTATTTTTTTCCGGATTTTACAAAGGGTATGGCGGGGCCCTGTCCCATCACAATTGTTATTCTTAGAGGTCTGTAGTCATGTCTTGTGGATTGGGTTGTAAAGAAAAAAAAGATGTAACTGATGTTTTCGGGTTATGTATATTTTACGGAAGGTGGCCTTATCGGCTAGCCTGTTGATATTTAATGTCTAAGTATTTTTATGAGTTGTGTATGTTCCGCTGCTATTATCTGATATATACCTGAAAGGGGTGCCCAGGTAGGACACCAGTCGCGGGCCCGGGTCGTGACAAAAGTGGTATCAGAACAGATAGTCCTCGGAAAGTATCTACAGACCGTGTCTAGTCGAGTCTTGGTTATCGGTGTATTGTGCACCACATCTATAACCAGGAGGCTGCAGGACATTTAGGATTGATTTTCATTCTTCTCACTCTGAGATCGTGCGATAGAGCTGTGTTGTTAGGGTCGTCTCTCTCTAACGAGTTATGTTGATTGCAGCTACGAGAAAGGCAGCAGTGACCCAGGAAGGATTATGTGGATTGCGTATCCAGGTTGGTAATAATTGTAGTATAGTTGGTATTATTACATACATCTATACGGATTTATGTATGAGGGTCAGACGCGTGTTGCCTAGAATGATTTTAGATTACCAGGATTTGGTAAGGACTAAATAGATACCGGGAAGGTATGAAACAATTAATGAATTCTTGCCAAGGTTTTATATTTTATTTGAGATAATCAGGAGATGATGAGCTGTCTGAGAGGGTAATGGACCCTTAAGAAGTTATAATTAAGGGACTTAATGGAAGACTATGTTAATAGATTAAGCTATGTGGTATGATTAAGAGAACGGTACGGATGAGACCCGTATGGAGTAAGTATAGTTGTTGTGATCAAGACAACACGATTATGGTATTATGAGAAGTTATTGTACCCGTTTACGGGGGGACTGATAAGGTAGGCTTGGAGCATGGAAATTGCGAGCCTACGAATATTGATAACTGATCGGTGTATTTTATATACACCTTTTGAGTCAGTTTTAGTTAGTCTTTTGTCCCGTTTTGCACATATAAGTGTCGTATTAGGATAGTTTTTCTTTCTTTTGAGTCAAAGTGGTTAAAATGGCCAAATGGTGGAAAAGGAGAAAAAAGAGTGCAAAAGAGGAGATGCGAGCTGAAAGCAGAAAGTGGCAAGCGAGGAAAAATCGGACAGTACGCGGCTCTCACTGCGATCAGCGAGGCGCGGCACTATTCGAGAGGCTGCGAAGACTTCAGTATGGCGCCCTCGCAGCAGAATCTGAGCGCGGCCTAAACATCCGGGAGAGCTACAGAAGATCCGTAGCGGCTACCGAGCAGCCAGATATCAAGGCGCGGCGCCAAAACACCGACGAGTCAGAACTGGCGCGCGGCTGTTTGCGAGGCAGCGCGCTGAAAAATTAGGTCTTTTGACGAAATGCAGGCGGGCACGAAGGAAAAGAGGCGATTTGCGGCCTATAAAAGGAGAACCCTAGGCGGTTTTGAGGTTCCTCTTGCACAACACAAGACTTTTGCTTGGAGATTGGATACCATTAGTTTAGTAATTTCTTTTCCCTTTCTTGTTCTTTATTTCATTTTGTATGATGAACTTTGAATTAGTTCTTGTCATGTAGATTGCTAGGAACTAATTCTCTTAGAGGGCTTTCCATGTTGCATTGCTAGAAACTTTTGTTATGAATTATTGCATGCTTATTGTTATTTTTCTTATTGTGAGATCTATCCAATAATTGAGTGGAATTCTTGGTAAATAATTGACAACTAATTATCACTATATGATTTCTAATCAGTTACGAAAAGGGGATTGTGAATATCTTTGTAAGTTGGGTAGACATTCTTGGATTGGGGATGAAAATACCTCAATTATTTATGTAGCGTTGATGAGAGGCTTAACAACCCTAATTTTGCGCATTGTGCGTGACGGTCAACTAGGTTTTTGTTCTTAATCCTCCTATAAAGTTATCCTTATCACCGAAGGGTAGGTAAGGTGCGATACTGGGGTTGAGTGTTTATATAACCCTAACGGGAGTATAAAACGATTTCGCAAACCTGCTTTCTTCTAAAGAAGAATACCATAAGTTAATGCAATAGTAAGTAGTATAAGCGGATAGTAAGGATACATGGAAGCCCTATTCTCATCACATCTGAAGTAAATCTTTATATTTAAATAACTTTCATAATTCTTAGTTATAAACAACCAATCATTTATCAATTCGCCAAATAGATACTAGAAAATAGATAGTTGGTACTTGAACCCTAATCCTAGAGGACGATATTCGGTCTTATCAAGACTATACTACTTGTCACGATAACGTGCACTTGCGTTTAAAGTGTGTGCATCTTACCGCGCATCAAGTTTTTGGCGCCGTTGCCGGGGATTAGGCAATAGTTCAATATCAAATTTGTCTATTTTTAATTTCTAATTTGGTTTTTATTTTAATTTTTAATTTTTACGTTTTTCTTTTGAAAATTCGAGGTGTCGTGATTCCTTGTTGGTTTTGATTTATTTCAGGAATTTCTTAAGATATGGATTTTTACTGTCAATATGACAGAGAACCAACCATAGAGGAAGAGAGGGAGGAATTAAGAGAAACTATACTCAGCCTCACGAGGTACCAAAATCAGTTCATAGATGAAACAAGAATGGCCATGCAGAAATTGGAAACGCAAATAGCAGAGCTCGCGATCATATTCAACAGCGAAACATATGAAGAGCAATCTGCACCTGGGGTAGGCAATGAGGAAACACAATGTCAGGCAATCGACCTGAAGGATGCCGAATCAAGGGAGATAGAGAGTTCGCAGCGCAGCGCGCGAAAGTTCCGAGACAATACGAGAGCGGTCTGAGGTTACGGCATCCGAGGCGATCTGAGGAAAGTGGCGCGGCGCCTAAGATCGGGCCGCGGCGCGGAACCAATCGAAATCGGCACCGCGTGGCGGCCGCGCGGTGATGATACCATATCCTCGAAATTAAAAACATGCACCCGACAAGCAATTCTCGGTTGTGGAGGTCCTCAAACAATTGCAACTCAATATCCCGTTTGCTGAAGCATTAGAACAAATGCCGAGCTACGTCAAGTTCATGAAGGATGTGCTTAGCAAAAAGAGGAGGATAGAGGATTACGAAACAGTGATGTTGACTGAGGAATGTAGTGCCATCTTACAGAGACAACTGCCTCAGAAGTTACAAGACCCTGGGAGCTTTACCATCCCATGTACTATTGGGAAGTTTGAATGTCAGAAGGCACTGTGCGACCTAGGAAGCGAGCATAAATCGATGCCACTATCTAGTTTTCGCAAACTAGAAATGGGAGAAATCGGACCTCTGAACATCACCTCGCGGTTAGTGACGCTCAATTGTTCATCCGAGAGGAGTCATCGAAGATGTTTTAGTGAAGGTGGACAAATTCATCTTCCCCGCCGATTTCGTTATCTTAGACATACAAGATAACGATAAAATCCCCATCATACTTGGCAGACCCTTCTTAGCCACAGGACATGCGCTCATTGATGTTCACAAAGGGGAATTGAAGCTTCGAGTAGATGAAGAAGAGGTGATTTTCAATGTGTTTCGAGCAACAACTTTTTGAGGCCAAGGATAATCGCTCAACCATTGACCTTAGCGAAGAAGCGATGTCACCAAAGAATTCGGATATGATGATACGCTTGAAGAAATCACGACCACGTGGGATGATGATAGTAAAGCGATCGGATCGATGGAGTATGCAAATTGGATGAATGCTTATGAAAAATGGGATACAAGGAAGTATGAAGAGCTTGGGCCAGTACGGAAAGATCATTACCATCCAGAGAAGGCTCGAGTTAGAGTTAAAAACCCTACCCAATCATCTACAATACGATACCTAGGTGAAGAAAAAACCTTACGGTGATCATTTCATGCCACCTATCCACAGAAGAGATTGACAAGCGCTAAGAGTACTAAAGAATCACAAGCGGGCCATTGGATGGACATTAGCGGACATAAAGGATAAGTCCATCAACGATAATGCATAAGATCCGTCTAGATGAGGAAGCGGACCATCCATGAAGCCCAAAGCGACTAAACCCAAACATGAAAGAGGTAGTGAAAGGAAATCTTAAAATGGCTCGTGCGAGTAATCTACCCCATATCCGAAGCGATACATGGGTAAGCCAGTACAAGTGGTGCCTAAAAGGGTGGAATAACGGTGGTGACCAACGAAAGAAAGCGAACTCATACCTCGAGAACGGTCATGGGATGGAGAATTTGCATTGACTATCGCAGTTGAATAAAGCAACTAGAAAAGACCACTTCCGTTGCCATTCCTAGATCAAATGTTGGGCGGACTTGCGGGCATAACTACTATTGCTTTTGGATGGATACTCGGGGTATCACGGTTGCAATAGCCCCGAAGATCGTGAAAAGACCACATTCACTTGTCCTTTGGTACATTTGCATTGAAGGATGCCATTCGGACTGCAATGCACCTGCAACTTTTCAGAGGTGTATGATGGCAATTTTCTCATATATGGTAGAGAGAACTATAGAAATCTTTATGGATGATTTTTCGGTCTTTGGAGCATCATTCGATGAGTGTTTAAGGCATTTAGAAGCAGTGTTAAGCCGGTGCGAAGAATCTAACCTTGTGCTAAATTGAGAGAAGTGTCACCGTAGTAGCGAAGGAATCGTCTTGGGACACAAAATATCAAACCAAGGTATTGAGGTGGACAAAGCAAAGATTTACGTGATCGAAAATCTCCACCTCGATGCTCAACAAAAGTGAAGTTTCTCGACATGCGAGTTTTATAGAAGATTTATCAAGGATTTTTCAAAGGTCTCAAAGCCTCTTTCCACATTGCTAATGACGGGGGTTGCCTTCGACTTCAATAAAGAATGCTTATCCGCATTTCAAACGCTCAAGGAGAAGCTCATTTCAGCACCCATAGTCATTGCACCAAACTGGGAGCTCCCATTCGAACTAATGTGCGATGCAAGCGACTATGCAGTTGGAGCGGTGCTTGGACAGAGAATCGACAAGGTATTTAGATCCATCTATTATGCTAGTAAGACTCTAAACGCCTTACGATTAAATTATGCAACTCTTGAAAAGAACTACTAGCTATAGTATATGCTTTTGAGAAATTCAGGCCATACTTGATTGGGAATAAAGTGATAGTATACACTGACCACTCTGCTATAAAGTACTTGATGACAAAGAAGGATGCGAAGCCTCGCCTCATCCGATGGGTCCTACTCCTACAAGAATTTGACGTAGAGATTCGTGATAAGAAAGAGCAGAGAATTCGATTGCAGACCAACTTGACCGGAAAACCGAAGAGAGAACACGAGGATGTGCAAATAAATGATCACTTTCCAGACGAACAACTGTTCCGAGTAAGTATGAATTCTAATTTACCTTGGTACGCTGATTTTGTCAACTTTCGTGCAGCTAAAGTACTACCCCCAAGCTTGTCAAGACAGCAAGTGAAGAGGTTTTATTCAGAAGTAAAGCATTACTATTGGGAGGAACCGTTGTTATACAAACACTGTGCCGACTAAGTCATCAGGCGATGTATACGGAGGAAGAGATGCGCGGGTTCTCACCCGTTGCCACACCTTATCATGTGGTGGACACTTTGGGCATCGAAAGCGGCAAAGGTATTGCAATCACGGATTCTATCGGCAACACTCTTTAAGGATGCCCATACCTTTGTGCGGAGATGTGATAATTGTCGGAAACGAGGAACATCTCAAGACGAAACGAAATGCCTTCGCAAGGGATATTGGAAGTAGAACTATTCGATGTATGGGGAATCGATTTCATGGGGCCATTCCCGCCATCATTTGGAAATCAATACATCCTTCTGGAAGTTGACTATGTGTCCAAATGGGTAGAAGCGGTGGCCAAAGAAAAGCAAGATCGCTCAAAAATTCCTCCAAAAGAATATTTTCACAAGGTTCGGCACCCAAAGCGCTCATCGATGTGAAGAGCCATTTTTGCAATAGGCAGTGAATTCATTGCTTTCCGATATGGAGTTTACCATACTCTGTTGCTACCACCCTCGAAGCTAATGGGCAAGTATCAAATAGAGAAGTAAAAGCATATTAGAAAAGACGGTGAGCGGCTCGAGGAAAAGGGTCTATCAAATTGGATGACGCGTTGTGGGCATGACACTGGATTCAAAACACCAATTGGTATGTCACCTTATAAATTAGTCTTTGGTAAAGCATGTCATTTGCCGTAGAGTTGGAACACGAGCATCTTGGGCAATGAAGAAGTTAAACATGGATACCACGGCGGCAGACGGAGGAGGCTACTACTAAGCGCGAATTAGATGAATTCGACACAATGCCTATGAGAATGCAAAGATCTACAAGCGAGCGAAAGCATGGCACGATAAGAATTTGATATCAAAAGACTTTCAAGAAGGACAACAAGTCTGTTATTCAACTCAAGGTTGAGATTGTTTCGAGCAAGTTAAAATCACGTTGGAAAGGACCATACGGTGGTGAGTATTCCCGTATGGAGCGATTGAAATAAAAGGAGAGAGGAGTGCCTTGAGTAAGCGGACAGAGGTTAAAACCTACGATCAATGAAATGGAATACATGAACTTGGTAACTTCTCATACCTTAAAATAATAAGGAACTTGCGTCCGGCTAAAAGACGTTAAAGACAGCGCTAGTTGGGAGGCAACCCAATGTTTTTAATTATGTTATTTCAATTTCTGTTTTATTCTATTTTATTTTGATCGATCTCACGGTCTTGGGTTCTTGTGTCCATGTTATGTTGACAGGTGAAAGCCGAGGATGTGGAAGGAGAAAAATGAAGAGAAGCCAAGGATACCCAGAAAAATCGCCATAGAGCCGCGCCATTCGCGAGGCGCGTCGCGATAAACCGTAAGATGTTGAACTTCCGTGCGCCTTTCCATATACGAGCCGCGCCACAACGGAAAATATGAAAAATCTGGAAGACACCCTGATCCGAAGGCCCTCTCACCAAATCAAAACACCAAGAATGCTCCTCCCCTCACGGAATCCAAAGTATTATCCCGCCACGCGCGTATTAACCAAAGTTTGTAAGTGTCTATTTCTTTTACTGTCTTTGAGTCTACACACATTGGGGACAATGTGTGATTTAAGTTTGGGGGTGTTTACTTGTGTTTTATTTGTGTGTCATGTTATGTTTTATTTTAGTCTTTTTTTTTTTTTTTTTTTGATTGTTTTATGTTTATTTTGAGTCACCAATTTTTTTTTTTCTTTTTGAGTCATAATTGCCTGTCAAAGATCATGTATGCTGTAGTTGCTAGAAACACCTAGTGAAGTAAGGTGTAATAATGTAACGGAAGTGAAGCAACTATCTAAACACCTAAGTTAGATATGCCAAAAACTCACAGAATCTGTCTATTTGGAGTCTCTTTCTTGAGTTATGCATGCTAAATGATAAATACTTATGTGTTATGATTTCTTGCTATTTGAGGCGAAATAGTTAGGATATGCATGTTAGGGAGATGACTCAGGCATTTCTTTAATAGCCAATTCTTACCATTCTTTTTCTATCCCGTACTTTAAAAATATCCCTAGTCAGCCCCATTGAGCCTAAAAATTGAAACTTCTTCTTTGACACCCTATATTCCCACAAATTGTGCCATAAGTGAAAATATGAAATAGTGGAATACATTGTGTTAAAAAGGAGACAAAAAGAGTGAATAAGTCTGTTGCACCCCAATACAAAAGTAATAAGAAATAGGCAAAAGCCTAAGTTTGGGGGTGCTTGTCATTATTATATATTTCACTCTCCCAAAAAAAAAGAGGGAAAAGATAGAATCGAAGTGAAGGAAAGAACAAAAAGAAAAAGAGAAATATTGAAAATCTAAAGAGCTTATGGTACACGAAATGAGCCTAAATGCCTATTTTTACCAACCCCTAACTAAGCCTACATTACAACCCTTAAAGTCCTGAAGATCTCTTTTATGCATATCCAGAATTAGTGGAGAATAACAAGTAAGCATGCCATAAGAATTCTTGAATTTACATGCATAATTTAGTTTAGTGACTTCCATTAAAGCATGATAAGTATGAGTTTGCGAAATATCTAGCTTAATGTGCTGAAATTCATGCTATATGTTCCTGCATATTATTCTGCTAACCTTCATGTTTTTCTAGTTAACACCTATGCAGCAAAAGTGATCAATGGCAGTGAGTCTTTTATTTTTCTCGTTCTTTGAGTCTTTTATTTTATTTCTTTCTATCTTTGCTCGAGGCGAGCAAAGGTTAAGTTTGGGGGTATTTGATCGGTGTATTTTATATACACCTTTTGAGTCAGTTTTAGTTAGTCTTTTGTCGTTTGCACATATAAGTGTCGTATTAGGATAGTTTTTCTTTCTTTTGAGTCAAAGTGGTTAAAATGGCCAAATGGCGGAAAAGGAGCAAAAAGAGGGCAAAAGAGGAGATGCGAGTGAAGCAGAAAGTGGCAAGCGAGGAAAAATCGGACCAGCGCGCGCCTCCTGCACTGCGATCAGCGGCGCGGCGCCCACTATTCGAGAGAGGTCGAAGACTGTGCGGCGCTCGAACGGCAGATCGGGCGCGGCGCTAAACATCCGAGAGCTACAGAAGATTGGCCGCGGCTACCGAGCAGCCAGATATCGGGCGCGGCGCAAAACACCCGGGAGTCAGAACTTCCGGCGCATGGCTGCGAAGGCGGCGCGGCCGGAAAAATTAGGTCTTTGACGAAATGCAGGCGGGCACGAAGGAAAAGAGGAGGCGGTTTCGGCTATAAAAAGGAGAACCCTAAGCGGTTTTGAGGTTCCCTTCTTCCACAACCCCAGACTGTTGCTTGGAGATTGGATACCATTAGTTTAGTAATTTCTTGTCCCTTTCTTGTTCTTTATTTCAGTTTTGTATGATGAACTTTGAATTAGTTCTTGTCATGTCTATGGCTAGGAACTAATTCTCTTATAGGGTTTTCCATGTTGAATTGCTAGAAACTTTTGTTATGAATTAATGCATGCTTATGGTTATTTTTCTTATTGTGAGATCTATCCAATAATTGAGTTGAATTCTTGGTAATTAATTGACAACTAATTATCACTATATGATTTCTAATCGATTACGAAAAGGGGGATTGTGAATATCTTTGTAAGTTGGGTAGACATTCTTGGATTGGGGATGAAAATACCTCAATTATTTATGTAGCGTTGATGAGAGGCTTAACAACCCTAATTTTGCGCATTGTGCGTGACGGTCAACTAGGTTTTTGTTCTTAATCCTCCTATAAAGTTATCCTTATCACCGAAAGGTAGGTAAGGTGCGATACTGGGGTTGAGTGTGTATATAACCCTAACGGGAGTATAAAATGATTTCGTAAACCTGCTTTCTCCTAAAGAAGAATACCATAAATTAATGCATTAGTAAGTAGCATAAGCGGATAGTAAGGATACATGGAAGCCCTATTCTCATCACATCTGAAGTAAATCTTTATATTTAAATAGCTTTCATAATTCTTAGTTATAAACAACCATTCATTTATCAATTCGCCAAATAGATACTAGAAAATAGATAGTTGGTACTTGAACCCTAATCCTAGAGGACGATATTCGGTCTTATCAAGACTATACTACTTGTCACGATAACGTGCACTTGCGTTTAAAGTGTGTGCATCTTACCGCGCATCAATAACCGCCGAGACCTTAGGTATATAAGGCCTTCTCGGGTAGTAAAAATTTAAGTCAGACCAAGGATAAGAGTTAAGTGCGACGTCGAGTCGGGTTGAGGACCTATTAAGGGTCGCCCCATAGCCTGAAATGGAATGGGATCAGTTGATAGTAGTCGCTCGTGGCAGTCACGAGTGCAAGGCCCAAGTCTAGTTAATCGTTTACGGGTTCGTGGGCCAATTCCGGAACCAGTTGTGAGCCGGAAATGGCCTTATATTGTTTAATTTAGTAACTCCAAAGATTGGAGGCCAGATTTAGTATGGAAGTTATGTACGTATGCTAGTATAAGTTTGGAAGTACGGATATAGTACGACCAGTGAAAAAGAGAGCAACCAAGTGTAAAAAAATAGAGCCTGAATCCATGAGAACCTTTCGTGGTGACTACCCCCGTGAGTGATGAGTGGTAGCTGATCGGGTATATAATAATTGCGGTGATACGATCGTCGGACCACTTGACTGTTATGACAGACTTTGAGGGCATTATGGGTACATGCTAGTTGGCCTCTTGTTATGCCAACGTTGACTGCAGAGAGAGATTTGTTCGATTCCAGTTTTCTGGTAAGACGATTATCGAGTGGAAAGGAAGGGAAGTGGTGGTAACCAGTGAATTATCCTTCCTTCTTTGACATCATTGTTTTTAATAAGTCTGTGTTACTTGTTCATTTGAGGTGAATTGAGGCAGAACGTAAGTAGTACTGGAATTTGAAGGAGTTTTAATGTTAAGCACCCTTGGGGTACTTGGAATTGGTCTGGTGTGGCGGTCAGGGCCACGACCTTCCGGATAATTTCAGGAAAGCGCGCAAGCAATAATAAGATAAGTACGAGTGCTGCCTACGGAAAACAGAAGACATCGTTGGTAGGTTTTGAAAATCTATACGATTATAAGGTGGCGCTTGATGATTAAGATTTTGAAAGGGAGATAAGTTCTCTCCCCCACGTAAAAGGACAGTTTTATGTATTATGGGGTTATGTGTACCCATGTTGTTATACGAAGGATAGGAGACTGGTAAGGTCTTCAATATCGTTATGCCATAGGTTACAGTTTTAGATAATCGTGGGAAAAGTATTGTGTTGGGGTAATTGAGAACGATGTTAGGAAATGGTCGAGGAAGTGTCGTAAGTATATAAATGCAGGTAGTACGCATGTATGAAACTGTACGATTATGAATCAAGATTGAAATACTTTTGCTAATAATAAGCATAAGGAAGGGTTATGACCAGAATGATAAAAGAGAATACAACTATGGTTATGTAAGTTGCACGAGATATGATTACCCCAGACTTGTGTAAAGACCATTAGTAAATGATGGGCAGTAAGAACACCTCGAGGAAATGTGGTAACATCTGTACTGACGAGAAAGATAGTAAGAAAATACGGGGGGGGGTAAGGGACCCCAGGACAACTTGAAATAACTTATAAAGGAAAGACGAGTAGACACTCGAACGATAAGAAATTTTGACAAGTCATTGGATTATGTAATACCATGAATTGAGGTTGAACACCTGGCTATAAGCTCTACGAGCTAGGAGAGAATAATAGGATTGCTACTTGACGAGATCAAGGAAATCTCCCCCCTAAATTGTGATTGACATGAAGTCTTATCCATGAGGCAAACAAAGGAATCAAATCTAAGTTGGTGACCAAGTTTGGTTGCAACAGAGAAAGGGAAACATGAACCATAATTGAGATTAAGGATACCCGAATATTTCGCAGGTATGAGAAAGGCTTCCAGTTATTGGAAGATAAGTTGACCACGACTACAGTTCTAACCCCTCCTGAGGAACTAGAGGGTTAGGTTATTATTGTAACACTTTGGGTGTTGGGCTAGGTTGTGTGCGGACACAACATGATAACGTTAGAGCCTATGTTTTCCGGCGGTTAGGGAAGCATGAAAGGAATTACGCTACTCACGATTTAGAGTCGGCGGCAGTAAAACGTACCTTGAATATTTGGAGGCATTCCTTATATAGACTTCATGTGGATATTTGTGCAGACCACAAAAGCCTCCGGTATATCTTCGCATGGCGGTGAATTTGCGATAGAGACGGTGGTTAGAGTTACTCAAGGATTGTGATATTGATATCATATACCATCAGGAAAGCGAGAGCGATTCTGAGATGCTCTTAGTCGTGGATCTATGGGTAGTCTGTCATATGGGCAGCCAGATAGACAGGACGTGGTCCGTGAGATTCATCAGCTACTGAGCCGATGTGTTCGATTATTTGTTTCCAAGGTTATTGGAGTTTAGATCCAAGAGGTTTCTGAGTCTTCCGTCGTTGAAGAGGTAAAGAGGCGACAGTATGAGGATCCAATTATGATACGGTATTGAGATACGACTCTTCGAGAGAATGAGAGTGTCACGACCCGACCCCGGGGCCGCGACTGGTGCCCTACCTGGGCACCCCGTTTAGGTATACATCAGAGAAAAGCAGCGGAACATACACAACATAAACACATGTGTAAATAAATCGTAACAGGCTAGCCGATCAGGCCGCCTTCCATAAAATACACATAATCAATAGTACAACTCGATTCTTACATTGACCACATATGTGAATACAGACCTCTAGGAATAACAACTGAACAACTGTGGCGGGACAGGGCCCCGCCATACCCCTGAATATACATGAATCTACTACCTCAGGGAAACCGTACCAAGAGATAAGCCTCCGGAGCAAATGGAGCTTTTCTCAAAACTGAACCGAGATCCTAAGAGCAAGGATCACCAATCTGGGTACCTAAAACCTGCGGGCATGAACGCGGCCCAGAAGTCGATAACAACAGTGCAGAATATGGAGCAGAAATAACGTCTGAAATGTATCATAATCAGCAAAAGAATGACAAGGACAAGTATAAAAAAATACATACCAGATCCTGCCGTGTCATTACCACTTATGAACTTAATTTCACATCAATATCTTTTCCCATTTTCAATAAAGGTTATAGCCACATTCTTACGCACATGATTAGGAAAAATCATTAAGTTCATTTCTATAAAACTTACTTATCTTTCATAAGTACATCCGGCCCTTTAAGGAGGGGCGCCTATACTACCCGGCCCAATCTGGGACGCGATCAAGGTCACCTAGTCTGCCCATACAGGTATCTTTGCGGCCCGTTTCGGGGCGATAATTTCATATAGTCGCGCCATAAAGGTATCTTGCGGCCCATTCACGGGTCGATAATGTCATATAGTGCGCGTAAAGGTATCGCCGGCCCGTTCTGGTCGATAATGTCATATAGTGCGCGTAAGGTATCTTTGCCCGTTCTGGGTCGATAATGTCATATAGTCGCGTAAAGGTATCTCGCGGCCCATTCTGGTCGATAATGTCATATAGTGCGCGTAAGGTATCGCGGCCCATTCACGGTCGATAATGTCGTATAGTCGACCGTAAAGGTATCGCGGCCCATTCTGGTCGATAATGTCATATAGTGCGCGTGCAAAGGTATCGCCGGCCCGTTCTGGTCGATAATGTCATATAGTCTGCCCGGGAATTTAACCCAACGTACTACGCACCTATACTTCTTTAGAAAGACTCTTTTTCAAATAAAACTTCCCAGATACTAACAACTATAGTATCAAGTCCTATCCACCTTTCAAGACAAGTCACAATACCTTTTAGAACTACAATTACAGAACTAAATTAAGTGACTTCTTTCTTAAAACCTTAAGCAATTGGTACCTTTAAAACAATTTGCCCTTCTTTATTTCAAATCATTTCTTTTAACTTTCAAAAATACAATTAGTCTCTTAACTTTTAGAACTCAAGCGACTCCTTTTATTATAAAACCTTAGGCAATTGATGCCTTAAAAACAAGTTGCCTTTTCACTAAAATCAAGTCATTTATCTTTCCATAAAGCAAATATAACCAACTCCCCATAAAGTCGTTATATTCACTTTATGCCTTAGCCAAAATACAATTTCCTATCCAAGGGACTTATACGTTTAAAACGGAACAAGTATCACATACTTCAAAACTCTTCAAGTCCCTTAACTTTTATAATACTTGAGACATCCTTTATTCTATCAAATAAATGAGTTAATCTCCTAACTCACCCGACTTGGCTATTCATAAAACTAGTAAAGGATATCAAGGTGTTGTTCGTCTACCGTACTACATACGTGCAACTAGTCATGCTCAAAAGATAGGAAAAGTTCTACATACAGTAAATCACCCAACTTCCTCTTAACTTCTAAGAGTAGAAGGGAAACATGAAATGATACCACAGGTATATTCCATACATAGAATCATGCCAAAGGAAAGAAGAGGTTCACATACCTCGTGACGATTGTCGACAAGTAGCAAAATGCTCCAAAGTACTTCAACCTTGATAGCTATTCCATCCTTCAAGTAGGATACGCTATACTTAGTACTTCCACCTATAATGGTCACCATACGTCCATTACTTCAATCGTAGAATATTCTAAGTGCTAAGTCATTAAATTCTACGGAAAATCGGACAGCACCTCCTTTGTGTTTACTTACTTTGCCACCTTTTTCAAGGCCGAATACAATAACCAAACACGCCACATTTAAGGGCACACCAATGCAATCAACAATAGGGGATTACACGCCTACTAGACGTGTAAAATTCCGCCCCACAAACGATATTAATTTAATACAACATACTTGGCCAATTCGGCTACATTGAGGTACTACAACATTAATTCTTATCCAATTTCCAATTCAATCCAAGTTATTAGCCTAACATGATGTCAAGTCGCAAACGATAACAACTACTATAATCTTCAAGTCAAAAACATGCGACGATTCTAATAACGACCAAATTGTAATCTAACTTAACATGGCTCACATTACATTTCGGATTTCCAAGGCCACAATAAATCCATAATCCTTACAAACTTCAACACATATACTTCATGCTAGCAACAAGTATAGCTAACAACAATATAAATAATCTTGTAACACTTTCAAAGAACAAGATTATACCTCAACGAATCCTAATCCAACTCCAAATCCGAAGTCGCTCCATAGCAACCTAGAGCCTCTTCAAGATACTTCAATCCACTACTTGAGACCCTTAGAACCATACCAACAACTTTCCTTCAAACTTTCAATCCAAAACCTAGAAAGCCACTAGGTTTTCACTTTGCGACTAACCCGAAAACTATCTTTTTCCGAGATTTTTCTATTGAGATACACTCACAATACACTAAGGAACCTTGGTTTAAAGTGTGGAGCTTAATGGACAACAAACAAAAAATTTTCTTTCTTCTTGGACCCAAACCCGAGAGCTAAGCCTCTTTGTTCTTCAATTTTTGTGAAAAATATTCTAAGTGTTAAGCTTGTCTTGCACTACTAGTATTATATAGTGTAAAAGAGGATTAAGATCTAAACAAATGGGTGGTTTGGATGAGGTCTTAACAAATATCAAGACTAAAGTGGGGTCTTTGACTTGGTCAATGTTGTCAAGCTCTAAGGCTAGCAAGACTTGTCTTCCTAACAAGGGTCAAATGACCCTTTTGTCCATGATCAATTTCGTCCAAGGCATTCTAAGGGGGGGTGACACGTGTCGCCCTCCCCGTTAAATCACAATACGTTTTCCGACAATTCCTTAATTCCGCTAAATTTTTACAAGTCTCAAATCTTGACGCTTATGAGTTCTTACGTACGTTCTTAAAACATGTCCTGTAAATACAGGGTGTAACAGAGAGTTTATTTGAGGTAGCGCCTGGTGGGGTGCTAAGATTCGAGGGCAGATTGTGTGCTCCCTATGTTGCAGGACTTCGTCAGTAGATTCTGAGGGAGGCACACAGTGCTCGTTACTTTATTCATCCGGGATTGACTAAGATGTATCATGACCTCAGATGTATGTATGGGTATGATGACCTGAAGAGGGACGTAGCGGAGTTTGTGACTTAGTGTCCGAGTTAGTAGCAGGTCAAGGTGGAACACCAGGAGCCCTGTGGGCTACTATAGGCGATTGAGATCCCAACTTAGATATGAGAGATAATTAATATGGATTTTATTACAGGGTGGCATCGTACTCAGAGGAAGTGCGACTCCCTGAGGGTCATAGTAAACAGGCTGACGAGATCAGCCCGTGTTCTTCCGGTTAGGACCACTTACTCGGCTGAGGATTATGCTAGATTATATAGCAGGGAGATTGTGAGACTGCACGGGGTTCCTACATTTATGATGTCAGACAGATGAGCTCAGTTTACGGATAACTTCTGGAGGTTTTCCAGAAGGGGTTAGGGACACAGGTGAGTCTCAGTGTTGCATTACACCCTCAGACCGACGGACAGGCAGAGCATACTACCCAGGCACTTGAGGATATGATGCGGGCCTGTGTTATTGATTTCAGGGGTAGCTGAGAGGATCACTTGCCTCTTGTTGAGTTTGCTTATAACAACAGCTACCATTCTTGCATTCAGATGACGCCATATGAGGTTTTGTATGGGCGGAAGTGTAGATCGCCGGTTGGTTGGTTCGACATAGGCGAGATGCAGTTAGTTGGCCCAGACTTGATTAAGCGGGCTGTGGATAAGGCGAAGCCTATCCAGGAAAGATTATTAGCAAGCTCAGAGTCGACAGAAGATTTATGTAGATAATCGACGTCGCCGCTTGGAGTTCAGTTTGACGTTTTAGTGTAAGTTTTGTTATGTGGCCACGTGTGGCATTATTGGTATGTAAGGGTTGTAAAAGGAGACAATGTCGCTATCTATAAGATTGACTCCGAAAGAACATTCGGGGACAAATGTTTCTAAGAGGGGAAGAATGTTACACCCCATAATTACAGGACATGTTTTTAAGAACGTACGTAAGAACTCAAAAATGTTAAGATTTGATACTAGTAAAAATTTATCGGAATTATGGAAATGTCGGAAAATGAAATATTGCGACGAACGGGAGGGTGACACGTGACACCCCCCTTGGATAGTCATGGTCGAATGGACCAAGGCTAAAATGGTCATTTGGCCAATGTTAAGATGACCAAGTCTTGCTAGGCTAAGGGCTTGACATTGTTGACTAAGTCCAAGGGCCACTTGGCTAGATTTTTAAGTGAATTGGATCCAAGCCACCCAATTGTTCTCATCTTGACCCTCCATTATGTTATTTAAACATACTAGTAGCAAGACAATGCTTCTATACTTAGTAAAATTTTCAAGAAAGTTTGTTCTTCACTATTGTTGCTCTCGGGTTCACTAAGGGTTTCAAGGAGAAAAAATTTCGTTTGTTGTATAATAATCTCCACACTTTAAACCAAGGTTCCTAAGGGTATTGTAAGTGTATCTCAATAGAAATATCCCGGAAAAGTGTCATTTTCGTATTAGTCGCAAGGTGAAAACCTAGTCACTTTCCTAGGTTTGGATTTGGAATTGAAGGAAAGTTGTTTGTGATCTTCTAAGGGCTTCAAGTGGCGGATTAGAGTGTCAAGGAGAGGCTCTAACTTGCTAGGGAGCGACTTCGGATCTTGAAGTTGGATTAAGGCTCGTCAAGGTAACAATCTTGTTCTCTTAAGTGTTATAAGATTTCATATTGTTGAAGCCTTACATTTTAACTAGCATGAAGTATATGTATAGAAGATTGATAAGTGGTATGGATAGTGGAAGCCTAATGTCACGACCCGATCCCGGGCCCGTGACTGGTGCCTTACCCCGGGCACCCTAGTGATACAACATCAGAGAAAACCAGCGGAAATAAAAACTTAAACATAAACATGAGACAAGATAATGAAACAGGCCAACCAAACGGTTACCTTCCAATAAAAATATATATAAACAACTCTTTTTTAAAACGAACAGTTTAATCCTTTTACAAAACCACCTTGCGCGGTCTACTGCACCTTAAGAGTTTATATAACAACTATGACGGGGACGGGGCCGCCATACCACAGATGTACAAGAACCTCTGGACTCGGTGGTAACATACCAACAGATAAGCCTCTGAAGGAACGGAGCTTCCCAAAACGCTGAAATGAGATCCTAAACGCGGGGATCGACAGTCGATGTACTCCTACCTGCGGCATGAACGGCCCGAAGGAGGTCGATGCAACGGTACAAGTATGTGAAGCGTAAAATACGTAAATGAAATCATAATAGTCTATAAAAGCGAGACAGTATGATAACCAAACTACAAGACACACATATGATTATATCAATTCGGTCTCATGCCCACAACATCAATCCGCGTGGAGTACCTTCCTCCGCTGGCGATCATGATATGATAACAACAAGACATCAATCCAAATGGGAGCATACCCGTGCGCTACGCATCGTGTCAGTATGTTCAAAGGGAACAAATAAGACAACATTCCAAATGGAAGCATACCCGTGCGCTACGCATCGTGTCAGCATGTCCAAAGGGAAACAATAAGACATCATTCCAAATGGAAGCATACCCGTGCGCTACGCATCGTGTCAGTATGTCCAAAGGGATCAAATAAGACAACATTCCAAATGGAAGCATACCCGTGCGCTACGCATCGTGTCAGCATGTCCAAAGGGAAACAATAAGACAACAAGGCGGTAATCAAAGTGGAAGCATACCCGTGCGCTACGCATCGTGTCAGTATGTCCAAAGCGATTAACAAAAGTAACACTATCAACGAACGTGCGTGGAATTTATCCGTCAACGGCCACGTCCAAGTAAGTTCTCAACAAGTCAACCGATCCTCCATCGAGAGACGCGGTAGTATAGAAACACAATTCTTGCACAACAAAGGCTATCACAACAAGCATAAGCAAGTTTCACAACAACAAGCATAGCAAGTTTATACACAACTCAAGTACTTCCATTTTATGCCCAAGTTCGGTTTTTAACCTAAAGTACTACGCTCGTTAAATTCCTTTTAAAGAGATTTATTCCTTTTATAAAAGTCACCCGATACGTAGTATAAAAATAGAGTGACTTATATCTTTTAAGTAAACCAAAACAACTTCCATACTTTCTTTTTAAAGTCAAGTTACCACATTAAAACCAATGATAAAACCTTTCTTTTGTTTTCATAAGGTCGTTATAACCAACTTCCCATAAAGTCGTTATAACACCTTATGCTTTAAACCATTTTAAGACAACACAATGCCTTTCTTTTCCCTAAGGTTCGGTTGCCTAATTTCAAATACACAAGTCTCTTTTTGAAAAGTTCATAGTTCAATGTCTTAATCTCTTTTAAAACAATTGAGTAACATATGCCTTAGCAGTAGGTTATTCTTGTTCATAATCAATCTTATTAGCGGCCATGATCTAGAAATGTAATATCATTTTGTCTCATCTTAGCTTCATGCAGATGGAGGTTTCTCTTGGTTTTAATAATACTTAATTATTCAATACATTTTCCTTTATTAACGATCGGTGGTTTGTCGATACACATTCTGATTTCCGAAATCAGTAAAACATTATTCCTTCCAAAAACCAAGTACTCATTACTCACGAATGAGGTTTCACACAAATATCCATATTAAGTCAAGTCTCTTATCCTTTAAGAATAAGTCTCTTAACTTTTAACCCATTAAACCATTCTTTTTATCTCTCTTAAGGCGTTACACCTAACTTCTCTTAAAGCTGGTATAACTCTTATGTTTTCAAACCAAGTACACACTTCTTTCAAAAAGGTTTCTTAATCTTTTAGAATACTCCAAGGTTCTTTTACATCCAGTCGGTTATAAGTCACATCAGTTATCTTTTAAAAACCCCAAAGCATTTCTCATTTACATAGAGCTGTTATAACTAAATTCATAAAGCGTTATAACACTTTATGTTTAAAGACAATCAAATACATTTAACACACGATGCGTCTACCGCATTACATAGTTATACACATATCATGCTAGAAACAGATAGGAAGAGGTTCACATACCTCGCGAGTATCGACTAATAGCAAAACGCTCCAGTACCTCAAACCGTGCTACACTCTCACCAAGCGGATCACTCCACACGTAGTACTACAACCTATAGAGGCCACAAAACGCCTATGAATATCTTTAGATCTCAATGTAGAATATTCTACGAAAATTCGAAGACCTCCCCGCACAGCGTAAATCTCTCCTCTCTAACGAGGCCTGCAAGCCAACGAGGGGGTTAACACGCCTAACGGGCGTGTACAATTCTACTACACAAGAATGCTACACAAGTCTCATGTAATACACCCTATGTAATTCTGATTCGGTTCTCTTCTTTAAATTCAGCTTAAGTCGCAAGACATTGCTGTAAGTATTATTCAGCTTAAGTCAAAAGACATTGCGCACAATTATAATGTTCAGTTCTATATATAGTATACTTCAACTATATATTCCTACAACATGTAATTTCCAATTACAATAGAAGGTCAAGAGTGTTTACCTCGATAAGCCCAAAATTATCCGAGTTTATATGTCGATCTGAGCAAGGTTTAGCTCCTACTCCGTGCGCCCGACCCGCTCCAACCAACCCTTAGAAGTTCTAACCAACTTCTACTTATAACTTCAACTACGGGTGAAGATTTACTTAGGGTTTCGTTTTTGTGGTGAGGAAGTATAATAGTATTTTCGGGCTTTTGTACAAGTGTAACTTTGGGAATACTACAAGGTATTTGGGCAAGGTATTTGGACATTATAACACTACTAGGAGAGTATTTCTATACCACAAAAGGGGGTATTTATACGAGACAACAAGGCTAGGGGTACCTCGGCTAGGAGCACCACAAAGGGGAGGAGGCCTCGGCCAAGACTCTCAAAGGAGGGGAGAGTTGGGCGAACTCAACACTAAAGGGAGGGATTTTTAACACTTAGAAAAAGATTTTTTTGGATGAAGAAAGTTCATCACTTAGAGGGGTATTTATAGGTCAAGTGAAGGCCAACCAATGGCCAAGATGAAGACAAGTGCATAGCAAGTGTAAGGCCAAGATTTAGCCAAGTGGTACCTTAGCCATCTACACACAAATAGGCTACCTAACCCTTGACCAAAATTTAACACCAAAAGCGCAAGACTTAGCCCAATTGCCGTCAACCTCTTCCAATGTGAGGGTGACACATGTCACCCTCCCGTTGGTCCAAAATGTTCGTCTCTGAAAAATCCATAAAAATTATAAATGACATAGCGAATTTTCCTTCGAAAAAGTGGAAACGTTTACAAAAACGACTCCTTTTGGTAGCTATGCACAAATTCGAACCTATGCCTACTTTAAGGCTCAAATTGTATACGTACGCCCTCACGTATATACTCTGGAAATACGGGGTATAACATTCTCCCCTCCTTAGAAACATTCGTCCCGAATGTTCCTTCTCGAAACAGATAACGAAGTTCTTCTAACAAGTTGCCAACGCCACACCTGGCCACGAAATATCACACGTTCTCTTCCTTTACTCGTCGTGCCCTTCTCGGACACTTGAACTCCTCTAGCATACGTACCACACTTCAGTCATTGCTTTCCCAAAACTTTGGAGTCACCACCTCCAAACTTGGTTATCTTACTAACTTCAATCTCCCTTAAGGCCATTCCCGGCCTTCACGATCCGCCTCTGGTCGAACGTATCCACGAACTCATACGAGGGTTATCTAATCATGGGCCTAGCGCCCTCGTGACCCTACCACCGGCGGGACCACCGAGTGACCCCACTTTGAAACCGGCCGCGGGTTGGCCCTCAACATGGCCCCAACCCGACCCACTTACGCATCACGCTCTTGTTCCCCGATCCGGAACAATCTTACCTCTACAGGTCATGAAAGCTACCACTTCCATTACACACTACCCAGGGACTTTATCACACAAAACGTTCTAGGCATAAAAATGCACTCCGACAAGGATCACTGGCAAAATCGGGTACTCAAGACGGCCGTACAGCTAAGGCCTCAACTTAAATATTCTAAGGTTCATCATTTCTCACCCCAGCTTACCTTTTTCACTAACTGGTTTCTAAATCACATTTTAGCACAAAGCTATCCGAACATAACACTAAACACATCATCACAACATCAATACATACAAAACTCTAGAGGTTAAGGATATACACGAAAATAGGCGATTGAGGACCGCTAAGCGGGAACTTCCACGCGACCTCTAGTGGCCATTGGTGTATGAACATCTGCTCGACTATGGGAGGTGAAGAACCCGCAACCGATCCGTGATCGTGGCTATCCTACCGCTACCACAGTCGGACAATTTCTCCCAAAATGGCCCTGCTGGCCGCATGTAAAACAAACTCCCGGACTAGCACGACATTCCCCACATGGAGTCTACCACGGTCACAACGAGGTATGGGTGGCTTCAGCTGGTTAACACCTCGTTCTCCGAAAATCTGAACCCGAGCCACGACCGCTCCGAAAACTCGACGCTACGAAGATTGTAGAGGACCACTCAGATCGGGCGAGGCACATAACTAGTCTGGCTGCCGAGGCGGTGCGCCTCGAAAATCACCAAAGGACCTGCAGATTCGGCCCTTTCCTGGCGACTTTGGTCATTCCGCCGATTTCTCCGCTCGCCTCCAAGTGCATAAGCTGCGCATGCGGGCAATGTCCATGCCCGGTGAAGAGATACACCGAACAACTCTCGCTAGGTAATCATCGAGCCTGTAACATATCGGTGCACTCGATCCTCCATACTAGCTACTAATGCGGACGTCTCGCCGATGAGTCGAACTCCACATTGTACTCCCGAACCGTGCGCGTCTGCCGCAACCCCAAAAATCTGGCCCGAGCCCTCCTCATCCGGAGGCAAGAAATGTGCAAGAAAGGCCTCGAGAACTCGTCCCATAAAGCCGAAGTGCATGCTCTCCCGGGACGGTTCCCACGAATCAAACCGATCATGCGGTATCACGCAGCTGATGCGAACCTAGGACCACTGACTCGGTCTCCGATGCCTTGATCACTCTCATTATCCGCTGTAACTGCCGGATGAACTCCTGCGGATCATCCTCAGGCCTCGACCCGTAAAACTCTGGCGGGTTACATCTCAGAAAATCCCGTAGTCTCAAACTGTCTGCTCGGGGGTGAACTACGGGTGATCTGGATCTGCTGCGTCGGCTTATCTCAAGTCAGCCTGACCACGGCCATTAATCGGGCCATCTCCTTGTAACCTATGTCCTGCGCGGCTGTAGGGTGGAGGCTCGGCTGCGGTCTCTGTAGAGCCGCTCTACTCGTATCTTCCTCTGTTGCCTTGCCGCCGGCGGGTTGCCTTGCGGGAGGCATAATCGTAAAAACGAGATCGTCGGAGGGTCCAACTTACAACACAGCTCTGACACGATCTCGTAATGAAGAATGGAAACCAATCCTAAATGTCCTATAGCCTCACGATTATAGATGTGGTGCACAACACACCGATAATCAAGACTACTGAACACGATGCGTAGACACTTTCCGAGGACTAAGCGCTGATACCACTTTTGTCACGACCGATCCGGGCAGCGTGATCGTGCCTACCGGGCACCCTAGTGATACAACATCAGAGAAAACCAGCGGAAATAAAAACTTAAACATAAACATGAGACAAGATAATGAAACAGGCCAACCAAACGGTTACCTTCCAATAAAATATATATAAACAACTCCTTTTTAAAACGAACAGTTTAATCCTTTTACAAAACCACCGCCACACAAAGACCTCTAAGAGTTTATACAACAACTATGACGGGACAGGGCCCCGCCATACCCCTGAATGTACAAGAACCTACAGACTCAGGGTAACATACCAACAGATAAGCCTCCGAAGGAACGGAGCTTCCCAAAACGCTGAAATGAGATCCTAAACGCGGGGATCGACAGCCGATGTACTCCTACCTGCGGCATGAACGCAGCCCCCCGAAGGAGGTCAGTACAACAGGTACCAAGTATGTGAAACTGTAAAATACTGTAAATGAAATCATAATAGTCTATAAAAGCAGGAGACAGGTATGATAACCAAACTACAGTACACACACATAACAGTTATATCAATTCAGGGTCTCATGCCCACAACATCAATCCTGCCCGTGGAGTACCTTCCTCACTTGGCGATCATGATATGATAACAACAAGACATCAATCCAAATGGGAGCATACCCGTGCGCCACGATCGTGTCGGTATGTTCAAAGGAACAAATAAGACAACATTCCAAATGGAAGCATACGTGCGCCACGATCGTGTCGATGTCCAAAGAAACAATAAGACAACATTCCAAATGGAAGCATACCCGTGCGCCACGCGTCGTGTCGATATGTCCAAAGGGAGCAAATAAGACAACATTACAAATGGAAGCATAACCGTGCGCTACGCATCGTGTCAAGATGTCCAAAGGGAAACAATAAGACAACAAGCGGTAATCAAAGTGGAAGCATACGTGCGCTACGCATCGTGTCGATATGTCCAAAGCGATTAACAAAGTAACACTATCAACGAACGTGCGTGGAATTTATCCGTCGGCGCCGGTCACGCCCAAGTAAGTTCTCAACAAGTCAACCGATCCTCCATCGAGACGCGGAGTATAGAAACACAATTCTTGCACAACAAAGGCTATCACAACAAGCATAAGCAAGTTTCACAACAACAAGCATAGGCAAGTTTATACACAACTCGAAGTACTTCCATTTTATGCCCAAATTCGGTTTTTAACCCTAAAGTACTACGTTCGTTAAATTCCTTTTAAAGAGATTTATTCCTTTTATAAAAGTCACCCGATACCCGTAGTATAAAAATAGAGTGACTTATATCTTTTAAGTAAACCAAAACAACTTCCATACTTTCTTTTTTAAAGTCAAGTTACCACATTAAAACCAATGATAAAACCTTTCTTTTGTTTTCATAAGGTCGTTATAACCAACTTCCCATAAAGCTGTTATAACACCTTATGCTTTAAACCATTTTAAGACAACACAATGCCTTTCTTTTCCCTAAGGTTCCGGTTTGCCTAATTTCAAATACACAAGTCTCTTTTTGAAAAGTTCATAGTTCAATGTCTTAATCTCTTTTAAAACAATTGAGTAACATATGCCTGGCGAGTAGGTTATTCTTGTTCATAATCAATCTTATTAGCAGCCATGATCTAGAAATGTAATATCATTTTGTCTCATCTTAGCTTCATGCAGATGGAGGTTTCTCTTGGTTTTAATAATACTTAATTATTCAATACATTTTCCTTTATTAACGCTGCGATGGTTTGTCGATACACATTCGATTTCAAATCGGTAAAACATTATTCCTTCCAAAACCAAGTACTCATTACTCACGAATGAGGTTTCACACAAATATCCATATTAAGTCAAGTCTCTTATCCTTTAAGAATAAGTCTCTTAACTTTTAACCCATTAAACCATTCTTTTTATCTCTCTTAAGGCGTTACACCTAACTTCTCTTAAAGCTGGTATAACTCTTATGTTTTCAAACCAAGTACACACTTCTTTCAAAAAGGTTTCTTAATCTTTTAGAATACTCCAAGGTTCTTTTACATCCAGTCGGTTATAAGTCACATCAGTTATCTTTTAAAAACCCCAAAGCATTTCTCATTTACATAGAGCTGTTATAACCAAATTCCCATAAAGCCGTTATAACACTTTATGTTTAAAGACAATCAAATACATTTAACACACGTACGTCTACCGTACTACATAGTTATACACATATCATGCTAGAATAGATAGGAAGAGGTTCACATACCTCGCGACGAGTATCGACTAATAGCAAAACGCTCCAAGTACCTCAAACCGTCTGCTACACTCTCAGTCAAGCAGATCACTCCACACGTAGTACTACAACCTATAGAGGCCACAAAACGCCTATTAATATCTTTAGATCTCAATGTAGAATATTCTACAGAAAATTGGCGACACCTCCCCGCACAAGCGTAAATCTCCTCCTCTAACGAGGCCGCTACTAAGCCAACCGCGGGGTTAACACGCCTAACGGGCGTGTACAATTCTACTACGAAGAATGCTACACAAGTCTCATTGTCTGATACCCTATGTAATTACGATTCGATTCTCTTCTTTAAATTCAGCTTAAGTCGCAAGACATTCTGTAAGTATTATTCGAGCTTAAGTCAAAAGACATTGCCGCACACTTATAATGTTCAGTTCTACATATAGTATACTTCAACTATATATTCCTACAACATGTAATTTCCAATTACAATAGAAGGTCAAGAGTGTTTACCTCGATAAGCCCAAAATTATCCGAGTTTATATGTCGATCTGAGCAAGGTTTGGCTCTACTCAAAGTGCGCTCAGGCCGCTCAACCAACCCTTAGAAGTTCTAACCAACTTCTACTTATAACTTCAACTACGGGTGAAGATTTACTTAGGGTTTCGTTTTTGTGGTGAGGAAGTATAATAGTATTTTCTAGGCTTTTGTACAAGTGTAACTTTGGGAATACTACAAGGTATTTGGGCAAGGTATTTGGACATTATAACACTACTAGGAGAGTATTTCTATACCACAAAAGGGGGTATTTATACGAGACAACAAGGCTGGGGGTGTACCCTGGCTAGGCACCACAAAGGGGAGGAGGCCTGGCCAAGACTCTCAAAGGAGGGGAGAGTTGGGCGAACTCAACACTAAAGGGGAGGATTTTTAACACTTAGAAAAGATTTTGGATGAAGAAAGTTCATCACTTAGAGGGTATTTATAGGTCAAGTGAAGGCCAACCAATGGCCAAGATGAAGACAAGTGCATAGCAAGTGTAAGGCCAAGATTTAGCCATGTGCTACCTTATCCATCTACACAAAAATATCCTACCTAACCCTTGACCAAAATTTCACACCAAAAACGTGCAAGACTTAGCCCAATTGCCGTCCAACCTCTTCCAATGCGAGGTGACATGTCACCCTCCCGTTGGTCCAAAATGTTTCGTCTCTCGGAAAAATCCGCAAAAATTATAAATGACATAGCCGGAATTTTCCCTTCGAAAGCTGTGGAAACGTTTCGTCAAAAAACGACTCCTTTTGGTAGCTATGCACAAATTCGAACCTATGCCTACTTTAAGGCTCAAATTGTATACGTTCGCCCTCACGTATATACTCTGGAAATACGGGGTATAACACCTAAAATCCGAAATGACATTATTAGCCATTTGAAATTGAAATACAATTTGGTTGATAATTAGAATCGTCGCATGTTATCTACTTGAAGATTGTAGTAGTTATAATCGATTGCGGCTTGATAACATGTTATACTAAACAACTTGGATTGAAGAGGAATTGGAAAAGACTTTGTGTTGTTGTCCCTCAAATTGCCGAAAATGACATTGTCTTTTGGACTAGTTTGATATCAATTGTGGGGCGGAATTTTACACGTCTTGTTAGGCGTGTAATCCCCTATTGTTAACTACATTTTTGAGCCTTAAATTTGGCGTGTTTGGTTATTGAATTCGGGCCTTGAAAAAGATGGAAAAGTATGTAGAAACAAAGGAAGTGCTGTCCGATTTTTCGTAGAATTTAGTGACTTTGCACTTAGAATATTCTACGTTTGAAGTTAGAAGTTAATAGACGTATTATGGTCATTATAGGTTGACATACTACGTATGACATATTGGACTTAGCAAGTGGATTGAACCGAAGAGGTATGTGGAACTTTCCTATCTCTTGAGCATGAGTAGTTGTAAATGTATAGTACGGTAGACGTACGAGATTTAAATGAATTTAGTTTCATTTGATATCTTTGACTTGTTTTTAAAGGATTGAAATACCTTGGTTTCAAAAGCATAAAGTTGGTTAATAACTTTATGGAAAGTAAAAAGAATGTTTTATTCTAATAAGGTAAACAAGGATTTCTTGACTTGAAAATGTATAGAATACTTGATTTGGGAAGTATTGATTCCTTGAGCTATTCTAAAGTTAAGAGACTTGAAGTATTTTAAAAGTATATGATACTTGGTTTTGAAAATATAAGTCTCTTGGTTATAAAAAAGGAATGGAAGTGTCTAAAGCATAAAGTTAGTATAACGGCTTTATGGGAAGTTGATTATAATAACTTTATGGAAGGTTAAAAGAATGATTTACTCTAGTGAAGTAAATAAAGAAAAATGACTTGAAAGGAAGAAAAGCAAATTGATTTGAAGGCATCAATTGCTTAAAGTTTTAAAGTAAAAAGTCACTTGATTTAGAGGTATTTAAATGTAGTTCTAAAAGGTATTGTGACTTGTTTTGAAAAGTAGATATGACTTGATACTACGATTATTAGTATCTTGGAAGTTTTATATGAAAAAAAGTCATTTTAAAAGAATGGAAGTACATAGTACTTTGGGTTAAATTCCTGGATCTTATAATGACATGTTAGTGCCTTAAGTAAACTAAAATGAGAGTGTATATGAATAAGGTTAATAAGAAGTTAGGGGATTTCTTAACTTGCTTATGATAATTGTGATAAGTCGGTGGTGCTTATGTTATGTATGATAAGCCGGTAGTGCTTATGTTATGTATGATAAGCTGGTAGTGCTTATGTTATGTATGATAAGCTGGTAGTACTTATGTTATGTATGATAGCCGGTTGTGCTAGTGATATGTTGTTCATTACGGGGTCATTCCCCGGGTTTGTGGCATTTGCATATTCCGTGGATTTGCTACCCATGATGCGAGGAATACCTCATGCGAGTCCGTAGGTGTTATACCCCGTAGTTGCAGGGTATGTATGTGAGGACGTACGTACGAGAGTACGGCAGAAATTTTGAAAAGAAAGAAAGATGTGAGTTTTCGACGGAAAAGTTTCCGGTTATTTGTGAAGAAAAAGGTTCGTTAATGGGAATTGGATTCCCAGATTTGGGAGTTGGACTTCATAGATTATCTTAGAATTTTGAGAGTTTATTTTCTAAATGGTCACGTGGGGCCCACGAGAAATTTACTGATTTTGGGGCCCACTTTGTTTCTAGATTTTGGCCATTGTGGATATTTTTAAGACGTTTTTGAAGGCCAATAGGAGGGTGACACGTGTCACCCCTCTCCTGTGGCTTGGCCGAATGGCATTTGTGCACAACACCCTGTTAGAGTCGCTTTTGAACGGTTTACATAACTTGCGAGGGGAAAATTCCGGCTATGTCTTTTCTTATTTTTGCGGATTTTTCCGAGAGACGAAACATTTTGGACCAACGGGAGGGTGACATGTGTCACCCTCACAATGGTAGCAAGTGGGGCGGCACTTGGCCGATTGAGGGGGGCAAGTTGTGGTAGATATTTGTGTAGATATTTGTGAGGGTTTTAAGGAGTAGGGTCTAGGGTGCACTTGGCTTGATCTTGCCCTTACACTTGCTATACACTTGGAAGGATCTTGGCCCTTGGTTGGCCTTTGGTTTTGCTATAAATACCCCCCTAAGTGTGAAGACTTCATCCATTCCAAAAACTTCCAAGTCTTGAAACCCTCTCCTCCCCCTTTGTGAGCTCTTAGCCGAGAGCCTTCCTCCCTTTTTGTGGCCTTTGAGGGTTCTCCTCCTCCCCTGTGGTGCCTTGGCCATGGGTACCACTGCTTAGTTGTTTTCGTATAATACCCTCCCTCGTGGTATTGAAATACTTCTCCTAGTATTGTTATAATGCCCAAAATACCTTAGCCTTGTACCTTGTAGTATTCCAAGATACCTCACATTAGAGCCCTAAATACTACCTTTGTCCTTTAGTCTCAAACCGAAACCCTAAGGAAATCTTCATAGTTGGTTGAAGTATTTGAGTAAGTTGGTTAGAACTTCTAAGGGTTGTTTGGAGCGGATTGGAGCGCACTTGGTAGAGCTAAACCTTGCTCGGGATCGACATTATAACTTGGATAATTTTGGGCTTATCGAGGTAATTATCTTGTCCTCTATTGTAATTGGAAATTACATGTTTGTTAGAATATATAGTTGAAGTATACTATATATGGAACTATACTTAGTATTCGAATGTCTTTTGACTTAAGCTCAAGAATAAAGAATCGATCAATCGTATTTACATGGGGATATGTGCGATGAGACTTGTGTAGTATTCGAGTAGAATTGTACACGCCCGGTTAGGCGTGTAAACCCCCTGGTTGGCTTGGTAGCGGCCTCGATAGAGGAGAGATTTACGCTGTCATGCGGGGAGGTCTTTGCAATTTTCGTAGAAAGATAGAAACTTGTGTTTTGGGGTTAATGAGCGTTTGTGACCTTTATAGGTGAAAGTACTAAGAGTAGCGTATTCTACTCGAGGGTGGAAAGTGCCAGGTTGTAGTACTTGGAGCATTTTGCTTATTGTCGATAAATCGTCGCGAGGTATGTGAACCTCTTCCTATCTTTTCTAGCATGATTGTTGTGAACTATGTAGTACGGTAGACGCATACGTGTGCTAAGTGATTTGGTTGGTTTAAAACATAGGGTGTTATAATAGCTTTATGGGAAGTTAGTTATAACGACCTTATGTAGTGAAAATGGTTTATGACGCTAGAAGTTAAGAGACTTGATCTTATAAGATAAGAGACTTAACTTATTTGTTTTAATGTGGATGTTGTGTGAAACCTCATTCGTGAGTAATGAGTACTTGGTTTTAAAGGGATAATGTTTCTTGATTTGGAAATCGAATGTGTATCGACAGCACCACTGCAGCGTTAATAAAGGAAAATGTATTGAATAATGATGTATTGTATTAAAACCGGTAGAAACCTCCATCCGCATAGAAGCTAAGATGAGACAAAATGATAATTACATTTTCTAGATCACGTATTGTAATAAGATCGTTATAAACAAGAATAAACTACTCACATATATGACATATGTTACTCAATTGTTTTAAAAGAGATTAAGACTATGAGTTATGAAACCTTTCTAAAATAAGTGACTTGAGCATTTGAAAACGGAAGCTTGAGTAATTGAAACTAGGCAACCTGGAACTTAGGAAAAGAATGTTGTTACTTGATTTTGAAAAGGAATGTGGGTTGGTCATTCTAATACTACGGTATCGTGACTTTTATAAAAGTAATGGATCTCTTTTAAAAAGAACTTAACGTATGTAGTACTTTGGGGTTAAAAACCGGACTTTGGCATAAAATGAAAGTACTTTGAGTTGTGTGAAACTCATTTATGCTTGTTGTTGTGAAACTTGCCTATCTTGTGATGATAGCCTTTGTTGTGCAAGTGTGGTATTTACGTTACCGCGTCTCGATAGAGGCGGCCGACTTGTGGAGAACTTACTTGGGCGTCTTTGGCGGTGACGGAGAATTCCACGTATGTTTCCATTTTGATTACTCGTCTTGTTGTTGATGTCACATGGACATGTCTACACCGAGGTAGAATTAGGGGCACGCGGCCGTGCGGTCGGGTTGATTACGATATATTGTTATTGTGGTTACATGGACATGTCTACACCGAGGTAGAATTCGGGGCATGTGGCCACGCGGCGGTTGATCACCCAAGATATTATTGTTGATGTCACATGGACGATGTCTACACCGAGGTAGAATTCGGGGCATGCGGCCATGGCATCGTATTATTGTTGCATCATGGACATGTCTACGATGCAGAATTCAGGGGCATGCGCCGTGACGCGAACATGATTGATGTTGTGGGCGTGAGACCCATAGTTATATTCGAGTGATGACTGAGGCGTGAGTCCTCGACATGATCGCTTTTATGTTGTGAGCAGTAGTTTGGTTATCATACATGTCTCCGCTTTATATAGACTAGTATGATTTCATTACGATTTTTACTGAGCCACATACTTGGTACTGTTATGCGACCTCCTTGAAGTGCGTTCATCCGCAGCAGAGGTACATCTGGCCGTGGATCCTCGCCTTAGGATCTCGATTCAGCGTTTGGGAAGCTCCGCTTCTCCGAGGCTTATCTTTTGGTATGTGTTCCCCGAGTTGTAGGTTCTGTACATTCAGGGTACGGCGTGCCCTGTCCGCCATAGTTGTTGTAAATCTTAGAGTGCAGCAATCTGTTGTGGACAGGATTTGTAAAAAGGATTAAACTGCTCGCTTTGAAAGAGTTGTATTTATATATGTTATTGGAAGGTAGCAGTTGGGTTGCTTTGTTTTATGATCATATATCTTGTTTCTTGTTTAAAGTTTTTATTTTCCGCCGGTTTTCTCGATGTTGTATCACTAGGTGCCCGATAAGGCACGAATCGCCGGGACGGGTCGTTACAAAAGTGGTATCGAGCGCTTAATCCTCGGAAAGTGTCTACGCACCGTGTCTAGTAGAGTCTTGATTATCGATGTGTTGTGCACCACATCTATAATCGTGAGGCTGCAGACATTTAGGATCGTTTCCATTCTTCTCATTACGAGATCGCGCCTTAGAGCCGTGTTGTAAGTTGGACCCTCCGACGATCTCGCTTTTACGATTATGCCTCGCGCTAGTGCAACCAGAGCCTGAAGGGCAAAGCGGCGAGTGCCGCGAGTGAGATACGTGAGGAGTACGAGGCGCAGTCCCGACACACTGAGTTCAGTGCTTGACGGCGGGTTTCAGCGCCGCCGCCAAATCCAGAGTTTAGCCGCGCGGTGGTGCCGAGACCACGATACACGAGCCTCCACCCCGATGCAGGGCGGAGAGATGGATTACAAGAGATGGCGATTCTTGGCGGGTCGTGGTCGAGATATGAGGATAGGTGAATCTAGCTTCCAGTTCAGAGCACCAGCCGTTCACCCCGAGCAGATAGTTTGAGGCTGCGGGACTTTACGAGTCAGAGCCACGAGTTTTGCATGGGTCGAGGCTCGAGGATGATCCGCAGGAGTTCATCCGGCGATTCTGACGGATCGTCACGGGTGATCAAGGCTTGAGACCGAGTCTGTGACCTTTGGTTCGCATCGGCGCGTGATACCGCTATCGATTGGTTTGATTCATGGGAGCTTTCCGGGAGAGCATGCACCTCCAGCAGTATGGGATGAGTTTTCGGGCTTTCTCACGCACTTCGCCTCCGCAGATGAGAGGCACGGCCGACAAATTTTGATGCTTAGACAGAGCGGGCGTGCGGTTCGGAGTACAATGTGAGTTCGACTCATCGCCAGACGCCCCAGTTGGTAGCTAGTATGGAGGATCGAGTGCACCGATATGTTACGAGGCTCGATGATTACATGTCGAGGCATGTTCAGAGTAGCTCTTCACCGGCACGGACATTGCCCGCACGCAGCTCACGACCGCTGGGATGCGAGGCACGAGAGGTCGACGGAATGACCAAGATCGCGAAGAGGGCGAACAACAGGTCCTTCGGTGACTTTCGGTGGACCGCCTCAGAAGATACTAGTTTTGTACCTCCGCCAAATGCAGTGGTCCTCCACAACCTTCAGAGTATTCGGAGCAGTCGTGGCTCCATGGTTCGAGTTTCGGGGAAGTAAGGGTGTTGGCGGATGCGGTCACCTACACCTCGGTGTGGTCGATGTGGTAGCCGCATTTCGGAGTGTCGTGGTGCCAAGGGAGCTTGTTATTTTTGCGGCCAGCAGGCCATTTTGCGAACTGTCCGACTGGGCGGTAGCGGATGTTACGACTCACCCTGGATCGGTGGTCGTTCATCGCCTTCTGATTATCGCCTGCAGTGAGCCTATGATTAGAGTGGGCGGTAGCTTGGTATATCCTTAACCCTCTAGAGTTTTGGTATGCTTGTTATGATGGTCTCATTATTGTGTGCTATGTACGAATAGCGTTGTGTTAATTGTGAGTTAGAAAACATGCTTAGTTGGGAGGATACGTATGGGGGCACGGTAAGTGTGAACCTTAGACTATGTCACGACTGAGACCTTAGGGGTAAGGTCGTCTTGAGTTAAAGATTTTTTTTTTTTTTTTTTATCGAGTAGTAGTATACGTGGGATTTATTTGTGTGATAAGTCCGTGGGTAGTGTGAGATGGAAGTGGTAGCTTGGTGATGTGAATTAGTAAGATTGTCGGATCGGGAACAAGAGTTTAGCGCGGTTGGGGTCGGGTTGAGGACCATTTGCGGGTCAACCGTAACCCGGTTTGGGGGTCGGATCGGGTGGTCCCGCCAGTGGTAGGGTCACGAGGATGCTAGGCCCAAGTTTGTGTGACCATCGTATGAGTTCGTGGACGCGTTCGACTGAAGCGGTTCGTAAAGGCCGGAATGGCCTTAAGGAAGTTTGAGGTTAGTAAGATGACCAAGTTTGGAGGTAGTGACTCTGAGATTTTCGGGAGCCAAGTAATGATCAAGTATGGTACGTCTTGGGAGATTTCAAGTGTTCGAGAAGGGCACGACGAGTAAGGAAAGAAGAGGGCGTGTGTTATTTCGTGGCGGTAAGGCGTTGGCAACTTGTTAGAGGAACTTTATCGTTATCCGATTGAGAAGGAACATTCGGGGCGAATGTTTCTAAGGAGGAGAATGTTATACCCGTAGTTGCAGTGGTATGTATGTGAGGACGCACGTCTGAGAGTACGCGTAAATTTTGAAAAGAAAGAAAGATGTGAGTTTCGGAAAAGTTTCCTGTTATTTGTGAAGAAAAAGGTTCGTTAACGGGAATTGGATTCCCAGATTTGGTATTTGGACTTCATAGATTATATTAGAATTTTGAGATTTTATTTTCTGGAAATGGTCACGTGGGGCCCACTGAGAAATTTACGGTTTGTGGCCCACTTTGTTTTCTAGATTTTGGCCATTGTGGATATTTTTCTAAGACGTTTTTGAGGGCCAATAGGAGGGTGACACGTGTCACCCCGCCAGTGGCTCGGCCGAATGGCATTTGTGCACAACACGGTTAGAGTCGCTTTGACGAAACGTTTTACATAACTCATGCGAGGAAAATTCGGCTATGTCTTTTCTTATTTTGCGGATTTTTCCGAGAGACGAAACATTTTGGACCAACGGGAGGGTGACATGTGTCACCTCACAACGGTAACAAGTGGGCACTTGGCCGATCGAGGGCAAGTTGTGGTAGATATTTGTGTAGATATTGTGAGGTTTTGGGCGAGTAGGGTCTAGGGTGCACTTGGCTTGATCTTGCCCTTACACTTGCTATACACTTGGAAGGATCTTGGCCCTTGGTTGGCCTTTGGTTTGCTATAAATACCCCGCAAGTGTGAAGACTTCATCCATTCCAAAAACTTCCAAGTCTTGAAACCCTCTCCTCCCCTTGCGAGCTCTTGGCGAGAGCCTTCCCTCCCTTTTCGTGTGGCCTTTGGCCGAGGGTTCTCCTCCTCCCTTTGTGGTGCCTTGGCGTGGAATACCCCACTAGCCTAGTTGTTTTCGTATAATACCCTCCTCGTGGTATTGAAATACTTCTCCTAGTATTGTTATAATGCCCAAAATACCTTAGCCTTGTACCTTGTAGTATTCCAAAGATACCTCTATACGCAGAGTCAGGAAATACTACCTTTTGTCCTTTTAGTCTCAAACCGAAACCCTAAGGAAATCTTCATAGTTGGTTGAAGTATTTGAGTAGAAGTTAGTTAGAACTTCTAAGGGTTGTTTGGAGCGGATTGAGCGCACGGAGTAGAGCTAAACCTTGCTCGGGATCGACATTATAACTTGGATAATTTTGGGCTTATCGAGGTAATTATCTTGTTCTCTATTGTAATTGGAAATTACATGTTTGTTAGAATATATAGTCAAGTATACTATATATGGAACTATACTTAGTATTCAGCAATGTCTTTTGACTTAAGCTGAAGAATAAAGAATCGAATCGAATCATTTACATAGGGTGTATTGCGAGAGACTTGTGTAGTATTCTTGAGTAGAATTGTACACGCCAGGTTAGACGTGTAAACCCCCGGTTGGCTTGGTAGCCGGCCTCGATAGAGGAGGAGATTTACGCTGTTTGTTGCGTGAGAGTCGCTAATTTTTCGTAGAAAGATAGAAACTTGTGTTTTGGGGTTAATAGACGTTTGTGACCTTTATAGGTGAAAGTACTAAGAGTAGCATATTCTACTCGAGTGGAAAGGGCTAGCAAGGTTGTAGTACTTGGAGCATTTTGCTTACGGTCGATAAATCGTCGCGAGGTACGTGAACCTCTTCCTATCTTTTCTAGCATGATTGTTGTGAACTATGTAGTACGGTGAGCGCATGTGCTAAGTGATTTGGTTGGTTAAAACATAGGGTGTTATAATAGCTTTATGGGAAGTTAGTTATAACGACCTTATGTAAATGAAAATGGTTTATCGATGCTAGAAGTTAAGAGACTTGATCTTATAAGATAAGAGACTTAACTTATTTGTTTTAATGTGGATGTTGTGTGAAACCTCATTCGTGAGTAATGAGTACTTGGTTTTAAAGGGATAATGTTTTACCGATTTGAAATCGAATGTATCGACAGCACCAATCGCGGCGTTAATAAAGGAAAATGTATTGAATAATGATGTGTTGTATTAAAACCAAGAGAAACCTCCATCCGCATGAAGCTAAGATGAGACAAAATGATAATTACATTTTCTAGATCACGGTCACGTAATAAGATCGTTATAAACAAGAATAAACTACTCACATATATGACATATGTTACTCAATTGTTTTAAAAGAGATTAAGACTATGAGTTATGAAACCTTTCTAAAATAAGTGACTGAGCATTTGAAAATGAGAAGCTTGAGTAATTGAAACTAGGCAAACCGGAACTTAGGAAAAGAATGTTGTTACTTGATTTTGAAAAGGAATGTGGGTTGGTCATTCTAATACTACGGTATCGGGTGACTTTATAAAAGTAATGGATCTCTTTTAAAAAGAACTTAACGTATGTAGTACTTTGGGGTTAAAACCCGACTTTGGCATAAAATGAAAGTACTTTGAGTTGTGTGAAACTCGCTTATGCTTGTTGTTGTGAAACTTGCCTATGCTTGTGATGATAGCCTTTGTTGTGCAAGTGTGGTATTTACGGTTACCGCGTCTCGATGAGGCGGTCGACTTGTGGAGAACTTACTTGGGACGTCCGGCGGTGATGGAGAATTCCACGGTATGTTTCCATTTTGATTCATGTCTTGTTGTTGATGTCACGGACATGTCTACACCGAGGTAGAATTAGGGGCACGCGGCCGTGCGGTCGGGTTGATTACCCGATATATTGTTATTGTGGTTACATGGACATGTCTACACCGAGGTAGATTCAGGGGCACGTGGCCGTGCGGCAGGTTGATCACCCAAGATATTATTGTTGATGTCACGGACGCGTTCTACACCGAGGTAGAATTCCGGTACGTGGCCATGGGGCATCGTATTATTGTTGCATCATGGACATGTCTGCCTACACCGAGAATTCGGGGCACGCGCCATGACGCGAACATGATTGATGTTGTGGGCGTGAGACCCATAGTTATATTTGAGTGATGACTTGAGGCGAGTCCTCGATCGACATGATCGCTTATGTCGCGAATCGTAGTTTGGTTATCATACATGTCTCCCGCTTTATATAGACTAGTATGATTTCATTACGCATTTTTACGATTCACATACTTGGTACTGTTATCGACCTCCTTCGGGCGCTCATGCCGCATGTAGAGGTACATCGGCCGTGGATCCTCGCCTAGGATCTCGATTGCGTTGTAAGCTCCGTTTCTCCGAGGCTTATCTTTTGGTATGTGTTCCCCGAGTTGTAGGTTCTTGTACATTCGTGGTATGGCGGGCCCGTCCGCCATAGTTGTTGTAAATCTTAGAGGTCCGTAGTACCGCTGTGGGCGTGATTTGTAAAAAGGATTAAAGCTCGCTTTGAAAGAGTTGTATTTATATATGTTATTGGAAGCGTAACCGCTGGGTTGGCCTTTGTTTATGATCATATATCTTGTTTCTTGTTTAAAGTTTTTATTTTCTGGTTTTCTCGATGTTGTGTCACTAGGGTGCAGGATAAGGCACGATGAACCCCGGACGGGTCGTTACGATAGGGCTTACGCGGTGAAATAGTCCTACGCGGGCGGATCAGTCCTATGCGAGAGATTACCTCACGCGGGTCCATACAACCTATGCGGGCAGATACTGATCATGCGAAATTACCTCATCATGGGTCCACCGGACCTATGCGGGTGAAATAGTCCCAGGAGTAGGATTGCTTAATGATACTACGGGCGGGTGGCCCTACTTTGATCTTGAGCCTCATATTTTTATGTAGTAAAGTATATTCTTGTTTACTCTCATTGTTAGTAAGGCACAGTGTACTGTTATTTGAGTTATCATACATGTCTCCAGCTTTATTTTAGACTTATGATTTAATTACAGTACTTTTAGTTTTACATACTTGGTACATGTTGTATTGACCTCCTTCGGGGGGCTGCGTTCATGCCGCAGGTAGAGTATACAGGTTGATAATCCTCAATCTTAGGATCACTGCTCACCGCTTTGAAGCTCCATTACTCCGGAGGCTTATCCTCGATGCAGATCCCCGTATTGTCTGGTTGTTGTACATTCGGGGTATGGCGGGGCCCCGTCGCCACAATTGTTATTCATAAGTGTCGTAGTCATGTCTTGTGGATCGGGTTGTAAAGAAAAAAGATGAATCGATGTTTTCGGGTTACGTATATTTTACGGAAGGTGGCCTTATCGGCTAGCCTGTTGATATTTAATGTCTAAGTATTTTTATGAGTTGTGTATGTTCCGCTGCTATTCTCTGATATATACCTGAAAGGGGTGCCCAGGTAGGGCACCAGTCGCGGGCCCGGGGTCGGGTCGTGACACTACCCAATCAAGGTAAGGATTCTTATAAAAATGCATGTCCAAGGGTTTCAGTTGGATGACGAAGTACCTCCGCGTGGTGTTAGCAATGATTTATGGGTTTATCACTTGTGACGTCCCCTGTCGATTCTCGACTGGATTCGGCCGGTAGGCATTCTGCATTGGCGGCCTCCATTATGTACTTTGTTGAATAGGGTTTTGAAGGTTGTAGGTGGTCTGCTGGCCATTACCAATAAGTGGGGTAATGCCCCATTGTTGCTGTTGGGTTTGGCCAGCAAAGCCTGCAACCTGAGCTCCTGGAATGGCTAACGGAACCTGAGGATAAGTTCGAACAGTATTCCATGGCTGCTCTCCTCGGACGACGGACGTTCTTAGAAAGTTTACGCTTCTTGAAAGGTATGGATTGGATACCGGTAATGACTGCTGGAATGGTAACCCACTGTAAACAACATCACCAGATAGTCGATCTAAGTCATAGTCGGGGGCCATCGACTGCCAATATAGCTGGCCAATATAATTCTCCTGCATCGTAGGGCCGTACGTCATAACTGGCGGCAATCCAAAGTGTCCTGGAACTTGAACTGGTCTCTGAGCCATGTTGATCTGCCCATACTGCAGACTCGCTTGGTCTAGCGGCACATTTCCCCCCCCCCCCCCAAAGTTCGGCGGCGACCACGTAGTGTGTTACACCCCGTAATTTCAGGACATGTATAAGAGAATAGACGCGGGAACGCAAGACTTGAAAATTGGTACGAAAGGAAGAATTGTTTTTCCGACGGAAAATCTTCCGAACGTCGGAAAGGAAAAATGTTCGTTGATGAGAATTGGATTCTCAAAATGCATTATTTGAAGAGTATGAACTTATTATCATTATGGAAATTTATTTTTACGGATTTGGTCACGTAGGGCCCACCCGAGAAATTTTACGTTTTGTGGGGCCCACGAGGGTTACGAAATTTTATGGACGAATGGGAGGGCGACACGTGGCACCCCCACATGGTCTTGGACGAAATTGGGCAAGGGTATTTGTCACGACCCGACCCCGGGGCCGCGACTGGTGCCCTACCTGGGCACCCCTTTCAGGTATACATGAGAGAATAGCAGCGGAACATACACAACACATAAACATGTTTAGACAATAATCATCACAGGCTAGCCGATAAGGTCGCCTTCCATAAAATATACATAACCAAAAGTAAAACAGTACAACTTTGTTCTTATAGCCCAAACCACAAATGTGCCTACAGACCTCTAGGAATAACAAATGTGGCAGGACAGGGCCCCGCCATACCCCTGAATGTACATAATATCCACAACATCAGGAAAAACCGTACCAAAAGGCAAGCCTCCGGAGAAATGGAGCTTCCGACAAATTATCAGTGATCCTAAGAATGAGGATCCACCACCTGCTTACCCCTACCTGCGGCATGAACGCAGCCCCCGAGGAAGGGGGTCAGTACACAATATGTACTAAGTAACTGGAAAAATACAGTAATTATATCATAAGTCTAAATAAAGCTGGAGACATGTAAGACAATCAAATTATAGTACACTGTGCCTTACTAACAATGAGAGTAACAAGTATAAACTTTACTGCATAAAAATAGAAGGCTCATGATCAAAGTAGGGTCATCCGCCCGTAGTATCATTAAGCAATCCTACTCCTGGGACTATTTCACCCGCATAGGTCCTATGGACCCGTAATGGAGCGATGCGCTCCGCATGGGACTATTTCACCCGCTTGGGCCCGGTGGGCCCGCAATGAGTACAAACGCCGCACTCGCATCATGGGTAGCAAATCCATGGAATTAGTAGTAACCCGGGGCTTTCCCCCGTAAGAATAACTTAAACTAGCACAACCGACTATCGTACATAACATAAGCGCTACCGGCTTATCATAATATAAGAAATTTAAGAAATCCCCTAACTTCTGATTAACATTATTATTATACCCTCTCATTTTAGTTTACTTAAGGCACTAACATGTCATTTTAAAAAAAATCCGGAAATTTAACCCAAAGTACTACGTACTTCTATCCTTTTAAATGACTCTTTTTCATATACAAAATACAAAATACTAATAACCATAGTATCAAGTCACAACTACTTTTCAATACAAGTCACAATACCTTTTAGAAATATAATTAGGCTTCTAAATCAAGTGACTTCTTTTATCTTAAAACCTTAGGCAATTGATGCCTTAAAATCAATTTTGTTACACCCCGTAGTTCCAGGGTATGTATATGAGGACGTACGTACGAGAATACGACATTAAAATTGGAAAGGAAGAAAGATGTGATTTTTCGACGAAAAAGTTTCCGGATTTTTGTGAAGGAAAAAAGTTCGTTAATGGGAATTGGATTTCCAGATTTGGTATTCGGACTTCTGGGATTATTTTAGAATTATGGAATTTTATTTTCCGGAATTGGTCACGTGGGGCCCACGGGGAAAATTTACGGTTTTGTGAGGCCCACTTTATTTTCGGATTTTTGGCATTACGGATATTTTCGGAAGATGAAATATTTTGGACGAGTAGGAGGGCGACACATGGCACCCCCCTGGTCTTGGACGTTTTTAGGGACATGTGGCTAGCCACATGTCTCTTTAATGTGGTGGCCACATGTCTCAAAGTTGTGGTGGACACTTGGTTGGAAGAATCCACTCACACTTGGACCCAATCTTCACCTTACACTTGCTTTAATCCTAGCCCTTGATTTCTCTATAAATACCCCCCTTAAGTGCAAGACTTTATTCATCCACACTTAGAGATTTCCAAGCTTGAAAAATACTCCCTCCCTTTAGTGAGTGCTCGCTTTTTGGCTAAGATCTTGACCAAAATGTTGTCCAAAAATTCTTAAACTTTTAAGTGTTCTTCCTTAGGGTGTTAGGAAGATTGTGTACCAAGAGTTGGAAAAGATTTCACACCCATAGCCTTGAAACCTTGCCTTGGCCGAAAGTGGCCATTTTTAAAGCCTAAGTGTTCTTCACTTTTTGGAGTAGAAGTGTTAAGAGAAGTTGTTTAGAAACTTCTAAGGGTTGCTTGGAGCGGGTTGGAGCGTAAGGAATTGGAGCTAAACGTTACTCAGGATCGACTTATATATCTTGGATACTTTTGGGCTTATCGAGGTAATGATCTTTGTCCCTATTGTAATCGGAGATTACATGTCAGAGTAATGTGTAGTTGAGTATACTATATAGAGAATGAATATTGATAAGAATTGAAGTATTCTGATGAGACTTGTAGTATTATTGTGGGCAGTGTACACGTCCGGTTAGACGTGTAATCCCCTCTGAGTTGTTGGCTTGGTAGCGGGCCTTGATAGTGGAGATTATTTATGTGGTTACGGGGGGGAGGTGCTGCCGAATTTTCCGTAGAATATGGAACCTTGTACTTAGAAATATTCTACGAAGGGATCTAGAAGTTAATAAACGTTTTATGGCCATTATAGGTTGAAGTACTACGAGTAGCGTATTCTACTTGAAGGGTGGAAAATGCTAGCAGGGTGATAGTACTTTGGAGCATTTTGCTTATTGTCGATAATCGCCGCTGTATGTGAACCTCTTCCTATCCTTTCTAGCATGATTGTTGTGAAATATATATAGTGCGGTAGACGCACGTGTGTTTTAAAGGAATTTGATTTTCCTTTTGTGTCCTTGACTTGATTCCAAAGTTAAGTGACTTGTTATGAAATATTAAGGACTTGAATTATGTTAAAAAGTTGTAAAACCTCATTCATGAGTAATGGGTGTGTGGTCTTTTAAAGAATAAAGTTATCTTGATTTCGAAAATGAGAATAGTTGTCCTTGGTTGGTTTAAAACATAAAGTGTTATAATAGCTTTATGGGAAGTTATTTATAACGACTTTATGAAAACAAAAGAATGGTTTTATCATTGGATTTAAAATGATAACTTGACATTTTAAAAGTTGGAGGTTGGTTTCCTTAAAAGATATGATTTAAAGATTAGGAGACTGATTTTTGAAAGTAAAGAGACTTGACTTATAAACAACTTGATTTTTGGGAAAGGAGAAGTAACTTGATTTAAAGGTATAGGTTACTTGTTTTTAAAAGAGTAAGACACTTGGTTTAAAAATTATATTGCTACTTGACTTTAAAAAGGGAAAGTGTCTTTGTTTTAAAGAAGGCATGGTTTTGTCTTAAAATGGTTTAAAAAGGAAGGGCATGCTTTTGTCTTAAGATTGGTTTAAAAAGTGTTACACCCCGTAAGTCCAGGACTTGTATAAGAGAATGTACGTAAGGAATCAAGACTTGGAAATTAGTACGAAAGGAAGAATTGTTTTTCCGGCGGAAAATCTTCCGAACGTCGGAAAGGAAAAATGTTCGTTGTTGAGAATTGGATTCTCAAAATGCATTATTTGAAGAGTATGGAACTCTTAACCTTATGGAAATTTATTTTTACGGATTTGGTCATGTGGGGCCCACCCGAGGAATTTTACGTTTTGTGGGGCCCACGAGGGTTACGAAATTTTATGGACGAATGAGAGGGCGACACGTGGCACCCCCACACTTGGTCTTGGTCGAATTTTGCAAGGCTAAAATGGTCATTGACCATGGTGGAAGATAAGTCTTGCTAAGCTTGAGATTGTTGACCAAGTCAACTTGCCACTTGTGCTTAATCCTAGTGAAACTCATCCTAGCCACTCATGTGTTGTAATCTAAGCCTTCCATTGTGTTATATATACTAAGCAAGTAGCAAGACAAGGTCTTCCAACACTTAGAATTATTTCACTCACTCTTGTTCTTCAAGCATGCTCTCGGGTTAACCTTGTGCTCCACAAGAAAATTATGTAGTTTTGATCCTTTGTTCACAAGACTTTAACCCAATGTCCCTAAGGGTATTGTAAGGATATCTCAATAGAAAGATTTCGGAAAAACGATGTTTTCGTATTAGTCGCAAGGCGGAAACTTAAGGAATTCTTCAACTTTGAAGTTGGAACTTGAAGATGAGTTCTTCATAGGCTTATAAGGAGTGCTTGGAGCGGTTTGGAACGTAAGGAAAAGAGCTAGGAATTTGCTAAGGAGCGACTTTGAATCTTGGAAATTTTAAGGGCTTATAAAGGTATAAATCTTGTCGTTTTAGCAATTAAGGTTTACTTATCATTGTAGCTATGGATATTAGAAAGCATGAGTTATTTAGTATACGGTTTGATATGTTTATTGGCTATTGGAACCCTAATCCGAAAAACTAGCATGTTAGCCTTAAGATTACAATTCAAGTCGATTATTAGTTTAAGTCGTCGCATGTTGTATAAAGAAGGAAATTGTAGTTGTTGAAGTTGTTTATGACTATATAACATGTTAGACCTTAGAACTTGGAATTGGAAAAGGATTGGAAAAGACTTTGAATTGTTGGTTATGTAGTTGGCCGAGAATGGCTTTAAATATGGAACTACTTCGTATGAATTGTGGGGCGGAATTTTACACGTATTGTAAGGCGTGTAATCCCCTTTGTTGGGTTGTTGTTTTTAGCCTTAAATGTGGCATGTTGGTTATTGTATTCGGCCTTGAAAAAGGTGGCAAAGTGAGTAGAAACAAAGGAAGTGCTCCCCGATTTTCCGTAGAATTAGAGACCGTATACTTGGTATTATTCTACGTTTGAGACTAGAAGTTGATAGTCTTGTTGTGACCATTATAGGTTGACACTTCTATGTACGGCGTATTCGGCTTAGCTTGTTGATTTAGCCGAAAAGGTATGTGAACTATCTCCTCTTCTAGCATGATTCCTTAAGATAAAGAAAGTATTTCCTACTCCTTAAATGATCCATTCCTTGGTTGTATTTGAATTGCCTAAAGTAGAATTTGTTTTATGTACTTCCTTGATTGTACTTTGATGTTTAAATTGTAAGTTGTATAATCCATTGCCTTAGTGAAGTTTGGATTCTTAAAGAGTGGAAGTATTTTACTTAAAGTACATAGAGTCTTGAAAAGGAAGTGGTTTCTAAACCTTTTGGCTAGTGCCTTAGTTCCAAAACCTAAAGGTCATTATAATGACTTTAGGGGAGTCAAAGGAGTGATTTACTTAATTGTTTTAAAAGAGGAGAAATGACATGATTTAAGAGAAGTAACTTGTTTTAAAGGTGTGAGTTACTTAAGGTTTAAAAGTAGAAGAAACTTGTTTTCTATATATTAAGAGACTCGAAGTATTTTTGAAAGTTAAGAAACTTGATTTTAAAGTTTGTGATACTTGGTTTTAAGTATAAGTCTCTTGGTTATAAAAAGAATGAAATTGTCTAAAAACCAAAAAGGGTTATAACGGCTTTATGGGAAGTTGGTTATAACGGCTTTATGGAAGGTTTAGAAAGTTGTCTATTTTGATTAATGGGCATAAGTGTGCCTTGATAAGTACTTTGGCTTGATTAATTGAGAATTATTCTAAGTGTGCCTTGATAAGTACTTTGGCTTGATTAATTGAGAATTATTCTAAGTGTGCCTTGATAAGTACTTTGACTTGATTAATTGAGAATTAGTCTAAGTGTGCCTTGATAAGTACTTTGGCTTGATTAATTGAGAATTATTCTAAGTGTGCCTTGATAAGTACTTTGGCTTGATTAATTGAGAATTATTCTAAGTGTGCCTTGATAAGTACTTTGGCTTGATTAATTGAGAATTATTCTAAGTGTGCCTTGATAAGTACTTTGGCTTGATTAATTGAGAATTATTCTAAGTGTGCCTTGATAAGTACTTTGACTTGATTAATTGAGAATTAGTCTAAGTGTACCTTGATAAGTACTTTGGCTTGATTAATTGAGAATTATTCTAAGTGTGCCTTGATAAGTACTTTGACTTGATTAATTGAGAATAAATCTAAGTGTGCCTTGATAAGTACTTTGGCTTGATTAATTGAGAATTATTCTAAGTGTGCCTTGATAAGTACTTTGGCTTGATTAATTGAGAATTATTCTATGTGTGCCTTGATAAGTACTTTGGCTTGTTTAATTGAGAATTGCCTATGTGTGCTGGTAATAGCCGGTTGTGTGCTAGTGGTATATCATTCATTTCGGGGTCATTCCCCGGGTTTGTGGCATTTGCATATTCCGTGGATTTGCTACCCACGATGCGAGGAATACCTCATGCGAGTCCGCAAGGGCTTATGCGGGTGAAATAGTCCCATGCGGGCGGGTCCAGCCTATGCGAGGAATACCTCATGCGAGTCCGTAAGGGCTTATGCGGGTGAAATAGTCCCATGCGAGGAATACCTCATGCGGGTCCACGCGACCTATGCGGGTGAAATAGTCTCAGGAGTAGGATTGCTTAATGATACTGCGGGCGGGTGGTCCTGCTTTGATCGTGAGCTTCCTAGTTCATATTGTAAGTATACTACTATTTACTCTTATTGTTAGTAAGGCACTGTGTACTGTTATTTGAGTAGTGACTTTTGGTGTACGTGCCCACGACTTGATATGACGCTTATGTATTGCATCGTAGGTTGGCTATCATACATGTCTCTGTTTTGTTTAGATCGTTATGATTTCATTACTGATTTCATCTTTCACATACTTGGTACATTCTTGTCTTGACCTCCCCGGGCTGCGTTCTTGCCGCGGGTTTAGGTGCGCTGTTTGTTGATCGGCCGGTGTAGGACCCTGCTCAGTGTTTTGGATAGCTCCTTCTGTTTGGGAGTTTATCTTTTTGGTATAAGTTATTTCAAGATCTGCTTTTACGCTTATGGGTACGCGGGGCCTTGTCGCCATAGTTCAAGATAACTCTTAGAAGTGCGTATTCATATGTGGGATTGGACTCGTATGCAGTGTAGTGTTTTTTTCCATGTATATTATATGGCAGCCTTGTCGGCTTTGCCCTTGTACGTATGTTGGTTTTAAAAAAAAGGGTGTTATTTAAATTCCGCAGTTTGCTTAGTTGTTAAGGTAGAAGGGTGCCCAGGTAGGGCACCAGTCACGGGCCCGGGGTTCGGGGTGTGACAGAGTGGTATCAGAGCAGTCAGTCCTCGGAATGTCTACAGACCGTGTCTAGTAGAGTCTGACATCCGGTGTGTTGCGCGCCACACCCATAAACAGAGGCTACAGGACATTTAGGAGTTGGTTTCTATTCTTCTCACTCTAGATCGTGCCATAGAGCCGTGTTAGTAAGATAATTCCTCTCGACGTGATTTTGTGTTACGCTTATGCCTCGAGGAGGCAACGGCCTTGAGAAGGGCAAAGGAGTAGCGAGGAGCTACTAGTCGGACTCAGGAGTTGATAGGGCTTATGCCGGGGTATACGGATGTTGTGCGCGATGGCGAAGTTCTTGCGCCAGTTTTGAGACCCCAACACGAGCCTCCGGTTTCTCGCTTAGGAGAAGACTATAGGGTCGCGAGGAAGCGATTATGTTATTGACCAAGATAGCGGTGCTACTGATTTCATCAAGAGAAGTTATTCGGCGATCAGCAGTGTCAGAGGTAGAGGGCCAACGCGAGATCGGCGTAAGAGGTCTAGGACGGTTGGTTATCGGTGAGTTTTGGACGAGTGCCTCAAGAAGAAGTGAGATATTCGTCCCACCTACCCAAGACATACCCCAGCTCATTGGTGGGATATTGGACCCCACAAGGTATTTAGGAGCCGGTCCAACCTCCAGGGGTCTAGGTTCTCGGAGGAGCAGAGGATTTTCTCAGTCGAGGCCACTTTTTCCTCAGTGTTTCCGATGTAGTAAGTGTCATTTGGGGGAATGCCGTTATGGCACGAGTGCTTGTTTTTATTGTGGTCGTCCGGGCCATATACTGAGGGTATGTCCTTTTAGAAGAGGGCGCAGGTGAGTGGCTCACTATGAGGCCGATGGTTGATTCTCTTTCCTCGCGGTATGCGTCCCAGGGGAAGGGTGTTCAGAGGTCAGCCAGTCGTGGTAGAGGTCAGGGTGGAGTTTATAGTTCTGGCGGTCCTTTGAACCGCATAGATGACGTGACTACTGGGCAGGATCATGAGGCGACATCGCATGGGGTTACAGGTATATTTCGATTCTTTTGAATCATACGTGCATTGATAGATTCAGATTTCGCCCTAGCATATATGTTTTCCATTTATTGCTAAGAGTTGTAAAGTGATAGTACCCCAGAGGTAGGGATACTTTGATTAGTAAAGTGAAAAGTTAAGAATGTTGACAAGAATGATAAGTGAACTGAGACTATAGTTGTGTAGAGTTCACAAGTCAGAATTACCAGTGATGTAAGACCGATAGGGAAGGATGTCAAAGAGAAATACTTTGGCTTATGTGACGAACCTCTAGTGAATTGGAGGATAGGGTGAGAAGTACCTTGAGCTAAGAGAGAGTTTTATTTCAAACTAAGGATGAGAAGTTAAGTGTGACGATGAGTCGGGTTATGGACTCATTTCGGGTCAGCCGATAGTATGGAATGGGGTGATGTCAGTTGGTAGTGGTCCCTCTATGTGATAGGGTCACGAGGATGCCAGGCCCAAGTTGGGTTAATCGTTGTACGAGTTTGTGGACGCGTTCCACCGGAATCAGGTTGTAAGGACCGAGAAGAGCCTTAGCGGAAATTCAAGTAGCATAATGGCCAAGTTTGGTTAGTAACTCCAAGTATTGGGGAACAGAAACAATATTTGAGATGTGTACGTTTACTAAATAAGTTGGAAGTACGAGAAAGTATGACAAGTAAGAAGTAAAGGAACCTCTAAGGATCCCGTGTTTTAGAAGACCGTAACCTTCGAGTTTTGTGAAAAAGGGGTCGCGGACGGAAGGTCCATTGATATGTTTACGTATGTTGTGGTGGCCATGTGTGGCATCGTTAGTCTTGTGGAGTATTGATTGATAGGAATAGTATAGAGATTATGCCGGAGTTTGTATAGCCTGACAACCGACTAAGAACATTCGGGGACGAATGTTTCTAAGGGGGGAAGAATGTTACACCCCGTAAGTCCAGGACTTGTATAAGAGAATGTACGTAAGGAATCAAGACTTGGAAATTAGTACGAAAGGAAGAATTATTTTTCCGGCGGAAAATCTTCCGAACGTCGGAAAGGAAAAATGTTCGTTGTTGAGAATTGGATTCTCAAAATGCATTATTTGAAGAGTATGGAACTCTTAACCTTATGGAAATTTATTTTTACGGATTTGGTCATGTGGGGCCCACCCGAGGAATTTTACATTTTGTGGGGCCCACGAGGGTTACGAAATTTTATGGACGAATGAGAGGGCGACACGTGGCACCCCCACACTTGGTATTGGTCGAATTTTGCAAGGCTAAAATGGTCATTGACCATGGTGGAAGATAAGTCTTGCTAAGCTTGAGATTGTTGACCAAGTCAACTTGCCACTTGTGCTTAATCCTAGTGAAACTCATCCTAGCCACTCATGTGTTGTAATCTAAGCCTTCCATTGTGTTATATATACTAAGCAAGTAGCAAGACAAGGTCTTCCAACACTTAGAATTATTTCACTCACTCTTGTTCTTCAAGCATGCTCTCGGGTTCACCTTGTGCTCCACAAGAAAATTTTGTAGTTTTGATCCTTTGTTCACAAGACTTTAACCCAATGTCCCTAAGGGTATTGTAAGGATATCTCAATAGAAAGATTTCGGAAAAACGACGTTTTTGTATTAGTCGCAAGGCGGAAACTTAAGGAATTCTTCAACTTTGAAGTTGGAACTTGAAGATGAGTTCTTCATAAAGCCAAGGAGTGCTTGGAGCGGTTTGGAACGTAAGGAAAGGAGCTAAGAATTTGCTAAGCGACTTTGAATCTTGGAAATTTTAAGGGCTTATAAAGGTATAAATCTTGTCGTTTTAGCAATTAAGGTTTACTTATCATTGTAGCTATGGATATTAGCAAGCATGAGTTATTTAGTATAAGGTTTGATATGTTTATCGCTATTGGAACCCTAATCAGAAAACTAGCATGTTAGCCTTAAGATTACAATTCAAGTCGATTATTAGTTTAAGTCGTCGCATGTTGTATAAAGAAGGAAATTGTAGTTGTTGAAGTTGTTTATGACTATATAACATGTTAGACCTTAGAACTTGGAATTGGAAAAGGATTGGAAAAGACTTTGAATTGTTGGTTATGTAGTTGGCCGAGAATGACTTTAAATATGGAACTTCGTATTATGAATTGTGGGGCGGAATTTTACGTATTGTAAGGCGTGTAATCCCTGTTGGGTTGTTGTTTTGAGCCTTAAATGTGGCGTGTTGGTTATTGTATTCGGCCTTGAAAAAGGTGGCAAAGTGAGTAGAAACAAAGGAAGTGCTGCCCGATTTTCCGTAGAATTAGAGACCGTATACTTGGTATTATTCTATGTTAGAGACTAGAAGTTGATAGTCTTGTTGTGACCATTATAGGTTGACACTTCTACGTACGGCGTATTCGGCTTAGCTTGTGGATTTAGCCGAAAAGTTATGTGAACTATCTCCTCTTCTAGCATGATTCCTTAAGATAAAGAAAGTATTTCCTACTCCTTAAATGATCCATTCCTTGGTTGTATTTGGATTGCCTAAAGTAGAATTTGTTTTATGTACTTCCTTGATTGTACTTTGATGTTTAAATTGTAAGTTGTATAATCCATTGCCTTAGTGAAGTTTGGATTCTTAAAGAGTGGAAGTATTTTACTTAAAGTACATAGAGTCTTGAAAAGGAAGTGGTTTCCAAACCTTTTGGCTAGTGCCTTAGTTCCAAAACCTAAAGGTCATTATAATGACTTTAGGGGAGTCAAAGGAGTGATTTACTTAATTGTTTTAAAAGAGGAGAAATGACATGATTTAAGAGAAGTAACTTGTTTTAAAGGTGTGAGTTACTTAAGGTATAAAAGTAGAAGAAACTTGTTTTCTATATATTAAGAGACTCGAAGTATTTTTGAAAGTTAAGAAACTTGATTTTAAAGTTTGTGATACTTGGTTTTAAGTATAAGTCTCTTGGTTATAAAAAGAATGAAATTGTCTAAAAACCAAAAAGGGTTATAACCCGCTTTATGGGAAGTTGGTTATAACGCTTTATGGAAGGTTTAGAAAGTTGTCTATTTTGATTAATGGGCATAAGTGTGCCTTGATAAGTACTTTGATTAATTGAGAATTATTCTAAGTGTGCCTTGATAAGTACTTTGGCTTGATTAATTGAGAATTATTCTAAGTGTGCCTTGATAAGTACTTTGACTTGATTAATTGAGAATTAGTCTAAGTGTGCCTTGATAAGTACTTTGGCTTGATTAATTGAGAATTATTCTAAGTGTGCCTTGATAAGTACTTTGGCTTGATTAATTGAGAATTATTCTAAGTGTGCCTTGATAAGTACTTTGGCTTGATTAATTGAGAATTATTCTAAGTGTGCCTTGATAAGTACTTTGACTTGATTAATTGAGAATTAGTCTAAGTGTACCTTGATAAGTACTTTGGCTTGATTAATTGAGAATTATTCTAAGTGTGCCTTGATAAGTACTTTGGCTTAATTAATTGAGAATTATTCTAAGTGTGCCTTGATAAGTACTTTGACTTGATTAATTGAGAACTAGTCTAAGTGTGCCTTGATAAGTACTTTGGCTTGATTAATTGAGAATTATTTTAAGTGTGCCTTGATAAGTACTTTGGCTTGATTAATTGAGAATTATTCCATGTGTTCCTTGATAAGTACTTTGGCTTGTTTAATTGAGAATTGCCTATGTGTGCTGGTAATAGCCGCTTGTGTGCTAGTGGTATATCATTCATTTCGAGGTCATTCCCCGGGTTTGTGGCATTTGCATATTCCGTGGATTTGCTGCCACGATCGAGGAATACCTCGTGCGAGTCCGCAGGGCTTATGCGGGTGAAATAGTCCCACGTGCGGTGGGTCCACCTATGCGAGAATACCTCATGCGAGTCCGTAAGGGCTTATGCGGGTGAAATAGTCCCATGCGAGGAATACCTCATGCGGGTCCACGCGACCTATGCGGGTGAAATAGTCCCAGGAGTAGGATTGCTTAATGATACTGCGGGCGGGTCGTCTGCTTTGATCGTGAGCTTCTAGTTCATATTGTAAGTACTACTATTTACTCATTGTTAGTAAGGCGCGTATCGTTATTTGAGTAGTGACTTTGAGGCGTCGTCCACGACTTGATATGATGCTTATGTATTGATCTGTAGGTTGGCTATCATACATGTCTCCTGCTTTGTTTAGGTTATGATTTCACTCAAAGACTTCATTCACATACTTTGTACATTCCCGTCTTGACCTCGCCCGGAAGTGCGTTCATCCGCAGTTTAGGTATTGTTTGGTGATCGGCAGTGTAGGACCGCTCGAGTTTTGGATAGCTCATACATTTGGGAGTTTATCTTTTTGGTATAAGTTCTTTCGGTTGTTATACCGTATTTTGAGTATGCGTGGGGCGTGCGTAGAAAAGTTCGGGCTTTAAAGTAGGCTTGGCGAAAAAATTTGTGCACAACACCGGTTAGAGTCGTTTTTAAAGCGTTTTACACTGACTTGCGAAGGAAAATTCGGCTATGTCATTTTTATTTTTGCGGATTTTTCCGAGAGACGAAACATTTTGGACCAACGAGAGGCGACACTTGGCACCCTCTCATTGGTGAAGCGTGTGGGCGGCATGGGGACGAAACCAACTTGGAGTTTGTAGGATATTTTGTGAGGTTTTAAGAGTAGGGACTAGGGGCACTTGGGCACATCTTGGCCTCCACTGCCCCACTTGGCTAGATCATGGCCTTTGATTTCCTATAAATACCCTCCCTTTGAAGACTTCTTCATCCAAATAATTTCCTAAGTCTAAAATCCTCCCCTCTCTTGTAGTGATCTCGTCCTAGCCTCCTCCCCTTGGTGAGGCCACTTGGCCGAGCCCTCCCATGGCGAGAGTACCCCTCACAGTGGGGTTGGTAGAGGTACACTTGTGGTGTTGTCTCGTATAAATACCCCTCTTGGTAGGAATACTCTCCATAGTATTGTTACTATACCCAAATACCTTAGTCGTACCTTATAGTATTCCAAAGATACCTCTATACGTAGAGCCCGGAAATACTACCTTATGTCCTTTTTGTCTCAAACCGAAACCCTAAGGAAAACCTTCATAGTTGGTTGAAGTGTTAAGTAGAAGTTGCGTAGAACTTCTAAGGGTTGTTTGGAGCGGGTTGGAGCGTGCAGTTTAGGAGCTAAACCTTGCTCAGGATCGACTTTTATCTCGGATAATTTTGGGCTTATCGAGGTAAATAATCTTGTCCCCTATTGGAATTGGAAAATACTTGTTGCTGTAATATATAGTTGAAGTATACTATATATAGAATGAACATAGTTTTGCGGCAATGTCTTTTGACTTAAGCACGAATTTAAAGAAGAATCGATCAGAATTACATAGGGTGTATTCAGTAGACTTGTGTAGCATTCTGTGAAGTAGAATTGTACGTCAGGTTAGGCGTATAACCCCTGGTTGGCTTGATGGCGGCCTCGATAGAGGAGAGAGATTCTACGCGCTATTGCGGGGAGGTTTCACGCGATTTTACGTAGAATATTCTACGTTGAGATATAGATGTTAATAGCGCCTTGTGGCCTCTATATGTTGAAGTACTACGTATGGCGTGATCTACTTGGCAAGGAGTAGCGACGGTTTGAGGTACTTGGGCGTTTTGCTATTAGTCGATAATCGTCGCGAGGTATGTGAACCTCTTCCTATCTTTTCTAGCATGATATGTGTATAACTATGTAGTGCGGTGAGCGCATACGTGTTAAATGTATTTGATTGGTTTAAAACATAAAGTGTTATAACGGCTTTATGGGAAGTTGGTTATAACAGCTTTATGTAGGTAAGAAAATGCTTTGTGGTTTTAAAAGGTAACTGATATGAACTTTGTGTGAAACCTCATTCGCAAGTAATGAGTACTTGGTTTTTAAAGGGAATAATGTTTTACTGATTTCGGAAATCAGAATGAGTATCGACAAACCACTGCAGCGTTAATAAAGGGAAATGTTTTGATTAAAGAAGTATTATTAAAACCAGTAGAAACCTCCATCTGCATAGAAGCTAAGATGAGACAAAATGATATTACATTTCTAGATCATGCTGCTTAATAAGATTGATTATGAACAAGAATAACTACTCACATATAAGGCATATGTTTCTCAGTTGTTTAAAGAGAATTATATACTTAAATGAATAAAACTATGAACTACGAAACCTTTCTAAAATAAGAAACGTGAACATTTGAAATTAGGCAAACTTGAACGTTTGGAAAATAATGTTGTTACTTGATTTTACAAAGGGAAGTGTTTTGGTTTACTTAAAAAGATAGTCACTCTATTTTATACTACGGGTATTGTGTGACACGTGAAAAGCGGATCTTTTAAAAGAGTTAATGTATGAAGTACTTTGGGGATAGATACCCGAACTTATTAGCATAAAGCACCTAGTGTGAATAACTTGATTTTGTTGGTTTGTGATAGCCTTGTAATACTTTCTTGTTGATTTGATAAGTAAACATGCTAGGATCTACGTGTGTTAGTATCTTGTGATTGTTGTGTAAGGGGTCATTCTTGCTGTGCTTACGTTGCTAACGGTAATTCCATTGTACTATTATTATATCACCTACCCTTGACTTGTTATACAGGGCTTGCCACCCTTTACGCGGTCTATCGGCTATCACGGTCTGTGAGACTATGCGGGCGGCGGTATGCTCGGGATTGATCATTCGGGTGTTTAGCCCGACGCGGATGCCCTATCGGTCCATGGGACTATGCGGTCTATTGAGACTATGCGGGCTGCGGGAGTCGAGCGGATAGGGGTTAAGCTCCGATCACGGGGTATACCTCGAGCTGATGCAGGACCGTGATTCGAGGAATACCTCATGCGGGTGCGGTGTGACCTATGCGGGCTGCGGTAAGTTCGGGAATAGACGCGCGTATTGATATTGCGGGCGAGTGGCGGCCGATCATGTAGTGCGGTCTAGAAAGACCTCGTGATCTGATTTTATAGCATTGTTGGTACTTGTGGGTTTTAGTAGTCGGCTATGCCTTCGTACTTACCGTGCGGTTTTATTATGACACAGTGGGACACGGTGTTCATGTGTATTCCTTAGTGCTTTTATATCATGATCGGCTGCGGTGAGGAATGTATTCCACGGGCATGATTGATGTTGTGGGCGTGAGACCCATAGTTATATTTGAGTGATGACTTGAGGCGTGAGTCACGACTTGACATGGCTTCTTTATTGTGAGCGTAGTTTGGTTATCATACATGTCTCTGCTTTACATAGACTACTATGATTTCATTTACAATATTTTGATTTCACATACTTGGTACTGTTATCTTGACCTCCTTGAAGTGCGTTCATCTGCGAGTAGAGTACGCGATGTTGATCCTCGCTCTTGGGTCACGATTCGGCGTATGGAAGCTCCGTTTCTCGGAGGCTTATCGATGGTATAGTCCCTGTCGTTGTAGGTATTTACATTCGAGGTATGGCGGGGCCTGTCCGCCATTGTTGTCGTATCATTCTTAGAAGTGCAGTAATCTTGTTGTGGGCGAGTTGTAATAAGGATGTATCGTTCGATTTTAAATTGATTTATATATGTCGAAGGCAAGTTTTCTCAGACATCGTTTCTTACTTCATAATATTTTCATGTCTTGTTTTATGTTCGTGATTACTACGATGTATGGCTACTTGGGTGTCTAGGTAGGCACGATCCACGGGCCGGTTGGTCGTGACAAAAGTGGTATCGAGCGATTAATCCTCGGAAAGTGTCTGAGACCGTATCGATGAAGTCTTGATTATCGGCGTGTTGTGCACCACGCGATGTCGAGGCTATAGGATATTTAGGATTGGTTTCTATTCTTCTCACTCTGAGATCGTGCCTTAGAGTTGTGTTGTAAGTTGGACCCTCTAACGTATTTCTTTCCCCTTACCGTTATGCCTCGCGTAGGCAAACCGGGCCCGGGAGGCAAAGCGGCCGAGGAGGCTGCGAGTAAGTCTGAGAGGTTACGAGGGCATGCCCAATCATCACACAGGGTGGTATTTCATTCGGGGAGTTATGCTCGTCACGGCCCAGAGTTTAGCACGACGGCAATGCCTCTGCGACCATGATATATGAACCTTGATTCCACGGCCAGGGGGCGAGCATATAGATTGCAAAGAAGCGACCTGTTACTAGCTATGGATTTGGCTACGGAGAGTATACCGATGTACGCGAGTCTTGATGAATATCTAAGAGAGGTTGTGCAAGTAATTCTTGATTGAGCTTGAGCATGGCACGTATGCGGGCTTATGCGCGGCGAGCCAAGCGTAAAGATCGATGGGTTAACGGGCGGCGAGAAGAGGCGAGCGAAGGTCCTTTGGTAACTTTTGAGGCAAGTCACCTCGCGTGATTAGATTATGCACATCCACGGTCTGAGAGAGGTCCTCCACAGGGTTCAGGACGTTCGGGGTATGCAGGAGTTGGTCAGAGCTCCAGAGCTTCCGGTTCATCGCTACACGTAGGTTCCAGCCAGCCGGATTCAGTTTTTCCCTCAGTATTCACAGTGTGGCAGATGTCATCCCGGGGAATGTCGTCTTTTGTTGGTGCCCGTTTTACCGGCGGCCGTCAGGGCCATGTGTCGAAAGGATGTCCTAGTAGGAGGGATGCAAGTAGGAGGACTCAGCCTTCAGGATCGGTGGGTAGTTCGTCACCTTCCCTAGCTATGCGCCCTACGGGGCAGGTTTGATTAGAATGACTAAGGGGAGTGAAGCAGTAGATACAGGTATATCCTTAACCCTCTAGAGGTTAGTATGTGTGATAAGATGAGTATATCATAAGTGCCATGTTCTGTTAGCAGTGTGTTAGTTGTGATTAGAAATCATGGTTAGTTAAAAGGGTAAGATTGGGGCTAAGAAAAGTGTGAGCCTTAGAATGTTATACGTGGAGACCTTAGAGGTAAGGCCATCTCAAGTAAAGATGTATTGTTATGTTTGACCCTTATCGGAGTGCATAGTGCACGTGAGTTATATTGTGTGATAAGTCCCTGGGTAGTGTGAAATGAAAGAGGGTAGTTGAGCTAAGAAGACCGCTAGGTTTTCGTAACCTAATTAGTGAGATTGTTCCGGATAGGGGAGCTAGTGTTTTGCGCGTTGCCGGGTCGGGTTGGGGCCATGTTGCGGGTCAACCCGGCTGTATGAGTGGTGGGGCGGTTGTGGTGGTCCCGCTTGTGGTAGGGTCACGAGGGTGTTAGGCACAAGTTTAGTTAAACATCGTACGAGTTCGTGGATACGTTCGACCATTAGTCGGGACGATGAGGTAAGAACGTCTTATCTTTTAGTCAAACCGTGTACTCGGTAGTAAGTTGCGAGATGATATTTCAGAAAGGTTGTAAGGCTGCACGGGGTGCCTACCTTCACCTTATGACAGACAATGGAGCCAGTGCACTGTTTCTTTTACGGAAGTTTTACGAGCGGGGTTAGGAACTTCGGGTGAGTCTCGTATCGTATTCATCCTCGGGCAGTGTTTGGATTTGGGGGTAGTTGTGAGGATTGTTGTCTCTGTTGGGGAAATGTTTTATAGCTACCATTTGATTTCGAATGTCGCCTTATGAAGCCTTGTAGGGCGGAAGTGTATGTTCTTGTCGATTGGTTCGATGTTGGCAAAGATTCAGATAGTTGGTTTATACTTGTTCAATAGAAATGTGGTAGGTTATGAGAAAGAGTTCGAGTGTACAAGCAGGGTACGACACGTAAGGGAAGAAGCGAGCATGTATGGCGAGCATAGATGTGATCATTTCTTTTGTAAAGAGAAGGTGCAAATGAAGTATATTTTAGACCCCGGAGAGAGGTATTTGTGGTGATGTTAGAGGTGTTTCCTCGTGGACTTGGATGGAAGTATTGGCGCGGGTGTTTCTGTGGCCAGGTGTGGCAGGATTGTTCTCGTAAGTATAGTAGTGAAGACTATACTGGCGCGCGTTTGTTTTGAGACTTAGAAGGAACATTCGGACGAATGTTTCTAAGAGGAGAATGTTATACCGTATTTCAGTATATGCGTGGGGCGTCGTAGAAAAGTTTGGGCTTTAAAGTAGGCTTGGCGAAATTTTTTTGTGCACAACACGGTTAGAGTCGTTTTCGGCGAAGCGTTTTACACAACTTGCGAAGGGAAAATTCGGCTATGTCATTTTTATTTTGCGGATTTTTAGAGGCGAAACATTTTGGACCAACGACAGGCGACTTGGCACCTCATTGGTGCAGGCGTGTGGGGCGGCACATGGGACGAAACCAACTTGGAGTTGGTAGGATATTTTGTGAGGGTTTTAAGGAGTAGGGACTAGGGGCACTTGGGCACATCTTGGCCTCCACTTGCCCCCAGGCTAGATCATGGCCTTTGATTTCCCTATAAATACCCCTCCCCCTTTGAAGACTTCTTCATCCCAATAAGTTCCTAGTCTAACAATCCTCCCCTCTCTTGTAGTGATCTCGCCCTAGCCTCCTCCCCTGGTGAGGCCCTTGGCAGCCCTCCCATGGCCAGAGTACCCCCTCAGTGGGGTTGGTAGAGGTACACCCCTTGTGGTGTTGTCTCGTATAAATACCCCCCCTCTTGGTAGGAATACTCTCCATAGTATTGTTACTATACCCAAATACCTTAGCCGTACCTTATAGTATTCCAAAGATACCTCTATACGTAGAGCCCGGAAATACTACCTTATGTCCTTTTTGTCTCAAACCGAAACCCTAAGGAAAACCTTCATAGTTGGTTGAAGTGTTAAGTAGAAGTTGCGTAGAACTTCTAAGGGTTGTTTGGAGCGGGTTGGAGCGTGCAGTTTAGGAGCTAAACCTTGCTCAGGATCGACTTTTATCTCGGATAATTTTGGGCTTATCGAGGTAAATAATCTTGTCCCCTATTGGAATTGGAAATTACTTGTTGCTGTAATATATAGTTGAAGTATACTATATATAGAACTGAACATAGTTTTGCGGCAATGTCTTTTGACTTAAGCCTGAATTTAAAGAAAGAGAACTGAACTGTAATTACATAGGACTGTATTACAGTAGACTTGTGTAGCATTACTGTGAAGTAGAATTGTACACGTCCGGTTAGACGTATAAACCCCCCCCTGGTTGGCTTGATAGCCGGCCTCGATAGAGGAGGAGATTTACGCGGTTGCGGGGAGAGTCTTTGCGAATTTTCCGTAGAATATTCTACGTTGAGATCTAGATGTTAATAGGCGCCTTGTGGCCTCTATAGGTTGAAGTACTACGTATGGCGTGATCTACTTGGCTTAAGGAGTAGCCGACGGTTTGAGGTACTTGGAGCGTTTTGCTATTAGTCGATAATCGTCGCGAGGTATGTGAACCTCTTCCTATCTTTTCTAGCATGATATGTGTATAACTATGTAGTGCGGTGAGCGTACATGTGTTAAATGTATTTGATTGGTTTAAAACATAAAGTGTTATAACGGCTTTATGGGAAGTTGGTTATAACAGCTTTATGTAGGTAAGAAAATGCTTTGTGGTTTTAAAAGGTAACTGATATGAACTTTGTGTGAAACCTCATTCGCAAGTAATGAGTACTTGGTTTTTAAAGGGAATAATGTTTTACTGATTTCGGAAATCAGAATGAGTATCGACAAACCACTGCAGCGTTAATAAAGGGAAATGTTTTGATTAAAGAAGTATTATTAAAACCAGTAGAAACCTCCATCTGCATAGAAGCTAAGATGATACAAAATGATATTACATTTCCTAGATCATGGCTGCTTAATAAGATTGATTATGAACAAGAATAACCTACTCACATATAAGGCATATGTTTCTCAGATTGTTTAAAAGAGAATTATATTCTTAAATGAATAAAACTATGAACTACGAAACCTTTCTAAAATAAGAAACGTGAACATTTGAAATTAGGCAAACTTGAACGTTTGGAAAATAATGTTGTTACTTGATTTTACAAAGGGAAGTGTTTTGGTTTACTTAAAAAGATAGTCACTCTATTTTATACTACGGGTATTGTGTGACTTCTGTGAAAGAAACGGATCTTTTAAAAGAGTTAATGTATGAAGTACTTTGGGGATAGATACCCGAACTTATTAGCATAAAGCACCTAGTGTGAATAACTTGATTTTGTTGGTTTGTGATAGCCTTGTAATACTTTCTTGTTGATTTGATAAGTAAACATGCTAGGATGTTACGTGTGTTAGTATCTTGTGATTGTTGTGTAAAGGGGTCATTCTTCGCGCTTACGTTGCTTAACCGGTAAGTCCATTGTACTATTATTATATCACCTACCCTGACTTGTTATACAGGGCTTGCCACCCTTTACGCGGTCTATACGGCTATGCGGTCTGTGAGACTATGCGAGCGCGGTATGCTCGTGATTGATCATTCGGGTGTTTAGCCCGACGCTGGGATGCCTATGCGGTCCATGGACTATGCGGTCTATTGAGACTATGCGGCCGCGGGAGTCCAGCAGATACCGGGTTAAAACGCCTCCGATGCGGTATACCTCGGTGATGCAGGACCATGATTCGAGGAATACCATGCGGGTTCTGTGTGTGACCTATGCGAGTCGCGGTAAGTTCGAGAATAGACGCGCACATTGATATCTGCGCGGCGAGTGGCGGCTTCGATCATGTGGCGTCTAGAAAGACCTCGTGATCTGCTTTTATAGCATTGTTGGTACTGCGGGTTTTAGTAGTCGGTTATGCGCCGTACTTACCTGCGGTTTTATTATGACACAGGTGGGACACGGTGTTCATGTGTATTCCTTGGTGCTTTTATATCATAGGCCGCTGGCGGAAAGGTATTCCACGCATGATTGATGTTGTGGGCGTGAGACCCATAGTTATATTTCCGAGTGATGACTTGAGGCGTGAGTCACGACTTGACATGATCGCTTTATCAGGAACTGTAGTTTGGTTATCATACATGTCTCTGCTTTACATAGACTACTATGATTTCATTTACAGTGATTTTCGCCACATACTTGGTACTGTTGTCTTGACCTCTCGGGGCTGCGTTCACGCCGCGGTAGAGGTACACCGTGTTGATCCTCGCTCTTGGTCAGCGATTCGCGTGGAAGCTCTGTTTCTCGGAGGCTTATCGGTGGTATAGTCCTCTGTCGTTGTAGGTATTTACATTCGTGGTATGGCGGGCCCCGTCCGCCATTGTTGTAAATCATTCTTAAGTGCGTAATCTTGTTGGGCAGAGTTGTAATAAGGATAATCGTCGTTTTAAATTGATTTATATATATGCCGAAAGGCAAGTTTTCTCAGACTTGTTTACTTCATAATATTTTCATGTCTTATTTTATGTTCACTGATTACTCGATGTATGGCTACTTGGGTGTCGGGTAAGGCACGATCACTGCCCGGTTCGGTCGTGACATCGATCTGCTTTTGTACGATTATGGGTAGGGCGGGCCTTGTCCGTCATAGTTCAAGATAACTCTTAAGTGCGTATTCATATGTGGATTGGACCTACGTATACGGTGTAGTGTTTTTTTTTCATGTATATTATATGGCAGCCTTGTCGGCTTTGCCCTTATACGTAAGTTGGTTTTATAAAAAAAAAGGGTGTTATTTAAATTCCGCAGTTTGCTTAGTTGTTAAGGTAGAAGGGTGCCCAGGTAGGGCACCAGTCACGGGCCCGGGGTTCGGGGCGTGACAAAAAGAAGGTATGGAAATTGTTTTGGTTTACTTAAAAAGATAGTTACTCTATTTTGATACTACGGGTATCGTGTGACTTTTGTGAAAGAAATGGATCTTTTTAAAAAGTTAAAGTATGTAGTACTTTGGGGTTAAAACCCGGATTTGTTGACATCAAATAAAAGTACCTTGTGTGAGTAACTTGCCTATGTTTTTCTTGTGATAGCCTTGTAATACTTTCTTGTTGGTTTGATAAGTAAACATGTTAAGATGCTACGTGTGTTAGCGTCTTGTGATGTTTGTGTAAAGGGGTTTTTTCTTGTTGTGCTTTTATTGTTTAACGATAAGCCCGTTGTGATGGTATTATATCACTTACCCCCCTGACTTGTTATGAGCCGCGGGTTAGCTACCCCCGATGCGAGGAATACCTCATGCGGGTCCATGGGACCTATGCGGAGCTACGGGATTCCAGGAACCGCCGGGTGTGTTACGCCGATGCGAGGAATACCTCATGCGGTCCATGTGAGGCCATGCGGACTGCGGGAGTCCGGGAAGATGCCGTGTATTAGCTACCCTCGATGCGAGGAGTACCTCATGCGGGCCTATGTGGCCTATGCGGAGCTGCGGTGAGTTCCAGGGATAGACGCGCACAATGATACTGAGGGCGAGTGGCCCTGCTTCGATCATGTGGCGGTCTAGAAAGACCTCGCGATACAGTTTTATAGCATTATTAGTACGGTAGGTCCTAGTAGTTGGCTATGCCTTCAGACTTTCACCGTCGCTTTTATGACACAGTGGGACACGGTGTTCATGTGTACTCGGTGTTGTTATATCATGATCACGGCGGTGAGGAAGAATTCCACGGGCATGATTGATATGGTGGCGAGACCCACGGTTATATTTGAGTGATGACTTTGAGGGCGTGAGTCTCTGACTTGACATGACTGCTTACATATTATGTATCGTAGTTTGGTTATCATATATGTCTCCTGTTTTATATAGACTATTATGATTTCATTTACTGTATTTTCAGTTTCACATACTCGTACTGTTATCGACCTCCTTCGGCCGCGTTCATGCCGCAGGTAGAGGTATACGATTGTTGATCCTCGCCATAGGATCAGTTCACAAGCTGGGAAGCTCCGTTTCTCCGGAGGCTTATCTTTGGTATGATACCCTGAGATTGTAGGTACTTGTACATTCAGGGGTATGGCGGATCCCTGTCCCGTCATAGTTGTTATAAAAATTCTGTGAGGTCTTGTTGTGGCGTGGTTTGTAAAGGATGTAACTGCTCAAGTTTTTATTTATATATACGTAAAGGTAACCGTTTTGGTTAGCTGCTTTTCTTATTTCATCATTTATCTTTTATGAGTTTTTATTTCCGCTGATTTTCTCGATGTCAGATCACTAGGGTGCCCGGGTAAGGCACGATCGTGGGCCCGAGTTCGGTTGTGACAAAAGTGGTATCGAGCGATTAATCCTCGGAAAGTGTCTACGCATTGTATCTAGTAGTCTTGATTATCGGCGTGTTGTGCACCACACCTATAATCGTGAGGTCGAGGATATTTAGGATTGGTTTCCATTCTTCTCACTCTGAGATCGTGCCTTAGAGCTGTGTTATAAGTTGGACTCCCTCTGGCGTATTCGTTTGTGCTAGTTATGCCTCTACGCAAGGCAACCAGGGCCCAGAGGGGCAGGGAAGCAGAGGGAGCTGCTAGTGGAACACAGAGGAGTGCGAGGGCACAGGCCCAGTCATCACCTGAAGTGGTGCTTCATTCGGGGAGTTCTACGACGCCGCTAGCCCCAGAAGAGTTTAGAACAGCAGCAGTAGCTACAGAGACCACGATACCTGAGCCTCTAGTCCCACGGCTAGGAACAGAGGATATGGTTACGAGGAGATGGCCCAGTTACTAGCTAGGCTTGTAGCGAGGCATGAGGATAGACGAGAGTCAGAGGTTCCGATAGTTTGAGACTTCAGGACTTCTTGAGTTGTAGTCCACCTGAGTTCTATGGATCGAGAACTGAGGAAGATCCTCAGGAGTTTATTCGACAAGCGATTCTGGATCACAGAGTGATCGAGGCCGAGACACATCGGTGGTATTAGGTTCACGTCGTTGCGTGATCTGCAGCCGATCGGTAGTTTTGATCCACGGAACCGCCCTGTGGGGAGCATGCGCCTCCAGCTGGTTGGGATAAGTTCTCAGAGGCATTTCTTACACACTTTTTGCCCTCGCTGATGAGGAGAGCTCGGGCAGATAGATTTATGAGGTTGAGGCGCAGGCGGGCGGTTCGAGAATCTGATGTCGAGTTTGACTCATCGCTCGTTATGTCCCCGCTTTAGTGGCGATACATGGAGGATAGAGTGCACTGATATGTCACAGGACTTGACGATTATCTAGTAGAGAGTTGTACATGACTAGCTCTTCAGCCGGGCATAGACGTTGCCCGCGTACAGGCTTATGCGCAGCAGACTGAGGAACGTAGAGATCGACGGATTAACCAAGATCAAGAAGCAGGCGACAACAGGGTCCTTTGGTAACTATCGAGGCGGACCTTCCCAAAGCAGCATCGGTTATGCGCCTCCGCCAAGATCTGAGTGGTCCTCGCACTTCGTGGCGTTCGGGTATTTAGAGTCGTGAACTCGGGGTTTCGTTCATGATTTACATAGTTCTAGCCACCAGATTGATTTTCCTCGCTCACTATGGTAGACGCCATCCCGAAATGTCGTCTTTTACTAATGCTTGTTTTACCAGCGGCCGTCAGGGCCATGTGAGGAGAGAATGTCCTAGTAGGAGGGATACAGGTGGGATGACTTAGCCTACCAAGTCAGTTGCGGATTCAGTGGGTCGGAGAGGAAGGGGGTGTTAGCCAGAGGAGGCCACCCCACCTCGGTGTGGCCGTCGTGGTAGGTGTTCTTATGGGGAGTGTCGTACTACTTAGATAGCTTGTTAGGCTTGCGGTCAGCAGGGCCATTTTGCGAGAAATTGTCCGACCAGAGTTGGCACGGATGTTACGACTCAGCCGGGATCGATGGTCGGTTCATCACCTTCTCAGTAGTTATGCGCCCAAACAGAGCAGGATTTGATTAGAGCGACAAAGGAAAGTGAGGCAAGAGTTACAGAGATATCTTCACTCAAGAGACTTGTTTAGGTCGTTATGGTAGATATACGTGAGTGCTATGTACGGATAGCATTGTGTTAGGTGTGGATTAGAAAACATGGGTAGTTGAAAAGGGTAAGTCCGGGACGAGAAAATGGTGAGCCTTAGAATTTATACGATTGGGACCTTGGATGCAAGGCCGTCTTGAGTGCATGATTTTACGGTTGGTCTTTGTGAAGTACTTGGTATGCGTGAAATATATTGTGGGATAATTCCATGGGAGTGTGAGATGGAAGTGGTAGCTTTCATGACGTGAATTGGTAAGATTGTTCGGATCGGGAACGAGAGTTAGGCGAAGTGGGTCGGGTTGAGGCCATATCGCTGGTCAACCCGCAACCCCGTAACGCGGGTCGGTTTGAGTGGTCCATCCGGTGATAGGTCACGAGGTGTTAGGCCCAAGTTTAAGTAACCATCGTGACGAGTTCGTGGATGCGTCGACGATGGTCGGGCCGATGAGGCCACCATCTTGTCTTCGATCAGATTTACTCGGCGGAGGGTTATGCGAGATGTTATAGATCAGGAAGGTTGTGAGGCCGCACGGGGTTCCTACTTTTATTTTATGACAGGCAGTGGAGCCCAGTTTATGGCTATTTCTTTTTTTGGAGGTTTTACCAGGCGGGGTTAGGAACTCAGGTGAGTCTCAGATTGCATTCACCCTCGGGCCGACGGATAACGGCGCGTATTATCCAGACATTTGAGGATAGGTTACGGGCAGGTGTTTTGATTTCGCGGTAATGCGAGGATTAATTGCCTCTTGTTGAGTGAGTATTACAATAGCTACCATTTCAAGATTCGACGGCGCCTTATGAAGCCTTGTATGGCGGAAGTGTAGGTTGCGGTCGATTGGTTCGATGTTGGCAAGGTTCGATAGTTGGTCCATACTTGATTCAAGGGATGTGGATAAGGTGAAGCTTATCCGTAAGAGGTTATTAGCGGCTGAGTCAACGTAAGTCGTGCGGATAATCGGCGTCGACACTTGGAGTTGTGCCGACGGGTCTTGAAGGTACCACCGGAAGGTGTGACGAGATTTGAAAAGCAGGGGAAACTTAGCCGAGGTACTTGGGCCTTTCCAGATCGTTTGTAGAATAAGGCCAGGTTTCCTATAAGTTAGCACTGCCATCCGACTTAAGAGGCAGTACGTCCGGTCTTCCATGTTGCTATGATTCTAAGAGTCGGAGATCTGTTATGCCGTATTTCCAGTATGCGTGGGGCGACGTAGAAAATTTGAAACTTTTAATTAGGCTTGGCGAATTATTTTTGTGCACAACACGATTAGAGTCGTTTTCGAAAACGTTTCCACTTTTCGTAGGGAATTTCGGCTATGTCATTTTTAATTTTTACGGATTTTTCCGAGAGACGAACGTGTTGGGCCAACAAGAGGGCGCCACTGCACCCTCTCAGCGGGACGTGAGTGGGCGGTAAAGGAGGTTGGACGATTGGCCTTGTTGGTCGGGAGTTGGTAGGATATTTTGTGTGTTAGTTGGCTAGGTGCACTTGGCAAGATCTTGCCCTACACTTGCCTTGCACTTGGCAAGATCTTGGCCATTGGTTGGCCATTGGTTGCCTATAAATACCACACCCTATGTTGAAGACTTTCTTCATCCTAAAATCTTCTAAGTGTTAAAATCCCTCCTCTTCCTTCAGTGGTTCTCGTCCAAGAGCCTTCCCTCCCTTGGCGAGAGCCCTCACCCACTCTCCTAGTAGTGTGGCCGTGGGGTACCCCCCCCTAGCCTTGTGGTCTCGTCTAATACACCCCCCCTGTTGGGAGACTTAGTGTCACAGGGATTGTTATCATGCCCAAATTACCGTTGCCATATCGCTTGTAGGATTCTAAGGTTATACCTATACGAAAAACCAGAAATACTATTATACTTCCTTAGTCACAAAACCGAAACCCTAAGGAAAATCTCCATGGTTAGTTGGAGTAATAAGTAGAAGTTGGTTAGAACTTAAGGGTTGTTTGGAGGCGGCCTGAGCGCACGAGTAGAGCTAAACCTTGCTCAGATCGACATTTAAACTCGGATAATTATGGGCTTATCGAGGTAAATATCTTGTCCTCTATTGTAATTGGAAATTACATGATTGTTAGACTATATAGTTGAAGTATACTATATATGTAACTGAACGTTGTTATCGGCAATGTCTTTTGACTTAAGCACGAATATAAGAAACCTTTTCGAAAGAAGAGTATCGAATCAGAATTACATGTGATCAGACATGAGACTTGTGTAGCTTTTACGTGAGGTAGAATTGTGCACGTCCGGTTAGATGTATGAACCCCCTCGGTTGGCTTGATGGCCTACCGATAGAGGAGATTTACGCGGTTGCGGGGAAGGTCTCCGAATTTTGGTAGAATGTTCTACGATGAGGTCTAAATGTTAATAAGCGCCTTGTGGCCTTATAGGTTGAAGTACTACGTGTGGCGCGATCTACTTGACTTAAGGAGTAGCCGACGGTTGGAGGTACTTGAGCGTTTTGCTATTAGTCGATACTGCCGCGAGGTATGTGAACCTCTTCCTATCTCTTCTAGCATGATATGTGAACTATGTAGTACGGTAGACGTACAAGTGCTAAATGTATTTGATTGGTTTAAAACATAAAGTGTTATAACGGCTTTATGGGAAGTTGGTTATAACAGCTTTATGTTGGTAAGAAAATACTTGTGGTTTTGAAAAGGTAACTGATTTGAACTATAACTGGCTTGTTATGTGTTAATAAAGAACTTGAAGTATTTCAAAAGATTTTGAATCATTTCGAAAGAAGAAGTAATACTTGGTTTTTGAAAACTTAAGAGTTATACTAGCTTTATGGAAAGTTGGGTAATAACGCTTAAGAATGTTTCTTCGATTTGAAATCGAATGTGTATCGACAAACCACTGCAGCGTTAATAAAAGGAAATGTTTTGACAGATTAAGTATTATTAAAACCAGTAGAAACTTCCATCTGCATAGAAGCTAAGATGAGACAAAATGACATTTCCTAGATCATGGCTGCTTAATAAGATTGATTATAAACAAGAATAACCTACTCACTTATAAGACATAGGTTTCTCAAAACGTTTAAAGGAGAATTATGTTTTAAAGGATTTAAAACTATGAACTACGAAACCCTTTCTAAAATGAGAAACTTGAGCATTTGAAATTAGGCAAACTTGAACGTTTGGAAAATAAGGTTGTTACTTGATTTTACAAAGGAAAGCATTTTGGTTTACTTAACAATGTTAGTCTCTAATTTTATACTACGTATCGGGTGACCTTTGTAAAAGAAATGGATCTTAAAAGGAATTTAACGACGTAGTACTTTAGTGGTTAAAATCCGCACTTTGACATAAAATGAAAGTGCCTTGAGTCAGGTATAACTTTCCTATGCTTGTCGTTATGAAACGTGACCATGTTACGTGTGATAGCCTTGTTGTGCAAATATTGTGTTCTACTCGACCACCGGCTCATCCGGGAATGTATTTCACTCGACTACGGCTCATCCGAATGTATTTCACTTGATTACGGCTCATCCGAATGTATTTCACTTGATTACGGTTCATCCGAATGTATTTCACTTGACACGGTTCATCCGAATGTATTTCACTCGACTAGGTTCATCCGAATGTATTTCACTTGATTACCGGCTCATCCGGAATGTATTTCACTTGATTACCGGTTCATCCGAATGTATTTCACTTGATTACGGCTCATCCGGAATGTATTTCACTCGACTCACGGCTCATCCGAATGTATTTCACTGACTACCGGTTCATCCGGGAATGTATTTCACTGACTACCGGTTTATCCGGGAATGTATTCCACACGTTTCTATATTGGGTCCATAAGATGGGCCGAGACCTGTTATACGTATCACATGATTTGTACCTAGATCACGGCAATGGCGGGCGAGCTCCACGTACGGCATGAGGATGACTTTGAGGGCGTGAGTCCCTGACTTGACATGACTGTTTATTTATTGTGAATTGTAGTTTGGTTATCTTACATGTCTCCTGCTTTATATAGACTACTATGATTTCATTTACAGTATTTATTTCAGTTTCACATACTGCACTTTTGATCGACCTCGGCCGCGTTCATGCCGCAGTAAAGTTACATCGATCGTGATCCTCGCCTTAGTGGTCACGTCAAGATTCGGGAAAGCTCCGTTTCCCGAGGCTTATCTTCGTATAGTCCCCGCTGATTGTAGGTGCTTACATTCGGGTATGACGGCCCCGTCCCGTCGTTGTTGTCATATTATTCGTAGAGGTGCAGAGTAATCTTGTGGCAGAATTTGTAAGAGGTTGTAATCGCTCAAATTGCTATTTATATATATACCGAAGGTAACCGCTTTTAGTTGCTTTTTCTTATTTCACCGTCATATTACATTGGTTTCATGTATTGTCTTTATGTTCGTGATTACTGATGTTGTGTCACTAGGGTGCCCGGTAAGGCACGGCCGCGCCCGATTCGGTCGTGACAAAAGTGGTATCGCAGCGATTAATCCTGAAAGTGTCTACGCGCATCGGATCCAGCAGTCTTGATTATCGGTGTGTTGTGCACCACACCAATAATCGTGAGGCTATAGGATATTTAGGATTGGTTTCTATTCTTCTCACTCGAGATCGTGCCTTAGAGCCGGGTTGTAAGTTGGACCTCTAACGTATTTCTTTCCTTACCGCTATGCCTCCGCAGACAACCCTACCAGAGGCGCAAGGCCGGCGAGCCGCGAGTAGAGTACAGAGGGTTACGTGGGCACAGGCCCAATCATCACCTGGGGTGGTGCTTCATTCGGGGAGTTTTGCGACGTCACTAGCCCCAGCAGAGTTTAGCACGGGCGGCAGCTCCATCGCGCCATGATGTTTGAACCTTCGCCCACGACGAACAGAGAATATAGATTGCAAAAGGCGAATTCTATTACTAGCTATGGATTTGGCTACCAGAGAGTATACCGATGTACCGCGAGTCTTGATGAGTATCAACGAGAAGGTTGTGCAAGAGTAAGTTCTTCAGTTAGGCTTGGGCATGGCCTGTATATGGGCTTATGCGCAGCAGGCCGAGAAACGTAGAGATCGACGGGTTAACGGGCGACGCCAGAAGAGGCCGAGCAAGCGTCCTTTGGTAACTTTGAGTCGAGTCACCTCACCAAAGATTAGATTATGCACATCCACTGCTGCGAAAGGTCCTCCACTGTGGTTCGTGACGCTCGGTATGCAGGTTAGTCGAGCTCGAGCTTCCGCTCACCATTACACGAAGGTTCCGCCATCCGATTCGCTTTTTCTGTTCACAGATGGCGGCGCCATCCCGGGAAGGTCGCTTTTAGTTGGTACTTGTTGTACTATGACCGCCGTGGTCGATGTCGAAAGAGTGTCTCGCGGGAGGACTTAGCCTTCGTGATCGGTGGGTAGTTTGTCATCTTCCTTAGCTATGCGCCTACAGGCAGTTTGATTTGAACGACTAAGGGAGTGAAGCGAGATATAGATATATCCTTAACCCTCAGAGATCGGTATGTGTGATAAGCGAGTATACCTTAAGTGCTATGTTACGATAACATGTGTTAGTAGGGATTAGAAATCATGGTGGGTTAACCGAGTAAGATTTTGGGGGATAGAGAAGGTGTGAGCCTTAGAGTTTTATACGTAGAGACCTTAGAGGTAAGGCCATCTCGATTAGTGTTCATGTTTGACCCTTATAGGAGTGCATAGTGCACGTGAACTATGTTTACGGGATAAGTCCCTGAGTCGTGTGGAATGAAAGAGAGTAGTTGAGCTAAGAAGACCGCTAGGTTTTCGTAACGTGATTAGTGAGAGTTTTCCTTGAGAGCTAGCGTTTAGCGGCGTTGTCGGGTTGAGGTTGCGCGGCTGGTCAACCCGCGCATGCTCAGTGCGGGTCACCGTGGTGGTCCCGCCTTGTGGTAGGGTCACGAGGGTGTTAGGCCCAAGTTTAGTTAACCAAACAGACGAGTTCGTGGACGATTCGACCAGGTCGGGCCGGCGAGGTCACCGCCTTGTTTTCAGCGCGACCGTTTACTCGGCAAAGATTGATCTATCGTAAAGGTTGTAAGGTCGCACGGTGCCTACCTTCACCTTATGGCGCATGGAGCCCGTGGCACTATTTTTGGTTTCGGAAGTTTTACCAGCAGGTTAAGAACTCGCGAGTCTCAAAATCGCATTCGCCCTCGGCCAGTGTATTTGAGAGGTAGTTGTGGGATTGTTGTCTCTCGTGGAGGAGTGTTTAAGCTACCATTTCGGTTTGAATGTCGCCTTATGAGGCCTTGTAGGGCGGAAGTGTAAGTCACGGTCGATTGGTCTGATGTTGGCAAGATTCAGATAGTTGGTTCAGCTTGTTCCCAGACGTGGATAGGTAAAGCTTGTCTAGAAGAGGTTCGCAACTCGGAGAAATCGATGCGGATAATCGGCGACGACGCTTAGAGTTCAGTCCGACGGTCGGTCTTCTTGCGTACCACGGTTTGGGTGTGATGAGTTTTGGAAAACAGAGGAACTTAGCCCGAGTTACTGGGCCCTTTGAGTTCATGTGAAGAATAGGCGGGTTGCCTATATGTTAGCGATTGCCGTCCGACTTAGGAGGCGACGTCCTATCTTCAGATTGTTATGTTCGGAAGTATCGAAGATCCATCCAGAGTGTTCCCGCTAATGATGACCACGTTAGGGATAGTAACCCCGAAGTTTTGAATCGGGCGATTTAAATGGTAAGAGTTCGAATGTACGGCCTTCGTGATCGTGATCGCACGGCCGGTACCATTTGTTGGGTCGCTGAGAAGGTTAATGCCTCGGGCAAAGTGACAAAAGTGGTATCATTTTGGTGATGTTAGAGTGTTTCTCGTGGACTTGGATGTAAGCATTTTGGCGCAGTTGGTTCCGTGGCCATGTGTGGCGTGTTTGTTCTCGTAAGTATAGTGGTGAAGACTATCGCGCACGCTTGTTTCGAGACCTGAAGGAACATTCGACGAATGTTTCGCGAGGAGAATGTTATGCCCGTATTTCGGTAGTATGCGTAAGGCGCACGAGAAAATTTGAAACTTTTAATTAGGCTTGGCGAATTATTTTGTGCACAACACCCGATTAGAGTCGTTTTCGACGAAACGCTTCCACGCTTTCGTAGGGAATTTCCGCTATGTCATTTTTAATTTTTACAGATTTTTCCGAGACGAAGCGTGTTGGGCCAACAAGAGGGCGCCACTGCACCCTCTCATCGGGCGTGGAGTGGGCGGTAAAAGGAGGGTTGGACGATTGGCCTTGTTGGTGAGGAGTTGGTAGGATATTTTTGTGTGTTAGTTGGCTAGGGTGCACTTGGCAAGATCTTGGCCCTACACTTGCCTTGCACTTGGCAAGATTCGCCATTGGTTGGCCATTGGTTGCCTATAAATACCACCCTATGTTGAAGACTTTCTTCATCCTAAAATCTTCTAAGTGTTAAAATCCCTCCTCTTCCTTCTTGTGGTTCTCGCCCAAGAGCCTTCCTCCCCTTGGCCGAGAGCCTCACCCCTCCTAGTAGTGTGGCGGTGGGGTACCCCCAGCCTAGTTGTCTCTGCCTAATACACCCCCTCTTGGTAGAAATACTCTCAAAAGTATTGTTATAATGCCCAAATTACCTTAGCCATATACCTTGTAGTATTCTAAGGTTATACCTATACGAAAAACCTGTAAATACTATTATACTTCCTTCCGTCACAAAACCGAAACCTAAGGAAAATCTCCATGGTTAGTCGAGTAATAAGTAGAAGTTGGTTAGAACTTCTAAGGGTTGTTTGGAGCGGCCTGAGCGCACGGAGTAGAGCTAAACCTTGCTCAGATCGACATTTAAACTCGGATAATTATGGGCTTATCGAGGTAAATATCTTGTCCCTCTATTGTAATTGGAAATTACATGATTGTTAGACTATATAGTTGAAGTATACTATATATAGAACTGAACGTTGTTATCGGCAATGTCTTTTGACTTAAGCCTGAATATAAGAAACGTTTTCGAAGAAGAGTACCGAATCAGTAATTACATAGATCAGACATGAGACTTGTGTAGCTTTTACGTGAGGTAGAATTGTGCACGCCCGGTTAGATGTATGAACCCCCGGTTGGCGATAGCGGCCTCGATAGAGGAGATTTACGCGATTTGGGGAAGGTCTTTGCCGAATTTTCGGTAGAATGTTCTACGATGAGGTCTAAATGTTAATAAGTCACTTGTGGCCTTATAGGTTGAAGTACACGTGTGGCGCGATCTACTTGACTTAAGGAGTAGCCGACGGTTGAGGTACTTGGAGCGCTTTGCTATTAGTCGATACTCGTCGCGAGGTATGTGGTACCTCTTCCTATCTCTTCTAGCATGATATGTGTGAACTATGTAGTACGGTAGACGCAAGTGCTAAATGTATTTGATTGGTTTAAAACATAAAGTGTTATAACGGCTTTATGGGAAGTTGGTTATAATTTTTATGTTGGTAAGAAAATACTTGTGGTTTTGAAAAGGTAAGCGATTTGAACTATAATCGGCTTGTTATGTGTTAATAAAGAACTTGAAGTATTTCAAAAGATTTTTGAATCATTTCAAAGAAGAAGTAATACTTGGTTTTGAAAACTTAAGAGTTATACTAGCTTTATGGGAAGTTGGGTAATAACGCTTAAGAATGTTTTACCGATTTCGAAATCGTAATGTGTATCGACAAACCACCGCAGCGTTAATAAAAGGAAATGTTTTGTGATTAAGTATTATTAAAACCAAGAGAAACTTCCATCCGCATAGAAGCTAAGATGAGACAAAATGACATTTCTAGATCATGGATGCTTAATAAGATTGATTATAAACAAGAATAACCTACTCACTTATAAGACATAGGTTTCTCAAAACGTTTAAAGGAGAATTATGTTTTAAAGGATTTAAAACTATGAACTACGAAACCCTTTCTAAAATGAGAAACTTGAGCATTTGAAATTAGGCAAACTTGAACATTTGGAAAATAAGGTTGTTACTTGATTTTACAAAGGAAAGCATTTTGGTTTACTTAACAATGTTAGTCTCTAATTTTATACTACGTATCGGGTGACCTTTGTAAAAGAAATGGATCTTAAAAGGAATTTAACGTACGTAGTACTTTAGGGTTAAAATCCAGACTTTGACATAAAATGAAAGTGCCTTGAGTTGTGTATAACTTGCCTATGCTTGTCGTTATGAAACGTGACCATGTTACGTGTGATAGCCTTGTTGTGCAAATATTGTGTTCTACTCGACTGGGTTCATCCGAATGTATTTCACTCGACTACGGTTCATCAGGAATGTATTTCACTTGATTCTGGCTCATCCGGGAATGTATTTCACGATTACGGTTCATCCGAATGTATTTCACTTGATTCTGGTTCATCAGAATGTATTTCACTCGACTAGGTTCCAGAATGTATTTCACTTGATTACGGTTCATCAGGAATGTATTTCACTTGATTCAGGTTCATCCGAATGTATTTCACTTGATTACCGGTTCATCCGGAATGTATTTCACTCGACTCTGGGTTCATCCGAATGTATTTCACTTGACTACCGGTTCATCCGGAATGTATTCCACACGTTTCTATATTGGGTCCATAAGATGGGCGAGACACATTATCGTATCACATGATTTGTACCTAGGCTGGCGGTGAGGAAGGAGCTCATGGGCATGAGGATGACTTTGAGGCGTGAGTCACGACTTGACATATTTGTTTATTTATTGTGAAGTAGTTTGGTTATCTTACATGTCTCCCGCTTTATATAGACTACTATGATTTCATTTACAGATTTATTTGATTTCACATACTCAACTGTTATCGACCTCGCCCGAGGCTGCGTTCATCTGCGAGTAAAGTTACATCGATCGTGATCCTCGCTCTTAGGTCACGATTCGGCATTTAGAAAGCTCCGTTTCTCGGAGGCTTATCTTGGTATAGTCCGTTGATTGTAGGTGCTTACATTCGGGGTATGGCGGGCCACTGTCGTCGTTGTTGTCATATTATTCGTAAGTCAGTAATCTTGTTGTGGCAGAATTTGTAAGAGGTTATAATCGTTCAAATTGCTATTTATATATATCTTTTGAAGGTAACCGCTTTTGGTTGCTTTGTCTTCTTATTTCACTGTCATATTACATTGGTTTCATGTATTGTCTTTATGTTCCGCTGATTACTCTGATGTTGTGTCACTAGGGTGCCCGGGGTAAGGCACCAGTCGCGGGCCCGGATTCGGGTCGTGACAGATCCATCCAGAGTGTTCCCAGTTAATGATGACCAAGTTGGAAAGGGTAACCTCGAGATTTTTGAAAACTGAAGCAACGACAGAAATGTGGTACGTATAGTAGGAAGAGTTCGAGTGTACGAGGAGGGTACAACGAGTAAGAAAAGAGGTGTAGATGTGTTAAGAAGATGGAAGTGTCCCTTTTATAAGTAAAGATGTGAAGAAAGTATCCTTTGGACCATGGGTGGAGCTAATGGTATTGTTATACGCTTTAGAGATGATTCTTCGTTGGCTTGGATGTGAATTTTTGCGCGTGTGTTGTATTATGGCCATGTGTGGCATAATTGGTTTCATAAGTATAGTAGGGAAGACTATACCGGCAGGTATGTTTGGAGACTTAGAAGGAACATTCGGGACGAATGTTTCTAAGGGGGGAAGAATGTTACACCCCGTAGTTCCAGGGTATGTATATGAGGACGTACGTACGAGAATACGACATTAAAATTGGAAAGGAAGAAAGATGTGATTTTTCGACGAAAAAGTTTCCGGATTTTTGTGAAGGAAAAAGGTTCGTTAATGGGAATTGGATTCCCAGATTTGGTATTCGGACTTCTGGGATTATTTTAGAATTATGGAATTTTATTTTCCGAAATTGGTCACGTGGGGCCCACGGGGAAAATTTACGGTTTTGTGAGGCCCACTTTATTTTCGGATTTTTGGCATTACGGATATTTTCGGAAGATGAAATATTTTGGATGAGTAGGAGGGCGACACATGGCACCCCCCCTGGTCTTGGACGTTTTTAGGGACATGTGGCTAGCCACATGTCTCTTTAATGTGGTGGCCACATGTCTCAAAGTTGTGGTGGACACTTGGTTGGAAGAATCCACTCACACTTGGACCCAATCTTCACCTTACACTTGCTTTAATCCTAGCCCTTGATTTCTCTATAAATACCCCCCTTAAGTGCAAGACTTTATTCATCCACACTTAGAGATTTCCAAGCTTGAAAAATACTCCCTCCCCTTTAGTGAGTGCTCTCGTTTTTGGCTAAGATCTTGACCAAAATGTTGTCCAAAAATTCTTAAACTTTTAAGTGTTCTTCCTTAGGGTGTTAGGAAGATTGTGTACCAAGAGTTGGAAAATATTTCACACCCCTAGCCTTGAAACCTTGCCTTGGCCGAAAGTGGCCATTTTTAAAGCCTAAGTGTTCTTCACTTTTTGGAGTTGAAGTGTTAAGAGAAGTTGTTTAGAAACTTCTAAGGGTTGCTTGGAGCGGGTTGGAGCGTAAGGAATTGGAGCTAAATGTTGCTCAGGATCGACTTATAAATCTTGGATAATTTTGGGCTTATCGAGGTAATGATCTTTGTCCCCCTATTGTAATTGGAGATTACATGTTGTAGTAATGTATAGTTGAGTATACTATATATAGAATGAATATTGATAAGAATTGAACTGTATTTACATTGGACTGTATTTACAGTAGACTTGTAGTATTATTGTGGGGCAGAATTGTACACGTCCGGTTAGACGTGTAATCCCCTCTGAGTTGTTGGCTTGGTAGCGGGTCTTGATAGTGGAGGTTATTTATGTGGTTACGGGGGGGGGGAGGTGCTTCCGAATTTTCCGTAGAATATAGAACCTTGTGTTATAATAGTGGAGGTTATTTAAGGACTTGAATTATGTTAAAAAGTTGTAAAACCTCATTCATGAGTAATGGGTGTGTGGTCTTTTAAAGAATAAAGTTATCTTGATTTCGAAAATGAGAATAGTTGTCCTTGGTTGGTTTAAAACATAAAGTGTTATAATAGCTTTATGGGAAGTTATTTATAACGACTTTATGAAAACAAAAGAATGGTTTTATCATTGGATTTAAAATGATAACTTGACATTTTAAAAGTTGGAGGTTGGTTTCCTTAAAAGATATGATTTAAAGATTAGGAGACTGATTTTTGAAAGTAAAGAGACTTGACTTATAAACAACTTGATTTTTGGGAAAGGAGAAGTAACTTGATTTAAAGGTATAGGTTACTTATTTTTAAAAGAGTAAGACACTTGGTTTAAAAAGTATATTGCTACTTGACTTTAAAAAGGAAAAGTGTCTTTGTTTTAAAGGAAGACATGGTTTTGTCTTAAAATGGTTTAAAAAGGAAGGCATGGTTTTGTCTTAAAATGGTTTAAAAAGGAAGGCATGCTTTTGTCTTAAGATTGGTTTAAAAAGAAGGTATGGAAATTATTTTGGTTTACTTAAAAAGATAGTTACTCTATTTTGATACTACGGGTATCGTGTGACTCTTGTGAAAGAAATGGATCTTTTAAAAAAGTTAAAGTATGTAGTACTTTGGGGTTAAAACCCGGATTTGTTGACATCAAATAAAAGTACCTTGTGTGAGTAACTTGCCTATGTTTTGCTTGTGATATCCTTGTAATACTTTCTTGTTGGTTTGATGAGTAAACATGTTATGATGCTACGTATGTTAGTGTCTTGTGACGTTTGTGTAAAAGAGGTTTTTCTTGTTGTGCTTATGTTGTTTAACGATAAGCCCGTTGTGCTGGTATTATATCACTTACCCCCTGACTTGTTATGAGCCGCGGGTTAGCTACCCCGTCGAGAATACCTCATGCGAGTCCATGGGACTATGCGAACTCTGGGAGTTCGAGCACCGCCGGTGTATTCTGGCCGTCACGAGAATACCTCATGCGGTCCATGTGAGGCCATGCGGACTGCGGGAGTCCAGGAAGATGTCGCGGGTTAGCTACCCCCGATGCGAGGAGTACCTCATGCGAGTCTATGTGGCCTATGCGGAGCTGCGGTGAGTTCCAGGGATAGACGCGCTGATGATACGAGGCGAGTGGCCTGCCGATCATGTGGTGATCAGAAAGACCTCGCGATCTGATTTTATAGTATTATTGGTACGGTAGGTCCTAGTAGTTGGCTATGCCTTCGTACTTACCCCGTACGGTTTTATGACACAGGTGGGACCTGGTGTTCATGTGTACTCCTTGGTGTTGTTATATCATAGACTGCCGGCAGTGAGGAAGGAATTCCACGGGCATGATTGATATGGTGGGCGTGAGACCCACGGTTATATTTGAGTGATGACTTTGAGGGCGTGAGTCCCTGACTTGACATGACTGCTTACATATTGTGTATCGTAGTTTGGTTATCATATATGTCTCATGTTTTATATAGACTATTATGATTTCATTTACTGTATTTTCAGTTTCACATACTTGGTACCTGTTGTACTGACCTCCTTCGGGGGGCTGCGTTCATGCAGCGGTAAGGTACACCGATTGTTGATCGCTCATAGGATCACAGTTCAGCGTTTTGGGAAGCTCCGTTTCTCCGGAGGCTTATCTTTTGGTATGATTCCCTGAGATTGTAGGTACTTGTACATTCACGGGTATGGCGGGCCTGTCCGTCATAGTTGTTATAAAAATTCTTAGAAGTGCTGTAAATCTTTGTTGTGGCGGGGTTTGTAAAGGATGTAATTGTTCAAGTTTTTATTTATATATACAGAAAGGTAACCGTTTTGGTTGCTTTGTTTTCTTATTTCCTTTATTTATCTTTTATGAGTTTTTATTTCCGCTGATTTTCTCTGATATTGTATCACTAGGGTGCCCGGGGTAAGGCACCAGTCGCGGGCCCGAGTTCGGGTCGTGACAAATTTGCCTTTCATAAATTCAAATCATTTATCCTTACTTATTTTACTTAGAGTAAATCTTTCTTTTGTTAACCTTCCATAAAGCTAATATAACCAACTTCCCATAAAGTCGTTATATTAACTTTATACTTTTATCAATTACACTTTCCTATATCCAAGGGACTTATACATTTAAAACGAAACAAGTATCATATACTTTAAAACACTTCAAGTCCCTTAACTTTGAAAACTAAGACATCCTTACTACTTTTAAACAAGTGAGTTAATCTCCTAAGTCAACCGACTTGGACATTCTTAAAACAAGTAAAGGATATCAAAGTCTTGTACGTCTACCGTACTATATTGTTACACCCCGTAAGTCCAGGACATGTATAAGAGAATATATGTAAGGAATCAAGACTTGGAAATTAGTGCGAAAGGAAGAATTATTTTTCCGACAGAAAATCTTCCGAGCGTCGGAAAGAAAAAATGTTCGTTGTTGAGAATTGGATTCTCAAAATGCATTATTGGGAGAGTATGGAACTTATTAACATTATGGAAATTTATTTTTACGGATTTGGTCACGTGGGGCCCACAGAAATTTTACGTTTTGCGGGGCCGCGAGATTCTGAGAATTTTATGGACGAATGAGAGGGTGACACGTGGCACCCCCACATATGGTCTTGGACGATTTTGGTAAGGGTAAAATGGTCATTGACCATTAAGGAAGATAAGTCTTCAAAGCTTGAGATTGTTGACCAAGTCAACTTGTCATAACCCTTAACATTAATCGTCCTTCATCCTAGCCCACAAGTGTATTAATCTAAGCCATCCAATGTGTTATATAAGCATACTACTAGTGCAAGACAAGGTCTTCCACACTTAGAAAAATTTCACAACACTTTGTTCTTCAATTGTGCTCTCGGGTTCAAGGTCAAGTCCACACAAAAAAATTGTAGTTTTGATCCATTATTCACAAGACTTTAACCCAAGGTCCCTAAGTATATTGTAAGGATATCTCAATAGAAAGATTGCGGAAAACGCAGCGTTTTCCACGTTAGTCGCAAGGCGAAAACCTAAGTAGTTTTCCTAGTTTTGGATTGGAAATGAAAGAGAATTTGGTTGTGAACTTCTAGAGGCTTCAAATAGCGGATTGGAGCGTAAAGGAAAGGAACTAAGAATTGCTAAGGCGCGACTTTAAATCTTGGAAATTTTAAGGGCTTATAAAGGTATAAATCTTGTCGTTTTAGCAATTAAAGTTTACTTATTATTGTAGCTATGGATATTAGCAAGCATGAGGTATTTAGTATGAAGTTTGATAAGTGTATTGGCTATTGGAACCCTAATTCGAAAACTAGCATGTTTAGCCTTAAGATTACATTTCAAGTTGATTATTAGTTTAAGTCGTCGCATGTTGTATAAGAAGGAAATTGTAGTTGTTGAAGTTGTTTATGACTATATAACATGTTAGACCTTAGAACTTGGAATTGGAAAAGGATTGGTAAAGACTTTGAATTGTTGGTTATGTTGTTGGTCGAGAATGGCTTGGGTATTAAACTACTTGGTATGAATGGTGGGGCGGAATTTTACACGTATTGTAAGGCGTGTAATCCCCTTTGGTTGGTTGTTGTTTTGAGCCTTAAATGTGGAATGTTTGGTTATTGTATTCGGCCTTGAAAAAGGTGGCAAAGTATGTAGAAACAAAGGAAGTGCTGCCCGATTTTCCGTAGAATAAGAGACCGTATACTTAGTATTATTCTACGTTAGAGACTAGAAATTGATAGTCATGTTGTGACCATTATAGGTTGACAATTCTATGTACGGCGCATTCGGCTTAGCTTGTGGATTTAGCCGAAAAGGTATGTGAACTATCTCCTCTTCTAGCATGATTCCATAAGATAAAGAAAGTATGTCCTACTCCTTAAATGATCCATTCCTTGGTTGTATTTGGATTGCCTAAAATAGAATTTGTTCTATGTACTTCCTTGATTGTACTTTGATGTTTAAATTGTAAGTTGTATAATCCATTGCCTTAGTGAAGTTTGGATTCATAAAAGTGAAAGTATTTTACTTAAAGTACATAGAGTCTTGAAAAGGAAGTGGTTTCCAAATCTTTTGGCTAGTGCCTTAGTTCCAAAACCTAAGGTTGTTTTAATGACTTTAGGGGAGTCAAAGAAGTGATTTACTTAATTGATTTAAAAGAGGAGAAATGACATGATTTAAAGAGATGTAACTTGATTTGAAAGTTAGTGATACTTGGTTTTAAAGTATAAGTCTCTTGGTTATTAAAGGAATGGATATGTCTAAAACCATAAAGGGTTATAACGGATTTATGGGAAGTTGGTTATAACGGCTTTATGGAAGGTTAATAAAGTTGTCTATTTTGATTAATGGGCATGAGATGCCTAGATTGTGAAAAATTGAAGTTACTTGATTTCAAGCTTTGAAATGAGTGTTCTAAAAGTGTAGTAACTTACTTTGAAAAATAGACATGCCTTGATACTACGGGTGTTAGTATCTTGGGGTTTTACATAAAAAGGAGTCTTTTGAAAAGAATGTACGTACGTAGTACTTTGTCTTGTTTAATTGAGAATTATTCTATGTGTGCCTTGATAAGTACTTTGGCTTGTTTAATTGAGAATTATTCTATGTGTGCCTTGATAAGTACTTTGGCTTGTTTAATTGAGAATTATTCTATGTGTGCCTTGATAAGTACTTTGGCTTGTTTAATTGAGAATTATTCTCTAAGTGCCTTGAGTTTATAAAATGAAAGTCTATAGATTTTATGAACTTGCCTATGTGTGCTGGTGATAGCCTTTGAGTGCCAGTATTATGTTTTATTACGTTGCCGCGACTCTCGGTTGGAGGGTCGATGCCTTGTTGTAAGTTTACTTGGGCATCGAAGCGGTGATGTGGGATTCCACGGGTATGCTTCCATTATTTGTGTTACTCCTGACATGCTTATACGATGTGGGATTAGGGGCATGTGACTGGAGGCGGAGTTAGATTCGGTTGTTTGTATTACCCATGGTCATGCTTATACGATGTGGGATTCGGGCATGCGACGTGGGATATTGTTATTCCATGGATTAGCCCTCCGAGATTTAGTGACGTGGATGGATCGGTAGTTAGCTTTCGTACTTGCCCCGTCGGTGGTGGCGAGATGGCTCGGTAGTTGGATTTCAGACTTGCCCCGTCGGTGCTATTGCACGCTTTGGTACGATAGCTCGGTAGATAGCTTGCGCTTGCCCGGCCATATCTCGTAATGACAGGATGGATCCGTAGTTAGCTTCGTACTTGCCGTCGATTGTTGACGCAGTTGGATCTGTAGTTGGCTTCGTACTTGCCCCGTCGCTTTATGATCTGAGTTGGATCGGTGGTTCGTTTTCCTACTTGGCGTCTGATTTTTAGGACACAGTGGGACTTGATGTTCATGTATGCTTATTGGTGTTATATTATATCATGGATCGCAGCGGTGAGAAGGATTCCACTGACATGATTGATATTATGGGCGTGAGACCCATGGTTATATTTTAGTAATGACTTTGAGGCACGCGTCACGACTCGATATGATCGCTTATGTATTGTATCAGTAGTTGGCTATCATACATGTCTCCTATTTTGTTTAATCGTTATGATTTCATTACGATATTTTCGATTTCACATACCTACATTCTTCGTCTCGACCTCCTTCGGGGCCGCGTTCACGCCGCGAGTTTAGGTACTTGATTTGGTGATCTGCAGTGTAGGACCGCTCGTAGTTTTGGATAGCTCCATTTGTTGAGTTTATCATTTTGGTATAGTTCTTTCGATGTGCTTTTATGCGATTAGATGCTACGGGGCCTTGTCTCGTCATAGTTCGATAAAACTCTTAGAGTGCGTATTCATATGTAGGATTGGACTCGTATGCAGTGTAGTGTCTTTTGATTATGTATATTATATGCCAGCCTTTCATGGCTTTGCGACGCACGTTAGTTTGAAAACAATGAGGTGTTATTTAATTTCCGATTTAGTTGTTAAGGTAGAAGGGTGCCTGGTAGGCACCGATCCACGAGCTTGGGTTGGGCGTGACATATATAAGTACAACTATTCATGCTCAAGAGATAGAAAGGTTCCACATACCTCTTCGGGTCAATCCACTCGCTAAGTCCAAAATACCGCACGTAGTATGTCAACCTATAATGACCATAATACGTCTATTAACTTCTTACTTCAAACGTAGAATATAATAAGTGCAAAGTCACTAAATTCTACGGAAAATCGGACAGCACTTCCTTTGTTTCTACATACTTTACCACCTTTTTCAAGGCCCGAATTCAATAACCAAACACGCCACATTTAAGGCCCAACAATGTAATTAATAATAGGGATTACACGCCTACTAGGCGTGTAAAATTCCGCCACAATTGATATCAAACTAGTACAAACTACAAGTGTAAATCCGGCAACTTGAGATACAACAACACCAATTCTTATCCAATTTCCTTTTCAATCCAAGTTGTTAGTATAACATGATATCAAGTCGCAATCGATTATAACCACTACAATCTTCAAGTAAGTAACATGCGGCGATTCTAATTAACGACCAAATTGTAATCCAACTTCAAATGGCTTATATGACATTTCGGATTTTAGGCTACAACAATCCATATCACTTATAAATCTTCAACACATATACTTCATGCTAGTAAAAATGTAAGGCTAACAACAATATATAATCTTGTAACACTTTAAGAGAACAAGATTGTTACCTCAACGAGTCTTAGTCCAACTTCAAATCCTAAGTCACTCCCTAGCAACATAAAGCCTCTTCTTGACACTTCAATCCGCCACTTGAGACCCTTAGAATATCACAAACAACTTTCCTTTAATCTTCCAATCAAAACCTAGGAAAGCAACTAGGTTTTCACCTTGCGACTAATACGAAAACGCTATTTTTCCGGGATCTTTCTATTGAGATACCCTTACAATACCCTCATGAACCTTGGTTTAAAGTGTGGAGCTTATTGGACAACAAACAATGTTTTTTCCTTTTTGAAAATATGGAACCCGAGAGCTTCAAGCCTTGTTCATCCAATTTCTTGAAAAAAATTTTAAGTATGGAAGCTTGTCTCACTACTAGTATACTTATATAGTAACATGGAGGGTCAAGATTTGTACATATGTGTGGTTTGAAGAAGTTCTTTTAAATATCAAGCTAAGTGGCCCCATTGACTAAGTCAAATATCAAGCTCTACTACTTGCAAGACTTGGTCATCTAAACAATGGTCAAATGACCCTTTTGCCCATGTAATTTTCGTCCAAGACCACTTAAGGGGGGTGACACGTGTCGCCCTCCCATTAAATCCTGATATTACGTTTTCCGACAATTCCATAATTCCGATAAATTTTTACTAGACTCAAATCTTAACATTTGGGATTCTTACGTACGTTCTTAAGACATGTCCTGTAATTACAGGGTGTAACATTCTTCCCCCCTTAGAAACATTCGTCCCCGAATGTTCTTTCGGAGCCAAACTTATAATTAGCGACATAGCTTCATTTCACAACCCCGACATACCAATAATGCCACACATGACCACATAATAGCACTTAAGCAAAAAAAATACTTCAATTAAAAGTTGACAAGTAAGGGAAAATGATTTACCTGAAGGTGTAGGGAATAAGTGAGGATACCTCCTCAACATGTCCTCCTCCGCTTCCCAAGTCATCTCCTCCCTGTTATCATTCCGCCACAAGACTTTGTGAAGATACATCCTTGTCATGATCGCTTTGACTGGCGATCGAGTATCGCTATGGGACTCTCTCACACGATAACCCTTTGTCACCGGGCCTCACTAGGGAAAACTCGATGGATCTCCGATACACTTGCAACATAGAAACATGGAAGACCGGATGTACCGCTCTAACTCGGACGGCGATCCAACTCATAGGTAACCTTGCCTACTCTACGGATGATCGGTAGGGCCCAATGTACCTTGGGCTAAGTTTTCCTTCTTCGAATCTCATCACACCCTTCATGGGATATAAGAAGACCCAATCATCTACGAAACTCCAAATGTCGCCGATTATCTGCGTATGACTTGACTACGAGCCGCTATCTCTCGGATAAGCACCTTATCCGGCTGCTTGAATCAAGTCCGGGCCAACCAATCGCACTCGCCACGCCGAACCAACCAATCGGCGACCTACATTTCCGCCCATACAAAGCCTCGTATGGCGCCATCTGTATACTAGAATGGTAGTTGTTGTTATAAGAAAACTCCATAAGAGGCAAATGATCCTCCCAGATACCCCTGAAATCAATCACGCAGGCTCGCAACATATCCTCAAGTGTCTGGATAGTACGCTCTGCCGCCGTCGACCGAGGATGAAACGATGCATCGAGACTCACGTGTCCCTAATCCCTTCCGGAAAGACCTCGAAGTTAGCGTAACCGGGCTCCTCTGCTCGATATAATCGATATAGGGACTCCGTGCGATCACAATCTCTTTGATATACACCGCATAGTCCTCACCAAAAACGCGTCTGATGGAAGGAAGTGGGCTGATTTCGTCAGCCTGTCAACAATAACCCAGATGGAGTCATACTTCCTCTGAGTACAAGGTAACCCTGTAATAAAGTCCATGTTGATCACCTCCCACTTCCATGTCGGAATATCAATAGCCTACAATAGCCCACTAGGCCTCTGGTGCTCAACTCGACTGCGCAATTAGGACAACTGCGGCAACAAAACACATCACGTCCCACGGGCCATCCCACCAATACATACATCCGAGGTCATGGTACATCTTGGTCGACCGGATGAATAGAATAACGAGCCGTGTGCCTCCCGAGAATCTGCGGCGTCTGTCACATCGGAACACACAACCGGCCCTCAAATCTTAGCACCCGTGGTATTTACCTCGAATAGACTCTTCTCCTCGAAGAGCTGATCTCGCGTACCAACACCGGGTCCTCATCGTCGCCTCTTCACCTCATCAACGATGGAAGACTCGCAACCTCACGAACCCGCACCGCTATCATCGCATCGATCAATCGAACCGAGGCTCATTGCTGGATCCGACGGACCGTATCGCCTCTCTGTACCTCACCGGACTCCCGTGATCTACGACTCAAGGCATCTGCAACCACGTTGGTTTTCCCTGGATGGTATAGAATATCAACATCATAATATTTCAACAACTCTAACCACCGTCTCTATCGCAAGTTCAGCTTCCTCTGCCTGAAGATATACTAGAGGCTCTTGTGGTCTGTATAAATATCCATATCACGACCCGACCCCGGGTCCGCGACTAGTGCCCTACCTGGGCACCCTGTTCAGGTATACATCAGAGAATAGCAGCGGAACATACACAACATAAACACATGTGTAACAATAAAACATCCCAGGCTAGCCGATAAGGCCGCCTTCCAATATATAACATAATCAAAAGTACAACTGTACAACATCAGTTCTTACAGCCCAACCACAAATGTGAATACAGACCTCTAGGAATAACAATTGTGTACCCCTGAATGTACATAAATCTACAACACTGTGGAAAGAGCGTACGAAAGAGACAAGCCTCCAGATAAATGGAGCTTCTGACGTCTGATAAGTGATCCTAAGAATGAGGATCCACCACCTGCTTACCCTTTCCTGCGGCATGAACGTAGCCAGGAAGGGGGTCGGACATATGTACTAGTATGTAAGCGAAAATCAGTAATTACAACATAAGTTTAAAACAAAGCGGGAACATGTATGATAACAAAATTACGATTACACGGTGCCTTACTAACAATGAGAGTAAATCGAGGAATACGTACAACATCACAATAGGAGACTACCGATCAAATCATGGGTAGCGAACCCATAGAAACAAGTGGTATAATGTCTTAGGGTTCTTACCCCTCATTTATACTCTTACCCTGAAGCAGGTGGTATAACGTCTTGGGGGTTTGCCCCTCGTTTATACTCTTACCCTGGAGAAGGTAATAAAACAGGTGGTATAACGTCTTGGGGGTTTACCCCTCATTTATACTCTTATCCTGGAGAAGGTGGTATAACGTCTTGGGGGTTTACCCCTCACTTATACTCTTACCCTATCTCTACCGTCTTAATAAATAAGCAAGTTAGAAATCCCCCTAACTTCTTATTAGTCTTATTCGTCTACACTCTCATTTTAGTTTACTTAAGGCACTAATATTTTATAATAAAACCGGGAGTTTAACCCAAAGTACTACGTACTTCCAACCTTTTAAAAAATGACTCATTTTCATATAGAACTTCCAAGATACTATAAACCGTAGTATCAAGTCAAAATTACTTTTCAAGACAAGTCACAATACCTCTAAACATAAAGTTAGGTTTCTAAATCAAGTGATTCCTTTTATTATAAAACCTTAGGCAATTTATGCCTTAAAACATCAAATTGCCTTTTCATTAAAACAAGCCATTTACCTTTCCATAAAGTCAATATAACCAACTCCCCATAAAGTCGTTATATTCACTTTATACCTTAGTCAAGTACAAATTTCCTATCCAGGACTTATCGTTTAAAGCGATACAAGTATCACATAATTTAAAACTCTTCACGTCCCTTAACTTTAAGAAAACATTAGACATCCTTAATACTTTCAAAGAAGTGAGTTAATCTCCTAACTCACCCGACTTGGCCATTCAATAAATTAGTAAAGGATATCAAGATCTTGACGTCTACCGTACTATATCGTGCAACTAGTCATGCTCAAAGGATAGGAAAAGTTCTACATACCTCGTAAGATTGACCACTTGCCAAGTACAAAGTCAGCGTAGTATGTCAACCTATAATATTCAATCGTCTATTAAAGCCTTACTTCAAACATAGAATATTATAAGTGTCAAGTTGCTTAATTCTACGGAAAATCGGACAAGACCTCCTTTGTTTTTACTAACTTTGCCACCTTTTCAAGGCGAATACAATAACCAAACACGCGCATTTAAGGCACAATCAAAGAAATTAATCAATAGGGGATTACACGCCTACTAGACGTGTAAAATTCCGCCCACAAACGATAACAAGCTAATACAACTACTAGTCCAATTTTCTACCATAATGAATACAACAATACCAATTCTTATCCAATTTCCATTTCAATCCAAATTGGTAGCATAACATGATCAAGTCGCGTTTGATTATAACTACCATAATCTTCAAGTAAGTGACATGCGACGATTTCTAATAAGCTACCAATTAGTAATCCAATCTTAAGTGGCTTGTATAACATTTCGGATTTAAGCTACAAGCAATCCATAATACTTATAAACTTCAACATATCAACTTCATGCTAGCAACGTATAAAGCTAACAACAACAATATAAATATATAATCTTGTAACACTTTTAAAAGACAAGATTATACCTCAATGAAACTTAATCCAACTCGATCAAGTCGCTCCTTAGTAGTTTAGAGCCTCTCCAAGACACTTCAATCCGCATTTGAGACCCTTAGAACAACACCAACAAATATCCTTCAAATCTCAAACAAAACCTAGAAAGACAACTAGGTTTCGTTTCTGACTAACCCGTAAACTATCTTTTCCAAGATTTTTCTATTGAGATATGCTTACACTACCCTCGGGAACCTTGGTTTAAAGTGTGGAGTTAAATGAACAAGAAACAATTTTTTCCTTTTCACAATGATGGAACCCGAGAGCTCACTTATGAGTTCTTCAAATTTTCAAGAAATTTTTCTAAGTGTTAAGCTCACTCTTGCTACTAGTAGTATTAAATAGCACCTTGGAGGGTCAAGATGCAACCATTTGGGTGGCTAGGATAAGCTCTTAGTAAATATCAAGACCTTGTGGGTCCTTTGACTTAGTCAAGATTATCAAGCTACAAGTTGCAAGACTTAGTCATCCAAGACTATGGTCAATGACCATTATGGCCATGCCTAATTCGACCAAGGCATCAATAAGGGGGGGTGACACGTGTCGCCCTCCCATTCGTCACAATAGTACGTTTTCCGACAATTTCATAATTTCGATAAATTTTTTTACAAGTCTCAAATCTTAACACTTGTGAGTTTCTTACTTACGTTCTTAAAACATGCCCGGTAAAATACGGGGTGTAACAATCCACATGAACCCCATATAAATAATGTCTCCAAATCTTCAAGGCATGAATAACTGCGGCCAACTCTAAGTCGTGGGTAGGGTAATTCCTCTCATGCTTAGAATCGCCGGGAAGCATAGGCTATAACTGTCGTCTTTGCATCAAAAACACCTAGCTCGATGCGAGGCATCATAATAAATCACGTGCGTCTAACCCGCCGGGAAGAGTAAGAAGCTGAGCCGTCGCCAACCTTTCCTTGATGGCGAAGCCGCTTCTCGCAAGCCTCGTCCACGGAACTTAGGCGCTCCGAGTCGACCTAGTCAGCGGTCGCGATATCGAAGCAACCGCTCACAAACCTACGATAATAACACGCGTACTAAGAAACTACGCACGCCGGTCGGAGTAGGTCTCGGCCAAGACTTCGCCTCAATCTTTGCGTATCAACTCGAACACCATCAGCCCGATAATGTGCCCGGGAATGCCATCGAGGCCAACCAAAACTCACACGGAGAACTTGGCGAACAGCTGCGGCTCGGAGGACCCAAGTACCGTCGCCGAGTGATCTGCGTGCTCTGCTCGCGCGAATAAACCAGGATGTCATCAATGAATACTATAACAAATGTATCCAAAAATGGCTTGAACACGGTTCATCAAATCCATAAATACGTGGAGCGTTGGTCAAACCGAAAGACATCACCTGAACTCATAGTGCCCATACCGGTCTGAATGCGATCTTTGGGATATCGCCTCGAACTCAGACTTTGATGATAACGGACGCGCAGTCTATCTTGGAGAAACACCTCACACTCTGCAAGTCAAACAAATCATCAATCACGGGAGGGTATCTATTCTTGATGGTTACCTTATTCACCGCTGTAATCAACACACATACGCATCTGGCGTCCCATCCTTCTTCTTCACAAACAAAACCGGCGCTCCCGGGGAGAAACACTAGGCACGATAAAGCCTTTTCCGGAAATCTTTAGCTGTTCCTTGACTCCTCAACTCGATGGGTGTCATCGTCGTATGGCGGAATAGATATAAGTCGAGTGTCTGGAAACGTATCAATACAAAACTCAATCTCCTTCTCGGAGGATACCGGAAGATCGTGCAGGAACATCCGAAACTCCTAACCACTGTAATCGAAGAAGCGGCACCTCGGCCTACGTATCGAATACGAACGGATGATAGATATACCCTTTACGCACCATTTTCCTAGCCTTGAGGTAAGAAATAAACCTACCGCCGGCCACGCTGTGTTGCCCTTCCACTCGATAATCGGCTCACGTGGCGGAATCGGACCAACTCGCTGATCGATGTTGGCATAACAAGAAGCCAACGATCCATACCCATAATGGCGTCAAAATCGTCATCTCCAACTCTATCAAGTCTGCTAGGTCGGACGTAAATAAACATCGGACAACCCTTGTACACCCGCCGGCTAACACCGAATCACCATCGGCGTAGCTACCTCAAAAGGCTCTATCGACACTGGCTATCCCGATTCTACCCGATAAGAGGGGACACATAGGACAAGGTAGAACCTGGATCTATCAAGGCATAAACGTCACAGCATGAAATCAATAATGTACCTGTGACAACGTCAGGGGAAGCCTCCTGATCTTGGCGGCTGGCTAAGGAATATATGCGGTTCTATGGACCGCTATAACTGGGACCCCCACCACGACCTCTGCGCGGCTGCCGGTCATGAACACCCGACCTCGGGCGCATAACCACAGAAGAATAGGAAGACCCAATCGATCATCGGCTGAACCATACCACACTGTGTTGCCTGCGGTCGGACAATCTCTCTTCAAATGGCCTGCGTCGCCATAGAGTAACAAGCTCACGGAGGAACACGACACGCGATGGCAATCACCACATCGACTACACCGAGGTATAGGTGGCCTCATCGATAAGGCGTGGTTCCTTTGGGAACCCAAGCCTGTCACCTTACTGAATAACCCGACCGATCAAACCTCCTGCCAGAAAACCGAGAAGGAGCACTCTGTGCTGGCTGAACTGTGGACCTAATCTGCTGTTGAGGTTGTCCGCCTCAGCGTCCCGAGACCTGCTTGTCACGGCCTCTTGGTGGCACAGTCTAGCTGATCCTCCCTCTCTCTATACTCTACCCCCTACGCATACGCCTGCATCCTGGCAATATCCATACCTGACTGAAGGGCCACCCCCAATCATGCAGTAATCATATGACGGTCTAGCCCCATCACATAGCGATGAACTATGTGCGCCGTGTCATTCTGATGGTGTGCGCATATCGTCGATGAGTCAAACTCCGGTGTACTCTCTGATAGTCCTCCCATTCTGCCTCAAGGTCAAGAATCTATCCACGCGGGCTCTCCTCATCTGAGGAGGCAAAAAGTGATCCATGAAGGCCTCTGTGAACTCCTCCCAAACAGATGGAAGAGAACCTCACCTCGGCGGCTCCATGACTCAAACCGGTTCAACGCAATATCGCGTAGGTGAGAGGCTAGCATAATCGACTACGTCTCCGAGGCCCTAAGCACTGCATAGTCCGCCATGGCTGCCGAATAAACTCACGAGGATCCTCGCCGGACCTCGAACCATAGAACTTCGGGTGGATGACAATCCGGAAAATCCGAATCCATAAGCTCGGCTACAGGGTTAGCTACTGCTCTCCATCGCCGGCTCTGCTACTATGCTGGTCAATAACCGGATCTACTCCCCGCAATCTCTATACTCAGCCCGTGGGCTGAACTGAGGCTCAGTCAGGAACCTGCGGAGCTCCGCTCTCGGCTCTCTATCTGCCGGCGTGGCTGAACTCGTCGACCGCTGCAACCTCGGGCATAGTGCGTACGAGTCCTAGTAACCCTCTGCGTGCGCTAGCATCTCCTGCTTTGCCCTTCGGGCCCCGGTCGCTTCCGTGAGGCATAAGCGATACATAAGAATAGGTCGAGAGGATTCAACCTAATAAGGCGACTCTGCACGATCTCGGAGAGAGAAGAATGGAAACCAATCCTAAATGTCCTGCGACCTCACGATTATAGATGTGGTGCAACATCGATAATCAAGACTACTAGACACGATGCAGTAGACACTTTCCGAGGACTAAGCGCTCGATACCACTTTTGTCACAACGACCACGGGGCGCGTGCGGTGCCACTGCACAGGCACCGCTTCGTATACATCAGAGAATAGCAGCGGAACATACACAACACATAAACATGTTTAGACAATAATTGTCACGACCCGTTCCGGGGCCCGTGACTGGTGCCTTACCCGGGCACCCAAGTAGTCATACATCAGAGAAAAACCAGCGGAATATAAAACAACCAAGATATGAAACAGTATAAGTAAGACCACGGTTTGGAAAAAGTTGCCTTCGGCATAATGTATATAAATAACCCAAAGCGAGCGATTACATCCCAACCTTACAACAGTCTACGGACTTCTAAGAGTTTAAAACAACAATGGCGGGACAGGGCCCCGCCATACCTGAATACAAATATCTACAACGGCGGGGACCGTACCAAAATGCTAAGCTTAGGAGAAGCGGAGCTTTCCCAACGAAGCGGTGATCCTAAACGAGGATCAACGGTAGAATTACCTTTACTGCGGCATGAACGGCCCCGAAGGAGTCGATCTGGCAATTGTACAGTATGGAACCGAAAATCTTGTAAATGAAATCATAGTAGTCTATATAAGGCGGAGACATGTATGATAAGCCAAAACTACGATTCATGATAAATAAGCGATCATGTCAAGTCGAGGACTCATGCCTCAAAGTCATCACAATAGAAATGCGGGGTAAATGCGAAGGCGTGGCGACTACTAAAACCCGCAGTACCAACAAGGTCATAAAGCGTATCGTGAGATCTGTCTGCACCGTCACATGATCAAAGGCGGCCACTCGCGCGATATCTAATGTGCGCGTCTAGTCACGGAACTTCCCGCGACTCGCATAGGCCAAGCAGATAGGCGCATGAGGTATAACCCGCGTCGAGGTAGCTACTCCGGCGGCGTCTAGACTCGTTGTCGCGTGGCTACAAGAACGCGTGACCACAAGGGCGCGTACTAACACGGAACTCCGCGATTCCGCGTGACCATCTGAGACCGCATAAGGTATTCTCGAATCATAGGTCCATCGACACTTTGAGTCTACCCCGCGTGGAGGCGACTTAACCGGAGTTATGAATGATATAATATCACCATAACCGATTATTGCTAAACAACATAAGCACAACAAGGAAAAACCCCTTTACACAAATATCACAAGATACTAACTCACGTAGCATCCTAACATGTTTACTTATCCAGTCAACAAGAAAATATTACAAGACTATCACAAATCAATAAAATCAAGTAATTCACACAAGGTACTTTCTACATTATGTTAACAAGTTGGGTTGTTAGCCCAAGTACTTCATGTATTACTCTTTTAAAAGATCCGTTTCTTTTACAAAGTCACCTGATAACAGTAGTATAAAAATAGAGTAATTATCTTTTGAAGTACATTAAAACACTTCTCCTTGTAAAATCAAGTAACAACATTCTTTTCCTAACGTTCAAGTTTGCCTAATTTCAATTACTCAAGTTTCTCATTTTCGAAAGGGTTTGTAGTTCATAGTTTTAATCCTTTAAAACAATTTGAGAAACATATACCCTAAGTGTGAGTAGGTTATTATTATTCGTAACAATCTTATTACGTGACCATGATCTAGTAAATGTAATATCATTTTGTCTCATCTTAGCTCCTATGCGGATGGAAGTTTACTAGTTTTAATAATACCTTATTAGTCAAAATAATTCCCTTTATTAATACTTTGTGGTTTGTTCGACATTTAATTCTGATTGGTAAAACATCATTCCTTTTGAAAACCAAAAATACTATTTACTCACTAATGAGGTTTCACACTTTTTAACAAAATTCATATTAGTATAATAAATCAAGTCTCTTATTTCCTTAAATCAATAAATCGTTCTTTTTATCACTCTTGGCCGTTATACCTAACCTCATAAAGCTAGTATAACTCTTAGCTTTTAAAACCAAGTGTTACTCTTACATTAAAAATGATTCATATTCTTTGAAATGTTTTGATTCTTTATTATTCGAGCTTAAGCGTGAGGCATTCCGCAAGTGTTATCGGGCTTAAAGCGTGAGGCATTCGTAAGTATTATTCGAGCTTAAGTCAAAGACATTGCCGTAGTTATTATTCGATTAACACGTACGTCTACCGTACTATATATATTGTAAAATATCATGCTTTAGGAAGAATCACATACCTTCCGCGAAAACCTCGCCAAGTTGAATATGTCGCGCAGAGTATCGACTATACTGATCAAATCGTCTATCAGCGTCGGTATCTTGTACAAAGTTCTAAGCGAGAGGTTCGTTATTCTATGGTCATTTGGGCAGCACTTCCTACGGTGAGCTACTCAAGTCTTTGTGAAAGCGATCGCATGTAAATCTGGTTCTATTATTCATCTTTTAAACCCTTCTGCGTGATAACGATTCAATTCTATTACGATATCCTTCAAGTATTTAATACTTATTCCTATACTTCTACGGTATATATATTCTAATTACAAAAGGAGGATAAGGTTATTTACCTCGGTAAGCCCAATAATATCCTAGATAAAAGTCGCGCTGAGCAAGGTTTAGCTCTAAGTTGTGCGCTCAGAGCTCGATAAAACCTTAGAAGTTCTTCACAACTTCTACTAAGGACTAAGGGATTTGGGCTAGGGTAATTCGGGCATTATAACGATACTAGAAGGCAACTTTTCTACCAGGAGGGGTTGTGTTTGGCTAGGCTAGCTTTAGAGGGGGTTGCTCTCGGCTAGGGCTTCTCAAAGGGAGGGTGTGTTTGGGCGAAACAACAAGAGGAGAGGGAGGATTTGAGACTTAGATAGATTGCTCAATTTAGGATGAAATAACTCTTCACAAGGGGGTATTTATAGGTCAAGACATGCCAACCAATGGCCAAGATTATGCCAAGTGCAAGGCAAGTGTAGGGTGAGGATTTAGGCAAGTGTCCTTGGCCAACTTGCACACAAAATATCCTACCAACTCCAGACAAAACAAGCCATCCCAATCGGCCATTGCGTGTGACATCCATCAATGAGAGGGTGACAAGTGTCGCCTCTCGTTGATCAACGTGTTGCGTCTCTCGGAAAAATCCGCAAAAATTAGAAACGACATAGCGAATTTATCCTCACGAGTTGTGTAAAGCGTTTCGTCGAAAAACGACTCTAGCGGGTGTTGTGTACAAAGTGGAATTCGTCGAGCCAACTAGGGGGTGACACGTGTCGCCCTCCTACTCGTCAAAATATTTCATCTTCCGAAAATATCCACAATGGCCAAAAACTCGAAAACAAAGTGGGCCCACAAAACCAGTAAATTTTCTCCGTGGGCCCACGTGACCATTCAGAAAATAAAATTCCATAATTCTCTAAAATTCCAAGAAGTCCGAATACCAAATCGGGAATCCAATTCCCATTAACGAATCTTTTTCCTTCACAAAACGGAAACTTTTCCGTGGAAAAATCACTCTTTCTTCCATTCGATTCGATGTCGTATTCTCGCACGTGCGTCCTCGCATACATACCTTGAAACTACGGGTATAACATTCTCCCCTTAGAAACATTCGTCGAATGTTCCTTCTACAAATATCAAAACAAGCAGCGCGAGATAGTCCTTATCGCTATACTTACGGAAACAACCGTACCACACTGGTCACAACACAACAAGCGCGCATACTTATCTCCAAGTCCACGAGGAATCACCTCTATCACAAAATATTCCTACCGAGATCTAATAAGATACTCCGCCCCTACTCTTTACAAGCGAATGATCACACGTATGCTCGTAATACGTGCTCGTTCTTCCTTACTCGTCGTGATACCACTTTTGTCACTTTGTCGCGAGCCTGCTCCGACGACCCAACAAATGGTGCCGGGCGCTTGCGATCCTCGAGGATGTCGTACACTTCTTATGCGCTCGAACTCTTACCACGCTTCATTCGCTTAGTTTCCAAATCTCGGTTACTATCTCTAACGTGGTCATCATTAGCGGGAACACTCGGGTGGATTCAGATACTTTCCGAACATAACAATACGAAGGCCGGACGTCTTGCCTCTAAGTCGGACGGCAATGCTAACATATAGGCAACCTGGCCTAATCTTCACATGAACTCAAAAGGCCCAAAGTAACACGGCTAAGTTTTCTCTGTTTTCCAAAACTCGTCACACCTATCCACGATCTGTTGGAACAAACTGAACCAACTATCCGAACCTTGCCAACATCGAACCAATCGATCGGCAACTTATACTTCCGCCTACAAGGCTTCCTAAGCGACATCCGAATACTGAAAATGGTAGCTTAAACATTCCCTTTACAGAGACAACAATCCCACAACTACTCGCGAAATCCAAACATGCCAGAAATGAATGCGGTCTGAGACTTACGAGTTCTTAACCCGCTGGTAAAACTTCCAAAAAGGAAACAGTACCACAGGCTCCATGCTGTCATAAGGTGAAGGTAGGCACCGTGCAGCCTTACAACCTTTACGGCATAATCACCCCTACCGAGTACGGTCTTTGCTAGAAGACAAGGCGGTGACCTCGCCGGCCGACTCTTCGGTCGAATGTATCCACGAACTCGTCGTTGGTTAACTAAACTTGGGCCTAACATCCTAGTGACCTACCACCCGGGACCACCAAAACTGACCCCACCGAAGCGGCCACGGGTCGACCGCGCGTAGCCTCGACCCAACCCGACAGCGTCTGAACACTAGCTCACGATTCGGAATAATCTCACCAATCACGTTACGAAAACCTAGCGGTCTTCTACCTCTTTCATTCCACATTACTCGAGGATTCATCCCAAAAATATCTCACGATACTATGCACCTCGACAAGGGTCAAACGAAGTACTTCTTTACCAAAGATGGCCTCGCCTCTAAGGTCTCTACGTACATCCTAAGGCTCCCACTTTCTCTATCCCCCAATCTTTCCTGATTAACTAATCATGATTCCCAATCGCAGTTAACACAATGCTATCTGAACATAATACTTAAGATATTCGCTACACATATAAATCTCTAAAGGGTCAAGGATATACCTGTATCTACGCGGCACTTCCCTTAGGTCGTTCTAATCAAACCCGCCTGTGTGCATTGAGGAAGGTGATGAACTATCCACGATCCTGAAGGAGTCTCTACATCCGCACCACCTTGGTGGACAATTCCTCGCAAAATGGCCTGCTGGCAAACATAACAAGGTCGCGGAGGAACGACACTCCCACGATGACATCGACCACAACGGCCACAGAGGTGGGGTGACCTCTCAGCTAACACCCTCCTCTCCGAACCATCAGTATCCTGGCCCGGTCTAGTAGGTGAGTCCTCGTGCTTGTATCCTTCCTCATAGAACATTCTCGCTATATGGCCTCGGCGCAATAAAAACAAGCACCGATAAAAAAGCGGCACTTCCGGGATGACACTGCCACAGCTGTGAACGAGAAAAAGCGAACCACGTGGAGGACACTGCACCGGCGGGCGCATGTCTGTCTGCTGCGAGGCGATTCGCCTCGAGAGTTACCAAATGATCACCAATCGGGCCCTCTCTGCCGCTCTCGGTCACTCTGCCGATCTCTACCTCTCTCGGCCATTGCACATAATCCTGAACCCAAGGCTCGTCCTCGATCAAGAGCTACTCCTCAACCCTTCTTTAGATAAGCATCAATATCCTTGGAATACCGGTACATAAAATACTCTGCTGCCAAGTCCTTTGCTAGCAATGGGGCCGTCTCCTTCCAATCCATATTTTCGCTCCCGTGGGCTGAAAGTCCGGATGTCATGACCGCGATAGGCTGCTGCGGCGTGTAAACTCTCTTCTTTGTGGCGGCGTCTCGTAACTCCCGCATGAAGCATCACGGTGATGATTGGGCTGTGCCCTTCTAACTCTCTGTACTCTACTCGCAGCTCCTTCGGCTGCCTTGCCCTTCTGGGCCCGAGTTGCCTGGCGCGGAGGCATAACTGGTAAAGGAAAGGAATACGTTAGAGGGGTCCAACTTATAACACAGCTCTAAGCACGATCTCAGAGTGAGAAGAATGGAAACCAATCCTAAATATCCTATAGCCTCCTGATTATTGGTGTGGTGCACAACACACCGATAATCAAGACTTACTAGATACGGTGCGTAGACACTTTCCGAGGATTAATCGCTCGATACCACTTTTGTCACGACCGTTCGGGGCCGTGGTCAGTGCCTTACGGGCACCCAAGTAGTCATACATCAGAGAAAAACCAGCGGAATATAAAACAACCAAGATATGAAACAGTATAAGTAAGACACAGTTTCTGGGAAAAAGTTGCCTTTCGGCATAATGTATATAAATAACCCAAAGCGAGCGATTCATCCCAACCTTACAAAGGTCCTGCACCTAAGAGTTTAAAACAACAATGGCGGGACAGGGCCCGCCATACCCCGAATACAAATATCTACAACGAGGACCATACTAAAATGCTAAGCTTCCGAGAAACGGAGCTTTCCCAACGCCAGCGGTGATCCTAAGACGGGGATCAGCGGTAGGAGTACCTTTACTGCGGCATGAACGCGGCCCGAAGGAGGTCGATCTAACAGTACCAAGTATGTGGCGAAAATCGTAAATGAAATCATAGTAGTCTATATAAGGCGGGAGACATGTATGATAAGCCAAAACTACGATTCCTGATAAATAGCGATCATGTCAAGTCGAGGACTCATGCCTCAAAGTCATCACAATAGAAGGCAAATGCGGGGTAAATGCGAAGGCGTGGCCACTACTAAAACCCACGGTACCAACAAGGTCATAAATCGTATCATGAGATCTGCTTGCCGTCACATGATCAAAGCCGGCCACTCGCGCGATATCTAATGCGCGATCTAGTCCCGGAACTTCCGCGACTCGCATAGGCCAAGCAGATAGGCCGCGTGAGGTATAACCTCGCATCGAGGTAGCTACTCCGGCGGCGTCTGAACTCGTCGTCGCGTGGCTACAAGAACGCATGACCACAAGGCGCGATACTAACTCGGAACTCCGATTCGCGCATAGGCCATCTGAGACCGCATAAGGTATTCTCGAATCATAGGTCCATCGACACTTTGAGTCTACCCGCATCGGAGCGGCTTAACCGGAGTTATGAATGATATAATATCAACATAACCGATTATTGCTAAACAACATAAGCACAACAAGGAAAAACCCCTTTACACAAATATCACAAGATACTAACTCACGTAGATCCTAACATGTTTACTTATCCGATCAACAAGAAAATATTACAAGACTATCACAAATCAATACAATCAAGTTATTCACACAAGGTACTTTCTACATTATGTTAACAAGTTCGGGTTGTTAGCCCCAAAGTACTTCATGTATTACTCTTTTAAAAGATCCGTTTCTTTTACAAAAGTCACACAATAACCGTAGTATAAAAATAGAGTAATTATCTTTTGAAGTACATTAAAACACTTCTCCTTGTAAAATCAAGTAACAACATTCTTTTCTAACGCTCAAGTTTGCCTAATTTCAATTACTCAAGTTTCTCATTTTGAAAGGGTTTGTAGTTCATAGTTTTAATCCTTTAAAACAATTTGAGAAACATATACCCTAAGTGTGAGTAGGTTATTATTATTCGTAACAATCTTATTACAGCAGCCATGATCTAGTAAATGTAATATCATTTTGTCTCATCTTAGCTCCTATGCAGATGGAAGTTTCTACTAGTTTTAATAATACCTTATTAGTCAAAATAATTCCACTTTATTAGCTACTTTGTGGTTTGTTCGACATTTAATTATGATTGGTAAAACATCATTCCTTTTGAAAACCAAAAATACTATTTACTCACTAATGAGGTTTCACACTTTTTAACAAAATTCATATTAGTATAATAAGTCAAGTCTCTTATTTCCTTAAATCAATAAATCGTTCTTTTTATCACTCTTGCCGTTATACCTAACCTCCCATAAAGCTAGTATAACTCTTAAGCTTTTAAAACCAAGTGTTACTCTTCCGTTAAAAATGATTCAAGATTCCTTTGAAATGTTTTGATTCTTTATTATTCGAGCTTAAGCGTGAGGCATTCCGAAGTGTTATTCAGCTTAAGCGTGAGGCATTGCGTAAGTATTATTCGAGCTTAAGTCAAAGACATTGCCGTAGTTATTATTCGATTAACACGTACGCGTCTGCACTATATATATTGTAAAATATCATGCTTTAGGAAGAATCACATACCTTCTCGGCGAAAACCTCCTGCCAAGTTGAATATGTCGCGCGCAGAGTATCGACCTATAACAGTCAAATACGTCTATCAACGTCCAGACTGTACTGTACAAAGTTCTAAGCAGAGGGTTCGTTATTCTATGGTCATTTGGGCAGCACTTCCCTACCCGGTGAGCTACTCAAGTCTACTGTGAAAACAATCCTATGTAAGTACAGTTCTATTATTCATCTTTTAAACCCTTCTACTGTGATAACAGTTCAATTCTATTCTGCAATATCCTTCTAAGTATTTAATACTTATTCCTATACTTCTACAGTATATATATTCTAATTACAAAAGGATAAGGTTATTTACCTCAGTAAGCCCAATAATATCCTAGATAAAAGTCGGCCGAGCAAGGTTTAGCTCTAAGTTGTGCGCTCAGAGGCTCGATAAAACCTTATAAGTTCTTCACTACTTCTACTAAGGACTAAGGGATTTGGGCTAGGGTAATTTGGGCATTATAACAATACTAGAAGGCAACTTTTCTACCAAGGGAGGGGGTAGTGTTTCGGCTAGGCTAGCTTTAGAGGGGGGGGTTGCTTTCGGCTAGGGCTTCTCAAAGGGGAGGGGTGTGTTTGGACGAAACAACAAGAGGGAGAGGGAGGGATTTGAGACTTAGATAGATTGCTCAATTTAGGATGAAATAACTCTTCAACAAGGGGGGTATTTATAGGTCAAGACATGGCCAACCAATGGCCAAGATTATGCCAAGTGCAAGGCAAGTGTAGGGTGAGGATTTAGGCAAGTGTCCTTGGCCAACTTGCACACAAAATATCCTACCAACTCCAAGACAAAACAAGCCAACCCAATCGGCCCTATTGCCGTGTGACATCCACCAATGAGAGGGTGACAAGTGTTGCCTTCTCGTTGGTCCAACGTGTTGCGTCTCTCGGAAAAATCCGCAAAAATTAGAAACGACATAGCCGGAATTTATCCTACGCGAGTTGTGTAAACGTCATTTAAAAACGACTCTAGCGGGTGTTGTGTACAAAGTGGAATTCGTCGAGCCAACTAGGGGTGACACGTGTCGCCCTCCTACTCGTCCAAAATATTACATCTTCCGAAAATATCCACAATGGCCAAAATCTCGAAAACAAAGTGGGCCCCACAAAACCGTAAATTTTCTCCCGTGGGCCCCACGTGACCATTTCCGAAAATAAAATTCCATAATTCTCTAAAATTCCAAGAAGTCCGAATACCAAATCTGGGAATCCAATTCCCATTAACGAATCTTTTTCCTTCACAAAAACCGGAAACTTTTCCGTGGAAAAATCACCTCTTTCTTCCATTCCAATTCCAATGTCGTATTCTCGTACGTACGTCCTCGCATACATACCTTGAAACTACGGGGTATAACAATAATCATCACAGGCTAGCCGATAAGGCCGTCTTCCATAAAATATACATAACCAAAAGTAAAACAGTACAACTTTGTTATTACAGCCCAAACCACAAATGTGCTCTGGGCACTAGGAATAACAATCGTATGACAGGCCCGCCATACCCCTGAATGTACATAATATCCACAACATCAGGGAAAACCGTACCAAAAGGCAAGCCTCCGGAGAAATGGAGCTTCCGACAAATTATCGATGATCACAGAATGAGGATCCACCACCGATTACCCTATGCGGCGTGAACGCCTCGAGGAAGTCGATTACACAATATGTACTAAGTATGTAAAACTGGAAAAATACAGTAATTATATCATAAGTCTAAATAAATCTGGAGACATGTAAGATAATCAAATTACAGTACATTGTGCCTTACTAACAATGAGAGTAACAAGTATAAACTTTACTGCATAAAAATAGGAGGCTCATGATCAAAGTAGGGTCATCCGCCCGTAGTATCATTAAGCAATCCTACTCCTGGGACTATTTCACCTGCATAGGTCCTATGGACCCGCAATGGAGAGATGCGCTCCGCATGGGACTATTTCACCCGGTGGGCCCGCAATGAGTACAAACGCCGCACTCGCATCATGGGTAGCAAATCCATGGAATTAGTAGCAACCCGGGGCTTTCCCCCATAAGAATAATTTAAACTAGCACAACCGGCTATTGTACATAACATAAGCGCTACCGGCTTATCATAATATAAGCAAGTTAAGAAATCCCCTAACTTCTTATTAACATTATTATTATACCCTCTCATTTTAGTTTACTTAAGGCACTAACATGTCATTTTTTTAAAAATCCGGGAATTTAACCCAAAGTACTACGTACTTCTATCCTTTTAAAATGACTCTTTTTCATATACAAAATACAAGATACTAATAACCATAGTATCAAGTCACAACTACTTTTCAATACAAGTCACAATACCTTTTAGAAATATAATTAGGCTTCTAAATCAAGTGACTTCTTTTCTCTTAAAACCTTAGGCAATTGATGCCTTAAAATCAATTTGCCTTTCATAAATTCAAATCATTTATCCTTACTTATTTTACTTAGAGTAAATCTGTTATACCCCGTATTTCCAAAGTATGTACGTAAGGACGTACGTAGAAAATTTGAAACTTTTAATATTGGCTTGGCCGAAAATTATTTGTGCACAACACCCATTTAGAGTCGTTTTTTTGAAACGTTTTCCACGACTTTCGTAGGGGAATTTCTGGCTATGTCATTTTTAATTTTTGCGGATTTTTCCGAGAGACGAAACGTGTTGGGCCAACAAGAGGGCGCCACTTGGCACCCTCCCATTGGCGGACGTGAGGCTCGGTTGTGGCCGATTGGAATGGCTTTAGTTGGTAGGATATTTGTGTGTTAGTTGGTTAAGGGGCACTTGGCAAGATCTTGGCCCTACACTTGCTAGGCACTTGGCTAGATCTTGGCCATTGGTTGGCCTTGGCTTGTGCTATAAATACCCCTCTAAGGTTGAAGACTTCTTCATCCAAAATGCCTAAGTCTTGAGAGCCTTCCCCCTCCCCTTTTCGTGAGGCCCCCTTGGCCGAGAGTTTTCCCCCCCTAGTGGGGTAGGCCGAGGGGTAGCCACCCCCCTCCTAGTAGTGTGGCCGTGGGGTACCCCCCCCTAGCCTTGTTGCTTTCGTATAATACCCCCCTCTTTGTGGTGTAGAAATACTCTCAAAAGTATTGTTATAATGCCCAAATTACCTTAGCCTTATACCTTGTTGTATTCTAAGGTTATACCTATACGAAAAGCCCAGAAAATACTATTATACTTCCATCACAAACCGAAACCCTAGGAAAATCTCCATAGTCCGTTGGAGTATTGTGTAGAAGTTGGTTAGAACTTCTAAGGGTGGTTTAGAGCGGGTTGGAGCGCTCAGAGTTGGAGCTAAACGATTGCCCAGGATCGACTTTAAGCTAGGATAATTATGGGCTTATCGAGGTAAATATCTTGTCCCTCTATTGTAATTGGAAATTACATGTTGTTAGAATATATAGTTGAAGTATACTATATATAGAACTGAACGTAGTATCGGCAATGTCTTTTGACTTAAGCCTGAATAATACTTACGGCAATGTCTTGCGACTTAAGCCTGAATTGAAAGAAGAATACTGAACTGTAATTACATAGGGCTGTATTACAGTAGACTTGTGTAGTAGTACCGTGAAGTAGAATTGTACCCGTTAGGGTTAGATGTATAACCCCCCCCTGGTTGGCTTGGTAGCCGGCCTCGATAGAGGAGGAGATTTACGCTGTTGCGGGGGGGGGGGAGGTGCTGCCGAATTTTCGGTAGAATGTTCTACGATGAGATCTAAATGTTAATAAGCGCCTTGTGGCCTTATAGGTTGAAGTACTACGTGTGGCGCGATCTACTTGGCTTAAGGAGTAGCCGACGGTTGGATGTACTTGGAGCGTTTTGCTATTAGTCGATACTCGTCGCGAGGTATGTGAACCTCTTCCTATCTCTTCTAGCATGATATGTGTGAAATATGTAGTACGGTAGACGTACATGTGCTGAACGTATTTGATTGGTGTAAAACATAAAGTGTTATAACGGCTTTATGGGAAGTTGGTTATAACAGCTTTATGTTGGTAAGAAAATACATGTGGTTTTTAAAAAGGTAACTGATTTGAACTATAACTGGCTTGTTATGTGTTAATAAAGAACTTGAAGTATTTCAAAAGATTTTTGAATCATTTTGAAAGGAGAAGTAATATTTGGTTTTTGAAAACTTAAGAGTTATACTAGCTTTATGGGAAGTTAGGTATAACGGCTTAAGAATGTTTTACTGATTTCGGAAATCAGAATGTGTATCGACAAACCACTGCAGTGTTAATAAAAGGAAATGTTTTGAATAATTAAGTATTATTAAAACCAGTAGAAACTTCCATCTGCATAGAAGCTAAGATGAGACAAAATGATATTTCCTAGATCATGCATTCTTTGTAATAAGATTGTAATAAACAAGAATATCCTACTCACATATAAGGCTTGGGTTTCTCAGATTGTTTAAAGGAGAATTATATTCTTAAATGAATAAGACTATGAACTACGAAACCTTTCTAAAAAAATGAGAAACTTGAACATTGGAAATTAGGCAAACTTGAACATTGGAAAAGAATGTTGCTACTTGATTTTACAAAGAGAAGTAATTGATTTACTTTAAAAAGATAATCACTCTATTTTCATATACTACGGGTATTGTGTGACTTTTGTGAAAGCAACGTATCTTTTAAAGAGTTAATGTATGAAGTACTTTGGGGATAAAAACCCGATCTTGTTAATCATATAGTAGAAAGTACCTTGTGTGAACAACTTGATTGTATTGGTTTGTGATAGCCTTGTAATACTTCTTGTTGCTTTGATAAGTAAACGTGTTAGGATGCTACGTGTGTTAGTATCTTGTGATGTTTGTGTAAAGGGTTTCCTTGATTGTGCTTATTAACTATCGATCGTTATGATAGTATTGTGGCATTCATCTCTTGAGATGATTCCGGTTAAGCTGCCCTCCGACGCGGTAGACTTCGCGTGATGCAGGACCATGATTCGAGAATACCTCACGCGGGTCTGAGGGCCTATGCGAGCTACGAGAGTTCCGGTTAGCGTCGTCCTTTATGGGCACGCGGTCGCGTGGCTACGCGACTCGGAAGTCGGGGCGACGCCGGGAGTAGCTACCCTCGATGCGGGAATACCTCACGCGGGCGATGAGATTGGCCTACGCGAGCTGCGGGAGTTCGAGGTTAGACGCGCATACATCTGCGGGCAAGTGGCGGCTTTGATCATGTGACGATGCCAGCAGATCTTATGATCTGATTCATGACCTTGTTGGTACGTGGGTTTTAGTAGTCGGCTATGCCTTCGCACTTACCTCTGCATTTTATTATGACAGGTGGGACTCGGTGTTCATGTGTGTTACTTGGTGCTTTTATATCATAGTGCTAGCCGTGAGGAAGGTATTCCACTGCATGATTGATGTTGTGGGCACGAGACCCTTGTTATACTTGAGTGATGACTTGAGGCGTGAGTCCTCGACTTGATATAGCTTTGTTGTAAGCGTAGTTTGGTTATCATACATGTCTCCCGCTTTATATGACTACTATGATTTCATTTACTGATTTATTTTGATTTCACATACTACATTTTTGATCGACCTCGCCCGGGCTGCGTTCATGCCGCAGGTAAAGGTACACCAGTCGTTGATCCTCGCTCATAGGGTCAGTTCAGCTTTTGGGAAGCTCCGTTTCTCCGGAGGCGTATCTTGGTATAGTCCTGTTGTCGTAGGTGCTTACATTCGTGGTACGACGGCCCCTGTCCGTCGTTGTTGTCATATCTTTCGTAGAGTGCTGTAATCTTGTTGTGGGCGGGGTTTGTAAAAGGATTAAACCTGTTCATGTTGAAAAAGTTGCTATTTATATATATCGAAGGTAACGTTTTTAGTTGCTTTGTCTTTATTTCACCGTCTTATTACCTGGTTTCATGTATTGTCTTTATGTTCCGATTACTCGATGTATGTCTACTTGGGTGCCGGGTAAGGCACGATCACGGGCGGGTTGGTCGTGACAAAAGTGGTATCGAAGCGATTAATCCTCGGAAAGTGTCTCTGACCGTATCGATGAGTCTTGATTATCGGTGTGTTGTGCACCACACCAATAATCGGAGGCTATAGGATATTTAGGATTGGTTTCTATTCTTCTCACTCGAGATCGTGCCTTAGAGTTGTGTTGTAAGTTGGACCTCTAACGTAAATTCTTTCCTTATCGTTATGCCTCGCGTGCAGCAACCCGGCCCAGGAGGGCAAGCGGCCGAGGAGGCGCGAGTAAATCTGAGGGTTACGTGGGCACAGCCCAATTATCACCTTGGGTGGTGCCATTCGGGAGTTCTGCGACGCCACTAGCCCCAACAGAGTTTAGCACGGCAGCGATTCCTCTGCGGCCATGATATTTGAACCTTCGCGACGAGCAGAGAATATGGATTGCAAAGGCGACCTTGTTACTAGCTATGGATTTAACTACCGAGAGTATACCGATGTCTGCGAGTCTTGATGAATATCAACGAGAGGGTTGTGCAAGAGTAGTTCTTCAGTTAGGCTTGAGCATGGCCTGTGTACGAGCTTATACACAGCAGGTCGAGAAACGTAGAGATCGACGGGTTAACCAAGGACAGCAGAAGAGGGCCGGAGCAGCAAGGTCCTTTGGTAACTTTCGAGGCGAGTCACCTCACCAGTAGATTTGATTATGCACATCCGCCGGTCAGTGGTCTTACAAATTTCGGGGCGTTCGGGGTGTGCGGGAGTTGGTGAGAACTCAGGGCTTCCGTTCACGATGTGTGACGCCATCGGGAATGTCATCTTTTAGGTTAGTACTTGTTGTACATGACCGTCAGTGCAGTGTCGAAGAGTGTCCTTGTAGGAGGACTTAGCCTTCGAGGATCGGTGGGTAGTTTGTCATCTCCTCACTATCGCCTACAGGCAGGTTTGATTAGAAACGACTAAGAGGAGTGAAGGAGATATAGATATATCTTTAACCCTAGAGTTTTGTTTATGTGATAAGGTGAGTATACCTTAAGTGTTATGTTATGATAGCAGTGTGTTAGTTGTGAGTAGAAATCTTGGTTAGTTAACCGAGTCAGATTTTGGTGGGATAGATAATGTGTGAGCCTTAGAATGATTTACGTAAAGACCTTAGAGGTAAGGCCATCTCGAGTAAAGGTGTAGTGTTATGTTTGATCCTTATAGGAGTGCATAGTGCACGTGAGCTACGTTTGAGGATAAGTCCTCGAGTAGTGTGAAATGAAAGAGGGTAGTTGAGCTATGAAGACCGCTAGGTTTTCGTGCGTGATTAGTGAGAGTTTTCCTTCGGGAACTAGTGTTGTGCTCGTTGTGGTCGGATTGAGGCCGTGATGCGGGTCAACCCGCGGCTTTTTGGTGGTGGGGTCGGTTTGTGGTGGTCGCCTTGTGGTAGGTCACGAGGGTGTTAGGCCCAAGTTTAGATAACTAGCGTCTGAGTTCGTGGATGCGTTCGACCGTGGTCGGGCGATGGGAGCAGCCATCCGTGTCCTTGGTCGGGACCGTTTACTCGGTGTGTTGTTTTATCGTAAAGGTTGTAAGGCTGCGGGGTGCCTACCTTCACCTTATGGCGAGAGTGGAGCCAGTGTTACGGCTGTTTTTGTTTCAAAGTTTTGCCAAGCATGTGTTAAGAACTTCGGGTGAGTCTCGAATCGCGTTCGCCCCGGGCGGTGTTTGGATTTCGGGGATAGTTGTGGGATTGTTGTCTCTGTGGAGGTAGTGTTTAAGCTACCATTTCGGTGTTCGGATATCGCCTTATGAAGCCTTGTAAGAGGCGGAAGTGTAAGATGCGGTCGATTGGTTCGATGTTAACAAGGTTGACGGTTGGTTCAGCTTGTTCCACAGATCGTGGATAGTGAAGTTTGTCTAGAAGAAGTTACGGCGGCTCGGAGGAATCGTGCGGATAATCGGCGACGGCAGAGTTGAGTTGACGGTCGGTCTTCTTGAAAGTACCACCCCGGGGTGGGTGTGACGAGTTTTGGAAGACAGAGGGAACTTAACCCGAGTTACTTTGGGCCTTTTGAGTTCATGTGAAGAATAGGCCCGGTTGCCTATATGATTAGCTTTTGCCGTCCGACTTAGGAGGTATGACGTCCGATCTTTCGTATTGTTATGATCGGAAAAGTATCGGAGATCCATCCAGTGTTCCCACTTAATGATGACCACGTTAGAGATAGTAACCCGAGTTTTGGAAAGCAAGCGATATCGGAAATGTGGAAAGAGTTCGGTATACGACATCCTCGGGGATCGCGTGCGATGGTACCATTTGTTGGGTCTTTGAGAAGGTTAATGCCTCGAGCAAAGTGACAAAGTGGTATCTACGAGTAAAGAGAGAAGCGAGCATGTATGGCGAGCATAGATGTGATCATTTCTTTTGTAAAGAGAAGGTGCGAAGGAGGTATATTTTAAACCCCGGTGGGAAGTGTTTTATGGTGATGTTAGAGGTGTTTCCTCGTGGACTTGGATGTAAGCTTTTTGCGCAAGTTGTTTACGTGGCCATGTGTGGGATTGTTCTCGTAAGTATAGTAGGGAAGCCTATACTGGCGCATGTTTGTTTTGAGACTTAGAAGGACCATTCGGGATGAATGTTTCTAAGGAGGGGAGAATGTTATACCCCGTATTTCCAAAGTATGTACGTAAGGACGTACGTAGAAAAATTGAAACAATTAATCTTGGCTGGGCCGAAAATTAATTGTGCACAACACCCGTTTAGAGTCGTTTTTAAACGTTTTCCACGACTTTCGTAGGGAATTTCGGCTATGTCATTTTAATTTTGCGGATTTTTCCGAGAGACGAAGCGTGTTGGGCCAACAAGAGGCGCCACTTGGCACCCTCCCATTGGCGGACGTGAGGCTCGGTTGTGGCCGATTGGAATGGCTTTAGTTGGTAGGATATTTGTGTGTTAGTTGGTTAAGGGCACTTGGCAAGATCTTGCCCTACACGCTAGGCACTTGGCTAGATCTTGGCCATTGGTTGGCCTTGGCTTGTGCTATAAATACCCTCTAAGGTTGAAGACTTCTTCATCCAAAATGCCTAAGTCTTGAGAGCCTTCCTCCCGCACCGTGAGGCCCCTTGGCGAGAGTTTTCCCTTAGTGGGGTAGCAGAGGTAGCCACCCCTCTTAGTAGTGTGGCCGTGGGGTACCCCACTAGCCTTGTTGCTTTAGTATAATACCCCTCTTTGTGGTGTAGAAATACTCTCAAAGTATTGTTATAATGCCCAAATTACCTTAGCCTTATACCTTGTTGTATTCTAAGGTTATACCTATCTGAAAAGCCAGAAAATACTATTATACTTCCATCACCACAAACCGAAACCCTAGGAAAATCTCCATAGTCAGTTGGAGTATTGTGTAGAAGTTGGTTAGAACTTCTAAGGGTGGTTTAGAGCGGGTTGGGCGCTCGAGTTGAGCTAAGCGATTGCCCAGGATCGACTTTAAGCTAGGATAATTATGGGCTTATCGAGGTAAATATCTTGTCCTCTATTGTAATTGGAAATTACATGTTGTTAGAATATATAGTTGAAGTATACTATATATAGAACTCAACGTAGTATCGGCAATGTCTTTTGACTTAAGCTGAATAATACTTACTGCAATGTCTCGCGACTTAAGCTGAATTGAAAGAAGAATCTTGAATTGTAATTACATGGGTGTATTACGATGAACTTGTGTAGTAGTCTGTGAAGTAGAATTGTACAGCTAGGGTTAGATGTATAACCCCCTGGTTGGCTTGGTAGCGGCCTCGATAGAGGAGGAGATTTCTTATTGCGGGGAGGTCTTCCGAATTTTGGTAGAATGTTCTACGATGAGATCTAAATGTTAATAAGCGCCTTGTGGCCTTATAGGTTGAAGTACTACGTGTGGCGCGATCTACTTGGCTTAGGAGTAGCCGACGGTTGGATGTACTTGGGCGTTTTGCTATTAGTCGATACTCGTCGCGAGGTATGTGAACCTCTTCCTATCTCTTCTAGCATGATATGTGTGAAATATGTAGTACGGTAGTCGTACATTTGCTGAACGTATTTGATTGTTGTAAAACATAAAGTGTTATAACGGCTTTATGGGAAGTTGGTTATAGCAGCTTTATCTTGGTAAGAAAATACATGTGGTTTTTAAAGGTAATCGATTTGAACTATAAGCGGCTTGTTATGTGTTAATAAAGAACTTGAAGTATTTCAAAAGATTTTTGAATCATTTTGAAAGGAGAAGTAATATTTGGTTTTTGAAAACTTAAGAGTTATACTAGCTTTATTGGAAGTTAGGTATAACGGCTTAAGAATGTTTTACTAATTTCGTAAATCAGAATGTGTATCGACAAACCACTGAAGTGTTAATAAAAGGAAATGTTTTGAATAATTAAGTATTATTAAAACCGGTAGAAACTTCCATCCGCATAGAAGCTAAGATGAGACAAAATGATATTTCCTAGATCATGGTCTTTGTAATAAGATTGTAATAAACAAGAATATCCTACTCACATATAAGGCTTGGGTTTCTCAGTTGTTTAAAGGAGAATTATATTCTTAAATGAATAAGACTATGAACTACTGAAACCTTTCTAAAAAATGAGAAACTTGAACATTGGAAATTAGGCAAACTTGAACATTGGAAAGAATGTTGCTACTTGATTTTACAAAGAAGTAATTGATTTACTTTAAAAAGATAATCACTCTATTTTCATATACTACGGGTATTGTGTGACTTTTGTGAAAGCAACGTATCTTTTAAAGAGTTAATGTATGAAGTACTTTGGGGATAAAAACCGATCTTGTTAATCATATAGTAGAAAGTACCTTGTGTGAACAACTTGATTGTATTGGTTTGTGATAGCCTTGTAATACTTCTTGTTGCTTTGATAAGTAAACGTGTTAGGATGCTACGTGTGTTAGTATCTTGTGATGTTTGTGTAAAGGGTTTCCCTTGATTGTGCTTATTAACTATCGATCGTTATGATAGTATTGTGGCATTCATCTCGAGATGATTAGGGTTAAGTCGCCCTCCGTCTGGGGTAGACTCGAGTGATGCAGGACCATGATTCGAGAATACCTCACGCGGGTCACGGGGCCTATGCGAGCTACGAGAGTTCCGTGTTAGCGTCGTCCTTTATGGGCACGCGGTCGCGTGGCCACGCGGACTCGGAAGTCGGGGCGATCGGAGTAGCTACCCTCGACGCGAGGAATACCTCATGCGGGCGATGAGATTGGCTATGCGAGCTGCGGGAGTTCGAGGGTTAGACGCGCGTGATCTGCGGGCAAGTGGCGGCTTTGATCATGTGACGGTCAGACAGATCTTATGATATCTGATTCATGACCTTGTTAGTGCGTGGGTTTTTAGTAATCGGCTATGCCTTCGTACTTACCGTCTGATTTTATTATGACACGGTGGGACACGGTGTTCATGTGTTACTTGGTGCTTTTATATCATAGACTGCCGGCAGTGAGGAAGGTATTCCATGGGCATGATTGATGTTGTGGGCCTGAGACCCCTTGTTATACTTGAGTGATGACTTGAGGGCGTGAGTCCCTGACTTGATATGACGCTTTGTTGTAAGCGTAGTTTGGTTATCATACATGTCTCTGCTTTATATGACTACTATGATTTCATTCTGATGTTATTTTGATTTCACATACTCTGTACTGTTATCTTGACCTCGCCCGGCTGCGTTCATGCCGCAGTAAAGGTACACGATCGTTGATCCTCGCTCATAGGGTCACGATTCGACTTTTAGGAAGCTCCGTTTCTCGGAGGCTTATCTTGGTATAGTCCTGTTGTCGTAGGTGCTTACATTCGGGGTATGACGGGGCCTGTCCGTCGTTGTTATCATATCTTTCGTAGAGTGCGTAATCTTGTTGTGGCGGGGGTTTGTAAAAAGGATTAAAGCGTTCATGTTGAAAAAGTTGCTATTTATATATATCTTGAAGGTAAGTTTTTGTTAGCTTTGTCTTCTTATTTCACTGTCTTATTACACTGGTTTCATGTATTGTCTTTATGTTCCGCTGATTACTCTGATGTATGTCTACTTGGGTGCCCGGGGTAAGGCACCAGTCACGGGCCCGGGTTCGGGTCGTGACAAAATCTTTCTTTTGTTAACCTTCCATAAAGCTAATATAACCAACTTCCCATAAAGTCGTTATATTAACTTTATACTTTTGTCAATTACACTTTCCTATATCCAAGGGACTTATACGTTTAAAACGAAACAAGTATCATATACTTTAAAACACTTTAAGTCCCTTAACTTTGAAAACTAAGACATCCTTACTACTTTTAAACAAGTGAGTTAATCTCCTAACTCAACCGACTTGGACATTCTTAAAACAAGTAAAGGATATCAACGTCTTGTACGTCTACCGTACTATATAAGTACAACTATTCATGCTCAAGAGATAGAAAGGTTCCACATACCTCTTCGGGTCAATCCACTCGCTAAGTCCAAAATACCGCACGTAGTATGTCAACCTATAATGACCATAATACGTCTATTAACTTCTTACTTCAAACGTAGAATATAATAAGTGCAAAGTCACTAAATTCTAGGTAAAATCAGACAGCACTTCCTTTGTTTCTACATACTTTACCACCTTTTTCAAGGCCCGAATTCAATAATCAAACACGTCACATTTAAGGCCCAACAATGTAATTAACAATAGGGGATTACACGCCTACTAGACGTGTAAAATTCCGCCCCACAATTGATATCAAACTAGTACAAACTACAAGTGTAAATCCGGCAACTTGAGATACAACAACACCAATTCTTATCCAATTTCCTTTTCAATCCAAGTTGTTAGTATAACATTATATCAAGTCACAATCGATTATAACCACTACAATCTTCAAGTAAGTAACATGCGACGATTCTAATTAACGACCAAATTGTAATCCAACTTCAAATGGCTTATATGACATTTCGGATTTTAGGCTACAACAATCCATATCACTTATAAATCTTCAACACATATACTTCATGCTAGTAAAAATGAAAGGCTAACAACAATATATAATCTTGTAACACTTTAAGAGAACAAGATTGTTACCTCAACGAGTCTTAGTCCAACTTCAAATCCGAAGTCGCTCCCTAGCAACTTAGAGCCTCTTCTTGACACTTCAATCCGCCACTTGAGACCCATAGAATATCTGTTATACCCCGTATTTCCAGAGTATGTATGTGAGGACGTACGTACGAAAGTTTAAGCCTTAAGTTAGGCAAGGGTCGAAAATTGTGCACAACCCCCGAAAAGAATTGTTTTCCGACGAAACGTTTTCCAAACTTTGTGAGGGGAAAATTACGGTTGCGACATTAATAATTTTTGCGGATTTTTCCTAGAGATGAAATATTTTGGACCAACGCGAGGGCGACACTTGTCACCCTCAAGTGGGCGGTCATGTGGCCGAAAGTGTTGCACGTTCTTGGCATGTTTTGTGGCCTAAACCATGGGTCAATGTTTGGAGTGATTTGTGGAGTAGATGGCTAGGGTGCACTTGTGAAAATCTTCACCCTCCACTTGCCCACCACTTTTCTTGATCTTGGCCATTGAAGGCCCTATAAATACCCCCCCTTTCTAGTGGTGCTAGCCGAAAGTACCCCCCCCCCCCCTCTTGAGTGTTGTTCTCGTAACATACCCCCCCCCCCCTTTGGTAGAAAATACTCTCCAAGTATTGTTACTATTCCAAAATACCTTGGCCCAAATACCTTGTAGTATTTCAAGGTTACCCACATACTAAAAGCCCGTAAATACTATTATACTTCCCTTGATCAAAAGCAGAAACCTTAAGGAAAATCTTCATAATTGGTTGAAGTATTAAGAAGAAGTTGTGTAGAACTTCTAAGGGTTGTTTGGAGCGGGTTGGAGCACCCAGAGTAGGAGCTAAATGTTGCTCAGGATCGACATTTAAACTTGGATAATTTTGGGCTTATCGAGGTAAATACTTTTGTCCTTCTATTGTAATTGGAAATTACATACTGTAGTTGTACAGAAATGAGTATAAGATATATAGAAGGATGGTATAAGAGAAGAGAATTTAATTGAAATCACATCAGAAGAATATTAAAGAAGAAGATTGAACTGTACTTACATAGGATTGTATTTACAGTAGACTTGTGAAGTTTAACGGGTACGGAAGTGCTGCCCTATTTTCCGTAGAATAAGAAAACCCTCTGCTTAGAATGTTCTACAGAGTAGTCTAGACGTTGATAGACGTATATGGCCTTTATAGGTTGAAAGTTCTGTGAGTAGTATGTTCTACTTGAAAGGTGGACAAGGCTAGCCGGGTTATAGCGGTGGAGCGTTTTGCTAATTGTCGACAATCGTCGCGAGGTATGTGATTCTTCCTATCCTCTTGAGCATGATATTTTAAAAGAATATATATAGTACGGTAGACGTACGTGTGTTAACTGAACGTGGTTTTACTGCGATGTCTTTTGACTTGAGTTTTAAATAATAAGAATCTTGAAGTATTTCAAAAGAATTAAGAATCGTTTTTGAAAGAAGAGTAATACTTGGTTTTAAAAGCTTAAGAGTTATACTAGCTTTATGGGAAGTTAGGTATAACGACTTAAGAGTGATAAAAGGAACGGTTTACTTAATTGTTTTATGAAAGCCTTGTATATATTTCGGAAATGAGAATAAGTATCGAACAAACCACTGCAGCGCTAATAAAGGGAAATGTATTGACTAATTAAGTATTATTAAAACCAGTAGAAACCTCCATCTTCATAGAAGCTAAGATGAGACAAAATGATATTACATTTCCTAGATCATGGCTGCTTTAATAAGATTGTTATGAACAAGAATAACCTACTCACACATAAGGCATATGTTTCTCAAATTGTTTTAAACGTGAATTATATTATTAAGTGATTAAGACTATGAACTACGAAACCTTTCGAAAATGAGAAACTTGAGCATTTGAAATTAGGCAAACTTGAACGTTTGGAAAATAATGTTGTTACTTGATTTTACAAAGGGAAGTGTTTTGGTTTACTTGAAAAGATAGTCACTCTATTTTTATACTACGGGTATTGTGTGACTTTTGTGAAAGAAACGGATCTTTTAAAGAGTTAATGTATGAAGTACTTTGGGGATAAAAACCCGAACTTGTTAACATAAAGTAGAAAGTACCTTGTGTGAATAACTTGATTGTGTTGGTTTGTGATAGCCTTGTAATACTTTCTTGTTGATTTGATAAGTAAACATGTTTACGATGCTAGGTGTGTTAGTATCTTGTGATGTTTGTGTAAAGGGGTTTCCCTTGATTGTGCTTATATTGTTTAACGATAAGTTGTTATGATAGTATTGTACCACTCACCTCTTGACACGATCACGGGGTTAAGCGCCTCCGACGGGGTATACCTCGAGCGATGCGGGACTATGATTCGATAATACCTCATGCGGGTCCGGGGACCTACGCGAGCTACGAGAGTTCGTGTTAGTGTGCGGTCTATATGGCCACGCGGTCTATGTGGCTACGCGATGCGAGTCGGGGCGATCTTGGGGAATAGCTACCCCGACGCGGGAATACCTCATGCGGGCCTATGTGTGGCCTTTATGCGAGCTGCGGGAAGTTCGAGGATTAGACGCGCACATTTGATCTGGCGAGTGGCGGCCGATCATGTGGTGGTCTAAGCGGACCTCGTGATGCGATTTATGACTTTGTTGCACTGTGGGTTTTAGTAGTCGGCTATGCGCCATTACTTACCCGTGCGGTTTTATTATGACACAGTGGGACACGTGTTCATGTATTCCTTGGTGCTTTTATATCATAAGCTGCCGGTGAGGAAGGTATTCCACGGGCATGATTGATGTTGTGGGCGTGAGACCTATAGTTATATTTGAGTGATGACTTTGAGGCGTGAGTCACGACTTGACATATTCGCTTATTTATTGTGAACGTAGTTTGGTTATCATACATGTCTTACATTTTATATAGACTATTATGATTTCATTCTGATATTTTCGATTTCACATACTTGGTACTGTTACGACTTGACCTTCGGGAAATTGCGTTCACGCCAGGTAGAGGCACACCAGTCGTCGATCCTCGCTCTTAGGATCACAGTTCAGCGTTTTGGGAAGCTCCGTTTCTCCGGAGGCTTATCTTTGGTATAGTCCTCTGTCATTGTAGGTACTTACATTCAGGGGTATGGCGGGGCCCTGTCCCGCCATTGTTGTTATATCATTCTTAGAGGTCTGTAGTACTGTTGTGGGCAGAGTTTGTAAAAGGGATGTAACTGTTCGGATTCATGTTTTTATATATATGCCGAAAGGCAACTTCTCTCAGATAAACTGTTTTCACTTCATATTATTTTCATGTCTTGTTTTATATTCCGCTGATTACTCTGATGTATGTCTACTTGGGTGCCCGGGTAAGGCACCAGTCACGGGCCCGGGTTCGGGTCGTGACAAAAGTGGTATCAGAGCAGTTAATCCTCGGAAAGTGTCTACAGACCGTATCTAGTAGAGTCTTGATTATCGGTGTGTTGTGCACCACACCAATAATCAGGAGGCTATAGGATATTTAGGATTGGTTTCCATTCTTCTTACTCTGAGATCGTGCCTTAGAGCTGTGTTATAAGTTGGACCTCTAACGTATTTCTTCCGTACGATTATGCCTCCGTGCAAGGCAACGGGCGAGAAGAGCAAAGCGTAGAAGTGCGAGTAGAGTATAGAGGTTACGAGGGCACTGAGCCCAATCATCACTGGGTGGTGCCATTCGGGGATTACGCTCGTCACGGCCCCACAGAGTTTAGCCACGTGCGGTTCCTACTGCGGCCATGATATCTGGACCTTCATTTCCACGACCAGTAGCAGAAAGTATGGATTGCAAAGAGACGACCCTGTTACTAGCTAGGGATTTAGCAATCAGAGAGTATATTATGTACCGATTTATCGCGGGCCTTGATGACTATCTAAGAGAGGGTTGTGCAAGAGTAGCTCTTCAGTCAGGCATGAGCATGGCTGCGTCTGAGCTTATGCGCGGCCGAAAGCGTAGGATCGACGGGGTAACCAAGATCAGCGAAGAGGCGAGCAATGAGGTCCTTTGGTAACTTTCGAGGCGGACCTTCTCAGCAGCAGACGGGTTATGCGCCTCCGCCAGTGCAGAGTGGTGCTCCACAGACTTCAGGACGGTCGGGGTATGCAGGAGTTGGTCAGAGCTCCAGGGCTGCTGGTTCGCAGATTCACGTAGGTTCCAGCCAGATTCGATTCCTCGGTATTCACGCTGCGTCGCCCCGGAAATGTCGTCTTGTTGTTGGTGCTTGTTTTACTGCGCGTCGGGCCGTGTGTCGAAAGGTGTCCTAGTAGAAGGATGCAAGTAGGAGGACTCACCTACGGATCGATTGCGGTCAGTGGTCGGAGAGGAAAAGGTGTTAGCCAGAGGAGGCCACCCACACCTCGGTGTGGCCGTTGTGGTAGGTTATGAGAAAGAGTTCGAGTTTACGAGGAGGGTACGACGAGTAAAGGAAGAAGTGAGCATGTGTTAAGAGAATAGAAGTGATCATTTCTTTTGTGAAATGAAGGTGCGAAGGGAATATCTTTTAGACCTTGGGTGGGAGCTTTTGTGGTAATAGAGGTGATTCCTTGTGGACTTGGATTTAGTAATTGCGCGTGTGTTATTTTGTGGCCAGGTGTGGCATTGGCAACTTGTTATGTTAAGAGGAACTTATCATTATCTATATCGAGAAGGAACATTCGGGACGAATGTTTCTAAGGAGGGGAGAATGTTATACCCCGTATTTCCAGAGTATGTACGTGAGGACGTACGTATGAAAGTTTAAGCCTTAAGTTAGGCAAGGGTCGAAAATTGTGCACAATCCCCGAAAAGAATTGTTTTCCGACGAAACGTATTCCAAACTTTGTGAGGGGAAAATTACGGTTGCGACATTAATAATTTTTGCGGATTTTTCCGAGAGATGAAATATTTTGGACCAACGAGAGGGCGACACTTGTCACCCTCAAGTGGGCGGTCATGTGGCCGAAAGTGTTGCACGTTCTTGGCATGTTTTGTGGTCTAAACCATGGGTCAATGTTTGGAGTGATTTGTGGAGTAGATGGCTAGGGTGCACTTGTGCAAATCTTCACCCTCCACTTGCCCACCACTTGTCTTGATCTTGGCCATTGAAGGCCCTATAAATACCCCCCCTTAGTTGAAGACTTCTTCATCCACAACACAACTTCCAAGTCTCAAAAACCCCTTCCCCCTCTCGATAGTTTTCGTCCAAGCCTCCTCCCCTTTGTGAGGCCTTTGGCGAGATTTACCCCCTTTCTAGTGGTGCTAGCGAAAGTACCCTCTTGAGTGTTGTTCTCGTAACATACCCCCTTGCCAGTAGAAAATACTCTCCAAGTATTGTTACTATTTCAAAATACCTTGGCCCAAATACCTTGTAGTATTTCAAGGTTACCCCTATACTAAAAGCCCAGAAATACTATTATACTTCCCTTCAGTCACAAAACGAAACCTTAAGGAAAATCTTCATAATTGGTTGAAGTATTAAGAAGAAGTTACGTAGAACTTCTAAGGGTTGTTTGGAGCGGGTTGGAGCACGGAGTAGGAGCTAAGCGTTGCTCGGGATCGACATTTAAACTTGGATAATTTTGGGCTTATCGAGGTAAATACTCTTGTCCTTCTATTGTAATTGGAAATTACATCGTAGTTGTATAGAAATGAGTATAAGATATATAGAAGGATGGTATAAGAGAAGAGAATTGAATTGAAATCACATCGGAAGAATATTAAAGAAGAAGATTGAGGCGTACTTATATAGAATTTGTATTTCTGATGAGACTTGTGAAGTTTAACTTGGGTAGGAAGTCTTTGCCCGATTTTCCGTAGAATAAGAAAACCCTGCTTAGAATGTTCTACAGAGTAGTCTAGGCGTTGATAGGCGTATATGGCCTTTATAGGTTGAAAGTTACGAGTAGCATGTTCTACTTGAAGGTGGACAAGGCTAGCCAGGGTTATAAGCGGTGGGCGTTTTGCTAATTATCGACAATCGTCGCGAGGTATGTGATTCTTCCTATCCTCTTGAGCATGATATTTTAAAAGAATATATATAATGCGGTGAGCGACGTGTGTTAACCGAACGTGGTTTCTTTGCGATGTCTTTTGACTTGAGTTTTAAATAATAAGAATCTTGAAGTATTTCAAAAGAATTAAGAATCGTTTTGAAAGAAGAGTAATACTTGGTTTTAAAAGCTTAAGAGTTATACTAGCTTTATGGGAAGTTAGGTATAACGACTTAAGAGTGATAAAAGGCAGTTTACTTAATTGTTTTATGAAAGCCTTGTATATATTTGGAAATGAGAATAAGTATCGAACAAACCCTGGCGCTAATAAAGGAAATGTATTGACTAATTAAGTATTATTAAAACCAGTAGAAACCTCCATCTGCATAGAAGCTAAGATGAGACAAAATGATATTACTTTTCCTAGATCATGGTTGCTTTAATAAGATTGTTATGAACAAGAATAACCTACTCACACATAAGGCATATGTTTCTCAAATTGTTTTAAACGTGAATTATATTATTAAGTGATTAAGACTATGAACTACTTAAACCTTTCAAAATGAGAAACTTGAGCATTTGAAATTAGGCAAACTTGAGCGTTTGGAAAATAATGTTGTTACTTGATTTTACAAAGGGAAGTGTTTTAGTTTACTTGAAAAGATAGTCACTCTATTTTTATACTACGGTATTGTGTGACTTTTGTGAAGAAAGCGGATCTTTAAAAGAGTTAATGTATGAAGTACTTTGGGGATAAAAACCGAACTTGTTAACATAAAGTAGAAAGTACCTTGTGTGAATAACTTGATTGTGTTGGTTTGTGATAGCCTTGTAATACTTTCTTGTTGATTTGATAAGTAAACATGTTTAGGATGTTAGGTGTGTTAGTATCTTGTGATGTTTGTGTAAAGGGTTTCCTTGATTGTGCTTATGTTGTTTAACGATAAGCCGTTATGATAGTATTGTACCACTCACTCTTGACATGATACGGGGTTAAGGCGCCTCCGACACGGGGTATACCTCGAGCGATGCAGGACTATGATTCGATAATACCTCATGCGGGTCGGGGACCTATGCGGCTCGACGAGTTCGAGGTTAGTGTGCGGTCTATATGGCCATGCGGTGCATGTGGCCATACGGTGCGAGTCGGGGCGATCTTGGGAATAGCTACCCCGACGCGGGAATACCTCATCGCGAACTATGTGTGGCCTATGCGGAGCTGCAGGAAGTTCCAGGATTAGACGCGCACATTTGATACTGTGGGCGAGTGGCCAGCTTCGATCATGTGGCGGTCTAGACAGACCTCGTGATGCAGTTTATGACTTTGTTGGTACTGTGGGTTTTAGTAGTAGGTTATGCCTTCGTACTTACCCCGTTCGGTTTTATTATGACACAGGTGGGACCTGGTGTTCATGTGTATTCCTTGGTGCTTTTATATCATGAAACTGGCGTGGTGAGGAAGGTATTCCACGGGCATGATTGATGTTGTGGGCGTGAGACCCATAGTTATATTTGAGTGATGACTTTGAGGGCGTGAGTCCCTGACTTGACATGACTGATTATTTATTGTGAACTGTAGTTTGGTTATCATACATGTCTTCTGTTTTATATAGACTATTATGATTTCATTTACATTATTTTCAGTTTCACATAATTGGTACTGTTGTCTTGACCTCGCCGGGGTGCGTTCATCCGCGGTAGAAGTACGCGATCGTCGATCCTCGCTCTTAGGATCACGATTCGGCGTTTTAGGAAGCTCCGTTTCTCGGAGGCTTATCTTTAGTATAGTCCTGTCATTGTAGGTACTTACATTCAGGGTATGGCGAGCCACTGTCCGCCCATTATTGTTATATCATTCTTAGAGGTGCAGAAATCTTGTTGTAGGCGAGTTTGTAAAGGGATGTAACTGTCGGATTCATGTTTTTATATATATGTAGAAAGGCAACCTCTCGAATAAACTGTTTTCACTTCATATTATTTTCATGTCTTGTTTTATATTCGGCTGATTACTCTGATGTATGTCTACTTGGGTGCCCGGGTAAGGCACCGATCCATGAGCTGGTTGGTCGTGACAATATCCTGAAACAACTTTCCTTTAATCTTTCAATCAAAACCTAGGAAAGCAACTAGGTTTTCACCTTGCGACTAATACTGAAAGCAGCTATTTTTAGGGATCTTTCTATTGAGATACCCTTACAATACCCTCATGAACCTTGGTTTAAAGTGTGGAGCTTATTGGACAACAAACAAATTTTTTTCCTTTTTGAAAATATGGAACCCGAGAGCTTCAAGCCTTGTTCATCCAATTTCTTGAAAAAATTTCTAAGTATGGAAGCTTGTCTCACTACTAGTATACTTATATAGTAACATGGAGGGTCAAGATTTGTACATATGTGTGGTTTGGATGAAGTTCTTTTAAATATCAAGCTAAGTGGTCCCATTGACTAAGTCAAATATATCAAGCTCTACTACTTGCAAGACTTGGTCATCTAAACAATGGTCAAATGACCCTTTTGCCCATGTAATTTTCGTCCAAGACCACTTAAGGGGGGTGACACGTGTCGCCTTCCCATTCGTCACAATATTACGTTTTCCGACAATTCCATAATTCCGATAAATTTTTCTAGTCTCAAATCTTAACATTTGGGATTCTTACGTACGTTCTTAAGACACGTCCTGTAATTACGGGGTGTAACAGTATTATGGTCATTGACCAAGGTAGATGAACAAGTCTTGCAAAGCTTGAGAAAATTGACCAAGTCAACTTGTCACTTGTGTAGATAATTAATTACTCTTCATCCTAGCCACACATATGTTATAATCTAAGCCCTCCATTGTGTTATATATATACTACACTAGTTGCAAGACAAGCTCTTCAACACTTAGAAAAATTTCACAACATTCTTGTCCCTTAAGTTGCTCTCGGGTTCACCTTATTCCCACACAAAAAAAATTACAATTTTGGTTCATTATTCACAATACTTTAACCCAAGGTTCCTAAGGGTATTGTAAGGATATCTCAATAGAAAGATCTCGGAAAACGACGTTTTCACGTTAGTCGCAAGGCGAAAACCTAAGTCGTTTTCATAGTTTTGGATTGGAAATGGAAGAGAAGTTGGTTGTGAACTTCTAAAGGCTTCAAATAGCGGATTGGAGCGTAAAGGAAAGGAGCTAAGAATTGTTAAGTAGCGACTTTGAATCTTGGAATTTATAAGGGCTTATAAAGGTAACAATTTTGTCGTTTTAGTAATTAAGATTACTTATTGTTGTAGCTATGGATATTAGCAAGCATGAGGTATATAGTATGAAGTTTGATAAGTGTATTGGCTATTGAACCCTAATCCAAAACTAGCATGTTTAGCCTTTGAGATTACAATTCAATTTGATTATTAGTTTAAGTCGTCACATGTTATTTAAAGAATGAATTATAGTTGTTAAAGTTGTTTATGACTATATAGCATGTTAGACCTAAGAACTTGGATTGAAAAAGAATTGGAAATGACTTGTGCTGTTGTACATGTTAGCCGAGAATGGCTTTGAATATTGAAGTTACTTGGTATTAATTATGGGGCAGAATTTTACACGTATTGTAAGCCGTGTAATCCCCTTTGATTGGTTGGTGTATTGAGCCTTAAATGTTGCATGTTGGTTATTGATTTGCGGGCCTTGAAAAAGGTGGAAAAGTACGTAGAAACAAAGGAAGTGCTGCCCAATTTTTCGTAGAATAAGAGATCTTACACTTAGTATGATTCTACGTTAAAAGGCTAGGAGTTGATAGACATGTTATGATTAATATAGGTTGAAGTACTACGAGTAGCGTATTCTACTTGAAGGGTGGAAAAGCTAGCAAGGTTAAAGTACTTGGGAGCATTTTGCAACTTGTCGCTAGTCGTCGCAAGGTATGTGAACCTCTTCTTTCTTTGGCATGATCCTACGTATGAAATAGCCACGTGATAGTATTTCATGATTCCTTCTACTCTTAGAAGTTAAGAAGTATCCACGTTGTTGAATCTAAGTTAAAAGTATGTCTAAATTATCCTAAGTCCTTACCAAGTCTTATGGGAGATGTTGGTAAGAATGGTTAGGAAGTTATGAGATTTGATTTAAAGCTTTGTGCCTTGATTTATTTGAAGTAAGTAAGTTGATTTTATGTTTGAAAATGACTTGAATTTATATGTGAAAAGGGGATTGATTTTAAAGTATAGATGACATGATTTTATAAGTATAAGTAAATGGACTTTAAAGAATGTATGTTATGAAGTTTTAAGACTATGAACTTTGATTTTCTTTAAAGGATTATGAAACTTTATTTTTCAAGTTATGGGACTTGATTTCTAAAGTATAAGCGACATGATTTTAAAGAGTGTATGCTACGAGGTGTTAAGACTATAAGCCTTGACTTTATAAGTGGAAATGACTTAATTTTAAAAAGTATGGCTTCTTAATTTATTTCAAAAGTTAAGAAGATGGTTTCTAAAAGAGTGTGTGACTTGAGCTTTAAAAATAAAGGAGTTTTATGATTCTTTTTAAGTATGTATGTACGTAGTATTTTTGGGTCTAGTTTCCCTAATGTTGTAAGAATAAAAGTGTCTTAAGTTCTCTAAAATTAAAGGTTGTTATAATAGCTTTATGGGAAGTTGTTATGACGACTTAAGAAGAAGTGAAAAGATGGTTTAAAAATGTTATGTAAGGAAAAATCACACCGAGCCTACACATAGGCCGGATTATGTTATGAAATACACCGAGCCTACAAATAGGCCGGATTATGTTATGAGATACACGAGCCTACACATGGCGGATACGCCATATTACCAGAGCCTACATAGGCGGGGTTCGTCATCTTACAAGGCTCGCGGCGGGCGGATTATGCTACATGATTTCACGGTACACCAAGCTCCGCGGGCGGATTATGCTACGTGATTCCACGATGCAAAGCTCCACAGCGGGCGGATTATGCTACATGATTCCACGATGCAAGCCCCGCGGGCGGGCAGTTATGCCACATGATTCATCGATTACCGTGTCGCAAATGGGCGGATGCGTTATCACGTATGGATAATCAAGTAAGCTCCCAAACAAAGAGGTCTCTCTCCATAAAGCGGATTATGTTATGTAAGATATGTAAGTTATGTGGAAAAACTTGATTGAATTCTTAAGTATGTATGTAAGAATATGATGATTAATTCTTAGTGAAAGAAGGAAAAGAACGGTTAATGTACGATTGATTTCAGGAGTTAAAATGGCACGGTAGGATCTGGTATTTCATTTTTATACTTGCTCATGTCATTCTTTTATACAGTTATGATTTGGTTACTGTACCTTATTTTTATTCCATACTCGGTACATGTTGTCTTGGCCCGCCGAAGTGCGTTAAATGCCGCAGGTGTTAGGTACACATGTTGGTGATCTCTGTTCAGTTTTTGGGAAGAAGCTTCATTCACTCTGGAGGCTTATCTTTTGGGTACGGTTTCCCTGATATTGTAGATTATGTATATTCAGGGGTATGGCGGGGCCTGTCCACCTGATTGTAATTCTTAAGTGCGTAGTCATATCTTGTGGGTCGGTTTGTAAAGAAGAAGGATGTAACTGCGGTTGTTTAAGTATATGTATATGTGTCCAGGGAGGTAGCCTTATCGGCTAACATGTTGTTTAAATTCTTGTTCATTTATTTTATAAGTTTCATGTATGTTCCGCTGATTATCTCTGATGTATACAGTAAGGGTGCGGAGTAGGGCACGATCGCGAGCAGGGTCGGTCGTGACATAGTGTCTTTGGTTGTCATGCAATTGGGCTTATGTTCTAGGTGTGCTATCGGTTGCACCTAAGTAGGCATTGGTGATGCACGTGCGGTGAGGAACAACTGAGTCGTGGTCTCATCTTTGAACAATATCGCTCGTTAGAGAGATGACAGAACTAGCCGAGCATTCTCCTAGGTGCATTCGATTGGTCTATATCTCCCTCGCGTGAACCTCATTATGTACCATCGACTTCACAATGTCAGCCAACTATTTAGAAACTTAATACATAATGTCGTAGATGCTCAAGTCGATATGTTGTCTAATAAAAGACGTTGTCATTATAATTGGACCTTCAGATTGACTAAATTCCGAAATTCCTCTCCCCCTCACACAAAAATACCCACAAACTTCCCCAAAGTCTTCCAACAATCCATACACACCCTCCACAGTTTATGTTGATGGAGGAAGTGGAGGGGTATCAAACGATGTAGGCATACCTGATGAGGATACTGGTTCGTTGTTCCTTTTGGGAGGATTTTGTCTAGCATGTGTACTGGACTCCGGGTTCATCTTCTTACTCAACCTTAGGCGTATACACTAGAATGATCCTGACCTAGAGAATCAAACTTTGCGTTTAATTCACCTATGGTCCCACTGGGCGTGCCAAATTTGTTCTCGCCACAAGTGCATACATCGTTGTATCGGCTGATCGAATCGGGAGACAAATTGATTCCTTAACTCAAGCAATTTGGGATAGAAACAGAACTCTAATTTCCAGTAGTGGGTTCCCCAACTACTCCAGAAAGCGTTAGGACGGTGTTACTAGTGAACTAATAGGTAAGAAAGCATGAATGTAGTTGAGTACAGTAAAGGATAAAGTAATGTAAGGATAAAAAATAAAGATTTGATTTGTTTGATTGATGTATGTATATACAAAAGAATGCTCCTATTTATAATACAAAAAGGAAGAAAGTTTTTACAAACGTGCCCTCCCCATGTTAGCCATCATGTAACCCACTAAGTCCAACGGCCGACTATGGAGGAGGTGGTGCCGATTTTCTCGCCCTACTCTTCTTGCTCGGATAATGGCCCTTTCTTTTAGCTGTTGTTGGTCATTACCGCTTTTAAGGGTCTAGAAACTCTTTTAACTTGGTCGTTGAGGTGTCTGCATCTGAGTGGGTCCCAGTCGTACCTCTAAGTAACGATTTTGGCTAAGATGCCTTAGTAGTCGATTAAATTCTTATAGTCGAGGTCTAGGAGTAAATTCGGCTCCAGAATGGTTTGGCTGTCACTGAATTTAAGTTAAACACTTAAATTATTTTTTAATATTAACAAAATCTATATAGACGATACGTGTAGATCAGTTTTGATCTCTAAAACTAGAGAAATCTTAAGATAAACATTATTAAGTTTTGGAATGGAACATGTTTAAATGCAGTAGAAGGGATATAGAGGATTCATAAAGTTGATCCCAACTAGCTTATGAATAAGACATAGTAGTACTTGTTGCATGAGTGTATACGAGGACTTGGTGTTCACACATGAATAATCAGCCTGGACCATTTTAGGGATTTGTGAATCGTTTGATCCAGCTCTGTAGTACCAAGTGGTTCAGTGTAAGTAGTTACATTAGTAATAGGTGGGAGTTAAAACTAGATTGGAGAAGAGTTTGAAGGATTGTGAATGATCTCAAAGAGAAGAAACCTTTAGTTGTAATTGACAAATATGGATATTAATGTGATTTTCAGTTGTCAATGTTAGATATCCTATGTTCTAGCTCCTATAATTTTGTTTTTGTTTTTTCCTTTATTTTTTTGCTTTTGAATCCGCCGATTTAATTGTTTACAAGTAAAAATGGCAAAAGATTTGCAGATTCATTTTGGTCATGGCTACTCGAATGAGAGTACATTTTTTAACATGTTTCCTTTTTTGATGTCCGTCGCACCCCTCCCCTCTCCAAACAAATCATAAAGAAAACCTTGAATGATGGCCCCTCAGATTAAAAATGATATATCATACATTTATGGGGAAATGGTTATATTTGCTCTCGAACTTTCGAAAAAAAGTCATATTTGTCCTCCGTTAAAGTATGAGGTCAAATATGTCCTTTTTGTTAGCAAAGTTGTCACATTTGCCCTCCATTGACGGAAATTCTACGTGGACACCACGTCGGATCCACATGGCAGGTGGGACCCACATCACCACCACCGTCTGCTCCTACTCCCTCCCTTCTCTGACCAACCAGCTGCTTTGGTTCACCGATATTCACGTGGAAAAGTTTTCACCGATATCCACCGGTTTACACTAACAAAATTGTAACAGAGAAACAGAACCCAAGCCAAATTATGAAAAGAATAATAGTTTACATAGACAAAAATGGAGACATTTAACATTAATAACATAGGTCACCGGAGTGCACCTCAAAATGCAATAAAATGACGGAAAGTTGTACGAAATCAGTCCAATGATAAAAAATAAAAAGATACTCATACAAAATATATAAAAAACGTAGAAGCGAGTCATCGGAAAAAATTAACACAATCACCAATTTTAATGGGTGTTTTCCAGCAAGAACAGTGGTGATGGCAGCGTCGTCCATCATTGCCGGAGTAGATGGGATAACTGGGAGAGGCATTTTTTGGACATGGTTTGTCGGAGAGAGAAGTGTAGTTACAGTTTGTAGGCAGAGGAAAGTGGGTGGTGGTTATGCTTTGATTTTACCGTCGGAGTTTGGTCGACGCAGAGGCAAAGAGGGAGAAAGAAGCTGACGATGGTGGTGACGTGGGTCACACCTGACATGTGTCTTTCACATGGATCCGATGTGGCGTCCACGTGGAATTTCAGTCCATGAATGGAAAATGTGACAACTTTGCTAACGGAAAGGGCATATTTGATCTCATACTTTAACGGAGGGAAAATATGACATTTTTTCAAAAGTTGGCAATTATGACCTTCCCTTCATTTAATTATGTGCAGTGGTGTTCCTGAATATGAACTTCTGGTTAGTTGTAATTGATAATTTATTCTCTTGCCCTTCTCATTTCAAAATTGTGTTGGTGCAATGAAGTAGACGCCAGTCCAGCAGTCCATCATCTCAACATGCCAAAAGATAGAAGGGTGAATTCCTTTTAAAGTCAAGCGAGGCAGGGCGTCTCCTTTACACTTACCTCAAAAAATCTGACCTCGACTCTCAGAAGTCGTTGCTCCCAGTTGGGAATGAGAAAGAATGGGAAGAAGATAGGTGTCCAATATGTATGGAGCATCCACACAATGTTGCTCTTTTACTTTGTTCTTCACGAGACAAGGGTTGTCAGCCTTGTATGTGCGACACAAGTCATCAACATTCTAATTTTTTTGATCAATTCTGTAAATCATCTGTTGTAGGAGCTCGACAAGAGAGAGATAATGTATCAATAGTTGTATTCCGTATAGGAAGTTGGGGGCAAGCATTATAAGGATCAACAAGGTCTCGTGTGCAGCAGCAACCTGAGCTTGCTTGCCCTCTTTACCGGGGACATGTCAAGGGATGGACTGTTGTAGAGGCTGTTCGTAATTTCATGAACTCAAAAACAAGGAGATGTCCCCTAGAGACATGTAATTTCACTGGTAATTATGCGGAACTAAGAAAACATGCAAGGCGTGAACATCCCTCTAAAAGGCCATGTGAGGCTTACCCTGTGCGACAGTCTAACTGGACAAGATTGGAGCTTCAAAGGGACTTTTGGAGATGCTTTCAGCGAATATCAAGCAACATCTGATGATGACTCCTTTGAGGATGACTTCCAAACAGAGATGCCTCTTGACGGTGGTCTATTTGACCTGCTAAATGGTTACTTGGAGGCTGAGGAGGGATTTGGTGAAGACATCAATTTATCACTGGATTTTGAGCTTCAAGGGGACTTTGAAGATGCTTTCAATGAATCTGATGATGACTCTTCTGAAGATGATTTCTTGACAGAGCTTCCTCTTGATGGTAGTCTCTTTGACTCGGGGGCTGATGAGGGATTGGATGAAGACATCAATATATCACTGGATTTTGAATTTGAGCTCTCATTCTCATTCTGGAGTGAGTTCCCATCGATGCCTTGGGCACGGGATAGGTCTTCAAGCTATGCTCGCGGGTGGAACACCTATCGATCAGATAGTGGTGCTAGATCAGAAAACATGTGATCTAGAAGATTGGCATCAGGTTCTGATAACCACGAATGAAGGTCAACAACTACAAGAAGCACAAATCTATCGTCAAGGCACACTCTTAATACACCTAGGTCATTTAGGGAATGGAGAAGGAACAGATGAATTTAGCATTTAGTTGTAACTGTAGAGTTTAGCTCTTGCCTTTTAGTTATTCATCTATCTCTCGCACTCTTATTACGTATTTAGTCTTTGGTCTGGGTCTTTCATTCATTTCCTATTAAATTCCAACTTCGGTATAGATGTTAAATCTTTGTTCTTCATATGCAAGAAGGCTCTCTGTTGGTACAAACCTTAGTATCTTCTTGATTTACAGTCGACAATTCTACTTGCTGCCATTGGGAACTCTGTCCAACTGACACTTTTGTTGCATTTTATGACATTTTTTACTGAACATTTGATTTTAAATGGTTATTTGAGTTATCCTATTACTTATAGCAGAAAATATTAAAATAATGGGTATATATTTAGTTTGATGGGAAATATTGTTATCAAGCAACAAACGGGAAATAGTAAATAGTAAAACATCTATTACAAGAATTAGGAAAATGAAGAACAAAAAATTACAATCAAAAGAAATAATCTTAACTTAAAAAACTAGAAACAAGAACCAACACTTGAACTGAAATTACTTGTTGAGTCGAGTGATGTCACTCTGTCTTTAAGACAAGATTATCCCGTATATATCATTTTATGTTTTTAGGCAATAGTCTCCCAAGATAAAACATCTACTAATACTTGAGCAAAGGAAACTCAGGTGTTCCTCTTGAAGAACTTTTAGTATTGAAAGAATGCTAGAGAGGAATAAGTTTATCAGAAAATTTGCAAGTGTTTTTCAATTGAGTCAAAGGCCTCAATTTATAGTGTGTAAGATTTGTCCCTTCAAGTGTCAAGTAATGACATTGAATCACCCATGTAATGACAATTAATTGCCTAAGTAATGGAACTTATTTATCAGCCAAATAATGGCTGAATAATGGTGAAATGAATGTCATTGAGGGCATCCCAAACGTCTCAAAAATCATATTTTCATTTTAGACTTTCTGGGTAGCGCCGCGGCTCGACCTCAGAGGCGCCACGGCGCCTCGTCTCCAGTGACTCGGGACCGAATTAGCATCGCGGATCACCACGTAGGCGTCGCGGCCCTTAAAGGGGTGGCACCGCGGTGCTTTCCGGCTCTGAGGAGGTGTCGCAGCCCTTCTCGGCTCTACGACCCTTTCCGACCCGTTCCAATTTTTTATACTATGCACACTTCTTCCTTCATTCACCAACGTGGAACACTTGTCATTTGATCAACGACCGTTCAACATTCTATGTCTCAAATATTTTATTTACGTACCAATATCTCTTCACTAATTAAATTTACGATCCTTGATACAATGTCTATGTCACGCCTTTTTTCGGCCGCGACATTTTCTAGCGAATCTCCTGCTTAGAAAAAAGAAGGTTAGAAAATAAATAAAGTGCTAAATGTTAAAAGGGCGCTTAAAAGGTGTTAAAATGCTAAAGTATGGTGCTAATATGCTAATGGGTTGCTAGAATGCTAAGGGGTTCGCGGAGTCGCCACCTAATTAATTGGGTGAATTAGGACACCTAAATGTTAACTAGTTTAAAGTAAACATTAACTCCATTTTAATGGTCTGCTAAACTTAATGAGATTCGGGGTAAGAGCTCTTTATTAATCTAGAGGGAAGGGATTAGGAACCCTCTAAGATCCGCTAACTTGCGGTTGTCCTGCCAAACCTAGGGTGATTATTATGCTAAAAAAAGGTGTATTTAAAAACATTTAAGCAGAAGAGTATAAGATATACTTTCTAAAATATATATTTTTATTGCAAGGTTTATGTATGAAAATCAAAGTCGGTTTTGAAAACTATGCAATTAAGATGCCTAAATACTATATTAGATATAAGTCATATATAACAGGAGTAAAATGTGTGCAAGTATTCTTTTACCTAGCATAATATAAAACTATCAGGACAAAACGTGTGCTTGTAAGACAAATAAAAGAAAACGTGCCTATTATGCCAAAAATATTTCTTATTATGTGTGCATATTTATAACATGGTTTTAAGAATGTCTTGGCGAATAATATTCCAGCTTATTATGCAAGTGTAGATTATGAGGTGGTTTATTATAACTTTTAAACAAGGCAAGCGAGCCTAAACTAATTAACTTAAGGTAAGTAAGTCAAACTAATTTCTAGCTATTGATTCAAGTTTAGCTATTCTAAGTGCTAACTAATTAGTGTAGCGTTAGACAATTAATTTACAACAAATAGATGAAGCGGAATAAAGAATAAATAAGGATGACTCGAAGGAGGCGATGTCTTTTAGCGGCGGTTTGAATTTCGGCGGAGATGAAGATGCACGATGCAATTCCTTATGCATTATAACTCATGATGAGTCTCGCGATGAGACTCTTACGTTTAACTCGGGCGTGCCATGTAAGAGAAAGAAAAATAAATATTAGTATATGTCTTAATTATTTGAATCATAAAAGAATCTACACACACATGATCTATGCTTATACACAACCAGCACATAAAGATGTATAAATCGATCGATGAAGCGAGGTCATATCTTTGTAACGATCGACAAACATAGCCAACAGACAATGAAATACAGTGAGGTTAACATATAGGGAATATTCTTATGGTTCACATAGTGATGTACTCGAGCATTAACAATCAGATGCATATTGTCACGACCGAACCGGGCGTGGTAGTGCCTACCGGACACCCAAGTAGCCATACATCAGTGTCAATGGAACATAAAACAAGACATGAAAATATTATGAAGTAAGAAACGATGTCTGAGAAAACTTGCCTTCGGCGTATATATAAATCAATTTAAAACCGACGATTACATCCTTATTACAACTACGCTTGCGATTACTACATGTCACGACCGTTCGGGGCGTGGTAGTGCCTCGAGGCACCAGTAGTCATACATCAGTAATCGGCGGAAATATAAAGCAAGACATGAAACGATTTATAAAATAAGACACGATTTATGCGAGAAAACATCGCCTTCGGCATATATATATAAATATGGTTTAGCGATTACATCAAACCTTTGTACAATATGACTACAGACCTCTGAGGAAATATACAACTATGGCGGGACAGGGCCCGCCATACCACTTGTACAAAACTATCTACTGAGGAGATCATACCCAAAAGTAGAGCCTCGGAAAAGATGGAGCTCGACACCAGCGTAGAGATCCTAAGAATGTGGATCTAGCACTGCTTGCCCTTACCTGCGGCATGAGCGGCCCAGGAGGTCGATCACAAGTACTAAGTATATGAAGCGTAAAATACTTAAATGAAACATATCATTTCAAAGCAGTTTTGCAAGTATGTATGAAACAACGAGAAACGCGCATAGTGCCACATCACAAACAAGAAGCGTGATAGGTAAGCGTTGAGTCTTTTCTAGGTGCGAATGATCAAGCGAGGCCAATTGCGTAGTATCACCATGCAAGCCAAATCACGGACTCCGTAGTCGCGTAGGCCAATCACATAGGCCGCGTAGGGTATATAACCGCATCGAGGTAGCTACTCCTCGGCGTAAATCTGGACTCGTCGTCCGCATGGCCACATGACGCGTGAGGTATAACCGCACACTAACACGGAACTCCGTAGCTCCGCATGGGTCCCTTGGACCGCATGAGGTATTCTCGAATCATGGTCCTGGACATTTGAGTCTACCCCGCGTCGGAGCGACAACCCGGTAATATGTCAAGAGGTGAGTGATGTTACACTAACCTAACGAACATCGTTAAACAACATAAGCACAACAAGAATACTCTTTTTCACAAGCGTTACAAGACACTAACACACGTAGCATCATATCATGTCTACTTATCAAACCATCTTATTATTCTTTTCACAATTCATATAAGTGCATTATAAACACATAGGCAAATTGTTTCTTTTATCAATCTTAAGTGGTTATACTTAACTTCCATAAGGCTAGTATAACTCTTAAACACATTTAAAACCAATTAGTTCTCTTACATTAAAAATGATTGATATTCTTTTGAAATGCTTTCGGATCTTTATTATTGAGGCTTAAGCGTGAGGCATTCCAGTAAGTGTTATCGGAGCTTAAGCGTGAGGCATTCCGTAAGTATTATTGAGCTTAAGTCAAAGACATTGCCGTAGTTATATTTTAGTTAACACGTATGCGTCTACGTACTATATATATTGTAAAATATCATGCTTTAGGAAGAATCACATACCTTACCGTGAAAACCATCGCGCTAAGTTGAATATGTCGCGCGAGAAGTCGACTATAATAGTCACGGATATCTATCAAAGACTACTCGAAGGTCATTCTAAGCAGAGGGTTCACAATTCTATGGAAAGTTGGGCAGACTTCCCTGCAGGTGAGCTATATAAGTCTCTTTGTGAAAACAGTCCTATGTAAGTACAATTTGATTATTCTTCTTTTAAACCCTTCTTTGTGGTAGCAGTTCAATTCTGATACGTGATATTCTTCTAAGTATTTAATACTTATTCTAATACTACTACAGTAAGTATTCTCTAATTCAAAGAGGGTTAGGATTAGTTACCTCGGTAAGCCCAATAATATCCTAGAAAAGTCGCGCTGAGCAAGGTTTTGCTCTAAGTTGTATGCTCGAAGGAAACCTTAGAAGTTCTTCACAACTTCACTAAGTACTAAGGTATTTGGGCTAGGGTATTTTGGGCATTATAACAATACAAGAAGACAACTTTTCTACCAGGGAGGGTAGGTTTTGGCTAGGCTAGGGGGCCTCGGCCAAACTTCTTAGGCTAGAGGGGGTATTCGGCCAAGGGCCTTCGAGGAGGAGGTGTTGGGCGAAAAGGCTACAAAGGGAGAGAGAGGATTTTCAAGACTTGGAAAGCGTTGTGGATGAAGAACTCTTCATCTTAAGGGGGGTATGTATAGGTCAAGAAGTGGCCAACCAATGGCCAAGATTAAGACAAGTGCAAGGCAAGTGTAGGGTGAGGATTAACTATACACAAATATCCTACCCACGCCTTGACTTGTGCACGAGGCACAAAAGCGTGCCATTGCTAGTCCATTTCGTCCAAATGGGCGATTTGAAATCCACGATTGGAGGTGCCAAGTGTCGCCCGCGTTGGTCCAAAATGTTTCGTCTCTCGGAAAAATCCGCAAAAATTAGAAATGGCATAGCGGAATTTACCCTACGAAAGTGTGGAAGCGTTTCGTCGGAAAACTATTCGTTTTGTGAGTTGTGCCCAAAACAATCGTCCAAGCCTAAACTTTACGGCTAAACTTTTTGTACGTATTCCCTTACGTACATACTCTGGACATACGGGGTATAACATTCTCCCCTCCTTAGAAACATTCGTCCCGAATGTTCCTTCCACAAACGATTAACGATAAGATTCTTCATAACTTAAAGCGATTGTAAATGCCACACGCGGCCACAGAGCAACACTTGGCGAAAGCGATAACGAAAATTTACAAGTAGGAAAGTGAATTTACGGAGGTGTGGGGAATAGGTGAGGATACTTCGCCTCATGTCCTCCTCGGCTTCCCGTCATCTCCTCCCGAGCTCGTTCGCCACAGACTTTGTGGAAGCCACGTCCTTGGTCATGAGCGCCTAACGACGATCGACTATCGCTATGGGAATCTCCTCATACGATAACTCCTCGGTCACTGGACATCGTCAATCGGGTGTACCTAGATGGATCCGATACATCTCCTCGGCATAGATCGTGAAAAACCGGATGCGCCTCGGATCGGACGGCGGATCAACTCGTGAACCTTGCCTACCTGCGGACAATCTGAAGCGCCCGATGTACCTGAGTGAGTTTCCCCTTCTTCCGAATCTCATCACACCGCTTCATGGGTGACACCTAGGAAAACCCAATCATGAACCTCGAACTCAAGATGCGAGCGACGATGATCTGCATCGACTTACATCGACTACGGTATCGATAGCGGCTCTCGGATAAGCTTCACCTTATCCAGCACTGCTTTGTACCAAATCTGGTCCCACTTGCACCTCGCCCACATCGAACCAACCTATAGGCGATCTGCACTTCCTCATACAAGGCCTCATAAGGCGCCATCGAATCTTTGGGAGTGGTAGCTATTATTATCGCGAACTCAACTAGAGGCAAATGATCCTCCCAACTACCAGAAGTCAATAACACGGGCTCGCAGCATATCCTCGAGAGTGCGGATGATGCGCTCTGCCTGTCGTGCATGCGTGGATGAAATGCGATTACTCGGGCTCACTGCGTCCTAAACCCCTCTGGAAGGACCTCGAAGTTAGCGTGGCGGGCTCCTGCATGCGATATGATCGAAGTAGGGACTCCGTGCAGTCTGACGATCTCTCGGATGTAAAGTCTGGCATAATCCTCGGCCGAAAAAGTCGTCCTGACTGGAAGAAAGTGGGCTGATTTCGTCAGCCTGTCGACGATAACCCAGATAGAATCATGTCTCTGAGTGCGAGGTAATCCTGTGATAAAGTCCATGTTGATTACCTCCCACTTCGGTCGGGATCTCGATGCGTCAGAACAAACCACGGGCCTCACGGTGCTCTACCTTCGCTGCGACAACACGGGCCGAGCTACGAACTCGCAGCGTCCTCTTCAAGCCATCCCACCAATACGGATCTAAGGTCGTGGTACATCTTGGTCGACCGGATGGATAGAGTAGCTTGTATTGTGTGCTTCCCAGAACCTGCTGCGAAGTCACGAAACATCTGGAACACACGATGCGCCTCAAACCTTAGCACCCCATCGGTGCTACCTCAAAGGACCGCTTGCCCTGCGAAGAGTTGTATCGCGATATCGAATCAAAATGGATCCTCGAGCTGTTGCCTCTTCACCTCCTCCAGCGATGGAAGACTCGGCAACCTCACGAACTCTAACCCCACTGCTATCGAGAATCAATCAAGCGGACACCAAGGCTCGCTAAGCCCGGTGCAAATCACGAACCATGTCCTCCTCTCTAGCTGCACATCGATGGGCTCCCCGTGACCTACGACTAAGGCATACGCCCTGACATTGGCCTTGGGTGGTACGGGATATCAACATCGTAATCCTTAAGCAACTCTAACCACCGTCTCGCCGTAAGTTCGGCTCCTGGTGAAGATATCTTTGGAGGCTCTTGTGGTGCGTAAAAATATCCACGTGAACCCGTACAAATAGTGCCTCGGATCTTCAAAGCGTGAATCACGGTGTGACTCCAAATCATGGGTGGGGTAGTTCCTCGTGTTTCTTGGTGTCGGGATGCATATGCTATAACCACGCCATGCTGCATCAACACACATCCCAACCCGATGCGGCGCGTCACAATACACGACATAACCATCTGGACCTGCGGAAGAGTAAGAGCGGGGCGGTCGTCGGTCTCTTTCGAAGCGGAAACCACGATCACAAGCATCGATCCACTGAAACTTGGCGCCTTACGAGTCAGCCTAGTCAATGGTGCGAGATAGAAGCAAACTTCTCCACGAACGCGATAATATCCTGCAAGGCCCGAGCTGCGAACCTGCGCCGGGTAGTAGGTCTAGGCCAAGTCTGCTGCCTCGATCTTGGCGTATCCACTCGAATGCCATCGGCCGACAATATGCCCGAAGCATGCGAAGTCAGCAAAACTCACATTTGGAAAACTTGGCGTACAAGCTGCTAGTCTGGAGAAGCGTCGGCCACGGTCGCCAAATGCTCGCGTGCTCTGCTCTGGCGAGAATAAACCAAGATATCATCAATGAACACTATCACAAGCGTGTCCAAAAATGGTTTGAACACTCGGTTCATCAAATCCATGAATACCGCCGGAGCATTGGTCAACCAAAGACATGACCACGAACTCATAATGCGTCTGGGTCTGAATGCGATCTAGGGACATCCACCTCTCGACTGCACTTTGATGATAGCGATCGCGGTCAATCTTGGAGAAACATATCGCACCACTGGTCGAACAAATCATCAATCACAGGAAGGGTATCATTCTTAATGGTCACCTTGTTCATTTTGTAATCAACACACGTGCGCGGCGTCCGTCCTTCTTCTTCACGAACAATACGGCGCTCCCGGGGAGAAACACTAGGCGATGAAGCCGCTTCTCGGCAAATCTCTGGTGATCCTTGACTCTCTCAACTCGGCGGTGCCGTTACGTATGGAGGAATGGAAATAGGCGAGTGTGCGGCAATATGTCAATACAAAACTCAATCTCCCTCTCGGGAGGATACGGGAGGTCATGCAGGAAACACGTGCGGGAACTTCGACTCTGGGCCCGGTGAAAATCTGGTACGCGGCTTGATATCAAACACCCGAACGAGATGGTAGATATACCCGCACCGCGTCTTCCTAGCCTTGAGGTAGGAAATAAACCTACCACCGGCGTCTGAGTGCTCCTCCCACTCAACGGCCGCTCGCCGAGCGGAACCGTACTACTCTCTCTGCGGTCTACATTGGCATAGCGAAGCTAGCCAATCCGTCCCGTGATCACGTCGAAGTCAATCATCTCTAACTCTATCAAGTGGGCTAGGGTCCGACGTAAATGGTCACGGGACAAGCTCTAAATACGCCGAGCTACGGCTGAATCACCATTGGCGTAGCTACCTCGAAAGGATCTATGGACTCGGGCTCTATCCACTATCCTACTAGCAACAAGGGGAGATATATAGGGCCAGTAGAACCGGATCTATCAAGGCATAAACATCAAACCCAGCCCGATAAGGTACTGTGGCGACATCGGTGAGGCCTCACGATCTGTCGGTGGACAAAGCATAAATGCGGTTACGAGGACCGCTAGGCTGGGACCGCGCCACGACCTGCGCGACTGCGGTCCATGAGTACCTTGCCCTCGGGGCGAGTAAGCTGTCGAGGATGAAGAAGACGGCGAAAGAACATGGTGACCACTACCATCGGCCTTGCCGCTTGGTCGGACGGTTCCTCGCATAGTGACCTGCGGCCTGGCGAAACAAACTCGTTACCCTGACTCCCGAAGTGGGATCTACCGCATCGGCCACGCTGAGGTGGTCCGATCGGCGATGCCTCTGCCGCTCTGGGCGTCGAAGTCACGGGGCCGCAGTGCGCCCTCGAATATCTGGTGTCTTTGAGGGCGGCGCGAGTGCTCTGGGCTGTTGTGGTGCAAATCTAGGCTCGCTTGAGGCCGCCCACCACGATAGCCACAAAAGACCCTGCCGTCCTGGTCTTCTTCTGCTGCTGCCTGTCAACCCGGCGGTCTCTACGCTCCTCACATCGAGCATGAGCTGCGTGCGGGTAATGTCCATACCGGTGGAGAGAAACACCCGCACGTGACTCGGCCATATAGTCGTCTAGCGGTGACATAGCGGTGCACCCTATCCTCCATATCTGCTGCAATCTTTGGGACATATCGAGCCAATGAATCAAACTCGACATTGTACTCACGGCGGTCGTCCTCTGCCTCGATAGTAAAAATCTATCGGCCGCGCCCTCTCGCCATCTGTGGAGGCAAGAAGTGAGTGAGAAAGCCTCGAGAACTCATCCCAGTAGGCGGGGCGCGTGCTCTCCCGGGATAACTCCCATAAATCAAACCAATCGGCTGCGGTATCACGCGGCCGATCGCGAACCGAGTCACGGACTCTGTCTCGAGGCCTTGATCACCTCGTGATCCTCTGAAGGCGACGGATGAACTCCTGCGGATCATCCTCGGCCTCGACACGAAAAACTACGGCGGGCTACTCTGACTCGAAATCTCGTAGCCTCAAACTATCTCGCCTTGGGTGTACCACGGTGCGGCCGTGGCCCAGGCTGAGCTGGGCGCCGCATCCGGCCTCTCTCCGTGTCGGGCCTGACTTTGCCAATAGTGGGCCATCTCCTTGTACCCTAACTCCTCCGCCGGTGTGGGGCGGGAGGTGTGGGTGCTTGTGGTGTCTTTGAAATGGCGGCGTCATAGAACTCGCCGTCTACGGTATAGGCCAGGCACGAGCCCTCGTGACTCTGGGTGTCTGCTAGAAGCTCCTCATTGCCTTTCCGCCACGGGCGGGTTGCCTTACGTGGAGGCATAAGCGTACGAGGAAAGGAATACGTTAGAGGGTCGACCTATAACACGACTCTAAAGCACGATCTCGGAATGAGAAGAATGAAACCAATCCTAAATATCCTATAGCCTCACGATTATTGGTGTGGTGCATAACACCGATAATCGAACTCTACTAGATACGGTGCGTAGACACTTTCCGAGGATTAGCGCTGCGATACCACTTTTGTTACGACCGTTCGGGGCCGTGGCGGTGCCTTCTGGGGGCACCCAAGTAGTCATACATCGAGTAATCGGCGGAAATATAAAGCAAGACATGAAACGATTTATAAAATAAGACACGGTTTATGCGAGAAAACATCGTCTTTTCGGCATATATATATAAACATGGTTTAGCGATTACATCCGACCTTTGTACAACATGACTACTGGACCTCTAAGGAAATATACAACTATGGCGGGACAGGCCCGCCATACCTGTATACAAAACTATCTACAACAGGAGATCATACCCAAAGTAGAGCCTCGGAAAGATGGAGCTCAGACACCAACGTAGAGATCCTAAGAATGTGGATCTAGCACTGCTTGCCACTGCGGCATGAGCGCGGCCCACGAAGAGTCGATCAAGCAGTACTAAGTATATGAAAGCGTAAAATACTTAAATGAAACATATCATTTCAAAAGCAGTTTTGCAAGTATGTATGAAACAACGAGAAACGCGCATAGTGCAGCATCACAAACAAGAGCGTGATAGGTAAGCTATGAGTCTTTTCTAGGCTGCGAATGATCAGCAGGCCAATTGCGTAGTATCACCATGCAAGCCAAATCACGGACTCCGTAGTCGCGTAGGCCAATCACATAGGCGCGTAGGGTATATAACCCGCGTCGAGGTAGCTACTCCTCGGCATCACGGACTCGTCGTCCGCATGGCCCGCATAGACCGCGTGAGGTATAACCCCGCACTAACACGGAACTCCGTAGCTCGCATAGGTCCCTTGGACCCGCATGAGGTATTCTCGAATCATGGTCCCCGGACCGCTGAGTCTACCGCGTCGGAGGCGGCTTAACCCCATTAATATGTCAAGAGGTGAGTGATGTTACACTAACCTAACGACTTATCGTTAAACAACATAAGCACAACAAGAATACTCTTTTTCACAAGCGTTACAAGACACTAACACATAGCATCATATCATGTCTACTTATCAAACCATCTTATTATTCTTTTCACGATTGATATAAGTCCATTATAAACACATAGGCAAACTGTTTCTTTTATCAATCTTAAGTGGTTATACTTAACTTCCCATAAGGCTAGTATAACTCTTAAGCTTACATTTAAAAACCAATTAGTTCTCTTACATTAAAAAATGATTGATATTCTTTTGAAATGCTTTGGATCTTTATTATTAGGGCTTAAGCGTGAGGCATTCTTAGTAAGTGTTGTCGGGCTTAAGCGTGAGGCATTCGTAAGTATTATTCGAGCTTAAGTCAAAGACATTGCCGTAGTTATATTTTAGTTAACACGTATGCGTCTACCGTACTATATATATTGTAAAATATCATGCTTTAGGAAGAATCACATACCTTCTCGTGAAAACCATCGCGAAGTTGAATATGTCGTGAGAGAGTCACCTATAATAGTCACGGATATCTATCAAAGACTACTCGAAGGTCATTCTAAGCGGAGGGTTCACAATTCTATGGAAAGTTGGGCAGACTTCCCTGCAGGTGAGCTATATAAGTCTCTTTGAAAGCAGTCCTATGTAAGTACAATTTGATTATTCTTCTTTTAAACCCTTCTCTTTGTGGTAGCAGTTCAATTCTATTACGTGATATTCTTCTAAGTATTTAATACTTATTCTAATACTACTACGATAAGTATTCTCTAATTCAAAAGAGGTTAGGATTAGTTACCTCGGTAAGCCCAATAATATCCTAGAAAAGTCGCTGAGCAAGGTTTTGCTCTAAGTTGTATGCTCGAGAAACCTTAGAAGTTCTTCACAACTTCTACTAAGTACTAAGGTATTTGGGCTAGGGTATTTTGGGCATTATAACAATACAAGAAGGCAACTTTTCTACCAAGGGAGGGGGGGTAGGTTTTGGCTAGGCTAGGGGGGGCCTCGGCCAAACTTCTTAGGCTAGAGGGGGGGTATTCGGCCAAGGGCCTTCACAAGGGGAGGGGGAGGTGTTGGACGAAAAGGCTACAAAGGGAGAGGAGAGGATTTTCAAGACTTGGAAAGCTTTGTGGATGAAGAACTCTTCATCTTAAGGGGTATTTATAGGTCGAAGTGGCCAACCAATGGCCAAGATTAAGACAAGTGCAAGGCAAGTGTAGGGTGAGGATTAACTATACACAAATATCCTACCAACTCCTTGACTTGTGCACAAGGCACAAAAAACGTGCCATTGCTAGTCCATTTCGTCCAAATGGACGATTTGAAGTCCACCAATTGGAGGGTGCCAAGTGTCGCCCTCCGTTGGTCCAAAATGTTTCGTCTCGGAAAAATCCGCAAAAATTAGAAATGGCATAGCCGGAATTTACCCTACGAAGTCGTGGAAAGCGTTTAGTCGGAAAACTATTCGTTTTGTGAGTTGTGCCCAAAAATCGTCCAAGCCTAAACTTTAAGGCTAAACTTTTTATCGTATTCCACGCATATACTCAGAAATACGGTATAACACTACGGACCTCAAGAATGATCGACAACAATGGCGGGGCCCCGCCGTACCACGAATGTAAATACCTACAACGAGGACTATACCACTGATAAGCCTCGGAGAAGCGGGCTTCCCATCTGTTGGCGTGACCCTAAGGCGAGGATCAACATGGTGTACCTCTACCTGCGGCATGAACGCGGCCCGAAGGAGGTCGATTACAACGGTACCAAGTATGTGGCGAAAATCGTAAATGAAATCATAGTAGTCTATGTAAAGCGGGAGACATGTATGATAACCAAACTACGATTCCACAATAAAGAAGCGATCATGTCAAGTCGAGGACTCACGCCTCAAGTCGTCACTCAAATATAACTATGGGTCTCACGCCCACAACATCAATCATGCGGTGGAATACCTTCCTCACCGCCGCGATCATGATATAAAAGCACCAAGGAATACATATGAACACGGGTCCCACTGTCATAATAAAACCGTGCGGGTAAGTAATGCGAAGGCATAGCCACTACTAAAACCAGCAGTACCAACAATGCTATAAAGCGTATCACGAGGTCTTTCTAGACCGCACCACAGGATCGAAGCGGCCACTCGCCGCGATATCAATGTGCGCGTCTATTCTGGAACTTACCGACTCGCGCATAGGTCACACACGCACCGCATGAGGTATTCCTCGAATCATGGTCCTGCACCGCTGAGGTATACCCGTCGGAGGCGGCTTAACCCGGTATCCGCTGGACTCCGCGGCCGCATAGTCTCAATAGACCGCATAGTCCATGGACCGCATAGGGCATCCCGCGTCGGGCTAAACACCGGAATGATCAATCTGAGCATACCTGCTCGTATAGTCTCGATAGACCGCGTAGGCCGTATAGACCGCGTCGGGTGGCAAGCCATGGTATAATAAGTCAAGGGTAGGTGATATAATAATAGTACAACGGACTTAGGTTAACAACGTAAGCAAGAATGACCCCCTTACACAACAATCACAAGATACTAACACACGTAGCATCCTAACATGTTTACTTATCAAATCAACAAGAGTATTACAAGGCTATCACAAACCAACAAAATCAAGTTATTCACACTAGGTACTTTATGCTAATAAGTTGAGTATCTATCCCCAAAGTACTTCATACATTAACTCTTTTAAAAGATCCGTTTCTTTCACGAAGTCACACAATACGTAGTATAAAATAGAGTGACTATCTTTTTAAGTAAACCAAAACACTTCCCTTTGTAAAATCAAGTAACAACATTATTTTCCAAGCGTTCAAGTTTGCCTAATTTCAAATGTTCACGTTTCTTATTTTAGAAAGGTTTAAGTAGTTCATAGTCTTATCCATTTAAGAATATAATTCTCTTTTAAACAATGAGAAACATATGCCTTATATGTAAGTAGGTTATTCTTGTTCATAATCAATCTTATTAAGCGACCATGATCTAGGAAATGTAATATCATTTTGTCTCATCTTAGCTTCTATGCGGATGGAGGTTTCTCTTGGTTTTAATAATACTTCATTAATCAAAACATTTCCCTTTATTAACGCTATGATGGTTTGTCGATACTCATTACGATTTCGAAATCAGTAAAACATTATTCCTTTTAAAAAAAACCATGTACTCATTACTCACGAATGAGGTTTCACACAAAATTCATATTAATTTAATTAAGTCAAGTCTCTTATCTTTTAAGATCAAGTCTCTTAACTTCTAAAATCAATAAATCATTCATTTTATCTCTCTTAAGCCGTTATACCTAACTTCCCATAAAGCCGTTATAACACTTTATGTTTTAAACCAATCAAATACATTTAACACGTATGCGTCTACCGTACATAGTTATACACATATCATGCTAGAAAAGATAGGAAGAGGCTCACATACCTCGCGACGATTATTGACTAATAGCAAAACGCTCCAAGTACCTCAAACCGTCGGCTACTCCTTAAGCCAAGTAGATCACGCCATACGTAGTACTTGACCTATAGAGGCCACAAGGCGCCTATTAACATCTAGATCTCAGCGTAGAATATTCTACGAAAATTCGCGACTCTCCCCGCAATGCGTAAATCTGCTCCTCTATCGCTGCAGGATATCAAGCCAACCAGGGGGGGTTTATACGTCTAACCGGACGTGTACAATTCTACTTCACAGCAATGCTACACAAGTCTACTGTAATACAGTCCTATGTAATTACAGTTCAGTTCTCTTCTTTAAATTCAGGCTTAAGTCCAAAGACATTGCCGCAAAACTATGTTCAGTTCTATATATAGTATACTTCAACTATATATTCCTACAACATGTAATTTCGATTCTGATAGAAGGGCGAGTATTTACCTCGATAAGCCCAAAATTATCCAAGTTTAATGTCGCTCCTGAGCAACGTTTAGCTCCAACTCCGTGCGCTCCAACCCGCTCCAAACCACCCTTAGAAGTTCTAACCAACTTCTACTTAATACTCCAACTAACTATGGAGATTTTCCCTAGGGTTTCGTTTTTGTGACTGACGGGAAGTATAATAGTATTTCTGGGCTTTTTAGTATAGGTATAACCTTGGAATACTACAAGGTATTAGGGCCAAGGTATTTTGGTATAGTAACAATACTTGGAGAGTATTTCTACCAAGGTGGGGGGTGTATTCTACGAAAACAACTCAAGGGAGGGGGGTGGGTACCCCACGGCTAGCACCACTAGGAGGGGGTGTGCCTCCCCAAGGCCTCTCTAAGGGGGGGAGGGGTGCTCTCGGCTAAAGCATCACAAGGGGGGAAGGACGAGAACTATAGAGAGGGGGGGGGGGGGAAGAGCTTTCAAGACTTAGCACAATTTTTGGATGAAGAAGTCTTCACAAAGGGGGGGTATTTATAGGGAAGCCAAGGGTCAAGATCATGCCAAGTAGTAGGCAAGTGTAAGGTCAAGATTTGGACAAGTGTGTGTGGGTCCCACCTTATCTATCTAACACACAAAATATCCTACCAACTACACTCTCCATTTCGTCCCAATTACCGCCCATACGTCCACCAAGGAGAGGGTGCCAAGTGTCGCCCTCTCGTTGGTCCAAAATATTTCGTCTCTCGGAAAAATCTGCAAAAATTAAAAATGACATAGCCGGAATTTTCCCTTCGCAAGTTATGTAAAACGTTTCGTCGAAAAACGACTCTAACCGGGTGTTGTGCACAAAATAATTTCGGCCAAGCCTACCAAAAGTTCAACTTTTCTACGTACGTCCTCACGTACATACTCTGGAAATACGGGGTATAACATTCTCCCCTCCTTAGAAACATTCGTCCCGAATGTTCCTTCTAAGTCTCAAAACAAACGTGCGCCAGTATAGTCTTCACTACTATACTTACGAGAACAATCACCGCCACACTTTTGCGAAACACTGCGCAAATACTTACATCCAAGTCCACGAGAAACACCTCTAACATCACCACAAACCCTTACGAGGTCTAAAATATACTTCCTTACCTTCTCCTTACAAAGAAATGACATCCGCCGCCATACATGCTCGCTTCTTCCTTACGTGTCGTGCCTTCTCGCACTCGAACTCTTACCACATTTCATTCGCTTGATTTCCAAAACTCGTCACACCGCTTTCCGGTGGTACCTTGAAGACCCACGTCAACTGAACTCCAAGCATTGTCGCGGATTATCCGCGACTTACTTGACTCTAAGCTGCGATAACCTCTTACGGATAAGCTTCACCCCGTCCACATCTGTTGAACACGTATGAACCAACTATACGAACCTTGCCAACGTCGAACCAATCGGCGCAACTTACACTTCCGCCCCTGCAAGGCGTCGCGGCGATATCCGAACAACGAAATGGTAGCGGTAAACACTTCCTAACGAGGCAACGATCTCACCGTACCCGAAATCCGAATCGGCAGGGTGAATGCGATATGGAGACTACTTTGAGTTCCTAACCTGCTGGTAAAACCTCTAGAAAAAGAAATACCACAGGCTCCACTTTATGCATCTAAGGTGAAGGTAGGCACCCGTGCGACCTTACAACCTTTCGATATATCATCACCGCGGCAGCGGTCTGGTAGAAAGACACGATGGGCTGACCCATCGGCCCGACCTGCGGTTGAGCGTCCACGAACTCGTGCGATGGTTAACTAAACTTGGGCCTAACACCTCGTGACCCTACCACTGGCGGGACCACCACAACCGACCACCGTAAAGCAGTCGCGGGTTGACCCGCGTGGCTCAACCCGACCCACTCGCGTAAAACACTTGCTCCCGATCGGAACAATCTCACTAATCACGTTAAAACCTAGCGGTCTTCTTAGCTCAACTACCTCTTTCATATCACGCTACTCGGACTTATCCCAAAACATAGCTCGCGTGCACTATGCACTCCGATAAGGTCAAACATAAAATACTTCTTTTACTCGAGATGGCACCTCTAAGGTCTCTACGTATAAAGTTCTAAGGCTCATACTTTCTATCCCCCAATCTTACTCGGTTAACTAACCATGATTTCTAATCACAACTAACACACTGCTATCAGAACATAGCACTTAAGATATACTCACCTTATCGCACAATACTAATCTCTAGAGGGTTAAGGATATACATGTATCTACTGCTTCACTCCCCTTAGTCGTTCTAATCAAACCGCCGTGAGCGCGATAGCTAAGGAAGGCTGGTCGCGATCATGAAGGCTGAGTCCTCCTACTAGGACATCCTTACGACACATGGCCCTGACGGCCGTTGGTAAAACGAGCACCAACAAAAGACGACATTCCCCGGGATGACATCTGCCACACTGTGAATACTAAGGGAAAAACTGAATCCGGTGCGAGCCTACGTGTAGCGTGAGCGGAAACTCTAGAGTTCGACCAACTCTGCATACCGAGCGTCCACGAACCCGTGGAGGACCTCTCTGCAACGGTGGATGTGCATAATCTAATCCGGTGAGGCGACTCGCCTCGAAAGTTACCAAAGGACGCTTGCATTGCCGCCGCTTTCGTCGCCGTTAACGTCGATCTCTACGTTTCTTGCTCGCGCTGGCCCGATACACGTCACGACCGAATGGGCTGTGGTGGTGCCTTACGGGCACCTAGTGATACAACATCAGTGTCATGGAACATAAAACACATACATGAAACAAATGAAGTACAAAGCGATGTCGAGAAAACTTGCCTTTCGGCATATATATAAATAACAACTCCTACAAATGAGCAGTTTAATCCTTTTTACAACCACCGCCCACAAGTACTCTGACCTCTAAGAAATGATCGACAACAATGGCGGGACGGGGCCCGCCATACCTGAATGTAAATACCTACAACGACGGACTATACGAAGATAAGCCTCGGAGAAGCGGAGCTTTCCCAACGCTGACGTGACCCTAAGGCGAGGATCAACGATCGGTGTACCTTTACTGCGGCATGAGCGCGGCCCGAAGGAGGTCGATACAACAGTACCAAGTATGTGGCGAAAATAAATCGTAAATGAAATCATAGTAGTCTATATAAAGCGGAGACATGTATGATAATCAAACTACGATTCACAATAAATAGCGATCATGTCAAGTCGGGGACTCACGCCTCAAAGTTATCACAATAAAATGCGGGGCAAATGCGAAGGCATAGCCGACTACTAAGACCGCGTGCCAAAATACCACAAAGCGTATCCGAGGTCTTTCTAGACCGCACTACATGATCGGCGGCCACTCGCGCGCAATATCAATGTGCGCGTCTATCCTGGAACTCTCGCGACTCGCGTAGGTCACCCAGACCGCGTGAGGTATTCTCGAATCATGGTCCTGCACGCTGGTATACCCGCGTCGGCGGCTAACCCTCGGTATCCGCCTAGGCTCCGCAGCCGCGTAGTCTCAAAGACCGCATAGTCTCAGCGGACGCATAGAATCCCGCGTCGGGCTAAACACCGGAATGATCAATCCTGGAGCTACTGCGCTCCGCGTAGTCACAAGGACTACATAGGCCGTATAGACCGCATCAAGGTGGCAAGCCCTCGGTATAATAAGTCAAGGGTATGTGATACAATAACGAGACAACGGGCTTAACGTTTGACAACGTAAGCACAAGAGTGACCACTTTACAATAATCACAAGATACTAACACACGTAGCATCTAACATGCTTACTTATCAAATCAACAAGAAAGTATTACAAGGTTATCACAAACCAATACAATCGAGTTATTCACACAAGGTACTTTCTACTAACAAGTTCGAACCTATCCCCAAAGTACTTCATACATTAAATCTTTAAAAGATCGTTACTTCACAAAACCACACAATACGTAGTATATGAAAATAGAGTGATTATCTTTTAGAGTAACTCAATTACTTCTCTTTGTAAAATCAAGTAGCCACATTCTTTTCCAATGTTCAAGTTTGCCTAGTTTCCAATGTTCAAGTTTGCCTTTTTAGAAAGGTTTAGTAGTTCATAGTCTTATTCATTTAAGAATATAATTCTTCTTTAAACTATCCGAGAAACATAAGTCTTATATGTGAGTAGGATATTCTTGTTTATAACAATCTTATTACAGTGACCATGATCTAGGAAATATCATTTTGTCTCATCTTATTACATGCGGATGGAAGTTTCTCTTGGTTTTAATAATACTTAATCTGTCAAAACATTTCCTTTTATTAACGCTGCGGTGGTTTGTCGATACATTCGATTTCGAAATCGAGAAACATTCTTAAGCGTTATTACCTAACTTCCCATAAAGATAGTATAACTCTTAAGTTTTCAAAAACCAAGTATTACTTCTTCTTTCGAAATGATTCAAAAATCTTTTGAAATACTTCAAGTTCTTTATTAACACATAACAAGCCAGTTATAGTTCAAATCAGTTACCTTTTAAAACCACAAGTATTTTCTTACCAACATAAAGCTGTTATAACCAACTTCCCATAAAGCCGTTATAACACTTTATGTCTTAAACCAATCAAATACATTTAGCACGTATGCGTCTACCGTACTACATAGTTCACACATATCATGCTAGAAGAGATAGGAAGAGGTTCACATACCTCGCGACAGTATCGACTAATAGCAAAACGCTCAAGTACTTCCATCGGCTACTCCTTTAAGCCAAGTAGATCGCGCCACACGTAGTACTTGAACCTATAAGGCCACAAGGCGCTTATTAACATTTAGATCCGCCGTAGAACATTCACGAAAATTCGGCACACCTCCCGCAATGGCAGCGTAAATCTCCTCTCTATCGGCCGGCTACCAAGCCAACCAGGGGTTATCGTTAATCCGGACGTGCACAATTCTACCTCGCGAAACGCTACACAAGTCTCATGTAATACGGTCTATGTAAATCTGATTCGATACTCTTCTTTCGAAAGGTTTCTTATTATTGGGCTTAAGTCAAAAGACATTGCCGATAACAGCGTTCGACTATATATAGTATACTTCAACTATATAATCTAACAACATGTAATTTCCAATTACAATAGGGACAAGATATTTACCTCGATAAGCCCATAATTATCCGAGTTTAAATGTCGATCTGAGCAAGGTTTAGCTCGTACTCAGTGCGCTCAGGCCGCTCAAACAACCCTTAGAAGTTCTAACCAACTTCTACTTATAACTTCAACTACGGGTGAAGATTTACTTAGGGTTCGGTTTTGTGGTGGAGGAAGTATAATAGTATAAGCGGCTTTTTGTAAGGTATAACCTTAGAATACTACAAGGTATATGGCTAAGGTAATTTGGGCATTATAACAATACTTTTGAGTATTTCTAACAAGAGGGTATTATCACGAGACAACTAGGCTAGGGGTACACTCTCGGCTAGCACCCAGAGGGTGCTCTCGACCTGAGGGAGGCCTCGGCGAACTCAACACAGGAGGAGAGGAGAGCTTTCAAGACTTAGGCAATTTTGTGGATGAATTAGTCTTGAAGGGGTGGGTATTTATAGGTCAAGTGAAGGCCAACCAATGGCGAGATCTTGCCAAGTGTAGGGCGAGATCTTGCCAAGTGCACCTTATCCATCTACCACCAAAATATCCTACCAACCCGCGACCAAACAATGGCCGTTGACTGACCCTTCTGCCCAAGGTGTTCCAATGAGAGGGTGACAAGTGTCGCCCTCTTGTTAATCCAAAATGTTTAAATCTCTCGGAAAAATCCATAAAATTAAAAAGACATAGCGGAAATTCCCTACGAAGGCGTGAAGCGTTTAAAAACGACTCTAATCGGGTGTTGTGAACAAAAAGAATTCGGCTGACCTAAATCACAAGTTCAAATTTTCTCACGTGCGTCCTTACGTACATACTGCGGAAATACGGTATAACAACGAGGCCATGCTCAAGCCTAATCGAAGAATTACTCTTGCACAACCTCTCTTAGATAGTCATCAAGACTTGCGATGTACATCGGTATACTCTCTGGTAGCCAAATCCATAGCTAGTAACAGGGTCGCCTCTTTGCAATCTATATTCTCTGTTCCCGGTCGTGGAACTAAAGGTTCAAATATTATGGTCGTGATGAGCACTCGCTGCTGTGCTAAACTTCTGCTGAAGTGGTGACGTAGCATAACTCCCCGAATGAAGCACTACCCCAGGTGATGATTGGGCCTGCGCCCTCGTAACCAGCTGTACTACTGCTCGCGACTCCTCGGTGTCTTGCCCTCTGGGCGGGTTTGCCTACTGCGGAGGCATAGCGGTAAGGAAAGGAATACGTTAGAGGTCCAACTTACAACCACGGCTCTAAGGCACGATCTCGGAGTAAGAAGAATGGAAACCAATCCTAAATATCCTATAGCCTCACGATTATTGGTGTGGTGCACAACACCGATAATCAGAACTCTCTTGGATCTGATGCGTAGACACTTTCCAGGATTAGCGCTCACGATACCACTTTTGTCACGACCGAACCGGGCGTGGTGGTGCCTACCGGACACCAGTAGCCATACATCAGAGTAATCAGCGGAACATAAAACAAGACATGAAAATATTATGAAGTAAACGATGTCTGAGAAAACTTGCCTTTCGGCATATATATAAATCAATTTAAAACGAGCGATTTACATCCTTATTACAACTCGCCAGCGATTACTCTGGACCTCTAAGAATGATACGACAACAATGGCGGGACAAGGCCCGCCGTACCACGAATGTAAATACCTACAACGACGGACTATACGGCTGATAAGCCTCGGAGAAATGGAGCTTCCCATCTGAAATGTGACCCTAGGCGAGGATCAACAACGGTGTACCTCTACTGCGGCATGAGCGGCCCGAAGGAGGTCGATTACAGGTACCAAGTATGTGGCGAAAATCACGTAAATGAAATCATAGTAGTCTATGTAAAGCGGGAGAGACATGTATGATAACCAAACTACGATTCGCGATAAAGAAGCGATCATGTCAAGTCGAGGACTCGCCCTCAGTCATCACTCGAATATAACTATGGGTCTCACGCCCACAGCATCAATCATGCGTGGAATACCTTCCCATCGCTGCCGGCGATCTATGATATAAAAGCACCAAGAATACATATGAACACCAGGTCCCACCTGTGTCATAATAAAACCGTACGGGGTAAGTACGAAGGCATAGCCGACTACTAAAACCCACAGTACCAACAATGCTATAAAACTGTATCACGAGGTCTTTCTAGACCGCACCACATGATCGAAGGCGGCCACCGCCGCGGTATCAATGTCTGCGTCTATTCTGGAACTTACCGCGACTCGCATAGGTCACGCGAACCGCGTGAGGTATTCCTCGAATCGTGGTCCCCGGACCGCTGAGTATACCGCGTCGGAGCGACTTAACCCCGGTATCCGCTGGACTCCGCAGCCGCATAGTCTCAATAGACCGCATAGTCCATGGACCGCGTAGGCATCCGCGTCGGGCTAAACACGGAATGATCGATCACGGAGCATACGGCGCTCTCGTATAGTCTCGATAGACGCGTAGGCGTATAGACCCGCATCGAGGGTGTGACCCTCGGTATAATAAGTCGAGGGTAGGTGATATAATAATAGTACAGCGGACTTGCAGGTTAGCAACGTAAGCCGCAAGAATGACCACTTACAACAATCACAAGATACTAACACACGTAGCATCCTAACATGTTTACTTATCAAATCAACAAGAGAGTATTACAAGGCTATCACAAACCAACAAAATCAAGTTATTCACACTAGGTACTTTATGCTAATAAGTTCGGGTATCTATCCCCAAAGTACTTCATACATTAACTCTTTTAAAAGATCCGTTTCTTTCACAGAAGTCACATGATACAGTAGTATAAAATAGAGTGACTATCTTTTAAAGTAAACCAAAACACTTCCTTTGTAAAATCAAGTAACAACATTATTTTCCAAGCGTTCAAGTTTGCCTAATTTCAAATGTTCACGTTTCTTATTTTAGAAAGGTTTAAGTTCATAGTCTTATCCATTTAAGAATATAATTCTCTTTTAAACAATCTGAGAAACATATTCCTTATATGTAAGTAGGTTATTCTTGTTCATAATCAATCTTATTAAGCAGCCATGATCTAGGAAATGTAATATCATTTTGTCTCATCTTAGCTTCTATGCAGATGGAGGTTTCTACTGGTTTTAATAATACTTCATTAATCAAAACATTTCCCTTTATTATTTGCGATGGTTTGTCGATACTCATTCTGATTTCCGAAATCAGTAAAACATTATTCCTTTTAAAAAACCAAGTACTCATTACTCACGAATGAGGTTTCACACAAAATTCATATTAATTTAATTAAGTCAAGTCTCTTATCTTTTAAGATCAAGTCTCTTAACTTCTAAAATCAATAAATCATTCATTTTATCTCTCTTAAGCCGTTATACCTAACTTCCCATAAAGCCGTTATAACACTTTATGTTTTAAACCAATCAAATACATTTAACACATGTACGTCTACCGTACTACATAGTTATACACATATCATGCTAGAAAAGATAGGAAGAGGTTCACATACCTCGCGACAATTATCGACTAATAGCAAAACGCTCCAAGTACCTCAAACCGTCGGCTACTCCTTAAGCCAAGTAGATCACGCCATACGTAGTACTTCAACCTATAGAGGCCACAAGGCGCCTATTAACATCTAGATCTCAGCGTAGAATATTCTACGAGAAAATTGGCGACACGCCACATGACGCGTAAATCTCCTCTCTATCGAGGGCTATCAAGCCAACCGGGGTTTATACGTCTAACGGGACGTGTATAATTCTACTTCACGGCAATGCTACACAAGTCTCATGTAATACGGTCTATGTAATTCTGATTCGATTCTCTTCTTTAAATTGAGCTTAAGTCCAAAGACATTGCCGCAAAACTATGTTCAGTTCTATATATAGTATACTTCAACTATATATTCCTACAACATGTAATTTCCAGTTACAATAGAAGGACAGTAGTATTTACCTCGATAAGCCCAAAATTATCCAAGTTTAATGTCGCTCCTGAGCAACGTTTAGCTCCAACTCCGTGCGCTCCAACCCGCTCCAAACCACCCTTAGAAGTTCTAACCAACTTCTAATTAATACTCCAACTAACTATGGAGATTTTCCCTAGGGTTTCGTTTTTGTGACTAACGGGAAGTATAATAGTATTTCTGGGCTTTTTAGTATAGGTATAACCTTGGAATACTACAAGGTATTAGGGCCAAGGTATTTTGGTATAGTAACAATACTTGGAGAGTATTTCTACCAAGGTGAGGGGTGTATTCTACGAAAACAACTCAAGGTAGGGGGGGTGGGTACCCCACGGCTAGCACTACTAGGAGGGGGGGTGTGCCCCTCGGCCAAAGGCCTCTCTAAGGGGGGGAGGGGTGCTCTCGGCTAAAGCCTCACAAGGGGGAGGACGAGAACTATAGAGAGGGGGGGAAGAGCTTTCAAGACTTAGCACAATTTTTGTATGAAGAAGTCTTCACAAAGGGGTATTTATAGGGAAGCCAAGGGTCAAGATCATGCCAAGTAGTAGGCAAGTGTAAGGTCAAGATTTGGACAAGTGTGTGTGGGTCCCACCTTATCTATCTAACACACAAAATATCCTACCAACTACACTCTCCATTTTGTCCCAATTACCGCCCATACGTCCACCAAGGAGAGGGTGCCAAGTGTCGCCCTCTCGTTGGTCCAAAATGTTTCGTCTCTCGGAAAAATCCGCAAAAATTAAAAATGACATAGCCGGAATTTTCCCTTCGCAAGTTATGTAAAACGTTTCGTCGAAAAACGACTCTAACCGGGTGTTGTGCACAAAATAATTTCGGCCAAGCCTACCAAAAGTTCAACTTTTCTACGTACGTCCTCACGTACATACTCTGGAAATACGGGGTATAACACATATAGTACGAGTAGATGGCCGAATCATGATTCCTTTTAAGCATGCGTTATGGTGGCAACAGGAAATGCAGGTAGTCAAAACAGCATGCAGTGACAGTTTAGGCAAGCAAAGCAAAACATTTATTCGGACTGGGGAGTTACAGGTATGCCAAGATTATAGGATAGATATGAAATCAAATACCTAGCCTACACACGTCTCTGCTTACTTGAAAGACAGCGGATAAGCAATTTTAAGATGGAATAGAGGCATATATGCCCATTTTACAGTTTAAACAATCAACCTGATTGATAGGAGAAGCATTCACTTTAGAAAATAATGGGTGATTTAGTAAGCATGCTAGACCATAACAATCAAATAAGTCATTCCAAATAATATTTAGCGAGCTCATTTGCAAGCATATAGTAAGACCCAACTATGTATTGCGGGGAGATCAACTCCCATGAGACCATGATAGGCATATGTTCACGAAGGGACTTATCTAGGCTAACACAGATTTCCTTAAAGCGTGACTACAAGGGTTGAGTCAATCGTATATTGGCAATATACTCGGGTAATCTCACGATGGTACATACATAGATCATCTTTGAAACCAACGAGGACAAACACAATATTCTCTCCGATTCCTTATTACAATTTTTAACCACGTACCAACATATTTATAGTGAATCTTTTCTACAATATTCATTCGATTATGAAGGTGTTTGAACATGCTATGACGGACATTCATTTGCCACAAATCGTGATCGAGACAAACACGATTAATCATAACTAATCTCAGTGATTTAAACAAATATTAAGGTAGTGAAATGCGATAACACGATGGCGGACATGAACTTGTGATGCTTGCTAAGCGGACTAAGCGTCAAAATATACATACCAGACGAGATTACATATTAATGCGGACAAGCGACACGGCATACATAATGCAAAAAATAAGGAAAGAGTAGTAATGGACGTAGCAGCAGGAATGGACTAACATATGTTTAACACACAAATTACACCAACGTGCGTAGGCAAAAAACATAAATGCGAAACCATAAAAATCTGGACTTAAGCGAAAGTTTGGAAAAAGTGATGAGTTTACCTTCTCGGACAGCGACCGGGCGGTGTATCAAGTCTTGGTCCATTTCGGCGGGTTTGGGTTTGCGATGTGAATAGAAGGGCAAGGTTTGTTTCTTGATTTCTTGGCTGGATTTGAAAGAAAGGGTTTGAACTTCCTATTAAATGCGATGCTAATGATCGAGTCTTGAGCCCTGCTCCTTCCGATGTTACGCAGTCTATCCTCTGTCGTATTGTGCTCTCTCCCATGCTCTATCGTACTCTCCTGAATCGATTGCCACTATTGCATGCATAGCGGTTCTATATTTATAGCTAGGATTTTGGGTTCCAGTTGGTAAGTAATCAAGGTGATTTTGGACTAATATTTGGTCTTTGGTTCGTGCTTGATTCGTGCGATTCGTCTTGATTTTGAAGCAAGATTTGGGTCTTTGGTTATGGTAAGAAATCGGCTAGGTGTGCGTGGGTAAGAAACCCGGATTCTCCGTGAGAAATCCGGCGTGGAAGCGGTAGTTCTTAGTTGCTAGGGTTTCTTATCGTGAGGCGTGGGAGGGAAAATGAAGTGAAGGTATGGTCGCGGGCTGCTGATAAGGGGAAAAGATAAAGTCTTGCGGGTTGGGCCTTCGGGTAAGGGTTAGGCTTGGGCGTGGGGTAAGGATAAAGAAAGTGAGGGCTTTTGGGCGATGGGTGGAGTAAAGTAAAAAGCGGGGTCTTGGGTGGGTAGGTAATGTGGTGCGGTAGTGGGCGGGTATGTGAAGCGGTAGGGGCGTGGGCTGGGGTATTATTTAGGTATTTAATTTTAGGTGCTTAATTAGTTAATTAGTGGTAAATAAATTGTGATTAAATTATCTAGGTGCTTTATTAGTCTAATTGTTATAATAATAAATGCGGACGTGCTATTTAATTAGTGCTTAATATTTTAGAATCTTGGTAGCCATTATTTAAAATCTTATTTATCGCATTATTTAATAATGAGTTATGAAATTGCTTTGCGGATTAATAAATGCGGCTATGCTACTTGACACGACGTCATTGCTAAATTATTTATTTTATGTATTTATTATTAATTAAGAATCATGACATGACTTAAAATTAATCAATGCGGCGCGGGACTCTAAGTGCGTAAAATGCGGTGTTATTATTAGATTGCTTATTTATGCCTGTATTTATGTTTTATCGCTGCATTTTATTATAAAAAATTATAAGAAATTATTTTGCAAATCAGTGTAATTTTATAGCTAATGGCGCAGAGGGTCAAAATTGGGTGTCAACAACTTGTCCCTCTTTGTATGGAGATGATGGAGGAATCTTCGGACAAAGACGTTGACTTATAGCCAATTTTGTCTCGATCCTCAGAATTGCAAAAAATGTTAGGCAGGTAGACAAGGCTGACGCAAAATCAAAATCTGTCCCAGTGTCGAGTTATGACGACACTGGGCTGCCAGGGTCAAATACCAAAGCGGGCTAACGCGGACTCAAAGCTTGTCCCAGTGTCGAGTTATGACGACACTGGGCTACCATGGTCGAAACACCAGGGCGGGCTAACGCGGACTCAAAATTTGTCCCAGTGTCGAGTTATGATGACACTGGTCTATGGTGCAAAAAGTAAAAAATAAAAATAACTGGCTTGAACCTGGGGTGTACTGCTATCGACTTATGGTGCTGGGTTTTATGGTGATGTGGAACGAGTGGGCCAAGCGCTTAAGGCGGCTTACGCCGTTCGTTGGGAAGGTTGGCCCGACAAATTGCTCGGTTATTTGTAGAAAATCCATGTTGTGCTCCTGCTCCTGCATGCTAAGACTTCAAACAAACGGTTAGTGCATAACTGTTAAGGCAAAATGATGATGCATATTTTTTTTTTTAAAGCAATGCAATTGTGAGTAGAAAATGTTATCCTGCAAAAATGTGATGCCTGCTGTGTTGATGTGATGCTGCAAATGCTGTGATTTCGCCCTTGCGGGCGTGTTGCGATTGTGAATGCGGATATGTTGTCCTTCTTTGCCGTGTCACATGTAGACTAAAGCTCGAAAAAGTTAGTGCATAACTGCTAAGACAGAATAATAAAGCATGAGTAAGAAATGCAATTTCGAGAGTATAGAAATCGTCCTTGCGTGGATGTGATATGCTGATGATGGCATCGTTTTCGGTTTGTTGTCTTTGTGCGTCGGCTGCTTGGGCCAGCGTTATTCTTTGGCGTCGTTGCGTAATCTTGATGGCGTCGTTATGCGGGCGTATTGCGTGGCGTCGTTGCGTGGACGTATTGCCGCTGGCGTCGTTGCGTGGACGTATTGCTGATGGCGTCGTTGTGTGGGCCTTAATCTTGTGGCGTCGTTATGCGGATGTATTGATCTTTGGCGTCGTTGCGTGGACATAATGCGATCACGTCGTTATGCGGGCGTGTTCTTTCTTTGGCGTCGTTGCGTGGACATAATGTTGATCCGCGTCGTTATGCGGGCGTATTCTTTGTTGGCGTCGTTGCGTGGACATAATCGCGATCCGCGTCGTTATGCGGGCGTGTTCTTCTTTGGCGTCGTTGCGTGGACATAATCGCGATCACGTCGTTATGCGGGCGTATTCTTCTTGGCGTCGTTGCGTGGACATAATGCTGATCACGTCGTTGTCTGGACGTGTTGCTGTTGGCGTCGTTGCGTGGACATAATGTTGATCACGTTGTTGTCTGGACGTATTGCTGCTGGCGTCGTTGCGTGAACATAATGCTGATCACGTCATTGTCTGGACGTGTTGCTGCTGGCGTCGTTGCGTGGACATAATGCTGATCACGTCGTTATGCGGGCGTGTTCTTCTTTGGCGTCGTTGCGTGGACATAATCGCGATCACGTCGTTATGCGGGCGTATTCTTCTTTGGCATCGTTGCGTGGACTTCTTTGTCTTTGATAACGTCATTGCACGGGCGTGTTCTTCTTTGGCGTCGTTGCGTAGACATAATCGCGATCCGCGTCGTTATGCGGGCGTGTTGTTCTTTGGCGTCGTTTCGGACTTCTTTGTCGATAACGTCGTCGCTGGGCGTGTTCTTCTTTGCTCGCAGTAGAATAAGTGTTCCTGGCTAAGCTTGAAAGCGTTAGTGTATACTGTTTAAACAAAATGATAGATACGTATGAGAAGTGCAATTTTATGGGTAGAGATGTAGTCACGTCGCGGATGAATCGAGATGTTGTCCTTGCGGACATGCTAAATGCACCTTGGTGACGAATTGCCGTGATGCCTTTGGTTGGAGTGCGATCGTTGGTTGCAAATTTGACTTTATGCTGTGATGTGCTAGCCGCATTGCGCGAATTAGTCATTGTTGATTGTCGATGCCTTTTTCTGCTTCTGCTGCTTCTGATGCGGACTTTGAATTTTGGATTGTTGTCGTATCCTCTGCCTCTGCTGCTTCTTTCTGCTTTTGCGAAGAAACTTCTTGCCGTATTTTACGCCCGACTCTGACTTCTGCTTACATTAATATGAAAAGACTGCGCTCAAAGAAAACTTGTGAGTTTTGGGAAGTCGGTCGTATTTGACTTGCCGCTTGTTCTTTGACATCTGCGTGCACGGCACCTTAGCCTGCTGACCCTGTCTGCAGTTTCCTACCTTGTCTCAGTTTTGAATGCGCAAAGGGTGTTTGGCCTAAAGTGGGTTTCGATGGAGTTGCTTGTGTATTCTCGTTATTTTCAGGCGGAGGGAAAGCTTTCTAATGGTGTGACCGAAGCCGATTTAGGCCGCCTACGTATCCCCATGAGGGAATCAGGTCATAGCGTAGTTCATTACAAGCGAAATTGGGTAAAATTCTAAAGGTGGGACCGAAGCCGATATGGCCGCCTACGTATCCGTCAAGGGAATCAGGTCGAACGTAGTTCCAATGGTGCAAAAGAGAATTTGGGATTTTCTAAAAGGTGGGACCGGTATATGCGCCGTATCGAGGAATCGGGTCCTGCGTAGTTCGATTACATGAAAACTTAAGCAAAACATTAAATATGAGTCTTCAATTATTCTGCTAAACTAAATTGCTCTTTCTTATCCGGGCTCTAGGCGGACCAGAACAAGGGTGCAAATCTAACCAATATGCCTTCCTGCTCTGCATCATGGCTGACTGGGTCTCCATGCTCTGCTATCGGTATCTCCTTCTTTTGGCTTCTGCGTGGTGCATGCTTGGATAAATGATTGATTCAGGCGGAGGGTTACGGCGAGGAACACCTCTCTTCGCTGGGGTTCATTGTGCTCGTTAGGGGTAGGCCTCGCCGCTGAATGACTCCTCGATCGGCTCCTTACTTTGTCTCTGAGTGTATAACAGCTTCCCATGTCGTGTCCGATGGCTCCAGAATGGTATGCACAACTTTTGTTCCCATCATGAGCTTTGGACTTTGGATTGGGCACGTTCTTTGGAATTGGTTGGAGTATCCCTGCAAACCTCAACCTCTCGTACAACTGCGACAAAGGCTCGGCAAAATGGGTGTATACTTTGGCTGGCCTTTCTGTGGCATTTAGGCGGGGTGTGAAGATGTTTAGTGGACGGGCTTTTGGCTGTGGCGTATACGTGTAGTACCATGAGGTTGTCATATGCATTGCGAAAATAGGTTTGTGGTGGCCTTTGGTTTGTGTTTAGCTGGAGTATGTTAGGCAGTCGGTTTTGTGTGGGATATATGAGTGCATTGTATATTGGCTGCATGGGATATCTAGTGGCAGTCTTGGTAATAATTTGGAGGTTTTGTGATTTTGGTTATTTGCGATGTGAGTACTCAGTGAGGTTTCGGAGCATTTTAATTTCAGTCTGCAGGGTTGCCATTTGTTGTGGTAACTGGGCGAGCTGCTCGATCGGATCTATGCTGCTTTTCTTTTCTGAGACCCCTGCTTTGCCTATGGGAACCAAGACAGGTTCCGACTCGTTCTGCTCAAATGTCCTTGAATCGGTCATATCGTTGGACCGTGCCTTTGATCTTGTGAAATATCGATGCTCTGCCATTGCTTAGTCAAATACAAATCGACCTTTTGGGGAGATGATAAATCCTTTGGACAACATGTAGCAAACTGCGTTAGTGTAAAGCACGTGATTTTGCAAAAAGTGTAAAAACATTTAGCAAGTACATGTTGCACATAAATTGCAAGCATGTCCTAACATGCATGGGGACCCCTTTATGCCGGAGGTAGGCCTAAACGTCACATATGCGAGGCTGTGATAGATTTGTCCAAGTCGTCCAACTGTAATGCTTTTGTTGGAAGTGGCGACCAAATGACGGTGCACTTTTCCCAATTTCAGCATGACATGATTAGGTTTGGATTTGTCTATCATTGTCACGCTACACATAATATGCTGGTTGGTCGTTGGGTTGAGAAACCCGTCGACAAGTTTGGTGTCTTCCTAATTGTGGTGTCGATGCCAGGACCAGACCACCTAAGGTAAATGCATGCGTACTAAAATAAGGGTGGTATAGCTCATCTTAAGTTTCTAAGATTTGGCTTTTCTAGGCCTTGAGTTCAGTGGACAACTCGAGTGAGAAGGCTACTGTGACGCGGTTAGACCAGGACACTCCACGTATATTACCAACTCTCCTAAATTTGGGTTTTTGAAGAAAGAATTTTGCTGATGCACCAAGCGCACCTCGCATGCAGTGTGTGATTGTGTGAATTTTCCAGAGTGGAAGAAATATGAGCGAAATGCCAGTTTAAGGAAAGCAATAAAGCAGGTAGCAATTAAAATGAATAAAACAAAATATAGCACAACCAATTAAATGCAAAATAATGCCAAATAATAAACCTAGGTCTGTTGTGGTTAAGAACCTAAAATCCCCAGTGGAGTCGTCATTTCTGTCACGCCCTTTTTCGGCCGCGACATTTTCTAGCGAATCTCCTGCTTAGAAAAAAGAAGGTTAGAAAATAAATAAAGTGCTAAATGTTAAAAGGGCGCTTAAAAGGTGTTAAAATGCTAAAGTTGGGTGCTAATATGCTAATGGGTTGCTAGAATGCTAAGGGGTTCGCGGAGTCGCCACCTAATTAATTGGGTGAATTAGGACACCTAAATGTGAACTAGTTTAAAGTAAACATTAACTCCATTTTAATGGTCTGTTAAACTTAATGAGATTCGGGGTAAGGGCTCTTTATTAATCTAGAGGGAAGGGATTAGGAACCCTCTAAGATCCGCTAACTTGCGGTTGTCCTGCCAAACCTAGGGTGATTATTATGCTAAAAAATGGTGTATTTAAAAACATTTAAGCAGAAGAGTATAAGATATACTTTCTAAAATATATATTTTTATTGCAAGGTTTATGTATGAAAATCAAAGTCGGTTTTGAAAACTATGCAATTAAGATGCCTAAATACTATATTAGATATAAGTCATATATAACAGGAGTAAAATGTGTGCAAGTATTCTTTTACCTAGCATAATATAAAACTATCAGGACAAAACGTGTGCTTGTAAGACAAATAAAAGAAAAACGTGCCTATTATGCCAAAAAATATTTCTTATTATGTGTGCATATTTATAACATGGTTTTAAGAATGTCTTGGCGAATAATATTCCAGCTTATTATGCAAGTGTAGATTATGAGGTGGTTTATTATAACTTTTAAACAAGGCAAGGCGAGCCTAAACTAATTAACTTAAGGTAAGTAAGTCAAACTAATTTCTAGCTATTGATTCAAGTTTAGCTATTCTAAGTGCTAACTAATTAGTGTAGCGTTAGACAATTAATTTACAACAAATAGATGAAGCGGAATAAAGAATAAATAAGGATGACTCGAAGGAGAGGCGATGTCTTTTCGCCGGCGGTTTGAATTTTTCGAGGCGGAGATGAAGATGAACACAGATGCAATTCCTTGTCTGTTATAACTCATGATGAGTCTCGCGATGAGACTCTTCGTTAAGCTCCGGGCGTGCCATGTAAGAGAAAGAAAAATAAAGATTAGTATATGTCTTAATTATTTGAATCATAAAAGAATCTACACACACATGATCTATGCTTATACACAACCAGCACATAAAGATGTATAAATCGATCGATGAAGCCAGAATTAAATCTGCTGTAACGATCAAAACATAGCCAATGACAATGAAATACGATGAGGTTAACATATAGGAATATTCTTATGGTTCACATAGTGATGTACTCGAGCATTAACAATCAGATGCATATAAATGCGAGTAGATGGCGAATCATGATTCCTTTTAAGCATGCGTTATGGTGGCAACAGGAAATGCAGGTAGTCAAAACAGCATGCAGTGACAGTTTAGGCAAGCAAAGCAAAATATTTATTCGGACCGGGGAGTTACATGTATGCCAAGATTATAGGATAGATATGAAATCAAATACCTAGCCTACACATCTCTCTATCTTACTTGAAAGACAGCAGATAAGCAATTTTAAGATGGAATAGAGGCATATATGCCCATATTTACGGTTTAAACAATCAACGCAGATTGATAGGAGAAGCATTCACTTTAGAAAATAATGGACTGATTAGTAAGCATGCTAGACCCTTAACAATCAAATAAGCCATTCCAAATAATATTTAAGCAGGCTCAACTGCAAGCATATAGTAAGACCCAACTATGTATTGCAGGGGAGATCAACTCCCACACAGACCATGATAGGCATATGTTCACAGAAGGGACTTATCTAGGCTAACACAGATTTCCTTAAGGCAGCGACTACAAGGGTTGAGTCAAGTACGTATATTGGCAATATACTCAGGTAATCTCACAGTAGTACATACATAGATCATCTTTGAAACCAACGAGGACAAACACAATATTCTCTCCATTCCTTATTACAATTTTTAACCACATACCAACATATTTATAGCTGAATCTTTACTACAATATTCATTCAATTATGAAGGTGTTTGAACATGCTAACAGACAGACATTCATTTGCCACAAATCGTGATCGAGACAAACACCCGATTAATCACTTAACTAATCTCAACTGATTTAACCAAATATTAAGGTAGTGAGGCAGATAACACAGTAGCGGACATGAACTTGGCGATGCTTGCTAAAAGACTAAACGTCAAAATATACATACTGACGAGGATTACATATTAATGCGGACAAGCGACAGGACATACATAATGCAAAAATAAGGAAAGAGTAGTAATGGACGTAGCAGCAGGAATGGACTAACATATGTTTAACACACAAATTACACCAACATTCTGTAGGCAAAAAACATCGTACGAAACCATAAAAATCTGACTTAAGCGAAAGTTTGGAAAAAGTGATGAGTTTACCTTCTCGGACGACGGCGGCGTATCAAGTCGTCGGTCCACTCGACGGGTTTTGGGTTTGCGATGCGAATAAAAGGGCAAGGTTTGTTTGCTGATTTCTTGGCTGGATTTGAAAGAAAGGGTTTCGAACTTCCTATTCGTGCGATGCTAATGATCTGAGTGCTGAGCCCCTGCTCCTTCCCCGATGTTCTGCCGTCTATCCTCTGTCGTATTGTGCTCTCTCCCACTGCGCTCTATCGTACTCTCCCCTGAATCGATTGCCCTATTGCATGCATAGCGGTTCTATATTTATAGCTAGGATTTTGGGTTCCAAGTTGGTAAGTAATCAAGGCTGATTTTGGACTAATATTTGGTGCTGGTTCGTGCTTGATTCGTGCGATTTAGTACTGATTTTGAAGCAAGATTTGGGTGCTGGTTATGGTAAGAAATCGGCTAGGTGTGCGTGGGTAAGGGAAACCCCGGATTCTCCGGCGAGAAATCCGGGCGTGGAGGCGACTGGTTCTTAGTTGCTAGGGTTTCTTATCGTGAGGCGTGGGAGGGGAAATGAAGTGAAGGTATGGTCGCGGGCTGCTGATAAGGGGAAAAGATAAAGGCTTGCGGGTTGGGCCTTCGGGTAAGGGGTTCTGGGCTTGGGCGACGGGTAAGGATAAAGAAAGGCTGAGGGGGCTTTTGGGGCGATGGGTGGGTAAAGTAAAAGGCGGGGGTCTTGGGCTGGGTAGGTAATGTGGGCTGCGGTAGTGGGCCGGGTATGTGGGCAGCTGGGGCGTGGGCTGGGGTATTATTTAGGTATTTAATTTTAGGTGCTTAATTAGTTAATTAGTGGTAAATAAATTGTGATTAAATTATCTAGGTGCTTTATTAGTCTAATTGTTATAATAATAAATGCGGACGTGCTATTTAATTAGTGCTTAATATTTTAGAATGCGGCGCCATTATTTAAAATCTTATTTATCGCATTATTTAAAAATGAGTTATGAAATTGCTTTGCGGATTAATAAATGCGGCTATGCTACTTGACACGACGTCATTGCTAAATTATTTATTTTATGTATTTATTATTAATTAAGAATCATGACATGACTTAAAATTAATCAATGCGGCGCGGGACTCTAAGTGCGTAAAATGCGGTGTTATTATTAGATTGCTTATTTATGCCTGTATTTATGTTTTATCGCTGCATTTTATTATAAAAAATTATAAAAAATTATTTTGCAAATCAGTGTAATTTTATAGCTAATGACTACACGAGAGGGTCAAAATTGGGTGTCAACAGTCTACACGTGTGTGAAAATGAAGTTTCCGACGTACGGGGCCCCAATTGTTCGAGTCATAAATAATGGGATAAACATATTCCACATTGATAAATTTCCAACAATCCCCTCTTGAAAGATATTTTGGTGAACTCACAAGGTGTCTTTCTTAGCAATCTTTCAGCGGATCGATGTTGCATTACGAGAGGTAGCTTCCGCTTTGAATCTTCCCTAGTTGAATACCATCAGACTTACTTACTGCGCGGTGAACGTGATATCTTGAACCGTCAGCTTTTAGTGTAAGCCAACACAACGGTCCCAACACAACAACTTTCTTACTTAGTTCTTCTTTAATGTTTTGTCTGTTGTGGCCGTCTACACTCTTGGATTCTTAAGTGCGTTCATTTGAGGTGACTTATCCTCACACTTAAATAGGTATTTTTCTATATGGTATCCTGCTATACCCCACTTCACAAGTGTTAGGAACCATTAAATATTTTCCCAAACCTAACCTCAATCGTTGAGGATCATTAAAGGTTTTGAAAACTTAACCTCTACCCACATTACGAATAACACTTAATGTCTATCGCGAGAAAGGCCTTGGGTTTATGTTCCTTACAGAAATCATAGCCCGAAGTGCTCTTGCTTTCACCGAAGCGCTCAACTGAACATTTACAACTTAGTTTTCCCATTGAACCTAATTCCTAGGATCTCCAGTCAGTAAGGCTGGATTACCACCATATCAGTCCTTATTATTTGGGTTTAAGCCAATTCCCCTAGACAGGCAGAACATCTGATCTCTGGGTATGCCCTTAGTCAAATGGTCTGTTATGTTATCATTTGATTTTACATAATCAATGAAAATAATACCTATGGTGATCAGGTGTCTAACGGTCTTATGTCTCTGTTGAATATGACGAGATTTGTCATTATACATAGACCTTTGTGCCTATCCTAGAGCTGACTGGTTGTCGCAGTGGATCATTACAGAAGGTGCGGGTTTGTTCCAACATGGGACGTCCTCTAAGAAGTCGTGAAGCCACTCAGCTTCTTCTCATGCTTTGTCTAAAGCGATAAACTCTGACTCAATCATGGATCGAGCGATGCAAGTTTGCTTAGAGGATTTCCAAGACACAGCCCTACCACCAATTGTAAATATATACCCACTGGTGGTCTTGGTGTTCTCTACATCAGATATTCAGTTTGCATCACTGTACCCCTCTAGTACAACTGGATATCTCGAATAATGCAACCTGTAAGTTACCGTGTATTTTAGGTACCGTAGTACCCGACTCAACGCTTTCCAATGATCATCACTTATATTACGGGTAAACCTAGCCAACTTATTGACTGCATAAGCGATATCAGGTCCGGTGCAGTTTGTTATGTACATCAAACTCCCAATCACCTGCGCATATCGCTTTTGGCATACGGGCGCACCACAATTTTTATCAATCTTCTGATTCATATCCAGTGGTGACTTAATCGGTGAACTATTGAACATCTCAAACTTTCTCAACACATCCTCGATGTAGTGAGACTGAGATAAGACCAGTCTGTCAGACGTCTTAAAGACCTTGATCCCTAAGATGACATTTGCGATACCCATATTCTTCATGTTGAAACATTATTTCAACATATTCTAGTCTCTAGGATCAAACTAGGACTACTTCATCTGATCAACATGTTTTCTACATAAAGGCATATCCTGACGAACGAGTCAGAATTACCTTTCAGTAGTCACATTTGTCACATTCATTAATGGAGAAACCATTCGATAGTAGAGTATTATCAAACTTTTCGTGTCATTGTCTCGGGGCCTGTTTCAGCCCGTACAAAGATTTGAAAAGTCAACAGACTTTCTTCTCTTGCCCTGGAACCACATACCCCTCGGGTTGTTCCATATAAATTTCTTCATCCAAATCACCATTTAGGAAGGTTGTCTTGACACATATTTGATATATGTCAAGGTCGCGTAACGTTGTGATTGCAATGAATACTTGTATGGAAGTCATCCTAGACATTGGGGAGTATTGTGTCAAAGTAGTCAAGGCCTTCTTTCTATCGATATCTCTTGACTACCAACCTGGCCTTGTACTTGTCTATAGACCCATCTGCCTGATACATTCCGTTTGAGTATCCACTTACAACCCAACAGTTTATTTTTCGGAGGAAGATCAACCAACTCCCAAGTATGGTTGTGTAGAATAGATTCTATTTCACTCTCAATAGCTTCTTTCCAGAGCGGTGCTTCTGGAGTTGACAATGCTTCAGCAATTGTCTGTGGTTCGTTGTAAACCATATAAACCACAAAGTCAGGACCGAATGATTTATCCTTCCTAGCCCTTTTACCTCATCTTGGTTCCATCTCTGGAGTCTCCAAGTTCTGAGAATCTGAACACTAGATTCCGGATATTCATCCACTTCGGAGTTCACTAGATCTGAACCATATAGATCCGGGCAGCGAACGACTTCTGGATCATGAGAGTTTTGTTCATAACTTTGTTTGCGAGAGGTTATGTCTTTTTCCTTTCTAGGAAAAATATCCTCAAAGAATTGGGTATTTCTTGATTCCATGATCGTACCCCCGTAGATATCTGGTACATCTTACTTATGCACTAAGAAGCGATAAGCACTACTTTATTTGTATATCCGATGAAAATGCAATCTACAGTCTTAGGTCCAATCTTGACTTATTTTGACTTAGGTACTTCAACCTTTGCCAAACAACCCCACACCTTCAGATATTTATAGGTGGGTTTCTTTCCCTTCCATAACTCGTATGGAGTTTTGTCATTACCCTTATGTGAGACTCTATTAAGAATCATATTAGCGGTAAGAACAGCTTCTCCCCACATGTTTTGGGGAAGATCAGAATTTATGAGCAAGACATTCATCATTTCCTTCAATGTATGGTTCTTGCGTTCAATAACACCATTTGACTGAGGTGAGTATGGAGCCGTCATTTGATGAACAATGCCTGATTGGGCACAATATTCCTTAAATGGAGCTACGTATTCTTCCTCTCTATCGCTATGAATTGATTTAATCCGAACGCTTAGTTGGCTTTCAAATTTTGCTTTGTAGCGTCTGAACGCTTCAAAGGCTTCATCCTTACTTTTCAACACGTAAAGGTAACAATACCTTGTGCTATCATCTATGAATGTCACAAAGTACTTGTTCTCCCATTAGTTTATGCAAACTTCAAATCACATATATCTGTGTGAATAAGTTCTAGAGGAGCGGTTTCCCTTTCGACGGATCTAAAAGGATTCTTAATGAGTTTTGCCTTACGCACACCTCACACTTACGTTAAGGATTTACGTCTATAGATGACAACAACTCCAACTTTACCAACCTTTGGATGGATTGGTAATTTACATGTCCTAATATATGATACCATAAATTAGAAGACTCAAGCAAATAAGAAGAAACTTCAGTTTTATTGCTTGAACGTATGATAGACATAACGTTAACCTTGAAGAGGCCTTCACATACGAAGCTCCTTCCCATAAATTAGAAGACTCAAGCAAATAAGAAGAAGCTTCAGTTTTATTGCTTGAACGTATGATAGACATAGCGTTAACCTTGAAGAGGCCTTCACATATGAAACCCCTTCCCACAAATGTTCCATTCTTCGTGATTACAAATTTATTTGACTCAAATACTAGCCTAAAACCAACATTAACCAATACATGACCTGAAATTAAATTCTTTCTAATCTCATGGACATGCATCACCTCCTTCAAAGTAAACTCCTTTTCAGGATCACATTTCCTACCCCCAGCACGTCAGAGGAAGCTTTGTTACCCATGAATAACTTCTTGTTTGTAACTAGTGTATATATGGAGAAAGCATCTCTATCGAAACAGATGTGACGGGTAGCACCCATGTTCATCCACCATTGCTTGGGATTATCTACAAGGGTTGCTTCTAGCACCACCACAGAGAACTTCTCAATCATTTCTTCAAGAAGCATGTCCTCGACGACGTTAGCCTTTGGCCTTCTGACGACAGTCTTTGATCATGTGACCAGTTTTTCCATAGTGGTGACAGTTTCCCTTGAATTTCACTGGTCTGGGTCTTTCCACCTTTCTGGAACTTGCACTTCTTTCTTGGGTTTCCTTTGGCATCAACCAGATTTTCCTTGGCCTCGGCGGGTTGCTTTTCCTTAGGCAAGGACTTCTTATTATTTTCCTGAATTTGGTGTTTGATAATAAGCTCTTCAAAGGTCATTTCTTTTGTTTTGAGTTTTAAGTAACTCATTCGATGAGGGAGGTAATTTTTCAATCAGTGATGCAACCAAAAACTGCTTATTTGGTTCCATACCCTCCAAATTCAGGTGATGTAGAATCATTTGGAATTCCTGGACTTGTGACATCATTGTCTTGCTATCCACCATTTGAAATTTCAAGAATTTCCCAATGATGAATTTCTTCGTAACCTGCATCTTGTGCGTTCTACTTCTTCTGAAGCTTCTTCACAACTTTTTGGTGGTGCTTACGGTGCAATACACCGTGTAGAGTGATTCTGACAAGCAGTTCAGGGTGTAGTTCTTACACATGAAATCATTATGATCCATGTATCAAGAGTTATTCTCAGGTGAGCTTGGGAACCTTATCCCCCTTCAGCTGTATCAATAAACTGAGGGTCCTCACCATCTCATATTTTAGGAGGGTCTTCAGTGACACAACGTGCCACTCCCATTACGATCAGGAAAAAACCAACATCTTTTGAAGCCAATTCCCATGAACTTTTCAGGGCGTTCATGGTGAAACCCGACAGGATGAGGGATTGTGACATTCCCATGAGCAGCAATGGGGAAGGCAGAGATGTTTCCTTAAGGTGCAGCAGCAGAAGGAGAGGCAAAAGTATTGCCTTGGGTAGCAGCAGCAGTGGAAGCGGCAAAAGTATTGCCTTGATTAGCAACATCATTTTTTAAAATTAAATTATTCTTGTTTAGTCATTTTTACTAAGAACTACTACATTCTTGTCTTAAAATTGTTATCTAAAATGAAAGCAACAACAAACAAAAAATAGTAAATAGTAAAACACCTATTACAAGAACTAAGAAAATGAAGAACAAAAGATTACAATCAAAAGAAATAATCTTAACTTCAAACTGGAAACAAGAACCAACACTTGAACTGAAATAACTTGCTGAGTCGAGTGACGGCACTCTGTCTTTAAGACAAGAAGCCCCGTATAATCCTTTTACATTTCTAGGCAATAGTCTCCCAAGATAAAATAACTACTAACACTTGAGCAAAGGAAATTCAAGTATTCCTCTTGAAGAACTTTTAGTATTGAAAGAATGTTAGAGAGGCATAAGCTTTTCAGAAAATTTTCAAGTGTTTTCAATTGAGCCAAAGACCTCAATTTATAGTGTGTAAGATTTGTCCCTTCAAGTGCCAAGTAATGACATTGAATCACCCATGTAATGGCAATGAGTTTCCCAAGTAATGACACTCATTTATCATCCAAATAATGGTTGAATAATGGTGGAATGAATGTCATTGAGGGCAGCCCAAACGTCTCAAAAATCAGATTTTCGTTTTAGACTTTCTGCCTGGGTAGCGCCGCAGCTTGGCCTCAGAGGCGCCGCGTTGCCTTGGCTCCAGTGACTCGGGACTGAATTAGTGTCGCGGAGGCGTCGTGGTGCTCCTCGGCTCCGAGGAGGCGCCGCGTCCCTTTCCAGTCCGTTCCAATCTTTTACACTATGCATACTTCTTCCTTGATTTACCAACGTGGAACACTTGTCATTTAACCAACGACCGTCCATTATTCTATGTCTCAAACATTTTACTTATGTACCAATATATCTTTCACTAACGAAATTTACGATCCTTAATACAATGTCTACACGTGTGTGGAAACGACGTTTCCGACGTGCGGGGCCCCAATTGTTCGAGTCATAAATAATGAGATAAACTTATTCCATGCACATTGATAAATTTCCAACAAATACATCAGATCGAAGTGTGAAACTTGGATAGTTGAAAGTTGTAAAAAGTTACGAAAAGGAATTGGTGTTTGACCATTCTATAGTTTTCTAAAATAGAATGAATTGAGTAAAAACAATAAAGTAAATTGGGAGACAGGCAGTATCTGCTTATTATAAAATGGTGGTGCCTAACAATGGGTTTTGCGGGATGTTCGCCTGTAGGGCCTGATTATCACTGTTCTTTGTGCGAATTCGTCTAGTGGAGCTTTGGTTTTCACTACTATTTCGACTTGAGCCTTCATTTTCACTACTAATGTCACATCCACCGCTCATGTAAGTATCTATATCGATTTGAGAATGAAGATAACTATCAATGCAACTATTAATCTAATTATTCCAATTATATTGAGTATCATAACTATAAAAAAGAAATATTTTTTCGAGTTCAATAACTATAAAAAGGAACTTTTTAATTCACTAAAAAGAATGATCGTTGAAACTGTGTTGAGAAGTTTGAATTATGAGTCAATGACCAATGAAGATTTAGACATTCTAGTATCAAAAAGAACCTTAAAGGAAAGCTTAATCCTACATGGTAACTTGTTACGAATTTTTATTTGACTTTTAGTTAAGTGAAATTTTTCTTCATACATGACCTCTTATTTTTTCTCCACGCCATAATTATCTGCCATGTTACTTATTGTAGGCTAACTAGTTTCGACATACATTTTATGTGTATGCGTACATATATACACAAGTCAAAACCACACCCATGCTAACAGACTAGTAATTCAAACCATCAAAATTTTGGAAGTCAAAACTGTTATTGTAGAGAACAAAATGTCAAATTATTTATGTCTACAAGTGAATGAAAATAGCACACATCCAAAATTTTATTATACAGAAGATTTTAAGGCAAAATTGGAAGACTAAAGTCCTAGCATTCACCATAAAGCATATATTATTAACTACATGAGAATTCTGCATACTCCTCCCTGTTATTACTTCCCCTTGCACTTGTTACCAGCTACTCTGATCTTGAAATCTTTATGTTGGAGTTTATCGAACAGACCTCATACATTTTTCTTGGCACTGTATAATGACAGTGCCTCTTTTCTTTTTTCATCAGCTATGTTGAATGAGTATGAAATAGTTGTAATGTAGTTTTTATCGTCGAGAACCTTCAAGACTTAGCCTTGCAGTTAACCAATTACAAACCTCATCCATTTCCCTTGGCACTGTGTAATGACCAATCCTGTAAAATAAGTTAGTAATTTACATTACTCTTTCTTAAATCGCAAGAACGACTATTTTGCTCTGAGAAAAGAAAAGGGGTTACCCATCATAGCCTTTGAATTGAAGATTCCTGAACCCGGCTGAGCTCAAGACATAGGAAGCCCTCTCTCCATATCGATAAGGAACAACTTCATCGCCTAACAAGTACAGAAAACCGTGTAAGATGGATATGCAGACTGAACATACTTCATATGAATCACATTACTCAATTAAAACGAATATTTGCAAGTGAATTAAGTGCATACATTTTCCATGACACAGTAGAATGGGTAAAGATGCAGCACATCTTGCAGCCTCATGTGATCCTTCAATCTTGTTCCTCACATTCCTGCAGAATATCAGTTGTCAACTCCAAAGTACATTTGTCTTTCAGAATAAGGTCAAAATTAATTATGGGCGCTAGCCAAAATATACAAAATATATACACTGATTATGTATATTATATGTATATTTATACTTAATATCCTCTTGTAGAAATGCAAAGTAAGATTGCGTACAATAGACCCTTGTGGTCCGGCCCTTCCCTGGATCCCGCGCATAGCGGGATCCGGGTACACAGGGCTACCCTTTTATACAAAACATATACATTTGCTAGATACTTTCTAAATATATCACCAAAAGACATTGGACTGTAATTATCTAAAAAAAAGTCGAAAGAGCTATAGTTTAAAAAATGACTTGCACACCTAGAACCTGGAAGCCACCCACTGAGGCCTATGACAGCCCTCAAGTTGACAGGATAAGGATTTCCATTTCCGTATTTTCCATGGGCAAAGCAAGTTGCTGAGTAGAGTGCAGTGGCTGCACCCATGCTGAAGCCTCCAATACCAAGTTTAACTGTATAAGACATAGTCATTTGTTAATCAGACAAATAAAACAGTCTGACCAGCCATTTTGCTTATAAATTATAATAGTCCATATTCTATAATGATGGATACTGAAGGAACTTACCATCAGCAGGTTCAGTTGATAATAAGTTTGCAATATGTGCAACTGACGCCTCTAAGCCTTCAAGATCATTAGTATTGTCATCAGAAAGTTCTCCCCCATCAAACCCTGGAATAAGATGCGGAATCCCTTTTAAAATCTCAGTTATGTCACCATGTCATAGTTATCATATAGATGCTTACATGCAGTGCAAGGAAATCCACCAAGTATAACCACGGGACGAGTAGGGGCTGTTGGACATATCCATTTAATCTGCAAGATCATATAGGCAACAATCATCGTCTAGGACAAGGAAGAATAAACCTCAAATGAAAAACAATGTTATCTGAGTTCACAACTTACATTAGGAAGGGCTAGGCTTTCCAAGAGTTGAGAAGAACTGCAAAAAGAAACAAACAAATTAGCAGATACTACAAAGCATTTCTTGCCTTTTCGTTAGCTTAATATAAGATAAGCTAAAAAAAACATTTAACATTGAATGACTTCCTTATAGGACATGTCAAAACATTGACATTCTCTTAACCAACTTTTCTTCTATTATTTTCACAATGATCCCACACTTTTTTACAAACTTTATTCTAACAATTGGTACTGTAAACTCCACTAAGAAGCAGAATATCTGGCTTTTGAGTGATGTGATTATTTTTGTAGTTGCTTTTACATTTTGAAAAATGACACAAATGAAGGAAGAAACAGGCTATTTGTATAAAATTGTCCATCATGACTTTGTTAGTTTCTCCAAAGGAGGCTCAGAGGCAATAAACAAGTGCAGAAGACAGGGAATACACCAAAGTGATGTCTTATCTAGGCTACTTTATACAATTCCTTTGCTACAGATTAAAAAACGTTTTGGCTATGGGAATCCCGAGACTATATATGCGACATTCATTTTAAAAAATAACCATAAATGTTCGGCTTAAAAGCGAAAAGGAACCTACCTAGAGCCATTATCACCGAGGCCATGCAGCCAAACCAGTGTAGCCTGGTGTTTTCCTTTAGGCCTCACCACATATGTCCTTCCGAACTCCATTGTCCTCCTAGCCGTTCTACTTCCTGTAATATTGTTAACCAAGTGAATTAGTCAAGTAGAAATGCTTCAAGGGAGAAAATTACTTTGATAAAGATATAAAAAGAGACGATAAAAGGGAGAAAAAGGCTCCCAAAATGATAGAGTTTAAGAATAAGGAAAATACTACTCTTGTTGATAATAACCACAATGTCAATGTAGCTTTTTGCCTTTTCAGAATTTAAAACTAAAAGGCCTTAAAACTTATTTGTTTTAATCCTCTACAAATTGAAGCTACAAAGAGTTGAATCTCAGTGCATAGTGGCAGTAAAGCCAAAAGAGCCTTAAATTGATTATAGACCTTCTAAAGGATGCACTACACCAAAAACAAATTACGAACTTCGTCGCTAATTTTCTTCGTAGCTAACAAAATTTTGTGATAATTTTTTGTTGTTTCGCTATAGATTTTTCCGTCGCTTCTTATTTTTTTTAGTGGTGATGCATAATGCAAAGTTCGTGCGAAGAACATAAGGAAAAGAAAAGCTTGTAAATTGCTACTAACCAGAGCCCATGGAAGCATTTATGTAACTCATATTTGTCTTCACAAATGAAATGCAACCTTCAATATAGTTTTGAAAGACCACCTTTCTCTACAACAATAAACTGAGATCAAGTGATGATAAGTTGAAGAAAAGACAACGTTTAAGTCACCTATTTATACACAAAGCAGTAGGTCCAAAATGGAATAATAACACATGAATATGCAACAACAACTATGTGTGAAACAGCTGCAAATTGTGCCTAATGCCACCTAGAAAAGTGATCTTATATAGAGAAAGCATCAATGAAAACGAGTTTTAAAACAAAGGGAAAATAAAGCATGCAATCTTTTCAACCGCGGAAAGAAGAGAATAAAAATAGAACAACAATTCATCCGTCCATTCCCCTGAAGAGGGTTCTAGAGAATCTATGCCATATAAAAAAGGAAATTTTACAACTACAAGCTTTAAGAATATTACTGAAAACAAGTAAGGAATAATACCAACTTGGTATAATTGAAAATTTAAATATCTTTATTTCAATCATTTGTTTATGTATTTAGATTATTGATGTCCCATTAACTTTTTTTTTAAATGAATATCAAAATTGTGCAATGTATCATCATGGCCACATTGTTATGCATTCAAGAAATGATCAAGTAACCCGCATGGGTGTAGCTCAGTTGGTTTCAGGGTGATAGATTGCTCCCAAGAAATGATCAAGGTCCCTCGGGGCACAGTTCAATGGAAAAGGAGGGGGCTTAAGACGCTCTGGACACTTGTAGCGTGGGGTCGATTTCCAGTGGGAGCATTCTGCTCTCTTCTGGGTTTGATCCTTGTAGGTGCTATCAGTTGTCCGTTCTCAAACCCTGATTTTTGGAGCATAACCCGCGATTTACTGATAGTAATGTTGAGGGACCGGTACTACTATCTCCAGGACTAGTCTAGCGCAAGCCGGGAACCTGGATATCAAAAAAAAAAATGATCAAGAATTTGAACAAGTGAGCATACAAACTTGGAATTGTTTAGGTCGAAGTGACAAAACATCTGGAAAAGCAAGTTAACTTTACACGCTCTCTCTCACTTTCTTGATTTGCCACCTATTTGGCTATTTTAGTCCCTCAAAGTCTCTTTCTTGTGGGTACATATGGGTTGTTGCCCAAAATCATTTATGTTTTTGTTTGTTTCTACTGATGGCTGACTCCACAACAGTAGAACAAGTCACCTATCTGTCATGCAGAATTTTTAGTCATGAGTTTGCAGTTTGGTAAAGGCTAAAAACTGTTACTGCCCTGTGTCTGTTAGAATATGTAAAAAATAGAATAGGTAAGAATTTGTTTATTTAGAAAATGTATATTTAGTTTATATTTCTGTGATTTGATAGAGCACAATTTAGCATAATTTCATTATCCTGTATATATTGTTAATCAAATAATGAAGGCAAAATAGATTCTATCATGGTATCACGAGCTTAGGTTAATTTTTACCTCAATTCGTCGACCACCTTTCCTCTTAAAAGCCTTCTCTTTGTTCCGCCTACTGCCACCATGCCTGGTGACCAAATCATCGATCCAAAAATATCTTCTCCTCCTCTTCTTCCTCCTCGCCCTGCTCTTGTAGTTTCTAACATCAACAACGTTATCAAAGTCACTCTTGACATTGAAAAAGGTCAATACATTACATGGTCGGAACTATTCAAAATTCATGCTAGAGCTTATAAAGTTCAAGACCACATCATTCCTCCATCGAATGAAGCAGTGAAACCGGGTTCCCCCCCCCCCCCCCCAATCTCTTAAGGACACTTATCCCGAACTATGATCACACATTGACGCCATTTTTTTACAATGGATTTACAGTACAATCTCTGAAGACCTCCTTAATATCATTCTTGAACGAGATTCCACAGTCGAAATCGCATGGAATAGGCTAAAGGACATCTCCGATAACAAGAATTCTCGGGCTCTATACCTCTAACAAGAATTCTCAGCAGTTCAGATGGAAAACTTTTCGGATGCATCTTCGTATTGTCAACATCTCAAGTCACTAGCGAATCAACTATCCAACGTCGGTGCAACCGTGTCTAATGAAAGATTGGTACTTCAACTTGTTTCGGGTCTACGGATGCTTACTCCGCTGTTGGATCTCAAATCCGCCATGGCGACTCTCTTCCCCCCTTTTACAAAAGCCCGCTATGCTTGTTTTGGAAGAAACGGCAAGGGCGAAAAAGAATGCAAACTCCACCGACAACTCTACCCTGTTTGCGTCTCATGATGATTTGGGTGGAAATCAGGATGGAAATCACAAGAACAACAACCGCACCTCCACCAATCGAGGCGATAGAGGTGGTGGAGGCGGACATCATGACGACAAAAGGAAAAACAGAGGCGGTGGAGGTGGTCGTGGAAGCCAACCGCAGCACCAACAGATGGGAGTAGGTCAATAAAACAACCCTTATTTCAGCCCACGAACTAGGCTTATCCATATGGGTCATGGAAAAATTGGGCCAACCCACCTTGCCCTTATCCAACCGCACAAGACCACTGGCAAAAACAAAATGGGGCCCATGTCAGTCAATATTAGGGCCCAGACCACCTCAGGGCCATGTAGCAGCAGCCCAGTTTACATATGCACCAACCGATATTCAACAAGCCATGCATACTCTCTCGATTGTTCATCCAGATGATAAATGGTATGGATACCAGAGCTACATCTCACATGACTTCAAATGGAGGTAATCTTACGTCTTATTTAAATAAGAGCAATAATCATAATATTACTGTTGATAGTGGCCATACAATTCCGATTATTGGTTGTAGAAATGCATTGTTGCCCAAACCCCACCCTCTATTAACATTAAGAAATATGTTGCATGTCTCACAATTAATTAAAAATCTTGTTTCAATGAGGAAATTAACTATTGATAACTATGTTACTGTTGAATTTGATCCTTTCGAGTTTTCTGTGAAGTATTTTCAGATATGGATGCATTTAATGTGGTGTGACAATGTGGGTGACCTATATCTAATAACCACAAAACCTGATATTGGACTATCAACACCTTCTACCTTTGCAGCTTTATCTCCCGAATTGTGGCATAATCGTTTAGGACATCCAGGAGCTCTTATTTTAATCTTTCTTTGCCGGAACAATTTTATTGCTTGTAATAAATTTTGGGATAATTTTTTTGTCATTCTTGTCTCCTTGGGAAACAAGTTAAACTACCATTTTATGACTCATTATCATTAACCTCTTTTCCATTTGAGATTGTGCATAGTGATCTTTGGACGTCGCTTATCCTTAGTTCAGGCGGTCATCGTTATTATGCATTATGTCTTGCCGATTTTACGAATTTCCTATGGACTTTTCCGATTGTAATAAATCTCAAGTACATCCATATTCCTATCTTTTCGTAATTATATCAAAACACAATTTGAAAGAGAGATGAAGTGTTTTCAATGTGACAATGGAAGGGAATACAATAATGAGCCCTTTCAAAATTTTGTAAATTACATGGGATGAGCTTACGATTTTCTTGTCCTCATACATCTTTCCAATATGGAAAAGCCGAAAGGAAAATTCAGACCATAAATAATATCACCCGAACTCTTCTTATTCATGCCCATCCACCTCCTTCATTTTGGCATCATGCACTACAAATGACTACATATTTACTCAATACACTTCACAACAAAAAACTTGCATATCAAACACCCACAAAAATTCCCTATAAAAAAAATTCATCTTATTCTCATCTTCGGGTCTTTGGGTATTTATGCTATCCGTTAATTTTCTCCCGAAAAACTTTGCAAGCTAGATCAACACCTTGTATTTTTTTGGCATATCCAGCAAATCATAGAGGTTATAAATGTTATGATTTATCGAGTCAAAAAATAATTATTTCGAGGCAAGTAATTTTTTATGAGAATACCTTTCTTTTTTTCAAATTACATCCTACAATATCCTCAACTTATGAGTTTCTGGATGCAGGCCTATCTTTTACTCCATCATTTACACAACCTACGTCCACATTGCAAAGTCTAAATCCTAATCTAGGACCATACAAGGCCAACAAATACCCACACACAGGCCCAAAAAATACCGTCTCATGAGCCGACTCAACAATAGGAAATTGTTGTTCCTATCTCTCCTTATCGGCCCCCTTCTACCCCACCAACAATGGTCCAATCACCAGAAGGCCCAGTAGGAAATAATTCAGCGATGCCTCGCCTTAACCTAATTCAACCCACTGCCTCATTGTCACACCCCGAACCCCGGGCCCGTGACTGGTGCCCTTCCTGGGCACCCTTCTACCTTAACAACTAAGTAAACTGCGGAAATTAAATAACACCTCATCATTTTTTTTTAAACCAACATAAGTACAAGGGCAAAGCCGACAAGGCTGCCATAATATATATAAACAAAAGACACTACATGTCACGACCCGTTCCGGGGCCCGTGACTGGTGCCTTACCGGGGCACCCAAGTAGTCATACATCAGAGTAATCAGCGGAATATAAAACAAGACAAGAAACATTATGAAAAGAAAAACAGTTTATCTGATGAAAAGCTTGCCTTTCGGCATATATATATAACCCAAGTTTTGCAGTTACATCCCAGTGCATAATAGGACTAAGTAAACAACTATGGCGGGGCCGCCATACCTGAATGTACAAAACTATCTACAATACGGGAGATCATACCAAAGTAGAGCCTAGATGGAGCTCACGACACCAAGCAAAGATCCTAAGGATGTGGATCTAGCACTACTAAGTATGTAAAGTACTTAAATGTATTCATATCAATTTAATAACAATTTTACAAATAAAACAACCAAGGTAACATCATAAACAAGAGCAACAATAGGTAATCTTTTCTAGGCTGCGAATGATCGGCGGGACCAATCGCCTATGGTATCATTATGCAAGCCTAATCGGACTCGCCACTCACATAGGCCCGCATAGGGTATAACCCGCATCGGTAGCTATTCCTCGATCGCCCCGACTCGTAGTCCGCATGGCCACATGACCGCATGAGGTATAACCCGCACACTAACACGGAACTCTCGTAGCTCGCATAGGTCCGGACCCGCATGAGGTATTCTCGAATCACGGTCCGAGTCTACCCCGACGGAGGCGCTTAACGTCAAGAGGTGAGTGATATAATACTAACATATTATCGTTAAACAACATAAGCACAACAAGAATACCCTCTTATACAAACGTTACAAGTCACTACCACACATGGCATCATATCATGTCTACTTATCAAACCATTTTATTATTCTTTCATAAATCAATATAAGTCTATTATAAACACATAAGTAAATTGTTCCTTTTATCATTCTTAAGTTGTTATACCTAACTTCCCATAAAGCTAGTATAACTCTTAAGCTTTTTGTTTAAAAACCAATTAGTTCTCTAAAAATGGTTCAAGATTCTTTGAAATGCATCAAGATTCTTATTATTCGGGCTTAAGTCAAAAGACATTGCGTAGTTATTATTCGCTTAACACACGTCTACCGTATATATATATTTTAAAATATCATGCTTTAGGAAGAATCACATACCTTCTACGAAATCCACAGTCGAATATGTAGAGAATCATCCTATAATAGTCAAATACGCCTATCAACGACTATTCTATAAAGAGGTTCTCTATTCTACGGAAAATTGGGCGACTTCCGTCAAGCTACTCAAGTCTATGTAAGTATAGTTCAATTATTCTTCTTTAAACCCTTCTACTGATAACAAATTATATTCGTAATATCCTTCAAGTATTTTATACTTATTTCTATACTTCGATGTATTCTCTAATTACAAAAGAAGGATAAGATTATTTACCTCGGTAAGCCCAATAATATCCTAGATATAAGTCGATCTGAGCAAGGTTTAGCTCATAATTAAGTTCTTCACAACTTCTACTAAGTACTAAGGGATTTGAGCTAGGGTATTTTGGGCATTATAACAATACTAGGCAACTTTTCTACCAAGGGAGGGGTGGGTTTAGGAGAGGAGAGGATTTTCAAGACTTGGAGAAAGATTTGTGGATGAAGAACTCTTCATCTTAAGGGGTATTTATAGGTCAAGTGGCCAACCAATGGCCAAGATTAAGCCATGTGCTAGGCAAGTGTAAGGTCAAGATTAGGCAAGTGTACCTTATCCAACTTGCACAAAATATCCTACCAACTCCATGACAAAATAGTCACTCCAATTCCATCAATGAGGGTGACCGTTGTCTCGCTCGTCCAAAGTGTTACGTCTCTGAAAAATCCGCAAAAATTAGAAATGACATAGCCGAATTTACCTACGCGAGTCTTGTAAACGATTCTTTAGTATTTTCGTCAAAGCCTACCTCTAGGCTAAACTTTATATACTCTGGAAATACGGGTATAACACTAGTCCAATCCCATATGAATACCTCTAAGAGTTATATCGAACTACGACGGACAAGGCCGAAAGAACTTATACCAAAAAGATAAACTCCGCGAGAGGAGCTATCCAAAGTCCTACACCGCCGATCACCAAGAATGAAATCATAAACAAAATGAGACATGTATGATAGTCAACTTATATCAAGTCGGCCTCAAAGTCACTACTCAAATATAACCATGGGTCTCACACCCATAACATCAATCATGCAGTGGAATCCTTTCGATATAATATAACACCAATAAGCATAGAGTATCCTCGTGGTCGCCCGAAATCCCACATCGATACGGGTATACAAACAACCCGAATCAAACCCGCCCCGTCACATGCCGGAATCCCACATCGATATAGCGTATCGAGTATCCTCGTGGTCGCACGCCATCCCACATCGTATAAGCATGACCATAGGGTATCCTCGCGTGGCATCCCACATCGTATAAGCATGACCGTAGGTAACACAAACAACCGAATCTAACCCGACTCGGTCACACGCCTTAATCCCACATCATATAAGCATATCGTCCGCCCCAAGATCCGGCATCCACATCGTATAAGCATGACCATAAGGTAACACAAATAATGGAATCCCACCGCGTTTGCACGCCCAAGTAAACTTACAATGCGATCGACCCTCCAACCGAGTCGCCGTAATAAAACATAATACTTGCACTCAAAGGCTATCACCAGCACATATAGGCAATTCTCAATTAATCAAGTCAAAGTACTTATCAAGGCACACATAGGATAATTCTCAATTAACCAAGTCAAAGTACTACGTACGTACATTCTTTTCAAAAGACTCTTTTTAATGTAAAACCCCAAGATACTAACACCCGTAGTATCAAGGTGTGTCTATTTTTCAAAGTAAGTTACTACACTTTTAGAAAACTCATTTCAAAGCTTGAAATCAAGTAACTTCAAATTTTCACAATCTAGGCAACTTATGCCCAATAATCAAAATAGACAACTTTCTTAACCTTCCATAAAGCCGTTATAACCAACTTCCCATAAAGCCGTTATAACCCTTTATGGTTTTAGACATATTCATTCCTTTTTATAACCAAGAGACTTATACTTAAAACCAAGTATCACATACTTATAAATCAAGTTCTTAACTTTCCAAAATACTTCAAGTCTCTTAATATTTAGAAAACAAGTTTCTTCTACTTTTAAACCTCAAGTAACTCACTCCTTTGACTCCCCTAAAGTCATTAAAACGACCATTAGGTTTTGGAACTAAGGCACTAGCCAAAAGGTTTGGAAACCACTTCCCTTTCAAGACTCTATGTACTTTAAGTAAAATACTTTCACTTTTAAGAATCCAAACTTCACTAAGGAAATGGATCATACAACTTACAATTTGACATCAAAGTACAATCAAGGGAGTACATAGAACGAATTCTATTTTAGGCAAACCAAATACAACCAAGAAATGGATCATTTAAGGAGTAGGACATACTTTCTTTATCTTAAGGAATCAGAGATAGTTCACATACCTTTAAATCCGAATTGTCAACCTATAATGGTCACACAAGACTATCAACTTCTAGTCTCTAACGAGAATAATACTAAGTATACGCCTCTAATTCTACGGAAAATACTTCCTTTGTTTCTACTCACTTTGCCACCTTTTCAAGGCCGAATACAATAACCAACACGCCACATTTAAGGCTCAAAACAACAACCAATCAAAGGGGATTACACGCCTTACAATACGTGTAAAATTCCGCCCCACAATTCATATCAAGTAGTACAAAAATCCAAGCCATTCTCGGCCAATCTTATAACCAACAACACTAAGTCTTTTCCAATTCTTTTTTTCAATTTCAAGTTCTAAGGTCTAACATGTTATATAGCCATAAACAACTTCAACAACTACAATTTCCCTCTTTATACAACATGCGACGACGTAAACTAATAATCGACTTGAATTGAAATCTTAAAGCTAACATGCTAGTTTTCGGATTAGGGTTCCAATAGCCAATATACTTCTCAAACTTCATAATATACACATGCTAATATCCATAGCTACTACAACAAGTAAATCTTAACTACTAAAACGACAAAATTTATACTTTTATAAGCCCTTAAAATTTCCAAGATTCAAAGTCGCGCCTTAGCAATTCTTAGCTCCTTTCCTTAGGTTCCAATCCGCTCCAAGCACTCCTTAGAAGCCTATGAAGAACTCATCTTCAAGTTCCAACTTCAAAGTTGAAGAATTCCTTAAGTTACTAATACGAAAACGCTGTTTTCCGAAATCTTTCTATTGAGATATCCTTACAATACCCTTCGGGACATTGGGTTAAAGTCTTGTGGACAAATGATCAAAACTACAAAATTTTCTTGTGGCAATAAGTGCAAACCAGCAAGAACAACAATGTTGTGATATTTTCTAAGTGTAAAATGCCAAGTCTTGCTACTAGTGTAGTATTTAAAACACATTGGAGGGCTTAGACTTAAACAAATGGGTGGCTAAGATGAAGATCACAAGGATTAAGACAGTGGCAAGTTGACTATCAAGCTTAGCAAGACTTATCTTCCACCATGGTAAATGACCATTTTACCCTTACACATTTCGACCAAGACCAAGTGTGGGGTGCCACGTGTCGCCTCTCATTCGTCCATAAAATTTACAACGTAACCCACAAAACGTAAAATTTCCCCCACGTGACCAAATCAGAAAATTAATTTCCATAAGGTTAATAAGTTCCATACTCTTCAAATAATACATTTTGAGAATCTAATTCTCCTCAACGAACATTTTTCCTTTCCGACGCTTCTAAGATTTTCGAGAAACAATTCTTCCTTTCGTACCAATTTCCAAGTCTTGATTCCTTACATACCTTATCTTATACATGTCCTGGACTTACGGGGTGTAACACTCATCTCAGCCCGCAACGCAAATTCCGACACCCACCCAACAATCTATCCAAGTCAGTCCACCTATAAATTCTCCCAATTCTCCTCAAATGACCACAAGAGCCCAACATGGAATTTTTAGGCCCGGAAGACTTCTTAATCTTCACACTACTACTAAAAATTTCATTTCTCCATTGCCCACAAATCTCATTCATGTAATTGGAAAATGGCCATGAAAGATGAATATGATGCTCTTATTAAAAATAAGACGTGGGACTTGGTGCCACGACCATCTAATGCTAATATTATTCGAAGTTTGTGGATTTTCAGGCATAAAAAGAAATCTGATAGTTTATTTGAGAGGCATAAAGTTCACCTTGTAGGTAATGGTGCATGGCAACAAACTGGTGTAGATTGCGGTGAAACTTTCAGTCTGATGGTAAAACCAACAACTATTCGGACGGTACTTAGCATTGAATTATCGAAATCTTGGTGCCTTATTTAGCTTGATGTAAAAATACTTTCTTACATGGAAACCTAAATGAATCTGTCTATATGTATCAACCACCGGGTTTTCGTGATCCTCAACACCCTGATTATGTGTGCTTGTTCAATAAATCTCTATATGGGCTTAAGCAAGCCCCTCGTGCTTGGTACAAGTGTTTTACTGATTATGTGGCTACATTGGGTTTCTCTCACAACATTTCAGATTATTCTTTATTCATTTACCGTCGTGGCACAACTATGGCATATATTATCTTTATTCATTTACCGTCGGGGCACAGCTATGGCATATATTCTTCTTTATGTGGATGATATAATCCTTGCTGCTTTTTTAGATTCTCTTCGACAATCCATTATATCTAAGCTTGGTTCTGAATTTGCTATGAAAGATTTGGATCCACTAAGCTATTTTTTGGGTATCTCTATCACCTGACATTCAGGAGGTCTATTTCTTCCACAAAAGAAATATGCAGATAAAATTATTGAGCAGACCGGTATGTCTTCCTGCAAACTATCTCCTACACCGGTGAACACGAAAGTAAAACTCAATACCTTTTCAGGTAATCCCTATGATCCAACTGAGTATCGTAGTCTTGCCGGCGCCTTATAGTATTTGACTTTTATAAGACCATATATTTATTATGCAGTTCAACAAGTGTTCTTATTTATGCACGATACAAGAATCCAACACATGTCCGCATTGAACCAAATCATTCGCTATATTCAGGGAACTTTCGAATTCAGTCTTCACATTTATCCCTGTTCGATTAGTAAGCTCATCTCATACACTGACGCAGACTGGGGTGGATGTTCGAACACTAGACGATCAATGTCTGGTTATTGTGTTTATCTTGGAGATAACTTGATATCTTGGTCTGCGAAAAGGCAGCCTACCTTGTCTCGATCTAGCGCTGAGGCCGAATACCGTGGGATGACTAATGTCGTCTCTGAATCTTGTTGGATTCGGAACTTACTTTTGAAACTTCATTGTCCAGTTACGAAAGCCACGTGGGTCTATTGTGACAATGTTAGTGCGGTTTATCTTTCAGGCAACCCAGTTCAACATCAACGCACACACACATTGAAATGGATATACACTTCATACGTGAGAAAGTCACTCGTGGTCAAGTACGAATCCTACATGTCCCTTTGCGATATCAAATTGCCGATATGTTTACTAAAGGAATCCAGCTGCAATTCTTTGATGATTTTCGAGATAATCCCAACGTACGTAAACCTTTCGTTTCGACTAAAGAGGGGTGTATTAGAATATGTAAAATAGAATAGGTAAGAATATGTTTATATTTAGAAAATGTATATTTAGCGTATATCTTTGTGATTTGATAGAGCATAATTTCAGTTAAGATTATGGCTTGTAATCCTGTATATATTGTTAATCAAATAATGAAGGCAATCAGGCAAAATAGATTTATATCATCTCTTGCTCTGTATTCTAAAGATTCCCCTTTACTGGGTTAGTTTCACTAGTTATAGAACTTTCACCGAGATGTATTCAGAAAATGTTATCGAGCAATTAAAATGAGACACTTTTTTGACCAAGGATAAATTTGCTTTTAATCGTATAGTCCAGGGGCAAATTTAAACTTTTTTCCATACCTATATTTCACAGCAAATAAAAAATATCACAAGGATTAATCATAATAACATTTTATCGTTAAATTCGGTAGCTACTGTCTTCTTAAACAGAATAATTAAATTAGAATCTATAATGCCTAAACATAAATTTTAAAAACAGTAACATTTAAACCAATATTTAATTCCAAACTCACAAAATGTTGGAAATTTATCTTTGGTGGAGGTTGGGTCCGCCCATCTTCAATGACTTAAACATCATGGTTTCACATGTTTGAGAACCTGATTCTTTACACGTGCTTAATCTACTAAGTGATGAGTAGATGACCGTAGGGCCAAGCATCAAATTCTGTTGAGAAATGAAAGAGATATTGGTCCACGAAGTAAGGTGTTTGAGACATGGAAGAGTGGTGTGTGACAAATCTACCACATCGGTAGAAAAGGGAAGAATTGTTCATGTTATAAGTCTCTAAACTGAATAAGTAAACCATGTGTTTGAAGGAGGGAGGACCTAAGTATGCTTGGGTTCAAGACTAGGCCCACACGCGCTCCACCACCACCCGTCCGGTCCGGATTGGGTTGTGGGCTGTGACATTATCTTTTTGGACCCCAGACTTTATTATAATTACAGTTTGGTCCCTGAAGTTTCTGGAAAGCGTCGGCGCCGCGGCACCAGGCTGCAGGGCCACGACGCCAACTCTCAGGAGTTTTGGCGCCAGCCTGCAGGGCCGCGGCGCCAAGGGCGTTTCAGAGGTTTAATGTCACATTAAGTGGTGGAACGTTGGGCTATTACTCCTTAACGTTTTGGCTCTTCATTGAGCCTCTTAACAACCCTCTTAATAGTCATTAACCCCATTAACACCTCCTCCATCCATAAACACTATATAATCAAGCCTTATTCCAGATTTGAGGAGAAACATACAATATAATACATTGAACACGCAATATATGAGATATTATACACAAGAACATACACAAGAGAAGTACTCCCTACACTTGGATGATTTCAGATTTGATGAAATCTCTTCCTTTCTTGCAATCTTACACACCCAAAGATCCTTCTATTCTAGCGAACACTTGAGTTCCCTTTGTTCATTTGTTTGGTTGATGTTTTATCTTGGGAGATAAGTTGTCATTACACCGTTGAAAGGATATACAGGGCAATATTATCTTAAGGATAGATTGAGAATTCAATCGACTCAGCAAGCCAATTATCTTATCATATTTCCAGATTTCTAAACATATTGTTGTTGTTGTTCTCAAGGGGTTTGTTGCAGTTTTAACAAGGATCTCAAGATTTCAAGGAGGATCAAACACCAAAGATCAAAGTCATCAACAGTTATTGATATTGTGACAACTGATGTTAGGCTTCAAGCCTATTATATTGGAATTGTAATTGTTTATCATTTCTAAGCATTAGTGATAGTTGTATACTATTTCCATACATCCACTGTAATACCCAACAATCTTAAGATAATATTGTACTAGTGCTAGAAAGAGGAGGGCCAACAATTCTGGTCCGAGTTTGGGTTTCTCTTTGACGATAGTTACAAATCTATTTTCATCAAAGGTGAGATCTCAATGATTGATCTTTAACTTGAAAGATAATGTTGATAGTCTTGTTGACAAGGCTAAGGGTCAAAGAATAGTTGTTGTCACCGCTCCCGAGAGTGGTGTAAACAAGTGTCTACAAAGGTAGAGGATGTCAATTGGAACTTGAGGAGAAAGCTGGAGATGATGGTTCATCTTGTAGCAGGAAGCCTCCATCTTATGGTAAGGAGGATTTGGACACGTGACGAACGTGGGCCAAATTCCAAAGGTATGAGTTAATTAGTTATTCCTTGTCAAAAATGAGATTAAAAGATGTCTGATTAAAATGAACTGAATAAGGCTACAAATATGAAAGTATATCTTTATATTCCCTACACCTTAAAATCAGGAAATTTAATCTCACTTACCTTTCCGTTCAAATATTGGACTGTTATAAACAACGACCTAAAATATATGGACTTAGATTGTAATAAAATGATTTTATGGACAATCCTAAGCATGGGAAGATGACTAAAGACAAGGACTAGAGGACTAGTGATAATCCTGTCATTGTTTCTGACAGAAGATCCGTCTTTCGACAGGATAGTAGCGGACACTCAGTCATACAAAGCCTTCGGGCGACTGAAGTGGGTCATATTCGTCACATGACTTGACGATGTTAGACACTCAGTCATACAAAGCCTTCGGGCGACTGGAGTGGTTTAGAGTTACCAGATCTCAATAGATCTGAAGGCCAAGAGAAAGGCAGAAAATAAATTAGACACTTAGTCTGCCAAGGCAACTGAAGTGGGCCAGAGATCACATATGATCTGGTTACTCCCTAACCACGGGCAAGAGGTTGTTCATGTTAAGCACCGCTACTTTCAAAATAGAAGAAGTTGTCCTCAAAAGGACTTAAGGAATGGGATCACTCTTAAACGAGGTGATACATGTCCTAAACTTGGTGTCAAGGACGTTATTGGACAATATGGCTTGAGTTTTTCGCCTCATGTCCCACAGGTCGATAATAACCAAAAGTGGTACAGTAGAACTGTAGCCAAGTGGATGATATGTTTGTAATCCGTGCATCTATGTCATCATAGATTAAGACACGTTAAATAGAAAGTCATTCAAAGGCCAACGAAGTTGACAAGTGGATGATGTGTTTGTAATTCGTGCATCTATGCCATCATAGATTAAGACACGTTAAATAGAAAGTCATTCAAAAGCTAACTAAGTTGAGATTGTTGTATTTTGTCGACATAAGCCCTCAAATGAATGTGAGGTAGGAAAAGAGGAAAAATCACCTTTCCATTCTATCAAAGGAATAGCGAAAGAAGCACCGCTTCTCTATAACTTGGTAACCCATACATGGTGTTACACCCCGTAAATTCAAGAGGATAAGTTAAGAGCATACGAAAGGAGAGAAGATTTAAATTTGGAAACTTAGGTTGGCAAAAGGTTGTGGGCAGACTTTCAGTCAACTTTGGAGCGGTATATCTCCTAGTTCCTTATGAGTTTTGAGGAGTTTTAAAAGACTAGTATGAAGGTTGTTGAGTCTAGTTTCCAACGCAACAAACCACTCGTCGATTGAACATCGGGGTAGGAAGTTACGGGCGTTAGAAGTTCTGTGGGCTGACGCAGAGGACAGATTTTCCCAGCAGGCGTCGCAGCGCCGTCAGCAGGGCCGCGGCGCCAATAATTCTGAAAATCCTTTGAGGTTACAGCGCCGCCAGGCGCCAAGGCGGGATTTTTACGCAGAAAGGGGCGAAAAACAGGGGATATTTTGATAGAAGGCCTATGGGAGGGTGACAAGTGTCCCTCCCATCTTTTTGACCAAAGGAGGCTCTTATTTTAGGGCCAAGTCTTCAATACTTGGCCATTTTCAAGGGTTTCCCTAAGAAAAATCCCTCTCCTCTCTCTCAAATTGATGAACCCAGTAAGATTTTTGAAAAGGCTTGAAGGAAAAGTGTTAAGCTTGTAGAGGGTTCGTGTGGGTAATTTTAAAGCGAAGAAGATTTCGGAAAGAGGGCTTCTTGAGGTAAAATCTCCACCTTCTTGTGTAATTGAAGATTTCAAGTTATAGTAGTTAAGAAATGAGCCTGAGGCTGTTATATTTAAGTTTGAAAAGATTTGGGTCTTGTCGTCTTGTTGAAAACCGAAAATGGGCATGTTAGCCACTCATGTTGTAATCAATTCGGTTGTTAGCTAAAAATCGTTGCATGTTATAAATAGGAGGGTATATAATTGGTTATGATTTATATAACATGTTGGAATAACGAGTCGGATTAAGAGGAAATTGAAAGAAAATTGATAATTGTTGTGATATTGTAGCCGAATGTGGCTTGGAATTATTGGATTGTTTTGTATTATTGTGGGGCAGAATTTTACGCGTCCTATAAAGGCGTGTAATCCCCTTTTGGTTAGCTGAATTGTTGTGCCTTAAATGTGGCGTTTGGTTATTGAATTCGTACCTTGAAAAAGGTGGAAAAGTGCGTAGAAACAAAGGAAGTGCTGTCCAATTTTTCCCGTAGAACAAGGGACTTTACATTAGAATATTCTACGTTGAAGCTAGAAGCTAATAGACATATTATGGTCATTATAGGTTAACAACTACGGACGGAATATTGGACTTGGCAAGTGGATTAAACAGAAGAGGTATGTGGAAACTTTCTTATCTCTTGAGCATGAGTAGCTATAACTGTATGGTACGGTAGACGTACGTGATTTAAATGAAGTGAAGTCATTTGATATATTTGACTTGTTTTAAGGATGTCTAGTTGGTTGAGTTAGAGAATTAACTCACGTGTCCTTAAGGAAGAGTTATAAGAATGGTTTATCCTAATAAGGTAGACAAGGATTTCTTGACATGAATAAGTATAGAATACTGGATTTGGGAAGTATTGATTCTTGAACTATTCCAAAGATAAGAGACCTGATTCCTAAGTTAAGATATTTGAAGTATTTTGAAAGTAGTGTAACTTGAATTGAAGTATGAGCCTCTTGGTTATAGAGAGAACAAAGTTGTCTAAGACATAAAGAGTTATAACGGCTTTATGAGAAGTTAGTTATGACGGCTTTATGAGAGGATAAGGATGTCTTAGTTTCTAATGCATAAAGTTAGTATAACGGCTTTATGGGAAGTTGGTTATAATAACTTTATGGAAGGTTAAAGGAACGGTTTTTCTCGAGTAGATAAACAATGACAAAAGAATGGATGCTAAGAAAGGCAATTTGATTTAAAGGCATCAATTGCTTAAAGTTTTAAATGAGGGTCACTTGATTTAGAAGCATATTTCTAATAGTATAGTGGCTTGTTTGAAATGTAGATAAGCCTTGATACTACGGGTGTTAGTATCTTGGGGTCTTATGTGGAAAAGGGATCTTGGAAAGAATAGAAATACATAGTACTTTGGGTTGAAATTCCCCGGACTTGTTAAGTGATATGGAAAGTGCCTTAAGGTCATAAAATGAGATCCATTTTGTATGTTAATGAAAGTCTAAAGAAGTTATGAACTTACTTGGACGTACCGTCAGTGATGGAGGATTCTACGGGTATGCTTCCATTACCTTATTATGAGTCTGGGACGCATCGATGTGGGATTCCACGGGTATGCTTCCATGGTATTAGTATGAGTTTACTGGGACATACCGTCAGTGATGTGGGATTCCACGGGTATGCACCGTGGACATGCTTACGATGAGGGATTTTGAGGCATGTAGTTTGAGGGGTAAAAGTATATCTGAGGGGTAAATCCCTAAGATAATTATACCACCTTCTTCAGGGTAAGAGTATATCTGAGGGGTAAATCCCCAAGATAGTTATACCACCTGCTTCAGGGTAAGAGTATAATTGAGGGGAAAACCCCCAAGATAGTTATACCACCTGTTTCCGTGGATTTGCTACCCACGATGCGAGGGATACCTCGTGAAGTCATGTACCGAGATGAGGATTCCACGCGGCACGATATATATATGTATGTATTGTCTATGTGTACAGAACAGGTGAGGTAGGATGCCACCACACATGGTTGTATTTTACTCTTACTATGTCCGCGAATGACGGGATTCCACGCGCAGGATATAGATTTATGTGTTGTGTGTACGCAACGTGAGGTGCGGTGCCAGTCACGTGGTTAGATTTTACACCAGTACACAAGGCGGTGATGGGAATCCCATCGCGCTTTGATATTCGAGGGTGTTCATAGCCCCGTGTGACTATCGCTCATATGTGGAAACAAGTCGTACGCGTAAAAATCGACTTTCATTACTTCTACTTGATGAGCCGTTAATTTATCATATATGTCTTCATGTATTTTTTTACTATTATGATTTAAATTACAAGATTTCTTTGCATACTTGGTACATATTTTGTCTTGACCTCCTTCGGGTTGCGTTCATGCAGTCGAGGTACATATCTTGTTGATCCGCACTCCTAGGATCACGGTTCAGTTCTCAGAAAGCTCCAATTTCTCCGGAGGCTTTGTCTTTGGTATGGTTCCCTGGAGTGGTTGACTTTTGTACATTCAGGGGTATGGCGGGGGCACCCGTTGTTATATAAACTCTTAGAGGTCTGTAGTCATATCATATACCCGTATTTCCAGTATGAGACGCACGCATAAAAGTTTAGCCTTAGTTAGACACTTTGGACGAAAATATTGTGCACACCTATAAAAAGAATCGTTAACGCTTTACAAAACTATGGAAAATTACGGCTATGCCATTTATATTTTTTGCGGATTTTTCCGAGAGACGAAATATTTTGGACCAACGAGAGGGTGACACTTGTCACCCTCAAGTGGACGGCAAATATGGGCTTGTTTGGACGATTTTTGTGGCTTTCCTTTGGTCAAGGTTAGGTAGGATATTTTGTGTAGTAGATGGATAAGGACACTGCAAATCCTCACCCTACACTTGCATAGAACTCGCTTCATCTTGGCCATTGGTTGGCCTATAAATACCCCCCTAACTTGAAGGTTTTCTTCATCCACAAATCACTTCTCCAAGTCTTGAAAATTCCCTCCCCTCTCTTGTAGTGTTTTCGTCCAACACTCCCTCATGAAGGCCCTGGCCGAAACACCCCCTCTAGCCTAGTAGCTCTGTAACCCCCTTTGGTAGAAAGTTATCTTCCAAAGTATAGTTACTATTCCAAAATACCCTAGCCCAAATCCCTTATAGTATTTTAGTAGAAGTTGTGTAGAACTTCTAAGGGCTTCGAGTGTCGGAGCGTACAAATTAGGAGCTAAACCTTACTCAGGATCGACATTTTTTACTTGGATAATTTTGGGCTTATCGAGGTAAATACTCTTGTCCTTCTATTGTAATTGGATATTACACATAAAAATAGTTAAGACTTGAGTATAAGTATAGAATTGAACTGTAATCACAGTAGAAGGATATTACAGAATAGAATTGAATCAAAATTACATCAAGGATAGTATGAAGAGTATTAAATCGAAATCACATCGTAAGTTTAATAAGGAAGAATTGAACTGCATTTACATAGACCGTATTTGAGACTTGTATAGTTTACACCCGTAAGTCCGTGACATGTATAAGAGAATGTACGAAGGAAACAAGACTTGGAAATTAGTACGAAAGGAAGAATTGTTTTTCCGGAAAATCTTCCTGACGCCTGAAAGGAAAAATGCCGTTGTTGAGAATTGGATTCTCAAAAGACAATATTTGTAAAGTATGGAACTTATTAACACTATGGAAATTTATTTTTACGATTTGGTCACGTGGGGCCCACAGAAATTTTACATTTTTGTGGGGCCCACGAGGTTACGGAATTTTATGGACGGTGAGAGGCGAACGTGGCACTCCTTCCACATGGCTTGAAATTGTGTAAGGGCAAAATGGTCATTGACCATGGTAGAAGATAAGTCTTCCAAAGCTTGATATTGTTGACAAGTCAACTTGTCCACCAGTTGATCCAGTGAAACTCATCCTAACCTCACATTTGTTTAAGTCTAAACCCTCCATCAGGTTATAAGTATACTACTAGTAGCAAGACAAGGTCTTGAAGACTTAGAAAAATATCACACATTCTTGTTCTTGTAGCTTAACTCTCGGGTTCACTACCATTTCCACATGAAAAATTTGTAGTTTTGATCCATTAGCCACAGACTTTAACCCAATGTCCCCAAGGGTATTGTAAGGTTATCTCAATAGAAAGATTTGGAAAAACGCATTTTTACGTTAGTCGCAAAAACTAAGAGTTCTTCAACTTTGAAGTTGGAACTTGAAGATGGGTTCTTCATAGGCCTCTAGGAGTGCTTGGAGCGGATTGGAACCTAAGGAAAGGAGCTAAGAATTGCTACGCGACTTTGGAATCTTGGAAATATTAAGGGCTTATAAAGGTATATTCTTGTTGTTTTAGCAATTAAGGTTTACTTATCATCAGAGCTATGGTTATTAGAAAGCATGAGTTATATAGTATGAAGTTTGATTAGTATTTTGACTATTGGAACCCTAATCCGAAATCTAGCATGTTTAGCTTTAAGATTTCAATTCAAGTCGATTATTAGTTAAGTCACATGTTGTATAAAGAAGGAAATTGTAGTTGTTGAAGTTGTTTATGGCTATATAACATGTTAGACCTTAGAACTCGAATTGGAAAAGGATTGGAAAAGACTTAGTGTTGTTGGTTATTGTGAGAATGACTAGTGAGTATTAAACTACTTCATTATGATTTGTGGGTGGAATTTTACACGTATTGTAAGGCGTGTAATCCCCTTTGTTTGATTGTTGTTTGGAGCCTTAAATGTGGCGTGTTAGTTATTGTATTCGACCTTGAAAAGGTGGCAAAATGAGTAGAAACAAAGGAAGTCGCCCGATTTTCCGTAGAATTAGAGATCGTATACTTAGTATTATTCTACGTTAGAGACTAGAGGTTGATAGTCTTGTTGTGACCATTATAGGTTGACACTTACGATTCGCTTGTGGATTTAGCGAAAGGTATGTGAACTATCTCCTCTTCTAGCATGACCCTTAAGAGAAAGAAAGTACGCCCTACTCCTTAAATGATCCATTCCTTGGTTGTATTTGGATTGCCTAAAGTAGAAATTGTTCTATGTACCTTTGATTGTTCTTTGATGTTTAAATTGTAAGTTGTATAATCCATTGCCTTAGTGAAGTTGGATTCTTAAAAGTGAAAGTATTTTACTTAAAGTACATGTAGTCCGAAAAGGAAGTGGTTTCCAAATCTTTTAAGTAGTCCCAACATCCTAAAGGTCAGTATAATGACGTTAGGGGAGTCAAAGGAGTGATTTACTTAATTGTTTTAAAAGAGGAGAAATGACATGATTTAAGAGAAGTAACTTGTTTTAAAGGAGTGAGTTACTTGAGGTTTAAAAGTAGAAGAAACTTGTTTTCTATATATTAAGAGACTTGAAGTGTTTTGAAAGTTAAGAACTTGATTTGTAGGTATGTGATACTTGGTTTTAATAGTATAAGTCTATTGGTTATAAAAGGAATGGACATGTCTAAAACCATAAAGGGTTATAACGGCTTTATGGGAAGTTGGTTATAACGGCTTTATGGAAGGTTTAAAAAGTTGTCTATTTTGAGTATTAGGCATAAGTTGCCTAGATTGTGAAAATTTGGAGTTACTTGATTTCAAGCTTTGAAATGAGTTTTCTAAAAGTGTAGTAACTTACTTTGAAAAATATACACGCCTTGATACTACGGGTGTTACTAGGCTTTACATGCGGAGAAGAGTCTTTTATAAAAGAATGTACGTACGTAGTACTTTGGCTTGATTAATTGAGAATTATTCCATGTGATGCCTTGATAAGTACTTTGGCTTGATAAATTGAGAATTTGTCTAAGTGTGCCTTGATAAGTACTTTGGCTTGTTTAATTGAGAATAATTCTAAGTGTGCCTTGATAAGTACTTTGGCTTGTTTAATTGAGAATAATTCTAAGTGTGCCTTGATAAGTACTTTGGCTTGATTAATTGAGAATTATTCCATGTGATGCCTTGATAAGTACTTTGGCTTGTTAATTGAGAATTATTCTATTTGTGCCTTGATAAGTACTTTGGCTTGATTAATTGAGAATTTGTCTAAGGTGCCTTGATAAGTATTTTGGCTTGCTAAATGAGAATTATTCTATGTGTGCCTTGATAAGTACTTTGGCTTGTTTAGTTGAGAATTGCCTATGTGTGCTGAAAATAGCCGGTTGTGTGTTATTGGTATATCAGTCGTTTTGGTCATTCCGGGTTTGTATTTGGATATTCGTGGATTTGCTACCCACGATGCGGCGAATACCTCACGCGGGTCCGTGGGACTTACGCGGGTGAAATAGTCCCGTGCGGTCCGACTATCGCGAGAATACCACGCGAGTCCGTAAGGGCTTATGCGGGTGAAATAGTCCCATGCGAGAATACCTCCACGCGGGTCCACGCGGTCTACGCGGGTGAAATAGTCCCGAGTAGGATGGCTAAATGATCGCGAGCGGATGGTCTGTTTTGATCACGAGCTTCTATTTTATATTGTAAGGATACTCCGTTTACTCTCATTGTTAGTAAGGCACAATGTGCTGTAATTTGATTATCATACATGTCCGGATTTGTTTGTGTTACCCTATGGTCATGCTTTTACGATGTGGGATTCCGGGCATGAGACCACGAGGTATTTAGGACACAGGTGGGACTTGGTGTTCATGTATCCTTATTGGTGTTATTACATCATGATGAATCGGAAGGATTCCACGGCATGATTGATATTATGGGCGTGAGACCCATAGTTATATTTGAGTAGTGACTTTGAGGGCTGCGTCACGACGATATGACCTTATGTGTTATGCATCGTAGGTTGGCTATCGACATGTCTCTGTTTTGTTTAGGATTATGATTTTATTACAGCATTTCATCGCTCACATACTTGGTACATTCTTCGACCTCCTGAAGGCTGCGTAGTTTAGGTGCCTTGATTTGGTGATCGCAGCAGGACCGCCGTAGTTTTGGATAGCTCCTGCTTGAGTTTATCATTTTGGTATAGTTCCATGTCACAGGCTTTTGTGATTACGGGGCCTTGTCCCGTCATATTTCATAAAACTCTAGAGGTCTGTATTCATATGGGATTGGACTGTACATTGTAGTTGTCTTTTATTATGTATATTATATGGCACCTTTTCGATTTGCCTTGAACGCACGTTGGTTTAAAAAAATGATGAGGTGTTATTAAATTTCCAGCTTTACTTAGTTGTTAAGGTAGAAGGTGCGGGTAGGGCACCGCCACGCCCGGGTAGTGGTATCAGGCGGTCGATCCTCGGAATGTCTACGTGATCTGTGTGAGTCTTGATTATCGGTGTGTTGCGCGCCACACCCATAAACGTGAGGCTACAGGATATTTAGGAGTTGGTTTCTATTCTTCTCACTCTAGATCGTGCCTGAGTGTGTTAGTAAGGTAATTCCTCTCGACGTAATTTTGTGTTCTGCTTATGCCTCGAGAGGCAAGGGCAAAGGAGTAGCGAGAGCTACTAGTCGACTCAGAGTTGATAGGGCTTGTGCCTGTGGTATCTGGATGTTGGCAGTTCTTCTACGCTGTTTTGTAGCCTCAGGAGACTTTGGTCATGAAGGAAGCCATTATGTTATTGACCAAGATAGCAGCGATTTCATGTGAGGTTATTCGCATGCATGCATGGTAGAGGGAGATCTGCGTAAGAGGCTAGACCGGTTGGTTATCGGTGAGTTTTGGACGCCTCGGGAAGTGAGATATTCGTCCACCCTACCCAAGACATATCGGTGGGATATTGGACCCCACAAGGTATTTAGGAGCCGGTCTGAGCTCCACGGGTCGAGGTTCTCAAAGGAGCAGAGGATTTTCTCAGTCGAGGCCACATATTCCTTAGTGTTCCCATTGTAGTAAGCGTCATTTGGGGAAATGCCGTCATGGCACAGGTGTTTGTTTTTATTGTGGCCGTCCGGGCCATATTCTGAGGGTATGTCCTTTTAGAAGAGGCACCGGTGGGGTGGCTCGACTTACGAGGCCGATGGTTGATTCCCTTTCCTCCACAGCTGTACGTCCCCCAGGGCAGGGTGTTCAGATGTTAGCCAGCCGTGGTAGAGGTCAGGGTGGGGTTTATAGTTCTGGCGGTCCTTCGAACCGCAGAGATGACGTGAGGCGGGATCGACAGCGACACCGGTGTATAGTTCGATTCTTTTGAATCATAAGTGCATTGTTAGATTCAGATTTTGCCTTAGCGTATATGTTTTCCCTTTGTTGCTAGAGTTGTAAAGTGATAGTACCCCAGAGGTAGGGATACTTTGATTAGTAGAGTGAGAAGTTAAGAATATTGACAAGAATGGTAAGTGAACTGAGACTATAGTTGTGTAGAGTTCACAAGTTGTAATTACCCCATATAAGTGTAAGACCGATAGGGAAGGATGTATAGTAGAAATACTTTGGCTTATGTGACGAACCTCTAGTGAATAGGGGATAGGGTAAGAAGTACCTTGAGATAAGAGAAAGATTTATTTCAGACTAAGAATGAGAAGTTAAGTGTGGCAATGAGTCGGGTTATGGACTCATTTCGGGTCAGCCGATAGTATGGAATGGGGTGATGTCAGTTAGAAATGGTCCCGCTAGGTGATAGGGTCACGAGGGTGCTAGGCCCAAGTCTAGTTGATTGTGGTACGAGTTTGTGGATGCGTTCCACCGGAACTAGGTCGTAAGGACCGAGAAGAGCCTTAACGGGAATGTAAGTAACTATATGGCCAAGTTTGGATAGTAACTCCAAGGGTTGGAGAAGAGAAACAGAATTTGAGATTTTGTACGTGTACTAGATGAGTTTGAAAGTACGAGAAAGTATGTCAAGTAAGGAAAGAAAGGAACCTCTAAGGATCTCGTGTTCTAGGAGACTGTAACCTTCGAGTTTGTGAGAAGGGGTAGCGGACGGAAGGTCCATTATTATGTTCACGTATGTTGTGGTGGCCATGTGTGGCATCGTTGGTCTTGTGCATGTTTTGATTGATAGGCATAGTATAGAGTTTATGCCGGAGTTTGTATAGCTTGGCAACCGACTAAGAACATTCGGGGACGAATGCTTCTAAGGGGGGAAGAATGTTACACCCCGTAAGTCGGGACATGTATAAGAGAATGCGAAGGAAACAAGACTTGGAAATTAGTACGAAAGGAAGAATTGTTTTTCCGACGGAAAATCTTCCGGACGACGGAAAGGAAAAATGCTCGTTGTTGAGAATTGGATTCTCAAAAGACAATATTTGTAAAGTATGGAACTTATTAACACTATGGAGATTTATTTTTACGGATTTGGTCACGTGGGGCCCACCCGAGGAATTTTACATTTTGGGCCCACGCAGGTTCTGAATTTTATGGACGAATGAGAGGGAGACACGTGGCACTCCTTCCACATGGCTTGGTCGAAATTGTGTAAGGGCAAAATGGTCATTGACCTTGCACGTACGTTGGTTTTAAAAAAAAATGATGAGGTGTTATTAAATTTCCGCAGTTTACTTAGTTGTTAAGGTAAGGTGTGTAGGGCACGGTTCGGTGTGACATATAGCTGCAGGAAAGTGCCCGATTTTCCATAGAATAAGAGAACCCTCTGTTTAGAATATCCTGAGAATAGTCTAGGCGTTGATAGGCGTGTTGACTATTATAGGTTGATACTCGCGCGACATATTCGACTTGGCGGTGGATTTCGCAAAAGGTATGTGATTCTTCCTATACTCTTGAGCATGATATTTTAAAGTATATATATAGAGACGTGTGTTAGCGAACGTAGTTGTACGACAATGTCTTTTGACTTAAGCCTGAATAATAAAGATCTTGAAGTCTTTTAAAAAAGAATTATAAATCAGTTTTGAAAGAAGAAGAATAATTGTTTTTAAAACAAGAAGCTTAAGAGTTATACTAGCTTTATGGGAAGTTAAGTATAACGACTTAAGAAAGATAAAAGGAACAGTTTACTTATGTGTTTATAAAAGACTTATATTGATTTCTGGAAAGTATAATAAGATGGTTTAATAAGTAGACATGATATGATGATATGTGTGTTAGTGTCTTGTAACGCTTGTATAAGAGGTATTCTTGTTGTGCTTATGTTGTTTAACGATAAGTCGTTATGTTAGTATTATATCACTCACCTCTTGACATGACACGGGGTTGCGCGCCTCCGACGCGGGGTAGACTGCAGGACCATGATTCGAGAATACCTCACGGGTCGGGGACCTATGCGCTACGAGTTCCGTGTTAGTGTGCGGCCTTTATGGTCATGCGGTCTATGTGGCCATGCGGACTACGAGTCCAGGATGATCTTGGGAGTAGCTACCCTCGATGCGAGAATACCTCACGCGGGCCTACGCGACTACGGAGTCCAGGATTAGGCATGCATAATGATACTATGGGCGATTACTGCCCGATCATTCGCAGCCTAGAAAAGACCGCTGCGCTTTACCTATTGTTGCTCTTGTTTATGATGGCACTATATGCGGTTACTTTAGTTGTTTTGCATATTTGTATAAATTGGTTTTAAAATGATATGATTTCATTTAAGTACTTCTGATTCGCATACTTAGTACTGTTATCGACCTCCTTGGGCTGCGTTTGCCGCAGGGTAAGGGAAGCAGTGCTAGATCCACATCCTTAGGATTTTTGCTTTGGTGTCGTGAGCTTCATCTTCTAGGAGGCTCGACTTTTAGGTATGATCTCCTGTTGTGTAGATAATTTTGTACATTCAGGGTATGGCGGCCTGTCCGCCATAGTTGTTTACTTCCTTAGAGGTCCAGAGTCCTATTGTACGGTTGGGATGTAAGCGCGATTTTATATATATATGCCGAAAAGCACTTTCTCATAAAATATGTCTCAATTACAATTGTTTCATGTCTTGTGTTTTATATTCCAGTTACTCGATGTATGACTACTTGGGTGCGGGTAAGGCACGATCCCCTAACGGGTGACAAAGTGGTATCGCAGCGATTAATCCTCGGAAAGTGTCTGACCGTATCTAGTAAGTCTTGATTATCGGTGTGTTGTGCACACCAATAATCGTGAGGCTATAGGATATTTAGGATTGGTTTTCATTCTTCTCACTCGAGATCGTGCCTTAGTGTTATAAGTTGGACCTCTAACGTATTCCTTTCTATAATTATGCCTCCACGTAAGGCAACCCGCCCGGCGGCAAGGCACCGAGGGAGTGCGCAGTGGGACACCGAGTCACGAGGCTCACGACGCCGCCGTCCCAGCGAGGTTTAGGCCGATGAGACCAAGATGGCCCGATCGGCTAGATCGTGACGCGCGAGATAGGCGGATGCAGCAGCTTCCCCAATGAGCACTGTGGTTCACCCGAGATCGACGGATTTTACGAGTTGTAGCGCGAGTTCTGGTCGAGGCACGAGGATGATCCGCAGAGTTCATCAGAGGATCATGCGAGTGATCAAGGCTTGAGACCGAGTCCGTGGTCTTCACATAGTGCGTGATACCGGTCGATTGGTTTGATTAGTGGGAGTTATCTCGGGAGAGCACGCGTTACTTGGGACGAGTTCTCGGAGGCCTTTCTCACTCACTTCTTGCCTCACGGATGAGGAGGGCGCAGCCGACACTTTGCGATATTTTTTGGCCGAGACAGAGGACGCCTTAGGGAGTACAACGTTGAGTTTGATCGTTGGCTCGATATGTCCTGCGTTGGTAGCGATATGGAGGACAAGGTGCATCGCTATGTCAAGATGATTATATGGCGAGTCTTGTGCGGGTGTGGCTCTTCAAACATGGACATTACTCAGATGCAGCTCACGACCGATGCGAGAGCGTAGAGGCAGGTCTTTTGGTAGCTCGGGGTGGGCGGCCAAAGATCTAGATTTGCACCACACCGGCTGAGCACTCCGCTCCATCTTCAAAGATAGCGAGTATTCGGCAGTCGAGGCGGGACTTGAACTTCCAAGCGAGAGGTGCTAACCGTCGAGACCACCCCCCCTCAGTGGCCGATGCGGTAGATCCCATCTCGGGAGTTATGGTCCTACTTCAGGAGGTTGCTACACTTGTGGCCAGCAGGGACACTTTGCCCTGGAAGCGGCGCGAGTGGTAGGGTCACCCTCAGTTCTTTCACCGGGTCTTCTTCGTCTCCTACAGTTACTCGCCCCGGAGGGCAAGGTACTCATGGGCCAGCAGGTCGCGGCAGAGGTCGTGGCGCGGGTCCCAGTTCTAGCGGTCCTCAGAACCGCATTTATGCCTTGTCCAGCCGGCAGGATCAGGAGGCCTCACCTGATGTCGTCACAGGTACCTTATCAGTTTCTGGATTTGATGTGTATGCCTTGATAGATCCGGGTTCTACTCTGTCCTATATATCTCCCCTTATTGCTAGTAGGATAGGGATAGAGCCTGAGTCCATAGACCCTTTCGAGGTAGCTACGCCAGTGGGTGATTCGGTGGTAGCTCGGCGGGTATATAGGGCTTGTCCAGTGACCATTTGATCGTCCGACCCTAGCCGACTTGATAGAGTTGGATATGACTGATTTCGACGTGATCATGGGTATGGATTGGCTAGCTTCTTGCTACGCCAATGTAGACTGCAGGGAGAGAGTAGTACGGTTCCAGTTTCCTGAGGAGCCGGTTGTTGAGTGGGAGGGGAACACTGTATCGCCGAGGGGTAGGTTTATTTCCTACCTCAAGGCTAGGAAGATGGTGCAGAAGGGGTATATCTACCATCTCATTCGGGTGTTTGATACTGAGGCTGCGGTGCATTTTTAGTCGATTCCAGAGTCGAGAGTTCCCGGATGTGTTTCAGACGACCTCGGGTATCCTCAGGAGAGGAGATAGAGTTTTGTATCGATGTCTTTGCGGACACTCGGCTATTTCCATTCCGCCATACGAGAATGGCACTGCCGAGTTGAGAGAGTTGAAGGATCGGCTTAGAGATTTCTTTGGAGAAGCGGCTTCATCGACCTAGTGTTTCTCCCCGGGAGCGGTATTGTTCGTGAAAAAGAAGGGCGGACGCTGCGCATGTGTGTTGATTACGAGCGGTGAATAAGGTGACCATTAAACGAATACCCTTCCTGTGATTGATGATTTGTTCGACCAGTGCAGTGCGAGATGTTTCTCAAGATTGATCTGCGATCGGGCTATCATCAGTGCGAGTCGAGGAGGCGGATGTCCCTAGGATCGCATTCGGACGTGACGCATTATGAGTTCAGTGGTCATGTCTTTCGGGTTGACCAATGCTCGTGGTATTCATGGATTTGATGAACCGAGTGTTCAAGCCATTTTGGACACGTTTGTGATAGTGTTCATTGATGATATCTTGGTTTATTCTCGCCAGAGCGGGAGCATGCGAGCATTTGAGGTGTCTTTGAGTTCTCCAGACCAGTGATTACGCCAAGTTTTCCAAATGTGAGTTTTGGTTGACTTCGGTGGCTTTTCTTGGGCATATTGTCGGGGCTGATGGTATTCGGGTGGATACGACTATGATCGAGGCAGTCAGGACTTGGCCTAGACCTACTACTCCGACAGTGCGCGGCTTTACGGGCCTCGCGAGTTATTATCGGAGGTTCGTAGAAGTTTGCTTCTATCTACGCACCATTGACTAGCCGACTCGGAAGCGGCTAAGTTTGATGGTGATGCTTGTGGCGGGGTTTCGATTCTTGAAAAGAGGCGCGACCGCCCCGTTCTTACTCTTCCGGAGGTCAGACGGTTATGTTGTGTATTGTGATCGTCGGCGTCGGGCTCGGATGTGTGTTGACGCACGGTGGGTAAGGTTATAGCGTCGCATCCCGACTTAAGAAGCATGAGGAACTACCTCACCCATGATTTGGAGTTAGCGTGGTGATTCACGCCAAGATCCGAGGCACTATTTGTATGGGGTTCATGTGGATATTTATACAGACCACAAGAGCCTCCAAGATATGTTCACCAGAGGAGGTGAACTTACGGCGAAGCGGTGGTTAGAGTTGCTTAAGGATTATGATGTCGATATCTGTACCACGGGAAGGCCAATGTTGTGGCGGATGCCCTTAGTCGTGAGTCGATTGGTAGCCTATCATATGCGTGGAGAGGAGGGGGCATGGTTCGCGATTTGCATCGCTTAGCGAGCCTTGGTGTCCGTTTGATTGATTACGATAGCGGTGGGGTTCGAGTTCGAGAGGTTGTCGAGTCTTCCATCGTCGAGAAGTGAAACAGGATTTGAGGATCCGGTTTTGGCGCTGCCGTGATACGGCTCTTCGTGAGGAAAGGTCCTTTTGAGGTAGCACTGATGGGGTGCTAAGGTTTGAGCGAGTTGTGTGTTCCGGATGTTTGAGGACTTGGCGGAGTTCTAGGGAAGCACACGGCGCGTTACTCTATCCATCCGGGTCGACCAAGATGTACCACGACCTTAGATCTATGTATTGGTGGGATGGCTTGAAGAGGGGCGTTGCGAGTTTGTGGCTCGTGCCGTGTTGTCGCAGTGAAGGTAGAGCACGGAGGCCGTGGTTTGTTGCGAGCGATAGAGATCCCGACCGGAAGTGGGAGGTGATCAACATGGACTTTATCACGTGATTACCTCGCACTCAGGAAGCATGATTCTATTTGGATTATCGTCGACGGTGTGAAATCAGCCCACTTTCTTCCGTCGGGCGACCTTTTACCGAGGATTATGCCGACTTTACATCAGAGATCGCCGATGCGTGAGTCCCTATTTCGATCATATCGCAGAGGAGCCCGGTTTCGCTAACTTCGGAGGTCTTTCCGAGAAGGGTTTAGGACGCAGTGAGCTCGAAATCGCATTCCATCCACGATGCATCGGACAGGTGGCGCCTATCCGACTCTTGAGGATATCTGCGAGCTGTGTTATTGACCGAGTGGCCGGAGGATCATTTGCCTCTAGTTGAGTTTGCGTATAATAATAGCTACCACTCCAAAGATTCGGATGGCGCCTTATGAGGCCTTGTATGGGAGGAAGTGCAGATCGCCGATAGGCTGGTTCGATGTGGGCGAGTGCGATTAGTGGGACGATTTGGTGCAGCGGCGATGGATAAGGTGAAGCTTATCCAGAGCGGTTCTTGGCGGCTCGAGTTGAAGTCATACGCAGATCATCGCCGTCGGCATCCGAGTTCGAGGTTGATGATTGAGTTTTCTGAAGGTGTCACCCATGAAGGTGTGATGAGATTCGGGAAGAAAGAAACTTCGGCCCAGTACATTGGGCGTATCGATTGTCCGCAGGTAGACAAGGTTGCCTATGAGTTGGATCTGCCGTCCGTCCGGAGGCGATGCATCCGTGTTTCATGTTTCTATCTTTGAGAGATGTATCGGGGATCCATCTAGAGTGCATCCGATTGACGATGTCCAGGTGACCGAGGGGTTATCGTATGAGGAGATTCCCATAGCGATAATCGATCGTCAGGTTAGGCGTCTGCGGACCAAGGATGTGGCTTCCGTCAAAGTCTTGTGGCGGAACGAGCTCAGGGAGGAGATGACGTGGGAAGCTGAGGAGGACATGAGGCAGAAGTATCCTCACCTATTCCCCACACCTCCAGGTAACTCACTTTCCTACTTGTAAATTTTCATTGTCATATTTGCCTAAGTGTTGTTTTGTGGCCGTATGTGGCATTTGCAAACTGTTTTAGTTATGAAGAACCTTATCGTTAACTGTCTTAGGAAGGAACATTCGGGACGAATGTTTCTAAGGAGGGGAGAATGTTATACCCCGTATTTCCAGAGTATGTACGTGAGGACGTACGTACAAAAGTTTAGCCTTAGTTAGACACTTTGGACGAAAATATTGTGCACACCTATCAAAAAGAATCGTTTTTCGACGAAACGTTTTACAAAACTTGCGAAGGGAAAATTACGGCTATGCCATTTATATGTTTTGCGGATTTTTCCGAGAGACGAAATATTTTGGACCAACGAGAGGGTGACACTTGTCACCCTCAAGTGGACGGCAAACATGGGCTTGTTTGGACGATTTTTGTGGCTTTCCTTTGGTCAAGGTTAGGTAGGATATTTTGTGTAGTAGATGGATAAGGACACTTGGGTAAATCCTCACCCTACACTTGCATAGCACTTGGCTTCATCTTGGCCATTGGTTGGCCTATAAATACCCCCCTAACTTGAAGGTTTTCTTCATCCACAAATCACTTCTCCAAGTCTTGAAAATTCCCTCCCCTCTCTTGTAGTGTTTTCGTCCAACACTCCCCCTCCCCCTTGTGAAGGCCCTTGGCCGAAACACCCCCCCCTCTAGCCTAGTAGCTCTAGCCGAAACCCCCCCCCCCCCTTGGTAGAAAGTTGTCTTCCAAAGTATAGTTACTATTCCAAAATACCCTAGCCCAAATCCCTTATAGTATTTTAGTAGAAGTTGTGTAGAACTTCTAAGGGCTTCTTGGAGCTATCGGAGCGTACAAATTAGGAGCTAAACCTTGCTCAGGATCGACATTTTTACTTGGATAATTTTGGGCTTATCGAGGTAAATACTCTTGTCCTTCTATTGTAATTGGATATTACACATAAGAATAGTTAAGACTTGAGTATAAGAATAGAATTGAACTGTAATCACAGTAGAAGGATATTACAGAATAGAATTGAACTGAAAATTACACTGAAGGATAGTACAGAAGAGTATTAAACTGAAATCACATCAGAAGTTTAATAAGGAAGAATTGAACTGTACTTACATAGGACTGTATTTACAGTAGACTTGTATAGCTTACCGGGTAGGGAAGTGCTGCCCGATTTTTCGTAGAATAAGAGAACCCTCTGTTTAGAATATCCTACAGAATAGTCTAGACGTTGATAGACGTATTTGACTATTATAGGTTGATACTCTGCGCGCGACATATTCGACTTGGCAGGTGGATTTCGCCGAGAAGGTATGTGATTCTTCCTATACTCTTGAGCATGATATTTTAAAGTATATATATAGTACGGTAGACGTACGTGTGTTAACTGAACGTAGTTGTACGGCAATGTCTTTTGACTTAAGCCTGAATAATAAAGATCTTGAGGTCTTTTAAAAAAGAATTATAAATCAATTTTGAAAGAAGAAGAATAATTGTTTTTAAAACAAGAAGCTTAAGAGTTATACTAGCTTTATGGGAAGTTAAGTATAACGACTTAAGAAAGATAAAAGGAACAGTTTACTTATGTGTTTATAAAAGACTTATATTGATTTACGGAAAGTATAATAAGATGGTTTGATAAGTAGACATGATATGATGCTATGTGTGTTAGTGTATTGTAACGCTTGTATAAGAGGTATTCTTGTTGTGCTTATGTTGTTTAACGATAAGTCATTATGTTAGTATTATATCACTCACATCTTGACATGATACCGGGGTTGTCGCCTCCGATACTGGGGTAGACTCAGCGGATGCAGGACCATGATTCGAGAATACCTCATGCGGGTCCAGGGACCTATGCGAGCTACGAGTTCCGTGGTTAGTGTGCGGCCTTTATGGTCATGCGGTCTATGTGGCCACGCGGACTACGAGTCGGGGATCGATGCAGAGTAGCTACCCTCGATGCGAGAATACCTCATGCGGGCCTAGGTGGCTATGCGGACTACGGGAGTCGTGATTAGGCATGCATAATGATACTATGGGCGATTGGCCCGCTTGATCATTCGCGGCCTAGAAAAGACACATTGATTTACCTATTGTTGCTCTTGTTTATGATGTGGCACTATGTGCGGTTACTTTGGTTGTTTCGTGCATATTTATATAAATTGGTTTTAAAATGATATGATTTCATTTAAGTACTTTCTGCTTTCGCATACTTAGTACTGTTATCGACCTCCTTGGTGCTGCGTTCATGCCGCAGGTAAGGGAAAGCAGGTGCTAGATCCACATCCTTAGGATCTTTTGCTTTGGTGTCAGGAGCTCCATCTTCTCCGGAGGCTCGACTTTTGGGTATGATCTCCCTGTTGTGTAGATAGTTTTGTACATTCGAGTATGGCGGGGCCCTGTCCGCCATAGTTGTTTACTTCAGAGGTGCAGTAGTCCTATTGTACAGTTGGGATGTAAGCGCGATTTTTATATATATATGCCGAAAGGCACCCTTTTCTCAGATAAAATGTGTCTCAATTACAATTGTTTCATGTCTTGTGTTTTTATATTCAGCTGATTACTCTGATGTATGACTACTTGGGTGCCCGGGTAAGGCACCAGTCACGGGCCCCGGAACGGGTCGTGACACATATCTTGTGGGTCACTTTATAAAAAAAAAATTGAGGTAACTGCTTTTGGATTTGTTTATATCCATGGAGGTTGCCTTATCGGCTGACCTAATATTTATTTCATTATTAAGTTTTTGTATGTTCCGCTGATTATCTCTGATGTATACCTGTAAGGGTGCCTGTGTAGGGCACCGATCGCGAGCTTGGGTGGTCGTGACAAAAAGTGGTATCGAAGCGCTTAGTCCTCGGAAAGTGTCTACTGGCCGTGTCTAGTAGAGTCTTGATTATTGATGTGTTGTGCACCATCTATAATCGTGAGTGCAGACATTTAGGATTTGTTTCCATTCTTCTCTCTGCGAGATCGTGCGGTAGAGTCGCATCTACTAGGTGAATCCTCTCGACCTATTCTTATGTATCGCTTATGCCTCACGGAAGCGACCGGGCCGAAGGGCAAGGCAAGAGCAAGAGTTGTTAGTGGTACACGAGGATTTCTAGAATCAGCCCGGACTATGCCTGAGGTTATGGGGGGATCGGCGAGTTCAGCCACGCCGACAGTATTAGAGGCGAGAGCGCGATTGCAGGAGGTTCCGGTACCTGAGCCTCCAGTTCCACAGCCAGGGGCTGAGTATAGAGATTACGGAGAGCAGATCCGGTTATTGACTAGCATTGTGGCAGGGCAGCGCCGACAGGAGCCGGTAGCTAACCCTAGAGCCGATAGTTTGAGGATTCGGGACTTTCTGAGTTGTAATCCACCCGAGTTCTATGGTTCGAAGTTTGAGGAGGACCCTCGGGAGTTCATTCGGCAGGTGCAGCGGACTATGCAGGTGCTTAGGGCCTCGGAGACGGAGTCCGTTGTGTTAGCTTCTTACCGGTTACGCGATATTGCGTTGAACTGGTTTGAGTCGTGGGTGTTGTCTAGAGGTGTGGGTGCTCCTCCAGCTGTTTGGGATGAGTTCACGGAAGCCTTCCTCGACCACTTTTTGCCTCCTGAGACGAGGAGAGCCCGCCTGGATAGGTTCTTGGCATTGAGACAGAATGGGAGGACCATCAGAGAGTACAACCTGGAATTTGACTCATTGGCCAGGTATGCACCCACTATTGTGGCGGATATGGCGGACAGAGTTCACCGCTATGTGATGGGGCTAGACCGTTATATGGTTCTTGCGTATGCAGGAGTAGCTCTTCACCCGGTATGGATATTGCCGAGATGCGAGCTTATGCGAGGATTGAGGATAGGGAGAGAGAGCGGCCAGTTGATCCACCAAGAGGCGGGCAGCAGAGTTTCAGGATAGTTTTCGAGGCGGACAGCCTCAGCAACAGGCTAGGTCTACATTTCAGCCGACGCAGAGTGCTCTTTCTCGGCCTTCTGGCGGGTGGTTTGACCGCCAGGATATTCGAGGCGGAGTGGCTCGGGGCTCTTCAGTTCCAGATGCGGGGATAGTAGCTGGAGGCCACCTTTGCCTCGGTGTGGTTCTTGTGGTAGAGCTCATTTTGGGAATGTCGGACTAGTCGACAACTTTTTATGGTTGCGGCCCAACAGGGCCATTTGGCAAGGACCGTCCGACAGGTGGTGCGGTGGGGTAGCCGATCTATTGGGTCAGTTGTGGGTTCTTCGCCTTCAATGGCTAGGCAGGATGTTCATGCACCAGCAGGCCGCGGCAGAGGTCGTGGTAGCAGTTTCCAGTTTTAGCGGTCCTTTTACCCGCCTATGCGATTACAGGTATATTTTTGATCCTTTAGAGACTTGTATGCATGATAAAGTTGTTATATGTTAAGTGTCATGAACGGATTATATTGAGACTATGTATGTATGCTAGAAGTAGGTGGGAAGTACGATAAGAGAAGCATTTTAGGCCTTGAATGGGAGTAGACATCTTAGGGTCATAAGTGGCATAATAAAGTTCCATTAATTGTAAAGTACGAGGAGTATTAGATTGACTCCAAAAGAACATTCGGGGACGAATGTTTCTAAGGAGGGAAGAATGTTACACCCCGTAAATTCAAGAGGATAAGTTAAGAGCGTACGAAAGGAGAGAAGATTTAAATTTGGAAACTTAGGTTGGCAAAAGGTTGTGGGCAGACTTTCAGTCAACTTTGGAGCGGTATATCTCCTAGTTCCTTAGGAGTTTTGAGGAGTTTTAAAAGACTAGTATGAAGGTTGTTGAGTCTAGTTTCCAACGCAACAAACCACTCGTCGATTGGACATCGGGGTAGGAAGTTACGGGCGTTAGAAGTTCTGTGGGCTGACGCAGAGGACAGATTTTCCCAGCAGGCGTCGCAGCGCCGTCAGCAGGGCCGCGGCGCCGATAATTCTGAAAATCCTTTGAGGTTGCAGCGCCGCGGTGCCGGCTGCAGGGCCGCGGCGCCAAGGCGGGATTTTACGCAGAAAGGGGCGAAAAACAGGGGATATTTTGATAGAAGGCCTATGGGAGGGTGACAAGTGTCCCTCCCATCTTTTTGACCAAAGGAGGGTCTTATTTTAGGGCCAAGTCTTCAAGACTTGGCCATTTGCAAGGGTTTCCCTAAGAAAAATCCCTCTCCTCTCTCTCAAATTGATGAACCCCGGTAAGATTTTTGGAAAGGCTTCAAGAAGAAAAGTGTTGGTAAGCTTGTAGAGGGTTCGTGTGGGTAATTTTAAAGCGAAGAAGATTTCGGAAAGAGGGCTTCTTGAGGTAAAATCTCCACCTTCTTGTGTAATTGAAGATTTCAAGTTATAGTAGTTAAGAAATGAGCCTGAGGCTGTTATATTAAAGTTTGAAAAGATTTGGGTCTTGTCGTCTTGTTGAAAACCGAAAATGGGCATGTTAGCCACTCATGTTGTAATCAATTCGGTTGTTAGCTAAAAATCGTTGCATGTTATAAATATGAGGGTATATAATTGGTTATGATTTATATAACATATTGGAATAACGAGTCGGATTAAGAGGAAATTGAAAGAAAATTGATAATTGTTGTGATATTGTAGCCGAATGTGGCTTGGAATTATTGGATTGTTTTGTATTATTGTGGGGCAGAATTTTACGCGTGCTGTAAAGGCGTGTAATCCCCTTTTGGTTAGCTGAATTGTTGTTCCTTAAATGTGGCGTTTGGTTATTGAATTCGTACCTTGAAAAAGGTAGAAAAGTGCGTAGAAACAAAGGAAGTGCTATCCAATTTTTCCCGTAGAACAAGGGACTTTACATTAGAATATTCTACGTTGAAGCTAGAAGCTAATAGACATATTATGGTCATTATAGGTTAACAACTACAGACGACATATTGGACTTGGCAAGTGGATTAAACAGAAGAGGTATGTGGAAACTTTCTTATCTCTTGAGCATGAGTAGCTATAACTGTATGGTACGGTAGACGTACGTGATTTAAATGAAGTGAAGTCATTTGATATATTTGACTTGTTTTAAGGATGTCTAGTTGGTTGAGTTAGAGAATTAACTCACGTGTCCTTAAGGAAGAGTTATAAGAATGGTTTATCCTAATAAGGTAGACAAGGATTTCTTGACATGAATAAGTATAGAATACTGGATTTGGGAAGTATTGATTCTTGAACTATTCCAAAGATAAGAGACCTGATTCCTAAGTTAAGATATTTGAAGTATTTTGAAAGTAGTGTAACTTGAATTGAAGTATGAGCCTCTTGGTTATAGAGAGAACAAAGTTGTCTAAGACATAAAGAGTTATAACGGCTTTATGGGAAGTTAGTTATGACGGCTTTATGAGAGGATAAGGATGTCTTAGTTTCTAATGCATAAAGTTAGTATAACGGCTTTATGAGAAATTGGTTATAATAACTTTATGGAAGGTTAAAGGAACGATTTTTCTCGAGTAGATAAACAATGATAAAAGAATGGATGCTAAGAAAGGCAATTTGATTTAAAGACATCAATTGCTTAAAGTTTTAAATGAGGGTCACTTGATTTAGAAGCCCGAAGCATATTTCTAATAGTATAGTGGCTTGTTTGAAATGTAGATAAGCCTTGATACTACGGGTGTTAGTATCTTGGGGTCTTATGTGGAAAAGGGATCTTGGAAAGAATAGAAATACATAGTACTTTGGGTTGAAATTCCCCGGACTTGTTAAGTGATATGGAAAGTGCCTTAATGTCATAAAATGAGATCCATTTTGTATGTAATGAAAGTCTAAAGAAGTTATGAACTTACTTGGACGTACCGTCAGTGATGGAGGATTCCACGGGTATGCTTCCATTACCTTATTATGAGTCTACCGGGACGTACCGACAGTGATGTGGGATTCCACGGGTATGCTTCCATGGTCTTAGTATGAGTTTACTGGGACATACCGTCAGTGATGTGGGATTCCACGGGTATGCACCGTGGACATGCTTACGATGAGGGATTCCGAGGCATGTAGTTTGAGGGGTAAGAGTATATCTGAGGGGTAAATCCCCAAGATAGTTATACCACCTTCTCCAGGGTAAGAGTATATCTGAGGGGTAAATCCCCAAGATAGTTATACCACCTGCTTCAGGGTAAGAGTATAATTGAGGGGAAAACCCCCAAGATAGTTATACCACCTGTTTCCGTGGATTTGCTACCCACGATGCGAGGGATACCTCATGAAGTCATGTACCCGAGATGAGGGATTCCACGGGCATGAGATATATATATGTATGTATTGTCTATGTGTACGCCGACAGTGAGGTAGGATGCCACGGGCGCGTCACATGGTTGTATTTTACTCTTACGGCTGTCGGCAGTGACGGGGGGATTCCACGGGCAGAGGATATAGATTTATGTGTTGTGTGTGTGTACGCCGACAGTGAGGTAGGGTGCCACGGGCGCGTCACATGGTTAGATTTTACACCTAGCGGTCGACAGTGATGGGGAATCCCACGGGCGTGCTTTGATATTTGAGGGTTGGTGTTCATAGCCCTGGTGTGACTATCGTTCATATGTGGAAACAGGCTGTACAAGGTAAAAATTGACTTTCATTAATTCTACTTCAGTAAGGCACAGTGTACTGTTAATTGGGTTATCATATATGTCTTCAGCTGTATTTTTTTTTACTATTATGATTTAAATTACAGTACTTTCAGTTTTGCATACTTGGTACATATTTTGTACTGACCTCCTTCGGGGGGCTGCGTTCATGCCGCAGGTTGAGGTACATAGCTTGTTGATCCGCACTCCTAGGATCACGGTTCAGTTCTCAGAAAGCTCCATTTTCTCCGGAGGCTTTGTCTTTGGTATGGTTCCCTGAAGTGGTTGACTTTTGTACATTCAGGGGTATGGCGGGGCCCTGTCCCGTCACAGTTGTTATATAAACTCTTAGAGGTCTGTAGTCATATCTTGTGGGTCACTTTATAAAAAATAAAATTGAGGTAACTGCTTTTGGATTTGTTTATATCCATGGAGGTAGCCTTATCTGCTGACCTAATATTTATTTCATTATTAAGTTTTTGTATGTTCCGCTGATTATCTCTGATGTATACATGTAAGGGTGCCCAGGTAGGGCACCAGTCACGGACTCGGGGTCGGGTCGTGACACATGGGTGATTTGAAGTTTGTACAAATAGAGGGGGGAGACAAGTACGTTGTGATCTTCATTGATGATACTTCAACGTATTGTATCCTTTGTTGTAGAACAAAGATAAAACGAGTCAGAAGCGCCGCGGAGCCGTACAGGACTGGGGTGCCGCCAGCTAACGCCGCGACGCCGGCAATGTCAGAAAATTCTCTGAAGTTTCTGAGCCACGACGCCTCCCTGCAGGGCCGCGGTTCCGGCGACGCCAGAAACTCTCTGAAGTTTCAGCGCTACGACGCCTCCCTGCAGGGCCACAGCGCTGACCAGGTCAAATTCATGAACGGCGGCGCCTCTCAGGCAGGGTCGCGGTGCTTCAGAAACAGAAGTTGGAAATTCTACGGATTGAGAAATTCGTAGTGATAGAGGGGGAGAACGCGAAACATCATTTATCAAATGATTGTTCCTTACTCACCTCAGACTAACGGTGCTAGCCAAGCGCAGATCCGTACGCCCGAGACATGTGGGGCAAGGCGATTCTTACCGCTAATGCGATTCTTAATAGAACTCTGCTTAAGGATAAGAATAATCCTCCATGTGAAATATGGAAAAAATCTCATATACAAATGTTGTGATATGGGATAGTGCGGAAAAAGGTTGAAACACCTAAGCCAAAAATAGGTCGAGTTGGACCAAAGACTGTAGAGTGCATATTCACTGGATCTGCAAACAACAGTAGTGTGTTTCGCATCTTGTTGTCAAAGAATGCTGAATTCTTTGAAGTTATCTTTCCTTGAAGAGGAAAAAGAAGTAATTGCTCGAGGTTAACAAGAATCCGCGAGGGCCTGATTATACGGAACGAGACGTTCCAAATCTACAAGACTCGGAAGTTGCTGACTATTCAGAACTTAATGTTCCAGATCTACAGAACTCAGGAATTCTAGATGTTGAACCAAACCAGAGCAAAAGAGGGGACAAAGACTTGTTCCAAGCTTTCTAGCTTGTATGGTTGAAATATACCATGGACAATTAACAAAGAATTATCAATACAAAAAGTATCACTTTGGAAAGAAGCTAAAAACAGATAAATAAATTCCGTCAGATAGAACCATGTTATGGTTGATCTTCCTCCGGGAAAAAAACCTTTGGGTTGTAAAATTGGATACTCGAGTTGAGTATACATTATATGAATTTATTAACGGGTATAAGCTACCGGGACATGTGTTCCTATGTGAATAGCTTAGACATCCAGGGTCATCACAGTCTTGCGTGACATAGATGTCGAGATAGCTTTCCTAACCGGAGAGTTGGTTTTGAGGACTGTTGGGCTTCTTCCTGAAATTCCTTATAGTCCCGGAAATGTCTACATTTTGGTCCTGGAAGTTTCAGATAGAACATAAACAATGAATCTGACTACAGAAACATTGAATCTGATGTTAGAAAGTCAATAGTTGGAAAACCAAAAGTCCAAAAGTGGAAGAAGAAAGTAATACGGAACAACCCGAGGGGTCTGAGGTTCCAGGAAAGAGAAGAAAGTCTGTCGGCTTGTCAAATCTCTGTGCGAACTGAAATAAGCCCAAAGTTTTGGCACTAAACATTTGATTGTACTCTACTATCGAATGGTATCTCCTCAAATGTATGTTTCTACATGAAAGGATATGGGTATTGCAGATGACATCTTAGGAGTTGGAATCCCTAAGACATCTAACGGACTGGTCTAATTCCAACTCCTCTGTGAGGAGCTTGACAGTCTCGTTGAAGTCACCAATGGATTTAAATCATAGTATTTATTAGAATCATGGTGCACCCATATGCCAGGAGGGATATGCTCAGGTCACACTGCAAATGACCTGGTATCGGTTCATAAAGAAGATCAGTTGAACTAAGGTTCACTTGTAATTTTGGAAATGATCAACAGAAGGCGTTAAATCAGATGTGATGACATCTGAATTATTTGCTTATCTATGATATTCTGGATGTCCAGTGGTTCTGGGAGAACAATATGATGCAAATTGGACATAAGACCTGAAGAACACCAATGTGCATGGTGTGTCTTAGGAAAATCCTCTAAGAAAATCTTGCATCGGACGATTCATGATGGAATCGGAGGTCATGGCTCTGCACAAAGCATGACAAGAAGTTGAGTAACTTCACGACCTCTTAGAGGATGTACCTTCTTGGGAGTAACTCGTGGCTGCTCTAGTTTGACATTGTGAGAGCACGAATGACGGTGTCTGTACATACTTATCGCAGACATAAAATCATATGGCAGTTGATCGGGTGACACATCCTTGATTACAAATCGAAGGATATACCGGACCCTTTAAAGATAAAGGGTTACCCACAGATCAAGATGTCTTCCTGTCTAGGGAATTTGCTTAAAACCCAATCAATAAGAACCAATATAGTGGACACTCAACCTTACAAACTGGAGATCCCAAGAATAAGGTTCAATGGAAAAACTAAACTGTAAAGGTTCAGTTGAGCGCTTCGGTGGAAGCAAGAGCACTTCGGATAACGATTTCTTCTTAAGAAACATAATCCAAGACCGTTTCCGTGATAGAAAAAAGGTGCTACCTGTAGAGGGGTAAAGGATAAGTTTCCAAATCTTTAATAATCCTCAATAATTGAGGTTAGATTGGGGAAAACTTTTAATGGTTCATAACGCTTGTGAAGATAGGCATTGCAGGATACCTTATAGGAGAACACCTATTTAAGTGCGAGGAAATGCCACCTCAAATGAACACACTTAAGAATCCAAGGGTGTCCACGGACCACGATGGACAAAACACAAAGAAGGATTGAGTAGGAAAGGTGTTGTGTTGATACCATTGTCTTGGAATATACTAAACATCGACGGTTCAAGACATCACGTTCACTGCACAGTAAATATGTCCGATGGTACTCTACTATGGAAGGTTCAAAGCTCCGGCTACCTATCCAGATGCAACATTGATCCGCCAAAAAGATTGTTGAAAGAAGGCACCATGTGTGTGCACCAAAATCTCTTCCAAGAGGGGATTGTTGGAAATTTGCCTTTGGTGGAGGTTGGGTCCGCCCATCTTCAATGACTTAAACATCATGGTTCCATATGTTGGAGAAACTTGTTTTTTACACGTGTTTAATCTACTAAGTGAGTAGATGACCGTAGGGCCAAGAATCATCAAATTCCGTTGAGAAATGGAAGAGATATTGGTCCACGAAGTAAGGTGTTTGAGACATGGAAGAGTGGTGTGTGACAAATCAACCACATCGGTAGGAAAGGGAAGAATTGTTCATGTTATAAGTCTCTAAACTGAATAAGGGATTGAGACCCCAAGGGGTAACCCATGTGTTTGAAGGAGGGAGGACCTAGGTGTGCTTGGGTTCAAGACTAGGCCCACATGCGTGCCACCGCCACCCGCCCGGTCCGGGTTGGGTCGTGGGCTGTGATATTATCTTTTTGGACCCCAAACTTTATTATAATTACAGTTTGGTCCCTGAAGTTTCTGGAAAGCGCCGGCGCCGCGGCACCAGGCTGCAGGGCCACGGCGCCAACTCTCAGGAGTTTTGGCGCCGTGGCGCCAGCCTGCAGGGCCGCGGCGCCAAGGGCGTTTCAGAGGTTTAATGTCACATTAAGTGGTGGAACGTTGGGCTATTACTCCTTAACGTTTTGGCTCTTCATTGAGCCTCTTAACAACCCTCTTAATAGTCATTAACCCCATTAACACCTCCTCCATCCATAAACACTATATAATCAAGCCTTATTCCAGATTTGAGGAGAGACATACAATATAATACATTGAACACATAATATATGAGATATTATACACAAGAGAAGTACTCCCTACACTTGGATGATTTCAGGTTTGATGAAATCTCTTCCTTTTTTGCAATCTTACACACTCAAAGATCCTTCTATTCTAGCGAACACTTGAGTTCCCTTTGCTCATTTGTTTGATTGTTGTTTTATCTTGGGAGATAAGTTGTCATTACACCGTTGAAAGGATATACGGGGCAATATTATCTTAAGGATAGATTGAGAATTCAATCGACTCAGCAAACCAATTATCTTGTCATATTTCCAGATTTCTAAACATATTGTTGTTGTTATTCTCTAGGGGCTTGCTGCAGTTTTAACAAGGATCTCAAGATTTTAAGCAGTATCAAAGACCAAAGATTAGGGTCATCAACATTTATTGATATTGTGACAACTGATGTTAGGCTTCAAGCCTATTATATTGGAATTGTAATTGTTTATCATTTCTAAGCACTAGTGATAGTTGTACACTATTCCCATACATCCACTGTAATATCCAACAAAAAATTCACTATATATCCTTAAAGAATTTAATTACTCGTAGTATCCGAGGTATAAAAATATTTTATCCCAAAATAGAACATAGTATACCTTACTAAAATAGTGGTATCTCAACTTTGACAACGTCCGGACCCAAAGGCCCGAGCAAATCACACAACTAATTAAGAAAAAAGAAAAAGACTTTCAGTCCAAAAAATTTATCAATAGCAAAATCCAGTCGAGTGATGAGGCTAGTCATGACGGCACGAGAGCTTGGCATCTTACCAACTCTTTCAGCTAGAAGAGAAGTGTTTTTCTTTTATCCCCAACAAATTCCTTTCCTTCTTCCTAAGTGGGGCAAAAGTCCCTTAGGAATAAAAGAATCGCACTCCTTTTTCTTTTCTTTTTGTTGAACAAGAAATTATGATATTACAACTTGAATCACATATATCATAAATTGATTTAAAAGTGATTAAACGTACATAATTTTATGCACCGCAACTATATCTTAAATGAGATCGAAAAATCGGTTATTTGCGCAGTTTGGCCACTACAAGGCTTCAATTTTCTACCTTCTCCTCCCGTCTTATTTTTAGAAAAATTGGCTAAATGCTATCTATTTTTAATATACTAATGAATTTGTCCGTGCTCCGCGAGGTTGTAGAACAACTTATTCGAGGTTGTAGAACAACTTATTAAATTATGAAGGTTCTATTTTTGAAAGTATATGTATGTCTTAGAGACAATTTGTATTATGACACAATATATTTTATACACATTCGTATATATATTAATGATGATTAATATTTTGACATTTTCATTTGTTAAATTATTAGTTAATTGTTTATAACATTCTATAAATGCATCCCTAGAGTTTACGTGTTTATTAATGATGTGAGAATTAATGTTATAACGTAACTCTTAAATTACCTCGACTAATGATCATCGAAATTGGGATATCGATGATATGCGATACGTCGACATGTGGTCTGCATCATATCCTTAGGGGATGTAGTATGTCTCACTTGCTACGAGTTATGGCAACTCATGATGGACACATGACTGCTTGTTGAAGTATTGGTATACTCTACTGATGTGTTGTTTGTTATATGTCTATAATGTCATCGGCATGTGGGAGATAAAAGTCCTTAGACTTGAGGTCAATATCACCTTGTTTACGGAGTGATGTACTTTGATCCTGTCCTAAGCTCAAATGCCTTATAGGTTGAGACACGACTTGTTTTGGATGCATTACGAAGTAGATTAAAGGTGGTATGTGAGCCAAGATTAAGATTCATTCCTTGAATATATATTCGAGTGAACACTCAGGTACTAATATGATATTAGGTTGACTAAGTCATTGGACAATGCAATAGACATGTCTGTGATATGGTCCTGTTGTCAACTAATATAGATGAGTTATAATAATCAGTTCAAATGGATAGATACTTGACAGATCCTAAGCTTGATTGAGTGTGTCATGAATGAAATTATTTTATCTTCCCACATAGAGGTTCAGTTCACATGTTTTATGTAGCTAAATTTACATATTGGGTTCGTCTTCCGGCGCAGTCTAGGAGTTCCGTGAAGATCCTAATGTAATTAGTGACAATATGTAAATGCATGAAGGGTAACACTAAGTCAAATATTTCATCGATTGAAGGATGTAATTAGAAGGAGATTAAATATATGTTCGGTTGAAGATCGGGACATTAGAAATGGGAACAAGGCTGAAAATTGGGACAGGACCGCGGTGCCGAAACGTGCATAGGTACCGCGGTGCCATTTACTCTGGGCCGCGGTGCCGACACGCTTTCGGGCAGTCTGAATTTTAGCCATCTGCTGGTCCCAGCCCACGGAAACCCTAGAAGCCTCTATTCTTAATTATAAATAGAGGGCTTCATTCTCCCATTTCACTGTACCAATTGCAAGAGACTAATATCTTCTAAAGCTCTGTCGGATTCCCTAGCATTCTTGACTTAGCAAATTACATCATAGTTTCCAGAACTTACAAATTGAGGTACGTTTGTGTGTGCACCATCGGACTACACAAAGCCTCAGATTCGCGGATTGCTATCTACATAATGTAAGTCTTCTGTCGAAGTTATTTACCTTACGCTTTGTGCTTTTACATTACATATCATACTACAGTTCGACCGCCTATGTCGGGTTTGAAATATAAATTTTTAAATTTTGTTGCGTGTACGAACTCGACGTAAACACCTACAGTGGTATCAGAGCCTGGGCTATTTCGTGTGATATGTAATGAATATTAATGATAATATGGGTTACGATTTGTTTAGATCTATATTTATGTCGTTAAAAGCTTTAAAATCCTAAATCTTTAGAACACATGGTCCTTGTGCCCTAATCTGTTAAAACAATTATGTAGTCGAGAAAATCAATCCAATAAATAACTCTTCTAACTTGATATGTGTTATCCGGCTTAAAACATGGTGCATTGAAACGAAGAACGAGAAGAAAATTGGATTTGATGGTCGATGAACATGTTGTTTAATGGTGATGGTAATACAAGTGATATATCTGAAAGATCTGGCCCTAGGTTCGGAAATTTCGAATTTTGTGATTCTGGAGGAAAGGTACCGTGGTTCCATGATGGAGTACTGCGGTGCATGCTAGGGTTTTTGTAGCAGCGCCGGAATTCCACAATGGAACACTGCGGTGCTGCCCAGATGAAGCCAGAGGCACCGCAGTCCTGTTCATGGGAGCCACGTTACTCTTTATCCAGAAGCTTAAAATTAATTTTCGGATATTCTGCCTTCGAGGCACCGCGGTGCCTGTGACGGTAATTTACGGGACCGCAGTGCCACCTGTTAGGACCGCGGTGCCTGTTAATTTTGCAGATTCCAGTAGCTCACTGCCTCAGAGGCACCGCGGTGCCACCTATTGGGACCGCGGTGCCGATGACAGTTTTGTTAAAAAAATCGAAAATCAGAAACAGACACTTAAAAGTTTCAGATTCTGAATCTGAAGTTTAAAGGTTTCAGTTTCTGAAAATAAATTTTGAATCGAACATATTTGGTCCTTCCGGGCAAATATGTAATTAAAGAAAGTTTTTGAATATTGATTTTAGGTTCTGGAAATTGCAAACATGTCCCAGAAACTTGAAAATATTTTTTGAGGTTTAAAATTATTTTTTTCTGAATTTATATGAGTTCAAAATTGAACTTTTAAATTCTTAAGAGACTAAACTATAAATATTAAAAGTTTGCAGAATTCCTGAAAATCAGAATTTTGAAATCAGCAAATGTTTAGGGACTATTTGACATTTACATAGATTATAGAGTTTAGACAAATAGACTCATGATTATCATTAATAGTATATTATTGAATAATATACAAATGTGCTAAGTGATTGAATGTGATGCATTTAAATTATTAGCATAGCGTACGCAATTATTGTCTGGATAGGCGGCGCCCAGTAATTGTTTAATTTCAAATTACCGTTATAACTTTCTGGGTAGACGGCGCCCAGTATGTGATTAAAACTATTTTTATCATGTCTGTTGGGTTTGATGGTTTTCCATCTAATTGTGTTTAGAATTTGCTTGATAGGATGTCATATGATGCATGACTTGATTGTTGATCTTGAATGAATCCCCGAAAATGAAAATGTTTCCAAACATTAAATACAAGTCTAAATTATAATGCGCCGTCCATTATAATTGTTAGGGTGCTAAATCTTTTTCGCCGATACGAATATTTATGCCAAAGCATTTGCTCTAAGTCTAAGAGGACCGAGGCCCTTTCATAGATGTGTTAAAATGAAAGTAGATATTAAACTTTTGTAGGTATTTACACCAAAGTGTTTGCTTGCAAAGGCTAAATTTACTTAGGCATTTAAACGCAATCGCGTAATGAGGTTGACTTGTTTAGATGAATCTTGGCGCCAAAGTGTCGGACTAGTCTAAAGTAGGGTTGGCCAGTGGGTCGGGTCGGGCCTACTGGGATCGGGATAGGCGGGCTCGGGACGGGGTCGGGACGGAGAGGATGGGCGGGGTCGGGCTGGGGCGGGCCAGGCGGGACCGGTACTAGCGGGACGATACCGTGTCTCATCCATCTGCACGTCCGGCGCCGATGGTCGGGACGGACGGCTGGTTCGGGACGGGCGGGGTTTTTTTTTTTTTAAAATTTTTCCACTAAATTAAAAATACTAAATTACTAACAAAGTAACATATAGTCATATAGTGATAGTCATATACTCATATTATACTATTATAGTATTATACTCATATATATTTATAAACTAAATAATTAAACAAAGACAAGAAGAGTGTAAAAAAAACATCCCAAGACTGTTTTTGTGCCTCTTATATTATTAATTATTTCATTGAAATATACAAGATTCAGAATTACAACATTGTAGTGTACTGTTGTTGAATTTTTTTACAAAAGACATAGAAAATGGCCGTTGTCTAACGACCAAAATGTAAAATGGCCGTTAGACAACGACTATTTTTGGCAAATGGCGGGACTGGGGCGGGACCGGGACGGGTCGGGTCCTAGCGGGACCGGGTCGGGCGGGACCATACCATGTCCCGTCCCGGTTCGAGCCCCGGACCCGCTATTTTTTTTTTTTTTTTAATTTAATCGGGCGATCGACGAGATCGGTCCCTACCATCGCCTGTGCTTAGTCTAAAGACATAAGATTAAAATGAAAGATATTTAATCAAACCAAGAGTTGTAGAGTTGCTTTACAATTGGTTGAAGACCTACCAAAGTGTGATATTGAAGTTATCAGACAAAGCAAACGCGGATATAGAATATGTTTGGATCTTGGTCCATTATGACCTTTATATTGATTTAGGTCTGTATTCTACCTTTGGGTCGTAAAAGTATGCAAAATAGTAGGAGCTAATTAAATAAAAGGTCATGCTAAATTAGTTTATAATGAATGTGTATTATTGGAAGAATGAATTGTTGATGGCATTTTTCCTATTCTATCTATATCTTCAGAACTTCAGAAATGTCAAACTTTTCGTTGAAAATGTTTATGGAGTCCAACAAACTTACTGGACGCAACTTCATAGACTGGCTCAGGAATGTCAGAATTGTCCTGAGACAAGAATAAATTGAGTATACATTGGACAAAGTTCCCCACCGCTCCGGTGGAGGACTCACGAGTATGCAACCTGACGCCCGACAGCTACCAGAAATATTATAAGGATGCCACCTCAGCTCAATTCCTAATGTTGTCTTCTATGTCACAACCATTGCAAAGACAGCATGAAACTATGGGGCCCAACGAAATGTTAGCCCATTTGAAGAGTCTCTATGATTCGCAGTCTCAGAAAATGGAGTATGACCTGCTAATAGAACTCTTCAAGTGTAGGCTAAATGAAGGGGGTCAAGTTTCACCTCATGTGTTGAGGATGATTGAGTTGATTGAGAGGTTGGACGTCATTGACATAAAGTTTCATGACAGAGTCTCCACCACCCTTATCTTGCACTCACTTCCTAGATCGTTTGAGAGTTTCATTGTCAATTATAATATGAATGGAACTAAAGCGATATTGACGGTGTTACATAATATGTTGAAATTTTTTGAATCTTCGACCTCCAAGACGAAACCTATTCTGATGGTTGGCTCCTCTAGTCGCCCCAAACCGAAAGGTAAGTGACAACAGAAGGAAAAGGGCAAAGTTGTTGCTCCGGCAACAACAATGAAGCCCTAAGGAGGGGCGAAGAAGAAGAAGAAATTGTCGGCATCGGATGTTTGCATGAATTGCAACAGGAAGGGGCATTGGAGAAATGATTGTACTGCTCTAGGCGGAGGAATGGCACCAGGTGCTAAAGCCTCTAATGGGCAAGGTATGTTTATAATTGAAATTAATCTATATATAGATTATTCTCATTCCTGGGTACTTGATACTTCTTGTGGCTCACACATTTGTACAAATGTGCAGGGGCTAACTGATAGTAGGAAGGTCGGACCCCGCAAGGTGGACCTGCGCATCGGAAATGGAGCATGAGTTGCTGCTGAGCGCGTGGGAACTTTTAGGATAGATTTACCTTCTGGCAGAATTTTGTTGTTAAAAAATTGTTTTTATATTCCTTCTTTGACAAGGAACATTATTTCCATTCCTGTATTTGATTCAGAGGGTTTTTCCTCAAACACGTCTAATGGCAATATGATTTTGACTTTAGATAATGTTGTGTATGAAATTGCGCCTCTTGTGAATGGATTATATACATTAAACTGCCACAGGAAAATTTTCAATGTACAAAATGAAAGGGCTAAGTTAAATGAAAGAAATTCTACCTACTTGTGGCATTGCAGATTTGGTCATATCAATCAAACGAGGATAGAACGGTTGAGTAAATTAAATTACCTCGAACCATTTGACTTACAATCTTATGGTAAGTGTGAATCCTGTTTGAAAGGTAAGATGCCCATTAAACCTCTTTCTGAAAAGGGGATCCGTGCCAAGGAGGTGCTTGAGTTGGTACATACGGATGTATGTGGACCATTTTCGACTCAAACTAGAGAAGGTTTCTCGTACTTCATCACTTTTACAGACGACTTATCAAGGTTTGGATATGTGTATCTTATAAGACACAAATTCGAGGCTTTTGATAAGTTTAAGGAGTTTAAGTGTGAAATTGAGAAACAACTCTCAAAGAGTATCAAGACTCTATGATCTGATCGTGGGGGTGAATACTTAAGTAAATAATTTCTTGACTACTTAAAACTTCATGGAGTTCATTTCGAATGGACACCTCCTGGAACACCACAGATGAATAGTGTTGCCGATAGGAGAAACGAACCTTTCTTGACATGACATGGTTCGTTCCATGATGAGCTTTTCAGCCCTTCATACATATCTTTGGGGATGCGCTATTTTGACCTCAATATATGTTCTGAATAGAGTTCCATTTAAATCAGTCGAAAAGACATCATATGAGGTATGATGTGGCAAAAAGTCATCACTTAGACACATAATGCCCTGGGGGTGTCCAGCATATGTCAAGAAGTTGATCACTGATAAGTTGGAATCTAAAAGTGAGAAATGTTACTTTGTTGGGTATCCAAAAGAAACTAAGGGATACTATTTCTATCTTCCTAGAGAACATAAGATATTTGTTTCTAGGAACGCAACTTTCTTTGAAGATTAATATGTCTACAAGGATGAGAGTTGTACGGAGATAGAACTTGAAGAAATTCAAGAACAAGGTAACAAAGAGGTTGAATCCTTGCCCGATGCTAAAGGCAACAATTCAATGAGAGCTTTACGCGAAGATTGGGTATTTAGGGTACCCCCTTCGGCCAGTTGGGAGTGCTACGAGAAGTAATGCAGAAATGCAAGATCTTCTGGCACAGACATTGGGAGCAAGTGCACCAGTTGCATTTCCTCCCATTTAGGAAAGACATGAAAATGATATTCCTGAAATTTCTAATGTTGGTGGATCGATCAGCGCACAAGAACCTACTCACAGTCAGAACATATCTGTAACGGAACTGCAAGACAATCAACTTCGTAGGTCTACTAGATCTCATCATCCTACGGAAAGACTGAATCTACTTGTTGATCGGTGTATTTTATATACACTTTTTGAGTCATTTTTAGTTAGTATTTTACTCATTTTATTTATGTTTAGTATAGTATTAGGGTCGTTTTCCTTTCTTTTGTGTCACAGCGGTCAGAAATGGAGAAATGGCGAAAAGGAGATGAAATAAGCATAAAAGAGATAGAATTGCACACTAAAAGGGCCAAGAAATGAAGTCTAAGAAGTTCCGGGAATTATAGAGAAAATCAGACGAAGTCCGGACGAGAAAAGACGACAAAACGGAAATTCGCCAGAAAAATGTCACCGGCGCCGCGGCGCCGGGCAGCAGAGCCGCGGCGCCCAAAGTGCTGAAAGTCCCGAGAGTTGCTGAATTTGTAGCCAGGCTGATCTGCGAACGCTGGCGCCAGGAATTGTGAAGTGCTGGGCCGAATTTGACATGTTTCAGAATCCTAAAGGGATAACTTTTCCTACCTAAAGGGATAACTTTTCCTACCTAAAGGGAAACCTTTTCCTACCTACACAAATCCTTAACCCTTCACCTAAAGGATTCTTGCTCTATAAATAGTCTCTACACCCTTAGAAGAATTCATTCTCCATTCTACCATTCACAATTCTACATCCATCCTTCCACCAATCCATCTTGTAAATATTCCACAACACAACCCTTGGATGCTTGGCTTGGAGATTCATTCTTAGTAATTTTTCTTTTCTTTTCTTTATTTTATTTCAGTTTTTATGATGAACTTTGAATTAGTTCTTGTCATATTTATGGCTAGGAACTAATTCTCTTATAGGGCTTTCTATGTTGAATTGTTTGAACCCTATGTTATAAATTAATGCATGTTTATGGTTATTATTCTTATTGAGAGATCTATCCAATAATTGAGTTGAATTCTTGGTAGCTAATTGACAACTAGTTATCACTATATGATTTCTAATCAGTTACGAAAAGGGGATTGTGAATATGCTGTAAGTTGGGTAGACAGGCTTGAATTGGGGATGAAAATACCTCAATTAGTTTTGTAGCGTTGATGAGAGGCTTAACAACCCTAATTTTGCGCATTGTGCGTGACGGTCAACTAGGTTTTTGTTCTTAATCCTCCTATAGCGTTACCCTTATCAGCGAAAGTTAGGTAAGGAACAATACTGGGGTTGAGTGTTTATATAACCCTAACGGGAGTATAAAACGATTTCGTAAACCTGTTTTCTCCAAAAGAAGAATACCATAAGTAATGCATTAGTAAGTAGCATAAGCGGATAGTGAGGATACATAGAAGCCCTATTCTCATCACATCTGAAGTAATTCTTTATATTTACTTATCTTTAATAATTCTTAGTTATAAACCAAACAATCAATCATTAATTCACCAAATAGATACTAGAAAATAGATAGTTGGTACTTGAACCCTAATCCTAGAGGACGATATTCGGTCTTATCTTAAGACTATACTACTTGATACGATAACGTGCACTTGCGTTTAAAAGTGTGTGCATATTACGCGCATCAAGTTTTTGGCGCCGTTGCCGGGGATTAGGCATAGTTCAATATCAAATTTATCTATTTTTAATTTCTAATTTGGTTTTTATTTTTTCTTTAAATTATTTATTTTATTTTCTTTTGAAAAAAAAAACAAGTGTGCCGTGATTCGTTGTTGGTTTTGATTCATCTCAGGGATCCTTAAGACATGAATTTCTCACAATATGATCGAGCTCCAACCATAGAGGAAGAGAGGGAGGAATTGCGAGAAGTTATACTCAGTCTCACGAGATCTCAAGCTCAGTTCATGGACGAAATGAGGTTGGGCATAAAGAAGTTGGAAACGCAAATAGCAGAACTCGCGATCATATTCAACAGCGAACAGCAAATTGAGGAGCATGAATCACACCCAACTATTGAGGAATCTGGCAAGACAGTTGGTGTAGAGAAGGAGAAGAGTGCAGAGATCCAATTATTCACCTTCTTGGATTCCTTGGAAAATCTTTTTCTTGTACCTATTGCAGAAGAAACACCACCAGCTGTCAAAGTTGACTCCCAAACAGGAAGTCAATACCATCAAGGGCACCCCCTAGAGTTGAAAGATGTAGGGAATCTCACTGATCCCTACATTAGAGAGAACCTAAAAGACAAGCATGTCTTGTATACTTGGGGGATAATCGTATATTTGAGGCCCTTGTTTGAAGCAATTGTTGTAGTTGAAGTGAGACCTGCAACAATAACTCTGCGGATTGCAAGCAGTTCGCAGAAGGATCCAATGGGCACTCGGAAAGGTTAATTGCGTCCGGCTAAAAGACGTTAAAGACAGCGCTTGTTGGGAGGCAACCCAATGTTTTTAATTATGTTATTTCAATTTCTGTCTTTATTTTATTTTATTTTGTCTTGAACAGTCTCACGGTCTTGGGTTCTTGTTTTGTGTTGTTGGATGACAGGTGGACTGAAAGCTGAAACCGAGGAAAAAGGAGCAACAAACGCTGAAAAAAAAAAGAAGGGAAAAAGCGATGCTGTGGCGCTGAGTCGAGCGCCAGAATCTCAGAAGAGCCACAAGATTACTAAGCGGCGCGCTGAATCTCGAGCCGCGGCGAACTTGAGAGCCATATTTCCGTGCAAATTCCAGAATTTTGCCTCCTAGACCTCCATTATGACCGCTGTGTTGTGTCAGTAAGTTGTCCATATTTTTTTTTGAGTATTGCACACATTGGGGACAATGTGTGATTTAAGTTTGGGGGTGTTTTGTTTGTGTCTTGTTATGTTTTATTTAAGTCTTTGTGATTGTTTTTGTGTTTATTTTGAGTCACCAAAAAAAATTCTTTATTTTGAGTCACAAAAAAAAAATTCTTTTTTTTGTCACAATTGCCTATCAAAGATCATGTATGATGTAGTTGCTAGAAACACCTAGTGAAGTAAGGTGGAATAATGTAACGGAATAGAAGCAACTATCTAAACACCTAGGTTAGATATGCCAAAAACTCACATAATCTGTCTATTTGGAGTTTCTTGCTTAAATTATGCATGCTAAATGATGAATATCTATGTGGTATGATTGCTTGCTATTTAAGGCGAAATAGTTAGGATATGCATGTTAGGGAGATGACTCAGGCATTTCTTTGATAGTCAAATCTTACCACTCTTTTCTATCCCGAACTTTAAAAGTATCACTAGTCAGCCCCATTGAACCTAAAAATTGAAACTTCTTCTTTGACACCCCATATTCCCACAAATTATGCCATAAGTAAAAATATGAAATAGTGGAGTACATTGTGTTAAAAAAAAAAAAAGACGAAAAGAGTGAATAAGTTTGATGCACCCCAATGAAAAAGTAATAAGACAGAGGCAAAAGCCTAAGTTTGGGGGTGCTTGTTATTATAATACACTTCACTCTCCCAAAACAAAAGAGGGGAAAGATAGAATTGAAGTGAGGAAAGAATCAAGAGAAAAAGGGAAAAATTGAAAAGCTAAAGAGCTTATGGTACACAAAAATGAGCCTAAATGCCTATTTTTACCAACCCCTACCTAAGCCTACATTACAACCCTTAAAGTCCTGAAGATCTCTTTTATGCATATCCAGAATTAGTGGAGAATAGCAAGTAAACATGCCATAGGATTTTTGAATTTATATGCATGATTTAGTATATTGACTTCCATTAAGCATGATAAATATGAGTTTGCGAAATATCTAGCTTAATGTGTTTAATGTGCTAAAATTTCATGTTATATGCTCCTGCATATTATTCGCTAATCTACATGTTTTTCTAATTAACACCAATGCAAAGAAAAGTGATCAATGTCATTAGTCCATTTATTTTCCTATTTCTTGAGTCTTTTATTTCTTTCTTTTTATCTTTGCTCGAGGGCGAGCAAAGGTTAAGTTTGGGGGTATTTGATCGGTGTATTTTATATACACTTTTTGAGTCATTTTTAGTTAGTATTTTACTCATTTTATTTATGTTTAGTATAGTATTAGGGTCGTTTTCCTTTCTTTTGTGTCACAGCGGTCAGAAATGGAGAAATGGCGAAAAGGAGATGAAATAAGCATAAAAGAGATAGAATTGCACACTAAAAGGGCCAAGAAATGAAGTCTAAGAAGTTCCGGGAATTATAGAGAAAATCAGACGAAGTCCGGACGAGAAAAGACGACGAAACGGAAATTCGCCAGAAAAATGTCACCGGCGCCGCGGCGCCGGGCAGCAGAGCCGCGGCGCCCAAAGTGCTGAAAGTCCCGAGAGTTGCTGAATTTCATGCCGTATGGCTGATCTGTGAACGTGCCGACGCGGAATTGTGAAATCTTTGGGCGAATGACATGTTTCAGAATCCTAAAGGGATAACTTTTCCTACCTAAAGGGATAACTTTTCCTACCTAAAGGGAAACCTTTTCCTACCTAAAAACCCTTACCTAAAAGGATTCTAATAACTTTTCCTACCTACACAAATCCTTAACCCTTCACCTAAAGGATTCTTGCTCTATAAATAGTCTCTACACCCTTAGAAGAATTCATTCTCCATTCTACCATTCACCATTCTACATCCATCCTTCCACCAATCCATCTTGTAAATATTCCACAACACAACCCTTAGATGCTTGGCTTGGAGAATCATTCTTAGTAATTTTCTTTTCTTTTCTTTACTTTATTTCAGTTTTGTATGATGAACATGGAATTAGTTCTTGTCATGTCAATGGCTAGGAACTAATTCTCTTATAGGGTTTTCTATGTTGAATTTCTTGAAACTTATGTTATAAATTAATGCATGCTTATGGTTATTTTTCTTATTGAGAGATCTATCCAATAATTGAGTTGAATTCTTGGTAACTAATTGACAACTAGTTATCACTATATGATTTCTAATCAGATTCTGAAAAGGGGGGATTGTGAATATGCTGTAAGTTGGGTAGACAGGCTTGAATTGGGGATGAAAATACCTCAATTAGTTTTGTAAGCGTTGATGAGAGGCTTAACAACCCTAATTTTGCGCATTGTGCGTGTGACGGTCAACTAGGTTTTTGTTCTTAATCCTCCTATAGAGTTACCCTTATCGAAAGTTAGGTAAGGAACAATCACGGGGTTGAGTGTTTATATAACCCTAACGGGAGTATAAAACGATTTCGTAAACCTGCTTTCTCCAAAAGAAGAATACCATAAGTAATGCATTAGTAAGTAGCATAAGCGGATAGTGAGGATACATAGAAGCCCTATTCTCATCACATCTGAAGTAATTCTTTATATTTACTTACCTTTAATAATTCTTAGTTATAAACCAAACAATCAATCATTAATTCACCAAATAGATACTAGAAAATAGATAGTTGGTACTTGAACCCTAATCCTAGAGGACGATATTCGGTCTTATCTAAGACTATACTACTTGATACGATAACGTGCACTTGCGTTTAAAAGTGTGTGCATATTACGCGCATCACTTGTGGAAACACAAAATGAGCTAGATATTCCAGATGATGACGAGTGTAGAACCTATAACGAAGCAATTCTAGACATTGATTCGAAAAGATGGCAAGAATCCATGAAATCCGAAATGGAATCTATGTATATCAATCAAGTGTGGAACTTAGTTGATTTTCCAAATGGGGTTAAACCCATAAGATGCAAATGGGTCTTCAAGAAGAATATTGATGCATCTGGCAAGGTTCAGACTTATAAAGCTAGACTAGCGGCTAATGTTTTTACTCAGCGTCCTGGTGTGGATTATGATGAAACCTTTTCACCGGCGGCTAAGATAAAGTCTATTCGGATTTTGCTTGCGATAACTGCATATTATGATAATGACATTTGGCAGATGGACGTCAAAACTTCATTCCTCAATGATAATCTAATTGAGGAAGTGTATATGAAACAACCCGAGGGTTTTTCATGTGGGTCCAGACCAAATGTTGTATGCAGGCTACAGAAGTCCATTTATGGGCTTAAGCAAGCCTCTAGGAGTTGGAACATTTGCTTTGACAATGCTATCAAATCTTTTGATTTTGTCAGAAGCAAAGAAGATCCTTGTGTTTATATCAAACGCAAGGATGAGGGCATTATCTTCATTATTATATATGTTGATGACATATTGATCATGTGAGACAATAAGGCTCTCATGCAGTCAGTTAAGGATTGGTTGTCTAAGACCTTCATGATGAATGATTTAGGTGAATCCTGCTATATTCTGGGAATTAGGATTTATAGAGATAGACCTAATAGATTATTGGGGCTGTCACAGTCAGTCTACATAGACAAAGTGCTTAGACACTTTTCAATAGAGAATTCCAAGAAAGGCGGTCTTCCGATGGGTCGGGGCATAAAGTTATCAAAGAAGGGTTTCCCTTCTAATGCTATTTGTTATACCCCGTGGTTCGGGTTTGGACCGCGGTCAGGGGCCTCAGCGCCAGGCTGAGCGAACGCGCGCCGCGCGGGTGATTGTAGGGCGCGCGCAGAAGGCGAGGGCGCGCGGAAGATCTGAAGGGTCGCTGAAGTTTCAGCGTCGTGGCGCCGGGAAGCAGGGCCGCGGTGCCGGAAAGTCCTGAGAAGGCGGCAGGAGTTTCAGCGCGCCGATGGCTGCGCGCCAGGCGGGATCTGCGAGTTAGTGGAAATTTACGCTTTGCTTTATTTTAAAAGAGGTCATGGGTGGGTGACAAGTGTCCCCCCCATCTGAAATATTGCATGCCTTATATTGACCAAGTCTTGAAGACTTGGTCATCTTTCATCTTTCATCTCTCTCTCTCTCTCTCTAAGCTAAAAAGCTCTCCCTTCTCTCTAGAAAATCAAGAGAAACTCCAAGCTTAAGGAAAATCTGAAAAGGGTGTTAGGAAGGAAAGTTATTTGCAAGCTTGTGGAGTTTATTGGTGGTATTCTTGAAAGGAGGCTAGCAAAATTGTTGGAATAGTTTTGGCTAAAGCTCCAAAGGTAACATTTCTTCTCTTGTAGCTAGTTATTGGTGTTGCATGTGAAGAATAAGGAATTTGTAGTAGTAAATAATGCTCTTAGAATCATTGCATGTAAGAAAAATGGTTTGGATATGAAAAGATTGGTTAAGGAGATATTATGAGCATGTTGTAGCCTACAAACTACTTTAGAATTGTTAAGTGTATGGTTTTACCTTATGGGGCAGAATTTTACACACCTAAGTTTGGTTGTGTAATCCCTTTTGAAATGTTGGATTGTTGGGTCTTAAATGTGGTGTTTGGATATTGAATTCGGCCTTGAAAAAGGTGGCAAAGTATGTAGAAACAAAGGAAATGCTGCCCAAATTTCCTTAGGAATTAGTAACTTGAACTTGGAATATTTCTACATTGAAATTAGGGGTTAATAAACGTATTATGGTCATTATAGGTTGACATATTACGTGCGGTATTTCAGACTTAGCAAGTGGATTAACCGAAGAGGTATGTGGAACTTTCCTATCTCTTGAGCATGAGTAGTTGTACCTATGTAGTACGGTAGACGTACAAGATTTGATATCCTTCATTTGTTTGAAAGTATATTGGTACTTGTTTCATTTTAAAAGTATAAGTCCCTTGGATTTAGGGAAAATGTATTTGACAAAGGAATAGCGCTAATATAATGACTTTATGGAAAGTTGGTTATATTAGTTTTTGAAAGGTTCACAAAGAAAGGTTTACTCTAATTAAAACAAGTACGGGTAAAGGATTTGAAACTAAGAAAGGTGAATTGATTTTTAGGCATTGGTTGCCTAAGGTTTTAAAAGAAATGAAGTCACTTGATTTAGAAGCCTATTATATTTCTAAAAGGACATGTGACTTGTTTTGAAAGGAAATCGTAACTTGATACTATGGTGATTAGTATCTTGGAATTTTTGTGTAAAAAGAGTTATTTCTTAAAAAGTTAGAAGTACATGGTACTTGGGTTGAATTCCCGAATTTTCTATTAAAAGACATGTTATTGCCTTAGGATACTAAAATGAGAGGATATATTAATAATGTTAATAAGAAGTTAGGGGATTTCTTAACTTGCTTATGTTATGATAAGCCGGTAGTGCTTATGTTGTGATAAGCCGGTAGTGCTTATGTTATGATAGGCCGGTAGTACTTATGTTGTGATATGATAGACCGGTAGTGCTTATGTTGTGATATGATAGGCCGGTAGTGCTTATGTTATGTATGATAGCCGGATGAGCTATGTTATATATTTATATTATTACGGGGTAAACCCCGGGTTATTATTTATGTCATGGATTTGCTACCCTTGATGCGAGTGCAGCGCTTGCACTCATGCGGATCCGAACCACATGATCCATGCGGGTGAAATAGTCCCATGCGAGTACGACGATGGTACTCATGCGGGTCCACAGGATCCATACGGGTGAAATAGTCCCATGCGGGTGAAATAGTCCCATGACGAGGCAGATGACCTCATGCGGGTCCACAGGACCCATGCGGGTGAAATAGTCCCAGGAGTAGGATTGCTTAATGATACTACGGGCGAGGTACCCTGTTTTGATCATGAGCCTCCTATTTTCATGCAGTAAGATATATATACTTGTTACTCTCATTATTAGTAAGGCACAGTGCAAGGAAATTGATTTTTTTTATCTATGACTCCAGCTTATTTTTGACTTATGATATTACTACAGTAGTTTCAGTTTTACATATTTGGTACATGTTGTACTGACCTCCTTCGGGGGGCTGCGTTCATGCCGCAGGTTGAGGTTCATAGCTTGTTGATCCGCACTCTTAGGATCACTGTTCGGTTCTCGGAAGGCTCCATTTCTCCAGAGGCCTCGTCTTTTGGTACGGTTCCCTGAGGTTGTAGACTTTTGTACATTCAGGGGGTATGGCGGGGCCCTGTCCCGTCATAGTGTTTATACCTTCTTAGAGGCTTGTAGTCCTGTCATGAGTTGGGATGTAAGGATGTAACTGTTCAGTTCTGTCTTATTTGTGTTACGGAAAGGTAGCCAGTCTTGGGTTAGCCTATTTTATCTTATATGGTTCTTGGTTGTGAGTTTATTTCCGCTGGTTTTCTCTGATGTTGTATCACAAGGGTGCCCGGGGAAAGGCACCAGTCACGGATCCGAGGTCGGGTCGTGACACTATTGAACTTGAGCGCATGAAGAGGATCTCATATGCTTCGGCTATAGGATCGATCATGTATGCCATGACCTGTACTAGGCCAGATGTGGCCTTTGCAGTTAGTATGACTTGCAAGTTCCAGTAGAATCCTGGTGAGGAACACTAGAAGGCAGTCAAGAGTATTCTCAAGTACCTCAGGCGTACTAAAGATTACCTCTTAGTCTATGATGGAGTTGATGAGCTGGTTGTCACTGGGTATAGTGATGCTAGTTTCAAGACAGATGTTGATGATTTCAAATATCAGTCTGGTTACACGTTCATTTTCAACGGAGGAGCAGTGAGCTGGAAGAGTTCCAAACAAGCTACTACTGCAGACTCAAGGCAGTACATTCTTTGGATCGGAAGTTGTTAAGGAAGCTGTCGCGATTTCTGAGTTTCTGAAGGAACTAGGGGTTGTTCCGAGTGCTAGTTGTCCAATAACTATTTATTGTGACAACACTGGTGTGATTGCACAGGAAAAGAAACTAAGATCAATGAATAGAAACAAGCATGTACCGAGAAAGTACCACAACCTGTGAGAGATGGTGGAAGCTGAAGATATCAAGATAGATTATATTCCCACAGAAAATAATCTAGCAGACCCGTTTACTAAACCATTAAGCTTGATGAAGCATAATGGTCATTTTGAGAACATGTGTATTAGATTTGTTTGTGATTGGCTCTAGGCCAAGTGAGAGATTGAAAGTATATGTATGTCCTAGAGATAATCTGTATTAGGACACAATGTATTATATACACATTCGTATTTATATTAATGATGATTAATATTATGGTATTTGCATTTGTTGAATTATTAGCGTCAGCTCGTGCCGTAATGTGTTGGGTTAAGTCCCGCAACGAGCGCAACCCTTTGATTGTTTATAATATTCTATAAATGCATCCCTAGAGTTTACGTGTTTATTAATGATGTAAGAATTAAAGTTATAACGTAACTCTTAAATTATCTCGACTAATGCTCATCCAAATTGAGATATCGATGATATGAGATACGTCGACATGTGGTCTGCATCATATCCTTAGGGGATGTAGTATGTCTCACTTGCTATGAGTTATGGCAACTCATGATGGATACATGAATATTTGTTGAAGTATTGGTATACCTTGTTGATGCACTATTGGTTATATGTCTATAATGTCATCGGCATGTGGGAGATAAAAGTCCTTAGACTTGAGGTCAATATCACCTTGTTTACGGAGTGATGTACTTTGATCCTATCCTAAGCTCAAATGCTTTATAGGTTGAGACGCTGCTTGTTTTGGTGCATTACGAAGTAGATTAAAGGTGGTATGTGAGCCAAGATTAGGATTCATTCCTTGAATATATATTCGAGTGAACACTCATGTACTCATATGGTATTAGGTTGACTAAGTCATTGACCAATGTAATAGATATGTCTGTGATATGATCATGTTGTCAACTAATATAGATGAGTTATAATAATCAGGCCATTTGGATAAACACTTGACAGATCCTAAGCTTGATTGAGTGTGTCATGAATGAAAGGATTTTATCTTCCCACATAGAGGTTCAATTCACATGTTTTGTGTAGCTAAACTTTACATATTGTGTTCATCTTCCGGCGCAGTCTAGGAGTTCCGTGAAGATCCTAATGTAATTAGTGATAATATGTAAAGGCCTGAAGGGTAACACTAAGTCAAATGTTCCGTCGATTGAAGGAAGTAATTAGAAGGAGATTAAATATATGTTCGGTTGAAGACCGGGACATTAGAAATAGGAACAAGGCTGAAAATTGGGACAGGACCGCGGTTCCTTTGATTTAGGACCGCGGTGCCGAAACGTGCATAGGCACTGCGGTTTCACTTACCCCAGGCCGCGGTGCCGACGCGCTTTTGGGCAGTCCGAATTTTAGCCATCTGCTGGGCCCAGCCCACGGAAACCCTAGAAGCCTCTATTCTTAATTATAAATAGAGGGCTTCATTCTCCTATTTCACTGTACCAATTGCAAGAGACAAATCTCTTCTAAAGCTCTGTCGAATTTCCTGGCATTCCTGACTAAGCAAATTACATCATAGTTTTCAGAACTTACAAATCGAGGGACATTTGCGTGTGCACCCTCGGACTATACAAAGCCTCAGATTCGCGGATTTCTATCTAAACAATGTAAGTCTTCTGTCGAAGTTATTTACATTACGCTTTGTGTTTTTACATTACATATCATACTACAATTTGACCGCCTATGTCGGGTTTGAAACTTAAATTTTCAAATTCTGCTGCGTGTACGAACCCGACGTAAACACCTACAGTGGTATCAGAGCCTGGGCTGTTTCGTGTGATATGTAATGAATATTAATGATAATATGAGTTAGGATTTGTTTAGATCTATATTTATGTTATTAAAAGCTTTAAAATCCTAATTTTTTAGAACACATGGTCCTTGTGCCCTAATCTGTTAAAACAATTATGTAGTCGAGAAAATTAATCCAATAAATAACTCTTCTACGTTGATATACGTTATCCGGCTTAAAACATGGTGCATTGAAACGAAGAACGAGAAGAAAATTAGATTTGATGGTCGATGAATATGTTGTTTTAATGGTTATGGTAATACAAGTGATATATCTGAAAGATCTGACCCTAAACCAATTTTAGGGGTTCGAAAATTTTAGATTTTTTGATTCTGGAAGAAAGGCACCGCGGTTCCATGATGGAGCACCGCGGTGCCTGCTAGGGTGTTGTGGCAGCACCGAAATTCCACAATGGAACACCGCGGTGCTGCCCAGATGAAGCCAGAGGCATCGCGGTCCTGTTCATGAGAGTCACGGTACTGTTCTACCTTCGAGGCACCGTGGTGCCTGTGACGGTAATTTATGGGACCGCGGTGCCACCTGTTAGGACCGCGATGTTAATTAATTTTGCGATTTGATGGCTCATCGCCTCGAGCCGCGGTGCCACTGTTGGGACAGCGGTCGAAGCGGCTTTGTTAAAAAAAAATCAAAAATAAAAAACAGAGACTTAAAAGTTTCAGATTCTGAATCTGAAGTTTAAAGGTTTTAGTTTCTGAAAATAAATTTTGAATCGAACAGATTTGGTCCTTCCGGGCAAATCTGTAATTAAAGAAAGTTTTCTGAAAATTGATTTTAGGTTTTGGAAATTGCAAATAGGTCCCAGAAACTTGAAAATATTTTCTGAGGTTTAAAATTGTTTTTCTGAATTTATAGGGGTTCAGAATTGAACTTTTAAATTCTTAAGAGACTAAACTGTAAATATTAAAAGTTTGCAGAATTCCTGAAAATCAGAATTTTGAAATCAAAAAATGTTTAGGGACTGTTTGACATTTACATAGATTATAGAGTTTAGACAAATAGACTCATGATTATCATTAATAGTATATTATTGAATAATATACAAATGTGCTAAGTGATTTAATGTGATGCATTTAAATTATTAACATAGCGTCCGCAATTATTATCTGGGTAGGCGGCGCCCAGTAATTGTTTGATTTCAAATTACCGCTATAATTGTCTGGGTAGACGGCGCTCAGTATGTGAATAAATCATTTTTATCATGTTTGTTGGGTTCGATGGTTTCCCATCTAATTGTGTTTAGAAATTGCATGATAGGATGTCATATGATGTATGACTTGATTGTTTAGAAAATGTTTAGAATCTGCTAAGGAAGTTGTCGCGATTTCTGAGTTTCTGAAGGTACTAGGGGTTGTTTCTGCTAGTTGTCCAATAACTATTTATTGTGACAACACTGGTGCGATTGCACATGCAAAGGAACCAAGATCAACGAATAGAAACAAGCATGTACCGAAAAAGTACCACATCCTGAGAGAGATGGTGGAAGCTGAAGATATCAAGATAGATTATATTCCCTCAGACTATAATCTAGCAGACCCGATTACTAAACCATTAAGTTTGGTGAAACATAATGGTCATTTTGAGAACATGAGTATTAGATTTGTTGGTGATTGGCTCTAGGCCAAGTAGGATATTGAAAGTATATGTATGTCCTAGAGACTATCTGTATTAGGACACAATGTACTGTATACACATTCGTATTTATATTAATGATGATTAATATTATGGCATTTGCATCTGTTGAATTATTAGTTGATTGTTTATAATATTCTATAAATGCATCTCTAGAGTTTACGTGTTTATTAATGATGTGAGAATTAATGTTATAACGTAACTCTTAAATTACCTCGATTAATGATCATCAAAATTGGGATATCGATGATATGTGATATGTTGACATGTGGTCTGCATCATATCCTTAGGAGATGTAGTATGTCTCACTTTCTACGAGTTATGGAAACTCGTGATGTACACATGGATACTTGTTGAAGTATTGGTATACCCTGCTGATGCACTATTAGTTATATGTCTATAATGTCATCGGCATGTGGGAGATAAAAGTCCTTAGACTTGAGGTCAATATCACCTTGTTTACGGAGTGATGTACTTTGATCCTGTCCTAAGCTCAAATGTCTTATAGGTTGAGACGCGGCTTGTTTTGGGTGCATTATGAAGTAGATTAAAAGTGGTATGTGAGCCAAAATTAGGATTCATTCCTTGAATATATATTCTAGTGAACACTCAGGTACTCATATGGTATTAGGTTGACTAAGTTATTGGCCAATGCAATGGACATGTCTGTGATATGGTCCTGTTGTCAACTAATATAGATGAGTTATAATAATCAGGTCATTTGGATAGACACTTGACAGATCCAAATCTTGATTGAGTGTGTCATGAATGAAAGGATTTTTTCTTCCCACATAGAGGTTCAGTTCACATGTTTTGTGTAGCTAAATTTTACATATTGGGTTCGTCTTCCGGCGCAGTCTTGGAGTTTCGTGAAGATCCTAATGTAATTAGTGACAATATGTAAAGGCCTGAAGGGTAACACTAAGTCAAATGTTCCGTCGATTGAAGGATGTAATTAGAAGGAGAATAAATATATGTTCAGTTGAAGACCGGGACATTAGAAATGGGAACACGGCTGAAAATTGGGACAGGACCGCGGTGCCTTTGATTTAGGACCGCAGTGCCGAAACGTGCATAGGCACCTCGGTGCCACTTACTCTGGGCTGCGGTGCCGTCGCGCTTTCGGGCAGTCCGAATTTTAGCTATCTGCTGGGCCCAGCCCACAGAAACCCTAGAAGCCTCTATTCTTAATTATAAATAGAGGACTTCATTCTCCCATTTCACTGTACCAATTGCAAGAGACAAATATCTTCTAAAGCTCTGTCGGATTTCCTAGCATTTCTGACTTAGCAAATTATATCATAGTTTCCAGAACTTTCAAATCGATGGACGTTTGCGTGTGCACCCTCGGACTACACAAAGCCTCAGATTTGCGGATTGATATCTACACAATGTAAGTCTTCTGTCGAAGTTATTTACATTACGCTTTGTGCTTTTACATTACATATCATACTACAGTTCGACCGCCTATGTCGGGTTTGAAACATAAATTTTCAAATTCCGCTGCGTGTACGAATCCGACGTAAACACCTACAATTTTTTCAAATATTCCAATATTAAAAATAACCACAAAACGTACACCTTTTATACATATTCAAATTAAAAAAGGCAGTCCGGTGCATTAAGCTCCCGCTATATGCGGTGTCCGGGGAAGGGTCGGACCACAAATGTCTATTGTATGGAACCTTATTTCACATTTCTGCAAGAGGTTGTTTCCTCGGCTTGAACTCATGACCTTCTGGTCTCTTGACATCAATAGGCTATTTCTATACATATTCAAATATATTTTAAAATTTCATTTTGAGACCACCAGTTGACAATTTACTGAAAACATTTTGTGTTTGTATCGAAATGAAAAATTTATAAAATACTTTTTAACTTAATTTCTATTTTGGCGGATCTCCCATCTTTGCTTTAAAATTTTTGGTAAAATTATAAATCCTCACAATTATTTCTTTGGTGTTTATTCATATATAAGGCTATATTGCGTGTGCATATATTTACATCCATAATATTCTTTGCGTTTGTATATTTTGTTTCTTTCCTTAAAAAGTGTTAGATTGTATTAATTTACCTTGAGGAGTTCTTCTCATTAATACAAATATATATAGTGTACAATGTGGAATCCTATTATAATAAGGATCCTAAATCTACCATAATTATACATCACTAATTATTACACAATATATGGAATATATGTCAATTATGATAAGGGTAAAATAGGAACACTACACGTTAATACACCACCTCAGTCGGAACGGGAGGAGGTCGACGCTAAGACTGGATCTGAAGTCGAGGAAGAGCTGTCTAGGAAAGTCTTTTGTGAATATATCTACATACTGATATGAAGACGACACATGTATCATTTTGACAAAGAAACATAATGTCTGCAGATCTAGTCATTGAAATCCCCAAAATATAGTTCAACTTCCCCAAGTCAGTCATAGCAAATTCTGTTTTGAGCAGTGCAATGATCTTATTTTTCAACAACTCAGATGAGACAGTGAGCACAATATCATTCACATACAATAATAAATATGCAATGCTACTACCTCTATGAAAAATAAATAGTGAATTATCACACTTGTTGCATACAAACTCAATTTGCAAAATATATTATGTAAAGCGATCATACCACGCTCGAGGGGCCTGTTTCAAGCCATAAAGTTACTTACGGAGACGACATACATACTGAGGGGCGGTTGGATGGACAAAACCAGGCGATTGATGTATATAAACCGTTTCTTTCAAATCCCCATGTAAAAACACATTTTCACATCAAGTTGATGAATAGGTCAATGCTTACCCATAGCAATACTCAGAACTGTGCGAATGGTGGCCGATAAAACAACCGGACTAAATGTCGCACCACAATCTATACGCTCCTACTGATTAGTGTCATTAGCCACATGTCATGTCTTATACCTCTCCAGATCACCACTGTCTCTGTATTTGTGATAAAAAAGCCACATGCATCAGATCACATTTACCCCCTCCGATCTAGGAACCAAATCACAAGTGTGTTGTTTCGTTAATTCCTTAAATTCCTCACACATGGTCGCATTCCAATTCGGGTCTAGTTTGACCAATTTGGGTTTTTGGAAATAGGGGAAATGGTTTGTGCGGACAAGTTAAACTGGACTTTGAGTTTGAAAATCTCATGTTGGGCACGAGTTTACATTGGGTGTGAGGAGGCTAGATTTGTAGCGGGGTTGTGTTGAGTTAGTGGAGGTGACACACTGGTGGGGATGATGACCGGTGGTAATATCAAGCTACTAGGTTGAACGTCGGTGGTGGTGTCAATCAGAGTTTGTGGTGACGAAGAACAGGGGGGATGGCTGAGACACAGGGATGCCACCGGTGGTTGCGGCAGTAGGTGGCAAAGATGCCGGAGGTGACACTGTGGTGGTGGCAGTGGGTGACGGTACAGAGATGGGGGCCGATTTCCGGCGGTGGTGGCAATCGGTGATGATGTGGAAGCCGGTGGCAGATTTGATTTGGTGGTGTCTGATTTATACAGTTCTCTGCGGATGATGGGGGAGATGCCGGACTCGTCAAGCAAGGTATAGTCCGGTTTTAGAATTTTTGAATGTTTGAAAACGGAAATGTGGTCTCGTCAAACATGATGTGGCTAGAGACGTGAATTTTACGAGTGAACAAGTCATAATACAGATAGCCCCTATGATGAGAAGGAATACCTACGAAGACACACGGGATGGTACGAGTTGCTAATTTATGAGGGGCAGTAGAGGCAAGGTTCGGGCAGCACTGGCAACCAAAAATTCTAAGGTGGTCATATGAGGAGATCCGACGGTAGAGAATTTCGGTGGGGGTTTGGCTGTGAAGAGTACTTGTAAGTAAAATATTAAGGATATATTCTACCATTTTGACTGCATAGACCTAAAAAGATGGAGTGAGAGAGGCATGTAAAAGAAAGGTACAAACCATTCTGTTGATAATACAGATGATTCGTTCGATTTTTTCGTTTTGGGGTGAGGTGTGGGGACAGGAGAAACGAAAGACCATTTCATTATTGGTGCAATAATTATGAAACGCCGAATTGTTAAACTCACGACCGTTATCACATTGGAATGATTTTATGGATTTTTCAAATTGTGTTTTGATAAAGTTAAGAAACTCAAGAAACTTGGTATAGACTTCAGACTTGAACTTTAGAGGGTAAATCCATATAAAATGCGAAAAGTCATCTAACAACACAAGATAAATTTTATGACCCAGTGAGCTAACAACAGGAGATGTCCATAAATTTGCATGAACAATATCAAACGGAGAGAACGTAACACTTAAAGAAGACTGAAAAGGGAGGCGAACGTATTTTCCTAGAGGGAAAGACAAACATTGTTTGGCAGGTTTCCTACTAGAACATCGAATTAAATTATTGGTCCGAATAAAATTAAAAACAGGGATTCCGGGATGTCCAAGTCTATTGTGCCAAGTAGACGGAGATATTGTTGCTAAGACTGTGGGAGGAGTGACTTGGGAAATTAGAGATGTGGGAGGGGTGAAACTGGCAGCGAACGTGGATAGGAAATGATAAAGGTCCCCTTCACTATTGCATCTCGTTAGGAGTTTCTCGGTACGTAGGTCAGTTACAGAAAATCCAAACGGGTCAAAATTAATGGACACGGAATTATCTGTGCCAAATTTTCTAACGAAGATTAGGTTCTTGATAATATGTGGGGCATAGAGGAAGTTATTTAGGGAGAAATGGGGATGCGGTGGTGGGGTTAGAGTGTGGTCAAATCCTTAAATTTGAATGCGATGACTGTTACCGTCTATAATAGATTGCAAAGTATTTAAATTTCACAGTTGAGTAAAATTACCAGAATTATTGGTGATATGAGATGTGACACCCGTATCCATATACCACACATTATCGGATTGTCGAGACATTATTATGGTGGCTTGTTTTTGGTGAAGGAGAAAAAACAAAGATAAAAATTTGTTCTCCAGTAATGTAGTAAAAACCATAAAACAGTGTTGAGTTTCGGACAGGAAAGGAAGATAATTTTTTTTTTGTAACGTAAGAAAAAAAACGGAGAAGCAGAGTGGAAAGAGAAGGCTGCTCTGTTAGCTTTCTCGGGAAAGGAAGAGAAAGCAAAAAGGAAAAAAATGCAAACAAGGCAAAGAAACAAAGTCTGAAATACAAAAGGTGAGGGGGGCACTGCAACGACAGACTAGAGGGCTATGGTCTGTGGTTATTTTCTGCAAAGACAGGTAGCCTCACTGTTCCGAGAAATCCAAGAAGAGGGTTTAGGCTGATACCATGTTAGATTATATTAATCTTCCTTGGGAGTTCTTCTCATTAATACAAATATATATAGTGTACAATGTGAAACCCTATTACAATAAAGATCCTAAATCTATCAAATTATACATCACTAATTATTACACTGAAAGAATTAATCCCCTTGATTATTCGTATTGATAAAAGGCATATATATACAAGTTACAATAGGAGAATCTTATTCCTACTTTACCTCTAAATCCCTATTCTATATGAAGAATAACTATACACTTATGGTAATATTACAATCTTAATTATGGTACAAGACTAATATTAGAGAATATACCAAATATACAAATATGGGAGAATTTGGCACATGGACGGATGGGCCTCGGCCCATTCCCTAACACACACCCGCAGTCATAGCAGGCGGTCTTCGTACGCTGAGACTGTCACGATCCGAGCCGACGGGCCGCGACTGGTACCCTACCTGGGCACCCTTATACTCACACATCACACATAATCAACGGAAGCTAGGGAACAACTCATTTTATAAAATTAGGCAAGCCGACAAGGCTGTCACTATATACCAAGTATCCAAAATGAACTACAACATATACATGTCCAAAGAACACATTAACCACCCACACATATCAACAAACCTCTAAGAGTTAGATAATACGGGACAAGGCCCCGTCGTACCCCTGAATATACATAAGTCTATAATCAAGGACTGTACCAAAATGACAAGCTCCGGAACAGTGGAGCTATCTCAAAAGTTGGGCAAGGATCCTAAGCTCGAGGATCACCAAACTGAATACCTATACCCGAAGGCATGAACGCAGCCCCCTCCCCGGAGAAGGGGTCAGTACAACAATGTACCAAGTATGTAAACATAAAGTACAGTAAATAAGATCAAAACTGGCCAAAAGATGACAGGTACAAGTATGAAAATCAAATACCAGATCCAACCGTGCCATATAAAATAGAGTCAATTGTACCTTTTAAAAATAGAGAGTCGACTGTGCCTTTTAACAGTGATAAAGTCATATCAAAATCATATACTGTCATAGGTATCTATACCCACATCATGGATACATGTCCATGGAATCATATACTGTCGTGCGAATCTGTACTCGCATCATGGATACATGTTCATGGAATAATATGCTCTCATGGGTATTAATACCCGTATCATGGATGTAAGTCCATGGAATAATATACTCTCATGGAAATCTATACCTGCATCATGGATACAAGTCCATGGAATAATATACTCTCGTGGGTATCAATATCCGCATCATGGATGTAAGTCCATGGAATAATATACTCTCATGGGAATCTATACCTGCATCATGGATACAAGTCCGTGGAATAATATACTCTCGTGGGTATCAATATCCGCATCATGGATGTAAGTCCATGGAATAATATACTCTCATGGGAATCTATACCCGCATCATGGATACTAGTCCATAGAATAATATACTCTCATGGGTATCAATACCCGCATCATGGATGTAAGTCCATGAAATAATATACTCTCATGGGAATCTATACCCGCATCATGGATAGAAGTCCATGGAATAATATACTCTCATGAGAATCTATACCCGCATCATGGATGTAAGTCCATGGAATAATATACTCTCATGGAAATCTATACCCGCATCATGGATACAAGTCCATGAAATAATATACTCTCATGGAAATCTATACCCGCATCATGGATGTAAGTCCATGAAATAAATAGAATAACTTTCGTTTAGAAAACCCAAGGCACTATCATGTCATGTATCCTTTAAAATCATCATTTGGAAAATCAAGGCACTATATATCACGTATCATTTTGAAACCATCATTTGAAAACTCAAAGGCACTATATATCATGTATCCTTTTGAATTAGGAGTCAATAGAACTATGTATGTCCGCCGTACACTCACTTTATAAGAATCATGCCAAAATAAGAAATGATAGTTTCACATACCTTATCGGCTATACCAACACGATAAGTAGAATACGTCTCAAATAGATACTTCAACCTATAATAACAATAACACTTCTATCAACTTCATAAATATTAGCATAGGTCATATACCACAAGATGATTCTCTTTTCATATAAAAATTTGGGCAGCACTTCCCCTATTTATACATACATTTCCACCTTACAAATAACGCCAATAACATCAATAACCAAGCACCAATTAAGGGCACACCCAAAAAACAACAAAGGGGATTTACACACCCACTTCTTATGTAAATTCAGCCTCTTAATCCACATTAAAATAGTCCATATTCCAACAACAACGAGGGTAGAACGTGAAGCATTTCTACACATTTCTACACCATTATTCCTTTAGGACTTACATTATCAATTACCACATTTAAAATATGCATATTAGTTACTAAATTTTCAGCATTATAACCCCACAAAATAGCCCCTAAAACAGCAGCACAACGTCTCACAGTTACATGCAGTTCTCGGCCAACAACCAATAACATAACCCTTTCCATAATTCCTTATTATCCAATTCAAGTTTCAATACTTTAATATAAACCAATTGATCTTTTAATGTCAAGATTTCCTTCAATCTAACATGTAATAAGTGAAGATAACAACAACAATAACCAACGAATCCATCATTATGAAAATTGTCCAGAATTGGCTAACATGTCAAATCTGTGACATGCACATCTTATTCTCCATTTTACTTAACACAAGTTCATCTCTTAACTATAACATCATGTAACTTCCAATTACTTCAAGAGGAAGAAGAAATCTTACCTTAATCTTAGGCCAAAACAGTCCACAGCACATGGCACACTACTTCACTTTAGCACCACTTCTACATGTTTCAATAACACACATGTATCCTCTACAAGCTTGTAACCATCTTGCTTTCATGTTCCTTTTCCATAAAGTTCATCTCCAAGCTTAGGGTTTCAAGATAGCTTTCTTGGCCAAAACTGTGACCACTTGTTATGGAGAGTCAACTTGGCGTAGAACTTAATTAAGATACTTAATCTTGGAAAATTACTTGATTTAGTTCTTCACTTTGGCAAAGGTTTTTCGAGACTTAGAGGAGAAGAGAAGAGATAAGAGAGTTTGGATGGTGAAGATATTATGAGCCTAAGTCTTGCAAGACTTGTATATATCATGTGTATGTAGCACAAGTGGAGGGGGACCCAAGTAGACCCGCTTGACCACTTGTCTTTCACTCCAAAAAATATCTTCCACACTTAACCAAAATCTTAAAATTTTCGATGGACACCCCCCCCCCCCCCAAAATTGTGAAACTTTTCGATTGGCTCAATTCTTAATGCCAAGATTTAATAATACAATCCTAAGTCCATAACTCTATTTGGAAAGAATTCAACCACTAATATTAATTCTCATCGTCACATTTATTGCGTCCAAAATTATTCCATTTAGAAAATGTAAATATACTTTCTTTCCAACATTCAAATTTTATTTCCTTACTTACGTTCTCACTTATAAGCCCTAGAATTATGGGGTGTAACATTCTTCTCCGCTTAGAAACATTCGTCCCGAATGTTCATAATAGGTCTCGAGCTACACGAATTTCGGCATAGTCTCCTTTAACTATACCTATCAACCTATACCCAACAAAGACAAAGATTCCACACACGACCACAACATAACACATGCATTATTCACCAAACAATATAGCCAAGTAAGGAATCGAATTACCTGTATAACTATAATATCATTCCCCTTTATCGTTCTTGTCGTAATCTTACCCTGCGGGACGCATAGCTATAGAAGGTGATGAACCAACAACCGACCCAGTAGGCTGAGTCATCCCACCTGTATCACCTCTATGAGGACACTCTCTCATCATATGGCTTTGACGGCCGTAAGAAAAACAAACACTTATACTGGAACGACATTCCCCAACATGATGCCTACCACAATGAGAACACCGAGGTAAAGGTGGCCTCGACCGAGTAGAACCCCTGTGCCCCTGTGAACCTGAAGTCCGGGAGATCGACCCGGCCTCAGAATACCGGCGGTCAAACCTTCTTCTCAGAAATGGAGGTACACTCTGTCTTTGGCGATGAAGAATATCTAACCTGCTGCTGAGGCTACCCGCCTCGAAACTCACCAAAATATACAGTTGACCTAGCCCTCTTATGCTGGCCTCCGTCGTGCTCTCTATCTGGCTGACGCCCTCTATGTCGGTCCTCTACTCCCTGTGCATATGCCTGGATACGAGTAATATCCATGCCCGACTGAAGAGCCACTGCCAAACACCCATCGATCAAATAGTGGTCCAGCCCCATCACGTAGCGATGCACCCTGTCTGCCATATCCGCTACAATAGTGGGCGCGTATCTGGCCAATGAATCAAACTCAAGGTTGTACTCTCTAATGCTCCTGCCTCAACTGTAGGAATCTATCAACTCTGGCTCGCCTCATCTCTGGAGGCAGAAAGTGGCCAAGGAAATCATTTGTAAACTCATCCCATGCAGCTGGAGGAACATCTTCCCCTCTTGACAACTCTCAAGACTCGTACCAGTTAGTCGCTACATCCCGCATCCGGTATGAATCCAACACAACCGACTCCATCTTCGAAGCCTTGATCACCCTCAAGGTACGCTGCAGCTGTCGGATAAACTCCTGCGGGTCATCCTCGGGTTGTGACCCGAAGAACTCTGGAGGGTGGCAATTCAAGAAATTACGAACCCTCAAACTGTCAGACCTAGGGTCAACTCCTGGTCCCTGTCTGCGGTTCTGTCCTGCCACCAACCTAGCCAGTAGTTGTACTGCATCTCTCATGGCTCTATCATCTGCCCCTGGCTGAGGAACTAGAGGCTCAAGTATCGGGGACTCTGGAGCTGCTCTAAGATCCTCTGGTGATGGCGGTGTAACCGAACTCACCGACTGGCGCACAATCTCAGGTATAGACTGGGCATGTGCCATAGTAACTCTCTGAGTCTGACTAGTAGCTCCTGCTGCTGACTTGCCCTTCTGGGCCACTGTTGCCCTCTTTGGAGGCATAGTTGAAACACAATAATACATTATAGAGGGGAATTCTCCTAATAACACAACTCTATCACACGATCTATGAGATGAAAGAATGGAAATCAATCCTAAATGTACTATAGCCTCCTGTTTATAGGTCTGGTGCACAACACACCGATAACCAAGACTCAACTGAACACGGTCTGTAGACATTCTGAGGACTAACTGCTCTGATACCACCTTTGTCACGACCCGAGCCGATGGGCCGCGACTGGTACCCTACCTGGGCACCCTTATACTCACACATCACACATAATCAGCGGAAGCTAGGGAACAACTCATTTTATAAAATTAGGCAAGCCGACAAGGCTGCCACTATATACCAAGTATCCAAAACGAACTACAACATATACATGTCCAAAGAACACATTAACCACCCACACCTTTTTACAAACCTCTAAGAGTTTGATAATAAGGGACAAGGCCCTGTCGTACCCCTGAATATACATAATGTTATACCCCGTATTTTCAGAGTATGTACGTGAGGGCGTACGTACAAAAGTTTAAGCCTTAAGTAGGCAAAGTGGCAAAATTTGTACACAACTAGCGAAAAGAGTCGTTTTCCGACGAAACGTTTTCCGGACTTTGCGAAGGGAAAAATACGGCTATGTCATTTATAATTTTTGCGGATTTTTCCGAGAGATGAAATATTTTGGACCAACGGGAGGGTGACATGTGTCACCCTCAAAGTGGACGAATTGGGGCGTTTTTCTTGCTCAATTTTAGTCAAGGAGTTGGTAGGATATTTTGGTGGTAGATGGATAAGGTACACTTGCCCAAATCTTGACCTTACACTTGCCTACCACTTGTCTTGATCTTGGCCCTTGGTTGTCCTATAAATACCCCCTTAGTTGAAGACTTATTCTTCATCCTCTCTTGATAAATTCCAAGGCAAAAACCCTTCCCCTCATGCTTGTGTTTTCGTCGCCCACCTCCACTTTGAGGCCTCGGCGAAGTACACCCTCCCCTTGCCTTGTTGTTTCGTGAAATACCACTCCCTTGGTAGAAAAATACTTCTCAGTATTGTTGTAAATCAAAATACCTTGGCGAAATACCTTGTAGTATTCCAAGGTTACACATACTAAAAGCCCGAAATACTATTATACTTCCTTGATCATAAAACGAAACCTCAAGAAATCTTCATAGCGGTTGAAGTGTTTAGTAGAAGTTGCGTAGAACTTCTAAGGGTTGTTTAGTGCGGGTTGGAGCTCGGAGTAGGAGCTAAGCGTCGCGGGATCGACATATAAACTTGGATAATTTTGGGCTTATCGAGGTAAATACTCTTGTCCTTCTATTGTAATTGGAATTACATGCGTAGTAGTATAGATTTGAATATAAGATTCATAGAAGGATATTCTTGAAGAGAGTTGAAGCGTAATAGGATATTGAGAAAATAATTGGCTGAAATCACATCGGAAGAATATTAAAGAAGAAAGAGTGACCCATGCCCACATAGGGTATTATTTCTGATGAGCTTGTGGTTGTGGGTAGGAAGTGCTGCCCAATTTTCCATGGGAATAAGGAATCTGTATCTAGAATTATTTTTATTGCCCGTAATTACAGGGACGTATTTTAGAACGTACAGAAGAACTCACGACTGTTAATATTTGAGACTTGTAAAAAGTTATAGGAAATATTGGAATTTGGCCGGAGCGTGTGTGTAGTGAATGGGAGGATGACGCGTGTCACCTATAGATGCAGCGGACGAAATTGGCATGGCCAATATATTGACCGTAGTCACCAGATGTAAATCTTGCAAGTTGTTTAGCTTGAGAAGTTGGCTGATCAAGGTCCCACAAGTCTTGATATTTGTTAGAGATCATCAAACCACCCAATTGTTCCCATCTTGGCCTCAATGTTTCTTTATAATACTAATAGTAGAGAGAAACGCTGCTTAGCCAAAATTACAAGAAAAATTTGATGACGAGGCTTGAGCTCGGGTTTGATAAAAAGAAAGGAGGAGAAAAATTTTAGTTTAGCTGGTTCTTTAGCCACAAGACTTTAGTAAGGTTCTTGAGGATATTGTAAGCATATCTCAATAGAAAAATCCCGGAAAAGATAGTTTTAGTTGAGTGGCAAAGTGAAAACCTAGTGGCTTTTCTAGGTTTTGGATTGTAAGTTGAAGGAGGATTGTTGGTGTGGTTCTGAGGTCTCAACAGCGGATTAGAAGTGTCTTGGAAGGTTCTAAACTACTAAGGGCGACTTCGGGTTGGAGTTGGATTAAGAGTCGTTTGAGTATAATCTCTTGTCTTTAAAATTATTTACAAGGTTATATATTTATTTTTGTGTTGTTATTTACCATTTGCTATTATGAAGTTGATATGTAGAAGTTTATAAGGATTATGGATTGATTGTAGCCTTGAAATCCGAAATGAAATGTAAACCATGTTAAGTTGGATTACTAATTGGTCGTTATTAGAAGTAAATCAACATCTTACTTACTTAAAGATTATGGTTGTTATAATCAAATGCGACTTGATATCATGTTATGCTACCAATTTGGATTGGAAATGGAATTGGATAAAATTAGTATTGTTGAACTCAAGGTGGCCGAATTTGTACTTCTAGTTTGTAATAGTTTGTTTTCGTTTTATGTTAGATGCATATAGATTGTGGTGAGCCAATTGGGTGTAGTAGTTATTGTATTAGAGCAGCCAGAAAGGTGTAGAAATTAGTGAAACAAAGAGTGCTGTCCGATTTTAGTAGAATTAGTGACCTAGCACTTAGAATAATTCTCGTTACAAGTGAAAAGGTTAATGGACATGTGGCAGGCCATTATGAATTGAAGTACTAAGTATGGCGTATATCTAGCAGGAGAGTGGAATAACTATCAAGGTTGGGTACTGGAGCATTTGCTGTTGTCGACAATGCGTCGCGGTATGTGAACCTGCTTCCTTCCTTTGACATGATTCTATGTATGGAATATACTTGTGGTATCATTCATTGTTTCCTTCTACTCTTAGAAGTTAAAGAGTGGTTAATAGTGATTTTACTCTTATGTAGAACTTTTCCTATCTTTTGAGCATGACTGGTTACGCGTATGTAGTACGATAGGCGTGCAAGACTACTGACATTCTTTACTTGTTTTATGTAATGCCAAGTCGGGTGGGTTAGAATTAACTCAACTAACTTTGAAAATAGTAAGGATGTCTTAAGTTGATTTTAAAGTTAAGGGACTTGAAGAGTTTTAAAGTATGTGATGTACTTGTTCAGTTTTAAGCGTATAAGTCCTTGGATGGAGAAATTGTTTATGGCTAAGGTATAAAGTGAATATAAGCGGCTTTATGGGAAGTTAAAGTTATATTTATATGGAAAGATAAATGACTCGACTTTAGTAAATGACTTGATTTTCTGGCGTCAATTGCCTAGGGTTTTTATAATAAAGAGAGTCACTTGTTTTCTAATGGTTAAGAAGCTAGTGTATTTTTAGAGATTATGAGAATTGATTTGAAAGTATATAATACTTGGTTTCAAAAAGTAGAAGTCTCTTGGTTATAAAGGCATGTTAGTCTAAACCATGTTAAAAAGGGTTATAACGGCTTTATGGAAGTTAGTTATAACGGCTTTATGGAAGATTAAAGAGAATGGTTTTCTCTAGTAAAGTAATCAAAGAGAATAACTGTATTAGGTAGAAGACAAATGAAAACATATCATTTTTAAAAAGCTGGTTTACAAATATGTGTGAAACAACTAAGAAACCGCACGTAGTGCACATCACAAACAAGAGTAACAATAGGTAATCGTAATAGGTTTTGTCTAGGCTGCGAATGATCGAAACAGGCCACTCGCCACATCATTCCCGGCTCAATCTGAACTCGGTCGCGCCGGCTACTCACATGGGCCCGCATGATATAACCCCGCAGATCGAGGGTAGCTACTCTCTAAGATCGCCCCGACTCGTGTCCGCACGCCACGTATCGCGTGAAGGCATAACCCCGCATACTAACACGGAACTCGTGAAGCTCAAGATAGGCCCCTCGACCCGCATGAGGTATTCTCGAATCATGGTCCTGCATCACTTTGAGTCTACCCTGCATCGGAGGGCGCAACTCTGTATCATCTCAAGGTGCGAGTGATAGTATACTAACATAACAACTTATCTTTAAACAACATAAGCACAACAAGGATACTCTCACCTATCCTGAAGCGTTATGCATAATTAATGCATTACAGTAGCCATATCGTGTCTATTTATCAAACCATCTTTATTATTCTTTCACAATACAAGTCCATTATAAACACATAGGCAAACTTGTTTCTTTTATAAATCTTAAGTGGTTATACTTACTCCCATAAAGCTAGTATAACTCTTGCTCGCGCATTTTAAAAACCAATTAGTTCTCTCTCACTAATATGATTCATGAGTTCTTTTGAAATGTTTTCGCTTCTTATTATTCAAAGCTTAAGGTGAGGCATTGCCGTAAAGTATTATCTGTGCTTAAGCCGTGAGGCATTGCATAAGTAAGTATATTGTAAAATATCATGCTTTAGGAAGAATCACATACCTTCTCGAAAACCACCGCCAAGTTGATATATGTCGCGCAGAGTCGTTCAAGTCATTTATAATAGTCACGAGATATCTATTAAAGACTACTCGCTGGTCATTCTAAAACAGGGGTTCATAATTTACTGATAAGCTCAAGCACTTCCCTACCGGTGAGCTATATAAGTTCATCGTGAAACAAATCCCATGTAAATACAGCTTTGATTATTCTTCTTTAAACCCTTCTAAGTGATTAATACTTCAATTCTATTCTCTGATATACTTCTAAGTATTTATACTTATCCTTATACTACAACAAATATATTTTCTAATTCAAAAGAGGGTTAGGATTAGTTACCCGGTAAGCCCGATAATATCTGCCGTAGGGCTCTCCCACAATATCCTAGAAAAGTCGCCGCCGAGCAAGGTTTTGCTCTAAGTTGTATGCTCCAAGATCCCTAGAAGTTCTTCAACTTCTACTAAGTACTAAGGTATTTGGGCTAGGGTATTTTGGGCATTATAACGACACAAGAAGGTAACTTTTCTACCAAGGGAGGGGGGTAGATTTTGGCCAGGCTAGAGGGGGTATTCGCCAAGGCCACTTAGGCTAGAGGGGAAGAGGGCTTTGGACGAATTGGCTAACAAGGAGAAGGGAGGATTTTCAAGACTTGGAAAGTAATTTGTGGATGAAGAACTCTTCATCTTGGCGGGGTATTTATAGGTCAAGAAGTGGCCAACCAATGGCCAAGATTTAGACAAGTGCAAGGCAAGTGTAGGGGTGAGGATTAACTAAACACAAATATCCTACCAACTCCTTGACTTGTGCACAAGGCACAAAAACGTGTTCTCCAAGTCCAAATCGTCCAAATGGACGATTTCAAGTCCACCAATGGGAGGGTGCCATGTTGCCCTCCGTTGGTCCAAAATGTTTCGCCCCTGAAAAATCCGCAAAATAAGAAATGGCATAAGCGGAATTTACTCTACTTTTAAAGTCGGAAACGCTTCGTTTAAAAACGATTCTTTTAGTGAGTTGTGTACAAAATAAAACGCCCAAGGCTTATCTTTAAGGCAAGACTTTCAGACGTATTCCCCACGCATATACTCTAGAAATACGGTATAACATTCTCCTCCTTAGAAACATTCGTCCGGACGTTCCTTCCTACAGCTTATCGAAGAAGCTTAAACGCTTGTAAATGCCACACACGCACGCAGAGCAACACAGGCGTAAACGATAACTAAAATTTACAAGAGGAAAGTGAATTTACTCGAGGCGTGGGGAATAGGTGAGGATACTTCCGCCTCATGTCCTGGCTTCCCTCATCTCCTCCTCGAGCTCGCTCGCGCAAGACTTTGTGAAGCCACGCCCTTGTCCGGGCGCCTAACTCCGACGATCGACTATCGCTATGGAATCTCTCATACGATAACCCTGGTCACACGGACATCGCCAATCGGGTGCACCCTAGATGGATCGATACATCTCCTCAAGATAGATACGTGAAACACCGGATGCACCGCCTGTGTCGGACGGCAGATCAACTCGCAGGCAACCTTGCCTACCACGCGGACAATCAAACGGCCCAATGTACCTTGGTGAGCTTCCCTTCTTCCGAATCTCATCACACTTTCATGGTTGACACCTTAGGAAAACCCAATCATGAACCTCGAACTCAAGATTGCCGTCGACGATGATCTGCATCGACTTATCGACTGACTATCGATAGCCGCCTCGGATAAGTTTCACCTTATCCACTGCTCTTGTCGCAAATCTGGTCCCACTAGCCGCCGCCCACATCGAACCAACCTATGGCGACCGCACTTCCTCCCATACAAGGCCTCATAGCGCCATCCGAATACTTGAGTGGTAGCTATTATTATACGCGAACTCAACTAGAGGCAAATGATCCTCCCAACTACCATCAAGTCGATAACACAGCTCGCAGATATCCTCGAAGTGCGGATAGTGCGCTCTGCCGTCCGTCTGCGTGGATGAAATGCAAGATTCGGCTCACTGCGCCCCTAAACCCCTCGAAGGACCTCTGAAGTTAGCGTGAACCGCTCTCTGCATGCGATATGATCAAGTAGGGACTCATGCACCGACGATCTCTGGATGTAAAGTCCGCATAATCCTCACTAGAAAAAGTCGCCCCGACGGAAGAAAGTGGGCTGATTTAAATCGACACATCGACGATAACCCATATAGAATCATGTCTCCTCCGAAAGTGCGAGGTAATCCGTGATGGTCCATGCTGATTACCTCCCACTTCCGTGCTCGGATCTCAATCGTTCAGAATAAACCACCGTGCCTCGGTGCTCTACCTTCACCGCGACGGACGCGGGCGAGCTACTTAACTCGCAACGCCCCTCTTCAAGCCATCCCACCAATACACGATCTAAGGTCGTGGTACATCTTGGTCGACCCGGATGGATAGAAACGCTATGTGCTTCCCCAAGAACTCCGCCAAGTCCTCAAACATCCGGACACACATACCGCCCTCAAACCTTAGCACCATGGGTGCTGCCTCAAAAGGACCCGCCTTTACGAAGAGTCAGATCACGATATCGAATCAAAGTCGGATCTCGAATCGCCTCTTCACCTCCTCGACGATGGAAGACTCGGCAACCTCACGAACTCTAACCCCATCGCTATCGGAATCAATCAAGCGGACACCCGTGCTCGCTAACCGATGCAAATCACTAACCATGTCCCTCCTCTCTAGTCACATCCGATAGGCTCCCATCGACCTACGACTAAGAGCATCCGCCACGACATTGGCCTTCCGGGTGGTAGGATATCAACATCGTAATCCTTAAGCAACTCTAACCACCGCCTCGCCGTAAGTTCAGCTCCTCCGTTGAAGATATACCTGGAGGCTCTTGTGGTACGTATAAATATCCACGTGAACCCCATACAAATAGTGCTCTCCAGATCTTCAAAGCGTGAATCACTACCGCTAACTCCAAATCATGGGTGGGGTAGTTTCTCGTGTTTCTTCATTGCGGGATGCATATGCTATAACCCCATTGTTATACCCGTATTTCCAGAGTATGTCGTAAGGAATACGTCTAAAAGAGTTTGGCTTTAAAGTTAGCCTTGGACGTTTTTGTACACAACTCGCTTAAAGAATCGCTTTTCCGACGAAAGCGTTTCCCACAACTTTCGTAGGAAAATTCGGCTATGCCATTTCTTATTTTATGCGGATTTTTCCGAGAGACGAAACATTTTTGGACCAACGGGAGGGCAACACTTGCACCTCCCATTGGTGGACTTCAATCGCCCATTTGGACGAATTGAAGAAGCGCGTTTTTGTGCCTTGTGCCACACAAGTCGGGCGAGTTGGTAGGATATTTGTGTATAGTTAATCCTCACCCTACACTTGCCTTGCACTTGTCTTAATCTTGGCATTGGTTGGCTACTTGACCTATAAATACCCCTTAAGATTTAAGAGTTCTTCATCCACAAATCTTCCAAGTCTTGAAAAATCCTCCCTCTCCCTTTGTGAGCTTTTAGTCCAACACCATTCCCTCCTCGCGAGTTTGGCCGAGGCCTAACCCCTAGCCTAGCCGAAATCTACCCCTCCCTGGTAGAAAAGTTGTCTTCTAGTATCGTTATAATGCCCAAATACCCTAGCCCAAATCCCTTAGTCTTTGGTAGAAGTTGTGAAGAACTTCTAAGGTTTCGAGCTACCTAAGGCGTCTGACTTAGGAGCTAAACCTTGCTCAGCGACTTTATCTAGGATATTATTGGGCTTACTGAGGTAATAATCCTAACCTCTTTTGAATTAGAGAATACTTCTTTGTTGTAGTATAAGGATAAGTATAAATACTTAGAAGAATATCACGTAAAAGAATTGAACTATTACCACAGTAGAAGGTTTTAAAGAAGAATAATCACATGTTTTCACATAGGATCGTTTCACAAGACTTATATAGCTCACCTAGGGTTGTGCTGCCCGACTTTCCGTAGAATTGTGAACCTCTGCTTAGAATGACCCTCAGAGTAGTCTTTGATAGATATCTGTGACTATTATAGGTGACTCTCTGCGACATATTGACTTCGCGTGGTTTTGAGAAGGTATGCGATTCGCTAAGCATGATATTTTACAATATATATATATAGTACCGTAGACGTATACGTGTTAATCTGAATAATACTTACGGCAATGCCTCGCTTAAGCCTCGAATAATACTTACTAAGAATGCCTCACCGCTTAAGCTTTGAATAATAAGAATCAAACATTTCAAGCATCGAATCATTTTTAACAGAAGATAAATATCCGGTTTTAAAACAAAAGCTTAAGAGTTATGCTAGCTTTTGGGAAGTTAGGTATAACAACTTAAGAATGATAAAAAGGAATCGCTTGTTTGTTTATAAAAACCTTGTATTGATCTCTCGTTAAGTGTAGTAAGATTGTTTGATAAGTAGACATATCATGACGCTACGTGTTAGTGTCTTTGTAACGCTGTAAAGTGGTCATTCTTCTTTGGCTTACGCTGTTAACCAGTAAGTCCGTTATCTTTATTCTTGTATCACCTACCCTCGGCTATTATACCGAGGGCTTGCCTCGACGCGGTCTATACGGCTACGCGGTCTGCGAGACTACGCGAGCCGGTATGCTCCGTGATTGATCATTCCGGCGCCTAGCCCGACGGGATTCCTATGCGGTCCGCTGAGACTACGCGGCCTTTTGAGGCTACGCGGGTGCGAGAGCCCAGGCGGATGCCGGGGTTGCTGCCCCGACGCGAGGGCTACCTCGCGGGTCTATACGCGACCTACGCGGGCCGCGAAAGTCGAGACTAGGCACGCAGACGATATTATGGGCGATTGGCCTTGCTTCGATCATTCGCGGCCTAGAATAGACCAGTTACAGTCTTTCTATTACTGTTGTTGTTTGTGATGTGGCACTATGTGCAATTGAACTGATTGTATTTGTGAAAAGGTTTTAAATACTTTGATTTCATTTAAAGTACTTTATAGTTTCCGCATACTTGGTAATGTTATCGACTCTCCTTGAAGCGCTCATGCCGCAGGTGGGCAAGGTGTGCTAGATCCACATCCAGGATCCTTGCGTTGGTGTCGAGCTCCATCTTCTCCGAGGCTCTACTCGGGTACGATCTCCCGTATGAGATAGTTTCAGAACTCGTTGTATGGCGGGCCCCGTCCGCCATAGTTGTTTACTTCCTTAGAGGTCCTGTAGTACTATTGTACAGTTGGGATGTAATCGCAAAACTTGAGTTATTTATATTATGCCAAAGGCAAGCTTTTCATCGATAAACTATGTCTTATTGTTTTAAAGCTGTTTCTGCCTTGTTTTATATTCCATTGGTTACTCGATGTATGACTACTTGGGTGCCTGGTAAGGCACGATCCACGGGCCGGGCAGGTCGTGACAAAAGTGGTATCAGAGCGCTTAATCCTGGAAAGTGTCTCACAGACTGCATCTAGTAGAGTCTTGATTATCGGTGTGTTGTGCACCACACCAATAATCGTGAGGCTATAGGATATTTAGGATCGTTTCCATTCTTCTCATTCCGAGATCGTGCTTTAGAGTCGTGTTATAGGTTGGACCCTCTAACGATTCCTTTCTATGTGAACGCTTATGCCTCGTAAGGCAACCCGGCCCAGGGCAAGGCAATGTAGGAGCCGCTAGCAGACACCCAGAGTTACGAGGCTCGAGCCCGGTCCTATACGAGAGACGGCGAGTTCTATGACGCCCGGCCCCGCGAGACCACAGCACCCACACCTCGCATCCCACGGCTGGGCGGAGTTAGGGTACAAGGAGATGGCCCAGCTTTTGGCTAAAGTTGTGGCCCGAGAAGGCTGATGACGATGGGCTTCCAGCCTCAGCTCGTCGCACCGTAGTGCACGAGGCGAATAGTTTGAGGCGAGATTTCGAAGTCAGAGTCGCCAGAGTTTTGGTCGAGGCGGAGGATGATCCGCAGGAGTTCATCCGTCCGCAGAGATTACGCGGGTGATCGTGGCCGAGATCGAGGTGTGGCGTTCGGTTCGTGACGGCCGCGTGACACCGCAAATCGATGGTTTGATTCACGGAGCTTTCGGGGAGAGCATGCACTCCAGCAGATGGGATGAGTTTTGAGGCTTTTCTCACACACTTGCCTCCGCAGATGGGAGGGCACAGCCGATAGATTCTGTTCTGAGGCAGGAGGACGCATGAGGGAGTACAATGTCGAGTTTGATTCTTTGCTCGATATGTCCTCGCGGTAGCAGATATGGAGGATGTGGTACACCGCCACGTCGCGGGCTAGATGATTATATGGCCGAGTCGTATGCGGTGTTTCTCTTCAATGTATGGACATTACCCGCATGCAGCTCATGCACTAGGATGCGAGCGCGCAGACCGCCGGGTAGAGCGATATCAGCGAGAAGAAGGCCAAGACGGCGGTTCTTTTGGTGGTCCTCAAAGGGCGGCGTCGTGAAGTCCGTGCACCCACGGCCGCAGCGCTCTACCTCATTTTCAAGACACCAGAGCGATCGGGCAGTCGGGGCGGGACTTCGGATTTCGGTAGCGCAGGTGCTAACTGCTCGAGGTCCGCTCGGTGTACCCGTTAGGCAGATACCATTCGGGAGCCAGACTCAGAGCTTGCTATACTTGTGGCCGCAGGTCACTTTGCGAGCTTTGTCCGACCGGGCGCGGCGGTGGTAGCTCACCACGAGTGGTTGCCGCTTTCTTCATCCCAGCCATTACTCGCCGGAGGGCAAGGTACACATGGATCAGCGGGTCGGCAGGTCGCGGCGCGCAGTCCCGATTAGCGTCCTCGAAACCGCGTATATGCTTTGTCCGGTAAGCGAGATCGGGAGGCCTCACCGATGTCGCCAGTACCTTATCGCTCGGTTTGATGTGTATGCTTTGATAGATCCGGTTCTACTCTGTCCCATATATCTCCCTTGTTGCTAGTAGGATAGTGATAGAGCCCAGTCCATAGACCACTTTCGAGGTAGCTACGCGATGGGTGATTCGGTGGTAGCTCGGCGGGTATATAGAGCTTGTCTGTGACCATTTACGTCGTCGGACCACTAGCCGACTTGATAGAGTTGGAGATGATTGACTTCGACGTGATTATGGGATGGATTGGCTAGCTTCTTGCTACGCCCAATGTATGAGAGAGTAGTAGTGCAGTTCCGATTTCTGAGGCCGGTTGTTGAGTGGGAGAGGAGCACGGTATCGCCGAGGGTAGGTTTATTTCCTACCTCAGGCTAGGAAGATGGTGCGAGAAGGGTATATCTACCATCTCGCTCGTGTTTGATCTCGAAGGCTGCGGTACGGACTTCGATCAGTTCGAGTCGTGAGTTCCCAGGCGTGTTTCACGACCTCGGGTATCCTCCCGAGAGGAGATTGAGTTTTGTATTGACATATTGCGGACACCGGCCTATTTCCATTCCGCCATATAGAATGGCACCGCCGAGTTGAGAGAGTTGAAGGACCGGCTTAGGGATTTCTGGAGAAGCGGTTTTATCGGACCTAGTGTTTCTCCCCGGCGCCGGTATTGTTCGTGAAGAAGAAGGGCGGGGCCACTGCGCGTAATGTTGATTGAGCGGTGAACAAGGTGACCATTAAGACGAATACCCCTTCCCAGATTGATGATTTGTTCGACGGTTGCGAGCGCGAGATGTTTCTCCAAGATTGATCTGCGTTCGGCTATCATCGAGTTCGTGTCAGAGGCGGATGTCCCTAGGGATCGCATTCGGACCAGACGGCATTATGAGTTCGTGGTCATGTCTTTTGCTGACCAATGCTCCGGCGTATTCATGGATTTGATGAACCGAGTGTTCAAACCATTTTGGACACGTTGTGATAGTGTTCATTGATGATATCTTGGTTTATTCTCGCCGAGGCAGAGCATGCGAGCATTTGAGGATCTTGTGATTCTCAGATCAGCAACAGACGCCAAGTTTTCCAAATGTGAGTTTTGGTTGACTTCATGGCGTTTCGCATATTGTGGGGCGATGGCATTCGAGTGGATACGGCCAAGATCGAAGCGATCCGGACTTGGCCTGAACCTACTACTCCGGCAGAGGTTCGCGATTTTCGGCCTTGCGGGTTATTATCGGCGGTTCGTGGAGAAGTTTGCTTATCTACGCACCATTGACTAGTGACTCGAAGCGCACCAAGTTTGATGGACGATGCTTGTGAGCGGGGTTTCGATTCGAAAGAGATATTGACGCATCGCCCGTTCTTACTCTTCCGGAGTCCAGACGGTTATGTGGTGTATTGTGATCGCTCGGGCATCGGTTGGGATGTGTGTTGATGCGGCATGGCAGAGTTATAGCATATGCATCCCGACACCAAGAAACACGAGAGAACTACCCCACCCATGATTTGGAGTGTGGTAAGTGATTCACGCTTTGAAGATCCGGAGGCACTATTTGTATGGGGTTCACGTGGATATTTATACGCACCACAAGAGCCTCAAGTATATCTTGACAGAGGAGTGAACTTACGACGAGGCGGTGGTTAGAGTTGCTTAAGGATTACGATGTTGATATCTGTACCACTGGGAAGGCCAATGTTGTGCGTATGCTCTTAGTCGTGAGTCGATGGGAGCCCATCGGATGTGCAGCTAGAGAGGAGGACATGGTTCGTGATTTGCATCGCTTAGCGAGCCTTGTGTCCGTTGATTGATTCGATAGCGATGGGGTTAGAGTTCGTGAGGTTGCAGTCTTCCATCATCGAGGAGGTGAAGAGGCAATTCGAGGATCCACTTTGATTCGAGCATCGTGTACGCCTCTTCGTGAGGCAAGGGTCCTTTTGAGGTAGCACGATGGGTGCTAAGGTTCGAGGCGATGTGTTCGGATGTTTGTGACTTGGCGAGTTCTTGGGAAGCACACGGCGTGGCGTTACTCTATCCATCCGGGTCGACTAAGATGTACCACGACCTTAGATCGGTGTATTGGTGGGATGGCTTGAAGAGGGCGTTGCAGAGTTCGTAGCCGATGCGATGTTGTCGCAGTGAAGGTAGAGCACCGAGGCCCGGTGGTTTATTACGCACAATTGAGATCCCGACACGGAAGTGGGAGGTAATCAACATGGACTTCACGGGATTACCTCGCACTCGGAGAGGAGACATGATTCTATATGGGTTATCGTCGGCGGTGTGAAATCAGCCCACTTTCTTCCGTCCGGACGACTTTTTCTACCGGTGATTATGCTGCATCTACATCAGAGATCGTCGATCGCATGGAGTCCCTACTTCGATCATATCGCATGAGGAGCCCGATTTACGGCTAACTCGGAGGTCCTTCGAGGAGTTTAGGGGCGAGTGAGCCCGAATCGCATTTCATCCACGCAGACGACGGACAGGCGAGCGCACTATCCGCACTCTCGAGGATATCGCGAGCCCGTGTATTGACTTCGATGGTAGTTGGGAGGATCATTTGCCTCTAGTTGAGTTCGCATATAATAATAGCTACCACTCCAAAGATTCGGATGGCGCCTTATGAGGCCTTGTATGGGAGGAAGTGCAGACGCCTATAGGTTGGTTCGATGTAGGCGAGGTGCGACTAGTGGGACCAGATTTGGTGCGTGAGCGATGGATAAGGTGGCTTATCCGAGAGCGGCTATCGACGGCTCGAGTCGGCGAAGTCGTATGCGGATCATCGCCGCCGGCATCTTGAGTTCGAGGTTCATGATTGGGTTTTCCTAAAGGTGTCACCCATGAAGGGTGTGATGAGATTCGGAAGAAGGAAACTCAAACGGCGTACATCGGGCCGCTTCGTATTGTCGCGAGGTAGGCAAGGTTGCTACGAGTTGAATCTGCCGTCCGATCCGGGCGGTGCATCCGGTGTTTCACGTATCTATCTTTGAGAGATGTATCGGGATCCATCTAAGGTACACCGATTGGCGATGTCGGTGGCAGGGTTATCGTATGAGGAGATTCCCATAGCGATAGTCGATCGTCGGAGTTAGGCGTCTGCGGACGAAGGGCGTGGCTTCGTCAAAGTCTTGTGGCGGAGCAGCTCGGGAGGAGATGACGTGGGAAGCGAGGAGGACACGAGGCGAAGTATCCTCACCTATTCCCACACCTCCGGTAATTCACTTTCCTACTTGTAAATTTCCATTATCATTTATGCCTAAGTGTTGTTTTGTGGCGTGTGTGGCATTTGCTAATTGTTTAAGCTTCGATAATCGTTTTGAGAAGGAACATTCGGGACGAATGTTTCTAAGGAGGAGAATGTTATACCGTATTTCAGTATGTGCGTGAGGAATACGTCTAAAGAGTTTGGCTTTAAAGTTAGCCTTGGGCGTTTTTGTACACAACTCGCTTAAAGAATCGTTTCGACGAAGCGTTTCCCACGACTTTCGTAGGGAAAATTCGGCTATGCCATTTCTTATTTTGCGGATTTTTCCGAGAGACGAAACATTTTGGACCAACGGGAGGGCAACACTTGGCACCCTCCCATTGGTGGACTTGAATCGTCCATTTGGACGAATTGAAGAAGCCTTGGCACGTTTTTTGTGCCTTGTGCACAAGTCAAGGAGTTGGTAGGATATTTGTGTATAGTTAATCCTCACCCTACACTTGCCTTGCACTTGTCTTAATCTTGGCCATTGGTTGGCCACTTCTTGACCTATAAATACCCCCCTTAAGATGAAGAGTTCTTCATCCACAAATCTTCCAAGTCTTGAAAAATCCTCCTCTCCTTTGTGAGCTTTTCGTCCAACACCCCTTCCCTCCGTGAGTTTGGCGAGGCCTAACCCCTAGCCTAGCCGAAATCTACCCCCTCCTTGGTAGAAAAGTTGTCTTCTAGTATCGTTATAATGCCCAAAATACCTGGCCCAAATCCCTAGTCTTTGGTAGAAGTTGTGAAGAACTTCTAAGGTTTCGAGCTCTGGGCGTACAACTTAGGAGCTAAACCTTGCTCAGCGCGACTTTATCTAGGATATTATTGGGCTACTGAGGTAATAATCCTAACCTCTTTTGAATTAGAGAATACTTCTTGTTGTAGTATAAGGATAAGTATAAATACTTAGAAGAATATCACGTAAAAGAATTGAACTATTACCACAAGAAGGTTTTAAAAGAAGAATAATCACCTTTGTACTCACATAGACTATTTTCCACATGAGACTTATATAGCTCACGGGTAGGGTTGTCAGCCCGACTTTCCGTAGAATTGTGAACCTCTGCTTTAGAATGACCTCGGAGTAGTCTTTGATAGATATCTGTGACTATTATAGGTGACTCTCTGTAGCGACATATTCACTTGGCGGTGGTTTTATTTGAGAAGGTATGTGATTACGCTAAGCATGATATTTTACAATATATATATAGTACGGTGAGCGTACATGTGTTAATCGAATAATACTTACGGAATGCCTCACGGCTTAAGCTGAATAATACTTACGGCAATGCCTCACTAGCTTAAGCCCGAATAATAAGAATCGAAAACATTTCAAAGAATATCGAATCATTTTTAATGAAGATAAATATCTGGTTTTAAAACAAAAGCTTAAGAGTTATGCTAGCTTTATGGGAAGTTAGGTATAACAACTTAAGAATGATAAAAGGAATTTACTTGTTTGTTTATAAAAACCTTGTATTGATCTCTGTTAAGTGTAGTAAGATTGTTTGATAAGTAGACATATCATGATGCTACCGTGTTAGTGTCTTGTAAATCTTTGTGTAAGGGTCATTCTGCGGCTTACGTTGCTAACCGGTAAGTCCGTTATCATTCTTGTATCACCTACCGACTATTATACCAGGGCTTGCCTCGCGCTGGTCCATCACGGCTACGCGGTCTGTGAGACTATGCGAGCGGCGGTATGCTCGAGATTGATCATTCCGGCGTCTAGCCCGACGCGGGATTCCCATGCGGTCCGCTGAGACTACGCGGTCTTTTGAGGCTATGCGGTGCGGGAGCCTAGGCGGATCTGGGGTTGCTGCCCCGATGCGAGGGCTACCTCATGCGGTCTATGTGTGACCTATGCGGCCGCGAAAGTCCGTGACTAGGCACGCGAGAATGATACTATGGGCGATTGGCCTTGCTTCGATCATTCGCGGCCTAGAATAGACTGTTCTGATCTTTATTACCGTTGTTGTTTGTGATGTGGCACTATGTGCAATTGAACCGATGTATTTGTGAAAAGGTTTTAAATACTTTGATTTCATTTAAAGTACTTTATAGTTTCACATACTTAGTACTGTTGTCGACCTCGCCCGCCGCGTTCATCGCCGCGGTAAGGCAAGGTGCTAGATCCACATCCTTAGGATCCAAGCGTTGGTGTCGTGAGCTCCATCTTCTCGGAGGCTCTACTCTTGGGTATGATCTCCTGTATTGTAGATAGTTTTGTCTGCTTGTTCAGTATGGCGGGAGCCCCGTCCCGCCATAGTTGTTTACTTCAGAGTGCAGAGTACTATTATGCGCTTGGGATGTATCGCAAAACTTGAGTTATTTATATTATGCCGAAAAGGCAAGCTTTTCATCGGATAAACTATGTCTTATTGTTTTAAAGCTGTTTCTGTCTTGTTTTATATTCCGGTTACTCGATGTATGACTACTGGGTGCCGGTAAGGCACGATCCACGGGCCGGGCGGTCGTGACACTGCCATCTGCATCAATACATCGACCCGATGCACGGCGCATCACAATACACGCAACGTAACCATCCGGACCTGCGGAAGAGCAAGAGCGGGGCGTGCGTCGGTCTCTCTTTCACAGCTGGAAACCACGCCACAAGCATCACCATCTGAAACTTGGCGCCTTACGAGTCAGCCTAGTCAATGGTGCGAGATAGAAGCAAACTTCTCCACGAACCGCCGATAATAACTGCAAGGCCTGAAAATCGCGAACCTCTCGCTTGAGTAGTAGGTCTCGGCCAAGTCTCGACCGCCTCGATCTTGGCGTATCAACTCGAATGCCATCAGCCACAATATGCCCAAGAAACGCATCAAGTCAACCAAACTCACATTTGGAAAACTTGGCGCATAACTGCTAGTCTGGAGAATCACAAGATCGCCGAAATGCTCCGCGTGCTCCCGCTCTGGCGAGAATAAACCAAGATATCATCAATGAACACTATCACAAGCGTGTCCAAAATGGTTTGAACACTCGGTTAATCAAATCCATGAATACCGGAGCATCGTCAACCCAAAAGACATGACCACGAACTCATAATGCCCGTGCATGGTCCGAATGCGATCTAGGGACATCCACCTCTCGACTCGCACTGATGATAGCGATCGCAGATCAATCTTGGAGAAACATCTCGCACCGCAATCGGGTCGAACAAATCATCAATCACAGGAGGTATGCATTCTTAATGGTCACCTTGTTCACCTGTAATCAACACACGTGCGCGTCGCCCTTCTTCTTGCGAACAATACGCGCTACGAGGAGAAACACTGGCCTAATGAAGCCCTTCTCTAGCAAATCCCTAAGTGATCCTTCACTCTCAACTCGGCAGTGCATTCTGTATGGCGGAATGGAAATAGGCCTAGTATCTGGCAATATGTCTATACATAAGTCAATCTCCCTCTCAGGAGGATACGGAGGTCATCCGGGAACACGCCCGGGAACTCGTGACTACGGGCCCGATGAAAATCTGGTACATGACCTCGATGATCAAACACGAACTAGATGGTAGATATACCCTTCGCACCATCTTCCTAGCCTCGAGGTGAAATAAACCTACCACCGGCGATACCGTGCTCCTCCCACTCAACAACCGGCTCTCCGAAGCGGAACTGTACTACTCTCTGCGATCTACATTGGCATAGCAAGAAGCTAGCCAATCCATCCCCATAATCACGTCGAAGTCAATCATCTCCAACTCTATCAAGTCGGCTGGTCACGGCGTAAATGGTCACAGGACAAGCCCTATATACCCGCCGAGCTACCACCGAATCACCCACTGGCGTAGCTACCTCGAAAGGGTCTATGGACTCAGGCTCTATCCCTATCCTACTAGCAACAAGGGGAGATATATAGGACAGAGTAGAACCCGGATCTATCAAGGCATAAACATCAAACCCAGAAACTGATAAGGTACCTGTGACGACATCAGGTGAGGCCTCCTGATCCTGTCGGCTGGACAAAGCATAAATGCGGTTCTGAGGACCGCTAGAACTGGGACCTGAGCCACGACCTCTGCCGCGACCTGCTGACCCATGAGCACCCTGCCCTCCGGGGCGAGTAACTGTAGGAGATGATGAAGCGGCCACAGAACCTGAAGGCTGGGCCCTACCACCAGCGCTGCCCCCGGTCGGACAGTCCCTCGCAAAGTGACCCTGCTGGCCACAACTGTAACAAGATCCATAAGTAGTACCACACTTCCCGTAATGGGATCTACCGCATCGGCCACACTGGGGGGTGGTCCGTCGGCGATGCCTCTCTGCTACTCGGGCGTCCCGAAGCCACAGGGCCTCAGTCCGCCAAAACTACGGTATCTTGAGACGGTGCGAGAGTGCTCCGGCTGGGCTGGTGCGAATCTAGGCTCGCCTTGAGGCCGCCACGATAACCACGAGAAGACCCTCGCCCCGGCCTTAACCTGCTGGCCACTCGCCGACCTCTGCGCTCGCCGCATCAGGCGTGAGCTCGCATGCGGGTAATGTCCATACGGTGGAGAGAAACCCCGCACATGACTTCGGCCATATAGTCGTCTAGCCGGTGACATAGCGGTGCACCTATCCTCCATATCTGCTACTAATCTTTGGGACATATCGAGCCAAAGAATCAAACTCGACATTGTACTCTGCAAGGTCGTCCTCTGCCTCGGCGGTAAAAATCTATCGGCCGCGCCCTCGCTATCTGTGGAGGCAAAAAGTGAGTGAGAAAGCCTGCGAGAACTCATCCCAGTAGGCGGGGCGCGTGCTTCCCGGGATAACTCCCATGAATCAAACCAATCATTGCGGTATCCGCGCGGCTATGTGAACCAAAGATCACGCGACTCGGTCTCGGCGCCCGATCACTCTCAAAATCCTGGCCGGATGAACTCCTGCGGATCATCCTCGGCCTCGACCCATAAAACTTCCGTGGCTCTGACTCAAGAAGTCTCGTAGCCTCAAACTCTGCCTCGGGTGTACCACGGGTGCGGCCGAGCTGGAGGCGAGGCGACCGCGTCGATCTCTCCTCGTGTCAGACCTGCCAACTTTAGCCAAAGGCCGGGCCATCTCCTTGTACCCTAACTCTCCGCCCGGTGTGGGACGGGAGGTGTGGTGCTGTGGTCTTTGGCCCGGCGGCGTCATAGAACTCGTCTCTGGTATAGGCGGGCTCGAGCCCTCGTGACTCTGGGTGTCCGCTAGCGCCTCCTCGCTGCCTTGCCCTTCGGGCGGGTTGCCTTACGTGAGGCATAATGCATTACGGGAAAGGAATACGTTAGAGGTCCAACCTATAACACGCCTCTAAAGCACGATCTCGGGAGAAGAATGGAAACCAATCCTAAATATCCTATAGCCTCACGATTATTGGTGTGGTGCACAACACACCGATAATCAAGACTCTACTAGATACGATTCATAGACACTTTCCGAGATTAATCGCTTCGATACCACTTTTGTCACGACCGGTTAGGCGTGGATGGTGCCTTGGGGCACCCAAGTAGTCATACATCAGTAATCACGGAAATATAAAGCAAGACATGAAACGGTTTATAAAATAAGACCTGATTTATGTGAGAAAACATCGCCTGCGTATATATATAAAATCATGGTTTAGCGATTACATCCGGCTAATCGCATAACATGACTACAGACCTCTAAGGAAATATACAACTATGGCGACAGGCCCGCCATACCCCTCGATCAGTACAAAACTATCTACAACAGGAGATCATACCAAAAGTAGAGCCTCGGAAGAGATGGAGCTCCCGACACCAATGTAGAGATCCTAAGATGCGGATCTAGCACTGCTTGCCACTTACTGCGGCATGAACGGCCCCGAAGGAGGTCAAGATCTGTGTACTAAGTATGCGAAATCAAAATACTTAAATGAAAACATATCATTTTAAAAACCAGTTTACAAATATGTGTGAAACAACCATGAAACGCCGCGTGAGTACTACATCACAAACAAGAGTAACAATAGGTATCGAATAGGTTTTGTCTAGGCCGCGAATGATCAAACAGGGCCACTCGCCCCATCATCTCGCAAGCCTAATCTCGACTCCCGAGTCCGCAGGCCACTCACATGGGCCCGCATCGGTAGCTACTCCTCGGCATCGCCTGGACTCGCTGTCGCGATGGCGCTGACCGCATGAGGCATAACCCGCATACTAACACGGAACTCGTAGCTCCGCATAGGCCCCCGGACGCGTGAGGTATTCTCGAATCATGGTCCTGCATCGCCGAGTCTACCGCGACGGAGGCGACAACCCGGTATCATCTCAAGAGGTGGTGATAGTATACTAACATAACAACTTATCTTTAAACAACATAAGCACAACAAGGATACTCACCTATACAAACGTTACAAGATACTAACACATAGCATCATATCATGTCTATTTATCAAACCATCTTTATTATTCTTTTCACAATACAAGTCATTATAAACACATAGGCAAACTTGTTTCTTTTATAAATCTTAAGTGGTTATACTTACTTCCCATAAAGCTAGTATAACTCTTAAGCTTCATTTAAAAACCAATTAGTTCTCTTACATTAATATGATTCAGTAGTCTTTTGAAATGTTTTCAGTTCTTTATTATTCAGGCTTAAGCCGTGAGGCATTGCCGTAAGTATTATTCAGGCTTAAGCCGTGAGGCATTGCCGTAAGTATTATTGTAAAATATCATGCTTTAGGACGAATCACATACCTTCTGAAAACCACCGCCAAGTTGAATATGTCGCAAGAGAGTCGACTATAATAGTCACAGATATCTATTAAAGACTACTCAAGGTCATTCTAAACAGTGGGTTCATAATTCTCTGATGAAGTCAGGCAGCACTTCCCTACCGGTGAGCTATATAAGTTCATGTGAAAACAAATTCTATGTAAGTACAGTTTGATTATTCTTCTTTTAAACCCTTCTAAGTGATTAATACTTCAATTCTATTCTGTGATATACTTCTAAGTATTTATACTTATCCTTATACTACAACAGTATATATTTTCTAATTCAAAAGAGGGTTAGGATTAGTTACCTCGGTAAGCCCAATAATATCCTAGAAAAAGTCGCGCCTGAGCAAGGTTTTGCTCCTAAGTTGTATGCTCCAAGATCCCTAGAAGTTCTTCACAACTTCTACTAAGTACTAAGGTATTTGGGCTAGGGTATTTTGGGCATTATAACGATACAAGAAGGTAACTTTTCTACCAAGGGAGGGGGGGTAGATTTTTGGCTAGGCTAGGGGGTATTCTGCCAAGGCCACTTAGGCTAGAGGGGGAAGAGGGCTTTGGACGAATTGGCTAACAAGGGAGAAGGGAGGATTTTCAAGACTTGGAAAGTAATTTGTGGATGAAGAACTCTTCATCTTAAGGGGGTATTTATAGGTCAAGAAGTGGCCAACCAATGGCCAAGATTTAGACAAGTGCAAGGCAAGTGTAGGGTGAGGATTAACTATACACAAATATCCTACCAACTCCTCGACTTGTACAAGAGCAAAAACGTGCTCCTCAAGTCCAAATCGTCCAAATGGGCGATTTCAAGTCCACCAATGGGAGGGTGCCAAGTGTTGCCCTCCGTTGGTCCAAAATGTTTCGTCTCTCGGAAAAATCCGCAAAAATAAGAAATGGCATAGCGGAATTTACTCTACGAAAGTGGAAACGTTTCGTCGAAAGCGATTCTTTTAGTGAGTTGTGTACAAAATAAAACGCCCAAGGCTTATCTTTAAGGCAAGACTTTCGTCGTATTCCTACGTACATACTCGAAATACGGTATAACACGAGGGTTCAGATTTTGGGAGGCGGTGTTAGCGGTGAAGCCACCCTACCTCGTTGTGGTGATGTGGTAGACTCCATTTTGGGAGTGTCGTGCTAGTTCGGAGTTTGTTTTACATGCGTCAGCAGGCCATTTTGCGAGTAGGCCGGAGGTAGCACTGGTGGGGCAGCACAGACTACGGGATCTATGGCTGGTTCATCACCTTCTACAGCTATGCGCCCTGCAGGGCAGGACTGTGATTAGAGAAAAGCGGTAGAGACAGGTATATCCTTAACCCTCTAGAGTTTTGTATGCTTGATATGATGATTTTATTGTGTGCTATGTACGGATAGCGTTGTGTTGTTTGTGAGTTAGAAAACATGGTTAGTTGGAAGGTTAAGTGGGGGCAGGGAAGGTGTGAACCTTAGAATATTTCACGATTGAGACCTTAGATGTAAGGCCGTCTTGAGTAAAGGATTTTGCAAATGATCCTTGTCGGAGTGCATTATATGCCTAGAATGTATTAGTGTGATAAGTCCATGGGTAGTGTGAGATGGAAGTGGTAGCTTTCATGATGTGAATTAGTAAGATTATTCCGGGTCGAGAAACAAGAGAGTTCGGCACGATGGAGGGTCGGGTTGAGGACATATTGCGGGTCAACCCGTATCCCGGTTTAAGGTGGGGTCAGTTCTGGGTGGTCCCTCCAGGTGGTAGGGTCACGAGGGTGCTAGGCCCAAGTTTAGGTAACCATCGTATGAGTTCGTGGATGTGTTCGACCAGAATCGGATCGCGAAGGCCGGGAACGGCCTTAAAGGAGATTGAGGCTAGTAAGACGACCAAGTTTGGAGGTAGTGACTCCAGAGATTTTGGAAACGGGAGCGATAACTGAAGTATGGTACGTATACTAGAAGAGTTCAAGTGTTCGAGAAGGGTACGACGAGTAAGGAAGGAAGAGAACATGTGTTATTTTGTGGCCAGGTGTGGCATTGGCAACTTGTTATGAGGAACTTTATCGTTATCTGTCTTGAGAAGGAACATTCGGGACGAATGTTTCTAAGGAGGGGAGAATGTTATACCCCGTATTTCCAGAGTATGTACGTGAGGGCGTACGTACAAAAGTTTAAGCCTTAAGTAGGCAAAGTGGCAAAATTTGTACACAACTAGCGAAAAGAGTCGTTTTCCGACGAAACGTTTTCCGGACTTTGCGAAGGGAAAAATACGGCTATGTCATTTATAATTTTTGCGGATTTTTCCGAGAGATGAAATATTTTGGACCAACGGGAGGGTGACATGTGTCACCCTCAAAGTGGACGAATTGGGGCATTTTTCTTGCTCAATTTTAGTCAAGGAGTTGGTAGGATATTTTGGTGGTAGATGGATAAGGTACACTTGCCCAAATCTTGACCTTACACTTGCCTACCACTTGTCTTGATCTTGGCCCTTGGTTGTCCTATAAATACCCCCTTAGTTGAAGACTTATTCTTCATCCTCTCTTGATAAATTCCAAGGCAAAAAACCTTTCCCTCCCCTTCATGTTTTCGCCCGCCACCCTCCCTTTGAGAGGCCCTCGGCCGAAGTACACCCCCCTCCCCTTGCCTTGTTGTTTTCGTGAAATACCCCTCCCTTGGTAGAAAAATACTTCTCCAAGTATTGTTGTATAAATCCAAAATACCTTGGCCGAAATACCTTGTAGTATTCCAAGGTTACACCTATACTAAAAGCCCAGAAATACTATTATACTTCCCTTCAGTCATAAAACGAAACCCTAAGGAAATCTTCATAGCCGGTTGAAGTGTTTAGTAGAAGTTGCGTAGAACTTCTAAGGGTTGTTTGGTACGGGTTGGAGCTCCCAGAGTAGGAGCTAAACGTCGCTCAGGATCGACATATAAACTTGGATAATTTTGGGCTTATCGAGGTAAATACTCTTGTCCTTCTATTGTAATTGGAATTACATACTGTAGTAGTATAGATTTGAATATAAGATTCATAGAAGGATATTACTGAAGAGAGTTGAACTGTAATAGAAGGATATTCTGAGAAAAGAATTGAATCAAATCACATCGAAGAATATTAAAGAAGAAGATCACTTACTTAGAATTTGTATTCTGATGAGACTTGTGTAGTTGGACGGGTAGGGAAGTCTGCCCAATTTTCCGTAGAATTATTCTCTGAGTAGTCTAGACATTGATAGACTTATATGACCGTTATAGGTTGAAATCGCGAGTAGCGTATTACTCGAAGGGTGGAAAGGGCTAGCGGACATACTTTGGAGCTATTTGCTTATAGTCGATAATCGTCGCGAGGTATGTGATTCTTCCTATACTCTTGAGCATGATATTTTAAAAGTATATATATATATAGTACGGTGAGCGTCGTGTGTTAACCGAACGTAGTTTTACGGCAATGTCTTTTGACTTAAGCCCGAATAATAAGAATCTTGAAGTATTTCAAAAGAATTAAGAAACCTTTTGAAAGAAGAAATCTGGTTTTAAAAGCTTAAGAGTTATACTAGCTTTATGGGAAGTGAGGTATAACGACTTAAGAGAGATAAAAGAATGGTTTATTGATTTTAGAAGTTAAGAGACTTGATCTTAAAAGATAAGAGACTTGACTTAATTGAATTAATATGAATTTTGTTAAAAGTGTGAAACCTCATTCGTGAGTAATGAGTACTTGGTTTTAAAAGGAATAATGTTTCATGATTTGGAAATCGAATAAGTATCGAACAAACCATCGCAGCGCTAATAAAGGGAAATGTATTGAATAATTAAGTATTATTAAAAACCGTAGAAACCTCCATCCGCATAGAAGCTAAGATGAGACAAAATGATATTACATTTCCTAGATCATGGTCGCTCTAATAAGATTGTTATAAACAAGAATAACCTACTCACACATAAGGCATATATTACTCAACTGCCTTTAAAGAGAATCATGTTATTAAACGATTAAGACTATGAACTACTAAACCTTTGAAAATGAGAAACTTGAGCATCCAAATTAGGCAAACTTGAACTTTTGAAAAGAATGTCATTACTTGACGTTGTTCTAAAAAGTGTAAGCCACTTGGTTTAAAATAGTATAAAGTACTTGATTTTAAAACATGAACGATTTGGTACTACGGATAATAGTATCGAGTTGTTTTTACGTAAAAGAGGTCTTTGAAAGGATAATCGTATGTAGTACTTTGGGGTTAAAACCCGGATTTGTTGTAATAAAATAAATGTTCATGAGTATGATTAAACTTGCTATGCTTGTGGTGATAGCCTTTGTTGTGCAAGTGTTGTATTTACGTACTCTGGCGTCTCGTTGGAGGCTATTTGATCGATTGATGGACATACCGACACGATGGTGGCCGGGTACGCTTCCACTAATCGATCCTTTTAGACATCGACACGATGGGTGGCCCGGGTATGCTTCCATTAGGAGTGTTATCTTGTTATCGGCTTGGACATACGACACGATGGGTGGCCACGAGTATGCTTCCATTCGATTGTTATCTTGTTATTCCGTTTGACATACCGACGATGGGTGGCCCACGGGTTTGCTTCCATTGTGAGTGTTATCTTGTTATCGGCTTGGACATACGACACGATGGGTGGCCGAGTATGCTTCCATTCGATTGTTATCTTGTTATTTCCTTTTGGACATACCGACACGATGGTCGGCCGGGTATGCTTCCATTAGGAGTGTTATCTTGTTATCGGCTTGGACATACCGACACAACGGGTGGCCACGAGTATGCTTCCATTCTCGATTGTTATCTTGTTATTTCCTTTTGGACATCGACACGATGGGTGGCCCACGGGTATGCTTCCATTAAGTGTTATCCGGTTATCGGCTCGACATACACCACGATGGGTGGCCACGGGTACGCTTCCATTCGATTGTTATCTTGTTATTTCTTCGACATACCGACACGATGGGTGGCCCACGAGTATGCTTCCATTAGGATGGTTCCATGGCCATGCTTATACCGAGGTAAGACGGGGCATGCGGCCGTTAATGCGGTTATATTTGAGTGATGACTTTGAGGCGTGAGTCCCGACTTGACATGATCGCTTATATTATGAATCGTAGTTTTGTTATCATACATGTCTCTGCTTTGTTTTAGATTATGATTTCGCTGATATTTTCTAGTTTCACATACTTGGTACTGTTATCTTGACCTCCTTCTGCGTTCATGCCGCGGTAGAGTACACCATCGTTGATCCTCGCCCACAGGATCACGCACAGATTGGGAAGCTCCGCTTCTCGGAGGCTTATCTTTTGGTATGTTACCCCGAGTCCAGAGTTCTTGTACATCTGTGGGTATGGCGGGGCCGTCCCGCCATAGTTGTCGTTACATTCTTAGAGTGCAGTAATCTTGTTGTGGTTTGTAAAAAGATTAAACTGCTCAAACTTTGTATTTATATATACGCCGAAAGCGACTTTCTCTCAGATAAAATGTGTTTCATTTACGCTTGTTTCATGTCTTGTTTTTATGTTCGTGATTACTGATGTATGACTACTGGGTGCGGGTAAGGCACCATCCACACGCCCTAACGGTCGTGACACATAAGTCTATAATCAAGGACTGTACCAAAATGACAAGCTCCGGAATAGTGGAGCTATCTCAAAAGCTAGCAAAGATAGTAAGATCGAGGATTACCAAACTAAGTGCCTATACCTGTGGGCATGAACGCAGTCCCCCTGGAGAAGGGGGTCAGTACAACAATGTACCAAGTATGTAAACATAAAGTACAGTAAATAAGATCATAACTGGCCAAAAGATGACAGAGACAAGTATGAAAATCAAATACCAGATCCAACTGTGCCATATAAAATAGAGCCAACTGTACTTTTTAAAAACAGAGAGTCGACTGTGCCTTTTAACAGTGAGAGAGTCATATCAAAATCATATATTCCTATCCATATAACATATACTGTCATACGTATCTATACCAGCATCATGGATACATATCCAAGAAATCATATATTGTCGTGAGTATCTGTACTCGCATCATGGATACATGTCCATGGAATAATATACTCTCATGGGTATCAATACCCGCATCATGAATGTAAGTCCATGGAATAATACACTCTCATGGGAATATATACCCACATCATGGATAAAAGTCCATGGAATAATATACTCTCGTGGGTATCAATACCCGCATCATGGATGTAAGTCCATGGAATAATATATTCTCATGGAAATCTATACCCGCATATGGATACTAATCCATGGAATAATATACTTTCATGGGTATAAATACCCGCTTCATGGATGTAAGTCCATGGAATAATATACTCTCATGGGAATCTATACCCGCATCATGGATACTAGTCCATGGAATAATATACTCTCATGGGAATCTATACCCGCATCATGGATGTAAGTCCATGGAATAATATACTCTCATGAGAATCTATACTCGCATCATGGATACAAATTCATGGAATAATATACTCTCATGGGAATGTATACCCGCATCATGGATGTAAGTCCATGAAATACATAGAATAACTTTCGTTTATAAAACCCAAGGCACTATCATGTCATGTATCCTTTAAAATAATCATTTGGAAAATCAAGGCACTATATATCATGTATCCTTTTGAATTAGGAGTCAATAGAACTATGTACGTCCGCCGTACACTCACTTTATAAGAATCGTGTCAAAAGAAGAAAGGATAGTTTCACATACCTTATCGGCTATACCAACACGATAAGTAGAATACGTCTCAAATAGATACTTCAACCTATAACAACAATAACACTTCTATCAACTTCATAAATACTAGCGTAGGTCATATACCACAAGATGGTTCTCTTTTCATATAAAAATTTGGGCAGCACTTCCCCTTATGGGGTGTAACATTCTTCTCCGCTTAGAAACATTCGTCCCGAATGTTCATAATAGGTCTCGAGCTACACGAATTTCGGCATAGTCTCCTTTAACTATACCTATCAACCTATACCCAACAAAGACAAAGATTCCACACACGACCACAACATAACACATGCATTATTCACCAAACAATATAGCCAAGTAAGGAATCGAATTACCTGTATAACTATAATATCATTCCCCTTTATCGTTCTTGTCGTAATCTTACCCTGCGGGACGCATAGCTATAGAAGGTGATGAACCAACAACCGACCCAGTAGGCTGAGTCATCCCACCTGTATCACCTCTATGAGGACACTCTCTCATCATATGGCCTTGACGGCCGTAAGAAAAACAAACACTTATACTGGAACGACATTCCCCAACATGATGCCTACCACAATGAGAACACCGAGGTAAAGGTGGCCTCGACCGAGTAGAACCCCTGTGCCCCTGTGAAACCTGAAGTCCGGGAGATCTGACCAGCTCCTGAATACCCCGAGCGGTCAAACCTTCTTCCTGTAAACAGTGGAGGTACACTCTGTGCTGGCAGTGAAGAATATCTAACCTGCTGCTGAGGCTACCCGCTTCGAAACTCACCAAAATATACAGTTGACCTAGCCCTCTTATGCTGGCCTCCGTCGTGCTCTCTATCTGGCTGACGCCCTCTATGTTGGTCCTCTACTCCCCGTGCATATGCCTGGATACGACCAATATCCATGCCCGACTGAAGAGCCACTGCCAAACACCCATCGATCAAATAGTGGTCTAGCCCCATCACGTAGCGATGCGATGCTCGCCATATCCGCTACAATAGCTGGCGCGTGTCGGCGATGAATCAAACTCAGGTTGTACTCTCTAATGCTCCGCCTCATCAGGAATCTATCAACTCGCTCGCCATCATCTGGAGGCGTAGTGGCCAAGGAAAGCATCTGTAAACTCCTCCCTTGTAGCTGGAGGAACATCTTCCCCTCTTGACAACTCTCAAGACTCGTACCAGTTAGTCGCTACATCCCGCATCCGGTATGAATCCAACACAACCGACTCCATCTCCGAAGCCTTGATCACCCTCAAGGTACGCTGCAGCTGTCGGATAAACTCCTGCGGGTCATCCTCGGGTTGTGACCCGAAGAACTCTGGAGGGTGGCACCAAGAAATTACGAACCTCAACCGCTCACCCAGGGTCAACTCCCGGTCCCCGTCGCGGCTCGCCCCGCCACCAACCTAGCGAGTCAGTTGTACCGCATCTCTGGCTCTATCATTCGCCTCGGGCCGAGGAACTAGAGGCTCAGTATCGGGACTCTGGAGCTGCTCAAGATCCTTCGGTGATGGCGGTGTAACCGAACTCACCGACTGGCGCACAATCTCAGGTATAGACTGGGCATGTGCCATAGTAACTCTCTGAGTCTGACTAGTAGCTCCGCCGACACACTTTGCTCCTTCTGGTCACCGCCCCTCTTTGGAGGCATAGTTGAAACACAATAATACATTATAGAGGGAATTCTCCTAATAACACAACTCTATCACACGATCTATGAGATGAAAGAATGGAAATCAATCCTAAATGTACTATAGCCTCCTGTTTATAGGTCTGGTGCACAACACACCGATAACCAGACTCAGGACTAATCGCTCTGATACCACCTTTGTCACGACCCGAGCCGATGGGCCGCGACTGGTACCCTGCCTGGGCACCCTTATACTCACACATCACACATAATCAGCGGAAGCTAGGGAACAACTCATTTTATAAAATAAGGCAAAGCCGAAGGCGTCGCCACTATATACCAAGTATCCAAAACGAACTACAACATATACATGTCCAAAGAACACATTAACCACCCACACCTTTTTACAAACCTCTAAGAGTTTGATAATAAGGGACAAGGCCCTGTCGTACCCCTGAATATACATAAGTCTATAATCAAGGACTGTACCAAAATGACAAGCTCCGGAATAGTGGAGCTATCTCAAAAGCTAGCAAAGATAGTAAGATCGAGGATCACCAAACTAAGTACCTATACCTGTGGGCATGAACGCAGTCCCCCTGGAGAAGGGGGTCAGTACAACAATGTACCAAGTATGTAAACATAAAGTACAGTAAATAAGATCATAACTGGCCAAAAGATGAAAGGGACAAGTATGAAAATCAAATACCAGATCCAACTGTGCCATATAAAATAGAACCAACTGTACTTTTTTAAAACAGAGAGTCGACTGTGCCTTTTAACAGTGAGCGAGTCATATCAAAATCATATATTCCTATCCATATAACATATACTGTCATACGTATCTATACCAGCATCATGGATACATAACCAAGAAATCATATATTGTCGTGAGTATATGTACTCGCATCATGGATACATGTCCATGGAATAATATACTCTCATGGGTATCAATACCTGCATCATGAATGTAAGTCCATGGAATAATACACTCTCATGGGAGTATATACCCACATCATGGATAAAAGTCCATGGAATAATATACTCTCGTGGGTATCAATACCCGCATCATGGATGTAAGTCCATGAAATAATATATTCTCATGGAAATCTATACCCGCATATGGATACTAATCCATGGAATAATATACTTTCATGGGTATAAATACCCGCTTCATGGATGTAAGTCCATGGAATAATATACTCTCATGGGAATCTATACCCGCATCATGGATACTAGTCCATGGAATAATATACTCTCATGGGAATCTATACCCGCATCATGGATGTAAGTCCATGGAATAATATACTCTCATGAGAATCTATACTCGCATCATGGATACAAATTCATGGAATAATATACTCTCATGGGAATGTATACCCGCATCATGGATGTAAGTCCATGAAATACATAGAATAACTTTCGTTTATAAAACCCAAGGCACTATCATGTCATGTATCCTTTAAAATAATCATTTGGAAAATCAAGGCACTATATATCATGTATCCTTTTGAATTAGGAGTCAATAGAACTATGTACGTCCGCCGTACACTCACTTTATAAGAATCGTGTCAAAAGAAGAAAGGATAGTTTCACATACCTTATCGGCTATACCAACACGATAAGTAGAATACGTCTCAAATAGATACTTCAACCTATAACAACAATAACACTTCTATCAACTTCATAAATACTAGCGTAGGTCATATACCACAGGATGGTTCTCTTTTCATATAAAAATTTGGGCAGCACTTCCCCTATTTATACATACATTTCCACCTTACAAATAAGTCCAATAACATCAATAACCAAGCACCAATTAAGGGCACAACCAAACAGCAACAAAAGGGATTTACATACCCACTTCTCATGTAAATTCAGCCTCTTAATCCACATTAAAACAGTTTATATTCCAACAACAACGAGGGTATAATGTGAAGCATTTTTACACCTTTCTACACCCTTATTCCTTTAGGACTTACATTAGCAATGACCACATTTAAAATATGCATAATGGTAACTAAATTTTCAGCATTATAACCCCACAAAACAACCCCTAAAACAGCACCACAACGTCTCATAGTTACATGCAGTTCTCGGCCAACAACCAATACCATAACCCTTTCCATAATTCCTTATTATTCAATTCAAGTTTCAACACTTTAATATAAACCATTTCATCTTTTAATGTCAAGATTTCCTTCAATCTAACATGTAATAAATGAAGATAACAACAACAATAACCAACGAATCCAACAAATGAAAACTGCCCAGAATCGGCTAACATGCCAAATCTGTGACATACACATCTTATTCTCCATTTTACTTAACACAAGTTCATCTCTTAAATATAACATCATGTAACTTCCAATTACTTCAAGAGGAAGAAGAAATTTTACCTTAATCTTAGCCCAAAATAGTCCACAACACACGACACACTACTTCACTTTAGCACCACTTCTACACGTTTCAATAACACACACGTATCCTTTACAAGCTTGTAACCATCTTGCTTTCATGTTCTCCTTCCATAAAGTTCATCTCCAAGCTTAGGATTTCAAGATAGCTTTCTTGGCCAAAACCGTGACCACTTGTTATGGAGAGTTAACTTGGCTTAGAACTTAATTAAGGTGCTTAATCTTGGAAAATAAGTTGATCTTGTTCTTCACTTTGGCTAAGGTTTTTCAAGACAGAGATGAGAAGAGAAGAGATAAGAGAGTTTGGATGGTGAAGATATTATGAGCCTAAGTCTTGCAAGACTTGTATATATCAAGTGTATGTAGCACAAGTGGAAGGGGACCCAAGTAGACCCACATGTCCACTTGTCTTTCCCTCCACAAAATATCTTCCACACTTAACCAAAATCTTAAAATTTTCGATGGATACCCCCCCCCCCCAAAAAAAATTGTGAAACTTCTCGATTGGCTCAATTCTTAATGCCAAGATTTAATAATACAATCCTAAGTCCATAACTCAAGTTGGAAAGAATTCAACCACTAATATTAATTCTCGTCGTCACATTTATTGCGTCCAAAATTATTCCATATAGAAAATGTAAATATACTTTCCTTTCAACATTCAAATCTTATTTCCTTACTTACGTTCTCACTTATATGCCTTGAAATTTCGGGGTGTAACATTCTTCCTCCCTTAGAAACATTCGAGACCTCGAGCTACACGAATTTCGGCATAGTCTCCTTTAACTATACCTACCAACCTATACCCAACAAAGCCAAAGATGTCACACACGGCCACAACATAACACATGCATTATTCACCAAACAATATAGCCAAGTAAGGAATCGAATTGTCACGACCCGACCCCGGGCCGCGACTGGTGCCCTACCTGGGCACCCCGTTCAGGTATACATCAGAGAATGGCAGCGGAACATACACAACATAAACACATGTGTAAATAATAAACATCACCGGCTAGCCGATAAGGCCGCCTTTCATAATATAAACATAATCAAAAGTACAACTTAGTTCTTACAGCCCAACCACATATGTGAATACAGACCTCTAGGAATAATAACTGTGGCGGGACAGGGCCCCGCCATACCCCTGAATGTACATAAATCTACCACATCAGGGAAAGACTGTACCAAAAGAAAGACAAGCCTCCGGAGAATGGAGCTTAGGCGTCGATAAGTGATCCTAAGAGTGAGGATCCACCACTGCTTATCCTTCCTGCGGCGTGAACGCAGCCCAGGAAGGGGTCACACAATATGTACTAAGTATGTAAAGCGGAAAGTCTCGTAATTACAACATAAGTTTAAAACAAAGTCGGAGACATGTATGATAACAAAATTACAGTACACAGTGCCTTACTAACAATGAGAGTAAATCAAAGGAATACGTACCACATCACAATAGGAGACTCCCGATCAAATCATGGGTAGCGAACCCATAGAAACAGGTGGTATAACGTCTTAGGGTTCTTACCCCTCATTTATACTCTTACCCTGAAGCAGGTGGTATAACGTCTTGGGGGTTGCCTCATTTATACTCTTACCTGGCAAGGTAATAAAGCAGTGGTATAACGTCTTGGGGTTTACCTCATTTATACTCTTATCACGGAGAAGGTGGTATAGCGTCTTGGGGTTTACCTCACTTATACTCTTACCCTATCTCATCAAAGCATCATACAATAAATAAGCAAGTTAGAAATCCCACAACTTCTTATTAGTCTTATTCGTCTACTCTCATTTTAGTTTACTTAAGGCACTAACAGGTCTTTTATAAAAATCCGGGAATTTAACCCAAAGTACTACGTACTTCAACCTTTTAAAAATGACTCATTTTCATATAGAACTTTCAAGATACTATAAACCGTAGTATCAAGTCAAAATCTCTTTTCAAGACAAGTCACAATACCTTTAGACATAAAGTTAGGTTTCTAAAATCAAGTGACTCCTTTTATTATAAAACCTTAGGCAATTAATGCCTTAAAATCAAATTGCCTTTTCATTAGAACAAGTCATTTATCTTTCCATAAAGCAAATATAACCAACTCCCCATAAAGTCGTTATATTCACTTTATACCTTAGCCAAATACAATTTCCTATCCAAGGGACTTATACGTTTAAGCGGACAAGTATCACATACTTTAAAACTCTTCAAGTCCCTTAACTTTAATAAAACATTAGACATCCTTAATACTATCAAAGTGAGTTAATCTCTAACTCACCCGACTTGGCCATTCAATAAACTAGTAAAGGATATCAAGCTCTTGTGCGTCTCTGCAGTACTATATACGTGTAACTAGTCATGCTCAAAGGATAGGAAAAGTTCTACATACCTCGCCGAGTCAAACCACTTGCCAAGTACAAAGTCCCGCTCGTAGTAGGTCAACCTATAATATTCACAATACGTCTATTAAGGCCTTACTTCAAACGTAGAATATTATAAGTGTCAAGTCGCTAAATTCTACGGAAAATCGGACAGCACCTCCTTTGTTTTTACTAACTTGCCACCTTTTTCAAGGCCGAATACAATAACCAAACACGCCACATTTAAGGCCCAATCAAAGCAATTAATCAATAGGGGATTACACGCCTACTAGACGTGTAAAATTCCGCCCCACAAACGATAACAAACTAACACAAACTATAAGTCCAAATTCGGCCACCTTGAGTTCAACAATACCAATTCTTAACCAATTTCCATTTCAATCCAAATTGGTAGCATAACATGATATCAAGTCGCATTTGATTATAATAACCATAATCTTCAAATAAGTAACATGCGACGATTTCTAATAAACGACCAATTAGTAATCAAATTTTCAAGTGGCTTGTATAACATTTCGGATTTAGCTACAAGCAATCCATAATACTTATAACTTCAACCTATCAACTTCATGCTAGCAACAAGTAAAGCTAACAACAACAATATAAATATGAAATCTTGTAACACCTTTAAAGACAAGATTATACCTTAACGATTCTTAATCCAACTCCATCAAGTCGCTCCTTAGTAGTTTAGAGCCTCTCCAAGACACTTCAATCTGCTTGTTGAGACCCTTAGAACAACACCAACAATTATCCTTCAAATCTCCAAACAAAACCTAGAAAGACCATTAGGTTTTCGTTTTGCGACTAACAGTATACTATCTTTTCCAAGATTTTTCTATTGAGATGTGTTTACAATACACCTAAGAACCTTGGTTTAAAGTGTGGAGCTAAATGGATCACAAACAAAGATTTTTTTTTTGTGTGGAACCCGAGAGCTCAAGCTCTATGTTCATCCAATTTTTCAAGAAATTTGCTAAGTGTTGGCACTAGTAGTTCTACTAGTAGTAATATAAAGGGTCATGGAGGGACAAGATGCAACCATTTGGGTGGCTAGGATGAAGTCTTACAAAATATCAAGACTAATTGACCTTGACTTAGTCAAAATTCTCATGCTACACAAGTTGCAAGACTTGTCTTGCAACAAAGGTCCAATGACCCTCTTGCCCTTGCACATTTCGACCAAGGCATCACATAAGGGGGGGTGACACGTGTCGCCCTCCCATTGGTCATAGCAATACGTTTTCCGACAATTCCATAATTCCGATAAATTTTTATAAGTCTCAGATCTTAACACTTGTGAGTTCTTACGTACGATCTTAAGACATGTCCTGTAAATACGGGGTGTAACATTCTTCCCCCCTTAGAAAGATTCGTCCCCGAATGTTCTTTCGGAGTCAAACTTATAATTAGCGACATAGTTTCCTTTCACAACCCCGACATACCAAAAATGCCACGCATGGCTACATAATAGCATTTAAGCAAAAGAGATACATCAATGAAAACTTGACAAGTAAGGGAAGATGAATTACCTGAAGGTTTAGGAAATAAGTGAGGATACTTCCTCAACATGTCCTCCTCCGCTTCCCAAGTCATCTCCTCCCGGTTATCATTTCTCCACAGGACTTTGTGGAGCTACATCTTTGGTCATGATCGCTAACTTTGGCGATCGAGTATCGCTATGGGACTCTCTCATACGATAACCCCTACGTTACCGGACCTGTTTGGTAGGAAAACTCTGGATCTCCGATACACTTCCAACATAGAAACATGGAAGACCGATGTACCGCCTCTAACTCTGATGGTAGATCCAACTCATAGGCAACCTTGCCCACTCTACGGACGATCTGGTAGGGCCCAATGTACCTTGGTGAGTTTCCCCTTCTACCGAATCTCATCACACCGCCATGGGTGACACGTGAAGACCCAATCGTCACGAAACTCCAAATGCCGACGCCGATTATCGCGTATGACCTGCCGACTACGGGCGCTGCGATCTCTCTGGATAAGCTTCACCTTATCCATACCTGCTTTGTACCAAGTGCAGGCCAACTAAGCGTACCTCGCCACGTCGAACCAACCATCGGCGACTGCATTTCCGCCATAAAGCCTCGTATGGCGCCATCGTATCTTTGGAATGGTAGGTTGTTATAAGCAAACTCCAAGAGGCAAATGATCCTCCCGGCTACCATCGAAATCAATCACGCAGCTCGCGACATATCCTCAGTGTCTGGATAGTATGCGCTCGCCTGCCGTCGATCGAGGATGAAATGTTGTCCGAGACTCACTGTGTCCTAAACCACGGAAAGACCTCGAATTTAGCGTGGCGGGCTCCTATCGGATATAATCGACAGGAACACCGTGCGACCTCACAATCTCTCGATGTATAATCGCATAGTCCTCGGTAGCGTCGTCATTTGGAAGGAAATGGGCTGATTTTCGACTGTCAACAATAACCCAAATGGAGTCGTGCCATGCGAGTGCGAGGTAACCTGTAACAAAGTCCATGTTGATCATCTCCCACTTCCAAGTCGGAATCTCGATAGGCAATAATCCACGGGCCTCGGTGCTCGACCTTAACTCCGGGCAATTAGGACCGTGCAACAAAACACGCCACGTCCTCTTCGTGCCATCCCACCAATACAAACATCCGAGGTCATGGTACATCTTGGTCGACCGGATGAATAGAATATCGGCGCGTGTGCCTCCCGAATCTGTGGCGAAGTCGACACATCGGGAACACACAAGGCCCTCAAATCTCAAGACTTATCGGTATTGCCTCGAATAGACTCTTCTCCTCACGAAGAGCGCATCTCGATCTGCGTACAACACCGGGTCCTCAAATGTCGCCTCTTACCTCATCAACGATGGAAGACTCGGCAACCTCGCGAACCGTACCCGCTATCGTCGGTATCGATCAATCGAACCCGAGGCTCGCTAAGCGGTGGATCGGCGGACCGTGTCTGTCTCTCTGTACCTAGCGGGCTCCCATCGATCTACGACTCAAGGCATCGGCAACCTTCGTTGGCCTTCCGGATGGTATAGAATATCAACATCATAATCTTTCAACAACTCTAACCACCGTCTGTCTCAAGTTCACTCTATTTGCACGAAGATATCTGGAGGCTCTTGTAGTCTGTATAAATATCCACATGAACCGTACAAATAATGCCTCCAAATCTTGAGGCATGAATAACGCGACAACTCTAAGTCATGGGTAGGGTAATTCCTCTCATGCTTAGAATCGCCGGGAAGCATAGGCTATAACCTTGCCGTCTTTGCATCAAAACACACTAACCCGATGCAGAGGCATCACGATAGATCACGCGTGCGTCTAACCTCGGGAAGAGTAAGGCGAGTGTAGTCAACCTTTCCTTCAAGACTCGAAACCCTTCGCAAGCCTCATCGGCTTTGGAACTTGGCCGCCACGAGTCGGCTAGTCAATGGTCTGAAATCGAAGCAAAGCGCTCCACAAACCTACGATAATAACTGCCGGTCCTAAAAAGCTGCGCACCTCGGTCGGAGTAGTAGGTCTCGGCGAAGACTTAGCGCCTCGATCTTCGCCGTATCTACGAACACCATCAGCCCGATAATATGCCCGGAATGCCACGAGGCCAAAACTCACACTTGGAGAACTTGGCGAAAAGCGCGGCTCGGAGAATCCCAAGTACAATCGCCGAGTGATCTGCGTGCTCTGCTCGTCAGTGAATACACGGGATGTCATCAATGAATACAATCACAAATGTATCAAAAATGGCTTGAACACCGGTTCATCAAATCCATAAATACGCGGGGCGTTGGTCAAACCGAAAGACATAACCACGAACTCATAGTGCCCATCAGGGTCTGAATGCGATCTTTGGGATGTACGCCTCTCGAACTCGAACGATGATAACGGACCGCGAGTCTATCTTTGAGAAACACCTCGCACCAGCAAATGGTCAAACAAATCATCAATCTCGGGGAGAATTTTATTCTTAATGGTTACCTTATTCATTTTGTAATCAACACACATACGCAGCGTCCGTCATCTTCTTCACGAACAAAACGGCGCACCCGGGGAGATACACTAGGCTGATAAAGCCCTTCTCCAGAAGTCTTTGGTGGTCCTTGACTCCTCAACTCGGCGGGTGCCATCGGTATGGCGGAATGGAAATAGGTCGAGTGTGCGGCAACGTGTCAATACAAAACTCAATCTCCTCGGGAGGATGCGAAAAGATCATGCAGGAACACATCGGAAAATCCTAACCACTGATGCTTGAAGAAGCGGCACCTCGGCCTGCGTATCAAATACGAACGGATGATAGATGTACCGCATCGCACCATCTTCCCAGCCTTGAGGTAAGAAATAAACCTACCGCCGGCGATCTTTGTGTTGCCCCTCCACTCGATAAGCGGCTCGCCAGAAGCTGAACCGAACCAACTGCCCCTACGATCAGCGTTGGCATAACAAAGCCAACGACCCATACCTAATGACATCAAAATATGTCATCTCGGCTCTATCAAGTCTGCGAGTGCGATGGCGTAAATATAAACCGGACAACCTCGTACACCGCTCGGCTAACAAGATCTCCCATAGGCGTAGCTACCTCAAAAGGCTCTATCGACTCGGCTCTATCCCGATTCTACCATGATAAGAGGACACATAGGACAAGGTAGAACGGATCTATCAAAGCATAAACATCACAACTGAAATCGATAATGTACTGTGGCGGCGTCGGGGAAGCCTCACGATCTGGCGGTGGCTAGAGAATATATGCGGTTACGGGACCGCTAGAACTGGAACCACCACCACGACCTCCGCGGCACGCGTCGGTGAGTACCACGCCTCGGGCGCATGACCACGAAGAGAAGAAGACCCGGCCAGCGGATCTCGGTACGCCTTTGTCTATGCCGCATGCGCCAGCGGACAATCTCTCCTCAAATGGCCACGTTGGCGCCACGAGTAACAAGCTCCGGCTCTGCGACACTCGCCACAGTGGAACCTACCGCATCGTGCACACTGAGGTGTGGATGGTCCCGATCGGTGACGGTTCCTGCCTCGCTAAAATCCGAAGTCCGGAGCCACGACTGCTCTGACCGACGCTGCTCGGACCTCTTGCGAGAAAACGCGAAGGAGCACTCTGTCTTTGGTGGAAAGTGGACACAGTCTGCTTCTTTGAGGTTGTCGCCTCGAAAGCGCCACGAGACCACGATGTCACAGCCTCTTGGTGGCTTTGAGTCAATCTGGTCCTCCTCTCTCTATCCTCTATCCCTGCGCATAGGCTGCATCCGGCGATGTCCATACCGGGTGAAGAGCCACGCTGACATCGCGGTAATCATATGACGGTCAAGCCCGTCACATAACGATGAACCCTATCCGCCATGTCATTACAATAGTATGCGCGTATACGGCCAGAGTCAAACTCGAGCTATACTCCCGACAGTCCTCCGTTACGCCTCAAGGTCAAGAATATGTCTACAGGGCTCTCCTCATCTCGGGAGGCAAAAGTGATCCATGAAGGCCTCGTAAACTCCTCCCAAACAATGGAAGAGCATCATCACCCTCGAAAGCAACCACGACTCAAACCAGTTCAACGCATGATATCGCCTTGGCCGGTAAGAGGCTAGCGTAATGAACTCGGTCTCTGAAGCCCTAAGAACTGCATGGTCATTGTAGTGCCAGAATGAACTCCTGCGGATCCTCATCGGACCTCGAACCATAAAACTTCGGTGGATGACATCCCGGAAAATCCCTAATCCATAAGCCCATCGGCTCTGGGTGGGCTGCTCACTCTGTCGTGTTTGCAGAGCTACTATCTTGGTCAATAACCGAATCTGCTCCCCGTAGTCTCTATACTCGGTGGTGGTGAGGCTGGAGAGTGCAGTGCGGAACCTCTGGAGCTCTTGCGCTCTCGGTTCCTCTAAGCTGCAGCGTGGCGAACTTCGACCCGCACTACCTCGGGCATAGTCGTGCACGACCGTGTAACCCTCGAGCACCGCTAGCGACCTGCTTTGCGCCTTGCTACAGGCCTGGTAGCCTTCCATGGAGGCATAGCTGTTTCATAAGAAGAGGTCAGAGAGGATTCAACCTAATAAGACAGCTCTAATGCACGATCTCAGAGAGAGAAGAATGGAAACAAATCCTAAATGTCCTGTGACCTCACGATTATAGATGTGGTGCACAACACACCGATAATCAAGACTCTACTAGACACGATGCGTAGACACTTTCGAGGACTAAGCGCTCACGATACCACTTTGTCACGACCCGACCGGGCGCGGTGGTGCCTACACAGGCGCGTTCGGTATACATCGAGAGAATGGCGTGGAACATACACAACATAAACACGTGTGTAAATAATAAACATCAGGCATTGGCCGATAAGGCGCTTTCATAATATAAACATAATCAAAAGTACAACTTAGTTCTTATAGCCCAACCACATATGTGAATACAGACCTCTAGGAATAATAACTGTGGCGGGACAGGGCCCCGCCATACCCCTGAATGTACATAAATCTACCACATCGGGAAGAGCGTACGAAAAAAGACAAGCCTCGGAGAATGGAGCTTCCGAGGCGTCGATAAGTGATCCTAGAGTGAGGATCCACCACGCCTTACCGCTTCCTGCGGCGTGAGCGCGGCCCAGGAAGAAGTCGATTACCTGATATGTACTAAGTATGTAAAGCGGAAAATCTGTAATTACAACATAAGTTTAAAACAAAGCCGGAGACATGTATGATAACAGAATTACAGTACACAGTGCCTTACTAACAATGAGAGTAAATCAAAGGAATACGTACAACATCACAATAGGAGACTCACGATCCAATCATGGGTAGCGAACCCATAGAAACAGGTGGTATAACGTCTTGGGGTTTTACCCCTCATTTATACTCTTACCCTGAAGCAGGTGGTATAACGTCTTGGGGTTTGCCTCATTTATACTCTTACCGGCAAAGGTAATAAAGCAGTGGTATAACGTCTTGGGGTTTACCCTCATTTATACTCTTATCTGGAGAAGGTGGTATAAGCGTCTTGGGGTTTACCCTCACTTATACTCTTACCCTATCTCATCAGGCCATCATACAATAAATAAGCAAGTTAGAAATCCCTAACTTCTTATTAGTCTTATTCTTCTACACTCTCATTTTAGTTTACTTAAGGCACTAATAGGTCTTTTATAAAAATCCGGGAATTTAACCCAAAGTACTACGTACTTCAACCTTTTAAAAATGACTCATTTTCATATAGAACTTCCAAGATACTATAAACCGTAGTATCAAGTCAAAATCTCTTTTCAAGACAAGTCACAATACCTTTAGACATAAAGTTAGGTTTCTAAAATCAAGTGACTCCTTTTATTATAAAACCTTAGGCAATTGATGCCTTAAAATCAAATTGCCTTTTCATTAGAACAAGTCATTTATCTTTCCATAAAGCAAATATAACCAACTCCCCATAAAGTCGTTATATTCACTTTATACCTTAGCCAAATACAATTTCCTATCCAAGGACTTATACGTTTAAGCGGAACAAGTATCACATACTTTAAAACTCTTCAAGTCCCTTAACTTTAATAAAACATTAGACATCCTTATCTATCAAAGAAGTGAGTTAATCTCCTAACTCACCCGACTTGGCCATTCAATAAACTAGTAAAGGATATCAAGCTCTTGTACGTCTACCGTACTATATACGTGTAACTAGTCATGCTCAAAGGATAGGAAAAGTTCTACATACCTCGCCGGGTCAAACCACTTGCCAAGTACAAAGTCCCGCCCGTAGTAGGTCAACCTATAATATTCACAATACGTCTATTAAGGCCTTACTTCAAACGTAGAATATTATAAGTGTCAAGTCGCTAAATTCTACGGAAAATCGGACAGCACCTCCTTTGTTTTTACTAACTTGCCACCTTTTTCAAGGCCGAATACAATAACCAAACACGCCACATTTAAGGCCCAATCAAAGCAATTAATCAATAGGGGATTACACGCCTACTAGACGTGTAAAATTCCGCCCCACAAACGATAACAAACTAACACAAACTATAAGTCCAAATTCGGCCACCTTGAGTTCAACAATACCAATTCTTAACCAATTTCCATTTCAATCCAAATTGGTAGCATAACATGATATCAAGTCGCATTTGATTATAATAACCATAATCTTCAAGTAAGTAACATGCGACGATTTCTAATAAACGACCAATTAGTAATCAAATTTTCAAGTGGCTTGTATAACATTTCGGATTTAGCTACAAGCAATCCATAATACTTATAACTTCAACCTATCAACTTCATGCTAGCAACAAGTAAAGCTAACAACAACAATATAAATATGTAATCTTGTAACACCTTTAAAAGACAAGATTATACCTTAACGATTCTTAATCCAACTCCAATCCGAAGTCGCTCCTTAGTAGTTTAGAGCCTCTCCAAGACACTTCAATCCGCTTGTTGAGACCCTTAGAACAACACCAACAATTATCCTTCAAATCTCCAAACAAAACCTAGAAAGACCATTAGGTTTTCGTTTTGCGACTAACCCGTAAACTATCTTTTTCCAAGATTTTTCTATTGAGATGTGTTTACAATACACCTAAGAACCTTGGTTTAAAGTGTGGAGCTAAATGGATCACAAACAAAGATTTTTTTTTTTGTGTGGAACCCGAGAGCTCAAGCTCTATGTTCATCCAATTTTTCAGGAAATTTGCTAAGTGTTGGCACTAGTAGTGCTACTAGTAGTAATATAAAGGGTCATGGAGGGACAAGATGCAACCATTTGGGTGGCTAGGATGAAGTCTTACAAAATATCAAGACTAATTGACCTTGACTTAGTCAACATTCTCATGCTACACAAGTTGCAAGACTTGTCTTGCAACAAAGGTCCAATGACCCTCTTGCCCTTGCACATTTCGACCAAGGCATCACATAAGGGGGGGGGTGACACGTGTCGCCCTCCCATTGGTCATAGCAATACGTTTTCCGACAATTCCATAATTCCGATAAATTTTTATAAGTCTCAGATCTTAACACTTGTGAGTTCTTACGTACGATCTTAAGACATGTCCTGTAAATACGGGGTGTAACACGAATTACCTGTATAACTATAATTTCATCCCCCTTTATAGTTCTTGTCGTAATCCTGCCCTGCGGGGAGCATAGCTATAGAAGGTGATGAACCAGCAATCGACCCAGTAGGCTGAGTCATCCCATTGTACCACCTCTATGAGGATACTCTCTCATCATATGACCTTGACGGCCGCAAGAAAAACAAGCACTTGTATCGGAACGACATTCCCCAACATGATGCCTACCACACTGAGAACACCGAGGCAAATGTGGCCTCGACCGAGTAGAACCCCTGTGCCCCTGTGAACCTGAAGTCTGGGAGCTCTGACCAGCTCCTGAATACCTCGAGAAGTCAAACCTTCTGTCGGTAGACTGTGGAGGTACACTCTGTGATGGCGGTACCTGCTGCTGAGGCTGCCCGCCTCGAAACTCACCAAAATATCCAGTTGATCTAGCCCTCTTATGATGGCCTCAATCGTGCTCTCCATCTGGCTGACGCCCTCTATGTCGATCCTCTACTCCCTGTGCATATGCCTGGATATGAGCAATATCCATGCCCGGCTGAAGAGCCACTGCCAAACACCCATCGATCAAATAGTGGTCCAGCCCTATCACGTAGTGATGCACCCTGTCCGCCATATCCGCTATAATAGTGGGTGCGTATCTGGCTAATGAATCAAACTCAAGGTTGTACTCTCTAATGCTCTTACCTCAATTGTAGGAATCTATCAACTCTCGCTCGCCTTATCTCTGGAGGCAGAAAGTGGCCAAGGAAAGCCTCTGTAAACTCATCCCATGTAGCTGGAGGAACATCTTCCCCTCTAGAAAACTCCCAAGACTCGTACCAGTTAGTCACTACATCCCGCATCCGGTATGAAGCCAACTCAACCGACTCCGTCTCTGAAGCCTTGATCACCCTCAAGGTACGCTGCAGCTGTCGGATAAACTCTTGCGGGTCATCCTCGAGCTGTGACCCGAAGAACTCTGGAGGGTGTTAATTCAAGAAATCACGAACCCTCAAACTGTCAGACCTAGGGTCAACTCCTGGTCCTTGTATGTCGTTCTGTCCTGCCACCAACCTAGTCAACAGTTGTACTACATCTCTCATGGACCTATCCTCTGCCCCTGGCTGAGGAATTGGAGGCTCAAGTATCGGGGACTCTGGAGCTGCTCTAAGCTCCTCTGGTAATGGCGGTGTAACCGAACTCGCCGAATGGCGCACAATCTCAGGCATAGACTGGCCATGTGCCCTAGTAACTCTCTGAGTCTGATTAGTAGCTCCTGCTACTGACTTGCCCTTCTAGGCCACTGTTGCCCTCTTCGGAGGCATAACTGAAACACAATAATACGTTAGAGAGGGGAATTCTCCTAATAACACAGCTTTATCACATGATCTATGAGATGAAAGAATGGAAATCAATCCTACATATATTGTAGCCTCATGTTTATAGGTGTGGTGCACAACACACCGATAACCAAGACTCTACTGCACACAGTCTGTAGACATTCCGAGGACTAACTGCTCTGATACGACTTTTGTCACGACCCGAGCCGACGGGCCGCGACTGGTACCCTACCTGGGCACACTTATACTCACACATCACACATAATCAGCGGAAGCTAGGGAAAAACTCATTTTATAAAATTAGAAAAGCCGACAAGGATGCCACTATATACCAAGTATCCAAAACGAACTACAATATATACATGTCCAAAGAACACATTAACCACCCACACCTGTCTAATAAACCTCTAAGAGTTTGATAATGAAATGTGACGGGACAAGGCCCCGTCGTACCCCTGAATATATATAAGTCTATAATCAAGGACTGTACCAAAATTACAAGCTCCAGAATAGTGGAGCTATCTCAAAAGCTGGGCAAGGATACTAAGCTCGAGGATTACCAAACTGTGTACCTATACCTGCGGGCATGAACGCAGCCCCCCGGAGAAGAGGGTCAGTACAACAATGTACCAAGTATGTAAAGATAAAGTTCAGTAAATAAGATCATTTTGAAACCATCATTTGAAAACTCAAAGGCACTATATATCATGTATCCTTTTGAATTAGGAGTCAATAGAACTATGTACGTCCGTCGTACACTCACTTTATAAGAATCGTGCCAAAAGAAGAAAGGATAGTTTCACATACCTTATCGGCTATACCAACACGATAAGTAGAATAAGTCTCAAATAGATACTTCAACCTATAACAACAATAACACTTCTATCAACTTCATAAATACTAGCGTAGGTCATATACCACAAGATGGTTCTCTTTTCATATAAAAATTTGGGCAGCACTTCCCCTATTTATACATACATTTCCACCTTACAAATAAGTCCAATAACATCAATAACCAAGCACCAATTAAGGGCACAACCAAACAGCAACAAAGGGGATTTACATACCCACTTCTCATGTAAATTCAGCCTCTTAATCCACATTAAAATAGTTTATATTCCAACAACAACGAGGGTATAATGTGAAGCATATTTACACCTTTCTACACCCTTATTCCTTTAGGACTTACATTAGCAATTACCACATTTAAAATATGCATAATGGTAACTAAATTTTCAGCATTATAACCCCACAAAACAACCCCTAAAACAGCACCACAACGTCTCATAGTTACATGCAGTTCTCGACCAACAACCAATACTATAACCCTTTCCATAATTCCTTATTATTCAATTCAAGTTTCAACACTTTAATATAAACCATTTCATCTTTTAATGTCAAGATTTCCTTCAATCTAACATGTAATAAGTGAAGATAACAACAATAATAACCAACGAATCCAACAAATGAAAATTGCCCAGAATCGGCTAACATGCCAAATCTGTGACATGCACATCTTATTCTCCATTTTACTTAACACAAGTTCATCTCTTAAATATAACATCATGTAACTTCCAATTACTTCAAGAGGAAGAAGAAATCTTACCTTAATCTTAGCTCAAAACAGTCCACAACACACGACACACTACTTCACTTTAGCACCACTTCTTCCTCTACAAGCTTGTAACCATCTTGCTTTCATGTTCTCCTTCCATAAAGTTCATCTCCAAGCTTAGAATTTCAAGATAGCTTCTTGGCCAAAACCGTGACCACTTGTTATGGAGAGTTAACTTGGCTTAGAACTTAATTAAGGTGCTTAATCTTGGAAAATAAGTTGATCTTGTTCTTCACTTTGGCTAAGGTTTTTCGAGACTTAGAGGAGAAGAGAAGAGATAAGAGAGTTTGGATGGTGAAGATATTATAAGCCTAAGTCTTGCAAGACTTTTATATATCAAGTGTATGTAGCACAAGTGGAGGGGGACCCAAGTAGACCTACATGTCCACTTGTCTTTCCCTCCACAAAATATCTTCCACACTTAACCAAAATCTTAAAATTTTCGATGGACACCCCCCCCCCCCCCCAAATTGTGAAAATTTTCGATTGGCTCAATTCGTAATGCCAAGATTTAATAATACAATCCTAAGTCCATAACTCCATTTGCAAAGAATTCAACCACTAATATTAATTCTCGTCGTCACATTTATTGCGTCCAAAATTATTCCATATAGAAAATGTAAATATACTTTCCTTCCAATATTCAAATCTTATTTCCTTACTTACGTTCTCATTTATATGCCCTGGAATTACGGGGTGTAACAAAGACTGTCTCTAAAATCTTCAAAAAAGGATCGAGTGAAGACCCTTTGTAAAGATGTCTGCAATTTGATACCTGAAAAGGACATGGCAGACGTGTAATTGTCCTTTAGCTACCTTCTCTGTGTGTTTAGTGCACTGGTGCTGAACTGGATTATCAGAAAGGTAGATGACACTTATATTATCACAATACACTAAGGTAGCTTTCTCGATAGGACAATGAATCTCTAAAAGTAGATTTCGTAACCAACATGACTCAGAAACCATATTGGCTACCCCTCGATACTCGGCCTCTGCACTTGAACGTGAAAGCGTGGATTGACGCTTGGCAGACCATGAAACCAAGTTATTACCTAAAAACTTGCAATAGCCAGACATAGACCGTCTGGTGTCAGGACAACCACCCCAATCAGCATCTCTATAGGATACTAGTGTAGACGTCGACGGAGGATACAAATGCAAGTCATACTCAAGTGTTCCCTGAATGTACCTAAGAATACGTTTGAGCGCATTCATATGTTCAACTCGTGTGAACGTCAAATACTGAAGGGCGTCTGCAAGACTACAATAGCGGGTCAGATCCTCATAGGGAGAGCCAGCTGCAGCACCCAACTTGGGTTTAGTATCAACTGTAGTAGAAGTGGACTTACAGGATGACATCTCAGCCCTCTCAATGATCACTGTTGCATACTTCCTCTGTGATAAGAATAATCCACATGCATGATGAGTTACAGCAATCTCCAAAAAGTAACTCAATGGGCCCAAGTCCTTCATGGCAAACTCAGAACTGAGCATTGTCATAATGGACTTTCGCAAAGCATCAGAAGAGACAGTCAAGATAATATTATCAACATATAATAGAATATAAGACATGGAAGATCCCTGACGGTATATGAATAATGAGTTATCAGACCTGCTGTGAGAGAAACTCATAGTCGAAACATAGTCAGCAAACCTCTTATACCATGCCCATGGAGACTGTTGAAGCCCATACACGGACTTCCTCAATAAACAGACATGATTAGGATATCTAGTATCCCTAAAACTCAAGGGCTGATGCATATACACTGTCTTATAAAGATCACCATGTAGGAAATCATTTTTTACATCTAGCTAATGAATGTGCCATGATTTCGAAATAGCCAAGCTTAGCACAATACGAATAGTCACCGGCTTGACCACCGGGCTAAAAGTCTCACCACAATCTACACCAACCTGCTGAGTCTTACCATCACCTACAAGACGAGCCTTATGCCTTGCAAACGAACCATCAAAATTCTCTTTATGAGCAAAAATCCACATAAACCGAATAATATTAACACCAGATGGACGGGGCACTAACTCTCACGTCTTATTATCAATAAGAGCATTATATTCATCGGTAATGACAATTTTTCAATTAGGGTCATTTATGACAGACACATGATTACAGGGTAAGGGTGATTTAAGAACATTAGAATTCAAATTCAAATATCTTTTTGGTTTAAAAATACCCCATTGAGTGTGAGTGATTGGACCATGACTCTGGGCTGAATTGGGTGAATTTTGGGAATTTTGAGAATTTTCAAAAATGTTCGTTGAAGGCGCCGCGACGCTGTGGTCTAGGGCCGCGACGTGGTTCAGGCGCGATGCCGGATGAATCGCGAGCTCTGAAGTTTTAGCGCGCAGCTTCCGAATGATCATGATGACGGATTAAATTTGACTGCCATTTGGAAGGGAAGCGCGCGCGATAAGTATTTTCTGAAAAATGTAAAACATGACGGAGAACATAGGGGGAGATAGCATCATCTAAAAAATCATAAGAACTAGGCACGGGTTTTTCTACTTTAGAAAATAGAAATTGGGACTAATCAAATAGAACATGACGACTAATGATGATTCATTTAGAGGAAAAATCAAAGCATTTATAACCACGGTGATTTGACGGATAACCCAAAAACACACACGGGGTAGAACATGTCTGAAGTTTGTTGATTGTGGTGGATGGAAACAGCGGATAACATAAGCATCCAAAGACCCTAAGATGAGAATACATAGGAGTCTTATTGTATAAAACCTGAAGAGGGGAAGAATATGTCAAACCTTTAGAGGAAAGAATATTAAGTAGATCGGTAGCCATTTATAGCGCATGATGCCAAAACAATGGAGGGACGGAAGAATGAACCAATAAAGTGCGGATAATGTTATTAATGGTACAAATTTTTCGTTCAGCTTTCCCGTTTTGTGAAGACGTATGAGGACAAGAAAAATGAATATTTATCCCATTTTGAGCATAAAACTCCCTAAACTCCCCATTGTCATACTCTTTACCATTATCACATTGGATGTTCTTTATTTCCCGTTCGAATTGGGTTCTTATGAAAGCTCAAAATTTTACGAAGATGGAAAAAACTTGTGATTTTTTCACAATTGGAAACATCCATAAAAATTTAGAGTAATCATCCAACAATAAAACATAATATAGTTGACCCATAGAACTGAGAACTGGAGATGTCCATAAATCACTGTGAATAATATTAAATGGCATTGAAGTATGAGAATTCGAAGCTAAAACAGTAACTTAATAATTTTCCCTAAAGAACAAGATTGACAATTTAGAGTACTACGCGTACCATTACAAGAAATAAACTTATTCTTATCTAAAACAAATAAAATTGACGACCCTGAATGACCTAGACGAGCATGCCACAAGGAAGGAGCAAGAGCTGTAAAGTGGATGACATAGCTTGACGCGAGATGCTGAGACTCGGTGTGATTGGATAAAGATCCCCCCTACTGTCACACCTCATGAGAGGACTTCCCGTCTTGAAATCTTTCACAGAAAATCCAAACGAATCAAAATCAATAGAAACCCAATTATCAGTGGTGAATTTACGGACATACACCAACATTTTAATCAATTTTAGGGCATGAAGGGTATTTTTCAGGACAAGTGGTGGATGAGGAGGGGACAAAGTTTTATTATCATAACCCTTAATTGGAATAGAACTGTCATTACCAACAATTATACCACGATTACTGCTCAAAGTGGAATAAGACGAGAGAGTACCTTGGTAGAATGTCATGTGGGTAGTGACACCTGTGTCCATGTACCAATTAGGGTCCGGTTGATTCAAGCCAAGCGTGTACATTGCTGCTTCAATGTCGGTCTGAGTGGGGCCCATTGCGTGGTGGGCCTGAGGGGGGCTAGGTCCAAGTATACCGGAATGTTGGGGCTGCCCATAAGCTGGTTTGAACCCTGGAGTCTGATCTGGGAAGAAGCTGGGTCGTGGCGCTTGCGGTGAGGCGAGGTGTCGCGACATTTGTAATCTGAGTCGCGTGTTGTGGCTGGGACCTGCCACCTGTCGAGGGCCTGTGGGCCCTAGGCTGCGATCTTCTTGACGGTTTCCCCCGTTGTTGCCGCCGCGATTCGTGCCATTATTCTTCCGATTTTGGCCCTTCTTACCATCTCCGTTGTTGTGATTTTGGGTCACGTTGGATGGATTGGAAGGGTAAAAATTGGAAACAGTCATCATGGCGATGGGGCTTGCTCTGATCGATGCCCTTTTAGCCAAACCCGCTTCTTCCAAAGTGAGCATGAAGTGGGCTTGATAGAACTCCGACAGGGGGTTACTTTGATGAATAACCGAAGCAACCCATGTATAGGCCTCAGATAGATTGACAACCATCTGAAGAACTAGACGACTATTAGAAACCGGAGAACCCGTGTTGCGAAGTTGGTCTGCCAAGTCTTTGAGGTGTTTGCAATAAGAAGAAACGTTTGGAAAATTCTCCATAGCAACTTGAGAAAATTCCTGCTCAAGGATAACAATGCGAGAATGACTTTTATCTTTGAAGATGTCATGCAATCGATTCCACGCCGCCATAGCTGTGGAGTTGGGTTTCATAATCGTCTGTAAAAGATCCAAGGAGATAGTGACATAAATTCACTGGAGAGAACATTGGCATCAAGCATGACCCATAAGTCTAGATCTGCTTCTTTGGTGGGCACAATCGTTGTAAACGTAGCCATCATATCACCCCCCGTAGGAGTAGTGGAAAGGATGATGTGGTGAAGAACGTTATGTGCCATAGCATGAATCTTGAATAATTCTGCCCACATCCCATATTGGACGTTCTCTAGATCAAGAATGATAAGAAGAACGCTCTTGATGTTATAAATGGTGAGGGTAGGATGAAAAGTGTTTTTATCAGTCATGGTGAATAGAACAAACTTTGGACAAGATTTCGGAGAAGGGAATTTGTGAGAGATGATTTTCTGGAAGAGAAGGGCCGCTGCGCTGGAAAAAATCCGAGAGGGAGGGCCGCGGCGCTGGTCAAGAAATCCGAGAGAGAGAGAGAGAGAAAGTTTTGAGGAGCGGAAGCAGGGTAAAGAAAACCTAAACTCTTGATGCCATGAAAGAATTAACCCCATTGATTATTCTTATCGATGAAAGACATATATATACAAGTTACAATAGGAGAATCATATTCTTACTTTACCTCTAAATTCCTATTTTATATGAAGAATAACTATACACTTATGGTAATATTACAATCTTAATTATGGTACAAGACTAATATGAGAGAATATAACAAATATACAAATATGGGAGAATATGGGACACGGATGGATGGGGCTCGACCCATTCTCTAACATACACAATATATAAAATATATGTCAATTATAATAAGAATAAAATATGTACACTACACGTTAATAAAAAGTTCGAAAGTTTGCTACCTCAGTAACTTTTGCTTGTTTTATAAGATCATAAATAGTGCACTTGCAAAAAATATACTAGTATTTTACAATAAAACAAAGAGAAATCAAGGGACTTTTAACGCGATAGGCTGACCAATCAAAAGGATTATAATTTGGAGTCGTCACACAACGCCGAAAAAAATAATTTGATTAAGTGTGTCAGATAACTAAATTGAGATTAAGGGGAAAGTGTGAAGCACAAGATTGAATTAATATTTTAAGTTATTTAGAAGATAAATAACCGACACTATCACATTCACAAAGTACTTTGGAAAAAAAGAGAGCAAAGAATAACTACATATCATGTAAGAAAAGGAAAAAAAGAACAAAAAATTAACTATGATTAGCATGAGAATAAACACAAGAAAATAAATAAAATATAGGAAAGTGCGGATCTTGGTTTTTCTTTTGATTTCCTTTTTCTTGAATAAAAGATCTGGACAATTGCTACTTTAAAAAGATTCTTTTTTATTTTTATGGTTCTATTTTGATGATTATAACCACAAAATATAGTAAAAATTAGAGTGTAGAACATAAAATATGAGTCTTTTCCCAAAATGAATGTTAACTGAAAGAACTTCTTCAACCTTTAGCAATTTACACAGGCACCCTCTTCTTTGAGGAACGACACAAACAATATATCCAAAAATACAGAGTCCTCAAATATTGTGTGGTCTTCTCCAACTTCTTTAATACTGTCGGAGTTTATGTAATGTGAACAAGGATGGAAGAACTGAAAGGTTAGACAAGAAATAATGGTAGTAATATTTGCTGAGTCGAATGATGATACTCTCTCTTTAAGGTAAAATTATCCCCGTATATAATGACTTACGAAAAGTGGGTAATAGCCTCCAAGATAAAACAACAACAACTTTCACAAGTACAAGCCAAATACTTGTGAATCTCTAGAAGAATTAAAAACTCAAGATTGCTAGAAGAAGAATGAGAGACTCTCAAAGTAATCTCCAGATTTTGGATGATCTTGGATGATTTCAAATGAGATTTGAGACCTCTATTTATAGGTGCAAGAGTGGTCATTAACATGTCATGTGAATGCACTAATTGGGGTCTCATTGAACTCTTCAAAGGTTGTCTTGGTTATGACAAAAGTTGGTTGATTCATGGCCTTGAAAAGAGTTATCCTTTGGTTTTCGGTTCACTGCACGCGTAGCGCCGTGGCTCCGCGGTGCCAAATGGACAGAACCAAACTTCGAGCTACTGGACGACAAGCGTCGCGATCCCTGCCAGAGGCGCCGCTGCTTTGTCCCATCGTGGCTCAGTGTCACGGCCCTGTTATGGCGCCGTGGATTTTCCCCAATTTTCCGTATTTTGCACATTTCTTATTTTCTCATACCATCGTGGGAGACTCATTAATTTGGCCAATTAATCGTCCATCCTTACATAACTTAAGAATACTTTAACATGTGTATCAACATCTCTTTCACTACATGAAATTTAGCGACGTTGTATGACGTATGCATGTGTGTGGAAATAACATTTTCGACATGCGGGGTCCATGTGTTCAAGTCATTAAGGACGGAATAAACTCAATCCCACTAGGTAAATTTTCAACAATCCCCTCTTGAAAGATTTGTTGGTGCACGCGGAGTGCCAACCATTAGCAATCTATTAGCGTAAGTATATTGCATCGGGATAGGTAGCTTAGGGCCTTGAACCTTCCCTAGTCTAATACCATCGGACATACTTACTGCGCGATGAACGTGATGTCTTGAACCGTCAGTGTTTAGTGTATGTCAAGACAATGAAAAATACACAATAACTATCTAATCTCTTGTTTCTTCTTTATTGTTTTGTCCGTTGTGGTCGTGGACACACTTGGATTCTTAAGTGCGTACGATTGAGGCGGCTTGTCCTCGCACGTAAATAGGTGATCTTCTACAACGTACTAACCCACTATACTAGTGTTAGGAATCATTAAAAGTATCATCATCTTAACCTCGACTCTTGAGGGTTATGTCAAGACTTTGATACTTAACTTGTACCCATCATGCATGTACCACTTTAATGTTTGTCGCGGGAATGCTCTGTATATATATTTTCGTGTAGGAATTATAATCCGAAGTGCTCTTGCTTTCACAAAAACGTTCAACTGAACCTTTACAACTTAGTTTTCCCATTGAACCAAATTCTTGGGAACTCCAGTCAGTATGGTTGGATTACTACCGCAAAGTTTCGTATGTATTGGGTTTTCAGCACATTCCCCTAGACATGCAGTTCATTGATCTTTTGGGTAGGCCCTTAGTTAGTGGGTCCATTATATTCTCCTTTGATGTACGTAATCGATGGAGATGATACCCGTGATGATCACTGCCTAACAATATTATGTCTCTGATGATTATGTCGAGATTCCGTCATCCGTACCCTTCCAGAAGCCGATTGGCTAACCACAGTATGAAACTGCCGAAGGCACGGGTTTCTCTTGATAAGGGACTTCCTCTAAGATGTAGTGAAGTTACTCAACTTCTTTTCATGTTTTGTGTAAAGCGAAAGACTCGTATTCCCTCAAGAATCGGCTGATGCAAGTTTTCTTAGAGGTTAGTATAAGATACACCATACACATTCTCTTGTGGCTATGGCGTTATTCATATGCGATGTCCAGTTTGCATCGCTGTGTTATCCCAGAATTCCCGGACATCCGGAATACCTTAATCCGTAGATTAGGGAACATCTCAGATATCGTCATATCTGTCTTAGTGACATCCAGTGATTGTTTCCACGATCCCAAGTGAACCTGATTCAACTGGTTGATTTGGCAAACGATATCAGATATGTTATAGTATGTAGTATACTTTAAACTACATGAGACCTACACATATCGCTCCTGATATATGGGTGCACTATGATTCTAGTCAACTTTATGACTTCTATCCATTGGTGACTTCAACGAGACTGCCAAACACTTCACTGATGAGTTTAGAGTTAGACCAGTCCATTAGATGTCTTAGAAATCCCAATTATTAAGAAGTCATCTGTAATACCCATATCCTTCATATCGAAACATCATTTCAACATACTCTTAGTCTCTAGGGTTAACCCAGGACTTCTCCTTGTGACCAACATGTCGTCTACTTAAAGGTACATCATGACGAATGAGTCAGAATTACCATTCATGTAGACACATTTGACATACTCATTAATGGAGAAACCCCTCGATAGTTGAGTACTATCAAAGTTTTTGCACCATTGCTTCGGGGCTTGTTTTAGCCCGCACAGAGATTTAACAAGTCGACAGACTTTCTTCTCTTTCTTGTAACCACATACCCATCGGATTGTTCCGTATTGCTTTCTTCTTCCACTTTTGGACTTTTGGTTTTCCGATTATTGGATTTCTAGCTTCAGAGTCAATGTTTCTGTAGTTAGATTCATTGTTTCTGTTTTATCGAAAACTTCCAGGACCAAAATGTAAACATTTCAGGGACTGTAAGGAAGTTCAGGAAAGAGCCCAACAGTTCTACAAAAAACCAACTCTCCGGTTAGGAAGACTGTCTCAACATCCATGTCATGCATTGCTGCGGTGACCCTGGAGGTTAAGCTATTCACATAGGAGCACATGTCCAAGTAGCCGAGGCTTTATTCTTGTCAATAGATCCATCTAATTTGAGTATATACTTTTACAACCCAAAGGTTCTTTTCCCGGAGGAAGGTCAACCATTAGTATGGTTCTATAAGATGGATTCTATTCTTTTCCTTTCCAGAGTCGTTCTTCTGGAATAGACAATGCTACCGCAATAGTCTTTGGTTTATTCTTAACCAAATAGGCTAGAAGGCCTAGGCTAAGTTTAGCCCCCTCTTTAATCTGTATCAGTTCAACCTCAAGAGCCTCAGGTCTTGTGGATCTAGAACACTAGGTACGAATTATCAGGCCCTCACGGGTTCTTGTTAACCTCGAGCAAGTACTTCTTTTCCCTTCTCAAGGGAAGATACCTTCAAAGAATTCAGAATTTTTTTGACACCAAGAGGCGATAATCACTACTGTTATTTGCAGATCCAGTGGATATGTAATCTACAGTCTTAGGTCCAACTTGACCTGTTTTGGTATTCCAACCTCTGTCAAACAATTGATCCATAAAGGCATCAGTTTACAGTAGCATATGTGCCTTTTACTTGCAATGTGAACATGTCTCTTCTCTTGCAGTATGAACGTGACTCTTCACTTGTAATGTGAATATGTCTCTTCACTTGCAATGTGAATGTACCTCTTCACTTGTAATGTGAACGTGACTCTTCACTTGTAATGCGAATGTGTTTCTTCACTTATAATGTGAACGTACTTCTTCATTTACAATGTGAATGTGTCTCTTCACTTGTAGTGGGAACATGCCACTTCACTTGTAGTGTGATCCTTATCCTTATGCGGAGTTCACATCAAGAATCATATTTGCGGTAAGGATTACTTTGCGCTTGAAAATACCATTCATACTAAGGTAAGTAGGGAGTGGACGTTCAGCGAACGATGCTCCACTTTTTCCCCCTATGTCTCTACGAATTCTTCAATCCGTAAGCTTAGTAGCGCTTATCCATTTTAATGAATTCATATTTGCTTTGTAACGTTACAAAGCCATACGTAATCATTTTCCCCCTCTAGTTTGTACAACTCTGTACCAACCATGTAGTTATGGCTAAGGTCTAGAAGAGAGGTTCTTCTTTCGCTATTCCGTTGATACAATGGAACGGTGATTTTGCCTCTTCGACTACCTCTCATTTCTTCTGAGGGTTTATGTCGGCAGACGGCAACAATCTCAACTTGATCAATTGTGTCTTGATCTATGATAACATTGACGCAATACATTACGTCAGTTCACATGAACAGCTTCTTGCCCGTGAATAGGGCGCAATAAGAGAATGCTTCCAGTTAATGGACAATTAGTACTCCAACCTTTGGCTATGTAATGGAGATTGAATGCTAGTTCAACTCACCAAAAGTCATCTCAAAAGTCATAAGACTCTTGGATCTCACAACCGGAACTCTAGGTTTTCTGTCTATTGATTCTGGGATTTAGCGCCACAGCTCAATCAGACTGGCGTCGTGGTTCCAAACTATCAGAAGCGGCGCCGAGACGCTAAGGTGGTAGTAGCTTCGGCTTCCTCTCTGGTCGGGGAGCGTCGCGACCCTAGTTCAGGCGTCGCGGCCCCTTCTCAAAATCAGCCCATTTTTTGATGTTTTGCACGCCGATGTATTGGATCCTTTTATCCACAACCTTGTTGGCAAGATCTGAAGGTCTTATCTTTGTCTTGCACAACGATAGCCTTAACCTTCCGGTCATTTAAGACTTGAGTATTCTGGCCCACTCCAGTCGCCCATAGGTTTTGTATGAATGAGTGTCTATTTTGGCCCACCTCATTGGGTGTCCAATTTTATCCTATGAAGGATCTTCTGCTGATAGTGTGATAGGTTCATCTCTTACCATCCTATCAAACGAAAGATCTTCTGTAAAAAACGGTGACAGATTTAACTTGTTTTTTATCTTCTTCCCCTTATACCATGAGACCAGATCATATAGAATTGATTTCTATAATTCAGTCACTATATGGGAATTAAACCTCATCGGGTGTCCAATTTTATCCTATGAAGGATCTTCTGTCGATAGTGTGACAGGTTCATCTCTTACCATCCTATCAAACGAAAGATCTTCTGTCAGAAACGGTGACAATTTTAACTTGTTTTTTATCTTCTTCCCCGATTTCTATAATTTAGTCACTATATGGGAAGGGTGTGAAGTTAATAGTCTGATTTCAAGGACTTATGAAATATGACTTTTAAGAAACTTTTCATATTCCATTTCTTGCCTTTAATCAGAAACCTTTTAACTTCGTAATTGACGAAGAAGAAATGCTCACCTTAATACATCATTGTTTCTTCCTGCCCATTATATTCCAAATCTTCCGGATCTGTAGTCTAGACACATGTGGTCTTATGTGTTGACGTAGTCTGGCGAACGAATCTCCTTGTGGCACCTTTCTCGTCGTGTTTTGAACACAAAGAGAATCGCATAGACAATTCAGGATGTAATGCATGCACATGAAGTTATTTTGACTCCAAGTGTCAAACTTCATCATCAGACCATTGATAGCATGGGTACCTTGGCCCACCTCAAACGTGTTATCGGCTTGAGTGTCCATCTCATACCCATTAGCAGGAGGATCTTTAGTTAGGTATCTAGCCATACCCAACACATTGAGGTAGAACAACATTTTCTGCTGCCAGCTTTTGAAATTATCACCCGAAAACTTCTCTAGACGTTTAACTTGAAAGTTGAGAGGAATCATGCGTTTCCAATGGTTCCAACATTGAAACTAGTTATCGGGGAAGTAGTGTTTTCCGGAGTAGTAGTGCCAGAGGAAGTGGCAAAAGTAGAAGCAGAGACTGGATCTCTTCCATTCACCATCTTTAGTTATTCACAATATCTAATTTTGTCTTAAACTGTTGGAATTTATGTAATGTGAACAGGGATGGAAGAACCGCAAGATTAGACAAGAAACAATGGTAGCAACGTTTGCTGAGTCGAGTGATGACACTCTCTCTTTAAAGAAAAATTACCCTCATATATAATGGCTTACGTAAAGTGGGTAATAGTCTCCCAAGATAAAACAACAACAACTTTCACAAGTACAAGCCAAATACTTGTGAATCTCTAGAAGAATTAAGAACTCAAGATTGCTAGAAGAAGAATGAGATGCTCTCAAAGTAATCTCCATATTTTGGATGATTTCAAATGAGATTTGAGACCTCTATTTATAGGTGCAAGAGTGGCCATTCACATGCCATGTGAATGCACTAATTGGGGTCTCATTGAACTCTTCAAAGGTTGCCTTGGTTATGCCAAGAGTTGACTGATTCATGGCCTTGAAAAGAGTTAAGATCCTTTGATTTTCGGTTCACTGCATGCGAGCGTCGCGACGCCAAATGGCAGAACCAAACTTTGAGCTACTGGACGACAAGCGTTGCGGCCCCTGCCAGAGGCGCCTCGGCTCTGTCCCATCGTGGCTCGGTGTCACGACCATGTTTTGACGCCGCGGCTCTTCCCTAATTTTCCGTATTTTGCACACTTCTTCTTTTCTCATACCGTCGTGGGAGACTCGTCGATTTGGCCAATTAATCATTCATCCTTACATAACTTAAGAACACTTAACATGTGTACCAACATCTCTTTCACTACATGAAATTTAGCGACGTTGTACGACGTAGCATGTGTGTGGAAATAACATTTCCGACGTGCGGGGCCCCATGTGTTCAAGCCATTAAAGACGGAATAAACTCAATCCCACTAAATAAATTTCCAACAAATACTCCCTTCAAAATCTAGATTTTCTGAATTAGAATGGATAAACTTCTTGAATTAGGCAAACAGGAATGAGAGTCTAGATGGTTATTTTGCATGAATTTAAAGTAGTGGACCAATTAATGATATTAACAATAGGAAAATGTTAAGATATATAATCATAATTTGCAGAGACTTAGGTTTTTAAAACTGAAAATTCATGTAATAAGGATGTTAAATAGGAAAAGAAGAATTTAACCACTGGACAAGGACATTACAACGTGAATCCAATTGTTGTAACCGAATGTTTCAGTAGCTGAACTGTTGCAATTGTGTCATTCTTTTCTTTCTGCTCCCTTAATATTAACAAATCCACCTACATTTTAAGAGAAAGGGAAAGAAATAAGCAACTTAATTTAATTTGTAAAAAACCATTTAACAAAATCTATATTGTATATCTCTTTCGAGAGAAAAGGAAATTTTCTGTTAGAAAGAAAATGGGAGTTAAGAGTTCCCGTAGAAATTCAAGAGTATATACTTTAATTTCTTCATTTCAATTTACGTGATATTATTTAATCAGACATATAATTTAAGAAATAAAGAAAAAAATTGTTATTTTTGTCGAATTATCCTTACTTTAGTGTCTACTTTTATTGATGTTTCTTCATAAGTATAACTTTAAAATGAAGTGAGATTCAATAAAACTGAAATGAATAGAGTGTCATTAAATAATTATAAAATAAATAAATGTAACATTATTTAGGGAGAGATAAAAAGGAAATTGTGCCATCGAGACGGATGAATTCAAGAGAATCCAAAAAGTATAATTATGTCTACATTTGTGGCAAGTCCCTTCAGCCTAAGGAGAGAGCAAGGTAACTCCTTGAGCCTCCGAATCTCTCTCATTTTCATTTTAAAGATGTGTTATTTCTGTAACTGAATATTGTTAAAAGCAAAACGAGAACCAAAGAGTTTTCAAATATGAATAATATACTGCTCTTTCTGTTCAAATTTATATGATGCTCTTTTTTTTTATTCGTCCCAAAAAAATATTATTTTTTATATTTGTGTTAACACTCAAAAATAATTTAAGTGTTTAGTCGAAATTCAGTGATACCCTAACTATTCTAGAGCCTAATTTACTCCTAGCCCTCGACTACAAGAACTTCATCGGCTACTAAGGCATCTTAGCCGAAGTCGTTAATTAGAGGTAGGACTGGGAACCACTCAGATGCAGACGCTTCAACGATCAAGTCAAAAGGGTTTCTAGACCCCTAAAAGCGGTAACGACCAACAACAGCTGAAAACAAGGCCCATTACCCGAGCAAGAGGAGTAGAGGGCGAGAAAATCGGCACCACCTCCCTCATGGCCGGCCACCGAACTTAGTGGGTTACTTGATGGCTGACATGGGGGGCACGTTTGTACAGTTTTTTTCCCTTTTTGTATTATAAATATGAACATTCTTTTGTATATACAGACACAATCAATCAAACAAATCAAAATTTATCTATTTTTATCGTTTATCCTTACTTTATCTCTTTATCTTTACTGCACTCAGCTATATTCATGCTTTCTTACCTCTTAGCTCACTAATAACACCGTCCTAACGCTTTCTGGAGTAGTTGGGGAACTCATTGCTGAAAATTAAAGTTCTGTTTCCAACCCGAATCGCTTAAGTCAAAGAATTAATTTGTCTCCCGATTCAATCAGCCGATAGAACAGCAGAAGGCAGAATTGGGGCGAGAACAAATTTGGCACGCCCAGTGGGACCATATGTAAATTAATAGCGAAGTTTGATTCTCCAGGTCACGATCATTCTTGGCGTATGTGCCTAAGGTCCGGTAAGAAAATGAATCTTGAGCCCATTCCACATCCTAAACAAAATCCTCCCAGAAGGAACAACGAACCAGCATCTTCCTCGGGTATTCCTACATCGGTTGATACCCCTCCACTTACTACGTCAACCCAAGTTGTGGATGACTCCAGCTAATTTGAAGTTCCAACCATAATGACCACGTCTTTTATTAGACAACAGATCGAATTGGGTATCCACAACATTATGTACTAAGTTTCTAAATAGTTGGCCGACATTGTGAAGCCGATGGTACATAATGAGGTTCAGCAAACGAGGGAGATGGAGACCAATCGAATGCATGGCTAGTTCTGGCATCCCTCTGACGAGCGGTGTTGTTCAGCATGAAATCGTGACTCTCGATGTTGTTCCTCAGTCACATGTGCATCAGTCAGTGCCTACTCAGGTGCATCCAATAGCACACCTGGGAACAGAAGCCCAATCGCCTGGCACCAGCACACTGCATAGTCGCCGCCGAACTTTGAGAGCAAAATGTGTCGCCTGACCAAGCGAGTTTGCATCAACATGGCTCAAAGACCAGTTCAGGTTTCAGGACACTTTGGATTGCCACCCGTTATGCAGTACATTTCCATGAACGACCATATGATGCAAGCGAACAATGTTGGCAAGCCGATGGCCCCCGGCTAAGTCTTAACTCGGCTATCTGGTGACATTATTTACAGTGAGTTATCATTCTAGCAGTCATTGCCGGTACTCAATCCATACCTTCCAGGAAGCGTAAACTTTCTAAGAACGGCCGACGTCCGAGAAGAGCAGCCATGGAATATTGTTCCACCTTATCCTCAGGTTCTATTAGCCGTTTTAGGAGCTCAGGTTACAGGCTTTGCTGGCCAAACCTAACAACAGTAATGGGGCATTACCCCACCTATTGGTAATAACCAGCAGACCACCTACCTCCTTCAAAACCCTGTCCAACAAAGTACAAAATAGAGGCTGCCAGTGCAGAACGCCTACCAGCCGAATCCAGTCAAGAATCGGCAGTGGACGTCGCAACTGTAAACCCATAAATTATTGCTAACACCACGCAGAGGTACTTCGGCATCCAACTGAAACCTTTAGAAATGCCTATTTATAAGAAGTCTTACCCTGATTGGGTAGATCGGATAGCACATTTTCCAAAATGCTTCAAAATACCAGAGTTTGTCATCTTCTCTGACGATAATGACAAATCCACTATCGAGCACTTCGGTAGATTCACCGCCAATGCGGAGAGGCTAGCCAGAATGACTATTATAAGCTATAGTTATTCCTGCTCTCTCTCTCTCTAACGAGAACAACCTTTGCATGGTACTCCCCTTTGGCTCCGGATTCCGTGCAGAGCTGGGCTGACATAGAGGGTTGCTTCCATGATAGGATTTATTAGCCCCAGTCTCAAGTTACCGTAACTGACCTAAAGAATCTCAAGCAGCAGGCCGATGAATCAGCTGCAGATTTTATCAAGATATTCAGGAAGAAGGTTGGGAGATGCATTGTACACTTCCCCGAATCTGAGTGTGCCCACATGATAATCAACAACATGCACTCTTAGTTAAAGGAGAATTTGGTGGGATAATCCTGCTCTGACCTAAGGCAGTTATCCAAAAAGGCTAGCCAAATAGAGAATTATGTCCAGGAGAAGGAGCGTAGAAAAGCCAACCAAAATCGAGGTTCCCACTTGGTATCCATTATTGAAGCGGATGAGTCCGATTCAAAGTCAGCCGACTCCACGGCAGATGCAATGGTGGCCGAGATTGTTAGGGGTAAGGTTTACTTTTGCCCAGCCTTGAAAGCCATCAAAGGCAAGGAAACAAGTTCATCCGATGACAGGATCAATTACTTGTTTGATCTCACGAAGGTAGATCAGATCTTTGATCATCTGCTCAAAGATAAGCACATTCGACTGCTTGATGGTCACAGGATTCCGCCTGCAGAGGAACTCAAAGCTAAGAAGTACTCTAAGTGGAACAATTCATATAGTCACTCTACTTTTAATTTTGTGGTCTTCTAAAAGGCGATCCAAATTGGCCTCAGGGAGGGGAGGTTCAAACTATCCGACAAAAGCATGATTGAAATGTCTATTTATACCGACATTTTCCCTACGGTACCAATATCTATAGTATCTTCTGCTAACCCCGATGAGTCAAGGGACACTAAAGGGAAATAACTGATGAAAAGGGTATGGGTTCTAAAAAAACCTACCAAAGGGGAGAAGGCCACAAAGACCTCTGTATTCAACCGGTTAGGCAGCCTACATGACGTTCATGATAACAAGTAGCTAGTTATAAGCAATTTTCATGGTCGCCCAAAATACCCAAGGACTTCGAATGAGAACTTCAAGAATAGACCATGAGGTTCAGAAGGGTCCCTATTGACGCCAGGCATAGGCCTGGGGGAAAATAAGGATGCCAACCAACTGGCAACTGAGAATGCCTCGAATAGATGAAAAACCACTCTCTAAAACCAAACAAAGGGTGGTCGCGTTTAATGTAAATGAGGGTGTTTCATCCTTACGCATCACAGTGAGAAATGAGAACCAGGCGTGACCCCGGAAAATGATTAAACCAACCTCTAACACAGAAGAAGGGAAATGGTTTATCAATCAGACCCTCGGAAAGAAAGAGGCACCGCCGAGAGTTGCATCCAGAACTCAGAAAAAGAAGATGCAACGTGCCAAGTCCTTGCGTAAGATGCAACAGATATTGCATCTAATTTTTAATACCAAGGTAGCCGAAAATCAAGAGATTTTTTAGTCTACCATAGCCGAGGCTATCGAGCGGGCATTCGGCTCGACTGTTTCAAAGGCAATTACACCTGAAAGAGAACCGTTGGGTCAACCAAAACTGGATGAACGACCTACCAACAACCTGACGGAGGAACCCCAATAAGAGAACGTGGCCTCAGACAGACTTCTAACCGAGGCAATCCTGCAGATCATACAAGAGGTTCAGTCAGAGGATCCTCAGCCGATCCCCATTTGTCTCCAGGAAATGGAAGATACGAGCTTCTGGCCAGCCAAATTGAGCGAATGATGAGATTCCATCCTCGATATATTCGTCCATGACTTGGTTGAAGAGATATGGACATACATTGAAATGGTCAGCCTAATCCCATGTGAGTTCGTTGGATAGCCTGGAAGGCGATGTTTGCGTGGAAGACGCAGAATAAGCAATCATAGCTGATACTTTGGCTAGGGACACTTTAAGCACCATATTTGGCGCACCTACAGAAGATATAGTTAAATATCTCAAACATACTTACGTCAAGGCTTACATTAACGACAAGATGATAAATCGGGTGTTTGTCGATAATGAGGCTATGCTGAATATGATGTAGTTGCTCACCTTGAAGGATCTTAACAAAACAAAGGAGGAACTCATCCCAACTAACATGAAAATGGCTAGCTTTATGGGAGAAACCTCTGAAGTATTGAGGATCCTAGTAGCAGAAATCACCGTGGGCCCTAAGACAGTCAGGTTTGTATTCTTTGTGATAGATGGCAAGTCATCCTATACCATTATATTGGGTAGGGACTGGATTCACACCAGTCGATGTCTTCTTTCTACCATGCATCAAAATCTCAGATTTTGGGAAGGAAACAAGATAAAAATCGTCTCAGCGGATGATAACCCATTCAAACAAGGGGTCAGAGCGTAGAGGTTGTCCTCTACTCACCCTATGTGGTTCACATTGTCACGACCCGACCTCGGGCCCGCGACTGGTGCCTTACCCCGGGCACCCTAGTGATACAACATCAGAGAAAATCAGCAGAATTAAAAACTTAAACATATGAACAATGTGAAAAGAAACAGGCTAACCAAAACGATCACCTTTCTGCATATATATATGTAAAATCGAACAGTTACATCCTTTACAACCCTGCCCACAACAGTACTACAGACCTCTAAGAGTTTTTATAACAACTATGACGGGACAGGGCCCCGCCATACCCCTGAATGTACAAGTACCTACAATGACAGGGGACTATACCAAAAGATAAGCCTCCGGAGAAACGGAGCTTCCTAATCTGTGAACCGTGATCCTAGAGCGAGGATCGATCAACAACCGGTGTACCTCTACCTGCGGCGTGAAACGGCCCAAGGAGGTCGATAACAGTAAGTATGTGAAATCGAAAATCAGTAAATGAAATCATAATAGTCTATATAAAGCGGGAGACATGTATGATAACCAAACTACGATCCACAATATATAGCGATCATGTCAAGTCAAGGACTCACGCGTAAAGTCATCACTCAAATATAACCCGGAATTTAACCGCACAACGCGATGCCGGCATCTTACCTCGGTATAAGCATGGCCATGGAACCATCCTAATGGACGATACCCGTGGACCATCCATCGTGTCGGTATGTCCAAAGGAAATAACAATATAACACTCATGGGAAGATACTCGTGGGCCACCCAACGCGTGTCGATGTCCAAAGAAAATAACAAGATAACACTTAATGGAAGATACCCGGGTCAACCATCGTGTCGGTATGTCCAAAGGAAATAACAAGATCACAATCATAATGGAAGCATACTCGTGGGCCACCCAACGTGTCAGTATGTCCAAAGCAAATAACAAGATAACACTCCTTATGGAAGCATACCCGTGGGCCACCCATCGTGTCAGTATGTCCAAAGGAAATAACAAGATCACAATCATAATGGAAGCATACTCGTGGGCCACCCAACGTGTCAGTATGTCCAAAGCAAATAACAAGATAACACTCCTAATGGAAGCATACCCGTGGGCCACCCATCGTGTCAGTATGTCCAAAAGGATCGATATAGTGGAAGCATACCCGTGGGTCACCCATCGTGTCAGTATGTCCATCAATCAACCAGATAGTCGGCCCTCCATCGAGAGACGCGGTAGCACAGAAATACAACACTTGCACAACAAAGGTTATCACAACAAGCGTAGGCAAGTTCAACATGCTTTTAGACATTCATTTTATGACCACAAATCCGGGTTTTAACCCCAAGGTACTACGTAATTAAATTCTTTAAAAGATCCATTTCTTTCACAAAAAGTCACACGATACCCGTAGTATCAAAAATAGAGTAACTATCTTTTTAAGTAAACCAAAAATCAATTTCCATACCTTCTTTTTAAACCAATTTATACTTCAATTCCTCAAGTCTCCTTTCTTTTAGAAAACACGTTCCTTACTTTGGAATTTAAGAAAAATCAATACTTGTTATTAATGATCTTATTAAAGCGGCCAAGATCTAGGAAATGTAATACAATTTTGTCTTATCTTAGCTTCTATGCAGATGGAGGTTTCTACTGGTTTTAATATAATTAATTATTCAATACATTTTCCTTTATTAACGCTGCAGTGGTTTGTTCGATACTTATTCTCATTTCCGAAATCAATATAACTTATTCCTTTTAAAACCCAATTACCCATTTCTCATAAATGCGGTTTCACAACTTTTTTTAACACAAACCAAGTCCTTAATATTTCACATCAAGTCATTTATAAGTCAAGTCTCTTACCTTTTTAAAATCAACAAACCATTCTTTTACCTACATAAAGTCGTTATAACTAACTTCCCTTAAAGCTATTATAACACTTTATGTTTTAAACAAACCAAATTCGTTTAGCACACGTACGTCTACCGTACTACATAGTTCACAACAATCATGCTAGAAAGGATAGGAAGAGGTTCACATACCTCGCGATGATTATCGACAAAAAGCAAAAAGCTCCAGCATCAGAACCGCTAGCCTTTTCCACCCTTCAAGTAGAATACGCTACTCGTAGTATTTCAACCTATAAAGGTCACAAAACGCGTCACAACTTCTCGATCTCTTTGTAGCACATTTCAAAGTACAAGGTTCCTTATTCTACGGAAATTTGGCAAAGACCTCCCCGCAACCACATAAATCTCATCCTCTATCAAGGCCCGCTACCAAGCCAACAACTCCAAGGGGGGTTACACGTCTAACCGGACGTGTACAACACTGCCCCACAATAATACTACAAGTCTACTGTAAATACAGTTCAATTCTTTATAAACATCCTTCAAATAAATCTTATACTCAATTCTAAACTACTACCATATGTAATATCCAATTACAATAGAAGGACATAGATCATTACCTCGATAAGCCCAAAATTATCCAAGATTATAAGTCGATCCTTAGCAACGTTTAGCTCCAATTCCTTACGCTCCAACCCGCTCCAAGCAACTCTTAGAATTTCTTAAACAACTTCTCTAACACTTCATCCAAGCTATGAAGATTTTCCTAGGGTTTCATTTTGCGACTATTGGAATAAAGTAGTATTTCCGGGCTCTTAGTATTGAAATAACTTTGGAATACTACTAGGGATACTAGGCTAAGGTATTTGGGATTATACAACAACACTTGAAGTATTTCTCTACACAAAGTGGGGGGGGACGATAACACCACAAAGGGAGGGGGTATTTTTGCCTTGGAAAAACTTAAGTGTGGATGAAGAATAAGTCTTGCACTAAGGGGGTATTTATAGAGAAAACAATGGCCAAGATCAAGGCAAGTGTGTGGTGAGATCTTGGGACATGTGTGTGTGCCACAAGCCACTTGTCTAAGCAAGACAAGTGGCTAGCCACATGGAAGCACAAATCGGCCACAAGCCACTTGTCAAGCCAAATCGGCAACATGCCACCTAAGGGGGTGACACGTGTCGCCCCCTACTCGTCCAAAATATTTCATCTCCCGAAAATATCCGTAATGCCAAAAATCTCTAAAACAAAGTGGGCCCCACAAAACCGTAAATTTCTCCTGTGGGCCCCACGTGACCAACTCCGGAAATAAAATTCCATAATTCTAATATAATCCAGGAAGTCCAAATACCAAATCTGGGAATCCAATTCCCATTAACGAACCTTTTTCCTTCACAAAATCCGGAACTTTTTCGTCGAAAAATCACATTTTTCTTCCTTTCCAAAATTACTGTCGTATTCTCGTACGCACGTCCTCACATACATACCCTGGAACTACGGGGTGTAACATTCTTCCCCCCTTAGAAACATTCGTCCCGAATGTTCCTTCTAAGTCTCAAAGCATACATGCGTCGGTATAGTCTTCACTACTATACTTACGAAACCAACTATGCCCCACATTGCCATAATATAACATATGCGCGAAACCCAATCCAAGCCAACGAGGAATCACCTCGAAGATGTAAAACAAAACTAACTCTCGCTCCTGGTCCAAAGGATACTCTCTTCGCACCTTCACTTCACAAAAATGATCACTTCCATTTCTTAGCGCATGTTCACTTCCTTCCTTACTCGTCGTACACTTCTCGTACACCCGAACTCTTTCTAGTACACGTACCATACTTTAGTCATCACTTCAGTTTCCAAAACCTTGGAGTCACTACCTCCAAACTTGGTCATCTTGCTAGCCTCAAATTCCTTCAAGGCTATTCCCGGCCTTCACGATCCGATTCTAGTAGAACACATCTGCGAACTCGTACGATGGTTACCTAAACTTGGGCCTAGTACCCTCGTGACCCTACCACCTGGCGGGACAACCTCGAACTGACCCCACCTCACTCCGGGCTGCGGGTTGACCCGCGAATGGTCCTCAACCCGACCCATAATCGCGCCAAACTCTTGTTCCCCGATCCGGAACAATCTTACCTATTCAAGTCAAGAAAGCTACCACTTTCATCTTACACAACCCAAGGAATTATCCCACAATACATTTCACGCATACCAAGTGTTTCGACAAAGACTAACCGTAAAATCTTTTACTCAAGACGGCCTTACATCTAAGGTCTCAACGTGTAATATTCTAAGGTTCACACCTTCCATGTCCCCATACTTATCCTTTCAACTAACCATGTTTTCTAAATCACAATATACACAATGCTATCTGTACAAAGTACTCAACATATAATCATCGTATTACGCATACTAATCTCTAGAGGGTTTAGGATATACCTGAAACAAATAGGCGGTTCAAAGGACCGCTAAAATTGGGAACTTCCACCGCGACCTCTGCCATGGCCTGCCGGTATATGAATATCCTGCCTAGCTATTGAAGGTGAAGAACCCGCAACTGATCTCGTAGTCTGTGCTATCCCACCAGTGCCACCTCCGGTCGGACAGTTTCTCACAAAATGGCCCTGCTGGCCGCATGTAAAACAAACTCCCAAACTAGCACGGCACTCCCCACAATGGAGCCTACCACAATGGCCACAACGAGGTAGGGGTGGCTTCATCTGGCTAACACCCCTGCTCCCCTGAAAATCTGAACCCTTGGAGCCCTGACCTGCTCTTGAATACTCCCGACGTCCTGAAGACTGTGGAGGACCACTCTGAACTGGATGAGGTATATATTCGATCTGCGGAGATCGCCTCGAAAGTTACCAAAGGACCTGCTGTCTTCGCCCTCTTACGCGATCATGGTCCCTACGTCGGTCTCTACGTTCCTCCATCCCATGTGCATAAGCCTGTATACGGGCAATGTCCATGCCCGGCTGAAGAGCTACACCCGAGCAAGCCTCTGCCAAGTAGTCATCGAGCCCCGTGACGTAGCGGTGCACTCTGTCCTCCATATTTGCCACTAATGCGGGGACATACCGAGCTAATGAGTCAAACTCTACGCTGTACTCCCGAACCGTACGCCCGTTCTGCCTCAACATCAAAAATCTGTCGGCCCGAGCCCTCCTCATCTGGGGAGGCAAGAAATGTGCAAGAAATGCCCCTGAGAACTCGTCCCAACCAGCTGGAAGCGCATGCTCCCCCCGGGACAGTTCCCATGAATCAAACCAGTCGAATGCAGTATCACGCAGCCGATGCGACCCAATACCACCGACTCTGTCTCTGAGGCCTTGATCACTCTCATGATCCGCTGTAACTGTCGGATAAACTCCTGAGGGTCATCCTCATGTAAAATCCGGAAAAAAATAATAATATATAGTTGTGGTTGGGTTAATAAAAAAATATATATATAAGAAAACAAAGAATAAATTGTATGGGATAGAGTTAGTGTTAAAGTTGGATAAATAGATAGATAAAAATGAAAATAAGAAAACAAAACAACAAAAGAAAAAAAAAAGAAAAAAAAAACATGCAGAAAGTGGACTTACGTCCCTTCCCTTCACCCCTTTTCATTTCCCCTCCAACTCTTGTCATTCCACCTCCCATAGGTTATAGAAAAATCTCCACTTATACATTGTATTTACACACAAACAAAGTACATAACATAAATGTTAGAAAATCAGAAAAAAACAAGTGAAAAGAAGACGAAAAAAATATCAAGAGGACAAGAAGAACAAGAATCAAAATACTAGAGAGTAAGAATACTTCTAGCAACCACACAACAATAATCTTCACACTTACAAGGTGAGTTTTCTCACTCAGAAATTCTTGGTAACATCCTTTATTTTTAGTTCAATACATGTTAGAATAAGAATTGAGTATTGAAAAGAAATATTGAACTTTTGATTGTTTAGACAACTAGTTGCGTCATGAATTTTACGAACTGTTCTCACTGAGTTATAATTGTTAGAATTTGATGAAATTCCGAAGAGTGGTACACCTCTCTATTATGATCATATAGAACAAAAAATGAGGTACAATGGACATACGGTTTGAAAGTTATCATAGTTCAAAGTTTCTGCCTTAGATTTGGCCGAAATTCGGAAAGGCATAATTACGGACTGTTTTTATTGAGTTTTACTTATTAGAATTATATGAAAATTTACATGGTTGTAAATCTCTCTGTTACGGACAGATATATATAAAGATTTATTATAACGGACTTACTAGTTGAGAGTTATTGTAGTTTAAAGTTACTGCCTCGGATTCGTCGGAATCCAGAAGGGCAGGACGTTGAAACGTAAAATTGTACTAATCTGTGGGGAATATGAAAATTGTTGCTAAATAAAAGTTCTAGATCTCTTTGTTTTGGACATTTTGAGACCTTACGGGGGTCTATCCGACTTACGGATTGAGAGTTATCGCTATTTAAAGTTTCTGCCTCGAATCTATCGAGATCCAGGAAGGGCAGCGAATAAAAGTGTAAAACTGTACCAAATGGTACAGAATATGAAAAGATGGTTCACATGGAGACGTGTAGCTCTCTGTTCTCGTCGTGTTGAGATTTTATGGGGCTTGAACGGGTTTATAGATCAGGAGTTATGACTATTCTAAGATTGGGTTCTGTTTAATAAAAATTCTGCCGAAACAAATCTCATATGGCTGTTTTGAGGATAAATTTGTGTTAGTTACCCAAAGTAGTTTTAAATGAAATTTGGTACAGTGAAAGATCCCCGTCTTACCTTAGTTTCCGCTTGAGAAACACCTTAGTTGGAGTTATGGTTAAAAAGTTATAATTGTTACAAGTATGAATGACAGAATGTTGGGAAAGAGAATATTATTTATTCGATCTTCTGAAAAATATGAAAAGTGAATACGTGTTCACATAAATATATAAATATAAACATAATGGATCGGGTTGCACGCCGCAACAAAACGTAAAGTGAATACGCGTTCACAAATACGTAAATATAATGGATCGGGTTGCACGCCGCAACAAAACGTAAAGTGAATACGCGTTCACAAATACGTAAATATAATGGATCGAGTTGCACCCCGCAACAAAACGTAAAGTGAATACGTGTTCACAAATACGTAAATATAATGGATCGGGTTGCACGCCGCAACAAAACGTAAAGTGAATACGCGTTCACAAATACGTAAATATAATGGATCGGGTTGCATGCCGCAACAAAACGTAAAGTGAATACGTGTTCACAAATACGTAAATATAATGGATCGGGTTGCACGCCGCAACAAATATGAAAGATGAATACATGTTCACCTATATATAAATATGAAAAGTGAATACGTGTTCACAAATATATAAATGTAATAAACATGGAAATGCAGGGAATGTCTTAACGCATAACACGGATAAAATGAAGTGTTAGTTAAACCGAGAATTTTCTGTGAGGAGTTGTTGCATATTTAAAAATGTTGTAACCTGATATGTTTTGCAATATGCTTATTACGTTATAATGTGATTGCGCTTGGAATATTGTGGTGTTACTTTGAATTGCAGGTGGTTCTCACCACCCCGGACGGTATGACTCTTTATTTAACATGTTTCAGGAAAGCGTGATAGAGGAAAGGCTCCACGCCAAGGCTAGCGATCGTCCCGCAGCCTCTTGTGATACCAAGTCCATTGCTTCGGGCTTGGTACTCGAGTTCGTAATGTCGCCCAATGTCTCGAAATGCCCGTGGAATGGTCTCCTTCCAACTTAGAGTAATATTTGTCAAGATGTTCATGTAGAAACACATTTGCACGAGCACGGGCTCGCGTTATATTTTCAATAAAGTCATAAATAAATTTCTTTATTGTTATTTTTATTAATAGTCGATTTGAATATAAGTTTAAATTTCTAAATAAAGAGAATTAAATGGTGCTCCCGTGGAAAATAATTGTCCAGGTGCCATCACGCCCTAAGTAAAGACTTAGGAGAAGTCGGGGCGTGACAAGTTGGTATCAAAACTAAACCAGGTTAGGAGATTCTAGGAAGTTTCTTCGAGTCGGGTGTTTGAACGGTTACTTATTGCGACGGTGTGCGCGCCACCTTAGTAATAAGTGAACGGAATAACATCCTAAAGTTTTCCTTCTTTCATACTCCTCTCGTGCCTATCTTGAGTCTTTTTCAAGACTTGATTCTTGTACTACATCTTTCACGCGGGTTAGGAAGAAGGTTGTACAATGATATAATGACAAATAATTATTGTGTAGATGGTGATTATAAGACGAGTTCCAACAAAGAGGGAAGTACTCGAGGAACAAGCAAAGGAAATTGTTATACCCCGTAGTTCTGACCCTACGTATGGGAACGTACGAAAGCATGTAAGACTTAAAATTTTCAAAGGATAGGTTGACGGGTCGTTCCGGACGGGTTTTAGTCAACTTTGAAGCGGCTTATGACCCGGTACATTGAGAGTTCCTAAGTATTTTAAAGGCCTAGGGCGTAGTTCGTTGAGTCTAGATTCCAACGCAACCAACCGTTCGTCGATAGGACGTCGGAGAAAGTTATGAGAGTTACAAGTTGGCGCGAATGGCAAATGTGTTTGGACTAAAGCGCAGGGCGCGGCTCGGATGCGAGGCGCGCGCCTAAAGCACCGAGGGTCGCTGAAGTTGCAGCGCCGCGTGCCAGACAGTTGGCCGCGCCGAAAGTTCGTAGAGCTCATGAGTTTTCACACGCAGCGCGCGGGTCGCAGCGCCGAGGCGGATTTTTGGGCTAAAAACTTGTGAAAGTCTCGATTTCTTTAAAAGGCCATGGGAGGGTGACAGTGTCCCCATCTGATTTTGCTTGCATGGCTTATATTTGACCAAGTCTTGTAGACTTGGTCATCTCTAAAACATCTTCCTCTCTCTAAAAATCAGCTCCCTTCTAAAAACCCAAGAAAAATCTGGAAGTTAAGAACAAGAAAAGGAAACTTGTAGCTAGCTTGTTGGCATTGTTGTGGTAGTGTTCTTGGCAAGGAAGCTAGCAATATTTGGAATAAGTTTTGGCAAAAATTTTAAGGTAACATTTCTTCCTTTATAATTAGTTCTAGTGTTGCATGCTTAGAAGAAAGATCTTGTGGTAGTAAAATAATGCTCTTAGAGTCATTGCATGCTAGAAATGTGGTTTGGATATGAAGAATGGGTTAAGAAGATATTATGAGCATGTTGTAGCCTAAAAACTACCTTAGAATTGTTAAGTGAATTATTGTAAACTTATGGGACAAAATTTTGGGTGTGTAATCCCCTTTGTATTGTTGGATGGATTGAGCCTTAAATGTGGTGTTTTGATGGTAATTTCGGCCTTGAGAAAGGTGGCAAAGTGAGTAGAAACAAAGGAAATGCTGCCCAATTTTTCATAGAATTTAGTGACTTTGAACTTGGATTGTTCTACATTAAGATTAGAGGTTAATAAACGTATCATGACTATTATAGGTTGAAATACTACTATGTAGTTTGGACTTGGCAAGTGGATTGACCAAAGAGGTATGTGAAATTTTCCTATCTTTTGAGCATGAATAGATGAAGCTATGTAGTACGGTAGACGTACAAGATTTGGTATTCTTGCTTGTTTTAAGTATATAATGATTGGTTTCATTTTAAGAATGTATAATTCCCTTAGTTAGGGGAAAAGTATGATTTTACTAAAGTATAGAGTTAATATAACAACTTTATGGGAAGTTGGTTTATTAGCTTCATAAAAGGTTAATGAGAAGAGATTTACTCTAAATAAGATAAGTATGAGAAGAGGCAAATTGATTTTAAGGTATCGATTGTCCAAAGGTTTTTATGTATAAAGAAGAGTCATTTTTGAAAGAGTTGAAGTATATAGTACTTGGGTTAAACTCCCGGCGTTCTTTTATTAAAGATATGATTAAGTGCCTTAAGTAAACTAAAATGAGAGGGTATATGAACAAGACTAAAAAGAGGTTATAAGTTTTCCTAACTTATTATGATTATGATATGATGACAGTTTGAGCTAGGGTAAGAGTATATCTGAGGGGCAAGCCCCAAGATCGTTATACCACCTTCTCCAGGGTAAGAGTATGTCTGAGGGGCAAGCCCCAAGATCGTCATACCACCTTCTCCAGTGTAAGAGTATATCTGAGGGGCAGATCCAAGATCGTTATACCATCTGCACCAGTATAAGAGTATATCTGAGGGGCAAGCCCCAAGATCGTTATACCATCTGCTCCAGTGTAAGAGTATATCTGAGGTACAGCCCCAAGATCGTTATACCATCTGCTTCAGGGTAAGAGTATATCTGAGGGGAAAGTCCCCAAGATCGTTATATCACCTGTTCCGTGGATTTGCTACCCATGATGCGAGGAATACCTCATGCGAGTCCTAATGGGCTTATGCGGGTGAAATAGTCCCATGCCGGCGGGTACAGCCGATGCGAGGAGTACCTCATGCGGGTCCACAGGACTCATGCGGGTGAAATAGTCCCAGGAGTAGGATGGTTTTATTGATACTACGGGCGAGTTACCCTGTTTTGATCATGAGCCTCCTATTTTATGCAGCATTATATATATATATATACTTGTCACTCTCATTGTTAGTAAGGCACATAAAAAGGTATTGTATTGTCTTTCATGACTCCAGCTTGCTTTTAGACTTATGATATCATATTACAGTATTTTTCCCAGCTTTACATACTTGGTACATATTGTACTCGACCCTCTTCCCGGGCCGTGCTCATGCCGCAGTGGGTAAGGGCATTGAGGATCCTCGTTCTTAGGATCACTATTCCGGTGTCAGAAGCTCCATTCCTCCTGAAGCTTATTGTTGGTACGGATATTTCCCTGATGCTATAGGTATTTTGTACATCCAGGGGTATGACGGGGCCCTGTCCCGCCACAGTTGTTATCTTTAGAGGTCTGTGGCCACCTATGTGTTTTGGGCTATAAGAACCAGTTGTATTATAAATACTTTGTTTAAGTATGTTTATGGAAGGCAGCCTTATCACGCCGCTTATGTTTTACCCTTTTATGGTTATGTGTTGTGTTATGTTCTACCGCTATTCTCTCGACATATACCGACAGGTACCCCAAGAGGTACTAGTCGCGCCCGGTCCGGGTCGTGACAAAAGTGGCATCGAGCGCTTAGTCCTCGGAAAGTGTCCACGCATCGTGTCTAGTAGAGTCTTGATTATCGCGTGTCGCACCACATCTATAATCGAGAGGTCGCAGGATATTTAGGATTGGTTTCATTCTTTCACTCTAAGATCGTGCAATAGAGCCGAGTTATAGGTTGAATCTCCGATATTTTCCTTTATGTATCGATTATGCCCACGCAAGGCAACCGCGCCTGGCGGCAAGGCACCGAGGTGCCGCTAGTGGGACTCGGAGAGTCACGAGGCACAGCCCGTCCTACCAGATGATGTTTAGAGGCGAAGTTCCACGTCGCCGCCACTTCAGAGTTTAAGGCAGCGGACGCGCCATCGAGACCGCGGCACCGAGTTCCACCCCACGATCGTGGCCCGAGTACAGAGATTACGGGAATGATTCGTTATCGATCAAAGATAGTAAGGTGGCAGCGCGACAGAGCAAAGCGCCAACCCTAGAGCCGACAGCTTACTTGATTCGATTTCTGGTTGTCACCCACCCGAGTTCTATGGTTCGAGATTTGATGAGGATCCGCAGGAGTTTGTCCGATACAGCTGCACTCATGCGTGTTCTTAGGGCATCGTGAGACCGAGTCTTATACTAGCTTACCTTCACGCGATATTGCGTTGAACTGGTTTGACTCATGGGTATTGTCGAGGGGTGAGGATGCTCTCCCAGCTGATTGGGAGGAGTTCACAGAGGTGTTCCTAGACCACTTCTTGCCTCCTGAGGTGAGGAGAGCCCGCGTAGATAGGCTCTTGACCTTGAGACAGACGAGGACTATCAGGAGTACACTGAGTTTGACTCTGGCCGATATGCACACACCATTGTAGCAGACATGGCGCATGTGGTTCATAGATACGTGACGGGGCTAGACCGCCACACGATTATCGCTTGCTTGGGAGTGGCTCTTCACCGTGGATGGATATTGCCGTGATGCAGCGCATTTACGCGGATCGAGGACAGAGAGACAGATCGCTAGATTTGGGCCACCCAAGAGGCCGTGACATCGGTTCTCGTGGCGCTGAGGCGGGCAGCCTCAAGCAGTTGCCAGTCCACCTTCCACCAAAGACAGAGTGCTCCTCACGCTTTTCCTACAGAGGTCCGATCGCCAGGTTATTCGTGAGCAGTCGTGGGCTCCGGGCGCCGTTTTCGCGAGGCAGAGACCAGACTAATCGAGACCACCTACCTCTGCGCTCGACGCGTAGGTCTCATCCGGCGAGTGCCGTATGGGTTCGAGATCATGTTACTCTTGTACGCAGGCCATCCAAGAAGCGATTGTCCGCCCCAGGCGGCGGAGCGTTACAGTTCAGCCACGGGTCTCGTTGTCGGATCTTCATCTTCGATGGTTAGACGCCTGAGGCGTGGTACTTATAGGCCAAAGCCGCGCAGGTCGTGGTAGGGGTTCCAGCTTCTAGCGTCCTCGAACCGCATATATGTTATGTCTAGTCGACAGACCGTGAGGCGCCGCTGCATGTCGCCACAGTACATTATTGGTTTCTTGCGTGATGTTTATGCTTTGATAGATCCAGTTCTACCTTGTCCTACATATCTCCTCATATTGCCGTAGAATAGTGGATAGAGCCCGAGTCCATAAGACCTTTTGAGGTGGCTACGCCAATGGGTGATTCATGGTAGCCGAGCGAGTGTATAAGACTTGTCCCGTGACTATAGATGGCCGGCCGACTTCAGCCGACTTGACAGAGTTAGATATGTCGACTTTGATGTGATTATGGGTATGGATTGGCTAGCATCTTGCTATGCCAACGTGGACCGTAGAGAGATTAGTTCGGTTCAGCTTCGGCAGTTTGCTATCGAGTGGAAGGGAATATTTGCATCGCCGGCGGTGTTTATTTCTTACCTCAAGGCTAGGAAGATGCGCGAAAGGGTACATCTATCATATGGTTCGGTATTCGACATCGAGGTCGAGGTACCGGACCTTGATCGCCGGTCGTTAGAGAGTTTCGCACGTATTCTGCATGAGCTTCGGTATCCTCCGAGAGGAGATTGAGTTTGCATTGACTTGGCACCGATACTGACCGATATCTATTCCGCCATACCGATGGCACCCGCCGTGAAGGAGTTGAAGGACCACCGAAAGATTTCTCGGAGAAAGGCTTTATTAGGCCAAGTGTTTCTCCTTGGGGAGCACCATGTTATTTGTAAAGAAGAAGGATGGGACGCCAGATGTGTATTGATTACGTGCAATGAAAGGTAACTATCAAGAACAGATATCCACTCCCCAGTATTGACGATTTCTTTGACCATTGCGTGGTGCAAAGTGTTTTTCCAAGATAGACCGCGATCCGGTTATCATCAGCACGAGTTAGAGAGATAGATATCCCAAAGATCGCATTCAGACCCGTATGGGTACCATGAGTTCAGTGGTGATGTCTTTCGTCGACCAACGCCCCAAAGAAGATTCATGGATTTGATGAATAGGTGTTCGTGCCATTCTTGGATATGTTCGTTATAGTTTTCATTGATGATATCTTGGTGTATTCGCGCACGCAGCAGAGCATACATATCATTTGAGACGGTATTGGGAGTCCTCCGAGACCGTGATTGATGCCAAGTTCTCGGCGCGAAGTTCGGGTCGGCGATGGCTTTCTTAGGGCATGTTATCGGGCCGATGGTATTCGGGTTGATACAAATAAGATTGAAGCGATCAAGACTTGGCCTGCACTCCACTACACCGACCCGAGGTGCGCAACTTTGGGCCTCAGTTATTATCGGCGGTTTGTAGAGAAGTTTGCTTCTATTTCAAATTTCTTTGACTAAGCCGACTCGGAAGACGGCTATGTTCGGTGGAAGGATACTTGTGAGGAAAGTTTTCACTAAAGGAGAAGTTGACGATCGCCCATTCTTACTCTTCCGTAAGGCTTAGATGGATATGTGGTTTATTGTGGCCTCCGGACGCTTGGAGTGCGTCTTTGATGCAAAGATCGCAGAGTTATAGCTTCTGCATCTCGACAGCGTCGGAAGCATGACAAGAACTCTCCCACACATGACTTGGAGTTGTCAGCAGTGATTCATGCCTTAAAGATCCGAGGCATTATTTATACGGAGTTCATGTGGACATTTACACAGACTACAAGAGTCTCGGTATATCTTCACCGCAGTGAGCCGAACTCATGATGCAGACGGTGGTTGAGCTACTTAAGGATTACGATGTTGATATTCTATACCATCCAGGAAAGCCAATGTGGTTCTGATGCCCTTAGTCGCAGGTCGATGGGTAGTCTGTCTGATGTTCACCGCAGAAGAGGATATAGTCCGAGAGTTACATCGCCTAGCGAGCCTGGGGGTTCGCTTGGTTGATTATGACACCGAGGAATTCGGTTCGAGAGAGGTTGCCGAGTCTTCTATCGCCGAGGAGGTAAAGAGGCGATATGAGGATCCGATTTTGGTACGGCATCGAGACGCCATTGCTCGTAAAGAGAAGAGTTCTGTTGAGGCAAAGACCACGGGTGCTAAGATTTGAGGGTCGGCCAGGTGTTCGATGGACAGACTTCGTCCAGATTCTCGTGAGGCACACGGCTCGTTATTCTATTCATCCGGTCGACTAAGATGTACCATGACCTCGACACGTGTATTGCGGATGGCCTAAAGAGGACGCTGCGGAGTTCGTGGCACGGTCCGAATTGTCAAGAGTTAAGATTGAGCACCGAAGCGGTGGGTCATTGCACCATCGATATTCCGACTTGGAAGTGAGGTGATAAATATGGATTTTATTACTGGCTACCTACCACTCAGAGGAAGCATGATTCCATTTGGGTGATTGTCGACAGTCGACGTAAATCAGCCCATTTCTTCCTACGTAACGACGCAAACCGAGGACTATGCCGATTATATATTAGAGAGATTGTGAGACCGCACGAGTCCCAGTGTCGATTATATCGACAGATGAGCCCGCTTCGCTAATTTCTGGAGGTCTTTTCGAAGGGATTAGGACACAGTGAGTCTCAAGACGCGCTTCATCCTCGTGATCGACGGACAGCCGAGCGCACTATCCGCATACACTCGAGGATATGTCATGTCGTTATTGATTTCGTGGGTAGCCGGAGGATCATTTACCTCTTGGAGTTTGCTTATAACAATAGCTACCATTCCAAGATTCGGATGGCGCCTTATGAGGCCTTATACGAGGAAGTGCAGTCACCGATAGCCTGGTTCGAGGTGGGAGAAGTTCGATTAGTCGGGCCGCACTTAGTTCACAGGTTGTGGATAAGGTGAAGCTTATCCGTGAGCTTGTTAGCACTCGAGTCGGTAAGTCGTATGCAGATCATCGGCCGACACTTGGAATTTGAGATAGATGATTGGGTTTTCCTAAAGGTATCGCCCGTGCGGCGTGATGAGATTTGGAAAGAAAGGGAAGCTTAGCCCAAGGTACATTGGGCGTATCGATTATTCGTAGGTAGGCGCGGTTGCGAGTTAGATCTTCCGTCCGATTTGAGGCGGTGCATCCAGCTTTTCATGTGTCTATGTTGCGGAAATGTATTGAGATCCATCTAGAGTGCACGGTTCGGGATGTCCAAGACAGAGGAGTTATCGTATGAGGAGAGTCCCATAGCGATACTCGATCGTCGTTAGACGACTTCTGACGAAAGACGTGGCTTCCACAAGGTCCTATGGCGAACGAAACAGGAGGAAATGACGTGGGAAGCAGAGGATGACATGATGAAGAAGTATCCTCACTTATTCCCTATGCCTCCGTAACCTACTTCCTCGCTTGTTAGTTTTGATTTAGCATTTACGCTTCAAGATGTGGCTCGCGAGCTTCTTTATTTGCAAATGAATAGTTAAGAGGGTCTATGTCGATGTTGTGATTTGAGTAAGTTTAGAAGGAACATTCGGACGAATGTTTCTAAGGGGAGAATGTTATACCGTAGTTCGACCTACGATGGGAACGCATTTAAAGCACGTAAGACTTAAAATTTTCAAAGGATAGGTCGACGGTCGTCCGACGGTTTTAGTCAACTTTGAAGCGGGTTATGACCCGTACATTGAGAGTTCCTGGCATTTTAAAGGCCTAGAGCGTAGTTCGCTGAGTCTATATTCCAACGCAACCAACCGCTCGTCGATAGGACGTCGGAGTAGAAAGTTGAGAGTTACAAGTTCAATGGCGGTAAATGTGTTTCGACTGGCGCAGGCCGCGGCCCGGATGCAGGGTCGCGCGCTAAAGTACCGAGGGTCGCTGAAGTTGCAGCCAGCGCCAGGATAGGTGGCCGCGACAAAGTTCGCAGAGCTCGCGAGTACAGCATGGCCGGCGGGCCGCGCCGAGCGGATTGTTGGGCGAAAAACTTAGGAAAGTCTGATTTCTTTTAAAAGGCCATGGAGGGTGACAAGTGTCCCCATCTGATTTTGCTTGCATGGCTTATATTTGACCAAGTCTTGTAGACTTGGTCATCTCTAAAACATCTTCCTCTCTAAAAATCGGCTCCCTTCTCTCTAAAAACCCAAGAAAAACTGGAAGTTAAGAACAAGAAAAGGAAGCTTGTAGCTAGCTTGTTGGCATTGTTGTGGTAGTGTTCTTGGCAAGGAAGCTAGCAATATTTGGAATAAGTTTTGGCAAAACTTTAAGGTAACATTTCTTCCTTTATAATTAGTTCTAGTGTTGCATGCTTAGAAGAAAGATCTTGTGGTAGTAAAATAATGCTCTTAGAGTCATTGCATGCTAGAAATGTGGTTTGGATATGAAGAATGGGTTAAGAAGAGATTATGAGCATGTTGTAGCCTAAAAACTACCTTAGAATTGTTAAGTGAATTATTGTAAACTTATGGGACAGAATTTTGGGTGTGTAATCCCTTTGTATTGTTGGATGGATCGAGCCTTAAATGTGGTGTTTTGATGGTAATTTCGGCCTTGAGAAAGGTGGCAAAGTGAGTAGAAACAAAGGAAATGCTGCCCAATTTTCCATAGAATTTAGTGACTTTGAACTTGGATTGTTCTACATTAAGATTAGAGGTTAATAAACGTATCATGACTATTATAGGTTGAAATACTACTTGCGGTAGTTTGGACTTGGCAAGTGGATTGACCAAAGAGGTATGTGAAATTTTCCTATCTTTTGAGCATGAATAGATGAAGCTATGTAGTACGGTAGACGTACAAGATTTGGTATTCTTTCTTGTTTTAAGTATATAATGATTGGTTTCATTTTAAGAATGTATAATTCCCTTAGTTAGGGGAAAAGTATGATTTTACTAAAGTATAGAGTTAATATAACAACTTTATGGGAAGTTGGTTTATTAGCTTCATAAAAGGTTAATGAGAAGAGATTTACTCTAAATAAGATAAGTATGAGAAGAGGCAAATTGATTTTAAGGTATCGATTGTCCAAAGGTTTTTATGTATAAAGAAGAGTCATTTTTGAAAGAGTCAAGATATAGTACTGGGTTAAACTCCTGTTCTTTTATTAAAGATATGATTAAGTGCCTTAAGTAAACTAAAATGAGAGGGTATATGAACAAGACTAAAAGAGGTTATAAGTTTTCCTAACTTATTATGATTATGATATGATGACGCTTTGAGCTAGTGGTAAGAGAGTATATCCGGCGGGCAAGCCCCAAGATCGTTATACCACCTTCTCGGGGTAAGAGTGTATGGCGGGCAAGCCCCAAGATCGCCATACCACCTTCTCCAGCAAAGAGTATATCCGAGGGGCAGATCCAAGATCGTTATACCATCCGCACTAAAGATAAGAGTATATCCGGCGGCAAGCCCCAAGATCGTTATACCATCTGCTCCAGTGTAAGAGTATATCCGAGGTCTGACCCAAGATCGTTATACCATCCGCCGGGGTAAGAGTATATCCGAGAAAGTCCCCAAGATCGTTATACCACCTGCTGGATTTGCTACCCATGACGCGAGGAATACCTTACGCGAGTCCTTATGGGCTTACGCGGTGAAATAGTCCCACGCCGCGGTACACCGATGCGAGAGTACCTCACGCGGTCCACAGGACTACGCGGGTGAAATAGTCCCGCGAGTAGGATGGTTTTATTGATACTACGCGAGGTACCTGCTTGATCATGAGCCTCCTATTTTATGCAGCATTATATATATATATATACTTGTCACTCTCATTGTTAGTAAGGCACAGAAAAAGGTATTGTATTGTCTTTCATGACTCCAGCTTGCTTTTAGACTTATGATATCATATTACAGTATTTTTCCCAGCTTTACATACTTGGTACATATTGTGTATCGACCCTTCCTGGGCTGCGTTCATGCCGCAGGTAAGGGTAAGCAGATTGAGGATCCTCGTTCTTAGGATCACTATTCCGGTGTCAGAAGCTCCATTCCTCCGGAAGCTTATTGTTGGTACGGACATTTCCCTGATGCTATAGGTATTTTGTACATCCAGGGGTATGGCGGGGCCCTGTCCCGCCACAGTTGTTATCTTTAGAGGTCTGTGGCCACCTATGTGTTTTGGGCTATAAGAACCAGTTGTATTATAAATACTTTGTTTAAGTATGTTTATGGAAGGCTTTATCTACCGCCGATTATGTTTACCCTTTTTATGAAGTTATGTGTCAGGTTATATTCCGCCGCTATTCTCGACATATACCGATGCGGTACTCTCAAGAGGTACTAGTCGCGCCCGGTCGGTCGTGGTAATGCAAGCTCGTAAGAAATTCATGGCCGTAAGATGAACTCGAGATGATTTTAACGAGTATACGTGCGACACAATCGAACATTGTGCGTATTTGTTTAGGAGTAGATGTAAGAGGCGCCTTACGACCCAACCTTCTTCAACTTTCCGATTGGAGTCATATTACGATAATATTCAACTCGTCTTAAAAATTCCGATCCTCATTCGGAGGGCAAAGATGCTAAGAGGAGATGTTACGAAGGTTCTCGGATCAAATTTTTATTTCGTAATAGTAGGGGAAAGAATGGGCGAAATGGAAAGGGAAGCAAGGAAGAAGGTTCACAGGGAGTTGAATGCCAATCAGCAGAATAGGCGAATTATGCGGTTAAGCCCTTTAGAACGTGTTGTAGTAGGTGCATGTTCGAGTAAGAGAGCTATAGGGAGTGACATAGAATGACATGCTCTGATGTATTGTAATGTCATGAAATATTTTCAAATATGAGGAATGAAACATTTTTAATGCAAGTTATGAGTTGTCATTATTGTTTAGTTAATCTGCGTTTTCTTGTGGTGTCGCATGCTTATGAACTATAAGAAAATTTTAAGAGCCAGAGTAGACATTTCGTCTTCTAAAATATGAGTGTGTTTGTCTTCACAGAAAATGGTGAATTCACAAATCTCGGCTCAAGAGGAGGTTCATCACGGCTCATGTACCTCCAATCGACGTAGTGATGTCCGAAGGAGCGAGAAAATGTCTGAGAAAATGTTGGAGAGAACGAGAGTCAAATGGCCCAAGAAACGGGACAAAACTAGATAGACTCATAGAGTTAATGATACCAGCTTCCACACATGGTTTCGCCCGCACCTAGTGTCTGCATAGCCCCGAACCGTAACCAGACGGCCCAGGACCGATTGCGCACCACGGACCGAGAGTGTAGAATCTCAGCGCACGATAGGCTATGGACAAATTTTATGAGGAGAAGAGAACCATCAGACTCGGGGAAGGACCCCAAGGCCGAATCCGATGGTATTCCTCGATGAAGTTGAAGACTTAATGTTCACATTGGGATGCGCGGAGACGCAGGCGCCAACTTGTAGGCGCGCGACTAGTGGATGACGCAGGTGTGGTGGAGGAATTTTAGGAAAATCGCCCCCGATGTCACCACCAATGACTGGGAGGTTCAGAGCGGCATTCATTGAGAAATTTATGCCTAATACGGCGCAAGGACGCGCCGCATCAAGTTTGAACAATTGAAGCAAGGTGACCGCAGTTGTACAAGAATATGACACACGTCGTGAGGTTATCGGCATACAACACACATGTCGTCCCTGCGTAAATGGATAGAGTCAAGCGATTTGTAGAGGGTTTAAACCAACATACCAGAAGGTGGTGGAGTTAGCCAACGATCGAACTTATCTTGATTGTCGATATGTCTTTGAGGGTAGAAGGTTTCGCTAAAGCAAAAAGAGAATATTCGCAGTAAGAGACTTCGACGCCGTGATCATTTAACCGCAGTCAAAATCGAAGTGAGTTTAGTAAGGGATCTTCAGATCGAACCAATCAGGCAGTCTTATTTCAAGCCTGGGCACAGTTGGTCTAATTACCAAGGTAGTGCGACAAGGCCACCAACCCTAACACGCGAGGTGACAAACCGATTTGTAAGATTTGTCAAAGGAAACACACCGAGAATGTCTTAACGAAGACATGTTATAACTATGGAGAGTCAGACCACTATGCCAGGGATTGCAAGAAGAGGACCCAAACTCAATCTATTCAGGGGAGGTCAGAAGCAACCACAACTGCCTACAGGGGAAATCAGGGAAACCAACCCCGCCAGAGTCAGGGAGGTCAACAAACCAACAATTCTAATCGGCTCTACGCTTTGCCCCAGAGAAATGAGGCAGAAGCATCTAATGCGGTGGTCACATGTATTTTGCTAGTCTCGAGTATTCCTGCATTTGTATTATACGACCCCGGCTCTACATTTTCATATGTGTCAATGGGCTTTGCTAAGAATTTACACGTAGAACCTTCCTATTTAAGTGAACCTTTTGAGGTTATGACACCAGTAGGGGCCTCAATTTGGGCCTCTCGGGTGGTAAACAATTTTCCATTAGAAGTGAATGGCAGGGGAACAATGGTGAACCTAGTACTACTTGATATGGTGGACTTCGACATCATTTTGGGTATGGATTGGTTATCGGCATGTTATTCCATGTTAGATTGTCGGCGAAAGATAGTGAGATTAACTTTTCCCGGAGAACCAGAAGTTGTTATAAGGGGTAGAGTTGGAATATCCTCAGTCGCTTTATTTCTACCTGGGCTCAAAAGTTATTGAGAAGTCGCAGAGTGAGTACGCATATCCGCTAATATAGTGGATACCCAAAAAGAATTCCAAGATGAATGATGTCCCTATTGTTCAAATTTTTCGAGGTTTTTCCCGAAGATCTTCCGTGCCTTCCTCCGGATAGAGAAGTGGAGTTTGCTATAGAGTTAATTCCGTACAATACCCATTTCTATTCCTCCATATCGAATGGCCCCAAATTGAATTGAGGAGTTAAAAGAACAATTGAAGGATCTTCCGATAAAGGCTTTATAAGGCCTAGTGTTTCCTTGGCGTGCACTACCTGTTTGTGAAAAATAAAGACGGATCGCTCTGAATGTGCATCGATTATTCGGCAGCTCAATAAGGTCACGATCAAGAACCGATACCCATTACCAAGAATCGATGATCTTTTTGACCAACTTCAGGGAGCTAGCTATTTTTCCAAGATTGATCTCCGTTCGGGATATCACCAGCTGAAAATAAATCCAGATGATATATCCAAAACAGCCTTTAGAACCCGATACGGTCATTATGAGTTCTTGGTCATGCCTTTTGGGTTAACCAATGCCCCAGCAGCTTTTATGGATTTAATGAACAGAATATTCAAACCATTCCTAGATTTGCTCGTGATTGTGTTCATAGATGATATCCTAATCTACAGTAAGAGTGTTGAAGAACATGAAGAGCATCTGAGGGTAGTGCTTCAAGTCTTGAAACAGGAGAAACTATATGCTAAATTTTCAAAGTGTGAATTTTGGTTGGAAAAGGTAGCCTTTTTGGGTCATGAATCAGGTCGAGGATGTGTCACGACCAACTAACCGCCGTGGATCGTGCCTTACCCTGCACCCTGGATACAACATCGTAGAAAACCAATGGAAATAAAAACTTAAACATATAAATAGATATGGATCAAGATGAAAGAAAATAGGTCAACCAAAACGGTTGCCTTTCAGCATATATATAAATATCGACCTTTGAATGCGATAATACTCTTACCCCTTAACCTGACAAAGCCTTGTACATGCACTTAAGATTTTTACAACTACTGACGTGGGCCCCATACCACGAATGTCTGAAACCTCTGGACTGTGGTAACATACCAAAGATAAGCCTCGAAGGAACTGAGCTCCCAACACTTCAAAACGTGTGATCCTAAAAGCGGATCGACAACCGATTCTCTACCTGCGGCATGAACGCAGCCCCCAAGGAGGTCAAGATAACAGTACCAAGTATGTGAAATCAGAATATCAGAATGAAATCATAATAGTCTATATAAAGCAGAGACATGTATGATAACCAAACTACAAGACACACCTATAATAGATTATATCAAGTCGTGGACTCACGCTCCAAATCATCACTGCGGTGGAATTCCTTCCTCATCACGGCAGTTATGATATAACAACACCAAGGAGTATACATGAACACGAGTCCACTGTGTCATAAAAACCGCACGGCAAGTATAACTACCAGATCCGACCGCACCAATAATATCGCATAATCATATCACGGTCGACACGCCGCGCAATAGCCTCCACCAGCCTCTCCGCGCCACGAATGGCGGGGCAAATGAATCGGCCACGCACCAGATCACAACCGTAAGTCACGGCCCATCCAAACACCGACTCGGTCGACACGTGGCAGTGCACCAGCCTCCACCGCCTCCTCCTCGCGCACGTCGACGGGGCGTGAATCGCTAAGCACCGCATCACAACCGTAAGTCACGATACTTCGCGAAGTCGACACGCGGCAAGTGCAATAACCTATACCGATCCACTGTCACGAGTCGCGGGCAAGTAAACAAAGCACGCACCATCACAACCGTAAGTCACGATACTTCACCATAAATAACCATAATGGTCACATGTCCACGTAATCCATCATCTGTAGGCATGCCCATGTAACAATAATAATGGAAGATACCTGGAAATCTTCCACACGCCAAGACGCCCAAGTAAGTTCTCAATAAGTCAACCTACCCATCGAGACGCGGTAGTATAAACACAATTCTTGACAACAAAGGCTATCACAACAAGCATAGGCAAGTTACACAACAACAAGCATAGTAAGTTTACACAATAACAAGCATAGGCAAGTTATACACAACTCAAGGTACTTTCATTTTATATCAAGTCGGTTTTAACCTAAAGTACTACGACGTTAAATTCCTTTTAAAGAGATCAATTCCTTTTATAAAAGTCACCCGATACCGTAGTATTAAAATAGAGTGACTCACATTTTTAGGTAAACCAAAACACTTTCCTTTTCAACAACATTCTTTTCCCTAAAGTTCGGTTGCCTAATTTCAATTACTCAAGTCTCTTTATTTTAGAAAAGTTTCATAGTTCAATGTCTTAATCTCTTTTAAAACAATTGAGTAACATATGCCATATGTGTGAGCAGCTTATTCTTATTTATAACCATCTTATTAAAGCAATGCATGATCTAGAAAATGTAATATCATTTTGTCTCATCTTAGCTTCATGGATGGAGGTTTCACCGTTTTAATAATACTTCATTATTCAATACATTTTCCTTTATTACCGCTGGTTTGTCGATACTCATTCGATTCAAATCGCTTAAAACATTATTCCTTTTAAAAACCAAGTACTCATTACTCACGAATGAGGTTTCACAAATTTCATATAAATTCATTTAAGTCAAGCCTCTTATCTTTAAGATTAAGTCTCTTAACTTCTAAAAATCAAGAAATCATTCTCTTTATCTCTCTTAAGACGTTATACCTAACTTCCCATAAAGCTAGTATAACTCTTATGTTTTCAAAACCAAGTATTACTCTTCTTTCAAAAGGTTCCTAATTCTTTTGAAATACTTCAAGATTCTTATTATTCAGCTTAAGTCAAAAGACATTGCCGCATAACCACGCTCGCTAGCACACGACGCTCACCGACTATATATATATATTTTATTCAGCTTAAGTCAAAAGACATTGCGCAACTACGCTCATTAGCACACGACGCCTACCGTACTATATATATATGTATCTTTAAAATATCATGCTCAAGAGTATAGGAAGAATCACATACCTCGCGACGATTATCGACTATAAGCAAAACGCTCCACGGCTATAACCCTTAGCCTTGTCCACCTTCCAAGTAGTATATGCTACTCGCAGAACATTCAACCAATAAAGGTTATCACCATCAGAATACAAATTCCATGTAAGTACGCTTTAATCTTCTACTTATATATTCTTCGATGTGATTTCATTCAAGTCTTTTCAGTAATATCCTTCTATTACGCTTCAATTCTCTATGAATCTTATATTCATTTCTATACTACTACAGCATGAAATTCCCAATACAATAGAAGGACAGTAGTATTTACCTCGATGAGCCCAAAATTATCCAAGTTTAATGTCGCTCCTGAGCAACGTTAAGCTCCTACTCCGCGCCCAACCCGCTCCAAACAACCCTTAGAAGTTCTACGCAACTTCTTCTTAACACTTCAACCGACTGAAGGTTTTCCTGTGGTTTCGCTTTTTGTGGTGAGGAAGTATAATAGTATTTCGGCTTTTCAGATAGGGTAACTTTGGAATACTACAAGGTATAAGGCCAAGGTATTTTGGGTATAGTAACAATACTGAGAGTATTTCTACCAAAAGGGGTATTATACGAGAACCATACAAGGCAAGGGGGGTACCCTGGCCAAGCCTCAGTGGGAGGCTCGGCAAGGGCTCACAAAGGGGAGGGGAGGACTCTTTGGACGAGAGCTCACAAGAGGAGGAGGATTTCAAGAGTTAGAACAATTTAGGATGAAGAAGTCTTCACAAGGAGAGGGTATTTATAGAAACCAATTGTCACGACCGATTCCGGCCGTGTTGGTGCCTTACCCGGCACCCTAGTGATACAACATCAGTGTCAATGGAACATAAACGATACAAGACATATTATGAAATATGAAACAATAACTGAGAAAACTTGCCTTCGGCATATATATAAACAACAGCTTTTCAACATGAACAGTTTAATCCTTTCTTTACAAACCGTGCCCACAACAGTTCTACAGACCTCTACGAATGATATGACAACAACGACGGGGCGTGGCCTTCATACCTCGAATGTAAGCACCTTACAACAGGGACTATACTAAGATAAGCCTCGGAGAAACGGAGCTTTCCCAACGCTGTGACCAAGAGCGAGGATCAACGACGGTGTACCTTTACCGCGGCATGAACGCAGCCCAAGCGAGGTCGAAGCAACAAAAGTATGTGGCGAAAATAAATATTGTAAATGAAATCATAGTAGTCTATACAAAGCAGAGACATGTATGATAACCAAACTACGATTTACAATAAATAGCGATCATGTCAAGTTAGGGACTCACGCCGAGTCATCACAATAAACCGCACGGTAAGTGCGAAGGCATAGCCGACTACTAAGACCCTCGCACCACAAATGCCATAAATCGTATCACGAGGTCTTTCTAGATCGCACCACACGATCGAAGGCGCCATTTGCCCGCAGATCAATGCGTGTCTATCCTCGAACTCTCGCGACTCCGCAGGTCACACGCACCGCATAAGGTATTCTCGAATCATGGTCCTGCATCACCGAGGTACACCCGCATCGAAGCGCTTAACCTTCGGTATCCGCCAGGCTCCCGCAACCCGCATAGTCTCAAAGACCGCATAGTCTCAACAGACCGCATAGGAATCCCCGCATCGGGCTAAACACCGGAATGATCAACTCGAGCTCTCGTGACTCGCGATAGTCACAAGGACCACATAGCCGTATAGACTCGCATCGGGTGGCAAGCCCTCGGTATAATAAGTCAAGGGGGTAGGTGATATAATAACAGTACAATGGACTTACCGTTTAGCAACGTAAGCACGGCAAGAATGACTCCTTTACATAACAACCACAAGATACTAACACACGTGGCATCCTAACATGTTTACTTATCAAATCAACAAGAAAGTATTACAAGACTATCACAAACCAATACAATCAAGTTATTCACACAAGGTACTTTCTACTAACAAGTTTGGGTATCTATCCCCAAAGTACTTCACACATTAAATCTTTAAAAGATCCGCTTCTTTCCCATAAGACACATAATACGTAGTATAAAATAGAGTGATCATCTTTTTAAGTAAACCAAAACACTTACCTTTGTAAAATCAAGTAACAACATTATTTTCCAAACGTTCAAGTTTGCCTAATTTCAAATGTTCACGTTTCTTATTTTAGAAAGGTTTCGTCGTTCATAGTCTTATTCATTTAAGAATATAATTCTCTTTTAAACCATCTAAGAAACATAAGCCTTAGGTGTGAGTAGGATATTCTTGTTTATAACAATCTTATTACAAAGGCCATGATCTAGAAATATCATTTTGTCTCATCTTAGCTTCTATGCAGATGGAAGTTTCTCGGTTTTATTAATACTTCATTAATCAAAACATTTCCCTTTATTAACGCCGCATGGTTTGTCGATACACATTCGATTCAAATCAGTAAAACACTATCCCTTTTAAAAATCAAGTACTCATTACTCACGAACGAGGTTTCACACAAAATTCATTGATTAAGTTAATTCTCTTATCTTACAAGATCAAGTCTCTTAACTTCTAAAATAAATCATTCGTTTTATCTCTCTTAAGCCGTTATACCTAACTTCCCATAAAGCTAGTATAACACTTAAGTTTTAAAACCAAGTATTATTCTTCTTTTAAAAGCTTCTTAATTCTCTTGAACTATTTCAAGATTATTATTATTCGCTTAAGTCAAAAGACATTGTCGTAACCACGCTCAATTAACACACGCACGCCTACCGCACTACATAGTTATACACATATCATGCTAAAAGAGATAGGAAGAGGTTCACATACCTTGCGACGATTATCGACTATTAGCAAATCGCCCACGCTATAACCCGCTTAGCCCGGTCCACCTTCTCAAGTAGCACGCTACTCATAACATTCAACCTATACAGTTATTCAAGTCTATCAAAGTCTAGACTACTGGTAGAATAAATCTAGATACAAGATCCTACGGAAATCGGGCCTCTTCCCTACCCGTCAAACTACACAAGTCTACTGTAATACAGTCCTACGTAATTACAGTTCAGTTCTCTTCTTTAAATTCAGGCTTAAGTCCAAAGACATTGCCACAAGCTATGTTCAGTTATATATATAGTATACTTCAACTATATATTCCTACAACATGTAATATCCAATTACAATAGGGGGACAAGATAATTACCTCGATAAGCCCATAATTATCCAAGTATAAATGTCGATCCTGGGCAACGTTTAGCTCGACTCCGCGCCCAACCGCTCTAAACCACCCTTAGAAGTTCTAACCAACTTCTACACAATACTCCAACTGACTATGGAGATTTCCCTAGGGTTTCGGTTTGTGACTGACGGGAAGTATATTAGTATTTTCCGGCTTTTCGTAAAGGTATAACCTTAGAATACTACAAGGTATCTACTAAGGTAATTGGGCATAGTAACAATACTTTTGAGAGTATTTCTACCAAGAGTGGTATTTATACGAGACAACACCACAAGTGGGGAAAGAACTCTTGGCTCTGAGGCCTCAAAGGGGAGGGTGGGACGAAACAACTACAAAGGGAAGGAGGATTTTAACACTTAAGGAATTTTAGGAATGGATGAAGAAGTCTTCCAAGGGGGTATTTATAGTACAAGCCAAGGCCAACCAATGGCCAAGATCTAGCCAAGTGCATGCAAGTGTAGGGCCTAGATCATGCCAAGTGCACCTTATCCATCTACCCACAAAATATCCTACCAACTACTTGACAAAAGCCAAGCAATTCGTCCACTCTACCGCCAATGAGAGGGTGCCAAGTGGCGCCTCTTGTTGGTCCAAAATGTTTGCCTCTAAAAATCCGCAAAAATAAAAATGACATAGCCGGAATTTTCCCTACGAAAGTCGTGGATAACGCTTCGCCGAAAACGACTCTAACCGGGTGTTGTGCGCAAAAATTAATTCGCCAAGCCTTATTAAAAGTTCAAATTTTCACGACGCCCCACGTACATACCGAAATACGGTATAACACCAATGGCCTTGATCAAGCCATGTGGTAGGCAAGTGTAAGGCCAAGATCGCCAGTGCACCCTAACCCTACTCCCAAATCCTCACAAACATTGACCCAAGAAATAGGCCACAAAACATGGCACAAAACCTCGCCATTTACCGCCCACTCGGCCAACCACTACCACCAACTCGAGGGTGACAAGTGTCGCCTCGTTGCTGGTCCAAAATATTCGCCTCTGGAAAAATCATAAAAATAATAAATGACATAGCCGAATTTTCCTTTGCAAGTTCTCAGAAACGCGTTTAAAACGACTCTTTACGGGGGTTGTGTACAAATTCGAAACTTGCCTAACTTTAAGGCCCAAACTTTTCTACGTATGCCCACACGTACACTCTCAGGAAATACGGGGTATAACAGGATGGAATTATGGTAGACCCCCAGAAGATAGAAGCAGTGAAGAACTGGCCAAAACCGACCACTCCGACAGAGGTTAGAAGTTTCTTGGGTTTGGCTGGGTATTATAGAAGATTCGTAAAAGGTTTTTCTAGTCTTGCTGCTCCTTTGACCCGGTTGACTCAAAAAACGGTTAAGTACCAGTGGTCAGAAGCATGTGAAGCAAGTTTTCAGAAACTAAAAGAATTGTTGACTACTGCACCAGTCCTAACCTTACCATCGGAACAAGAAGGGTTCACAGTTTATTGCGATGCCTCTAGAGTTGGGTTAGAATGTGTCTTGATGCAGTTTGGAAAGGTTATTGCGTATGCATCTAGACAGTTGAAGATACATGAGAAGAATTACCCAACTCATGACTTGGAATTAGATGCGGTGGTGTTTGCCTTACGAATATGGAGACATTATTTGTATGGTGTGCATGTGGACATATTTACAGATCATAAGAGTTTGCAGTACATAACCACGCAGAAGGATTTGAATCTCCGACAAAGAAGATGGTTAGAGTTGCTTAAGGATTATGACCTTAGTATTCTTTACCATCCTGGGAAAGCCAACGTGGTGGCTGACGCACTCAGTAGGAGATCAATGGGCAGCTTGGCCCATTTGGCAATACAAAAAAGGGGTATTGTTCGTGAGGTACAAAGATTGGGAAACCTCGGGGTTAGCTTAACTGAGATCGGTGAAGGTAGGGTGGTGGTACATGATACCTCGCAGTCTGCCTTAGCTTCAGAAATAAAAGAAAGCCAGTTTGAGGATACATAATTTGTTGGATTTCGGGAGAGGATCCAACAGGGAAAACCTTCACAGTTTACATTGAGAGATAATGACGGAACCCTTCGGTATAAGGGTAGGTTATGTGTTCCTAAGGTAAAGGATCTAAGGAGGAAGATCTTAGATGAGGGTCACAACACAAGATATTCCATTCATCCAGGGTCAACAAAAATGTATCAGGACCTCAAGGAAAATTACTGGTGGGACGGGATGAAGAAAGACGTTGCGGAGTTTGTCGGGAGGTGTCTTATATGTCAGCAGGTGAAAGCTGAACATCAAAAACCTGGCGGATTACTTCAGGACATTGGAGTCCCCATGTGGAAATGGGAGGCGATTCATATGGATTTCGTAACTGGTCTACCGAAAACTCGAGAAGGGTATGATTCTATTTGGGTGATTGTTGATCGGCTTACAAAGTCAGCCCATTTCTTACCGGTCAAGACTACGTATCGCGCACCACAAGACGCATGCATTTATTTGAAGGAGATTGTGCGGTTACACGGGATTCCTTTACAAATTATTTCAGATAGAGGTTCCCAGTTCACCTCACACTTTTGGCAAAGTTTCCAGCAGGGTCTCGGGACAAAAGTTAAGTTAAGCACGGCTTTCCACCCGCAAACAGATGGGAGGCTGAGCGAACAATTCAAACACTTGAAGACATGTTGCGATCTTGTGTGTTAGATTTTAAGGGAAGCTGGTTGGACCATCTATGTCTAATTGAGTTCGCCTACAACAATAGTTTTCATTCTAGCATACAAATGGCCCCGTTTGAAGCATTATATGGACGAAAATGTAGGTCTCCACTTGGATGGTTCGAGGTGGGTGAGACTTAATCGTTCGGACTGAAGTCATTCAGAAACAAATAATAAGGCAGATGATTGGGAGGCGGATCAAAACAGCTCATAGCCGTCATAAGTCCTATGCGGATCATCGGAAAAGAGATCTTGAATTCCAAGAGGGGGAGAAAGTATTTTTAAAAGTGTCCCCAATGAAGGGAGTGATGCGTTTTGGTAAGAAAGGGAAATTGAGCCCAAGGTTTATTGGGTCATATGAGATCTTGCGAAGAGTTGGGAATGTGGCTTACGAATTAGCACTTCCACAAGAGCTGGAAGCAGTGCATCCGGTATTTCATGTGTCAATGTTACGAAAATACTTGCACGATCCAAGTCACGTCATCCTTCCCCAGGAGATAATTCTTAATGAGGAGCTTCAATATGAAGAAGTTCCGGTGGAAATACTTGATAGGAAGGTTAAGCGCCTTAGGAATAAAGATATTGCTTCCGTGAAGGTCCTATGGAGGAACCACTCCACCGAGGAAGCCACCTGGGAAGCCGAGGACGCGATAAAAGTCAAATATCCATTCCTATTTGACTAAGGTAATAAAAAAATATATATTACATAGTACTTCATATGTGTGTCATTTGCGTGTCTATATGCATGTGTTACAACCTTATTATCATTCGAGGACGAATGCTCCTTAAGGAAGGGAGAATGTGAAGCCCCAAATTTGTTACAATAACAATAAACATTATTGTGTCTATGTGATTATGTTACAACCCAATTCACATTCGAGGACGAATGTTGCTTAAGGAGGAGAGAATGTAAAATCCGAAAAAAAATAATAATATATAGTTGTGGTTGGGTTAATAAAAAAAATATATATAAGAAAACAAAGAATAAATTGCATGAGATAGAGTTAGTGTTAAAGTTGGATAAATAGATAGATAAAAATGAAAATAAGAAAACAAAACAACAAAAGAAAAGAAAAAAAAACATGCAGAAAGTGGACGTACGTCCCTTCCCTTCACCCCTTCCCCCCTTTTCATTTCCCCTCCAACTCTTGTCATTCCACCTCCCATAAGTTATAGAAAAATCTCCACTTATACATTGTATTTACACACAAACAAAGTACATAACATAAATGTTAGAAAATCAGAAAAAAACAAGTGAAAAGAAGAGGAAAAAAATACCAAGAGGACAAGAAGAACAAGAATCAAAATACTAGAGAGTAAGGATAATTCTAGCAACCACACAACAATAATCTTCACACTTACAAGGTGAGTTTTCTCACTCAGAAATTCTTGGTAACATCCTTTATTTTTAGTTCAATACATGTTAGAATAAGAATTGAGTATTGAAAAGAAATATTGAACTTTTGATTGTTTAGACAACTAGTTGCGTCATGAAGTTTACGAACTGTTCTCACTGAGTTATAATTGTTATAATTTGATGAAATTCCGAAGAGTGGTACACCTCTCTATTATGATCATATAGAACCAAAAATGAGGTAAAATGGACATACGGTTTGAAAGTTATCATAGTTCAAAGTTTCTGCCTTAGATTTGGCCGAAATTCGGAAAGGCATAATTACGGACTGTTTTTATTGAGTTTTACTTATTAGAATTATATGAAAATTTACATGGTTGTAAATATCTCTGTTATGGACAGATATATATAAAGATTTATTATAACGGACTTATAAGTTGAGAGTTATTGTAGTTTGAAGTTGCTGCCTCGGATTCGTCGGAATCCAGAAGGGCAGGACGTTGAAACGTAAAACTGTACTAATCTGTGGGGAATATGAAAATTGTTGCTAAATCAAAAGTTCTAGATCTATTTGTTTTGGACATTTTGAGACCTTACGGGGGTCTATCCGACTTACGGATTGAGAGTTATCGCTATTTAAAGTTTCTGCCTCGGATCTATCGAGATCCAGGAAGGGCAGCGAATAAAAGTGTAAAACTGTACCAAATGGTACAGAATATGAAAATATGGTTCACATGGAGACGTGTAGCTCTCTGTTCTTATCGTTTTGAGATTTTATGGGGCTTGAACGGGTTTACAGATCAGGAGTTATGACTATTCTAAGATTGGGTTCTGTTTAATAAAAATTCTGCCGAAACAAATCTCATATGGTTGTTTTGAGGATAAATTTGTGTTAGTTACCCAAAGTAGTTTTAAATGAAATTTGGTACAGTGAAAGATCCCCGTCTTACCTTAGTTTCCGCTTGAGAAACACCTTAGTTGGAGTTATGGTTAAAAAGTTATAATTGTTACAAGTATGAATGACAGAATGTTGGGAAAGAGAATATTATTTATTCGATCTTCTGAAAAATATGAAAAGTGAATACGTGTTCACATAAATATATAAATATAAACATAATGGATCGGGTTGCACGCCGCAACAAAACGTAAAGTGAATACGTGTTCACAAATACGTAAATATAATGGATCGGGTTGCACGCCGCAACAAAACGTAAAGTGAATACGCGTTCACAAATACGTAAATATAATGGATCGAGTTGCACGCCGCAACAAAACGTAAAGTGAATACGTGTTCACAAATACGTAAATATAATGGATCGGGTTGCACGCCGCAACAAAACGTAAAGTGAATACGCGTTCACAAATACGTAAATATAATGGATCGGGTTGCACGCCAACAAAGCGTAAAGTGAATACGTGTTCACAAATACGTAAATATAATGGATCGGGTTGCGCGCAACAAATATGAAAGATGAATACATGTTCACCTATATATAAATATGAAAAGTGAATACGCGTTCACAAATATATAAATGTAAAAAACATGTAGAAATGCGAGGAATGTCTTAACGCATATACGAGATAAAATGAAGTGTTAGTTAAACCGAGAATTTCCTATGAGGAGTTGTTGCATATTTAAAAATGTTGTAACCTGATATGTTTTTGCAATATGCTTATTACGTTATAATGTGATTGCGCTTGGAATATTGTGGTGTTACTTTGAATTGCAGGGTAAGGTTCTCACTCAGCCCCAGATGGTAGGGCTGACTCTTTATTTAACATGTTTCAGGAAAGCGTGATAGAGGAAAGGCTCCACGCCAAGGCTAGCGATCGTCCCGCAGCCTCTTGTCATACCAAGTCCATTGCTTCGGGCTTGGTACTCGTCAGGTTCAGAATGTCAGTTCCAATGTCTCGGGAAATGCCCGTGTGGAATGGTCTCCCTTCCAACTTAGAGTAATATTTGTCAGTATGTCTATGTAGAAACAATATTTGCACGAGCATGGGCTCGCGTTATATTTTCAATAAAGTCATAAACAAATTTCTTTATTGTTATTTTTATTAATAGCTCCATATTTGAATATAAGTTTAATTTTCTAAATAAAGAGAATTAAATGGTGCTCCTGGTGGAAAATAATTGTCCAGGTGCCATCATGCCCTAAGTAAAGACTTAGGAGAAGTCGGGGCGTGACACCTCAGCTCTCGATCCATAGAACACTGGTGGACTGCAACTTAAGAAGTCCCGAAGTCTCCAACTATCGGCCCTGGGGTGCACTACCGGTACCACCGGCTCCCGTCTGTCCTCAAGTCTCGCCATAAACCTAACTAGTAACTGGGCCATCTCCTTGTAACCCATATCCTCTGTTCCTGGCCGTGGGACTGGAGGCTCAGATATCGTGGCCTCAGTAGCTACTGCTGCTGCTCTAAACTCTGCTGGGGCTGGCGGCATCGTAGAATTCGCCGTCTGTAGCACCACCTCAGGTAAAGACTGGGCCTGTGCCCTCGTAACCCTCTGTGCTCTACTCGCAGCTCCCTCTGCTGCCTTGCCCTTCTGGGCCCTGGTTGCCTTGCGCGGAGGCATAACTGGCACATAAGAATACGTCAGAGGGAGTCCAACTCATAACACAGATCTAAGGCACGATCTCAGAATGAGAAGAATGGAAACCAATCCTAAATATCCTGTAGCCTCCTGATTATAGGTGTGGTGCACAACACGCCGATAATCAAGACTCTACTAGATACGGTCTGTAGACACTTTCCGAGGATTAACTGCTCTGATACCACTTTTTGTCACGACCCGACCTCGGGCCCGCGACTGGTGCCTTACCCCGGGCACCCTAGTGATACAACATCAGAGAAAATCAGCGGAATTAAAAACTTAAACATATGAACAATGTGAAAAGAAACAGGCTAACCAAAACGGTCACCTTTCTGCATATATATATGTAAAATCGAACAGTTACATCCTTTACAACCCTGCCCACACAAAGATTACGGACCTAAGAGTTTTTATAACAACTATGACGGGGGCCGCCATACCCACGAATGTACAAGTACCTACAATGACGGACTATACCAAAAGATAAGCCTCGAGAAAGCGGAGCTTCCAATCTGTGACCGTGATCCTAAGAGCGAGGATCAACAACCGGTGTACCTCTACTGCGGCATGACGCGGCCCGAAGGAGGTCGATCTGACAGTACAGTATGTGAAACTGAAAATACTGTAAATGAAATCATAACAGTCTATATAAAACATGAGACATGTATAATAACCAAACTACAGTCCACAATATATAGCGATGTATCAAGTCGTGGACTCGCGCGTAAAGTCATCACTCAAATATAACGAATTTAACAGATAACGACGCGTGCCGGCATCTTACCTCGGTATAAGCATGGTCATGGAACCATCCTAATGGACGCATACCCGTGGACCATCCATCGTGTCAGTATGTCCCAAAGGAAATAACAATATAGCACTCATAGTGGAAGCATACTCGTGGGCCACCCAACGTGTCAGTATGTCCAAAGAAAATAACAAGATAACACTCCTAATGGAAGCATACCCGTGGGCCACCCATCGTGTCAGTATGTCCAAAGGAAATAACAAGATCACAATCATAATGGAAGCATACTCGTGGGCGCTGGCGTGTCGGTATGTCCAAGCAAATAACAAGATAACACTCATAATAGAAGCATACGTGGGCCACCCATCGTGTCGGTATGTCGAAGGAAATAACAAGATCACAATCATAATGGAAGCATACCGTGGGCCACCCAACGTGTCGGTATGTCCAAAGCAAATAACAAGATAACACTCTAATGGAAGCATACAGTGGGCCACTCGTCGTGTCGGTATGTCCATCAATCAACGGATAATGACCTCCATCGAGAGACGCGGTAGCACAGAAATACAACACTTGCACAACAAAGGCTATCACAACAAGCGTAGGCAAGTTCAACATACTTTTAGACATTCATTTTATGACCATAAATCCGGGTTTTAACCCCAAGGTACTACGTAATTAAATTCTTTAAAAGATCCATTTCTTTCACAAAAAGTCACACGATACCCGTAGTATCAAAAATAGAGTAACTATCTTTTTAAGTAAACCAAAAATCAATTTCCATACCTCCTTTTTAAACCAATTTATACTTCAATTCCTCAAGTCTCCTTTCTTTTAGAAAACACGTTCCTTACTTTGAAATTTAAGAAAAATCAATACTTGTTATTAATGATCTTATTAAAGCGGTCATGATCTAGGAAATGTAATACAATTTTGTCTTATCTTAGCTTCTATGCAGATGGAGGTTTCTACTGGTTTTAATATAATTAATTATTCAATACATTTTCCTTTATTAACGCTGCAGTGGTTTGTTCGATACTTATTCTCATTTCCGAAATCAATATAACTTATTCCTTTTAAAACTCAATTACCAATTTCTCATAAATGCGGTTTCACAACTTTTTTTAACACAAACCAAGTCCTTAATATTTCACATCAAGTCATTTATAAGTCAAGTCTCTTACCTTTTTAAAATCAACAAACCATTATTTTACCTACATAAAGTCGTTATAACTAACTTTCCATAAAGCTATTATAACACTTTATGTTTTAAACCAACCAAATTCGTTTAGCACACGTACGTCTACCGTACTACATAGTTCACAACAATCATGCTAGAAAGGATAGGAAGAGGTTCACATACCTCGCGACGATTATCGACAAAAAGCAAAAAGCTCCAAAGTACTGTAACCCTGCTAGCCTTTTCCACCCTTCAAGTAGAATACGCTACTCGTAGTATTTCAACCTATAAAGGTCACAAAACGTCTGTCAACTTCTCGATCTCTTTGTAGCACATTTCAAAGTACAAGGTTCCTTATTCTACAGAAATTTGGCGCTCCCTCCCGCAACCACATAAATCTCTCCTCTATCAAGGCCCGTACCAAGCCAACAACTCGAGGGGGTTACCGTCCTAACGGGCGTGTACAACGCCGCCACAATAATACTACAAGTCTCTGTAAATAATAAATCAATGTAAATGATTCAATTCTTTATAAACATCCTTCCAATAAATCTTATACTCAATTCTAAACTACTACCATATGTAATATCCAATTACAATAGAAGGGCATAGATCATTACCTCAATAAGCCCAAAATTATCCAAGATTATAAGTCGATCCTGAGCAACGTTTAGCTCCAATTCCTTACGCTCCAACCCGCTCCAAGCAACCCTTATAAGTTCTTAAACAACTTCTCTAACACTTCATCCAAGCTATGAAGATTTTCCTAGGGTTTCATTTTGCGACTATTGGAATAAAGTAGTATTTCCGGGCTCTTAGTATTGAAATAACTTTGGAATACTACTAGGGATACTAGGCTAAGGTATTTGGGATTATACAACAACACTTGAAGTATTTCTCTACACAAAGTGGGGGCAGACACACAAAAGTGAGAGGGGGTATTTTTGCCTTGGAAAAACTTAAGTGTGGATGAAGAATAAGTCTTGCACTAAGGGGATATTTATAGAGAAAACAATGGCCAAGATCAAGGCAAGTGTGTGGTGAGATCTTGGGACATGTGTGTGTGCCACAAGCCACTTGTCTAAGCAAGACAAGTGGCTAGCCACATGGAAGCACAAATCGGCCACAAGCCACTTGTCAAGCCAAATCGGCAACATGCCACCTAAGGGGGTGACACGTGTCGCCCCCTACTAGTCCAAAATATTTCATCTCCCGAAAATATCTGTAATGCCAAAAATCTCTAAAACAAAGTGGGCCCCACAAAACCGTAAATTTCTCCCGTGGGCCCCACGTGACCAACTCCGGAAATAAAATTCCATAATTCTAATATAATTCAGGAAGTCCAAATACCAAATCTGGGAATCCAATTCCCATTAACGAACCTTTTTCCTTCACAAAATCCGGAACTTTTCCGTCGAAAAATCACATCTTTCTTCCTTTCCAAAATTACTGTCGTATTCTCGTACGTACGTCCTCACATACATACCCTAGAACTACGGGGTGTAATACACATAGCCGTCATAGAGTAGTATGAATAAGGGTCTTGGTAATCCTATAATCTTACCTCTCAAGGTTTTGAAATAAAATAATTAGCCGAACCACGACTTACCTTGGAGGATATAAATGATTGAGGAAACCCAAATCATATGTGACATGTGGCATCGGTTGAATGACTTAAGTTCTGAGGCAAGGATAGTCGAGGCAGCACCGATGGGAAACCTGTCAACCCGAACCGGATCGTGCCTTACAGTAGTCATACATCGAGTACATAAAACAATACCTGAAACCAATGTAAAAAATGAGGCACATTTTATCTGAGAGAAAGTCGTCTTTCGGCATATATATAAATACAAAGTTAGAACAGTTACATCCTTACAAACCACATAAGAGTTTTACTATACCAAAAGATAAGCTTACGGAGCTTCCCAAGATCCTATGGCGAGGATCAACTGAAATCATAGCTATATAAAGCGAGACATGTATGATAACCAAACTATAGTCCACAATAAATAAACTCACGCCTCAAAGTTATCACTCAAATATAACTATGGGTCTCACGCCTCAACATCAATCATCATGATATAATAACACCGAACACCAAGTCCCTAACTACGGATACCAAAGCCGTATCACGAGACCGCCACTAAGCTGAGCGGGGCAAGTGCGAGGGCTAACTAGTGGAATTCTCCACACCGCCAGACGCCCAAGTAATATCATAACAAATCGCGGTATAGAAATACAATACTCAAGGCTATCACACGCAAACATACACAACTCAAGGTACTTTCATTTTATGCCAAAGTCGTTTTAACCCCAAAGTACTACGACGTTAAATTCTTTAAAGATCCATTTCTTTTACAAAGATCACCGTATTATAAAAGTAGAGTGACTAATATTTTTAAGTAAACCAAAACAACTTCCATACTTTCCTTTTAAACCACATTAAGACAATACCATGCCTTCTTTTAGACCAAAACACTTCTCCTTTTTAAAGTCAAGTTATCACTTTAAAACCAATGATAAAACCATTCTTTTGTTTTCATAAAGTCGTTATAACTAACTTCCCATAAAGTCGTTATAACACTTTATGTTTTAAACCAAAACTCATCAATTCCTCAAGTCATCTTTCTTTTAGAAATCAAGTTCCTTACTTTGGAAATTTAAGAAAATCAATGCTTGTTTATTCTTATTAATGATCTAGGAATTGTAATACAATTTTCTTATCTAAGCTCCTATGCAGATGGAGGTTTCTGGTTTTAATATAACAACTTATTCTTATTTCCAAATCAGAAACATTATTCCTTTAAAACTCATTACTCACGAATGAGGTTTCACACTTTAACAGACTTTAAATCAATTCAATTAAGTCAACCGTTCCTTTTATCACTCTTAAGTCGTTATACCTAACTTCTCATAAAGCTAGTATAACTTAAGCTTTCAAAACCAAGTATTACTCTTCCTTCAAAAACGGTTATTAAATCTTTTAAAATACTTCAAGATTCTTATTATTCAGGCTTAAGTCAAAAGACATTGCCGTAAAACTACGTTCAGTTAACACCTATATATATATTCTATTAAAATATCATGCTCAAGAGTATAGGAAGAATCACATACCTCGTGACGATTTATCGACTATTAGCAAATAGCTCCAAAGTTAGCCTTTGTAGAATATGCTACTGAACTTCAACCTATATCGGTCATACAAGTCTATCAACGTCTAGACTACTCAGTAAAATAATTCTAGATTTCCTTTATTCACGGAAAATTGGGCGACTTCGCCAAACTACACAAGTATGTAAGTACCTTTCTTCTTTAATATTCTTCGATGTGATTATAGTTCAATTCTTTTCAATAATCATTCAATATATAGTATACTTCAACTATATATTACTACAACATGTAATTTCCAATTACAATAGGGGGGACAAGTTTATTTACCTCGATAAGCCCAAAATTATCCAAGTTTAATGTCGATCTGAGCAAGGTTTAGCTCTACTCCGTGCGCTCAAGAAACCCTTAGAAGTTCTACACACTTCTACTAAGTACTCCAACCAATTATGGAGATTTTTCCATAGGGTTTCGTTTAGTGGCTAAAAGAAAGTATAGTAGTATTTATAGAGGTACTTGGAAATACTACAAAGGTTTAGTATTTTGGCATTATAACAATACTTGGAGAAGTATTTCTCAACCAAGGGAGTATTTTCGAGAACAACTAGGTAGGGGTTCGTGAGGCCGGGGTGATTTGGACGAGAGCTTTGAGAGGAGGAGAGGATTTTTGCCTTGGATTTTCACAAGTGTGGATGAAGAAATGTCTTGCATTAGAGGGTATTTATAGGTCAATCCAAGTGGAGGTGAGGATTTGGACATGTGTGTGTGGGTCCCACCTTATCAATCTACCACACAAAATATCCTACCAACTCGACAAAATGGAAGGCAAATCAATCGCCCATGGGTCGGGTGACAAGTGTCGCGTCCAAAATATTTCGCTACTTGGAAAAATCAAAAATTATAAATGATATAGCCGAATTTTCCTTCGCAAAGTCCGGAAAATGTAAAATGATTCTTTCGCACAAAATTTCGCCCCTTAGCCTACTTTAAGGCTTAAACTTTTGTACGTACGCCCTCACATACATACTCTGGAAATACGGGGTATAACAAAACCACAACGACGAACCAACTCTAGCAGCAGATGAAGTCGAGCCGCCGATAGAATTTGAATCGCCCATCAGAAGGGCTATGCCTAGTTTTGAGTCCCAGGACCGTTTGGAAGATATCAACCTGGGAATTGAATAAGTCTCTCGGCTAACACATATTAGTGTCTTGCTGAAGGAAGAAGACAAATAAGGCATGGCGACCCTTCTACTATATTATAAAGACTACTTCGGGTGCGACTATCATGAGATGCCCGGGATGTCACGTACTTTGGTAGAGCATAGACTGTCAATCAAAGAGGGTTTCAAACCCCATAAATAGCTGCCATAAGGTATCACCCTAGATGATACCTCAAATCAAAGATGAGATTGAATGACTGCTGAAATCAAGATTTACCAGAATGGATAAGTATGTGGAATGGTTTCGAACATCGTACCGATTGAGAAAAAGAATGGCAAGGTGCGGGTATGTATTGATTATAGAAACCAAAATCTAGCCACTCCTAAATACGAGTACGTCGTGCCGATAACAGACATGCTAATCGACTCAGCAGCCGTCAATGGTGTTTTGACCTTCAAGGATGGATATTCTGGTTATAATCAGATATCAGTAGCTGAGGACGACATTCATAAAACTGCCTTTAGATTTCCAGGAGTGTTGGGCATTTACAAGTGGGTAGTTATGTCGTTCGGTCTAAAGAATGCTGGTGCCACTTATCAAAGGGCGATGAACACCATCTTCCATGACTTGATTGACAAGACTAAGGAGGTTTACATCAATGATGTAGTATTAAAGTCTAAGGAATTCAAGGATCCTTTAGCCAATGTTGAACAAGCATTAAAAAGAATGAGGATTCATAATCTCAAAATGAATCCAGCCAAACGTATGTTCGGAGTATCGACTGGCAACTTCCTTGGATTTTTGGTACACAGGAAAGACAACGAAATAGATCAAAACAAAGCCAAGGCAGTAATGGGATCCGCATCACCCAAGAAAAAAAAGGAGTTACAAAGCTTATTTGGAAAGATGAATTTCTTAAGGGGATTCAAATATAACTCGGCTGGCAGGATGAAGGCCTTATCACCTTTGCTCAGACGTAAAGTATTAAAAGATCTAGTATGGGTCCCAAAATAGCAAGAGGCCTTTGATTAAATTAAAAAAGGCCTTAGCTACTGCCCGATATGGAGTCTACCACCGCACCACATTGCCCTATCACCCTCAAGCGAATGGGCAAGCAGAAGTTTCAAACAGGGAAGTGAAGAGCATATTGGAAAAATGGTGGATGGCTCAAGGAAGGATTGGTCTATCAAATTGGATGACGCACTATGGGCATACAGAACAGCATTCAAAACCCCCCATTGGAATGTCACCATATAAGTTAGTTTTTGGTAAAGCATGTCATCTGCCAGTAGAGTTGGAACACAGGGCTTATTGGGCAATGAGAAAGCTGAACATGGATGCCAAGGCATCAGGGCAGAAGAGGTTGCTACAGTTGAGTGAGTTGGATGAATTCAGACACAATGCCTATGAGAATGCAAGGATCTAAAAGGAATGAACCAAAGTATGGCATGATAAGATGTTGATCCCAAAATACTTCCAAGCAGGACAACAAGTGCTTTTATTCAACTCAAGGTTGAAGCTGTTTCCAGGCAAGCTCAAATCGCGTTGGTCAGGATCATACACTGTTATAAGAGCATTCCCCTATGGTGCAGTTGAAGTGAGAGGGAGAGAAGGAGCCCCTTTCAAGGTAAACGGACAGAGGTTGAAACCCTATTTGATCAATGAAATGGAATACATGAGCCTAGTGACCCATCTCATTCCAAAATGAATAGGGAACCTACGTCCGGATAAAAGACGTTAAAGACAGCGCTACTTGGGAGGCAACCCAAAGTTTTTTTAAAAAAATTTATGCAATTTAGTTTTACTTAGAACAGTCTCACGGAAGGTATTGTTTACATGTTGTGATGACAGGTACAGGGCTAAAAAGTGGATGACAAAAAACGTGAAGAGATGAGGAAATCGGCTCGGCGCCACGGCGCCCAGCAGAGGGCCATGGCGCCGAGAATGCAGAAAGGTGCAGGAAGTTGGGCGCCACGGCGCCGGTTTAAGGGCCGCGGCGCGGCGACGAAAAATCTGAAAAATAAAGATCCCTAGAAATGATTTCCCTCTTCCATTCTGACGGGATTTCTGACGTTATCTGCCATGCATTATCCGCCGCCACCGCCACCATTTTAAACCAAGTCTGTAAGTTGCCCCGTCTTTCTTTTATTTTTGAGTTTTGCACACATTAGGGACAATGTGTGATTTAAGTTTGGGGGGAGTTCTTAGTTATTTTTTGTGTTTTTGAGTCTTTTTGTATTATTTTCTATGTTTATTTGAGTATAATTTTTTTTTTTTAAGATCATGCATGTTGTAGTTACTTGAAACGTCTAGTGAAGTAAAGATAAATAATGTAATGGAATTAGAAGCAACCATCTGAACACTTAGGTTAGATATGAAAAACAATCATGAAATCGACCTATTTGGGGTATCTTGCTTGATTTATGCATTGTTAGTGATTAAACCTATGTGTCTGCTTGCTTGCTATTTGAGGCGAAATAGTCATGTTAGGGAGATGTTCAGGAATTTCTTTGTTAGCCCTTTCTTACCATTCTTTGCCTATCTCTGACAATAAATTGTATCCCTAGTCAGCCCTTTGAGCCTAAAAATAAGATTTTTTCTTTGACACCCTATAATTCCATATTTGTGCCATAAGTGGAAAAATTGAGTTGTTTGGAATATAAAGTGTTGAAAAAGAGACAAAAGAGAGTGAACAATTTTGATGCACCCCAATGAAAAAGTAATAATAAATAGGCAAAAGCCTAAGTTTGGGGGTGCCTGTTATTCATCATACACCTCATTCTCTCAAAACAAAAGAGGGGAAAGATAGGTATGAGGTTAAAAAAAATCAAAAGAAAAGGGAAGAATCGAAAGCAAAAGAGCTTATGGAACGTAAGATTGAGCCTAAAAGCCTATTTTTACCTACCCCTGCCTAAGCCTACATTACAACCCTAAAAAGCCCTGAAGATCTCTAATATGTGTATCCATGATTAGTGGAGAATAACAAGTAAACATGTCATAAGATTTTGAAATTAACATGCATAGTTAGGTATTCTTACGTCCATTGAGCATGATTAAATTGAATTTGCGAAATATCTGACTTGATGTATTTAGAATGCTAAAAATCCATGTTATATGTTCCGGCATATTATTCTACTAACCTTCATGCTTTTCTATGTAACAATGATGCAGCAACTTGATCAATGTCTTTGAGTCAATTTATTTTCTTTTCTTTCGTGTCTTTATTTCTATCTTTTTTATCTTTACTTGAGGGCGAGCAAATGTTAAGTTTGGGGGTGTTTGATCGGTGTATTTTATATACACCTTTTGAGTCATTTTTAGTTAGTCTTTTGCCCAATTTTTTACAAATATGTGTCGTGTTAGGATAGATTTTCTTTCTTTTGAGTCACAATGGTTTAAAGTGGCACATTGGCGAGAAGGAGCAAAGAGGCGTAAACAGAGGTTTGAGCTCAAAAGCTAAAAGTTGACAACCCGCGAAAGCGGCGGCGCCATGGCCAACTAACTAAAGCAGCAGAGCGCCATGGCGCCCAAGCTGAAGTCGCGAAGTTTGGCGCGCGGCTAAGCGAAATCAGCCAAATCCGAATAGGAATGGGCCAAGGTCAAGAAGGAAAAGGTTTGGGACGTTTTTGGTGATATAAAAAGGACCTTTAGGTCAGATTTTGAGGAGGAGAACACTTTAGAATTCATCACAACTTGGAGATCAAGATTGGAGACTTACTTTTGAGTAATTTCTTGTTCTTTATTTTATTTCTTTTTTTGTATATGTTGGATATTAGTTTACTTCTTGACATGTCTATGGCTAGGAACTAACTTAATTTAGGGCTTTCCATGTCGAATCGCTTGAACCTCGTTCTTATGAATTAATGCATGTTTTGGTTTCTTCTTATTATTGTTGAGATTTATTCAATAATTATTTTGATTGCTTGGTAATTACTTGATCACTAATTATCATAACGTATATGATTTCTAATCGAAAGCCGAAAGGGGAGATTGTGAATATGCTATAGTTGAATAAACATAGGTTTAAATCGTGGACGAAAGTACTCCGATACTTGTGTAGCTTAATATGATATTGCTCTTAATCCTCCTTTGTAGTCAATCTTGTCATCGAAAGATAGAAGGGTTCTACACTGGGGTTGAGTGTTTATATTACCTTAATAGGAGTATAAAACGGCTTAGTTAACCTGCTATCTCAAAATAGAAGAAGAGCCATAATTATTTGCATTAACGAGTAAAGTGAGCGGATAGTTGAGGAGATTTTGAAGCCCTATTTCCACCATATCTGAAGTAAAGTAAAGTAAATTAGTTAGCATCTATAATCATAGCTATAAACAATTCATCAAATTATCGGTTACCAAATAGATACCACAGAATAGAGGTTGATAATTGGACACTAATCCCTGAGGACGATAACTCAGTCTTCTAGACTATATTACTTGTCACGACACGTGCACTTGCGTTTAGTGTGTGCATAAATCGCGCATCAAGTTTTTGGCGCCGTTGCCGGAAATTGACGTAGTTCAATATCATTATATCAATTCTTAATTTCTAATTTGGTTTTTATTTTTCTTTTTATTATTATTTTGTATTGGTAGAACCGTGCACCGTGATCCGTTTGTTGGTTTTGATTCATCTCAAGGACCCTGCAAACATGGATTACCACTATCAAGGGTTACAGAACTATCAACAGCAATGTAATCCTCATGCAGAGCAGGATGGGCTACGAGCAGCCATACTCAGGCTAACTAGGCACCAAACTCAGTTCATGGATGAGACGAGAGTGTCCCTAAAGAATTTTGAAACGCAAATAGGACAACTCGCGGGCATGCTAAGCAACAGAATACAAGGGAATCACTCTGAACATATTGGAGAGAATATAAAAGAGCAATGTCAGGAAATTGACCTGAAAATTGGCAAACCAGTGGAAGCAAACTCACCACCACCGTATCCAGAAAAAAAGAACTTAGACTTCTCGCAGAAGTTGCAGCGCCACGGCGCCACTGACCAGCGCCACATCGCTGATAATCTTGAGACAGTGCAGAAGTTTGGGCTCCACAGCGCCGAATCTCAGGGCCGCGGCGCCCAGGGCTCAGAGGGTACAATAAGTTTGGGAGCAGTTGTGGACGAACCCCAGGTGAAAATACCGTACCCCCAGAGGCTAAAAACAAATTCTCTTGACAAACAGTTCTCTAAATTCCTGGAAATTCTCAAACAATTGCAACTCAATATCCCGTTTGCTGAGGCACTAGAGCAGATGCCGAGTTATGTAAAGTTCATGAAAGAGATTCTCAGCAAAAAGAGGAGGAAAGATGACTACGAAACAGTGGTGTTGACTGAAGAATGTAGTGTCATCCTACAGAAAAAGCTACCTCAGAAGTTGAAAGATCCGGGGAGTTTCACCATCTCATGCACTATAGGAAAGTTTGAGTGTCAGAAGGTGTTGTGTGATCTGGGGGCAGGTATAAATTTGATGCCCTATCTGGTGTTTTGCAAACTTGGAATGGGATAAGCCAAACCTACAAACATCACTTTGCAGCTAGCTGACCGCTCCATCGTCCACCCTAGAGGAGTCATCGAGGACGTGTTGGTTAAGGTGGAAAAGTTCATCTTCCCCACCGATTTCATCATCTTAGACATGAGAGATAATGACATGATCCCCATTATCCTTGGCAGACCCTTCCTAGCTACAGGACAGACACTCATTGATGTTCGAAAGGGTGAGTTGAGACTTCGTGTGGAAGAAGAAGAGGTGATTTTCAATGTTTTTCGAGCAACAACCTTCCCAGAGGCAAGTGACAACTGCTTCGCCATTGATGTGATCGAAGAAGCAATATCGGAAAATGGGTTCAGAAATGTTGATGCACTTGATGAAGTGCTGACACGATGGGATGATAATAGTGACAATGACCAAAATCTGATGGAGTATGCAAATTGGATGAACTCTTATGAGCAGTGTTATAAGAAGAGATATGAAGAGCTTGGGCAGATGCCAGAGAGATCAGTACCATCCATAGAAAAAGCTCCAGAGTTAGAGTTGAAAACTCTACCAGATCATTTGCAGTACCGATATCTAGGTGAGAATCAATCCTTACCAGTGATCATCTCATGTCATCTATCCATAGTAGAGGTTGAGAAGCTACCGAGAGTACTAAGGGCTCACAAGCGTGCCATTGGGTGGACATTAGCAGACATAAGGGGGATAAGTCCATCAACAGTGATGCATAAGATCCGTCTAGATGAGGAGAGCAGACCCTCCATTGAGGCACAGAGGGGACTGAATCCAAACATGAAGGAGGTAGTCAGAAAAGAAATCATGAAATGGCTTGATGTTGGGGTAATTTATCCTATCTCTGACAGTGCATGAGTGAGTCTGGTGCAAGTGGTGCCCAAAAAGGGTGGTATGACAGTAGTGACTAACGAAATAAATGAGTTCATTCCATCTAGAACAGTTACTGGGTGGAGAATTTGCATTGACTATCGCAAGTTGAACAAGGCAACCAGAAAAGACCACTTCCCGTTGCCATTTCTAGCTCAGATGTTGGATAGACTTGCAGGGCACAATTACTACTGCTTTTTGGATAGTTATTCAGGGTATCATCAGATTGCCATAACACCAGAAGATCAGTAAAAGACAACATTCACCTGCCACTTTGGTACGTTTGCATTCAGAAGGATGTCATTTGGGCTTTGCAATGCACCTGCGACCTTTCAGAGGTGTATGATGGCAATTTTCTCTGATATGGTGGAGAGGACTATAGAGATTTTCATGGATGATTTCTCGGTCTTGGGGTCCTCGTTCGACGAGTGTTTGAGGCACTTGGAAGCAGTGTTGAAACGGTGTGAAGAGTCCACCTTGTCTTTGAATTGGGAGAAGTGTCACTTGTGGTAAAATAGATTGTCCTTAGACACAAAATATCCAACCAAGGTATTGAGGTGGACAAAGCAAAGATTTGATGTCGAAAATCTACCACCTCGAAGATCAACAAAAGGTCGAGAAGTTTCCTTGGGCATGCCGGTTTTTATAGAAGATTCATCAAAGACTTCTCAAAAGTTTCAAAACCTCTTTCCACCTTGATAATGACTGGGGTTGCTTTTGACTTCAATAAGGAATGCATGACCGCTTTTCAGACACTCAAGGAGAGGCTTATCTCAGCACCTATAGTCATTGCACCAAACTGGGAGCTCTCATTTGAACTAATGTGTGATGCAAGTGATTATGCAGTGGGAGCAGTGTTTGGGCAGAGGGTCGATAAGGTATTCAGATCCATTTACTATGCTAGTAAGACTCTTAATGATGCACAGTTGAATTATGCCACTACAGAAAAAGAATTGCTAGCAATAGTATATGCATTCGATAAATTCAGGTCATACTTAATTGAAAATAAGGTGATAGTATACACTGACCACTCAACCATAAAGTACTTAATGACAAAGAAAGATGCAAAACCTCGCCTTATCCGATGGGTTCTGCTATTACAAGAATTTGACATGGAGATCTGTGACAAGAAGGGGACATAAAACTTAGTTGCTGACCACTTGTCGAGGCTTGAAAACATAGAGAGCCAGAACACCAAGGATGTGCAGATAAATGATCACTTCCCAGATGAGCAATTGTTTCAAGTAAGTGTTGTCTTTAAGTTACCTTGGTACGCTGATTTTGTTAATTTTCTCGCAGCTAAGGTAGTACCCCCAGGATTGACAAGACAGCAAGTGAAGAGGTTCTACTCTGAAGTAAAATACTACTATTGGGAGGAGCCAATGTTATACAAATATTGCGCCGACCAGTCATCGTCGACGATGTATACGGAGGGCGAGATGCACGATTCTCACCCATTGTCACCTTACAATGTGGTGGACATTTTGGGGCATCGAGCAGATGAAGTGCTTGCAAAGTGGGTTCTATTGGACAACCCTCTTCAAGTATGCCCACACATTTGTGAAAAGATGTGATCGTTGTCAAAGAACAGGGAACATATCAAGACGAAACGAAATGCCTTCGAATGGGATCTTGGAGGTGGAACTATTTGATGTATGGGGGATCAACTTCATGGGTCCATTCCCGTCGTCCTTTGGGAATCAGTACATTCTTCTGGCAGTGGATTATGTGTCCAAATGGGTAGAAGCGGTAGCCACTAAAGAAAACGACAGTAAGACTGTCCAAAGGTTTCTTCAAAAGAATATATTCACAAGGTTTGGTACTCCTAGGGCCATCATCAGCGATGAAGGAAGACATTTTTGCAACAAGCAGCTTGATACACTGCTTTCCCGATATGGAGTCTACCACCGCACCACATTGCCCTATCACCCTCAAGCGAATGGGCAAGCAGAAGTTTCAAACAGGGAAGTGAAGAGCATATTGGAAAAAATGGTGGATGGCTCAAGGAAGGATTGGTCTATCAAATTGGATGACGCACTATGGGCATACAAAACAACATTCAAAACCCCCATTGGAATGTCACCATATAAGTTAGTTTTTGGTAAAGCATGTCATCTGCCAGTAGAGTTGGAACACAGGGCTTATTGGGCAATGAGGAAGCTGAACATGGATGTCAAGGCAGCAGGGCAGAAGAGGTTGCTACAGCTGAGTGAGTTGGATGAATTCAGACACAATGCCTATGTGAATGCAAGGATATACAAGGAACGAACCAAAGTATGACATGATAAGATGTTGATCCCAAAATAATTCCAAGCAGGACAACAAGTGTTTTTATTCAACTCAAGGTTGAAGCTGTTTCCAGACAAGCTCAAATCGCATTGGTCAGGACCATACACTGTTATAAGTGCATTCCCCTATGGTGCAGTTGAAGTGAGAGGGAGAGAAGGAGCCCCTTTCAAGGTAAACGGACAGAGGTTGAAACCCTATTTGATCAATGAAATGGAATACATGAGCCTAGTGACCCATCTCATTCCAAAATGAATAGGGAACCTACGTCCGGCTAAAAGACGTTAAAGACAACGCTACTTGGGAGGCAACCCAAAGTTTTTTTAAAAATAATTATGTAATTTAGTTTTAGTTAGAACAGTCTCACGGAATGTATTGTTTTCATGTTGTGATGACAGGTACAGGGCTAAAAGTGGATGACGGAAAACGTGAAGAGATGAGGAAATCGGCTCGACGCCACGGCGCCCAGTAGAGGGCCATGGCGCCGAGAATGTAGAAAGGTGCAGGAAGTTGGGCGCCACGGCGCCGATTTCAGGGCCGCGGCGCGGCGACGAAAAATCTGAAAAATAAAGAGCCCTAGAAATGATTTCCCTCTTCCATTCTGACGGGATTTCTGACGTTATCTGCCATGCATTATCCGCCGCCACCGCCACCATTTTAAACCAAGTTTGTAAGTTGTCCCGTCTTTCTTTTATTTTTGAGTTTTGCACACATTAGGTGCAATGTGTGATTTAAGTTTGGGGGGGGGGGGAGTTCTTAGTTATTTTTTGTGTTTTTGAGTCTTTTTGTATTATTTTCTATGTTTATTTGAGTCTAATTTTTTTTTAAGATCATGCATGTTGTAGTTACTTGAAACGTCTAGTGAAGTAAAATTGAAAAATGTAATGGAATTAGAAGCAACCATCTGAACACTTAGGTTAGATATGCAAAAAAAATCATGAAATCGACCTATTTGGGGTATCTTGCTTGATTTATGCATTGTTAGTGATTAAACCTATGTGTATGCTTGCTTGCTATTTGAGGCGAAATAGTTAGAATATGCATGTTAGGGAGATGATTCGGGAATTTCTTTGTTAGCCCTTTCTTACCATTCTTTGCCTATCTCTGACAATAAATTGTATCCCTAGTCAGCCCTTTGAGCCTAAAAATAAGATCTTTTCTTTGACACCCTATAATTTCATATTTGTGCCATAAGTGGAAAAATTGAGTTGTTTGAAATATAAAGTGTTGAAAAAGAGACAAAAGAGAGTGAACAATTTTGATGCACCCCAATGAAAAAGTAATAATAAATAGGCAAAAGCCTAAGTTTGGGGGTGCCTATTATTTATCATACACCTCATTCTCTCAAAACAAAAGAGGGGAAAGATAGGTATGAGGTTAAAAAGAAAATCAAAAGAAAAGGGAAGAATCGAAAGCAAAAGAGCTTATGGTACGTAAGATTGAACCTAAAAGCCTATTTTCACCTACCCCTTCCTAAGCCTACATTACAACCCTGAAAAGCCCTGAAGATCTCTAATATGTGTATCCATGATTAGTGAAGAATAACAAGTAAACATGCCATAGGATTTTGAAATTAACATGCATAGTTAGGTATTCTTACGTCCATTGAGCATGATTAAATTGAATTTGCGAAATATCTGACTTGATGTGTTTAGAATGCTAAAAATCCATGCTATATGTTCCGGCATATTATTCTACTAACCTTCTTGCTTTTCTAAGTAACAATGATGCAGCAACTTGATCAATGTCTTTGATTCAATTTATTATATTTTCTTTCGTGTCTTTATTTCTATCTTTTTTATCTTTACTCGAGGGCGAGCAAAGGTTAAGTTTGGGGGTGTTTGATCGGTGTATTTTATATACACCTTTTGAGTCATTTTTAGTTAATCTTTTGCCCATTTTTGTACAAATATGTGTCGTGTTAGGATAGATTTTCTTTCTTTTGAGTCACAATGGTTTAAAGTGGCACATTGGCGAGAAGGAGCAAAAAGAGGGCAGAAACAGAGGTTCCAGAGCTCAAAAAGCTAAAAAGTTGGCAACCCGGGCGAGAAACAGGGCGGCGCCGCGGCGCCAACTAACCAGCAGCAGCAGAGCGCCATGGCGCCCAAGAAGCAGAGAGCCGCAGAAGTTTCGGCGCCGCGGCGCCAAGGCGGGAAATCAGCCAAATACGAATAGGAATGGGCCAAGGCCAAGAAGGAAAAGGTTTGGGACGTTTTTGGTGATATACAAAGGACCTTTAGGTCAGATTTTGAGGAGGAGAACACCTTAGAATTCATCACAACTTGGAGATCAAGATTGGAGACTTACTTTTGAGTAATTTCTTGTTCTTTATTTTATTTCTTTTTTGTATATGTTGGATATTAGTTTAGTTCTTGGCATGTCTATGGCTAGGAACTAACTTAATTTAGGGCTTTCCATGTCGAATCGCTTGAACTTCGTTCTTATGAATTAATGCATGTTTTGATTTCTTCTTCTTATTGTTGAGATTTATTCAATAATTGTTTTGATTGCTTGGTAATTACTTGATCACTAATTATCATAACTTATATGATTTCTAATCGAAAGCCGAAAGGGGAGATTGTGAATATGCTATAGTTGAATAAACATAGATTTAAATCGTGGACGAAAGTACCCCGATACTTGTGTAGCTTAATAGGTTATTGCTCTTAATCCTCCTTTGTAGTCAATCTTGTCATCGAAAGATAGAAGAGTTCTACATTGGGGTTGAGTGTTTATATTACCTTAACAGGAGTATAAAACGGCTTAGTTAACCTGCTATCTCAAAATAGAAGAAGAACCATAATTATTTGCATTAACGAGTAAAGCGAGCGGATAGTTGAGGAGATTTGGAAGCCCTATTTCCACCATATCTGAAGTAAAGTAAAGTAAATTAGTTAGCATCTATAATCATAGCTATAAGCAATTCATCAAATTATCGGTTACCAAATAGATACCACGAAATAGAGGTTGATAATTGGACACTAATCCCTGAGGACGATAACTCGGTCTTCTAGACTATATTACTTGTCACGACACTTGCACTTGCGTTTAGTGTGTGCATAAATCGCGCATCAATAGACATGAAAGAGCGGTTTATTATTTTAGCCGAACACTCAACAATGCGGAAACTAGATATACTTCTTTGGAGAAGCTTTGGCTGTCTTTGTTCTATGCTTGCACAAAACTCGAATATTATCTAATCCCTCACGTTGTATACGTTCTGCGCAAAATTGATATTTTGCTAAATAGACCTGTCTTGCAAGGACGATTAATGAAATGGGCCATCAAACTTACTGCTTTCTCTCTCGAGTATAAGACACTCAGGGTCGTGAAAGTCCAAGGAGTAGTTGATTTCTTGACAGAACACCCTTGTGTGGATGTAGAGGATCCATGCGCCCCGCTCTACCGCATGTATGGACGTCGTCCCTTGGACACTGGCTTTTGATGGGTCAAGAGCCTAGAAAGGAGACGGAGTCGGGATAACTATAATCGATCCTAGAGGCGAAACACGAAGGTTCTCTTATCAGTTAGATCCTGACTTGACAAATAACATGTCGAATATGATGTTGTCATCATAGGACTCAAACTCCTAGTCTCTATGAAAGCAAAGCACGTCGAGATTAACAGAGATTCTTAGTTGGTTATCAAGCGATTGGCTGGGGAATATGATCGCAAGGACCCGAATTTGTTGGCCCGTTACAAAATGGCTAGCAGATTACTTAGGGGGTTCACATCAATTACATTAAATCATGTTCCCAGATGCATGAATTTTAAGGCTAACGACTTAGAACAAAAAGCTTATGGATTTAGGAAGTCTCTACTCAATTTAGAGTATGACGAGATGTCAGCCAAAGTGTTAGCCGTCGATCGAATCGACTATGGAGGTAGTTACTAATCGATTACTTAAAAGATCCCTCCAGTTTCAAGGATCCCAAGGTTAAAAAAAGCCTTGAAATACGTGTTCATTGACGATGACCTCTATAAAAGGAGCGTGAATAGAGTACTACTCAAGTGCATTACCAAAGCAGATGCCTTGAGGGTCATGGGAGAGGTCCACGAAGGAATATGCGCATCGCATAGATCAGGGTCGGCGATGAGTGGCTAATCTACCGCCACAACTATTACTGGTCTACGATCACCACTGACTATTTCTAGTATGCAAAAGGATGTGGAGAATGTCAGAAACATGAAGCAATCTAACGGGTATCAGCCGAGTTGCTGCACCCAATCATCCCTTCAGAGGATAGCCTATGGACCTCATATGCAAGATTCACCCAGAATCGACTAAAGGCCACAATTTCATTATTGTGGCTACCGATTATTTCACTAAATGGGTGAAGGCTCAGCCGATGAAGAGACTTCATCATACAAATGTCATTCAATTTATCCAACACCAGATCATATATATATATGGTATCCCTGAGATGATTACAATTGATCAAGAGATGGTGTTCACTGGTTCTAACGTGGCAGCCTTTACTGAGAAATTTGGGATCAAAATGATCACATCCTCACCGTATTATGCACAAGAGAATGGGCAAGCCGAGACATCCAATAAGTTTATTGTGGATATAATCAGTAAAAACATGAAGGATAAACCAGAAATGTGACATCTCACTCTTGATGAAACTGTTTGGGGGATCAGAAATTCTAAATCTACAGCTATCGGGGTGACACCCTATCGGCTAACCTATGGCCAAGATTTAGTGTTGCCATTGGAAATTAATGTCAAATCCTTACGGGCGGCTAAGCAGAACTCTCTACATTTAGAGGAGTATCAATAGGCCATGCTAATGGAATTGGACCAGCTGGATGAGGATTGACTGCTGGCCCTAGAGAAAATTGAAGTTGGTAAAATAAAAATGGCTAAAACATACAACAAACATGTTAAGCCTAAGAGGTTTGCTGAAGGAGACTTAGTTTGGAAAATCATTTGGCCGATTGGGATGAAAGATCGTAAATTCGACAAATGGTCATCGAACTGGGAAGAACCTTTCGTAGTAAGCCAACGGATCACCGGCAACATATATCGGCTGATAAACATGCATGACGAGGAAATGGACAGAAATGTAAACGACAAATATTTTTAAAAAGTACTATCCTTCGATTTGGGACATATATGAATAAATTACGGACACAGACCGACTGCTTGGTCGTACAAAATAAGTTAATTTCCTCTGACAGGAGATGTATGGCTAAATGATAACCACAGACCAGTTGCGTGGTCATCAGAGCCAATTCGTGGCAATAAAGATGCCTCGATTAAAGGGGAAACACCCTCCAAAAAAGTAGTCATCATTGCATGCACTAGAGACAAGACAATTGAAGTGACATGCATGGCTGTCAAACGACGGCTATTTTCAAATACATTAACTAAACAATCACACTCGAGTTAATGTAGGGGCAATTCTTAACACTCAAAAATAATTTAAGTGTTTAGCCGAAATTCAGTGACAACCTAACTATTCTAGAGTCGAATTTACTCCTAGCCCTCGACTACAAGAATTGCATCTGCTACTAAGACATATTATCTGAAGTCGTTAGTTAGAGGTACGACTGGGACCCACTCATATGTATATGTCTCAACGACCAAGTCAAAAGGTTTTTTAGACCCCTAAAAGCGGTAACGACCAACAACAGCTGAAAACAAGGGTCATTACCCGAGCAAGAGGAATAGAGGGCAAGAAAATCGACACCACCTCCCCCATGGTCGACCACCGAACTTAGTGGGTTACTTGATGACTGGCATGAGGGGCACGTTTATACAGTTTTTTTTCTCTTTTTTGTATTATAAATAGAAACATTCTTTTGTATATACAGACACAATCAATCAAACAAATCAAAATTTATTTATCTTTATCTTTTATCATTACTTTATCCCTTTATCTTTATTGTACTCAGCTGTATTCATTATTTCTTACCTCTTAGTTCACTAGTAACACCGTCCTAACGCTTTCTGGGGTAGTTGGGGAACCCATTGATGAAAATTAGAATTCTGTTTCCAACCCGAATCGCTTGAGTTAAGGACTCAATTTGTCTTCCGATTCAATCAGTCGATACAACGGCAGAAGGCAGAATTCGGGGCGAGAACAATTACTTTGTGTATGTTATGAAATACTACAAGTTTTGAACAATGATTGTATTTTCATTAAAACATAAATTAGCTAACTAAAATCAAGAAGAAATTAAAAGGAAGAGGAGGGAGGAGAGAGCGTGGAGATGGATGTTATGCCAGTTGGGACTATTTTGTACATTTTTTAAAAAATAAGATAAAACTTAAACTCCAACCCTTAAAAGGGCGCCAAATGAAACTTTTTTCATACATTGCTAGAAAAGAAATCGCTGAATGCAGATTATCAATGAATAATCACTGATTAGAGGTGGCAAAATAAATTCATGAAAATATAACAAGTTCAAGTTTGGACGGGTTATTGACCCTCCGAGTTGCCGGGTGTCAATTGTTTTTTGATATATTATATAGCCATAAATGAAAGATAATAATTTTATAAGGTACTAAAAATTATAAAAAATTTATGACTCGCATTTTAGTGCATTTCAACCTAACTCATTTCAGCTCAAGTAATTTTTGTAACCTGACCATTTATTCACTCAATTCATTTCGACCCGCTCAAATTCAGCTCAACCTATCCATTTGGCACTTCTATCGCTGACTATACTTATTATACCTAGCGCATTTTATGAATTTACACTGTTATATATTTATTAATTATACATTAAATATATACTAGCGACAACTTCAAGCTATTATAGTTAGAAGGATGAAATTGTTTTTAGTCGGCTGATTAAAATGTGAAGATCGCATGTTCTCAAGCATTTGTTTTGCAGGGATTTACCTTCAAACGCACTGGTGTTTAATTTTTACACTACTACTTATTTAATGAAAATATGCATATCTGTTTTGTAAGGCATAATTTATGTAACATTTTTATCTTCGGAAATTGAACTTTTGACTCACTCGGCATAAATCCTGTAGATATTAATATAGCATAGTTTTGTAGTATTTTTCAGATTATGTTGAGTATTGAAATTATGTTTTGTCGGCATAATTTGTGGAGATATTATGATGCATATGCCGAAATTAAACGTAACTTATGCCGAGCGAAATCTCAAATTATGTCTTTTTCAGATTATGCTGAGTGTTGAAAGTTTGTCTTGTCCGTCATAATTTGTATGGCTGTTATGATACATGTGTCAAAATTAAATGTAAATTATGTCTTGAGAAATTTAAATTATACACCGTCAAAAATGTTAAAGGGCAAAAATTATAGATTACAAATTTCAAGGATAAAAATTAAAAATCACCCAAAATAAGAGCATTTGTGTGAATATGTCGTTGGGGAAGAGAATAATCAGCAAGTGTTTCTAGATAACCACTACTTTATGTAATGAATCAAGTAATAGTAGATATGGAAGAGAAGTATGTTACTAGAAGGTCTCTTCCACTGCTCGTAGTAATCTAGTTAAATTAGGTAATATATGTGTTATTGATCGCTAGTTAAGCGTTAAAATTTGATACGCTCAATTACATCTAAATTATGGTGTAAAGCGGACGTTGTCAAATATAGTAACCCAATAAGGTTGGATCGAATTCAATAGAAAATATGGTGAGAAAAGATTACTATCATAGTGTATACTTGACGTAGGTCTTTGTTCTAATTCCGTAAAGGTTATAAAAGATTGTGTAATTTTAACAACTATATTAACTTGGTTTGAATTCATATGATTAAGAAATTAAGATTGTGTCCCCGTTTAGATTAGATGATATGCTTTAGGTATTAAGATAATATACTCCTTATGGATTGCGTACTGTATGCACTTAATCTCTATGTGACTTCCTAATATTTTCAAATAGTTAGAAAGTATTTATTTTCACGATTTTCCCAAATATAGAAGAAGACTACTATTCAGAACGATTAATTATGCCAAATAAAACTCATCTTATCCCTAAGTGAGTTTATTAAATGAGAGTTAACGTCCCGAGTCCTTGTTAATTACCTCTACCAAACCCTACTAACTTTTCCAAGAAAAGTAGAATTTATTGGCTTAGATTAATGTTTGCAACCACTAATCAACATGAACGAATAAGAAGTAATTAAATACTAACAATCACAATTTGTATATTAAACTTTAAAACCTATTGCATAACACCCACCATAGAGTGTACACAGACCTTACCTCCACCTTGATAGGTAGAGCGGCTGTCTTCGGGAGACCCTCGGCTAAAGGCAAAGCAAAGTAAAACAAGAGAAACAGACTCAGACGATAAATTAAAGCATCATGAACATACATATAATAAAATCGAATACACTATGGTAGTGCATTCTAACAACAGGAAGCAGTAATTAACATAGTTAAATAAGATAAATAAATTATATTAAAGAACATATAGTAGCATGAATCAAACTATCAGGGACTATAAAGCACTAATGCGCCTATAAGTGGATGTTAATTCTATTGTATTGTATTTGTATATACTAATAATAGGGTAAGTATTTTTCATATTATAATATATGTACCTTTGATTTTATATTTTTACTGTATATTTTTTGTATATACAAGTAATAGGTTATAATTTTCTTCTACACAGAAGTTTTCATCTACCTATTGTATGTTCAATATTTTTATAGAAGAGTTTTATAAATGTGTTTTGTATTTTTAATATATTTTGTTGTATATTAAACACAAGTGATATAATTTTATGGGAATAATTATGGACAGCAAAATTTATTACAACACCAACAATAACATACCCATTGAAATCCCCCAACGTGGGGTCTGGGAAGGGTAGCGTGTACGCAAACCTTACCTCTACCTTGATAGGTAAAGCGGCTATTTTCGGGAGACCTCAGCTCAATACAAAGTATAATCACAAGCAAAGCAAGAGAAACGATCAGATTCAGACAAGAAATTAAAGCAGTATAAAGTATAAACATGTTGATAACAAGAAATAAAATTCATTACGAGAGGAAGATATGAATAGTAAAAGAAGGTAAATGGTAACAACATACCCCTTAAAATAAGGCATCATTAAGGGGATTTTATTCAAGATAAATTTATATCATATTGTAATTATCCTGTCCGCATGGGCAGCTCAACTGGTTCTCAAGGGAGATAATTGGAAAAATGACCAAGATCAAATCCCGTCAGCGGTAGAGTGGGGGTTACTTCTTGAAATAAAGGAGGGTCTCTTGTGCGCAGCGTGGTAGTGGTCTAACCTTTGAAACCAGTTGAGTTACCATGATTAACTTCTTCACAATTCTGTCGGATCGGGGTGTGGGAGATCCACCTTTTTTGGAAAAAATATTGTAATTATCCTATTTTGGTAATCAATCAATCGTTATTTTCAGTAAATTTGATTTTAATGATATTATAGGTAAATAGTACACGAAATTTTCCCAAAGTTGTTCGTCAGTAAAAAAAAAAGGAATGGCCCATAGAAGATGGATTCCTCGGCCCATTATGCAGGTCGTTGTCTTTTGTGTCCCATTGAATCTGTAAAATACTGGAGCGGAATAGGCTATTTTCCTCAATACCTAAAAGATATACTAATATAGTAAAGCATCATCTTTACTACCAAAACAACGAGTCTTATGTTTCAAACACACATAAAAACCATATTCAAACACACTAAATAATTATTATTTTTTAAAAAAGTAGTCCTAACACAGAAAGCAAAACCAATTCTAGATGAGGGCAACAATAATAATAATGACAATTGTTGTTATGTCTCTTTTCAGAGTATTATTTATACAAGAATCTCTCTTGACTTTCACAAAATAAAGCAATTCATGTTGTTGCATTGTCACTAACGAATATGTTACTTACAAAGCTATATGTGAAAATATAAAATCTTTGGCTAAACCCATAGTTGATACCTCTGGCTTAAAAAGGTGCAGAATGCATTAGTGATGGAGACAATAATGACTTCATCATAACACTTGTGAAAACTGCAGATTGCATATTTAGATATGGATTTGTATGAGTGACAAATTTAAAAGCCATACACCATATATGATTAAATTAGTTGACCTTTTTTTTATAATAGCAATGATGTTTAAGATATAGTTGACTTAAAACATTATTGAAGTGTGGAATATTATCCTTGGACAATACGGAGACAATATTTTCAAGTGAAAAACAAGACCTTTTGGAGGGTTATTATAATGAAAATCTTGAATGTCAACTCTGTTACCCCACTCAGAAATAAGAATCCATCAGTCATATTGCTCTAGTTATATCCACTGATGAAATTCAGGTTCAAATTTTGGGTGCGGATAATTTAAAACTTAAATGCAAGATATTCTGTTGGCACTAGCTCCTTACTTTGTCGAGGCTTTATAGATTATCAAGTTGTTTAACACTTTGGGGGGAAACGTTGTTGATAAGGAAAAAGGAACTATTGGCCTCAAATAGCAAATGCCTTTTCTAAATCTAAATAAATGATGGTTGTCGATTTCCTCTCTTTTCAATATCTGGATTAAGTGTTGAGACCAATATAATACATTTAGGTATAATTCCTCTATGTTGTTTGTTCAAACAAAAGTCCCACGTTAATAATTGAAAAGATTAAGAATTGTGTATAAGGTGCAGGAATACTTTTATTAATAGTGTGTGGTCATCTAAAAAATATTGTAAGGGTTTGACCTAAAACAGATAATATTGCATCATGTTAAAGTATTTATAAACTAATTTAGTCCAGTAATTGCTATCAGAAACATTGGTTCGACGAGAATAGTATGAAGATGAAAAAATAATAGAATGAGTGTTGATTTAATACCATTATCATAATAGAGGTAGCTTTAAGAGTTAAGACATACACACAAGAAGTTAGTTGAGCTTTGATCTCATAAATGCACGCTCATGTGAATGGCACAATAAATTTCCGAAATTCATGACTCATGGTAATGAGCCACATGGAACTTAGATTGATGGTGGGGATTGTGGATCGTAGTGATAGACTACGTGAAACTTAATTTGAGGGAGAGATTGTTGCGCTATGCGAATAAAAATTACATATCGATAGTTGAAAAGATTAAGAAGTTAAATATAAGGTGTAGGTATACCCTTAATGGGCCGTTGGAAATGTTTCCAACGGAAATTCTTTAATGACGAGCCAATTTTCGATGGGGCGTCCATAAAAAATTCCCATCTTTTTATTAGTGAGTCTTTTTGGGAGAACTATACGGACTTTCTTTTTAGTAGTGAGGCATGTGTGGAGAACCGTACGGACTTGATCTAAATTAGATAATATTAGACTATATTAAAAGTATTTTTGAACGTACAATTTAACAGTTTAAACTTTAAAATGAAGTGGGTGAAATTGCAGTGTGACCTTTATTCCCTATGCCATTCAGGACGGTGGTAACTAAAAGAGAGGTATCTCCCAAGTCCCAACTCATAATAATTTTTAACACTATCTCTTGCTTAAGTGAGATATAATATAATTAAGAGCCAATGAAAAGAATAAATGTTTAAGCAGGCAGGATAATGCTATTCCAAGAACCAATTCCTTTTTCCTCTTATTTCTCTGGTTAACAGTAATACTTAATTGTGAGTGTCGTAATTTGACCAATAATGCATGAATCATGCCTCCCTTAGATCTAATTTTTGGGCTCCTTTTATTGGTATGGATACAATGCCCCGAGAATCACTATTAAATTAAATACAATTAATGAATAATAATGATCCCTTAGTGAACAAAGAATAATGCGCCATATCAGAAATAGGTACGCGCTGGGCTCCTCCGGTTATTCATTCGGTGTCATATGATTCGGTCACTACCCGGTCTTGTCTTGACATCCGGTATACCCCGGTGAAACACACATTCGGCTTGGGACTTGATCACCTACCTCGAATTTTGCACCTAAACCATGACATGTGTCGTGCCGGTTTTCACCGTATACAGATAGTACCCACACTTTTCGGATCGAAGTTTACCGAAGTAATGGGAAGTGGAAATGATTTCCTTGTTTTCTCCTGCAAACTTCTTTTCAAATTACTCCAAAATAGGAGGGAAACGAAATGTTTTCTCTTCTCCAAATTTTGACTCACATCTTATCATTCTGTAACTTCGGATACGTGTCATCTTTTGATTCACCGCCTCTTCGGCTGGTTCACCAGAATGTTTCGTAATGTTGAATAAATCCCTATAAAACCTTCATCTTCTCTTCCATATTCCACTTCTGCAAAATATCCTTTCAAACCTCCTCTACTTGTTCTAATTTCCTCCCGTTCAGATCTTCAAATCTTCAAACCTTCAACTTTCCAGATCTTCAAACCTTCAAAACTTCTTCATCATGACTAAAACCAACACATGTTCTTCTTCAAGACATACTTCCCCGGCACCTTCATCTTCGCGGCCACCAATGACATCGCATGCGTCGGTGAATCCCCTGAAGCTCAGGCAGCCATCAAGCCTTGAGCCTTTGACATGCTCTCATCTACCTTTCGTTTTGACACCAAATTTATTGTTCATGCTGCTACCTCAATAAGCAATCGAGGTGAGATGACAAAGAACTACCCATCTTCCATTACTCTCTCAATTCTTGGCAAAGTCCGGACCGATTGTGGTTGGAAATAACTCTCCTTCGGACCCATCGTCCCCTAGCCTAATGACAATATTACTACTCATAAACTCGGGTACTCCTACATTTACACCTACCCATTCACTTTCAAGCTCGACCCCCCAATTGACGACGTGATACTTAAAATGTGTAAGACTTATAATATGTGTCTTGGACAAATTGGTCTGGTCGTCTAGAGAGCCGTAACTTGTCTCTGGTTCTTGGCCAATGAGGTCGAGGAAGACTTTACTTTGGATAATTTGATTCTGTTGTTCGTTCCAAAGTATTTTGTTGCAGAATCATTCAGATTTCCAAACGAGGCAAATTCTCCATTCTTTCCGGCCTCGATGAAGAACGAAACTGAGGTTGGATGGAATACTTCATAGCAGCTCATACTGCTAAAATTATCCGTGAGAGGTTCTTGAATTTTCCGGAAAGATGGAACTTAAAACGTAAGTGCAAAAAATATTTTTCCTTGATTTTCCATACCGCCACTATCGACCTTTAATTTTGAAATTTTCCTTCATTTCTTTTTTCAGCCAACCAGTGGAGTCCGATCCATATCAAGAACCTTCACTCATGGGTCGAGAAAATCATATATTCTCACAAAGAGCGGACATGGAAGACGATTTTCAAAGACCGTTGGAAAGCACAGAACCATGGTTCGTACTTTCCAAACTCCCCTTTTTTTTTTTTGTATATGATGTCACGCCTCATTTTAACCGAAGTCGAAATGGTGTATGACATATGAGTGATTCCTGAATGTATTTAAGGAATCACCACCTAATTATTCTAAAAATGAATTAGAACATCTACTTAGCAAAAATATGCTTAAAAATAACTCCAATTAATGGTCTGCAAAATTTAATGAGATTTTGAATAAAAGTTCTTTACTATCCTAAAGAAAAATGAATTAGACATCCTTTAAAATCCACTAACATGCGGTTATCCGATCAAACTTAGGTTTAATATTGTATAAAAGATGCACGTTTTGAAAGCATAAAGTAAAGAAAAGGTGTTTGCAAATATTCATTTGAAATACATTTTTGACAAAAATTGCAGGAGATTCATTCATAAAATGCATAAAAATAGTTTGTTGGAAAAGTGTATGTTGTATATGATATTAGTTTTTGATGAAAAAAAATGTGCGTGTGGCAAAAATATGTGACGAGCCTAAAATAGACTAGCGAAGGGATTTTTCTGATTTTAGAGTTAGCCCTTTCTAAATTATTAATTCTAAGTCTACTTATTCTAACCTATTCTACACATTTCAATATTCATATAAGATTACATATTATAACAAGGGAAATAAAATGACGGAATTAAGAATAAAAATAAAAGAGAGCGATGTAGGACGGAAGATATTGTCATCCGGCCCATTTTGGTTTAGGAATTTCGAAGCCGAGGAATGGTGCAGATCTTCATTATCGTTGTAGTTGTATTGAGTCTCATACCGAGACTCTGATGCATTTAAATAAAGAAGAGAATGATTAGTAGAATTTAATGATTGATAAGACAAGGAATAAAAATGGAACAGTAGCTAAAATCATAATCACATGCTTTCAATTGAATGCGGCTAATTAGTGAAAGTGTTGTTTACTAACCTTCCTAATACATTTAATGGGTTAATACCCTACAGCTTGTTAGGACAAATAAATTACAACATTTTTATACGTAAAGCGAGGCAGGAGATGGAGATATCAAGCTTCCTTCGTTGCAGCCGCCAACTCATAGAGAGGGATTGTATCGCCAATGTTTATCAACAGAAGTGGTCTGCTAATGATATTACCCATTTTAACAACAGTAAAAAATATCATCTCACTCGGCCTTGATACACTAAAATTTCAGTCTGCCAAATAAAAGATAATGTCCAAGGATCGCAAATGACTCCACCTTTTAGACCATAAAAGCTTTTCTCAGGATGCTATCATGAACACATATTTCAAGTTGATAATTTAGACATATGCATACAACTTATCAAAAGGAATAGAAATCTATCCATGGAACAAGCACATTCCATATAACAAACGACATCTAATTTTCTATAGCCAATCGGACAGTAGTAAACATCAATGAGAGGATTTCACTATCCCATATTGCACTCTATTAAGCAAGTGATTTAACGAGCAATTTCGGACCTGGGTTGACTTAAAGCCAATTTATCCAACATCATATTTGAAGTACTAACAGCAAAACAACAACACCAACAACTTAACTAAACATGGTAAACCCAACAGAGAACGCAACAAACACATAAACATAGGAATAAACTAGAGTAGAGAGGAATTTCAATTTACCTTCTGGGGCAGCGAACCGAGGCGTGTTTCGACTCGTGATTCCGCTCAGAGTGGTTATTGTTTAGGCGATTAAGAGGAAACAGAAGCTTAATTATTTTGAGACTTTTTCAAACCAGAAGATGGAAGGTTTTCTTCCTGATTTTTGGCGACGATTTCAAAGTAATGAGAATTTGGTCTTTTGTTCTTGGGTCCTTCAAAACCCAGCTCTCCTTTTTATTTCACACAACCCAAAAGGGTTGCATTTATAGCAAAAATCTCTCACTCAGACCCCAATTTGAATTTCGAAATCCAGAAACAAAAAGGGGGGAAACCTGAAAATAAATGGTGTGAAATGTGATGGGTTTTCACCTTTTCAGGACGGATTTGATGGCATGAGACCCGTTTGGGGTTAATGCATGTTTGTTTGGTGGGTAAAAGGAAGGTGTGAAGGTGATTGGGGTTTGTTTGACGGATAAAGGGATGTGTGAAAGTGATGGGTTGTGGTGATGGTGAAGGGTGATGTGAGAAAGAGAACTGGTGGCAGAGGCGGGCGAGGAAGGGATTTATCCGGCGGGTAAATGGGCGTGAGGGTGACGGGCTGCTGGTTTCGTGGGTGTTCTTGGTGTGAACGATGGGGTTAGGGCAGATGAGTTTAGCTGTCTAATTTGGTTAAAGGGTGTCTGGCTGGGAGATGAAGAAATGAAATTGGGCCGGTTACGGGGGAATTAGGCTGAAATGGAGGAATGGGTTGATTTATGGATAGAATTGATAAATAGGGGGAAATTAACCGTTGAGGATTAAAACATGTTTTTTGTCTAATTAATTCCAAACGTGCACAGACACATAAATTATGATACAAGTGATTTAATATATGTATTTAGTTCAAGTGTAAAAGATATAATATATAATAAAAATGATTAATTCAGTAATTGGAGAAAATATTGTAAGAGAAAATTAATCACTAATATTAATGTCGAAATATTAAAATTATTTTATTTATATTTTAATTACAAAATGTAATACCCGATATTTTAAAATACGCGGTAATTAGTGAAACATTAAAACTTAGCATTTCTGGAGAATTTTCAAGACTGAGAAACATAGTGAAATTAATATAAGATAAAAGGAGGACCTAAATGAAATGTTCAGTAAAAGATGATACAAAATTGGGTGTCAACATATGCGTTTTCACTATCTTCTCGTTTCTTTTATTTTTTCTTTTTAGGTCTCTCGAGGTTCAAATAGCTGAGGCACCAGTGCGCTCGATTCATGATCGGTACTTGATCTGGCGACATCCGTTTGCCGTATCGTTGAAGTATCGAAGAAAAAGAAATCCTCTAAGCCCCCGAAGTCTCTCTCGGCTTCTTCAAAGAGGAAAGGACTTCAGAAGTAGGTGGCTCTTTCAGAGCAAAAAAATACAACAATTCTAGAAGAAATTGGTTCTTAGGAGTAAGAGGCGATAGTTGCCAGCGTCAGGTGTCGTACCAACTTCATCCTTCTGTTGGTGAACAAATACCCATGATCATCGAAGATGATGATCTCGCCCAAATTACACCTTTAATGCTATAACGCGATCATTATCAAATATAGTAACCCAACTAGGTTGAGGAAGAATCCCACAAGGAATACAATGAGAAATTGATCTATTCATGTTCATATAATGGCTTTACTAATTATGTTACACCCCGTAATTCCAGGACATGAATAAGAGAATAGATGCGAGAGCGCAAGACTTGAAAATTGGTACGAAAGAAAGAATTGTTTTTCAGAAGGAAAATCTTCCGAACGTCGGAAAGGAAAAATGTTCGTTGATGGGAATTAGATTCTCAAAATGCATTATTTGAGGAGTATAGAATTTATTATTATTGTGGAAATGTATTTCACAGTTTTGTCACCTAGGGCCCTTTAGAAATTTTCACGTTTATAGGGCCCGCGAGGTTCTGAAATTCTATGGGCGAATGGGAGGCGACACGTGTCACCCTGTAGGCTTGTTCGAAATATGCCAAGGGCAAAATGGTCATTTGACCAAAGTATAGATGACCAAGTCTTGCAGCTAAGAGCTTGAGATAATTGACTAAGTCGAGCCAGCAGCTTGATATTTAAATCTCTTCATCTAAGACCACACAAGTGTTATAATCTTGACCCTCCATTGTTTTATATATACTACACTAGTGCAAGACAAGTTTTCAACACTTAGAAAAAATTAGAGAACTTGAGCTAAGGGAAATGTTGCTCTCGGCTTTGAGGCATTTCCACACAAATTGTTTTTCAATTGTTGTCCAATATTCACAAGACTTTAACCCAAGGTTCCTAGGGGTATTGTAAGGATATCTCAATAGAAAGATCCCGGAAAAACGACGTTTTCACGTTAGTCGCAAGGCGAAAACCTAAGGTGTTCTTCAACTTTGAAGATGGAACTTGAAGAGGAGTTCTTCATGAGCTTCTAAGGAGTGCTTGGAACGGATTGGAACATAAGAAGAGGAGCAAAAAGTTGGTAAGGATCGACTTTTACGCTTGGACATTATTAGGGCTTATTGAGGTAAAATCTTCATCTTCTTAATGTAATTGAAGATTACATGTTATAGTAGTTAAGAAATGAGCATGTGGTATATATATATTGAAGTTTGAAAATATTTGGATCATGTCGACATGTTAAAACCGAAAAATGGTCAAGTTAGCCATTAATGTTGTAATTAATTTGGACGGTAGTTACAATCGTCGCATGTTAAGGAAGAAGGGATTTATAGTTGTTGTAATTGTTATTATGTATATAACATGTTGGTAACAACTTGGATTGAAAAAGGAATTGAAAGGAAATTGATAATTGTTGTGACATTGTAGCCGAATAGGGCTTGGAATTATTGGACAGTTTTATATTGATTGTGGGGCAGAATTTTACACGTCCTATTAGGCGTGTAATCCCCTTTGTATTTGCTGAATTGTTGGGCCTTAAATGTGGCGTTTGGTTATTAATTTTCGGGCCTTGAAAAAGGTGGAAAATGCGTAGAAACAAAGGAAGTCTTTGCCAGATTTTCCGTAGAATAAGAGACTAGCACTTAGTATGATTCTACGTTAAAAAGTGAGAGTTGATAGGCGTGTTATGATTAATATAGGTTGAAGTACTTTGGAGCATTTTGCTCTTGTCGATGTCGTCGCGAGGTATGTGAACCTCTTACTCCTTTTGGCATGATTACATGTATGAAATATCATGTGGTGTTGTTTCATGATTCCTTCTACTCTTAGAAGTTAAGAGGTATGTATGTTGATTTACTCTATGTGAAAGTTATGTCTAAGTTATCCTAAGTTCTTACCAAGTCTTATGGGGGATGTTGGTAAGAGTCGTTAGGAAGTATTTGGAGTCGAGTTGACTTTGCTAATGTCACGACCCGAACCCGTGCCCGTGACTGGTGTCTTACCCCGGGCACCCAAGTAGACATACATCAGAGTAATCAGCGGAACATAAAACAAGACATGATATAATATGAATGAAAGCAGTTTAGCGAGAAAGATTGCCGCCGGCATATATATATAAAAACATGAATCGACGATTCATCCGCTTTTACAAACTCGCCCGCATGATACTCTGACCTCACAGAATGATACGACATGATGGCGGGGCGGGGCCCGCCGTACCACCGAATGTAAGTACTACTACGAGGGGACTATACCGTTGATAAGCCTCGGAAGCGGAGCTTCCCAATGATTGTGACCTATGGCGAGGATCAACGGCGGTGTACCTCTACTGCGGCATGACGCGGCCGAAGGAAGTCGATCTAGCAGTACCAAGTATGTGGCGAAAATCGTAAATGAAATCATAGCGGTCTATATAAAGCAGAGACATGTATGATAACCAAACTACGATTCCTGATAAATAGCGATGATCGTATCAAGTCGAGGACTCACGCTCAAAGTCATCACTCGAATATAACTATGGGTCTCACGCCGCATCAATCGTGCGTGGAATACCTTGCCGGCGTGATCTATGATATAAAAGCACGAGGAACACGTGAACACGGGTCCACGTGTCATAATAAAACCGTCTGGGGTAAATGCGAAGGCATGGCCACTACTAAAAACCACAGTGCAACAAGGTCATAAAGCGTATCATGAGATCTGTCTGGCCGTCGCATGATCAAAGGCGGCCTTTCGCGCGATATCTAATGTGCGCGTCTAGCCACGGAACTTCGCATGACTCGCGTAGGCCACTCGATGGCGCGTGAGGTATTCCTCGCATCGGGTAGCTACTCCCGGCGTAAATCCTGGACTCGCGATCCGCGTAGCGCGTAGACGCGTGACCACGAGGGCGGCTAACACGGAACTCTCGTAGCTCGCGTAGGTTCCACTGGACCGCGTGAGGTATTCTCGAATCATGGTCCCGGACCGCTGAGATATACCGCGTCGGAGGCGACAACCCCGGGATCATGTCGAGGTGAGTGGTACAATACCAACATAACGGCTGATCGTTAAACAACAAAAGCGCGATCGAGAAACCCTTTACACAAACATCACAGATAATAACACGCGTAGCATCCTAACATGTTTACTTATCAAACCAAAGAAAGTATTACAAGGCTATCACAAACCAACACAATCAAGTTTATTCCACAAGGTACTTTCTACTTTATGCTAAATAAGTTGATTTTTATCCCCAAGTACTTAATACATTAACTCTTTAAAAGATCCATTTCTTTCACAAAAGTCACCTGATACGTAGTATAAAAATAGAGTGACTATCTTTTTAAGTAAACCCAAACACTTCCTTTTGTAAAATCAAGTAACCACATTATTTTCCAAACGTTCAAGTTTGCCTAATTTCAATTGCTCAAGTTTCTCAGTTTCGAAAGGTTTCGTAGTTCATAGTTTTAATCCTTTAAAACAATTTGAGAAACATATGTCTTATGTGTGAGTAGGTTATTCTTGCTCATAACAATATTATTAATGCAGCCATGATCTAGGAAATGTAATATCATTTTGTCTCATCTTAGCTTCTATGCAGATGGAGGTTTCTACTGGTTTTAGTAATACTTAATTAGTCAAAACATTTCCCTTTATTAACGCTGCAGTGGTTTGTTCGATACTTATTCTGATTTCCGAAATTAGTAAAACATTATTCCTTTTAAAAACCAAGTACTCATTACTCACGAATGAGGTTGCACACAAAATTCATATTAATTCCTTTAAGTCAAGTCTCTTATATTTTAAGATCAAGTCTCTTAACTTCTAAAATTAATAAACCATTCTTTTTATCACTCTTAAGTCGTTATACCTAACTTCCCATAAAGCTAGTATAACTCTTAAGTTTTTAAAACCAAGTATTACTCTTCTTTAAAAAGATTCTTAATGCTTTTGAAATCTTCAAGATTCTTATTATTGGGCTTAAGTCAAAAGACATTGCCGTACAACTACGTTCGGTTAACACGCGTCGTCTAGTACTATATATATATTCTTTTAAAATATCATGCTCGAGAGGATAGGAAGAATCACGTACCTCGCGACGATTATCGACTATTAGCAAGCGCTCGCGGTATAACATTAGCCTTGCCGCGCTTTCAAGTAGAACATGCTACTCGCGATCTTGACCTATGCGGTTATACAAGTCTATCACTGTCTAGACTACTCGGTAGAATAAATCTAGATACAAGATTCTACGGAAAATTGGGCGTGACTTCCTGCGTCAAACTTGCGATCTCGTAAATACGATTCAATCTTACTTTAATATTCTTACGATGTGATTTGGTTCAAGTCTTATCGTAATATCCTTCTATTACGGTTCAATTCTCTTCTATGAATCTTATATTCATTTCTATACTACTACATTATGTAATTTCCAATTACAATATAAGAACGAGTATTTACCTCGATAAGCCCAAAATTATCCAAGATTGATATCGATCTGAGCAGCGTTTAGCTCTACTCGGGTGCTCGACCGCTCCAAACAACCCTTAGAAGTTCTACACAACTTCTTAATACTTGACCAAGCTGTGAAGATTTTCCTTAGGGTTTCGTTTTTGTAGTGAAGGAAGTATAATAGTATTTACGGGCTTTTAGTATAGGTGTAACCTTGGAATTCTACAAGGTATTTGGGCCAAGGTATTTTGGAATAGTAACAACACTTGGAGAATACTTTTCTACCAAGGGGTATTTATCTGAGACAACTCGAGAGGGGAGGTTTTGTGTCTCGGCGAGGGCCTCTCGAAGGGGAGGGTGCTCTTTTGGACGAGAGCCTACAAGAGGGGAGGATTTTCAAGACTTGAAATCTCTAAGTGTGGATGAAGAAGTCTTGACAAAGGGGGTATTTATAGGCCAACGATGGCGAATCAAGACAAGTGGTGGGCAAGTGGAGGTCAAGATTTGGACAAGTGTTTGTGGGTCCCACTTGCTCATCAACTACACAAAATATCTACAAATATCCTACCAACTCTTTGACCAAAGTCTTAGGCACAAAAAATGTAAAAAACGTGCCTTGTTTCGTCCTTAGGTCATGACTTGAAGGTGACAAGTGTCGCCCTCGTTGGCCCAAAATGTTTCATCTCTCGGAAAAATCCGCAAAAATTAGAAATGACATAGCGTAATTTTCCTTCGAAGTCTTGTAAAGCGTTTAGTCGAGCGATTCTTTTGGTCTGTGAACAATAATTTCGGTCTAGCCTAACTTAAGGCTTAAACTTTTATCGTGCGCCTCGCGTCATACTGGAAATCTGGTATAACATTCTCCCCTCGCCCGAAACATTCGTCCGAATGTTCCTTCAGAATCTCAAAACAAACATGCGCAAGATAGTCGCACTACCATACTTACAAAAACAAACATGCGTACGCCGCAATACAAGCGCAAATACCATCCAGTCGAGGAATCACCTCGTCATTTCAAAGCTCGCGAGGCTAAAAGATACTCGCAGACTTTTCTTTTCAAGCGAAATGATCACTTCTATGTTCTTAACATGCTCGCTTCTTCCGCACTCGTCGTACCGCTTGCGTACACTCGAACTCTTTCTCATAACTTACCACATTTACATTCTGCATCAATTTCAAAAATCTGCAGGTTACTACTGACTTGATCATCATTAAGCGGGAATACTGGATGGATCTCAGATGCTTTTAGAACCTAACAACATGAAAGACCGGACATCTGCCTCTAAGTCGGACGACAAAGCTAACATATAGGCAACGGCCTACTCTTCACATGATCTGAAAGGCCCAAGTAACTCGGGCTAAGTTTCCTCTGTTTCCCAAACTCGTCACACGCTAGGGGTGGTACCTTGAAGACCGCGTCGGCACTGAACTCCAAGCGTCGTCGCCGATTATCCGCGACTTACGTTGACTACGAGTGCGATAACCTCCTGGATAAGCTTCACTATCCACGTCTGCTGAAACAAGTATGAACCAACTATCTGAACGCGCGACCTCGAACCAATCGACGTGACTTACACTTGCCCCTACAAGGCGTCATGGCGACATTCGAATCACGAAATGGTAGCTATTAAAACACTCCCTCAGCGGGAGGCAACCGTCCTCGACTACCGAAATCAAACAACGGCGAGGCGAATCCGATCTTGAGACTGCTGAGTTTCTAACCTGCTGGTAAAACCTCGAGAAAAGAAAGCAGTAGTGGCGGGCTCATTTGCTGTCATAAGGTGAAAGTAGGCACCTCGTGCGACCTTACAACCTTCACGATAAAATATCTCGCGTAACCTCTGTAGAGTAAGCGGTCTTGACTAAAAGACAAGATGGTGACCTCATCGGCCCGACTATTGGTCGACGCATCCACGTACTCGTCGATGGTTAACTAAACTTGGGCCTAACACCCGTGACCCCATCACTGGCGGGACCACGCCGACCTACCCGCAATGCGGGCGCGGTTTGACCCGCAATCGTCCATGACCCGCCATTATCGCGCCAAAACTCTTGTTCCCGATCGGAACAATCTCGCATCAGTCACGAAAACCTAGTAGTCTTCTTAGCTCAACTACCTCTTTCATTTCATACCACTCGGGGACATCACACAAACATATCTCGCGTGTCTTATGCACTCAGATAAGGGTCAAACATAAAAATACATCTTTTACTCGAGATGGCCTTACCTCTAAGGTCTCTGCGTATAAAACTCTAAGGCTCGCACTTTCCCTATCCCCAATCTTACCTTTTAACTAACCATGTTTTCTAATCCTGATTAACACAATCTATCTGAACATAGCACTTAAGATACACTTATCTTATCACATACAATCTCTGAGGGTTAAGGATATACGAATCTCTTTGTTTCACTCCTCTGTCGTTTCAATCAATCCTACCGGTGGGCGATGCAAAACAAGTCGAAGAAGTCGACACTCCATGATGACATCTACCACAACGGCCACACCGGGGTGGGGTGGCCTCCTCAGCTAACAACCCTTCCTCTGCAGGCCAGAATCATGGCCCGATGCAGTAGGTGAGTCCTCACTTGCATCCCTCTACTAGGACATCTTTTCGACCACGTGGCCACGACGGCGCAGTAAAACAAGCACCGTGATAAGGCGACATTCCGGGATGGCGTCGCCTGTAATGAATCACGAGGAAAAGCGAATCGGTGTTGGAACTCGTATATTTGTGAACGAAGCCACGGAGCTCGACCAACTCGGCATACAGAGCGTCACGAACCTGCGGAGGACCACTCTGCACTGGTGGTTGTGCATATCTAATCTGCTGCTGAGGCGGTTGCCTTGAAAGTTACCAAAGGATCCTGCCGATCGGGCCCTTTTCGGCTGTCCTTTATTAATCTGTCGATCTCTACGTTTCTCGACTGCTTGTGCAAGCGTACGAGCCATGCTCGGCTTTGATGAAGAGCTACTCTTGCGACCTCTCTTAGATGGTCATCAGACCGTGATAAATCGGTACATAATATACTCTCTGGTAGCTACGTCCTTAGCTAATGTGAGTCGTATTTTGCAATCAATACTTTCCATTCTTGGTCGTAGGCGAAGGTTCAAATATCATGGCGCGGAGGCTAGCTGCTTTGTGCTAAACTCGATGAAATGGCGGCGTCGCGAACTCCCGAATGAAGCACCGCGGTGATGATTGGGCACGTGCCTCGTAACCTCGTGCTCTACTCGCGGCTCCGCGGTGCCTTGCCGCCATGGGCGGGCTGCCTGCGGAGGCATAGCAGTGCGGGAAGGAATTACGTTAGAGGTCGACTTATAACACAACTCTAAGGCACGATCTCGAGTGAGAAGAATGAAATAAATCCTAAATATCCTATAGCCTCACGATTATTGGTGTAGTGCACAACACACCGATAATCGAACTACTAGATACGATGCGTAGACACTTTCCTAGGATTAAGCGCTCGATACCACTTTTGTCACGACCGAACCGGGCGTGGTAGTGCCTACCGGGCACCCAGTAGACATCGAGTGTCAGTGGAACATAAAACAAGACATGATATAATATGAATGAAAGCAGTTTAAGCGAGAAAGATTGCTGTTATACCGTATTTCAGTATATGCGTGGGGCGTGCGTAGAAAAGTTTGAACTTTAAAGTTGGCTTGGGCCGAATTATTTTTGTGCCTGACACCCGATTAGAGTCGTTTTTGGCGAAGCGTTTTACCTGACTTGCGAAGGAAAATTCCGGCTATGTCATTTCAATTTTTGCGGATTTTTAGAGATGAAATATTTTGGACCAACAAGAGGCGACACTTGGCACCCTCATTGGTGGAAGTTGGGGCGGTAAAGTGGGCGAATTGGTTGGCACTTTTTGTCGAGGAGTTGGTAGGATATTTTTGTGTAGTAGATAGAATGGACACTTGCCTAAATCCTCACTACACTTGCCTTGCACTTGGCATCATCTTGGCCGTTGATTGGCCATTGCTTGACCTATAAATACCCCACTTTGAAGACTTATTCATCCTAAAATAATTTCTAAGTCTAGAAATCCTCCTCCCTCCTTGTTGGTTTCGTCCCCCTCCCTTTCGAGAAGGCCTTGGCGAGAGTACCTGTGCCACTCCTGAGGCCTTGGCAGAGGTACACCCTCCTAGTGGTATGGTAGTGGGGTACCCACTACATGAGTTGTTTCGTAGAATACACCCAGCATAGTAGAAATACTCTCTAAATATTGTTACTATACCAAAATACCTTGGCCTAATACCTTGTAGTATTCAAGGTTATACCTATCTGAAAAGCCAGAAATACTACTATACTTCCCTTGGTCACAAAACGAAACCCTAAGGAAAATCTCCATAGTTAGTTGGAGTATTAAGTAGAAGTTGGTTAGAACTTCTAAGGGTGGTTTGGAGCGGGTTGGAGCGCACGGGGTTGGAGCTAAACGTTGCTCAGGAGCGACATTAAACTTGAATAATTTTGGGCTTATCGAGGTAAATATCTTGTCCCCCTATTGTAATTGGAAATTACATGTTGTAGGAATATATAGTTGAAGTATACTATTTATAGAACTTAACGTAGTTTATTGGCAATGTCTTTGGACTTAAGCCTGAATTTAAAGAAGAGAATTAAACTGTACTTACATAGGATTTGTTTTTCTGATGGCTTGTGTAGCTTAACGGGTAGGGAAGTCTTGCAGATTTTCCGTAAATAGAGAACCTACTGAATATTCTGCAGAGTAGTCTAGACTTTGATAGACTCGTATAACCTTAATAGGTTGAATGTACTGTGAGTAGCATGTGCTACTTAAAAGGTGGACAAGGCTAGCCGGGTTATAGCCGTGGAGCGTTTTGCTAATAGTCGGTAAATCGTCGCGAGGTATGTGATTCTTCCTATACCCTTGAGCATGATATTTTAAAGTATATATATATAGTGCGGTGAGCGTCGTGTGTTAATGACGTAGTTTATTGGCAATGTCCTTCGACTTAAGCCTGAATAATAAAGAATCTGAAGTATTTCAAAGAAATAAGAAACCTTTTTGAAAGAAGAGTAATACTTGGTTTTAAAAGCTTAAGAGTTATACTAGCTTTATGGGAAGTTAGGTATAACGGCTAAGAAGATAAAGCGAATGATTTATTAATTTTAGAAGTAAAGAGACTTAATCTTAATGATAAGAGACTTGACTTAGTTAAATTAATATGAGTTTTGTTAAAAGTGTGAAACCTCATTCGTGAGTAATGAGTACTTGGTTTTCAAAAGGAATAATATTTTCTTGATTTGGAAATCGAATAAGTATCGAACAAACCAACTGTGGCGCTAATAAAGGAAATGTCTTGAATAATGAAGTATTAAAACCGATAGAAACCTCCATCTGCATAGAAGCTAAGATGAGACAAAATGAGATTACATTTCTAGATCATGTTCTTTGTAATAAGATTGTTATAAGCAAGAATAACCTACTCACATATAAGATATATGTTTCTCAAATCATTTTAAAGGAGAATTATTTTCTTAAGTGATTAAGACTATGAACTACGTAACCTTTCGAAAAAGAGAAACTTGAGTATTTGAAATTAGGCAAACTTGAACGTTTGGAAAGAATGTTGTTACTTGATTTTGCTAAAAGAAGTATTTTGATTTACTTGAAGATAGTAACTCTATTTTTATACTACGGGTATTGTGTGACTTTTGTGAAAAGCAGATCTTTTAAAGAGTTAATGTATGAAGTACTTTGGGGATAAAACGACCTTGTTAAACATATAGTAGAAAGTACCTTGGGTGTATAACTTGATTGTTTTGGTTTGTGATAGCCTTGTAATACTTTCTTGTTAATTTGATAAGTAAACATGCTAGGATGCTACGTGTGTTAGTATCTTGTGATGTTTGTGTAAAGTGGTTTTCCTTGATTGCGCTTAAGTTGTTTAAACTATCGGCCGTTATGTTGGTATTGTACCACTCGCCTTGACATATTAGGAGGTTAAGGCGCCTCCGTGCGGGAGTAGACTTCGGCGGTCTGTGTGACCTATGATTCGAGAATACCTCATGCGGGTCGGGGCTATGCGGGCTACGAGAGTTCGAGTTAGTGTGCGGCCTTTATGGTCATGCGGTCTATGTGGCCGTGCGGTGCGAAGTCGAGCGGATGCAGGAGTAGCTACCTCGATGCGGGAATACCTCATGCGGGCCTATGAGATTGGCCTATCGCGAACAGTGGAGAGTTCGAGGGCTGAAGCGCGCATTAGATCTGCGGGCGAGTGGCGGCTTTGATCATGTGACGATGCAGGCAGATCTCATGTCTGATTTATGACTTTGTTAATCTTGTAGGTTTTAGTAGTCGGCTATGCCCGTCTTACCGTGCGGTGTTATGATAACCTGGTGGGACACGGTGTTCATGTGTATTCCTTGGTGCTTTTATATATCATAGGCTGGCGATGAGAAGACATTCCACGGGCATGATTGATGTTGTGGGCGTGAGACCCATAGTTGTATTTGAGTGATGACTTTGAGGCGTGAGTCACGACTTGACATATCGCTTATTGTGTGAGCGTAGTTTGGTTATCATACATGTCTCTGTTTTATATAAACTATGATTTCATTCTGATATTTTGATTTCACATACTTGGTACATTGTCTTGACCTCGCCCGAGTGCGTTCATGCAGCGGTAAGTACGCGATCGTTGATCCTAGCTCTCGAGTCGCGATTCAGCGTTTGGGAAGCTCCGTTTCTCGGAGGCTTATCGGTGGTATAGTCCCTATCGTTGTAGGTACTTACATTCGGGGTATGGCGGGGCCTGTCCGCCATTGTTGTCATATCATTCTTAGAAGTGCATGTAATGCGATGTGGCGAGTTGTAATGGGATGTAGCTATTGATTTTAAAGTTGATTTATAAATGCGAAAGGCAACTTTCTCAGTTATTGTTTCATATTTCTTGGTATTTCATGTATTGTTTTATATTATTGATTACTACGATGTTGTATCACTATGGTGCGAGGTAAGGCACGATCCGGGCAGGTTGGTCGTGACAAAAGTGGTATCGAGCGATTAATCCTCGAAAAGTGTCTGAGCCGTATCTAGTAAGTCTTGATTATCGGTGTGTTGTGCGCACCAATGTCGAGGAGGCTATAGGATACTTAGGATTGGTTTCCATTCTTCTCACTCGAGATCGTGCCTTAGAGTGTGTTGTAAGTTGGACCTCTAACGTATTTCTTCCCTTGCTCGTTATGCCTCGCGTAGGCAAACCGAGCCCGAGAGGCAAAGCGTGAGGAGGCTGCAGTAAGTTCGGAGGGTTACGAGCGAGCCCAATCATCACAGGGTGGTGTTTCATTCGGGAGTTATGCTCGTCGCGGCCCAGTGAGTTTATACAGTGGCGGCGATGCTGCTGCGACCATGATATATGAACCTTGATTCCACGGCCGGAGCGAGAATATAGATTGCAAAGCGACCATTACTAGTATGAATTTGGCTACCGAGAGTATACCGATGTCTGCGAGTCTTGATGACTATCTAAGAAGGTTGAGCAAGTAATTCTTGATTAGGCTTGAGCATGGCACGTATGCGGGCTTATGCGCGGCGAGCCAAGCGTAGAGATCGGCGGGTTAACGAAGGGCGAAGAGGGCGAGCAATGAGGTCGCTGGTAACTTTGGCGAGACCTCGCGGCCAGATTAGATTACGCACGTCCGCGGTCTGCGAGAGGTCCGCGAGGTTCGGGGCGTTCGGGGTATGCGAGAGTTGGTCGAGCTCGAGCTTAGGTTCACGGCTACGAAGGTTCGGCCAGTATTGATTCTTCGATGTTGCGATGTGAGCGTCGTCGGGAATGTCGTCTTTTAGTTGGTACTTGTTGTACTACGGCCGTCGGTCGATGTCGAAAGGGTGTCTAGTAGGAGGACTTAGCCTTTAGGATCGGTGGGTAGTTCGTCACGCCTTAGCTATCGCCCTACGAGTAGATTTGATTAGACGACTAAGGGAGCGGCGATGGGTCGGTATATCCTTAACCTCGAGAGATCGGTATGTGTGATAAGATGGGTATATCATAAGTGCTATGTTCGATAGCGGTGTGTTAGTTGTGATTAGAAATCATGGTTAATGCAGGGAAAGATTGGGGATAGGAAAAGTGTGAACCTTAGAATGTTATACGTAGAGACCTTAGAGGTAAGGCCGTCTCGGGTAAAGATGTATTGTTATGTTTGATCCTTATCGGAGTGCATAGTGCGTGAGATATGTTGTATGATAAGTCACGAGTAGTGTGGAAGGAAGAGGGTAGTTGAGCTAAGAAGACGCTAGGTTTTCGTAACATGGATTAGTGAGATTGTTCGGATCGGGAGCAAGTGTTGTCTGCGAGTGGGTCGGGTTGAGGCCATGCAGGTCAACCGCGACTGTTTTATGGTGGGGTCGGTTTGTGGTGGTCCGCGGTGGTAGGTCACGAGGGTGTTAGGCCAAGTTTAGTTAACCATCGTACAATTCGTGGATCGTTGACGATGAGTCGGGCGATGGGTCAGCCCGTCGTGTCTTTCGATCAGGCGTTTACTCGTGAGAGGTTATGCGAGATGGTTATATCGGGAAGGTTGTAAGGCTGCGCGGGTGCCTACTTTCACCTTATGTCGATAGTGGAGCCAGTTCTGTTTCTTTTACGGAAGTTTTACGAGCGAGGTTAGGAACTGGTGAGTCTCAGTGTCGTATTAAATCCTCGAGCCGATGTTTTGATTTGAGGGTAGTGAGGATTGTTGTCTCTGTTGAGGAAGTGTTTTAGCTACCATTTGTGTTCGGTTTTGCCTTATGAAGCCTTAGGCGGAAGTGTAAGTTCTTGGTCGATTGGTTCGATGTTGGCGAGTTCGGATGGTTGGTTCATCGGTTTGTGAGAATGTGGCTAGGGTGTGACGAGTTTTGGAAGGCGAGAAGAAACTTGCTTTGAGGTACTCGGGCCTTCCGGATCATGTGAAGAATAGGAGTTGCCTATAAGTTAGCATTAGTCCGAGCGTAGGAAGCGTTATGTCGATCTTTCGTGTTGTTATGTTCGAGAAAGTATCGGAGAGCCGTCAGTGTTCGATTAATGATGACCAAGTTAGAGATAGTAACCCGAGTTTTGGAAAGCGATGCGAGGAATGTGGTAAGTTATGAGAAAGAGTTTGAGTGTACGAGAAAGTGCGGCAGTAAGGGAAGAAGCGAGCATGTGTTAAGAACATAGGTGTGGTCTTTTCTTTTGTAAGGAGAAGGTGCGAAAGAAGTATATTTTAGACCTCGGGTAAGGGCTTTTGTGATGTTAGAAGTGTTTCCTCGTGGACTTGGATGTAAGTATTTGCGCGGTGTTTACGTGGCGGTGTGGCGAGATTGTTCACGTAAGTATAGTAGTGAAGACTATCTTGGCGCCGCGTTTGTTTTGAGACTTTGAAGGAACATTGGGCGAATGTTTCTAAAGGGAGAATGTTATACCGTATTTCAGTATGCGTGGGGCGTGCGTGAAAAGTTTGAACTTTAAAGTTGGCTTGGGCCGAATTATTTTTGTGCCTGACACCGATTAGAGTCGTTTTTCGTGAAGCGTTTCTGACTTGTGAAGGGAAAATTCGGCTATGTCATTTCCAATTTTGCGGATTTTTACGAGAGCGAAACATTTTGCACCAACAAGAGGGCGACACTTGGCACCCTCTCATTGGTGGAAGTTGGGGCGGTAAAGTGGACGAATTGGTTGGCCTTTTTGTCAAGGAGTTGGTAGGATATTTTTGTGTAGTAGATAGAATGGACACTTGCCTAAATCCTCACCCTACACTTGCCTTGCACTTGGCATCATCTTGGCCATTGATTGGCCATTGCTTGACCTATAAATACCCCCATTTGAAGACTTATTCATCCTAAAATAATTTCTAAGTCTAGAAATCCTCCCTCCCTCCTTGTTGGTTTCGTCCCTCCCCTTTCGAAGGCCTTGGCAGAGGTACCCCACTCCTGAGGCCTTGGTAGAAGTGCCCCCTCACAGTGGTATGGTAGTGGGTACCCACCTGAGTTGTTTTAGTAGAATACACCTTGGTAGAAATACTCTCAAATATTGTTACTATGCCAAAATACCTTGGCGTAATACCTTGTAGTATGCGAGGTTATACTATCTGAAAAGCCAGAAATACTACTATACTTCCCTTGGTCACAAAGCGAAACCAGGAAAATCTCCATAGTTAGTTGGAGTATTAAGTAGAAGTTGGTTAGAACTTCTAAGGGTGGTTTGGAGGCGGGTTGGGCCGGGGTTGGAGCTAAGCGTTGCGGAGCTGACGTTAAACTTGGATAATTTTGGGCTTATCGAGGTAAATATCTTGTCCCTATTGTAATTGGAAATTACATGTTGTAGGAATATATAGTTGAAGTATACTATATATAGAACTGAGCGTAGTTTATTGGCAATGTCTTTGGACTTAAGCACGAATTTAAAGAAGAGAATTAAAGCGTACTTACATGGAATTTGTTTCTGATGAAGTGTAGCTTAACGGGTAGGAAGTCTTTGCGATTTTAAAATAAATAGAGAACCTCTGAATATTACTGCAGTAGTCTAGACTTTGATAGACTCGTATAACCTTTATAGGTTAGATATCTGTGAGTAACATGTGCTACTTAAAAGGTGGACAAGGCTAGGGGTTATAGCCGTAGGCGTTTTGCTAATAGTCGAAATGTCGTTGCGGTATGTGATTCTTCCTATACTGAGCATGATATTTTAAAAGTATATATTTATGATACGGTAGGCGTGCGTGTGTTAGCGAACGTAGTTTATTGTGATGTCCTTGACTTAAGCTGAATAATAAAGAATCGAAGTATTTCAAAGAAATAAGAAACCTTTTGAAAGAAGAGTAATACTTGGTTTTAAAAGCTTAAGAGTTATACTAGCTTTATGGGAAGTTAGGTATAACGGCAAGAGAGATAAAGCGAATGATTTATTAATTTTAGAAGTAAAGAGACTTAATCTTAATGATAAGAGACTTGACTTGGTTAAATTAATATGAGTTTTGTTAAAAAGTGTGAAACCTCATTCGTGAGTAATGAGTACTTGGTTTTCAAAGGAATAATGTTTCTTGATTTGAAATCGAGAATAAGTATCGAACAAACCAACTGCGCTAATAAAGAAATGTCTTGAATAATGAAGTATTAAAACCGGTAGAAACCTCCATCTGCATAGAAGCTAAGATGAGACAAAATGAGATTACATTTCTAGATCATGGTCTTTGTAATAAGATTGTTATAAACAAGAATAACCTACTCATATAAGATATATGTTTCTCAAATCATTTTAAAGGAGAATTATTTTCTTAAGTGATTAAGACTATGAACTACGTAACCTTTGAAAAGAAACTTGAGTATTTGAAATTAGGCAAACTTGAGCGTTTGAAAAAGAATGTTGTTACTTGATTTTGCTAAAAGAAGTATTTTGATTTACTTGAAGATAGTAACTCTATTTTTATACTACGTATTGTGTGACTTTTGTGAAAAGCAGATCTTTTAAAGAGTTAATGTATGAAGTACTTTGGGGATAAAAACCGACCTTGTTAAACATATAGTAGAAAGTACCTTGGGTGTATAACTTGATTGTTTTGGTTTGTGATAGCCTTGTAATACTTTCTTGTTAATTTGATAAGTAAACATGCTAGGATGCTACGTGTGTTAGTATCTTGTGATGTTTGTGTAAAGTGGTTTCCTGATTGCGCTTAAGTTGTTTAAACTATCGGTAGTTATGTTGGTATTGTACCACTCACCTTAATTCGGAGGTTAAGCTGCCTCCGATGCGGGGTGAACTGGGCGGTAGTGCGTGTGACCTATGATTGAGAATACCTAAATGCGGGTCGGGGCCTATCTTGAACTGAGAGTTCGAGTTAGTGTGCGGCCTTTATGGTCATGCGGTCTATGTGGCCATGCGGACTGCGAAGTCCATGCGGCTGCCGGGTCGTAGCTACCATCGATCCCGGGAATACCTCATGCGGGCCTATGAGATTGGCCTATCACGGAACATCGGAGAGTTCGGCTGAAACGCGCATTAGATCTGCGGTAGTGGCGGCTTTGATCATGTGGCGGTGCAGGCGGATCTCGTGATCTGATTTATGACTTTGTTAGTCTTGTAGGTTTTAGTAGTGGCTATGCCTTCGTACTTACCGTGCGGTGTTATGATGACACGGTGGGACACGGTGTTCATGTGTATTCCTTGGTGATTTTATATATCATAGTCTGCCGGCAGTGAGTAAGGCATTCCACGGGCATGATTGATGTTGTGGGCGTGAGACCCTTAGTTGTATTTGAGTGATGACTTTGAGGCGTGAGTCCACGACTTGACATATTGCTTATTTATTGTGGCGTAGTTTGGTTATCATACATGTCTCTTTTATATAAAGCTATGATTTCATTCTGATATTTTGATTTCACATACTTGGTATCATTGTCTTGACCTCGCTTGAAGGCTGCGTTCATCTGCCGCGGTAAGTACGCGATCGTTGATCCTTGCTCGAGGTTGATTCGTTTGGGAAGCTCCGTTTCTCGGAGGCTTATCGGTGGTATAGTCCTGTCGTTGTAGGTACTTACGTTCGGGGTATGGCGGGCCTGTCCGCCATTGTTATCATATCATTCTTAAGTGCATGAAATCTTGATGTGGCGAGTTGTAATGGGATATAGCATTCGATTTAAAGTTGATTTATAAATGCGAAAGGCAACTTTTCTCGAATTATTGTTTCATATTTCATGGTATTTCATGTATTGTTTTATATTATTGATTACTGCGATGTTGTATCACTAGGGTGCGGGTAAGGCACGATCACGGGCGAGGTTGGTCGTGACATTGCTCCCGGCATATATATAAAAACATGAATCGAAACGATTACATCATTTTACAAACTCTTCCCGCAGCGATTTTCTGACTTCAAGAATGCGACAGCGATGGCGGGACAGAGACCCGCCATACCGCGATGAGTACCTACTACGGCGAGGACTATACCGTTGATAAGCCTCGGAACCGGAGCTTTTCAAGCGAATCCTGACCTATGGCGGATCGGCGGCGATCTCGCTGGTGTATGAAACGCGACCCGGAAACGACCCAGTATGTGAAATGAAAATGCAGCAATGAAATCATAGCGATCTATATAAAGCGAGACGTATGATAACCAAACTACGATTCCTGATAAATAGCGATAATGTCAGTCGGACTCGCGCTCAAAGTCATCACTCAAACTATGGGTCTCACGCCCACAACATCAATCATGCGCGTGAATACGCCCTGCTATGGCGATCCTATGATATAAAAGCACCAAGGAACACACATGAACACCGATTCCCTGTCATAATAAAACCGTGCGGGGTAAATGCGCGAAGCATAATACAAAACGCGTACCAACAAGGTCATAAAGCGTATCATGAGATCTGTCAAATCGCATGATCAAACGGCCGCGCGCTCGCTAAGATCTAATGTCGCGGCGTCTAGCGGAACTCGCAGCTTCCGCATAGGCCACTCGATGGCCGTGAGGTATTCCTCGCATCGGTAGCTCTCCCGGCGTCGATCTGAACTCGCGATCGCGTGGCCATCGCGCATGACCACAGCGCTGGCACGGAACTCGTAGCTCGCGCGAGGTCCCGGACCCGCGTGAGGTATTCTCGAATCATGGTCCTGCATCGCTGAGATATACCGCGTCGGAGTAGCGACTTCCCGGATCATGTCAGGTGGTGGTACAATACCAACATAACGGCTGATCGTTAAACAACATAAGCGATCGAGGAAACCCACACAAACATCACAAGATAATAACACACGTAGCATCCTAACATGTTTACTTATCAAACCAACAAGAAAGTATTACAAGGCTATCACAACCAACACAATCAAGTTTATTCACACAAGGTACTTTCTTTTATGCTAAATAAGTTCGGATTTTTATCCCCAAGTACTTCATACATTAACTCTTTTAAAAGATCCATTTCTTTCACAAAAGTCACACAATACAGTAGTATAAAAATAGAGTGACTATCTTTTTAAGTAAACCAAACACTTCCTTTTGTAAAATCAAGTAACTACATTATTTTCCAAGCGTTCAAGTTTGCCTAATTTCAATTGCTCGAGTTTCTCGGTTTGAAAGGTTTAAGTAGTTCATAGTTTTAATCCTTTAAAACAATTTGAGAAACATATGTCTTATGTGTGAGTAGTTATTCTTGTTCATAACAATATTATTAATGCGACATGATCTAGAAATGTAATATCATTTTGTCTCATCTTAGCTTCACATGCATTCTAGGTTACCGGTTTTAGTAATACTTAATTAGTCAAAACATTTCCACTTTATTAACGCGAGTGGTTTGTTCGTTCGATACTTATTCGATTTCGAAAATCAATAAAACATTATTCCTTTTAAAACCAAGTACTCATTACTCACGAATGAGTTGCACCACAAAATTCATATTAATTCCTTTAGTCAAGTCTCTTATCTTTTAAGATCAAGTCTCTTAACTTCTAAAATTAATAAATCATTCTTTTATCACTCTTAAGTCGTTATACCTAACTTCCCATAAAGCTAGTATAACTCTTAAGTTTTAAAACAGTAAGTATTACTCTTCTTTAAAAAAGATTCTTAATCTTTTTGAAATACTTCAAGATTATTATTATTGCTTAAGTCAAAAGACATTGCCGCACTACGTTCGGTTAACACTACGTCAACCGTATCTATATATATTCTTTTAAAATATCATGCTCAATAGATAGGAAGAATCACATACCTCGCGACGATTATCGACTATTAGCAAAACGCTATGTAACTTAAGCCTTGCCCACCTTTCAAGAAACATGCTACTCGTGATTTCAACCTATAACGGTTATACAAGTCTATCACTGTCTAGACTACCGTTAGAATAAATCTAGATACAAGATTCTACGGAAAATTGGGCAAGACTTCCCTACCACAAACTTCACAAGTTTGTAAATCTTGTTCAATCTTCTACTTTAATATTCTTACGATGTGATTTGGTTCAAGTCTTATACGTAATATCCTTCTATTACGATTCAATTCTCTTCTATGAATCTTATATTCATTTCTATACTACTACAGTATGTAATTTCCAATTACAATATAAGGAAGTATTTACGATAAGCCCAAAATTATCCAAGATTCATGTCGATCTGAGCAACGTTTAGCTCCTACTCGGTGCTCCAACCACTCCAAACAACCCTTAGAAGTTCTACACAACTTCTTCTTAATACTTCAACCAGCTGTGAAGATTTTCCTTGTTTCGTTTTTGTGGATCAAGGGAAGTATAATAGTATTCGGGCTTTTAGTATAGGTGTAACCTTGAATACTACAAGGTATTTGGGCCAAGGTATTTGGAATAGTAACAACACTTGGAGAATACTTTTCGACCAAGGGGGGGGTATTTATACGAGACAACCCAAGAGAGAGGAAGAGGTTTTGTGTCTCGGCAGGGCCTCTCAAAGGGGAGGTGCTCTTTTGAGAGCTTCAAGAGGGGGATTTTCAAGACTTGAAATCTCTAAGTGTGGATGAAGAAGTCTTCAACAAAGGGGTATTTATAGGCCAACCAATGGCGAATCAGACAAGTGGTGGGCAAGTGGAGGGTCAAGATTTGGACAAGTGTTTGTGGGTCCCACTTGCTCATCAACTACACAAAATATCTACAAATATCCTACCAACTCTTTGACCAAAGTCTTAGGCACAAAAAATGTAAAAAACGTGCCTTGTTTCGTCTTGTCCATGACTTGAGGTGACAAGTGTCGCCTCTCGTTGTCCAAAATATTTCATCTCTAAAAATCCGCAAAATTAGAAATGACATAGCCGTAATTTTCCTTCGCAAGTCTTGTAAAGCGTTTCGTCGAAAAGCGATTCTTTCTTGTGAACAATAATTTTCGGTCCTAGCCTAACTTAAGGCTTAAACTTTTATACGTACGCCCTCACGTACATACTCTGGAAATACGGGGTATAACAGCTAATTTACTGCACGAATGAGAATAAGTATCGAACAAGTCATTGCAGCGTTAATAAAAGAAAATGTATCGACAATCAATTATATTAAAATGAGTAGAATTCTCCATCTACATAGAAACTAAGATAAGACAAAATTGTATTACATTTTCTAGATCATGGCTGCTTTAATAAGATCGTTATAAATAAGTATAACCTATTCACAACGCATAAAAGTATATGTTACTTAATAGTAAAGAGTTTACTTTATGAAGTTTTAAGATCATGAATCTTGAATTCTTAAAAGGTTAAGAGACTTTATTTTTAAAGTTAAGAGACTTGAAATTCTAAGTTAAAGAGACTTGATATTCTAAGTTAAGAAACTTGATTTCTAAAGTTAAGAGACTTGAAGTATTTTGAAAGTTATGTAACTTGATTTGAAAGTATAAGTCTCTTGGTTATAAAAAAGAAAAATGTAAGTGTCTAAAGCATAAAGTTAGTATAACGACTTTATAGGAAGTTGGTTATAATAGCTTTATGGAAAGATGAAAGAATGGTTTACTCTAGTGATGTAAATAAGGATAAATTACTTGAAATGAAGAAAGGCAAATTGATTTGAAGGCATCAATTGTTTAAAGTTTTAAAGAAAGAACTCACTTGATTTAGAAGTCTAATAAATGTATTTCTAAAAGGTATTGTGACTTGTCTTGAAAAGTAGATATGACTTGATACTACGGTTATTAGTATCTTGGGGTTTTATATGAAAAGGAGTCTTTTGAAAAGAATGGAAGTACGTAGTACTTTGGGTTAAATTCCCGGATTTTTATGTGAAACGAAAAGTGTCTTGAGTATATAAAATGAAAGTCTAAAGATTTAATGAACTTGCCTATGCTTGCTTGTGATAGCCTTGAGTGCAAGTATTATATGTTTACGCTGCCGTGACTCTCAATTGGAGGGTCGGCTGTCTTTTTGTGAATTTACTTGGACGTATCGACAGTGACGGAGGCTTCCACGGGTATGCTTCCATTGTGATTGATCCTTGGACATTCTTATACGATGTGGGATTCCGGGGCATGCGATCAGGATGTGGGTTAGATTCTCGAATTGTTTTTATTACTCCTTGGACATGCTTATACGATGAGGGATTTAGGGCTCATGCGACCAGGAGGCGGGTTAGATTCTCGGATTTGTTTTATTACCCCATGATCATGCTTATACGATGAGGGATTTCGGGGCATACGACCATGTTATATACGATTATTACTCCATGGACTAGCTCCCCATGAAGACATGTACCCGAGATGAGGGATCCACAGGCATGTTATATACGATTATTACCCCATGGATTAGCTCTCCATGAAGTCATGTACCCGAGATGAGGGATTCCACGGGCATGAGATATAGATATATATATATATATATTGTATATGTCGCTGTTAGCAGTGGTGGGATGCTGGCGCGTCACATGGTTATATTTTACTTATGGTATCGGTGACGGGGATTCCACAGGCGAGATATATATGTATTGTATATGTACGCCGGTGGTGAGGTGGATGCCAGGCGCGTCACGTGGTTATATTTACACTTATGGTATCGGCGGATGGGGATTCCACGGGCGGAGATGTATATGTATCGCGAGTGGTGGGATGCCACAGGCGCGTCACATGGTTATATTTTACACTTATGGTTGTCGGCAGTGATGGGGGATTCCACGGGCACGCTTTGATATTTGTGGGCTTGAGATCCTTACTAGACTATGTGATGATATTTGAGGGCTTGTGTCCGTAGCCCGGTGTGACTATTGTTCATGTGTTGAAATAGTCTTTAAAAGGTAAAACTTACTTTCATTACTTTCACTTTGGCAACACACTGATGCACTTATTATTTTGGTTATCATACATGTCTCCGTACTTTATATGATTATGATTTCATTACGTGATATTTTGATTTCACATGGTACATATTTCAGATCGACCTCGTGGTGCGTTCATGCGCAGTTGAGGTACATAGCTTCTTTGATCCTCATTCTTAGGATCCTGCTCATTTGGTTGGAAAGCTCCATTATTTGGAGGCTTTGTATTTTGATATTCCACGAGGTTATAGATTTATGTACATTCAGGTATGGCGGGGCCTGTCTCCACATTGTTATGTCAAGAATTTTAGAGGTTTGTAGTCATATCTTGTGGATTGGGTTGTGTAAAGAAAAGAAGAAGAAAAAAAGGTAACTGCTTTTTGGGTTACGTGTATATTTTTGGAAGGTGGCCTTATCATTGCCAGCTGTTATTTATTTCTGTTAAGTTTATGTATGTTCGTGATTATCTCGATGTATACTGCAGGGTGCCCGTAGGGCACGATGCGCGCGAGTCGGTCGTGACAAAGTGGTATCAGAGCAGATAGTCCTCAGAAAGTGTCTACAGACCGTGTCTAGTAGAGTCTTGATTATCGGTGTGTTGTGCACCACATCTATAATCAGGAGGCTGCAGGACATTTATGAACACTCGTTAAATACCCTTAGTTAATTCCCTTCTAATTATAGTTGGGAATCATTAAATGAGGATTAAATCCCCAAGTTCTAATCAACATACCTCTTTCCTAGACTTTAGTCTTCTTTATCAAGTTTGACTAGAGACAATAGTAAAATAAAAAAGATGTTTCTACCAACTCTTAAACATTAAGAGTGGGGGTAGTTGAATCTCACATTAATAAACTTTTTCATGGTTTACAAACAACCCCAACTACCACATTTCATTATTTTATCAAAACACCAACCTATATCTATCCACTCATATCAAATAATAAATACACACAAACATGTGTTTCACAAAATTAACAACCCCTCATATTTTCCAAAACAAAAGTACAAGAGTGCAACTCTACTATCAATGATCCCATGAACATCAAGCATCAAGACGTGTCTAGACGCTACTAGTAACTAGATGCATCGATATATTCAACTAGAGGAACTTTCATTTCACAAGATTCATGCAATTCAATGTGTCCTCACAACAAAGAAGTCTCAAACTCACTCCAAGATTTGTTTTTCAAAACAAGGGACCAACAAGATCACTCTAAAAGTTTTAAAAACATGTGTTTTTGTCAATGCATAAAATAAGATAAAGAACAAGGACAAAAAGTATGAGGGTCTCCCTGAGACACACTAAGCGCTTGATATGTCGTGGAATTATGGTACATTTGACACTTATACTATAAGTTTTACTTGTTTTTAATCAAGTTTGTGTCGTTTTGATGTATTTTATTTATGTTTCAGGTAATTAGCAATCGGAAAGCGAAAACTGGAAAAATAAAGTAATGTTCCCCAATTTTAGAGATTGTACGGACCATCAAATTTTGACATGACACCCATTTTAAAATTGCAGAACCGGACTGTGGTCCACAAAAGGGTCCATCTCACCATAATTTTTCGCAAAAACTCACAAGTTCACTTTGTAATTCTGCGGACCAAAGTACGGTCCGCAGTTCTGGAATGCCCGTAGTTAGGATTGCAGTTCCTCATATTTTGGATATCAATTTTCCAATTCTCTGTGGAATTTTGTGATCCATTGTGCGGTTCGCAGCACAATGGTCTCTCTTTCACTTTTGATTTATTTTGCACATTTTTCCATATCTCCTCCCCATTTTTCCTGTGTTTCTATATCCTATACACTTAACAAACAATCAAACACACAAGTGAACAGAAAATTAAAGAAAACAAAGTAAAAATATTGGGTTGCCTTCCATTAGCTCTTGATTTAACGTCGTGGCACGACGAATGTTACCATAAATTCTTCAAGGTTCATGTACGGTGATGATTGTGTTCACCCTATGTGTCACGCCCCGAACCCCGGGCCCGTGACTGGTGCCCTACCTGGGCACCCTTCTACCTTAACAACTAAGTAAACTGCGGAAATTTAATAACACCTCATTTTTTTTTAAAACCAACATACGTACAAGGGCAAAGCCGATAAGGCTGCCATATTGTAACGCCCCGAACCCGGGCCCGTTACTGGTGCCTTACCCCGGGCACCCTAGTGATACAACATCAGAGAAAACCAGCGGAAAATAAAACATGAATCATGAAACAAGAGATATAATAAATAAACAGGACCAAAGCGGTTGCCTTGATATATCATAATACAGAGCAGTTTAATCCTTTTACAACCACGCCGCAGCGATTTACGGACCTCTAAGATTTATACAACAACTATGACGGGGCGGGGCCGCCATACCTGAACGCATAAGAACTTACGGACTCGGGTAACATACCAAAGATAAGCCTCGGCGGAGCGGAGCTTCCAAAATGAAATGAGATCCTAAGCGAGGATCGGCGGTAGATGTACCTCTACTGCGGCATGAACGGGCTCCGAGAGAGTCGATAACGGTACCAAGTATGTGAGATCAGAATATCGTAATGAAATCATAATAGTCTATAAAGCGGAGACATGTATGATGACCAAACTCTGATATATAACATATAACGATTCATGAGCGGGGACTCACGCCTCCAAATTATCACTCGTGCGTGGAATTTCTTCCTCACTTGGCGATTTATGATATAACAATACCAAGGATTATACATGAACACCATGTCCCACTGTGTTATAAAAACCGTGCAGACAAGTATAACTACGAGATCCGACCGTACGAATAATACAATGCAACGAAAACACGGCCGTCACGGGCAAGTGCGAGCCGACTACAGGATACCAAGGCGGTCACGCGGTGGCCGGGGCAATCGAGGTGACCACGAGGACGGCCGTATCACGAAACCGTCACTATCGAGCGGGGCAAGTCGCGGTCGACTACCGATACCAGGCCGAATCGATCACGAGGCGGGGCAAATGCGAGTCGACCACGGATACCCAGCGAGCGGTGAAACCTCGACGATCAACCGGCCTATCGAGAGCGGTAACACGAAACACCACACGCACAACAAAGGCTATCATCACAAGCATAGGCAAGTTTCACAACAACAAGCGTAAGCGAGTTTACAACAACAAGCATAGGCAAGTTTCACACACTCAAAGTACCTTCATTTTATGCCAAAGTCGGGTTTCAACCTAAAGTACTACGTGACGTTAAGTTCTTTTTAAAAGAGATCCATTACTTATTAAAGTCACCGACACGTAGTATTAGAATGACCAACCCACATTCCTTTTCAAAATCAAGTAACAACATTCTTTTCCTAAGTTCGGTTGCCTAGTTTGATTACTCAAGCTTCTCATTTTCAAATGGTTTCATAGTTCATAAACTTAATCACTTGATTCGTTTTAGAACAATTGAGTAATATAAGTCTCGTGAGTAGGTTATTCTTGTTTACAACATTCTTATTACGTGACCATGATCTAGAAAATGTAATATCATTTTGTCTCATCTTAGTTTCTATGCGGATGGAGGTTTCTGGTTTTAATACAATTCATCATTATTCAATACATTTTCCTTTATTAACGCATTTGCGATGGTGCAGCCGATACGTTCGATTTAGAAATCGATAAAACATTATCCTTTAAATAAAACCAAGTACTCATTACTCACGAATGAGGTTTCACGTAAACATCCACATTAAAACAAATAAGTTAAGTCTCTTATCTTATAAGATCAAGTCTCTTAACTTCTAACATCGATAAACCATTTTCTTTACCTCTCTTAAGACATTATACCTAACTCCCATCAAGCTAGTATAACTCTTTTAAAACCTTTAAAACCAAGTGTTACTTCCTTCAGCGATTTAGAAATCTTTTGAAATACATCAAGTTCTTTATTATAACTAGCGATTATAATTCACATCGATTACCTTTTAAAACCACAAAGTATTTTCTTACCTACATAAAGTTATAACCAACTTCCCGTAAAGCCGTTATAACACTTTATGTTTTAAACAATCAAACACGATTAACACGTATGCGTCACCGTACTACATAGTTCACACATATCATGCTAGAAGAGATAGGAAGAGGTTCACATACCTGCGACGATTTATCGACAATAAGCAAAATGCTCCAAGTACTACAACCTTGCTAGCCCTTTCCACTCCTCGAGTAGAATCACGCTACTCTTAGTACTTTTACCTATAAAGGTCACAAACGTCTATTAAAATCTTAAACACACGTTCCCATCTTTCTACGAGAAAATTGGCACCTCCCGCATGGCGTAAATCTCCTCTCTATCGAGGTGGCTACCAAGCCAACTGCGGGGGTTAACACGTCTAACGGACGCGTACAATTCTACAACACGGTAATGCTACATAAGTCTCTTGTAATACAACTAGGTAATTACGATTCGATTCTTCTCTTTATTAACCTACATGTGATTCTTTGTTCAATTCTTCATTCTTCAGCTTAAGTCAAAGACATTGCCATAATACTAAGTATAGTTCCATATATAGTATACTTCAACTATATATCTAACAAACATGTAATTTCCAATTACAATAGACAAGATAATTACCTCGATAAGCCCAAAATTATCCAAGTTATAATGTCGATCCCGAGCAAGGTTTAGCTCGCTCAGCGCTCCAAACCACTCCAAACAACCCTTAGAAGTTCTAACCAACTTCTACATCTTCACCAACTATGAAGATTTCCTAGGGTTTGGTTTGAGACTAAAAGGACAAAGGTAGTATTTCGGACTCTGCAAAGAGGTATCTTTGGAATACTACAAGGTACAAGGCTAAGGTATTTTGGGCATTATAACAATACTAGGGAGTATTTCTATACCACAAGGGTATTATACGAAAACAACTAGGCAGGGGTACCCACCTGGCCAGAACCTCATGAGGGGAGGAAGACCTGCGGCCAAAGGCCACTTTCAAGGGGAGAGGAGCTCTTGGACGAGAGTCGACAAGAGGAGGAGGGATTGAGACTTGGAAACATTTGTGGATGAATGAAGTCTTCACAAAGGGGGTATTTATAGCAAACCCAAATGCCAACCATGGCCAATCGAGCCATGTGCAAGGCAAGTGTAAGGCCTTGATCAAGCCAAGTGCACCCTAACCCCTACTCCACAAAACATTGCACCAAACAAGCCACAAAACAAGGCCAAAACAAGGCACAAAACAAGGAACCAATAGGCACAAAACGTGAGCCAAAAGATCAAGCCAAAAAGCGTGAACCATTCGCTCACTGACGCCACTGCTTCCATGTGAGGTGACACATGTCACCCTCCGTTGGTCCAACATGTTTCGCCTCTCGGAAAAAATCCGCAAAAATACAAAGCGACATAGCCGAATTTTCCCTACGAAAGCGTGGAAACGTTTCGTCGGAAATCGACTTAGTCGCAGACGTGCCCAAATGTAACTTTGGCCAAGCCACGCAGGCGGGGTGACACGTGTCACCCTCCTATTGGCCCTCAAAAACGTCTTTCAAAAAATAACCACAATGGCCAAAATCTCAAAACAAAGTGGGCCTAACAAAACCAGTAAATTTCTCCCAGTGGCCCCACGTGACCATTCAGAAAATAAAATCTCAAAATTCTAATATAATCTATGAAGTCCAAATACCAAATCTGGGAATCCAATTCCCATTAACGAACCTTTTCTTCACAAATAACGGAAACTTTTCCGTGAAAACTCACATCTTTCTTTCCTTTCAAAATTTCTGCGTACACTCGCACGTCGTCCTCACATACATACCGCAACTACGGGTATAACATTCTCCCTCGCTTAGAAACATTCGTCCGAATGTTCCTTCTCAAGACGGATATCGATGAAGTTCCTCTAACAAGTTGTCAACGCCACGACAGCCACGAAATAACACACGTTATCTTCCTTCCTTACTCGTCGTGCCCTTCTCGAACACTGAACTCTCGGTATGTACCATACTTGACCATTACTCCGTTCAAAATCTCGAGTCACTACCTCCAAACTTGGTCATCTTACTAACCTCAAACTTCCTTAAGGCCATTCCGGCCTTTACGAACCGCTTCGGTCGAACGCGTCCACGAACTCATACGATGATCATACAAACTTGGGCCTAAGCGTCCTCGTGACCTACCACTGGCGGGACCACCAGAACTGGCCCCACCCCAAACCGGTTACGGTTTGACCCGCAAATGGTCCTAAACCCGACCCCAATCGCGCCAACTCTTGTTCCCGATCCGAACAATCTTACTATTTCACATCATGAAAGCTACCACTTCCATCTCACACTACCTGCGGACTTACCCTTTTCACTAACTGGTTTCTAAATCACATTTTAGCACAAAGCTAACCAAACATAACATTAAACACATCAACAACATAAACAAAACTCTAGAGGTTAAGGATATACAAAGCTAGGCGGTTCAAGGCCGCTAAAATCGGAACTCCCACGCGACCTCTGGGGCCTTCCGGTATGCAACATCTGCTCGGCTACGGAAGGTGAAGAACCCAGCTGCTCTAGTAGTCCATGCTATCCTACCGGTGCTACCACAGTCGGTGATCTCTTGCGGATGGCCTGCTGGCCGCAAAAATAACAATCTCCGAGTTAGTACGACACCCTCCCTTATGAAGCTTTCCACACGGCCACCTGAGACAAGTGGCACCTCATCCGGCGAGCACTCGCTCTCCCGAAAATCTGAAACACGGAGCCCGACCGCTCCGAATATCCCGAAGGTCCGAAGGCGTGGAGGACCACTGCATCTTATGGAGGTACATAACTAGTCTGCACTGGCGGCGGTCCGCCTCGAAAATCACCAAAGGACCTGCTGTTACGGCCCTCTTCTGCGACTTTGGTCATTCCGCCGATTTATCCGCTCCTCACATCCAGTGTATACGCTGCGTGCGGGCGATGTCCATGCGGTGAAGAGCTACACGAACAACTCTGCAAGGCAATCATCGAGCCCTGTAACATATCGGTGCACTCGATCCTCCATACTAGCTACTAACGCGGGGACGTACCGGGCCAATGAGTCGAACTCCACATTGTACTCCCGAACCGTCGCCTGCTCGCGTAACACCAAAAATCGCCGGCGAGCCCTCGCCGTGCAGGAGGCAAGAAATGTGAAAGGCCTCGAGAACTCGTTCCATACCTGGAAGTGCATGCTCTCCCCTGGACAGCTCCCAAGAATCAAACCAGTCGACTGCGGTATCACGCAGTTGATGTGAACCTAGGGCCACCGACTCGATCTCCGATGCCTTGATCACTCTCATGATCCGCTGTAACTGTCGGATGAACTCCTGCGGATCATCCTCAGGCCTCGACCCATAAAACACTGGTGCCTACAACTCGAGAAAATCCGTAGCCTCGAACTATCTCGATCTAGGGTGAACCATCGGTGCTCATTGGGCTGCTGCGTCCGGCCTATCCTCAAGTCGGCCTGACACGGCCATCGCGGGCCCACTCGCGTAACTCATCTCCTGCCTGCTCGGTGCGGGGCTGGAGGCTCGTGTCTCGTGGTCTCGCATTGCTTACTCGCGAGATCCTCTGCTTTGCCGCCGGGCGGGTTGCCTTCGCGAGCATAATCGTAAAACGAAGTATGTCGGAGGGTCAATCTTATCACACATTTCTAAGGCACGATCTCGAATGAGAAGAATGGAAACCAATCCTAAATGTCCTATAGCCTCACGATTATAGATGTGGTGCACAACATCGATAATCAAGACTCTACTGAACACGGTCAGTAGACACTTTCCGAGGATTAATCGCTCGATACCACTTTGTAACGCCCGAACGGGCGTTCGGTGCCTTACCGGGCACCTAGTGATACAACATCGAGAAAACAGCGGAAAATAAAACATGAATCATGAAACAAGAGATATAATAAATAAACAGGCAACTAAAAGCGGTTGCCTTGGTATATACATAATACGAGCGGTTTAATCCTTTTACAACCACGCCCACAACGATACTCTGCACCTGCAAGATTTATATTAACAACTATGACGGGACGGGGCCGCCATACCCCGAACGCATAAGAACTTACGGACTCGTGGTAACATACCAAAGATAAGCCTCACGGAACGGAGCTTCCCAAACGAAATGAGATCCTAGCGGGGATCGGCGGTAAATGTACCTCTACTGCGGCGTGAACGCGGCCGAAGGAGGTCGATGCAAGTACCAAGTATGTGAGGCGTAAATCAGAATGAAATCATAATAGTCTATAAAGCGGAGACATGTATGATGACCAAACTACTGATATATAACATATAACGATTCACATCAAGGCGAGGACTCGCGCCTCCAAATTATCACTCGTGCGTGGAATTTCTTCCTCGGCTGCCGTGATTTATGATATAACAATACCAAGGATTATACATGAACACCATGTCCCACTGTGTTATAAACCGTGCAGGACAAGTATAACTACCAGATCCGGCCGTACCAATAATACAATGCAACCAAAACACGGCGATGCGGGGCAAGCGCGAGCCGACTCACCGGATACCAAGGCGGTCACGCGGTGGCCGGGCAAATCTGGTGACCACCGAGGACGAGCGTATCACGAAACCGTCACTATCTTGAGCGGGGCAAGTCACGGTGACTACGGATACCAAGGCCGAATCGATCGCGAGGCAGAGCCGTCTGGCCGACCACCGATACCGGGCGAGCGGTAGAAACCTCAACCAGTCAACCGCGGCCTCTATCGAGACGCGGTAACACGAAACACCACTTGCACAACAAGGCTATCATCACAAGCATAGGCAAGTTTCACAACAACAAGCATAGTAAGTTTCACAACAACAAGCATGAAGTTTCACACTGACTCAAGTACGCCCGTTTTATGCCAAAGTCTGGTTTCAAAGCAAGTACTACGTGACGTTAAGTTCTTTTAAAGAGATCCATTACTTATTAAAGTCACCCGATACGTAGTATTAGAATGACCAACCCACATTCCTTTTCAAAATCAAGTAACAACATTCTTTCCTAAGTTCGGTTGCCTAGTTTCAATTACTCAAGCTTCTCATTTTCAAATGGTTTCATAGTTCATAAACTTAATCACTTGATTCCGTTTAGAACAATTGAGTAATATAAGTCTCACGCGTGAGTAGTTATTCTTGTTTACAACATTCTTATTACGTGACATGATCTAGAAAATGTAATATCATTTTGTCTCATCTTAGTTTCTATGCGGATGGAGGTTTCTACCGGTTTTAATACAATTCATCATTATTCAATACATTTTCCTTTATTAACGCGTTGGTCCTGCCGATACACATTCGATTTCCAAATCAAGAAAACATTATCCTTTAAATAAAACCAAGTACTCATTACTCACGAATGAGGTTTCACATAAACATCCACATTAAAACAAATAAGTTAAGTCTCTTATCTTATAAGATCAAGTCTCTTAACTTCTAACATCAAGAAACCATTTTCTTTACCTCTTAAGACATTATACCTAACTCCCATCAAGCTAGTATAACTCTTTTTAAAACCTTTAAAACCAAGTGTTACTCTCTTCAAAACGATTTAGAAATCTTTTGAAATACATCAAGTTCTTTATTATAACTAGCGATTATAATTCACATCGATTACCTTTAAAACCACAAAGTATTTTCTTACCTACATAAAGTCATTATAACGACTTCCCATAAAGCCGTTATAACACTTTATGTTTTAAGAACAATCAAACACGATTAACACGTATACGTCTACCGTACTACATAGTTCACACATATCATGCTAGAAGAGATAGGAAGAGGTTCACATACCTCGCGACGATTTATCGACAATAAGCAAAATGCTCCAAGTACTACAACCTTGCTAGCCCTTTCCACTCCTCGAGTAGAATACGCTACTCTTAGTACTTTTACCTATAAAGGTCACAAACGTCTATTAAAATCTTAAACACACGTTCCCATCTTTCTACAGAAAATTCGGCAGCACCTCCCCCCCCCGCAACAGCGTAAATCTCCTCCTCTATCGAGGTCGGCTACCAAGCCAACCAGTGGGTTAACACGCCTAACCTGACGCTGCACAATTCTACAACACAAGAATGCTACATAAGTTCATCAGAATACAACCCTAGGTAATTACGATCGATTCTTCTCTTTATTAACCTTCTATGTGATTCAGTTCAGTTCTTCTTCTTCAGGCTTAAGTCAAAAGACATTGCCATAATACTAAGTATAGTTCCATATATAGTATACTTCAACTATATATCCTAACAAACATGTAATTTCCAATTACAATAGAGGGACAAGATAATTACCTCGATAAGCCCAAAATTATCCAAGTTATAATGTCGATCCTGAGCAAGGTTTAGCTCCACTCCGAGCGCTCCAAACCACTCCAAACAACCCTAGAAGTTCTAACCAACTTCTACTCACATACTTCAACCAACTATGAAGATTTCCTTAGGTTTCGGTTTGAGACTAAAAGGACAAAAGGTAGTATTTAGGACTCTACGCAAAGAGGTATCTTTGGAATACTACAAGGTACAAGGCTAAGGTATTTTGGGCATTATAACAATACTAGGAGTATTTCTATACCACAACAAGGGGTATTATACGAAACAACTAGGTAGGGGTACCCTACTAGACCTCATGAGGAGGAAGACCTCACGGCCAACGGCCACTTTCTGGGAGAGGATCTTGGGCGAGAGTCAACAAGAGGAGGGAGGGATTCAAGACTTGGAAACATTTGTGGATGAATGAAGTCTTCACAAAGGGGGGTATTTATAGAAACCCAATGCCAACCGATGGCCAAGATCAAGCCATGTGCGAGGCAAGTGTAAGGCCTTGATCAAGCCAAGTGCACCTAACCCCTACTCCACAAAACATTGCACCAAACAAGCCACAAACAAGGCCAAAACAAGGCACAAAACAAGGAACCAATAGGCACAAAACGTGAGCCAAAAAGATCAAGCCAAAACGTGAACCGTTCGCTCACTGACGCCCACTGCTTCCGATGTGAGGTGACACATGTCACCCTCCCGTTGGTCCAACATGTTTCGCCTCTCGGAAAAATCCGCAAAAATACAAAGCGACATAGCGAATTTTCCTACGAAAGTCGTGGAAACGCTTTCGTCGAAACGACTACTGCAGACTGCGCCCAAATGTAACTTCGCCAAGCCACCTGCGGGGTGACACGTGTCACCCTCCTATTGGCCCTCAAACGTCTTCAAAAAAATAACCACAATGGCCAAAATCTCGAAAACAAAGTGGGCCCACAAAACCGTAAATTTCTCCGTGGGCCCCACGTGACCATTTCCGAAAATAAAATCTCAAAATTCTAATATAATCTATGAAGTCCAAATACCAAATCTGGGAATCCAATTCCCATTAACGAACCTTTTTCTTCACAAATAACCGGAAACTTTTCCGTCGAAAACTCACATCTTTCTTTCCTTTCAAAATTTCTGCCGTACACTCGTACGTACGTCCTCACATACATACCCTGCAACTACGGGGTATAACACATATAATATACATAAGCAAAAGACACTACATAGTACATGAGTCCAATCCCACATATGAATACAGACCTCTAAGAGTTTTACTGAAATATGACGACAAGGCCGCCAGCATACCATAACCTGTATAAAAGCATGTAATCGAAGGAACTATACCAAAAGATAAACTCACGAGCGGAGCTATCCAAAAACTACGAGCAGGTCCTATACCGCCGATCACCAAATCATGCCTAAACTGCGGCATTTAACGCACCGAAAGGTGAAGACGAAGAATGTACCAAGTATGAAAGCGATGAAGCACTGTAATGAAATCATAATCCTAAACAAAACAGAGACATGTATGATAGCCAACCTACGATTACACAATACATAAGCGATCATATCAAGTCGTGACGCGTACCTCAAAGTCACTACTCAAATAACGACACAACGGTCTTACTAACAATGAGTAAATAGTAGTATACTTACAATATAAACTAGAAGCTCACGATCAAGCAGACCACCGCCCGCAAAGATCATTAATCAATCCTACTCGGGACTATTTCACCCGCATAGGTCGCGTGGACCGCATGAGGTATTCTCGCACGGGACTATTTCACCCGCATAAGCCGCTACGGACTCGCGTGAGGTATTCTCGCATAGGTCAGACCTGCCCGCGTGGGACTATTTCACCCGCATAAGCCCTTACGGACCCGCATGAGGTATTCCTCGCATCGTGGGTAGCAAATCCACGGAATATGCAAATGCCACAAACCCGGGGAATGACCCTGAAATGATTAATATACCACTAGCACAAACCGGCTATCATACAATATATAAGCAAGTTAAGAAATCCCCTAACTTCTTATTATTCTTGTTCATATACACTCCCATTTAGTTTACTTAAGGCACTAACATGTCTTTTATAAAAATCCGGGAATTTAACCCAAGTACTACAAATAACGGAAACATACCCGTGGAATCCCACATCACTGTCGGTACGTCCATGTTATACCCCGTATTTCCAGAGTATGTACGTGAGGGAGTACGTACAAAAGTTTAAGCCTTAAAGTAGACTAAGGGACAAAATTTTGTGCACAACTAGCGAAAAGAATCGTTTTCCGACGAAACGTTTTCCGGAATTTGCGAAGGGAAAATTACGGCTATGTCATTTATTATTTTTGCGGATTTTTCCGAGAGACGAAATATTTTGGACCAACGAGAGGGTGACATTTGTCACCCTCAAGTGGACAGCAAATTGAGGCTCTTGGCACGTTTTTTGTGCCTTTTCTTTAGTCAAGGAGTTGGTAGGATATTTTGGTGGTAGATGGATAAGGTACACTTGCCCAAATCTTGACTCTACACTTGCCCACCACTTGTCTTAATCTTGGCCATTGATTGGCCTATAAATACCCCCTTAGTTGAAGACTTATTTCATCCACACTTGAGTAATTTCCAAGTCTTGAAATCCCTCTCCCTCCCTCTTAAAGTTTTCGTCCAAAGCCACCCCTCTCCCTTGAGAAGGCCCTTGGCCGAGAGTATACCCCCCCCTTTGCCTAGTTGTTCTCATAAAATACACCCCCCCTTGGTAGAAAAGTATTCTCCAAGTATAGTTACTATTCCCTAATACTTTAGCCCAAATACCTTGTAGTACTTTCCAAAGTTACCTCTATACGTAGAGCCCGGAAATACTACTATATTCCCTTAAGTCACAAAAACGAAACCCTAAGGAAATCTTAATAGCGGGTTGAAGTATTAAGAAGAAGTTGCGTAGAACTTCTAAAGGTTGTTTGGAGCGGGTTGGAGCGCCCAGAGTAGGAGCTAAACGTTGCTCAGGATCGACATTAACTTGGATAATTTTGGGCTTATCGAGGTAAATAATCCTATCCTTCTAGTGTAATTGGAAATTACATACTGTAGTAGTATAGAAATGAATATTAGATACATAGAAGGATATTACAGAAGAAAATTGAACTGTAATAGAAGGATATTACAGAAGAAAATTGAACTGTAATAGAAGGATATTACAGAAAAGAATTAAACTGAAATCGCATCAGAAGGATATTAAAGAATAAGACCGAATCATTTACATGTGATCTGATGAGACTTGTGTAGTTTGGCGGGTAGGAAGTGCCCAATTTTCCGTAGAACAAGGAATCTGTATCTGAAGTATTCTCTGAGTAGTCTAGACGCTAATAGACTTGTATGACCGTTATAGGTTGAAGTATTGCGAGTAGCGTATTCTACGAAAGGTGGAAAAGGCTAGCGGATTACAAGATTTGGAGCTATTTGCTAATAGTCGATAATCGTCGCGAGGTATGTGATTCTTCCTATACTCTTGAGCATGATATTTTAAAAGTATATATATATATATATATATATATATATATATATATATATATAGTAATGTAGACATCGTGTGTTAAGCGAGCGTAGTTTACTGCAATGTCTTTTGACTTAAGCCTGAATAATAAGAATCTTAAAGTATTTCAAAAGAATTAAGAAACCTTTTTCGAAAGAAGAGTAATACTTGGTTTTAAAAGCTTAAGAGTTATACTAGCTTTATGGGAAATTAGGTATAACGACTTAAGAGAGATAAAAAGAATGGGTTATTGATCTTAAAAGATAAGAGACTTGACTTAATTGATTTAATATGAATTTTGTTAAAAAGCGTGAAACCTCATTCGTGAGTAATGATTACTTGGTTTGTAAAAGGAATAATGTTTTACTGATTTCGGAAATGAGAATAAGTATCGAACAAACCACAGCAGCGTTAATAAAGAAAAATGTATTGACTAATAAAGTATTATTAAAACCAAGAGAAACCTCCATCTGCATGTGCTAAGATTAGACAAAATGATATTACATTTCCTAGATCATGGCTGCTTTAATAAGATTGTTATGAACAAGAATAACCTACTCACACATAAGGCATATATTACTCAGTTGTTTTAAAAGAGAATTATGTTATTAAAATGATTAAGATTATGAACTATGAAATCTTTCGAATAAAAGACGTGAATAATTGAAATTAGGCAAACTTGAACTTTTGAAAAAGAATGTTGTTACTTGACTTTAATAAGGAAAGTGTTTTGGTTTAACAAGAAGGGCATAATATTACCTTAGTTGTTTTAAAGGGAAAATATGGTATTATCTTAATCTGCCTTAAAAGAGCGTTTAAATGTTATGACCTCTCGACTACCGCGTTCATGGGATGAACCAGGAATGTATTTCACTCGACTACCGCGTTCGTGGATGAACCGAATGTATTTCACTCGACTACCGCGTTCGTAGGATGAGCGGGAATGTATTTCACTCGACTACGCGTCATAGAGATGAGCCGAATGTATTCCACTCGACTCACGTCCATGGATGGACCGGAATGTATTACACTCGACTACCGGCTCATGAGATGAACCGAATGTATTCCACTCATCATCGCGTTCATGGGATGAACCGGGAATGTATTTCACTCGACTACCGCGTTCATGAGATGAACCGGTAATGTATTCCACTCGACTACCGCGTTCATGAGATGAACCGGGAATGTATTTCACACGACTACCGAGTCCATGAGATAGGCCGGGAATGTATTCCATACGATGCGACACTGGGACCAGCACACATAGACTAATTCTCAATTAACCAAGCCAAAGTACTTATCAAGGCACACATAGAATAATTCTCAATTAAACAAGCCAAAGTACTTATCAAGGCACACATAGAATAATTCTCAATTAAACAAGCCAAAGTACTACGTACGTACATTCTTTTCAAAAGACTCATTTTTATGTAAAACCCCAAGATACTAACACCCGTAGTATCAAGGTGTGTCTATTTTTCAAAGTAAGTTACTATACTTTTAGGAACTCATTCCAAAGCTTGAAACCAAGTAACTTCAAATTTTCACAATCTAGGCAATTTATGCCCATTAATCAAAATAGACAACTTCCTAAACCTTCCATAAAGTCGTTATAACCAACTTCCCATAAAGCCGTTATAACCCTTTATGGTTTTTAGACCATTTCATTCTTTTTATAACCAAGAGACTTATACTTAAAACCAAGTATCACAAACTTTCAAATCAAGTTTCTTAACTTCCAAAAATACTTCGAGTCTCTTAATATATAGAAAACAAGTTTCTTCTACTTTTAAACCTCAAGTAACTCACACCTTTAAAACAAGTTGCTTCTCTTAAATCATGTCATTTCTCCTCTTTTAAAACAATTAAGTAAATCACTCCTTTTGACTCCCCTAAAGTCATTATAACAACCCTTAGGTTTTGGAACTAAGGCACTAGCCAAAAAGTTTGGACACTACTTCCTTTTCAAGATTCTATGTACTTTAAGTAAAATACCTTCACTTTTAAGAATCCAAACTTCACTAAGGAATTGGATTATACAACTTACAAATTAAACATCAAAGTACAATCAAGGAAGTACATAGAACAAACTCTATTTTAGGCAATCCAAATACAACCAAGGAATGGATCATTTAAGGAGTAGGACGTACTTTCTTTATCTTAAGGAATCATGCTAGAAGAGGAGATAGTTCACATACCTTTCGGCTAAATCCACAAGCTGTCGAACACGTCGTACATAGAATTGTCAACCTATAATGGTCACAACAAGACTATCAACTTCTAGTCTATAACGTAGAATAATACTAAGTATCTGATCTAATTCTACGGAAAATCGGCAAGACTTCCTTTGTTTCTACTCACTTTGCCACCTTTTCAAGGCCGAATACAATAACCAACACGCCACATTTAAGGCTCAAAACAACAACCAAACAAAGGGGATTACACGCCTTACAATACGTAAAATTCAGCCCCACAATTCATAATGCAGTAGTTTAAAAATCCAAGCCATTCTCGGCCAACTTATAACCAACAACTCAAAGTCTTTTCCAATTCTTTTCCAATTCAAAGTTCTAAGGTCTAACATGTTATATAGTCATAAACAACTTCAACAACTACAATTTCCTTCTTTATGCAACATGCGACTTAAACTAATAATCGACTTGAATTGTAATCTTAAGGCTAAACATGCTAGTTTTCGGATTAGGGTTCCAATAGCGATAAACTTATCAAACCTTATACTAAATACCTAATGCTTGCTAATATCCATAACTACAACAATAAGTAAACCTTAATTGCTAAAGCGACAAGATTATACCTTTACAAGCCCTTAAAAATTCCAAGATTCAAAGTCGCTCCTTAGCAAATTCTTAGCTCCTTTCCTTATGTTCCAATCCGATCAAGCACTCCTGAAGCCTATGAAGAACCCTTCTTCAAGTTCCAACTTCAAAGTTGAAGAACTTCAAGTTTCCGCCTTGACTAATACAGCGTCGTTTTTCCGAAATCTTTCTATTGAGATATCCTTACAATACCCTTAGGGACATTGGGTTAAATTCTTGTGAATAATGGATCAAAACTACAAATTTTTTGTGTGGATACCATGTCAAACCCGAGAGCTCAATGAAGCACAAGAAATGTTGTGATATTTTCTAAGTGTTGAAGACCTTGTCTTGCACTAGTAGTATGCTTATATAACACATTGGAGGGCCAAGACTTAAACAAATGGGTGGCTAAGATGAGTTTCACTAGGATCAAGCCCAAGTGGCAAGTTGACTTGGTCAACAATCTCAAGCTTAGCAAGACTTATCTTCCACCATGGTCAATGACCATTTTAACCTTGCATGAAATCGTCCAAGACCATATGAGAGGGTGCCACGTGTCGCCCTCTCATTCGTCCATAAAATTCTGTAACCCTCGTGGGCCCCACAAAACGTAAAATTCCTCGGGTGGGCCCCACGTGACCAAATCCATAAAAATAAATTTCCATAATGTTAATAAGTTTCATACTCTTCAAATAATGCATTTTGAGAATCCAATTCTCAACAACGAACATTTTTCCTTTCCGACGTTCGGAAGATTTTCCGTCGGAAAAACAATTCTTCCTTTCGTACTAAATTCCAAGTCTTGATTCCTTACTTACATTCTCTTTTACATGTCCTGGACTTACGGGGTGTAACATTCTTTCCCCCTTAGAAACATTCGTCCCCGAATGTTCTTAGTCGGTTGTCAAGCTATACAAACTCCGGCACAATCTCTATACTATGCCTATCAATCAAAACTGCACAAGACCAACGATGCCACACATGGCCACCACAACATACATAAACATATCAATGGAACTTCCGTCCGCGACCCCTTTTTCACAAAACTCGAAGGTTACAGTCTTCTCAAACACGGGATCCTTAGAGGTTCCTTTCTTTCCTTACTTGTCATTCTTTCTCGTACTTCTAAACTTATTTAGTAAACGTACAACATCTCAAATATTGATTTTTGTTCCCCAATCCTTGGAGTTACTAACCACACTTGGCCATATTGTTACTTACATTCCCGTTAAGGCTCTTCTCGGTCCTTACGACCTGATTCCTGTGGAACGCGTCCACCAACTCGTACAACGATTAACTAAACTTGGGCCTAGCACCCTCGTGATCATATCACATCGCGGGACCATAGCTAACTGACATCACCCCATTTTATACTATCGGCTGACCTGAAATGAGTCCATAACCCGACCCAGCGTCACACTTAACTTCTCATTCTTAGTCTGGAATAAATTTCTCTCTTATCTCAAGGTACTTCTTACCCTATCCCCTATTCACTAGAGGTTCGTCACATAAGCCAAAGTATTTCTACTGTACAATCTTCCCTATTGGTCTTACATCACTATGGGGCAATACTACGTGTGAACTCTACACAACTATAGTCTCGGTTCACTTACCATTCTTGTCGATATTCTTAACTTCACTTTACTAATCAAGGTATCCCTACCTGGGTACTATCACTTTACAACTCTAGCATTAAAGGGAAAACATATATGCTAGGCGAAAATCTGAATCTATCGACGCATCGTATGATTCAAAAGAATCGAAATATACCGTAACCACGCGATGTCGCTCCCGATCCCGCCAAAGATCACGTCATCTGCGGTTCAAGGACCGCCGAACTATAAACTCCACCGACCTCTACCACGGTGGTGACATCCGAATACCTGGGGGACACACTGTGGAGGAAAGGGAACCAACCACGGCCTCATAGCCGAGCCACCTCACGGTGCTCTTTCTAAAAGGACATACCGCAATATGGCGGACGGCCACAATAAAAACAAACACTGTGCCATGCGACATTTCCCGAACGACGCTTACCATATCTCAAACATCGAGGAAAAAGTGGCCTCAATCGAGAAAATCTGCTCCTCGAGAACCTCGACTGGAGCTTGGACCGGCTCCTAAATACCTTGGGGGTCCAATATCCCACCCGTGAGCTGCGGGTATGTCTGGGTAGGGACGAATATCTCACTCGGCTGAGGCCGCTCGTCCAAGAATTCACCGATAACCAACCGGTCTAGCCTCTTACACCGATTCTCGTTGGCTCTCTACCTCTCGTACACACTCTGCATCGGCCGAATAACCTCCTGCAGATGAAATAGTAGCACCGCTATCTTGGTCAATAACATAACTGCTTCCCTCATGACCCTATAGTCTTCTCCTAACTGAGAAACTGGAGGCTCTGGTGCTGGGGCCTCAAAACCTGACGCAGAAGGACTCGCCGACTGCGGCACAATATCCGGTATACCCTGGGCATAAGTCATATCAACTCCCTGAGTCTGACTAGTAGCTCCTGCTACTCCTTTGCCCTTCTGGGCGGCTGTTGCCCTCCTTGGAGGCATAACTATAACACAACAATACGTCAGAGAGGAATTATCTTACTAACACAGCTCTATGGCACGATCTTAGAGTGAGAAGAATAGAAACCAACTCCTAAATGTCCTGTAGCCTCGAGTTTATGGGTGTGGCGCGCAACACACCGATAATCAAGACTCTACTAGACACGGTCTGTAGACATTCGAGGACCGATCGCTCGATACCACTCACGCCCGAACCGGGCGTGGATCGGTGCCCTACACAGGCACCTTCTACCTTAACAACTAAGTAAATCTGGAAATTTAATAACACCTCATTTTTTTTTTAAAACCAACATACGTACAAGGGCAAAGCCGATAAGGCTGTCATATAATATACATAAGCAAAAGACACTACACCGTACATGAGTCCAATCCCACATATGAATACTGCACTTAAGAGTTATATCGAAATATGACGGACAAGGCCCCGCCGTACCCATAATCGTACAAAAGCACAGATCAAGGAACTATACCAAAAGATAAACTTACAGGGGAGCTATCCAAAACTCGAGCGGTCCTATACCGCCGATCACTAAATCATGTACCTAAACTGCGGCATGAACGCACTCGAAGGAGGTCAAGACGAAGAATGTACCAAGTATGTGAAGCGATGAATCAGTAATGAAATCATAATCCTAAACAAAGCAGAGACATGTATGATAGCCAACCTACAATACACAATACATAAGCGGTCATATCAAGTCGGGACGCACGCCTCAAAGTCACTACTCAAATAATAAAGACACAGTGCCTTACTAACAATGAGTAAATAGTAGTATACTTACAATATAAACTAGAAGCTCACGATCAAAGCAGACCACCCGCCCGCAGATCATTAAGCAATCCTACTCGGGACTATTGCACCCGCGATAGGTCGCGTGGACCCGCATGAGGTATTCCTCGCGGGACTATTTCACCGCATAAGCCCTTACGGACTCGCGTGAGGTATTCTCGCGATAGGTCGTGCCGCCCGCGTGGGACTATTTCACCGCATAAGCCCTTACGCATGCCGCACGAGGTATTCTCGCATCGTGGGTAGCAAATCCACGGAATATGCAAATGCCACAAACCCGGGGAATGACCCCGAAATGATTAATATACCACTAGCACAAACCGGCTATCATACAATATATAAGCAAGTTAAGAAATCCCCTAACTTCTTATTATTCTTGTTCATATACACTCTCATTTAGTTTACTTAAGGCACTAACATGTCTTTTATAAAAATCCGGGAATTTAACCCAAGTACTACAAATAACGGAAGCATACCCGTGGAATCCCACATCACCGCTTGCACGCCCAAGTAACCTACAACAAGGCAGTGCCTCCAACCGAGAGTCGCGGCAACGTAATAAAACATAATGCTTGCACTCAAAGGCTATCACCAGCACACATAGGCTAATTCTCAATTAACCAAGCCAAAGTACTTATCAAGGAACACATAGAATAATTCTCAATTAAACAAGCCAAAATACTTATCAAGGCACACATAGAATAATTCTCAATTAAACAAGCCAAAGTACTACGTACGTACATTCTTTTCAAAAGACTCATTTTTATGTAAAACCCCAAGATACTAACACCCGTAGTATCAAGGTGTGTCTATTTTTCAAAGTAAGTTACTATACTTTTAGGAACTCATTCCAAAGCTTGAAACCAAGTAACTTCAAATTTTCACAATCTAGGCAACTTATGCCCATTAATCAAAATAGACAACTTCCTAAACCTTCCATAAAGTCGTTATAACCAACTTCCCATAAAGCCGTTATAACCCTTTATGGTTTTTAGACCATTTCATTCTTTTTATAACCAAGAGACTTATACTTAAAACCAAGTATCACAAACTTTCAAATCAAGTTTCTTAACTTCCAAAAATACTTCGAGTCTCTTAATATATAGAAAACAAGTTTCTTCTACTTTTAAACCTCAAGTAACTCACACCTTTAAAACAAGTTGCTTCTCTTAAATCATGTCATTTCTCTCTTTTAAAACAATTAAGTAAATCACTCCTTTTGACTCCCCTAAAGTCATTATAACAACCCTTAGGTTTTGGAACTAAGGCACTAGCCAAAAGGTTTGGACACCACTTCCTTTTCAAGACTCTATGTACTTTAAGTAAAATACCTTCACTTTTAAGAATCCAAACTTCACTAAGGAATTGGATTATACAACTTACAAATTAAACATCAAAGTACAATCAAGGAAGTACATAGAACAAACTCTATTTTAGGCAATCCAAATACAACCAAGGAATGGATCATTTAAGGAGTAGGACGTACTTTCTTTATCTTAAGGAATCATGCTAGAAGAGGAGATAGTTCACATACCTTTTCGGCTAAATCCACAAGCTAAGCCGAATACGTCGTACATAGAATTGTCAACCTATAATGGTCACAACAAGACTATCAACTTCTAGTCTATAACGTAGAATAATACTAAGTATACAGTCTCTAATTCTACGGAAAATCGGGCAGCACTTCCTTTGTTTCTACTCACTTTGCCACCTTTTTCAAGGCCGAATACAATAACCAACACGCCACATTTAAGGTTCAAAACAACAACCAAACAAAGGGGATTACACGCCTTACAATACGTGTAAAATTCCGCCCCACAATTCATACGAAGTAGTTTAAAAATCCAAGCCATTCTCGGCCAACTTATAACCAACAACTCAAAGTCTTTTCCAATTCTTTTCCAATTCCAAGTTCTAAGGTCTAACATGTTATATAGTCATAAACAACTTCAACAACTACTATTTCCTTCTTTATACAACATGCGACGACTTAAACTAATAATCGACTTGAATTGTAATCTTAAGGCTAAACATGCTAGTTTTCGGATTAGGGTTCCAATAGCCAATAAACTTATCAAACCTTATACTAAATACCTACTTGCTAATATCCATAACTACAACAATAAGTAAACCTTAATTGCTAAAACGACAAGATTATACCTTTACAAGCCCTTAAAAATTACAAGATTCAAAGTCGCTCCTTAGCAAATTCTTAGCTCCTTTCCTTATGTTCCAATCCGCTCCAAGCACTCCTTAGAAGCCTATGAAGAACCCTTCTTCAAGTTCCAACTTCAAAGTTGAAGAACTTCTTAAGTTTCCGCCTTGCGACTAATACGAAAACGTCGTTTTTCCGAAATCTTTCTATTGAGATATCCTTACAATACCCTTAGGGACATTGGGTTAAAGTCTTGTGATTAATAATGGATCAAAACTACAAATTTTTTGTGTGGATACCATGTCAAACCCGAGAGCTCAATGAAGCACAAGAAATGTTGTGATATTTTCTAAGTGTTGAAGACCTTGTCTTGCACTAGTAGTATGCTTATATAACACATTGGAGGGCCAAGACTTAAACAAATGGGTGGCTAAGATGAGTTTCACTAGGATCAAGCCCAAGTGGCAAGTTGACTTGGTCAACAATCTCAAGCTTAGCAAGACTTATCTTCCACCATGGACAATGACCATTTTAACCTTGCATGAAATCGCCCAAGACCATATGAGGGGGTGCCACGCGTCGCCCTCTCATTCGTCCATAAAATTCCGTAACCCTCGTGGGCCCCACAAAACGTAAAATTCCTCGGGTGGGCCCCACGTGACCAAATCCGTAAAAATAAATTTCCATAATGTTAATAAGTTCCATACTCTTCAAATAATGCATTTTGAGAATCCAATTCTCAACAACGAACATTTTTCCTTTCCGACGTTCGGAAGATTTTCCGTCGGAAAAACAATTCTTCCTTTCATACTAAATTCCAAGTCTTGATTCCTTACTTACATTCTCTTTTACATGTCCTGGACTTACGGGGTGTAACATTCTTCCCCCCTTAGAAACATTCGTCCCCGAATGTTCTTAGTCGGTTGTCAAGCTATACAAACTCCGGCACAATCTCTATACTATGCCTATCAATCAAAACTGCACAAGACCAACGATGCCACACATGGCCACCACAACATACGTAAACATATCAATGGACCTTCCGTCCGCGACCCCTTTTTCATAAAACTCGAAGGTTACAGTCTTCTCAAACACGGGATCCTTAGAGGTTCCTTTCTTTCCTTACTTGTCATTCTTTCTCGTACTTCTAAACTTATTTAGTAAACGTACAACATCTCAAATATTGATTTTTGTTCCCCAATCCTTGGAGTTACTAACCACACTTGGCCATATTGTTACTTACATTCCCGTTAAGGCTCTTCTCGGTCCTTACGACCTGATTCCTGTGGAACGCGTTCACCAACTCGTACAACGATTAACTAAACTTGGGCCTAGCACCCTCGTGATCCTATCACATCGCGGGACCATATCCAACTGACATCACCCCATTTCATACTATCGGCTGACCCGAAATGAGTCCATAACCCGACCCAGCGTCACACTTAACTTCTCATTCTTAGTCTGGAATAAATTTCTCTCTTATCTCAAGGTACTTCTTACCCTATCCCCTATTCACTAGAGGTTCGTCACATAAGCCAAAGTATTTCTACTGTACAATCTTCCCTATTGGTCTTACATCACATGGGCAATTACTACGTGTGAACTCTACACAACTATAGTCTCAGTTCACTTACCATTCTTGTCAATATTCTTAACTTCTCACTTTACTAATCAAGGTATACCTACCTCTGGGGTACTATCACTTTACAACTCTAGCAATAAAGGGAAAACATATATGCTAGGGCGAAATCTGAATCTATCAATGCACGTATGATTCAAAAGAATCGAAATATACCTGTAACCCTATGCGATGTCGCCTCCTGATCCTGCCCAGTAGTCACGTCATCTCTGCGGTTCGAAGGACCGCCAGAACTATAAACTCCACCCTGACCTCTACCACGGCTGGCTGACATCTGAATACCCTGCCTGGGACGACAACGTGTGGAAAGGGAACCAACTACTGCCTCATAGGTGAGCCACCTCACCGGTGCTCTTTCTAAAAGGACATACCCTCAGAATATGGCCCGGACGGCCACAATAAAAACAAACACTTGTGCCATAACGGCATTTCCCCGAATAATGCTTACCATATCTGAAACACTGAGGAAAAAGTGGCCTCAACTGAGAAAATCCTCTGTTCCTCTGAGAACCTCGACCCTTGGAGCTTGGACCGGCTCCTAAATACCTTGTGGGGTCCAATATCCCACAATGACTGCGGGGTATGTCTTTGGGTAGGGACGAATATCTCACTCGCCTTGAGGCTGCTCGTCCAAGAATTCACCGGGATAACCAACCGGTCTAGCCCTCTTACACTGATTCCTGAGTTGGCTCTCTACCCTGCACACACTGTGCATCGGCGAATAACCTCTCGTGATGAATCTGTAGCACCGCTATCACAGTCAATAACATAATCGCTTCTTCATGACCCTATAGTCTTCTCCTAATCGAAAGCGGAGGCTCGTGCTGGGCCTCAAAACTGGCCTTGAAGGACTCGCATTGCGACACGATATCCGATACCACGGGCATAAGCCCTATCAACTCTCTGAGTCTGACTAGTAGCTCCTGCTACTCCTTTGCCCTTCTGGGCGGCTGTTGCCCTCATTGGAGGCATAACTGTAACACAACAATACGTCAGAGAGGAATTATCTTACTAACACAGCTCTATGGCACGATCTTAGAGTGAGAAGAATAGAAACCAACTCCTAAATGTCCTGTAGCCTCTTGTTTATGGGTGTGGCGCGCAACACACCGATAATCAAGACTACACTAGACACGGCGTAGACATTCCGAGGGCTGATCGCTCGATACCACTCACGCCCGAACCTCGGGCGTGGTGGTGCCCTACACAGGCACCCTTCTACCTTAACAACTAAGTAAACTGCGGAAATTTAATAACACCTCATTTTTAAAAAAAAACCAACATACGTACAAGGGCAAAGCCGATAAGGCTGCCATATAATATACATAAGCAAAAGACACTACACCGTACATGAGTCCAATCCCACATATGAATACAGACCTACAGAGTTTTATGAAATATGGCGGACAAGGCCCCGCCGTACCATAATCGTAAAAGCACATCAAGGAACTATACCAAAAGATAAACTCACGAGCGGGAGCTATCCAAAACTACGAGCGGGGTCCTATACTGCCGATCACCAAATGCGTACCTAAACTGCGGCGTGAACGCGGCCGAGGTCGATGCTGAAGAATGTACCAAGTATGTGAAGCGATGAAATCGTAATGAAATCATATGATCTAAACAAAGCAGAGACATGTATGATAGCCAACCTACGATTACACAATACATAGCGGTCATATCAAGTCGGGGACGTGCCTCAAAGTCACTACTCAAATAACGATTACAGTGCCTTACTAACAATGAGGTAAATAGTAGTATACTTACAATATAAACTAGGAATCTCACGATCAGCGGGACCACCCGCCCGCGATCATTAAGCAATCCACTCGGACTATTTCACCCGCGTAGGTCGCGTGGACCCGCATGAGGTATTCCTCGACGGACTATTTCACCCGTATAAGCCCTTACGGACTCGCGTGAGATATTCTCGCATAGGTTGTACACGCGCGTGGGACTATTTCACCCGCGTAAGCCCTTACGGACCAGCGAGGTATTCGCCGCGATCGTGGGTAGCAAATCCACGAATATGCAAATGCCACAAACAGGGAATGACTCGAAATGATTAATATACCACTAGCACAAACCGACTATCATACAATATATAAGCAAGTTAAGAAATCCTAACTTCTTATTATTCTTGTTCATATACACTCTCATTTAGTTTACTTAAGGCACTAACATGTCTTTTATAAAAATCAGAATTTAACCTAAGTACTACAAATAACGAAGCATACCCGTGGAATCCCACATCAGCGCAGACGCCCAAGTAACTCTGACAAGACGGTTTGCCTCCAAACGAGAGTCGCGGCAACATAATAAAACATAATTCTTGCACTCAAAGGCTATCACCAGCACACATAGGCTAATTCTCAATTAACCAAGCCAAAGTACTTATCAAGGAACACATAGAATAATTCTCAATTAAACAAGCCAAAGTACTTATCAAGGCACACATAGAATAATTCTCAATTAAACAAGCCAAAGTACTACGTACGTACATTCTTTTCAAAAGACTCTTTTTTATGTAAAACCCCAAGATACTAACACCCGTAGTATCAAGGTGTGTCTATTTTTCAAAGTAAGTTACTATACTTTTAGGAACTCATTCCAAAGCTTGAAACCAAGTAACTTCAAATTTTCACAATCTAGGCAACTTATGTCCATTAATCAAAATAGACAACTTCCTAAACCTTCCATAAAGCCGTTATAACCAACTTCCCATAAAGCCGTTATAACCCTTTATGGTTTTTAGACTATTTCATTCTTTTTATAATCAAGAGACTTATACTTAAAACCAAGTATCACAAACTTTCAAATCAAGTTTCTTAACTTCCAAAAATACTTCGAGTCTCTTAATATATAGAAAACAAGTTTCTTCTACTTTTAAACCTCAAGTAACTCACACCTTTAAAACAAGTTGCTTCTCTTAAATCATGTCATTTCTCCTCTTTTAAAACAATTAAGTAAATCACTCATTTTGACTCCCCTAAAGTCATTATAACAACCCTTAGGTTTTGGAACTAAGGCACTAGCCAAAAGGTTTGGACACCACTTCCTTTTCAAGACTCTATGTACTTTAAGTAAAATACCTTCACTTTTAAGAATCCAAACTTCACTAAGGAATTGGATTATACAACTTACAAATTAAACATCAAAGTACAATCAAGGAAGTACATAGAACAAACTCTATTTTAGGCAATCCAAATACAACCAAGGAATGGATCATTTAAGGAGTAGGACGTACTTTCTTTATCTTAAGGAATCATGTTAGAAGAGGAGATAGTTCACATACCTTTTCGGCTAAATCCACAAGCTAAGCCGAATACGTCGTACGTAGAATTGTCAACCTATAATGGTCACAACAAGACTATCAACTTCTAGTCTCTAACGTAGAATAATACTAAGTATACGGTCTCCAATTCTACGGAAAATCGGGCAGCACTTCCTTTGTTTCTACTCACTTTGCCACCTTTTTCAAGGCCGAATACAATAACCAACACGCCACATTTAAGGCTCAAAACAACAACCAAAACAGGGGATTACACGCCTTACAATACGTGTAAAATTCCACCCCACAATTCATATGAAGTAGTTTAAAAATCCAAGCCATTCTCGGCCAACTTATAACCAACAACTCAAAGTCTTTTCCAATTCTTTTCCAATTCCAAGTTCTAAGGTCTAACATGTTATATAGTCATAAACAACTTCAACAACTACTATTTCCTTCTTTATACAACATGCGACGACTTAAACTAATAATCGACTTGAATTGTAATCTTAAGGCTAAACATGCTAGTTTTCGGATTAGGGTTCCAATAGCCAATAAACTTATCAAACCTTATACTAAATACCTCATGCTTGCTAATATCCATAACTACAACAATAAGTAAACCTTAATTGCTAAAACGACAAGATTATACCTTTACAAGCCCTTAAAAATTCCAAGATTCAAAGTCGCTCCTTAGCAAATTCTTAGCTCCTTTCCTTATGTTCCAATCCGCTCCAAGCACTCCTTAGAAGCCTATGAAGAACCCTTCTTCAAGTTCCAACTTCAAAGTTGAAGAACTTCTTAAGTTTCATTATGCGACTAATACGAAAACGTCGTTTTTCCGAAATCTTTCTATTGAGATATCCTTACAATACCCTTAGGGACATTGGGTTAAAGTCTTGTGAATAATGGATCAAAACTACAAAATTTTTGTGTGGATACCATGTCAAACCCGAGAGCTCAATGAAGCACAAGAAGTGTTGTGATATTTTCTAAGTGTTGAAGACCTTGTCTTGCACTAGTAGTATGCTTATATAACACATTGGAGGGCCAAGACTTAAACAAATGGGTGGCTAAGATGAGTTTCACTAGGATCAAGCCCAAGTGGCAAGTTGACTTGGTCAACAATCTCAAGCTTAGCAAGACTTATCTTCCACCATGGTCAATGACCATTTTAACCTTGCATGAAATCGTCCAAGACCATATGAGGGGGTGTCACGTGTCGCCCTCTCATTCGTCCATAAAATTTCGTAACCCTCGTGGGGCCCACAAAACGTAAAATTCCTCGGGTGGGCCCCACGTGACCAAATCCATAAAAATAAATTTTCATAATGTTAATAAGTTTCATACTCTTCAAATAATGCATTTTGAGAATCCAATTCTCAACAACGAACATTTTTCCTTTCCGACGTTCGGAAGATTTTCCGTCGGAAAAACAATTCTTCCTTTCGTACTAAATTCCAAGTCTTGATTCCTTACTTACATTCTCTTTTACATGTCCTGGACTTATGGGGTGTAACACTATGATTATCAAAACTCCCAAGTAATTCTTGATGCTTTGACCATTCACCTTAAAAAGGTGACCAGCTTTGCTCTATAATTCAATAGCACCATATGAGAAGATCTTAGTCACTTTGAAAGGTCGGACCATCTTGACTTCAAATTTCCGGGGAATAACTTGAGTCTAGAATTATAGAGCAAGACCAAGTCCCCGGGTGAAAATTCCCGCTTCAAAATTCTCTTGTCATAGAGTAACTTCATCATTTCCTTGTAAAAGATGGAACTTACATAAGTTTGGAGATGGAATTCATCCATCTCATTGATTTGATCCACCCTTAACTTCAATGCATTTTCCCAATCAATGTTTAGCTCCTTTAATGCCTAAGTGCCTTATATTGCACCTTTACCGGAAGATGACATGCTTTGCCAAATACTAACTTATACTATGACATCCCAACAGGAGACTAGTATTCCGTCCTATATGCCCACAAAGCGTCTTCAAGCTTTCTCGACCAATCCATCCTCATGAGATTTATTGTCTTCACCAAAAATTCTCTTTATCTCCCGGTTGGACACTTCTACTTTACCACTTATTTGGGGGTAGTAAGGAGTTTCCACCTTATGCATTACCCTATACTTCTCAAGAAATGAGGCAAACACTTTATTACAAAAATGAGAGCCTCCATCACTTATAACGGCTCTAGGGGTTCCAAATCGAGTGAAAAATGTTCTTCTTGAGGAACATGATGACACTCTTCCCTTCGTTGTTCGGAAGGGATACAGACACATAATCAACCGCTACACGTATATATTTGTTGCCAAACAAACTCACGAATGTCCCCATGTAATATATTCCCCACACATTAAACAATTCCACTTTAATAATAGGAGACATAGGCAACTCATGTTTTCTAAAGACATTACCTTCCCTTTGACATTGGTCACAATGATTCACAAACTCATGAGAATCCTTGTAGATTATTGGTCAATAAAAGCCACTTTAAAGAATTTTGGAGGCCATGCATTGACTAGCATGGTGACCCCCAATCAGTGAAGTATGGCATACTTTCATGATAGGCAAGGTCTTAACTTCAGGCACACGTCTTCAAATCATATTGTCGGTGCAAATTCGGAAGTGATAAGGCTCATCCCAATAGTAGTATCAGGAGTCTCTCAAGAATTTCTTATTTTGGTGAGAGTTTAGATGATCTGGCATGATTCCACTCACTAAGTAATTGTAATCGACAAACCAAGTAATAAGATATTGAGATGATGCAAATACTTGCTCATCCTGAAAAGCATCATTGATCTCCAATTCATTCTTTGGCCTTCCAGCCTCTTCAATCTTTGACAAATGGTCAGCTACTTGGTTCTCACAACCCTTTCAATCTTTGATCTAAAAATAAAACTCTTGTATAAGGAGTACCTACCTAATCATGTGTGGCTTTACGTCCTTATTTGTCATTAAGTATCGGAGGGTTGCATGATCGAAATATACCACCACTTTAGAACCCCATAGGTAAGATCGAAATTTTCCAAAATCAAAGATAATGGAAAGCAACTCTTGCTCCATCACCGTGTAATTCTTTTGAGCTTCACTAAGAGATCTACTTGTATAGACTATAGTAGATTGGGTGAAGGGTTTTGTCATGTCTTTGGCCCAACATAGCCCCAATAGCAACTCCACTCGCATCACACATCAATTCACAGAGAAGATCCCAATTTGAAGTCATAATTATCAAGGCCAAAACCAATTTCCTTTTCAATCCTCAAAAGCTTTGAGGCATGCTTCATTGAACTCAAATTTTGCATTTTTTTCTAAGAGCGCGCACATTGGGCTTGTGATCTTTGAAAAATTCTTGACGAATCTTCTATAGAACCTGGCATGCCCTAAGAAACTTCGGATACCCTTGACGGTTGTATGAGGAGAAAACTTGGCTATCACTTCAATTTTGGTCTTGTCTACTTCAATACCATCCTTGGAGATCTTATGACCAAGGACTATACCTTCGGTGATAATAAAGTGACACCTTCCAATTTAAGATCAAATTAATCTCTTCATATCTTTTCAATATGAGGGAGAGATTCTCCAAGCAATCTTCAAAGGACTCCCTACTATGGATAAGTCATCCATGAATTCCTCCATAACATCTTCCACTAGATCATCAAAAATTCCATCATACATTTGAATGTGGCGGGAGCATTGTAAAGATTAAAAGTCATCCTTCTAAAGGTGAATGTACCATATGGAAAAGTGAAGGTGGTATTTTCTTGATCTTAAAAGGCTATTTGAATTTGATTGTAGCCCGTGTACCGATCCAAGAAGCAATAGTAAGACTTTCCAGCCAACCTATTAAGCATTTGATCGATGAAGGGTAGGGGAAGTGATCATTCCTTGTAGCACTATTCAACTTTCGGTAGTCTATGCAAACTCCCCACCCGGTTAACATCCTCATCGGTATCAACTCATTTTTATCTTTTAGGACTATCGCGATCCCTCTTTTCTTCAATACATATTACATCGATCTCACCCATGCACTATCGGAAATGAGGTACACTACCTCGGCATCTAACCACTTGATAATTTCTTTCTTGATAACCTCTTACATTTAGGGGTTCAACCTCCTTTGATGATCAACACTCGAGGTAATATTCTATTTAATATGAATTCAGTGAGTACACACACCCGGACTTATCCCTTGGATGTCTGCAATATTCCACATGATTGCTCTTCTATATGTCTCAAGATTGACAATAAAGCTTCCACTTGGCTTTCATTAAGCTTTGATGAGATAATAACCGACAAAGAATCATTTGTCCCAAGGAACTTGTTCTCTAAATAGCTTGGAACTGGCTTGAGCTCAAGGGTTTGTGGTTCCTCAATAGAATGTCGTAGAAGAGGGAGGGACTCTACGATTTTCCATGTCCAAGGTCAAACTCCTAGGAGCATAAGAATAGGACAATTGGCCCTCAAGAGCGAGCACGATCTCCGCTATCCCCTCAACTACCTCATCATCATGATTCAACAATACCATCATCAATGGCCCTTTAATAACATCAACCTCACCATTTATCTCTACATCATCATCAATTACATTAATCATTGAAATTACCCCCATATCCATAGATTGTTTCATAGATTTGCACACATGGAAATTAACATCTTCATCATTCATTCGGAACTTCAACTCTCCACTTTTCACATCACATACCGCTCTCTCCGTCGCTAAGAATGGTCGTCCTAAGATTATGGGAACATCATAGTCAACCACACAATCCAATATCACAAAGTCGACGGGGAAGATAAATTTGTCAACTTTCACAAGAACATCATATATGATCCTCATTGATCTCTCCACCATCCTATCCGCCATAAGTAATCTCATACGTGTAGGTCAGGGATTTCCCAAACCTAACTTCTTGAAAACAACGAATGATATCAAATTTATATTTGCTCTAAGGTCAGAAAGAGCCTTAGCGAATTGGTACATCCAAATGGTGCACAGAATGATGAAAGCACTGAGATTCTATTAATTATTCATAATGGATCTAGAAACGATGGCGCTACATTGGTGAGTAAAATCCACCGTCTCAAAGCTCACTCTTCGTTTCTTTATAATCAAATCCTTCATAAACTTGGCATACCCCGACATTTGTTTCAAGGCTTCAACAAGTGGAATATTGACTGACAATTGCTTTAACATTTCCAAGAAATTTTTGAACTTGCCATCTTCAATTCTCTTGGAAAATATTTGTGGAAAAGGAGGAGGAGGCCTTGTAATAGGCTTTAAGGCTTTTGGATCCTCATCTTCTTTGTCGTTCCTTTCTCCATTTTAAAAAACTATCCCTTTTTCATCAACCTTTTCTATTTCATCAATACTTTATTCAATCAAGACAAAATCATCTACCATCTTTTCATCAATCTTTTTCAGTTTCTCAACCGCAACACACTTTTTATCTACCACATCCATCAGCATCGTCGGCTTCTCCAACACTTTCACACTTCTAGTAGAAATATCTAGACAGTGTGACACCCCTCCTCCTTCATTTCTTGGATTGGCTACCGTATCACTAAGAAGAGTCCCCTTTTGTCTTGGGTTTAGTATAGAGGCAATTTTCCCCAATTAGCTCTCTAGTAGCTTGATGGATGTTGAATGTGAGGATACAAGATTATTGAGCTCTTTTATGTTAGCATCGGACTTGTCTTGATTATTCAACACCCTAGATATCATCTCTTCATGTTTTGAACTAGAGGGATCACTAGTAGATTCACGGTTGTGATAAGGAAGAGGTTGGGTTAGGTTGTTGGTAAGCTTTCCTCAACATAAGGGTTGGAGCTACGGTTTTGGTACCCATTATTGTTGCTCTCTCCATCCCCCTTCATTCTTCTATCTCTCTCTCTCCAATTAGAGCCACCTTGTTCATTTCTCCAACTTTGATTCCCAACTTGATTACTAGATCACCACGATTGGCCCGATCCTTGGTAATTAAGGCGGAAACCCCCCACCCCCTTGCACCTTGTTCACAAAGATCACACCTTCTTCACTTTTATTTTACCCTTCATGGTCATAAGGTACCATATCGGTTGCACTTTGCTTAGGACCCATGCTAGTAACCGCATTCACTTTCTTATGTCCTTTTTATATCCCATGTTTTGTAAGGACCGTTATTTGGGTCATCTATTGTGTCATGGTCTCTTCCTCCTTCTTCAAGGTTTCTCAACATAACACCTTAGAGTGACCACCCCCAACTACCTTTGACAATCTAGTATGCCAAGTATAGTTTGTCTTCATTAGCGTATTAAAAATCCCACTTACTACCGTAAATGAATTATCCATTAAGGAACCCCCCACTATGTTGTTGGTCACCAACTTGTTGACCGAATTTAGCGCCCTATAGAATGTTTAGAGTAAGACATCATCACTCAATCCATGATTGTGGCATTGTTTTATCTTCTTCTTGAAACTTAACCATGCCTCATGTAAGGCTTCACCCGACAATTGACGGAACATCAAGATTTCATCTTGGAGATAGAGCATGCGAGCCGATGGGAAGAATCTCTCAAGGAATGCCTCTACCAACTCGGTTCACGTAGTGATGGACTTGGAAGGAAAGTCATCCAACCAAATAGTAGTCTCTCCCACTAGAGATAAGGGGAAAGCCTTTGCTTCACAACTTCTTCGGACACATTGGGATGATGGAATACAAGACATACCTCATTGAAATTCCTCAAGTGTCTATTCGGGTCAACGAAGGTCGATCCTCCTAATTGGCCCTTGTTGTTGAGTATGTGGATCATGGTGAAGGTGATGTGAAAATTCGCATTCTCTAAAATTTGGGATAGTCAGATGGTATTAGCAAAGTTGGTCATCTCTATGTTTCCCACATCATCAGATAAATCTGCACTAGCACCTACAATATAAAAACAACAAGTAAACCTGAATTTAAAAATAAAGCTCTTAGCAAAGTAATAATATTACAATAGAAAATTTCAAGATCATGATCCCGACAACGGCACAAAAATTTAATCTCGCTCAAATTACACCTTTAATGGTATAACGCAATCATTGTCAAATATAGTAACCCAATTAGGTTGGGGTTGAATCCCACAAGGAATACGATGAGAAATTGACATATTCGTGTTCGTATTATGGCTTTACTAATTATTTTACTTATATGGTAACTAAGTTGTTTGTTTGTTTTAACTACTCAAGTTATCAATGCAAATAAAGGTTAAGTTATCAAGTAATTGGAATGTTAGGGTTGTGTCTTAATTCATAAAAGTGGTGTTGGGTTTATACTTAAGTGGGTGTATTTAGTGTGGTATGATTAATGGGGACTATTATCTAGGTGGAGGTTTCTCAATTGACCCACCTAATTTCACTTTAGTCTTTCTCAAGCTCTAAAGTGTAATATTTATGAACACCCGTTAAATACCCTTAGTTGATTCCTTTCTAATTAAAGTTGGGAATCATTAAATGAGGTTTAAAGTCTCAATTCCTAAATAACATACCACTTTCCTAGACTATAGTCTCCTTTCTCAAGTTTGACTAGAGACAATAGGAAAGAAAGAGATGTTTGTAACCAACTCTTAAATATTAAAAATGAGGGGTAGTTGAATCCCACATTAATACATTTTTTCATGGTTTACAAATTACCCCAACTACCACATTTCATTATTTTATCACAATCCAAACCTAAATCAAGCCACTCATGTCAAATAATAAATACAAACAACAATAATAAATAAAGGTAGACATAATAGAGATAAAAGAGAAGCTTACAATGATGTTTTTGATTAATAAATGAATTTGTCTTCAACACAATGAAGGGTAACCCCCGGTCCGGCCGCCCCTGACCTATTGATGAACTCAAGATGAATAGTATGAAGTGACAAGACAAAAGAAATCTTCAAAATGTGGTTGGCTAGGTATCAATGTAAGAATAATTGTAAGGAATAATGTGTCAAATCACAAAACACTAGGTAGTTATATATAGGAACTCAATTTTTGGACTACACTTAATTACAAAATTGACACCGCCCAAGCCACTCTGCAACTGCAGAATAGATATGTTGTCCACAAAATGGACCTAGGGTTCGCAGAGTGGTTTTTTGTTTTGGCTTCCTAGAACTACGACATGAACTGCAGTCCGCAGAACTAAACTTCGGCCCACGGAAGTGTCTTGAGTCTTCGCAGTCTGAGTTGAACTCGAGTTGAACCAGTGCTTCACAGACCTAATTGTGGTCCACAGAATGGAAGTGCAGACCGCAGTTTTGGTCATACTTTGAAGCTCTAGAATTCTTCTTTCACTATTGATTTATGCGGCTTTGGCTACCATTCTGCGGTCCGCAGAAGTGGTCTTCTCAACACTTCCTCCTTTTTTCAGCACCTTTTTCCATATTTCAGCACATTTCCTCAATTTTGATGTTCTAATGCAAAAATCCTACAAAAACCAAAATAATATAAGAAATGACTACTAAATGCATAAAGGACAATAATTATTTATGAAATTGGTATCAAATATGTTGTAATGTCTAGGCACCTCAGATGACGATGAAGCAACGGGTGAGGAGACGTTGGAAAAAAAACAAAGAACATCAACAACTCATCTGCATGAATCATCATCATATCTGGCACATACATTAGGACGAGAGGACTTCGAATTCCTTTTCAGTGATGTCGAAACTTCTGCAAACCCGTCACCGCCGATTAATACCTACGGGTTTGCACACTAGTCTATTCCTAGAGGCTCAAAAAATCATCTCGCCCTTTGAAGAACCATGCCACCTCTCGGTCCAAACTCGTGGATATATTTCTGACATTGAGCGTGCATCTGAATAGGATGAGGACTGGAACCCTCTCCTTTCCCGAAGACATCAACTTCCTATTGTGGCCAGTCAGAATCACGAGCTACTTAAAGCCCTTGGTGTTTGAGTCTGATAAGGACAAAATGAAGAACGTTTCATGGAAGTGTCTTATCAATGAGGGCATGCATGCATCTAACCGGGTAAAATCTCTGAACTTTTCATTGCTCATTAGCATTCTATTTTATGTGCTCTAATTTGAACTCAACACTTCTTTTTATTTTTATGCAATCCTCTATTTTGGCCGGAGAAGGTTTTCTCTGATGCCTCAAGAAAATTGAAGACCTCAAGGGCCAAATAGATGCCCAATATAGAGAGATTTGACATCTCAAGGAACTTCTTCATCAAAATGACACTTAATTGCAGCAGGCCGAAGATCTACCCGATGTTAGGGCTAAACTAGACTGATTCAGGGGTGACTACCTACGGGTCATGAATGCTCTCAAACTTATTTAAGAGGAACATTGATCTTTGGACAAGGAGTTGATAGTCTTTTCAACAATGTCCAGGCCCTCACCCAATACCTCGAAGAGCAGGAATAGGTCCAGCACTATCAGACACAGAAGGAGGAATTCCTAAATATCGAGATCGACCGCCTCACCACCAAAGTCGACATACTTGAGGCGGAGAGAGTTGTTGAGCATGATGTTACCAAGCAGAAATTGGAGTGGGACTTAGAAATGTCCCAAGATTATATCCGCCAACAAGCTCAAGCATTGAAGAACTGAAAGTTGAGCATGAGGTCACCTCCCATAGGAACACTGAGATTTCGGCCCAATTGATCCATGCCTTGGATGAACTAGACCAAGCTCTGGCTGATGTGGAAGCCGAGGTACCCCAGACAATGCTAAAAATTGAGCAAATTACTTGGAATGTCCGGTCATTCAAGAGGAAAATAGATATTTGGATAAGGAGAATGATAGTCTCTTCAAGGATGTCCAGGACCTCACCCAAGAACTATAAGAGAAAGAAGAGTTCTAGCACTATCAGGCGCAGAAGGAGAAATTCCTTAATGCCGAGATCGATTGCCTCACCACCGAGATCGCCATACTTGAGGCAAAGATAATTGTTGAGCAGGATGCTACCAAGCAAAACTTCGAGTGGGACTTGGAAATGTACCAAGATCAAATCCACCAATAAGCTCAAAGCATTGAATAATTGAAAGTTGAGCTTGCGGTCACCTCTCAGAGCTAAACTGAGCCTTGGAAAAATGAGACCAAGCTCTGGACAATGTGGAAGATGAGGTGGCCCAGAGAGTGCTAAAACTGAGCACATTACTTGGAATGTCCGAAGATTTACCTTGGTGTAGTCTCCTGAGGGGATCCCAAATTTGGACTCCAAGATTGTTGAAGTCAAGGATGAAGAGTCGAGGCCTTCCATCGGTTGAATAGTGATAGCACCTAGGAAGATCCTGAAGGTTCCAAGTCAGAGTCTGGAAGACCTATAGGCTTACATGCCTTTTGTATATATATTTTTTCTTATTATGTACGTTTTTGCTATGGTCGTTTCCCCGACCTTGTTTTTGAATGAATATATCAGACTTTCTATTGTCTTAATTCAAATTTTCCAAGCTTTTTGTATTCGTTATTGCTCCATTGCTTTCAATAACTTAATGAAAAAAAAATTAGTCCAACCTCCAACTTCGGGGTTGCACTTTAAAAAACCATCACTTAGTTGATGTTCCAATTGTTCGATAACTTTTGTCCATCTTCAACTTCCAATTGGTACGAACCTTTACTAGTTATTCCTAACACTTTGTACCAGAATTATTTCTTTTGCACCGTAAACCAAAGAGAACGGTGTCTCTTCGGTGCTAGATTTTAGTATTGTTATGTATACCCATAATACCTCTAGTAGAATTTTTTCCACTTGCCTTTTGACTCCATTAGTTTTTTCATCAAGCTAAATGGCTGTTTTATTTGTTGACTCCACTTGCGCATTTGCACTCGGTGATATGGAATCGACACTATCTTCTTTATTTTCAATCCTTCAAGAAAATCTGTTACTTTCTTCCCAATAAACTTACGGCCATTGTCGTAAGTAATCTCTGTCGGTATGCTGAACTGGCAAATGATGTGATCCCAAATGAAATCAATTTTTTTTATCTAACCTTCTTGAAGGTCATTGCTTTAAACCCTTCGAAATATAGTCAGTCATAAACAAAATAAAGTGTACCTTTCCGGGTGCCCATGGGAGTGGTCCCACAATGTCCATCCCCTATTTCATGAATGTCCACAGAGAGAAAACCGGATACATTAACTCTGTCGGTCGGTGAATCATTGGTGCGCGTCTTTGGCATTCATCACACTTCTAGACAAAGTTATTGACATCTTCCTCCATCTAAGACTAATATTACCCGACCCTGATAAGTTTTCGAACCAATAATTTTTCTCCTGAGTGATTGTTGCAAGTCCCTTCATGAACCTCATGCTTAGCATAATATGTCTCTTTGAATCATAAACACCTTTCTAAAGGACCATAAAAGGACCTTCGATACAACTGTCCATCGACCATGCAAAACTTAGTTTTGTTCGTACGAACGACCCTTGACTCATTTATATCAGTAGGCAACTTTCCATCCCAAAGGTAGTCAATGTATTTATTCCTCCAATCCTAAGTTAAACTCATGGTATTGTCACGACCCGAACCCCGGGACCGCGACTGGTGCCCTACCTGGACACCCTTCTACCCATACATCATATGTAACTAGCGGAAGCTAAAGAAAACTCATCATTTTTTTTCTTTAAAAGTAAAATAGGCAAAGCCGCCAAGGTCTCCATTATATATAAAACAACCCAAGGAAATACAACTGTACAACTCACGTAAGTCCAACCCACATATGAATACAGACCTCTAAGAGTTTGGACAGTAACCTATGACGGGATAAAGCCCCGTCGTACCCCTGAATATACATAAGTCTACTATCAAAGACCTGTACCAAGATGACAATCTCCGGAACAAGGGAGTCATCTCAACAAGCTGGGCAAGGATCCTACACTCGCGGATCCACAAACTGTGTACCTATACCTGCGGGCATGAACGCAGCCCCCCGAAGGGGGTCAGTACAACAAGGTACCAAGTATGTAAACATGAAGTACAATAAACAAGATCATAGTTATACAAAAGAAGGACAGGGGAAAGAATGAAAACTCAAATACCAGATCCTACTATGCCATATAAAAATAAGAGTCAACAGTACCTTGTATCACTATACCACTGTATCACTGTATCACTGTATCACTGTACCACTGTACTACTGTATCACTGTACCACTGTACCTTTTTAAAATATGCCTTTTAAAAGTGAGATCAACTGTATCATTTCCAAATACCATTTCAAAATATGAAATCAACCGTACGCCTTTCAAATATGAAATCATTACCATTTCAAAATATGAAAGCCGTGTCACAATCAGGTATGCAATCCTACTCATGGGACTATTTCACCTGCATGGGACTCGAACCCGCATGGGTCTTGTGGACCCACAATGAGCATCTGTACACGATACTCGCATCACAGAGAGCTAATCCATGAAATGTGTCCTGGGAATTGAACCCGCATGAGTCCTTCATACCCGCAGTGAGTGTGTACCATCTCACGTCATGGGAGCTACTCCATGAAATATATATACAACGTTGTCGGCCCTCTAGTGAGGGACACGGTGATGTGGAAATATAACACTCGCACGAATGACTATATAAGCAAACATATGCAAGTTAAAATATCAAAGTCACGTCAAAATAAGGGGCACCTATCCATAGAATCATTATGCAGATCCTATTCATGGGACTATTTCACCCGCATGGGTCTATTTCACCCGCATGGATCTTGTAGACCCTCATAGGAAATCTGTACCTGATACCCGCATCACGGAGAGCTAATCCATGGAATGTGTCCTGGGAATTGAACCCGCAGTGAGTGTGTACCATCTCACGTCATGGGAGTTACTCCATGAAATATATACAGTGTACGACATGTTCCGGTCCATTCTGGGACTCGGTGTAATGTGTTATAAGTCAAATAAGATACGACATGTTCCGGCCCATTCTAGGACTCGGTGTAATGTAAAGGACTGTACACCTATAGCTATCATAAGTAACTATGTACAATTTAAATCATCTATGACTCTCATTAGCACAATTAGAATGAACTATCTTTTTAGAAAAACCAAGGCAATGTCATGCCTTCCTTTTTATAAACACCAAGGTAATACCATGCCTTCTTTTTAAAAAATACCAAGTATTATCCCATCATGTAATATTAGGGACTTGAATCCCAAAAGTACCATGTACGTCCGCCGTACATCCTTTCCTTTATAAAACCCCAAGACTCTAACACTTGTAGCATCAAAGCACTTACTCTTTCAAAACCAAGTGACTTCTACTTTTCAAATCAAGACAAGTATACTTTTAACATCAAGTTACTACTACCTCATGTACCACGTTTATACGTACTTTTTCACCTTTTTCAAGGCCCAAATTCAACAAACAACAAGCCCCATTTAAGGCACAATAAAAACAGCAACCAAAGGGGATTACACACCAACTTGACGTGTAAAATTCTGCCCCTCAATTATATAAAAGCAGTCTATAAAACAGTCCATAATTAGCCAACATTAAGGGTACAATATGAAGCCTTTAACACCCTTATTCCTTAGTGTCACGACCCGACGGGCCGCGATTAACGTCCTAAATGGACGTCACTACTGACCTGTCACTCTTAATCCATTTAATACAGATGTCTACGTAAATTTCAGCAGCACAACGCTGCTTTTACAACATATCCCTAAAACGGGCGAGCCGACAAGGCTGCCAAAACAACAACAAAACAACAGTCATAATAGGCTAGCCGACTAGGCTGCCACCAACCACATCACGCGCACAAAGGCATAAATCAAAATACGCAAGCCGGAAAGGATGTGTTATACCCCGTATTTTCCTGAGTATGTACGTGAGGGCGTACGTATTAAATTTTTGCCTTAAGAATTGACAAGTTTCGAAATTTGGGCACAAGTGCCGATAGGAGTCGTTTTTCGATAAACGTTTCTGACTTTCGTAGGGAAAATTCCGGCTATGTCATTTTTAATTTTTGCGGATTTTTCCGAGAGACGAAACATTTTGGACCAACGGGAGGGTGACAAGTGTCACCCTCACATTGGGTGCGTTTTGGGGCGGTAATGGACGAAAGGGTGGGGTGTAGTTGGTAGGATATTTGTGCAAGTTGGTGTGGTAGATGGATAAGGTCCACATGGTTGAAATCTAGCCCTACACTTGCACCACACTTGTCTTCATCTTGGCCATTGGTTGGCCTTCACTTGACCTATAAATACCCCTCTAGTTGAAGACATTCTTCATCCAAAACTTGAGCAATCTTTCTAAGTCTCAAATACTCCCTCCCTCTTGTTTGCTTTCGTCCACCACACCCCCCTCCCCCTTTGAGAAGGCCCTTTGGCCGAGAGCTTCCCCCTCCCCCTTTGTGGTGCCCTAGCCGAGGGGTACCCCCCCCCTAGCCTTGTTGTCTCGTATAAATACCCCCCTTTGTGGTATAGAAATACTCTCCTAGTATTGTTATAATGCCCAAAATACTCTAGCCCATATACCTTATAGTACTTCCAAAGTTACCTCTATACGTAGAGCAAAAATACTATTATACTTCCTTTAGCCACTAAACGAAACCCTAAGGAAATCTTCACCGCAGTAGAAGTTATAAGTAGAAGTTGGTTAGAACTTCAAGGGTTGGTTGGAGCGGCCTGAGCGCACTGAGTAGAGCTAAACCTTGCTCAGGATCGACATTTAAACTCGGATAATTTTGGGCTTATCGAGGTAAACACTCTTGACCTTACATTTGTAATTGGAAATTACATGTTGTTGGAATATATAGTTAAGGTATACTATATATAGTTTTGAACATAATTGTGCGGCAATGTCTTTTGACTTAAGCCCAATTTAAAGAAGTAGATCTGTAATTACATAGGGTGTATTCTGGTAGACTTGTGTAGTATTATCGTGAGTAGAATTGTACACGTCCAGGTTAGGCGTGCAAACCCCCTGGTTGGCTTGGTAGCCGGCCTCGATAAAAGAGGAGATTAACGCTGCATGGGGAGGTGCGAATTTTACGTAGAATATTCTACGTGGAGACCTTGATGTTAATAGGCGCCTTGTGGCCTCTATAGGTTGAAGTACTACGTGTGGCGTGATCTACTTGGCAAGGAGTGGCCGACGGTTTGAGGTACTTGGAGCGCTTTTGCTATTAGTCGATAATCGTCGCGAGGTATGTGAACCTCTTCCTATCTGTTCTAGCATGATATGTGTATAACTATGTAGTACCAGACGCATACGTGTTAAGCGTATTTGATTGGTTTGAAACATAAGGTGTTATAACGGCTTTATGGGAAGTTGGTTATAATGACCTTATGTAGGTAAGAAAATGCTTTGTGGTTTTAAAAGGTAACGACTTGGTATGTGTTAATAAAGAACTTGAAGTATTTCAAAAGATTCTTGAATCGCTTTTGAAAGAATGAGTAGTACTTAGTTTTGAAAGCTTAAGAGTTATACTAGCTTTATGGGAAGTTAGGTATAACGGCTTAAGAATGTTTTATCGATTTCGAAATCGAATGTGTATCGACAAACCAACGCAGGCGTTAATAAAAGGAAAATGTATTGACTAATGAAGTATTATTAAAACCAGAGAAACCTCCATCCGCATAGAAGCTAAGATAAGACAAAATGATATTACATTTCCTAGATCATGGGCCGCTTAATAAGATTGATTATGAATAAGAATAACCTACACTCATATAAGGCATATGTTACTCAATAGTTTTAAAAAGGGATTAAGACATCAAACTATGAAACTTTTCTAAAAAGAGACTTGTGTAATGAATATTAGGCAAACTGGAACTTTAGGGAAAAGAAAGGCATTGTGTTGTCTTAAAATGTTTTAAAACTTAAAGTGTTATAACAGCTTTATGGGAAGTTGGTTATAACGACTTTATGAGAACAAAAGAAGGGTTTTTATCATTGGTTTTAAATGTGGAAACTTGGCTTTAATAAGAGAAGTTGTTTTTGTTTGCTTAAAAGATGTAAGTCACTCTATTTTTATACTACGGGTATCGGGTGACTTTTATAAAAGGAATGGATCTCTTTAAAAGGAATTTAACGTACGTAGTACTTTAGGGTTAAAAACCCGGACTTTGGCATAAAATAAAAGTACCTTGAGTTGTGTAACTTGCCTATGCTTGTTGTTGTGTAACTTGCATATGCTTGTTGTTGTGTAGCTTGCGTATGCTTGTGGTGATAGCCTTTGTTGTGCAAATGGTGTTCTATATAACCGCGTCTCTCAATGGAGTGCCGGTTGACTTGTTGAGGACTTACTGACGCGTCTGCGTGACGGAAAATTCCACGTATGCTCGCCGTTGATAGTGTTATTCCATGGACTAGCTCTCCATGAGGTTTCTTCGCTCGACCTTGGTACGGTGGTCGCCAGATTTGCCCCGCCTCGTGGGCTGATTCGCCTTGGTACATGGTAGTTAGCCCTCGCACTTGCCCCGCTCAGAGTGACGAAGTCTCGTGATACGCCTTGGTACCCGTGGTGGTCACCGTATTTGCCCCGATCGCCACGTGGACCGCCTTGGTATCCGTAGTCGCTCGCACTTGCCGTGTCAACTTCGTGTTTGTGGTTGCATTGTATTATTGATACGGCCGGATCCTAGTTGTACTTGTCCCAGACGGTTTTTATGACAGTGGGACTCGTGTTCATGTATACTCCTTGGTATTGTTATATCATAAACCGCCGTGAGGAAGAAATTCCACGCACGAGTGATAACTGAGGCGTGAGTCCACGACTTGATGTAATCGTTATATGTTATGCATTGTAGTTTGGTCATCATACATGTCTCCCGCTTTATATAGACTATTATGATTTCATTTACTGATTTTCTGCTTCACATACTTAGTAATGTTATCGACCTCTTCGGCCGCTCATGCCGCAGTAATCATCTACCGTCGATCCCCGCGTTTAGGATCTCATTTCGTTTTGGGAAGCTCCGTTCCGTCGGAGGCTTATCTTTGGTATGTTACCCTGAGTCTGTAAGTTCTTGTACGTTCAGGGGTATGGCGGGGCCCTGTCCCGTCATAGTTGTTTGGTAAATCTTAGGTGCAGTAGAATCTGTTTGGGCATGGTTGTAAGGATCAGAATCGCTCAAATGTCTTTATATATATATGTTGAAAGGCAATTGTTTTGGTTGGCTGCTTATTTTTAATATCTCTCATTTCATGTTCATGTTTTACTTTCCTGATTTTCTCGATGATTGTATCACTAGGGTGCCCGGTAGGCACGACCACGCCCTGATTCGGTCGTGACAAAGTGGTATCGAGCGCTTAGTCCTCGGAAAGTGTCTACATCGTGTCTAGTAGAAGTCTTGATTATCGATGTATTGCGCACCACATCTATAATCGGGAGGTCGCAGGACATTTAGGATTGCTTTCCATTCTTCTCATTCTGAGATCGTGCCTTAGAGCGGTGGGATAAGATTGACCCTCCGACATACTTCGTTTTACCGCTTATGCCTCCGCGTAAGGCAACCCGCCCGTAAGGCAAGGCGCGAAGGAAGCGTGAGTAGAGCGGCGCGAGACCACAAGACTGAGCCTCGATCCATGATGCACCGAGCAGGAGATGAGTCACGAGTGGGCCCGATTAACGGCGTGGTTGTGGCGACTTGAGGATAGGCCGACGCATAGCCCAAATAACAGCTGGTTCACCCTAGATCGGATAGTTCGAGGCTACGGATTTTCGAGTTGTAGGCCGCGAGTTTTATGGGTCGAGGCACGAGGATGATCCGCAGGAGTTCATCCGAAGCGATTCTGATCACGAGTAATCAAGGCATCGGAGACCGAGTCGGTGGTCCTAGGTTCACATCAATGCGTGATACCGCAATGATCGTTTGATTCGCGAGCTGTCCAGGAGAGCATGCACTTCCACTTTTGGGACGAGTTCTCGAGGCCTTTCTTGCACATTTCTTGCCTCCACGGATGAGGAGGCTCGGCGCAGATTTTTGGTGTTACGGCAGAACGGGCGTACGGTTCGGGAGTACAATGTAGAGTTCGACTCATTAGCCCGGTACGTCCCCGCGTTGGTAGCTAGTACGGAGGATCGAGTGCACCGATTTGTTACATAGCCGAGAGTTGTTCGGGTGTAGCTCTTCAGCCGGGCATGGACATTGCCCGCATGCAGGCGTATGCACTTGGATGTGAGGAGCGGATAAATCGACGGAATGACCGTGGTCGCAGAAGAGGGCCGCAGCAGGTCCTGGTGACTTTCGAGGCGGACCGCCGCGAAGAGCGATTATGCGCCTCCACCGATCTGAGTGGTCCTCCACGCCGGACCTTTGGGATATTCAGAGCAGTCGTGGCTCCTGTGTTTCGATTTTCGGGAGTAAGTGCTCGCGGATGAGGTTGCCCTTGTCTCGGTGTGGCCGTTGTGGGAAAACTTCATAAGTGAGTGTCGACTCGACTGAGATTGTTATTTTTGCGGCCAACAGGCCATCGGCAAGAGATCGTCCGACCGTGGCAAGTACTGGTAGATAGCATGGACTACTAGAGCAGTTGCGGGTTCTTCACCTTCCATAGCCAGGCAGGATGTTCGTACACCGGCAGGCCCCGGTAGAGGTCGCGGTGGGAGTTCCCAGTCTTAGCGGTCCTTTGAACCGCCTATTTTCAGGTATATCCTTAACCCTCTAGAGACTTATATTGTATTGATGTTGATGATGTGTTTAGTGTTATGTTCGGATAGCTTTGTGCTAAAATGTGATTTAGAAACACAGTCAAGAAAAAGGGTAAGTTCAAAGTGAGAAATGATAAACCATAGAATATTACAGTTGAGACCTTAGATGTAAGGTCGTTTTGAGTACCAGATTTTGCAAGTGATCCTTGTCGGAGTGCATTTTATGCCTAGAACGTTTTGTGTGACAAAGTCCCTGGGTAGTGTGAAATGGAAGTGGTAGCTTTCATGACCTGTAGAGGTAAGATTGTTCGGATCAAGAAACTAGAGAGTTGGCGTGACGGAGGGTCGGGTTGAGGGCGTGTTGCGTGTCAACCCGTAGCCCGGATTGAGGTGGGGTCAGCTCTGGGTGGTCCCGCCAGGAGGTAGGGTCACCAGGGTGTTAGGCCCAAGTTTTGATGACCATCGTATGAGTTCGTGGATATGTTCGACCAGAAGCAGATCGTGAAGGCCGGGAATGGCCTTAAGGAAGAGTACGTGTGTTAGTTCGTGGCCAGGCGCGGCGTTGGCAACTTGTTAGAAGATCTTCTTCGTAATCCGTCTTGAGAAGGAACATTCGGGACGAATGTTTCTAAGGAGGGGAGAATGTTATACCCCGTATTTCCTGAGTATGTACGTGAGGGCGTACGTATTAAATTTTTGCCTTAAGAATTGACAAGTTTCGAAATTTGGGCACAAGTGCCGATAGGAGTCGTTTTTCGACGAAACGTTTCCACAGCTTTCGTAGGGAAAATTCCGGCTATGTCATTTTTAATTTTTGCGGATTTTTCCGAGAGACGAAACATTTTGGACCAACGGGAGGGTGACAAGTGTCACCCTCACATTGGGTGCGTTTTGGGGCGGTAATGGACGAAAGGGTGGGGTGTAGTTGGTAGGATATTTGTGCAAGTTGGTGTGGTAGATGGATAAGGTCCACATGGTTGAAATCTAGCCCTACACTTGCACCACACTTGTCTTCATCTTGGCCATTGGTTGGCCTTCACTTGACCTATAAATACCCCTCTAGTTGAAGACATTCTTCATCCAAAACTTGAGCAATCTTTCTAAGTCTCAAATACTCCCTCCCTCTTGTTTGCTTTCGTCCACCACACCCCCCTCCCCCTTTGAGAAGGCCCTTTGGCCGAGAGCTTCCCCCTCCTCCTTTGTGGTGCCTAGCGAGGGTACCCCTAGCCTTGTTGTCTCGTATAAATACCCCTTTGTGGTATAGAAATACTCTCCTAGTATTGTTATAATGCCCAAAATACTCTAGCCCATATACCTTATAGTACTTCCAAAGTTACCTCTATACGCAGAGTCTGAAAATACTATTATACTTCCTTTAGCCACTAAACGAAACCCTAAGGAAATCTTCACCCGCATAGAAGTTATAAGTAGAAGTTGGTTAGAACTTCTAAGGGTTGGTTGGATGGCCTGAGCGCACTGAGTAGAGAGCTAAACCTTGCTCAGATCGACATTTAAACTCTGATAATTTTGGGCTTATCGAGGTAAACACTCTTGACCTTCATTTGTAATTGGAAATTACATGTTGTTGGAATATATAGTTAAGGTATACTATATATAGTTTTGAACATAATTGTGCGGCAATGTCTTTGACTTAAGCCCAATTTAAAGAAGTAGATCAATCGTAATTACATAGGGTGTATTACAGACAAGACTTGTGTAGTATTCGTGAGTAGAATTGTACACGCCCGGTTAGACGTGCAAACCCCCGTTGGCTTGGTAGCAGCCTCGATAAAAGAGAGATTAACGCCGCTTTGTGGGGGAAGTCGCCAATTTTCTCGTAGAATATTCTACGCGAGACCTTGATGTTAATAGCGCCTTGTGGCCTCTATAGGTTGAAGTACTACGTGGCGTGATCTACTTGGCTTAAGGAGTAGCCGACGGTTTGAGGTACTGAGCGCTTTTGCTATTAGTCGATAATCGTCGCGAGGTATGTGAACCTCTTCCTATCTGTTCTAGCATGATATGTGTATAACTATGTAGTACGGTAGACGCATACGTGTTAATCAGATTTGATTGGTTTGAAACATAAGGTGTTATAACGGCTTTATGGGAAGTTGGTTATAACAGCCTTATGTAGGTAAGAAAATGCTTTGTGGTTTTAAAAGGTAACTGACTTGGTATGTGTTAATAAAGAACTTGAAGTATTTCAAAAGATTCTTGAATCGCTTTTGAAAGAATGAGTAGTACTTAGTTTTGAAAGCTTAAGAGTTATACTAGCTTTATGGAAAGTTAGGTATAACGGCTTAAGAATGTTTTACTGATTTCAGAAATCAGAATGTGTATCGACAAACCACTGCAGCGTTAATAAAAGGAAAATGTATTGACTAATGAAGTATTATTAAAACCAAGAGAAACCTCCATCCGCATGTAAGCTAAGATAAGACAAAATGATATTACATTTCCTAGATCATGGTCGCTTAATAAGATTGATTATGAATAAGAATAACCTACACTCATATAAGGCATATGTTACTCAATAGTTTTAAAAGGGATTAAGACATCAACTATGAAACTTTTCTAAAAAGAGACTTGTGTAATGAATATTAGGCAAACTGAACTTTAGGGAAAAGAAAGGCATTGTGTGGTCTTAAAATGTTTTAAACTTAAAGTGTTATAACAGCTTTATGGGAAGTTGGTTATAACGACTTTATGAGAACAAAGAAGGTTTTTATCATTGGTTTTAAATGTGGAAACTTGGCTTTAATAAGAGAAGTTGTTTTTGTTTGCTTAAAAGATGTAAGTCACTCTATTTTTATACTACTGTATCGGGTGACTTTTATAAAAGGAATGGATCTCTTTAAAAGGAATTTAACGCACGTAGTACTTAGTGGTTAAAACCGGACTTTGGCATAAAATAAAAGTACCTTCGAGTTGTGTAACTCGCCTATGCTTGTTGTTGTGTAACTTGCATACGCTTGTTGTTGTAGCTTAAGTATGCTTGTAGTGATAGCCTTTGTTGTGCAAATGGTGTTCTATATAACCGCGTCTCAATGAGTGCCGCTTGACTTGTTGAGGACTTACTTGGGCGCATCACAGCAAGGACGGAAAATTCCACGTATGCTCTCGCTGATAGTGTTATTCCACGGACTAGCTCTCCATGAGGTTTCTTCTTGTTCGCCTTGGTACCGGTGGTCGGCTTGATCTTGCCGCCTCGTGGCCGATTCGATTGCCTGGTAGTTAGCCCTCGTGACTTGCCCTGCTCATGTAGTGACGGTCTCGTGATCGTTGCCCGTGGTCACCCGGTCTGCTCGTGGCCGACCTTGCCTCGTATCTCGTAGTCGGGCTCTCGCTTGCCCCGTGTCAACTTCGTGTTTGTGGTTGCATTGTATTATCGGTACGGTCGGATCCGGTAGTTGTACTTGTCTGACGGTTTTTATGACACGGTGGGACCGGTGTTCATGTATACTCCTTGGTATTGTTATATCATAAATCCGCAGTGATAAGAAATTCCACGCACGAGTGATAACTTGAGGCGTGAGTCCCCGACTTGTGAATCGGTTATATGTTATGCATCGTAGTTTGGTCATCATACATGTCTCCGCTTTATATAGACTATTATGATTTCATTTACTGATATTCTGATTTCCACATACTGTACACTGCATCGACCTCCTTCGTGCGTCACGCCGCAGTGAAGTACATCTACCGTCGATCCCGCGTTTAGGATCTCATTTCAGCTTTTGGGAAGCTCCGTTCGTCGGAGGCTTATCTTTGGTATGTTACCAGTCCGTAAGTTCTTGTACGCTCAGGGTATGGCGGGGCCCCGTAAAGCCATAGTTGTTGTATAAATCTTAGAGGTCCAGAATCTGTTGTGGGCACGGTTGTAAGGATCAGAATCGCTCAAATGTCTTTATATATATATGTTGAAAGGCAAATCGCTTTGGTTGGCCTGCTTATTTTTAATATCTCTCATTTCATGTTCATGTTTTACTTTCCGCGATTTTCTCGATGATTGTATCACCAGGTGCTCGGTAAGGCACCGGGCCACGCCCGATTCGGTCGTGACAGGCTGCTACTAGATAACGATATCAAAACCCAAAACAAGGTACAAACATCCAACCCACAATCGTCGCTGCACTCTAAGAGAGTATTATCGACATATGACGGACAGACCCCGCTGTGCCCAAAATATGCGTAAGTCTGGAAAAAAATAAAGGTCTGTACCAAAATAGCCGCTCGAACAAAGGAGCTTCCAACCGCTGCATGTAAATCCTAGATCGGCGGGTCACCTATTCAACACTGAACTGCGGCATGAACGCAGCTTCGAAAGCGGTCGATGCAGATAATGTCTCGAGTATGTAAAACATAAAATACTGTAAAACTGAATAACAATTGTACCAAGTAAAACAGAGAGTCATCAAACTTTCATAAAACTGAGAATCATGTCTGAAAATCATATCATGTATACTGGATCATAAAACACATGCTCATGTCTGTATATAAAATCAGATAACATGTCTCGACCTCTATGAGGGGACTCGATGGAATCTGACGTCAGCGTAACATGTCTCTACCTACAGGAGGACTCGATATAATTTGTGTATATATAACGTGTCTCAGCTCTCTAGTGAGGGACTCGATGAATGATGCATGGCTGTGCACGAACATGATCTGGCCCGGGACTCAGTGGAATGAAATAATAACACTTAGCACGAGTAGATATAATGAGCAACTGTATGCAGCTAAAATCATTATGTGACTCTCAATAAAATTACTACCATAAACTCTGTTACTGAAATCATAATCATTAGTAAATAATCATTTTTAAAACTGAATGGTAGAGTTAAGCACGCCCGCGATTTTCCCAAAAATCATGCCAAAAGAAAGAAGGAAAGGTCTCACATACCTCTTAGGCGAACTAATCAGCTTGGTATTAAGGTATTCCTCGTCTAGTACTTCAACCTATGATAAGGAACAACATGCTCGTCAATTCTATGATTCCTAATGTAAGTTATATGCTTAAAGGCTCCCTTATTTCTACAAAAATTTGGGCAGCATTTCCTTTGTTTATGTGCGTATCCACAATTTTCCAATAATCCAAATCAACCAACAATTCAACTCCAACTACAATCCAATCAAACCAACAATCCAATTCAAACCAACAATCCCCCTTATTCCCGAATATAAAATTAACACCTTTCTACACCTTAATCCTTTCGAGGCATGTATAGGTAACTTATTTCAATACATATGCATGTTTGTAGCTTATTTACATACTAATTCAGCCCGTAATACATTACCATAATGTTCAATAATTTCTATCAATTTTTTCGGTCGTATCAACATGTTATAAATTCCAAACTTTTCCTTTTAAGTTCTTAAACATTTCAATTCATCTTGTAATTCCTTCATACAATTAATTATCTCTTAATCATCAAGGCTACACCTCAATTCTCAACATGCAAGTGGTAAGCAAAATAACAATTCAACCATTGAAGCCAATGTCTAACTATTTTAGTTCGAAATTTGCCAACCAATTCTAACAACAACTACATGCGATTCTTATTCACGTTCCATCATAATTTAGGCTTGTTTTTTTAACCCAAATTCATCTACTTAATTCTGAAAATAAGTATTCCATTTATATAAAAAAAAAAAAAGGAATTTTTACCTCAAAGGAATGCTAAAAAAACTGCTCAGTTTTTTCGATTTTAAGCCCAAGTTTCTCATCAATTTCATGACCAATCCTTCACTTCTTCATCTTCAATCCAACATGCAACCATTCTACCATGTTAATCCCTCATTCTTACACATTTTCCTTCAAGAAAACTTGTCCAAAAATTCAAGAACTCACAGCCCTAAAAATCGGCAGATCACGAGAACCCCATTGTTTGGGGTGATAATTTACCAAAATGGTGGGACAATTTACCCCAAGAAGATGGAGTAACAAGCTAAATTTTCTTTGCAAAATGTGGGGGATTTTCGATCAAGAAGGGGGGGAAAGGAGAGGATTAATTATGTTCTTGGTTGTGGAAGAAATGAAAGTCTTAGAGTAGTTTATTATCAATTTTCAGATTTTTAATAATGCACTTAGACCCCTTAAATGCCACACTTTGCCCCCTCTAAGTATTGATTTAACTAAATCAACCCCACTTCTTTTAATCTAATTTCTCATTGCCTTAATTTCTTATCATCATACCTTATATACCTTACTAACTCATAACGGAAAAATATATATTTATTTATACCACCATTTCTAAAGGGATTTCCGGCGTCACATTCGTTATTGCCAAAAATTAATCCGTATTAGCACGTAAAATATATGTAATTTTGAAAATTGGAAATCCCAATCCTTAATGACGTTCTAAATCTTTGTCTTAACTTACGAGGTGTAACACTTAGGACTTTCATTAGCCATTTTACCATATTAAACATGCAAGTTGGTGGCTGATTTTCCAGCATATATACACGTCTAAAACAGTCCCAAAACTGGCCACAATATCCAACAATTTAAAGGGTCATTCTCGGCCACTACAACAACTACATATCCAAAGCCCTTTTCCTTAATTCCTTTTAATCCAATTCTCATTTCAACATGTTATATAAATCATATAAACTATCGACAACAATATTTCCTTCATTATATAACATGCAACAAGTGAAAATAACCACAACAAGACCAACGAATCTCAATGGCCGAAACTGCCATTTTTCGGCCCCAACATCCAATATTGTCCAAACCTTTTTTAATCTTCTTTATTTTTAGTACAAGCTCATTTATACATTACTACAACATGTAATCTTCAATTACTTCAAGAAGAAAATGATCCTCACCTCAAATATGCCCAAAACAATCCACTTTAAAGTCGGTCCTTAGATAGTATTAGCTCCTATTCTTCAAGTTCCAATCACAAATATGTATCCCTTACAATCTTATAACCAACTTCCCTTCACGTTTCAACACCAAAAAGTTGAAGAACAACCCTAGGGTTTCAATACCACTACACACGGCTTCAAGGGATTTTGAGGTTAATGGTGTTTAATCTTGGCTTAACACTTGGTTAGGGACCTAATCTTGGATCAACAAACTAAACTTGGAAGATTTTATAATCTTATTCATCCCATTCTTCACTTGGGCCGAGAGTGAGAGAGAAAAGAGAGATAGAATGTTTGTGAAATTATTCTAAGTGTTGGAGTCTTGCAAGCCTCTCATGTATATAGATATTTAGTGTAACAAGACAAGTTGATGGGGCACTTGACACCCTCATATTGGTCCAAATGTTGCCTCCTCAAAAATATCTAGATATGTTCCCAAAAATATCTCCATAACAACGTGGACCCGTCGGAATTGTGAAATTTTTGGCGGGCCCCATATTATTAGATCCGACCCTTCATAATTATATACTAATCCCACAAGTCAAATTCGAGAATCAAATTCCAAGTTATTAACTTTTTCCTTCACAACGTTCCGAAATTATTTTTTAAGAAAAAATAATTTTTCTTTCGTTCCAAAATTCAAATTTTATTTCCTTACGTACGCTCCCATATCATTTCCTTGGAAATACGGGGTGTAATAGATATTCACCTCAACATGGCCAACATCAATTGCAGAGTTTAACAATTGCACCGCAGTACCAAAGTTAAAGTCCTCAGCTTCCATGAAAGACCCTAAATTTGACAATGCATCCGTTTCATTATTTTTTTCTCGAGAAACATGTTCCATGATCCATTTTTTGAATTGATGCAATAACACTTGAATTTTATCTAAGTATCTTTGCATTCTTTGTTCTTTCACTTTGAATACATTGTTCACTTAATTGACAACCATAAGCGAGTCGCATTTGCTTTGATGACTTCTGCTCCAAAACTCCTTACCAATTCTAGACCTGCAATCATACCCTCATACTCTACTCCATTGTTAGTCAATTTTATAGTCCTTATCGACTGCCTAATAACATCCCCAGTAGGTGTCTTAAGCACCACCCCGAATCTGGACCTTTTTATGTTTGAAACTTCATCCATATATAAGGTCTAATACCTGAAGTTGTTTCCGAGGTTATTATAAGTTCTCTTTCCACATCGGTAATCATTCCAGATGTAAAGTCTGCTACAAACTCAGCTAAAACCTGAGATTTTATAGCCATTCTTGATTTATATTCTATGTCATACACACTAATTTCTACTGCCATTTGGATAACCTATCAGATAGTTTGAGTTTATGCATTTTATTTTTCAGCGGATAAGTTGTTACTACATATATAGGATGAAATTAAAAGTACGGTCTCAATTTCTAGCAACCGTTATCAAAGCTAATACTAATTTCTCTAAGTGAGATTATCTGGTTTTCGTACTAGATAGTGTCCTACTTACATAATAAATAGGAAATTATGTACCTTTCTCTTCTCGAACCAAAAAATAACACTTATAGCTACTTCGGATACTGCCAGCTACAAGAACAATTGTTCATCCGCCTTCAGCTTGTGCAACAGTAGCGGACTGGACAAGTAATTTTTTAAATCCTTTAATATTTGCTAACACTCCAGAGTCCACTCGAAGTCATTCTTCTTTTTTAACAAAGAAAAAACTTATGACTTTTCTCTGAAGACCGAGAGATGAATCTACTCAGGGCGACTAACCTTTCGGTGAGTCTTTGAACTTATTTCACATCCTCAAGCACCTTTGGAATTTCTTTGATAGCCTTGATTTTATTCGAATTGATCTGTATTCCTCGGTTTGAAACCAAGAAACCCAAGGACTTTCTCGAGCCAACTCCAAAAGCACACTTCTCCAGATTCAACTTCATATTGTACTTCAGGAGAATGTCAAATGTCTCCTGCAAATGATTTAAATGGTCTTCTGTTTCCAGAGACTTGGCTAACATATCATCAATATAAACTTTCATTGTGTTACCTATTTGATCCTCAAATATGAGACTAACTAGGCGTTGGTATGTTGCTCCAGTATTTTTTAAACCAAATAGAATCGCATTATAGCAGTAAGTCTTGTAACTAGTTATAAAAGAAGTTTTCTCTTGATCTTCTAGATTCATCCTAATTTGGTTATATCTGGAGTAAGCATCAAGAAAACTCAGCATCTCTGCTCTGTTGTGAAATTGATCATTCGATCGGTGTATGGCAAAGGAAAAGAATATTTTGGACAAGCTTTGTTTAAATCTTTAAAGTCTATACATATTCTTAGTTTATTGCCCTTTTTAGGTACGACAACTATGCATGCTAACCAATCTAGATACTCAACTTACCAAATGGAACCTATATTCAATAGTTTTGTTACCTCCTCCTTGAAAAACTTATGCTTGTAGTCGGCCATTGACCTTTTTCACTGCTTTACCGAAGGGAAACTTGCATCCTAACTCAACTTGTGAGTGGTAACCTCCGGTGGGATACCTGTCATGTATAAATGGAACCATGCAAAGTAATCAGCGTTAGTTTTAAGAAATTCAATTAAGTTAAGCTTGCACTCCAAGGATAACCCAGTGCCCAAGTATACTTTTCTATCTGACAGATGCATGAATATGATGACTTGCTCCGGCTCTTCTATAGTTGACTTTCTGGCATCTGAGTCTTCCAATAGCACAAAAACCTCGGGATGAGATAGTAATCCTCTTCTTCTTTATTATTTTCCTTATCTCCCTCTTCTTTTTTCAGACTCGATGGGCCCGAATCCTGTGATTGATATTTCACTTCTTGTTATACCCCGTATTTCCAGAGTATGTACGTGAGGGCGTACGTACGAAAGTTTAGCCTTAAAGTTTGGGCATGGGACGTTTTTTTGGGCACAACTCACTAAAAGAATCGTTTTCCGACGAAACGTTTTACACAACTCGCGTAGGGTAAATTCCGGCTATGTCATTTCTAATTTTTGCGGATTTTTCCGAGAGACGAAACATTTTGGACCAACGAGAGGGCGACACTTGTCACCCTCTCATTGATGGATGTGGGGCGGCAATAGGGCCGATTGGAATGGCTATTTTGTCATGGAGTTGGTAGGATATTTTGTGTGATAGTTGCATAAGGTACACTTGCCCAAATCTTGACCTTACACTTGCCTTGCACTTGGCATCATCTTGGCCATTGGTTGGCCTTTGCTTGACCTATAAATACCCCCCTTAAGATGAAGAGTTCTTCATCCACAAATCACTCTCCAAGTCTTGAAATTCCCTCCCCTCTCTTGTTGAGTTTTCGTCCAACACCCCTCCCCTCTTGAGTTGAGCTTAGCCGAGAGCCTACCCCTCTAAAGAAAGCCCTAGCCGAAACCTACCCCCCTCTCTTGGTAGAAAAGTTGTCTTCCAAGTGTAGTTACTATACCAAAATACCCTAGCCCAAATCCCGTATAGTATTTAGTAGAAGTTGTTGGAAACTTCTAAGGGTTCTTGGAGCTATCGGAGCGTTCAGACTAGGAGCTAAACCTCGCTCAGGATCGACTTTTATCTAGGATATTATTGGGCTTACCGAGGTAAATAATCTTATCCTTCTTTTGTAATTAGAGAATACATACTGTAGAAGTATAGGAATAAGTATAAAATACTTAGAAGGATATTACAGAATAGAATTGAACTGTTATCACAGTAGAAGGGTATAAAAGATGAATAATTGAACTGTACTCACATAGGACTGTTTTACAGATCGTATAACTTACCGTAGGGAAGTGCGCCCAAATTTCCGTAGAATGAGAACCCTCTCGCTAGAATGATTTACAGAATAGTCAGACGCTGATAGACGATTTGACTATTATAGCCGATTCTCTCGCGCGACATATTCGACTTGGCAGGTGGAGTTCGCCAAGAAGGTATGTGATTCTTCCTATACTCTTGAGCATGATATTTTAAATATATATAGTACGGTAGACGTACGTGTGTTAACTGAATAATAAATACGGCAATGTCTTCGGACTTAAGCCTGAATAATAACTACGGCAATGTCTTTTGACTTAAGCCTGAATAATAAGAATCTTGATACATTTCAAAAGAATACTGAATCATTTTTAACAGAAGAGGAACAGTTGGTTTTTGAACAAAAGCTTAAGAGTTATACTAGCTTTATGGGAAGTTAGGTATAACAACTTAAGAAAGATAAAAAGAACTGTTTACTTATTTGCTTATAAAAACCTTGTATTGATTTCTGTAAGGTGTAGTAAGATTGATTGATAAATAGACATATTATGATGCTACGTGGGTTAGTGTCTTATGATGTTGTGAAAGGGGGTCATTCTTGTTGTGCTTACGTTGCTAAACGGTAAGTCAGTTGTTATCATATTATATCACCTACCGACTTGTTATACCGAGGGCTTGCCACCTGACGCGGTCTATATGGCCTACGCGGTTCTGTGAGACTACGCGAATCGGGAGTTCCAGGATTGATCATTCCGGTGTTTTAGCCCGACGCGGGATGCTATGCGCGGCTCGCGTGACTACGCGGTCTATTGAGACTATGCGCGATCGCGGAGTCCAGGAGGTACCGGGGTTAGCTACCCCGACGCGAGGAATACCTCACGCGGGTTTGTGACCTATGCGACTATGGGAAGTCGTGACTAGGCACGCATAATGATACTATGGGCGATCGGCCTTGCTTCGATCATTCGCGCCTAGGAAAGACCGGTTACATTATATCTATTAGTGTTCTTGTTTGTGATATGACACTACGTGCAATTGAATCGATTGTATTTGCAAATGGTTTTAAATACTTTGATTTCATTTAAGTACTTTCTGATTTCACATACTTAGTACTGTCAGATCGACCTCCTTCGGGCCGCGTTCACGCCGCAGGTGGCAGTGTGCTAGATCCACATCCTTAGATCTTTGCTTTGGTGTGAGCTCCATCTTCTCCGAGGCTCTACTTTTTGGGTATGATCTCCTATTGTAGATAGTTTTGTACATTCAGGGTATGGCGGGCCCCGTCCCGCCATAGTTGTTTACTTCTTAGGTCCAGAGTCTATTATACATACTGGGATGTAACTGCAAAACTTGGGTTATATATATATGCCGAAAGGCAAGCTTTTCATCAGATAAGTTGTTTCTCTTTTCATAATGTTTCTTGTCTTGTCTTATGTTCCGCTAATTACTCTGATGTATGACTACTGTGCCCTGCAGGCACCAACACTGCCCTAACGGGTCGTGACACTTCTCTACCCTTATTTTCATCCTTCACTTTTTTTGGTGTTTGTGTTGACTCCTCTATCATATTTCCCTTGTCACCGGTTGCTCTCCTCAAATTGACTTAATTCACTCTGGATTCGGAAATTTTACCACCATATGCAATGTCGAAGGTACGACCTTCATGTCATGTATTCAATGTCTTCCGAATAGTGTATTGTACCTTATTTCGTCTTTAATGACATAGAACTTTATTTTCTAAATCATCCCGATTGCATTAACTGGAAGAGTGATTTCCCCCTTTGTAGTCTCGCTTTCCATGTTAAATTCATTGAGAATCGGGTTGCTAGTACAATTTGATCCAACAGCCCCAATGCTCTACCACTTTCTACCAGATGATGTTGGTCAAACTACCTGGATCAATTATAATCCGCTTAATCTGAAACTTCTTAATAAAAATAGAGATTACCAACGCATCATTGTGAGGTTGAATGATGCCCTCTGTGTCTTCATCATTGAAAGATATTGTTTCCTTCGACAAGAAATCCCTGGTTCTCTTTTCTTGAGTTTTTGAGACTTTCGTCTTTTTTGCAGTCATGACGGATCCCTTCAAAACGTTGATCCCTCTGTTAATCATGATTATGATATGTTGGGGTTTAACCGGATTCACTTTTTTGTTTGCCTCTCTATTTTTATAATTTCCCTTCACTATGTCACTCAGAAATTCCAACAGATGACCATTCTTAAGCAACCGGGCTACTTCATCCCTCAACCGGTGATAATCATCCATCTGGTAACCATGATGTTATACCCCGTATTTCCAGAGTATGTACGTGTGGGCGTACGTAGAAAATTTTGAGCCTTAAGTGTTACACCCCGTAATTACAGGACATGTCTTAAGAACGTAAGTAAGAACTCACAAATTGTTAAGATTTGAGACTTGTAAAAATTTATCGGAAATTATAGAATTGTCGGAACATGTATTATTGTGACGAATGAGAGGGCGACACGTGTCACCCCCCTTATGTGATGCCTTGGTCGAAATGTGCAAGGGCAAGAGGGTCATCGATCTTTGTTGCAAGACAAGTCTTGCACTACGTAGCATGGGAAATTTGACTAAGTCAAAAGGTCAATAAGTCTTGATATTTTGTAAGACCACATCCAAGCCTCACATTTGTTTATATCTTGACCATCCAATTCACTATATAATACTAGTAGCAAGAGAGGACTTAACACTTAGAAAAAAATTGCACAAATTGAAGAACATAGGCATGTTGCTCTCGGGTTCCACACAAGAAAAAAAAAGAAATTTTTTGTTTCTTGTCCATTTGATTCCACACTTTAAACCAAGGGTCTTAGGTGTATTGTAAACACATCTCAATAGAAAAATCTTGGAAAAAGGTTGTTTACGGGTTAGTCGCAAAACGAAAACCTAATGGTCTTTCTAGGTTTTGTTTGGAGTTTTGAAGGATAATTGTTGGTGTTGTTCTAAGGGTCTCAACAAGCGGATTGAAGTATCTTGGAGAGGCTCTAAACTACTAGGAGCGACTTCGGATTTGGAATTGGATTAAAAATCGTTAAGGTATAATCTTGTCTTTTAAAAGGTGTTACAAGATTATATATTTATATTGTTGTTGTTAGCTTTACTTGTTGCTAGCATGAAGTTGATATGATGAAGTTATAAGTATTATGGATTGCTTGTAGCTAAATCCGAAATGTTATACAAGCCACTTGAAAATTGGATTACTAATCGTCGCTTTTAGAATCGTCGCATGTTACTTACTTAAAGATTATGGTTATTATAATCAAATGCGACTTGATATCATGTTATGCTACCAATTTGGATTGAAATGGAAATTGATAAGAATTGGTATTGTTGAACTCAAGGTGGCGAATTTGGACTTGAGTTTGTATTAGTTTGTTATTCATTCAGATTGGACTACCTTCTAAATTGTGAGCCAATTGGGGCTGTTGGTTATTCATTTGTATCGACTACCTTCTATATTGCTGTGAGCCAATCGGGGCTGTTTGGTTATTGTATTTCGCCTTGAAAAAGGTGGCAAAGTAAGTAAAAACAAAGGAGGTCTTGTCTGATTTTCCGTAGAATATAGAGACTTAACACTTATAATATTCTACGATCAAGTAAGGCTTTAATAGACGACAGAATATTATAGGTTGACATACTACGGCGGACTTTGTACTTGGCAAGTGGTTTGACCCGACGAGGTATGTAGAACTTTTCCTATCTTTTGAGCATGACTAGTTTCACAGATATAGTACAGTAGACGACAAGACTTTGACATTCCTTACTAGCCTTATAAAATGCCAAGTCGGGTGAGTTAGGAAGTTAACTCACTTCTTTGAAAATATTAAGGATGTCTTAAGTCTTAGTAAAGTTAAGGGACTTGAAGGGATTTAAAGTATGTGATACTTGCGTCGCTTTAATCGTATAAGTCCCTCGATAGGAAAATGTACTTGACTAAGGTATAAAGTGAATATAACGACTTTATGGGAAGTTGGTTATATTGACTTTATGATAAGGTAAATGGCTTGTGTTAATGAAAGGCAAATTGATTTTAAGGTATCAATTGCCTAAGGTTTTAATAAAAATAAAAAAAAGTCACTTGATTTAGAAACCTAACTTAAATTCTAAAGGTATTGTGACTTGCCTTGAAATGTAATTGACTCGATGCTATGGTTAATAGTGTCGGAAGCTTTCTTTTAAAAAGAGTCATTTGTTTTAAAGAGTAAGACGTAGTACTTTGGGTTAAATTCTGATTCTTATAAAAGACATATGTTGCCTTAAGTAAACTAAAATGAGCATAGATGGAAAAGACTAATAAGAAGTTAGGGGGAATTCTAACTTGCTTATCTATTATATGATGGCCGGTTTTGAGATAGGGTAAGAGTATCAGTGAGGGGCAAACCCCCAAGACGCTATACCACCTTCTCCAGGATAAAAGTATAAATGAGGGGTAAGCCCCCAAGACGTTATACCACTGCAAGCATTATCTTCTTCAGTGGTAAGAGTATAAATGGCGGGCAAACCCCAAGACGTTATACCACCGCCAGTGGTAGAGTATAAATGGCGGGTGAACCCCAAGACGTTATACCACCGCTTTTACGGGTTCGCTACCCATGATATGATCGGAGACCGCTATTGATGTTGTTCGATTCTCTGATGTACTCTCATTGTTAGTAAGGCACCGCAATCGTAATTTTGTTATCATACATGTCTCCGACTTTCTATTAAACTTATGTTGTAATTATAGTACTTTCCAGTTTTACATACTTAGTACATATCAGGTACCGACCCCTTCCTGGGCCGCGTCACGCCGCAGGAAGCGGTAGCGGTGGCGGATCCTCACTCTAGGATCGCTATCGACGCCTAAGCTCCATTCTCCTGAGGCTTGTCTTTCTTTCGTACGCTTTTTCCCGATGTTGTAGATTTATGTACATTCGTGGGTATGGCGGGCCCCGCCCCGCCACGCTTGTTATTCCTAGAGGTCCTGTATTCACATACGTGGTTGGGCTATAAGAACCGAGTTGTAAAGTTGTACTTTTGACTTTGTTTATATTATGGGCGCGCTTATCGGCCAGACGTGTTGTTATATTGTTTACACACGTGTTTATGTTGTGTATGTTCCGCCGCTATTCTCGATGTATACCAACGGGTGCCTGGGTAGGGCACCGCCGCGCCGGTCCGTCGTGACATTGTTAGGCATAGGCGAAATTTGTGCACAACCCCGTAAAGAATCGTTTTCGACTAAACGCTTTCTGAGAACTTTGCGAAGGAAAATTCCGGCTATGTCATTTATAATTTTTGGCGGATTTTTCCGAGAGATGATATATGTTGGACCAACGAGAGGGCGACACTTGTCACCCTGCCGACGGCCAGTGGTGGCCGATTGGTGCCCATTTCGTGGCATGTTTCATGGCCTAATCCATGGGTCAATGTTTGTGAGGATTTGTGGAGTAGGGTTAGGGTGCACTGGCTTGATCTTGACCTCCACTTGCCCCCACTTGGCTTCGATCTTGGCCCTTGGTTGTCCTATAAATACCCTCCTTGTCAAGCCTTCTTCATCCACAAATGTGTTCTAAGTCTTAAAATCCTCCCCCCTCTTCTTGTTGCTCTCGTCCAAGAGCCTTCCCCCTCCCCCTTTGTAAGGCCTTGTGGCCGAGAGGGTACCCCCCCCCCCTTCCTAGTGGTGCTAAGCCGAGAGGTACCCCCCCCCCCCCTTTGGCTAGTTGTTCTCGTAAAATACCCACTTTTTGGTAGAGAAATACTCTCCAAGTATTGTTACTATACCAAAATACCTTAGCCTTATACCTTGTAGTATTCCAAAGTTACCTCTATACGTAGAGTCAGGAAATACTACCTTTTGTCCTTTAGTCTCAAACCAAAACCCTAAGGAAAATCTTCATAGCGAGTTGAAGTATTAAGTAGAAGTTGCGTAGAACTTCTAAGGGTTGTTTGGAGCGGGTTGAGCGCCAGAGTCGAGCTAAACGTTGCTCAGATCGACATTTAAACTTGGATAATTTTGGGCTTATCGAGGTAAATACGCTTGACCTTCTTTTGTAATTAAAGTTTGCATATTGTCAAGATAAGAATTAAGTATAAGTTATATACAAGGAAGGTATATAAGGGAATTGAACTGTACTTACATAGGACCGTATTTACATGAGACTTGTGAAGTTTGACGCAGGGAAGTCTCGCCCAATTTTCCGTAGAATCTTGTATCTAGATTTATTCTACCGAGTAGTCTAGACATTGATAGACTTGTATAACCGTTATAGTCAAATCGCGAGTAGCTTAATTCTACTCGAAGGGTGGAAAAGGCTAACAGACTACAAGATTTTGGAGCTTTTGCTAATAATCGATAATCGTCGCGAGGTATGTGATTCTTCCTATACTCTTGAGCATGATACTTTTAAAAGGAATATATATATATAGTACCAGACGACGTGTTAATCGAACGTAGTTTTACTGCAATGTCTTTTGACTTAAGCCCGAATAATAAGAATCTTGAAGTATTTCAAAAGATTTAAGAACCGTTTTTGAAAGAAGAGTAATACTTGGTTTTGAAAGCTTAAAAGTTATACTAGATTTATGGGAAGTTAGGTATAACGACTTAAGAAGATAAAAGAATGGTTTTTGATTTTAGAAGTTAAGAGACTTAATCTTAAAAGATAAGAGACTTGACTTAATTGAATTGATGTGAAAGTTGTTAAGAAGTGTGAAACCTCATTCGTGAGTAATGAGTACTTGGTTTTTAAAGAATAATGTTTCTTGGTTTGAAATGAGAATAAGTAAGGAACTTGATTTCTAAAAGAGACTGAGGAAATCAAGAGTTTTGGATTTAAAAGAAAGGCATTGTTTTGTCTTAAATTGGTTTAAAACATAAAGTGTTATAACAGCTTTATGGGAAGTTAGTTATAACGACTTTATGAAAACAAAAGAATGGTTTTATCAGTTGTTTTAAAGTGGTAACTTGACTTTAAAAGGAGAAGTGTTTTGGTCTAAAAAGAAGGCATGATATTGTCTTAATTTTGATGTAAAAAGGAAAGGACGGAAGTTGTTTTGGTTTACTTAAAAATGTTAGTCACTCTATTTTTATATATAATACGGGCATCGGGTGATCTTCGTAAAAGAAATGGATCTTTTAAAAAGAATTTAACGTACGTAGTACTTTGGGGTTAAAACCTGGACTTTGGCGTAAAATGAAAGTATCTTGAGTTGTGTGTAACTTGCCTATGTTTGCGTGTGATATCCTTGTTGTGCAAGTGTTGTATTCTTATGTTACCGCGTCTCTCGAATAGAGGGCCGGTCGTGTTATTCTTGATCATTTTGGACATACTGACACGATGGGTGGCCCACGGGTATGCTTCCATGATAGTCCACGGGCATCTCGACTCGATGGACGGTCCACTGTATGCGGCCACGATGAGGGTTCGCTTCCGTTGATAGTGTTATTCCATGGACTAGCTCTCCACGAGGTTTCTTGATCGGCCTTGGTATCCGTGGTGGCTTCGTACTTGCCGTCTCGTGGTGATTCGGCCTTAATTGCACTGTAGTTAGCCCTCGCACTTGCCGGTTCGGTTTAGTGACAATGTCTCGTGGATACGCTTGGTATCGGTAGTTAGCCCTAAATACTTGCCGGTCACTCGTGACACGGCCTGGTATCCGGTAGTCGGCTTCGTACTTTCCGTATCGACCGTGGCGAAGTCTCGTGATACGCCTTGGTATCGGTAGTTAGCCCTCAGACTTGCCGGTCAGCTCGTGACGCGGCGCCACTGGTATCCGGTAGTCGGCCGTGCTTTCCGTGACAGCTCAGTGGTTTGATTGTGTAGTATTGATTGTATAGTATTGATAGTGCGGCTTTGGTATCGGTAGTTAGCCGTACTTGCCGTCACGGTTTCATGACTCGGGTAGGACTTGGTGTTCATATGTACTCGCGGTGTTATTATATCATAGATCGCGTGATGAGGAAGGTATTCCACGGGCATGATTGATGACTTTGAGGGCGTGAGTCCCTGACTTCCATGATTGCTTATTTATAATGGACTGTAATTTGGTTATCATACATGTCTCCTGCTTTATATAGACTGCTATGATTTCATTCTGATATTTTGATTTCACATACTTGGTACTGTTATCGACCTCGCCCGGGGCCGCGTTCACGCCACAGTAGAGGTACACAGTGTTGATCCTCGCTCTTATGATCACAGTTCAGCGTTGGGAAGCTCCGTTTCTCCGGAGGCTTATCTTTGGTATGTTACCACGAGTTGTAGGTTCTTGTACATTCGGGGTATGGCGGGGCCTGTCCGTCATATTGTATAAAAACTCTTAGAGGTCTCAGTAATCTTGTTGTGGCGGGGTTTGTAAAAGGAGTAATCTGTTTGAAAGATTTGTATACACATATTTTATTGGAAGCGTAACCGTTTGGTGGCTTTGTTTTATGATCTTATCTCTTGTTTCATGTTTAAGTTTTATTTCCGCTGATTTTCTCTGATGTTGTATCACTAGGGTGCCCGGGGTAAGGCACCAGTCACGGGCCCGGGATCGGGTCGTGACACATGAGTTCCATGATAATCGCATATCAAGTTTGGACTATTTGAGTCGGGTCTATCCAGAGTGACCTTGGTCATCTTGTCTCCTTGATGTGCCTAATAGCTCAAACAAATCCGGCCGCATCAATATTGAAATTATATTCAGAAAGCCTCGGGCTTTCTACATTATTGAAAGATGCTCCACCGGTATCATTTTTAAATTATAATCCTCTACTGGTGGATCCTCAATCATTACATCTATCTCCTCTGTCCGATGTGAAATTGTGATTGAATCTATTTCGACATTTTCATCATCATTCGGTGTTTTCTCACATGACCTTCTGGACCCTGGGTGAAACTAAGGGGTTATGATGATGCTCGCTTTATTGAGTCAACAAGAAGGTCATTGTTGTTGTTATTGTTGTCGTTAACTTCAACATGGATTTCACTAACCATTTTGCAAGTGTTTGGTATTGACCTGTTTTCACTAAACGTCAAAAGAAACAAGTAAAATTTGAGTTTGAACAAATCACCACTATTATCCTTAGCCCACCGTGGACGCCAAATTATTTATCCCAAAAAAGATACAGTTGAATTTGTAAGTGATTTTAAGGATGTGTGGATTGATTTGCAATATAAAGTAATAAGCAATTGACAATTAAGAGCAAATGAAAATAATAAGTAAGAGAATTAGCCTATAATGTCATAGATCAAGATGAATTCCCACGGCAAGATTAGTCCAGACCTCAGCTTAATTGCTTCAGTTTTAAGCCTATAGTGAGAGCTTATGATTATAAACGTAATAAGTAAGATCGTACAAATATGAATAATGAAAATGGGATGTCCTTCCAACATGAAGGTTGAGCTCCTTTTATAACTATGAATATAAGGTATTGATGCCCAAAAATCACTCTTAAATTAAATACAATTAATGATAATAATGCTCTCTTAATGAGCAAACAGTATCGGTTGGCGCCATATCTGGAACGAGTACGCATTGTGTTCCTCTGGTTCTTCATTCGGTGTCATTTGGTGCGGTCACTACCTGGTCTTGTATTGACCTCCGGTCTACCCCGGTGCAACTCACATTTAGCTTGGGACTTGATCACCTACCTCAAATTCCTTACCTAAACATTGTCATGTGTGGTACTGGTTTTCACCGTATATAATTTGTGTCCACTATCTCATGATCTATGGGAATGTGTTTTTACTTGTGGTAAAATTAATATGGAATTCATAGGTGTAATGTAAGGATTGGAATTGTAACTTGTAGCATATTTAGCTACTGAACTTGGATTGAAAGGGGCTCGAAATGTGCAGGAAAAAGATAAAGGATAATTGTGAATCTCATACAACGTACAGAACGTTCTAAGGGTATGTTTGGAATTGGTGTAATTACTTGGGTAGTAATTACACATTCAATTAATTATACATTATAGTAATTACGATGATCTGTTTTTTTGACATAACATAATTACACTGTAATTATAAATGTATTATTTGGTTGCACAAATGTAATTACATATCTATATTAAATTTTAAAAAATAATTAATTATAAAATATTAAAAGTTAATATTTGACAAATATGTTCATTTATAAATAATATTAAATTAGGTATTTAAGATATATATATTGTTTCTTGAAATATATTAACTAATAATCATATATTTATAACTAACGTTTTGATATATATTTTTCAATTTAATATTATTTTAATTTAAATTATTATAATTAAAATCATATATTTTATAAGAACACCGTTGACTGGATGTTTGACAAAAAGATTAATATTCATAAATATAATATCATAACATTATTCAAATGTTTGACAAAAAATAATCTATCAATTGTAAATAAAATGAACAATATGCAATGTAAATAACACCGAAAATATATCATTAATTCAAATTCTATTTTTTTAACATAATACTCTTATATCAAATCCAACATAATTTAAGTAAATATAATTCAAAAAAAGGAAAATATAAGTGTATAAAATAAGTTGTTAACATCATTTCAAAACGTTAACCAAATTTGTTAATGTCTCATCTTTGCAAATATTAGGAGGTGTAGTTTTAAAAACTAAAATCGTAATGTAGTTACGCTAAATAAAGAAACAAATGAAAAAATAATACTAGCAATTACATAGAATCACAGGAAGTAAAGACTGAAAAATAAGAAGGAAAAAAATAATAATGCATATGGGTCAGAAAAAAATAAAATAATGCATATGGGTCACTTAACTCCTATAGCATAAATGCAGTAATAATATTTAAAAAATAACTAACAAAATAAAAAATAAATAAAAATAATAGAAATAAAAAATGAATTAAAAAGAAAATAAATTTAAAAAGATAAAAAACAAAGAAATTAATAAGTAACTTTGTAATTACACTCAATTGTCAACCGAGTCAGAATGTAATTACTACCTCTTAATTACACTCAATTACATGTTGACAATGTAATTACTTGACTTGAAAATAGATCAAATTATGTAATTACATTCAATTTTAATTACATAGGTGACTTTTCAAGCAGGCCCTAAATAAAAGGAAATTACGTCAGTTATTACTGCTATAACAAACTATACTATTGGATGCACGTCCTTCATTCACTTTGGTGCAATCTACCATCTTAGAACCAACTGAGTTATGTCCATGCGGAGCATCGTCCTTTATTCACTACAACATATACTTGGGACAAAAATAACATAAAAATAATCAAGGAGACCAAAACAATTAGAACCAAATTATCACGCATGCCATTGCAAATTATTTACCCGCCTCTGCCTCCAACCCCCAGAAATATTAAAACTATTACTCAAAATGCCTTCAAAATTATGATATCAATATAGTATATAAATATGTTGAAATAATATCATGTTTATTTATTCAAAACACAACACTTTCTCAAAAAAACATATATAATAATATAATCTTATATACATATATTGTGATGGTATCATGGAGTCTATTTCAGTCTTTTAATGAGACATTCCTCAGCCCTCCATGATATCATCATGTATATAAATATACTGAGATGATATCATGGAGGACTACATCAGTCATTCTCTTAGTCCTCCATGATATATGAATATACCGCAATAATATCTTGGAGGAAGAGTTTTGAACAAGGGGTACTTAGGTAAATATTTTCGGTCAGATGAAGTAGAAGCGAAATTAGTTTAGGAGGGACATAGGCGAGTAAATATTTTGCATTCTAGAGATATTTTGTGTTGTTTTCCCTATCTAAATAAAATAGACTTTAGAAGCCCAACCCACTATACGTCATTAGCATGAATGTCCCTATTTCAGAGTGGTATTTAATTTGCCCCTCAAATTGCTGGTTTTTAGTTTTTTTTCTTTTCATACTTTAAAGTGATCGAAATTATCGCTGACATCGAAAAAATAAAAAAATAAATTTGAATTCAGGATTCGAATCTCACATAGTAAAAAAATAATTTCGCAAGGCAAAGGTTACATAAAACTATACCTATTTGCGCAAAATTACATAGAAACTATGCCTATTTGTGCAAAATTACATAGAAACTATGCCTATTTGTACAAAATTACATAAAAATTATGTCTATTTGTGCAAAATTACATAGAAACTATGCTTTAAGGCATAGTTTTGTGAAAATTAAGTTATCCTACACAACTATGCCTTAAGGCATAATTTCTATGTAGTTACATGGATGCCTTAAGTCATAGTTCTGTAGGATAACTTCATTTCTGCATAATTATGCTGGACTATGCATATTCTACATAACTATTCCTTAAGGCATAATTCTATGTAATTTTGCGCGAACTAGCATAGTTTCTATGAAACATTTGCTTTGCAATTTTTTTTTTTACTCTGTTGAAGTTCGAACTAGAATCTGAATTTCTTTCTTTATTTTATTTTATTTATGTAAAAGATATTTTCGGCCACTTTAAAGTAACGAAGTGCAAAAATTAAAGATATAAAAAATTAAAGACCAACGAATTGAGGGGGGGGGAGATTAAAGATCAGCCTGTATGAAGGAAATCCAGGCTAAAACAATCAGATTTTGGCCCAAATCGCTCCTACTGCAAATCGTGATAACTCCATCCTTCTTCGAGAAAAAAAAATCCTATTTTGACGATCAAAGTCCGGGAACTGAGATTTGACAAATGCATAATTATGTTGATCAGTTGTCTTTCTCTCAGTTGTTTTTCTACAGAGTCCAGCTTAGATTGAGAGATGAGCTTAGATGTTGTTTATGTGGATCATTGTTCTAGAGTTTAGGTGAAAGATTTCAAACATCATGGATTATTTGCAATTCATTATGATCAGTGCAACAAATACGATAGTTGCATTCAATTATATCATCTGGATATGCAAATTCAATTTATATGTTAGACCCATAGTTAAATAGCGAGGAAGATTTCAAGAACTCCGATGTATACCTCCTTAGAACAGCTAGAAAATTCGGCAGACGTTCAAGAGAGAGTTTAATTCTAGGTCTCTAAGACTTTGAATAATATATGAATAATCTTCTGTAAATAATGAATAGAAACCCTCTATTTATAGTTGTGTTTAAAGTTTAAAAATGCAGCTAGGTTTCTCGTGGGACAGGCCCAGAAAACGATGTGTAATGGGTCAGTCAGACTGGCCCACTGCCTTGGCGGCGGCGCGGCCCAAATAGGAGGCACCGCAGCCCCATGTGTCACGGCCCTATGTCCCAGGCGCTGCGTCCCTCGACGTCCAGTGTGGAACGTCGTCTTCTTATTCATTTTAATTAAATTTGAAATCCAATTTTGACTTAATTAAATAATCATTATTCATTCAAATGTCTCGATTATAAATCGAGCATTTATGTTCTATCATTACATCCTTAGATCGAAGGAACAATTGACATAGTGTTACCCTACAGGCTTTCACATATTGACACTAATCATATTAGGGTCTACACGAAACTCCTAGACGACGCCGGAAGACGAACTCAATATGTGAAGTATATTTACACGAATCTGGTAAACTGAACCTCTATGTGAAAAGAAAAAATCCTTTCATTCACGACGCACACGATCAATCTTAGGATTTGCCAAGTGTCTATCTAAATGGCTTGATCATTATATCTCAGCTATATTGGTTGACAACAAGACCATATTCTAGATATGTCTATTGCGTTAGCGAACGACTTAGTCAACCTAATCTCACTGAGAAGCTAAGTGTTCTCTCGAATATACATTTGAGGAATGAATCCTAATCTTGGCTCAACTACCACATTTAATCCACATTGTAATGTACCCAATACAAGTTGTATCTTAACCTATAAAGCATTTGATCTTAGGACAAGATCAAAGTATATTACTCTGTAAATAATGTGTGTATCGACCTCAAGTCTAAGGACTTTTTTCTCCCACATGTTGATCATACTTTAGACATGTACAACAAACAGTATATCAACATAGTATACCAATACTTCCAAAGTATTCATGTGTCCATCACGAGTAGTTGTTACTTGTAGCAGGTGAGACATACTACATCATCTAAGGATGTGATGCATATCACATGTCGACTTATCACATATCATCGATATCTCATTCTCGATGATCATTAGTCAAAGCTATTTTAAGAGTTATGTTATAATATTAATATCTCACACTATTAATAACAACGTAACCTCTAGGGATACATATTATAGAATATTATAAATAATCAACTAATAATTCAATAATTGCAAATGCCAAAATATCAATTTCTATTAATAATAATATGAATGTGTATAAAGTACATTTTTCCTAATACAGATTGTCTCTACAATATACATATACTTTTAATCTCTCACTTGGCCTAGAACTAATCTCCAACATATTCAATGCCCATATTCTCAAAATGATCATTATGCTTAACTAAGCTTAATGATTTAGTGAATGGGTCAGCTAGATTATCGTCTGTGGGAACATAGTCTAATCTAATCTCTTTAGTCTTCACCATCTCCCTGAGTATGTGGTACTTTCTTAGTACATGTTTTTTTCTATTTGTTGATCTTGGTTCCTTAGCATGTGCAATTGCACCAGTGTTGTCACAATAAATATTTATTGGACAACTGGCACTCGGAACCACCCCTGGTTCCTTCAGGAACTCAGAAATTGCGACAACTTCTTTATCAGCTTCCGATCCAGCAATGTACTCAGCTTCTATTGTCGAATCAGTAGTTGTAGCTTATTTGAAACTTTTCCAGCTCACTGCTCCACCATTGAAAATGAATGTGTACCCAGACTAAGATTTGAAGTCATCAAGATCCGTCTGGAAGCTAGCATCAATGTACCCAGTAGCAGCTAGTTTTTCTTCCCCACCATAGACCAAGAAGTAATCTATAGTTCATCTAAGATACTTAAGAATACTCTTGACTGCTTTCCAGTGTTCTTCCCCAGGATTCTGCTGGAATTTGCAAGTCATACTAAGTACAAAGGCCACATCTGTCCTAGTACAGGTCATGGCATACATAATCGATCTTATAGCCGAAGCATATGGGATCCTCTTCATGCGCTCAAGTTCTATAGCATTAGAAGGATTGTCCTTCTTAGATAACTTGATGTCTTGACCCATAGGTAGGCCGCCTTTCTTGGAATTTTCCATAGAAAAACGTCTAAGCACTTTGTCTATGTAGACTGACTGTGACAGCCCCAACAATCTATTAGATCTATATCTATAGATCCTGATTCCCAAAATATAGCAGGCTTCATCTAAATCCTTCATCATGAAGGTACTGGAAAGACACTATTTGACTGATTGCAAGAGAGTCTTATTGTCTCACATTATCAATATGTCGTCTACATATATAATAATGAAGGCAATACTCCCATCCTTGGGTTTACTATAAACACAGGTATCCTCTTTACTTCTGACAAAATCAAATGACTTGATAGCTTTGTCGAAGCAAATGTTCCAACTCCTCGAGGCTTGCTTAAGCCCATAAATGGACTTATATAGCTTGCATACAGTATTTGGTTTGGACTCATATGAAAAACCCTCATGTTGTTTCATATATACTTCCTCGACTAGATTACCATTGAGGAAAGCGATTTTGACGTCCATCTGTCAAATGTCATAGTCATAATATGCAGTTATTGCAAGAAAAATCTGAATGGACTTAATCTTAGCAACAGGTGAAAAAGTTTCATCATAATCGACATCAGGCAGTTGATTAAACCTTTAGCCACCAACCTTGCTTTATCAGTTTGTACCTTGCCAAATGCATTGATCTTCTTCTTGAAGACTCATTTTCATCCTATGGGTTTAACCCCAACTGGCAAATCAACCAAGTTCCACACTTGATTGATCTACATAGATTCAATCTCGGATTTCATGGATTCTTGTCATCTCTTCGAATCAATGTCCAACATTGCTTCGCTATAGATTGTAGGCTCATCGTTATTGAGAATATTTATCTCACTGTGTGTTTCCATAAGTAGATTTACTCTTTCAGGAGGACAATGAGTCCTAGTAGACATACAGAGTTGATTGTTTTGCAGTTCAGTACTTGGTATGTTTTGACTGTGAGAGGGTTTTTGTGTGTTGGATAATCCACCAACTTGAGACTTTTCAGGAATATCATTTTCATGTATTTCCTGAATGGGAGGAGGTGCAACCATTCCATCTACTCCCAAAGGTTGTGTAGGAGGATCTTACATTTCTGTATTGTTCCTCGTAACACCCCCACTGGCCGAAGGACATACTTGAAGTACCCAATCTTCGCCAAATACTCCCACTGAATTCTTGCCTTGGTCATTCGGCAAGGTTTCAACCTCTATGTTATCTCGCGGTTCTTGAATTTCTTTAAGTTCTATCTATGTGCAACTCTATTCCTTGTAGACATATTCTTCTTCAAGGAAAGTTGTGTTCCTGGAAACAATGACATTATGTTCTCCAGGAAAATAGAAGTAGTATCCCTTAGTTTCCTTTGGATACCCTACGAAGTAACATTTCTCACTTTTGGATTCCAACTTGTCAGTGAACATCTTCTTAACATATGCACGGCACCCCCAGGGTCTCATATGTTTAAGAGTTGGTTTCTTGCCACACCATATCTCATAGGGTGTCTTTTCTACTGACTTGGCGGGAACCCTGTTCAGAACATATATTGAGGTTTGTATAGCATGTCCCCAAAGGTATGTCGGTAGAGCTGAGAAGCCCATCATGGATCGAACCATATCCAATAAGGTTCGGTTTCTCCTTTCGGCAACATCATTCATCTGTAGCGTTCCAGCAGGTGTCCATTTTTGTTTGAATCTATGTATTTAAGTAATCTAGAAACTTCTTTCTCAAGTATTCACCTCCTCGATTAGATCGAAGGGTCTTGATACATGTTGTGAGTTATTTCTCTACTTTAGACTTGTACTCCTTGAACTTTTCGACGACCTCAGATTTGTGTTTCATAAGATACACATATTCATACCTTGTGAAGTCGTCAGTAGAAGTAATGAAGTAAGGAAAACCTCTTTTAGCTTAAGTCGAGAATGGTCCACATAAATCAGTATGTACCAACTCAAACACCTCATTGGCTCGCACACCCTTCTCAGAAAGTGATTTGTTGGTCATCTTACCTTTCAAATAGAATACGCAGTTACCATAAAACTCCAAGTCAAATGGTTCGAGGTAATCAAGATTCCTCAACTTTTCTATCCTTGTTTCGTTTATTTGACCAAGTCTACAATGTCATAGGTAGGTAGAATTTCTATTACTTATCTTAGCTAATTTATTTTGTACATTGAATATTTCTCGACTACAGTTTAGTGTATATAATTCATCCACAAAAGGACATTTCCATATATAACATTATCAAAAGACAGTGTTTGACTGCCATTATAAATATATGAGGAAAACCCCTTCATGTAAAAAACAGGGATAGAAAAGATATTCATCGTTAACGAGGGTACATAGTAACAATCATTTAACACTAGACAATAGCCAAAAGGAAAATTTAATCTATAAGTTCCTACGCGCTCAACATCCACTCGTGCTCCATTTCCAACGCGTAGGTCCACCTCTCTTGGTCCAACATTCCTGTTGTTAGTTAGCCCATGCACATTGGTACAAATATGTGATCCACAAGCGGTATCCAATACCCAAGAACGAGAGTTATTTATATACATATTTATTTCAATGACGTGATACCTTGTCCACTAGAGGTAGAAGCACCTGGTGTTTTTCCTCCTCCTGGTGCAGTGCAGCCCTTCTTCCAATGCCCCTTCTCATTACAGTTGAGGCATACATCCTTAGTCATATTGAACTTTTTCTTCTTCACACCTCTCTTAGGCTTCATAGTTGAGGGCGCAATGACTGTTTTGTCCTTCTTCTTCTGTCATTCCTTACCTTTCGGCTTTGGCTGGCTAGTAGAGATCACCATGAGCATAACTTTTTCTTTGGTAGTTGAAGATTCAAAGGTCTTGAGCATGTAGTGCAGCTCCGGAAGACCCGCCTTCTTTCCGTTCATATTGTAGTTTACAATAAAATTCTCGAACAAATGAGGGAGATACTTCAGGATGAAGGTGGAAACGACGTTTTTATGCAGTTTTATACCAATTGAGGCAAGTCTTTTTGTCAGCCCTATCATCTTCAACACATGCTGAGATACTTGGCCCCCTTCATTTAGCTTACACTTGAAGAGTTCTATCAACAACTCATATTCCATAGTTTGGGATTGAGAGTCATAGAGACACTTCAAGTGTTCGAGCGTTTCGTTAGGCACCATGTTCTCGTGTTGTCTCTGAAGCTCTACTGACATGGAAGACAACATCATGCATTGTGCTGAAGTGGCGTCGTCTAGGTTCTTCTTGTAGGCTATTTTATCGAATGTGGCATATTTTGTAGAATCCTCGACGGGGACTGTGGGGAATACTTTGTCCAATACGTATTCTATCTTTTCTTGCCTTAGGACAATTCTCAGATTCCTTAGCCAGTCTAGATAGTTGGGTCCAGTAAGTTTGTTCATTTCCATCAACATTTTCAAAGATAGGCTCGACATTTTGATAATCTGAAGAGTTAGATAGATAGGAAATTAATCTCAAATTTATTTTCTATTACACACATTCGTTTAGGCTAATCAACATAGTCTTTTATTAATGAGCTCCCACTATTTTAACATACTTCCACGACCCCATGGTAGAATAGGACCTATATTAATTTAAGATCATAATGGGCCAAGATCCAAGCCTATGCTATTTCCGCTTTTACTTTGGATAATAACTTCAATAACACATCTTGATAGGTTCTAAACTAATTGCAAAACTTATTTTCAACTCTTGGTTGATCAAATATTATATTTAATCTTGTGTCCTTAGATTAGTCTGACACTTTGACGGCAAGATTTGTCTAAGCAAGTCAATCTCATTACACGACTGTGTTTATGTATCTAAGTAAATTTAGTCTTTGTGAGCAAACACTTATGTGTAAATACCCATAAAAGTTTATCATCTACCTTTACATTTAAAACACATCTATGAAAGAGTCTGAGTCCTCGTAGACTTAGAGCAAATGTTTTGGCATAAATACTCATCGCCAAAAAGGATTTTGCACTCTAACAATTATAATGGACGACGCATTTTAATTTAGACTTGTATTTAAAATTTAGGGAATATTTCAGTTTCGGGGAGTTTAACCAAGATCAACAATTTGCGTCATATCCAATACGACATCTAATCATGCAATTTTTAAAATACATTTAGTTGGGAACCATCAACCCAATAGACATGATATAAGATGGTTTGATCAATTATTTGGCGCGTCCCACCCAGACAGTTATAGCGGACATTGTGCTAATAATTAAATGTACGCATTCAAACACTTAACATATAGTTCGTATATTATTTAATAATATACAATTAATATTAATTATAGGTTTAACTTGGTTAAACTCTAAAATTTAAGTCTAATTCAAACAGTCCCTTAAACATTTTCTGATTTTAAAAAAAAAACTGATTTCAGGATATTTTTGTAAAATCCAAATTTTCAAAATTTACAGTTTAGTCCCTCAAGAATTTAAAATTTTAATTTTGAACCCCTTTAAATTCAAAAAAACTAATTTTAATTTTCAGAAAATATTTTCAGATTTCACGAACTTGTCTATAATTTCTAGAATTTAAATTAATTACATATTTGGCCCAAAGGAAAAAAACTGATTTTCAGAAACTTATTTTAAGTATAGATTTGCCCCAAAGAGCCAAATCTGCCTATTTGAAAAAGTTCTAATTTCAGATTCTGAAACTCTTAATTCAGAATCAGAATCTGAAACTTTTAAAACTTCAGTTTCTGATTCTGGGAAAATATTTTTTTTAAACTGGAGTCGCGGCGCCCTAGAGGTAGTGCCTCTCGGGTTCTTAATTTTAATTAGGGTCGCGGCGCTTCCATCATGGAGTCGTGGCTCTAATTGTTCAGAGAGCACAAAATTTAATTTAAGCTTTCGGGATGAACAGCGTCGCGACGCCTCGTCAAACTCCAGGTGGCGCTCCATCGTGGATTCGGGCGCCTCCGTCTCAAAAACACAAAATTTGTATTTTTGAAAACCTAAAACTAGTTCAGGGTCAAATTTACAGATTCATTTTTATTACCCTTCACTATCAAACTACACGTTCATCGACCATCATCCAATCCATTCTCGTTCTTCGCTTCAGTGTACCATGTTCGCAATGAACCGGTTACGCACATCGACATAGTAGAGTTAGATCGGAATGACTTCATCGATTACATCATTATTTAATAGTTTGGGAGACAAGGATGATGTGTTTTTGAGATATTAGGTTTTCAAGCTTTAAACGACATAATTTTCAGATTTAAACAAATTATAACCCATATTATTATCAATGATTACTACATAATCACACAAAATAGCCCTGACTCTGATACCACTGTTCGAATTTTATTGGGTTCGTGTACGCTGCGTAATTTGAAAATTTTGTGTTTCAAACCCAACAAGCGAAGAATTGTAGGATGATTATGTAGTAATATAAAACATGTAAATACATAACATGTATGTAACTATAATATTTCGATAGAAGACTTACGGTTTGGAACTCTGGAGTCTTTAAGTAATTTTTTAGGGTGCGCACGCAATTGATCCTCGACAGCAAGTTCCAAGAACTCTGATGTGTACCACCTTAGAACAGCTAGGAAATTCGGCAGACATTCAAGAGAGAGTTTAATTCTAGGTCTCTAAGACTTCGAATAATATATGAATAATATTCTGTAAATAATGAATAGAAGCCCTATATTTGTAGCTGTGTTTTAGGTTTAAAACGCATGTAGGGTTTCTCGTGGGCCAGGCCCAGAAAACGAGGTGCAATTGGTCAATCAGATTGGCTCACTTTCTTGGCGGCGGCGCGACCCTCGACGTCCAGTGTGGAACGTCGTCTTATTTTTCATTTTAATTAAATCTGAAATCCAATTTCGACTTAATTAAATAATCATTATTCATTCAAATGTATTGATTATAAATCGAGCATTTATTTTCTATCATTACATCCTTAGATAGAAGGAACAATTGATATAGTGTTACCCTACAGACCTTCATATATTGACACTAATCATATTAGAGTGTACACGGAACTCCTAGACGGCGTCGGAAGACGAACTCAATATGTGAAGTATATTTATACGAATCTGGTAAACTGAACCTCTATGTGGGAAGATAAAATCCTTTCATTCACGACGCACACGATCAAGCTTAGGATTTTTCAAATGGCTTGATTATTATATCTCATCTATATTGGTTGACAACAAGACCATATTCTAGATATGTATATTGCGTTGGTCAACGACTTAGTCAACCTAATCTCGCTGAGAAGCTGAGTGTTCTCTCGAATATACATTCGAGGAATGAATCTGTTATACCCCGTAGTTCCAGGGTATGTATGCGGGGACGTACGTACGAGAATACGACAGAAAGATTGGAAAGGAAGAAAGAGGTGATTTTTCCACGGAAAAGTTTCCGGTTTTTGTGAAGGAAAAAGGTTCGTTAATGGGAATTGGATTCCCAGATTTGGTATTCGGACTTCCTGGAATATTAGAGAATTATGGAATTTTATTTTCGGAAATGGTCACGTGGGGCCCACGGGAGAAATTCTGATTTTGTAGGGCCCACTTTGTTTTGAGATTTTGGCCATTGTGGATATTTTGGAAGATGTTTTATTTTGGGCCAATAGGAGGGTGACACGTGTCACCCGAATGGCATTTTAAGTCGTTTTTAAACGCGTTTTACATAACTTGCGAGGAAAATTCTATGTCTTTTCTTATTTTGCGGATTTTTCAGAGATGAAATGTTTTGGACCAACGAGAGCGACACTTGTCACCCTTTGAGGAGAACCAAGACGCCCGCTTGGGCGTTTGAAGAGTCGAGTTGGTGAGATATTTTGTGAGGATTTGTGGAGTAGGGACTAGGGGCACTTGGGCACATCTTGGCCCTACACTTGCATAGCACTTGGCTAGATCTTGGCCCTTGGTTGGCCTTTGCTTACCCTATAAATACCTCCCTTTGAAGACTTCTTCATCCTCAAATCTCTAAGTCTTGAGAACCCTCTCCTCCTCTTGTTGACTCTCGTCCAAGAGCCTCCTCCCCTTTCATGTGGCCTTGTGGCGAGAGCACCCTCTCCTTCCTAGTAGGCCTGGGTGTTCTAAATACTCTCAAAGTATTGTTATAATGCCCAAATACCTTAGCCTTATACCTTGTAGTATTCTAAGGTTATATCTAAAAGCCAGAAATACTATCATACTCAAAACCCTAAGGAAAATCTCCATGGTTAGTTGGAGTGCTTTGTAGAAGTTGGTTAGAACTTCTAAGGGTTGTTTGGGGGACGGGCTTGCAGGTGTAGGAGCGAAACATTGCATCGACTTTAAACTCGGATAATTATGGGCTTATCGAGGTAATTATCTTGTCCTATTGTAATTGGATATTACGTGTTGTTAGAATATATAGTTGAAGTATACTATATATGAAGAATGAGCGTAGTTGTTGCAATGTCTTTTGACTTAAGCTGAAGAATAAGGGAGGCTGTAATTACAACTTGTGTAGTATTACGGTATAGTAGGAATTACCCGTTCGGGTTAGATGTATAACCCGCTGGTGGCTGGGTAGCGGCCTCGATAGAGAGAGGAGATTTAATTTGAATGTTCTGATGAGATCTAAGCGTTAATAAGCGCGTGGCCTTATAGGTTGATGTCGTGGCTTAAGGAGTAGCCGACGTTTGGAAGTACTTGGGCGTTTTGCTGTAGTCGATAAGGTATGTGAACCTCTTCCTATCTCTTCTAGCATGATATGTGTGAACTATGTAGGCATGAGCGTATACGTACGCTAAATGTGTTTGAGTGGTTTAAAACATAAAGTGTTATAACGGCTTTATAGGAAGTTGGTTATAACGACTTTATGTTAGTAAGAAAATACATGTGGTTTTAAAAGGTAACCGATTTGAACTATAACCGGCAGAAAGAACTTCAAGTATTTCAAAAGTTTTTGAATCATTTTGAAAGAAGTAATACTTGGTGTTTGAAAACTTAAGAGTTATACTAGCTTTATGGGAAGTTAGGTATAACGGCTTAAGAATGCTTTAACGATTTGGAAATCGAATGTGTATCGACAAACCAACAGCGTTAATAAAAGGAAATGTTTGAATAATTAAGTATTATTAAAAGAAACTTCCATCTGCATAGAAGCTAAGATGAGACAAAATGATATTTCCTAGATCTGTAATAAGATTGTTATAAACAAGAATGTCCTACTCACATATAAGGCTTATGTTTCTCCGATTGTTTAAAAGAGAATTATATTATTCTTAAATGAATAAAACTATGAACTCTGAAACCTTTCTAAAATAAGAAGCGTGAACATTTGATATTAGGCAAACTTGGGCGTTTGGAAAATAATGTTGTTACTTGAATTTACAAAGGTAAGAGTTTTGGTTTTCTTAAAGGATAGTCACTCTATTTTATACTACGTATTGTGTGACTTATGTGAAAGAAGCAGATCTTTTAAAGATTTAATGTGAAGTACTTTGGGGTTAGATACAACTTGTTAGTAGAAAGTACCTTGTGTGAATACTCTATTGTATTGGTTCGTGATAGCCTTGTAAATACTTTCTTGTTGATTTGAGAAGTAAACATGTTGGGATGCTACGTGTGTTAGTATCTTGTGATGTTAGTGTAAAGGGGTTTTCCCTCATTGCGCTTAAAGTTGTTTGACTATCAATGTTGGTATTGTACCACCCTTGACTTGTGTTCGGAGGTTGGACCATGATTCGAGAATACCTCATGCGGGTCCGGGGATCCATGCGGAGCTACGGGAGCTCGGGCGAGTGGGAGTAGCTACCATTGCGGGTTATACCATCGGCACGCGGAGAGTTCGTGGCTAGACGCGCACATTTGATTTTTTATCATGAGATATCATGACACGCCTTATGACCTTGCTGGTGTTAGTAGTGCTTGTATATCACAAAAGGTATTCCACGGCATTGATGTGGTGGGCGTGAGACCCGTTGTTAAAATTGAGTGATGACTTGAGGCGTGAGTCGCTTATTTATGCGCGTAGTTTGGTTATCATATGTCTCCTGCTTTGTATAGACTACTATGATTTTCATTTCGTGATTTATTTTTAGTTTCAGTAAAGGTACACGATCGTTGATCCTCGCTCTTGGTCAGGAAGCTCCGTTTCTCGGAGGCTTATCTTGGTATAGTCCGGGTATGAAGACCCACCCCCGTTGTTGTCGTATCATTTCTTAGAGTACTGTGTGTGTGCTTGTAGGCGGGGTTTGTAAAAGGATTAAGCGTTCATTTGTAAAAAGTGGTTATTTATATATGCCAAAGGCAAGTTTCTTGTACTTCACTTGTTCATGTATGTGTTTTATGTTCTGATTACTACGATGTTGTGTCACTGGGTCGTGACAAAAGTGGTATCGAAGCGATTAATCCTCGGAAAGTGTCTCGTGAGGCTATAGGATATTTAGGATTGGTTTCTATTCTTCTCACTCGAGATCGTGCCTTAGAGCTGTGTTGTAAGTTGGACCTCTAACGTATTTCTTTCCTTATCGTTATGCCTCCGGCGTGCCCGCCCCGGGAGGCAGGCCCGGCGGAGCCGCGAGTTGAGTTCGGAGGGTTGCGTGGGCACAAGCCCAATTATCACCTTGGATGGTGCTTCATTCGGGATTCGCGACGTTTAGCTGCGGGCGCGCAGCCCTACCGCGCCATAATATTTGAACCTTCGCCCATTGGGAGCAGAGAATATAGATTGCAGAGGCGACCTGTTATTAGCTATGGATAGTAGCTGCGAAATATCTGCGAGTCTTGATGACTATCTAAAGAGAGGTTGTACAAGAGTAATTCTTGACTAGGCGTGAGCATGGCCTATGAACGGGCTTATGGACATCGGTAACCGAGGCAAGTCGCCAGATTATGCACATCCGCCAAGGTCCCTCCCCGGATCGATGCGTTCGGGGTCGGTATGGAGTTAGTCGAGGACTCCGGGGTTTTCGATTCACGTGTGGTGACGCCATCCCGGGAATGTCGTCTTTTAGATTGATACTTGTTGGCCGTCGGGGCCATATGTCGAATAGGTGACCTAGTAGAAGGATTTTGACCACCCTTTATGCGCCTCGCAGGGGGGGTTCGATTAAGAACGTGGGGAGTGAAGGCATATCATAAACACTCTAGAATTTTTTTTATGTGATAAGGTGAGTATACCTTAAGTGCTATGTATGTTAGTTGTGATTAGAAATCATGGTTGTTTAGCAGAGTAAGATGTTGGGGATAGAGAAAGTGTGAGCCTTAGAGTTTCTGCGTAGAGACCTTAGAGGTAAGGCCATCTCGAGTAAAAGACGTATATTATGTTTGACCACATAGGAGTGCATAGTGGTGAGCTATGTTCGTGGGATAAGTCCCGAGTAGTGTGGAAGGAAAGAGGGTAGTTGAGCTAAGAAGACGCTGGGTTTTCGTAACGTGTTTTAAGAGATTGTTGGAGATAGTATTTTGGTTGAGGCCACGTTAGGTCAACCCGCGGCATGGCGGTTGTGGTGGTCCGTGTGGAGAAGGTCGCAGGGTGTTAGGCCCAAGTTTAGTTAACCAGTCTGAGTTCGTGGATGTTGATTTATAAGGTTGACCTTATGGCGCGACAGTGAGCCAGTTACGCTGTTTTTGTTTGGAAGTTTTAGAGGCGGGGTTAAGGACTCGTCTCGCCATTCGTCGCCGGGCCGCGATATGGAATTTGCGGTAGTTGTGAAGATTGTTGTCTCAGGGCGTTTAAGCGCAGTTACCATTTGTAAGTTGCGGTCGATTGGTTCGATGTGTAGAAAGAAGTTCGCGCGCTCGGAGAATCGTGCGAATAATCGGCCGGTCTTCTTGAAAGTACCATACTCTTTAAATCAAATGATGTGTAAAGAACACAGTTCAACGGCACGATCGCGAAGCGGTCGGTACCATTTGTCGTGGTGCGTCGAGCTAGGCTCGCGCAAAGTGACAAAAGTGTATTTGTGGTGATGTTAGAGGTGTTTCCTCGTAGACTTGGATATAAGTATGATTGTTTCGTAAGTATAGCGAAGACTATCTTGCACGTGTTCGTTTGAGACTTAGAAGGAACATTCGGGACGAATGTTTCGGAAGAATGTTATACCCGTAGTTCAGAATACGAAAGATTGGAAAGGAAGAAAGAGGTGATTTTTCCACGGAAAAGTTTAGGTTTTGTGAAGGAAAAAGGTTCGTTAATGGGAATTGGATTCCGATTTGGTATTCGGACTTCTGGAATATTAGAGAATTATGGAATTTTATTTTGGAAATGGTCACGTGGGGCCCAGAAATTCCCACTTTGTTTCGAGATTTTGGCCATTGTGGATATTTTGGAAGATGTTTTATTTTGGGCGATAGGGTGACACGTGTCACCAGTCGTTTTAAACGCTTTACATAACTAGGGAAAATTCCGGCTATGTCTTTTCTTATTTTGCGGATTTTTCCGAGAGATGAAATGTTTTGGACCAACGAGAGCTTATCACTTCGAGTTGAGTGAGTGAGTCACGCGCTGGGCGTTTGAAGGGTCAAGTTGGTGAGATATTTTGTGAGGGATTTGTGGAGTAGGGACTAGGGGGCACTTGGGCACATCTTGGCCCTACACTTGCATAGCACTTGGCTAGATCTTGGCCCTTGGTTGGCCTTGCTTACCCTATAAATACCTCCTTTGGAAGACTTCTTCATCCTCAAATCTCTAAGTCTTGAGAACCCCTCTCCTCCTTTGTTGACTCGTCCAAGAGCCTCCTCCCCTTTCATGTGGCCTTGTGGCCGAGAGCACCCTCTCCCCTAGCAGGCCTCCTTCTACGTAGCACTTCCACTGGGTGTTCTGTACCCCTTGGTTGAGAAATACTCAAAGTATTGTTATAATGCCCAAATACCTTAGCCTTATACCTTGTAGTATTCTAAGGTTATATCTCTGAAAAGCCGAAATACTATCATACTTCGGAAAATCTCCATGGTTAGTTGGAGTGCTTTGTAGAAGTTGGTTAGAACTTCTAAGGGTTGTTTGGAGCACCGGTGTAGGAGCGAAACATTGCTAAGGATCGACTTTAAACTCGGATAATTATGGGCTTATCGAGGTAATTAACTTGTCCCCCTATTGTAATTGGATATTACGTGTTGTTAGAATATATAGTTGAAGTATACTATATATGTAATCGAAAGCGTAGTTGTTGCAATGTCTTTTGACTTAAGCTGAAGAATCAGTAATTACATACTGAGTAGTATTACGGTATAGTAGAATTGTACCGGGTTAGATGTATAACCCGATAGAGGAGAGATTTAATTTTAGAATGTTCTACGATGAGATCTAAGCGTTAATGTGGCCTTATAGGTTGATGTACTCTTAAGGAAGCGTTTGGAAGTACTTGAGCGTTTGAGTCGATACCGTCGCGAGGTATGTGAACCTCTTCCTATCTCTTCTAGCATGATATGTGTGAACTATGTATGCTAAATGTGTTTGAGTGGTTTAAAACATAAAGTGTTATAACGCTTTATAGGAAGTTGGTTATAACGACTTTATGTTAGTAAGAAAATACATGTGGTTTTAAAAGGTAACGATTTGAACTATAAGCGGCTTGAAAGAACTTGAAGTATTTCAAAAGTTTTTGAATCATTTTGAATAATACTTGGTGTTTGAAAACTTAAGAGTTATACTAGCTTTATGGTTAGGTATATAGCTTAAGAATGCTTTATTGATTTGGAAATCGAATGTGTATCGACAAACCATCGTTAATAAAGGAAATGTTTGAATAATTAAGTATTATTAAAACCAGAGAAACTTCCATCTGCATAGAAGCTAAGATGAGACAAAATGATATTTCCATAGATTCTTTGTAATAAGATTGTTATAAACAAGAATGTCCTACTCACATATAAGGCTTATGTTTCTCCGATTGTTTAAAAGAGAATTATATTATTCTTAAATGAATAAAACTATGAACTCTGAAACCTTTCTAAAATAAAACGTGAACATTTGATATTAGGCAAACTTGACGTTTGGAAAATAATGTTGTTACTTGAATTTACAAAGGTAAGAGTTTTGGTTTTCTTAAAAGGATAGTCACTCTATTTTATACTACGGGTATTGTGTGACTTATGTGAAAAACAGATCTTTTAAAGATTTAATGTGTGAAGTACTTTGGGGTTAGGAACTTGTTAGTAGAAAGTACCTTGTGTGAATACTCTATTGTATTGGTTCGTGATAGCCTTGTAAATACTTTCTTGTTGATTTGAGAAGTAAACATGTTGGGATGCTACGTGTGTTAGTATCTTGTGATGTTAGTGTAAAGGGGTTTTCCGATCGCGCTTTAAAGTTGTTTGACTATCCCGTTATGTTGGTATTGTACCACTCCTTGACTTGTGTTCGGAGGTTAAAGTGGCCGCCTCTGGGGGGGGACTTCTGGTGATGCAGGACCGTGATTCGAGAATACCTAAATGCGGGTCCAGGGATCCATGCGGAGCTCGGGTTAGTGCGCCCCTTGTGGGCGGTGTCACGCTTGTGTGGCCGTGGCGTGCGAGTGAGGCGATCGCGGGGGGGAGCCCACTCGACGCGGGGTTATACCTCATGGCTAGACGCGCACATTTGACTTTATCATGTGACTAGAGCAGATATCATGACACACATGACCTTTGTTGTCACTCGGGTGTTAGTAGTCGGCTATGCCTTCGTTTTATTGGGACACGTGTTCATGTGTATTCCTTGGTGCTTGTATATCACAATGAGGAAGGTATTCCACGGCACGATTGATGTGGTGGGCGTGAGACCCATTGTTAAAATTGAGTGATGACTTGAGGCGTGAGTCACGACTTGACATTTATGGTGAATCGTAGTTTGGTTATCATACATGTCTCTGCTTTGTATAGACTACTATGATTTTCATTTACGTGATTTATTTTTAGTTTCGGTACACGATCGTTGATCCTCGCTCTTGGTCAAGCTCCGTTTCTCGGAGGCTTATCTTCGTATAGTCATCATTTCTTGGTTTGTAAAAAGGATTAAACTGTTCATTTGTAAAAAGTGGTTATTTATATAAAAGGCAAGTTTTCCTCAGTTTTGTACTTCACTTGTTCATGTATGTGTTTTATGTTCGATTACTCGATGTTGTGTCACTAGGGTGCGGTAAAGGCACGACCACGCCCCGAGGCGGTAATCCTAATCTTGGCTCAACTACCACATTTAATTCACATCGTAATGTACCCAATACAAGTTGTATATCAACCTATAAGGCATTTGAGCTTAGGACAGGATCAAAGTATATTACTCTGTAAATAAGGTGCATATCAACCTCAAGTCTAAGGACTTTTATCTCCCACATGCTGATCCTACTTTAGACATGTACAACAAACAGTATATCAGCAGGGTATACCAATACTTTACAAAGTATTCATGTGTCCATCACAAGTAGTCGTTACTCGTAGCAGGTGAGACAGACTACATCCTCTAAGGATGTGATGCAGACCACATGTCGACTTATCACATATCATTGATATCTCATTTTCGATGATCATTAGTCGAGGCTATTTTAAGAGTTATGTTATAATATTAATATCTCACACTATTAATAACAATGTAACCTCTAGGTATGCATACTATAGAATATTACAAATAATCAACTAATAATTCAATAATTGCAAATGCCAAAATATCAATTTTCATTAATAATAATATGAATGCGTATAAAGTACATTTGTCCTAATACAGATTGTCTCTAGGACATACATATACTTTCAAGCATCAACCTTTCCACCAGTTCTATGTGTGTTGGGCCCTGCTTCAGCCCATCGACAAGTCGATCCGCAGCAGCCCACGCCACGCACGCCGCTTTAGCGACCTCATCCAAAGATGACACCCATTGAGTTAGGTCAGGCCTTCAGCAGTCTCAACATGCAACGGCTTGACAACAACTGGTACATGGACTCCGGAGTCACATCTCACCTCACCCGGACTGCAGGTAATATTCTCAAACTGTTTGGTTTAAAGCATCCTTAATTTATGACAGTTGGTAGTGGTCACCGCATTCCAGTAAAGGGTTTTGGTACATCCTACACACCACCTCCTCATCCATTCCCCTTAAAAATACCCTATATGCCCCACATATGATTAAGAATCTAATCTCTATCCGCAAATGCACTCGTAATAACTCTGTCTCTGTTGATTTTGACCCTTTTGGTTTCACTGTGAATGATCTTCATACGGGGACACCTCTTACGAGATGCAATAGCACGGGGAATCTATATCCATTCACTCTCACCTTCGCTGCCAGATCTAGCTCTCCCGTCTCTCTAACGGCCATTTCGTTTTCAACATGGCATAATAGGTTTGGTCATCCAGGAGCTCCAGTTTTTATTTTTCTTAGAGGCAATAATTTCATTACTTGTAATGGGAAGCTTGCCCAAAATTGCGTTTCTTGTTCTTTAGGCAAACATACTCATCTTTCATTTAAATCATCTACTAGTGTTACTTTTGATATTATACATGCCGATTTATGAACATCATCTGTTATTAGTTCTCTTGGTCATAAATATTATCTTATCTTACTAGATGATTTTTCTCACTTTGTTTGGTTGTATCATCTCAAATGTAAATCGGAAGTGTTTGTCAAATTTCTTGAGTTTTGAAAATCATTCAAACATAGTTTGAAAAAGGCATAAAATCTTTTCAGTGCGATAATGGTCGTGAATTCAATAACTCTGTTTCACCGGTTTTGTACCAATAATGGCATGGTCTTTCGCTTCTCCTGCCCCCACACCTCCTCACAAAACGGTAAAGCTGAAAGAATCATCCGCACCATTAACAATATGATTCACACTCTTTTGATTCATGTCTCACTACCTCCATCTTTCTGGGTCTATGCTGCTAAAATGTCAGAATATGTTCTAAATATTCTCCCAACTAGCACCCTTCACAATATGACCCCTACCGAAATTCTCTATCATAGAGTCCCCTCTTATGATCATCTTCGAATATTTGGTTGTCTATGTTATCCTAACCTTGCCTCTACTGCCCCTCACAAACTACCCCCGGGTCCACTCCTTGTGTCTACCTAGGCTTCCCGCCGAACCATGGTTATCTATGTTATGACTTGTCCACTTGTCAGATCCACATCTCTCATCACGTCACATTCGACAAGACCACATTTCCGTTTTCGAATCTTAAAAAGTTTCAAAAACCGGATTACTCTTCTCTTGACGAGTCTGTCATCTCTCCCATCATCCTAAGTCAACTAGATCATAGCAGTTCTTCTTCAGCGTCAGCGCCGCGGCGCCAAACTCCTGCGAACAGGTCTCTGATTCACCGTCGACAGCACCGCGACTCAGTGCTGAGGCGTCACGGCGCCAAAACATCAGAGAGGTCTGTCAGTCCTCCAGCGCTGCGACACTTGATCACGGCGCCACGGCTCCCTCCAGCGCCATGGTGCCTACTCTGGCGTTTGTCCCTCCTTCTCCATATCCAACAAATCCATCCACCTTGGAACCTCCTACTATCCCCACTCACTAAATGGAAACTCGTGCAAAGCATGGAATCTTCAAACCCAAAGTCCAATTTAACTTGTCTACCAAACCATTTCACCAATTCCCAAGAACCCTATATTGGCCAAACAAGACCCTAATTGGAATGCGGCTATGACTGGGGAATTCAATGCTTTAATTAAACAACACACATGAGATCTAGTACCTAGAGCTTAGAGGGTGAATGTGATTCGTTGTCTGTGGCTATTTCATCACAAATTCAGAGACAACGGAGATCTTGAGAGGTATAAGACAAGACTTGTGGCTAATGGCACAAAACAGCAGGAGAGCATTGATTGTGGTGATACTTTCAGCCCGATTGTCAAACCGGCTACCATCTGCACAGTTTTGAGTATTGCCATGGGCAAACACCGGTCGATCCATCAGCTTGATTGGAAGAATGCATTCTTACATGGGGATCTGAGAGAGACAGTCTACATGCATCAGCCTCCAGGATTCACTCATCCAGTAGTTCCTCACTATGTGTGTCGTCTCCGTAAGTTACTATGGCCTGAAACAGGCCCCCCGTGCGTGGTACGATCGCTTTGTCGGGTATATCTTGCAGATTGAGTTTGTATGCAGTAAGAGTGATACATCACTTTTCATTTTTCATCGAGGTAGTAGCACTACTTATTTATTACTTTACGTGGATGATATTTTTCTTATTGCCTCCTCCGACGGATTGAAAAATGAGATTATTGTCTTGCTTAAGTCCGAATTTACAATGACTGATTTGGGGGAAGCTGAGTTATTTTTTGGGTATATCAGTGACCAGGTCTGCCAATCATATGTTCTTGTGTCAGCGTAAGTATGCAGAAGAGATTGTATGTGGCTAAGATGGCAAGCGCAGAGTGCTACTCCAGTTGATTCTAAATCTAAGCTCAGTGTCATGGATGGTGCTCCAGTCTCTGATCGTACTCTATATAGGAGCCTTGCATGTGCACTTCAGTATCTCACCTTCACCAGGCCAGACATAGCTTATGTTGTTCAGCAGGTGTGTTTATTCATGCATGCCCCCAGAGAGTCTCATTTTACCGCTCTTAAGCGTATCATTCGATACATTAAGGGCACTCTTGATTATGGTTTGCACCTATACCCCTCTGATCCAAACAGGTTGCTTTCATATACTGATGCAGATTGGGCAGGATGTCCGGACACGCGACGCTCCACCTCCGGCTTTTGTGTTTTTAGGGGATAATCTGATTTCTTGGGCTGCCAAGCGACAGGCTAACCTATCTAGCTCCAATGCCGAGGCTGAGTACAGAAGCGTTGCAAATGTAGTAGCTGAGATTTGTTGGCTCAGAAATTTACTGTTAGAACTTCAGTATCATTTGCGTCAGGCATCTATTCTGTACTGTGATAACATCTCTACCATCTATTTATCTCATAATCCGGTTCAACATAGCGAACCAAGCACATTGAGATAGACCTACACTTTGTTCATGAGAAAGTTGCACTAGGTCATGTGTTACATGTTCCATCATCCTATTAGTATGCAGATATATTTACCAAAGGACTTCCCAGACAGTTATTTCTTGACTTCAGATCTAGTCTCAGCGTCCGGCCTCCTCCCGCTCCGACTGAGGGGGTGTGTAAACATGTATATTATAGAAACAATTGTATCCCTACCCATAATTATAATATTTCCATATATTGTGTAATATAATTATGGTAAGACTAGGATTCCTCTTTTGTATAGGTTTAGAATTCCTATTATATAAGGGATGAACATTGTACTCTATATATACTTTGATATTAATGAAAGACTCCCCAAGGGAGATTAATATCATCTTACAAAATGTTACCAAAGGAAAGAGGGAGGAGTCTCACTAGTTTTAACTCCTATTCTCATCACTCGAATTGTAATCGATGGTCAAGAATGGAGTTATTGAGGTTCAGTGGAGAGTATTTAAGATCATGGTTGTTCAAAATCGATCAGCTTTTTGAAATGGAAGGTGTTCCAATTGGATAAAGGATGAGTGTAGTTGCTTTGCAGTTGGAGGGTGAAGCTATACAATGGCATTTATCTTTCATGCGATATAGATATACTCAACTTGAAACTTGAAATGAGTATGCAATGGCATTGGTGGAAAGATTTGGAATTGAGGAGAAAATTAAGAAGATCAAACAGGTTGGTAGTGTTCAAGAATATCAAACTATCTTTGAATGGAATTTGACTAGGGTCTTATCTCAATAAAATGCTATTAGTTGCTTTCTTGGAGGCTTGAAACCTGAGATGAATATTGTTGTCAAGATCACCAACTCAACAACTATATCTCAAGTCTATAAAGCTGCAAGAATACATGAAGCTTATCTTACTGTAGTGAGACAATCTTCTGCAAATAGTTGGCCACAACCTGTTAGAAGATTTGAACCAAGGACCCAGAGTAAGCCTATATACCAACCCCTAACAAGGAAAGTGCCAGTGTGCCTTATCAGAAAGGGTTCACTAGAAGAACATTGAGTCCTGAAGAAATGAATGAAAAGAGAGCACAGGGGTTATGTTTTTTCTGCAATGAGAAATATGTGTGTGGTCATAGATGTAAGAACTTAAAACAGTTATATGTCTTAGAATTGGAGGAACGAGGTGAAGAATGCCAAGAAGTGGGGGAAAGCATACAACAAGAAATGGTGTCTGTAGAAGAATGGGAGCAACAACCAGAGAAACATGAACAAATGGAGATATCCATTCATGCTTTGAATGGATATTTGGGGTACAGAACTCTGAAAGTAACTGGTTATCATTCAAAGAAACCCTTGTATATCTTGGTGGACACTGGGAGTTCACATAACTTTATTGATCCTGCATTAGTGGAAAAGTTAGGTTGTTCTTTAATTCAGACCATGCCTCAAGCAGTAGCTACTGCTAATTGTTCCATCAAAGTGGATTCTATGTGCAGCATTACTTGGCTCTTGCAAGGTGCAGAATTCTCAGCTGATTTCCTCATACTACCTTTTGGGAGTTGTGAAGTAGTTCTAGGGGTGTAGTGGTTACTAACCCTGGGTGATATCAATATGAACTTTAGAAATTTAACCATAGAGTTTATGTATCGAAAGAAACACCTGCTGAGAGGAGTTGGAAGGCAAATTTTGAGCACTTGATCTGAGAAATTGGGCAAAATCTCAGGTAATCAATCATAACTTTACATGATTCTATTAATACCAAACATGTGTAATGAAGTACAATTGTATTCCTTAGAAACTCAACCTAATAAGGATACTCAAAATCCTGATCCTGCATTAACAGACTTACTAAGTGAGTTCAAGGAATTGTTTGATGAACCTACTGAACTACCACCCTCTAGAGGAGTCTTTGATAATAGAGTGGTGTTGCATCATGGTACTGAACCAATTAATAAGAGACCCTATAGATATCCATCTGTTAAGAAGGATGTGATTGAATCACTGATCAAACAGATGTTAGATCAGTGAATTGTTCAGCCAGGTTGTAGTCCATTTACTGCTCCTGTTGTCTTAGTAGGGAAGAAACATGGGACATGAAGATTATGTGTGGATTATAGGGACCTCAACAAGGCTATTGTAAAGAATAAGTTTCCCATTCCAATTGTGTAAGACTTATTAGATGAACTTGAGGATCTAAGATTTTTTCTAAAATAGATCTCAGGTTTGGCTATCACCAACTGAGGATGGCCACTGAGGATATTCCAAAAGCTGCATTTAGGACTCATGTTGGTCACTATGAGTACCTAGTCATGTCCTTTGGATTGTCAAATTCTCCTGCAACTTTTCAGGGATTGATGAATTTAGTGTTCCTACCATTTTTGAGAAAATATGTGTTAAGTCTTCTTTGATGATATCTTGATCTATAGCATGGCCTTAGAAGATCATTTGTGGCATTTGAGATCTATTTTCCAGGAAATGAAGAACCATTAACTCTTTACTAAACAAAGTAAATGTTTCTTTAGAGTAGCAAGGATTGAGTATCTGGGGCATTTCATTACAGAAGGTGTATCCAATGATCCACAAAAGATAGAAGCTGTGTAGAATTGGCCTGTTCCAACAACCTTAAAGCAGTTGAGGAGATTTCTTGGGTTAGCTGGATACTATAGAAGGTTTATACAAGATTTTGGAGTGATTTGCAAACCAATAACTGACCTCTTGAAGAAAGAAAACTTCAAATGGTCTCAACAGGCTACTGTTGCTTTTGAAGAACTAAAGTATGCTCTTACTGTCTCACGTGTTTTAGCTTTGCCTGATATGACTAAAACTTTTATGGTGAAAATGGATGCTAGTGGCCATGGGATTGGTGTTGTCTTGATGTAGCAGGGTCACCTATTGCCTTCATCAGCAAGGATTTATCTCCTAAACATGCAGCATTATCTGTTTATTATAGGGAATTTTTAGTTATGGTACATGTAGTCACTAAATGGTCTCTATACTTATTGGGGCAAAAGTTTATTATAAGAACCAGAAGGCTCTGAAGTTCTTAATTGAACAAAAATTGCATACCAACTCTCAGTTAATGTAGTTAACCAAGCTGATGCCTTTTTTATTATACTATTGAGTATAAAAAGGGAGTAGAAAACAAGGTGGTTGATGCTCTTTATAGAATTACTGGAGCTGAGTTATTAACAATGGTAATTTCTAATACCAACTTTGAACTTACCCAGGCTATAGAGGATAGCTGGACATCTGATTTAGAGTTAAAAGAGCTCATTGACAAACTCAAGCCTGATCCCAACTCTACATCTCAGTTCACTTGGAGTAACAACCAACTCATGAGGAAAGGAAGGTTAGTTATTGGGAAAGCAGGTCAGTTGAAAAAGAATATCATCACTTTATGGAACTCCACTTTTCAAGGAGCGCATTCAGGTGTTGATGCCACTTTAAAGAGGTTGTTGACACTGTTTTATTAGGAGGGGTTGAGGAATGATGTCAAAAAGTTTATCCAAAATTATGATGTTTGTCAAAAGTGTAAAGTTGATTTGGTTGCCTATCTTAGCCTATTGCAACCTCTTCCCATCCCTGAAGTGGTCTCGTGTCAGATTAATATGAATTTTATTGATGGACTACCTAAATCTCATGGCTGTGAAGTAATCTTGGTAGTGGTAGACAAGTTAAGTAAGTATGGCCATTTTATTCCATTAAAACACCCCTATACAGCTCAATCAGTGGCCAAAGAATTCATGGATGTCATTGTTAGACTCCATGGGTTACCTGATACCATTACTAGTGATAGGGATGTTGTATTTTTTAGCACTTTTTGGAAAGAATTATTCTCATTACAAGGTTTCAGTTGAATATGCCATCTGCTTACCACCCTCAATCTGATGGTCAAAAAGAAGTTTTGAATAGATGTTTGGAGACTTATTTGAGATGTTTTTGTGATGATGATACTACTGGCTAGTTTTCTTGATTACCTATGGCTGAGTATTGGTACAACACTAGCCATCATTCAACTATTCAACTGACCTGACCCCTTATGAAGCTTTTAATGAAAGACCACCACTTCTTCACTTGCCCTATTTACCAGGTGAATCTTCTTCCACTGAAGTGGTCCACTAAAGTGGATAATACTCTCCTTAATAGGGAGTTAAAACTCCAGTTGCTGAAACACCATTTGATAAGGACTCAATTAAGAATGAAGCAGCAAGCAGACAATTATAGGAGTGATTGGAACTTTGCAGTGGGTGATTTTAAAATGCAACCTTACAAACAGGCCAGTGTCTCAGCTCAGCCTTCCACAAGTTGGCTGCTAAATACTATGGTCCATTTCAGATCTTGAAGAAGGTTGGACCTGTAGCTTACACCCTATTGTTTCCAACTTCTGTTAAAATTCACCCTACTGTTCATGTCTCCCTATTGAAGAAGTGTTCTGATATTCCCTCTCAAATTGATTATCCTCCAGGCACTGATGTTGTTAGTCCCCACTGCCCTGATCCGAAGTCTATTTTACAAAGAAGAATGGTGAAGAGAGAAAATAAGGCAGTGGCACAGGATTTAGTGAAGTGACAAGGCTTGACTGCAAATGTTGCTACTTGGGAGTTTGTCCTTTGATCCTTGTGGACAAGGATCTTTTGCAGCAGGGAGTACTGATACACGAATTTAACTCATTAGTTGGTTATGTTAGTTAGAATTAGTTAAAGGGGGGAAAGTTAGTTACGGAAACAGTTATGGTTTTGCAGTTATCTTAACATTTCATTTGATATATGCCCTTGTAATCAGATAGATGAATTCATTCAGATATATACTTACATTCTGCATAATTGCAATTCCTTTTCTACTACATGTCGTCTTCCATTTACTTAACTAATTAACTCGAATTCCTCTGTTGAACTCTTCTATTAGCATAGAATTTCTCGAGCTACATTTGAGCTCCTGTAATTCTACTACCAGTTATAGAGCATTGGTGTACCATATTCAATATATGGGTATTTTATGTCCAAATATAATTTTCGTATTAAAACATGACTTAATTTCACTTAGTTTTGAAATAATGATTGCCCCCAAGCTATCAATATGTCAAGATTCTAGCAAATGGATAAAAATCATTTAATTTTGCCTCTGATGAGTGAAATGAAATATCATTCAACAATTCAATCTTACTCCAGATACAAATAACAGCACTAGTATTTCATATTTCAACGGAACATTTTACCAGCACACTCCAAGTAAACGGAGTAGACCTGCTGATCTTTGTCGATATAACTCTCTAATATCCCACCCCTTTTCTATTAATAACCATAGGAACGAGTTGTTGTCAATTAGTATCCAAAAGTATGTAGAGGAAACAAGCTAATGATGAAGCAACAGCATGAGGCTCTAAGTCAAAGGAACTTCAGTATGAGCACACAAACCAATCACAAATGGAACCATTACAAAAGAATTAACCTGTAGCCATGGATTATTAACTACGCATTTCAAGAACTCGGGTCTATATTTCCAGTAGACCACGCCATGTCTATTGTATAAAATATAAATGCAAGCATATTAACTTCACTGCCGCCACAGCAACTATAATAACAATAATCCAGTAAAGGCAAAGAAAGAACACAGCTTCGAATCATCAGTTTGTAAAATGAGTAATTTCTCATTGTCTTGACCAAATTTATTCCGACAAAAATTTGCAAGACACTATCAGTGATGACCCTCATCATCACTGCCATGTCCATCAGGAGGTCCTCCAGGTCCGACCACTTCCAACTGCAATAGAAGAAACCATTTAGTATGAAAATAAGTATTTCACTTGAGCCATCAAATTCTGCATGAATCAACTTATAATTGAACGTGCACAACTCGTGGACACTGAAATGGCATACTATATGAACTAAGCAATCAACTTATGGAGCAAAACCACACTTGAACAATTGAGAACTACAATTAGTGCTTTGCAACTGAGGAATAGCCAACCCAGGAAAAAAAGTCCGCTTATTAACTGAGGAAATGTTACTCATTAATTGAATGTTAATGTGCCTTTTTTGACATATACAACAGCAACGACAAATTCACATCTACAAAATTCCCCAACATCCGCCAAATTAACCTAGATCTAGAAAAGCAGGGAGTACAGATTCACGTCTAGCAAATTCTTCAACAGCTTACAAATACACCTAGATTTAATCAATAACATACCACAGGACTAACTATGAATTAAAGGATATTCTGCACTTACCACAAAATACTGTGAGCATACTGGGCATTCATGTGGTTTGCCCTTCTCAAGCCAGAACCAAACAACATCATGCTCATCTTCTGGTGAATTGAATTAGAAAACGAGGGAGGACATTAATAGAAACCAACTAAAAAGATTGAAGTCAACTAGCTAGAGGAATAAACATATGATGGAGACACTTTCAAATAAAAAATGGAGACTTGCCTCCTTCATCTCCTGGGCATCCTACAATTCTTCTATCATAGTAGGATTTGACGATAGCAGGTGCTTCCTACAATATCAAATATACAAAGAGTTGAGCATATTCGTATGCATCAAACTTGAAACATAGCTGAATACAACTACAAGCAGTCTCCACATAACATCCCTTAACATGTGGTTAATGCTGACATATAATCGGGAATCGTTCATCAGCCACACAAATTAGATTTATTTAAAGTCGTAATTAACAATGTTTCAGTTTAGCAGCCTTCATCAATAGCAGATAAAACAATAATAAAATTTGCATGCACAAATGGTCAAAGAGAAACAAAGAATTGAAGAGAAGATTATTTTCACATGGAAAAAAGTATTGGAAACAGACTTAATAATTTGCAATATTACTGATGTAAACCACGGAAAGTAGTTAAAATACAAAGAAAAAATTAACTTGCAAATTGTCATACTCACACATACATATGTACACTTATTTTCGCTGGTGAAGAAGGATTAAAAGATTAAAAAATTAAGAGAAAAGAAGGCACTAATCAACTGCATTAATGAAAGTTAACCAAAGCAACCATTTATTATTTAAATGTACAAGCTAATTATGGAAGCTGAGAAGACCACTGCTAACAGCATTTCCAAGAGCATATGCAAAATAGAAGGTTGTATTTTGAGTCATTTGGTTGGAGGATTATAAAAATAATCTCATCACAAAATGCAGAAGAAAATAGTACGATGTGATTGGAAGGATTAGAAAATATTATCTCCACATAACTAATGAATTGTCAGTTGTATAAGGAAAAATACACGTGTAACTTTGTCTCATTTGGTTACAAACAACAACAACAAACCCAATGTAATCCCACACAGTGGGATCTGGAGAGGGTAAGATGTACGCAGACCTTACCTCTCTACCTTTGTGGGGTAGAGAGGTTGTTTCTGATAGGCCCTCAACTAAAAAGAGCATAGTCGGCAGAAATTCAAGGAAAATAAGACAACAAGAAATCACAATGCAAAACAAATGAAGCAACACATAAGAATACACACATAAGAGTATGGATCTACGCGAAACCTTGATGTATTATTTTTTGTGGAATAAGAATATGTGTATTAGCAATTAAGAGAAAAAAATTTAAGGACAAAAATGCCCCTAAAGTAGGTAATCCCTACATAGCATTCTTTGTATTATTATTCATCACATAACAGTCTCTAGTCTCTAGTCTCTACATCACTGTTCATTGTATAACAATCCCTTCATTATTTCTCACGGCATAAACAGTCCATGCATTATAATTCCGCATAACTAGCATGTAGAACAACCCCTCACTTTCTAGCATACTTCTCCAAGCTTTTGGTTGGCTTTCCGAAAATCCATTGTGAATATGATAGGAGTAAATATCTATGAGGTTATTGATGTATACTGTGTAAATATGGTTGAATGTACTATTCAACAACATATGCAGTGTAATCCTACGAGTGGGTCTGGGAGGGTAGAGTATATGCAGACCTTACTCCTACCTTGTCAGGTAGAGAGGTTGTTTCCGATAGACCCTCGGCTCAAGTAAAGTAATGTTACCATTATCAAACAAAAAAATGAAGTTATATATATATATATATATTGTATGGAAATTCTGAGTTGTTAGGCTTAACTCTACTTTAGCTCATTCTACGCACAGTCAGTCGCTTAATGGCCTGCTTGTTGCTGGTTTGATCATCAGTGAACTAATGGTGGTCTTCTCATATGTAATGGAGGCCATTTCTTTTTACCATGAGAATATTGTGATGCAAGAGCATATTACTTTTGCATATATATGTATTAGTATCGAAATTCTGAGTTTTAGAGCTTAATTCTACTTTAGCTCATTCTGTGGAGCACAGCCAGTCACTTAATGGTCTGCTGTTGCTTGTTTGATGATCACTGAACTAATGGTGATCTTATCATATGTAATGGATGCCATTTATTTTTGCCATGAGAATGTTGTGATATATCTAAACTAAAGTAGGATTGTTCAATTGACAGTGTTATGAGAGTACTATGTGCTAGATAGACACCTACCAATATGAAAGATAGTGCTATAAATGATAATGGAACCAGTAACGTTATAAAAGATTGCTGAACATATCCACAAGAAGATTGTCAATTAATTCTTTTATAAGTACAAGTATTTATTAATGAAGACTCAATTCCAAGCTACTACTCAAGTAAAACTTGAGAATGTTAAAATGGATGTATAGTCACTAAGATTTAGATTAGAAATGATTACATTCCACAGCAACTATAGGTAACACACATAGAGGATAAAACAAGAAAAGGTTGCCTACAATGGCAACCTTCATATGCACCGACCTCTAGGTGCCCCACTGTGATTTTGAGGCATTAAAAGAGAACAAGGTAGACCTAATATCTCATGGTGGAAGTTATTAGAACTGGTGTGCAATCTCTCAATTGGCATAGCGTGAATACAATTGACAGAACATAGTGTAAGCAAAAGATTCACATATGTGATACCAACTAGTAAAGACTCATACAACTAACCCAACTAGCTTGGAATTTAGGCAAAGTTGTTATATATCCAAAACATATTTTCACTAAGTTGTCGACGCACAAAGAGGTTAGGTTAGGAATCGAAAATGGGGGGACTTTGCAGTTCCAGCTAATCCTTTTTAATCTCTTTCAAATTAAACAAAAAAAGTGAGTTATCTCATTTACTTCTCTTCCACTCATGCCAACCAACATGAACAGAAGTTTAACAAAAAAGGGCAGCCCGGTGCACTAAGCTCCCGCTATGCACGGTGTCCGGGAAAGGGCCAAACCACAAGGGTCTATTTAAATAGTTAAATCAACCATCCATCATACCCCTTTCTTCTCCTCCATCCTCACTTTCCTTGAAGGATGAAGTAGCAAGGTTGACCCAGGTACTTTCTCGATAAAATATATTTGTTGTTTTCAGCTTTAAATTTCAGAGGCAGATGCTTAGTCTTACTTTTTCGCAGTGGTTTTGACGCAAAGCGCAAAAAGGCGCCAGGGCCCTGCTTCACGCTTTAGGTGAAGCGCAATTTAAAAGAAGACCAAAATAAACCTTGTATAAAGATAATACTCCCTCCGTCCCAAATTTATATGATGTAGCTTGACTGGACACGAAGTTTAAGAAATAAAGGAAGACTTTTAAATCTTGTGGTTTAAAACAAGCCAAAAATATGTGGGGTTATAGATCATCACATTAAGCGTATATGGTAAAGTTTAAAGTTAAATTGTTGTCAAATAAGGAAATGTGTCATTCTTTTTGGAACTGACTAAAAAGAAAAGTGTGTCATATAAATTGAGACATAGGGAGTATATATATAAGAAAATGTTTCAATTTAAAAACTAAAAAGTAGATAGCAAAAAATCTTCCATAACAAGAAACTAGCTATTGCTTAGTTGCCTTACAGAAATTAACTACTGAAAAATGGAATAGCTAATTAGCTACTGCCTAATGCCTAAAATAAATTGACTAATTCTACTGAAACATGGAATAGCTAATTAGCAACTGCCTAATGTTAAAATAAATTAACTAATTAGCTACTGAAAATGGAATAGCTTATTAGCTACTACCTAGTGCCTAAAATAAAGAAACATAAGAAAATTCAATTAAATTAAAAAACTGAAAAAAATTAAAAGAAACAAAGAATGTCAAACAGTCCATCTATGAGCTGCATATATTCTTCAACTTTTTTCTTAAAAAAACACAAGTCCAAGTTTTTCTTTCATCTTACAATTAGGTCTTCTTTTTCAAACACAGAGAAGAAGCGAGCGTTTCAGGGTCGTTTCACGCTTTAGCGCAAGACAAGCGGCCGCTTCACTGAAGACGCTTAGCTTCACTGCTTTAAGCGATGAAGCGCTCGCTTTTTACAACACTGCTTTTTAGTTGGGCTAATCTCACACCTTTGTATAACCCTGAAAAAATCTTGGATTTTGTCAGCTCTCTTGTATTATGACAAGGTTTTAATTTTTGCCCTTTCTAGAGCTGACTTTTCCTACTTTTCTAAATCTTGCATCCTCTGGATACTTTGTTATTAATATACCACTTACTCCATCCAAAAAAAATCGGTGAATAATGGGCAGGCCTTTTACCCTCCTCCACTTAAATACCACACTTAGTTTAATTGCGAAATTCAAATTGTGAGGTAAAAAAGAATTAGAAAAACCTGGGGCAAGATTAATCCAGGTCTTGCATTTAGCTTAGTAGAACTCAATAATCCATCTGGAGTAATATACGAGAAATTGCTGAAATAAATATTATGCTGCTCATTTTCATCTTTTCTGCTTTCGTCTATAATTGAATCTTCTCAGAATAACCTAACACTCAAAAGGATACCTGAAACAACGACTACTTCTGAACATTTCCAACTCTAAGTGCACATTTTCCATGTCAATAAGAGAGTAACCAATTATGTGATATAGTAATCATTATGCATCAGATGAGAATAACTAATCTGGATATAAGATAAAACAATTCTAGTGATCAACAATAATGGTAACAAAAGCAACAAGCAATAACTAATGCGTACTAGTACCAAAAGTTACTTGAAAATCCACACTGACCTCTGTACCAAAAGGACCTTCAGGAAAGTTAATGTCAAGAATATCCTTTCCCTAAAGAAGCACACATCAAATGTAAATTTTAGTCAAAAGTAACATCTATCAATGACGTTTGAATTAATATACCTAATATCTCAGCCAAAAATGCTAAATTCGTAGAACGTGATAGATAACTCACTTGGAGCTCAGCTTCAAGCTCTTCGCGCTCATGGCCAGTTGCAATCGGCATTACATCCTCCACTTTCTTAACAACATTCTCTGTTCCACACAACAAAAAATATCCATAATCATCACAGTCCATTCAGAATAAAAAAAATGAACGAACTAGATAGAAACATTAAGGGCAAGTGACATTCCAAGTTCATTATCTCCACCCCACCCACCTAACGCCCCCCAACCCCACACCTTAACCATCCCACCCTACATCCACCCCATCCCACTCTCATAGTTTTTTGCTACATCACATATAAATGTTCTTGGCAAATATAATCAATCAATCCACTACGTCGCAATAGAAAACTCGATTATATAAACCCTCTATATATTCAAACACGTAGCTTTGTGTAAAAATGCTACTAGGATCTAATGAAATTAGGGTTACCTGACGCGGCACTGAAGTGGCGAGGGAAGAACGTGACGGATGAACGGAATGCCGATGGAGACGGAGATGGACAAGAAAAAGCGGCGGCGGCATATGGATTCGTTTTAGGAGTGGATCTAAGGAGGTGTAGGGTTCGCAGGTGACAAGAGAGTCTTCTCGACATAGTTGGTGTGTTCACTTGGATCTCAGGTCAGCCCCTTTTTTTTGTGTGTGTAGATCGAGACTTGTTTCTTATCACTCTCTTTGTTTACAGAACCAGTTTTTGCCTTTTTGGTGGTGTGGAAATTAATCAAGTGGCAAATAAGGGTGGCACTGGCCGGAGGCTTCGGCCAAGGTTGACTCGCTCGTGTCCCTTGCCTTTTTTTAAACTCTTCGTTTAATTTTGGGAAAAAAGGGCCAGATTTGCCCTCAACCCTCAACTATGTATTAAGTTAACATTTGTCCTTCATTAAAGTTTGAAGTCAAATATACCCTCCACGTTAGTAAAACTGTTAAATATATCTTCAATTGGACGGAAATTTCACATGAATGCCACATTGGATCCACGTGGAGGACAATAAACTATAGGTGGCTACCGGTCCGGGTTACCCGGTAACTAGACCAGTCGACCCGGTAAGGAACCCGGACCGGACCGGTAAGGTTAAAAATTAAAAAAAATAGAAAGGGTTGTTGGCCCAATGGTAATATTACCGTTGGGGGTGGGCTGGGGTGGGGTGGGGAAACGGTCATTTGACCGTTTTTGCCCCTATTTTTATTTTTGTTTTTTATTAATTTTTTATTAATTACATTTTTATCCTTTAAAAAATCTATAAAAACTCTATATTCTTCTCATTTTTATCACACAATTATTTCTACAATTCTCTTACTCTCTTAATTCTCTCTATTATCAATTCTCAAGTTATTATTATTATTATTAATTTTCAAAGTAGCAAGACGCAAGACTTCGAGCTTCGAGTTTCAATTGAATTCTGAATCCCGTAGTTTGGTACACTCGTTTCATTCTCTAATTATTTTATTAAATTGTCATATTTATTTGTTTATTATTTAAATTAAAATTTAAATTAAATATTTTATAATGGATAAAGGTAAATCTATTTCAAGGGGTACAAAATCTAAAGGTTCTTCATCATCTAATCAAAATATAGATTATGATCAAATGCAAGAAGATTTTGAAATAGAAGATAATTAATATGATAATGTTCATATAGATAATATTGTTGAAATTGAAACTCATACACCTACTAGTGTGTCTTCTGTCAATGTTAGTACTACTAGTGGTAGACCTCATTTACTAATAGTAACGAGTAGGAGAAAAAGGAGTACGTTTGGAACTTTTATGATAGAATTGGGGACACTGATAGAGTTAGATGTAATATTTGTGGGCAAACTTATAAACATAAGATAAGGGGTAATGACGGGGGGACGGGCATTATAGTTAGGCATGTAGAGAAAGTTCATCCGACACACCGGTCAACAACAAATCAAGTATAAAATATAAAACTGCAATTACATTATTTCATATTTGATAACAACAACTCTACTACTATTCTTCGTTCTAGTTCTGCTTATGTGTCTACATCTGCAGGATTCAATGAAGACGATGATAATGAATCTTTAGATATATGGAGCACTTTTACAACAACACAAGTTGCGGCGGAAGCGGGACTGGAATGAATACTCCAGATTTAGCAGTTATGGATCCACAACAATTCAAATTCAATGAACCTATAAATTACGAAGAACTTGTTAAAATGATGCATAATATATAAATAAAATTATTATTACTTTATTATGTACTCTATTTAACATTCTGAATAATGAAATTTTGAAAGTTTACATCTTATCATTAGTTTTTATTTTATTATTTCTTTAGTTGTTAACTTATGAGTTATGTCTATTAATTTTAATAAATTAATAAAAGTATAACTACAATATAAACTATAAAGTATAAAGTTATAAACTATAAAATACAAAGTTAACTTTAAATTTTAAAATATAAAACTATATTATATTACATATTTAATTTGAATTTAGTTTACATTTTTGAATTTAAAAAAAAACAAATCTGGTCGATCAAGTAAGTTCGACCGGAACCGAGTGACCTGGAAATCGTAATGAACCGATCCCAGAGGCGATGGCGTGTCACGACCGAACCCGGGCATCGGTGCCTACCGAGCACCCTTCTACCCATATAACACAAGTAACCCGCGGAAGCTAAACAACACTCATCATCATTTTTTTTCAAAGGTAAAACCGGCAAGACTGCCATAATATATAACACCCGAATGGGACTACAACAAGATAAATACAACTCACACAAGTCCAGTCCACATATGAATACAGACCTCTAAGAGTTTGGACAGTAAACTATGATGGGACAAGGCCCCGCCGTACCCCTGAATATACCTAGCCGTAATGGAACACCTGTGCCAAAATGACAAGCTCCGGAACATTGAAGCTATCCCAAAATACTGAACAAGGATCCTAAGCTCGTGGATCACCCAACTGAGTACCTAATACCTGCGGGCATAAACGCAGCCCCCCGAAGGGGGTCAGTATAACAAGGTATCAAGTATGTAAACATGAAGTACAGTAAACGAGATCATAGTTGTACAAAAGAATGACTTGGGCAAGTATGAAAACTCAAATATCAGATCCTACCGTGCCATATAAAAAAAATAAGAGTCAACTGTACCTTGTATCATTGTACCACTGTATCACTTCCAAATACCATTTCAAAATATGAAAGTCATGTCAAAATCAGGGTCATCCGCCCTCCGAATCATTATGCAATCCTACTCATGGGACTATTTCACCTGCATGGGTCTTGTAGACCCGCAATGAGCATTCGTACACGATACTCGCATCACAGAGAGCTAATCCATGGAATGTGTCCTGGGAATTGAACCCGCATGAGTCTTTCAGACCCGCAGTAAGTGTGTACCATCTCACGTCATGGGAGCTACTCCATGAAATATATACAACGTTGTCGGCCCTCTAGTTAGGGACTTGATGGACTCATCAATATAACGTAACCCAGCCTATTTGGGGCTCGATGTAATTATCAATATGTGTGATGTAACCCGTCCCATTTATGGGACTCGGTGTATGCTTCAACATGTAACGTAACCCGACCCATTTGTGGGACGATGTAATGCTTTAAAATATGACGTAACCCGACCCATTTGTGGGACTCGGTGTATGCAGTAATATAACGTAACCCGACCCATGATGGGACTCGGTGTATGTATCTACATGACATAACCCGGCCCATTGTGGGGCTCGGTGTAATCTTTTGTATAACGTAACTCGGCCCATTTGTGGGACTCGGTGTAATGCTCTCTATATGACGTAACTCGTCCCATTTGCGGGACTCGGTGTATTGCATCTATAACATAACCCGGCCCGTTGTGGGACTCGGTGTATCAATGCAATCAAATGAAATTTAAAAACATCTTCTGACTCTCCATATAATAAAATGAATGAACTATCATTTTAGAAGACTCAAGGTATTATCATGTCATGTAAAATTAGGGAAATTAAACCCAAAGTACTATGTACGTCCACCATACCTCCTTTTCTTTATAAAACCCCAAGACACTAACACTTGTAGATCAAGGGACCTACTCTTTTAAATTCAAGTGACTTATACTTTTAATATCAAGATAAGTATACTTTTAACATCAAGTTACTACCACCTCATGTACCACATGAAACCTAGATTCATCTCGCTCCTCTGGCTAACATTATGGAAACATTTGCATAGTGATAACCGATCCGAATTGGCAAATTAATCCATTTATGAGTCGTGATTAATATATATCATGAGATTTTATCTAATCAGTTGTCAACCTAGAAAATGTAAAACGAACTGGTTATATCTTAGCTTCTATGCAGATGGATAACATTCTACTCATTTCAATATAATTGATTGTCGATTCCTTTTTCATTTAACACTGCAATGGCTTATTCGGTACCTTTTCTCATTAGTGTTGTAACTAGCAAGATCAATTTGACTCCAATACTTCCTAAAAACTCTTACCAACATCTCCATAAGACTTGGTACGGACTTAGGAATAATTTAGACATGCCTTTAGCATAGAATCAATAACATGAATACTCCTTAACTTCTAAGAGTAGAATAACTTTTGAAACAATACCACAGTTATGGTTCACACAAATAACATGCCAAAAGAGAAAAGGAAAAGGTTCACATACCTCATTGACAACTAACCAACACGACAAGTAGAATACGCCCCGAATAGGTACTTCAACCTTATCGGTTATTCCACACGCCAAGTAGAAAATGCACAAGTAGTACCTCAACCTATAACAACAATAATACTTCTATCAACTTCATACATACTAGTATAAGACTTATACAAAGTAATGGTCCTCTTATTCTACGGAAATTTGGGCAGCACTTCCCCCGTTTATACGTACTTTTCCACCTTTTCCAAGGCTCAAATTCAACAACAATCAAGCCTCATTTAAGGCAAAACCAACAGTTAACCAAAGGAGATTACACACCTACTTGACGTGTAAAATTCGGCCCCTTAATCTACCAAAACAGTCCATAAAAATCAGTCCAATATCCAACAACAACAAGGGTACAAAGTGAAGTCTTTTAGTACATCTCTACACCCTTAATCTCTTAGGACTTCCATTAACAATTACCACATTAATCATGCATATAGGTGGCTGATTTCCAGCAGCCTAACACCACAAAACAGCCCATAAAACTGCATAATAACGTCCAACAGTTTTATAGATTTCACGGCCAACAACTACAATCCGATAACTCTTTCCTTAATCCTTTTTATTCCAATTCAAGTTCCAAAACTTCTATATAAGTTATATCAACTTATTAACCACAATATTACTCCATTATAACATGCAATAGGTGAAGATAACAACAACACAACCAACGAAAATCCAAGGATCCGAAAATGGTCCATTCTCGGCCAACACCAACATCTATCACATACACTTCTTATTTTTCATTTCTTCCTTAACACAAGTTCATATATATACTATAACAATATGTAATATCCAATTACTTAAAGAGGAGGATGAAATATTACCTCAAATCTTGCCCAAAAACGTCAAAACAGTCCACACGTTATTTGTCCACAATTTTCGTTTCGCTTCACTTCTTCAAGTTCCAATCACTTCCATGTATCCTCTACAAGCTTATAACCAACTTCCCTTCACGCTTTACCTCCAAAAAGTCGACGAACAAGCTAGGGTTTTCTCACCAACTTTCGGTCAAGACAAGTTTTCAAGGTGGAGTATTAATCTTGGCTTATCACTTGGTTTATGAGATTAATCTAAGAGGATTAGTGATTCTCAATCTTCTTTATGGCTATGGAGGCTCTCTAAAATCATGAGCTAAAGGGAGAAGATGAGAGCTCATTTTTGTCTAAGTGTAAAATGATCCAAAGTCTTGCAAGACTTGGATATGTATAGCCAAGTGGAGTGGGACCCACTAGTCCACTTGTCCCTCCCCTTAGTCTCAAAATATCTAATGTGTAGTCATCTTTGCAAGACAAGTGGAGGGGTGACATGTGTCACCCTCCTATTGGTCCAAAATAATTTATATACTTGACCAAAATATCTAAAAATCTCGTGGGCCCCACAAATTTGTAAAATTTTCGGTAGGCCCCACATGACCAAATTCGAGACTTCAAAATCCAAAACTAATTTCGTACCTCCAATTAGGAGAATTGAACTCCAAGTTAACAAATTGTCGTCTTCACATTTTTCCGAAATTTTCCATAAGAAAATGTAATAATTCTTTCCTTCCAAAATTCAAATCTTAAATTCTTAATCACGTTCTCAATTAGTAGCTCTGGTATTATGGGGTGTAACAAGCCGATAATCCAGAATTGGTTCAACCCGGTACCGGTCTATCGGTCTGGACCGGATCAACCCGGTAGACACTTATACAATAAACACATGATATGTGGGACCCACATCGCCACCCCACTGCTACTCCCTCTGTTCAGTGTCTCCCGTTGCTCCAGCGAGGAGTCAACCACCGCCATCATCGACGAGCCGCCGCTCTTCACCCCACTACCCAAACCACCGTTACCACACTACAGCAGATGCTGCTATCGACACTATCCCATCGACCAACCCTCCACCATCATTATTCCAATTCGATCTGATTCCCCCAACCCACTTGTTATTGGCGTCACTTCGTTCCCACCAGTCACCGGAACCCTTCGATCATTATCATCATCCAAATTTGCTCCGGCAAGGAGCTCCAACTCTGGTGAACCGGAGCAGCCAACAACCGACCACAACTGTAACAACAAGATGAATATCAACAAAATAATCAAATTTAAATCAGCCAAAATGGAACCTAAAACAGTCCGTTGGGATAAGAAATTTTCTGGCCAGATCTGAGAAACATATGTCGCGACAGTGACGAAGGAACAAAAAAAGAGTGATGACCGCCACCACACAGTTCGTGTTTTGTCACTGAAGGACGTGCTTTCGTCACCGGAGCAATGAAGAAGACGATGAGGGTTGGCTGGTTTTGGGTTGTTGGTGGGGGTTCAGTTTGCGTTGTGGTTGTTCGCTCCAGTTCATCGGAGCAGTGGGAGACGAGATAACGGTGGTTTGGCTGGTGGTTTCGCGATGGAGGACGATGATAGTGTGGAGAAGCAGTGGTGGTGTGGAGCATCGGGAAAGGGAGAAGCAGTGAACGCCGGGAAATCATATTGCTGGCTGATACCATTAATCTTGTCGTCGCCATCGCTGTTTTTGGGGTCCCACATGTCATGGTCCACGTGGATCCAACGTGGCGTCCACATCAACTTTCTGTCCAAATAGGGCAAATTTAACAAGTTTGAAAATTGTGAGGATATATTTGATCCTAAAGTTTAACGGAGGGCAAATGTGTTTCATAAAATATAGTTGGAGGGCAAATTTGACCATTTTCCCTTTAATTTTACAGATATTAAAATTCAAAATTATTAGAAAAAAACTTACTTGTACAATTTAAAGCATTAGGGACGACCTTACTTCACAGGATTTGTTCTCTCGTACCACTATATCTTGAGTTATGTGTTGCACTAGATGAGGCTTAGAGGTCTCATATTCGAATCTAGGGTATGAAAAGTCTCATAAATGAGGTCTACTTGATGCGAATCAGGATATAGTCGAGCTCTAATTCGAATATCGAAGATCGGGTGGAAAATAAAAAAAAAACATTAGGGGACAAACATGAAGGAGAGTAATAACTCGATAAATAAATGGCAAGATTAGATTTCAAAATGTACGGCTTATTAACTGTTGCATTTTTCTCATCTGTTTTTATGTACACGAACAATTACTAAAACAATGCTACTACTATTGGATTTCAATGTTTCTCTTTCTTTTTTCTTTTCTTTTTTATTTCTATTATTTTTTATTTCTTTTTTATAAAAAAATGTTTTTATTTTTAACTATATATTTTTTATATTATTTATCTTTCAGAAATACATAACTACAGAGGTTGCGTACAATAGACCATTGTGATCCGGCCCTTCTCCGAACCCCACGCATAATATGAGCTTAGTGCACCTGGCTGCCCTATTATTTATCTTTCAATTTCTTTCTTTTCATTTCTCAATCTTTACTTCTTGTGATTCTAAGTAATTGCTCGTATTTTTTTATTTCTTATTTATTTTCTTCGTTTAGTGTAACTGTGTTATTATTCTAGTTTTTGAAATTACACCTCCAAATATGATAAAGAATGAATCATTAACAAATTTGGCATGTAAACGAATCATGTTATTAAAGTAGAATTACATTGTTGAATGAAGTTATAACTTATGTTTTCCCTTTCTTTTGAATTATATTTACTTAAGTTATGTTGGTGTTTGCAATAAATTTTAATTTGCGTAAAATAAACTGCAACCACAAAATAATTTATTTATAAAGATTTTGAGTACAAATCTATTTATTCCTTCTTCTCCGTAATTCGAGGGTCGTTAGTGGCGTATTTCTCGAATGTAGGATGATTTTGATGTGGACTTTCTTGGGGTGTATTTGATCTCCAAGAACGTCAAGGTAGCACTTCGAGTTAATTTTATTGAAGAGCATCCCCTGATCTTTGCGGCTTTGAGAAAGACAGTATTTGATGTCTATCATGCCTTGATCTCTTTATGAATATCTCATAAATTTGTGGGATTTTTTAGATGCCTTTTCATGGGAATATGTGTCCCTTTTATAAAGGCGTGAGTTAGGGTTTAGTGTAGAGTAGCATCCAAGAAACCCTAACAGACTTAGAGTTTAAAGATGGAATGCAATCGCATTGTAGATTCCTACAAAATTTTGAAATGCCCCCTACTTCAAGGCTTGTCGGAGTGTAGACTTATCGAAACTCGGAGACGAGACTTGAATTATCCATAAAATTGGAGGTTTCATATTTCACTGCGGATTTGATTTGTGAGAGACGAGATGAAGGGCAAACTTGGTCCCACTGGGCGTGCCAATTTGTTTGCAATAAATTTTAAAATGATGGAAATTAACTGCAATCACAAATAAAATATGAAGAAACAAAGATTTTATTGATGAATATTTGTGAGTATAAATCTGTTTATTTCCTTGATTCTTCTCTCCGAATATTTCTCTGTAATTCGAGGGCCGTTAGTAGCGTATTTCTCAAACATAAGAGGATTTGGATGATTTGGATGTGGACTTTCTTAGGACGTATATGATCTCTATGAAAGAATATTTTGGATCTTCTTGAAGTATTTGATTATCAAGAAGAGTCCGTCCACATCTTGATCTCTTTGTGATTATTTCATGAGTTTATGGAACTTTTGAGATGCATTTTCAAGGGTATTTGTATCCCTTTTATAAGTTTGTGCTACATTTAGGGTAAAGCAGCCTTCAAGAAATCCTAACACATATTGGGTTTGTCTTGTAGAGGCTCGACTTAAATTGGGTAAAATTTTGATGTCTACAAATGACCCCTACTTCAAGACTTGTCGAGGTGTACATAACCGTGAAGACGAGACTTGAAGTACTAGTGCAAAAAATGATTGTTTTCTCTACCGTGTCGCAACAGTACCAAAACACTTCACTTGTTTCCCAATTATACCTTGGAGAACAATTAATAGTATTTTGTTGAATTAGAAAACTCTTGCAACAAGAATTAGTTCACTTAAACCTACTACCTTATTTGCAATATATAGTATTGGTAGAATTAAAGTGATATTCACGTCGAACCGAATAGGAGCCAAATGCAGCACTTAACTTTTCATGGGAAAGAATGAACCAAAATCCCTATTCCATAAACCAGCCATGTCACCTTATGATTATGGAAGATTTTAATTTTGTACTTGTCCATACAACAAAATTTTCCTCCAGCGATCATGTTGCTTTAGCGAGGAATCACTTAGCGCATCTCCTTCGAAACTTTGTTACTTTGACGGGAGACAATTGGAACGGATTGCCCCATTATTGGAGATTAGATTCGACTTCATCAATCATTGGAGTAATGCAAGCCTAAACTGCAAAGATAGGCTCAGTGAAGCTTCTGACATAGAGATGTGCATTCAAGGACTGCATTTGGGGACTTCTCTATATCTTGCAAGGTATTAAGCCGAAGTCCTTTGAAGAACTAGCTACTCACGCTCATGATGTGGAGTTGAGTATGTCCTCCAATGAAAGCGAAGTGATGTCTATCTATGACCCGCTCAAAGGAAAGGACAAACAAGAAATCAAGAGGTGAAGCAAGTTTGTACCTAAGAGTAACAACAAAAAATCCATGAACATTAATATCTCACCTGTAAGTTTACTACGAAGGTGACCAAGAATCAGAGTATGAAAGTAACTTCCTATCAAGTCAACACAAGTCGAAAAGCGACCTTGAGAGAGATGCAAGAAAGAGAATACCCATTCCTGGATTCTGATGTTCTTGAAATTTTTGATGAACTACGCGAGCTAAAACTCATTGAGTTACCAGAGATGAAGCAACCCGATGAAGCTGGAAGAACAAATGACCCAAACTATTGCAAGTATCATCGACTCGTGGGTCACCTTCTAGGCGTGCCTGAATTTGTAGAAAATAAAATTCGCGTCGAGAAAATAATAATCAAGACAGAAAAATATATCACAACAATTATCGTATTTGATTTCAAATATGAGTGTTACAATCTCTATGAATTCTCTGATTAGTCTTTCCGATAATAAATTCAAGGGTTTTTTAGCTTGATCTTGAACTTGTACTTGGATTCAAGGGCTTGAAGCTTGATCTTGAATCTTCATCTTGATCTTTAGAACTTGTAGAGAGATATTTGAGTGCTTGTATGCTTGTAGCTTGTATAGAAATCTACGGTGTTTGATCCACGAGCTCTTTTTGACTTTTCGTTAGAATTCTTGGTGTTTTTTCTGAATTATGAGGCCCCTATTTATAGTTGTAGGATGGAGTAGTTGTGATAAGGACAAATTCCTTTCAGTAAATTAGATTTAAGTTGATATGGTGACATTTGATTGGTCAGAACATGTCAATCATACATGTGGCGCATTTTCATTGGCCTTTGATTTGACTAGGCATATTGTGTCATTTTGACATGTAGCATGATCGCATTGGCTCCCTCGCTTGACTTAGCATTCTACGTCATTTGACGCATGACACCAATTTGGGCCTCTAGTATAAGATGTCATCTTGGGCTAAGCAATGTGGGCTAATCATTTATACCCCTACTTCAAGACTTGTTGAAATGTCTTAATTTTTTTATAGACTAGTCGGAGGATATATACTCCTGAGGACCTTTTTGGAATTCAAATGTCATTGTCTTTCAATAACATTGATATTAGGCAAAGCATAATCGTCAACAAACCATTTAACAAAAGTTTTGTATGTTTGTTTGGTTTGTAATTCGCGATAAAATTGATCTCTGCTAGAACATTGTTCGTTAGTAGTAAAAAATAGGGGGGGGGGGGGACAGAAAAGATAATATTCTTCACCAAGAAATTCTTTGGAAATGATTTTCCGTAAACCTGATCCCGGACTATAATCCAGATCAGAAGCATGACCATGATACTCAGGATATTTATCCATCTGTAAAATACTTTGTGTATCCCGTATCACTGGGGGTAGGATCATTCACATGATCTGTCATAGTTCCTACAGGAATTTGGTTTTTACTTTGATTTTATCAACCTTTTCCTCCTGAGAAATTTCTAAGGAGTAGTGACCTTATAAAGATCTGCATTTACATATGAGGTTACGCTAGCAGTAGAGGGTGTAAGGAATTTCATCTAGAGGAGAGATGTAATAATGAGATGACATCGATCTACCTAACTTAGGCAGTTGTCTAGAAAATTGGAGATGGATATTACCATCAGTAGTTTGAACTACATGAGCAATCTGAGTATATATCCTATGTTGGACAGGGATAACTTTCTCAATAAGCCAATCTTCAGGATATTCAATTTCATCCCAACTTATAGGTCTTCTAGTAGTAATTCTAGACCTTTTGGCTAGATTAGTCTATATAAGGACTGTTTGTCTATTTCTTTTATCATCCATAATCCTACAATTAGCATTCATAGTGTTTAACACTCGAAAATATATATGATAACATATGCATATAACATTTGTTTCAGGCATGTAATTATAAACATTTTCTTTTACGTATAACGTCAAAGCATGTAGTATATTTGGATCAGACAAGGATAAAGTAAGATTAGGTCTGACATTAAAATATACTGGGACATAGGCCAGACTCGATTGCATAACACTCATAAGAGATTGTTTCCAATTTAAATTCCTAGCATCTCTTAGAACAATCATAAAACTTTCAGGTAAACCTTCTAAGGTTAAAGGTTAAAAGCAATTTGCACTAAACCAATATGCAGAAATTTACAATGTAATTTTTTATATCTTTCAATAGTATCAGAAAAATAACTGTATAGTTTTTTCTTGATTGTCCATTTGGACAGATTCTTCGATAGTTTTTACGATATGACGGTTTTGGGATTTTCAAATATGCCAAAATTATAAATTTCCTTAGTGGAAACAATAGGAATAGTCCATTTGTTTAAAGCATTAAGATGTTGAGGAAGCTCATATTCTTCCGTCCTAGCATTCTTGATAGTATGCTTATAATTTTTAAAGATATTCATTTGAAATGAAATACTGTCTATGAATACTCTTTGACTGTTGGGCGTATACTTTGGTAAATCACTGCTTTAGTGAACAGTATTGTGATCCTCCGGGTTGTACACTTCTTTCCTTGTTCTTTTATTTATTATTTATAATAGATCCTTACAGACATTTGAATTAGGTCTTAGATGGTATCAGAGCCATTGATTCAAAGAGTATTCATAGACGATATTTCATTTCAAATGAATATCTTTAAAAATTATAAACATACTATCAAGAATGCTAGAACGGAAGAATATGAACTTCCTCAACAGTTTGATGCTTTAAACAAAAGGATTATTCGTTTTGTTGCCACTAAGGAAATTTATAATTTTGACATATTTGAAAATCTTCGAAACCGTCATATCGTAAAAATTATCGAAGAATCTGTCCAAATGTACAATCAAGAAAAAACTATACAATTATTTTCTGATACTGATATTGAAAGATATCAAAAATTACATTATAAATTTCTGCATATTGGATTAGTGTAAATTGCTTTTAAACCTTTAACCTTAGAAGGTTTACCTGAAAGTTTTATGACTGTTCTAAGAGATGCTAGCAATTTAAATTGGAAACAATCTATTATGAGTGCTATGCAATCGAGTCTGGCCTATGATCCAATATATTTTAATGTCAGACCTAATCTTACTTTATCCCTGTCTGATCCAAATATACTACATGCTTTGACGTTATACGTAAAGGTAAATGGTTATAATTACATGCCCGAAACAGACGTTATGTGCATATGTTATCGTATATATTTCCGAGTGTTAGACACTATGAATCCTAATTGTAGGATATGCATGATAAAAGAAATAGACAAACAGTCCTTATAGAGACTAATCTAGCCAAAAGGTCTAGAATTACTACTAGAAGACCTATAAGCTGGGATGAAATTGAATATCCTTAAGATTGGTTTATTGAGAAAGTTATCCCTGTCCAACCTAGGGTAGATACTCAGATTGCTTATGTAGTTCAAACTACTGATGGTAATATCCATCTCCAGTTTTCTAGACAACTGCCTAAGTTAGGTAGATCGATGTCATCTCATTATTACATCTCTCATCTAGATTACATTCCTACACCCTCTACTGCTAGAGCGTCACCATGTAAATGAAGATCTTTATAAGGTCACTACTCATTCAGAAATTTCTCAAGAGGAAAATGTTGATAAAATCAAAGTAGATAACCAAATTCCTGTAGGAATTAGGACAGATCTTGTGAATGATCCTACCCCTAGTGATACGGGATACGCAGAGTATTTTACAGATGGATAAATATCCTGAGTATCATGGTTGTGCTTCTGATCTGGATTATAGTCCGGGATCAAGTTTACAGAAATCATTTCCAAAGAATTTCTTGGTGAAATATATTATCTTTTTCGAAAATGGATTTTTTCATTTTTTACTACTAAAGAACAATGTTCTATCAGAGATCAATTTTATGGCGAATTACAAACCAAACAGACATACAAAACTTTTGTTAAATGGTTTGTTGAAGATTATGCTTTGCCTAATATCAATGTTATTGAAAGACAATGACATTTGGATTACAAAAAGGTCCTCATGGGTATATATCCTCCGGATGAACCATTTTCATTAAAAAGATCATTGTAACAATGATTTACAAACTCAATCATATATGAAATTTATACATCAAGCTCTTCAGAATGGCCCTACAATTGATCATATCAACACCATGTTCAAACAGAATAATCACACTAATATTCATCTCAAGGTTATTAGTGAACAAATGACGTTATTACATAATAAGGTCGATAAACTTAAATCTCTCATAGAGAACCAACGAGCGAAGATAGACACAACTCCAGTCCAACTTCCAAAATCCTTGGAGATCCATGCTAATATCCAACCTCCTCCATCAATGGAAGGAGTTAACTTGGGAAAAGAACAAAGAGGTTCATTAGCAGAAAATCTTGAGAGCTTACTCTCACAATTTCAAAATGAAATGAAAATCTCACCAAATGAAGAGTCAACCTCTACTGTCGGGATGATTAATATAGAAAAATCTGAGACCGACAATGAAGCACATATTGCTGCCATGAAAAAGGACAAATGGATACATAAGTTCAGCTCAGAAAACTATTACTACCCGAGACCCACTCCTATAGATGTTCTACTTGAAGAACAAGCATATAAGAATGAGTCAGCCGTTTATACCAGCACATCAATCGTTGAATGAAACATTGATGGTGGCGCGGATAGTCACATTTTTAGGACTTGCCATAAAATTATTATGTATATTGCAGCAGCAAAAGGTAATCAACAAACCGATGCTCGCATCGTTAAGATGGTAACTGCATGATTTACTGGTCAACTTAAAGCATGGTGGGATAATTATCTCGCAATTGAGAAAAATGCCACAATTTTAAATGTTGTAAAACAAGAGGGTAATGAGCTCAAGCCTAATTCACTTTTTACCCTTGTTCTAACCATTCTAGATCATTTAACATGCAAGTATTCTACCAATTATGATAATATTAGGACTCTTCTACAAAACCATAGATGTCCTACGTTGACCTCATTCAGGTGGTATAAGGACATTTTTCTTAGCAGAGTTTCAAACCTTCCAGAAACTAGTAGCAGTTTTTGGAAAGCCATATTCATAGATGGCCTCCCTTCCCTTTTTGTTGAAAAGGTTAAGAAAATCCTTAGAAAGGATTCAGGAGATTCTCAGATCCAATGGGATATATATTCTTATGGTCAGATCATAGGCAAATGCATGGAATAAGGATTAGCTCTATGCAATGACCTAAAATTACAAAAGCAACTTAAAAAGCAAAGATTGACAGAAAAAACTCAATTATGAGAATTCTGCCAACAATTCACATTTGATGAACATGCCTCTCATCAAACTGGGAAAAAAAGGAAAAACCTGTTAAACCTCATAAAAAGCAGTACTTTGAGAAGTAAAAATCTGACTCTTATAAGAAATATGCAGCGAAGAAAAGGGCCAGAAATGCAAAAAGGGAAAAGAAAACCCCTACATGCTATGCATGTGGAGAAAAAGGACATTACGCCAATAGGTGTAAGAAAAATAAGATTGATAAGATTAAGAGTCTAAATGTAGAGGAAAGCGTTAAGGACACTTTGATGAAGACCATCATTTCCTCAGGAGAATCAAATGATTCTGAAAGGGTCGAAAGTTCATATTATGAAGACCCTTACTCCTCCTCTACGGAAAAAGAAGGAGAAACCTCTTGTGCCTGTACATCAAAAGGTAAATGTCTGGCTATCAAAGATAGTGAAGGAACGGATGATGAGTTTTATAAACTTCAAGCCCAATTCTCCAGCTTTAATATTAGTGTCATTAATGTAGAAGAAATTAGTGAACTTTTAGAGGATATCCCAGACAAAACTCAGAAAGCTAAGATTATTGAAGCTTTATTCAAATTGTTATACCCCGTATTTCCAGAGTATGTACGTAAGGACGTACGTAGAAAAGTTTGGACTTTAAAGTGGCTTGGCCGAAAATTATTTGTTCACAACACCCGGTTAGAGTCGTTTTTTTAACGAAGCGTTTTCCACTTTCGTAGGGAAAATTTGGCTATGTCATTTCTTATTTTTGCGGATTTTTCCGAGAGGCGAAGCGTGTTGGACCAACAAGAGGCGCCACTTGGCACCTCATTGGAGGAGTGGGCGGTAAAGGTGGCGAAAGTGTGGCCGTTGTGGTCGAGGTTGGTAGGATATTTTGTGTGTTAGTTGGTTAGGGTGCACTTGGCAAGATCTTGGCCTACACTTGCTATGCACTTGGCATGATCTTGGCCATTGGTTGGCCTTGGCATCTATAAATACCCCTTGGAAGACTTGTTCATCCATTCCTAAAATGTTCTAAGTCTTTGAAATCCTCCTCTCCTTCTTGTTGTTCTCGTCCTCCCCCTTTGAGAGGCCCCCTTGGCGAGAGTTCTCCCAGCGGCGAGTACCCCTAGTGGGGTAGGCCGAGTATACACCCCCTTGTGGTGTTGTCTCGTATAAATACCCCTCTTGGTAGAAATACTCTCAAAAGTATTGTTACTATACCCAAATTACCTTAGCGTATACCTTGTAGTATTCTAAGGTTATACCTATCTGAAAAGCCCAGTAATACTATTATACTTCCGTCAGTCCACAAGCAGACCACTAAGGAAAATCTCCATAGTTAGTTGGAGTATTATGTAGAAGTTGGTTAGAACTTCTAAGGGTGGTTTGGAGGCGGGTTGGGCACTGAGTTGGAGCTAAGCGTTGCCCGGGATCGACATCTATACTTGGATAATTATGGGCTTATCGAGGTAATTATCTTGTCCCCCTATTGTAATTGGAGATTACATGTTGTAGGAATATATAGTTGAAGTATACTATATATATAAGAACTGAATATAGTTTTGTGGCAATGTCCTTGGACTTAAGCACGAATTTAAAGAAGAAAAGCTGTAACTACGTAGGTGTATTCTGACATGAGACTTGTGTAGTTGTGGGTAGGGAAGGGCTGCCCAATTTTCGTAGGATCTTGTATCTAGATTTATTCTCCAGAGTAGTCTAGACTTTGATAGACTTGTATAACTGTATAGGTTGAATGTTACTGCAGTAGCATGTGCTACTTGAGAAGGTGGACCAAAGCGGGTTATAGCCGTGGAGCGATTTGCTAATAGTCGATAATCGTCGCGAGGTTTGTGAACCTCTTCCTATCTCTTCCAGCATGATATGTGTGTAACTATGTAGTACGGTAGACGTACGTGTGTTAATTGAACGTAGTTATACGGCAATGTCTTTTGACTTAAGCCCGAATAATAATAATAATCTTGAAGTAGTTCAAGAGAATTAAGAACTGTTTTTAAAAGAAGAGTAATTCTTGGTTTTAAAAATCTTAAGAGTTATACTAGCTTTATGGGAAGTTAGGTATAATGGCTTAAGAGGGATAAAACGAATGATTTATTTATTTTAGAAGTTAAGAGACTTGATCTTGTAAGATAAGAGACTTAACTTAAATAAATTATATGAATTTTGTGTGAAACCTCATTCGTGAGTAATGAGTACTTGGTTTTTAAAAGGGATAATGTTTTTCTTGATTTGAAATCGAAATGTGTATCGACAAACCAACTGCGAGCGTTAATAAAGGAAAATGTATCGAATAATTAAGTATTATTGAAACCGAGAAACTTCCATCTGCATGAAGCTAAGATGAGACAAAATGATATTTCTAGATCATGGTTTGTAATAAGATTGTTATAAACAAGAATATCCTACTCACATATAAGGCTTATGTTCCTCCGATTGTTTAAAAGAGAATTACATTCTTAAATGAATAAGACTATGAACTACGAAACCTTTCGAAAATGAGAAAGCTGAGTAATTGAAATTAGGCAAACTTGAAGCGTTTGGAAAAGAATGTGGTTACTTGATTTTACAAAGAGAAGTGTTTTGATTTACTTGAAAGATAATCACTCTATTTTCATATATACTACGTATCGTGTGACTTTTGTGAAAATGCGTATCTTTTAAAAGAGTTAATGTATGAAGTACTTTGGGGATAGAAACTCGATCTTGTTAATCATATAGTAGAAAGTGCCTTGTGTGTATAACTTGATTGTGTTGGGTTGTGATAGCCTTGTGATACTTTCTTGTTTATTTGATAAGTAAACATGCTAGGATCTACGTGTGTTAGTATCTTGTGATGTTTGTGTAAAGGGTTTCCGCCGATTGCGCTTAAATAGTTTCACTATCACCGTTATGTTGGTATTGTACCACCCACTTTATTTGTTTAGGAGGTTAAGGCGCCTCCGTCGCGGGGTAGACTTCGTGGTCTAGTGACCTATGATTCGAGAATACCTCATGCGGGTCCCGTGGGGCTATCTTGAGCTACGAGAGTTCGAGTTAGTTTGCGTCCTTTATGGGCACGCGGTCTATGTGTGGCCATGCGGTGCGAAGTCGAGCGATTCTTAGGGAGTAGCTACCCTCGATGCGAGAATACCTCATGCGGGCCATTGGGGTGGCCTATGCGAGCTGCGGGAAGTTCGGGGCTGACGCGCATTAGATCTGCGGGCGAGTGGCGGCTTTGATCATGTGACGGCAGGCAGATTTCATGATCTGATTTATGACCTTGATGGAACGGTGGGTTTTAGTAATCGGCTAACACTTCATACTTACCGTGACGATTTTATTATGACACGGTGGGACACGGTGTTCATGTGTATCTCTTGGTGCTTTTATATATCATAGGCTGCCGCGATGGGAAGGTATTCCACGGGCATGATTGATGTTGTGGGCGTGAGACCCGTATTTATGTATTTGAGTGATGACTTGAGGCGTGAGTCCCGGCTTGATATATTTGCTTATTTATTGTGAGCGTAGTTTGGTTATCATACATGTCTCTGCTTTATATAGACTACTATGATTTCATTTCTGATATTTTGATTCGCATACTAAATTTTTGTTATGCGACCTCCTTGGCTGCGTTCATCCGCGGTAAAGGTACACGATCGTTGATCCTCGCTCTTGAGTCCATGATTCAGCGTTTAGGAAAGCTCCGTTTCTCGGAGGCTTGTCTTAGTATAGTCCCTGTTGTTGTAGGTGCTTACATTCGGGGTATGGCGAGCCACGTCCGTCGTTGTTGTCATATCATTCGTAAGTGCAGTAATCTTGTTGTGGCGGGGTTTGTAAAAAGGATTAAAGCTGTTCATTTGTAAGAGTTGTTATTTATATATATCAGAAAGGCAAGTTTTCTCAGTTCTTGTTTCGTACCTTATTGGTTTCATGTATGTGTTTTATGTTCCGCTGATTACTCTGATGATGTATGGCTACTTGGGTGCCCGGGGTAAGGCACCAGTCACGGGCCCGGGTTCGGGTCGTGACAAAAGTGGTATCAGAGCAGTTAATCCTCGGAAAGTGTCTGAGCCGTATCCGATGAGTCTTCATTATCGGTGTGTTGTGCACCACACCAATAATCGTGAGGCTATAGGATATTTAGGATTGGTTTCTATTCTTCTCACTCTGAGATCGTGCCTTAGAGGCATGTTGTAAGTTGGACCTCTAACGTATCTCTTTCCACCGCTATGCCTCGCGTAGGCAAACCGGGCTGTGAGGCAAAGCGGCCGAGGAGCTGCGAGTTAGTCTGAGGAGGGTTACGTGGGCACGAGCCCAATCTTTACCTAGGGTGGTGTTTCGTTGAGAGTCTGCGGCGTCACTAGCCCCACAGAGTTAAGCACGGCGGCGGCGATTCTCTGCGGCCATGACATTTGAACCTTGTTCCACGGCCAGAGCAGTGAATTTAGATTGCAAGAAAGCGACCTGTTACTAGCTATGGATTTGGCTACGGAGAGTATACCGATGTCCGCAAGTCTTGATGAATATCAACGAGAGGGTTGTGTAAGTAATTCTTGATTGAAGCTTGAGCATGGCACGTATGCGGGCTTATGCGCAGCGGCCGAAAGCGTAGAGATCGACGGGTTAACGGGCGGCGAGAAGAGGCGAGGCGGCAAGGTCGCTGGTAAATTTCGAGGCGAGTCACCTCGCGTGGATTTTATTATGCACATCCACCGGTCGAGAGGTCTCGCGGGGTTCGGGGCGTTCGGGTTATGCGAGGTTGGTCGGAGCTCAGTTTTCCGGTTCCGCATGTGGCGGATGTCATCGGGAATGGCGTCTTTTAGTTAGTACTTGTTGTACCTATGGCCGTCGAGTGCAGTGTCGAAAGAATGTCCTTGTAGGAGGACTCGGCCCGAGGATCGGTGGGTAGTTCGTCACGTTCGCCTTAGCTATCGCCTACGGCGAGTTTGATTAGAACGACTAAGGAAGTGAAGCGATGAATCGAGCATATCTTTAACCTCTAAAGATCGGTATGTGTGATAAGGTGAGTATACCTTAAGTGCTATGTTACATTAGCGGTGTGTTAGTTGTGATTAGAAATCATGGTTAATGTAGGGTAAGATTTGGGGATAGAAGTGTGAGCCTTAGAGTTTTTACGTAGAGACCTTAGAGGTAAGGCCATCTCGAGTAAAGGCGTATGTTTATGTTTGACCACTTATAGGAGTGCATAGTGCACGTGAACTTTGTTTGTGGGATAAGTCCGAGTTGTGTGGAATGAAAGAGGGTAGCCGAGCTAAAAGACCGCTAGGTTTTCGTAACGTGATTTGAGAGATTGTTCGGATCGGGAGCTAATGTTTGCGCATTCGGGTCGGGTTGAGGCCATGTTGCGGGTCAACCGCGGCATGTATGGTGGTAAGTCGGTTTGTGGTGGTTCCGCCTTGTGGTAGGATCACGGGTGTTTGGCCCAAGTTCGATTAACCAGTCACGAGTTCGTGGATGCGTTCGACCGATGGTCGGGCGAGGAGAGTCGGCCGTCTTGTCTTCTAGCAAAGACCGTGTACTCGATAGTGTTGATTATATCGAGAAAGGTTGTAAAGGCTGCGCGGTGCCTACCTTCACCTTATGATGCAGTGAAGCCCAGGTTGTGGCTATTTTTCGTTTTCTAAAAAGTTTTACCAGGCGGCGTTAGGAACTCAGGTGAGTCTCAGAATCACATTCGCCCTCGGGCCAGTGTTTGATTTTCAGGGGTAGTTGCAAGGATTGTTGTCTCTGTTGAAGGAGTGTTTTAGCTACCATTTCGGTGTTGGATGTCGCCTTATGAAGCCTTGTAGGGCGGAAGTGTAAGTTGCCGATCGTTGGTTTGATGTTGGCGAGGTTCGGATAGTTGGTTGGGCTTGTTCCAATGGTGTGGATAGGGTGAAGCTTATCTAGAGGAGGTTTTGGCGGCTCAAAGAAATCGTTCGGATTATCGGCGGCGCTTAGAGTTCAGTTGACGATCGGTCTTCTTGAAGTACAACCCGGTTAGGGTGTGACGAGATTCGGAAAGCGAGAAACTTAGCGTGTTACTTTGGGCCTTTTGAGTTCATGTGAATAATAGGCGGGTTGCCTATATGTTAGCATTTTTCGTCCGACTTAGGAGGCGACGTCCGTCTTCGTATTGTTATGTTCGGAAAGTATCGGAGATCCATCAGTGTTCGATTAATGATGACCACGTTAGAGATAGTAACCCCCGAGTTTTGAAAACTGAAGCAGTATCAGGAATGTGGTAGGTTATGAGAAAGAGTTCGAGTGTACAAGAAGTGTACGACTCAGGGATCGCATCTGACGGTACTCTTTGTTGGGTCGGAGTGACACTAGAACCTCGCGGCAAAGTGACAAAAGTGGTATCGGGAAGAAGCGAGCATGTATAGCGAGCATAGATGTGATCATTTCTTTGGTAAAGAGAAGGTGCGAAGGAAGTATATTTTAGACCCCGGTGAGAGGTGTTTGGTGGTGATGTTAGAAGTGTTTCCTCGTGGACGTGGATGTAAGTATTTTGCGCGGGTGTTTCTGTGGCCAGGTGTGGCAGGTTTGTTCTCCTAATTATAGTAGTGAAGACTATACTGGCGCACGTTTGTTTTGAGACTTAGAAGGAACATTCGGGACGAATGTTTCTAAGGAGGGGAGAATGTTATACCCCGTATTTCCAGAGTATGTACGTAGAAAAGTTTGGACTTTAAAGTGGCTTGGCCGAAAATTATTTGTTCACAACACCCGGTTAGAGTCGTTTTCGTGAAACATTTTCACGACTTTTCGTAGGGAAAATTCGGCTATGTCATTTCTTATTTTTGCGGATTTTTCCGAGAGACGAAGCGTGTTGGACCAACAAGAGGCGCCACTTGGCACCCTCTCATTGGAGGAATGTGGCGGTAAAGGTGGCGAAAGTGTGGCCATTGTGGTCGAGGTTGGTAGGATATTTTGTGTGTTAGTTGGTTAGGGTGCACTTGGCAAGATCTTGGCCTACACTGCTATGCACTTGGCATGATCTTGGCCATTGGTTGGCCTTGGCTTGTCTATAAATACCCCTTGGAATAATTGTTAATACATTCCTAAAATGTTCTAAGTCTTAGAAATCCTCCTCCCTTCATTGTTCTCGTCCTCCCCTTTGAGAGCCCCTGGCGAGAGTTCTCCCATGGCAGAGTACCCACTAGTGGGGTAGGCGAGGTTATACACCCCTTGTGGTGTTGTCTCGTATAAATACCCTCTTGGTAGAAATACTCTCAAAAGTATTATTACTATACCCAAATTACCTTAGCCAGTATACCTTGTAGTATTCTAAGGTTATACCTATCTGAAAAGCCAGTAATACTATTATACTTCCCGTCGGTCACAAAACCGAACCTAAGGAAAATCTCCATAGTTAGTTGGAGTATTATGTAGAAGTTAGTTAGAACTTCTAAGGGTGGTTTGGAGGCGGGTTGGAGCGCATGAGTTGGAGCTAAGCGTTGCCAGAGATCGACATCTATACTTGGATAATTATGGGCTTATCGAGGTAATTATCTTGTCCCTATTGTAATTGGAGATTACATGTTGTAGGAATATATAGTTGAAGTATACTATATATATAAGAATGAACATAGTTTTGTGGCAATGTCCTTGGACTTAAGCGAATTTAAAGAAGAAAGCGAGCGTAACTCGTGGGTGTATTCTGATGAGACTTGTGTAGTTGTGGGTAGGGAAGGTGCCCAATTTTCCGTAGGATCTTGTATCTAGATTTATTCTACAGAGTAGTCTAGACTTTGATAGACTTGTATAACTGTATAGGTTGAATGTTCTGCAGTAACGTGTCTTTCTTGAGAAGGTGGACGGGCTAGCGGGTTATAGCCGTGAGCGATTTGCTAATAGTCGATAATCGTCGCGAGGTATGTGAACCTCTTCCTATCTCTTCGGCATGATATGTGTGTAACTATGTAGTACGGTAGGCGTCGTGTGTTAATTGAGCGTAGTTATACGGCAATGTCTTTTGACTTAAGCGAATAATAATAATAATCTTGAAGTAGTTCAAGAGAATTAAGAACCATTTTTAAAAGAAGAGTAATTCTTGGTTTTAAAAATCTTAAGAGTTATACTAGCTTTATGGGAAGTTAGGTATAATGGCTTAAGAGGATAAAGCGAATGATTTATTTATTTTAGAAGTTAAGAGACTTGATCTTGTAAGATAAGAGACTTAACTTAAATAAATTATATGAATTTTGTGTGAAACCTCATTCGTGAGTAATGAGTACTTGGTTTTAAAAGGGATAATGTTTCTTGATTTGGAAATCGAAATGTGTATCGACAAACCAACTGCGTTAATAAAGGAAAATGTATCGAATAATTAAGTATTATTGAAACCATAGAAACTTCCATCCGCATAGAAGCTAAGATGAGACAAAATGATATTTCTAGATCATGCATTCTTTGTAATAAGATTGTTATAAACAAGAATATCCTACTCACATATAAGGCTTATGTTCCTCCGATTGTTTAAAAGAGAATTACATTCTTAAATGAATAAGACTATGAACTACGAAACCTTTCGAAAATGAGAAACTGGAGTAATTGAAATTAGGCAAACTTGAAGCGTTTGGAAAGAATGTAGTTACTTGATTTTACAAAGAGAAGTGTTTTGATTTACTTCAAAAGATAATCACTCTATTTTCATATACTACGGGTATCGTGTGACTTTTGTGAAAGTAACGTATCTTTTAAAAGAGTTAATGTATGAAGTACTTTGGGGATAGAAACCCGATCTTGTTAATCATATAGTAGAAAGTGCCTTGTGTGTATAACTTGATTGTGTTGGGTTGTGATAGCCTTGTGATACTTTCTTGTTTATTTGATAAGTAAACATGCTAGCAATCTACATGTGTTAGTATCTTGTGATGTTTGTGTAAAGGGGTTTCCCCTCGATTGCGCTTAAATAGTTTCACTATCAGTCGTTATGTTGGTATTGTACCACTCACCCTGACTGTTTCCGGAGGTTAAGCTGCCCTCCGATGCGGGGTAGACTCAGGCGGGTCTAGTGACCTATGATTCGAGAATACCTAAATGCGGGTCCTGGGGGCCTATCGCGCTCTACGAGAGTTCCGGTTAGTTTGCGTCCTTTATGGGCATGCGGTCTATATGGCCACGTGCGGATCGAAGTCGGTGATTCTTAGGGAGTAGCTACCGATGCGGGAATACCTCATGCGGGCCATTGGGGTGGCCTATGCGGAGCTGCGGGAAGTTCCAGGGATAGACGCGCATATTAGATACTGCGGGCGAGTGGCCAGCTTTGATCATGTGAATGATCAGACAGATTTCATGATCTGATTTATGACTTTGTTGGTACGGTGGGTTTTAGTAGTCGGCTATGCCTTCATCATACTTACCGTCACGATTTTATTATGACACGGTGGGACACGGTGTTTATGTATCTCTTGGTGCTTTTATATATCATAGGCTGGCGATGGGAAGGTATTCCACGGGCATGATTGATGTTGTGGGCGTGAGACCCATATTTATGTATTTGAGTGATGACTTCGAGGGCGTGAGTCCCTGGCTTGATATGACTGCTTATTTATTGTGAACTGTAGTTTGGTTATCATACATGTCTCCTGCTTTATATAGACTACTATGATTTCATTTCTGATATTTTGATTCGCATACTAAATTTTTGTTATGCGACCTCCCGGGCTGCGTTATGCCGCGAGTAAAGGTACACGATCGTTGATCCTCGCTCTTGGAGTCATTCAGCGTTGGGAAAGCTCGTTTCTCGGAGGCTTGTCTTAGTATAGTCCCTGTTGTCAGGTGCTTACATTCGGGGTATGGCGAGCCACTGTCCGTCGTTGTTGTCATATCATTCGTAGAGGTCTGTAGTACTGTTGTGGGCATGGTTTGTAAAAAGGATTAAACTCTTCATTTGTAAGAGTTGTTATTTATATATATGCCGAAAGGCAAGTTTTTCTCAAATTACTGTTTCGTACCTTATTGGTTTCATGTATGTGTTTTATGTTCCGCTGATTACTCTGATGATGTATGGCTACTTGGGTGCCCGGGGTAAGGCACCAGTCACGGGCCCGGGTTCGGGTCGTGACACAAATCTCAAGGAAATGACAAAGTTCCTCTTAAAATCAAGTCAAGAATTGATCCTCCCTATGATTTTTCTGCAATTCTAAATGAATTACAGAAAAAGAGGAATCATAACAATCCATTGACAGTCCAACAACAGAAGGAAGAGATTAGTGATCTCAAGATAACTAACTCTATTACGAGACCACTACGGTATATTAGATGAGAGAGTTACTTTGTTAGAATCGTGACAATCTGATTCTGGTTATACTATTGTTCCTGATATATCTACGCAAGGTCATACCCCTATAATTGATCAACCAGCTACTTCTAGCAATCCAGCTGAGACAAATTTCATGGGAGCTATTAATTTGATTTCCCTCCAGAGATGGATTACCCATATAAATTTATTAATCGATAAAGATGATATATACAGACATGTCCCTACATTAATTGACTCATGGGCAGATCTTAACTGCATCTGAGAAGGACTTATTCCAACAAAATATTTTATCAAGACTACCCGTAAGTATCTGGAGCAGATGGAAGCAAATTTTCAATTTCATACAAATTGTTCAACGCCTATGTGTGCTATGACAAGGTTTGTATTGAAAATTCATTCATATTAGTTAAAAATTTAGCCAATGATATAATATCAGGCATACCCTTTATTAATGGATTAATGCCTATTAAAAATGTTGATGAAAAAGGTTTCACATGTACCTTTGAGGGAAAGTTAATAACTTTTCCCTGGATTACATCTTCTAAATCTATCAGCTTTATTAATCTTGTGCAGAATAAGAAACAACATCTGGAATATCTGCAACAAGAATTAATGATTTATAACGTTAATGACCAGCTGACAAATCCTAAATTACAGGATAAGATTAAAGGAATAGAATATAATTTTTCTGTTTCTACTTCCAATGATTTGTCGACTGCTTTTTGGAATAGAAAATACATTGTTAGGCTTCCATATGAAGAGGGTTTTCAGGAACAAAATATTCCGACCAAGGCTAGACCTTGCCAAATGAACACGGAATATATGGAAATCTACAAAAAACAAATTGCAACTCTTATAGAGAAAAGGTTAATCCGTCTTTCAAATTCCCCATGTAGTTGTACATTGTTCTATGTTAATAAACATGCAAAACAAGAACGAGGAGTTCCCAGATTGGTTATTAATTACAAACCATTAAATAAAGTTTTAAAATGGATTAATAAAAATGATTTGCTTGATAGGTTCTACCAGTCTAACATATTTTCAAAATTTAATTTAAAATCATAATTTTGGCAAATACATATTAATGAACCTGATAGGTATAAAACTGTCTTTACAGTTCCATTCGAACATTATGAATGGAATGTCATGTCTTTTGGACTAAAAAATACTCCATCAGAATTTCAGCATGTCATGAATGATATTTTTACTCCATATAATGGTTTTATTATTGTTTATATTGATGACATATTAGTCTTCTCAAAAAACATATAAAACATCTTGATATTTTCAAGAAGATAGTTATTGCTAATGGTTTAGTTATTTCCAAACCAAAAAAGAGTATTTTTCAGACTAAAGTTAAATTTCTTGGTCATAATATTGAACAAGGAAAAATTATTCCAATTACTAAAAGTATTGAATTTGCATCAAAATTTCCCAATGAAATTCTTGACTCAATTAAAAATGTTTTTAGGGAGTTTAAATTATATATCTCCTTATTATAAGAATCTACCCCTAGATGCAGCTATCTTATATGATAGGTTGAATAAGACTGCTACATCTTGGACGAAGGCTCATACAGAAGCAGTACAAAAGATAAAAAAGAATGTTCAAGCTTTGCCATGCTTTATGCTTGCTAACCCGAATTGGGGAAAGATTATTGAAACTGATACCTCAGATATTGGTTATGGTGGAATTCTGAAACAGATAAATCCTCAGACCAAACATGAGTATCTTCTCAGATATAATTCAGGAAAATGGACTAATAGCCAAAAGAATTATGCTACTATAGCTAAAGACATTCTTATTATAGTCAAGTGTGTCCTAAAATTCCAGGATGATCTTTATAATACAAAGTTCTTAATAAGAACAAACTTCAATGCAACTAAATTCATGTTTCAAAAAAAAATTAAACATGATATATCCAAACAAATGTTTGCAAGGTGGCAGACTCATTTAGCCCCATTTGATTTTGAAATTAAATATCTTAAAGCTGAAAATAATTCACTCCATGACTTCTTTACTCGTGAATTTTTGCAGGGATAAGATGCGTCCTGAATGGACACCACCTACTCCTAATAGGGGTAGAGGAAGAGGCTGAGGCTCAGGTCGAGGTCGAGGAAAGACATAAGGGAGTAATAATCCTAAAAATATTTCAAGAGTCATACGCGTGGAAGAAGGCTTATCTAGCCAACAAAAGGGCTCATATGCTCAAAAACTCCAACAACAGGAGGAAGACGGGAACTAATATTTGGTTCGGCCACATGAGGAAGTTATACTTCTTTTAACTCATGAAGAAAAGAATTATCTAAATGATCCATGAATACTCATGAATCGTTATATAGAGAATCTCTACCATCCTTTTAGAGAAGGCAAAAACAGGATGTACTATGAATATATCCTCACAGTAACAAGTACCGTTAAGATCACTTCTTACCCGAATAATAAGTCAGGGGCAAAAAAGAGCTTCTCCAAGATCTATATTAAGAAGATTATATCTCCTTATGAGTGGGGAATTAGCCCATTTCGTTCGAAGTTCATAATTCCTAGAACAACCATAAAATTGGCAATCAATTATTACGATTATAGCGATGTTTTTGTTAATACACTTTATTATGAAAACAAAAAGCATGGTCATACTTGGTGGATTAAATTGAATCCAGAGATCTTCAAGAACAGCCAAAATGGCCAGTTACTCCCCGGATGGATATTTCCATGGTATATGATTGGACCTGAAATTCAGGTTTTACCAGAACCTTATATGGGGGTGTACAAAAAATGGATCCAAGTGACACCACGTGTCTCTCCTAAAAATCCTTCTGATTATATCAAAGTATCTGCCTCATTGTTATTCTTTATGTAGACATGTATTCCGTGGATCTGGAAATGAATTCCTGAAGCAGGCAGAAATTCACAAGGCATATTATGTCTTAAGAGGAAATTCCTTTGCAAGTTCTGGTATAAATTATTAGACAGTGACAAAGAAAACTCAACTCGCAAATATGGATGACAGTTGGAAGAAGAAATTACTTCTTTAATTAAAAACTTAAAGTATATTCATCATATGAAAAGGGAAGCTAATGAAGAAGAATCATCTTCTTTCTTTTCTAAATTAGAAAAATTTATCAAATTGAAGAACCCTCAAGCATCGGAGGAAGAATTAATGAATGTTTATCTTGATAAGGTAAAAGCAGATTTTGTAAGAAATTTTAAAACAAAAATAGATGACATTTCCTATTAAGAGACTTCGACTGCTTACATGAAAGAAGATCAAGATGACAATCCATATGGTTGTCTTGGAGGAGAATCCCAGCCGCTGGAAGATTTTACCTACCAGCCTACAACAAAAGATCGAACAACTTAATTGAAACATTCACACAAAAGGCAAAAGCCAAGAAAGAGGACACAAATTCATGCGGAAAGACAAAGATGATAGAATAACGTGAAGGGTCCCATCCGACATTCATAATGGAGGAAAAATACGAAAGGGTATATTCGTCCCCACAACTTTAATAAAGTTATTCCAACTTTAATAAAGTGGTTTGTTTTTTATTCTTTTACTTTTCAGAAGATAAAATGTCTTTATCTTCCTTTTGTAAAGTTGTTTGGAGTCTTTAATTATTTAGATTCCTTTACTGTTTATTTTGTAAATTGTAAGCAGAATTGAAGTCCGCCTTCACCTATAAAAGGGGACTCTCATTTATTTGTAAGGAGCAAGCCTTAGAATACTAAGCACTGTAAATTTTCTCTCCATAATAATATCAAAGTTCTCGCACATACTTTCTCTCGTTTGGGTACATCTCTAGGTACAATTCTCCCATTCCTTTTAATTTTACAATTTCTATTATGATATACTGTCTAAGAATGCTCTGAGATTTAGAAAACAAAAAGTATGAGTATGATTTTGAAATGCAGCTAAATTCATGTTTCAAAAAGATTTTAAACATGATGTATCCAAATAAATGTTTGCAAGGTGGCAGACTCATTTAGCCCCATTTGATTTTGAAATTCAATATATTAAAGCTGAAAATAATTCACTCCCTGACTTCTTTACTCGTGAATTTTTGTGAAATCCGGGAAAAAAAAAAATATATATATAGTTGTGGTTGGGTTAATAAAAATATATATATATATATAAGAAAACAAAGAATAAATTGCATGGTATAGAGTTAGTGTTAAAGTTGTATAAATAGATAGATTAAAATGAAAATAAGAAAAAAAAAAAAAAAAAAAACATGCAGAAAGTTCACGTAAGTCCCTTCCCTTTACCCCTTCCCCCTCTTTTCATTTTCCCTCCAACTCTTGTCATTTCACCTCCCATAGGTTATAGAAAACTCTCCACTTATACATTGTATTTACACACAAACAAAGTACATACCATAAAGGTTAGAAAATCAGAAAAAAACAAGTGAAAAGAAGAGGAAAAAATACCAAGAGGGCAAGAAGAACAAGAATCAAAATACTAGAGAGTAAGGATAATTTTAGCAACCACACAACAATAATCTTCACACTTACAAGGTGAGTTTTCTCACTCAGAAATTCTTGGTAATATCCTTTATTTTAAGTTCAATACATGTTAGAATAAGAATTGAGTGTTGAAAGGAAATATTGAACTTTTGGATTGTTTAGACAACTAGTTGCGTCATGAACTTTACGAACTGTTCTCACTAAGTTATAATCGTTATAATTTGATGAAATTCGGAGGAGTGGTACACCTCTCTAATATGATCATATAGAACCAAAAATGAGGTAAAATGGACATACGGTTTGAAAGTTATCATAGTTCAAAGTTTCTGCCTTAGATTCGGTCGAAATTCGGAAAGGCATAATTACGGACTATTTTTATTGAGTTTTACTTATTAGAATTGTATGAAAATTTACATAGTTGTAAATCTCTCTGTTACGGACATATATAGATAAAAAGTTGTTAAAACGAACTTACGAGTTGAGATTTATGGTAGTTTGAAGTTGCTGCCTCGGATTCATCGGAATCCAGAAGGGCAGGACGTTGAAACGTAAAACTGTACTAATATGTGGGGAATATGAAAATTGTTTCTAAATGAAAGTTCTAGATCTCTTTGTTGTGGACATTTTGAGACCTTACGGGGGTCTATCCGACTTACGGATTGAGAGTTATCGCTGTTTAAAGTTTCTGCCTCGGATCTATCGAGATCCAGGAAGGGCAGCGAATAAAAGTGTAAAACTGTACCAAATGGTACAGAATATGAAAGTATGGTTCACATGGAGACGTGTAGATCTCTGTTCTCGTCGTTTTGAGATTTTATGGGGCTTGAACGGATTTACAGATTAGGAGTTATGACTATTCTAAGATTGGGTGTTGTTTAATAAATATTCTGCCGAAATAAATTTCATGTGGCTGTTTTGAGGATAAATTTGTGTTAGTTACCCAAAGTAGTTTTAAATGAAATTTGGTATAGTGAAAGATCCCCGTCTTACCTTAGTTTCCGCTTGAGAAACACCTTAGTTGGAGTTATGGTTAAAAAGTTATAATCGTTACAAGTATGAATGACAGAATGTTAGAAAAGAGAATAATATTTATTTGATCTTCTGAAAAATATGAAAAGTGAATACGTGTTCACATAAATATATAAATATATAATGGATCGGATTGCACGCCGCAACAAAACGTAAAGTGAATACGCGTTCACAAATACGTAAACATAATGGATCGGGTTGCACGCCGCAACAAAACGTAAAGTGAATATATGTTCACAAATACGTAAATATAATGGATCGGGTTGCACGCCGCAACAAAATGTAAAGTGAATACGCGTTCACAAATACGTAAATATAATGGGTCGGGTTGCACGCCGCAACAAAACGTAAAGTGAATACGCGTTCACAAATACGTAAACATAATGGATCGGGTTGCACGCCGCAACAAAACGTAAAGTGAATACGCGTTCACAAATACGTAAATATAATGGATCGGGTTGCACGCCGCAACAAAACGTAAAGTGAATACACGTTCACAAATACGTAAACATAATGGATCGGGTTGCACGCCGCAACAAAACGTAAAGTGAATACGTGTTCACAAATACGTAAATATAATGGATCGGGTTGCACGCCGCAACAAATATGAAAAATGAATACATGTTCACCTATATATAAATATGAAAAGTGAATACGCGTTCAAAAATATATAAATGTAACAAACATATGGAAATGCATGAGAATGTCCTAACGTATAATACGAGATAAAATGAAGTGTTAGTTAAACTGAGAATTTCCTATGAGTTGTCGCATATTTAAAAATGTTGTAACTCGATATGTTTTTGCAATATGCTTATTACATTATAATGTGATTGCACTTGGAATATTGTGTTACTTTGAATTAGGTAAGGTTCTCACTCACCTGTACGGTAGTGGTGACTTTTTATTTAACATGTTTCAGAAAACGTGATAGGAAAGGCTCCACGCCAAGGCTAGCGATCGTCCATGACCTCTTGTCATACCAAGTCCATTCTTGGGCTTGGTACTGTGTCAGTCGAATGTCGATGATGTCTCGAAATGCCCATGTGAAATGGTCTCCCTTCCAACTTAGAATAATCTTTGTCAGTATGTCTATGTAGAAATAATATTTGCACGAGCATAGGCTCGCGTTATGTTTTCAATAAAGTCATAAACAGATTTCTTTATTGTTATTTTTATTAATAGCTCCGTATTTGAATATAAGTTTAAATTTCTAAATAAAGAGAATTAAATGGTGCTCCTGGTGGGAAATAATTGTTCAGGTGCCATCACACCCTAAGTAAAGGCTTGGGAAAAGTCGGGGCGTGACAATTTTTGCAGGGAAAAATGTGTCCTGAATGGACACCACCTACTCCTAATAGGGGTAGAGGAAGAGGTCGAGGCTCAGGTTGAGGTCGAGGCTCAGGTTGAGGTCGAGGAAAGACAGAAGGGAGTAATACTCCTAAAAATATTCCAAGAGTCATACTCGTAGAAGAACACTCATCTATCCAACAGAAGGGCTCGTATGCTCAAACTCCAACAACAGGAGGAAGACATGAACCAATATTTGGTTCAGCCACATGAGGAAGTTATACTTCTCTTAACTCATGAAGATAGGAATTATCTAAATGATCTATGGATACTTATGAATCGTTATGTAGAGAATCTCTACCAGCCTTTTAGAGTAGGGAAAAACAAGATGTACTATGTATATATCCTCACAGCAACAAGTACTGCTGAGATCACTTCTTACCCGGATAATAAGCCAGGGGCAGAAATAGCTTCTCCAAGTTCTATCTTAAGAAGATTATATCTCCTTATGAGTGGGGAATTAGCCCATCTCGTTCGAAGTTCATAATTCCTAAAACAACCATAAAATTGGCATTCAATTTTTACGATTATATCGATGCTTTTATTAATACACTATATTATGAAAACAAAAAATATGATCATACTTGGTGGATTAAATTGAATCCAGAGATCTTTAAGAACAACCAGAATGACCAGTTACTCACCAGATGGATATGTCACGAACCGACCCCGGGCCCGCGACTGGTGCCCTACACAGGCACCTCGTCGTATACATCGAGAATAGCAATAACATACACAACATACAAAAAAACTTAGACAAGAACTAACAACAAATAGCCGATAAGGCCACCTTCCGTAAATATACTCAATCCGTAAATAGAACAAGACATTTTTCTTTTCTTTCTCAATCCACAATGTGACTACTGCACTTAAGAATAACAACTCAAGTGACGGGGCCCCGCCATACCCCGAATGTACAACAACCGACAATACCGAGGATAAGCCTCCGAAATGAAGGAGCTTTCAACGGTGACAGTGATCCTAAGAGCGAGGATCAACAACTCAGACTTTACTGCGGCGTAACGCGGCCGGCGAGGTCGACAACATGTACCAAATATGTGGAAATCGTAATGAAATCATAAGTCTAAAATAAAACTGAGACATGTATGATTACTCGATTAACGATAATCGTGGCCTTACTAACAATGAGAGTAAATTGGAGTATACTTACAATATAAAGTAGAGGCTCACGATCAAAGCAGACCACCCGCCGCGAGATCATTAAGCAATCCTATTCCCGGACTATTTCACCCGCATAGATCTCGTGGACCCGCATTTAGGTATTCTCGTGATAGTCAGACTACCGCACGTGGGACTATTTCACCCGCATAAGCCCATAAGGACTCGCGTGAGGTATTCCTCGCATCATGGGTAGCAAATCCACTAAACAGTGGTATAACGTCTTGGGGTTTACCCTCATTTATACTCTTACCCAAGGTGGTATAACGTCTTGGGGTTTACCCTCATTTATACTCTTACCCTAGCTCAACCGCCATCATACATAACATAAGCCCCACGGCTTATCATACAATAAATAAGCAAGTTAAGAAATCCCCTAACTTCTTATTAGCCTTATTCATATACATTCTCATTTTAGTTTACTTAAGGCACTAACATGTCATTATAAAATCCGAATTTAACCCAAAGTACTACGTACTTCTATTCCTTTAAAAATGACTCTTTTTCATATATAACTTCCAAGATACTAATAACCGTAGTATCAAGTCATAACTACTTTTCAAGACAAGTCACGATACCTTTTAGAAATACATTTAGGCTTCTAAATCAAGTGACTTCTTTCCTTTAAAACCTTAGGCAATTGATGCCTTAAATCAAATTGCCTTTCAATAAATCAAGCCATTTATCTTTCCATAAAGCCAATATAACCAACTCCCATAAAGTCGTTATATTCACTTTATGCATTAGTCAAGTACAATTTCTATCCATGGACTTATACGTTTAAAACGAAACAAGTATCGCATACTTTAAAACTCTTCAAGTCCCTTAACATACTTAAATTACTTAGAGTAAACCACTCTTTAAACTTTCCATAAAAACAAGTATCAAAATACTTAAAGTCTCTTAACTTTGAAAACCAAGATATCCTTAACATTTAAACAAGTGAGTTAATTCCCTAACTCAATCAACTTGGACATTCCTAAAATAAGCCAAGGATGTCAAATGGACTAGATTGTCAAAATCTCAGACGCCTACCGTACTATATCGTGAAACTAGTCATGCTTTCAAAAGATAGGAAAAGTTCCACGCACTCTTCGTCAAACCACTTGTCAAGTACAAATTCACCGTAGTATGTCAACCTATAATATTCACACACGTCCATTAAGGCCTTACTTCAAACGTAGAATATTATAAGTGTTAAGTCTCTAAATTCTACGGAAAATCTGACAAAGACCTCGCTTTGTTTTTACTAACTTTGCCACCTTTTCCAAGGTCGAAATACAATAATCAAACACCAATTGGCTCACAACAATATAAGGTAATCCAATGTCAATGAATAACCAAACAACAATTGGCTCACATAATATAGAAGGTAATCCAATGCAAATGAATAACCAAACAACCCCAATTGGCTCACACAATAATATGTAAGGTAATCCAATGCAAATGAATAACCAAACAACCAATTGGCTCACAATAATATAGAAGGTAATCGATGCAAATGAATAACCAAACAGCCCCAATTGGCTCACAATAATATGAAGGTAATCCAATGCAAATGAATAACCAAACAACCCCAATTGGCTCACGATAATATAGAAGGTAATCGATGCAAATGAATAACCAAACAAATTTGAATCGCTCACAATAATATAACAATACCAATTCTTATTCAATTTCCATTTCAATCCAAATGGTTTAGTATAACATGATATCAAGCCGCAATCGACATAACTACTACAATTCTCAAGTAGGTAAACATGCGACGATTCTAAATTAACGACCAAAATTGCATTTCAATTTCAAAAGGCTAATCATGTCATTTTCGGTTCTAGGCTTCTACAATCCATGTCACTTATCAATCTTCATAACACAAATCACATGATCACTTCTAACTTATAATAACGTGGAATCTTCAATTACAAAAGTAAAACGAAGATTATACCTCAATTAGCCCAATTATGATCCAAGATCACAAGTCGCTTCCTTAGCAACTTTAGCTCCTCCTTTCGACGTTCCAATCCACTCCAAGCAACCCTGAAGCTTAAGAATAACTCATCTTCAAGTTCCAACTTCAAAGTTGAATAACCCTTTAGGTTTTCGCCTTGCGACTAATACGAAAAACGCCTCTTTTCCAAATCTTTCTTTGAGAAAACCTTACAATACTCTTAGGAACCTTGGTTTAAAGTGGGAATTATTGACAAGAATTGGAAATTTTCCTCTTGAAACTTGTCAAACCGCAGTGAGCTTCCATAGTGAGCAAGACAAGATTTCAATTTTTTCTAAGGGTAGAGAATGACAAAGTCTTGCTACTAGTAAGCTCATATAACAAAATGGAAGGTCTAGATTAGTACATATGGATGGCTCGGATGTGTTTCACATGGATCTTGCCCAAGTGGCCCTTGGACTTTTAGTCAACAATGTCAAGCTAAGTCATTTGCAAGACTTGTCTTCCTAACAATGGTCAAATGACCCTTTTGTCCTTGATAAATTTCGTCCAAGACAACATAAGGGGGGTGACACGTGTCGCCCTCCCATTCGTCACAATATTTCGTTTTCCGACAAATCCAAAATTCCGATAAATTTTACTCGTCTCAAACCTTAACATTTGAGTTCTTACGTACGTTCTTAAAAACATATCCTGGAATTTCCGGGGTGTAACAGGATATTTCCATGATGGAATATGATTGGACCTGAAATTCAGGTTTTACCAGAACCTTATATGGGTGTGTACAAAAAATGTATCAAGTGACATCATGTGTCTCTCCTAAAAATCCTTCTGATTATATCGAAAGATCTGCCTCATTGTTATTCTTTATGCAGACATGTATTTCGTGGATCTGGAAATGGATTCCAGAAGTAGGCATAAATTCACAAGGCATATTATGTCTTGAGAGAAAATTTCTTTGCAAGTTCTGGTATAAATTATTAGACAGTGACAAAGAAAACCCAACCCGCAAATATGAATGGCAGTTGGAAGAAGAAATTACTTCTTTAATTAAAAACTTAAAGTATATTCATCATATGAAAAGGGAAGCTAATGAAGAAGAATCATCTTCTTTCTTTTCTAAATTAGAAAAATCTATCAAATTGAAGAACCCTCAAGCATCGGAGGAAGAATTAATGAATGTTTATCTTGATAAGGTAAAAGCAGATTTTGTAAGAAATTTTAAAACAAAAATAGATGACATTCCCTATTCAGAGACTTCGACTGCTTCCATGAAAGAAGATCAAGATGACAATCCATATGATTGTCTTGGAGGAGAATCCCAGTCGCTGGAAGATTATACCTACCAGCCTACAACAAAAGATTTGTTCGACAACTTAATTAAAGCATTCACACAAAAGGCAAAATCCAAGAAAGAGGACACAGATTCATGCGGAAAGCCAAAGATGATAGAATAACGCGAAGGGTCCCATCCGACATTCATAATGGAGGAAAAATACGAAAGGGCATATTCGTCCCCACAACTTTAATAAAGTTATTCCAACTTTAATAAAGTGGTTTTTTTATTCTTTTACTTTTCAGAAGATAAAATGTCTTTATCTTCCTTTTGTAAAGTTGTTTGGAGTCTTGTAATTATTTTAGATTCCTTTACTGTTTATTTTGTAAATTGTAAGCAGAATTGAAGTCCGTCTTCACCTATAAAAGGGGATCATCATTCATTTATAAGGAGCAAGCCTTAGAATACTAAGCACTGTAAATTTTTCTCCATAATAATATCAAAGTTCTCGCACATACTTTCTCTCGTTTGGGCACATATCTAGGTACAATTCTCCCCTTCCTTTTAATTTTATAATTTCTATTATGATATACTGTCTAAGAATGTTCTGAGATTATGGGGAAAAGTATGAGTATGAGGAAGATTTCTACTTAAAAATCACCCAAAAGGACATATCATTAAGGGTTATGAGATACCTTAATAGTTATACTATTGTCGTACGGAGTGCCCTTTCGGTCGTCGCCGTTGATATTAGGCATAAGGCGTTTTCATAGGTCGTGTTACGTATTGATCTATGTATGACTGTTGAAGATGGAATGGAATCGCTTTGTAGAGTCCTACAAAATTTCAATGCCTACTCGGAGTGTAGACTTGACGAAACTCAGAGACGAGATTTGAAGTATCCATAAAATGGAGTTTCATCTTTCACAACAGATTTGATTTGTGAGAGAAGAGATGAAGGATAAACTTGGTCCCACTAGGCGTGCCAATTTGTTTGCAATAAATTTTAATTTGTGGAAAATAAACTGCAACCACAAGAATGGGGTATATTTGATCTCCAAGAATGTTAGGGTAGCACTTCAAGTTGATCTTGATGAAGAGTGTCCCTTGATCTTTGCGGCTTTGAGAAAGACAGTATTTGATGTTATCATGCCTTGATCTCTTTATGAATATCTCATGAATTTGTGGGATTTTCGAGATGTCTTTTCGGAGGAATGTGTGTCCCTTTATATAGACATGAGTTAGGGTTTAGGGTAGAGTAACCTCTAAGAAACCCTAACAGACTTAGAGTTTGAAGATGGAATGAAATTGCATTGTAAAGTCCTACAAAATTTTGATGTCTACAATTGGAATTTGACATAAGTGTATTATGTTAAACTTTTTTCTTTTTGGATTTGAATTTAGGTTATACTTTCTATTTAAATTTATTTCGCTTTAGTATTATTGTCTTGTTATTTCACAATTCACATAGCACATTGTTCATTTTTCACTTATAATTGATAGAGATTATTTTTTGCTCAAACATTTGAATAATGTTATGACATTATATTCATAATATTAATCTTTTTGTCAAGCATCCAGTTCATGATGTTCTTACAAAAATGTGTGCTTTTAATTTTTATAATTAATTAAATTAAAATATTACTAATGTGAAAAATATATATCAATTATTTTTTTATAATATTAATTACTATAAATTTATATATTTTCAAGAAACAAAATTTATCATAAATACACAATTTATATCATTTATATAGACACATATTTGTCAAATATTAACTTTAAGTTTTTGCTAATTAAATTTATATTTTTATATTAATCTAACTGTGTAATTACACTTGTGTAATCAAATAATTACTCATTAATTACATTATGACATACAAATAGGTCGTTATTACTATTATACTGCATAATTACCAAGGTGTATAATTAGTACCCTAGTAATTACACCAATTTCAATTACCATGCGACTTTCCAAACAGACAACTGTCGTGGTAAAGAAGTAAACCTGTAAGATCTCCGGTTGCAAGGCTTACCGCAAAAAGGAAATTTACATTCAATTAGAATTTTTCCCACAGCACAGTGGAACAACAGAAGAGATGAAAAATCCTCACAAACAGCAAGGCGTAAAGTGGCATTAAGCAGACATGTCCTTTTCACTCCAAAGTAAATGTAGCTTTCTTTTGATCGAACTCAAGAGATTTACATGCAGATTGAAAATCTCAGACACCAGCTTTTGTTCTCTAAATATCGAATATACCAGATATCTGCCTCTATTTTGCTAAAAGAACACACTCTCACAATATGTCAATTCTAATCTCCCAAGTCCTTACACACTAACATGATACAAAAGAATCCTACATTTGAAAACTCATGGAATTAAGGTGTATCTAAGGCACCACCAGTGACATCATCTTAAAGGAGATGTCATTGGAGGAGAATTCTCTTTTGTAGCTCCTATGAGAGCTGGTGCACCTTGCGCAAATCTTGTAGAAACCAGACGGTGGCTTCAATGGTGCAACCTTAACCAATTAACTTCTGTTTTTTCTTCCTCGATAAGGAATCCAGAACAGTAGATTCATTGTCCGCCTTTCTTCTTAACTCGTTCAAGTCTTCCTCACTGACCAAGCCATTCAGCGTTTTGTTCAATGAATATGCTTCACCAAGTCTCATCCGACATTCTTTGCTTGCAGAATCATGGGAAACAACTGGTCACAAAGAAACACTGAATCAATATATGCACATTTACATATGTTACCAGTCATTCATATAGGGAGCACAAAGATATAGATGCATCTATTAGGAAATGTAACTACAGTTGCTTACAGCCGTAGGAAATATCACATAGCATGGAGACAAGAAGTCAAGAATAAGTACCAACAACAACAACATACCCAGTGAAATCCCACAATGTAGGGTCTGGGAAGTGTAGAGTGTACGCAGACCTTACCTCTACCTTGGTAGGTAGAGCAACTGTTCCGGAAAGACCCTCGGCTCAAGACAAATCATAGACACAAGCAAAGCAAGAGAAACGGTCAGACTCGTACAAGAAATTTAAAGCCGTATAAAAATGATGATAACAAAAGCGAATAAGACATGATAGCGCAATCTGAAAAAAAAGAAGCAGTAACTAACGCATGTAAATAGGATAAACAAAGTACACTAAAGAATACATAGCAACAGAAATCAAACGACAAGGGACTATAAAACAATATTGCGTCTACTAGTATTATAGGCTAAGCAGACCTACAATAATAACACTATAACTACCGGTTTGCAAGTGTAAGTAGGACTACGTTCAACTACCTACTACCCTAATCCGTGTCCTCCACAACCCCCTATCTAAGTTCATGTCCTCAGTAAGTTGCACCTGCGCCATATCCCGTCTAATCACCTCTCTCTAATACTTTTTCAGCCTACCTCTACCCCTCCTGAACTCGTCCATAGTCAATCTCTCACACCTCCGCACTGGGGCATTTGTGTCTCTCCTCTACACATGCCCGAACCACCTCAACCTTCCTTCCTGCATCTTATCCTCCACCGAGGCCACTCCCACTCTGTCCCGGATATCATCATTTCTAATCATATCCCTCCTTGTATGCCCGCATCATCTCAGCATCCTCATCTCTGCAACTTTCATCTTTTGGATGTGCGAAGTCTTGACTGACTAACAATCTGCCCCATACAACATAGTCAGTCTAACCACCACCCTATAGAACTTGTCTTTAAGTTTTTGTGACACTTTTTTATCGCACAAGACTCCAGATGTGAGCCTTCATTTCATCCACCCTGCCCCAATACGATGTGTGACATCGTCATCAATCTCTCCATTCCCTTGGATAATAGACCCGAGGTACTTGAAGCTTCCTTTCTTTGGAATGACCTGACACTCATCTTCAAGCTTGTCTCATGGTCGCTCCCGTTACTGAACTTGCACTCCAAGTATATAATCTTGGACCTACTCAGCCTGAACCCTTTAGACTCTAGAGTCTGTCTTCAAACCTCTAACTTAGCGTTTACTTCGCTGCGAGTCTTATCAATCAGGACTATGTTGTCTGCGGATAACATACACCATGGCACATCCCCTTGGATATGTCGCGACAGTCCATCAATCACCAAGACAAATAAGAATGGGCTAAGAGTTGATCCCTGGTGCAGCCTCATCATCACTGGAAAGTGCTCTAAGTTTCTTCGTACCGTCCGTACTCTGGTCTTGACTCTATCATACATATCCTTTGATCGCCCTAGTGTACGTCACAGGTACACCTATAACCTCCAAACATATCCATAGAACCTCCCTAGGGACTTTGTCGTATGCCTTCTCGAGGTTAATGATAATTAAGTCTGTCTTCTTCTCCCTATACTGCTCCACCAACCTCCTAATAAGATGAATGGATTCTGTAGTCGAGCGCCCCGGCATGAATCCAAATTGGTTCTCGAAAATAGACACGTCTCTTCTAATCCTCATCTCCACGGCCCTTTCCTAAACTTTCATAGTGTGGATTAGCAGTTTGATAGCCCTATAGTTGTTGCAACTCTGGATGTCACCTTTGTTCTTGTACAAAGAAATCATTATACTCCACCTCCATTCTTCGAGCATTCTCGCCGTTTTAAAAATGACATTAAACAACTCAGTCAGCCACTTCAAACCTACCTTGTCTGCGCTCTTTCAAAATTCAACTGAGATCTCATTAGGGCCGATCGCTCGTCCCCTGCACATCCTGCAAACAACACCCTTAACCTCCTCAACATTAATGCTTCTATAATACCCAAAATCCCGGCACCTTGCACAATGTCTTTATTTCCTTTTTTGTTCAAGAGTTTATGAAAGTAAGACTGTCACCTCCGTCTAATATGCGCGTCCTCCACCAGTACTTTGCCTTCCTGTCTCACGTGATCCAAGTCACGAGCCCTCATCTCCCTTACCTTGGTTAGTCTGTACAACTTCTTATCCCCGCCTTTTTCCTCTAATTCCACATACAAGCGTTCAAAAGCCATTGTTTTCGTCAACGTAACCATTAGTTTTGTCTCCTTCCTCGCCATCTTATATAATTTTCTATTCGTCCACTTCTCCACCTCATCCTTACTTTCTACCAATTTCGCGTACGCCGCTTTCTTTGCTTTCAACTTCTCTTGAACTTTACCATTCCGCCACCAGTCCCCTCGATGCCCACCACGGCTACCCCGCGAGACCCATAACACTTCTCTAGCTACCGCCTGAATACAACTGGCTGTCATCTCCCACATACTGGTTGCATCCCCACTACTCGCCCACACTCCCTTGGCCATCAACCTCTCCCTCATCTCCGTCACACTAACCATGGTTAAACTCCCCCATTTGATTCTTAACCTGTCATCCGCAACCCTCCTCTTCTTCTCCATCTTGATCTTCAAATCCATCACAAAAAACTTATGTCGGTTTGTAAGATACTCGGAATAACTTTGCATTCTTTACAAAGACCTTTGTCAACCTTCCTAATGAGCAAAAAGTCTATATGAGTCTTAGCCACCGAGCTACGAAAAGTCACCAAGTGCTCCTCCTTCCTGAACCTCGAATTGGCTATCATCATCCCAAAAGCTTTAGCGAACTCCAAGAGTGAGACGTCTCCCCCGTTCTTGTCCTCGAGGCCAAAGCCTTCATGCACGTCGTCATAACCCCCAGAAGTGACTCAATATGACCATTGAAATCCCCTCATACAAATAACTTCTCAGTGAGTGGTATACCTCCCACCACCTCGTCTAAATCCTTCCAAAAGCGCCTCTTCTCCTCATCGTCCAAACCCGCCTGTGGCGTGTAAGCACTAATAATGTTCATAGTGGACCCTCCAACTACCAACTTAATCGTCATCATCCTGTCATTGACCCTCCTAACCTCTACCACCTGATCCCTTAGCTCGTTGTCTACCAAAATGCCTACCCCATTCCTATACCTCGACCTACCCGAGATCCATAACTTATATCCGTCCACATCCTTAGCTTTAGGTTCTACCCATTTGGTCTCCTGGACACCATCCACATCAAGAAAAAGTACCAGAATGTGCAAAATCCATCACAAGAACTAGCTAGGATTAAACTTTTTAAAGATCTTGACACCAAAAGTCTACGAGAATTCAAGTTAATTGTATGCATGACGAGGCCGAATCAACCAATAATGAATCAGTGACTACAATGTGGAACTTTTGGTATATACTATTGTTTTAGGCATTTTTGAATTTCCAAAATGAAAGAGATAAGAGTCCAATCAATGTTGTTGGATGCATGATTCTAAGGAGAAAAAAACTATGTGCCATATGAAAGAGCATATGCATGCATATAATATATAAATATATGGGCATAGAACATAGGAAGTGTGAGAGCCAGATAGAGAACCTGAACCTGACTGCAAGAAGCAGAAACAACAGACCTGGTTTAGGATAATCTATGTCAATGATGCATCTTGCTTTACGTTGGACACTTATGGGAGCGGTCCAAGGCTCATATATGTACTCTTTAGGCATATCTGTCATTGAAATTAGATTTGACAATAAAAGAGAACAAAGGAAAAGAAATTGCATCAATAAGAGAATCAGTTCAAAAAACCTTTTAAAACAGGGAGAAAATGTCTGATATAGTTCCCGGCAGGATCGTACTTCTTTCCAAATGAGATTGGTGAATAAATCCGATTATACTGAACATCAGAAAAAAACCAATGGTCATAATTTTTGAGATGATCCAGGACAACTGATTGAGACATGGAAAAATGTAAACTAAGAGCACTTCTAGGGATAAGCATTTAGTATCACCAGATTAAATTTTCTTAACATCAGGAAACACCTAATTATTGTAGAAGTTATATATTGGAGCAAATAAAAGACCAGTATTTCATTCAACTGCTTAACTTCATACAATAAGATCTTTGGAACAAAACATTTCTCAACATAGTGAATCTAATTGATGCAGGTTTGTGGCCAATGGTGAAAAATATCAGCACTCTAGCTCAAATGTAAAAACCCACTAATCATAAACAACATAATTTTGATTATCATTCACCTGGTAGAAAAATGAAGAGCACGATAGCCACAACCAGTTCCCATTATTGATTGCCCAATCAGAGTCAATAAGCAGTCTGTCAAAAACATCACGTCCTTTCTCCCAATGCACAAACTATCCACACAACAAACTATTAAAGAATGAAGAAATTATTCAAAAATAAATTTTACTCAGGACTTGTAGTGACTTACTAGATCCCCACGAGTTAAAAAGCACGCTACACTGTGTCGAGCAAGATGGTGCACCCAACCCCACTTTCGAAGCTGAAACATTGAGAACAAAGATCAGCTATGCTAATGACTCTCAAAGTAGAAAAAGAACCACCAATCATTATTTCTCAAGTATACACAGTGATAGCAAAGTTCAGCGATCCAACCTGCACCATTATGGCATCAATCCAAGGGTAGCCTGTTCTGGAATCTCTCCAAGCAACAAGCAATTCATCGTCATTCTTCCAAGGTATCTGTTGAAAGGTAGACAGATATAATTGAACAAGGAAAAACTCAGGTCCGAATCAGATAAGTCAACTACAACTACAGTAAAACGTCAATTATTGCAATGTAAGAAGATGTTTAATAAATACTAACAATAACTGAAAAATTAGGCGAACAGAACAATATATAGACCTACAGAAAAAAGAAATTAAAAGACTTTCATCTACAGAAAGTTCTAGCTTTCACTTTCCATAAAAGAGGTAGCACATGTGCTATTGAGGACAATAAACTCAAGTCATTGTCAGAGTACTCTTCATAGCACAATAGTTCATTGTGTAAAATGTTGTCATAATGATAGTTGACCTAAATCATCTTTTTGGAGAGGAGGGTCAAGAACATCAAAGAACCAAACTAAGAGAGGAAGCAAAAATAAGAGAAGGCAACATCTACAGATAGTTTTGGGAAGTTGCAACTCAAGTGTTGCTGTGAATATCCTCAAGTTCACTCATAATTTTCAGATAAACTAAATCATTAAATCAGACAAACAAGAAAGTAGAAGTTCGTATCAAGTTCTCTGCATGATCTTTAGGTATTGATACATTCAGAAGTTCTTCTCTACCATCATTTGGACAACAATTATCTAAAAAATACAATTAGATGAGTTTTAGTTCTGTGTGCAAGTTTTATGACACTTCATACAAGAGATGATACTTAAGCCAAAACTCGTAAAGACAAGCACGAAGAAATGGAACTGAGGAACATGCTCCAAATCAATGAAGAAGGTTTCTCTCATCACCTGTTTGCATATTCTGTTGCCCTTCATCTGATCAAAATTAGGAGTCCCGAAGGCAACTGTGTAGAAAAAGTCACGCCATAACAACTGCAGTATTTGAAGTCAGTCACTTGGTTGCAGGCCGTTGAGCTCTAAACATTGAACGACAAGCAAACTGACCTGTCCAAGAAGAGAAACAGGTGGAGATGTATGCTTTTTAACCCTTTTCTGGATGTCCTGAATGCACTGGTAGAAATACCTGGAAGAGAGACAACCAAACTTCCAAAAGAATTGGAGGAGCAAGAGGTTAGAATTTTTAAGAACAAAAACTACTAATTCAACCAGTCTATGCACAGATCACCTTTAAGTAGGGTGATAAAACAGTTGTGGCTGGTTTTAGAAATGCAGATGGATCACCCTTGGGCTTCTCAAAATTCGCCACCCATTCCTGCAGGAAAATGAGCAGTTTCATTTTGTTAGAAAATTGGTAAAAAATAGCCAAGGACAATGTACCAGACAAAGGAAATAGTAGTGCTATCTATAGCATGAGGCTAATCTTGTATGCTAAACATTAGAGGCACCTTGTTAGCAATTGATTCTCTCAACCTCTTCAGTGCTTCTGATTCTCCGCCTTTAAAAGGAGTCCTTTCGTCCTGCATGCAAAATTTCTTGGAACACGTTACCTGGAGGACTTCACTGGAAATATAGTAACACCATACCTCTCTTAAATCTTCATAACCAAGTTCTCTGACACTTGGAACACCTGAGACTGCAAAAATTCCAGTATTTCCAATAGGAGGAAGTGAAGACATTGTTGTTGAAAGAGGGGTTGATGCCCAAGATGGCTGCCCAGCCAGTTTAAGAAAAGACTGATAACTTGCAGGTGGGGATCCCCCATTCTTTGCAGACATTCAAATACAAATTAATCAATATAGAATCTAGACCTAATTTCATGAAAATTCACTGATCAATTCTTCAATGAGAAAACAAAAGACCACCCAATTCTCCTTAAACAGTGTTTTCCTCATAGGAAAAGAAACAAAATGGTTCTCTGAGATTTCCGAACCTAGTTTTCAACTCATATGTTAATGTACTTACCTTTTGTGTTATATCAGCAGGATTATAGAGGGTATGACTCACAGGAGAGAAAATCTCTACGCCAGATACAGAAGCGTAGCTCTGCGGAGCAAAAATAATTGTTCCTTAGTCAAGTACGAAATCACCAAGAATGTGAATAAAAAGACTTCTTAATATAAAACTTATCAAACCAACCAAGAAACACCCATCCAAGATCTGACTTTAGCTCGCCTTTAGGAAATCAAACCTTTCCTCAAATGGAAAAGAAATTTTACCTTGACTTTTTCATCTAAAGCTTGATAGTAGGGCTCTGTGTCGTACTCAAAGCAAAGCTTCCCTATGCTCCACTGGAAGTAGCGCCAAGGGTTACGCGAATCAATGGCTAGTTAAAGATTAGGTGCTCAAAAGAAGAAGAAAATGTTTGCAAAGTTACATTGGTGCAATGCAAATTGAAAGAGGAAACAAAAAAATCTGAAAGGAAACAGCGTCTTTCACAGCATATAGTGTGGATTCAATCAACAGCTTGACTCTAGTTTCAAAGTTTCAATGTTTTCCAGGACATCAAAGTATACCCAATGACTGAACTTTCTTAAGTAATGTTGATCAATTGTATAACTAGTACCATGTTTGTTAGCATTTTAGTTGCTATTTACAAAATTCAGCACACCAAGTACCTTGTTTGGTTACCACTTTACAAACCCGCAAATCCGCAATAACCAATACATGAATTAGTAGCACATGAATAACTATAACTTTCATAACTAATTCCTGCCTAACAAATAACCAAATGACCCCTAATTGAATACTAGAATAGTTATTACTACTACAATCTACACATTTGAAGAGTTAAACAAAGTTAAAGAGGTAATTACCTCCTTCAAGCAGCGAATCAAGACCTCACCAGGGTCACCCTTAAGCACCAACAAACGTGAACCTAGCTTCTTGAGACTCAAGTCAATATCAACAAGGCTTTCGAGCAAGAACTGGATCCGGTTCAACCCGGCTTTGGATGAACCAGGACAGAATGCAGTCGGGTCAGGCTCCATGTAGTGTGGATCAATCACGAAAACCGGGTACACAAACTTCGACCCTTTAGCTGCATACTCCAAAGATGGATTATCATGGAGTCTTAAACCCTTCCTGAACCACATCAAAGAGTTCGACCCCGAAGCCATTGATTCGTATACAGACTTGCTAGTAATTGATTTTAGAGACAAAGACAAATTCAGCATATACGTAAATAATTAGTGTACACACAGTTATGTAACATTAATTAATTTGAGTCTTAAATTCGTCTCACATGATACAACAACAAAGAGGATTTTATTGTATTTAAACGGTTAATGGGTTTCCGCCATAAATGGGTTCTGGTACTCGTACATGGTTAGGGGTGTTGACTAACGTGAGCCTGGTGATAGTGTGTTGGCGAATGGAAATGGATTTTTTATGATAATGTTACGGTCTGTACGCAGGAAAGTATTGGATGTGAAGATGCCACGTCGTTTTGTGGGTAGTTCGAGCACTTTGGGCTTTCTGATGAGGTGGATTAATTTGGATCCACAATTATTATCCGCCCTGCAGATTTAATTATATACCGCCATAAAAACAATTCTCTTAATATAAAAATCATGAATTTAATATAAAAGTAAGAAATACAAAAAAAAAAAATGATGATAAGTAAACTAGAAGGTATAGACATTGATTCCTATATTTAGTTTAATATATTTATTTTTATTAAAAAATAAAATTTATAATATAAATGTAAAAAGTATTAACTATCATGCTAATAAGTAGGCTTGCATAAAAAAAAGGACCGGACCGAAAAAAAGGACTGGATCGAAAAAAAGGACCGGACCAATGATGAAGTCTACAAAATGTCCCTTGCTGCAACAATATACCATATATGGCGAGAGAGAAACACGAGGGTGTTTCAGTTGAAGATGTAGGCGTTTTAGTCGGGTTCGTACACGCAGCGAAATTTGAAAATTTATGTTTCAAATCCGACTTTCGGTCAAACTGTAGTATGTATATATGATGTAAAATAAACACAAAGCATAATGTAATACTTCGATAAAAGATTTACATTTTGTAGATAGCAATCCGCGAAATCTGAGGCTTTGTGTAGTCCGAGGGTGCATACGCAAACGTCCCTCGATTGGCAAGATTTGGAAATTTTTGATGTAATTTGTTAAGTCTAAAATGCTAGAAATTCCGACAGAGCTTTAGAAAAGATTTGTCTCTTGCAATTGGTATATTAAAATGGGAAGGGGAAGCCCTCTATTTATAGTTGAGAAATGACAACTTAGAGTTCTACGGGCCACCATTAAACAAGTCAAGAAATCGGGCTAGTTCGATCGCTGAACGCGCCGTGCACCGCGCCTGCAGTAAGTGGCATCGCGCGCTTACATCGCGTTTTGGCACCGCGGCCCTAAATCAAAGGCACCGCGGTCCTGTCCCAATTTTCTGTCTTGTTCCCATTTCCAATGTCTCGGTTATCAACCGAACATATATAATCTCCTTCTAATTACATCCTTCAATCGACGGAACATTTGACTTAGTGTTACCCTTCAGGCCTTTACATATCGTCACTAATTACTTTAGGATCTTCACGGAACTCCTAGACTGCGCCAGAAGACGAACTCAATATGTAAAGTTTATCTACACAAAACATGTAAATTGGACCTCTATGTGGGAAGATAAAATCATTTCATTCACGGCACACTCAATCAAGCTTAAGATTTGTCAAGTGTCTATCCAAATGGCTTGATTATTATATCTCATCTATATTAGTTAACAACTGGACCATATCGAAGACATGTCCATTGTGTTGGCCAACGACTTAGTCAACCTAATATTTTATGAGTATCTGGGTGTTCTCTCGAATATACATTCAAGGAATGAATTCTAATCTTTGTTCGACTACCACCTTTAATCCACTTCGTAACGTACCCAAAATAAGCCGTGTCTCAACCTATAAGACATATGAGCTTAGGACAGGATCAAAGTACATTACTCCGTGAATAAGGTGTGTATCAACCTCAAGTCTAAGGACTACTATCTCCCACACACCGATGACACTTTTGACATATAACAAACAGCGCATCAGTAGGGTATACCAATACTTCAACAAACATTCATGTGTCCATCACGAGTTGTCATAACTCGTAGCAAGTGATACATATTGCATCCCCTAAGGATATGATGTAGACCACATGTCGACATATCGCATATCATCGATATTTCAATCTCGATGATCATTAGTCGATGTAATTTAAGAGTTACGTTATATCATTAATTCTCACATCATTAATAAACACGTGAACTCTAGGGATGCATTTATGAAATATTATAAACAATCAACTAATAATTCAACAAATACAAATGTCATAATATTAATCATCATTAATATATAAATATGAATGTGTATAAAGTACATTTTGTCCTAATACATATTGTCTCTAGGACATACATATACTTTCAATCTCCCACTTGGCCTAGAGCCAATCACCAACATATCTAATACTCATGTTCTCAAAATGACCATTATGCTAGCTTAATGGTTTAGTAAACGGGTCTGCTAGATTATTGTTTGTGGGAATATAATCTATCTTGATATCTTCAGCTTCCACCATCTCTTGGAGAATGTGGTACTTCCTCGGTACATGTTTGTTCCTGTTTGTTGATCTTGGTTCATTTGCTTGTGCAATCGCACCAGTGTTGTCACAATAAATAACTATTGGACAACTAGCACTCGGAACAACCCCTAGTTCCTTCAGAAACTCAGAAATCAAAACAACTTCCTTAGCAGCTTCCGATCCAAAGAATGTACTGGCCTGAGTCGAGTACGCATGTGCTGCTTGGAACTCTTCCACTCACCGCTTCTTCATTGAAAACAAAGTGTAACGGCATCGAGATTTGAAATCATCAATCGCCTGAAACTAGCATCGGTATACCCGTGGCAACCATTTCAAGAGCTCCATCATAGACTAGAAAATAATCTTTAGTACGCCTTAGTACTGAGAATACTTCGATCGCTTCCAGGTGTTCCTCACCGTGATTCTCCGAACTTGCAAGTCATACTAAGTCAAAGGTTACATCCGGCCTAAGACAGTCACGGCATACATGATCGATCCTATACCGAAGATATGAGATCCTCTTCACGCTCAAGTTCTACTGATGTTAAGACAACCTTCTTTGATAACTTGACGCCTTGACTCATCCAAGACCGCTTTCGAATTCTCCATTGAAAACGTCTAAGCACTTTGTCTATGTAGAATGATTGTGATGACCCAACAATCTATTAGGTCATCTCTATAGATCCTAATTCCTGTAATGTAGTAGCTTCACCTAAATCCTTCATCACGGGCGTCTGACAACCAATCCTTAATCGATCGTGAGGTCTTATTATCTTCCATTATCAATATGTCATCAATATATATAATAATGAAGATAATATCTTCATCCTTGCGTTTGATGTAAACACAAGGATCCTCTTTGCTTCTGACGAAATCAAAAGATTTGATAGCGTTGTCAAAGCAAATGTTCCAACTCCTAGAGGCTTGCTTAAGCCCATAAATGGACTTCTGTAGCATGCACACAACATTTGGTCTGGACTCACATGAAAAACCCTCGGGTTATTTCATATACACTTTCTCAATTAGATTATCATTGAGGAATGCATTTTTGACGTCCATCTGCCAAATGTCATAATCATAGTGTGCAGCTATTGCAAGCAAAATCAGAATAGACTTTATCTTAGCCACCGGTGAAAAAGTTTCATCATAATCCACACCAGGACGCTGAGTGAAACCTTTAGCCACTAGTCTAACTTTATAAGTCTGAATCTTGTCAGATGCATGAATCTTCTTCTTGAAGACTCATTTGCATCCTATGTGTTGACACCCAATTTTGACCCTCCCGTCCAGCCATTAACTATAAAATTACACTAATTTTGTAAAATAATTTTTATGATTTTTTATAATAAACGCAAATAATAAAACATTAAATACAGGCATAAATAATTAATTTAATAATGGCATCGCGTCTTACGTAGAGTTTTAAGCACTTAGAGTCCCGCGCTCGTATTTATTAATTTTAAGTTCTATCAAACGATTCTTAAATAATTTAGCAATGACGTCGTGTCAAGTAGCATAACCGCGTTTATTAATACGCAAGAGAATGTCATAATCATTTGTAATTTAAAATCAATTTTAATCTAATACATGCATTTAATAGCGATTTATAAAAGCTTTAAACAATTCTTAAATATCGACTACAGCTTAGCATTTAAATAATTTAAATAATTCAATTCATTTTAATTTAACTTCGCAATAATGCACAATAATAAGATTTTAAATAATAGCGTTCTAAAGTATTAAGCATTAATCAAATAGCACCCCCGCATGTATTATTATAATAATTTAAATTTAAACTTAGGCTAATAGAACACCTAAATAATTTAAGCACAATTCATTAAATTAATTTATCACTTAATTAACTCCTAATTAAAAGCCTAATTAAAACTACCTAACTAATTAATTACCTAATAATAACTAACCCACCCACTTCTCCTTTTCACCCACTCACACAAATCCCCTACCAAACCCGCAAGCCCACACGCCCATCCCCAAATTAATAACCATCCCACGACCACCCATTTTCCTTTCTCCCTACCCACGCCTCTCAACAAAAAAAGACGAAACAACGAAACCCTAAGCCTTCTCGCCTCCCTCACCCATACGCCCAAATCTCGCCTTCCTTTCGTGATCTTCCCTACCATAAACCAGAATATATCCTTACCATATCCATCACCCGAGTTCTCAATCATTTCTTACCATAACCGTCAATCACACAAAATCGTGAGTAAGTCAATACAAATCAAGACCTATATCTTCCGTAATCACTTTATTTACTTACCAACATTAGAACTCGAGCGAGGCTATATAAGCACAATGCAAGTTGAGCACAATGAGGCGGATAGCATCAAAACAAGGGGCTCGCAGAGAGAGACAAATAGCAGCAAGAGTTCATCGACAGAGATTCAAAACAATCGAGAATCAATAGTTAACCATTCTCGCGAAACCCTTCCTCTTTCCATTGCATTAGCAATCCTCCGAGTGGCTTCGACGACTTGATACGCGCTTCTGCTCGCCGAGAAAGGTAAACTCGACTCACACCTAATCTTAGTCTATCCGCATACCGTGGTTTGCCATCCGCTTTGTGTTGGTTAATTACGTGTTAGTTCATCATATAAGCCATTTAGTTAACTTAATGTTTAATACAAGGTAATGCCTAACCTCGTTAAAATTTCGCTTTAACATATTGAAAATTCATATTGTTTAGACGCCTTTGTAGACATATCGTAAATTGCATAATGTGTATGCCATCTCGGCTTACTTATTAATTTATTATCCCCAAGTGTTCAGCTTTAAATTAACTATGTTATGAGAATTATTCAATTTTATAATCGCCGACAAATACTATATTCTGCTTCAAGCCTTTCATTCGATGAACAATATGAATGTGTTTGTGTACGCTTAGTTTAGCGAATGAATCTCGTAATCAAATGCTATTGAGAAAATAGCTATTAAATATGTCCCATTTAAGTATCAGAAACTTGGTTTAATTGTATACATGTCTAGATTGCTGTGTATTATCTTGTCTTCGCTTCAAGTTCGCTATGTAGATTATCTTATGTGGTTAGGCAGGTGGTATTTAGGTTAGTCTTACTATATCGCCACCGCCCACCGCCAAAGATCTATACAAATGTCTTCGTATTTGGTTAAGTCATATATTCTCTCCAAACTTAATATTTTTATCAAGAATCAGCGGTGCCGTAATCGGCATGCCATCGTTTCGCAGACGCAGCTATTCTCCGCCTTGATATTAACTGCGTTCATAGTAATTCGCCGCCTATATCGCATGTCATATTTCTTGTCTAATTAGGATTATTTTGCATTCATAAAATCCATGCTTGATACGAAGATGATAAAGCAATCGGGATAAAACATACCGCATATAAATGGTTGCTATGATAAAGGTCACATGTAAATCGATTCTCGATCTAATCCTATCTACTTATGTCCGATTTAAGAAACTAACATGATCCTAAAGCATGACCAATACATCGTGGGTTATTTAACCTTTCACCGCATTTCTCTAGAGAATAATAAAGTCCTTTCCTATATGTATGTCATGTGGGCTGCCCATTTGGCCTAGCTTTTATTATTTTCTCTTATTATTTGCTTATTCGTGCAATAACTCTTATTATTTGCTTATTCTTGTAAAGTACCACTGTCACGTGATACGTGCATTTAGATTTTATGATCCCATAACTTTGGGCATTTACTAATCTTTATCTTTCTTTTCTTTTACATGAAACGCATTGAGCAACAAGAGTCTCATGGCGAGACTCATCGTGGCAAATTAGTACCCGCATCTACGTGCATCTCTATCCGCATCTAATTCCAAAGTCGCAAAGTAAAGACATCGCCATTCCTCGAGTCCTTTAAATTATTTTCTACCCCGCCCATTCATTTATTTATTGTAAATTAATTGTTTAACATTACTCTAGTCAATAGAACTAAGTAGAACAATTAAACTCGAATTAATAAATTATCTAGTACTTGGCATTAGTTTAGCTCGCCATATATTGTTTAAGTCTTATCATTTAATATTTCCACTCCTATAATTGTTTAGGTAGCTACGATATATATTACTAAATCCTAGCATAAGAAACCTATTTTATACTAACTTTCTTATTAATATTCATATGTAAGAAATAGTAATAAACCCTTGTATTCTAGGTATACTCCATAAACGTATCTTTGCCATAATCAATATTTTTGCACTATAATCAAAGCATGCAATATATATACCTTATTAAAGTATTTTATGAATAGATATTCTCATCTGAAACTAACCTTGGCTTTTGCAGATAAATCTTACAGCTTTCTTTTATTAAGAACACATCTTTTTTCTTACAAAGATCTTTTCTTAAATACCCTTCAAAACATGCATTTTCTTAGTATAATAATTAACCCTAGGTTTGGCAGGACAACCAAGTTAGCGGATCTGATGTGCCTAACCCTTCCTCTAGATTAATGTTAACCCTTACCTTAATCTCATTAAGTTTAGCAGACTTTAAAATGGAGTTAATGTTTTACTTTAAACTAGTTAAACATTTAGTGTCCTAATTCACCCAAATTAATTGTGGCGACTCAACCCTTAGCATTCTAGCAACCCTTCAAAGATTTAGCATCTTTTGCACTTTTAACCCTTTTAAATTTTAGCATCTTTTACATTTTAGTATCTTTTAGCATTTTATTTTTATTATTTATTTTCTAACATTTTTAAGCAGGCTCGCTATTTTAAAATAAAATAGCCTTTAAGCCTCTTAAACTTTATTAGCATTTTTGTAACATTTTTGCATTTTGAGGTGGTTCGCTATTTTAATAAAATGCCGCATAAAATGGGCGCGATGTAAATGGCGCATCACTGGGAATTTAGGTTCTTAACCATAATGCACTAGGGTTATTATTTGACATTGCTTTTTGCATTAAATTTCATGGTTGTATTTTGTTTATTTTATTTTAATTGCTACACGCCATCGCTTTCCTTAAACCGCATTCCGCTCATATTTCTTCCACTGAAAATTCACACAATCACACATCGCATGCGAGGTGCGCTGGTGCATCAAAAAAATTCTTTCTTCAAAACCCAAAATTAGGAGAGTTGGTAACATACGTGGAGTGCCTTGCCTAACCGGTGGCGCGTAGCCTTCTCACTCGAGTTGTCCGCCGAACTCAAGGCCCGAAAAGCCAAATCTTAGAAACTTAAGATAGAGCTATACCACCCTTATTTTAGTACGCATGCATTTACCTTGTGTGGCCTGGCCTCGCATCGACACCACAATTAGGAAGACACCAAACTTGTCGACGGTTTTGAACCCAACGACCAACCAAAGATATTATGTGTAGCGTGGCAATGATGCATAAATCCAAACCCAATCACGACATGTCAAATTGGGAAAAGTGCACCGTCATTTGGTCGCCATTTCCAACAAAGGCATTATAGTTGGACGACGGACAAATCCATAATCTCGCATAAGTAACGCTTAGGCCTACCGCATAAAGGGTCCCTACGACGTTAGGACTCGCCGAATGTGACAATTTACGTAACATGATTGCTAAATGTTTTTGCAAAATTACGTGCTTTATGCTAACACCGCTTGTTGCATTTTTTAGAAAGATTTATCATCTTCCCAAAGGCTCGCTCAGATTGACTCAACAACGCCTGAGCATCCACACTTTACCAGTGTCCAAGGCAAGAAATGATGATGACCGCTCTGGGGCGTCGAGCTAAATGGTTTGGGAATTATTCCTCAATAAACAGTAACCTTCAAGGAGAATATCACCACAGAAGAATGATTGCACAAATGGCAGAACAAATTGCCGATATGCAGTCGAGATGGAGAGGCTACTGAATCGACCAACCTATCCATTAGCTTGAATACCCCTATGCCGATCAAAGGGTCACTACTTCACAAACCATCCTGCATCAACCTCCACCACCACATATCTCCCAAAACTTCCACAAAGGCCACCACCGAACAAACCGCCCGCCCACCAACCTCAACCCCACCTTCAAACGACCTCCTACTACCCATATACTCCCCGCCGCTACTTCACCATAATCAGCCCTAATCGCCAGCCAACCAATACCCACGCACCACACCCATTACCACTTCAAAGAACAACCTGCATAAATGACGACGCAATGTAAACCCGCCTTTTACCGTCCCTGCTTCACCGCATGGATCATTAAAGACGGAGAGGAAGTCCGAGCCAAAATGGACGCAGGACGTACCAAAGAAATTCATAGTCCGAAAGAAGCGCTTCGGGTACGCGATCGGACAAAGGTCACGGGCGACTAGACTACGAGGATCTTTACGATCCAGACGCGAACCGCCATGGGTACAAGTGCCAAGTTTGAACTATTTGATGGAAAAGGAACCCCGCGCACACCGAGGTCATATCATGCGATGTTAATCGGGTAGGAAGAACCCAATGGCCATTATGAAGTTGTTCATTCGAGCTCGACCGGCGAGGCACTAGATTGGTATACCACCAAGATCCGCGAAATGGCATACCGAACGACGCCCAAGATTTTGCGAGTTCAGTTCAACACGTAAACCGTCAGGATGTTCTATTTAATGAAGTCGAGAAGACTACGTAAACATTCGCAGAATACGCCATGAGGCGCGCTCAGAGGCAATGAAGTGCAACCACCCACGCGGAGATGAGATGACCACATTATTTGTACAATCTGAAGGATGCAACCTACTATGAAATGGACGATAAGCGCCATCGCGGAATTTCATGGAAGTTATTAGAATGGGCGACTTCAGGTTAAGGTATTAAACCGTAGATTACAACCGGGCAAAGATTACAGCAACTAATAAGGCGATTCACTGTGGCACTGGGAGTACTTCACAGAGGAAGAAAGAGACGCTTCTTCCATGTTTGTACAAGAACGCAAACCCAAGCATTTATGACATACCAAACCCATCATACTACCACAACTACCACACACACTTATATATAACACTTCACAAGCACCCGCTTATCTCCGCCCGCATAGATCCACCCATCAAGCCCGCCAATGTATCAGAGCACCCAATGCACTGCAGAGCAAATAAGAATTTTGAAGGAAAACCACCCAAAGTTCGCACTCCACTACCAACCCATACCTCAAATATATGAAGGTCATGAGCGGTGCCTAATCCAACCGATTCCGCGAAGGATCCCCGACCCTATCCCAAGACGGTATGATGAGAAATGTTACCGCGCAGATCACCCAATAGCCCAGTGACATGACATCGGCGTCGCTACCCTCGTGATGTAATCGAGGCAATCGATCGCAGGCGGCATCAACGAAATGATCCTCGCCCCAAATGCGCATTTATAACCTCACAAACCACGCCACGCCAACGCACCGATAACCTTAGATGAGGAATACACTTCGCCTATGCCCATTCCGCCTCGACCGGCCATTTATCCGAGCACGCACACGCAGAGGCCGTAAGAGGAGATAGCAGAAGATGAAGACTCACCATCCACGGCGCAGCATGGCGCATATTGATTGATTTGCACTCGCCTCGTCCGCCAGAGTCTGGATAGGAAAAACGATTTATTTTAGCGTAATAATTTATAAACTCATATTTAAGCTTTAATAATGTTTTCTTCGCTTACCAGAATGAACTACGCTTGACCGATTCCTTAGGATACGCAGCGCCGCCGCTTCTGGCCCCACATCTAGAAATTTTAATTTTTCAATATTCGCCAGAATGAACTACGCTCGACCGATTCCTCTGGGATACGAGCGCCTAAATCGCTTTGGCCACACCATTAGGAAACTTTCCTTTGCTTTAAAATGACAAGAATACACATAGCCTACAAGAACTACATTGAGACCCATTTTAGGCCGCACTCTTTTCAAAATCGGGACAAGCAGAAACTGCATGGGTCAGTAAGTCCAAATGCTGTGCACGCAGATATCAATGAACAAGGCAATAAGTCAAATACAAATCGACTTCCAAAACTCACAAAATTTTCTGAGCGCAGTCTTTTCATATTAATGTAAGCAAGAAATGCAAGAGCCAAGAAAATACGGCAAGAAGTTTCTTCGCAAGAAGAAACAGCAGAGGCAGAAGATATGACAAAAAAAAAAAAAAAAAAAAAAATCTCAAAATTCAAAGTCCGCATCAGAAGCAGCAGCAGCAGAAAGGGGCATCAACAATCGGCAATCAAAGTTCAGAGTTCCGCAACAAAACCTAGCACAATCCCTGCATAAAGTCAAACTTGAACCAACAGATCGCATACAACAAAGGCATCATAACACCACAACAAAGCAAGGACAACATCTCGCATTCGCCAGCATATCGTGACTTACATCTCTATCCATAAAATTGCACTTCTCATATATTTATCATTTTGTTTAAACGCATACACTAACGCTTTCAAGCTTAGCTGCGAGCATTTATTCTGCTGCGAAAGCAAAGAATACGCCCGTGCAACGACGTTATCAAAGACAACAAGTCTACGCAACGACGCCAAAGAAAGAACATCGCCCGCATAACGACGTGATCAACAAGTCCACGCAACGACGCCAAGAAAGAACATCGCCCAAACAACGACGTGATCAAGAAGTCCACGCAACGACGCCAAGAAAGAACATCGCCCAAACAACGACGTAATCAAGAAGTCCACGCAACGACACCAAAGAAGAACACGCCCGCATAACGACGTAATCAAGAAGTCTACGCAACGACGCCAGCAAAGAACACGCCCGCATAACGACGTAATCAAGAAGTCTACGCAACGACGCCAAAGAAAGAACATCGCCCGCATAATGACGTAATCGCAAGAAGTCCATGCAACGACGCCGCAAAGAACACGCCCGCATAACGACGTAATCAAGAAGTCCACGCAACGACGCCAGCAAAGAACACGCCCAAACAACGACGTAATCGCGAAGTCCACGCAACGACGCCAAAGAAGAACACATCCGCATAACGACGTAATCGCAAGTCCACGCAACGACGCCAAAGAAGAACACGCCCAAACAACGACGTAATCGAAGTCCACGCAACGACGCCAAGAAGAATACGCCCGCATAATGACGCGACAAGACAAAGAAGTCTACGCAACGACGCCAGAAGAACACGCCCACCAACGACGTTATCGACAAAGAAGTCCGAAACGACGCCATCATCAAGATATCGCATCTACACAGGACGACTTTCTCGTTTCTCAAAATTGCATTTTTTCTCATTCATGCTTTATTATTCGCCTTAACGCTTATGCACTCACTCTTTCGAGCTTTAGTATACAGGACACCGCAGCAAGTGACAACATACCCGCTGCTCACAATCGCAACACGATGCAAGGACGAAAAATCGAGCATTCGCACATCGCATCAACACAACAGTGCATCGCTTGCAGATAACCTTTTCTATTCACGCTACATTGTTTTTAAAAATCATTTTGCCTTAACGCTATGCACTAACCGCTTGTTCAAGTCTTAGTACGCAGGAGCAGGAGCACAACGTGAATTTTCTTACAAATAACCGGCAACTGTCGTGGCCAACCTTCCCACGATCGCGTAAGCGCCGCTGGCCCACTCGCCCACATCACCGCAGTAACCCAAAGACCACAAGCCATAGCAAAGACACCTGTGTTCAAGCCGCTTATTTTCTTTTACTTTGACCATAACCCAAAGGTCATCATAACTCGACATCGACCTTTTAAGTCCGCTTAGCCCGCTCAGACCAGTTGTCGCCATAACTCGACATCCGGGATTTTCAGTCCGCCTTTAGCCCGCCGGTATTTTGACCATGGTAACCCAAAGGTCGCCATAACTCGACATCGACAGATTTTGATTTTTTCATACACTTGTTTATCCGCCCAACATTTTGCAATTTCAAGATCGAGACAAAATTGGCATGAGTCAACGCTTTGTCCAAGATTCTTCCATCATCTCCATACAAAGAGGACATCCGTTGACACCCAATTTTGACCCTCCCGCCCACCATTAACTATAAAATTACACTAATTTTGTAAAATAATTTTTATGATTTTTTATAATAAAATGCAGCGAATAAAACATTAAATACAGGCATAAATAATTAATTTAATAATGGCATCGCGTCTTACGTAGAGTTTTAAGCACTTAGAGTCCCGCGCTCGTATTTATTAATTTTAAGTTCTATCAAACGATTCTTAAATAATTTAGCAATGACGCCGTGTCAAGTAGCATAACCGCTTATTAATACGCAAGAGAGAATTTCATAATCATTTGTAATTTAAAATCAATTTTAATCTAATACATGCATTTAATAGCGCGATTTATAAAAGCTTTAAACAATTCTTAAATATCGTACTACGCTAGCATTTAAATAATTTAAATAATTCAATTCATTTTAATTTAACTTCGCAATAATGCACAATAATAAGATTTTAAATAATAGCCAAGGTTTCTAAAGTATTAAGCATTAATCAAATAGCACCCGCATGTATTATTATAATAATTTAAATTTAAACTTAGGCTAATAAAACACCTAAATAATTTAAGCACAATTCATTAAATTAATTTATCACTTAATTAACTCCTAATTAAAAGCCTAATTAAAACTACCTAACTAATTAATTACCTAATAATAACTAACCCACCCACTTCTCCTTTTCACTCGCACCACACAAATCCCTACCAAACCCGCAAGCCCACACGCCCATCCCCTAAATTAATAACCATCCCACGACCACCCATTTTCCTTTCTCCTACCCGCGCTCTCAACAAAAAAAGACGTAAACAACGAAACCCTAAGCCTTCTCGCCGCCTCACCCATACGCCCAAATCTCGCCTTTCTTGATCTTCCCTACCATAAACCAGAATATATCCTTACCATATCCATCACCCGAAGTTCCTCAATCATTTCCTTTACCATAACCGTCAATCACACAAAATCGTGAGCAAGTCAATACAAATCAAGACCTATATCTTCCAGAATCACCTTTATTTACTTACCAACATTAGAACTCGAGTAGGCTATATAAGCATGCAAGTTGAGCACAATGAGGCGGATAGCATCAAACAAGTGGGGCTCGGGCAGAGAGTGAGACAAATAGCAGCAAAGAGTTCATCGACAGAGATTCGTAAAACAATCGAGAATCAATAGTTAACCATTCTCGCGAAACCCTTCCTCTTTCCATTGCATTAGCAATCCTCCGAGTGGCTTCGACGACTTGATACGCTTCTGTCACACGAGAAGGTAAACTTGACTCACACCTAATCTTAGTCTATCCGCATACCGTGGTTTGCCATCCGCTTGTGTTGGTTAATTACGTGTTAGTTCGGGCCATATAAGCCATTTAGTTAACTTAATGTTTAATACAAGGTAATGCCTAACCTCGTTAAAATTTCGCTTTAACATATTGAAAATTCATATTGTTCAGACGCTTTGTAGACATATCGAAATTGCATAATGTGTATGCCATCTCACGCTTACTTATTAATTTATTATCCCCTAAGTGTTCGGTTTAAATTAACTATGTTATGAGAATTATTCAATTTTATAATCTTCGATAAATACTATATTCTGCTTCAAGCCTTTCTATTCGATTAACAATATGAATGTGTTTGTGTATGCTTAGTTTAGCGTAATGAATCCTCGGTAATCAAATGCTATTGAGAAAATAGCTATTAAATATGTCCCATTTAAGCATCAGTAAACTTGGTTTAATTGTATACATGTCTAGATTGCTTGTGTATTATCTTGTCTTCGCTTCAAGTTTGGCTATGTAGGATTATCTTATAAGTGGTTAGCAGTGGTATTTAGGTTAGTCTTACTATATTGCCACCGCCCACCGCCAAAGATCTATACAAATGTCTTGGTATTTGGTTAAGTCATATATTCTCTCCAAACTTAATATTTTTATCAAGAATTGGTGGTGCCGTAATGGCATGCCATCGTTTCGCAGACGCACCCTATTCCTCCGCCTTGATATTAACTGCTTCTTTAGTGTAATCGCCGCCTATATCGCATGTCATATTTCTTGTCTAATTAGGATTATTTTGCATTCATAAAATCCATGCTTGATATGAAGATGTATAGCCAATTGGGATAAAACATACTCGCATATAAATGGTTGCTATGATAAAGGTCACATGTAAATCGATTCGATCTAATCCTATCTACTTAAGTGTCCGATTTAAGAAACTAACACGTGATCCTAAAGCATGACCAATACATCGTGGGTTATTTAACCTTTCAGCATTTCTCTTAGAGAATAATAAAGTCCTTTCCTATATGTATGTTTGGCGGGGCTAAGCCCATTTGGCCTAGCTCTTATTATTTTCTCTTATTATTTGCTTATTAGCAATAACTCTTATTATTTGCTTATTCTTGTAGCGATACTGTCACGATATGTGCATTTAGATTTTATGATCCCATAACTTTGGGCATTTACTAATCTTTATCTTTCTTTTCTTTTTACATGAAACGCATTGGAGCAACAAGAGTCTCATGGCGAGACTCATCGTGGCAAATTAGTACCCGCATCTATGTGCATCTCTCTATCCGCATCGGAATTCCAAAGCCGCAGGCGAAAGACATCGCCATTCCTCGAGTCCTTTAAATTATTTTCTACCCCGCCCCCCATTCATTTATTTATTGTAAATTAATTGTTTAACATTACTCTAGTCAATAGAACAGTTAGAACAATTAAACCTGGAATTAATAAATTATCTAGTAGCTTGGCATTAGTTTAGCTCGCCATACATTGTTTAAGTCTTATCATTTAATATTTCCACTCCTATAATTGTTTAGGTAGCTACGATATATATTACTAAATCCTAGCATAAGAAACCTATTTTATACTAACTTTCTTATTAATATTCATATAGAAGAAATAGTAATAAACCCCTTGTATTCTAGGTATACTCCATAAACGTATCTTTTGCCATAATCAATATTTTTGCACTATAATCAGGCTATGCAATATATATACCTTATTAAAGTATTTTATGAATAGATATTCTCATCTGAAACTAACCTTGGCTTTTGCAGATAAATCTTACAGCTTTCTTTTATTAAGAACACATCTTTTTTCTTACAAAGATCTTTTCTTAAATACCCTTCAAAACATGCATTTTCTTAGTATAATAATTAACCCTAGGTTTGGCAGGACAACCGCAAGTTAGCGGATCTTAGAGGGTGCCTAACCCCTTCCTCTAGATTAATAAAGAACCCTACCTAATCTCATTAAGTTTAGCGGACTTTAAAATGGAGTTAATGTTTTACTTTAAACTAGTTAAACATTTAGGTGTCCTAATTCACCCAAATTAATTAGGTGGCGACTCGCGAACCCTTAGCATTCTAGCAACCCTTCAGCATTTATCATCTTTTGCACTTTTAACCCTTTTTAAATTTTAGCATCTTTTTACATTTTAGTATCTTTTTAGCATTTTATTTTTATTATTTATTTTCTAACATTTTTTTAAGCAGGGCTCGCTATTTTAAAATAAAAATAGCCTTTAAGCCTCTTAAACTTTATTAGCATTTTTGTAACATTTTTGCATTTTGAGCAGGGTTCACTATTTTAAAATAAAAATGCCGCGGCCGAAAATGGGCGCGACACTATGGGTTTAACCCCATTTGACAAATCAACCAAGTTCCACACTTGATTGATATACATAGATTCCATTTCGGATTTCATGGCTTTTTGCCATCTCTTCGAATCAATGTCTAGCATTGCTTCGTTATAGGTTCTAGGCTCGTCATCATCTGGAATATCTAGCTCATTTTGTGTTTCCACAAGTAGATTTAGTCTTTCCGGAGGACGATGAGTTCTAGTAGACCTACGGAGTTGATTGTCTTGCAGCTCGCCATGGTATGTTCTCGACCGTGACTAGTTCTTGCTACCGGTCGATCCTCCAACATTAGAGCTTTCAGGAATATCATTTTCATGTCTTTCCTGAATGGGAGGAAATGCAACTAGTGCACTTGCTCCCAAGGTCTGTGCCGGAAGATCTTGCATTCCTGAATTACTCCTCGTAACACTCCCACTAGCCAAAGGGGTACCCTAAATACCCAATCATCGCCAAAAGCTCCCCACTGAATTCTTGCCTTCATCATCGGGCAAGGATTCAACCTTTATATTACCTTGTTCTTGAATTTCTTCAAGTTCTATCTCCGTTCAACTCTCATCCTTGTAGACATATTCATCTTCAAGAAAAGTTGCGTTCCTAGAAATAAATATCTTCTATTCTCCAGGAAGATAGAAATAGTATCCCTTAGTTTCCTTTGGATACCTTATAAAGTAACATTTCTCACTTTTAGACTTCAACATATCAATGATCAGCTTCTTGACATATGCAGGACACCCCCAGGGCCTCATGTGTCTAAGTGATGGCTTCTTGCCACACCATACCTCATATGGTGTCTTTCAACTGATTTAGAAGAAACTCTATTCAGAACATATATCGAGGTTAATATAGCGTATCCCCAAAGGTATGTTGGAAGAGCTGAAAAGCTCATCATGGAACGAACCATGTCAATCAAGGTTCGGTTTCTACTCTCGGCAACACCATTCATCTGTGGTGTTCCAGGAGGTGTCCATTCGGAATGGACTCCATGAAGCTTTAAGTAGTCAAGAAATTCTTTACTCAAGTATTCACCCCCACGATCAGATCAGAGAGTCTTGATACTCTTTGAGAGTTGTTTCTCAGCTTCACACTTAAACTCCTTAAACTTCCCGAAGGCCTCGGATTTGTGTCTCATAAGATACACATATCCATACCTTGATAAGTCGTCTGTGAAAGTAATGAAGTAAGAGAAACTTTTTCTAGCTTGAGTCGAAAATGGTCCACATACGTCCGTATGTACCAACTCAAGCACCTCTTTGGCACGATCGCCTTTCCAGAAAGAGGTTTAATGATCATCTTACCCTTCAATCAGGATTCACAGTTACCATAAGATTGTAAGTCAAATGGTTCAAGGTAATTTAATTTCCTCAACCGTTCTATCCTCGTTTGATTGACATGACCAAGTCTGCAATGCCACAAGTAGGTAGAATTTCTTTCATTTAACTTAGCTATTTTATTTTGTACATTGAAAATTTCCCTACGGCAGTTTAATGTATACAATTCATTCACAAGAGGCGCAATTCCATACACAACATTATCAAAAGCCAAAATCATATTGACATCATTAATGCTTGAGGAAAAGCCCTCAGTATCAAGTACAGGAATGGAAATAATGTTCCTTGTCAAAGAATGAACATAATAACAATTGTTTAACATTAAAATTTTGCCGGAAGGTAAATCTAGTCTATAAGTTCTCACGCGCTCAGCACCGACAGGTGCTCCATTTCCGACGCGCAGGTCCACCTCTCGAGGCCCGATCTTCCTGCTATCAGTTAGCCCCTGCACATTTGTACAAATGTGTGAGCTACAAGCGGTATCAAGTACCCATGAATGAAAATCATTTATAGATAGATTAATTTCAATTACAAACATACCTTTCCCAGTAGAGGCTGAAGCACCTGGTGCCATTCCTTCGCCTGGAGCAGTACAATCCTTTCTCCAATGCCCCTTCCTGTTGCAATTCATGCAAACATCCAATGCCGACAGTTTCTTCTTCTTCTTCTTTGCCCCCTCCCTTGGGCTTCATTGCTGCTGCCGGAACAACAACTTTGCCCTTCCCCTTCTGTTGTCCCTTACCTTTCGGTTTGGGGTGACCACATGAGCCAACCATCAGAATAGGTTTGCTCTTGGAGGTCGAAGATTCAAAAGTTTTCAGCATATTATGTAACTCCGACAATATTGCTTTAGTTCCTTTCATATTATAATTAACAATGAAACTCTCAAACGACCTAGGAAGTGAGTGCACGATGAGGGTGGTGGAGACTCTGTCATGAAACTTTATGTCGATAGATGTCAATCTCTCAATCAACTCAATCATTCTCAACACATGAGGAGACACTTGGCCCCCTTCATTTAGCTTACACTTGAAAAGTTTTATGAGCAGGTCATACTCCATTGTCTGAGACTGTGAATCGTAGAGACTCCTCAAATGTGCTAACATTTCATTGGGCCTCATGTGCTTATGCTATCTTTGCAATGGTTGTGACATAGAAGACAACATCAAATATTGAGCTGAAGTGGCATCATGAAAATATTTCTCGTAAGCAACCTTATCGAAGGTGGCATACTCAGCAGAGTCCTCCGCAGGAGCTGTAGGGAATACCTTATTCAATGTATATTCAATATTTTCTTGTCTCAGGATAATTCGTACATTCCTGAGCCAGTCTATGAAATTGGGTCCAGTAAGTCTGTTGGACTCCATAAGCATTTTCAACGAAAAACTCGACATTCTGAAGATCTGAAGATATAGATAGAACAGAAAAATGCAATCAAAATTCATTCTCCTAATTTATACATATTCTTTATATGCTAATTTAACATGACCTTTTGTTTAATTAGCTCCCACTATTTTGCATACTTCTACGACCCCAAGGTAGAATACAGACCTAAATCATTTTAAGGTCATAATGGGCCAAGATCCAAACATATGTTATATCCACGTTTGCTTTGACTGATAACTTCAATAGCACACTTTGGTAGGTCCTCAACCAATTGTAAAGCATCTCTACAACTCTTGATTTGATTAAATATCTTTTATTTTAATCTTGCGTCTTTAGACTAGTCCGACACTTTGTCGCCAAGATTCATCCAAACAAGTCAACCCCATTACACGACTGCGTTTAAATGCCTAAGTAAATTTAGCCTTTGTAAGCAAACACTTTGGTGTAAATACCTACAAAAGTTTATTATCTACTTTTATTTTAACACACCTATGAAAGGGCCTTAGTCCTCGTAGACTTAGAGCAAATGTTTTGGCATAAATACTCGTATCGCCGAAGAAGATTTAGCACCCTAACAATTATAATGGACGACGCGTCATAATTAGACTTGTATTTAATGTTTCGGGAACATTATTCAGTTTTCGGGGATTTATTCAAGATCAACAATCAAGTCATACATCATATGACATCCTATCATGCAATTTCTAAACACAATTAGATGGAAAACCATCAAACCCAATAGAATTTCGTAAACTTTCAATATTTACAGTTGAGTCCCTTAAGAATTTAAAAGTTCAATTCTGAACCCCTATAAATTCAGAAAATACAATTTCAAACCTAAGAAAATATTTTCAAGTTTCTAGGACCTGTTTGCAATTTCCAGAACTTAAAACCAATTTTCAAAAATCTTCTTTAATACAAATTTGCCCGAAAGGACCAAATCTGTCCAATTTTAAAACTTATATTCAGAAAATGAAATCTTTAAAACTTCAGATTCAGAATCTGAAACTTTTTTGTTTCTGATTTTAGATTTTTTTTATTCACCGTCGTCGGCACCGCTGTCCCAATAGGCGGCACCGCGGTCCTCAGAGGCAGTGAGTCACTGGATCTACAAAACTAATTAGCACCGCTGCCCTAATGGTGGCACCGCAGCTCGTAAGCAGAGCAGATTCAGAATTAGCCGCTTGCATCGCGGTGCCTCGATGGCAGTAAGTCCGAAAAATTAATTTTAAGCTTTCTGGATGAACAACACCGCGGTACTCTTAAACAGAATCGCGGTGCCTCTGGCGTCATCTGGGTAGCACCTCGACATTCCATCGTGGAACCCCGGCGCCGCCACAAAAACCCTAGCAGCACCGCGGTGCTCCATTGTGGAACCGCGTTGCCTACCCTCCAGAATCACAAGATCTGAAATTTCCGAACCCCTAAAACTGGTTTAGGGCCAGATCTTTCAGATATATCACTTGTATCAACATTACCATTAAAATAATACGTTCATCGACCATCAAATCTAATTTTCTTCTCGTTCTTCGTTTCAATGCATCATGCTTTGAGCCGAATAACGCATATCAACTTAGAAGAGTTATTTATTGGATTGACTTCCTCGAATACATAGTTGTTTTAACAGATCTGGGCACAAGAACTATGTGTTCTGAAGATTTAGGATTTTAAGGCCTTTAAACAACATAAAATAGATCTAAACAAATTCTAACCCATATTATCATTAATATTCATCATATAAACACACAAAACAACCCATGCTCTGATACCACTATAGGCGTTTTAGTCGGGGTTCGTACACGCAGCGGAATTTGAAAATTTATGTTTCAACCCCGACTTTCAATCAAACTGTAGTATGTATATATGATGTAAAATAAACACAAAGTATAATATAATACTTCGATAGAAGACTTATATTTTGTAGATAACAATCCGCGAAATCTGCGGCTTTGTGTAGTCCGAGAGTGCACACGCAAACGTCCCTCGATTTGCAAGTTCTGGAAAAAAACTTGATGTAATTTTCTAAGTCTATAATGCTAGGAATTCCGACAGAGCTTTAGAAGAGATTTGTCTCTTGCAATTGGTATATTAAAATGGGAAGGGGAAGCCCTCTATTTATAGTTGAGAAATGACTACTTAGGGTTTCCCATGGGCCAGCCCATTAAACAAGTCAAGAAATCGCTGCCGATCGCAGAACGCGCCACCATCATGCGGCTACACGTGTTTTGGTACCGCGACCCTAAATCAAAGGCACCGCGGTACTGTCCTAATTTTCTGTCTTGTTCCCATTTCCAATGTCCCGGTTATCAACCGAACATATATAATCCTAATTACATCATTCAATCGACGAAACATTTGACTTAGTGTTACCCTTCAGGCCTTTACATATCGTTACTAATTACATTAGGATCTTCACGGAACTCCTAGACTGCGTCGGAAGACGAACCCAATATGTAAAGTTTAGCTACACAAAACATGTAAACTGAACCTCTATGTGGAAAGATAAAATCCTTTCATTCACGAAACACTCAATCAAGCTTAGGATTTGTTAAGTGTCTATCCAAATGACTTGATTATTATATCTCATCTATATTAGTTGACAACAGGACCATATCGAAGACATGTCCATTGCGTTGGCCAACGACTTAGTCAACCTAATATCTTATGAGAATCTGAGTGTTCTCTCGAATATATATTCAAGGAATGAATTCTAATCTTGGTTAGACTATCACCTTTAATCCACTTCGTAACGTACCCAAAATAAGTCGCGTCTCAACCTATAAGACATATGAGCTTAGGACAAGATCAAAGTACATTACTCCGTGAATAAGTGCAGATTCACACGACCCGACTCGTGGATCGTGCCTTACCCCGCACCCTAGTGATACAAACATCGAGAAAATCAATGAAAATAAAAACTTAAGCATGAATCAAGACATAAAATAAGCAATAGGCTAACCAAAACGGTTACCTTCACGAATATATATAAAAATTGAACAGCTTAAATCCTTACAAACCCTACCCACAACAAGATTACTGCACTCTCTAAGAATGTAACCACAACTACGACGACAGGCTCGCCATACCCCGAATGTACAAGAACCTACAATGACAGGACTATACCAAAGATAAGCCTCGAGAAACGGAGCTTCCTAAACGCCGAATCGTGATCCTCATGAGCGAGGATCAACAATCGCGTACTCTACCTGCAGATTGAACGCACTTCGGGCGAGGTCGATAACAGTACCAAGTATGTGAAATCAAAATATCAGAAATGAAATCATAATAGTCTATATAAAATGTACATATATGATAACCAATTTACGATACACAATATGTAAGCAAATATGTCAAGTCGTGACTCACGCCTTAAAGTCATCACTCAAATATAACCACGGGTCTCATGCCCACAATATCAATCATGCCTGTGGAATTCTTCCTCACCGCCATCCATGATATAAAAGCACCAAGGAATACACTCAACACCGTGTCCCACTGTGTCATAATAAAACCGCACGGGTAAGTACGGGCGCATAACCGACTACTAAAACCCACCGTACCAACAATGCTATAAGATCAGATTACGAGGTCTTTCTGCACCGCGCCACATGATCGGCCGCCACTCGCCTCTCGATCAATGCGCGTCTAACTCGAACTTACCGCACCCGCGATAGGCCACACATAGCCCGCATGAGGTATTCTCGTGACGGGGTAGCTAACCCGCAGATCCTCCCCGACCCGGTCCGCATAGTCCTATGGACCGCATAAGGTATAATACTCGTGACGGCCAGAATACACCCGGAGTGATCATCCTGCCCCGAACTCCCGCAGCCCGCACGGGTCACACTGCACGCATGGGTATTCTCGCATCGAGGTGGCAAGTCCTCGGCATAATAACAAGTCGTGGGTAAGTGGTATAATATCAAGATAACGCTTATCGTTAAACAACATAAGCACAACAAGAAAACCCCTTACACAAACGTCACAAGACACTAACACACGTAAAGATCATAACAAGTTTACTTATTAAACCAACAAGAAAGTATTACAAGGCTATCACAAGCCAACATAGTAAAGTTACTCACACAAAAGTCACACGATACGTAGTATTAAAATAGAGTAACTATCTTTTAAGTAAACTAAAACAATTTCCTTACCATCTTTTTAAATCAATCTTAAGACAAAAGCATGCCTTCCTTTTTAAACAAAGACACTTTTTCCTTTTTAAAGTCAAGTAGCAATATACTTTTTAAACCAAGTGTCTTACTCTTTAAAAACAAGTAACGATACCTTTAAATCAAGTTACTCATTTCCCAAAATCAAGTTGTTTATAAGTCAAGTCTCTTTACTTTCAAAAATCGTGCTCTTAATCTTTCAATCATATCTTTTAAGGAAACCAACTTCCAACCCTTAAAATGTCAAGTTATCATTTTAAATCCAATGATAAAACCATTCTTTTGTTTTCATAAAGTCGTTATAAATAACTTCCCATAAAGCTATTATAACACTGTATGTTTTAAACCAATCAAGGACAACTATTCTTATTTTCAAATCAAGATAACTTTATTCTTTAAAAGACCACACACCCATTACTCATGAGTGAGGTTTTACAACTTTTAACATAATTCAAGTCCTTAATATTTCATAACAAGTCACTTAACTTTGGAATCAAGTCAAGGACACAAAAGGAAAATCAAATTCCTTAAACACACGCGCTTCACCGCACTAAATATATTTCACAAATATCATGCTAGAAAGGATAGGAAGAGGTTCACATACCTCGCGACGATTATCGACAATTAGAAAACGCCCAAAGTACTCTAACCTTGCTCGCTTTTCCACCCATCAAGTAGAATATGCCACTCGTAGCACTTCAACCTATAATGGTCATAAAACGCTTATCAACTTCAAGATCCATTCGTGGAATATTTCTAAGAACAAGGCTCCAAGTTCTACCGAAAATTCGGCAGCACATCCCCCCACGCAAACTCATACATCTCCTCCTCTAACAAGGCCTGCTACCAAGCCAACAATTCCAGTGGGTTACACGCCTAACCTGACGATACAATTCTACTCCACAATAATACTACAAGTTCATCAGAATACGCTTCAATGTAAATACGCTCAATTCTTATCTATAATCATTCTAAATATAGGATACTCAACTATACATTACTACAACATGTAATATCCAATTACAATAGGGGGACAAAGATCATTACCTCGATAAGCTCAAAATTATCCAAGATTATAAGTCGATCCTGAGCAACGTTTAGCTCCAATTCCTTACGCCCAACCCGCTCCAAGCAACCCTTAGAAGTTTCTAAACAACTTCTCTTAACATTTCAACTCCAAAAAGTGAAGAACACTAGGCTTGTTCTTGCCATGCTCTCGCCAAGTGGTACTTTAGTGGCTAGGGTGTGAAATCTTTTCTAACTTTTGGTTAATAATCTTCCTAATACTCTAAGAAGAACACTTTAAGAGTCTAAGAATTTTTGGACAACTTTTGGCCAAGGAAGGCTAAAAACGAGAACAACAACAAGGAGAGGAGGAGAGAATTGCCTTGAAAACTCAAGTGTGGAATGAAGTCTTGTGCTAAAAGGTGGTATTTATAGAGAAACCAAGGGCTATGATTAATGCAAGTGTAAGGTGAGGATGGGTACATGTGTGTGGTAGTTGGCCAACCATTTGGCCACCACAATAATGGGACAAGTGGCTTGCCACTTGTCCCCAATAAAACGCCCAAGCAGGTGTCCATCTCCACCCGCCACACGCCACACGTGGTGACATGTGTCGCCCCACTCGCCCAAAAATATTTCATCTTCCAAAATATCCGCAATGCCAAAAATCCGATAATAAAGTGGGCCCCACAAACCGCAAATTCTCCCGTGGCCCCACGTGACCAATTCCTAAATAAAATTCCATAATTCTCAAATATTCCAAAAGTCCGAATACCAAATTGGGAATCCAATTCCATTTAACGAACATTTTTCCTTCACAAAATCCGAAACTTTTCCGCCAAAAATCACATCTTTTCTTCCTTTCCAATTTAATGTCGATTCTCGCACGCACGCCCTCACATACATACCACGAACTACGGGTGTAACATTCTTCCTTAGAAACATTCGTCCCGAATGTTCCTTCTAAGTCTCCAAGCACACTGCGTTTGTGATAGTCTTCACTACTATACTTACGAAACCAATTATGCCACACCGCCATAATACCCATACGCGCAAAAACTCACATCCAAGCCACAAGAATCATCCCTAAAGCGTATAACAATACTAATAGCTCCACCCATGGTCCAAAAGATACTTTCTTCACATCTATACTTATAAAAGGACACTTCACATCTTCGCTTCTTTTCTTACTTGTCGCATTCTCCTCGCACATTCGAACTCTTCCTCATATACTTACCACATTTCGCTATTGCTTCGCTTCCAAAATCTCGGGTTACTATCTCTAACTTGGTCATCATTAATCGGGAACACTGGAGGATCTCCGATTACTCTTCCAAACATAGCAACATGGAATACCGGACGTCGCTTCTTAAGTCGGACGACAAGCATAACTTATAGGCAACCCGCCTATTCTACTATGATCCAAAAATGCCCAAAGTACCTCGCTAAGTTTCTTCTTTCCAAATTTCACACACCTTCCGGTGGTACCTTCAAGAAGACTCCACCACAACCTCAACTCCAAGTTGTCGACGCGATCGTCCGCACGACTTCGCTGACTCGAGCCGCTAATAACTTCTTCTCGATAAGCTTCACCTTATCCACATCCTGAAACAAGTAGGACCAAACTATTCGAACCTTTGCCGACATCGAACCAATCGATCGACAACCTAGACTTCCGCCCATACAAGGCTTCATAAGGCACCATCCGAATATCGAAATGGTAGCTAGTATAATACTCACTCAACAAGAGGCAAATAATCCTCACAATACCTCGAAATCAAAACACCGCACGTAACCTATCCTCAAATGTCGATAAAACGCTGTTCGTCCGTCGCCCGGTGGTGAATGCACATCGAGACTCACATGAGTTCCTAACCCCGCCGTAAAACCTCTCCAAAAAGAAATAGCCATAACCGGCTCCATCGTCATTATAAAATAAAAGTAGGAACCCTGCACTTTACAACCTTCCCGATATACAACATCTCGCATAACCTCCGCAGTAAACAGTGACTAAAAGACAAGATGGGCTGACCCCATTACTACCATCGGTCGAACGCATCCACAAACTCGCACGATGGTTATCTAAACTGGGCCTAACACCTCGTGACTTATCATCTAGCTGACCACCTCAACCGACTTACCACGCCCGGCCGCGGTCGACTCGCGATATGGCCTCAACCCGACCCACTTCAGACTAAACTTTCGTTCGGTCGGAACAATCTCACTATTCAAGTCATGAGAACCTGGTCTTCTAAGCCCATCTACCCACTTCCCTTTCACACCACTCATGGACTTATCACCTAAAAATACTCCACGATACAATGTACTCGACAACGATCAAACGCATAATCCTTTACTCAAGATGGCCTTTCATCTAAGGTCTCCATGGTTATCTCAGATTCTATGGGTCAAAATTTCCTCGCCCCTGCACTTACCCTTTTCAACTACCCATGTTTTCTAATCCACACCTAACACCATGCTATCCGCACATAGACTCCACACGATCTACCCTAACGACCTAAACAAGTCTCTTAAAGCGTCAAGATATCTCTCAGAACTACCGCCTCACTTTCCCTTTGTCGCTCTAATCAAATCCCGCTCACGGCGATAACTATATGTGGTGATGAACCACCACCGATCCCGAAGGTCGAGTCTCTACATCCGTGCTACCTGCCTGACAAACTCTCACCAAATGGCCTGTTGGCCGCAAGCATACAAACTGTCAAGTAGTACGACACTCCCATAATGGAGTCTATTACAACGACCACAACGAGGTGGGTGACCTCGTCGACTAACACCCCATTCTCCAACAATCAACCCGCAATCGACTTGGTAGGCTAAGTCATCCCACATGTATCCTCTTACCGTAAAAATCGCCAATTCCTCGTGACATAACGGCACTCTATCCTCCATGCTCGCCACTAAAGCAGTGGACATAACGAGCCAATGAGTCAAACTCTATATCGTATTCCCAACCGCCCGCCTGCTCGCCAACATCAAAAATCCATCCGCCGAGCTCTCTCATCCGCGAGGGAAAGCGTGTAGAAAATGCCTCTAAGGTCTTGATCACTTTCCGATCCACAGAATCGCCGAATAAACTCCCGAGATCTTCTCGCCTAGATCCATAGAACTCGGTGGATCAGAACTCAAGAAGTCCCGAAATCTCAACTATCGGATCGGGTGAATCATCGGTATCGGAACCTCCGACTTCGTCGCCTCATTCCTAGCCACAAGCCTAGCTAGTAATCGGGCTATTTCTTGTAACTCATATCCTGGCTTCGGTCGTGAAACCGAGGCTCGTATCGTGGCCTCGTGAGATCGCCGCTCTAAACTCTGCTGGGGCGCCATAAAACTCATCGTCAAGTACTATCTCGTAATGACGCCGTGTTCTCAGAACCTCGTGTTCTACTCGTAGCTCCTCTCACGCCTTGCCCTTTTCGGGCTCGTTGCCTGCGTAGAGGCGTAGCGGGTACATAAGAATACGCTGCAGGAGTCCAACTTATAACATGCCTCTAAGGCACGATCTCAGAGTGAGAAGAATGGAAACCAATCCTAAATATCATGTAGCCTCCTGATTATAGATGTGGTGCACAACACACCGATAATCAAGACTCTACTAGACACGGTCTGTAGACACTTTCCGAGGATTAACTGCTCTGATACCACTTTTGTCACGACCCGACCTCGGGCCCGTGACTGGTGCCTTACCCCGGGCACCCTAGTGATACAAACATCAGAGAAAATCAGCGGAAAATAAAAACTTAAGCATGAATCAAGACATAAAATAAGCAATAGGCTAACCAAAACGGTTACATTCCTGAATATATATAAAAATTGAACAGTTAAATCTCTTACAAACCCTACCCATAACAGTACTACAGACCTCTAAGAATGTAACCACAACTACGACGACAGGTTCTCGCCATACCCCGAATGTACAAGAACCTACAATGACAGGACTATACCAAAGATAAGCCTCGGAGAAACGGAGCTTCCCAAACGCTGAATCGTGATCCATGAGCGAGGATCAACAATCGCGTACCTCTACCGCAGATGAACGCAGCCGGGCGAGGTCAAGACAACAGATACCAAGTATGTGAAATCAAAATATCAGAAATGAAATCATAATAGTCTATATAAAATGTAAGACATATATGATAACCAATTTACGATACACACATGTAAGCAAATATGTCAAGTCGTGACTCACGCCTTAAAGTCATCACTCAAATATAACCACGGGTCTCATGCCCACAATATCAATCACGCCGTGGAATTCCTTCCTCACCGCCTATCCATGATATAAAAGCACCAAGGAATACACTAACACCGTGTCCCACTGTGTCATAATAAAACCGCACGGTAAGTACGAAGCGCATAACCGACTACTAAAACCCACCGCACCAACAATGCTATAAGATCAGATCACGAGGTCTTTCTGCATCGCGCCACGTGATCGGCCGCCACTCGCCTCGTGATCAATGCGCTTCTAATCTCGAACTTACCGCAGACCCGCATAAAGGCCACATAGCCCGCATGAGGTATTCCTCGATCGGGGTAGCTAACCCGGCATCCTCCCGACCCCGAAGTCCGCATAGTCCTATGGACCGCATAAGGTATAATACTCGACGGCAGAACACACCCGAGTGATCATCCCGCCCCGAACTCCCGCAGCCCGCATGGGTCACATGCACCGCATGAGGTATTCTCGCATCGGCGTGGCAAGTCCTCGCATAATAACAGTCGTGGGGTAAGTGGTATAATATCAGCATAACTGCTTATCGTTAAACAACATAAGCACAACAAGAAAACCCCCTTACACAAACGTCACAAGACACTAACACACGTATCATCATAACAAGTTTACTTATTAAACCAACAAGAAAGTATTACAAGGCTATCACAAGCCAACATAGTCAAGTTACTCACACAAAAGTCACACGATACCCGTAGTATTAAAATAGAGTAACTATCTTTTAAGTAAACTAAAACAATTTCCATACCTTCTTTTTAAATCAATCTTAAGACAAAAGCATGCCTTTCTTTTTAAACAAAGACACTTTTTCCTTTTTAAAGTCAAGTAGCAATATACTTTTTAAACCAAGTGTCTTACTCTTTTAAAAACAAGTAACGTATACCTTTAAATCAAGTTACTTCTCCTTTCCCAAAATCAAGTTGTTTATAAGTCAAGTCTCTTTACTTTCAAAAATCAGGCTCTTAATCTTTCAATCATATCTTTTAAGGAAACCAACTTCCAACCCTTAAAATGTCAAGTTATCATTTTAAATCCAATGATAAAACCATTCTTTTGTTTTCATAAAGTCGTTATAAATAACTTGCCATAAAGCTATTATAACACTTTATGTTTTAAACCAACCAAGGACAACTATTCTTATTTTCGAAATCAAGATAACTTTATTCTTTAAAAGACCACACACCCATTACTCATGAGTGAGGTTTTACAACTTTTAACATAATTCAAGTCCTTAATATTTCATAACAAGTCACTTAACTTTGGAATCAAGTCAAGGACACAAAAGGAAAATCAAATTCCTTTAAACACACGTGCGTCTACCGCACTAAATATATTTCACAAATATCATGCTAGAAAGGATAAGAAGAGGTTCACATACCTCGCGACGATTATCGACAATTAGCAAAACGCTCCAAAGTACTCTAACCTTGCTCGCCTTTCCACCCATCAAGTAGAATATGCTACTCGTAGCACTTCAACCTATAATGGTCATAAAACGCTTATCAACTTCTAGATCCCTTCGTGGAATATTTCTAAGAACAAGGCTCCATGTTCTATGGAAAATTCGAAGACCTCCCGCAACCTCATAAATCTCCTCCTCTAACAAGGCACGCTGCGAAGCCAACAATTCGGGGAGGGTTACACGCCTAACCTGACGATACAATTCTACTCCACAATAATACTACAAGTCATCAGAATACATTCAATGTAAATACTGCTTCAATTCTTATCCATAATCATTCTACATATAGTATACTCAACTATACATTACTACAACATGTAATATCCAATTACAATAGGGACAAAGATCATTACCTCGATAAGCCCAAAATTATCCAAGATTATAAGTCGATCCCGAGCAACGTTTAGCTCCATTCCTTACGCCCAACCCGCTCCAAGCAACCCTTAGAAGTTTCTAAACAACTTCTCTTAACATTTCAACTCCAAAAAGTGAAGAACACTAGGCTTGTTCTTGCCACGCCTCGCCAAGGGGTACTTTTGTGGCTAGGTGTGAAATCTTTTCTAACTTTTGGTTAATAATCTTCCTAATACTCTAAGGAAGAACACTTTAAGAGTCTAAGAATTTTTGACAACTTTTGGCCAAGGAAGGCTAAAAACGAGAACAACAACAAGGAGAGGAGGGAGAATTGCTGAAAAACCTGCCGCTGGATGAAGTCTGCAAGCTAAAAGGGTGGGTATTTATAGAGAAACCAAGGGCTATGATTAATGCAAGTGTAAGGTGAGGATGGGTACATGTGTGGGTAGTTGGCCAACCATTTGGCCACCAATAATGGGACAAGTGGCTTGCCACTTGTCCCCAATAAACGCCCGCCAAAGTGTCCATCTCCATTCGCCACGGCCACATGGGGGTGACATGTGTCGCCCCCCACTCGTCCAAAATATTTCATCTTCCGAAAATATCCGCAATGCCAAAAATCCGATAATAAAGTGGGCCCCACAAACCGCAAATTCCTCCCGTGGGCCCCACGTGACCAATTCCGGAAATAAAATTCCATAATTCTCAAATATTCCAAAAAGTCCGAATACCAAATCTGGGAATCCAATTTCATTTAACGAACATTTTTCCTTCACAAAATCCGGAAACTTTTCCGTCAAAAAATCACATCTTTTCTTCCTTTTCAATTTAATGTCGTATTCTCGTACGCACGTCCTCACATACATACCCTGGAACTACGGGGTGTAACAGTATCAACCTCAAGTCTAAGGACTACTATCTCCCACACACTGATAAAATTTTAGACATATAACAAACAACACATCAGTAGGGTATACCAATACTTCAACAAGCATCCATGTGTCTATCATGAGTTGCCATAACTCGTAGCAAGTGAGACATACTACATCCCCTAAGGATATGATGCAGAACACATGTAGACATATCGCATATCATCGATATCCCGATCTCGATGATCATTAGTTGAGGTAATTTAAGAGTTACGTTATATTATTAATTCTCACATCATTAATAAACACGTGAACTCTAGAGATGCATTTATGAAATATTATAAACAATCAACTAATAATTCAACAAATGCAAATGCCATAATATTAATCATCATTAATAAATAAATATGAATGTGTATAAAATATATTTTGTCCTAATACAGATTGTCTCTAGGTGTACATATACTTTCAGAAGATACAACATGTTGAGAGGATAAATTATTAACTATATTATGAAATATGCTCCATATATTTTGTAATATTTAGTGTTGTATAATTATGGTAGATGTAGAATCCTTATTGTATTAAGATTTCACATTGTACACACTATATATATTTGTATTAATGAGAAAGACTCCCTAAGGGAGATTAATACAATTCTACATGGTATCAAGAGTCAATAATCCTTCCCGGCCTAAAACCTAAAATTCGGTCGTCATTCCCTTTCTTTTTCCGGCACCAAACCGCTCGTATACCTCCGTTATACTTCCGATATACACTGATATACAATTGTCCAACCCTTATATTCTACAAACAGACATGTATACACCGATATATTACTGATATACCGCCCAGTTTCCCTCCATGTGATAGTTCTCTATTTTTTTTATAGAGGTAGTCACATTGCTTATTTGTTATTATATGTGGATGACATTGTGCTTACTGCCTCGTCTGATTTGTTGAAAAATGAGATCATTGCATTACTTAAAACCAAATTTGCTATGACTGACTTGGGGAAATTGAATTATTTTTGGGGATATAAGTGACTAGATCTGTCTATACTGTGTTTTTGTGCAAGTATGCAGAGGAGATTGTATACAGGGCTAAAATGGCAAATTGAAAGATCATGTCCACTCCGGTTGATTCTAAATCAAAGCTTAGTGTTGTTGATGGTGATCCAGTGTCCGATCCCACTCTTTATAGGAGCCTTGCAGGTGCACTTCATTATCTTACTTTCACCAGACCTGATATTGCTTATATTGTTCAGTAGGTGTGCTTATTCATGCGTACCCCTAGAGAGCCTCATTTTACTGCTCTTAAACGTATCATTCAATATGTTAAAGGCAAACTTGATTATGGATTGCATCTATACCCCTCAACACTGACCAGATTGTTATCATATACGGATGTTGATTGGACAGGTTGTCCGGACATGCGATACTCCACCTCCGACTATTGTGTGTTTTTAGGGAATAATCTAATTTCTTGGTCTGCCAAGAGGCAAGCCACTCTATCCTGTTCGAGTGCAGAATCAGAGTATAGAGGTGTTGCAAATGTTGTTGCTGAGATCTGTTGGCTTCGAAACCTTCTTTTGGAGCTTCAGTGTCCCTTGCATAAGGCGTTTTTGGTTTACTGTGATAACATATCCGTCATATATTTATCTTATAATCCGGTTCATCATCAACGAACTAAGCATATTGAGATGGATATCTACTTTGTTCGTGAGAAGGTTGCTCTCAGCAATATTAAGGTGTTGCATGTACCATCTTCGTATCAATATGCAAATATCTTCACGAAAGGCCTTCATAAACAACTATTTCTCGACTTTATATCCAGCCTTAATGTCCGACCTCCTCCCGCTCCGACTGAGGGGGTGTATTAACGTATATTATGAAATATGCTTCATATATTTTGTAATATTTAGTGTTATCTAATTATGATAGATATAAGATCCTTATTGTATTATGATTCTACATTGTACACATTATATATATATTTGTATTAATAAAAAAGACTATCAAAGAGAGATTAATACAATTTTACAAAATGATCCTACAAGATATACGTATGAGGGAAAACAAGCATGCACTGGTTGCTAGGTGGCTGAAAAAACATAATTCCTACCCCAACTAGAGAGGAAATAGAATTCATGATAGGAAGTAACTGGGGGTATGGCTGTTTTGTGATTTGTAATGTTTGGTTTAGGTAGATATAGTAGTGTTCTGATATGTTAGGGCAGTTGTCCAGCTATCGATTTTTTTAAAGATCTCACTTAACGTTCACTTTGATAATAAAATTATTTATTTATCAAAAAAAGGAAAAGAAATTAATGAATAATAAGAATATAAAGTATTTTTGAGCCTTAAGCCTCTCAAAAGAGTTAAAACCACAAATGACCAAAGTAAAAGAATTTATGAAAAATTACAAAACTTACTTGTCAATTAACAAAACAAAAATGAAAAATAAAAACGCACTAAACTAATAGTGTTTTTTGGATTTTCCACCAGGTGTTCGATATCCGTATTGGAGCCCAACTATATTCGAATTTACGTCGTGTAGAGCCCATTTCTGGGGAAACGCTCCCTACCAAATATTTTTCTATACCCAAGGCTCGTACCCGAGACATCTGATTAAGAAAGGAACAATCTCATCCACTGCACCACATCATTTGGTGGCTAAACTAATAGTGTTACTCTCAATGACTAAAGAATAATTTTAAAATATGTCTTGTTTCTTGGAATTCTCATGATATTTAAATACACAAAATATATATAGAACGTCAAGAAGAGTGAAGACCTCAAAAGAAAAAATAAAAGAAATAAAATATATTACGTGTTTGTTGTCATGAGCCTTTCTCTAAGAGCTAGTACCACAAGATTTCCAACAAGGACTTTATCACCCCACTTACAAGTCATACCATTGTCTGCGGTGATATGTTCATTTGTCACAACATTCTGAAAACTTATTGGATAGCAATAACCAAGCTCCCGACCTTTGCAATTTTCAACTACACTATCTATCACCCATGTAATCATAATGCTAATATTAGTCCAGCAAAAAATATAACTCGTTGCAATATTATATGAAAATCTATACTCTTGACAGTAGATAGTACCTCGAACATCATAAGGGTTATTGATATCATTCCCACAATTCCAGGATCTGCATTTTTGTAGTCCATTACAGAATATTTAGGAGTCTCATAATTCTTCCACAAACATACACCAATAGAATGAAGTTTCTCAGGAAGTTGTTTAGCCATAACCAGGTTTTCCTGACGCAAGGTAGAACCATTGTTGTTTCTGCTAGCACCTGGCCAGCAAGTTGCAGCCACTCGATTGTCCACGTGAACCACCTCATGGTGCCCATTCTCATCCTTGAAATTTGATACTTCTATGATTGTGAAAGATGCAGATAAAATGATAACCACAATACCAACAATAACTAGTTGAATATTTATTCTAACACTATGCGAAAGTGATCTGGTGTCTTCCTTCTCAATTATCATAGAAAATGTAACCAATGAGCCCTTGTACTCGACTGCTTCTCCTGAAGTCATTACTAGACTTCTATATAATGTATAATTTGGGCAAGAGGCCACTCCAATACCAATAGTGATACGCCACCCAAGCAAAGAGCATGCTAAGGAACTATCTTGTACGACACTAATATCAGAATTGATGTTTCTCCAGTGAACATCAAGCAACCCAGTAACATGTCTCTCCACTCAAAAGCTTTGGCATAATCTAGAGAATATACAGATAATGGAATTATGGAAACAAGGAAAATGAAGCACTCTCGGGTATTGCTAGGCCGTTCCGACCCTACCCGTGCTTTTTGCACCTACAACCACTGCTTCAAAGCTTCGGCGATTTTTCCGGCAACCCATCAGGTTACAACCACCTGGAGTAGTTTCCGGTTGGGTTTGCACAGGACTAAAGTTTTTCGGCAAGGTCAGGCGGTGAATAGTAACTCCGGCAGTGAACATGAATTCTGACAGTGAACAATATTTTCAACAGGGAACATTTCTTCCGTTGTTGAACAGTGGATTTCGGCGGCGAACAAGTTCGATTCACCTAGAGTTGGTACCTCCAGGTGTCCATATTCATTCTTTGTCCTTGGAGTTAAATTTTGCTTGCTTCGCTGTATTAAATCTTGACATTATATTTTTGTCCTTTGTTTTATCTATCCGGTCTATAATAGCCTGACTTACCTCTAGATTCTTGCTAACTGGTGTGTTAGTATTGGTTCCGGTGTGTGTTAGCATTAACCTTTGATTAGTTTTTCACTCTAGTGGCTTTGGTGAATGATGGTAGACTAGGGTCATATTCTTGGTCGGGGATGGAGGTGAGGGTTAGGGGGGTAGGTTGGGTAAGGGAGATGCTAGGCTGAGAATAGGGTCTTGGAACATTGGGACTTTAATGGGAAAGTCCATAGAGCTAGTTAAAATTCTTAAGAAGAGGAGGATTAATATAGCATTTGTCTAGGAGACCAAATGGGTAGGACCTAAGGCTAAGGATGCGGATGGGTATATGTTATGGTTCTCGGGTAAGTCGAGGTATAGAAATGTGGTAGACATTTTAGTAGACAACGAGCTAAGAAATTAGGTGGTAGAGGTGAGGAGGATCAATGATAGGATGATGACGATTAAGTTGATAGTTGGAGGAGCGACTATGAATATTATTAGTGCTTATGCGCCGCAGGCGGGCTTGGACGAGGAGCAGAAGAGATGATTTTGGGAGGATTTGGACGAGCTGGTGGGAGGTATACCACCTATTGAGAAGTTATTTGTAAGGAGGGATTTCAATGGACATATCGGGTCACTTTCGGGGGGCTATGTTGACGTGTATGGAGGCTTTGCCCGCGGGGACGGGAACGGTGGAGGCGTATCACTTTTGGACTTCATTAAAGCTTTTGGGATGGTGATAGCCATTTTGAGGTTCCTGGAGAAGGACGAGCATTTAGTGACTTTTTGTAGTTCGGTGACTAAGATTCGGATAAACTTTTTGATCCTTAGGAAAGTTGATAACAGTCTTCGTAAAGACTGCAAGGTTATTCCGAAAGAGTGTATGACAACCCGACATAAGATTTTAGTGATAAATTTGAAGAACAAGATAGAGAAGAAGAAGAGGGTTGTGGATGATAGAAAAATAATCAAATGGGGGAGTTTGATCTTGACTAGTGTACATGATATGAGAGAGAGATTGATGGCCAGAGAGACTTAGTGTAATAGTGGGGATGCGATCGGTATGTGGGATATGATGACCATTTGCATTCTGGAGGTAGCTAGAGAAGTGATAGGGGCTCGCAGAGTAGCCGTAGTGGGCATCGAGGGGACTGGTGGTGGAATGGTAAAGTTCAAGAGAAGGTGTAAGCAAAGAAAGTGGCGTATGCGAAATTGGTAGAAAGCAAGAATGAGGTGGAGAAATGGACGAATAGGGAATTATATAAGATGGCGAGGAAAGAGGCAAATCTAGCGGTTACGACTGCGAAGACGATGACTTTTGAACGCATATATGTGTAATTAAAGGAAAAAAACAGGGATAAAAGGTTGTACACAGTAGCCAAGGCAAGGGAGAGGAGGACCCGTTACTTGGATCACGTAAGGTGCATTAAGGATAAGGACAACAAAGTACTGGTGGAGGACACGCTTATTAGACGGAAGTGACAATATTACTTTCATAAACACTTGAACGAAAAAAGAGATAAAAACATTGTGATGGGAGACCTGGAGCAATCCGGAATGTATCGGGATTTTGGATATTGTAGAAGTATTAAGGGTGTTGTTCGCAAGATGTGCAGAGGATGAGCGACCGGGCCTGATGAGATCCAATTGAATTTTGGAAAAGTGCAGGTAGGGCAGGTTTGGAGTGACTGACTAAGTTGTTTAATATCATTCTTAAGACGACAAGAATGCTCGAAGAATAGAGGTGGAGTACAATGATTCCTTTGTACATTAACAAATGTGAAATCCAGAGTTGCAATAACTATATGGGTATCAAGCTGCTAAGCCACACTATGAAAGTTTGGAAAAAGGCTGTGGAGATGAGGGTGAGAAGGGATGTGTCTATTTCTGAGAACCATTTTGGATTCATGCCGGACATTCGACTACAGAAGCCATTCATCTTATTAGGAGGTTGGTGGATCAGTATAGGGAGAGGAAGAGGTGCCATGGTGTATGTTATTCGCAAATGACATAGTCCTGATTGATGAGACTCACATCGGAGTGAACGCTAATATGAAAGTTTGGAGACAGACTCTGGAGTATAAAGGGTTCAGGCTGAGTAGGACCAAGACAAAATATTTGGAGTGAAAGTTCAGTAACAGGAGCGACCTTGAGACAAGCGTGGAGGTGAGACTTGGTACTCAGGTCATTCAAAAGAAAAGAAGTTTCAAGTATCTCGGGTCCATTATCCAAGGAATGGAGATATTGATGATGATGACGTCTGTTGCGATTTTTCTATATGCTTACGCAAGTGAACGTTATCACAATGTAGTAATAATCCCGATAAGACCAAATATCGTCCACAGAGACTGAATTATCAATTACCGATTAACGAACCTTTGGTTTCTATTCGGTAAACGTTAATGAGTGTTTGTTTCTTATACTAAGAACTACAATTAAACAATAAGAAATAATAAACTAAGGATGATAATAATAGGAGTTTAACCAGTTATGAAGGTAATTAGGGCTTCCAATCTTCTCAACTATCCACTCTATCACTTGTTAATGCAAGACTAATGATTCTTCTCCTTATTAAGATTGCAGGTTAACGGATATGTTCTATATTCCGGTTAGAACATATAAAAACTCAACCTAAATAGAAATTTTCTATATTTCTATGATAAATTCTACCACATAGGAGGATTAAAATCAATAACCTAAATACTACACAGACAATCGTGATACTGTCGTTCAAGATTAAACCTATGTTTAAACACCTATAGCATATTCAAATCTCCATTTTCAGATCTCGATATGAAATCATATAAGTTATGAGAATTAATGGCCAGTTAATTATCATACAATAAACACAAGTTGAATATATCTTAATAGACGAAGAAGAAATCACTAATAATGCATTAAGTTATGAAAGAGTTTCAAGTGATTCGACGGAAAATCCTAATAAAAGAATTAGCTCATAGACATGCTAAGAACTAATTCAATATCCAACATGAACTGAATTAAAGTACAGAAAATAAAAAGAACTTGAATAATAGGCGTCTCTAATTGTCTTCTCTGCATCCGTTCCTTGCCTCCAAAATATGATATGAGATGAGATAATCCCTAAAATATGTTCCCAGGGTTTATATATTGAGAAAAACCTTTCTTGGACCTTTTTACCCTTGAAAAACATCGGATTTTCTCACTTATTTCCGCCGACGGCGCCAATTCCATGGGATGTTAGTGTCGGTCAGGCGCCGCGGCGCCTGGAAGAAGCGTCGCGACGCTTGAGCGCCACGATTCTTCACTCCAAGCTCCTCGTCCCTTCACTCCAAGCGTCGCGGCTCTAATATGAGTCAACCAAAATATATCTGTCTCGATCATGAATACATGCAATATAATTTTCAGACACATTCTATCCACTAATTTTCTATCTAGAATTTCAAGTGAGGTAATCATCAAGCTTGCTTAAGGTTATTAAGACATATGATCACTCAGCCATGATTACTGACTCAAACATGTATTCAATATTAGTTTATGCACAATGAATCATTTCCAACAGTCCATCAGGCCAAATCATAGGTTTGCTAACTTGCTACTCTACCATAATGTAGACACACATGCTTAAAAAATCATTAGGACTTTTATGAGTTGTATTGTTAGGCTTAGACACAGACAGATAAAATGTCATTTGGGCTCAGAGTTACCATAAGAATAGGAACCAACCAAACCATACTTGATATTCCATTACAATTCACCATAATCCCCCATTTTTCGTCTTTTCTTTTCTAGATTGAGAAAATTCACACTTCAAGTCACACTCGCCAAACTTATCTTTTGATGTATATACGCGGGGAGTGTATTTTTCACTCATTCATTATATATATATATATATATATATATATATATATATCTTTGTTCTTCAATTTGATATCACCAAGTCTGCAATACCATTTTACTGGAATTCAACCCCCCAAACTTATATATTTCTATACTTATGGTAATTCAAGGGAATGGAATCATAGTAAAATATTTCAAATAGGCTCAAAGATAGGTGTTGCTCAACAAATAAAGGTTTTATTAAGGCTCAAAAGGGGTGACTAGAGATTAATGTAACAAGGTGGCTTGAAAGGCTCAAACGTTCCAAAGATAGCCTAAATCATTTTTCTAAGCATGCATTATCTAGGATTTCGTCTCAAGTATCAAACAAGCAAGTTCTAGAATTTTTATACCATCTTTCCTCAAACCAAAATTCACTCATGCATAAATCAAGTAATTAAGTACAAGAGAGTCAATAGTCATGAACACGTTTTCATTATTATTAATACTCATAAACAAACTCACAAACTATCCAACTTAAGCACACAAATTTATGCATTTTGTGACTATCAATTACATCCAATTTTATGACAAACGTTCACTCAATCTAATTGGCTATTGTTTTTAACTTGATTCATTGACACAAGATACTAAAACAAAGACACAAATAATAAACAAACAACTAAAACTACTAACACACACACAAAACAATAAGACTCCCCCCAAACCTATTCAACACATTGTCTCCAATGTAAAAAAGTAAAGCAAAGGAACTAAGACTTACAAAAACCTAATAGCGATTCAGAATTGCGGTTGTGGTGGCTCTTTTTAACCCAAAAATCGATTCAGGCATTCTGTCTCTCAGGCACCGCGACCCTTCATCTGGGCGCCGCGGTGCTTCACTGTCGGAAATTAAAGATTATGCTCATTTCCTTCTAGGCGCCGCAGCCCTTCCTCTGGGCGCCGCGAAGCTTTATAAATTTGGAACTCCGATTTGTGCTTCTGATTTCAGCATCTCGCGGTCCTCCTTCACTCTAATTTGGCTCCCAATTTTCCTGACATTAGAAACATAGACCAAGAGATAACAAATCATTAATACTGTTCAAAACAAAACAAAATAAAATAAAACAAAATAAAACAAGTAAAATGTTGGGTTGCCTCCCAATAACGCTGTCTTTAACATCATTTAGCCGGACGCATATATCTTCTTCATTCAAGGGGATAAACTACCCCCACAACATAACCATTTCATAATCCTTTTCTTTCTCCCTGCGCGAAGTTCATAGGGGTTCATTCCCTTGGCATCATCCACCACTTCAATACCTTTATTGTCAGGCTCTTCACCTTGTTTTGATGTCAACCCAAAAACATCAGTACTCTTGAAGCTTTTCTCAGAGATGGCTATTTCAACTATTCCAATGGAAAAACATTCATCACTTTCTCTCTTATCAGTGGTTTCCATGAAGACGTTGAAGATCACTTCTTCCACCTGAACTCGGAGTTTTAATTTTCCTTTCTCAATATCAATGAGTGCTCTCCCTGTGGATAAGAAGGGTCTTCCAAGGATGATGGACACTGCAACATCCTGCTCCATGTCAATACTGATAAAATCAGCTGGGAAGATGAATTTACCCATTTTAACTAGCACGTATTCTATTATACCATATGGATGTTTCAGAGAATGGTATGTCAGCTGCAAAGTCACTGTTGTAGGCTTAGCTTCGCCTACTCCAAGCCTATTAATCACAGAGATAGACATCAGATTTATGCTGGCCCCCAAATCAAACAAGGCCTGATTGCATTTAACATTCCCTATAGTGCAATGTATAGTGAAACTCCCTGGATCTCCCAGCTTCTGGGGAAGTTTATTTTGCAAAATTGCACTGCACTCCTCCGTCAATGCCACTGTCTCATACTCTGTTAGCTTTCTCTTTTTAAAGAGGATATCTTTCATGAATTTGACATCACTAGGCATCTGCTCCAAGGCTTCAACAAAGGGAATGTTGATGTGTAACTTTTTGAACATCTCTAAAAACTTCGAAAACTGTTTATCATGAGAATTATTCTGAAGTCTTTGAGGGTATGGAATTTTTACTTGATATTCTCTTACAACTGCTGGTGGTGCTTCTTTTGATGCAGACTCGTCTTCAGTAACCACTACCCTTTCTGAATCTGATGCTTTCCTGATTTGTCTGCCTTCTCTGCAGGTGGTAGATGTGCTGTTGGTTCGATTAGCTTACCACTTCTTAAGGCGATGGTCTGACACAACTCTCTTAGATTTACAACAGTATTGCTAGAGAGACCCCCTACGCTCTGTTGTTCAACATATTAGCCAGTTGTCCCACTTGTGTCTCCAAATTCCTGATAGATGATCTAGTTTCTGTAATGAACTGGGTCTGAGAATTTGTAAGAGTCAACAAGGCTGCCTGCAATTCATTAGGATCTGCTTGTTGAATCGCGGTTCCGATGCCGAGAAGATGTAGCTTAATTGTTCATTGTTCTTGAAATTGCCTTCGTGGATACCGCTTCAAATCGTGATCGTTGGCCTTGGTCATTTCCCCATGAAAAGTTAGGGTGGTTCCTCCACCCCGAATTATAAGTGTTGGAGAAAAGATTGTTGTAGGGCCTCTAAAATTTCCCACAAAGACACTGCTCCTCGCTCCATAGGAATATTGTTGGGATCCACTGCTGTGCACTTATCAAAAGTATGTGGTCCCCAAAAAAATTCACATCTAGCCTGCGTTTGAACCACATTAGCATTCATATTACTCTGCTGCAATTGCTTTGTCAATGAAGCTACTTGAGCAGTAAGTGCAGTGATAGCGTCTAACTCATGGACCCTGACCACTTTCGGCTGTCACGATCTCATCTCTCATCTGACCACTGATGGTTGTTAGTGACCATGTCTTCTAATAACTCGAGTGCTCCATTGGCACTCTTGCTCATGAATGTCCCCCCTACAGCAGCATCAATTATGGTACGAGTAGTACCACACAACCCGTTGTAAAAGTTGTGGACCAACATACATTGTTCAATTCCATGATGGGGACATTTCCTCTGCAGGTCCTTGAACCTTCCCCAAGCATCATATAGCGATTCTCCATCAAGTTGATAAAAAATATTTAATTCTCCTCTAAGCTTTACTGGTTTTGACGAAGGGAAAAATTTGGCAAGAAACTTCTATGCTAAGTCTTGCGACGTGGTAATGGAGTTCGCCTTCAGCCAGCTCTTGGCTCGATCCCTTAGTGAGATGGGGAAAAGACTCAATCGAATGACATCATCAGTAACACCATTATATTTGAAGGTCGCACATAATTCCAAGAAGTTTGCTAAGTGTATATGGGGATATTCTGACGGCAAGAAACCCCGAATCGAATCAACTGAACCATGTGCAAGATCGCTTGATTTCGAAATTATTTGGTTCCACCGGTAGCCCGATGTATGTACACACCAGAATCGCTTGGTAATACATAGTTCCTTAAGTTCCTCTATGCAGGATGCTGGACTTGTCCAATGGCTGCCGGAACCTCTTCATTCAACCCGTTCTAATTCTATTGATCTTTGGGTTTAGATGGACATATGTGTATGCTCATCTTCTGCTTCGCATAAACGAAGCTCCCTGAAATTGATAAAAAACAAGACAAATAGATCAAGGCAAAATGTGTTCCAAGAAAAAATAAAATAAAATAAAACCAAATTAGAGCTAAAATTAGTTATTTCGATATTGATAAAACTTCAGTCCCCGGCAACGGCGCCAAAAACTTGTTGCGATATTTCTATATACTTACGCAAGTGAACGTATCACACTGTAGTAATAATCCCAGTATGACCGAATATCGTCCACATAGACTGAATTATCAATTACCGATTAACGAACCTTTGGTTTCTATTTGGTAAATGTTAATGAGTGTTTGTTTCTTAAACTAAGAACTACAACTAAACAATAAGCAATAATAAACTAAAGATTATAATACTAGGAGTTTAACCAATTATGAAGGTAATTAGGGCTTTCATTCTCCTCAACTATCCACTTTATCATTTGTTAATGCAAGACTAGTAATTTTTCTCCTTATTAAGATAGCAGGTTAATGAAGATGTTCTATATTCCGATTAGGACATATAAAAACTCAACCTAAATAAAAAATTTCTATATTTCTATGATAAATTCTACCACATAGGAGGATTAAGATCAATAACCTAAATACTACACAGGCAATCGTGATACTGTTGTTTAAGATTAAACCTATGTCTAAACAACTATAGCGTATTCAAATCTCATTTTTCAGATCTTGATATGAAATCATATAAGTTATGAGAATTAATGGCCAGTTAATTATCATGCAATAAACACAAGTTGAATAGATCTTAATAGACGAAGAAGAAATCACTAATAATGCATTAAGTTATGAAAGAGTTTCAAGTGATTTGACGGAAAACGCTAATTATAGAATTAGCTCATAGACATGCTACGAAATAATTCAATATCCAACATGAATTGAATTAAAGTACAGAAAAGAAAAAGAACTTGAATAATAGACGTCTCTAATTGTGTTCTCTGCCTCCGTTCCTTGCCTCCAAATTATGATATGAGATGAGATAATCCATAAAATCTGTTCCTAAGGTTTATATATTGAGAAAAACCCTTCTTGGACCTTTTTACCCTTGAAAAACGTCGGATTTTCTCACTTATTTCCGCCGTAGGCGCCAATTCCATGGGATATTACTGCCGGTCAGGTGCCGCATCGCTTCTTCCAGGTGCCGCAGCTCTTCACTCCAAGTGTCGCGTCCCTTCACTCCAAGCGTCGCGGCTCTAATCCTAGCAACTTCTGCAAATTAGCCTTGTAGACCCCGTGCGCTTGACAGTGTAATGTTATTTAAATTACTTTCCGAGCTTCTCAAGGCTTCTTTGACTTATCACTTGTGATATGCATTTTTGTCCTCAATAACCGCCTATTTCCTTTGAATTCACCTCGAACCTTATGAATCGCTTAAAATCTGAAAACACAACATAACACGCATAATACTGTACAAAACAATCAAAGGACTACAAAAGACTCCCTAAAACACACTCTAAAACATTACTAAAAATAGACTCAACAAACACACCTAAACTTGAACTTTTCTCGTCCTCGAGTAAAGAACTCTAGACACCCTAAAAACAAAAAGACACATACATATACAAAGACTGAATCAAGTCTACCACAATATATCTGCCTACAAGATCATGAATACATGCAATATAATTTTTAGACACATTCTATCCACTACTTTGCTATCTAGAATTTCAAGTCAGGTAATCATCAAACTTGATTAAGTTATTAAGGCATATGATCTGTCACGACCCGACCCCGGGCCCGCGACTGGTGCCCTACCTGGGCATACTTACAAGTAACCATCAGAGAAAGTCAGCGGAACATACATAAAAACACACAACTTAAATCAGTAAAAAGTAAACAACAGGCTAGCCGATAAGGCTGCCTTCCAGGATATATATAAATCGTCAAAAGCAGTTACATCATTTTTCTTTACAAACCGACCCACATACATGACTACAGACCTCTAAGAATTTTGACATAACAACTGTGACGGAACTGGGCCCCGCCATACCCCTGAATGTACAACAGCCGACAATACCAGAGATCTAAACCAAAGATAAGCATCCGGAGTAATGGAGCTTCTCAACAGCTGAACAATGATCCTAAGAGTGAGGATCATCAACCTGTATAACTCTACCTGCGGCATGAACGCAGCCCCCGAGGAAGGGGGTCAGTACAAACTATGTACCAAGTATGTGAAACTGAAAGTACTGAAATGAAATCATCTAGTCTAAAATAAAGCTGGACACATGTATGATGACCAACATAACAGTACACTGTGCCTTACTAATAATGAGAGTAAACAAGAGTATATTTTACTGCATAAAAATAGGAAGCTCATGATCAAATTAGGGCCACCCGCCCGTAGTATCATTAAGCAATCCTACTCCTGGGACTATTTCACCCGCATAGGTCCTGTGGACCCGCAATGGAGCAATTTGCTCCGCATGAGACTATTTCACCCGCATAGGACTATTTCACCTGCATGGGCCCTGTGGACCCGCAATGAGTGCATACGCCGCACTCGCATCATGAGTAGCAAATCCATGGAATAAGTAGTAACCCGGGGGTTTACCCCGCAAGAATAACATAACACTAGCACAACCGGCTATCATACATAACATAAGCACCACCGGCTTATCATAAATATCATAAGCAAGTTAAGAAATCCCCTAACTTCTTATTAGACTTAATTAACATGCACTCTCATTTTATTTAAACTTAAGGCACTATCATGTCACATAAAATCCGGGAGTTTAACCCAAAGTACTATGTACTTCCGTTCCTTTAAAAAAACCCTTTTATATAAAAACCCCAAGATACTAACACCCGTAGTATCAAGGCATGTCTATTTTTCAAATCAAGTTACTACACCTTTAGAAATTCATTTCAAGGCTTTAAAACCAAGTAACTTCTACTTTCACAACCTAGGCAACTCGTGCCTATAAATCAAGTAGACACTCTCTTAACGTTCCATAAAGCCGTTATAACTAACTTCCCATAAAGCCATTATAACTCTTTATGTTTTAGACAATTACATTCTTTTTGAAACCAAGAGACTTATACTTTTAAAACCAAGTATCATATACTTTCAAGATACTTCAAATCTCTTAACTTTAGAAATCAAGTAATCCATATTTTTCAAATCAATTAATCTTTCCATGTAACATCAAGTCACATTACTATTAAAAGCCGAGTTACTTCACTTTTCGAAATCAAGGCAAGGATACCAAAATGAAACCGAATTCATTTTAAACATGTACGTACACCGTACTATACATTTATAAAACTCATGCTCAAGAAGATAGGGAAAGTTCCACATACATCTTCGACTTAAACCACTTGCCAAGTTGAATACGCCGCACATAGAATGTCAACCTATAATGACCATAATACGTCCATCAACTACTAGCTTTCAACGTAGAATATTTCTAAGTATAAGGACTCTTAATTCTACGGATAATCGGGCAGCACTTCCTTTGTTTCTACGTACTTTTCCACCTTTTTCAAGGCTCGAAAATCAATAACCAAAAGCCACATTTAAGGCTCAACAATTCAGCAATTCAAAGGGGATTACACGCCTAACAGGACGTGTAAAATTCTGTCCCACAATTAATATAAAACTATCCAACAACTTTAGCCTGTCTCGACTACATTCAATGCCTCAACAATATCAATTTCCTTTCAATTCCTTTTTTCAATCCAAGTTGTTATTCTAATATGTAATATAGCCGCAATCGATTATAACAACTATAATCCCTTCTTTCTATAACATGCGACGATCGTAACCAATAATTAAATTGAATTACAAACTTAATGACTAACATAAACTTTTCGGACATTAGGCTTCCAATATTCCATAACACTTATCAATCTTCATTATATATATCTCATGATCATCTATCAATTCTTATAATATGTAATCTCTAATTACAATAAGAAGATGAAGATTATTACCTCAAAAGCCCAAATACTATCCAAAACCTCAAGTCGATCTTTAGCAACTTTAGCTCATCTTCTTGACGTTCCAATCCACTCTAAAAAACCCTTAGAAGCTTATGAAGAACTCCTCTTCAAGTTCCAACTCCAACTATGAAAACCCCCTTAGGTTTTCATGTTGCGACTAACGTAAAAAAATAGTTTTTCTGAGATTTTTGTATTGAGATATCCTTATAATACCTCTAGGAACCCTTGGTTTAAGTATTGAGAATTATGATCAACAAACGAAAATCTTTTGTGAATAAAAAGGGCCATTGCCTAGAGGCTAACAAGAGCAAGAACAAGTCTTGAAATATTTTCTAAGTGTTCACTAGTCTTGCACTAGTAAAGGATATATAAGAGAATCTAGGGCTAGGATTAAAACACTTGTGTGGCTTGGATTTGGATGACTAAAATATCAAGGGTCAACTTGCCCACTTGTCTAGCTTGTTCTCGCCCGACATGGGCAATGTGAGGGTGACACGTGTCGCCCTCCGATTTGTCCAAAATATTTCATCTTCCGGAAATTCCAATAAATTCTATAAGTCTCGAATATCAAATTCGGGAACTCAATTCCCATAACTAAACATTTTCCTTCACGAGGCTCGGAATAATTTTCCATAGAAACAAAATAATCTTTCTATCATTTCAACTAAAAAGAAATTCAAAATTTCTCACGTACATTCTCTTACACGTGTCCTGGAACTACGGGGTGTAACATTCTTCCCCCCTTAGAAACATTCATCCCCGAATGTTCTTTCGGAGTTAATCAAATTAGATAGCGACTTAGTCCCACTTTAACTATACCCAAACACAATTAAATATGCCACACATGGCCACATAATAGCACTTAAGAAAAAATACTTCAATCAAAATTGACAAGTAAGGGAAATGAATTTCCTGAAGGTGTAGGGAAATAAGCGAGGATACTTCTTCATCATGTCCTCATCTGCTTCCCAAGTCATCTCCTCCCTATTATCATTCCGCCACAAGACTTTGACGGAAGCCACGTCCTTAGTCCGTCATCGACTGACCTGATCAAGTATCGCTGTAGTACATTCCTCAAACGATAACCCCTCTGTCACTTGGACATCACTAACCGGGAAACTCTGAATGGATCTCCGATACACTCCCATAACATAACAACATGGAAGATCGGATGTACATGCCTCCCAAGCGGATGCATATCTAACTCATAGGCAACCTTGCCTTCTCTGCGGACAATCTGATAAGGCCCATTGTACCTTGGGTTAAGTTTCCCCTTCTTCCCGAACCTCGTCACCCCCTCTATGGGTGATACCTTCGAGAAAACCCAATCTTCAACCTGCAACTCCAAGTGTCGACGTCGATTATCTGCATAAGACTTCTGTCGACTCTGAGCTGCTAACAACCTCTCCTGGATAAGCTTCACCTTATCCACAGCCTGTTGAATCAAGTCTGGGCTAACTAACTAAACCTCGCCAACATCGAATCAACCGATTGGCGACCTATACTTCCGCCCATACCAGGCCTCTCAAGGCGCCATCTGAATACTGGAATGGTAGCTGTCATAATATGTAAACTCAACAAGGGCAAATGATCCCCCCAGCTACCCCAGAAATCAATAACACAGGCCCGCAACCTATCTCGCGGTGCGGATAATACGCCCGCCTGTCCGATGCGAGGGTGAAATGCAACACTAAGACTCACATGTGTCCCTAACCCCTCCTGGAAAAACCTCCAGAAGTTAGCCGTAAACTGGGCTCATCTGTCTGTCATAAATATATGTAGGAACCCCGTGCAGTCTCACAATCTTCCTGATGTAAGGTCTAGCATAATCCTCAGTCGAATAAGTAGTCCTGACCGGAAGAAAAATGGGTTGACCTCGTCGGCCTGTCTACTATGACCCACATGGAGTCGCACTACCTCTGAGTACGATGCAACCTTATAACAAAATATATATTAACCGCCTCCCACTACCAAGTCGGGATCTCCATCGTCGATAAAAGCCCACTGGGCTTCTGGTGCTCAACCTTGACCTGCTGACAATTTGGACATTAAGCAACGAACTCTGCTACGTCCCTCTTCAGGCCATCTTACATACATCTGAGGTCATGATACATCTTAGTCGATCCCGAACAATAAAGTAACGAGCACTGTATGCCTCCCTTAAAACCTGCTGACGAAGTCTTGCAACATTGGGTACGCACCACCTGTCCTCGTACCCTAGCACCCCATCAGGTGCTATCTCATACAGGTTCTTCTCCTCTCGGAGAGCCGTATCTCGATCTCGTACTAAAACTGGATCTTCATAATGTCGCCTCTTCACCTCCTCGACGAAGGAAGACTCGGCAACCTCTCGGATCCAAACTCCATTAACCTCGGAAACAAATAATCAAACCCCTCGGCTCGGTAGCTGATGAATCTCACGGACCATGTCCTGTCTATCTGGCTGTCCATCTGACAGACTACCCATATATTTATGACTAAGAGCATCCGCAACCATATTGGCTTTCCCTGGGTGGTATAGGATATCAACATCACAATTCTTGAGTAACTCTAACCATCGTCCCTGTCTGAAGATATACTGGAGGCTCTTGTGATCTGCATAAATATCCACGTGAACTCCATATGTAATGCCTCCCATAGCTGCTGGGAATTTTAGGCTGTAACCTTATCGTGTTGCATCCGCACACAACCCAGCCAACACTCAAAGTGTTACCATAACAACCTAACCCCCAAGTCCCTCAGGAGGGGTTAGAACTGTAGTCGTAGTCGGCTTATCTCCCAATAACTGGAAGCCTTACACACACTTCCGAAATATTCGGGTATAACCAAAATCTCAATTATGGTTCCTGCATCCTCTCCTGGGTGTTGTCACACCCCACTTGGTTACTATGATTAGATTCACTTCCTTCGCTTGTCTCATGGCTAAGACTTCATGCCAATCGCACTTTAGGGGGAGATTTCCTTGACCTCATCAAGTAGTAATCCTATTATTCTCCCCAGCTCATAGAGCTTATAGTCCGGTGTTCAACCTCCATTCATGGTATTACTTAATCCAACGACTTGCCAAGATTTCTTATCTCGATCCTCGGTCATACATTTCCATTCATGCTTATTACCAGCATTTATATCCTTATGACACATCCTTAATTATCCCAACACAATACTTTTCCCATGGTTATCTAACATTATAACCTATTGCATGACGACACTGAAGATCTTACCAGTCCCATATCCATCGCCTAATAACATGGGTACACATAACCCCATAATACGGAAAACTATCCTTTTACGTTGGGGAGAGAGCTTATCTCCCTTTCATAATCTTAATCATCAAGCGCCACCTTATAATCGTATAGATTTTCAAAACCTACCAACGATGTCTTCTGTTTTCCGCAGGCAACACTCGTACTTATCTTATTCTTGCTTAGCGCATTTTCCTGAAATTATTTGGAAAACTGTAGCCCTGACCGCCACACTAAACCAACTCCAAGTACCTCTAAGGGAACTTAACATAAACTCCTTCAATGATCGCACATTTTCATTTCCATCTCTTAACTCTTCAAATTCAAGTATTACATACTTCCTACATCAATTTATCTCAAATGAACAAGTCACACAGACTTACTAAAATCAAGTCACATAGACTTTTTAATTAACCATGTCAGAGAAGGAAGGATAATTCACTTGTTACAATCGCTTCCCTTCCTTTCCACTCGATAATCGGCTCGCTCTCTCTGTAATCAACGTTGGCACAACAAGAAGCCAACTAGCCCGTACCCATAATGACCTCAAAGTCTGGAATATCCAGCTCGACCAGGTATGCTAGGCTCTGACGACTGTATCATCACCGGGCAATTCTTATATACCCGCCCAGCTACCACCCAAACACTCACGGGTGTAGCTACCTCGAAGGGTTCTCATGGATTCAGGCTATATTCTTTTACATTTGGTTGCTCTCTTTCTTACTGGTCGTACCCCTTTCGTACTTCCAAACTTTTTCTAGCATACGTGTTTAATTTTTATCACTGCTATTTTTTCCAATCCTTAGAGTTACTACATTCGATATTTTAAGGCCATTTCCGGCTCTCACGGTCCGGTTCCGATGGAACGTGTCTACGAACCCGTAAAACGATTAACTAGACTTGGGCTTTGCACCCTCATAACCTCGCTCACCCAAATGACAACCCTTAACTAACCTCGCTTCATTACAAAGGCGAGTCGACCTGCATAGGTCCATAACCCGACTCGGCGGCTATCAATGTTCTAAGGCTTACAATTTCCATGCCCCAAGCCTACATTACCCTTCCACTCATACGGGTAAGATAGCCTTTCATAATACCACAATCGTGTTGTCTTGATCACAACCACCATACTTACTCCATACGGATCTCATCCGTACAATTCTCTTAAGTATACTACGCAACTTAATCTATAACATAGTCTTCCAATAAGTCCCTTAACATGATTTCTTAAGGGTTCATTACCTTCTCAGACAACTCATCATCTCCTAATTTTCTCCAATTAGCACGTAAAACTTTGATGAGAATTCATTAAGCTGTTTCATACCTTACCGGTATCTAATTAGTCCTTACCAATTCCTGGTAATCTATAATCATTCTAGGCAACACGCGTCTGACCCTCATACATAAACCCTTATAGCCGTACATCATTATACCAACTATACCACAATTATTACCAACCTGGATAAACAATCCACATAGTCCTTCCTGGGTCACTGCTGCCTTTCTCATAGCTGCAATCAACATAACTCGTTAGGGAGAGACGACCCTAACAACATAGCTCTATCGCACTATCTCGGAGTGAGAAGAATGGAAACCAATCCTAAATGTCCTGCAGTCTCCTGGTTATAGATGTGGTGCACAACACACCGATAACCAAGACTCTACTAGACACGGTTTGTAGACACTTTCCGAGGACTAACTGCTCTGATACCGCTTTTGTCATGACCCGACCCTGGGCCCGCGACTGGTGCCCTACCTGGGCACCCTTACAGGTAACCATCAGAGAAAGTTAGCGGAACATACATAAAAACACACAACTTAAATCAGTAAAAAGTAAACAACAGGCTAGCCGATAAGGCTGCCTTCCAGGATATATATATATAAATCGTCAAAAGCAGTTACATCATTTTTCTTTACAAACCGACCCACATACATGACTACAGACCTCTAAGAATTTTGACATAACAATCGTGGACGGATCGGGCCCCGCCATACCACGAATGTACAACAACCGACAATACCAGATCTAAACCAAAGATAAGCATCCGAGTAATGAGCTTCAATACTAAACAATGATCCTAAGAGTGAGGATCATCAACTCAGATAACTCTACCGCATTTAACGCAGCCAGGAAGGGGTCGATAAACTATGTACCAAGTATGTGAAACTGAAAGTACTGAAATGAAATCATCTAGTCTAAAATAAAGCTGGAGACATGTATGATGACCAACATAAATATACACTGTGCTTTACTAATAATGAGAGTAAACAAGAGTATATTTTACTGCATAAAAATAGGAAGCTCATGATCAAATTAGGGCCACCCGCCCGTAGTATCATTAAGCAATCCTACTCCTGGGACTATTACCCGCATAGGTCCTGTGGACCCGCAATGGAGCAATTTGCTCCGCATGAGACTATTTCACTCGCATAGGACTATTTCACCCGCATGAGCCCTGTGGACCCGCAATGTGTACATACGCCGCACTCGCATCATGGGTAGCAAATCCATGGAATAAGTAGTAACCCAGGGGTTTACCCCATAAGAATAACATAACACTAGCACAACCGGCTATCATACATAACATAAGTACCACCGGCTTATCATAAATATCATAAGCAAGTTAAGAAATCCCCTAACTTCTTATTAGACTTAATTAACATGCACTCTCATTTTATTTAAACTTAAGACACTATCATGTCACATAAAATCCGGGAGTTTAACCCAAAGTACTACGTACTTTCGTTCCTTTAAAAAAAACCTTTTATATAAAAACCCCAAGATACTAACACCCGTAGTATCAAGGCATGTCTATTTTTCAAATCAAGTTACTACACCTTTAAAAATTCATTTCAAGGCTTTAAAACCAAGTAACTTCTACTTTCACAACCTAGGCAACTCATGGCTATAAATCAAGTAGACACTCTCTTAACGTTCCATAAAGCCGTTATAACTAACTTCCCATAAAGCCATTATAACTCTTTATGTTTTAGACAATTACATTCTTTTTGAAACCAAGAGACTTATACTTTTAAAACCAAGTATCATATACTTTCAAGATACTTCAAATCTCTTAACTTTAGAAATCAAGTAATCCATACTTTTCAAGTCAAGTAATCTTTCCATGTAACATCAAGTCACATTACTATTAAAAGCCGAGTTACTTCACTTTTCGAAATCAAGGCAAGGATACCAAAATGAAACCGAATTCATTTTAAACATGTACGTACACCGTACTATACATTTATAAAACTCATGCTCAAGAAGATAGGGAAAGTTCCACATACCTCTTCGACTTAAACCACTTGCCAAGTTGAATACGCCGCACGTAGAATGTCAACCTATAATGACCATAATACGTCCATCAACTACTAGCTTTCAACGTAGAATATTTCTAAGTATAAGGACTCTTAATTCTACATAAAATCGGGCAGCACTTCCTTTGTTTCTACGTACTTTTCCACTTTTTTCAAGGCCCGAAAATCAATAACCAAATGCCACATTTAAGGCTCAACAATTCAGTAATTCAAAGGGGATTACACGCCTAACAGGACGTGTAAAATTCTGTCCCACAATTAATATAAAACTATCCAACAACTTAAGCCTGTCTCGGCTACATTCAATGCCGCAACAATATCAATTTCCTTTCAATTCCTTTTTTCAATCAAATTTGTTATTCTAATATGTAATATAGCCGCAATCGATTATAACAACTATAATCCCTTCTTTCTATAACATGCGATGATCGTAACCAACAATTAAATTGAATTACAAACTTAATGACTAACATAAACTTTTCGGACATTAGACTTCCAATATTCCATAACACTTATCAATCTTCATTATATATATCTCATGATCATCTATCAATTCTTATAATATGTAATCTCTAATTACAATAAGAAGATGAAGATTATTACCTCAAAAGCCCAAATACCATCCATTGCCGAGAGGCTAACCAGAGCAAGAACAAGTCTTGAAATATTTTCTAAGTGTTCACTAGTCTTGCACTAGTAAATGATATATAAGAGAATCAAGGGCTAGGATTAAAACACTTGTGTGGCTTGGATTTGGATGACTAAAATATCAAGGGTCAACTTGCCCACTTGTCTAGCTTGTTCTCGCCCAACATGGGCAATGTGAGGGTGACACGTGTCGTCCTCCGGCTTGTCCAAAATATTTCATCTCCCGGAAATTTTAATAAATTCTATAAGTCTCGAATATCAAATTCGGGAACTCAATTCCCATAACTAAACATTTTCCTTCACGAGGCTCGGAATAATTTTCCATAGAAACAAAATAATCTTTCTATCATTTCAACCAAGAAAAAATTCAAAATTTCTCACGTACGTTCTCTTACACGTGTCCTGGAACTACGGGGTGTAACATGATCACTCAGCCATGATTACTGACTCAAACATGTATTCAATATTAGTTTATGCACAATGAATCATTTCCATCAGTCCATCAGGCCAAAATTTCATAGGTTTGCTAACTTGTTACTCTCCCCTAATGTAGACAAACATGCTTAAAAAATTATTAGGACTTTTATGGGTTGAATTGTTAGGCTTAGGCAGATAAAATGTCATTTGGGCTCAAAATTACCATAAGCATATGAACCAACCAAACCATACTTGATATTTCATTACAATTCACCATAATCCCCCATTTTTCTTCTTTTCTTTTCTAGATTGAGAAAATTCACACTTCAAGTCACACTCGCCAAACTTATCTTTTGATGTATATACGCGGGGAGTGTATTTTATTTCTTTTTCACTAATTCATTCATAAATATATATATATATATATATATATATATATATATATATATATATATATATATATATATATATATATATTCATTCTCAATCTCTTTGTTCTTCAATTTGATAGCACCCAATCTACAATACCATTTTACTGGAATTCAACCCCCATAAACCTGTATACTTCTATACTTATGGTAATTCAAGGGAATGAAATCATAGTAAAGTTTTTCAAATAGGCTCAAAGATAGGTGTTGATCAGCAAAGAAATGTTTTATTAAGGCTCAAAAGGGGTGCATAGGGATTAATGCAACAAGGGCGGCTTGAAAGGCTCAAACGTTGCATTATCTAGGATTTTGTCTCAAGTAGCAAGAAATCAAGTTCTATCTTTCCTCAAACCAAAATTCACTCACGCATAAACCAAGTAATTAAGTACAAGAGAGTCAATAGTCATGAACACGTTTTCATTTTATTTTCATAAACAAACTATCCAACTTACGCACACAAATTTATGCATTTCGTGACTATCAATTCCATCCAATTTTATGATAAGCGAACACTCAATCTCATTGGTTATTATTTTTAACTTGATTCATTGACACAAGATACTAAAACAAAGACACAGACAATAAACAAACAACTAAAGCTACTAACACACACAAAAAACAATAAGACTTCCCCCAAACTTATTCAACACATTGTCCCCAATGTGAAAAAGTAAAGCAAAGGAACGAAGACTTATAAAAACCTAATAGTAATTCAGAATTGTGGTGGCGGTGGCTCTTTTTAACCCAAAAATTGGTTCAGGCATTCTGTCTGTCAGGCGCCGCGACCATTTATTTGGGCGCCGCGACGCCTCATCAAATCTGGAATTCCGATTTGTGCTTCTGATTTCAGCATCTCGTGGTCCTCCTTCACTCCAATTTGGCTTCCAATTTACCTGATATTAGAAACATAGACCAAGAGATAATAAAGCATTGAGACTGTTCAAAACAAAAAAAAAACAAGAAAATAAAATAAAACAAAACAAAATAAAACAAGTAAAATGTTGGGTTGCCTCCCAATAGCGTTGTCTTTAACATCATTTAGCCGGACGTATATATCTTCTTCATTTAAGGGGGTAAACTACCCCCGCAACATAACCATTTCATAATCTTTTTCGTTCTCTTTCTCCCCACGCGAGATTCAGAGGGGTTCACTCCCTTGGCATTATCCACCAGTTCAGTACTTTTATTGTCAGGTTCTTTACCTTGTTTTGATGTCAACCCAAGAGCATCTGTACTTTTGAAGCTTTTCTCAGCAATGGATGTTTCAACTATACCAATAGAAAAACATTCATCACTTTCTCTCTTATCAGTGGTAGCCCTGATGATGTTGAAGATCACTTATTCCTCCTGAACTCGGAGTTTTAATTTTCCTTTCTCAACATCGATGAGTGCTCTCCCTGTGGCTAAGAAGGGTCTTCCAAGGATGATGGGCACTTCAGCATCCTCCTCCATGTCAATAATTATAAAATCAGTTGGGAAGATGAATTTACCCACTTTAACTAGCATGTCTTCTATAATACTATGTTGATGTTTCAGAGAATGGTCTGCCAACTGCAAAGTCACTATTGTAGGCTTAGCTTCGCCTACTCCAAGCCTATTAATCACAGAGATAGGCATCAGAGCCCCCAAATCACACAAGGCCTGATTGCATTTAACATTTCCTATAGTGCAAGGTATAGTGAAACTCTCTGGATCTCTCATCTTTTGGGGAAGTTTCTTTTGTGAAATTGCATTGCACTCCTCCGTCAATGTCACTGTCTCATACTCTGCTAGCTTCCTCTTTTTAAAGATGATATCTTTCATGAACTTGACATAACTAGGCATCTTCTCCAAGGCTTCAACAAAGGGAATGTTGATGTGTAACTTTCTAAACACCTCTAAAAACTTCGAAAACTGTTTATCATGAGAATTCTTTTGAAGTCTTTGAGGGTAGAGAATTTTTACTTGATATTCCCTTAGAACTGCTGGTGGTGCTTCTTTTGATGCAGACTGGTCTTCAGTAACCACTATCCTTTCTGAATCTGATGTTTCACCTGATTTGTCTGCCATCTCTGCAGGTAGTAAATGTGCAGTTGGTTCGATTAGCTTACCACTTCTCAAGGCGATGGCCTGACACTGCTTTCTTGGATTTACAACAATATTGCTAGAGATATCCCTCTGCACTATGTTGTTCAACATATTAGCCAGTTGTCCCACATGGGTCTCCAAATTCCTAATAAATGATCTAGTTTTTGTCATGAACTGGATCTGAAAATTTGTAAGAGTCAACAAGGCAGCTTGCAATTCATTAGGCTTTACTTGTTGAACTGGTGGTCTGGACTGCTGAGAAGATGTAGCTTAATTGTTCTGCTGTTGCTGAAATTGCCCCTGTGGATACTGCCCCTAAAACTGTGGCTGCTGGCCTTGGTCGTTTCTCCATGAACAGTTAGGGTGGTTCCTCCACACCGGATTATAAGTGTTGGAGAAAAGATTGTTGTAGGGACTCTGAAAATTTCCCACAACATGTACATGTGCTTGCTCCATAGGAATATTGTGGGATCCACTGCTGTGCACTTATCAAAAGTATGTGGTCCCCCAAAATTTCACATCTAGCCTGCGTTTGAACTACATTTGTAGTCATATTACTCTACTGCAATTGCTTTGTCAATGAAGCCACTTGAGCAGTAAGTGCAGTGATATCGTCTAACTCATGGACCCCGACCATTTTCCTATTGGTCGCTGATCTCTCATCTGACCACTGGTGGTTGTTAGTGGCCATGTCTTCTAATAACTCGAGTTCTTCATTGGCACTCTTGCTCATAAATATCCCCCTGCAGCAGCATCAATAATGGTACGAGTAGTACCACACACCCCGTTGTAAAAGTTGTGGACCAACATCCACTGTTCAATTCCATGGTGGGGACATTTCCTCTGCAGGTACTTGAACCTCTCCTAAGCATCATATAGCGACTCCCCATCAAGCTGATAAAAATTATTTAATTCTCCTATCAGCTTTGCTACTTTTGACGGAGGGAAGAATTTGACAAGAAACTTCTGAGCTAAGTCTTGCCACGTGGTAATGGAGTTCGCCTGCAGAGAGTTCAGCCAGCTCTTGGCTGGATCCCTTAGTGAGAAGGGGAAAAGACTCAATCGAATGACATCATCAGTAACACCATTATATTTGAAGGTCGCACAAAATTACAAGAAGTTTGCTAAGTGCATATAGGGATCTTCTGACGGCAAACCCCCGAACTGAACCTTGAACCATGTGCAAGATCGCTGGCTTGATTTGGAAATTATTGGCTTCCACAACTGGTAGCCCGATGCATGTATGTACACCTGTAACGTTTGGCAATACATAGTCCCTTAAGCTCATCTCTTCAGGATGCTGGACTTGTCCCATGGCTGTCGGTACCTCTTCATTCAACCCGTTCTGATTATGTTGATCTGCCATTGATAATGAATCAACAATTCATTTATTCTTCCTGTTCTACTTACATGCTTTTTCAATCTTTGGGTATAGATGGATAAGTGTGTCTGCTCCTCTTCTGCTTCGCATAAACAAAACTCCCTAAAATTGATCAAAAACAGGACAAACAGACAAGGCAAAATGTGTTCCAAGAAAAAATAAAATAAAATAAAACCAAATTAGAGTTAAGATTGGTTAGTTCGATATTGATAAGACTTCATTCCCCAATAATGGCGCCAAAAACTTGTTACGATTTTTCTATATGCTTACGCAAGTGAACATATCACACTGTAGTAATAATCACAGTAAGACGGAATATCGTCCACAGAGACTGAATTATCAATTACCGATTAATGAACCTTTGGTTTCTATTTGGTAAATGTTAATGAGTGTTTGTTTCTTAAACTAAGAACTACAACTAAACAATAAGCAATAATAAACTAAGGATGATAATACTAGGAGTTTAACTAGTTATGAAGGTAATTAGGGCTTCCAATCTCCTAAACTATCCACTCTATAACTTGTTAATGCAAGACTAATGATTCTTCTCCTTATTAAGATAGTAGGTTAACGAAGATGTTCTATATTCATGTTAGGACATATAAAAACTCAACCTAAATGAGAATTTTCTATATTTTTATGATAAATTCTACCACATATGAGGATTAAGATCAATAACCTAAATACTACAATGCAATCATGATACTGTTTTTCAAGATTAAACCTATTTCTAAACAACTATAGCATATTCAAATCTTCCTTTTCAGATCTCGATTTGAAATCATATAAGTTATGAGAATTAATGGCCAGTTAATTATCATACAATAAATAAAAGTTGAATAGATCTTAATAGAAGAAGAATAAATCACTAATAATGCATTAAGTTATGAAAGAGATTCAATTGATTCGACGGAAAACCCTAATAAAAGAATTAGCTCATAGACATGCTAAGAACTAATTCAATATCCAACAAGAACTGAATTAAAGTACAGAAAAGAAAAAGAGCTTGATAAATGATCTAGTTTCTGTCATGAACTGGGTCTGAGAATTTGTAAGAGTCAACAAGGCTGCTTGCAATTCATTAGGCTCTACTTGTTGAACTGGTGGTCTGGACTGCTGAGAAGATGTAGCTTAATTGTCCTGTTGTTGCTGAAATTTCCCCTGTGGATACTGCCCCTGAAACTGTGACTGTTGGCCTTGGTCATTTCCCCATGAAAAGTTAGGGTGGTTCCTCCACCCCGAATTATAAGTGTTGGAGAAATGATTGTTGTAGGGCCTCTAAAAATTTCCCACAGCATGTACCTGTCCTTGCTCCATAGGAATATTGTTGGGATCCACTGCTGTGCACTTATCAAAAGTATGTGGTCCCCAAAAAAATTCACATCTAGCCTGCGTTTGAACCACATTTGCATTTATATTACTCTGCTGCAATTGTTTTGTCAATGAAGCTACTTGAGCAGTAAGTGCAGTGATAGCGTCTAACTCATGGACCCCGACCACTTTCCTGTTGTTCGCTGATCTCTCATCTCTCATCTGACCACTGATGGTTGTTAGTGGCCATGTCTTCTAATAACTCGAGTGCTCCATTTGCACTCTTGCTCATGAATGTCCCCCCTACATCAGCATCAATTATGGTACGAGTAGTACCACACACCCCGTTGTAAAAGTTGTGGACCAACATACACTGTTCAATTCCATGATGGGGACATTTCCTCTGCATGTCCTTGAACCTCCCCCAAGCATCATATAGCGACTCTCCATCAAGTTGATAAAAAATATTTAATTCTCCTCTCAGCTTTACTGGTTTTGACGAAGGGAAGAATTTGGCAAGAAACTTCTATGCTATGTCTTGCGACGTGGTAATAGAGTTCGCCTGCAGAGAGTTCAACCAGCTCTTGCCTGGATCCCTTAGTGAGATGGGGAAAAGACTCAATCGAATGACATCATCAGTAACACCATTATATTTGAAGGTAGCACATAATTCCAAGAAGTTTGCTAAGTGTATATGGGGATATTATGACGACAAACACCCGAACTGAACCGAACCTTGAACCATGTGCAAGATCGTTGGCTTGATTTCGAAATTATTTGGTTCCACAGCTGGTAGCCCGATGCATGTATGTACACCTGTAACTGTTGGCAATACATAGTTCCTTATGCTCCTCTATGCAGGATGCTGGACTTGTCCAATGGCTGTCGGTACCTCTTCATTCAACCCGTTCTGATTCTGTTGATCTTTGGGTTTAGATGGACAAGTGTGTATGCTCCTCTTCTGCTTCGCATTAACGAAGCTCCATGAAATTGATAAAAAAACAAGACAAACCGATCAAGGCAAAATGTGTTCCAAGAAAAAATAAAGTAAAATAAAACCAAATTAGAGTTAAAATTGGTTATTTCGATATTGATAAAACTTCAGTCCCCGGCAACGACGCCAAAAACTTATTGCGATATTTCTATATGCTTACGCAAGTGAACGTATCACACTGTAGTAATAATCACAGTAAGACGGAATATCGTCCACAGAGACTGAATTATCAATTACCGATTAACGAACCTTTGGTTTCTATTTGGTAAACGTTAATGAGTGTTTGTTTCTTAAACTAAGAACTACAACTAAACAATAAGCAATAATAAACTAAGGATGATAATACTAGGAGTTTAACCAGTTATGAAGGTAATTAGGGCTTCCATTCTCCTCAACTATCCACTCTATCATTTGTTAATGCAAGACTAGTGATTTTTCTCCTTATTAAGATAGCAGGTTAACGAAGATGTTCTATATTCCGGTTAGGACTTATAAAAACTCAACCTAAATGAAAATTTTCTATATTTCTATGATAAATTCTACCACATAGGAGGATAAGATCAATAACCTAAATACTACACAGGCAATCGTGATACTGTTGTTTAAGATTAAACCTATGTCTAAACAACTATAGCATATTCAAATCTCCTTTTTCAGATCTTGATATGAAATCATATAAGTTATGAGAAATTAATGACCAGTTAATTATCATGCAATAAACACAAGTTGAATAGATCTTAATAGACGAAGAAGAAATCACTTATAATGCATTAAGTTATGAAAGAGTTTCAAGTGATTCGACGAAAAGCGCTAATAATAGAATTAGCTCATAGACATGCTAAGAAATAATTCAATATCCAACATGAAATGAATTAAAGTACAGAAAAGAAAAAGAGCATGAATAATAGACGTCTTTAATTGTGTTATATGCATCCGTTCCTTGCCTCCAAAGTATGATATGATGAGATAATCCCTAAAATATGTTCCTAGGGTTTATATATTTAGAAAAACCCTTCTTGGACCTTTTTACGCTTGAAAAACGTTGGATTTTCTCACTTATTTCCGGCGTTTGCGCCAATTCCATGGGATGTTACTGCCGGTCAGGTGCCGCGGCGCTTCTTCCAGGTGTCGCGGCTCTTCACTCCAAGCACCACGTCCCTTCACTCCAAGGATCGCAGCTCTAATCCGAGCAACTTCTGCAAATTAGCCTTGTAGACCCCATGTGGTTGACAGTGCAATTTTATTTAAATTGCTTCCCGAGCTTCTCAGGGCTTCTTTGACTTATCTATTGTGACCAGATCTGCATTTTTGTCCTCAATAACCGCCTATTTCCTTTGAATTCGCCTCGAACCTTATGAATCGCGTAAAACCTGAAAACACAACATAACTCACATAATACTGTACAAAACAATTAAAGGACAACAAAAGACTTCCTAAACACACTATAAAACAGTACTAAAAATAGACTCAACAACATCACACATCGTATTGGTGCAGGGTGGATGAAATGAAGGCTTTCTTCTGGAGTATTGTGCGATAAAAAGGTGCCACAAAAACTTAAAGACAAGTTCTATAGGGTGGTGGTTAGGCCGACTATGTTTTATTGGGCGGAGTATTGTCCAATCAAGACTTCGTACATCCAAAAGATGAAAGTTGTGGGGATGAGGATGCTGAGATGGATATGTGGGCATAGAAGGAGGGATATGATTAGAAATAATGATATCCGGGATAGAATGAGAGTGACCTCGGTAGAGGATAAGATGCAGGAAACAAGGTTGAGGTGGTTCGGGCATGTGCAGAGGAGAGACAAATATCCCAGTGCGAAGGTGTGCGAGGTTGGCTATGGACGAGTTCAGGAGAAGTAGAGGCAGGTCAAAGAAGTATTGGGGAGATGTGATTAGACGAAATATGACGCAGGTCCAACTTACTGAGGACATGGCCTTAGATAGAGGGTTGTGGAGGACACAAATTAGGGTAGTAGGTAGTTGAACATAGTCCTACTTACGCTTACAAACTGGTAGTTGTAGTGGTAATATTGTAGACCTGCTTAGCCTATCGTACTAGTAGGTGCAATACTGCTTTATAGTCCCCGTTATTTGATTCCTGCTGTTGTGTGTTCTTTTGTGTACTTTGTTTATCTTATCTTCTTGCGTTAGTTATTGCTTTTTTTTCCAGAATGTTTTATCATGTCTTATCTACTTGTATTACCATCATTGTCATAGTGCTTTAAATTTCTTATCCTGGTCTGACGTTTATCTTGCTTTGCTTGTGTTTGTGTTGTGTTTTGAGCCGATGGTCTTTCGGAAACAGCCGCTCTACCTACCAAGGTAGAGGTAAGTTCTGCGTACACTCTACCCTCTCCAGACCTCACGTTGTGGGATTTCACTGAGTATGTTTTTGTAAGGAAAATGAAGCACCAACAACAATTTTTAGCCTTTTGGCGCAACTCATTTAATTGATGCAATGAACTGCAAATCATCCCTCCCGGATCAAAAAATAAGTAAAGGGATCATCCATATGCCTTTCGGTGTTGACAGGAACAGTAATAACCAAAATCCAGCAAATAACATCCAGTTCGAGCAATTCATCGAACAACTTATGTGGGTCATCTAACTCATGACTCATTCTATATACAATGTGAGAGATTATGCATTTAGAGTCCTTAACACCCAATTCCACCCTATGGAGCTCACACAACAGATATTTCCAATCAAAAGTTAAGAGGAACTTGCTAACTTACCTCAATTTCCACATATCCATTTGGCTCATTGAACTTCCCAACAATTTCAAGTGGAAGTATGAGAAACCCATTGCCTACCTCAATGTTCTTGAGGCTTAAAGATTTTCTAACAGAGGCATCTTCAAGTTTCATGTGTTCAACCATATATTCGTTAAGCGCGTTAATCTCTGATGATTTTCTCAAGAAACTTTCATTTGATGGAACTTCTTCAATTTCCTTTCTTGTACTTTCTTGATCTTCTTTAAGAACATGAGAAGCACTTCCATTATCTTCCAAATTAATTTCAAGTTTCACCAAGATTTTATCCAATTGGTTGTTGAGTCTATCCAATTTCCTATCCAATTTATCAAAGTTTGCCCCATCCGAACACTAACCGACTGAATTGTCTTTGAAAAATCATCAAATACAGTTTCTTCTATCATGGTTGTCAAACTCCCCAAGGTGCCAAGATTAGGCTCTGATACCATTTATAATGTCCTTGAAATTAAAGAGAAGATTGAATCGAGAAATTGGGAATTTTATTAGACAATCAATCTGTTACAACTAGGGTTACAATTGAATGAGTCTAATCCAACTATAAATGTTTCCAAGCTGTGATAATACCCTACAATGGCAATGGAGAATTATGTAACAATGGACGAATTGAGTAGGGAAGAAGAAGAGAAGAGAGAAGAGAGAAGGAGAAAACCAGAGAATTGGAGATGAGAAAATATCTGTAAATTGTCTAACTGTCCAACTCCTCATCTCTTGGAGTATTTAATTGAGCTGGAATAAATCTTGAGCGGAGATCACTTCTAATCTCCACCGTCCAGATGCGATGAATTAACTAATTCATTAAACATTTGTCCTCTTCTACGTCGCACACGTGTCCCCGCCAATCCTAAACCCTTGCTTCTCTTATGGACATAACACATTAACTACTCATCCTACAATAATAGTGTTGTCAATGGCGCACTTAAGCCCTGAAGCGAGGCTCAAAACATGTTGAGCGCTTCGCCTCTCTTTATGTGCGCTTTAGTGTCATCATCAAGACCCTAAGACATACTTTCCTTGCCAATGAGCCTCTCTTGAAGAGGTGACACTAGATAGTTGATATTTCACTTTATCGTAATGTTATTACAATTTCTTTGTCCTTATATTTATTATTCATGCTTAATATTAATAGTCTTGGACTAAACATACATATATTTATATATTGTACCATTGCACCTTTTTTTTTATTAAAGCCCACACTTTATTTGCGCTTTGCGCTTAAAGCTCAGCTTAATCGTGACGCCCGAACTCGGCCACATCGTGCCTTACCCTGCACCCTAGTGATACAACATCAGAGAAAACCAGCGGAAATAAAAACTTTACACAAGAAATAAGAGATATAATAAATAAACAAAGCAACCAAAGCTTGCCTTCGATATACATAAAACTCGAATAGCTTAATCCTTTTACAACCCCGCCCACAACATTACTACACTCTAAGATTTATACAACAACTATGACGGACAGGGCCGCCATACCCCGAACGCAAGAACTTACAGACTGTGGTAACCAAAGATAAGCCTCCGAGGCGGAGCTTCCCAAAATGTGAAATGAGATCCTAAACGCGGATCGGCGGTGATGTACTCACTGCGGCATGACGGCCCCGAAGGAGGTCAAGACAACAGTACTAAGTATGTGAATCAGAATATCGTAAAATGAAATCATAATAGTCTATATAAAGCGGGAGACATGTATGATGACCAAACTACGATATATAACATATAACCGCTACATCAAGACAGGACTCACGCTCCAAATTATCACTGCGTGCGTGGAATTTCTTCCTCACCGCGGCTTTATGATATAACCATACTAAGGATTATACATGAACACCATGTCCCACCGTGTTATAAAACCGTGCAGGACAAGTATAACTACCAGATCCGACCGCACCAATAATACAACGCAACCAAAACACGGCCGATACGGGGCAAGTCGAGAGTCGACTCCGGATACCAAGGTCAGATCACGAAACTTCGTCACTATCTCGAGCGGGCAAGTGCGGTCGACTACCGATACCAAGGCGAATCAGTCACCAGACGGGGCAAATACGAGCCGACCACCGATACCCAGCCGAACGAAGAAACCACATGGAGAGCTAGTCCATGGAATAACACTATCAACCCGAGCATACACGTGGAATTCTCCATCACTGCCAGCATGTCCAAGTAAGTTCTCAACAAGTCGACCGGCCTCTATCGAGACGCCAGAATACGTAAATACCACACTGGCACAACAAAGGCTATCATCACAAGCATAGGCAAGTTTCACAACAACAAGCATAGGCAAGTTTCACAACAACAAGCATAGGCAAGCTTCACACAACACAAAGTACTTTCATATTATTCCAAAGTCGGGTTTTAACTCCAAAGTACTACATCGTTAAGTTCTTTTAAAGAGATCCATTACTTTTATAAAAGTCACCCGATACCGTAGTATTAGAATGACCAACCCACATTCCTTTTCAAAATCAAGTAACAACATTCTTTTCCTAAGTTCCGTTTGCCTAGTTTCAATTACTCAAGCTTCTCATTTTCAAAAGGTTTCATAGTTCATAAACTTAATCACTGATTCCTTTTTAGAATAATTGAGTAAATTATGTAAATGCGTGAGAGTAGGTTATTCTTGTTTACAACATTCTTATTACATAAGGAATGATCTATAAAATTTATTATCATTTTGTCTCATCTTATTTTCTATGCAGATGTAGTTTTCTACTGGTTTTAATACAATTCATCATTATTCAATACATTTTACTTTATTAACGCCGCAGTGCTGTCGATACACATTCGATTTCAAATCAAAAACATTATCCCTTTAAATAAAATCAAGTACTCATTACTCACGAATGAGGTTTCACACAACATTCACATTAAAACAAATAAGTTAAGTCTCTTATCTTATAAGATCAAGTCTCTAACTTCTAACATCAAGAAACTATTCTTAAGCCGTTATACCTAACTTCCCATAAAGCTAGTATAACTCTTAAGTTTTCAAAGCACAATACTACACTTCTTTCAAAACGATTCATAAATCTTTTGAAATACTTCAAGTTTTATTATAACGCCTGCCGCTTATAAATCAAATCAATTATCTTTTAAAAACCCACAACCCAAGTTCTCACCTACATAAAGCGCTTATAACCAACTTCCCATCAAGCCGTTATAACACTTTATGTTTCAAACCAATCAAATACATTAAACACGTATGCGTCTACCGCACTACATAGTTACACACATATCATGCTAGAAGAGATAGGAAGAGGTTCACATACCTCGCGACGAGTATCGACTAATAGCAAAACGCTCCAAACAATCGGCTACTCCTTAAGCCAAGTAAATCGCGCCACGTAGGTACTTCAACCTATAAGGCCACAAGGCGCCTATTATCATCTAGACCACAACGTAGAATATTCTCTGAAAATTGGCAAAGATCTCCCGCCACAGCGTAAATCTCCTTCTAAATCCAGGCCGGCTACCAAGCCAACCAGAGGGGGGGGGTTCACACTCCTAAACGGCCGTGTACAATTCTACAACACAAGAATACTACACAAGTCTCATCAGAATACGCTTCTTAATTCTTCAGCTTAAGTCAAAGACATTGCCAAGATTAAGTAGTTCTATATATAGTATACTTCAACTATATATTCTTACAACATGTAATTTCCAATTACAATAGAAGGATGAAGAGTGTTTACCTCGATAAGCCCAAAATTATCCGAGTAATGTCGCGCCTGAGCAAGGTTTAGCTCCTACTCCGAGTGCTCCAAACCGCTCCAAACAACCCTTAGAAGTTCTATCCAACTTCTACTCCAAAACTTCAACCAACAGTGAAGGGTTCCTTAGGGTTTCGGTTTGAGACTAAAAGGACAAAAGGTAGTATTCCTGACTCTACGATAGAGGTAACTTTGGAATACTACAAGGTATAAGGCTAAGGTATTTTGGGCATTATAACAATACTTGGAGGAGTATTTTAATACCACAAAGGGGTACCACGAGAACAACACCCAAGGGAGGGGGTGTTCTCGGCTTTAGGCTCACAGGGAAGGTTTCGGCCAAAAGGCCTTCACAAGGAGAGGGCTCTTGGACGAGAGTCAACAAGAGGAGGAGGGTTCTCAAGACTTAGGCAAGTGAAGAGTGGATGAAGAAGTCTTCAAAGAGAGGGGTATTTATAGCAAAACCAAAGGCCAACCAATGGCAAGATCAAGCCATGTGCAAGGCAAGTGTAAGGCCAAGATCAAGCCAAGTGCACCCACAAAACACTCCACAAAACACTCCACAAAACAAGCCACAAAGCAAGGCACAAAAGAGGAGCCAATCGCCAAGCGCCAAGCCTTCTCTTTGCCCAATGAGGTGACAAGTGTCACCCTCCGTTGGTCCAAAATGTTCCGCCGCTCGGAAAAATCCGCAAAAATACTAAATGACATAGCGGAATTTTCCCAACGTAAGTGTGGAAATGTTTCATTTAAAAACGACTCCTTTCTGCACTTGTGTACAAATTTCAAACTATGCCTACTTAAGGCTCAAATTGTACGTGCGCCCTCACGCATACTCGGAAACACGGGGTATAACATTCTTCCTTAGAAACATTCGTCGAATGTTCCTTCTAGGTCTCAAAGCAAGCGCCGTGATAGTCTTCACCGCTATACGTTTAAAACAATCATGCCACACTGGCCAAAACACACGCTCACTTCTCCCTTTCGTAGTACTCGCCACGAACACTGAACTCGTTCTAGTATCCGCATCACACTTCGCCAACGCTTTACCAACCTCGAGTCACTACCTCCAACTTGGTCATCTCACTAACCTCGATTTCCTAAGGCCATTCCCGCCTTCCCGAACTGACTCAGTCGAACACACCCACGAACTCATACGATGGTCAACTAAACTTGGGCTAGCACCTCGTGACCCTACCACCGGGACCACCTAACCGACCCACCCCAAACGGGTTACTGGGTTGACCCGCAAATGGTCCCCAACCCGACCCCAACGCGCCAACTCTTGTTCCCGATCCGAACAATCTTACTATTTCACATCATGAAAGCTACCACGTCCATCTCACACTACCCAGGGACTTACCCTTTTCACTAACCAGGTTTCTAAATCACATTTTAGCACAAAGCTATCCAAACATAACATTAAACACATCAACAACATCAATACAAACAAAACTCTAGAGGGTTAAGGATATACCTGAAACTAGGCGGTTCAAGGACCGCTAAAACTGGGAACTCCCACTGCGACCTCTACCGGGGCCTTCCGGTGTACAAACATCCCGCCTGGCTACGGAAGGTGAAGAACCCATCGCTTCTAGTAGTCCATGCTATCCTACCATGCTACCCTCGCAGTGACGATCTGCTTGCGGATGGCCTGTTGGCGCAAAAATAACAATCTCAAAGTTAGTACGACACTCTCCCTTATGAAGCTTTCCACAACGCCGCCGAGACAAGGGCAGCCTCATCCGCGAGCACTCCCGCTCTCCGAAAATCTGAAACACAGGAGCCCGACCGCTCCCGAATATCACGAAGGTCGAAAGCCGTGGAGGACCACTCTGACGGAGGTACATAACTAGTCTTCTGCTGAGGCGGTCCGCCTCATAAGTCACCAAAGGACCTCGCTGCTCGGCCTCTTCGCCGACTTTGGTCATTCAGTCGATTTATCCGCTCCTCACATCCAAGTGTATACGCTGCGTGCGGGCAATGTCCATGCGGTGAAGAGCTACACCAACAACTCTGCAAGGCAATCATCGAGCCCTCAGAATATATCGGTGCACTCGATCCTCCATACTAGCTACTAACGCGGGACGCATCGCCAATGAGTCGAACTCCACATTGTACTCCGAAATGCGCGGATTCTGCAGAATACCAAAAATCTGCCGGCCGAGCCCTCGCATCCGGGAGGCAAGAAATGTGCAAGAAAGGCCTCGAGAACTTCGTTCCATACGGCTGAAGCGCATGCTCTCCACAGACAGCTCGAGAATCAAACCGATCGGCTGCGGTATCACGCAATTGATGTGAACCTAAGGCACCGACTCGATCTCCGATGCCTTGATCACTTTACGATCCACAGAATCGCCGGATGAACTCGCGGATCATCCTCGTGCCTCACCCATAAAACTCGGGCGCCTACAACTCGGAAAATCCGAAGCCTCGAACTATCTCGATCGAGGGTGAACCATCGGCTGGTGCTCACCCAGGCTGCTGTGTCGGCTATCCTCAAGTCTGCCACAACGGCCATTAATCGCCCACTTTGTAACTTCATCTCCTCTGCTCCGATGCGGGATCGAGGCTCGTCTCGTGGTCTCTCGCCACGCTCTACTCGCAGATCCCTCTGCTGCCTTGCCCTTCTGGGCCCGGGTTGCCTTTCGCAGAGGCATAACTGGTAAAAACGAAACACGTCAGAGGGGTCCAATCTTATCACACAGCTCTAAGGCACGATCTCAGAATGAGAAGAATGGAAACCAATCCTAAATGTCCTATAGCCTCCTGATTATAGATGTGGTGCACAACACACCGATAATCAAGACTCTGTAGACACGCTCAGAGACACTTTCAGAGGATTAATCGCTCGATACCACTTCGTGACGCCCGAACTCGGGCGCCATCAGTGCCTTACCACTGGCACCCTAGTGATACTACATCAGAGAAAACCAGCTGAAATAAAAACTTTACACAAGAAAGAAGAGATATAATAAATAAACAGGCCAACCAAAACTGTTGCCTTCCGTATATACATAAAACACGAGCTTTAATCCTTTTACAACCCCGCCACAAGATTACTCTGACCTCTAAGATTTATACAACAACTATGACGGGACGGGGCCCGCCATACCCCGAACGCATGAGAACTTACGGACTCGGGGTAACATACCAAAGATAAGCCTCCGGAACGGAGCTTCCCAATCTTGAAATGAGATCCTAAACGCGGATCGACGGTAGATGTACCTCTACCGCGGCGTGAACGCAGCCCGAAGGAGTCGATCTGGCAACAGTACCAGTATGTGAAATCAGAATATCAGAAATGAAATCATAATAGTCTATATAAAGCGAGACATGTATGATGACCAAACTACGATATATAACATATAACGATTCACATCAAGCGAGGACTCACGCCTCCAAATTATCACTCGTGCGTGGAATTTCTTCCTCATCGGCGGTTTATGATATAACCATACCAAGGATTATACATGAACACCATGTCCCACTTTGTGTTATAAAACCGTCTGAGGACAAGTATAACTACCAGATCCGACCGTATCAATAGTCTGATACAATGCAACCAAAACACGGCCGTCACGGGGCAAGTGCGAGAGCCGACTCACAGGATACCAAGGCGTATTACGAAACCGTCACTATAATCGAGCTGGCAAGTGCGAGGGTCGACTACGGATACCAAGGCCGAATCACCACGAGGCGGCAAGTGCGAGCCGACCACGGATACCCAGCCGAACAAGAAGAAACCTCGTGGAGAGCTAGTCCGTGGAATAACACTATCAGCGAGGAGCATACCCGTGGAATTCTCCATCACCGCCATGTCCAAGTAAGTTCTCAACAAGTCGACCGGCTCTATCGAGATCGCCAGAATGTAAATACCACACTTGCACAACAAAGGCTATCATCACAAGCATAGGCAAGTTTCACAACAACAAGCATAGGCAAGTTTCACAACAACAAGCATAGGCAAGTTTCACACAACTCAAAGTACTTTCATTTTATGCCAAAGTCCGGTTTTAACTCCAAAGTACTACATACGTTAAGTTCTTTTAAAAGAGATCCATTACTTTTATAAAAGTCACCCGATACGTAGTATTAGAATGACCAACCCACATTCCTTTTCAAAATCAAGTAACAACATTCTTTTCCTAAGTTCCGGTTTGCCTAGTTTGATTACTCAAGCTTCTCATTTTCAAAAGGTTTCATAGTTCATAAACTTAATCACTTGATTCCTTTTAGAATAATTGAGTAAATTATGTAAATGCGTGAGAGTAGGTTATTCTTGTTTACAACATTCTTATTACGACCATGATCTAGAAAATGTAATATCATTTTGTCTCATCTTAGTTTCTATGCGGATGGAGGTTTCTCCGGTTTTAATACAATTCATCATTATTCAATACATTTTCCTTTATTAACGCTGCAGTGCGTCGATACACATTCGATTTCAAATCGGTAAAACATTATCCCTTTAAATAAAATCAAGTACTCATTACTCACGAATGAGGTTTCACACAAACATTCACATTAAAACAAATAAGTTAAGTCTCTTATCTTATAAGATCAAGTCTCTTAACTTCTAACATCCGTAAACCATTCTTAAGCCGTTATACCTAACTTCCCATAAAGCTAGTATAACTCTTAAGTTTTCAAAGCACAATACTACACTTCTTTCAAAACGATTCATAAATCTTTTGAAATACTTCAAGTTTTATTATAACGCCTGCCGCTTATAAATAAAATCAATTATCTTTTAAAAACCACAACCCATTTTCTTACCTACATAAAGCTGTTATAACAAACTTCCCATAAAGACGTTATAACACTTTATGTTTCAAACCAATCAAATACATTAAACACGTATGCACGTACTACATAGTTACACACATATCACGCTAGAAGAGATAGGAAGAGGTTCACATACCTCGCGACGAGTATCGACTAATAGCAAAACGCTCCAAACAATGGCTACTCCTAAGCCAAGTAAATCGCGCCACACGTGGTACTTGACCTATAAGGCCACAAGGCGCCTATTATCATCTAGACCACAACGTAGAATATTCTACTGAAAATTCAAAGCATCTCCCCCACGGCGTAAATCTCCTTCTATCGAGGCCGGCCACTAAGCCAACCAGAGGGTTTCACACGCCTAACCTGACGTGTACAATTCTACAACACGGTAATACTACAAGTCTCATCAGATTCGATTCTTAATTCTTCAGCTTAAGTCAAAAGACATTGCCACGATTAAGTAGTTCTATATATAGTATACTTCAACTATATATTCTTACAACATGTAATTTCCAATTACAATAGAAGAAAGATAGTGTTTACCTCGATAAGCCCAAAATTATCCGAGTATAATGTCGCTACTGAGCAAGGTTTAGCTCTACTCGAGTGCTCCAAACCGCTCCAAACAACCCTTAGAAGTTCTATCCAACTTCTACTCCAAAACTTCAACCAACGGTGAAGGGTTCCTCAGGGTTTCGGTTTGAGACTAAAGGACAAAAGGTAGTATTTCCAGGACTCTACGTATAGAGGTAACTTTGGAATACTACAAGGTATAAGGCTAAGGTATTTTGGGCATTATAACAATACTTGGAGGAGTATTTTAATACCACAAAGTGGGTACCACACGAGAACAACACCACAAGGGAGGGGTGTTCTCGGCTTTAGGCTCATGAGGGAAGGTTTGGCCAAAAGGCCTTCACAAGGGGAGAGGGGCTCTTGGACGAGAGTCAACAAGAGGAGGAGGGTTCTCAAGACTTAGGCAAGTGAAGAGTGGATGACGAAGTCTTCCAAGAGAGGGGGTATTTATAGCAAAACCAAAGGCCAACCAATGGCCAAGATCAAGCCATGTGCAAGGCAAGTGTAAGGCCAAGATCAAGCCAAGTGCACCCACAAAACACTCCACAAAACACTCCACAAACCAAGCCACAAAGCAAGGCACAAAAGAGGGAGCCAATCGGCCAAGGCCAAGCCTCCTCTTTGCCGTCGATGAGGTGACAGTGTCACCTCCCGTTAATCCAAAAATGTTCCGTCGCCGGAAAAATCCGCAAAAATACTAAATGACATAGCGGAATTTTCCCAACGTAGGCGTGGGAAGCGTTTAAAAACGACTCCTTTCGGCACTTGTGTACAAATTTCGAAACTATGCCTACTTAAGGCTCAAATTGTACACGTACGCCCTCACGTACATACTCTGGAAACACGGGGTATAACACTAACCTTAGAGCTTTTTTGCGCTTTAAGCATTTGATAACACACGTTCATCCTTTTTTCAATCGCCCCTTAGACCACAAGCCCTAACTCAAAATCCCATTTGTTTTCTCTTTCCCAGGCTGTCTATGTATTTACAGTCAGGGGTCCTTTGCAATAGCCATCGTTAGGCTCCTGATCATGCGTCTGGGTTGCCCTCTCGCGGCGTGAGTCTGTTACGAGAAGGGATGGCCCCGCCAAGATTCTTTCCTCGCAATGGGGCTGGCGACCTTCCTCAGTTTGCTGCCTCCCCTGGGTAGCCGGACAGGGTCTCTTTGCGATGCTAGCTAATCGCAAGGTCCCCCTGGGTAGCCGGACTGTCTTTAAATCCAGCTTCACCCCTTTACTTATTTTGGCTATTTATACTCTTCCAATGCATTTAAATCACTTGTATTTATACTCCAAACAGGTCACCTACATCATGTGGCATCATTATTGTTATACCCCGTATTTCCAGAGTATGTACGTAAGGGCGTACGTACGAAAGTTTAGCCTTAAAGTTTAGGCATGGGACGTTTTTTTGGGCACAACTCATTAAAAGAATCGTTTTCCGACGAAACGTTTTACACAACTCGCGTAGGATAAATTCCGGCTATGTCATTTCTAATTTTTGCGGATTTTTCCGAGAGACGAAACATTTTAGACCAACGGGAGGGTGACACTTGTCACCCTCATTGGACGGTAAAGTGGGCGTCCCCCCCTTGGACGATGGGCATGAATTGGTGGCTTGTTTTGTGGCCTAAAATATGGGCCAATGTTTTGTGGAGTAGGTTAGGGTGCACTTGGGCAAATCCCCACCATCCACTTGCCTTGCACTTGGCTTCATCTTGGCCATTGGTTGGCCTTTGCTTGACCTATAAATACCCCCCTTTAGATAAAGAGTTCTTCATCCACAAATCTACTTCCAAGTCTCCAAAATCCCTCCCCTCTCCTTAGAGTTCTCGTCCAAGAAGCCTTCTCTCCCCCCCCCCCTCTTGAGTTGAGCTTAGCCGAGAGCCTCCCCCCCTCCCTTGGTAGAAAAGTTGCCTTCTAGCATTGTTATAATGCCCAAAATACCCTAGCCCAAATCCCTTAGTACTTAGTAGAAGTTGTGAAGAACTTCTAAGGGTTCTTGGAGCTATCGGAGCGTTCAAATTAGGAGCTAAACCTCGCTCAGGATCGACGTTTATACTTGGATAATTTTGGGCTTATCGAGGTAAATAATCTTACCCTTCTTTTTTAATTAGGGAATACATACTGTAGAAGTATAAGAATAAGTATAAATACTTAGAAGAATATTACAGAATAGAATTGAACTGTTATCACAGTAGAAGGGTATAAAAGAAGAATTGAACTGTACTTACATAGGACTTTTTTCACAGTAGACTTATATAGCTCACCGGGTAGGGAAGTGCTGCCCGACTTTCCGTAGAAAAGAGAACCCTCTGTTTAGAATGACCTACAGAGTAGTCTAGACTTTGATAGATGTCTTTGACTATTATAGGCTGATTCTCTGCGCGCGACATATTCGACTTGGCAGGTGGATTTCGCCAAGAAGGTATGTGATTCTTCCTATACTCTTAAGCATGATATTTTAAGATATATATATAGTACGGTAGACGTACATGTGTTAACTGAATAATAACTACGGCAATGTCTTCGGACTTAAGCCTGAATAATAAATACGGCGATGTCTTTGACTTAAGCCTGAATACTAAGAATCCTGATGCATTTCAAAAGAATACTGAATCATTTTTAACAGAAGAGAAATATTTGGTTTTTAAAACAAAAGCTTAAGAGTTATACTAGCTTTATGGGAAGTTAGGTATAACAACTTAAGAAAGATAAAAAGGAACTGTTTACTTGTTTGTTTATAAAAGCCTTGTATTGATTTCTGTTAAGTGTAGTAAGATTGTTTGATAAGTAGATATATTATGATGCTACATGTGTTAGTGTCTTGTAATGTTGTGAAAGGGGGTCATTCTTTGCGGCTTACGTTGCTAACCGGTAAGTCCGTTGTCGTTATTATATCACCTACCCTTGACTTATTATACCGAGGGCTTGCCACCCTTGATGCGGTCTATACGGCTATGCGCATGTGACTATCGCGAGTCATGGAGTTCGAGGATTGATCATTCCGGGTGTTTTAGCCCGACGCGGGATGCCTCTCGCGCGTGTGACTACGCGGTCTATTGAGACTATGCGATCGCGGAGTCCAGCGGTACCGGGTTAGCTACCCCGTCGAGGAATACCTCATGCGGGTCTGTGTGACTATGCGGATTACGGAAGTCGAGATTAGGCACGCGAGAATGATACTATGGGCGATCGCCTTGCTTCGATCATTCGCGGCCTAGAAAAGACATTCTGATTTTTCCTATTATCGCTTGTTTGTGATATGTACTACGTGCAATCGAATCGATTATATTTGCAAATGGTTTTAAATACTTGATTTCATTTAAGTACTTTCTGATTTCACATACTTAGTACTGTTAGACCTCCTTCGGGCCGTTAACGCCGCAGTAAGGGCAAGCAGTGCTAGATCCGCATCCCAGGATCTTTTGCGTTGGTGTCGTGAGCTCCATCTTCTCGGAGGCTCTACTTTGGGTATGATCTCACTGTTGTAGATAGTTTGGTCATGTCGAGGTATGGCGGGGCCCCGTCCCGCCATAGTTATTTATCTTCAGAGGTGCAGAGCCTATTATACATTGGGATGTAATCGCTAAACCATGTTTATATATATATGCCGAAAGGCAAGCTTTTCTTCGATAAAACTGCTTTCTATTTTTATAATGTTTCTTGTCTTGTCTTATGTTCATTGACACTGATGTATGACTACTGGGTGCGGGTAAGGCACGACCACGGCCCGAACGGGTCGTGACAAAAGTGGTATCGAGCGATTAATCCTCGGAAAGTGTCTATGATCCGTATCTAGTAGAAGTCTTGATTATCGGTGTGTTGCACCACACCAATAATCGTGAGGCTATAGGATATTTAGGATTAGTTTCCATTCTTCTCACTCGAGATCGTGCTTTAGAGCCGTGTTATAGGTTGGACCTCTAACGTATTCCTTTCAGAATGATTATGCCTCCACGTAAGGCAACCCGCCCGAGGCAAGGCGCCGAGGGAGCCGCTAGTAGGACAGGGATTCACGAGGGCTCGTGCCGATCTATACAGGAGACAGCGAGTTCCATGACGCCGCCCCAGCAGAGACCACGGTGCGCACCTCCCGCCCCACACCGGGCGGAGGAGATAGGGTACAAGGAGATGACTATTGGCTAGATGGCCACGAGGATAGGCCGGATGAATCTAGCCTTCGATTCAGCCGATCGTGCCGTGGTTCACCCAGGCGCAGTTTGAGGCTACTGGATTTCCTTAGTTGTAGCCCGCCGAGTTTTACTGGTCGAGGCTGAGGATGATCCACGGAGTTCATCCGTCGATTCTGAGGATCATGCGGGTGATCAAGGCTTCAGGCCCGAGTGCGTGACCTTTGTTCGCATCGGCTGCGTGATACCGCGGTGATTAGTTTGATTCGTGGGAGCTTTCGGGGAGAGCATGCACCTCAGCACTATGGGATGAGTTTTCGAGGCTTTTCTCACACACTTCTTGCCTCGCAGATGAGGAGGGCACGAGTGACATATTTTTGTTCTTGAGGCAGGAGGACGCAGCTAGGGAGTACAATGTCGAAGTTCGATTCTTTGGCTCGATATGTCCCTCGCACCGGTAGCAGATATGGAGGGCCGGGTGCATCGCTACGCCACCGAGCTAGATGATTATATGGCGAGTCTTGTGCGGGTGTGTCCTTCAGCCGAGCATGGACATTACGTGATGCGAGCTCACGACCGGGATGCGGCGAGCGTAGAGACTGGCAGGCCGATATCGCAAGAAGAAGGCAAGACGGCCGGTTCTTTTAGTGGTTCTCGTGGTGGACGCATCGCAAGTCTAGATTTGCACCACACCGCTCGAGCACTCTACATCGTTTCGACAGCCAGAGCGGGGGGCGTGTCGGGGCGGGACTTGGACTTCGGGGGTAGCGAGGTGCTAACCGATCGAGGTCGCCTCGGTGCCCGTTGTGGTAGATTCCATTCGGGAGCCAGAGTACTACTCGGGAGCTTGCTATACTTGTGGCAGCAGGTCATTTCGCGAGTTTGTCCGACCGGGCGGCGCTGGTAGGAGGCCCGGCTATGGTGCATTGCCGCCATCATCTCCTACGATTACTTGCCGAGGCGTGGTACTCGGGCCAGCGGTCGCGGCAGAGTCGTGGGCGCGGGTCTCAGATTCTAGCGTCCTCGTAACCGCGTTTATGCCTTGTCGGTAGCGGCAGATCGTGAGGCCTCACTGATGTCGTCACAGTACTTTATCGCTCGAAGGTTGATGTGTATGCCTTGATAGATCCGGTTCTACTCGCCCTATATATCTCCCTTATCATTAGTAGGATAGGATATAGCCCGAGTCCATAGACCCTTCGAGTAGCTACGCGATGGTGATCGGTGGTAGCTCGGCGTATATAGGGCTTGTCCGATGACCATTTACGATCGCCGACTTAGCCGACTTGATAGAGTTGGATATGACCGATTTCGATGTGATCATAGGTATGGATTGGCTAGCTTCGCTACGCCAATGTAGACTGCAGGAGAGAGTGGTACGGTTCCATTTCGGCGAGGCCGGTTGTTGAGTGAGAGGAACACCGACGCCGGCGGGTAGGTTTATTTCTTACCTCGAGGCTAGGAAGATGGTGCGAGGGTATATCTACCATCTCGTTCGGGTGTTTGATATCGAGGTCGCGGTACCAGATTTCGATCGGCCCAGAGTCGAGAGTTCCCGACGTGTTTCGGGCGACCTCGGTATCCTCACGAGAGGAGATCGAGTTTTGTATCGATGTCTTTGACACTCGCCTTTATTTCCATTCCGCCATACGTGAATGGCACCGCCGAGTTGAGAGAGTTGAAGGACCGGTGAGAGATTTCTGGAGAAAGGCTTCATCGACCTAGTGTTTCTCCCAGGGAGCGCGATTGTTACCGTGAAGAAGGACGACGCATTTGCGCATGTGTGTTGATTACAGCACCGAACAAGGTGACCATTAAGAACGATACCCTTCCCGTGATTGATGATTTGTTCGACCGGTACGAGGCGCGAGATGTTTCTCCAAGATTGATCTGCGTCGCTATCATCAGTGCGAGTCGAGAGTGGATGTCCCAGATCGCATTCGGACGTCAGACGCATTATGAGTTCAGTGGTCATGTCTTTGGTTGACGAATGCTCGTGATATTCATGGATTTGATGAACCGAGTGTTCAAACCATTTTTGGACACGTTGTGATAGTGTTCATTGATGATATCTTGGTTTATTCTCGCTCGAGCGGGAAGAGCACGCGAGCATTTGAGGATCTTGGCCGATAGCTTCTCGACCAGAGATTATACGCCAAGTTTTCCAAATGTGAGTTTTAGTTAGCTTCGTGGCTTTTCTTGGGAATATTGTCGGGTGATGGCATTCGAGTGGATACGCCAAGATCGGCGATCGGGACTTGCCTGCACCTACTACTCCGGCGAGGTTCGCGACTTCTGGGCCTCGCGAGTTATTATCGGTTCAGAGAAGTTTGCTTCTATCTCTCGCACCATTGACTAGGTGACTCGTAAGGCGGCTAAGTTTGAGTGGTGATGCTTGTGGAGCGGGGTTTCGCTGAAAGAGGATCGACGACCGCCTGGTTCTTACTCTCCGGAGGTCGGATGGTTATGTCGTATTGTGATGCGTCGGGCATGGGTGTGTGTGTTGATGCAGCGGTAGAGTTATAGCATACGCATCCCGGCAAGAAACACGAGAGGAACTACCCCACCCGTGATTTGGAGTCGCGGTGATTCACGCCAAGATCCTGAGGCACTATTTGTATGGGGTTCACGTGGATATTTATACGCACCACAAGAGCCTCCGGTATATCTTCACCGGAGGAGTCGAACTTACGGCGAAGGCGGTGGTTAGAGTTGCTTAAGGATTACGATGTTGATATCTGTACCACCCGGGAAGGCCAATGTTGTGGCCGATATGCCTTAGTCGTAGGTCATGGGAGCCCATCGATGTGCAGCTAGAGAGGAGGGCATGGTTCGTGATTTGCATCGATTAGCGAGCCTTGGTGTCCATTTGATTGATTGATAGCGATGGGTTCGAGTTCCCGAGGTTGCCGAGTCTTCCATCGTCGAGAGGTGAAGAGGCAACCGAGGATCCGGTTTTGATTCGCATCGTGACGCGCTCTTACGTGAGGAAGGGTCCTTTTGAGGTAGCATGGGGTGCTAAGATTTGGCAGGTTGTGTGTTCTAGATGTTTCGTGAGACTTGAGCAGGTTCTGGGAAGCACACTGTGCGTTACTCTATCCATCCGTGGTCGACCAAGATGTACCACGACCTTAGATCCGTGTATTGGTGGGATGGCGAAGAGGACGTTGCAGAGTTCGTAGCTCGCCCGTGTTGTCGTGAGTGAAGGTAGAGCACCGAGGCCCGGTGGTTTGTTACGCATCGATAGAGATCCCGAGCACGGAAGTGGGAGGTGATCAACATGGACTTCATCGGGATTACCTCGACTCGGAGGAGACATGATTCTATATGGGTTATCGTCGGCAATTTAAATCAGCCCACTTTCTACCCGTCGGGCGACTTTTTCTACCGAGGATTATGCGGACTTTACATCAGAGAGATCGTCGACCGCATGGAGTCCTATTTCGATCATATCGCATGCAGAGAGCCCGGTTCGGCTAACTTAGAGGTCCTTCCGAAGGGTTTAGGACGCAGTGAGCTGAAATCGCATTCCATCCACGCAGACGGACAGCAGAGCGCGCTATCCGACTGCGAGGATATGTCTGCGAGCTGTGTTATTGACCGTGGGTAGCCGGGAGGATCATTTGCCTCTAGTTGAGTTCGCGTATAATAATAGCTACCACCAAAGATTCGGATGGCGCCTTATGAGGCCTTGTATGAGGAAGTGCGGATCGCCTATAGGCTGGTTCGATGTGGGCGAAATGCGATTAGTAGGACCAGATTTGGTGCAAGAGCGATGGATAAGGTAAAGCTTATCCAGAGAGGTTCTTGGCGACAACCGAGTCGGCGAAGTCATACGCAGATCATCGCCGTCGGCATCCGGAGTTCGAGGTAGATGATTGGGTTTTCTGAGAGTGTCACCCATGAAGGGTGTGATGAGATTCGGAAGAAAGGGAAACTTAGCCCAAGGTACATCGGGCCCTATCAGATTGTCGCAGGTAGGCGGTTACTACGAGTTGGATCTGCCGTCCGATCCGGAAGCGGCATCCGTGTTTCATGTTTCTATCTTTGAGAGATGTATCGGGGATCCATCTAGGTGCATCCGATTGGCGATGTCGGTGGCCGAGGGTTATCGTATGAGGAGATTCCATAACGATAGTCGATCGTCGTTAGGCGTCTGGACCAGGGCTTCCGTCAAAGTTACGTGGCGAACGAGCTCGAGGAGGAGATGGCGTGGGAAGGCGAGGAGGACTTGAGGCGAGGTATCCTCGCTTATTCCCCACACCTCCGGTAATTCACTTTCTATTTATAAATTTTCATTGTCATGTGTGGCCATGTGTGGCAAACCGCTGTTTAAGCTTTATCGATAATCGTCTTGGGAAAGAACATTGGACGAATGTTTCGAGGGGAGAATGTTATACCGTATTTCCAGTATGTACGTAAGGCGTCTGAAAAGTTTAGCCTTAAAGTTTAGGCATGGGACGGTTTTTTGGGCTGAACTCATTAAAAGAATGCGTTTCCGATTTAAACATTTTACATAACTCGCGTAGGATAAATTCCGCTATGTCATTTCTAATTTTTGGATTTTTCCGAGAGATGAAACATTTAGACCAACGGAGGGTGACACTTGTCACCCTCATCGATAAAGTGGCGTCCCCTGACGATGGGCATGAATTGGTGGCTTGTTTTGTGGCCTAAAATATGGGCCAATGTTTTGTGGAGTAGGTTAGGGTGCACTTGGGCAAATCCCCACCATCCACTTGCCTTGCACTTGGCTTCATCTTGGCCATTGGTTGGCCTTTGCTTGACCTATAAATACCCCCCTTTAGATACAGAGTTCTGCATCCACAAATCTACTTCCCAGTCTCCAAAATCCTCCTCTCCTTAGAGTTCTCGTCCAAGCCTTCTCTCCCCTTGAGTTGAGCTTAGCCGAGAGCCTCCTCCCTTGGTAGAAAAGTTGCCTTCAGCATTGTTATAATGCCCAAAATACTAGCCCAAATCCCTTAGTACTTAGTAGAAGTTGTGAAGAACTTCTAAGGGTTCTTGGAGCTATCGGAGCGTTCAAATTAGGAGCTAAACCTCGCTCAGGATCGACGTTTATACTTGGATAATTTTGGGCTTATCGAGGTAAATAATCTTACCCTTCTTTTTTAATTAGGGAATACATACTGTAGAAGTAAAAGAATAAGTAATAATACATAGAAGAATATAACAGAAGAGAATTGAACTGTTATCACAGTAGAAGGGTATAAAAGAAGAATTGAATCAGATTTACATAGGATTGTTTTCACATGAGACTTATATAGCTCACGGGTAGGGAAGTGCTGCCCGACTTTCCGTAGAAAAGAGAACCTCTGTTTAGAATGACCTCTGAGTAGTCTAGACTTTGATAGTTGTCTTTGACTATTATAGGTGATTCTGCGCGACATATTCGACTTGGCGGTGGATTTCGCAAGAAGGTATGTGATTCTTCTATACTCTTAAGCGTGATATTTTAAGATATATATAGTACGGTAGGCGTACGTGTTAAGCGAATAATAACTACGGCAATGTCTTGGACTTAAGCTGAATAATAAATCTACGCGATGTCTTTGACTTAAGCTTTGAATACTAAGAATCTGATGCATTTCAAAAGAATATCGAATCATTTTTAATGAAGAGAAATATTTGGTTTTAAAACAAAAGCTTAAGAGTTATACTAGCTTTATGGAAAGTTAGGTATAACAACTTAAGAAAGATAAAAGGAATTGTTTACTTGTTTGTTTATAAAAGCCTTGGATTGATTTCTGTTAAGTGTAGCAAGATTGTTTGATAAGTAGATATATTATGATGCTACATGTGTTAGTGTCTTGTAATGTTGTGAAAGGGTCATTCTTGCTTTGGCTTACGTTGCTAACCGGTAAGTCCGTCTTGTTATTATATCACCTACCCGCGACTTATTATACAGGGCTTGCCACACTTGATGCGGTCTATCGACACATGCGGTCATGTGACTATCGCGAGTGCGGAGTTCGAGATTGATCATTAAGGTGTTTTAGCCCGACGCGGGGATGCCATGCGGTCGTGGCAGGTGACTATGCGTCTATTGAGACTATGCGGTGCATGAGTCGGCGGTACCGGGTTAGCTACTCGCGCGAGAATACCTACGCAGTGCGTGTGACCTATGCGATCTGCGGAAGTCGAGATTAGGCACGCAAAATGATACTATGGGCGATTGCCTTGCTTCGATCATTCGCGCCTAGAAAAGACCACACGATTTTCTATTGCATCGTTTGTTTGTGATATGGCACTACGCAAATCGAATCGATTATATTTGCAAATGGTTTTAAATACTTGATTTCATTTAAGTACTTTCTGATTTCACATACTTGGTACTGTTGTCGACCTCCTTGAAATTTGCGTTCATGCCGCAGGTAAGGGCAAGCAGGTGCTAGATCCGCATCCTTAGGATCTTTTGCGTTGGTGTCAGGAGCTCCATCTTCTCCGGAGGCTCTACTTTTGGGTATGATCTCCCTGTTGTAGATAGTTTGGTACTGTCAGGGTATGGCGGGGCCCTGTCCCGCCATAGTTATTTATCTTCTTAGAGGTCTGTAGCCCTATTGTACAGTTGGGATGTAACTGCTAAACCATGTTTATATATATATGCCGAAAGGCAAGCTTTTCTTCAGATAAAACTGTTTCTATTTTTATAATGTTTCTTGTCTTGTCTTATGTTCCGCTGATTACTCTGATGTATGACTACTTGGGTGCCCGGGTAAGGCACCAGTCACGGGCCCCGGAACGGGTCGTGACAATTATTAGTTAGGTGATATAATCGCATACTTAGGCTTTAATTAGTGTAATGAAGATTCAAATATCTCTGTGCTTTACAAAAGTTTTGGTGTTTGTTGCATAGTTAAGGTGGATGTGACATGTGAGATTCAAATATCAATATTTAACTTTGCCACTCTGATATAGATGTGAAATGAAATAAAAATGGCCATCTGACGTTAGACATTCAAAATTTACAAGATAAAGTGCCTAATGTCTCCACTTCATGCAAATTCTAAAGAGAATATCTTATACCACTAATTATCTCTTTATCAGGTCATCTACCCCTTTCCTCTAGATGGGTGTACATAGGCACAATTTTGTCGTAGATGCTCTCAAGGTAGTTCTGCTATTGGTTTTTGTAATGGTGGCTGTTTGGCAGCAGCCACCACCCTCTGTGAATCTCTTTGACCTAAGATCACTAATGAGCTACTACCAACGACATGAAACAGGTAATAACCTTCGTTGTCGTATCCGGAGATATAACATAAAACAAACTACTGGGATGGCCATGGTTTCACGCACTGCAGGCGATTCCTTCAACTCATCACCAGAAGGTTAAATTTCCCACACCTTGGGGTTCAGAGGAAGCAATAGATGTCCCTGGTCGAAGGACACGTTCACAGTGATGACTATGCAAGAACAAAAGATAGATAAATAGCAGTTATAAACACCGGGCCCAAAAGAGATGCTCAGAGGAAGGGTGCTCAAATTTAGGTATCTAAAAGGATTCATATTGCCATTAGACAAGGACCCCGCATATTCAACCATCAAGGAGTTAGAAAGTGCGACACTTTTTTAGGAACTCGGAGATCTCACCCGGGCTCAGGAGTGCATTTTTATGTTATTTAAAGACTAATTTTGATTGCTTTGCTTTGTATCACCTTAACATAATAGGGATCCCCCGGAGATATCTATTCACCGCCTGAGCACTGATCCCAATTATACCTAATGAGATAATAGAAATGGCTAATATCTGCTGTCAGGGATCAATTCATAAAGGAAGAGGTAAACACGCCTACTTAAGATAGGTCCAGTACGGAGGGTCGAGGGCCCCGCGAGCTGGCTAACATGGTATTGGTCCTAAAAAAGTGCAACAAATTCAGGATGCGTGTGGACTTTAAGGATTTAAATGAGGTGCGCCCTAAGGATTCGTTTCCTTTACCACAAATTGATCAGATGATTGATGCCACATCCAGGCATGAACTGCTAAATTTCATAGATGTATGTTCCGGAAACAATCAAATCAGCCTACACCTAGATGACTACGAAAAAACTTCTTTCATGACCAATCACGGTAATTTTTGTTATAATGTAATGTCTTTTGGTCTCAAGAATGCAGAGGCAACTTACCAAAGATTAGTGAATAAAATGTTCGAAAAACAAATCGACCATACTATGGAAGTCTACATCAATGACATGCTGGTCAAATATCAACAATCTGAAACCCACATAGCTTCCTTAGCAAAAACATTCGACGTCTTGCGTCGCCATGACATGAATCTAAATCTGGAGAAATGCGCCTTCAGAGTCAAGTCTAGAGAGTTCTTGGGTTTCCTCATATCTAGTCGCGGCATTGAGATGAAATCCGACAAAGGTAAGGCTATCCAAGAGATGCCAAGTGTGTTGAATAATGTCAAAATACTGCAAAGATTGAAAAGAAAGGTTGCGGCCTTGGGAAGATTCATTTCACGATCAATATGCCGATGTCATAAATTTATTAAACTCATGAAAAAGGAACGTCATTTCCAATGGACGCAGGAGTGCATCCAGAGCTTACATGACCTCAAGGCTTACCTGCATAGCCCTTACGTAATGTCCAAACCTTAGAAAAGAGAGAGACTGGTCACCTCGTGACTGTCTTGGCTGTTATTGCTCTAGTGCGAGAAGAAGGAAAGGCGCAACTCCTTATTTATTATGCAAGCAATACATTAATTAGGCCGTGTCACGATACCTGGATGTAAAAAAGTTGGCCCTAGCCCTAGTCACAGCCACACAAAAGCTACGACCATACTTCCAATGCCACTCAGTAACAGTCGTGACAAATGCTCCTAGGCAGGCCCTATTGCAAGAGGAAAATCTCACAAGTCGGCTATCAAAATGGTCAAGCGATATAACTGAATACGCTCTGACTTATCAACCTCGACCAGCAATTTGAACGACGAGCTTGCCAAAATTCGCAGATAATTTCACCCCACGATATGACCTTAAAAGCGGCAAGGTATGAATTCACCCTCTTTTTCTTTTTTTTGTTTTCCATAACCATTTTTTGATCACATGGATGGTATTGGAATCGATACTGGGACTAGTCATACAAATCATGTGACCAGAGGACGTCAAAGTGAAGACCATAAAATATGTGGTGCACACTTTTCCCTGATCGATTTTTTACCGAATTGGTTTTGCGGGCAAGGTTTTTAATGAGGCAACAACTGTAAAGTGTATTACTTAGAAAAACTCTCTGTGGAAATACAAACACAAGGGAAAAAGATTTGCTCCTAGCTAAAGGGTCCAGTGGCCTTCACCTCTTTGTATTTTCTAAGTTTTGTCAGAAACACACATGTACTCGGGTATACATACTGAACACAATGAATAAAAATAGGCTTGATTTGTGCTCCCTACACTTTAAAGTTGTTGGTATGAACGCGTCCTTCCGGACCCAATAATATCCACCACAAATACACGACACGGCCAATAGCCTCAGAACGTGAAGGAAATATAACCTTATGCTAATATAAGATGAGATCGAGACGTCCTCCTTATCGAAACTGAACAAAGGGGCCCCTTTCTTTATTATGAAATGGATGATTTACATTTCCAATCATAAAATACGCGGCCAGAAGTAATATTTCCGGATTGGTGGAAACGATTACTCAGGATATCCCACACATTGCAAAGAAATAAAAATGCAATCGTGGAACTTAAACACAAGCGTTCGAATTATTCATAGAGCATAGTCCTGATGAGGGAGTCCTTGGGTGGAAGGATCCCTATGGTTGAACATTTGAACTGCTCCACTTCAAAGGACCGGGTAATTCCTACACCCAGCCACAAAGCATACCAACATAACTAGAGTGACAAGTAACGACTAATGCCTCCTGCACGAGACTTAGGCAACTTAACACAAAAAATATTACAATTTAGGAAACAAGTAAGTACGAGATCGCGTAAAGACATTCCACAAAAGGCCCGAAAACACAAGCAATATTCGTAACAAAATAAAAAAGTCTTCCAAAAGCAAGCAAACATATACGAAACATTAAAAATGAAAAAACTCCATGCAGGGAGTACAAAAATCAAGCATTAGTAACTAAAGCTTCAGAGGTTCTAGCAGGGGCATGCGTCTTCGGAGCCAAGATGGTGGTGGATCCTTCGGGAAGGTCACTTTTGCATTATCTTCTCTCACTTCCGGAACTTTGGAAGGGTTTTTGGGATGAGTCTCTTCCTCGTTACCTTTATTACTTCCGCTCTCAGCCACAGGGACATCAGAAAAATGCTCTTTGCATCCGGTCTGGGCTTTCCCTTCACCCTCGTGAGACGAAATTTCACTGTTAAAAGACTGAACAAGGTTTATACGGAGTACGCATGGGCAAAGCCTTATGGGACATATATTTTACCCTAAAAGCAGCGGCCAAGGTGAAGTTAATATTTATCGAACCCTCTGAACCTCTTGGAGAGTCTATCGTCAGGCCTGATACACTGTATAGGTCTTTTCGAGGATAACATCCATCTTCAGCTGTTGAACTATGGCATCCGTATCAGACATGTTGACTTTCTGTATAGCCTCATGGAGGGAAGTATTGCTCTCGATCAGATCATGGTTATGCTTGACCTACCTATCATACCAAGCCGAAATGCTCTCATACCTCCCCTTTAAGGTACTCAAATCCCTCTCTACAGAAGCTTTGTCTTTCCTACAAGTGTCGAGTTCAATCCCCATATCCTGAATTTGCTCTGCCATTTCCACTTTCCTCTAGACTACATTGGCAAAATGCTCTTGATGTTTAACCCACTTTGCCTGAAAATACAGAAGCTCCTTATGGAACTTGGCAGCCTCCTTGCTGTAGATATTCCTATCTTACCATGACTGAGCCAACATGGCCTCCAGATCCTCTGTCTAAATCAGCTATCTCTCTAGAGACGGGAGTCGTTCCTGTAGATTTTGATACTCCAGCATCCCCTCCCTCTCTTCGTCAAGCTTCCGTTGAAAACCCTCCACGGTAAGAAGGCTCACCTAAGGTGAAAGATAGTTCAAAAATAAAAAATCACAGGGTAAAAACAAGCTGAAGGAACAAACTAAAATGAAAGATGGTCACATACCTAGGCAACCGCATGGGCACCAGCATTGATAAATCAACCGTCAAAGAACCTCCTCATTTTATCCCTGTCTCTCTCACTCGTCAGAGAGCCGTAAATAGCTAGCAACCCCTACCGGCCATGAAAGAATATTGTATTATTGAGGAATGAAGAAAGTGACCTGCCGACAAACAGTGGGATTTCAGACTGGCACAAAAAATATATCTACCAGCCAGGATCTACTGGAGCTTAGATGGCCCTCACCATGCACGCTGGTACTGAGATCTCTGGTTTTTCCTCTGGGCGCGGGACTTTGGGGCATGGGAACCCTCCTCTGAGAAACCGAAGCAAAGGCAGCCCGTGATTACGATAGGATACGTGGAGAAGATGTAGGGCTCAGAGTCACACCTCCAACTCTAACAATAGCAAGGGAGAAAGAGGCATACAAATTCATTTTTTCAGATAAATCCATCTCCCTAAAAAGACCGTGGTAAAGACCTTAGATCAAGAAGTCCTTTGGCGGGAGATCCCTAGAACAGAGTCCCATTACTATTCACTAGCGTCAGACGCCAAGTTAATAGATACGGGAGAAATAGCCGGAGCTGCCAAGGCTATCCCCTGACTACCCTGCTCCCTAGCACTCAACCTAAACCTTTTGATCGGAAGAGGTGAGGAAAGAGATAACGACCTTGTAGATCCGACAAAAATGGCAGCCTATGGATTTTATCCTAATTGAGCCGCATTTTGCATAACTTGCTGCAGAGTCATGTCCGGATCCTCGGGAACCTCCGCAAAAGCTCAGATAAATGTTCCCTTCGGAATACCATAATTTCCTCTTCCAATTATGTTTTAATGCAATCTCCTGCCACATACGAAAGGTGAAGGGCATATAGTCAAGAATATTTTGGACCCAATGGGCCAAGCCCAACACTAGGTCCGGCATCTAAGCTATGGCTAGGAAAAGAAGAAGCACAAAATTCAGAGACATCATTTAAAACCCAAAAATAAAAAACAGAGAATATAGGTGTAGATAAAACACTTATGGCCAACATTCCATTAGTTTGGGTTAGGTGCCTTTGGTGGATTGACTAGGTCCCTGGTCGTAATGACGACGCATCTATCCATCCATCCATCATCAGTCGAAATTGTCATCGATACTAGAAATCAATGCATTTTGTCCACACGGGAAAATTTAATGACTCTCGCCCTAAAGATTTTAGGAGAATAGAGGCGGATTAAATGGGAAAGGGTAAATTCTCCCCCACTTGTGAAGAAAGGTATTAGAGGCATGTGATTGTCCTCCACGCCTCCGGACCAATCTGAGCCAGACATACCTTATATTTTTGGCAAAATTCCAGAATCACTGGATCAATAAGTTTCCTGACCCTTATAAAAAAAGGATACATATATACGAAATAGTATCCCTACCAATAGGAAGTGATGTTCTCATCTTCTCGAGAGAGAATCACCTCTATGTCAGTCCAACCACAATCTACTTTCACCCTTCTCAAATAGCAAACGCTAATAGAAGATTTGTACTTACTAACTAGCTAGGATCACTCGGACTCGGGAGTTATGGAAGTTGAACGCTCCGTAAGGTCTTCTAAAGAAGACAAAGTGCTCGGAATATAAGCGTTAGCTTGGAAATTAAAGGAAGAAGCTGATGATTTCTTTTTTCTCGACGACCTACTGACTGACGTTAGATAATCTATGATAGTCACTTGATGAATAGGAATGTCAGTATCACCACGAGAGAGGATTTACATCAAGTGGTAACACCTCCAACTACTAAGGAATCAGAAGACATGATAGAAATATTGGATAAAAAAGGAATAGAAAAAGATTTCTTTTTCCCAAAGAGTAAAAAAGAGCGCTGAAAGATAGAGGGAAACAAATGAGAGTCCTTGAAAGGGAGGGGATTTGTATAAGGTAAGAGAAGAGGTGACATTTCACCAAAACTCTTGCCTTGACTCTGGTATAGATAGGATTTTTTTAAAGGAATTAGAATAAACCCTCTCACACTAATTTACCTATAAATTATGCAGCAACTCTAAACACATTATCCAGTTTACGGCACCATCCAAATTCTTAGTAGCTCTTTTGTAAGCTAACCTATATGAAAAAAATTAACTGTAACAGATGGGACTCTGTTGGGGATAACAACATAGGTTCTAACCATAAGGGTTCCAATATAACATGCTTTTAAATGATATAAATTACTTATTTGTTTAAATACCACAATTATAATTGTTATTCATGCATTCATCTTTCGCCAAATCGCATGCACACACACTTGCATTTGTGCACAAATGTGCTTATGCAGATTCACATTCACCCTCCAGTATAAAGCCAAAAACATTTCCTTGGAACATGTTGAAGACGGAGTTGGTACACAGTCATTCCAATAGTCAACAATGGTTCACCCCGGGTTGTCCGCTCGGGTTCCCTATGTCATTTGCTAAACCACACTGGTACAACTAATTAGTGACTTAGACAGGTTCGGGTATCTCAAACCTACCTGGACCTAACAGGATGACTCCCTTGTGTCGTAACAATTTTTGACCCAAAGGCACTGTATCCAACTACTTTCTATGTGGAAGAATTTATGTGCCTTATATGATGAACCATTTTTCCTCAGCGGGAAAAGACTAAGCATGATTTGTTTTGTAGATGGCTCCCAATTTGAAATTCGACATGGTCATCGAAGCATCGGAGATGTTAAAAGTTTGGTGGGCATGGTTGAGTAACGACCAACAAAAGAAAGTAAGGAATTGTCTAGGACATATTCCCTCCCTTATGACTATGAAAGGCAACCCTAACCTCTTAGAAGTCCTTACCGGATACTGGGAAAATAAAAGAAAGGTATTTAGGTTCAGAGACTTTGAGATAACCCCGACCATAGAAGAAATTAGAGACTGCATAGACATTGTAGGAACTTATTTGAGGTGAAGGAAGAAACCCGACCGCAACCTTCTAATACCCCACAAGCCAATGTCGGACGAGATTCTTAAGATGTTAACCCTAGCTAGCGCCAATTGGATATTTGGCCCAACCGTATATTTTATGGATCTCCACACCCGATCTGGGTCCATGCAGGGTTACATAAAGCATTTGGTAGAGTTCTACTCATATGCCTCTTGGAAAGCAACCTGACTTTTAGCCTTTGATATATGTCTTCTAGGGACCATGGTATATCCCAAAGATCATCACCAAGCCATAAATACTCGGGTAATATTTGTCGCCCATGATATCTTTAATGGCATAACCACCAACGGGAAAACCATATACTATAACCTAGTCCTAGTCATCCTAGCTGATATCTACTGAGCTTTAGGCCAATGCCGGAACCTACATGGGTATTTTCTAGGTTGTAACCTTCTAGTCCAATGGTGGATCATTAAGCAATTCTAAAAAACTAAGGTTCCATCATATCGAGTCCTTGACCGTAGAGAGTATGACCTTTTAGTCACTTATCCACATCTCGGGACCTAATATAAATAGGGGTGGGCTTTCATATTTTCTAGGCTCCGAGATGATAGCATCCAATGGGAGTTTCCAGACTTATATTCTGAGACCATGTCCATTAGAGGCCGAAAATGCCTTTTTTTACCACTTCTGAGGTTCTAAGGGATCCAACCATATGCACCTCATAGGGTCCTACGACAGTTCGGAAGGTAACATGTAATCCCCTAAATTATAAATATAGGAGAGTATGTGTATAACAACGTGGGAGACAAGATCGTGGGAGTTGCTGACCTCATCCAAGAATGGAATAGTCTAATTAGATGGGGTCTACATACTTTAGCTAATGACCCTCTTAACCCAGGTCGTGATGAGGACTATGTAGATTAGCTGAGGCCATATTTGCAACGTACCCTCACATCGGGTCCCAACCTCTACCAGACCATATAGGACCAGGATTCAAAAGCCGAGATCTAAGGTCGCTGCATTCAGAGACAAATGGATGATCAGAATGTCAAGTACAAAGAGAAAATAAAGCATGATCAGGTTATCATAGACAGTTTGACCGAGGAAGTCGTCTTTACTATGGAGTGTCTCGAGGATTTAGACGCTCATATAAATGAGGCTATAGATAATGTCGGACCGATGACACCCATAGAGAAGAGTTTATGGGTTGGATTAGTTCTGATATCTACTCATCTTCGAATTCAGACTGCCCTTTGAAAGGCCAAGAAAGCTTGAATTGACAGAGCTTCGTCGTCAGCCACTCGAGGAGACTTTTTCTGACTTTATTGCTTTATTCATGTTTTGTAATCCCTTCGGGGAAGATATTATTACTTAAATGAAATGATTATGCGGGCAAGGGTTTGATTAACCTTTGGCACATTTATGCTTTTAGAAGCCTTGATGCAATGAGGCATATGAACGCGAATATTATAATTGTTTATGTGTTTATGTGATATAAATTGATTATATGCTTTCATGTATTCCATCTTGAACTCTTGATTGGTCCCATATTTCGGACAACAAACCTGAAGAAAAACAAAAGAAACACCAAAGTTAACTAATTTAAGCTCATCTTAAAGGTTGATTTGCTACTGATGAAGACTCAAGACTGTCACATTGCCACCTCACCAGTCATTGACCTGATAAGCGATGAAGAGACCGAATAGTTGCTTCAGATCAAGATCCACAAAATTGATGCCAAGACTGAGTTGGAAATAGACAAATTGAAGGAGGCTGACTACAAGATCAATGTGGCGAACGCCAAAATGAAATAAGTGGACGAGATGTTAGAATTCGTAGAGAAGATGACTGAAAAATCTCCCAAAGAAAATCGCGATACCAAGCCTTCCTGAAGAATGTAAAAAATGTGATAGATAACTATATCCCCTGACTCAACTACCAAAAGATGACCCGATGCCTTACAGGAAGGAATGTGGGGAACATGATGGAGTTGTTCCCACCCTCAATAAAGTTGCGGACTAATACGAGACACCACAAAGGCCTTCCCGCGAACCATCTCCTATGTGATGGGCGATTGCCCTCAAAGCACGTGGATCTTACTTTAGAGTTGCACCAAGGGAAGTGTGCAACATCGAAGTTTTCGATATGATGAAAGACATCGGATGGGAAGAAACTACCCTAGGGTCCTCCCAACTTGTGTACCTCTCTTTTCTCACAAAAGATGCCCATATCACAAGAATTAGCTCGGCCACATCATGTATGAATGTGTGGCCTTCAAGAAAAGGGTTGTCATCCTGATCGACAAAAAAGTTATCCGCCACTTATGGGGACCTTACTCCCTACTGGTCTATGACCATGCTATGTCTGGTGCAGGAATCACCACGGGCACACATTTCTGGTGTTATGACTTCACTAGTTTTGAGGATTCGTATGCTGACCTCTTCTCACTGTTGTGCCGCATCGGCAAGGTCCAACCTCTCCAAACTACCTATAAGATCTTTCGAAGAACTTCAAAGATAAATATATGTTTGCACTACTCAAGAGCTTCCGTGCATTATATTGAAGAGTGTGAAGCCTTCAAGTTCGAGCTGGAGCACTTGGTAAACACCGACCATATCTGGCCCATCATATAAGGCTGCTTTTAGAAAAGCCACTGAAAAATGTGTGGTTGTAAGGACGACGACCCACCATGGCTTTAGGGTAAAGCCATCTTTTGGGTAGTTTAGGTGCCCCTTTTCTAGCTTTCAATTAAAGTATCCCTCTCTCACTTTTTATAAATGAAACCACATCCGACCTGATGTCCCGATGAGTGATACATGGGAAGCCTATATTAGGCCTGGTCATGGGTAAAAATTTAGTTTCAGATAGAAGATATTAGGATATAATTTTTGTGTAACCCAAACTATGGCAGGGCTTAATTTCCCGAGGAGGGATATGTATGCAGTCTATATAAGACTTGGCCCGATATTATATAAATTATAATCCCCCCCTTAAATTATAAGATGATTTTAAGTTCAGGTGACGATGCGGTGGCAAATCAACCACAAACATTCAAGCCAAAACCCTAAAAACAAAATATTCACCAAAATGACAAAAATACCCAGAATGGAAAAATCAATCAAGAGTTCTGATCGAATACACGAGTCTATGTGCTTTGCTTACAACTTATGTGTGATACCTTGCATTATGACTTCCGACTAACGTACTAATGTCATTTTCTTTTGAGTTATTTTCCTTCTTATAGTAAGGGTCAATATGTCGTGAAACACTAGCATACTTCATCAAATCCAAAGTTGTGGCAGTATCCATAAACCAAGAAAACCACGACAACATAATTGGTACTCTTGAGGATACTCACAATAAGAGTGCTCTTATTGAGGGCATAGTCCTCAAGATCCTCAAAATGCCACACACTCTAAGGACATAATCGCCATGTTGTTCAAACAAGTGGCCGACCTTCAAGAACAGGTCGTAAAAAATGAAGTTGCTAACGCTGCCAGATAAGCAACTGTTGTTGAGGTGAGAAGGCCTCCACCACTATTTCCATCCCTAAACTTTCTCGTGCCACAAATTTTCCCAAACACCCATATCGGGGCTGTCATGACACGAACCCCGGGCCCACGACTGGTGCCCTACCTGGGCACCTTTATACCTACACATCACATATAACCAGCGTAAGCTCTAAGAAAACTCATGTTATAAAAACAGACAAGCCGACAAGGCTGTCACTGTATATAGATAAAACTAGTACAACTCACATATGTCCAAATACATATACAACCCACACCTGTCTACAAGACCTCTAAGAGTTGATAAAGACATGTGACGGGACAAGGCCCCGCTGTACTCTTGAATATACATAAGTTATAATGTAAGACCTGTACCAAAATGAGAAACTCCGGAACAGTGAAACTATCTCAAAAAGCTGGGCAAAGATCCTAAGCTCGAGGATCACCAAACTGAGTACCTATACCTGCGGGCATGAACACAGCCCCCAAAAGGGGTCAGTACAACAAGGTACCAAGTATGTAAACATGAGGTACAATAAACAAGATCATAACTGTACAAAAGAATGACAGGGACAAGTATGAAAATTAAATACCAGATCCTACTATGCCATATAAAAGAAGAGTCAATTGTACCTTGTATCACTGTACCGCTGTACCATTATACCATTGTACCTTATAAAAATGAGAGTCATCGTATTTGTTTTCATATAACGCATCCCGACCCTTTAGTGAGGGACTCGACGAACTCAATATAACGTATTCCGGCCCTTTAGTGAGGGACTCGGGGAAATGGAATAATAACACTTGCACGAATAGCTATCATAAGCAACCTTGTGCAATTTAACTCATTTTTTGACTCTCAAAGGAATAAAACCAAGGTACCAACATCTCATGTACCAACCATTAAAATGAACTTTCCTTTTAGAAAAAAAAACCCAAGGTACCAACATCTCATGTACCAATCACATATACAAACTTTTCATTTTAGCTATGCCAAGGTACCAATATATCATGTACCAAACACATATAAAATCTTTCATTTTAACTATGCCAAGGTACCAAAACATCATGTACCAAACACATATAAAATCTTTCATTTTAGCTATGCCAAGGTACCAAAACATCATGTACCAAACACATATAAAATCTTTCATTTTAGCTATGCAAAGGTACCAACATATCATGTACCAAACACATATAAAATCTTTCATTTTAACTATGCCAAGGTACCAAAACATCATGTACCAAACACATATAAAATCTTTCATTTTAACTATGCCAAGGTACCAAAACATCATGTACCAAACACATATAAAATCTTTCATTTTAAACAAACCTAGGTACCAACATCTCGTGTACCATTAAGGGTTACGATCTAATAAAACTATGTACGTCCACCGTACACTCACTTTATAAACTCAACTTTCATTTTAGATCCTCATTTGGAAAATCAAGACACTTATCATATCATTAAATATTAGGGACTTGAACCCAATAGCACCATGTACGTCCGCCGTACATCCTTTCCTTTATAAAACCACAAGACACTAGCCTTGTAACATCAAGTCACTTACTCTTTTAAAATCAAGTTACTATCACCTCATGTACCACATGAAACTAGATTCATTTAAAACACGTACGTCCACCGTACACTCATTTTATAAAGTTCATGCTCAAAGGAGAAAGGAAGAGTCACATACCGCTTGTCGTTTGTATCAACTCGATAATCTAAATTTGTCTCGCTCCTCTGGCTAACATTATGGAAATATTTGCATGGTGATAACCGATCCGAATTGCCAAATTAATCTATTTTATGAGTCGTTAGTAGGTTATATATTAATAATGATCTTATCTAATCAGCTGTGAACCTAGAAAATGTAAAACGAACTGGTTATATCTTAACTTCTATGCAGATGGAAATTCTACTCATTTCAATATAATGATTGTCGATATCTTTTTCATTTAACGCTGCAATGGCTGGTTCGATACATTTTTCATTTAACGCTGCAATGGCTTGTTTTAACATGTTTACTAAAATCAGTCTCAACGCTTAATACTTATTAGTGTTGTAGCTTAGGAAGATCAACTCGACACCAAAGCTTACTAAAAACTCTTACCAACATCTCCCATAAGACTTGGTAAGGACTTTAGAATAATTTAGACATGCCTTTAGCATAGAATCAATAACATGAATACTCTTTAACTTCAAAGAGTAGAATAACTTTTGAAACAATACCGCAGTTATGGTTCACACGTAGAACATGCCAAAAGAAAGAATGAAGAGGTTCACATACCGCTTTGACGACTAACCACACGACAAGTAGAATACGTCCAAAATAGGTACTTCAACCTATAATTACAACAAAACATCTATCAACTTTGTGGTGCTAGTATACACTGTACCACAATAATGGTTCTCTTTTCATATAAAAATTCGGGCAGCACTTCCCCTATTTATACGTACTTTTCCACCTTTCAAGAAGGCCAATTTCATCAATAACCAAGACACCAATTAAGGGCACAACCAACAGTTAACCAAGGTGATTCACACACCTATTTCTCACGTAAAACAGTCCACAATATCGGCAAAACAGTCCACAATTCAACAACAACAAAGGTAAAATGTGAGGCATTTTAACACCCTTCTACACCCTTATTCCCTTAGGACTTTCATTAGAAATTACTATATTTAAACATGCATATTGGTGGCTGAATTTCCAGATTTATAACACCACAAAACAGTCCCTAAAACTGCACCACAATTATCCAACAGTTTGGTACACCTCTCGGCCAACAACAACAAGAACAATCCAAAACCCTTTTCATAATGCCTTATAATCCAATTCAAGTTTCAACACTTTATACAAATCGTAACAACTTATTAACAATAATATTCCTTCATTATAACATGCAACAGGTGAAGATAACAACAACAATTATAACCACGAATCCAAAGTCGAAGCGCCTAGTTTATTGACAATCAAAGCGCCTCTACACTTCTTATTCTTTATTCTTTTTAATACAAGTTCATCTATTAACTATAACAACATGTAATATCCAATTACTTCAAGAGGAGGAATAAATTTTACCTTTCATATTGCCCAAAATAGTCCACTTAAAGTCGACCCACAGTTTTGTCTTAGCTCAACTTCTTCAAGTTCCAATAACACACATATATCCACTACAAGCTTGTAACCATCTTCCCTTCTTGTTTTACTTCCAAAAATTTCATAAACAAGCCTAGGGTTTCAACCCCATTCTCGGCTCAAAACTGTTTTTGGAGATCTTGGAGAGTTAACTTGGCTTAGAACTTAATTAGGGTGCTTAATCTTGGATAATAATCAACTCTTGTTCTTGCACTTTCAAGAGAATTCGAAACTTAGGCTTAAGGGAGAGAAAAGAGAGTTTTGGTTGATGAAGATAATGTGAAATGAAGCTAAGTCTTAATACATATCTCTATATGGATATTTGTCTTGCAAGACAAGTGGATGAGGGACACATGTCACACTCCTATTGGTCACATAATCATTCGTCACATAAATATCTATACTTAGCCCAAAATATCTTAAAATCGAAGGGCCCCACAAAATTGTGAAATTTTCGGTGGACCCCATATTATCAATGCCAAGACTTCATAATCCAATACTAAGTCCATATATCCAAATTAGGGAAATTAACTCCAAGTTAATAAATTTTCGTCTTCACATTTTTCCGAAATTTTCCCTTAAGAAAAGTAATTGTTCTTTCCTTCCAATATTCAAATCTTGATTCCTTAATCACGTTCTCAAATCAATGTCATGGAATTACGGGGTGTAACAGGGGCCTCTTACCAATTACCACTTCCACTAAATGCCACCCAAATAGCTGGGACATCTCATTCCGCGCCTACCTTTCAGTGCCATCAACTTATGTCAACCCTAGTTTTCACTAAAACACTACTAAATATACCACTCGTAGAGATGTGGGCACTCCCAAAAGTCGCCCCACGCACTTCACTGTATCATTCCATACCCCAATCATTTCCATTGACTTTTCGCCAGAATTAGACTATTACGAGGAGAGGGAAATAGCTTAGAAGGCCGAGCAAGATCGAAGGGATAGACAGACGAAACATCTATTGAAGAAAGCAAATAAAGGCCCCCGCAAAGCGACGGGACTGAGATATGATGACCTATGTATGCATCCTGACTTGGATTTGTCAGAGGGCTTTAAAGTGCCCAAATTTGAACATTTCAACGACATAATAAACCTCAATGCTCACCTGATTGCTTATTGCGACCAGCTACTCGAGGCCAAAAGAAATGAGGCACTGTTAATGAGACTTTTCAGTCGAAGCCTTATTGGTGAAGCCTCCGAATGGTTTACAACATAAAATCTCAGCCACTGGGAATCATGGGAAGAGATGGCTACAACCTTCATGGATAGATTCCGCTTCAATGTGGAAAACATGCCTGACCGCTACTTATTAGAGAAAATTCACCAAAAATCAATTCAGACCTACTTAGAGTACACGAGTAGGTAGAGGACTGAGGTTTCCCGAGTTAGCCTCAAATGAATGAAGAACAACTGGTTTCAAAATTCATCTAATATCAGGATCCGAATAGATATGACAGAATGTTGGCCATGATAGGGAGGTCATTTACCGACTTGGTCAAGATGGAAGAGACAATAGAAGATGGTCTCAAAATAGAAAAAATTGTTAGTGTTATGAGCAAAGTTGGCACGTAAAGCTCTGATGGAGCTTCCAGGAAAAAGAAAGAGGACGTGACATTACGTCTCTCACACCCCAAGCTCGATGAGCTTTAGAAGAGAAGGTTCATAATCATACTTTGATGCATACCAATATCCTCATCCGAGCAACTATACACTATCACCGTATAGCCCCGTGCCAGTATATTATGCAAAACCAAATTACCAAGCTCCACAAATAAATTAACAAACACCTATGTACACCTTCCAAGCTCAATCTCCAAATTACCATATTCTCGCGCCCACAAACCAAGCACCCCCAAACTAGTAAAATCATCGTAACCAGCTGCCCTCGTCGCATATAATCTACCATATTTGATTTTTTTACAGGATGCCTCCTCGAGTATTCACACCACTTCTGAAAATGTGAACCAGTCTGTTTGCCAAATTGAATATTGTTGATCTCATCAAAGTCATGCCGCCAAAGCTCGCCAACTCGAAAAGTCACTTCTACTGACCTTATCAGATTTATGCTTACCGTTCCGGAGGGATTGGGAATTCCAACAAAGATTACATCAATTTAAAGCTTTAACTCATGTTTTAATGGTGAGTCTTGGGTGGGAAGATGCTCTTTTGTTTTAAAACCTTAAAACTTGCACATTTGATTTGATAACTTAAAACTAGAGTATTGAGATGTATTTTATGATATTAAGCATGTTTTTACAAAAGAAGTCAACTACTTTATTGATTTTGAACTTGTGAGTTATTTACTAAATAAGGTCAAGAGGAGAAATTTTCTTATAAAATAGAGGTTTTTGGAGTTAATGATGTATTTAAGGTAGATTGGTTAGTAAATGGTCAGAATGGATTTCAATGGCACTTTTCGAATCGGGTAGCACATTTTCCGTTAGAACTAGTATTATGTGTGTAAACCTAGGACCTCTACGTGTTTGTTAAGTCATGATGATGTGATACCCATCCGGAAGCATGTCGTGGACTATGAGTTCGTGGCACCAGCTTGGCAATGAGGTAGGCTACCATTTTCCTTCTTGTAGACTTCGATAGGAAAAGGTAGTAGCTATAAGTATTGAGTGGTATTGGGCGTGTTTGGGGGTCCCACCTTAGTGGTTGTGATAACGCTTGGATGGGTATCAGTATATAATTCTGATCACGGGTGATTTGGAGAATCAGCCTTAAGCCGATTTTGACTACTGTTATGTGGGCTTGTCGCAACTATATGGGCTTGTTGCTACTAATTGGGCTTGTCACCGTTACTTGAGACTGTTGTTATTGTTCATCACCTTGTCCCCCAAGGTGACTCAATATGTCTGGAAATATGTATTGCATTGGCTCCTAGCCAGTTTGGTATTACTATCCTTGATTTGACTTGCCATACATCCATCACACTACATCTCATATAATACATGAAAAGGAACTTATATATTAATTGTATGGATTATGATGATTGCTGGTGTAAACATATCTATCTCATTCATACATATTATATTGGTATTTGAACTGATAAGTCACTGCTGCAAAGGGTTTAGAGAGTTGGTTGTTGGATATGGTACATGATACGAGAGTGATGATTGATTATGATACTTCAGCTATAGAGCTAGTATCCGATGGAAAACTTCAGATGAGTACATGGACCTCCTGAGTTCTCCATGGGTCACGTGATAGCTACTACAGTAGCGTGTGTATACCAAATATATATGGCCATTGCATACATACATACCATCTGCATTACATTCAACCTTATTTTGATATGTGTTTAATATTGTGTGTACTCGGTGTTGACTTCTGGTAGACTTTGTGATCTTCTGGTTATTGGTAGAACAAGTATTATGTATGAGAGTGTGCTTATGAATGGAAAGGCACTTATATTATTTAAGCCTTGTTCCGGGTTAAATGTTGAACAATTGTAGTGTTGAGAGAATCATCGATGACATGGTTAATTTTCATGATTAAACGTGAAATGTGTAAGCATAGGGTAACATGTGTGTCTGTGTGATTCCTTGGTAACTATTGGTACCGTCTAACGAGTGTCTAGTAAGACTTATTGTAGAATCATTGTGGTGTGTGCTGATTTATATGCTATGTGCCTGAATATTTACTTTGCGGTATGGGTGTGTGTAAGATAGATATTGTTGCTTGTAGTTGAAAGAAGAACCCTTAAAATGATTAACGAATGGCATGACCGTAAACTCTTAGTTTGTGATGAAATCGGGAAATTAGGACTAATAAGATAGTTTATGTGGTTATGGTCAATTTTCTTATCTAACAGGTTCAGTCTGGATATCAATAAAACATGAATAGGGCAAGATAGGAGTTAGGCCACTGGGTGTCAAAGCAAGAGTCTCTATGTGCTAAGTGTGCTAAATGTATTTGACTGTAAATCGTCTCACTCGGTCGTGTTGAGTGAACTATATGCTTTATGGGTCAGTTAGTGGATAAGGTAAAGTAAATAACTGTTATACTCAATTTGAATAGGATCTGCAGAGTCAACTTGATATTTATATCTGTTACGTGACTTACATCGTTGTTGGCCTATGATACCTACATAGTACATTGTGTACTCATGATATACTTGCTGCATCTTTTATGTGGATGTAGGTACTCGATCTATTTAGGTTGCATCTTGAAGCACGATAGAGTGAGGATGATCATTCATCCCTGGTAACGTTGGTCTCCATCTAGTCAGGCCGCCTCTTTTCATTCAGGATGGCGATGTTATATATTTTGATATCACTTGTATCTTAGAGTCCTTGTATCAGTAACACTAGATCTTGGATAGTAACTGTTGTATTCGGCAAGCCATGTAACTTTCTTTACTTCCGCATTCAGAATCAAAAGTCCTTTATGATTAAGGCTAGTGATTCTCCTACGAATTAGTGTAAGTTCCCTCGCGACACAAATGTGATTTTAGGTCTCCCATAAATCAACATGCTTCATGTTCCCTAACGTAACAAATTTGATCGTGTCCAATGTCCACTACCGAAAAACATGCTCGCAAATATCCGCGAATGGCGACACCAACTTTCCAACGAATGCCTTGTAACGTGTGAGGAACTTCTTTATCTGCCACAGATTCTGCGGGTCTAGGACCGGGGCGGCGTAATAGTCCCGTATTTCTACTAGGCCACCGGTCAGTAATCATGGGGTGTTACGGTCTTTGCTTGCTTCTTCTACTACTTTTGATGAGATGAAATTGTATAGAAAAGTCTTCTTCATAGTATACTAATACTAATAATAACTATATAAGTATGTGTTGATGAATTTTTACAATGTTGAGCAAAAATGTTTAGAATTTTATAGGAATGATTTGATATTAAATTTGGAAAGTTATATGATACTATAGATTATTTTCATAGTAAAGCTTGTTTTCCCATTTTGATTGTGAATAGGATTAGGTTATGATTCTTTCTTTTTCGTACTATTGTACACCAAAACAAACATTATTATGAATTTATTTAATCTCTTCTCAAATTGTGATTGAACTATTTTAGAATTTCTACATCACTTTTCTACTACAACTAGATATGATGTATCAGATACACAAGAAAGTTACTTGAAAGATAAATTAATAGTAATTTTATTTAATAACATTGATTAATATAATTTATAATAATTGAAAATTAATCAGTTATAATTTATTAAATTGCACTGATGATTAATTATATTTGATGTTTCCTATACACAATCAAGTTACTTAAAAAGTAATTTTATTTAATATAATTAAGTCATGCAATCTATAATAAATGATAACGAAGAGATTATATAAATTATATTACACTGATGATGTATTAATATTGAGGTATCCCGTACATAAGCGAGTCACTTAAAATGTAATTGCAGGTAATTTTATTAATAGTTGATTATATTATATTATCTCGTGCACAAACAGGTCACTTAGAATGTACTTGCAGGTAATTCTATTTAATAATATTGAATAATATAACCTACAATAAATGATAACTAACTGGCTATAATAAATTAATTTACATTGATGATAAAAAAAAATTAAATCTATTCTATAATGAGTTGTAAAACTTATAATGGAGATCCAGAGTCCATTTTAATCGCTTGTCATAAACTTTAAAGTGTTTGATACACTAATTTCTATGCACTAATGCAATGGTTACCTGTACAAGTATAATCTTTTAAAAATTAATTATTTTGCTATAATATGTTTAATATCACTAGGCAACTACTTAATTAACCTACAATAAATAGTTAGGCAGCTCCTTAGTTACTGTTCTAGAATTATCTAATTAACTAACTTTTATGTGTGTGGTATGTGCATTTAGTGTGTCACACGTGCATTCCATGTGTAGTACCAAAAAACGTGCACATAAATAGTCGTGAACGGTAGAACCAACTTCCCGATGAATGCCTCATAATGTGTGATGACCTTCTTGATCTGACATGAGTTCGACAGGTTTATGATCATGGTGGAATATTTATCTCGTATTTCTACTAGGCCTCGGGTCACTAGCTATGGGATGTTACTGTGTTTGCATACTACTACTACTACTTCATAGTATGATAATAATAATAATAATAATAATAATAATAATATGTTTGATGAATTTGCAAAAGTGGGTAGGAATTTATAGACATGATTGGTATTAAATTTGGAAAATTATATGACATGTGTGTCGCATGTACATTCAGTGTGTCATACGTGCATCCCATGTGTAGTACCAAAAAATGTGCACAAAAATAGTCGTGAATGGCAGCACCAACTTTCCGATGAATGCCTCCTAATGAGTGATGACCTTCTTGATCTGCTATGAGTTATGTAATTCTATGATCAAGGTGGAATATTTATATCGTATTTCTACTAGGCGTTGAGTCACTAGCTATGGGGTGTTCTTTGTCTTTGCATACTATTACTACATAATAATAATAATAATCATAATAATAATACTACTAATAATAATAATAATAATAATAATAATAATAATAATAATAATAATAATAATAATAATATGTTTGATGAATTTGCAAAAGTGGGTAGGAATTTATAGACATGATTGGTATTAAATTTGGAAAATTATATGACATGTGTGTCGCATGTACATTCAGTGTGTCATACGTGCATCCCATGTGTAGTACCAAAAAATGTGCACAAAAATAGTCGTGAATGGCAGCACCAACTTTCCGATGAATGCCTCTAATGAGTGATGACCTTCGATGCTATGAGTTATGTAATTCTATGATCAAGGTGGAATATTTATATCGTATTTCTACTAAGCGTTGAGTCACTAGCTATGGGGTGTTACTGTCTTTGCATACTATTACTACATAATAATAATAATAATAATAATAATAATAATAATAATAATAATAATAATAATAATAATAATAATAATAATAATAATAATAATATGTTTGATGAATTTGCAAAAGTGGGTAGGAATTTATAGACATGATTGGTATTAAATTTGGAAAATTATATGACATGTGTGTCGCATGTACATTCAGTGTGTCATACGTGCATCCCATGTGTAGTACCAAAAAATGTGCACAAAAATAGTCGTGAATGGCAGCACCAACTTTCCAATGAATGCCTCCTAATGAGTGATGACCTTCTTGATCTGCTATGAGTTATGTAATTCTATGATCAAGGTGGAATATTTATATCGTATTTCTACTAAGCGTTGAGTCACTAGCTATGGGGTGTTACTGTCTTTGCATACTATTACTACATAATAATAATAATAATAATAATAATAATAATAATAATAATAATAATAATAATAATAATAATAATAATAATAATAATATGTTTGATGAATTTGCAAAAGTGGGTAGGAATTTATAGACATGATTGGTATTAAATTTGGAAAATTATATGACATGTGTGTCGCATGTACATTCAGTGTGTCATACGTGCATCCCATGTGTAGTACCAAAAAATGTGCACAAAAATAGTCGTGAATGGCAGCACCAACTTTCCAATGAATGCCTCCTAATGAGTGATGACCTTCTTGATCTGCTATGAGTTATGTAATTCTATGATCAAGGTGGAATATTTATATCGTATTTCTACTAAGCGTTGAGTCACTAGCTATGGGGTGTTACTGTCTTTGCATACTATTACTACATAATAATAATAATAATAATAATAATAATAATAATAATAATAATAATAATAATAATAATAATAATAATAATAATAATAATATGTTTGATGAATTTGCAAAAGTGGGTAGGAATTTATAGACATGATTGGTATTAAATTTGGAAAATTATATGACATGTGTGTCGCATGTACATTCAGTGTGTCATACGTGCCTCCCATGTGTAGTACCAAAAAATGTGCACAAAAATAGTCGTGAATGGCAGCACCAACTTTCCAATGAATGCCTCCTAATGAGTGATGACCTTCTTGATCTGCTATGAGTTATGTAATTCTATGATCAAGGTGGAATATTTATATCGTATTTCTACTAAGCGTTGAGTCACTAGCTATGGGGTGTTACTGTCTTTGCATACTATTACTACATAATAATAATAATAATAATAATAATAATAATAATAATAATAATAATAATAATAATAATAATAATAATAATAATAATAATAATAATAATAATATGTTTGATGAATTTGCAAAAGTGGGTAGGAATTTATAGACATGATTGGTATTAAATTTGGAAAATTATATGACATGTGTGTCGCATGTACATTCAGTGTGTCATACGTGCATCCCATGTGTAGTACCAAAAAATGTGCACAAAAATAGTCGTGAATGGCAGCACCAACTTTCCAATGAATGCCTCCTAATGAGTGATGACCTTCTTGATCTGCTATGAGTTATGTAATTCTATGATCAAGGTGGAATATTTATATCGTATTTCTACTAAGCGTTGAGTCACTAGCTATGGGGTGTTACTGTCTTTGCATACTATTACTACATAATAATAATAATAATAATAATAATAATAATAATAATAATAATAATAATAATAATAATAATAATAATAATAATAATATTAATAATAGAAAAATATGTTTGATGAATTTGCAAAAGTGGGTGAGAGTTTATAGGAATGGTTGGTATTAAATTTGGAAAATTATATGACACTAGAGATTTTTTTTTCTAGTAAAGCTTGACTTCCCATTTTTACTATGTATAGGATTACATAGTTATGGTCTGTTACTCGGTTATGATTTTTTCTTTTTGTAAATTAGTACATCAAAAGAAATATTATTAGTGTAAACGTGTAACATAAGATCCCTGCCCAAAGTCCAATTTAACCTGTCCATTCAAATAATTTTCTCTATTCCAAAGCCCGAAATTAGCCAAAATAGACCCGAATTGGAATGTGGCCATGTGTGAGGAGTTTAATGATTTAACGAAACAGTGTACTTGGACTTGGTTCCTCGACCGGAGGGGGTGAATGTGATCCGTTGCATGTGACTTTTTCATCACAAATACAGGGATAGCGGTGACTTAGAGAGATATAAGGCAAGGCTTGTGGAAAATGACACTAACCATCAGAAGGGTATTGATTGCAGTGAGACATTCAGTCTGGTTGTTAAAACGACTACCATTCACACAATTCTAAGCATTGATATGGGAAAGCATTGGTCGATTCATCAGCTTGATGTGAAAAATGCTTTTCTCCATGGGGACTTAAGAGAAAGCCGCCTTGCGGTTTTGTCGTCGATATCCTCGGTTTTGCATCGCCTCGTAAGTCACTTTATGATTTAAAACAGGCACCTAGAGCGTGGTATGATCGATTTGCACAGTTCATTATGCGTATTGGGTTTACATGCAGCAGATGTGATAATTCTTTGTTTACTTTCCATAGAGGTAGTGACATTGCGTATTTATTATTATATGTGGATGACATTGTTCTTCGCCTACCTTATCTTTGAAAGCAGATAATTGCACTTCTCAAATCTGAATTTGATATGACTGATTTAGGGAAGTTGAGTTATTTTTTGGGAATCTCAGTGACTAGATCAACAGACTCTATATTTCTTTGCCAGCGTAAGTATGCAGAAGAGATCGTGTATAGAGCTAAGATGGACAATTGTAAAATTATATCCACTCCAGTTGATTCTAAATCCAAACTTAGCGTTGTGGATGGTAATCCGGTGGTGAATACTCTGTATAAGTACAGCAGTGCATGAGTATCTCACTTTCACTAGGCCTGACATTTCTTATGTTGTTCAGCATGTATGCTTGTTTATGCATGCCCCCAGGGAGCCTCATTTTACTGTCGTTAAACGTATCATTCGATATGTTAAGGGCACACTTGATTATGGCCTACATCTATACCCCTCCGCACTTAATAGATTATTATCATACACTGATGCAGATTAGAAAGGCTATCCGGACACACGTCGTTCTACATCCGGCTACTATGTATTTTTGGAAGATAACCTCATATCTTGGTCTGTCAAGCGGCAAGACACATTATCACATTCGAGTGTAGAAGCTGAGTATGTAGGAGTTGCTAATGTTGTTGCTGAGATCTGTTGGCTCCGAAACCTGCTTTTGGAACTTCAGTGTCCTGTACGAAAAGCGTCGCTGGTGTACTGTGATAACATCTCCGCTATATACCTGTCTCACAATTTGGTTCAGCATCAGCGAACCAAGCATATTGAGCTAGACATTCACTTTCGAATATTGTGAGTTATTTCGTAGTTGTTTAGTATAGAGTAAGTGTAAGAAATTATATATGAGGTTGTACATTGGACTACGTCGTAGGCTAATGGGAGCCAATGATCGACTAATATGAATGACTCTAGCGTTGGACAAGTGTGAAGTTATATTTAAGGAACTACCGAATGTTGCAACTAGTTCTTGGGTATGATTTGTGGGCATGGTATATAAAGGTTAATACTTGTAGAGTTCTATAATCACTGGTATAATGACTTTGGAATTGACCGAAGGACAAGGAAAATTACACGGTTAGTTGGATATGTTCTGGTTTGAAAAAAATAAGGTAAGGCTTGATTCTTCACATGCAAGCATATTATAAGACACTCGAGGGAGGTGTTAGTCAATATTATCAATTATGGTGTACTACTATCACTAGGATTAACGCGACTATTTTTGTGGGACTTATATTGTGGTACAATTTGAGTGGGTTCGAGTGACGATCGGTTGATAGCAGTGAATGTGATTTGAATAGAATACGGAAAATGGGGAATTAAGATATATGTATAGTTGATAAAATTTGGGACGAGTAAGGTACAACTTTGGGCAACGGAAAGGATTTCGATTCGAAGCGCATGATTATTCGAGCCGGTGTAGATTATGAGGATGTTATTAGTCAGATGGGAAGCTTGAGAATCTCTTCAGTTTGAGAGTTAAGGTTTCATTTCCGAGGAAAGGCTATGATGGTGGTGGTAGGTTATAGTAAGGCAATATTGGATAATAACATGAATGAGTAGCTCAATACTAAAGACCTGAGAGGAAAAGCACAAGGTAAGATAAATGGATTTTAAGGTTGATACGTTAGGAATTGGTAAAGTTGGTAAATAGCGAGTCATGATAGGTAGAGTTTGTTGCGATATTTCTGCTTACGCAAGTGTACGTACGCTCAAGTAATATAGTCTGTAAGACCGAGTTATCGTCCACAGAGACTGGTTTGTCAAGGACCGAATATCTAATCTATGATATCTATTTGGTTAACGTTCTTTTGTTTGGTTTATGAACTAAGAATTAAAACTAAGTAAAGTGCAGAAAATAACTAAAGATGATAATACTTCGGGTTTAAGACAGTTATGATGGGAGTTAGGGTTTCCAATCTCCTCAACTATCCACTCGTTCACTTGTTAATGCAATACTAATGATTCTTCTTCGTCTTATTAAGATAGCAGGTTAACGAACATGTTCTATATTCCGGTTAGAATATATAAAAACTCAACCTTGTGCAGAAACCTTCTATATTTCTATGATAGATTTTACCACACGGAAGGATTAATAACAATAACCTTAAACACTACACAAGTATCGGGGTACTTTCGCCCACGATTTTAACCTATGTCTAAACAACTACAACGTATTCAAATCTCCCTTTTCAAATCTCGATTCGAAATCATATAAGTTATGACAATTAATGGTCAGTCAATTATCAAACAATCAATACAATATTGAATAGATCGTAATACAACTGAAGAAGAAATCAATAACTATGCATTAACTGTATGAAAGAGTTTCAAGCGATTCGATGGAAAACCCTAATAAATAAATTAGCTCCTAGACATTATCATGCTAAGAACCAATTTACAAATATCCAACATAAACTGTAATAAAATAAAGGGAAGAAAAAAGCTTGAACTTAAAGAGTCTCCAATCTTGCTATGTCCTCCAATTCTTGCCTCCAAAAGTATGATAATAAAATATGAGAGGGTTTCATGTTTTTATATCTGAGAAAAACTGCGTTTCGGACCCTTTTGCCCTTTTAAAATCGTTTTTTCTTGCCTAGAACCCTTATCGGCGCCGCGGCCCTGCTTTGGCTGAATCTATTAGAAGTTGCAGGAGTATTGGCGTCGTGGCGCCTTCGACGAGCTTTTAGGCGGTGCTTCATTTCTCTGTCCGGACTTCGTCAGGTTTCTTTCATGCTTCCCGGGACTTCTTAGATTTGATTTCTTGGCCTTTTATTGTGCAATTTCATCCTCAAAAGCAGTATTTTCTCCTTTATGACCGATGTGACTCAAAAAGAAAGAAAAACCCTAACACTATACTAACGCAAAACAAAAAGATGAAAATACTAACTAAAAATGACTCAAATGTGTGTATAAAATAGACTCAACAAACACCCCCAAACATAAACTTTACTCGCCCTCGAGTAAAGCACTAAACAAAAACAAAACCAAAGAAAAGACTCTATGAAATTGATCAAGTAGCTATATCAATGTTGCCTCAAAACTCATGGATGAAAGCTGAGATAATATGTTAGAACATAGCATGAATGTTTAGCAATCTAAAATTTCAAGTTAGATATTTCGCAAATTCAGTTAGATCATAATCACTGGAAATACAAGCACCTAATCTATGCATGTCAATTTCATTCTATCTTTCCCAAAATATTATAGACCTGTCTACTTGTTATTCTCCACTAATCATAGACATACATATTAGAGATCTTCAGGACTTTTAAGGGTTGTAATGTAGGCTTAGGCAGGGATAGATAAAAGTTGGCATCTAGGCTCAATTTCGTACCATAAGCATTTTTCATTCAACTCTTGTTTTCCTTCTTTTTGACTTTCTTTTTAGTCTCATACCTATTTTCTCTCCTATTTTCTTTTGAGAGAATGAGACATATTACTCAAGTACAAACACCTCCAAACTTAGGCTTTTGCATATTTTTCATTGGGGTGCATCGAATTTTCACTCTTTTTTTATTGCTTTTTCAACACTTTTCATCCCAAGGATTTTCAATTATCACTTATGGCACAACTAGGGAATCATAGGGTGTCAAACAAAGATATTATTTTAGGCTCAAAGGGGCTGACTAATGATACAATTTATGTCAGAATAAGTAATGAACGGTCAGAAGGGCTATCAAAGAATGACTGAATTATTTCCCTAAACATGTATATCTTAACTATTTCGCCTCAAATAACAATCAAACATATTTTCTAGACATTTTTAACTTTTCTTTCCATAATTGACAACACATATGCTAAACACAAATATCTCAAATAATTAGATGTCATAATTTTTTGGCATATCTAACTTAAGCACACATATTTTTGCTTTTAATTCCATTACATTATCCACTTAATCCACTCAATATCTTTAGCAACTACAACATACATTATCCATAATTTTTTTTTACTAACAAAACACATAAAACAAACAACACATAACAAGACTCAAAACAAAGTAAGATCCCCCCAAGCTTAATCGACACATTGTCCCCAATGTGTAAAGACTAAAAATTAAAGGGACAACTTACAGACACAAAACAACGATCATAAAGAAGGTCTGGGAGGAGGGAACAATCACTGTGCACACAGCCCTTCAGGCATCGCGGCCCTGCAGGTTGGCGCTGCGGCGCTTCACCGTAAAAAAATTCAGATTTTCAGCACTTTCTTCCTTCACCTCCCTGAACTAGGCCCTAGTCCACCTGCTATAAAAAAACCACATAAACCAAGAAGCCAAGAACGTGAGACTGTTCAACACAAAATAAAACAAACTAAAACAAAAATTGAAATAACATAATTAAAAACATTGGGTTGCCTCCCAACTAGCGCTGTCGTTAACGTCATTTAGCCAGACGCAGATGCCTTGTCACTCAAGGGGGTAGACTGCCCCCACAGCATATCCATTTCATTATCATCCCCTTCCTCATTCTCCTCTTCTTTTTCACAAGGCTAAGTTCAGAAGGGTTCATCCTTTTTTCAGTTTTCCTAGTTTCATTCACCTTACTCTCAGGTTCTTCACACTGATTTAATGTTACCCCACGAGCATCAGTACCCTTGGAGCTTTCCTGAGACACATCCTTGTCAACTATCGCAACAACAAAACATCTATCTTTGGCTTGTGGAACAATATGTGGTTTGAAAACTTTGAATATCATTTCCTCATCTTGGACTCAGAGCTGTAACTCTCAATTTTCAACATCAATGAGGGTTCTCCCTGTAGCTAGGAATGGTCTCCCAAGGATAATGGCCATATTCTCATCTTCTTCCATATCAAGAATGAGGAAGTCAATAGGACATATGAGTTTTCCCACTTTCACCAATACATCTTCAATTATACCATGGGGATGTACGATTGAGCGATCAGCTAGCTGCAAGTTGATTGTGGTTGGCTTTGCTTCCCCCAACCCAAGTCTTTGAAACATAGAAAGGGGCATCAGGTTGATATTTGCCCCCAAATCACACAAATCCCTTTTACATGTAACATTCCTATAGTGCAAGGTATGGTGAAACTCTCTGGATCTCTCAACTTCGGGAGACGTTTCTTCTGCAAGATTGCACTACACTCCTCCGTCAACACCACTGTCTCATAGTATTCCATCTTCCTCTTTTTAAAGAGGATATCTTTCATGAATTTGACATACGCTGGCATTTGCTCCAAGGCTTCAATGAAGAAGAGATTGATGTGCAGCTTTTTGAAGACCTCTAAAAACTTGGAAAATTGTTTGTCAAGAGATTTCTTCATAAGTCTTTGAGGGTATGAAATTTTGTCTGTGTATTTCCTCATGACTGCTGGTGGAGCCTTCTCTAAAATTGGGCGGTCATCAGTAACCCCCTCTTTCTCTGTATCGACTATCTTTTCCAACTCATTCTTCTTTTCAGCCAGTAGTTGGGGTGCAACATGCTCTAACAGTTTACCACTTCTCAGGCTGATTTCCTGACACTGCTCCTTTAGGATCATCACTGTGTTGCTCGAGAGATTCCCCTATGGTATGTCATTCAGTTTCTCTGCTAACTGCCCCATTTGAGTCTCCAAGTTCATAATAGAGGATCTTGTTTCCGCCATGAATTGAGTTTGGGAGTTGGTCAGGGGTGAAAGTGAAGACCTGGTCTTTGTCATGAATTGTGTTTGGGAGTTGGCCAGGGTCAACAATGTTTCTCACTTCATCTGGCTTCTCTTGTGGGGCTTGTGGCTTGGGCAGCTGTTGCTGGATCTGTCCCTGAGGAGATGGGTTGGTCTGTTGAAATAACTCCTGAAACTAAGGTTGCTGCCCTTGGTCATTCCTTCATAAAAAGTTTGGGTGATTTCTCCACCCCTGATTATATATGTTGGAGTAAGGATTATTGTGGGGCCTTTGAAAATTCTCATCTCGAATGAAGGATGACGTGGACCTCCTCGTGATGTATTTGCTGCCTGAACTTTCTCCATAGGTACATTATTTGGATCCACTGCTGTGCACCTATCAAAAATATGAGGGCCCCCACAAATCTCACAACCCACTGATGTCTGAACTGCATTAACGAGCATAGTAACCTGTTGCAACTGCTTTGTCAAAGTGGCAACATGGGCAGTCAACACAGTGATAACATCCAACTCATGAACCCCAGCCACTTTCCTGCTATTTATTGCTCTCTCATCTGACCACTGATAGTTGTTGGTGGCCATGTCTTCTAATAAATCATGTGCCTCATTGGCACTTTTGCTCATGAAGTTCCCTCTGCAACAACATCAATAATGGTACGAGTAGTACCACACAACCCATTGTAGAAGATGTGGACGAACACCCATTTTCAATCCCATGATGTGGGCACTTCCTCTGCAAGTCATTGAACCGCTCCCATGCATTATACAATGTTTCTCCCTCCAGCTGATAAAAATTATTAAGCTCTCCTCTAAGCTTTGCTTCCTTCGAAGGAGGGAAGAATTTGGCAAGAAACTTCTGAGCCAAGTCTTGCCATGTGGTAATGGAGTTCGCCTGCAAGGAGTTCAACCAGCTCTTGGTTCTATCCCTGAGTGAGAATGGGAAGAGCCTCAATCGAATGACATCATCAGTAACGCCATTGTATTTAAATGTTGCACACAGTTACATGAAATTTACCAAATGCATATGGGGATCTTCAGACGACAACCCCCCAAACTGAACTGAGCCTTGAACCATGTGCAAGATCGCTGGTTTTATCTCAAAATTATTAGCTTACACAACTGGAAGCCTGATGCAGGTCTGCACCCTTATAATTATCGGCAACACATAGTCCCTTAAGCTCTTCTCTGCAGGATGCGGGACTTGTCCCATGACAGCCGGTAACTCATCATTCACCACATTGCTGTTTTGCTGATTTTCCATTGCTAAAGAATCAACAATTCTCTTATCTTTCTTGTTCTGTCTGCACAATCTTTCAATTTCAGGGTTCAAAGGGACAAAAATGTCTGCTCCTCTCCTACTTCGCATAAAACGACGTCCCCCTAAAGTTGATAAAAAACAAACAAACAGATCAAGGCAGAAATATGTTTAAATAAAAAAATATATAAACTAAATTAGAAATAAGACTAGATAATTCGATATTGATAGTACGCCAGTCCCCGGAAATGGCGCCAAAAACTTGTTGCGATATTCTGTATGCTTACACAAGTGTACGTATCACTCAAGTAATATAGTCTGTAAGACCGAATTATCGTCCACAGAGACTGGTTTGTCAAGTATCGAATATCTAATTTATGGTATCTATTTGGTTAACGTTCTTTTGTTTGGTTTATGAACTAAGAATTAAAATTAAGTAAAGTGCAGAAAATAACTAAAGATGATAATACTTCGGGCTTAAGACAATTATGATGGGAGTTAGGGTTTCCAATCTCCTTAAATATTCTTTCACTTGTTAATGCAATACTAATGATTCTTCTTCTTATTAAGATAGCAGGTTAACGAACATGTTCTATATTCCGGTTAGGATATATAAAAACTCAACCTTGTGCAGAAACCTTCTATATTTCTATGATAGATTTTACCACACATGAAGATTAAGAACAATAACCTTAAACACTACACAAGTATCGGAGTACTTTCATCCATGATTGTAACCTATGTCTAAACAACTACAACATATTCAAATCTCCCTTTTCAGATCTCGATTCGAAATCATATAAGTTATGACAATTAATGAACAGTCAATTATGAAACAATCAATACAATATTGAATATATCTTAATATAGCTGAAGAAGAAATCAATAACTATGCATTAACTATATGAAAGAGTTTTAACCGATTCGACGGAAAACCCTAATAAAGAAATTAGCTCCTAGACATCGTCATGCTAAGAACCAATTTACAAATATCCAACATAAACTGTAATAAAATAAAGGGAAGAAAAAAACTTGAACTTAAAGAGTCTCCAATCTTGCTATGTCCTCCAATTCTTGCCTCCAAAAGTATGATAATAAAATATGAGAGGGTTTCATGTTTTTATATCTGAGAAAAACTGCGTTTCAGACCCTTTTGCCCTTTTAAAAATCAATTTTTCTCGCCCAGAACCCGTATTAGGGTCGCGGCCCTACTGGCTGGCACCGCGGCACTGCCTTGGCCGAATCTATCAGAAGCTGCAGGAGTGTTGGAGACGCGGCGCCTTCGACGAGATTTCAGGTGGTGCTTTATTTTTTTGTCCGGACTTCGTCAGGTTTCTTTCATTATTCCTGGGACTTCTTAGGTTTGATTTCATGGCCTTTTATTGTGCAATTTCATCCTCAAAAGCAGTATTTTCTTCTTTATGAAAGCTGTGACTCAAAAAGAAAGAAAAACAACCCTATCACAATACTAAACGCAAAAGAAAATATTAAAATACTAACTAAAAAGGACTCAAATGTGTGTATAAAATAGACTCAACAAAGTTTGATGAGGTGTCCATAGTTGTGGGCTAGTAAGTAAGAGTACAGGAAAGATTCAATGTATTTATAGTTCATGGGGTTCTATCATACTAGCGCATCGGGCATAAGTTGAGGAATATGAGGGTTGCAATCATAATGTATAGTTTTTCGGTGCTAAATTGACAACTTGGATAAGATCTAATTTTTGGAGTCATGGGTGGCATCATGTGTTCATGAGAAAAGAGATGGAAGAGGTCACATCATGCTTATGGAAAACGACTAGTTATTTTGGAATCAGTTGGGGTCACTATCAATGATTTAGAAATTTGAGCACTCATCTCCTGAACAGAGGTTCATTTAGGGTTGGGTAGCCTATGTTACATTTACTGGAAGACTTATGGTATTCTAGTAAACCACTAACAAGGGTTCGATGGATTTTGATTCGGAATAGAAGTATGATAGTGTTACCGATTCTCATTGAAATTGCAAGTGGATTGATGATATGTTTTAGCTAACAATGAGTTAGACAATTATAATGATTTACGCGGGTACTTGGTATGCATTGAGGAGGTACAAATGGTTAGGGGAAGTCCTTAAAAAGACCAGCTGATTTTCTTCAGATTTGCACAACAAGGTAATCAGTGGATATGATTATATTATGGTGATTTGGAGAATCGAGAATAATTGGGCAGTGGGTTTTGACTAAGTGATTTTGATTTCAGGATACAGTACTAGCGAAATCGGAATTAGCACATCGACCTTGGACAAGATCAGTTTTTGGATAGAATTACTTTGGAATTTCTCGGATAAAGCAATGACTCTTTTTTGACGGAAATAAGTTATAATTTGGGCTTGTGGTGTGTTTCTAAGGAATCTTGGTGCGAGGACGGCTAGAGCAAGTGTGAAACACGGTTTAGTGAAATCAGAACATTTTTTATCGTTACAGGTTGGGCAATGGTTTGTGGCTACAACTAAAGGATGGTGGTGATTAATGTGATATGTGTGGATTCAATCAAATGCATAAAGAGGTATGGTTATAGTAAAATCACGGAATTTGAGTGGGGTCAATCCTTACATTCGAGAATCAGTGGTGAAATAAATTTCAGTTTTGAAGGAATAAAAAAAATTGGGTGTTGAGCAAAGTTATAAGTAGATCAGACTAATAAAGTGAAGGAGTGGTACTATCGGTATATATTTCTTGCCACTTGAGACTTCATGAGGGTATGATAAGGTTTCCTTGGCTACTCATTCGCTTCCGTACTATTCTTTTTTCGTTCGAGGACGAACGTTTATTTAATTGGTATCTAATGTAACGACTCATTTGGTTGTTTACACATTCTTATCCCTTTATCCATATTGACTCTTCTCCTAGCACCATTAGAGTAAGTTTGATATGCGGGGATGGGCAACATGATTCCCTAGGTAATCGGGCGAGTCTTGAAAAATACTTGAGGAAGTTAGCACTTTTAATTTGAAATCATTTGACCAATAGTTGAATTTTGGGTAAACATACCTTCTTCTAAAATTTTGTCAATTCCATTAGGTTCGGAGGGTTGATTATAACTAGATGGCATGATTGGTTTGGTTCCCGAGGCATTTGGAAGCGACTTTGTACCCTTGGTTGGAAACTTGACTTTTGGCTATTTGGGGGTTGACACGATCAAAGTGACATCCGTTGAGAATTCTAAGGGCATGGTTGCGTTCGCAGCATGTTTTTACACATTTATGTGTATTTGTTTGTATTCGGGAGGTCTTGGATAATTGTCGGTATTTTTGGGTGAAACTTGGTGAAAATACAATTTTCCTGGTTTCTGGTGTCTCGCTCTAGTGAGAATATACTCATCATAGTGGATCTACCACAGTGGGTCCTGCCCCGCAGACACGATTCCCTAGATATTTAATGAGGTATGTCTTGGAAGATGGTTCTCCACCGAAGAGAGTGCGCTATAGCGGATTCTGTGATAGCAATTACGATATCGTTGAAACAGAAAACCCTTTTTATTTCTAACTTCAAACTCATTCCTCCTATTCACAAAATCTTAAATCTAGAGAGCATTAAGGGAAATTTGAATGGTTCTTGAGGTTGTTTCATCTTGAGGGTAAGTTTCTTTATCTTATCTTATGATTATCCATCCTCTTAAGCTTGAATTAATGGTGGAAATAGACTAGTTGGAGAAGAGTTCCAACCTCACCTTGAGAATTGAATCCTAGGCTTTAAATATCTATCTAATTGGTGAATCTTGCTAATATTAAGATGATGTTTCACGAATTAATGGATTATAAGTTTGAATCACTAATCTAGATTATGAAATTGATTATGGTTAATTGGGGTCCATTCCTAATTTGTTTTTCCCCAATGATGATTTTAGTGATTAAATAGGTCTAATTAGCAATTGGAGGATAATATTGAACGTCTATAATGTTGAATTACCAATTTCACCTTTAAAATCTCTATTGTGCGTTGTGCCCTTGTGGGTCTGATTTTCCCTTTCTTTAAAGTTGATTTTTAATTAGAATGATTATATAGCAATATGAGTATTGTTAGTTTTCGATTCTAACTTATAATTCAATAATGGCTAGACATTGCATGTTCGGGGGCTTTTCGAAAAGGCAAGGCACATGTGTGATTGTTCATAGCACCTGCTCGACATTGAGGTAGGCTACAATTTAACTCTTTTAGATTCCGATAGAAGTGTGTAGTAGTTATAAACGTTGAGGGGTATTGGGCATATTTGGGTGTCCCACCTTAGCGGTTGTGATGAACGCTTGGGTGAGTATCAGTTTGAACTGTGTTGATGGATGATTTGGAAAATCAACCTTAAGTAATTCTGACTGTTGTTATTTAGGCTTGTCACCGTTATGTGGGCTTGTCGTCATTGTTGATATTGTGTGTTTAGTCATCACATTTCTTTCAATATGATAAACTGATGTACATGAAGTTATGTGTTGTGGTTCCTTATACTTGATAGCTTATTGTGATTTGTTTTGTCTTACATTAATCACTCTACATCTCATCTAAATATTTGAAAAGGATTTGAGAATATTGATTACATTGGTTATACTGATTACATGTTGTTCTCATATCCATATCATTCATACATATTATATTTGACATTTGAACTGTTGAGATACTTATAAAAGGGCTTTGAAAGTCGGTTACTGGATATGGTACATCGTAAGAGAGTGATAATTTGATGATGATACTACAGCCACAGAGTTGAGATCCGATGAGAAATTAAGGATGATGATGATGATACTACAGTCATAGAGCTAGAATCCAATGAGAAATTCCGGATGGGTATATGGACATCATGATCCCCTATGAGTCACGTAACAGCTACTGCAACAGGGTGTGTATACCGTACATATGGCCATTGCATTGCATATATATTATCTGCATTGAATTTCATTCATACTTCTCAATATGTGATTACTACTACAAGTACTCGGTGATATAAAGTTGTAGACTTTATGATCATGTGGCTTTTAAGGAAATAAATATTGACACCTTGTAACTTATTCTTGATATAAAAATGAAATATGAGAAGGTATGGTAATGATATAAAAATGGGATCTTTATGACGTGGATTGTTAGGAATGATATAGATATAGGATCTTTACATGTTCCTTAGTATAGTAAATAAAGATTGGACGTTTAATGATAAACTTGTTTATTTGGATAAAAGATTGAATCTGGATAATGATTGGCACTTGGGTGATTTTTGTGATTAACTATGTTTGGATGTTTGGATTGTTTCTATTGGGTTGGTTGTCATGATTATACTTGTTCTCTATGGATTTGGTAGTGTGGTTTTGTTAGGCGATTTTCACGTGCTCAACGCAAGTGTACGTGTCGCTTCAAGTAATATAGTTAGGAAGACCGAGTTATCGTCCTCAGAGACTGGTTATCAAGTACCGATTATCTAAGCTATGGTTTCTATTTGGTGAACGTTAATTTGTTTGGGTTTTTATCTAATAACTAAGACTTAGTGCAGAAATTAAACTAAATTACTTAGGTTTGATCAGTTATGACGGAGATAGGGCTTTCAATATCCTCAACTATCCATTTTTTCAATCTTTAATGCAACTAGAATGACTTCATCTTCTACGTTAAGTTAGCGGTTAACTAGACTGTCTTATATTCTGGTTAGGATATATAATCACTCAACCCCAGTGCAGAACCCTTCTATACTTCTATGATAGGATTTACCACATAGGAGGATTAAGAACAATAACCTATAATGCTACACAAGTATCAGGGTACTTTCGTCCGCGATTTTAATCTATGTCTATTCAATTACAACATATCCAAATCTCTCCTCTCGGTTCTTGATTCGAAATCATATAGATTATGATAATTAGTGATCAATTAACTATCAAACATTCATACCAATTATTGAATAAATCTTAATCAAGTGAAGAAGAAATAAAACTAATGCATTAATTCATGAAATAGAGTTTCAATTGATTCAAAAGGATAGCCCTAATATAGTGTTTAGCTTCTAGCCATAGTCACGCTAAGAACTAATACATAATCCAACATGAACTGAATTGAAATAAAGAAAAGAAAAAGAAAATACTTGAACTAGGTCTCAAATCTTCTTGCCTCAAAGAGTTGTCTTGTAATGTGTGTGATGGAATATGTACAAGGATGATCTTTCTTTAGTCAGCCTCCCTATTCTTTTATAGCAAACCCTAGTAAAGTTGAAAAGACCCTTTCGCCCCTTGGCCAATTTCGACTCAAATCTGGAAATTATGCGCGTCGGAGCCGCGACCGCCGTCGAGCGTCGCGGCCTTAATCGGCAAAAATCACTGGAGCGTGCAGCCTGCGGCGTCGACCGCCGCCCAGGAGCCACGGCTCTTGGCACGGTGAATATTTTTCTTGCACTCTGGAATTTTCACGCTGCGGCCCTTCCTTGCCTTGCGTCGCGACCCTTGACCTGTTTTCGTCCGGATTTCACCTGATTTCTTCTATTCTTCTTGGGTCATTTTAGGCTTTATTCCTTGGGCTGTGCTTGTGCAAATTTCCTCTTCATTGAGCTCATTTCATCCTAAATTATGTATTTCTTCCTTTGGAACCGCTGTGACTCAAAAGAAAGAAAAACAACCCTAATACTATACTAAACACAAACGAAAAGAGTAAAATACTAACTAAAATGACTCAAAAGAGTGTATCAAAATATACTCAACAAACACCCCCAAACTCACACTCGGGTAAAACACTAAACAAAAAAAAAACAAAAAAAAAACAAAACAAATCAATGACTCTATGAACTGGATCAAGTAGTTGTAGCAATGCTTCTTCAACATCATGGATGAAAGATGGGATAATATGTTAGAACATATAGCATGAATATATAGCAATCTAGAGTTTCAAGTTAGATATTTCGCAGATTCACTTAGATCATAATTAATGGAAACATAAACACCTAACTTATGCATGTCAATTTCATTCCATCTTTCCCAAAATGCGATAGACATGTTTACTTGTTATTCTCCACTAATCATAGGCATACACATTTAAAGATCATCAGGGCTTTCAATGGTTGTAATGTAGGCTTAGGCAGGAGTAGGTAAAAAATAGACATTTAGGTTCAATTACGTACCATACATTTTTTTTTCCATTCAACTCATTTTCCTTCTTTTTGATTTCCTTTTTAATCTCATACATATTTTTCCCCTCTTTTATTTTGAGAGAATGAGATACATTATAAATGACAGACACCCCCAAACTTAGGCTTTTGCATATTCTTCATTGGGGTGCCTCAAATTTTTCAATTCTCTTTTTGTTTTTTTTCCAACATTTTTCATCCCACTAACTTTCAATTATCACTTATGGCACAAACAGGAAATCATAGGATGTCAAACAAAGGTCTTATTTTAGGCTCAACGGGGCTGACTAAGGATACAATTTATGTCAGGGTAGGTAATGAATGGTCAGAAGGACTATCAAAGAAATGACTGAATCCTCTCCCTAAACATGTACATCTTAACTATTTCGCCTCAAATAACAAGCAAACAGATTTTCTAAAAATTTTCAACCATTCTTCCATAACTGACACACATAGGCTAAGCACAAATATCCCAAATAACTAGATGTCATGAATTTTTGGCATATCTAACTTAAGCACACAGATTTTTGCTTTCAATTCCATTACATTATCCCACTTTATCCACTCAATATCTTTAGCAACTACGACATACATGATCCATAAAAAAAATTATGACTCAAAAACACACAAAGACAAATCAAAAGACTCAAACACAAAACAATAAAACAAAATAAGACACCCCACCCAAACTTAATCGACACATCGTCCCCAATGTGTGAAGACTAAAAGTAGGGACAACTTACTGACATAACACATCGGTCATAAAAGAGGTCTTGGTATGAGAATCTTGAGTTTGCACAAGCTTCTGGGCTCCCTGAAGTTCAGAATTTCAGCATCTTGACACTTTTCTACCTGACATCAAAATATAAGACAAAACCCAAGACCGTGAAACTGTTCAATATAAAATAAAACAAACTAAAACAGAAAATCAAATTAACATAATTAAAAATATTGGGTTGCCTCCCAACAAGCGATGTCTTTAACGTCTTTCAGTCGGACACAATTAACATTTACTAGTGCCCATTGGATCCTTCTGCGAGCTGCTTGCAATCCACATAGTTATTATTGCAGGTCTCACTTCAACTACAATAATTGCTCCAAACAAGGGCCTCAGATCTAAGATTATCCACCAATTACACAAGGCAGACTTGTCTTCTACGCTCTCTATAATGTAGGGATCAGTGAAACTCCCTACATCTCTCAACTTTTGGGGGTGCCCTTCAGAGTATGGACTTTCTTTTTGAGGGTCAGCAATGACAATTGGTGTTGTCTTTTCTGCAATAGGGTGGTCCTCAGTGACCTCTTCTTTCTCTACACCAACTATCTCTCTCAATTCATTATCATTCTCAACAGCTTGTTGTGGTTCAGGTTCCTCACTCTGCTTATCAGTCCCCACAATTATGTCGTAGACAAATTTTCTTACGGTACATTGCTCACCATATCCATTAGCTGCCCTATTTGTGTCTCCAAATTTTTGATGGACAACATTGTCTCAGCCATAAACTGATTCTAGCACTTGGTGAGCGTGGGTATGGCTGCCTGCAACTCATTTTCATCTTCATGTGGAATCTGGGGGGTTAGGCTATTGTTGATGATTCCACTGCCCCTGATTATAGTAGTAGTCCATGTGTCTCCTCTTCTTTTTTTCTTTTTTTTAAACTTTACCTACAAAATAAGAAAAACAAAAAAAAAGTGATAAAAAGATGCTCGCAGAACAAGTTAGAAACTTGTTCCTGGAGCAACCAAATTAGAAATAAAATAACATAATCAAATATATACAAACCAAATTAGAAATAAGATTAGATAATCCGATATTGAAAGTACGTCAGTCCCCGACAACGGCGACCAAAACTTGTTAGGCGATTTCCACGTGCTCAACGCAAGTGTACGTGTCACTTCAAGTAATATAGTCAGAAAGACCGAGTTATCGCCCTCATAGACTGATTATCAAGTACCGATTATCTAAGCTATGGTTTCTATTTGGTGAACGTTAATTTGTTTAGGTTTTTATCTAATAACTAAGACTAAGTGCAGAAATTAAACTAAATTACTTAGGTTTGATCAGTTATGATGGAGATAGGGCTTCCAATATCCTCAACTATCCACTCTTTTCAATCCTTAATGCAACTAGAATGACTTCTTCTTTTACGTTAAGATAGCAGTTAACTAGATTGTCTTATATTCCGGTTAGGATATATTCACTCAACCCCAGTGCAGAACCCTTCTATACTTCTATGATAGGATTTACCACATATGAGGATTAAGAACAGTAACCTATAATGCTACAAAAGTATCGGGGTACTTTCGTCCGCGATTTTAACCTATGTCTATTCAATTACAACATATCCAAATCTCTCCTCTCGGTTCTTGATTCGAAATCAGATAGATTATGATAATTAGTGATCAATTAACTATCAAACATTCATACCAATTATTGAATAAATCTTAATCAAGTGAAGAAGAAATCAAACTAATGCATTAATTCATGAAATAGAGTTTCAATTGATTCAAAAGGAAAGTCCTAATATAGTGTTTAACTCCTAGCCATAGTCACGCTAAGAACTAATACATAATCCAACATGAACTGAATTGAAATAAAGAAAAGAAAAAGAAAATACTTGAACTATGTCTCAAATCTTCTTGCCTCAAAAAGTTGTCTTGTAATGTGTGTGATGGAATATGCACAAGGATGATCTTTCTTTAGGTCAGCCTCCATATTCTTTTATAGTAAACCCTAGTAAAGTTGAAAAGACCCTTTCGCCCCTTAGCCAATTTTGACTCAAATCTGGAAATTATGCGCGTCGGAGCCGCGACCCTTAATCGGCAAAAATCACTGGAGCATTCTGAATCTGGCGCCGCGGCCCTAATTCCTTCATCCGCGTCTCATCAGCGCCGCGACCCTTCTTTGCCTTGCGCCGCGGCCTTTGACCTATTTTCGTTCGGATTTCACCTGATTTCTTCTATTCTTCTTGAGACATTTTAGGCTTCATTCCTTGGGTTGTGCTTGTGCAAATTTCCTCTTCATTGAGCTCATTTCATCCTAAATTCTGTATTTCCTCCTTTGGAACTGCTGTGACTCAAAAGAATGAAAAACAACCCTAATACTATACTAAGCACAAACGAAAAGAGTAAAATACTAACTAAAAATGACTCAAAAGAGTTTACCAAAATACACTCAACAGGTTTACAACTTATAAGTCTAAGTATGTGGTGGGAAATGTCTATATGCCAGATTTATTGTCTAGATCAAAGGGAACTATGTGTACATGTGTATGGTTTAGTGATTGATAGCGTTATTCGGTACAATGCTTAGTAAGAAACTTGTAGAGGTGTGGTTGTGGTAGTTATTGGCTTGTATGCTAAGTGTGTGGAGATTCTTAGGAAGCATTCTTAAAATGATGTTGTGTACTAAGTGCCAATTGGTAAGATTCCTATGTGCATTGTGAGTTGATTTGTATGTGACTGTGATTGAGCTATTACGTGAATGAGGTGACTCTTGTGACTATTTGAACTTCCTAGAATAGAACCTACTTGAGAGCCAATTTGATGTTTATATATGTTACGTAACTTTCGTCGTTGTCAGCCTATGATGCCTACGGGGGTACGTAGTGTACTCATGTTATGTTTGTTGCATTTTTTACGTGGATGTATGTATTCGGTATATTCAGGTTGTATCTCGGAGCTCGTGATAGTTAAGGCAGGCCATCCATTCTCGGCAGCCTTGGTCTTCATCCAGTCAGGACGCCATTATTTATTCAGGACGTAATGCTAACTCTTTCCACAATTTGTATCTTATAGTCTTTTTACTAGTGATACCAGGTTCTGGGTAGTAAGTAAGTACATTTGATGAATGATATAATTATCAAAGGAGTTTGTTATATATATTTATAAACATCTTTCTTCTACTTTCACATTTAAATTCATGTACTTTCTATGGCTAACGATAGCGGTTCTCCTACGGGGTATTGTAGGTGCCCTCACGATACAAATGTGATTTTGGGTCATGATATTATCACTCCTAAACGCTCGTTAAAAAGTGCAAAAGAAGCTAATGATTATAACTTTATTGGAAAATTGGTTAAATACCGAATCTTTATGGCTTATGTTGATTAAAGTTGAATCTTTATTCCATAAAGAAGGCTTTATTCAAAGCTTTAAAAGAGTGGGAGAAAGGAGACACATGAGCGTTTGATAATGGAAAGAAGGTAGAATTTCTCGAGACCTAGTGATCGATTCTTTTTCTTTTATCATAGCTTCTTGTTGTTGCGCATGTCATATTCATGATTCATATGGTATCTCATGCATTATATATCGAGGATGCATATGTGGGTCCAGTGAAAAATGATACCGGATGGAGTGATGTGTTGATATGAGCCCGAGTGGCTAGAGACGTGTAATGTGAGCTTAATAATAGCTAAGGAGCCCGAAGAGAAATGCTTTCGGGTGGTATATGGACCTCGTGATTTCCCTACGGATCACAATTCATTAATATTTGAATGTGTGTGTACCGATGATGGAAAGTCTTTCATTGCATAACATTTGCATATCATTCTATCTTGTTGTTTCTTGTTGCTTTATTTGCCTAAACTACTTATTTTCTCATTATATCATATTACTTTACTTCAGATGAATCTGAACAATTAGATGCTTCTTATAGTTAGGCTCGAATCTTGTATATTTTGACCTTATTGTTGTATTCAGACTAATAGCGGTTTAGTATGGAAATGATATCCGTACGGCCAACCTTCATCTCTATTTTATCTAGGCTTGATCGACGATGATGCTGAGTACATGTTGTTCATTGTACTCACACTACACTTGTTGCACCTTTTTTGTGTGCAAATTCTATTTCTAGCACGAGCGAATCTTGGGATGTGTTGAGAAGGCCAGTTGGATGATTTAGAATGAGCCATTAGTGTTATCCATGACACCGAAACTTCCTATCTATCCTATACTTCCTGTTTATTTATTTTCGGACATCTTATGCATTCCAGACTTGTATTCCATTTTAGTTCGTTCTTGTACTAGTGACACCAGTCTTGGGAGATTTGTAGTACTTGTTCCGCATTATTTATGTTTTGAGACTTATTTAAGACTTAAATTAAATTGTTCTAACTATTTATGCATTTCATTCTCTAATTAATTTGAATTAAATAGTTGTATTCGGCTTATTGATTTTTGGGGTTAGTGCCATCACGATTTGGTAAATTGAGTCGTGAGATATACAATTTCATGTTGAACTGTACTCTAAAATGAATACATACTTTCCTCACGTGAACATAATTATTTTTAATAAATAATTAGTTAACTTCAAAGTCTTAAGTCCTAAATATTAGGAACTCTCACATAGTTCAAATAAGGAATGATTTCAATAACCAAACTTTTAGTTGATTTTAAAATTTAAATGTTAAGACAATAGTAATTATATTTTTGTCTATTATAGAGTCTTTTAATGAAAGACAAAAAGTTTAATTAATATTTCTAAGGCTGTTAGTGCTTTTAATATAATATAGATAATAAATGAACAAAGGAAAAATCATGTTAATTGATTTGTAAAACACACACTTAAAAGAGATTAATTGTCTTTATAATCTTCTCTTTATTTACTTTTAAAAAAAAATTATAGTTTCACCTTATACAAAACAATCAGCTAATTCTAGAAGGTAGAAGACTAAATTTATTAAGTGATGGAAGAGCAGAAAAAAATAATAAAATTATTATTTGGATTAAAACAACTTCTTTTCTTCTTCTACCGGGAGTCTAACTGGATACCTTGAAAAGCTCTCATCATTTTGTCTAGAACAACAGAATCAAGAAGAGCGGAGCGAACAAAATCCGCTTTGGGGTGAATTCTTCGTCCTTCTTCTGCTGATGATGATGATGTTGTTTTTGGTACAATTGCATCCCCTCAAAAGAAGAAGAAGAATAAGAATAAGAAGCATGCAAAGACAGTAACACCCCATGGCTAGTGACTCGACGCCTAGTGGAAATACAAGATAAATATTCCACCCTGAACCTGCAGAACTCATGGCAGATCAAGAAGGTCATCACGTATTATGAGGCATTCATCAGGAAGTTGGTGTTTCCATTCACGACGATTTTCGAGCACGTTTTCGGAACTACACATGGTATAAACGTGTGACACACTGAATGCACATGCGACGCACATAAAAGTTAGTTAATTAAATAATTCTAGAATAGTAACTAAAGAGTTGCCTAACTATATAGTGTAATTTAATTAAATAGTTGTCTAATGATTAAACATATTATAGCAAAATAATTAATATTTATAAGATTATACTTGTACAGGTAACCATTGCATTAGTACATAGAAACACTTCAAACTTTATGACAAGCGATTAAACTGGACTGTAAATCTTTGTTATAAGTTTTACAGCTCATTATAGAATAGATTTAAGTTATATACACTAACAACGTGATAATATTTTATATCATCAATGTAATTTAATTTATTATAGGCGGTTAGTTATCATTTATCGTTGGTTATATTAATCAATATTATTAAATAGAATTACCTGCAACTACATTCTAAGTGACCTGTTTGTGCACGAGATAATATAGTATATCATTAGTGTAATTTAATTTACTATAAAATGTTAGTTATCATTTATTATAGATTTAATATAATCAACTATTAATAAAATTACCTGCAATTACATTTTAAGTGACTCGCTTATGTACAGGATACCTCAATATAGTACATCATCAGTGTAATATAATTTATTATAATCGCTTACTTATCATTTATTATATATTGTATAACTTAATTATATTAAATAGAATTACTTACATTTACTTTTTAAGTAACCTGCTTGTGTATAGGATACATAAAATATAATTAATCATCAGTGCAATTTAATAAATTATAACAAAATAATTTTCATTTATTATAAATTATAACAGATTAATTTTCATTTATTATAAATTATATTAATCAATGTTATTAAATAAAATTACCACCAATTTATCTTTTAAATAACTTGCTTGTGTATCCGATACATCATATCTAGTTGTAGTAGAAAGGTGATGTAGAAATTCTAAAATAGTTCAATCACAATTTGAGAAGACATTAAATAAATTCCTAATAATGTTTATTTTGGTGTACAATGGTACACAATGAAAGAATCATAACCTAATCATATTCACCGTCAAAATGGGAAAACAAGCTTTACTAGAAAAATAATCTATAGTATTATATAACTTTCCAAATTTAATACCAAATCATTCCTATAAAATTCTAAACATTTTTGCTCAACATTGTAAAAATTCATCAACACATATATAGTAATTATTAGTATTAGTATACTATGAAGAAGACTTTCTTATACAATTTCATCCCATCAAAAGTAGAAGAAGAAGCATGCAAAGACAGTAACACCCCATGACTAGTGACCCATCGCCTAGTAGAAATATAGGACTATTACGCCTCCCCAGTCATAGACCCGCAAAATCCGTAGCAGATCAAGAAGGTCATCACATGTTATGAAGCGTTCGTAGGAAAGTTGTTGTTGTCGTTCGCGGATATTTTCGAGCATGTTTTTCGGTACGTAAATAAAATATTTGAGACATGAAATGGTAGACGGTTGTTGGCCAAACAATGAGTATTTCACTTTGGTAAATGAAGGAAGAAGTGTACGACGTGTAAAAGATGAAACGAGTCGAAAATATGTCGCGGAGCCGCGAAGTGTCGTGGCGCAGCACAGTCGGAGCCGCGACTCTAATCATTGGTTTGGTCACTAGAGCTGAGGTACCGCGGCGCCTCCCAAGCAGAGCCGCGGTGGTTCGGAGGCAGAATGGTCGACGGAAACTGAAAAGTTTTCGACTTTTGGGCTGGTTTGGGGCATTGATTCTCCATTACTTGGCACATGAATTCAGTCATTATTTGGCTGATTGAAACCTCTCATTAAGTGTCATTACATGGCTATTGATTGTCATTAGTTGGATAGATGAGAGTTCATCTTTCACACACTATAAATTGAAGCCTTATGCTCAATTGGAAGAACACACCAAAATCAGTTTTCTTATCTTCTTCTCTAGCTTTCATTCACACACTCAAAAGGTTCTTATTGTAGTAAACATTTGAGTTTCCTTTGCTCACTTGTTAGTTGTTGTTTTATCTTGGGAGACAAGTTGTCAATCACCGTAAAAGGATACATACGGGGCAATATTGTCTTAATAACAGGGTGATAACACCTGACTCATCAAATTCTTTGTAGTAGTTCACTTTTGTTCTTGTTCCAAATTATAATCTTTGTATTCGTTACTTACTTCTCATTTCCTTGTAACGTTCATTGTACTCACAATCTTAAGACAATATTCGATGTAAGTAACAACAAAAATGGCTGGAGACGAACAATTTGTTGCTGGATCTTCCATTAATGCTCAAGGCAAATGCCTTTCCCACCGCTTCAAGAGATGGCAGCAGAAGATGGTGTTCTTTTTTACTGTTATGGGAATGTCTCGTTTCCTAACAGAAGATCCTCCACAAACTGGAGGGGGCCAAGGTATCCATGTCGTTAACGACGTGAAGATGGTTCATGATGCTTGGAGTCATAGTGACTTCATTTGCAGGAACTATATTCTGAATTATTTGTCTGACCCTCTCTACACGGTGTATTGCACCATTGGCACATCCAAAGAGTATTGCAGAAAAAGTACAACGCACAAGATGCTAGTACTAAGAAGTTCATCGTTAGGAAATTTCTGAAATTTCAAATGTTGGACAACAAAACTGTGATGTGCCAAGTCCAGGAATTTCAAATGATATTACATCACCTGGATTCGGAAGGAATGAAACCAAATGAACAATTTTTGGTTGCCTCATTAATTGAGAAGTTACCTACCTCGTGGAATGAGTTTATGAGTTAACTTATTATCAAACTCCATATTCAGGAGGATAATAAGAAGGTCATGCATAAGGGGAAGCAACCCGCCGAGGCTAAGACAAATCTGATGGAGGCAAAGGGAACATGAGCAAGAAGCGAAAGTTCCAGAAGAATGGTAAGGCCCCAACAACTGAAAAGTTTAAGGGAAACTGCCATCACTGTGGAAAATCTAGTCACATGATCAAGGATTGCCGCATACTCAAGAATGAAATTAAAGAGAAGGCCAAGGCTAACAACATCGAAGACACACTTCTTGACGATATGATTGAGGAGTTCTCGGCAGCGGTACTTGAAGCAACCCTCGTTGTGAATCCTATGCAGTGGTGGATGGACATGGGTGCTACTCGTCACATCTGTTCCAACAAAGAAACTTTCTCCACATATATACTAGTCACGAATAAGAAGATGTTCATGGGAAACAATGTTTCCTCGGATCTGCTGGGGGTAGGAAAGGTGTCCTGAAGATGACTTCCGGAAAGGAACTTACTTTGAAGGAGGTGATGCATATACCTGAGATTCGAAGAAATTTAATTTCATGACCTTTATTGGTGAATGCTGGTTTTAGGGTAGTGTTTGAGCCCAATAAATATGTAATCACTAAGAATGAATTTTTTTTATGAAGGAGCTTCGTATGTGAAGACCTCTTTAAAGTTAATGCTTTGTATGTAATGCCTTCTTCTATTAATAAAATTGAGTCTTTTTCTTATTTGCTTGAGTCGTCTAATTTATAGCATCATAGATTAGGACATGTAAACTATCAATCTATCCAAATGTTGGTAAAGTTGGAGTTGTTGCCGTCTATCGACGTAAACCCTCAACCTAAGTGTGAGATGTGCGTAGAGGCAAAACTTTCAAAGAATCCCTTTAGATCCGTCAAAAGGGAAACCGCTCCTCTAGACTCATTCACTCCGATATATGTGACTTGAATTTCGCACAAATTAGGTGGGAACTAGTACTTTGTAACTTTCATAAATGATAGCACGAGGTATTGTTACATTTACTTACTAAAAAGTAAAGATGAAGTCTTTGAAGTATTTAAACGCTACAAAGCAGAAGTTGAGAACCAACTAAGCAGACGAATTAAATCAATCTGTAGCGATAGAGGGGGAAACTATGTAGCGCCTTTTTAAGAATATTGTGCCCAGTCGGCCATTGTTCATCAAACGACGACTCCTTACTCACCTCAATCAAACGGTGTCGCTGAATGTAAGAACCGTACCTTGAAGGAAATGATGAATACTTTACTCATCAATTCCGGCCTTCCCCAAAAAAAGTGGGGAAAAGTTATCCTTACTGCGAATATGATTCTTAATAGAGTCCCACATAAGGGTAAGGACAAGACTCCATACGAGCTATGGAAAGGAAATAAACTCACATATAAATACTTGAAGGTGTGGGGTTGTCTGGAAAAGGTTGAAGTACGTAAGCCAAAACATGTCAATATTCCTAACACTTGTGAAGTGGGGTATATCAGGATACCTTGTAGGAGACCACCTATTTAAGTGCGAGGACAAGCCACCTCAAATGAACATACTTAAGAATCCAAGACGTTGTCCACAGCCACAACGGACAAAACATTAAAGAAGAACAGAGTAATGAATGTTGTTGTGTTGGTACCGTTGTCTTGACTTACATTAAACACTGACGATTCAAGACATCACATTCACCGTGCAGTAAGTAAGTCAGATAGTATTCAACTATGGAAGGTTCAAAGCCACGACTACCTATCCAGATGCAACATCGATCCGCCGAAAGATTGCTAGAAAGACACTATGTGAGTGCGCCAAAATCTCTTTCAAGAGGCGATTGTTGGAAATTTATTAAGGTGAAATAAAGTTGATCCTATTTATTTATGACTCGAATAATTGGGGCCCCGCACATCAGAAACGTCGTTTCCTTTCCACACACGTGCACACGTTGTACCAATGATCGTAAATTTCCTTAGTGAAAGAGATATTAGTACGTAAATAAAATGTTTGAGACATGAAATGGTAGACGGTTGTTGGCCAAACAACGAGTGTTTCACGTTGGTAAATGAAGGAAGAAGTGTACGACGTGTAAAAGATGAAACGAGTCAGAAATATGTCGCGGCTGGGAAGGGTCGTGGCGCAGCACCGTCGGAGCCGCGACTCTAATCGTTGGTTTGGTCACTAGAGCCGAGGTACCGCGGCGCCTCCCAAGCAGAGCCGCGGTGGTTCGGAGGCAGAATGGTCGACGGAAGCTGAAAAGTTTCTGACTTTTGGGCTGGTTTGGGGCATTGATTCTCCATTACTTGACACATGAATTCAGCCATTATTTGGCTGATTGAAACCTCTCAATAAGTGTCATTACATGGCTATTGATTGTCATTAGTTGGCTAGATGAGAGGTTATCTTTCACACACTATAAATTGAAGCATTTTGCTCAATTGGAAGAAAGCACCAAAATCAGATTTCTGATCTTCTTCTTCTCTAGCTTTCTTTCACATACTCAAAAGGTTTTTCTTGTAATAAACATTTGAGTTTCCTTTGTTCACTCGTTAGTTGTTGTTTTATCTTGAAAGACAAGTTGTCAATCACCGTATAAGGATACATACGGGGCAATATTGTCTTAAGGTCAGGGCGCTAACACCCGACTCATCAAATTCTTTGTAGTAGTTCACTTTTATTCTTATTCCACATTGTAATCTTTGTATTCGTTACTTACTTTCATTCACAGGATTTACATTAGTTTTCAAATTGTAATAACAACATATCAGGCACCATTTGACGTAATATTGAAAACTCAAGTAATATTGAAAACTCTAAGTCCCTCATTTATCTATAATCTTGGACAAAACAAGAACTTGAACGCGTTACGAGCCTTTGCTATTTGGACCTGAACGGGAATGAGTTTGAAAGAATTTTTTCCAAGAGTGATTCAAAACTTTCATGAATTGGATATTCTGAACTTGGAAGGCAAAAGATTTGAAGGAAGGATATCAAAATTTGTCAACTTCAACGTGGCAAAAAAACAGAAGAGAAAATATCAGCTGCATCAACGTCCAAACCTTAGCCTCCTCTTCAGTATTTTATCGTGCAGTTTCCGAACTTGAATAGAGTAGTTTTTCTTTTATGTCGATTTACCTTTTTAGACGATCGTCATTTGTCGTTAAAGACAAAGCGAAGACCTTGAAATTTCTGAGACAATTGGCCTTTTAAGTGGACTCACGTTACTGAATCTCACATAACAATCTTTTTGAAGTGATCCCAAGTACTATCTTCAAGATGATTTCACTTAGTTTTTCTTTTTTCTTATCTTCTGGGAAAACGAAGTATTATTCCATACCACAGATATGTCTTTCTTTCCTTTTCTAGTGCTAAGTTATTATATCCATGTCCTGGAAAATAGGTTTATTTCAACTACTTTTGTTTTAACTAAATCCAAAAAAATAAAAGAAATGATGGCTGCTCCAGTAGCCAAACCTTAAAAATAGTGAAATTGGACAAAGACTGTTATCATTGCTAGTTCTATCTATTGCAGAAATTTAGTCTATATACATAGTTTACGGTCAGTACCAGTACCGGCCCTCAGCCAAAGCAGACAATGCAATGGCTTAGGGCATCATTTTTTGGAAAAAAATTTAGGGCATATCTTTTTGGGAAAAAAAATACTATTAAATACAATAATAATCAAAACTTTAGGGGTCAAAATACACATTCCTCACATCTTTTTGGACTCTAAAAAATCTCTAATAAAACCCCTCATATAAACTTAAATAACAAATCATTATTTATGTTTCGTTACCATCACCTTTGTAGATGAGCTAAGAGTCTCTCCTAACTCTCTTATATCAACCTGAACTTCTGCGCCGATAGAAAGTCAAACAAAATCAAGAATTCAAAACCCTAGGTCCCTAACACTTTAAAGTTTCTCTGTCAGGTATAACTCTAAATCTAAATTATCTATTTTGTTTTTGCTCTCTATTTAATTTAGATTTTTGTTGTTGGATTTGTTGAAGGTTCATGAGCAGTATGTAACTAGATTACTAAGTTTTTGTTGTTTAATAATAATATGAAATTTTTATAGGTTTTTTGTTGTTCAATCAGGACCGCAATGATTTAAGTTTTTTATTGTTTAATCAGGACAGTAATTATGAGAAAACAACCGTCTGATGCTCAAAATATACAGGAAAAAAGATAGGGATGAATTCGCAAAAGAATATAGTAAAGGCGGTGGTCTTTATAGGTTTGTGAATCCAATTAATAATGTCGAGGGTGGAGAAAATACTGAGGTGCAAGACACAAATATAGACTTTGAAAAGTTACCAGAATAGGTTGAAATAATGACTCATGTTGACATCAATGATGAGAATGTTGAGAATGAAATCATTAAAGCAGTAGAAGATCATGTTGACACCAATGATGAGAATGTTGAGAATGGGCCTCCAAACATTAATGATCCTACAAATTGAGATAAGTTTGGAATCAATTTTCGAGACTTCATAGTTGATGAAAGGTCCTATGAGGGAGAATATTGAAGATGACGATTATCCTCGTGATGATAACAATAAACACTTCTCAAACTCCTATTACACTCAGGTATTGGAAAATGGGGAGAAACAAAATCGATAATATCTCATATATTCAAAAATATTGGATAAGATTTTTTGTTTTTGTTGCAAGTTGTTTAATTTTAGTGGCAAGCCTAGCAATCTTACTTCCACTGGATTTAATAATTGGACAAATCTTTCTACGAGAATTAAGGAACACGAAAATGGTCAGGATCACATGAAGTGCATGCGGGATTGGAAAGAATTGAAATGAGATTGCGGGAAAAAGAAACCATTGAAAAAGAACTTCAGAAACAAATTGATTCAAAGAGAGATTATTGGAGATAAGTGTTGTTTAGGATAATTCTAGTGGTTAAGACTCTAGCTAAAAATGGTTTGGCTTTTCGTGGAGATAATGAGAAGATTGGTGATGGGAACAATGGAAACTTCATGGGCATAATTGAGATGATAGCTAAGTTTGATCCAGTTATGAAACAACATATTGAACATTTCCGTAAGAAAAAATCTCAGTATCATTTTCTTAGCAATAAAATTCAAAATGAGTTTATTGAGATGTTAGCAGGGGAAATAAAGTGTTACACCCCGTAATTCCAGGATATGTTTAAGAGAAGATACGTAAGGAAACAAGACTTAAAAAAATTTGAACGAAAGAAAGAATTGTTTTCCAAAGGAAAAATCTTCCGAACCTCGGGAAGGAAAAAGATTGTTCGTTAATAAGAATTGGGTTCTCAGAACTTTTTATTTGAGACTGTTGGAATTTATCGAAATTATGGAATTCTATTTTCAGAGTTGGATACGTGGGACCCACCCGAGGAATTTTACGTTTTTGTGGGGCCCACGAGGTTTCCGATATTTTGACCAACTATGGAAATTTCGAAAAACAAAATATTTTAGACCAATGGGAGGGCGACACGTGTCACCCTCCACATGGGCTTGTTGGATGAATAAAAATGGACCAAGTCAACTAGAAAAGTGGAGCTTGACATAATTGACCCAATCCTAGCCATCCATTTGTTTTGATCTCACCCCTTGGTCTCTTTATATATTACTACTACTAGTGCAAGACTAGACAAATCCAACACTTAGAAAAATTTCATTTCCTTGTTCTTGAAGAAGAGGCTCTCGGCTTTGTGCCCATTCCCACACAAAAAAATTTAGTTTGTGGTTCATTATTCACAATACTTTAACCCAAGGTCCCTAGGGGTATTGTAAGGATATCTCAATAGAAAGATCCCGGAAAAACGACGTTTTCACGTTAGTCGCAAGGCGAAAACCTAAGGTGTTCTTCAACTTTGAAGTTGGAACTTGAAGAGGAGTACTTCACAAGCTTCTAAGGGTTGCTTGGAGTAGATTGAAACATCAAGAAGAGGAGCTAAAGTTGCTAAGGATCGACTTTAAATCTTGGATTGGATTTGGGCTTATTGAGGTATAAATCTTCGTCTTACTATTGTGATTGTAGATTCCATGTTATGATAAGTTAGAAGTGATCAAGTGATATATATTATGAAGATTGATAAGTGTTATGGAATTATGGAAGCCAAAATCCGAAACTAGCATGTTTAGCGATAAGATTGTAATTCAATTTAATTGTTAGTTTTAGTCGTCGCATGTTATGTAAAGAAGTGATTATAGTTGTTAAGATTGGTTGCGACTATATAACATGTTTGAATAGAAACTTGGATTGAAAAGGAATTGGAAAAGGAAATGGGAAATGACTACTTGTTGTTATATTGTAAAATTGCCGAAATGGTCTAGAATTTTGGAATATTTTGGCGCAGTTTTGTGGCAGTTTTGTGGCAGTTTTACGGGCTGTTTTAGACTAGTATTTATGCAGAAATTGGGTGGTTATATATATGATTAATGTGGTAGAATTGGCTAGTGAAAGTCCTAAGGTATAAAGGTGAAAAAGGGTGCAAAGAGGCTTCATATCTTATCCTATATTGATGAAATTATGGACTGTTTTGTATGCACGGTGGGGCAGAATTTTACACGTCCTGTTAAGGCGTGTAATCCCCTTTTGTTAGCTGAATTATTGAGCCTTAAATGTGGCGTTTGGTTATTGATTTTCGGGCCTTGAAAAGGGTGGAAAAGTATGTAGAAACAAAGGAAGTGATACCCGATTTTCCGTAGAATAAGAGACCTTACACTTAGTATGATTCTACGTTAAAAAGCTAGGAGTTGATAGACATGTTATGATTAATATATGTTGAAGTACTACGAGTAGCGTATTCTACTTGAAGGGTGGAAAAGCTAGCAAGGTTAAAGTACTTGGGAGCATTTTGCTACTTGTCGATAATCGTCGCGAGGTATGTGAACCTCTTCCTTATTTTGGCATGATCCTACGTATGAAATAGCCATGTGATATTATTTCATGATTCCTTCTACTCTTAGAAGTTAAGAAGTATTCACGTTGTTTATTCTAAGTTAAAGGTATGTCTAAGTTATCCTAAGTCCTTATTAAGTCTTATGGGGGATGTTAGTAAAGAGTGTTAGGAAGTTATGAAGTGTGAATTAAAGCGTTGTGCCTTGACTTATTTGAAGTAAGTAAGTTGATTTTATGTTTGAAAATGACTTGAATTTATATGTGAAAAGGGGATTGATTTAAAAAGTGGAAGTTATATGATTTTAAATAGAATAAGCTACTTGGTTTTGGAAGTGTATGAAACTTTATTTTTCAAGATTATGGGACTTGATTTCTAAAGTGTATATGACATGATTTTATAAGTATAAGTAAATGGACTTTAAAGAATGTATGTTATGAAGTTTTAAGACTATGAACTTTGATTTTCTTTAAAGGATTATGAAACTTTATTTTTCAAGTTACGGGACTTGATTTCTAAAGTATAAGCGACATGATTTTAAAGAGTGTATGCTACGAGGTGTTAAGACTATAAGCATTGATTTTATAAGTGGAAATGACTTAATTTTTAAAAAAGTATGGCTTCTTAATTTATTTCAAAAGTTAAGAAGATGGTTTCCAAAAGAGTATGTGACTTGAGCTTTAAAAAGAAAGGAGTTCTATGATTCTTTTTAAGTATGTATGTACGTAGTATTTTTGGGTTTAATTTCCCTAATGTTGCAAGAATAAAGTGCCTTAAGTTCTCTAAAATGAAAGGTTGTTATAATAGCTTTATGGGAAGTTGTTATGACGACTTAAGAAGAAGTGAAAAGATGGTTTAAAAATGTTATGTAAGGAAAATTACACCGAGCCTACAAATAGGCCGGATTATGTTATTAGATACAGGAGCCTGAGATAGGCGGATTATGTTATGAGTACACCGAGCCTACAAATAGGCCGGATTATGTTATGAAATACATCGAGCCTACACATGGCGGATTCGCCATATTACCCCGAGCCTACACAGGGCGTGTTACGTCATCTTACAAGGCCCCGGCGGGCGGATTATGCTACATGATTCCACGGACACCGAGCCCCGGGCGGGGCGGATTATGCTACATGATTCCACGATGCACCGAGAGCCCAGCGGGCGGATTATGTTACATGATTCCATAGTACACCGAGCCCCACAGGCGGGCCGGATTATGCTACATGATTCCACAGTACACCGAGCCCTACAGGCGGGCCGGATTATGCCACATGATTCATCAGTACACCGTGTCCCGCAAATGGGTCGGATTACGTTATCACGTATGGATAATCAAAGTAAGCTCCCAAATAAGAAGTCCCTCCATAAAGGGTCGGATTATGTTATGTAAGATATGTAAGTTATGTGGAAAAACTTGATTAAATTCTTAAGTATGTATGTAAGAATATGATGTTAACTCTTATTGAAATAAGGAAAAGAACGGTTAATATACGATTGATTTCAGGAGTTAAAATGACACGGTAGGATCTGGTATTTCATTTTTATACTTGCCCCTGTCATTCTTTTATACAGTTATGATGTGGTTACTGTACCTTATTTTTGTTCCATACTCGGTACCTGTTGTACTGACCCCCTTCGGGGGGCTGCGTTCATTCCCGCAGGTGTTAGGTACACAGGTTGGTGATCCTTGCTCTTAGGATCTCTGTTTAGTTTCTGGGAAGAAGCTCCATTCACTCCGGAGGCTTATCTTTTGGGTACGGTTTCCATGATGTTGTAGATTTATGTACATTCAGGGGTGTAGTGGGGCCCTGTCACGCCACAGTTATAATTCTTAGAGGTCTGTAGTCATATCTTGTGGGTCGGTTTGTAAAAAAAAAGGATGTAACAGCGTTTGGTTAAGTATATGTATATGTGTCCAGGGAGGTAGCCTTATCGGCTAACCTGTTGTTTATTTCTTGTTGATTTATTTTATAAGTTTCATGTATGTTCCGCTGATTATCTCTGATGTATACTGTAAAGGGTGCGTGTAGGGCACGATCGCGAGCAGGGTCGGGTCGTGACAAAAGTGGTATCAGAGCAGTTAGTCCTCGGAAAGTGTCTAAAAACCGTGTCTAGTAGAGTCTTGATTATCGGTGTGTTGTGGTCCACATCTATAATCAGGAGGCTGCATGACATTTAGGATTGGTTTCCATTCTTCTCACTCTGAGATCGTGCGATAGAGATGTGTTGTTAGGGAGACTAGGGTCGTCTCTCCCTAACGAGTTATGTTGATTGCAGCTATGAGAAATGCAGCAGTGACCCAGGAAGGGCTATGTGGATTGCGTATCCAGGTTGGTAATGATTGCAGTATAGTTGGTATTATGACATACGGCTATACGAAGTTATGTATGAGGGTCAGACGTGTGTTTCCTAGAATAATTTTAGATTACCCGAATTGGTAAGGACTAATTAGATATCGGGAAGGCATGTAACAGTTTAATAAATTCTCATCAAGGTTTTACGTAGTAATTTGAGATAATTAGGAGAGGATGAGCGGTCTGAAAAGGTAATGAACCCTTAAGAAATCATGATAAGAGACTTAATGGAAGACTATGTAATAGATTAAGCTATGTAGTATGCTCAGGTGTTATGTACGGATAATATTGGGTTGTTCTGATTAAGACAGTACGATTATGAGGTAACGTAAGTTTGGGGGACATGGAATATTGGAGACCTTAGAATATTGATAACCACTGAGACCTTAGAGGTATAAGGCCTTCTCGGGTAGTAAGATTTATTTCAGACCAAGAATGAGAATTAAGCGCGACAATGGATCGGGTTGTGGGCTGATTACGGGTCAACCCGTAGCCCGGAATAGAATGAGGTCAGTTGGAGGTGGTCCCGCTAGGTGATAGGGTCACGAGGGTGTAAGGCCCAAGTCTAGTTAATCGTTGTACGAGGTCGTGGACGCGTTCCACCAGAACCAGGTCGTGAGGGCCGAGAAGTGCCTTAACGGAATTTGAATCTAAGTATAATGACCAAGTTTTGATGTAGTAACTCCAAGGAATTGAAAGCGAAGCAATGATTGAGATTATGCGTGTACGAGAATAAGTTTGGAAGTCTGAGAAGAATACGATAAGTAAGAAAAGAAAAGAACAAGGGTTGAAAGAATTGGAGTGTTTATAGTTATGCTAAGGAAATGCGAAAGAGAATCCTTTTTGGCCATGAATGAGAGTAAATAGTGGTGATGCACACTTTGGATTTGATTCCTCGTTTGGCTTATGATGGATGGATATGCGTATGCGATGTATTAGGGCCGTATGTGGCATAATTAGGTTTCATTAAGTGTAGATTTATGAGACTATCAGAAATGTTTAGATAAAGCTGCGAAAGAACATTGGGGACGAATGTTTCTAAGGGGAAGAATATTACACCCGTAATTTGGGATATGTTTAAGAGAAGGTGCGTAATGAAACAAGACTTAAAAAATTTGAACGAAAGAAAGAATTGTTTTCCAAGGAAAAAATTTCTGAACCTCGGGAAGGAAAAAATTGTTCGCGAATGAGAATTGGGTTCTCAGAACTTTTTATTTGAGACTGTTGGAATTTATCGGAATTATGGAATTCTATTTTCAGAGTTGGATACGTGGGGCCCACCTGAGGAATTTTACGTTTTTGTGGGGCCCACGAGGTTTCTGATAATTTGACCAATTATGGAAATTTAGGGAAACGAAATATTTTAGACCAACGGGAGGGCGACACGTGTCACCCTCCACATGGGCTTGTTGGATGAATAAAAATGGACCAAGTCAACTAAAAAAGTGGAGCTTGACATAATTGACCCAATCCTAGTCATCCATTTGTTTTGATCTCACCCCTTGGTCTCTTTATATATTACTACTACTAGTGCAAGACTAGACAAAATCCAACACTTAGAAAAATTTCATTTCCTTGTTCTTGAAGAAGAGGCTCTCGGCTTTGTGCCCATTCCCACACAAAAAAATTTAGTTTGTGGTTCATTATTCACAATACTTTAACCCAAGGTCCCTAGGGGTATTTTAAGGATATCTCAATAGAAAGATCCCGAAAAATGACGTTTTCACGTTAGTCGCAAGGCGAAAACCTAAGGTGTTCTTCAACTTTGAAGTTGGAACTTGAAGAGGAGTACTTCACAAGCTTCTAAGGGTTTCTTGGAGTGGATTGGAACGTCAAGAAGAGGAGCTAAAGTTGCTAAGGATCGACTTTAAATCTTGGATTGGATTTGGGCTTATTGAGGTATAAGTCTTCGTATAACTATTGTGATTGAAGATTCCATGTTATGATAAGTTAGAAGTGATCATGTGATATATATTATGAATATTGATAACTTTTATGGAATTATGGAAGCCAAAATACGAAACTAGCATGTTTAGCGATAAGATTGTAATTCAATTTAATTGTTAGTTTTAGTCATCGCATGTTATGTAAAGAAGTGATTATAGTTGTTAAGATTGGTTGCGACTATATAACATGTTTGAATAACAACTTGGATTGAAAAGGAATTGGAAAAGGAAATGGGAAATGACTACTTGTTGTTATATTGTAAAATTGCCGAAATGGTCTAGAATTTTGGAATATTTTGTGGCAGTTTTACGGGCTGTTTTAGACTAGTATTTATGCAGAAATTGGGTGGTTATATATATGATTAATGTGGTAGAATTGGCTAGTGAAAGTCCTAAGGTATAAAGGTGAAAAAGGGTGCAAAGAGGATTCATATCTTATCCTATATTGATGAAATTATGGACTGTTTTGTATGCATGGTGGGGCAGAATTTTACACGTCCTGTTAAGGCGTGTAATCCCCTTTTGTTAGCTGAATTTTTTAGCCTTAAATGTGGAGTTTGGTTATTGATTTTCGGGCCTTGAAAAAGGTGGAAAAGTATGTAGAAACAAAGGAAGTGCTGCCCGATTTTCCGTAGAATAAGAGACCTTACACTTAGTATGATTCTACGTTAAAAGCTAGGAGTTGATAGACATGTTATGATTAATATAGGTTGAAGTACTACGAGTAGCGTATTCTACTTGAAGGGTGGAAAATCTAGCAAAGTTAAAGTACTTTGTAGCATTTTGCTACTTGTCGATAATCGTCGCGAGGTATGTGAACCTCTTCCTTCTTTTGGCATGATCCTACGTATGAAATAGCCATGTGATATTATTTCATGATTCCTTCTACTCTTAGAAGTTAAGAAGTATTCACGTTGTTGATTCTAAGTTAAAGGTATGTCTAAGTTATCTTAAGTCCTTACCAAGTCTTATGGGGGATGTTGGTAAAGAGTGTTAGGAAGTTATGAAGTGTGAATTAAAGCTTTGTGCCTTGATTTATTTGAAGTAAGTAAGTTGATTTTATGTTTGAAAATGACTTGAATTTATATGTGAAAAGGGGATTGATTTTAAAAGTGGAAGTTATATGATTTTAAATAGAATAAGCTACTTGGTTTTGGAAGTGTATGAAACTTTATTTTTCAAGATTATGGGACTTGATTTCTAAAGTGTAGATGACATGATTTTATAAGTATAAGTAAATGGACTTTAAAGAATGTATGTTTTGAAGTTTTAAGACTATGAACTTTGATTTTCTTTAAAGGATTATGAAACTTTATTTTTCAAGTTATGGGACTTGATTTCTAAAGTATAAGCGACATGATTTTAAAGAGTGTATGCTACGAGGTGTTAAGACTATAAGTCTTGATTTTATAAGTGGAAATGACTTAATTTTTAAAAAAGTATGGCTTCTTAATTTATTTCAAATGTTAAGAAGATGGTTTCCAAAAGAGTATGCGACTTGAGCTTTAAAAAGAAAGGAGTTCTATGATTCTTTTTTAAGTATGTATGTACGTAGTATTTTTGGGTTTAGTTTCCCTAATGTTGCAAGAATAAAGTTGTTATAATAGCTTTATGGGAAGTTGTTATGACGACTTAAGAAGAAGTGAAAAGATGGTTTAAAAATGTTATGTAAGGAAAATTACACCGAGCCTACAAATAGGCTGAATTATGTTATGAGATACACCGAGCCTACAAATAGGCCGAATTATGTTATGAGGTACACCGAGCCTACAAATAGGCCGGATTATGTTATGAAATACACCGAGCCTACACATAGGTCGGATTACGTCATATTACCCTGAACTTACACATAAGTAGATTCGTCATCTTACACCGAGGCCCAGCGGGCGGATTATGCTACATGATTCCACGATGCACGAGCCCCACGGCGGGCGGATTATGCTACATAATTCCACGATGCACCGAGCCCCACAGCGGGCGGATTATCTTACATGATTCCATAGTCAACGAGCCCCACAGCGGGCGGATTATGCTACATGATTCCACGATGCACCGAGCCCACAGCGGGCGGATTATGCCACATGATTCATCAGTACACCGTGTCCTGCAAATGGGCCGGATTACGTTATCACGTATGGATAATCAAAGTAAGCTCCCAAATAAGAAGTTCCTCCATAAAGGGCCGGATTATGTTATGTAAGATATGTAAGTTATGTGGAAAAACTTGATTAAATTCTTAAGTATGCATGTAAGAATATGATGTTAACTCTTATTGAAAGAAGGAAAAGAACGGTTAATATACGATTGATTTCAGGAGTTAAAATAGCACGGTAGGATCTGATATTTCATTTTTATACTTGCCCCTGTCATTCTTTTATACAGTTATGATGTGGTTACTGTACCATATTTATGTTCCATACTCGGTACCTGTTGTAGTGACCCCCTTCGGGGGGCTGCGTTCATGCCCGCAGGTGTTAGGTACACAGGTTGGTGATCCTTGCTCTTAGGATCTCTGTTTAGTTTCTGGGAAGAAGCTTCATTCACTCCGGAGGCTTATCTTTTGGGTACGGTTTCCCTGATGTTTTAGATTTATGTACATTCAGAGGTATGGTGGGGCCCTGTCCCGCCACAGTTATAATTCTTAGAGGTCTGTAGTCATATCTTGTGGGTCGGTTTGTAAAAAAAAAAGATGTAACTGCGTTTGATTAAGTATATGTATATGTGTCCAGGGAGGTAGCCTTATCGGCTAACCTGCTGTTTATTTCTTGTTGATTTATTTTATAAGTTTCATGTATGCTCATTGATTATCTCGATGTATACTGTAAAGGTGCCTGGTAGGGCACGATCGCCCGGTCAGTCGTGACATGAAGTCTTCGATCATCAACAAGATTAGGGCGGTCAAATATTTTTCTGTGATACTTGATTGCACTCCCGACATCAGTCACGATGAACAAATGACTCTAGTCATACGTTGCGTGGAAATATCAACTACTCCTGTTGAAGTGAAAGATTTTTTTTTAGAATTCATAAAGGTCGATGGTACATCAGGAGAAGGACTATTAATACACTTATAGATGTATTAAATGATCTTGAACTTGGTATCGATGATGTAAGGGGCCAGAGGTATGATAACAGAGCAAATATGAAGGGAAAAATTAAAGGTGTGCAAAAAATGACTACTTGAGATTAATCCCAGAGCGTTTTATACGCCGTGTGGTACTTATAGTCTTAATTTGATGCTTTGCGATATGGCTAATTCGTGTGATATAGCTAATTTTTTTTTGGATTGCTGCAACGTGTTTACTGCTTATTTTCTTCGTCTACAAAACGATGGAGTATATTTGAAGAAGCAGTTGGAGCTCATGAACTCACATTAATAACTCGTTGGGAAAGTTGTATTGATAGTGTATCTGCAATCCGGTACCATTTTATTTTTTTTATTTTTTTCTCAAAATGTAATTTTCTTCTTCTTGTAATTAGGTTTCAAATTTCCATGATAAGAGATGCTCTGAACCAGCTACAAAAAACAAGAGATGATCCTAAAATAATAAGTGAAGCTCAAACCTTATTGGGAAATAAAGGAATTTTGAGCTTTGAGTTTTTATTTAGTATGATCATTTGACATGATATCTTATACTCCATTAATATTGTTAGTGTCACGCCCCGACTTTTCTCAAGTCTTTTCATAGGGCATGATGACACCTGAATAATTATCCCTTTCTAGGAGCACCATCTAACTCTCTTTATTTTAAAATTCAGACGTGTATTTAAAAGCGGAACTAGTAATAATAATGGAAGTAGATAAATATTTTCATGAACTTCATTAAAATATAATGCGAGCCCATGCTCGTGCAAATATTGTTTCTACCTACACATACTGAGAGTGATTATTCTAAGTTTGAAAGGAGACAATCTCACACGGGCATTTTTCGAGATGTTGAAACTAAATTTTCAACTACATACTAAACATGACAGGTACCAAGTCTGAAGCAATGGATTTGGTACGACAATGAGGTTGCGGTACGATCGCTAGCCTTGATATGGAGCCTTTCCTCTATCACGCTTTCCTGAAACATGTTAAATAAAGAGTCAGCCCTACCATCCAGGGTTGAGTGAGAACCTCGCCCTGCCATTCAAAGTAACCTCACAATATTTTAAGTACAATCACATTATAACATAATAAGCATGTTGCAAAAACATATTAGGTTACAACACCTTTATCATACAAGTATGCAACATCTCCTCTCAAATCTCTATAGGAAATTCTTAATTTAACTAATGTTTTGTTTTATCCTGTATTACACGTTAAGATATTCCTCTTTGCATTTTTACATTATTGCGACGTACAACCTGATCCGATGCATTTACAATGCATTTACATATTTGTGAACATGTATTCACTTTACGTTTTTGTTGCGGCGTGCAACCCGATCCCAGACATTTACAAATGCATTTGCATATTTGTGAACACGTATTCACTTTACATATTTGTTGCGGCATACAACCCGATCCAATGTATTTACAAATGCATTTCCATATTTGTGAACACGTATTCACATTACATATTTGTTGCGGCGTGTAACCCGATCCAATGTATTTACAAATGCATTTCCATATTTGTGAACACGTATTCACATTACATATTTGTTGTGACGTGCAACCCGATCCAATATATTTACAAATGCATTTACATATTTGTGAACACGTATTCACATTACATATTTGTTGCGGCGTGCAACCCGATCCAAATGTATTTAAAAATTTGTGAATACATATTCACTTTATATTTTCAGAAGGTCAACTAAATAATATTCTTTTTTTTTTACATTCTGTCTGTCGTACTTGTAATGGTTATAACTCTTCAACCGTAACTTCAACTAAGGTGTTTCTTATGCTGAAACGAATGCAACATAGGAACCTTACTGTACCAAATTTCATTGGAAACTACTTTGGGTAACTAGCACAAATTTATCCGCAAAACAGCCACATGAAATTTGTTTCGCCAGAATTTTTATTAAACAAGACTAAATTTTAAAATAGTCATAACTTCTAATCCGTAAGCCCGTTCGAGCCCCGTAAAATCTAAAAATGACGATAACAGAGAGTTATACATCTCCATGTGAACCAGTCATTCAGATTCTATACCATTTGGTACAGTTTTTCACTTTTATGTACTGTCTTTCCGGATTCCGATTGATCTGAGGCAAAAACTTCAAACTACAATAACTCTCAACCCGTAAGTCTGATTTATCCCTGCTTTAGCTCAATCTGACCTTCATATATATATGTATAACACTTCCAAATTTCACCAAACTCTAACCAGTACAACCTAGTGGAAACAGGTTGTAATATTTTGTCTTCCCGCGTTTCAGTCAAGCCGAGGCAGAAACTTTAAACAGCGATAACTCTCAATCCATAAGTCTGATAGACCTCCGTAAGGTCTCAAAATGTCAAAAACAGAAAACTATAGAACTTTCGTTTAGTACAAATTTTCAGATTCCGAACCGATTTGTACAGTTTTAGGTTTTTGTGTTCTGCCTTTCCGGATTTCGATCAATCCGAGGCAGAAACTTTAAACTATGATAACTCTTAAATCGTAAGTCTGTTTTATCCCTTCTTTGGGTTGATCTGATCATAATATAGAGGTGTACAACACTTCTGAATCTCATTCAATTCTAACAAGTATAACTTAGTGAAAACAGTTCGCAAAGTTCATGACTCAACTAGTTGTTTAAACAATCAAAAGTTCATGATTCCTTTTCAATACACAATTCATATTCTAACATGTATTGAAACTAAAATAAAGGATTTCACTAAGAATTTCTGAGTGAGAAAACTCACCTTGTAAGCGTGAAAAAGATTGTTGTTCGGTTGCTAAAAGTGATCCTTGCTCCCTAGTATTTTCTGATTCTTGTTCTTCTTGCCCTCTTGATATTTTTTCCAGATTTCTATTTTTCTTGTTCACTTATTTTTTTTCTAATTTCTATTCCTTGTACTAGGTACTTTGTATTGTGCCAAGTACACTATATAAGTTGAGGTGTTTGTATAACCTTTGGGAGATGGAAGGCCAAGAGTGGAGGGGAAATAAAAGGGAGGGGAAGGGAATGGGTGTGCAGATTTTTACCATTGTAGTGTTAAGATAAGATTTAACACAATCATGTAATATGAGAGGTCGTGATCTTTTATTTAATAGGATAGTGTAAAATTAGTTAATACTATGTTAATATAGTATAAATTAAATCCTTAATTTTCTAATACACCCTACTACTACTACTACTACTACTACTACTATTATTATTATTATTGTTATTATTATTATTATTATTATTATTATTATTATTGTAACAACAATTTGAGACTTCACATTCTCCCTTTCTTAAGCAATATTCGTCCTCGAATGTGAATAAGGTCGTAACATAATCACACAATAAATTTCAGAATTTTACATTCTCCCCTCCTTAAACGACATTCGTCCTCGAATGTGAATAAGGTCGTAACACATGCATATAGACACGCAAAAAACACACATATGAAGTACTATTTAACATATTTTTATTACCTTATTCCAAGAGAAATGGATATTTCACTTTCATCGCGTCTTCGGCTTCCCAAGTGGCTTCCTTTGTGGAGTGATTCCTCCATAGGACCTTCACGAAAGTAATATCTTTATTTCTAAGGCGTTGAACCTTCCTATCAAGTATTTCTACCGGAACTTCTTCATATTGAAGCTCTTCATTAAGAACTATCTCCTGGGGGAAGATGACGTGACTTGGATCGTGCAAGTATTTTCGTAACATTGACACATGAAATACCAGATGCACTGCTTCCAGCTCTTGTGGAAGTGTTAGTTCATAAGCCACATTCCCCACTATTCGCAAGATCTCATATGGACCAATAAACCTTGGGCTCAATTTTCCTTTCTTACCAAAACGCATCACTCCCTTCATTGGGGACACTTTTAAAAATACTTTCTCCCCCTCTTGAAATTCGAGATCTCTTTTGCAATGATCCGCATAAGACTTATGACGGCTATGAGCTATTTTGATCCGCTCCTGAATCATCTGCACCTTATCATTTGTTTCTTGAATGACTTCAGGTCCGAAAAGTTGCATCTCACCCACCTCGAACCAGCCAAGTGGATATCTACATTTTCTCCCATACAAGGCTTCGAACGGAGCCATCTGTATGCTTGAATGGAAACTGTTGTTGTAGGCAAACTCAATTAGACATAGGTGATCCAACCAGCTACCCTGAAAATCTAGCACACAAGATCGCAACATGTCCTCAAGTGTTTGAATTTTTCGCTCAGCTTTCCCATCTGTTTGTGGGTGAAAAGTCGTGCTCAACTTAACTTTTGTCCCGAGACCCTGCTGGAAACTTTGCCAAAAGTGTGAGGTGAACTGGGAACCCCTATCCGAAATAATTATAATGGAATCCCGTGTAACCGCACAATTTCCTTCAAATAAATCTGCGTGTACTGTGGTGCGCGATACGTAGTCTTGACCGGTAGGAAATGTGCTGACTTTGTAAGCCGATCTACAATCCATATAGAATCATACCCTTCTCGAGTTTTCGGTAGGCCAGTTACGAAATCCATATGAATCGCCTCCCATTTCCACATGAGGAAACCAATGTCCTGAAGTAGTCCGTCAGATTTTTGATGTTCGGCTTTCACCTGTTGACATGTAAGGCACCTTCCGACAAATTCTGAAACATCTTTCTTCATTTCGTCCGACCAGTAATTCGCCTTGAGGTCCTGATACATTTTTGTTGATCCTGAATGAATGGAATATCTTGTATTGTGACCCTCATCTAAGATCTTCCTCCTTAGGTCCTTTACCTTAGGAACATATAACCTACCTTTATACCGAAGGGTACCGTCATTTTCTCCTAATGTAAACTGTGAAGGTTTTTCCTGTTGAATCCTCTCCCGAAACTTAACAAACTTTGTATCCTCAAACTGGCTTCCTTTTATTTCCGAAGCTAAGGCAGACTGGGAGGTATCAACACCGCCATCCTGCCTTCACCGACCTCAGTTAAACTAACCTCGAGGTTTCCCAATTCTTGTACCTCACGAACAATACCTCTCTTTTGTATTGCCAAGTGGATGACGCTGCCCATTGTTCTCCTACTGAAATGTGTCAGCCACCACGTTAGCCTTCCCAGGATGGTAAAGAATGCTAAGGCACTGCAACAAATTAGCTCAAGGAGGGAGACTGATTTATATCAAAAAAGGCGACTTTAAAGTCGCCCTTTTTAATTTCACCAAAGGGGGCGACTTGAAAAAATCGCCCTTTTTGGTATACCAAAGGAGGCGACTTGAAAAGTAGTCCTTTTTGGTCCTCACCAAAGGGGGCTACTTGAGAAGTCACCCTTTTTGGTCTTCACCAAAGGGGGCGACTAGAAAAGTCGCCCTTTTTGGTTTATAAATATTTATTCTTTAGAAATTTATGTTTTTTGTTTTAGTTTTTATTTATTCTTTTGCTTCAAAATTATCTTAAATATTCTTAGTTAGATGAAGTTTAATTTGTGTGAGATTTTCATTAATAAAATGTTCTAACATTTTTTTATTATCATTGTCTATAGTTTATTTAGAATTAATATATTGTGTATAGTATAAATGAGGGACTATCAACATTGATTGCTTATGAGAAATGATGCATGTTTACATCATTTGAAATTCTCCATGTATTGGAAAAAGTTTGATGAGAGAGATTTCATACACATACTATACAAAATATATTAATTCAAAATAAACTGTAGACAATAAAAAAAATGTTATCCCTTTTCTAAACAATGTTAAAACCTTTTATTAATGAAAATCTCACACAAATTAAACTTTATCTAACTAAGAATATTTAAGATAATTTTGAAGCGAAAGAATAAATAAAAACTAAAACAATAAACTTAAATTTTTAAAGAATAAATATTTATAAACCAAAGGGGCGACTTGAAAAATCGCCCTTTTTGGTCCTCACCAAAGGGGGCGACTTTTCTAGTCGCCCCCTTTTGTGAGGATAAAAATAACGACTTTTCAAGTCGCCCCCTTTGGTGAAGACCAAAAAGGATGACCTTTCAAGTCGCCCCCTTTGGTAAGGACCAAAAAGGACGACTTTTCTAGTCACCCCCTTTGGTTTATAAATATTTATTCTTTAGAAATTTATGTTTTTTGTTTTAGTTTTTATTTATTCTTTTGTTTCAAAATTATCTTAAATATTCTTAGTTAGATGAAGTTTAATTTTTGTGAGATTTTCATTAATAAAATGTTTTAACATTTTTTTATTATCAATGTCTATAGTTTATTTAGAATTAATATATTTTGTATAGTATAAAGGAGGAAACTATCAACATTGATTGCTTATGAGAAATGATGCATGTTTACATCATTTGAAATTCTCCATGTATTGGGAAAAGTTTGATGAGAGAGATTTCATACATATACTATATAAAATATATTAATTCAAAATAAAATATAGACAATAAAAAAAATGTTATCCCTTTTCTAAAAAATGTTAAAACCTTTTATTAATGAAAATCTCACACAAATTAAACTTTATCTATTTAAGAATATTTAAGATAATTTTGAAGCGAAAGAATAAATAAAAACTAAAATAAAAAACATAAATTTTTAAAGAATAAATATTTATAAACCAAAGGGGGCGACTTGAAAAGTCGCCCTTTTTGGTGAAGATAAAAAAGGACGACCTTTCAAGTCGCCCCATTTGGTAAGGACCAAAAAGGGCGACTTTTCAAGTCGCCCCCTTTGGTTTATTAATATTTATTCTTTACAAATTTATGTTTTTTGTTTTAGTTTTTATTTATTTTTTTCGCTTCAAAATTATTTTAAATATTCTTAGTTAGATGAAGTTTAATTTGTGTGAGATTTTCATTAATAAAAGGTTTTAACATTTTTTATTTTCATTGTCTATAGTTTATTTAGAATTAATATATTTTGTATAGTATAAAGGAGGGAACTATCAACATTGATTGCTTATGAGAAATGATGCATGTTTCCATCATTTGAAATTCTCCATGTATTGGGAAAAATTTGATGAGAGAGATTTCATACACATACTATACAAAATATATTAATTCAAAATAAACTATAGACAATGAAAATAAAAAAATGTTAAAACCTTTTATTAATGAAAATCTCACACAAATTAAACTTTATCTAACTAAGAATATTTAAGATAAGTTTGAAGCGAAAAAATAAATAAAAACTAAAACAAAAAACTTAAATTTCTAAAGAATAAATATTTATAAACCAAAGGGGGCGACTAGAAAAGTCGTCCTTTTTAGTCCTCATCAAAGGGGGTGACTTTCAAGTCGCCCTTTTTGGTCCTAACCAAAGGGGGTCTTTTTGGTCCGAAACAAAGGGGGCGACTTTATAAGTCGCCCTTTTTGGTCCGAACCAACGATTCTTACTTATACTCATAAATATTATCATATTTAAACTAAACTATGACTTTAAATTCATCCAAAATATAAATATAGAAGTTATTATCTCATTCTTCACTTGTGAGGGCCATATTTTTTACTCTCGTTTCATTTATTTCCCATATTATTTATAAATATATTTAAGAGAGTGCTTCAAAAGTCATCATTTATCAAAACTCATTAAATTTTGGTCTATTATTTTGCTAAAACATTTTACAAAGTATACATATCATATATATTTCACTTTGCATTTACATGTTTTATTTAATTAGTTTTGTGCCTGTTTTGATTAAATTAATTTTAGTAGCAATGAATTAGAGAATCCATCCCTTATTTCCGACGATTTTGGCGTCTAATGTCCAATTCTTTCCTTAGTTATTTAATTGATATTCCGAAAGCATGGTATTTTGTAGGTTTCTAACCAATTATAGTTATTTTTTATAATTATCGTTCCTAACTTTTTTAAGGATATTTTCGAATATATTCGTTGTATTTAAATACATGTATAAATACCTCCTAAAGCTCATTTTTCAATTAAAATATGCTTCTTTTTAATTAGCCATGAATAAACTTTTTTCAAGATTATACAAAAATTAAATTATTAGATCAAATGGGACGACTTTTCTAGTTGCCCCCCTTGGTTAAGACCAAAAAAGGCGACTAGAAAAGTCACCCTTTTTGGTGAGGACCAAAGGGGGCGACTAGAAAAATCGCCTTTTTGGTGAGGACCAAAGGGGACGACTATAAAAATCGCCCTTTTTGGTCCTCACCAAAGGGGGCGACTAAAAAAGTCGCCCTTTTGGCCTTTGATCTAAGAATTTAATTTTTGTATAAATCTTGAAAAATGTTTATTCATGGTTAATTAAAAAAATTTAAAGTTAAGTTTTGCAATACACATGAATTGAATTTATAAACTTGTACGTTTGGAGTTATGTTATTAAACAAAAATAAAGAAAACTTCATTTATCACAAATAATTTTATTAAATAGCATAATTAATAATTTAAATAAATAATATGTAATCTGCTATAACATATTGAATTATATTAATAATGTAAAAATTGGTATATAGACAGTGTATGTATTTAAACTTTGCTCGTTGTTTCAATATCAATTAAGCACTTATTTGTTTTCATTCTTAATATGAATTTGATTATCATGGAAATATGCTTTTTCGTTGTATTGTATTTTTTAAAATACTTTTTGGCACGACCCGAATAAAGCTAGGAGACGAGTGATCAATTAAACATATATTAATTAATAATAACATATTTGTAAATGATATTGTAAAAATAATAGTATATTTTTAAACTAGACATGTTTTAATTTAATTATTCGATTTTTGGATATCTGAATATTCGGATCCGAATCCGATTCGAAATTATCCGAAAATTATGAATATTTGATTTTTTAGATATCCGAAATATTCGGATCCGAATACGATCCAAAATTATCCTAAAATTAAGGATATCCGGAATATTTGGATCCGAAATTATTCAAAAATTGCGGTTATACGATTTTCAGATATCCGAAATATTTGGATCCGATCCGAAATTATCCAAAAATTGTGTATATTCGGATCCGAATCCGATCTGAAATTATTCGTAAATTGCGGATATACGATTTTTTGGATATCCGAAATATGTGGATCCGAATCCGATCCGAAATTATCCGAAAATTGCGGATATCCAATTTTTTAGATATCCGAAATATTCGGATCCAAATCTGATAAAAAATTATTCGAAAATTGCAGATATCCGAAAAATCGGATATCCAAAATATTCGGATCCGAATCCGATCCAAAATTATCCAAAATTTGCGGATATCCGATATATTCGGATCCGAAATTATTCGAAAATTGCGGATATCCGATTTTTTGGATATACGAAATATTTGGATCCGAATCCGCTCCGAAATTATCCGAAAATTGCGGATATCCAATTTTTTGGATATCCAAAATATTCGGATCCGAATCCGATCCGAAATTATCCAAAAATTGTAAGTGTAAAAAAATAGGCATCTTGTTAGAACCGACCAAGGGATTTATGATTATGAGGAGCATAAATATAACAAGTATTGATGACTGATTTAGTGGTAGAATGACATAGTTCCACAGAGGAGGCTCGGGTTCGATTCTTGGCACCAGTTGGTGCATTTATTTTTTTCTCTTTTTTGAAACATATCAAAAAGGGAGACTACAGTCAGTCACCCTATTTGAACCACACCAAATAGAGCGATTTTCAAGTCGCCTCTTTTGGTGAGGACCAAATAGGGCGACAAGGAAAATCACCCTTTTTGATTGATCTCGAAAAAGGCGACTACACTCGCCCCTTTTTTATGGATCTCAAAAAGGGCGACTGTAGTCGCCCTATTTGGCTCTTACCAAAGGAGGTGACTTGAAATATTGCCCTTCTTGATCTAAGACAACGGACGTAATAAGACGAATTTAAGGGCGACTAAAAATCGCCCCCTTTGATCTAAGAGGACAATTTTCAAAGAAAAGAGGGCGACTTTGCTCGCCCTTTTAGAAGTGTTTTGTTGTAGTGAGTTCATAATCCTTAAGAAACTCGAACCATCTTCTTTGTCGGAGATTCAAATCCTTTTGCGTGGTTATGTACTATAAACTCTTATGATCTGTACTATATGTACATGCACACCATAAAAATAGTGTGTCCATATTCGTAAGGCGAACACTACCGCGGCCAATTCCAAGTCGTGAGTTGGATAATTTTTCTCATGTATCTTCAATTGTCGAGATGCATATGCAATCACTTTTCCAAACTGCATCAGGACACATCCTAACCCAACCCTAGAAGCATCGCAATAGACGTGAACCCTTCTTGTACCGATGGTAAGGTTAGAACTGGTGCAGTAGTCAATAACTCCTTCAGTTTTTGAAACTCGTTTCACAAGCTTCTGACCACTGGTACTTAACCAATTTCTGAGTTAATCGGGTCAAGGGAGCAACAAGAGTAGAAAAGCCTTTTACAAATCTTCTATAATACCCAGCCAAACCCAAGAAACTCCTAACTTCTGTCGGAGTGGACGATTTTGGTCAGTTCTTCACAGCTTCTATCTTTTGGGGGTCTACCATAATTCCATCCCTTGACACAACATGGCCCAAGAAGGCCACCTTTTCCAACCAAAATTCACACTTTGAAAATTTAGCATATAGCTTTTCTTGTTTTAAGACTTGAAGCACTACCCTCAAATATTCTTCATGTTCTTTAACACTCTTGCTGTAAATTAGGATATCATCTATGAACACAATCACGAACAAATCTAAGAATGGTTTGAAGATTCTGTTCATTAGATCCATAAAAGCTGCTAAGGAGTTAGTTAACCCGAAAGACATGACCAAGAATTCATAATGGCCATATCGGGTTCTAAAAGCTGTTTTGGATATATCATCAGGATTTATTTTCAGCTGGTGATATCCTAAACGAAGGTCAATCTTGGAGAAATAGCTAGCTCCTTGAAGTTGATAAAAAAATCACCGATTCTTGATAACGGGTATCAGTTCTTAATCGTGACCTTATTGAGTTGTCGATAATCGATGCACATTCGGAGCGATCCATCTTTCTTTTTCACAAAAATGACTGGTGCACCCCAGGGGGAAACACTAGGCCTTATAAAACTTTTATCCAGAAGATCCTTCAACTGTTCTTTTAACTCTCTCAATTCAGCTGGGGCCATTCGATATGGTGGAATAGAAATGAGTCTTGTACCCGAAATTAACTCTATAGCGAACTCCACTTCTCTACCCGGAGGAAAGCCTGGAAGATCTTCAGGAAAAACTTCCAAAACATTTCAATCAATAGGGACTTCATGAACTTCGGGAGACTCCTTTTGGGTATCCATTATACTGGACAGATATGCGTACTCCACTTCTTGGATTCTTAATAACTTTTGAGCCCTAAGGTAGGAAATAAGATGACGCTAGGATATTCCAATCCGACCCTTTATAACAATCTATGGTTCCCTGGGAAAAGATAATTTCACTATCTTTCATCGACAACCTAACATGGCATAACATACTGACAACCAATCCATACCTAAAATGATGTCGAAGTCTACCATATCGAGTAGTACTAGGTTCACTATTGTTCCTCTGCCATTCACTTCTAATGGGAAATTTTTAACTACCCGAGAGGCCCAAACTGAGGCCCCTACTGGTGTCATAACCTCAAAAGGTTCACTTAGATAGGAAGGTTCTATGTGTAAATTCTTAGCAAAACTCACTGACACGTATGAAAATGTAGAGCTGGGATCGTATAATACAAATGCAGGAATACTGTTAGCGATTTATCCACACGCTTAACGCAAGTGCACGTATCGTTACAAGTAATATAGTCTGGGTAAGACCGAATATCATCCTCAGAGATTAGTGTTCAATTACCAATTTCTATCATATGGTATCTATTCGGTGATCGATATTTTGATGGTTGTTTGTATCTATGACTACTAAATAATTATAAAAGTTAACTAAATTACTTTACTTAAATCAGATATGGTGGAAATAGAGCTTCCAATCTCCTCAACTATCGGTCCGCTTTAATCTTTAATGCAATGATAAAAGTTCTTCTTCTTTATTGAGATAGCAGGTTAACTAAGTCGTTTTATATTCTGGTTAGGATATATAAACACTCAACCCGATCTGAGAACCCTTCTATCTTTCGATGATAAGATTTACCTCAAAGGAGGATTAAGAACAATAACCTATTAAACTACACAAGTATCGGGGTACTTTCGTCCATGATTTTAACCTATGTTTATTCAACTATAGCATATTCACAATCTCCGCTTTTGGATCTCGATTAGAAATCATATATGTGATGATAATTAGTGATCAATTAATTACCAAGCAATCAAAACAATTATTGAATAAATCTCAACTATATAAAGAAGAAACCAAAACCATGCATTAAATCATAAAACGAGGTTCAAGTGATTAGAATGGAAAACCCTAATTAAAGTTTAGCTCCTAGCCATAGACATGCTAAGAACTAAAAGATTATCCAACATAAACTGAAAAATAAATAAAGTAAGAAAAAGAATTACTCAAGAACAAGCCTCTAATCTTGAAGCTTTCAAGAACTATGTGTTGTGTAGAGTTAGAGATTGTGGAACCCTTCAAAAATCTGCCCTAAGGCCTTTATATATCCTCCAAAAATGTTCCCAACTTTTCCCTCTTGGTCTTGGCCCATTCCCATTCGAATTTGGCTGAAAACCCGCGTCGGCGCCATGACCCTGAGACCGGCGCCGTGGCGCCGAAACTCCTGCAACTCGTCAGATCTTTGGGCGCCGTGGCGCTGCTTTCGCTGATAGAGTGGCGCCACGGCGCCGCCCTGTCCTTCGTCCGGGGTGCCAACTTTTCGTCTCTTTTGGCTCTGGAACCTCTGTTTCTGCCCTCTTTTTGCTTCTTTTCGCTAATGTGCCATTTTAAACCAATGTGACTAAAAAGAAAGAAAATCTATACTAACATGACACGTATTTGTACAAAAATGGGCCAAAGACTAACTGAAAATGATTCAAAAGGTGTATATAAAATACGCCTAGCAAATACTCGAGACTAGCAAAATACATGTGACCACCGCATTAGATGCTTCTGCCTCATTCCTCTGGGGCAAAGCGTAGAGCCGGTTAGAATTGTTGGATTGTTGACCTCCCTGACTCTGGCGGAACTGGTTTCCCTGATTTCCCTTGTAGGCAGCTGTGGTTGCTTCTGACCTCCCCTGAATAGACTGAGTTTGGGTTCTCTTTTTGCAATCCCTGGCATAGTGGCCCGATTCTCCACAGTTTTAACATGGTCTCATTAAGAGCCGACATTCTCCAGTGTGTTTCTTCTGACAAACCTTACAAATCGGTTTGTCACCTCCCGTGTTAGAGTTGGTATCCTTGTCCTTACTACCTTGGTGATTAAACCAACCATTCCCCTTAGGCTTGAAATTGGACTGGCCCACAGAATGGTTCAGTCTTGAAGACCCCTTACTAAACTCCTGCTTCGGATTTTGACTCTGATTAAATGACCCTGACGACCGAAACTTTTTCTATGAATGTTCTCTCTTTGCCTTGGCAAAATCTTCTACCCTCATAGCCATATCGACAATCTAAAGGTAAGTTCGATTGTTGGCTAATGTTAAGTGTATTTTATATACACTTTTGAGTCCCTTTTAATTAGTATTTTACTCTTTCTTTTGAGTTTAGTATAGTGTTAGGGTTGTTTTTCTTTCTATTGAGTCACAACAGTCATAAAGTAGAGACTACTACTTTTGAGGATGGAATTGCATAATAAAAGGACAAAGAAATCAAACCAAAGAAGTCCCGGGAAGAATAGAAGAAATCGATTTAAATTGGACAAAATTATATCAGAATTGGTCTACAGCACCGCTGTTCGGAGCAAGACCGGCGAAATTTCCATGTGAGCAGTTTTCAGTTGAATTAGCACCGCGGTGCCGACACATATTTTCAGATTTTCTGAGCCGAATTTGACAAGGGTAAAAGGGTCTGAAGCAAGGTTTTTCTCAGATATAAATACACAAACCCTGTCATATTCTATATCATACTTGGTGGAGGCAAAAAAAGGAGGTAAGATCAAGATTAGAGACACCTCATTGTACAAGTTATTTTCTTTTCCTTATTTTATTTCAGTTTATGTTGGATTGTAAATTAGTTCTTGACATGACAATGTTTATGAGCTAATTACTTTAGTAGGGTTTTCCGTTGAATCTTCTTGAAACTCTTTCATATAGTTAATGCATAGTTATTAATTCCTTCTTCAACGTATTAAGATCTATTCAATAATGTTATGATTGCTTGATAATTGATTGATCATTAATTGTCATAACTTATATGATTTCGAATCAAAAGTCTGAAAGGTGAGATTTGAATATGCAATAATTGTCTAGACATATGTTAAAATCGTGGACGAAAGTACTCCGATACTTGTGTAGTATTTAAGGTTATTGCTCTTAATCCTCCTGTGTGGTAAAATTTATCATAGAAATATAGAAGGTTTCTGCACAAGGTTGAGCTCTTGTATGGCCTAACCGGAATATAATGACAGATTAGTTAACCTGCTATCTTAATAAGAAGAAGAATCATTAACATTGCATTGACACGTGAAAGAGTGGATAGTTGAGGAGATTGAAAACCCTATTTCCTTCAAAACTGTTTAAAACCCAAAGTATTATTATTCGTAGTTTATCTTCTGCACTTTCTTAGTTCAAAATTCTAAAACCAAAGAACGTCAACCAGATAGATACCATATAATAGATAACTGGTACTTGACAAACCAGTCTCTATGGATGATAACTCGATCTTACAGATCTTTATTACTTGAACGATACGTACACTTGCGTAAGCATCTAGAAATATCGCAACAACTAACGCTACTACCTTTTCTGCCAGGTTCGAGTTTAAACCCTCAACAAATATCTTAACTCTCTCCCTTTCTGTAGGAACGACATGTGTGTTGTATGCCGACAACCTCACGAACTGTGTATCATATTCTTGCACCCTGCGGTCCCCTTGCTTCAACTGTTCAAATTCCCTTCTGAGTGCATCCTTGCGAGTATTTCTAGAATTCCTCCACCACACCCCTGCGTCGTCCACTAAACGTGTGCTTACCAAATTGACGCCATGCGTCTCCACATATCCAAGGGTAAACATTAAGTCTTCTACCTCGTCGAGGAACACCATTGGGTCAGACTTGGAGTCCTTCCCTGTGTAGATAAGTTCTCTTCTTCTCATAAAATTCGCCATATAGTCTTCTGGTACTGATTGGGCTCCTACAATTTTGGTCGATGGTGCAGTCCCATCTCGTTAGTTTATCATTGTACAATCTCCTTCCACAATCCTTTCAAGGAGGTAGTACGAGAACCAAGTCTTTGAAAAGACTCAATATAGGCACGAGAAGAGTATGAAAGAAGTAAATTGTTTAGGATGTTATCCCGTTCACTTATTACTAAGGTGGCGCGCACACCGTCACAATAAGTAACTGTTCAAACACCCAACTCAAAGAAATTTGCTAGAATCTCTTAACCTGGTTTAGCTCTGATACCAACTTGTCACACCCCGACTTTTCTCAAGTCTTTTCATAGGGCGTTATGGCACCTGGATAATTATCCCTTTCCAGGAGCACCATCTAACTCTCTTTATTTTAAAATTCAGACGTGTATTTAAAGCGGAACTAGTAATAATAATGGAAGTAGATAAATCTTTTCATGAACTTCATTAAAACATAACGCGAGCCCATGCTCGTGCAAATACTATTTCTACCTAGACATAATGAGAGTGATTATTCCAAGTTTGAAAGGAGGCAATCTCACACGGGCATTTCCCGAGATGCTGAAACTAAACCTTTCAACTACATACTAAACATGACAGGTACCAAGTCCGAAGCAATGAATTTGGTACGACAAGGAGGCTACGGGACGATCGCTAGCCTTGATGTGGAGCCTTTCATCTATCATGCTTTTCTGAAACATGTTAAATAAAGTGTCAGCCCTACCATCCGCGGCTGAGTGAGAACCTCGCCCTGCCATTCAAAGTAACCTCACAATATTCTAAGTACAATCACATTATAACATAATAAGCATGTTGCAAAAACATATTAGGTTACAACACTTTTATCATACAAGTATGCAACATCTCCCCTCAAATCCCTATAGGAAATTCTTAATTTATCTCCCCTCAAATCCCTATAGGAAATTCTTAATTTAACTAATGTTTTGTTTTATCCCGTATTACATGTTAAGATATTTCCCTTTGCATTTTTATAATTATTGCGACGTACAACCTGATCTAATGCATTTACAAATGTATTTACGTATTTGTGAATACGTATTCACTTTACTTTTTTGTTGCGGCGTGCAACCCGATCCCAGACATTTACAAATGCATTTGCATATTTGTGAACACGTATTCACTTTACATATTTGTTGCGGCGTACAACCCGATCCAATGTATTTACAAATGCATTTCCATATTTGTGAACACGTATTCACATTACATATTTGTTGCGGCGTGTAACCCGATCCAATGTCTTTATAAATGCATTTCCATATTTGTGAACACGTATTCACATTACATATTTGTTGCTGCGTGCAACCCGATCCAATGTATTTACAAATGCATTTACATATTTGTGAACACTTATTCACTTTACATATTTGTTGCGGCGTGCAACCCGATCCAATGTATTTACAAATGCATTTCCATATTTGTGAACACGTATTCACATTACATATTTGATGCGGCGTGCAACCCGATCCAATGTATTTACTAATGCATTTCCATATTTGTGAACACGTATTCACTTTATATATTTGTTGCGGTGTGCAACCCGATCCAATGTATTTAAAAATTTGTGAACACGTATTCACTTTATATTTTCAGAAGGTTAAATAAATAATACTCTTTTTTTTTTGCATTCTGCCTGTCGTACTTGTAATGGTTATAACTCATCAACCGTAAGTTCAACTAAGGCGTTTCTTACGCAGAAACGAATGTAACATGGGGACCTTATACTGTACCAAATTTCATTGGAAACTACTTTGGGTAACTAACACAAATTTATCCGCAAAACAGCCACATGAAATATATTTCGCCAGAATTTTTATTAAACATGACTAAATTTTAAAATAGTTATAACTTCTAATCCGTAAGCCCGTTTGAGCCCCGTAAAATCTCAAAATGACGAGAACAGAGATTTATACGTCTATGTGTGAACCATATATTCAGATTCTATACCATTTGGTACAGTTTTTCACTTTTATGTACTGCCTTTCCGAATTCCGATAAATCCGAGGCAGAAACTTCAAACTACAATAACTCTCAACCCGTAAGTTCGATTTATCCCTGATTTAGCTCAATCTGATCTTCACATATATATGTATAACACTTCCAAATTTCACCAAACTCTAACCAGTACAACCTAGTGAAAACAGGTTGTAAAGTTCTGCCTTCCCGAGTTTCAGTCAAGCCGAGGAAGAAACTTTAAACAGCGATAACTCTCAACCCGTAAGTCGGATAGACCTCTGTAAGGTCTAAAAATGTCAAAAACAGAAAACTCTAGAACTTTTGTTTAGTATAAATTTTCAGATTCCTAACCTAGTTGTACAGGTTTAGGTTTTTGTTTTCTGCCTTTCCGGATTTCGATCAATCCGAGGTAGAAACTTTAAACTATGATAACTCTTAAACCGTAAGTCTGTTTTATCCCTTCTTTGGCTCGATCTGATCATAATATAGTGGTGTATAACACTTCTGAATCTCATTCAATTCTAACAAGTATAACTTAGTGAAAACAGTTCGCAAAGTTCATGACTCAACTAGGTGTTTAAACAATCAAAAGTTCATGATTCCTTTTCAACACCCGATTCATATTCTAACATGTATTGAACTTAAAATAAAGAATTTTACTAAGAATTTCTGAGTGAGAAAACTCACCTTGTAAGCGTGAACAGGATTGTTGTTCGGTTGCTAAAAGTGATCCTTGCTCCCTAGTATTTTCTAATTCTTGTTCTTCTTGCCCTCTTGATATTTTTCCAGGTTTCTATTCTTGTTTTTCACTTGTTTTTTTTCCTGATTTCTATTCCTTGTACTTGATACTTTATTTTGTGCCAAGTACACTATATAAGTTGAGGTGTTTGTATAACCTATGGGAGATGGAAGACCAAGAGTAGAGGGGAAATAAAAGGGAGGGGAAGGGAATGGGTGTGCAGATTTTTATCATTGTAGTGTTAATATAAGATTTAACACAATCATGTAATATGAGAGGTCATCATCTTTTATTTAATAGGATAGTGTAAAAAAAGTTAATACTATGTTAATATAGTATAAATTAAATTCTTAATTTTCTAATACACGCTACTATTATTATTATTATTATTATTATTGTTATTGTAACAACAATTTGGGACTTCAAGCTCTTACAATCAGAAAATATGGATATTGAGGTTGCCATTACGCAACTAAAAGAGTTGATTTCTTATTTTCAGAATTGCAGAGAAAATGGTTTTGAAATGGGTATGGCTGGAGCTAAAAAAATTGGCATCTGAATTGGGAGTTGAACCTAATTTGTGTGACAAACGCCAGAGAAAGCGACAATTTGATGAAAATGTCGAAGAAGATTTCGTTCTCTCCGCGGAACAATCATTTAAAGTTGACTAGTTTATATGCTTATTGGATCATGTCGATACGTCACTTTAATTCAGGTTTGATCAGTTTCAAATATATGATAACACTTTTGGATTTCTGTTTGTGAGAAAATTGAAGTTCGCGAGCGACGACATGTTGAAGGCTTCATGCATTAATCTGGAATTTTTTTTGAAGCATGATTTTGTTTTTGACATCGATGAGGATGTCTTATTTCTTGAGTTAAGAGTTGTAAAAGAATGCATACCCGCGAAAATAAAAAAAAACAATTGAGATGTTGAACTTTTTAAAGAGTATGGAAGGTTGCTACCCGAATGCCACAAGTGCTTATATAATTTTGTTAACTATAGTGACAGTCGCTTCCGGAGAAAGAAGTTTTTCAAAACTGAAGTTGATCAAGTCGTATATTCGTTCGACTATGTCACAAGAAAGGTTGAATGGACTAGCTATGATATCAATTGAGAAGGAAATGCTAGTGAATTTCAATTTCGAAAGCTTGACAAATGATTTTGCTAGCAAAAAGGCGAGAAGGATAATGTTTCAATAGCAATGCTCGTATGTTTTTCCTCAATCAAAACAAAACCATCTCGCTCTGCTCGCACGGTGAAATGCTTGATTGATTCAGTATGTCTTAAGGTAACTCATCAGGTAATATTCTTGTTACTTAGTTATACAATTTTGAATAAGGTTGCAACCTCTATTTTTATTATATTAGGTTAATAATTATGTTAATTTTTTTTATTCATTTGTTTAAGTAAGTCTAGCTACTTGTTAACTATTTTTGGTGAGGGGGGAGGGTGGGGGATTTGTGATGGCTTAGGGCATTCCAAATCTCCCCCGACCTTAAATACATGGCTAATGGAAGCTTGGACTCTTGTTTTTGGTTTGTACATTGCTGGAAATCTAATTATGTCTGTGCCTTTAAGTTATTCTTGTTCCTTATTTTTGTAGAGTCCCTTTAGCACTGAATAAGAGTTTCAATAAGAGAACTGGACTAACGTAACTTTGATCACACAAGGCGGACACAATTGGGCTGGTCAAAGTTCTTCCAGATCATTGCACGTGGTCGGCGTTACCTTCACCAGGATTCAAGTTGAGAATTATTCACAAAGACCTCAAAGCAAGTAATGTGTCACCTGATGCTGGGATGAACCCAAAGATTTCAGACTTTGGTTTGGCAAGAACCTTTCAAGGAGATCAGTATAAGTTTAAACATGTCATAGATTATATCTCTACATATCCATCTCCGTCATATAATTTTATTAGCTGATAATACTCCAGAATATGCGCTCTATGGTCTATCTGCAGTAAAATCTGATGTCTTCAGTTTCAGTTTGCTGTTGTTGGACATAGTAAGCGTTAAGAGGAATCGATGCTTCCATCATCCACATCATCATCTAAGTTGATTCTTCGTTTGAGGACTCGTGCTCTATGTTGGAGATATTGAGATGCATTTATCGGTTTGTTATGTATCCAGCAGAGAGTACACTGTGGCTCTGATGTTGAATGGAGAGAGTACACTACCACAGCCAAAGCAGCTTAGATTTCTGATCCATGTGATAACAACTGAATTTACTAGTAGAAGGCCTGATTCTTGCACTGTTAATGAAATTACGTTTTCATCTTTTGAGGCTCGTTAAACTGACCTCTAAATATATCCTTCATATATTTACCATTATTCTTGATTTAAATGAACCTCTACTTGACACGTAGTGTTGTTTGTTATTCTTGGTTTTCATTGTACATTTGTACAATTATATTAGTATATAGAAATTACTGAGATGCATGTCAAACGTACTAGTCATTTCTTGGTAAGTAGGTCACTACTGTTACAATTTCAAGAAAAGGAAATAGCCATTCCAAGAATATGATGATGATGTTAAAAGCCATTCTAGTTGCAGATATAAAATCTGTACTAGATTATCTTATCTTTATAGTGAAGGTATCATTATGCAATTTGGTAATGTGAAACAAAGGAAGACACACCACAAACAAAGGAAGTCACATTACCAATTCGGGTTTTTTATCTTTTATTTTGGCACTTAAGGTACAGATCGGAGGTATTTGGTCCATAAAAGGGATTGTTGTTTTAAATTCTTAGGAACTCTGCAGATTATCCTTTTTTAGTGATGTTATACTTGTGGAGAAAAGAAGATGAATTATACAATCACATAAAATAAGACGTAAGGATTACTTTGTTTAATAATATTAAAAGTATTTTACAAGTTAAAGAAGTCCAATCAAGAAAAATGAAAGGGACAAAAAGCTTTAATGAGCGATAATTGAGAAGTTTGGTAATGCTCCAAGTAGTTGCAGAAAACATCTTACAAGGTGAAGCAAAGTCAATATTAACTTCTGGAGGAGCCAGGGTTGTCAGTGGGTCTTATACTTCAGGAGGTTCAAGGTGGTTGACTGATGCGCGGTAAGATGCACACACTTTAAACGCAAGTGCACGTTATCGTGACAAGTAATATAGTCTTAGTAAGACCGAATATCGTCCACAAGGATTAGGGTTCAATTACCAACTATCTATCTTTTGGTATCTATTTGGTAAATTGATATTTGATTTTGTGTTTATAACTAAGAATTATAAAAGTTATTTAACTATAAGGGTTTACTTCAGTGGTGATGAGAATAGGACTTCCACGTCTCCTCACTATCCGCTTATGTTAGTTATTAATGCAATAACTTATGGTCTTCTTCTTTTGGAGAAAGCAGGTTTACGAAATCGTTTTATACTCCCGTTAGGGTTATATAAACACTCAACCCCAGTATCGCACCTTACCTACCTTTCGGTGATAAGGATAACTCTATAGGAGGATTAAGAACAAAAACCTAGTTAACCGTCACGCACCATGCGCAAAATTAGGGTTGTTAAGCCTCTCATTAACGCTACATAAATAATTGAGGTATTTTCATCCCCAATCCAAGAATGTCTACCAACTTACAGCATATTCACAATCCCCCCCTTTCGGAGTCTGATTAGAAATCATATAGTGATAATTAGTTGTCAATTAATTACCAAGAATTCAACTCAAATATTCGATAGATCTCAACAAGAAGAAGAATAACCATAAGCATGCATTAAATCATAACATAAGTTTCTAGAGATTCAACATGGAAAGCCCTATAGAGGAATTAGTTCCTAGTCATTGACATGACAAGAACTAATTCCATGTTCATCATAAAAACTGAAATAAAGACAAGAAAAGAAAAGAAAATACTTAAGAATGAGTCTCCAAGCCAAGCATCCAAGGGTTGTGTTGTGGAATATTTACAAGATGGATTGGTGGAATGATGGATGTAGAATGGTGAATGGTGGAATGGAGAATGAATAATTCTTCTAATGATGTAGAGTATTTATAGCCAAAGAATCATTTAGGTGAAGGGTTAAGGATTTGTGTAGGTAGGAAAAGTTATTAGAATCCTTTTAGGTAAGGGTTTTTAGGTAGGAAAAGGTTTCCCTTTAGGTAGGAAAAGGTACCTTTAGGAAGGAAAAGTTATCCCTTTAGGAAGGAAAAATTATCCCTTTAGGATTCTGAAACATGTCAAATTCGGCCCAAAGATTTACAATTCAGCGTCGGCGCGGCCTGCGATTAGCCATGCGCGGAAATTCAGCAACTCTCGGGACTTTCAGCACTTTGGGCGCGCGGCTGCTGCCAGCGCGTGATGACATTTTTCTGCGAATTCCGTTTCGTCGTCTTTTCGTCGGACTTAAATGCGATTTTCTCTATAATTCCCGGAACTTCTTAGACTTCATTTCTTGGCCCTTTTAGTGTGCAATTCTATCTCTTTTATGCTTATTTCATCTCCTTTTCGCCATTTCTCCATTTCTGACCGATGTGACACAAAAGAAAGGAAAACGGCCCTAATACTATACTAAACATAAATAAAATGAGTAAAATACTAACTAAAAATGACTCAAAAAGTGTATATAAAATACACCAATCAAATACCCCCAAACTTAACCTTTGCTCGCCCTCGAGCAAAGATAAAAAGAAAGAATTAAAGACTCAAAGAAATACGGAAAAAAAAAGACACAATGACATTGATCACTTTGTTGCATTGGTGCTACTTGGAAAAACATGAAGATTAGTAGAATAATATGCAGGAACATATAGCATGAAATTTTAGCATTCTAAACACATTAAGCTAGATATTTCGCAAACTCATATTTATCATGCTTAATGGAAGTCAATATACTGAATCATGCATATAAATTCAAAAATCCTATGGCATGCTTACTTGCTATTCTCCACTAATCCTGGATATGCATAAAAGAGATCTTCAGGACTTTAAGGGTTGTAATGTAGGCTTAGGTAGGGGTTGGTAAAAATAGGCATTTAGGCTCATTTTTGTGTACCATAAGCTCTTTAGCTTTTCAGTATTTCCCTTTTCTTTTTGTTCTTTTCTTCACTTCAATTCTATCTTTTTCCCTCTTTTGTTTTGGGAGAATGAAGAGTATTATAATAACAAGCACCCCCAAACTTAGGTTTTTGCCTCTTTCTTATTACTTTTTTATTGGGGTGCAATAAGCTCATTCACTCTTTTTGTCTCTTTTTTTAACACAATTAATTCCACTACTTCACATTTTTACTTATGGCACAATCTGTGGGAATATAGGGTGTCAAAGAAGAAGTTTCAATTTTTAGGCTCAATGGGGCTGACTAGAGATACTTTTAAAGTTCGGGGTAGAAAAGAGTGGTAAGAATTGGCTATCAAAGAAATGTCTGAGTCATCTCCCTAACATGCATATCCTAACTATTTCGCCTCAAATAGCAAGCAATCATAACACATAGGTTTTCATAATTTAGCATGCACAATTTAAGCAAGAAACTCCAAATAGACAGATTTTTGTGAGTTTTTGGCATATCTAACCTAGGTGTTTAGATAGTTGCTTCTAATTCCATTACATTATTCCACCTTCCTTCACTAGGTGTTTCCAGCAACTACATCATACATGATCTTTGACAGGAAATTATGACTCAAAAAGAAAAAAAAATTTGTGACTCAAAATAAACACAAAAACAAATAAAAAAGACTTAACTGAAACATAACAAGACACAAATAAAACACCCCCAAACTTAAATCACACATTGTCCCCAATGTGTGCAAGACTCAAAGAAAATAAAAAAGGACAACTTACTGACACAACACAGCGGTCATAACGGAGGTCTAGGAGGAAAAATTCTGGAATTTGCACTGAAATATGGCTCTCTGAAGTTCGGGCGCCGCGCCCGAGATTCAGCGCACTGCTAGTACTTGTGGCTCTTCTCAAATTACGCGCCACGATTCGATTTCCAGCGGCCGACGACTGCTTTTCCTTTTTTCAGCGTTTTTGCTCCTTTTTCCTCGGTTTTAGCTTTCAGTCCACCTGTCATCCAACAACACAAAACAAGAACCCAAGACCGTGAGACTGTTCAAGACAAAATAAAATAAAATAAAGACAGAAATTGAAAGAACATAATTAAAAACATTGGGTTGCCTCCCAACAAGCGTTGTCTTTTACGTCTTTTAGCCGGACGCAATTAACCTTTCCGAGTGCCCATTGGATCCTTCTGCGAACTGCTTGCAATCCACAGATTTATTGTTGTAGGTCTCACTTTCCCTACGACCATTTGTCCAAACAAGAGTCTTACACATACAATTATCCCCCAAGTACACAAGACAGGCTTGTCTTCTATGCTTTCTATAATGTAGGAATCCGTGAAATTCACTACATCTCTCAACTCTAGGGGGTACCCTTGATGGTATGGGCTTCCTAATTGGGGATCAGCAGTGATAGCTGGTGGTGTTTTTTCAGTAATAGGTGCAGGAAAAAGGATTTCCACAGAATCCAAGAAGGTGAATAATTGGATTTCTGCAATCTTTTCCTTCTCTACACCAACTATCTCACCAGATTCCTCAATAGTTGGGTGTGGTTCGTGCTCCTCCTTGTTGTTATTTGTTCAAAATCACCTCGATTTACGGGTTCGGCGCGCGTGACCTCGCTCTTGGCGCCGCGGCGCTCACTCTCCTGCACTGTCTCAGAATCTTCGGCGCCGCGGCCCTGCTCATCGGCGTCGCGGCGCTGCTGCTGCGAACTCTCTATCTCCCCTGATTCGGCATCCTTCAGGTCAATTGCCTGACATTGTGTTTCCTCATTGCCTACCCCAGGTGCAGATTGCTCTTCTTGCGTTTCGCTGTTGAATATGATCGCGAGTTCTGCTATTTGCGTTTCCAACTTCTTCATGGCCATTCTCGTTTCGTCCATGAACTGATTTTGGTACCTCGTGAAACTGAGTATAGCCTCTCGCAATTCTTCCCTCTCTTCCTCTATGGTTGGAGTTCGATTATATTGACAGTAGAAATCCATGTCTTAAGGATCCCCGAGATGAATCAAAACCAACAACGAATCACAGACACTTTTTTTTTCTTTTTCCAAAAGAAAATAAAATAAATAATTTAAAGAAACAAAAATAAAACCAAATTAGAAATTAAAAATAGATAAATTTGATATTGAACTATGCCTAATCCCGCAACGCGCCAAAACTTGATGCGCGGTAAGATGCACACACTTTAAACGCAAGTGCACGTTATCGTGACAAGTAATATAGTCTTAGTAAGACCGAATATCGTCCACAAGGATTAGGGTTCAATTACCAACTATCTATCTTTTGGTATCTATTTGGTAAATTGATAGTTGATTTTGTGTTTATAACTAAGAATTATAAAAGCTATTTAACTATAAGGGTTTACTTCAGTGGTGATGAGAATAGGGCTTCCACGTCTCCTCACTATCCGCTTATGTTACTTATTAATGCAATAACTTATGGTCTTCTTCTTTTGGAGAAAGCAGGTTTACGAAATCGTTTTATACTCCCGTTAGGGTTATATAAACACTCAACCCCAGTATCGCACTGTTATACCCCGTATTTCCAGAGTATGTATGTGAGGACGTACGTACAATTGTGTAAGCCCGAATTATGTTAGGGACGAAATTGTGCACATCCACGAGAAAGATTTATTTTTCCGACGGAAAATTTTCCGAACCTTGTAAAGAAATTTTACGTTTTCAAGAAAATATTTATTTTGGATTTTTCCGAGAGATGAAATATTTTGGACCAATAGGAGGGCGACATGTGTCACCCCTAGGTGGCAAGGTTGGACGAGAAAGTGGGCAAGCTTTGGCACGTTTTTTACATGGAAAATGACATAAACATTTGGTCAATATCTTGCTAGATATTTGTGTGGTAGATGGATAAGGTGGGACCCACACACACATGTCCAAATCTTCACCCTCCACTTGCTTTGATCTTGGCCATTGATTGGCCTATAAATACCCCTTAAGTGCAAGACTTATTCTTCATCCCTTAAACATTTTCAAGTCTAAAAATCCCTCCCGCCCTTGAGTAGTTCTCGTCCAAGCTCCCCTTTGAAGTAAGCCTCACTAAACCCCCTTCCTAGTTGTTCTCGTGAAATACCCCCCCCCCCTTGGTAGAAAAGTATTCTCCAAGTATTGTTACTATTCCAAAATACCTTGTAGTATTCCCAAAGCTACCTCTATACTAAAAGCCCGAAAAATACTACTATACTTCCTTTAGTCACTAAACGAAACCCTAAGGAAAATCTTCATAGTTGGTTGAAGTAATTAGTAGAAGTTGTGTAGAACTTCTAAGGGTTTCTTGGAGTGAATTGGAGCGTTCAGAATAGGAGCTAAACGTTGTTCAGGATCGACATTTTAACTTGGATAATTTTGGGCTTATCGAGGTAAATAATCTTGTCCTTCTATTGTAATTGGAGATTACATATTGTAGAAGTGTAGAATTGAGTATAAGATGTATAGAAGGATATTAAAGAAGAGAATTGAACTGTATTTACATAGGACTGTATTTACAGTAGACTTGTGTAGTATTACTGTGATGTAGAATTGAACACGTCCGGTTAGACGTGTAAACCCCCCCAGGAATGGTTGGCTTGTTAGCAGGCCTTGCTAGAGGAGGAGATTTATGTGGTTGCGGGGGGGAGGTGCTGCCGAATTTTCTGTAGAATATTCTACGAAGAGATCTATGAGTTGATAGACGTTTTATGGCCATTATAGGTGGAAGTACTACGAGTAGCGTATTCTACTTGAAGGGTGGAAAAGGCTAGCAAGGTTGTAGTACTTGGAGCATTTTGCTAATTGTCGATAATCGTCGCGAGGTATGTGAACCTCTTCCTATCCTTTCTAGCATGATGTTTTGTAAACTATGTAGTACGGTAGACGTACATGTGCTAAATGAGTTTTGGTTGGTTTAAAACATAAAGTGTTATAATAGCTTTATGGGAAGTTAGTTATAACGACTTTATGTAGGTAAAAGAATGGTTTATTGATTTTAGAAGTTAAGAGACTTGATCTTAAAAGATAAGAGACTTGACTTAATTGACTTGATATGAATTTTGTTAAAAAGTGTGAAACCTCATTCGTGAGTAATGAGTACTTGGTTTTTAAAGAATAATGTTTTACTGATTTCGGAAATGAGGATAAGTATCGAACGAACCACTGCAGCGTTAATAAAGGAAAATGTATTGACAAGTAATTAATTATATTAAAACCAGTAGAAACCTTCATCTGCATAGAAGCTAAGATAAGACAAAATTGTATTACATTTTCTAGATCATGGTTGCTTTAATAAGATCATTATAAACAAGAATAAACTGCTCACATAAGACATATGTTACTAAATTGTTTTAAAAGAGATTACGTTGTAATGATTAAGACTATATGTTATGAAATCTTTCGAAAATAAGAGACTTGAATATTTGAAATTATGCAACTTGAACTTTTGGAAAAGAATGTTGTTACTTGACATTAAAAAAGGAAAGTGTTTTGTTTTAAAAAGGAAGGCATAATATTACCTTAGTTGATTTAAAAGGAAAGCATGGTATTATCTTAATCCGTCTTAAAAGAGCATTTAAATGTTATGGTCGATTCTATACCACGTCCATGGGATGGACCGGGAATGTATTTCACCCGACACCGCGTCCATGGGATGGACCGGGAATGTATTTCACACGACACCGCGTCCATGGGATGGACCGGGAATGTATTTCACACGACACCGCGTCCATGGGATGGACCGGGAATGTATTTCACATGACACCGCGTCCATGGGATGGACCGGGAATGTATTTCACACGACACCGCGTCCATGGGATGAACCGGGAATGTATTTCACACGACACCGCGTCCATGAGATGGACCGGGAATGTATTCCATACGATCCGATACCGAGTCCATGAGATGGGCCGGGAAAGTATTCCATACGATCCGACGCCGAGTCCATGAGATGGGCCGAGACCTGTTATACGTATCACACGATTTATACCTAGACTGCCGGCAGTGAGGAAGGAGTTCCACGGCGTGAGGATGACTTTGAGGTGTGAGTCTCGACGACATGACTTCTTTCATGTTGTGAATCGTAGTTTTGTTATCATACATGTCTCGCTTTATTTTAGATCGTATGATTTCGTTCATGATATTTTCGATTTCACATACTTGGTACCGTTGCATCGACCTCCTTGGGGCTGCGTTCATGCCGCAGTAGAGTACATCGGTTGTTGATCCTCACTCATAGGATCACGATTCAGCGTATTAGGAAGCTTTTTTCTCGGAGGCTTATCTTTTAGTATGTTTCCTGAGTTGTAGGTTCTTGTACATTGAGGGTATGGCGGGGCCACTGTCCGTCATAGTTGTTATTACATTCTTAAGGTCCAGTAATCTTGTTGTGGCGGGGTTGTAAAGGATGTAACTGTTCAATTTCCGTATATATGCAAGAAGGCAACCGTTTTGGTTGGCCTGTGTTATTATCATATCTCTTGTCTCATATCTGTATGTTTTATATTCCGCTGATTTCTCTGATGTATGACTACTTGGGTGCCCGGGTAAGGCACCAGTCACGGGCCCCGGAACGGGTCGTGACAAAAGTGGTATCAGAGCAGTTAATCCTCGGAAAGTGTCTACAGACCGTGTCTAGTAGAGTCTTGATTATCGATGTGTTGTGCACCACATCTATAATCAGGAGGCTGCAGGACATTTAGGATTGGTTTCCATTCTTCTCATTCTGAGATCGTGCCTTAGAGCTGTGTTATAAGTTGGACCCCTCTGACGTATTTCGTTTTTACCAGTTATGCCTCCGCAAGTGCAACCCGCCTGTATGGCAAGACAGTAGGGAGCCGCTAGTAGGATCTGAGAGAGAGTGCAGCGCAGCCGGACATTACTCGAGATAGTGTTTGACGGCGAGTTTTGCGGCCGCCGCCCCAGAGAGTTTAGAGCACGCAGAGGCTAATGAGACCACAATACACGAGCCTCCATCCACGGCTGAGCGAGAGAGTTGGGGTATAAAGAGATGGCCCGATTATTGGCCGTGATCGTGGCACGGCGAGGATAGCTTGAATCTGTGATTCCATTCGAAAGTACCCATGGTTCACCCGAGATCGGATAGTTTGAGGCTACGGAACTTTCTGAGTTGTAGCCCGCCAGAGTTCTACGGGTCGAGGCCCGAGGATGATCCGCAGGAGTTCATCCGACAGTTACAACGGATCATGAAAGTGATCAATGCTTCGGAGACCGAGTCGGTGGTCTTAGGTTCGCATCGGCTGCGTGATCCGCAATGACCGTTTGATTCGTGGAGCTGTCCCGGGATAGTATGCACTTCGGTAGTATGGGACGAGTTCTCAGGGGCATTTCTTGCATATTTCTTGCCTCCACAGATGAGAAGGGCTCGGGCCGACAGATTTTTGACGTTGAGGCAGACCGGGCGTACGGTTTGGGAGTACAATGTGGAGTTTGACTCATTAGCTCGGTACGTCCCCGCATTAGTAGCCGACATGGAGGACAGAGTGCACCGCTACGTCACCGGGCTCGATGACTACTTGGCAGAGGCTTGTTCAGTGTAGCTCTTCACCGGGCATGGACATTGCCGCACGCAGCTTATGCACTTGGATGTGAGAGCGGAGGGTCGACGAATGGCCGAGATCGTGAGAGGCGGTGGCGAGGTCCTTTGGTAACTTTCGAGGCGGACCGCCTCAAGAAGCTAGTTATGTACCTCGCCAAGATGCAGTGGTCCTCCGCGCCTTCGTGGACGTTCGGTATTCGAGCTCGCCGAGCTCCGTGGCTTCAGTTCTGGATATACATGGGTTCTAGCCAGCAGGATTTATGTCCCCCTCAGTGTGCACGATGTGGCAGGCATCATCCCGGGGAATGTCGTCTTTTTACTGGTGCTTGTTTCACCTGCGGCCGTCAGGGCCATGTGACGAGATTGCTTATAGGAGAATGCAGGCGGAACGACAGCTCAGGTCGATGGCGGGTTCATCGCCCTACTATGCTCGGCAGTGGGCCTATGATTAGAGTGAAGCAGTAGATACAGGTATATCCTTAACCCTCTAGAGATTTGTATGCTTGATATGATGATCTTATTAGTGTATGCTTGTATACGGATAGCGTTGTGTTATTTGTGAGTTAGAAAACATGGTTAGTTGGAAGGATAAGTATGGGGCATGGAAAGTGTGAACCTTAGAATATTTCACGATTGAGACCTTAGATGTAAGTAGTCTTGAGTAAAGGATTTTGCAAATGATCCTTGTCAGTGCATTATATGCCTAGGGTGTATTAGTGTGATAAGTCCATGGGTAGTGTGAGATGGAAGTGGTAGCTTTCATGGCGTGAATTAGTAAGATTGTTCCGTATCGGGAACAAGAGTTGCGCGATGTGGGTCGGGTTGAGGACCATTCGCGTCAACCCGCGATCGGAATGAGGTGGGGTCAGTTCGAGGTGGTCCCTCCAGGTGGTAGGATCACGAGGGTGCAAGGCCCAGGTTTAGGTAGCCATCGTACGAGTTCGCGGATGTGTTCGACTAGAATCAGATCGTGAAGACCGGGAATGGCCTTGAAGGAGTTGGAGGATAGGTTACGGGCCGGTGTTTTGATTTCAGGGGTAGCTGTGAGGATTATTTGCCTCTTGTTGAGTGAGTATTATATAGCTACCATTTTAGTATTCGGATGGTGCCTTATGAAGTCTTGTATGGGCGGAAGGGTAGGTTGCCGGTCGATTGGTTCGATGTTGGCAAGGTTCAGATAGTTGGTCCCTACTTGATTCAGCAGGATGTGGGTAAGGGGAAGCTTATCCGTAAGAGGTTTTTAGCGACTCGAGTCAGCGAGAGTCGCATGGGTAATCGGCGTCGACACTTGGAGTTCAGGTTGACGGTGGGTCTTCTTGAAGGTACCACCCCGGAAGGGTGTGACGAGATTTGGAAAGCAAGGGAAACTTAGCCCGAGGTACTTTGGGCATTTTCAGATCGTTGTAGAATAGGCCAGGTTGCCTACAAGTTAGCACTGTCGTCCGACTTAGGAGACGAGACGTCCGTCTCCTGTGTTACTATGTTTCGAAAGAGTATCGGAGATCCATACAGAGTGTTCCCAGTTAATGATGACCAAGTTAGAGATAGTAACCCTGAGATTTCGGAAACTGAAGCAATAACAGAAATGTGGTAAGTTTTTTTTTGGAAGAGTTCAAGTACGAGGAGGGTACGACGAGTAAGGGAAGAAGTGATCATTTCTTTTGTGAAGTAAAGGTGCGAAGGGAATATCTTTTAGACCTTGGGTGGGAGCTTTTGTAATGCTAGAGGTGATTCCTCGTGGACTTGAATTAAGCATTTGCGCGTGTGTTATTTTGTGGCCAGGTGTGGCATTGGCAACTTGTTTAAGTTAAGAGGAACTTTATCGTTATCCGTCTCGAGAAGGAACATTCGGGACGAATGTTTCTAAGGAGGGGAGAATGTTATACCCCGTATTTCCAGAGTATGTATGTGAGGACGTATGTACAATTGTGTAAGCCCGAATTATGTTAGGGACGAAATTGTGCACATCCACGAGAAAGATTTGTTTTTCCGACGGAAAATTTTCCGAACCTTGTAAAGGAATTTTACGTTTTCAAGAAAATATTTATTTTGGATTTTTCCGAGAGATGAAATATTTTGGACCAATATGAGGGCGACATGTGTCACCCATAGGTGGCAAAGTTGGACGAGAAAGTGGGCAAGCTTTGGCACGTTTTTTACATGGAAAATGCCATAAACATTTGGTCAATGTCTTGCTAGATGTTTGTGTGGTAGATGGATAAGGTGGGACCCACACACACATGTCCAAATCTTCACCCTCCACTTGCTTTGATCTTGGCCATTGATTGGCCTATAAATACCCCTTAAGTGCAAGGCTTATTCTTCATCCCTTAAACATTTCCAAGTCTAAAAATCCCTCCCTCCCTTGAGTAGTTCTCGTCCAAGCTCCCCTGTGAAGCCTCGTACCAACCCCTTCCTAGTTGTTCTCGTGAAATACCCCTTGGTAGAAAAGTATTCTCCAAGTATTGTAACTATTCCAAAATACCATGTAGTATTCTCAAAGCTACCTCTATACTAAAAGCCCGAAAAATACTACTATACTTCCTTTAGTCACTAAACGAAACCCTAAGGAAAATCTTCATAGTTGGTTGAAGTAATTAGTAGAAGTTGTGTAGAACTTCTAAGGGTTTCTTGGAGCGAATTGGAGCGTTCAGAATAGGAGCTAAACGTTGTTCAGGATCGACATTTTAACTTGGATAATTTTGGGCTTATCGAAGTAAATAATCTTGTCCTTCTATTGTAATTGGAGATTACATATTGTAGAAGTGTAGAATTGAGTATAAGATGTATAGAAGGATATTAAATAAGAGAATTGAACTGTATTTACATAGGACTGTATTTACAGTAGACTTGTGTAGTATTACTGTGATGTAGAATTGAACACGTCCGGTTAGACGTGTAAACCCCCCCCCCCCCCCTAGGAATGGTTGGCTTGTTAGCAGGCCTTGCTAGAGGAGGAGATTTATGTGGTTGCGGGGGGGGGAGGTTCTGCCGAATTTTCTGTAGAATATTCTACGAAGAGATCTATGAGTTGATAGACGTTTTATGGCCATTATAGGTGGAAGTACTACGAGTAGCATATTCTACTTGAAGGGTGGAAAAGGCTAGCAAGGTTGTAGTACTTGGAGCATTTTGCTAATTGTCGATAATCGTCGCGAGGTATGTGAACCTCTTCCTATCCTTTCTAGCATGATGTTTTGTAAACTATGTAGTACGGTAGACGTACATGTGCTAAATGAGTTTTGGTTGGTTTAAAACATAAAGTGTTATAATAGCTTTATGGGCAGTTAGTTATAACGACTTTATGTAGGTAAAAGAATGGTTTACTGATTTTAGAAGTTAAGAGACTTGATCTTAAAAGATAAGAGACTTGACTTAATTGACTTGATATGAATTTTGTTAAAAAGTGTGAAACCTCATTCGTGAGTAATGAGTACTTGGTTTTTAAAGAATAATGTTTTACTGATTTCGGAAATGAGGATAAGTATCGAACGAACCACTGCAGCGTTAATAAAGGAAAATGTATTGACAAGTAATTAATTATATTAAAACCAGTAGAAACCTCCATCTGCATAGAAGCTAAGATAAGACAAAATTGTATTACATTTCCTAGATCATGGTTGCTTTAATAAGATCATTATAAACAAGAATAAACTGCTCACATAAGACATATGTTACTAAATTGTTTTAAAAGAGATTACGTTGTAATGATTAAGACTATATGTTATGAAATCTTTCGAAAATAAGAGAATTGAATATTTGAAATTATGCAACTTGAACTTTTGGAAAAGAATGTTGTTACTTGACTTTAAAAAAGGAAAGTGTTTTGGTTTAAAAAGGAAGGCATAATATTGCCTTAGTTGAATTAAAAGGAAAGCATGATATTATCTTAATCCGTCTTAAAAGAGCATTTAAATGTAATGGTCGATTCTATACCGCGTCCATGGGATGGACCGGGAATGTATTTCACCCGACACCGCGTCCATGGGATGGACCGGGAATGTATTTCACACGACACCGCGTCCATGGGATGGACCGGGAATGTATTTCACACGACACCGCGTCCATGGGATGGACCGGGAATGTATTTCACACGACACCGCGTCCATGGGATGGACCGGGAATGTATTTCACACGACACCGCATCCATGGGATGGACCGGAAATGTATTTCACACGACACCGCGTCCATGGGATGGACCGGGAATGTATTTCACACGACACCGCGTCCATGAGATGGACCGGGAATGTATTCCATACTATCCGATACCGAGTCCATGAGATGGGCCGGGAATGTATTTCATACGATCCGACACCGAGTCCATGAGATGGGCCGAGACCTGTTATACATATCACACGATTTATACCTAGACTGTCGGCAGTGAGGAAGGAGTTCCACGGGCTTGAGGGATGACTTTGAGGGCGTGAGTCCCTGACTTGACATGATCGCTTCATGTCGTGAATCGTAGTTTTGTTATCATACATGTCTCTGCTTTATTTTAGACGTTATGATTTCGTTTCTGATATTTTCGTTTCACATACTTGGTACTGTTATCGACCTCCTTGGGCTGCGTTCATGCCGCAGTGAGGTACATCGATTGTTGATCCTCGCCATAGGATCACAATTCAGCGTATTGGAAGCTCCGTTTCTCAGGAGGCTTATCTTTTAGTATGTTTCACTGAGTTGTAGGTTCTTGTACATTCGTGGTATGGCGGCCCCGTCCGTCATAGTTGTTGTTACATTCTTAGAGGTCTGTAGTACTGTTGTAGGCAGGGTTGTAAAGGATGTAACTGTTCAATTTCCGTATATATGCAAGAAGGCAACCGTTTTGGTTGGCCTGTGTTATTATCATATCTCTTGTCTCATATCTGTATGTTTTATATTCCGCTGATTTCTCTGATGTATGACTACTTGGGTGCCTGGGTAAGGCACCAGTCACGGGCCCCGGAACGGGTCGTGACACGCACCTTACCTACCTTTCGGTGATAAGGATAACTCTATAGGAGGATTAAGAACAAAAACCTAGTTAACTGTCACGCACCATGCGCAAAATTAGGGTTGTTAAGCCTCTCATTAACGCTACATAAATAATTGAGGTATTTTCATCCCCAATCCAAGAATGTCTACCCAACTTACAGCATATTCACAATCCCCCCCTTTCGGAGTCTGATTAGAAATCATATAGTGATAATTATTTGTCAATTAATTACCAAGAATTCAACTCAAATATTCGATAGATCTCAACAAGAAGAAGAATAACCATAAGCATGCATTAAATCATAACATAAGTTTCTAGAGATTCAACATGGAAAGTCCTATAGAGGAATTAGTTCCTAGTCATTGACATGACAAGAACTAATTCCATGTTCATCATAAAAACTGAAATAAAGACAAGAAAAGAAAAGAAAATACTTAAGAATGAGTCTCTGCCAAGCATCCAGGTTGTGTTGTGGAATATTTACAAGATGGATTGGTGGAAGGATGGATGTAGAATGGTGAATGGTGGAATGGAGAATGAATAATTCTTCTAATGATGTAGAGTATTTATAGCCAAAGAATCCTTTAGGTGAAGGGTTAAGGATTTGTGTAGGTAGGAAAAGTTATTAGAATCCTTTTAGGTAAGGGTTTTTAGGTAGGAAAATGTTTCCCTTTAGGTAGGAAAAGGTATCCCTTTAGGAAGGAAAAGTTATCCCTTTAGGAAGGAAAATTTATCCCTTTAGGATTCTGAAACATGTCAAATTCGGCCCAGCACTTCACAATTCCCGCGTCGGCGCATGGCCAGATGGCGCGCGTCGCTGAAATTCAGCAACTCTCGGGACTTTCAAGCACTTTGGGCGCGGCTACTGCTGCCGGCCATGTACGGTGACATTTTTCTGGCGAATTTTCGTTTCGTCGTCTTTTCTCGTCCAGACTTCGTCTGATTTTCTCTATAATTCCCGGAACTTCTTAAACTTCATTTCTTGGCCCTTTTAGTGTGCAATTCTATCTCTTTTATGCTTATTTCATCTCCTTTTCGTCATTTCTCCATTTCTAACCGCTGTGACACAAAAGAAAGGAAAACGACCCTAATACTATACTAAACATAAATAAAATGAGTAAAATACTAACTAAAAATGACTCAAAAAGTATATATAAAATACACCGATCATTGACAGTGTTAGAGTTTCCAAAGGAATCTTAAGACATCAGAACCAACATTTGGTTAGTCAATTCCCACACTAACAAGGTGCAGAGGGTCTAGAGCTACTCTAATCATAATGGTCTTAAAGTTTTGGGTTGGATACTATAAAAGTCTTTTCACAAGGACTTATTAACTACAAAATGAAGGTCTTTGTTTGTCGTGAATTACTCCACACTCATTTAAATTTAGATTGAATGTAGCGGGAGGTAGACAACTTAAATTCTTTTACAGATCTTCAGACTTCGGCTATCACAATGTAGCGGATACATACCTTTTAAATTCTTAAATTTTGATAAGTACATGTAAGACGTGATACTGAAACACCACTTACTTTGGGCCGCGGTGCCTAGCCGATTTCGGGCGGTCCAAATTTTAGTCAGTCCGAGGTTTAGCTGGGTCTGGTCCACAGAAACCCTAAAGCCTATGTTTACAATTATAAATAGAGGGCTTACCTTCCATTCCTGAATACATTAAACCTAAGAGAGGTAAATCTCTTTTAAAGCTCTGTCAGAATCCCTAGCATTCATGACTTAGCAAATTACTTTGAAGTTTTCCAGAACTTGCAAATCGAGGGACGTTTGCGTGTGCACCCTCGGACTACACAAAGATTCAGAAGATTCAACTGTTTGGCTGATTGCTTCGAGAATGTATGTCTTTCATCGTAGTTTTACATTATACTTTGTGTTTGTGATTTTCATTACATATCATACTGCAGTTCGACCGTTCGTCGGGTTTGAAACATAAATTTTCAAATTCCGCTGCGTGTACGAACCCGACGTAAACACCTACAGTGGTATCAGAGCATGGGCTGTTTCGTGTGATTTGTAGTGAAAACTAATGATAATATGAGTTAGCATTTTTTTGGATCTATATTTTATGTTGTTAAAAGCTTTAAACCGTAAACCTTTATAACACATGGTCGTTGTGACCAGATCTGTTAATGCAATTATGTATTCGAACAAGTCAATCCAATATATAACTCTTCTAAGTTGAAATGTATTATCCGGCTTAAAACATGGTGCATTGACACCATGATTGCATCTCATACACCATGATTCATTGCCTTGTTATTACTGCATTCACACACTCATGCTTATTGTGCACTGAAAGTGGAGTGGTATGGAGATGTTGTGGTTCCAATGATACATGAAAGGAAATGTAAGGGTTGTTCTTAAGTTGATCCTGCATTAATTATGAATTTAAGTTATATACACTGACCGTCAGTGCACATAACATATATAAGTAATAACTCATCAATTAATTAATTGACCTATGGAATGCATGGATTGCGAACGCTGACTAACCTAACATCGTCGACCACTGGACCACACAAGGATCCAGAGTTGTCGCTCTTCATATGATAATACGAGCTCAAGAACCTAATCCTAGTGCGTCGAGACATCGCTGTGAACCTAAGCTTTGCACGTTTGAACCCACCTCTGCCTTTGGACATATAAGGAACTTGTAATGCAACTTTGCCAATGCCTCAACAAGCATGGACCCTTCACAAGAATTATTAGCATCTCCAACTGAAGATCATAAATCTTTCCTGCTTGGGTTATGACTAGTTGTGCTATTGCACTTTCTCGTCCGGCCACTAGCTCGATGGCTCGCTTGCCTTCGGACACGGTGAAGTGATCGGAATCGACGTACGTATTTTATGGCCTTGAGAGATTCGATTATCCATCCAGGCAATGGACAATGATCATCATCTATGTTGGGAAGAATTAGGATATCACAGTCAGTGGCAGATCCAGATAACAAAATCTGGTGGTGCAAACATACGAAGTAATAATTTTTTGCGTAGCAAAATAATTGTTTTTACGAGGCAATGTACGAAGCAAAAAAAAAAATGAAATTACGAATGTTATCAAGAGACTATTGTAGCAAACAAACAGACTAGTTGTATTAAAAAAATATATAAAGAAAGTCATGCACATAATAAATATTCTTACATTTACAAAGAAAATTGTCTAGAGTCCATTTGTTGAAAATGTTCGATAATAACATCATCGCAAATAGTCTTTAGTATAAAACGACGTCGTTTTGTATTAAAAAAAAATCTGGTGGTGCAGATGCACCGCCATGCTTTTAGTGGATCCGCCACTGGCGCCAGTTTGTGTTAGGGAAGATGTATGGACCCTCCTCAAAGTTTCCATTCTCCAACATATTTGCTGCGTTCATTTATGTAGTTTAGAGCTTAAGTTTTGTGCACTGAGTAAGAAGTATTTACACAAGATCATTTAAAAGGAGTAGTAATTACGGGTAGCTTCATTTAATAGGTATTGATTGATAAGTGCATAAGTGTATACTCCCTTCATTATCGTACTATTCTTATACTATAAAGAAATATGTTTCTTGTATTCATCAATAATGTACAATATATATAATAGTACAAGAATATTTAAATTAGGTAACTAATCAACCTAATTACAATATAAAATCTAATTCTACCTAAAATATGAGACCTAATTACAATAGAAATACAATTTACTTAAAATAAGAGATATACAATTAATGAAAGAATATTCGAAAAATATTCTATTAAATTTTGTACAAAAAAAAAGAATGGTATCTTCCTAAATTTGAAAATAATTTAATTTGGGCTTTTCATATACCTTAATGACAAACTTTTAATTATAAGTTATAACCACATGAATGTTATGATAGACTTTAGGAACACAAGTTTCAAACCTGAATTATTCATGTGTCACAAAGGTTACAAACATAGTGCATATATACGATAAGGTGCACCACATTCTATATTGTGATGATACATTTTTTTGAACGACAAAAAAAAAAATAGCCAGCAAATGTACAAATTTTGCATATTAAGTATAAATATACATATAATATACATATTGAATACATAAATATACATAATTAAATATTTTGTATATTTTAACTAGCGCCCGTAATTAATTTCGGCTCAACTGCCAAAACCCAAAAAAATGCCCTAATATAAAATGGATGCCGTAAAAGAGAGAGGAGTTACCTTTTGGTCTATGGGGGGCTCTCAAAGCCTTGAGTGCAACAAAATCAATGAGGGGGCCACAACCCAGGGTCCTTCTCACGAGCAGGATTATGGAGCAGAATCTCAATCACATTGGCCTCAGCCAAGAAACCCCATGAGTAAGTATCCCACTCGTTACTACTATAGATGGTTTGCAATGGCAACATTCTCCAGTCTTTTGGGCCAGTACTGAAAGTATATGTATGTCCTAGAGATAATCTGTGCTAGGACACCATATACTTTATACACATTCATTTTTATATTAATTATGATTAATATTATGGCAATTTGCATTTGTTGAATTATTAGTTGATTGTTTATAATATTCTATAAATGCATCCCTAGAGATTACGTGTTTATTAATGATGTGAGAATTAATGTTATAACGTGACTCTTAAATTACCTCGACTAATGATCATCGAAATTGGGATATCGATGATATGCGATACGTCGATATGTGGTTTGCATCATATCCTTAGGGGATGTAGTATGTTTCACTTTCTACGAGTTATGGCAACTCGTGATGGACACATGGATACTTGTTGAAGTATTGGTATGCCCTGCTGATGTACTGTTTTGTTATATGTCTATATTGTCATCGGCGTGTGGGAGATAAAAGTCTTTAGACTTGAGGTCAATATCATCTTGTTTACGGAGTAGTGTACTTTGATCCTGTCCTAAGCTCAAATGCCTTATAGGTTGAGACGCGACTTGTTTTGGGTGCATTACGAAGTAGATTAAATGTGGTATGTGAGCCAAGATTAGAATTCGTTCCTTGAATACATATTCGAGTGAACACTCAGATACTCATGTGGTATTAGGTTGACTAAGTCATTGGCCATGCAATGGACGTATGCGTGACGTAGTCTGTTGTCAACTAATATAGATGAGTTATAATAATCAAGTCATTTGGATAGACACTTGACAGATCCTAAGCTTAATTGAGTGTGTCATGAATGAACGGATTTTTCTTGTCACATATAGGTTCAGTTCACATATTTTGTGCAGCTAAACTTTACATATTGAGTTCGTCTTCCGGCGCAGTTTAGGAGTTCCGTGAAAATCCTAATGTAATTAGTGACGATATATAAATGCCTGAAGGGTAACACTAAGTCAAATGTTCCGTCGATGGAAGGATGTAGTTAGAAGGAGATTATACCTAAATGTTCGGTTGATGACCGGGACATTAGAAATGGGAAATGGCTGAAAATTGAGACAGGACTGCGGTTTCGGAAACAGGCACAGGCACCGCGGTGCCACTTACTTTGGGCCGCGGTGCCTAGCCGATTTCGGGCGGTCCGAATTTTAGTCAGTCCGAGGTTTAGCTGGGTCTGGTCCACAGAAACCCTAAAGCCTATGTTTACAATTATAAATAGAGGGCTTACCTTCCATTCCTGAATACATTAAACCTAAGAGAGGTAAATCTCTTTTAAAGCTCTGTCAGAATCCCTAGCATTCATGACTTAGCAAATTACTTTGAAGTTTTCCAGAACTTGCAAATCGAGGGACGTTTGCGTGTGCACCCTCGGACTACACAAAGATTCAGAAGATTCAACTGTTTGGCTGATTGCTTCGAGAATGTATGTCTTTCATCGTAGTTTTACATTATACTTTGTGTTTGTGATTTTCATTACATATCATACTGCAGTTCGACCGTTCGTCGGGTTTGAAACATAAATTTTCAAATTCCGCTGCGTGTACGAACCCGACGTAAACACCTACAGTGGTATCAGAGCATGGGCTGTTTCGTGTGATTTGTAGTGAAAACTAATGATAATATGAGTTAGCATTTTTTTGGATCTATATTTTATGTTGTTAAAAGCTTTAAACCGTAAACCTTTATAACACATGGTCGTTGTGACCAGATCTGTTAATGCAATTATGTATTCGAACAAGTCAATCCAATATATAACTCTTCTAAGTTGAAATGTATTATCCGGCTTAAAACATGGTGCATTGACACCATGATTGCATCTCATACACCATGATTCATTGCCTTGTTATTACTGCATTCACACACTCATGCTTATTGTGCACTGAAAGTGGAGTGGTATGGAGATGTTGTGGTTCCAATGATACATGAAAGGAAATGTAAGGGTTGTTCTTAAGTTGATCCTGCATTAATTATGAATTTAAGTTATATACACTGACCGTCAGTGCACATAACATATATAAGTAATAACTCATCAATTAATTAATTGACCTATGGAATGCATGGATTGCGAACGCTGACTAACCTAACATCGTCGACCACTGGACCACACAAGGAGCCAGAGTTGTCGCTCTTCATATGATAATACGAGCTCAAGAACCTAATCCTAGTGCGTCGAGACATCGCTGTGAACCTAAGCTTTGCACGTTTGAACCCACCTCTGCCTTTGGACATATAAGGAACTTGTAATGCAACTTTGCCAATGCCTCAACAAGCATGGACCCTTCACAAGAATTATTAGCATCTCCAACTGAAGATCATAAATCTTTCCTGCTTGGGTTATGACTAGTTGTGCTATTGTACTTTCTCGTCCGGCCACTAGCTCGATGGCTTGCTTGCCTTCGGACACGGTGAAGTGATCGGAATCGACGTACGTATTTTATGGCCTTGAGAGATTCGATTATCCATCCAGGCAATGGACAATGATCATCATCTATGTTGGGAAGAATTAGGATATCACGATCGATGCATCCAGATAACAAAATCTGGTGGTGCAAACATACGAAGTAATAATTTTTTGCGTAGCAAAATATTTTTTTTTACGAGGCAATGTACTAAGCAAAAAAAAATGAAATTACGAATGTTATCAAGAGACTAATGTAGAAAACAAGCAGACTAGTTGTATTAAAACAATATATAAAGAAAGTCATGCACATAATAAATATTCTTACATTTACAAAGAAAATTGTCTAGAGTCCATTTGTTGAAAATGTTCGATAATAACATCATCGCAAATAGTCTTTAGTATAAAACGACGTCGTTTTGTATTAAAAAAAAATCTGGTGGTGCAGATGCACCGCCATGCTTTTAGTGGATCCGCCACTGGCGCCAGTTTGTGTTAGGGAAGATGTATGGACCCTCCTCAAAGTTTCCATTCTCCAACATGTTGCCTGCGTTCATTTATGTAGTTTAGAGCTTAAGTTTTGTGCACTGAGTAAGAAGTATTTACACAAGATCATTTAAAAGGAGTAGTAATTACGGGTAGCTTCATTTAATAGGTATTGATTGATAAGTGCATAAGTGTATACTCCCTTCATTATCGTACTATTCTTATACTATAAAGAAATATGTTTCTTGTATTCATCAATAATGTACAATATATATAATAGTACAAGAATATTTAAATTAGGTAACTAATCAACCTAATTACAATATAAAATCTAATTCTACCTAAAATATGAGACCTAATTACAATAGAAATACAATTTACTTAAAATAAGAGATATACAATTAATGAAAGAATATTCGAAAAATATTCTATTAAATTTTGTACAAAAAAAAAGAATGGTATCTTCCTAAATTTGAAAATAATTTAATTTGGGCTTTCCATATACCTTAATGACAAACTTTTAATTATAAGTTATAACCACATGAATGTTATGATAGACTTTAGGAACACAAGTTTCAAACCTGAATTATTCATGTGTCAAAAAGGTTACAAACATAGTGCATATATACGATAAGGTGCACCACATTCTATATTGTGATGATACATTTTTTTGAACGACAAAAAAAAAAATAGCCAGCAAATGTACAAATTTTGCATATTAAGTATAAATATACATATAATATACATATTGAATACATAAATATACATAATTAAATATTTTGTATATTTTAACTAGCGCCCGTAATTAATTTCGGCTCAACTGCCAAAACCCAAAAAAATGCCCTAATATAAAATGGATGCCGTAAAAGAGAGAGGAGTTACCTTTTGGTCTATGGGGGGCTCTCAAAGCCTTGAGTGCAACAAAATCAATGAGGGGGCCACAACCCAGGGTCCTTCTCACGGCGGATTATGAGCGTAATCTCAATCACATCGCCTCAGCCAAGAAACCCCATGAGTAAGTATCCCACTCGTTACTACTATAGATGGTTTGCAATGGCAACATTCTCCAGTCTTTTGGGCCAGTACTGAAAGTATATGTATGTCCTAAAGATAATCTGTGCTAGGACACCATATACTTTATACACATTCATTTTTATATTAATTATGATTAATATTATGGCAATTTGCATTTGTTGAATTATTAGTTGATTGTTTATAATATTCTATAAATGCATCCCTAGAGATTACGTGTTTATTAATGATGTGGGAATTAATGTTATAACGTGACTCTTAAATTACCTCGACTAATGATCATCGAAATTGGGATATCGATGATATGTGATACGTCGATATGTGGTCTGCATCATATCCTTAGGGGATGTAGTATGTTTCACTTGCTACGAGTTATGGCAACTCGTGATGGACACATGGATACTTGTTGAAGTATTGGTATGCCCTGCTGATGTACTGTTTTGTTATATGTCTATATTGTCATCGGCGTGTGGGAGATAAAAGTCTTTAGACTTGAGGTCAATATCATCTTGTTTACGGAGTAGTGTACTTTGATCCTGTCCTAAGCTCAAATGCCTTATAGGTTGAGACGCGACTTGTTTTGGGTGCATTACGAAGTAGATTAAATGTGGTATGTGAGCCAAGATTAGAATTCGTTCCTTGAATACATATTCGAGTGAACACTCAGATACTCATGTGGTATTAGGTTGACTAAGTCATTGGCCAATGCAATGGACATGTCTGTGACATGGTCCTGTTGTCAACTAATATAGATGAGTTATAATAATCAAGTCATTTGGATAGACACTTGACAGATCCTAAGCTTAATTGAGTGTGTCATGAATGAACGGATTTTTCTTGTCACATATAGGTTCAGTTCACATATTTTGTGCAGCTAAACTTTACATATTGAGTTCGTCTTCCGGCGCAGTTTAGGAGTTCCGTGAAAATCCTAATGTAATTAGTGACGATATATAAATGCCTGAAGGGTAACACTAAGTCAAATGTTCCGTCGATTGAAGGATGTAATTAGAAGGAGATTATACATATATGTTCGGTTGATGACCGGGACATTAGAAATGGAAAATGGCTGAAAATTGGGACAGGATCGCGGTGCCTTTTATTTAGGACCGCGGTTCCGAAAACAGGCACAGGCACCGCGGTGCCACTTACTTTGGGCCGCGGTGCCTAGCCGATTTCGGGCGGTCCGAATTTTAGTCAGTCCGAGGTTTAGCTGGGTCTGGTCCACAGAAACCCTAAAGCCTATGTTTACAATTATAAATAGAGGGCTTACCTTCCATTCCTGAATACATTAAACCTAAGAGAGGTAAATCTCTTTTAAAGCTCTGTCAGAATCCCTAGCATTCATGACTTAGCAAATTACTTTGAAGTTTTCCAGAACTTGCAAATCGAGGGACGTTTGCGTGTGCACCCTCGGACTACACAAAGATTCAGAAGATTCAACCGCTTTGGTGATTCTTGAGAATGTATGTCTTTCATCGTAGTTTTACATTATACTTTGTGTTTGTGATTTTCATTACATATCATACTGCAGTTCGACCGTTCGTCGGGTTTGAAACATAAATTTTCAAATTCCGCTGCGTGTACGAACCCGACGTAAACACCTACAGTGGTATCGAGCAATTTTGTTTCGTGTGATTTGTAGTGAAAACTAATGATAATATGAGTTAGCATTTTTTTGGATCTATATTTTATGTTGTTAAAAGCTTTAAACCGTAAACCTTTATAACACATGGTCGTTGTGACCAGATCTGTTAATGCAATTATGTATTCGAACAAGTCAATCCAATATATAACTCTTCTAAGTTGAAATGTATTATCCGGCTTAAAACATGGTGCATTGACACCATGATTGCATCTCATACACCATGATTCATTGCCTTGTTATTACTGCATTCACACACTCATGCTTATTGTGCACTGAAAGTGGAGTGGTATGGAGATGTTGTGGTTCCAATGAGACATGCAAGGAAATGTAAGGGTTGTTCTTATGAAATGGTCTGGAAACAATGAGATGATGATATTGAATTGATATGGCTCGACAAATGAGTCTTGTGCTCTAGTCAGATATGTGTGTTGAATTCTAGCTGGCTAGGAGCGGTATATGGATGACGTGGGTCCCCCCATGGGTCATATCTATATGGAAAAGCCTATATATTGTGTATACCATGTTGTTGGAAAGGTACCTTGCATTTACATTTACACCATACACCATACATTCATATATATATATATATATTGATTACTTGATGAATTGTACGTGATTGAATTGATATTCGTGATAAGGTGGATTCTGTTGATTAAAATTCCATGAGTTCTGAGTTGTTGAGTATTGAATTATTTGTGAACAAGGTGACTTAAATGATTTACTGAACTGTGTAGATTACGATTATATGAAAGTCAACTAGGTATTTATGTCAGTTACATATCTTCCGTCGCTGTCGGCCTAGAATGCCTACGGGGGGTACGTTGTGTACTCATACTACACTTACTGCATTCTTTTTGGATGCAGATAAAGCGCCATTTACCAGCTCCGGACCACATGACTGGGTCCAGAGTTAGAGGATCAGAGTGTTCGAGATGAACCTGCCTCTTCACACCATGCCCTGGATGCTATTCTTATTACTATGTCTTTTATTTGCATTCGTGAGACGATTATCAGACTTTTTAATTCTTGTATTAGCGCTCTTGTATTATAGACTGGATCATAGGGTTGTAATAACTAGATTATCAGATTTGGTTCGAGATGGTTATTGAGTAAACTAAGTGGTAAGAAACATAAATACAACAAGAGTGCAATGAAGGCGATAAAGACAAAATGAAAATATGTAAAATCAGTTGTTTGATTGATTGATCGTCCTTATTCTGTATAAATGATTCATATATTTATAGTACAAGAAAAATAAACGTGACCCCCTATGTTTGCCATCAAACTATTCACTAAATTCACTAGCCAACTATGAGGGGGTGGTGCCGTAGCACGATCGACGACACTCCCTTCTGACTGTTGTTGGTTGCTACCTTTTCTAGAAGATCCTTTGACTTGGTCTTCGAGACGTCCGAGTATGTGTGGGTCTCACTGTTCCCAAATTATGACTCCCTGCTTCATCGTAATAGTCGATGCTTTCTTTTCTAGCGCAGGTAAGGACTAATGGATTCGACTATGATTCTGCTCCGTTACCGACTTAGAATCATTTTCCACCTTCGGCTTTCACTCGATTCGGCTAAACAATTTTTAGTGTTAATATATTTTCCATCAAATCCTGCCTAACTGTTCTTATTAAATCAATGCCCACCTCCATTATATACTAATACGTTCTGCTGCATTATAATCAAATATTTACCGTTTAATTTATATTTTTGGAGTTAATTCTTCTTGAACAATAAAAAGAAAAAAAACAGCAGAAAGTAAATAGAATTTATGGCAAGATAAAAAGGCAGTCATCCTTTAATTTCACAAACCTAATTCTGAATTTGCTTATCCTTCACCTCATAAGCATTTTTGTTGTGTGCAACAATTACACCCTCATGTACTTTTGACACACTTATTTAAAAACTCATTTAGGAACATTTTGTTTTAAAAAATAAAATGCTTAAAGGCTTCAAATAAAGTTCGCGGCCTCCAATTAACTTGTCTTTTATTTTTATATAAATATATAGCTTAGTAGGAAGAAAACAATGTGAGGTTTGCTCAGTACGACCATTAGGTTTAGGGTTTGAATCAGGAAAGTGTGAAAACACTATTGGGAGGTAAAAAAACGCTACAAATGGCATCTGGATAGATCCCAGGCTACAAATTTCTGGGCCAACCAAGCCCATTCCTATATAAAAACCCAACAGAGAGTGGACCTACAACATAAAATGGCCTTTCCTCTTGCTTTCAGCATCCGCGCAGTCGTTGTTTCCTGGATCTGTAATGCAGCCAACATGGATATCGTTTTCACTAAAATATCAGCAAAAGGGTAAAAGTGAAAGCCCACTTGAAGACCAAAAATAAAAAAAAAGAGAGCTATAACCCTATAGCGCCAAGCACTCAATCTTATCTCTTTACATACTTCCAAGTTCCAACACAACACCCACCCACCACCTTAATCAACACATCTCTTTTTCTCCTTTACCAAAACTCATCATCATCAAACAATGGCAACCCCATTTACTTGTTTTTGTTCTGCTCCAGTTCAATCATCTAATCGGGTCAACCCCGACTTGACCCGTCAAAAACCAACATCCATGTCATCCAGCTGGTGGACCCCACTCTTTGGCTGGTCCTCTGAACCCGACTACATAGTTGATTCCAAACCGTCCAAAGAAGTTTCGGATCAAGAAACGGGTCGGGTCAGATCCAAGTTTAGACCCGGATGTTTCACCGAAGACAAAGCGAAAGAGTTGAGGAAAATGACGATTGAGAGCTATAATTTCCATGACAAAATGTATCATTCTGCTATTGCATCTCGTCTTGCATCGGGTCGGTGACAAGTTTAGGTACTTAGGTGGTCGGATCTATTGGTCTTGGTCCTTTTTTTATGCTACCAAATCAATCTGTAGATTATTATTGCCAGAGAAATGAGAAATTTCTTTGCCATCTGTGAAGTAATTCTTGAATTATTTTGTTGTTGAGAAATGTTGTTAGTATTTTTATTTTTCAAAACTATTACTCCATTTATATTTATGGGTTTTAGAGATTATTATCTAGTTATTTAAATATTATTTGACAATGGTAAGAAATTTATACTCTAATTCATACTAGAGTCTAGATAGGCATTATATAGGCCATCGTATAAATATATCAAGTATAACTTTCTTTAGAAATAGGGATGAATGACTCAATAATACATCCTATTTCATCTACGTGTGTAAGTGATAAAATAAAGGAATTCTTAGCTAGCTAGCTAGATTAGGGGTGGGCACAATTTGGTCTTAATCGAACCGAAAAATTAAGTTATTCAATTGCATGGATTTTAGGAATTTTTGGTACAATTGACGGACTGGCCAGCAAACTAGATTTTGGAAATTTTTGGGACAAGTGACAGACTGGTCAGTAGACCCAAAACTGAAATGTGGATTGGGATGCTGGAATGAGACAGGGGCCAAGTCGGCAGTAGGCTGGACAACAGATCCACTGGACCGAGCTGGAGTTGAAGAATAGTGGACGGTGAGAGTAGTAGACCAGCAGGCAGTGGGCTCGGGTTGGTCCAAGAGCTGATGTAAAATATAAGGTGGAATTCCGTCATTAAAAAAATTATATGAGTCAGGCACGGTACTACATATTTTGGCAAACGAAATTTGGATTTCATCAAATATAACACGACGACTGATTATAATTTTATTAGAGGATAAATCAAAACACTTGTAACCATGATGATTTGACGGATAATCCAAAATCACACAAGCGGTAGAACAGACTTAAAGCTTGTTTAATGTAGTGGACGGAAAAAATGGGTAACATAAATACTCAAAGAGTACTAAGATGAGAGTACGAAGAGACTTTATTATAAAGAATTTGGAGTGGAGATTTAAAAGCCAATCTTTTGTTAGGAAGTATGTTAAATAGATGAGTAGTCATTTGTAGTGCATGATACCAAAACGATGGAGGGACGAAAGCATGGGCTAATAAGGTACATACAATATTATTAATCGTACGATTTTTTCGTTCGATTTTCCCATTTTGTGAAGACATATGTGGACAAGAAAAATGAAAAAATATGTCATTAGTAGCACAAAATTTCCGAAACACCCCGTTATCATAATCTTTTCTATTATCACATTGAATATTGTTGATATCACGTTCGAAATAGGTACGGATGAATTTTCTAAAATTGATAAAAGTTGAAAATATTTGAGATTTTTTCGCTAACGGAAAAGTCCACAAAAATTAGAATAATCATCTAAAATAGAACATAATAACAATGACCCACAAAACTCAAAACTGAATATGTCCATAAATCACTATGAATAATATCAAAAGGCATTAAAGTGCGAGATGTAGAGGCTACCAAAGGTAATCTAATATGTTTTCCTAACGGACAAGACAGACAAATTGGAGTACTACTCGTACCCTTACAATGAATAAAATTATTTTTATTTAAAGACGACATAATTGACCACCCTGGATGACCCAAACATGCATGTCACATGTCACGGCTGGACTGACGAAATTTGCGGTGGTGATAGGATAAAGATCGCCCCTACTGTTGCATCTCATAGTTGGTATCACTGTTTTGAAATCCTTCACAAAAAACCCATAAGGATCAAAATTAACATAAATCCAATTATCAGTGGGGAATTTGCGAACATACATCAAATTTTTAATTAAATTAGGGGAATGAATGGTCTTTTTCACCATTATTTTTTGATTATTTTTCAAATTTTTACCATTTTTTCTGTCATCGTTGTTGCGATCTTGGCCTGAATATTCGGAGAGGGACGGAGTAGCATCAGATGTTGTCATCATGACGATTGAATTTGCACTAGTAACCACCTTTTTAGCCAAGCCGGCTTCTTCTAAGGTAAGCATGGACAAGGTTTGATAGAATTATTGGAGAGGATCACTTTGACGAATGAGAATTCCAACGCCACTATAAGCCTCGGATAGGTAGTAGCCATCTAGAGAACAAGACGATCATTGCTATCGGGCGCACCAACGTTGCGGAATTGGTCTGCCAACTCTTTGAGCCTTTTGCAATAGTCTGAGACGTTCGAAAGATCCTCCATGTGAATATGAGAAAATTCATGCTCAAGCGTAACAGAACGGGAATTTTTGTTGTCTTGGAATATGTCACACAACCTATTTCAAGTTTTCATCACCGTAGCATCGGATTCAAGAATTGTTTGCAAGATGTCCTTAGAGATAGTGGAATAAATTCACTGTAGAACGGTAACATCAAGAGTAGTCCATAATATCGGGTCAATATCTGGGGCAGGCTCTGTGCCTGCGGCTGAGGGATTGATATTATGAAGAACTTGATGTGAACATGCATGAATCTTAAAAAGCTCCACCTACGTCGCATATTGGACTAAGAATTATCCCAATGACCACCAAAATCAATCACGCAGACTCGTAACATATCCTCCAAAACCTGGATGGTCCACTCAGACTGACCATCTGTTTGAGGGTGGAACGTTGTGCTAAGATCCAAACGAATACCCAACTCCTTTTCCAACGTCCGTCAGAAATGAGAAGTAAACTGAGTGCCCCGGTCTGAGATAATAGAATGGGCACCCGTGTAGACGAACAATCTCACGAATATAAATTTTGACCAACTTTTCTGAATTGTAAGTAGTTTGGACCAGAATGAAGTGTGAAGACTTAGTCAATCTATCCACAGTGACCCAAATGACATCAAACTTGCCCAACATCTGTGGCAACCCAACCACGAAATCCATAACAATTTGTTCCCACTTTCGCCCGGGAATGGGCATCCTCTGAGTCAAGCCACCTGGTCGCTGGTGTTCATACTTAACCTACTGACAGTTCTGACACTAAGACACAAACTCAATAATGTCCCTCTTCATCCTACCCCACCAGTAGTGTTGTTTCAAATCACGATATATTTTTATCGCACGTGGATAAATAGAATATCTGGAACTGTGAGTCTCCTTCATAATCAAACTCGTCAGACCTCTTACACAAGGTACACAAACTCTCCCTTTGATCCTAAAGACTCACTCACCATCAATCATAACCTTCTTGGCTTCTCCTCATACCAATTTCCGGGCGGATCTTTTCCTCATCTGATAACCCTAAAAAGGGAAGGATATAGATGGTAAAGTTAATAGAGTTAGTGACATATCTTATCAATTTTACTAGGTAGTATGTGAGTATTATTGAAGCAATTATTATGAAACAAAAGTTCATTTTTTAGTAAAACGTCTATAACCTTTATCAAGTTCCAACATCACAATTATAAGAAACTTTACTCATACAAATCATAATAACAGAAACTTCACTTATCAAAAACATAATTAGAAACATAAAGTTTAGGAACCATACCTCTTAGCAGAATATTAGATCACCGGAGGTCTCAACTCACCCTGGCACCTGCTTCCCTTATTTTCTCCACTAAGTATACGGGAACTATGGCCTAGATGCTTAGGAGTCATCGACAGAGTCTTTCTAAAATCCTTGTAAGGGAATAAGGTTTCTTAACTATTATATGTCTAACTACGATTTTCAAAGTGATACTTTCTAGTGATTATGAAATATTAGAGTTGATTTCTTGAAATTATGATATTTTCTTGTGAAAGATTATAGACTGAAAGGGAGTTTAGTTGAACATTTTTAGAGAGAGAGGGAGATGTATAAAGTTGTGCTTCAGATTTCGAATCGTTGTAAAATGATACAATGAGGCTCTTTATATAGATAACCTCGGGCTGCTACAGTGGTGACTTTTACTGTGTTGCTACGGTATCTGGCGGCTTTACTATTTTGCTACAGTAAAAGTGCTACAGTGAAAGTGCTACAGTAAAAAGCTGATAATTATTACATTTTTGTCAAAAAGTACTACAGTCTTCTTGTCGGTTGAAATCTTGATTGTTGATATTTTTTGTCTTCATCCGTTGATATTTCTCATATCCGTTGGGGTCTTTGATTGCTGATACTTGTCATTTTTTTTCAAAAGTTACTTTGTCCTTTTGCTATTTTTTCAAAAGTTGTCCTGTCATGATGATATTGATATTCTTGCCATTTTGTCCGTTTGGTATCTTTGCATAATTGACGTCTTGTATCCTTTGTCTTCCTTGATATTTGCTGATATAGTATGAGGCTAATATGGTAGTAGGTTTTGGGCTTACTGTGATTGGGCCATAATATAGTAGTATGCTGGGCACTGTGATAAATCACATTGGGCCATAATATGGTAGTATGTTAGGCTTCATGTAGTTGAACTACATGGTCCTAAATAGTAGTATAATGGGCTTTAGCGTAGTAAAACTACATTAGTCCCAATCAGAGTAATATGCTTTTAGGAGAACGGATCAGAAGATCATTCTTCTTTTATAGTATGAGTAGTATTTTTAAGAGGCATCATTGGTTTCCTCTTTTGTCCTGCTATTATATTGTATTGTGCTATTGTTTCCTTGGCATGCTTGTGCTTCAAATATGTTATCCTGTCCAGCATGTTAGTAAGTTCCAGGGTGTCCTGAGTAAATATGTCATGGTTGTAGTACAGGGTGATAAGTTCCTCGATTTCTCCACCTTTAGTAGTTTCAATAAAACTTGCCTTTCCGTCTTTTATCATGTCCTATATCCGGGATGTCAAGGTTGATAGTCCAATTGCTCTTTAATTGCTGAGCCAGTCCTGGAATTGATTAATTTTACAGGGAAATTCTTTCTTCGAATCCCCGCTTTCTCCGCTAATATTGCTATTTCTTCCCGCTTTGAAAAGTTGACATATAATAATAGGTTTGTCTATTAAGTCTGTGGAAGCATAAAAAATTTGTATACCATATATACCAGTGCCAAATGATTCCATCAGTGCTTTGACGGATTCAATTATGACATTTGGGAATTTAAAAATGTTGTAAAAAATATCATCCACTATAATTTTATCAAGAAATCCATATTTAAATAGTTTAAAAGTAATATCAGGATTAGCTTTTTCAAGGCATAAATACCTTGGGTATTTTTTAAACTTTGAACTTTGTAAAATATTAGGATTTGATTTGTAGTTATAAAATTTGCTTATAGTTTCAAATGCAGTAATATGTTCAGGCGAAAACTTCAGTTTATCAGCCATTGATATTGATGATGTTTGGGATCTTGATGATGTTTGTACGAGTTTGGAAGAATATGTTGATGGTTTTGTATTGGGAAGGTTTATATTTGTAGTATTCTTTGAAGGGCCTAGAGTTTTCAGGTTTTTGTAGATTTGATAATCTTGTAGACATTCTTTGAGTTGGTTGAGAAGTTGTGTGTTATCTTTGAGAAGTTGTGTATCCTCTTTGAGAAGTTGTGTGTGTTCTTGTAGTTTGGTAACTAAGAGTTGGTTGCCTTGGATAATCTCTTCCACGACATTGGTAATATACTCTTCAAAGTTGTCACTGTTGACTGTCATCGTAGTACCTGCTTAAGAAATTAGCTAGAATATTTTTAGTTCCAGATATATTTTTAACAATAAAATCATAGCAACAAAAGAATGATTGTCATTTTCTTCTTTTATTTAACTCTGGTAAAGGGTCTATTTTATTTGTAATAAAAGCTCTTACTTGTGTATTATCAGTTCTAACAATGAATTTTACTGGTAATAAGTGATAATGAAATCTCTTTATTTCAAATTTTACAACAATAATTCTTTTTCATTAATATGATAATTATTTTCATTTGATTTCCAAGTTCCACCTCCATATCCACATATTAAGGGCTTGTCTTTATCTATGTCATCTTTATCATAGGCTATGAGGACTGCTCCCCATCCTATATCACTAGCATCAGTAAAAAGTTCTAATTGATCTTTCTCTGTTGGTATTCTATGTTTTGGTAGATTTTCTACTTTTTCTTTAATATTCTTAATTGCTTTATTATGTTCTTCTTTCCATTCAAATACTTTATTTTTTCCCTTGATTAGATCTTGTAGTGATTTTCTTAAGGCTGATAAATCTTTTATATGATCAGAAGAATAGTTTATTATTCCTAAAAAAATGTTGTACTTCTTTTTTGCTTTCTAGTTTATCCTTGATTTTTTTTATTTTTGTTACAATATGTTCTTGTAATTGTTATCCATCTTTATCTATGACATATCCTAGATATTCTACATTATTCTTAAAAATTTCAGACTTATTTTCGGATAATAGTATTCCATGTTGTTTTACGGTTCTTATGAATTCTTCTAGATGTTTTATATGATCTCCTAGATTATCACTATATATTAGTATATCATCAACATATACTATAAAAAATTCTGTTAATTTTCTAAATACTTGGTCCATTCGTCTCTGAAATATCTGTGGTGCATTCTTTATTTCAAATGGTAGTACATTCCATTCATAGTGTCCTTGAGGGGCACTAAAGGCTGTTAAAGGTTTTGATTCATTTGTTAATTTTATTTGCGAAAATCCACTCTTACAATCAAATTTGCTAAACCATTTTTTATTTCCTAATCTATTAATGAGATTTCTTTTATATGGTAGGAAGTATCCATCAAATATTGTCTTTTTGTTTAGTTATCTATAGTCTATTACCATTCTAGCTTTTCCTCGTTTTTGTTTACTATGTTTTCTTACTAGGAAAGCTGAGCTACTATGTGGGCTTTTATTTTCTCTTATTATTTTTAAATCTAATAATTCTTTTAACTGAGTTTCAAATTCTTTTTGGTCTGTCGGGCTATATTTAATAGGTTTACATCTAACTGTATCATTGGGTTTATTAATTTATCTCAGCATATATTTTTTCTTTTTCCCATAATTGCATCGGGTTTTCTCCAAAGTTTACTTTTAGTATATTAAGATATTTTTCTTTTAATAGTTGTAGGTTATTATTTCTATCTATCTTATTACACAATCTTATTGTCTGTATTGGTAATATTCTCTTTAATATAATCCATCTATTACATGGCGTTTGTAGACTTAAAGTATTGTTGTTTATAACTTGTGTTTTAAAATAATCTAAGAAAATATTGTGGGGTTTTGTCGGGTTCGTACACGCAGCGAAATTTTAAAATTTATGTTTCAAACCCGACGACGGTCAAACTGTAGGATGATTATACAATGTAAAATAACAAAGCAACAATGTAATACTTCGAATGAAGACTTAAATTGATTAGATAGCAATCTGAGAATCTTGAGCTTTGTGTAGTCCGAGGGTGCGCACGCAATAGTCCCTCGATTTGCAAGTCAAAGACTGTGATGTAATTTTTCCTTTGGAAAGCTAGGAATTCCAGCAGAGTTTCGGAAGAGTTTAATCTTATGAAAATATGGGGTATAAAATATGAGGCTAACCCTTGTATATATAGTTGAATATATCAGCTAGGGTTTCCCTCGTGGGCCAGGCCCAGAAACCGAAATAGAGTGGGTAATTTAGGACCCACTGGACGCGTGTCAGCGTCGTGGCGCTGAGTAAGTGGCACCACGACGATGTGGCGTTGTGGCCCTGCTTCAATTTTGTTTCGTTTCTATTTTATTCTAATGTCTGATTATCAACCGAACATTTATATACTCTCTGATTACATCCTTGAATCGACGGAACAATTGACTTAGTGTTACCCTTCAGGCCTTTACATATTGACACTAACAACATTAGGGTCTACACGGAACTCCTAGACTGCGCCGGAAGACGAACTCAATATGTAAAGTTTAGCTATATGAAACATGTGAACTAAACCTCTATGTGGAAAGATAAAGTCCTTTCATTCATGACACAATCAATCAAGCTTAGGATTTGTCAAGTGTCTATCCAAATGACTTGATCATTATAACTCATCTATATTAGTTGACAACAGGACCATGTCAAAACATGTCCATTGCATTGGCCAATGACTTCATCAACCTAATATCATATGAGTGTCTGAGTGTTCACTTGAATATACATTCAAGGAATGAATCCTAATCTTGGCTCACATACCACCTTTAATCTACTTCGTAATGCACCCAAAATAAGCCGCGTCTCAACCTATAAGGCATTTGAGCTTAGGACAGGATCAAAGTACATTATTCCGTAAACAAGGTGATATTGACCTCAAGTCTAAAGACTTCTATCTCCCACGATGACATTATAGACATATAACAAAACAGTACATCAACAGGGTATACCAATACTTCAACAAGTATTCATGTGTCCATCATGAGTTGTCATAACTCGTAGCAAGTGAGATATACTACATCCCCTAAGGATATGATGCCGACCACATGTCGACGTATCACATATCATCAATATCCCAATCTCGATGATCATTAGTCGAGGTAATTTAAGAGCTACGTTATAAAATTAATTCTCACATTATTAATAAACACGTAAACTCTAGGGATGCATTTATAGAATATTATAAACAATAAACTAATAATTCAACAAAGCAAATGCCATAATATTAATCATCATTAATATAAATACGAATGTGTATAAAGTATATTTTGTCCTAATACAGATTGTCTCTAGGACATATATATACTTTCAATCTCCCACATGGCCTAGAGCCAATCACCAACATATCTAATGCACATGTTCTCAAAATGACCATTATTCTTAACCAAGCTTAATAGTTTAGTAGTAAATGAGTCTGCTAGATTATGTCTATGGGAACATAATCTATCCTAATATCTTCAGCTTCGACCATCTCTCGGAGAATGTGGTACTTCCTCGGTACGTGCTTATTTCTGTTAGTTGATCTTGATTCCTTTTATTGTGCAATAGCACCAGTGTTGTCACAATAAATTATTATTGGACAACTAGCACTCGGAACAACCCCTAGTTCCTTCAAAAATTCAGAAATCGTGACAGCTTCCTTAGCAGCTTCCGACCCAGCAATGTACTCCGCTTCAGTAGTCGAATCAGCAGTAGTAGCTTGTTTGGAACTCTTCCAACTCACTGCACCTCCATTGAAAATGAACGTGTAACCAGACTGAGATTTGAAATCATCAACATCTGTCTGGAAACTAGCATCGGTATACCAGTGGCAACCAGCTTATCTCCTCCACCATAGACTAAGAAGTAATCTTTAGTACGTCTGAGATACTTAAGAATACTCTTGACTGCCTTCCAGTGTTCCTCACCAGGATTCTGCTGGAACTTGCAAGTCATACTAAGTGCAAAGGCCACATCTGGCCTAGTACAAGTCATGACATACATGATCGATCCTATAGCCGAAGCATATGGGATCCTCTTCATGCGCTCAAGTTCTACAACACTAGAAGGGCAACCCCTATTAGATAACTTGATGTCTTGACCCATTGAAAGACCGTCTTTCTTGGAATTCTCCATTGAAAAACGTCTAAGCACTTTGTCTATATAGATTGACTGTGACAACCCCAACAATCTATTAGGTCTATCTCTATAGATCCTAATTCCCAGAATGTAGCAGACTTCACCAAAATCCTTCATCATGAAGGTCTTGGACAACCAATCCTTAACTGACTGCATGAGAGTCTTATTGTCTCTTATTATCAATATGTCATCAACATATATAATAATGAAAACAATACCCTCATCCTTGAGTTTGATATAAACACAAGGATCCTCTTTGCTTCTAACGAAATCAAAAGATTTGATAGCCTTGTAAAAGCAAAAGTTCCAACTCCTAGAGGTTTGCTTAAGCCCATAAATGAACTTCTGTAGCCCGCACACAACATTTAGTCTGGACTCGCATGAAAAACCCTCGGGTTGTTTCATATACACTTCCTCAATTAGATTACCATTGAGCAATGCGATTTTGACGTCCATCTGCCAAATGTCATAATCGTAATATGCAGCTATCGCAAGCAAAATTCGAATATACTTTACCTTAGCCACCTGTGAAAAGGTCTCATCATAATCCACATCAGGATGCTGAGTAAAACCTTTAGCCACTAGTCTAGCTTTATAAGTCTGAACCTTACCAGATGCATCAATCTTCTTCTTGAAGACCCATTTGCATCCTATGGGTTTAACCCCATTTGGCAAATCAACCAAGTTCCACACTTGATTGATATACATAGATTCCATTTCAGATTTTATGGCTTCTTGTCATCTCTTCGAATCAATGTCTGTCATTGCTTCGCTGTAGGTTCTAGGCTCGTCATCATCTAGAATATCTAGCTCATTTTGTGTTTCCACAAGTAGATTTAGTCTTTTCGGAAGACGATGAGCTCTAGTAGACCTACGGAGTTGATTGTCTTGCAGTTCAGTTACCGATATGTTCTGATTTTGAGAAGGTTCTTGTGCGCTGGTTGATCCACCAACATTAAAGCTTTCGGGAATATCATTTTCATGTCTTTCCTGAATGGGAGGAGGTGCAACTAGTGCACTAGCTCCCAAGGTCTGTGCAGGAGGATCTTGCATTTTTGCCTCTCTCTTCGTAGCACTCCCACTGGCCGAAGGGCGTACCCTGAGTACCCAATATTCGCCATAGCTCCCACTGAATCCTTTCCTTGTTCACTCGGCAAGTGTTCAACCTCTATGTTACTTTGTTCTTGAATTTCTTCAAGTTCTATCTCTGTACAACTCTCTTCCTTGTAGACATATTCATCTTTAAGAAAAGTTGCGTTCCTAGAAACAAATATCTTATCTTCTCCAGGAAGATAGAAATAGTATCCCTTAGTTTCCTTTGGATACCCAACGAAGTAACATTTCTCACTTTTAGACTTCAACTTATCAGTGATCAACTTCTTTACATATCCAGGACACCCTCAGGGCCTCATGTGTCTAAGTGGTGGCTTCTTATCACTCCATACCTCATATGGTTTCAACTGACTTATAAGGAACTCAGTTCAGAGCATATATCGAGGTTAGAATAGCATATCCCCAAAGGTATGTTGGAAGAGCTGAAAAGCTCATCATGGAACGAACTATGTCAAGCAAGGTCCAGTTTCTCCTCTCGGCAACACCATTCATCTGTGGTGTTCCAGGATGTGTCCATTCTGAATGAACTCCATGAAGCTTTAAGTATTCAAGAAATTCGTTACTTAAGTATTCACCTCCTCGATCAGATCGAAGAATCTTGATACTCTTTGAGAGTTGTTTCTCAACTTCACACTTAAACTCCTTAAATTTTTCGAAGGCCTCGGATTTGTGTTTTGTCGCTCCCGTTTTTGACCTCGGGGTCTGAACGGTATCCGCAACATTGTTTTTTGGCACGGTTCCCTGGATGGAGCAATAATGCTGATTTTGAGGAGTCGCCACCTAATTAATTAAGTGAATTAGGACACTTGATTTATTACAATAAAAATACTGCAATTAATCTCCATTTAATGGTCTGCGAAATTAATGAGATTCTGAATCAGGGTTCTTTATTATCCTAAAGGGAAGGGGTTAGACATCCTTTAAGATCCGCTAACTTGCGGTTATCCGTTCAAACCTAAGTTAATTATTTATTGCTTTTTTATTCTACATATTCTAAGCAGTTTTCATAATTTACAATTACAATGAAATGCAATACAGAATAATAAAGCTAAAATCGAATAAAACTCCGGGACATCTTTTAGCCCTTTTTAGGCCTTCTGCACAAGATGATCTCCGGGTACCTGCATAAACACTTAGTAAAAGTGTTAGTAATAGAATAAATAATTTTAAAGCAATGACAAAAATTAATAAGTAAAACCAAAAATAAATCCGTCTTTTGTACAGGGGAGGCCTTGGAAATCAAACGGAGATTCCTTCATCGACCAATATTGATAGAAACAATAAAATAAATAAAAACCTTCAAATCCGCGCCAAAACAGTAATAGTTTTAAACGCTGAGAGCTCATATATATAAAATAAAGTGGGACATCCTAAACAAGTCCGGCTGTGAAAATTCGCCCCGCCAGCGCATGTTGGCTATCCGGTGTAAGTGGAAGAAATCATCATTGCCCGGAAAGCTTCATTTTATTTTATTTTCCGTCTTTGCAACTGTGGAGGCCTCAAAAATCGACGGATAACTTTTTCATTGGCCAATGTAGTATCACGTTCAAAAATTAATTTAATACCAACAATGTAGTATCTGATCAACTACAGTTTAATAAATAAAGGGGCAAAATCGTTAAAATAATCTGAACCCGACAAACAGTCAACACCAATAGCAAAACCAGTGAATAAAATATCCGTGAGACAGTGGATACAACAACATAGCAACGAAAATGATCCCAAAAATGGAAAAAAACAGTGGGTCGCACAAAACCATCGGAAGCGAATAACAATCCGCAAGGTCACGGAAAACTTAAACGTTGCGGAAAATCTATTAGAGATTAAATCACCCAACAAACAACAATAATATAATAGCATCAAAATCAAAAACAAATAGGAGCGTAGGGGCGGTGGCGTCGCTTCCACGCGAGGTCGCCGAGCGACGCCATCAGAATAGCGATGGGTGTGTCGGCTCACCAACGAGCAGTGGTGAAGGGCCCAGGAGGGTTCGATGGGGTTGGGATAAGGGTTATGGTGGTATAGCGGTGGTTCGTTGAGTGTTCACCGGAGCTGCGAGCTCCGGCGAAGGGCGAGGGTGTCGGCGATGGCAGTGGGGTGAGGGTATTGGGTGTGGTGGTCGTCGGGATGGCAGAGGGAGTAATGGTAGTCTGTGTGTGTGTGTGTGTTGGTGAAAATGGGGAAGAAGGTGAAAGATGAAAATGGGGTCTTATGTGAGTGTTGCGGCTGAAGGGTTAGTCGCGGGATCTGGGGGCGACGGGAGAGGGCCAATGGAAAAAGGGTTGTTGGATTTTTTCAAGAAGATGAGAGGTGTGAAGGTAAAATGAAAGGGTCGTCCCTGTTTTGTGCGACTGCTGATGTTGTTGTTGTGGAAAGTGGGGGGGGTAAGGTTTTTTATTTATAGGGGTATTTAGGTTTAGGGTTTTGGATATTGGGGGGAAAAGATGAAAGGTGTATTGGGCCTCATTTTGGGTCTCAGTTTGAGCTTCGATTTTCGGCGGATTGGACTGAACCAGATTGTGCCTCGGACTGGATTGATTTGACAAAAATGCAAAACAGATTTATTATTTAAAAGAAAAATTATTTAAAAAGATGCAAAATTATTAAAATGCAAATGTCGATGCAATAATAATAAAATATATCATTTAACAAATATTTAATGCCTAATTAAAAGTAAAGACGGGATGTCAATTAATTATTTAAAGAGATGCAAAATTATTAAAATAAATGATCGCACAATAATAATAACATAATATTTGAAAATGTTTAATACCTAATTAAAAGTAAAAACGTGATGCCAATTTACAAAAAATAAAACAACATAGAATGTTAGGTAAAAAATATACAAAAATGTCAAAAAATGGTGATTAAAATGCGGTGTCCTAAAACACTTAAAATTGCAAGAAATGTCCAAAAGATGGGTCAAAATTGGGTGTCAACAACTTGTCCCTCTTAGACTGAAGACGATGAAAGAGTTTTCGGACAAAGACGTTGACTTGTAGCCAATTTTGTCCCCATCGTCAGAATTAAAACAAAGATCAAGAAAATGAATGGGTAAAAAGCTGATGCAGATTCAAAATTTTGTCCCAGTGTCGAATTATGATGACACTGGGTCGTTGTGATGCCAAAATAAAAGGCAAAGCTGATGCAGATTTAAAATATGTCCAGTGTCGAATTATGAGGACACTGGGTTGCTGCGATGCTAGAAAATTAAAGCAGGCAGACGCCGATTCAAAATTGTCCCAGTGTCGAATCATGATGACACTGGGCTGCTGTGATGCTGCAAAATTAAAGACAATGCCGACGCAGATTTAAAATTTGTCCCAGTGTTGAATTACGATTGACACTGGATTGCTGCTATGTGGTGCTGTAAAAGACAGGGTGTTTGTAGATGTTGATGGCGTCATTGCATGGACGCGATGCAGATTTTCGTCGTTGCATAGACGAAACATAGATGAAGCTGTTGCATAGGCTTACATGAAATGCCGTCGTTGCATAGACGCGATGCAAATGCTCGTCGTTGTATAGACGAAACATGATGAAGCTGTTGCATAGACTTAGAAGATATGGCGTCGTTGCATAGACGCGATGCAGATGCTCGTCGTTGCATAGACGAAACATAGATGAAGCTGTTGCATAGACTTACATGAAATGGCGTCGTTGCATAGACGCGTTGCAGGTACTCATCGTTGCATAGACGCGATGCAGGTGCTCGTCGTTGCATAGACGAAACATAGATGAAGCCGTTGCATAGGCTTACATGAAATGACGTTGTTGCATAGACGCGATGCAGATGCTCGTCGTTGTATAGACGAAACATGATGAAGCCGTTGCATATGCTTAGATGAAATGACGTCGTTGCATAGACACGATGCAGGTGCTCGTCGTTGCATAGACGAAACATAGATGAAGCCGTTGCATAGACTTACATGAAATGGCGTCGTTGCATAGACGCGATGTAGATGTTCGTCGTTGCATAGACGAAACATAGATGAAGCCGTTGCATAGGCTTACATGAAATGACGTCGTTGCATAGACGCGATACAGATGCTCGTCGTTGCATAGGCTTACATGAAATGACGTCGTTGCATAGACGCGATGCAGATGCTCGTCGTTGCATAGAAGAAACATAGATGAAGTCATTGCATAGACTTACATGAAATGACGTTGTTGCATAGACGCGATGCAGATGTTCGTTGTTGCATAGACGAAGCATAGATGAAGTCGTTGCATAGACTTACAATGAAATTATGTCGTTTTATGGACGTACCTGCTTTGTGACTTGCCTGGATTGAGATAACGTCATTGCATAGACGTTGTGCGTTTATAACCCGCATGGGCTTATTATTGTCCTCCCGCCTTTGCTGATATGAAGATCCTGCACTCAAAGAAAACTTGTGAGTTTTAGGAAAGGAGTGGTTGATTTGTGTCGACTTTGTAGCTTTGGCTCTTGACGCTAGCATGCTCAGACTGGTTTGGATTTAGGGGTGTATCGGTATCGACTTATGATGACGCTGTACTTGTTGGTGATGCGGGATGAGTGGACCGACGCTCGATGCCGCTTCTGCCATTCGTTGGAAAGGTTGGCCCCCTAACAAATTGCTTCAGTTCGCTGTAAGAGAAAATCCATGTTGTGCTCCTGCTCTTGCATGTTAATACTTAAGCGAAACGTTAGTGCATAACTGTTAAGTCAAAAATGATAACGCATGAATTTATAAGCAATGTAATTATATTGGTAGAAATGTTATCCTGTTAAACGTGATGGCGGTTGTATTGATGTGATGCTGCAAATGCTGAGATTCCGTCCTTGCACGGACGTGTTGAATGTTGTGAATGCTTGTTGAATGATGCGAGTGCTGATGCAGTCTCTGTGCGGACTTACTGGATGCTACGAATGCTTGCTGAATGTTGCGATTGCTGATGTAGTCTCTGCGCGGACTTGCTGGATGCTGTGAATGCTTGCTGAATGCTGCGATTGCTGATGTAGTCTCTGCACGGACTTGCTGGATGCTGCGAATGCTTGCTGAATGTTGTTGATGCTGATGTAGTCTCTGCACAGACTTGCTGGATGCTGCGAATGCTTGCTGAATGTTGCGATTGCTGATGTAGTCTCCGCGGACTGGCCGGACGCCGAATGCTTCTTTGAATGCTGCGATTGCTGATGTAGTCTCTGCACGGACTTGTTGGATGCTGTGAATGCTAGTCTCTGCATGGACTTACTGGATGCTGCGAATGTTGTTGATGCTGATGTAGTATCTGCACGGACTTGCTGGATGCTGTGAATGCTTGCTGAATGCTGCGATTGCTGATGTAGTCTCTGCACGGATTTGCTGGATGCTGCGAATGCTTGCTGAATGCTGCGATTGCTGATGTAGTCTCTGCACGGACTTGTTGGATACTGTGAATGCTTGCTGAATGCTAGTCTCTGCACGGACTTAACTCTGGCGGAAATTTCTCATATCTCTTTTCGGAATAATCAAACGCATTCTGTCGCACGCGAGCCAATGGAAATATTTCTAATGGTGTGACCGAAGCCGATTTAGGCCGCCTACGTATCCCGCTGAGGGAATCATGTCAAGACGTAGGTCGTGATGCAAAAAATGATTGTACAATTTTCAAAAAATGAGACCGAAGACAATGTAGTCACCTACGTATCCCGCTGAGGGAATCAGGTCAAGACGTAGTTCGTGATGCAAAAAATGATAATTTTTATATGTATTTTTGGTTTTTTTTTCCTGAAAAAGTGGAAAGACAGCATCGCGTTCTGATTTCAGTTGATACCAACAATTAGTATTGTGCTTAGGAATTCAGTTATCTACTTTCAGTCTAACCGAGACTGACTCCTGAGTAATTTCTATAGTTTCAAATGGTACCTCAGACACCTAAGTATCGACACACTTGCTTGCAGCCAAGGTTTCGAACTACACGTAATCTCACGTTTCAAATGCCCTCACTGAAGAAAGTCCCATTCTCACATATATTCTTGTATTTTGAATTTTGGGACGTTTAGAGAAGTACGCACACACTCAAAAGGATGTTCAATGCATGCAATTGTGATACCATAGGCTTGACCATCATGTAAGTATCCACTAATGTGAGAACCCTTAGTATAAGATCATGTAGGGCTTGTCACGGGCTTGTAATGTAGGTTTGGGGGAAGGAATGAATATCATTTAGGTAAAAAGTGACTAATCCTTCCTCGAGCGTTGGACTACGTTCGTGCTTGATATTTGTGTGCTTTAATGCTGACCTGCTTTCTTTTTGTCCCAATTTTTCTGTACTGACTTCTTTTTATTCTTTCGTTTGGAGCCCCCTTTTCCCAAAGTTATTCTCTCATTTTTATTCATTTTTTATAATTTCGGGGCTTTTGATTTCTTCTTTTTGTGAAGTCGTCATTTGTGTTTTTTCTTTTCCCTTTTGGGAGTTTGACAATTTTTGTCTTTGCAAACTTCGACGCAGAATTTTGTCAGCCACTTGCACATTTCTAAAGCGCTCAAGGAGGTCGGGCCAAGAGAGAGATAGTGCGTACGCACTTAGAAAGGGTATAGGTGTAATATGCGGTTGTCGAAAGAACAAGTTTTAGGCTCAAAATGGGTGTACTACGGATAATGTTATTTGGTAGGCTGAAAAGACTCAAACGGGTCAAAGAAAGCCTACGATCATTTCCTACATCGAGTGTTACTCAGGATTTCGCCTCAACAAACATTCAGGCCAAGTTCTAGATCACAATGCAATGCAATTAAACTTATTCTAAAACTCACCACACAATGCATATGAAATGATGCGGTTGGTTTCATTCTTATCTTGAAAACATGCAAGACAATGTCATTTACGGGTGTGAATAAGAGGTACCAAAAGAATCTATGGTTTACCACGAAGTCAACTCATACTGATTATTACTCGTTCTCTCATTTGCACACTCCTAACTGTGTTGGTATCAACCAAGTCAAACAATGATACTTAAAAAATGTTTTTGTATTTTTGGATAACATTTTTTTTTGTATTTATGAACAATTTTTTTTGTATTTTTGAATAAAGGGTGCAGAACCGAATAGAGGTCGCTCACGATCTCATCTTTGAGAATCGGTGTGCTTAGTTCGTTCAGATATGTTATAAAACGTATGATTTAAAAAGAATTCATTCATGAAAAAAATGCAAAAGTAAAAGTTGTGCAAAACAAATGATTGTTCAATATAAGACTAATGCAAAGTAAAAGGAATGTAATGAAAAAATGAATGGTTGTGATAGAATGAATTAAATGCATGAATGAATGTATGTGATAGAATGATTGAAATGCAATAATGAATGTCTGTGATTGGATAAATGCAATGAATGGGTGAACCAAATATGTCCCCCCCTTTTTTTTATGTGGTGTCGAACCCTAGATGGGTTGCCTACGTATCACACCGTATGGTGAGAATCAGACACGCGTAGTTCGGGATGATTATGTTGTAAAATGTATGATAAAGAATTATGTAATCAACACTAGACATATCAATTGAATTTGCAAATATGTATAAAGATGCAAAAATATAAGACCTAGAGTGATGCTTCGTTGAATCTGGTATAAGCTGACTTCTTTCCGTCAACATAACTCCAGCTCATTCTTGTGATGACTTATATTTTGCTTCTTTTTTTTTCTTCCTTTTTTTTATTTTCTTCCGGCCGCCCTCGACTATTTGCGAGGACAGTCTTCCTGCAAAAACATGACAAATAGGTGAGAGTAGGCAAACCACAAGAATAATAAAATGTAAGGGCGTGACAATATAGTCAAAGACTTCCCTGCTTGGTTCGACCGGACTGGTGGTTGATGCTTCACAAGGTCCAAGTCGTGATGTTCAAGGATGATTTAGCCAATAGGAGTCCTGATTACAGTGTGACAGCAAAAAGTACAAAAATACAAAGATTCGTGCCCGGAGTTACAACAAGGATAATTATTGCATTAAATAATACGTACAGAATTGCTAGCGCCAACAATAGTAAACAAAAACATACAAATCAAGCGCGCGCCTAATATGCATGAGACCTCTCTTATGCCAGAGGTCGGCCTAAACGCCAGATATGCGAAATTGGGATAGATTGACCAAAGTTGCTAAACATTAATTCTTTTATTTGGAAATGACGACCAAACGATGGTGCACTTTTCCCAATTTCGGCGTATCATGATCAGGCTTGGATCCGTCTATCATCATCACGCTACACATAGTATGCTAATGGGTCGTTGGGTTGTGAAACCCGTCGACAAGTTTGGTGGATTTCTAATTGTGGCGTTAATATCAAGGATTAACCCACTTAAGGTTTATGCATGCATGACTTAATATAAAAGGGTGGTATAGCTCTATCCTAAGTTTCTAAGATTTGGCTTACTAGACGCAAGGTTACCGAGTGGACAACTCAAGTGAGAAGGCTACGCGGCCACCGGATGGTCCGGGCACTCCACGTATAATACCAACTCTCCTAGATTTGGGTTTTGAAGAAAGAATTTTGCTGATGCACCAAGCGCACCTCGCGTGTAGTGTGTGACAATGTGAATTTTTCAGAGTGGAAGAAATATGAGCGGAATGCCAGTTTAAGGTAAGCAGTAAAAGCAAATAGCAATTAAAACAATTAAGCATACAAATTTAAAGCAAGCAATTTTAAGGCATTTAAAACAAATAAAAGCAAATAAAGCCAAGCAATAATAAACCTAGGTTTGCTATGGTCAAGAACTTGATTATCCCCAGTGGAGTCGTCATGCTGTCGCGCCCATTTTTGACCTCGGGGTCTGAACGGTATCCGCAACATTATTTTTTAGCGCGGTTCCCTGGATGGAGCAATAATGTTGATTTTGAGGAGTCGCCACCTGATTAATTAAGTGAATTAGGACACTTGATTTATTACAATAAAAATACTGCAATTAATCTCCATTTAATGGTCTGCGAAATTAATGAAATTCTGAATCAGAATTCATTATTATCCTAAAGGGAAGGGGTTAGTCATCCTTTAAAATCCGCTAACTTGCGGTTATCCGTTCAAACCTAGGTTAATTATTTATTGCTTTTTTATTCTACATATTCTAAGCAGTTTTCATAATTTACAATTACAATGGAATGCAATACAGAATAATAAAGCTAAAATCGAATAAAACTCCGGGACATCTTTTAGCCCTTTTTAGGCCTTCTGCACAAGATGATCTCCGGGTACCTGTATAAACACTTAGTAAAAGTGTTAGTAATAGAATAAATAATTTTAAAGCAATGACAAAAATTAATAAGTAAAACAAAAAATAAATCCGTCTTTTGTACAGGGGAGACCTTGGAAATCAGACGGAGATTCCTTCATCGGCCAATATTGCTAGAAATAATAAAATAAATAAAAATCTTCAAATCCGCGCCAAAACAGTAATAGTTTTAAACGCTGAGGGCTCAGATATATAAAATAAAGTGGGACGTCATAAACAAGTCCGGCTGCGAAAATTCGCCCCGCCGGCGCATGTTGGTTATCCGGTGTAAGTGAAAGAAATCATCATTGCCCGGAAAGCTTCATTATATTTTATTTTCCGTCTTTGCAACTGTGGAGACCTCAAAAATCGACGGATAACTTTTTCATTGGCCAATGTAGTATCACGTTCAAAAATCAGTTTAATACCAACAGTGTAGTATCTGATCAACTACAGTTTAATAAATAAAGGGGCAAAATCGTCAAAACAATCTGAACCCGACACACAGTCAACACCAATAGCAAAACCAGTGAACAAAATATCCGTGAGACAGTGGATACAACAACATAGCAACGAAAATGATCCCAAAAATGGAAAAAAACAGTGGGTCGCACAAAACCATCGGAAACAGTAACAAATTCGGGCAAGGTCACCGAAAAACTTAGAACGTTACCGGAAAATCTATTAGAGAGATTAAATCAGTCCAACAAACAACAATAATATAATAGCATCAAAACCGAAAACAAATAGGAGCATGGGGACGGTGGCGTCGCTTCCACGGTGAGGTCGCCAGAGCGACGCCACTGTAACAGTGGGTGTGTCGACGGCTCACCAGCGACAGAACAATGGTGAAGGGCCCAGGGGGGTTCAATGGGGTTGGGATAAGGGTTGTGGTGGTATAGCGGTGGTTCGTTGGGTGTTCACCGGAGCTGCGAGCTCCGGCGAAGGGCGAGGGTGTCGACGATGGCAGTGGGGTGAGGGTATTGGGTGTGGTGGTCGACGGGATGACAGAGGGAGTATTGGTGGTCTGTTTGTGTGTGTGTGTTGGTGAAAATGGGGAAGAAGGTGAAAGATGAAGGGGGTCTTATGTGAGTGTTGCGGCTGAAGGGTCAGTCGCGGGATCTGGCGGCGACGGGAGAGGGTCAGTGGGAAAAGGGTTGTTGGATTTTTTCAAGAAGATGAGAGGAGTGAAGGTAAAATGAAAGGGTTGTCCCTGTTTTGTGCGGCTGCTGATGTTGTTGTTGTGGAAAGTGGGGGGTAAGGTTTTTTATTTATAGGGGTATTTAGGTTTAGGGTTTTGGGTATTGGGGGGAAAAGATGAAATGTGTAATGGGCCTCATTTTGGGTCTCAGTTTGGGCTTCAGTTTTCGGCGGATTGGACTGATCCAGATCAAGTGATTCGAATGGAAAGCCCTAATTAAAGGTTAGCTCTAGCCATAGACATGCTAAGAACTAATACAAACCAACATAAACTGAATTAAAACAAAGGAAAGAAGAAAATAAAATAATACTGAAAAGCCTCCAAAGTTGCCTTGTCTCCTTGAATGGTGTTATGGAATATTTACAAGATGGTAGAATGATCGATTGTAGAATAAGGTCTAAGGAGGTATCAAGGATGATTCATTAATGAGCAGGGTTTTAGGGATTATATAGGTTTTGTAGGTAGGAAAAGTTATCCCTTTTGGACTCTGAAAACGTGTCAAATTCGGCCCAAAACGTCAAAAATCTCGCGTCGGCGCCGAAAAATCTGCAACTTTCGGAAAATTCAGTGGTTGGCGCCGCGGCGCCTGAGGCGTCTTTTTTGGCACTTTTTGTTTCGGGATTCTGTTTTCGTCCGGACTTCGTCTGCTTTCTTCTATACTTCCCGGGACTTCTTAGGCTTCATATATTGACCCTTTTTTTGTGCAATTCCACCTCAAATAAGCTCACTTTCACTTCTTTTCGTTATTTCTCCATTTCTGACCGCTGTGACACAAAATAAAGGAAAAAGGAAAACGACTCTAATACTATACTAAACATCAACAAAATGAGAAAAATACTAACTAAAAATGACTCAAAAAGTTTATATAAAATACACCTAACAATTAACATAAGAAGTAGGTGTGTGAATCACCTTGGTTGTTGTTTTGAACTACCCTTAATTGGTACTTGGTTATTGATGTTATTGGTCTTATTTGAAAGTTGTGGATGTGAGTATATATAGGGGAAGTGCCGCCAAAATGTTTATATGAAAAGAGAACCATTACTTGGTATATGACCTATACTAGTATTCATGAAGTTGATAGACATGTTATTATTGTTATAGGTTGAAGTACTAATTGGGACGTATTCTACTTATCGTGTTGATATAGTCGATAAGGTATGTGAACTATCCTTTCTTCTTTTGGCATGTTCTACGTGTGAACTATAACTGTGGTATTACTCCATAGTTTACTCTACTCTTAGAGGTTAAGGAATATTCATGTTATTTATTCTATGCAAAAAATATGTCTAAAGTGTTCTTAAGTCCTTATTAAGGCATATGAGACAGATGTTAATAAGAGTTTTAGTAAGCATGGGAGCCGAGTTGACTCTGCTTACTTAAAGGAATTGTTAAGTATTAAGTGCTGAAACTAGTTTAATAAATAAGTAAGTATGTTATTAATAGACGTGTTAAAACAAGTCATTGCAGCGTTAAGTGAAAAAGGTATCGACAAGCAAGTATTATATTAAAATGATTAGAATGTCATCTGCATAGAAACTAAGATATAACCAATTTATTTTACATTTGCTAGTTCACAGCTGATTAGATAAGATCTTTATAAAAAAGATAAATTACTCACGGCCCATATAAGAATTAATTAGGCAAATTCGGATCTGTTATCGCCATTCAGATGTTTCCATAATGTTAGCCATAGGGGCGAGACGAATTTAGATTATCGAGTTGGTACAGACGACAAACGGTATGTGAAACTCTTACTTCTTTCTTTTTGGCATGATGTTTATAAAGTGGGTGTACGACGGACGTACATAGTTCTATTGGATCTTAATCCATATTGGATACATGATATGATAGTGCCTTTGAGTTTTTCAAAGATGATTTCAAAGTGATACATGACATGATAGTGCCTTGAGTTTGCTAAATGAAAGTGATTCCATTTATTCCATTGAGGGTCAAAAATGATTTTACCGTGTCCCAGAAAGGGCCGGGCAACATATGATTTTATTGAGAGTCAAAAGATAATTTAAATTGCACAAGGTTGGTCATGATAGTTATTCGTGCAAGGGTTATTATTCCATCCACCGAGTACCATAATGGACCGACAATGTTCACCGAGTCCCTCACTAAAGGGTCGGGCAGTAGATGACTTTACCGCGCCCCAGAATGGGCCGGGCAGTATATCTTACATGACTTTACCGCGTTCCAGAATGGGCCGGGCAGTATACCTTATATGATTTTACCGCGTCTCAGAAAGGGTCGGGCAGTAGATGACTTTACCGCGCCCTTCACTAGAGAGCAGGGCAGTAGATGACTAGGTGGTTACCACATCCCAGAAAGGGTCGGGCAGAATATGACCAAGAGTTTACCGCGTCCTTCACTTGAGGGCCGGAGAGTATACCTTATATGACTTTACCGCGTCCCAGAATGGGTTGGGCAATATACCTTATATGATTTTACCGCGTCCCAGAAAGGGCCGGACATGTCACGACCCAACCTCGGGCCCGCGACTGGTGCCCTACCTGGGCACCCTTACAGGTATACATCAGAGAATAGTAGCGGAACATACATACATAACAAGAAATAAATAATAGGTTAGCCGATAAGGCTACCTTCCTGGATACATATAAATATGTAAAACCAAAAGCAGTTACCTCCTTCTTCTTTTTTTACAAAGCGACCCACAAGATACGCAGGCACTAAGAGTTTGGACAAATACTATGACGGCACAAGGCCCCGCCCACTCGAATATACATAACCATGATGACAAGCTCAGAACATTGGAGCCATCTCAAAATCTTGAACCGAGGATCCTAAGCCCGCGGATCCACAATCGTACCTAAACTGCGGACATGAACGCGGCCCCCGAAGGGGTCGATAACAAAGTGCGAATATGGAGCGGAAATAAGATGCGAACAAATCATAAGCGTACAAAAGAATGGCGAGGCAAGTATAAAAAAAGGTAAATACCAGATCCTGCCGTGCCATTACCACTCATGAACTTAATTGTACATCATTATCTTTTCCCGTTTCTCAACAAGAGTTATATTCAAATTCTTACGTACATACTTAGGAGAAATCATTAAGTTCATTACCATATAACTAAGTTATCTTTCATAACATAAACCCGCCCTTTGTGGAGGACGCTATCTTGCCTACCAACTGGGACGCGATAAAGTCACATAAGTCTGCCCATAAAGGTATACTGCATAAAAATAGGAAGCTTATGATCAACTTAGGGTCACCTGCCCATAGTATCTGTCACGACCCGACCCCGGATCCGTGACCGGTGCCTTAACCCGGGCACCCTTGTGACACAACATCAGAGAAAACCAGCGGAATATAAACTCACAATAAACAACCATAATGATATAAATAGTCTAGCCCAAAATGGCTACCCAAAAGTACATAAACCGAGCGATTTACATCCTTAAACAAACCAAGTTATGACAAGACTACGGACCTCAAGAAGGAGTAACACTATGACGGACAGGCCGTCGTGCCTGAATGTACAAAACATCAACAACACGAGAGAACCATACCAAAAGTCGAGCCTCAGAAGAAATGGAGCTCACGACACGAGTAAAAGATCCTAGGAATGAGGATCTACCACTGCTTTTCCCTTACTGCGGCGATGAGCGGCCCAGAAGGGGTCGATGCACAACGCAAGTATGTAAAGCGGAAAATGCGTAGTAATATCATAAGTCAAAAATAAGCTGAGTCATAGATAAAAATCAATTTCCTTGACCTGCCTTACTAACAATGAGAGTAACAAGTATAAATCTTATAGCATAAAAATAGGAGGCTCACGATCAAACAGGTACCTCGCAGTAGTATCATTAAGCAATCCTACTCGGGACTATTTCACCCGCGTGGGTCATGTGGACCCGCGTGAGGTCATCCGCGCCGTCGTGAGACTATTTCACCCGCGTGAGACTATTTCACCGCATGGATCCCAGACCCGCGTGAGTACCATCGCCGGTACTCGCGTGGGACTATTTCACCGCGTGGATCACGTGGTCGGATCCGCGTGAGTGCAAGCGCAGCACTCGCATCATGGGTAGCAAATACATGGCATAGATAATAACCCGGGGTTTACCACGTAATAATATAAATACATAAAATAGCTCATCCGGCTATCAGACATAACATAAGCACTAACTGCCTATAATATCATACATAAGCACTATCGCCTATCATATCATATATAAGCACTTCTGCCTATCATAACATAAGCACTGGCTTATCATAACATAAGCAAGTTAAGAAATCCTAACTTTATTAACATTATTAATATATCCTCTCATTTTAGTATCCTAAGGCACTAACATGTCTTTTAATAGAAAATCAGAGAATTCAACCCAAGTACCATGTACTTCTAACTTTTAAGAAATAACTCTTTTATACAAAATTCCAAGATACTAATCACCATAGTATCAAGTTACGATTTCTTTCAAAACAAGTCACAATTTTCCATTTAGAAAATATCCCAAGCTTCTAAATCAAGTGACTTCATTTCCTTTAAAACCTTAGGTCATTAATGCCTTAAAACAATTTACCTTCCACAAATTCAACTCATTTTCCCCTTGCTTATTTTATGTAAAGTAAACCCTTCTTTATTTACCTTTTTCCCCAAACTAATATAACCAACTTCCCATAAAGCCGTTATATTAACATTTCGTTAGTCAAACACGTTTCCTATGTCGAAGACTTATACCTTTAAAGCGAAACAAGTATCATATCTTCAAAACAAGTGAAGATTATCAAATCTTGTGCGATATCGTACTACATAGATACAACTACTCATGCTCAAAAGATAGGAAAGCTCTACATACCTCTTGGTCAATCCACTTGTTAATTCCAACTATCGCACGTGTCGTCAACCTATAATGACCATAATACGTTTATTAACTTCTAGTTTCAAAGTAGAATATTTCCAAGTTCAAGGTTGCTAATTCCTATGGAAAATTGGGCAGCATTTCCTTTGTTTCTACTCACTTTGCCACCTTTTCAAAGGCCGATTTTTAACACTCAAACGCCACATTTAAGGCCCAACATCCAAACCAACACAAAGGGGATTACACACCTAAACTTGGGTGTGTAACATTCTGCCCCATAAGTTATAACAATTAATCTTAACAAGTTTAAGGTAATTTTTAGGCTACAACATGCTCACATAACCTCTTTTGCCAAATCCTTCATACCCAAACCACATTTCTTGCATGCAATGACTCTAAGAGCATTATTTACTACCACAAGTTCTTTCTTCTTAACATGCAACACTAAAAACTAATTATAAAGGAAGAATCATTACCTTAGAGCTTTAGCCAAATTTTTCCAACAACTTTCTAGCTTCCTTTCCAAGAACACCACCACAACATCACAAGCTAGCCACAAGCTTCCTTCTTGCCTTTACTTTTCAGATTTTTCCTAAGGCTAGAATATCTCTTGGAATCTTAGAGAGAAGGAGGAGCTTGAATTTTTAAGAGAGAAGGAAGAGCTTTTGTCTAAGAGAGAGATGAAAGATGACCAAGTCTTCAAGACTTGGTCAATACAATGCATACAAAATCAGAGGGGGGGGGGACACTTGTCACCTCCCATGGCCTTTTAAAAGAAAAGATAAGATTTTCCTAAGTTTTTCCTCCAGATTTCCGCCTCTGCGCAGCGCGGCGCGGCGCGCAACTCTGCGGACTCGAACTCCGGCCGCGGCCAATTCCGCGCCAGCCACGCAGATCCGGTGCGTATGAGGCCCCCGACCAAAATTTTACGATTTGAGTCCTAACTCCTTTCGTGACGGCCCCATACGCACGGCTGAACCACGGGTATAACATTCTCCCTTAGAAACATTCGTCGAATGTTCCTTCAAAACTTACTCGAATCACAATATCGACATAGACTCTCTTAACTATTTCAAATAAAGGCGCTCCACACGCCACAACAAAACTCAAGCATAATTACTAAATTTAAAGACCAACAATTTAGGAGCGTGGGTTACACGGAGGTATAGGAATAAGTGAGGATATTTCTTCATCATGTCATCCTCTGCTTCCCGCCATCTCCTCTGCTCGTTCCTCCATAAGACCTTGGCGGAAGCCACGTCCTTTGTCCGTAACGCTTAACGATGATCGAGTATCGCTATGGGACTCTCTCATACGATAACTCCTGCATTACTGAACCTCGTGAATCGGATGTACTCTAGATGGGTCTCGAATACATTTCCGCAACATTGACACATGAAACGCGGATGTCGCCTCTAGATCGGACGGCAGATTCAACTCATAGGCAACCTTGCCTACCCTCCCGGACAATGGTAAGGCCCGATGTACCTTGGGCTAAGTTTTCCTTCTTCCCAAATCTCATCACGCCTTCGTGGGTGACACCTTCAGAAAACCCAATCGTGTACCTCAAACTCCAAGTCGACGCGCTGATCGCATCGACTTCGCCGACTGGGCGCTAATAACCGCTCTGGATAAGCTTCGCCTTATCCATCACTTGAACCAAGTCTGGCCCGACTAACTGAACTTCTCCTACCTCGAACCTGCCTATCGGTGACCTGCACTTCCTCCCGTATAAGGCCTCATAAGGCGCCATCTGAATACTAGAATGGTAGCTGTTGTTATAAGAAAACTCCACAAGAGGTAAATGATCCTCGGTACCCACGAAATCAATAACACAAGCCCGGCATATCCTCGAGTGTGCGGATAGTGCGCTCGGCTGTCCGTCGATCGAGGGTGAAATGCGATCGAGACTCACTGTGTCCCTAACCCGCCAAAAGACCTCCGGTTAGCCGAGAAGCGGGCTCCTCTATCCGATATAATCGACACCGACTCGTGCGGTCTCACAATCTCTAATATGTAACGGCATAGTCCTCACCGAGAACGTCGTTCGACCGGAAGAAAATGGTGATTTAACGACTGTCGACAATCACCCAAATGGAATCATGCTTCCTCTGAGTGGTAGGTAGCCCTGTAATAAAATCCATATTTATCACCTCCCACTTCCAAGTCGGAATATCAATAGTCTGCAACAGCCCATCGGGCTTCTGGTGCTCAACCTTAACTTGCTGACAATTAGGACACTGCGCAACAAAACCTGCCACGTCCCTCTTCAGGCCATCCCACCAATACACGCATCTGAGGTCATGATACATCTTAGTCGACCCAGGGTGAATAGAATAACGAGCACTGTGTGCCTCCCCCAGAATCTGCTGACGAAGTCCTGTCACATCGGAAACACACAACCGACCCTCAAATCTTAGCACCATCAGCGCTACTCAAATAGACTCTTCTGCGAAGAGCGGCATCTCGATACCGCACCATAATCGGATCCTCATCGCCGCCTCTTCACCTCGACGATGGAAGACTCGGCAACCTCTCGAACCGAACTCCATCACTATCGAATCAAACAAGCGAACCCCAGCTCGCTGGGCGATGTAACTCTCGGACCATATCCTCTTCCTGGTGACATCGCATGGACTACCCATCGATCTGCGACTAAGGGCATCTGCAACTACATTGCCTTCCCGGGTGATATAGAATATCAACATCGTAATCCTTAGCAGCTTCAACCACCGTCTGCCGTAAGTTCGGCTCTCGGTGAAGATATACCGAGACTCTTGTGGTGCGTGTAAATATCCACGTGAACTCATACAAATAGTGTCTCGGATCTTGAGTCATGAATCATCGCCGCCAACTCTAAGTCATGTGGGATAGTTCTTCTCATGCTTCCTAAGCTGTCGAGATGCGTAAGCTATAACTCTGCCGTGCTGCATCAGCACGCACCCAAGCCCGACACTGACGCATCACAATAAACCACATAACCGACCAAACCCTCACGAAGAGTAAGAATCGGGCGGTCAATTTCTCCTTTAGTAATCGGAAACTCTCCTCACAAGCATCCGTCCATCGAAATATAGTTGCCTACAGTCGCCTAGTCAAAGCGCCGACACGGAGGCAAACTTCTCCACAAACCTTCGATAATAACTGCGAGGCCCAAAAGTCGCGCACTGTGGTGTAGTGGTCTAGGCAGTCTTGACGCCTCGATCTTAGTCAGATCAACCCGAATACCATCGCCCCGATAACATGCCCTATGAAAGCCATGAAGCCACCAAAACTCGCGTTTCGAGAACTTGGCATACAATGCCGGTCCACGAGGACTCGAATACCGCCTCAAATGATACGTATGCTCTGCCATCTTGTGAATACACCAAGATATCATCAATGAACACTATAACGAACATATCCAAGAATGGCACGAACACCTATTCATCAAATCCATGAACCTCGCGGGCGTTGTTCAACGAAAGACATCACCTAAACTTCATAGTGCCCATCAGGGTCTGAATGCGATCTTCGGATATTCGCCTCTCTAACTCGCGTCGATGATAACGAACGCAGTCTATCTTGGAAAAACATCTCGCACCGCAATGGTCAAACAAATCATCAATCACGGGAGGGGATATCATTCTTGATAGTTACCTTATTCAACCGCGTAATCAACACACATACGCATGCCCATCCTTCTTCTTTACAAACAACAGGCGCTCCCGGGAGAAACACTAGGCTCGATAAAGCCTTTCTCCGGAAATCTTTCGGTGGTCCTTCAACTCTTTTAACTCGGCGGTGCCATTACGTATGGCGGAATAGATATCGGTCGAGTGTCGGCGCCAAATCAATGCAAAACTCAATCTCCTCTCGGGAGGATGCGGGAAGCTTCGTGCGGGAATACGTCGAAACTCGCTAACAACCGGAATCATTGAAGGTCGGTATCTCGACCTCGATATCAAACACCCGAACCAAATGGTAAATATACCCTTTCCGCACCATCTTCCTAGCGAGGTAAGAAATAAACTTACCTCTACGACGTGATGATTCCCTTCCACTCGATAACTCGCTCGCGGAAGCCGAACCGAACTAATCTCCTCCGGTCCACGTTGGCATAGCAAGGCGCTAGCCAATCCATACCCGTAATCACATCAAAGTGCGTCATATTCAACTCTATCAAGTCGGCTGAGTCAGACGGTATCTATAGTCTTTGGGCAAGCCTTATAAACCCGCTCAACTACCACGGCACCTCGGCGTAGCCACCTCAAAAGATTCTATGGACTCGCTCTATCCTATTCTATCGGCAATATGAGGAGATATATAGGACAAGGTAGAACTGGTCTATCAAAGCATAAACATCACAAAGAAGAAACCAACAATGTACTGTGGCGACATCGTGGCGCCTCCGGTCTGGCGGTGGACATAGCATAAATGCGGTTCGAGGACGAACTGGGCGGAACCCCGCCATGACCACTGCGCGGCCGCTGGCGTGAACACCACGCCCGGCGCACAACTACGAAGATGAAGACCAAAGAATCGAGTGGTCGGCTGAGCCATAGCATTTCCGCCACCTCTGGTCGGACAATCTCTCTTCAAATGGCCCTGCTGGCCACAAGAGTAACAAGCACCTGGAGGAACACGACACTCCCCATAATGGCAATCACCACATCGACCACACCGAGGCATAGGTGGCCTCGTCGGCCGGAACTCGTCCTGCTTGAAACACGGGACCTCGCCCTTCTTGAATACTGACGGCCAGGAAGATGGTGGAGAAGCGCTCTGAGCCGGCTGTGATGCAAATCCGGCTGGCCGAGGTTGTCTACCTCGAGAACTACTAGAGGACGCCGCTGTCACGCCCTCTTCGCCGATGCACTGCCGATCCGCCGCCCTGCTCACACCTAAGTCGTATGCTGCGTGCGGGCAATGTCCATGCCGGTGAAGAGCCACTCCCGCAACTCTCGCCAAGTGATCATCAAGTCTGTGACATAGCGGTGCACCTGTCCTCCATGTACGCTACCGCGGCACATCTGAGCCAATGAGTCAAACTCCACGTTGTACTCAACCGCCCGCCCACTCTGTCTCGGTCAAAATCTATCGGCCCGAGCCCTCCTCATCTGCTGAGGCAAGAAATGGCCAAATGCGCCCGAGAACTCATCCCAAGCGGAAGCGCATGCTCCCGGCGGTTCCATGAATCATACCCCAAGCTGCGGTGTCCGCACCGACGCGAACCTGGTACCACCGACTCGGTCTCGAAGCCCGATCACCCTCGTGATCCGCTGAAGCGCTTCGGATAAACTCGTGAGGATCATCCTCGAGCCTCGACCCGTAAAACTACGGTGGCGGCAACTCAAAAGTCCTCGGTCTTAAGCTGCGACTGCTGTCTGAACTACGGTATGGCCGAATCGCTGCATCTCGGCTTATCTCCGTATGCGGCCACGATCACGGCGATGGCGGGCCATCTCGCGTAGCCCATATCCTTCGCCATCGCCGCTGGGTGGAGGCTCAGTACCGCGGTCTCGATGGCGCTGCCGCTTCGAGACTCGCTAGGGTTGGCGGCGTTGTAGAACTCGCCGTCCAAACACCTCATCCGTGGGGATGGGCACGCACTGTAACCTCCGGTGCCTACTAGTAGTTCCATCGCTTGCCCTTCCTCGGGCTGCGGATGCCTTGCGTGGAGGCATAACTGATACAGGAAAAATACGTCAGAGGAAATTCAACCTATAACACAGCTCTATTGCATGATCTTAGAGTGAAAGAATGGAAACCAATCCTAAATATCCTGCAGCCTCCTGATTATAGATGTGGTGCACAACACACCGATAATCAAGACTCTACTAGATACGACCTGTAGACCCTTTCCGAGGATTAAGCGCTCGATACCACTTTTGTCACGACCGACCGGATCGTGACGGTGCCTTAACCCGCACCGCTGTGACACAACATCAGAGAAATCCAGCGGAATATAAACTCACAATAAACAACCATAATGATATAAATAGTCTAGCCCAAAATGGCTACCCTAAAAGTACATAAAACCGAACAGTTACATCCTTAAACAAACCAAGTTATGACAAGACTACAGGCCTCTAAGAAGGAGTAACACTATGGCGACGGGGCCCGTCATGCCCCTGAATGTACAAAACATCAACAACAGGGGAGAACCATACCAAAAGTCGAGCCTCAAGAAATGGAGCTCACGACACTGAGTAAAAGATCCTAGGAATGAGGATCTATCACTGCTTTCCCTTACTCGTAGCAGCGACCCCAGGAAGGGTGCCGTGACACAACGTACCAAGTATGTAAGCGGAAAATACCGTAGTAATATCATAAGTCAAAATAAGTGAAGTCATAGATAAAAATCAATTTCCTTGCTGTGTCTTACTAACAATGAGTAACAAGTATAAATCTTATAGCATAAAAATAGGAGGCTCGCGATCAAAACAGGTACCTCGCCAGTAGTATCGTTAAGCAATCCTACTCGCGGGACTATTTCACCCGCGTGGGTCTGTGGACCAGCGTGAGGTCATCCGCCTCGTCGTGGGACTATTTCACCCGCGTGAGACTATTTCACCGCATGGATCTGTGGACGCGCGTGAGTACCGTCGCCGTACTCGCGTGAGACTATTTCACCCGCATGGATCACGTGGTCGGATCCGCGTGAGTCTGGCGCGCACTCGCATCATGGGTAGCAAATCCATGGCATAAATAATAACCCGGGGTTTACCCCGTAATAATATAAATATATAACATAGCTCATCCGTCTATCATACATAACATAAGCACTACCGGCCTATCATATCATACATAAGCACTACCGGCCTATCATATCATATATAAGCACTACCGGCCTATCATAATATAAGCACTACCGGCTTATCATAACATAAGCAAGTTAAGAAATCCCCTAACTTCTTATTAACATTATTAATATATCCTCTCATTTTAGTATCCTAAGGCACTAACATGTCTTTTAATAGAAAATCCGGGAATTCAACCCAAGTACCATGTACTTCTAACTTTTTAAGAAATAACTCTTTTTATACAAAAATTCCAAGATACTAATCACCATAGTATCAAGTTACGATTTCTTTCAAAACAAGTCACAATTTTCCATTTAGAAAATATCCCAAGCTTCTAAATCAAGTGACTTCATTTCCTTTAAAACCTTAGGCCATTAATGCCTTAAAACAATTTACCTTCCACAAATTCAACTCATTTTCCCCTTGCTTATTTTATGTAAAGTAAACCCTTCTTTATTTACCTTTTTTCCCAAACTAATATAACCAACTTCCCATAAAGTCGTTATATTAACATTTTACGTTAGTCAAACACATTTCCCTATGTCCAAGGGACTTATACCTTTAAAACGAAACAAGTATCATATACTTCAAAACAAGTGAAGATTATCAAATCTTGTACGTATACCGTACTACATAGATACAACTATTCATGCTCAAAAGATAGGAAAGCTCTACATACTTCTTCGGGAAATCCACTTGTTAATTCCAACTATCGCACGTAATACGTCAACCTATAATGACCATAATACGTTTATTAACTTCTAGTTTCAAAGTAGAATATTTCCAAGTTCAAGGTTGCTAATTCCTATGGAAAATTGGGCAGCATTTCCTTTGTTTCTACTCACTTTGCCACCTTTTCAAAGGCCGATTTTTAACACTCAAACGCCACATTTAAGGCCCAACATCCAAACCAACACAAATGGGATTACACACCTAAACTTGGGTGTGTAAAATTCTGCCCCATAAGTTATAACAATTAATCTTAACAAGTTTAAGGTAATTTTTAGGCTACAACATGCTCACATAACCTCTTTAGCCAAATCCTTCATACCCAAACCACATTTCTTGCATGCAATGACTCTAAGAGCATTATTTACTACCACAAGTTCTTTCTTCTTAACATGCAACACTAAAAACTAATTATAAAGGAAGAATCATTACCTTAGAGCTTTAGCCAAATTTTTCCAACAACTTGCTAGCTTCCTTTCCAAGAACACCACCACAACAACCTTCACAAGCTAGCCACAAGCTTCCTTCTTGCCTTTACTTTTCAGATTTTTCCTAAGGCTAGAATATCTCTTGGAATCTTAGAGAGAAGGAGGAGCTTGAATTTTTAAGAGAGAAGGAAGAGTTTTTGTCTAAGAGAGAGATGAAAGATGACCAAGTCTTTAAGACTTGATCAATATAATGCATGCAAAATCAGATGGGGGGGGACACTTGTCACCCTCCCATGGCCTTTTTAAAAGAAAAGATCAGATTTTCTAAGTTTTTACGCGATTTCCGCCTCGGCGCCTCGGCGCGATCTGCCATCGGCCGCGAGCTCATGACTCCGGAACTTCCGCCGCGGCACTGCTTTCCAGCGCGGCCAGTTCCGGCGCGCGACCGATTCCGCTCTGATTTGAGTCCTAACTCTTTCGACGCCCATCTGCGCACGAACCACGGGTATAACGATATCGTTTAATCTACTACGGGACTATTTCACATGAGAGGGCGTATGGACCCGCATGAGGCATAAACGTGTCGCGCATAGTCGTGTGGACCGTATGAGGTATTCCTCGCATAGGACTATTTCACCGCTACGACTATTTCACCCGCTTAGGCCTACGGGCCGCATGATAGCAAATACGCCATGCTCGCGTCATGGGTAGCAAATCCATGGAGAGGTATAATGTCTGGGGTTTACCATGATTATACTCAGAATGTGTATAACGTCTTGGGGGTTTACCCCGCATTTATACTCAGGAGGTGTATAACGTCTTGGGGGTTTACCCCGCATTTATACTCAGGAGGTGTATAACGTCTTGTGGGTTTACCCTGCATTTATACTCATAACACTAGCACCAATGGCTATCATACATAACATAAGCATTACCGGCTTATCATACATAACATAAACGCTACAGGCTTATCATACATAACATAAGCACTACGCGGTTATCATACATAACATAAGCGCTACCGGTTTATCATACATAACATAAGCAAGTTAAGAAATCCCCTAATTTTTTATAACCTTATTTATATACACTCTCATTTTAGTTTACTTAAGACACTGACATGTCATTATAAAATCCGGGAATTTAACCCAAAGTACTACGTACTTCTATTCTTTTAAAACGACCCTTTTTCATATAAAACTTCCAAGATACTAATAACCGTAGTATCAAGTCATATCTACTTTTCAAGACAAGTCACAATACCTTTTAGAAATACATTTATAGGCTTCTAAATCAAGTGACTTCTTTCTTTAAAACCTTAAGCAATTGGTACCCTTAAAACAATTTGCCTTATTTCAAGTCATTTCTTTGCTTACATTACTTGGAGAAAACCATTCTTGTAATCTTCCATAAAGTTGTTATAATCAACTTCCCATAAAGCCGTTATAACTCTTTATGTCTTAGACAAATTCATTCATTTTATAACCAAGAGACCTATACTTTCAAATCAAATTACATAGCTTTCAAAATACTTCAAGTCTCTTAACTTTTAAGAAAACAAGTTTCTTAACTTAGAATATCAAGTCTCTTTAACTTAGAGTGTCAAGAAGCCAATACTTTCCAAATCAAGTATTCTATACTTTTTTAAATCAAGTCATTTCTTCCTTTAAGAATCAAGTCCCATAACTTGAAAAATAAAGTCTCTTAACCTTTTAAGAATTTAAGGTTCATAGTCTTAAAACTTCATACGTAAACTCTTTAAATTAAGTAACATATATTTTTATGCATGTGAATAGGTTATACTAGTTTATAACGATCTTATTAAAGCAGCCATGATCTAAAAAATGTAATACAATTTTGTCTTATCTTAGCTTCTATGCAGATGGAGAATTCTACTCATTTTAATTTAATTGATTGTCGATACATTTTCTTTTATTAGCGTTGCAGTGGCTTGTTCGATACTTATTCTCATTCGTGCAGTAACTTAGCAAAGTCAACTTTACTCCAAATACTTCCTAACGACTCTTACCAACATCCCCTATAAGACTTGGTAAGAACTTAGGATAACTTAGACGTATCTTTTACATAGAGTAAATCAACATACATATCTCTTAACTTCTAAGAGTAGAAGGAATCATGAAATAGTACCACATGTATACTTCATACATAGAATCATGTCAAAAGAAGGAAGAGGTTCACATACCTCGCGACGATTATCGACAAGTAGCAAAATGCTCCAAAGTACTTCAACCTTGATAGCTACTCCATCCTTAAGTAGAATACGCTATACGTAGTACTTTAATCATATAACGGCCATAATACGTCTATTAACTTCTAACTTCAAAGATAGAATATTCTAAGTGCAAAGTCACTAAATTCTACGGAAAATCGGACAACACTTCCTTTGTTTCTACATACTTTTCCACCTTTTTCAAGGCCCGAATTCAATAACCAAACGCCACATTTAAGGCTCAACAATTCAGCAAATACAAAGGGGATTACACGCCTTAACAGGACATGTAAAATTCAACCCCACAATTAATATAAAACTGTCCAATTAATAAGTGCAATTCTCGGCTACAATCCAAGCCTACAACAATGTCAATTTCCGTTCGATTCCTTTTCACTCCAAGTTGTTATTCCAACATGTTATATACATAATAACAATTACAACAACTATATTCCCTTCTCTCAATAACATACGACGTTCGTAATTAATAATTAACTTGAATAATAATCTTAACGGCTAACATGCCATTTTCGGTTTTTAAGCTTCTAAAATTCCATAACACTTATCCAACTTCATAACATATATCACATCCTCATTTCTAACTTATCATAACGTGGAAACTTCAATTACAATAGTAAGACGAAGATTATTACCTCATTTAGCCCAAATAATGTCCAAGCGTAAAAGTCGATCCTTAGCAACTTTTAGCTCCTCTTCTTATGTTCCAATCCGCTCCAAGCACTCCTTAGAAGCTCATGAAGAACTCCTCTTCAAGTTCCATCTTCAAAGTTTAAGAACACCCTAGGGTTTCGCCTTGCGACTAACGTAAAAACGTCGTTTTTCTGGGATCTTTCTATTGAGATATCCTTATAATACCCCTAGGAACCTTGGGTTAAAGTCTTGTGAATTATGAAACACAATTGCAATATTTTCTTGTTCTCCATTGCACAAAGCCGAGAGCTCTTTATTGTCAAGACAAGGTCTTGAATTTTTTTCTAAGTGTTAAAGGCAAGTCTTACTACTTAGGATGATTATATAACACAATGGAGGGTCTAGATCATAACACTTGTTAGGGTTGGATGGAAGAGATCAAGCCAAGTAGCCCTTGGACTTAGTCAACAATATCAAGCTTTTTAATTAGCAAGACTTGGTCATCTTAACATTGGCCAAATGACCATTTTACCCTTGTATTAAATCGAGCAAGCCATGTGGGGGGGGGGGTGCCACGTGTTGCCCTCCCATTCGTCCATAAAATTTTGTAGCCCTCGTGGGCCCCACAAAACGTAAAATTCCTCGGGTGGGCCCCACGTGACCAAATCCGTAAAAATAAATTTCCATAATGATAATAAATTCCATACTCTTCAAATAATGTATTTTGAGAATCTAATTCTCACCAACGAACATTTTTCCTTTCCGACGTTCGGAAGATTTTTCCTTCGGAAAAACAATTCCTTCTTTCCGTACCAATTTCAAGTCTTGTGTTCCTTATGTACATTCTCTTAAACATATCCTTGAATTACGGGGTGTAACATAGCAGTTGGCTTCTATTTTATATAGCACGATTGGATCTGGTATTTGATTTTCATACTTGTCCCTATCATCTTTTGGCCACTTATGATCTTATTTACTGTACTTTATATTTACATACTTGGTACATTATTATACTGACCCCCTTCCCGGGGGGATGCGTTCATGCCCGCAGGTATAGGTACTCAATTTGATGATCCTCGAGCTTAGGAGTTTTTCTCAGCTTTTGGGATAGCTCCATTGTTCCGGAGCTTGTCATTGGTACAGATCTGCTGTTATATGCTTGTGTATATTCAGGAGTACGGCGGGGCCTTGTCCGTTATAGTTCACTGTCTTAATCTTAGAGGTCTGTAGTCATGTGTGGGTTGGACATGAACAGTTGTAGTTCGTTTTGGATATATTCTGTATATAGTGGTAGCCTTGTCGGCTTGCCTATTTTTATAAAATGAGTTTTTCATTAGCTTTCGCTGGTCATATGTGATGTTTGGGTAGAAGGGTGCCCAGGTAGGGCACCAGTTGCGGCCCATCAGTTTGGGGCGTGACAAAAGTGGTATCAGAGCAGTTAGTCCTCGGAATGTCTACATACCGTGTGCAGTAGAGTCTTGGTTATCGGTGTGTTGTGCACCACACTCATAAACAGGAGGCTACAATACATTTAGGATTGGTTTCTATTTTTCCTTACTCCAAGATCGTGCGATAGAGCTATGTTGTTAGGATGGTTCCTCCCTAACAAATTATTGTGTTTGCAGCTATGCCTCCAAAGAAATCGACAGCGGCCCAGAAGGGGGATATATGGACTTTGTATACAGGTTGGTAAGATTGTCGTATAGTTGGTGTGATGATGATGTACATCTATACGGACATATTTACTAGGGCCATGTGTGTGTTGTCTGAAGTGATTTGGGGTTATCATGAGTTGATTAAGCTTTAATAATTGCTTGGAAGGTATGAAACAGTTTAATGAATCCACATCAAGGCATACTGGGTGTGCTAATTTGGAATATTTAGGAGGTGATGAGCTGTCTGAGATGGTGATGAACTCTTAGAAGGTCATGTTTAATTGACTTAATGGCATACCATGTTGTTAGATTAAGCTATGTTGTATGCTTAAGTGATATGCACGAATAATATTCGTATGGAATAAATAGGGTTGTTATGATTAAGACAACATGATTTTGAGATTAGGAGAAGCTATCTTACCCGTATACGGGGAGAGATAATGTAAGCTTGGGACATGAAATATTTGAGGATCTTAGAATATTGGATAATCGTTAAGACCTTAGATATGCAAGGCCTTCTTGAGTAAAATATTTTATGTGTGATCTTGGTTAAAGTACATAGTATATATGAAGTATATTAGTTGTGATGATTCCTTGGTTTGAGTATAAACCACTTGTGATTGTTGTTGATGTTGTTTAGCCGATTGGAAATGGTATTACCGATTTTAAGGGGCTGCAAAATCCAGTAGAGGATTTACTCCCAGATGTTGAACACATGAGGTGAACATATCCTTGCAAACTGGTCTAGCAATTATAAGGGGATTGAAAGAAGGAATTTATATTGGAAGGTTTAGTAGTTTATAAGGATCCACACGTTTTATGGTGACTCTTGCTGATTAGAATTCTAGAGGGAACTGCAATAGGACCTTATGAATGTGACTTTGTTTACAAAGGAAGTACAATGTGTTAAGGACTATCAGAGGTGGAATGAGACAAGGAGTAGTGGTAAGTGAGAAACAGAGAACAATGCTAAAAGGGAAGATTATGAAAGGGAGATAAGCCCTCTTCCTCGCGTAAAGGGTGATATTGTGTATTATTAAGTATTATATGTATCAAGGTTAGTAAGCTAAGGTGTGCTATAGATATTAGACTGATAAGGTCCTCGGTTTCGGCTACGTTGTCCAATATGTTACCATTCTACATAACCTTTGGATAACTATAATGTGTTGGGGGTAATTGAGGACGGGAACTATGGAACAGTCGAAGAATGGCTGTATTAAATATGAAAACAATGAATAAGTATGAATGGAATGGGATGATCAAGTATTAAGGCCGAAATGTATATAGTTTGAGACCTATTATGAACATTCGAGGACGAATGTTTCTAAGGAGGGAAGAATGTTACACCCTATAAATCCAGGGCATATTAGTGAGAGAAATGCGTGCCGTGAATTTCAGTACAGATAATGATGCAAAGAACAGACCATGATCTTTGAAACTTCTGCGGAATGGAACGCGGTGCCATTCTCAGATGCTGGTGCCGATGCGAGAGTTTCCAAATCAGATATTTTTGTGAAGGGAAAGACAAGTGAACAAGTGGGGTTGATGGGTCCCCCTCCACCTGTGCTACATACACCATATGATACAAGTGTAGCAAGACTTAATATCACAAATATCTTCATCATCCAAACTCTTTTCTCTCTTCTATTCTCCTACAAGTTTCAAAATGTTTGGGCATTTAGAACTGTTACTAGCTTTGGGAACCTCTGACATAAACAGAAATAGCATAGCCAAGTGAAGATCAAGACTAACTTATTTTCCAAGATTAAGCTCCTGAACCAAGTTCTAAGCCAAGATTAATACTCCAAACAGTGGGTCACGGTTTTGACAAGAAAACTGTCTTGAAACCCTAAGCTTGGAGATGAAATTTTCGGAAGAAAGACAAAAAGTAAGATAGTTACAAGCTTATAGAAGATACATGTGTGTTGTTGTAACTTAAAGAAGTGGAGCAAAGAGAAAACTGTGAGCCGAAACTTGTGGACTATTTTTGGCTAAAAATAAGGTAAGATTTCTTCTTACTCTTGAAGTAATTGAAAATTACATGTTGTTATAGTTAAGGGATGAACTTGTGTTAAGTGAAATGGCGAATAAGAAGTGCATGTGACAGTTTTTGCAAGTTAGCCAATTTATGGACTGTTTTGTTTATATTGGATTAATTGGTTGTAATTCTTATTATTGTCACTAAGTGCATGTTATAAATTGAAGAAAATCTGGTTATTGAAAGTTGAAATGGTTTATATTAAAGTGTTGAGACTTGAATTGGACTTTAAGGAGTTATAAAAATGTCTTTGGTATTGTTTGTGGCCGAGACATGTATGAAACTGTTGGATATTATTGCGTTGTTATAGAAACTGTTTGTGGAGTTATAATGCTGAAAATTTAGTTACCATTATACATGTTTAATATGGTAATGGCTAACGTATGTCCTAAAGGAATAAGGGTATAGAAAGGTGTAGAAAGGCTTCACATTTTACCCTCGTTGTTGTTGGAATATGGATTGTTTTAATGTGGGTTAAGTGGCCGGATTAACATAAGAAGTAGGTGTGTGAATCACCTTGGTTGCTGTTTTGAACTACCCTTAATTGGTACTTGGTTATTGATGTTATTGGCCTTGTTTGAAAGTTGTGGATGTGAGTATATATAGGGGAAGTGTCGCCCAAATTTTTATATGAAAAGAGAACCATTACTTGGTATATGACCTATACTAGTATTCATGAAGTTGATAGACATGTTATTGTTGTTATAGGTTAAAGTACTAATTGGGACGTATTCTACTTATCGTGTTGATATAGCCGATAAGGTATGTGAACTATCTTTTCTTCTTTTGGCATGTTCTACGTGTGAACTATAACTGTGGTATTGCTCCATAGTTTACTCTACTCTTAGAGGTTAAGAAATATTCATGTTATTGATTATATGCTAAAAGCATGTCTAAAGTGTTCCTAAGTCCTTATTAAGGCATATGAGACATATGTTAATAAGAGTTTTAGTAAGCATGAGAGCCGAGTTGACTCTGCTTACTTAAAGGAATTGTTAAGTATTAAGTGTTGAAACTGGTTTAATAAATAAGTATGTTATTAATAGACGTGTTAAAATAAGTCATTGCAGCGTTAAGTGAAAAAGGTATCGACAAGCAAGTATTATATTAAAATGATTAGAATGTCATATGCATAGAAACTAAGATATAACCAATTTATTTTACATTTGCAAGTTCACAGCTGATTAGATAAGATATTTATAAAAAAGATAAATTACTCACGGTCCATATAAGAATTAATTAGTCAAATTCAGATCTGTTATCGCCATTCAGATGTTTCCATAATGTTAGCCAGAGGGGCAAGACGAATTTAGATTATCGAGTTGGTACAGACGACAAGCGGTATGTGAAACTCTTCTTTCTTTCTTTTGGCATGATGTTTATAAAGTGGGTGTACGACGGACGTACATAGTTCTATTGGATATTAATCCATATTGGATACATGATATGATAGTGTCTTTGAGTTTTCCAAAGATGATTTCAAAGTGATAAATGACATGATAGTGCCTTGAGTTTTCTAAATGAAAGTGATTCCATTTATTCCATTGAAGGTCAAAAACGATTTTACCGTGTCCCAGAAAAAGTCAGGCAGCATATGATTTTATTGAGAGTCAAAAGATGATTTAAATTGCACAAGGTTGCTCATGATAGTGATTCGTGCAAGGGTTATTATTCCATCCACCGAGTCCCATAATGGGCCGACAATGTTCACCGAGTCCCTCACTAAGGGGTCGGGCAGTAGATGACTTTACCGCGCCCAGAATGGGCCGGGCAGTATACCTTACATGACTTTACCGCATTCCAAAATGGGTCAGGCAGTATACCTTATATGATTTTATCGCGTTCCAGAAAGGGCCGGGCAGTAGATGACTTTACCGCGCCCTTCACTAGAGGGCCAGACAGTAGATGACTTTACCGCGCCCTTCACTAGAGGTTCGGGCAGTAGATGACTAGGTGGTTACCGCGTCCCAGAAAGGGTCGGGCCGTATATCACCAAGAGTTTACCGCGTCCTTCACTTGAGGGTCGAGCAGTATATGACTATATGTTTACCGCGTCCCAAAAAGGGTCGGGCAGTATATGACCAAGTGTCAGGCAGTATATGTATATGATTCCATGGGCATGTATCCATGATGCGGGTATAGATACCTATGACATATATGATTCCATGGACATGTATCCATGATGCGAGTATAGATACTCCTGACAATATATGACTATATGGACAAACATTCATGATTTGGATATGATTCTCACATTTTTATAAGGCATAGTTGACTCTCCATTGTTACAAGGTACAGTTGGCTTCTATTTTATATGGCACGATTGGATCTGGTATTTGATTTTCATACTTGTCCCTGTCATATTTTGGCCAGTTATGATATTATTTACTGTACTTTATGTTTACATACTTGGTACATTATTGTACTAACCCCCTTCTCCGGGGGGCTGTGTTCCTGCCCGCAGGTATAGGTGCTCAGTTTAGTGATCCTCGAGCTTAGAATCTTTGCTCAACTTTTGAGATAGCTCCATTGTTCCGGGGCTTGTCATTGGTACAGATCTGATGTTATAGACTTGTGTATATTCAGAGGTACGACGGGGCCTTGTCCCGTCATAGTTCATTATCTTACTCTTAGAGGTCTGTAGTCATGTGTGGGTTGGACATGAACAGTTGTAGTTCGTTTTGGAAATATTATGTATATAGTGGCAGCCTTGTCGGCTTGCCTGTTTTTATAAAATGAGTTTTTCATTAGCTTTCGCTGGTCATATGTGATGTGTGGGTAGAAGGGTGCCCAGGTAGGGCACCAGTCGCGGCCCGTCGGTTTGGGGCGTGACAAAAATAGTACATCAGCAGGGTATACCAATACTTCAACAAATATTCATGTGTCCATCATGAGTTGTCATAACTCGTAGCAAGTGAGACATAGTACATCCCCTAAGGATATGATGCAAACCACATGTCGACGTATCACATATCATCGATATCTCAATCTTGATGATCATTAGTCGAGGTAATTTAAGAGCTACGTTATAAAATTAATTCTCACATCATTAATAAACACGTAAACTCTAGGGATGCATTTATAGAATATTATAAATAATCAACTAATAATTCAACAAATGCAAATGTCATAATATTAATCATCATTAATATAAATACGAATGTGTATAAAGTACATTTTGTCCTAATACAGATTTTCTCTAGGACATACATATACTTTCAAATATTTCCTAATAACACTTGTTGATTCATATTATTATCTTGGTATATTATTGGTAATCTAAACATTGTTTTATGTAACATTATCCTCATATTTTCGGCTACCTTATCCAATTCTTTCGTTTGTTCATTGAATCATGTTACTCTTATTCTATGTGTTTTAGATCTTTTCCACCTATGTGATTCTAATACCTCTTTTCTTGCCAGACCCATGTCTGCTCCACTATCTATGAATATTTTATGTTTTATCATTTTATTGGGCTTGTATTCTATATGAGCTTCTACATAGATTGCTACCATCGATTATTGTCTGTTTCTTTTTGTAAGTCCATTTATTCGGAACTTTCTTCGTTGTCTGAATAAATATTTATATAGTTAATATTTCCTAATTATGTATCACTTTCTTCTTCTGTTTGGCTAATATAGAAATCTTCATCACCGTATCATTTATTATCTTGTTCTTTTATTTGTTCTAAGCTCATAATAAATTGTGTTGTATTTATATATTTTACCCTTTTTTTTTTTAATTTTGGGCATTTATTTACATAGTGTCCCTTTTCATTACAATTCCAGCATTTACATTCCTTAGATGGTTCTTTTTCTTCTAAAGGCTTTACATATTTTCTTATCCTAAATTTTCTTTTATTCTTAAACCTTTTCCTAGTTTCGGGTGTATTTCTATATCTCCTAAATCTCTTAAATCTTCTCTTCCTATAGGGTCTATATTATGGTTTATCATATTTCTTATATTTTCTAAAAGGCTTTTTATGATATCTTTTATTTTTACTTTTATGTCTTTTTATACTTTCTTTCTTTTCTTTTATCATCACATTCAAATATTGGTCTTCTTTCTGTGAATCCACATATTTTCTTTAATCCTAATTTTTTTATCTTTTTTAACCTTTTGTTGTATTCTGTATTCTTCACATTTTCTCATTAGATAGGCTCGTAGTACTCTTATCCTTTCTCCTCGTGTGTTTTCTTTTGATTCTAATTGATTATACTCTTTAGATACTTCGGTATTGTATGGTGTTGGTAAATGATCATAATAAAGTTGTTGATATACTAATCCTTCTTGTGGTAAGAATCTAGCTTCATAAAAGAATTTAGTATAACGTATTGTATATTTTGGTAATTTATTAATTTTACAACATTTCATATTATTTAGATACATTATAATTTCTGTTTTTCTTTCAGCGAATACATTTTCTCTGGCTACTAGCCATTTTTCTCCTAAAAATTCTCTCTTTAATAACATATCAAATATCATTAGTATAGCTTTCCAATCTTTCGCATGATGAAATATTTCTCCTTTTAGTTGATACGCTATGGATTCCATCCAAAATGCTACCTCTCCTATTAATATTTTTGATATTAAGTCATAAATGTAATTCAAATCCTCAGTATGTGTAGAGTTCATTAATGCGAAGTACATTCCTAAATTCCAATCATTTATTCTTCTACTAATTTCTTGTTCATCATAAATATTATCTAAGTCTAAGAAATATTCATTCATATTTATTCCTTGTGACATTGATCCTACAAATTCTTTAAATTCTGCTTGATGTCCTACTGGTATATCTTATGTTATATTTGTTCTAATATATCTTGATACATTTTTGGTACTAAAATATTCATTTCATGTTGTTTCCTTACATGGTGATTTCCTGTTAAGGCATATATCATTTTTGTTTCTATGCTTATTACTTTACTACCTGGTGGCATTGTTATTCCATCTAATTTATAGTATAACGTTAAAACTAATTCTTTATGTTCATCTTTTAATGAAATGCTAAAATCTGGTTGTACTGTAAAATTTTAGTTTTTGATATATTAAGTTTTCTTTAATTACTGATATTAAGGCATCTTGTAGGTTTCCTAATATTCTATCGTCTAATATGTATATTTGTATAGGTGTATCTATATTTTTCTGAAAATACGCTTTAATAGTAAATTCTACTCCCCCAAAGTATATATTTCTATATTTCTTTGCTTCTTTGGTTGATAATTTTGATAATTCTCTTTTTATTATTTCATCTGTTATCAAATTTATTCTTGCTCTTCCGTTTACTCTAGTTGTATCTATTATACTTTCATGGTTTTGTACTATGTATCTTACCTCCTTATTTCTCTCAACCCATTTAGTTTTAAATATTTTCTTTATTGATAATTCTTCCTTTTCATTTTGTATTTTTTGATACGAATCTGGTTTAAAACTTAAAGTTTGTGTTGTACCTCCTTCATATTCGTCCATCTGGTAATATGTCTTGTATAGATCTGATGTTATTTCTTTTCCTTTATCCATGAGATAATTCGTCGATTAACTTATATTGTTCTTTTATTACATCATTTAGATCTTCTATATCACGGCTCTTTTCTAATTATTTGTGCTAAATGTTTCTTGGTTGTTTTCATCATTTCTTCATCCTTTTGTCTCGGTTGTTCTTCTTTTATTGCTAATCTATTTCTTAGAGTTCTTATAGTATCTTCTTGTTCATTCATTTGTTTAGATTGTTCTTCTATGTCTTTATCTCTTTCTGCTATTAGGTCTACGCTCATTCTACAACTTATTATATGTTGGTTTATATCTCTGTTATACGTAAGAGTTTTTTCAGCTATATGTTGGAGTTTTCTTAATCTATTTTATTGTGCCATTAATCTTTCTTCATCCATAAGATCTTGAAGTTATAGATAAATCTGTATTTATATCTGTTATAAATTGTTCTTGTAGACGTAATTTTGTTTGTATATTTACCAGTTCTATGTATATTCTAGTTAGTTCTTCGACATCTACAGTTCTTTGTACGTTTCCAAGAGTCGTTTCTAAAGTTAATATTCTAACCTTATACTTCATTACTAATTTAGTCTGTTTACTTCTTTCTATTAATAAGTATCTCATATGTTGACATAACCGTTTTGTTTTATTTAACTTATTTATTTGCTCAAATGACGGGTGTCTTCTCATTTTATAGTTGTGTTGTTGATATATATAAAATTGTTAAAACTTCATCTATTTCATGTTGTTGCATTGATATATTCATATTGATTCTAAGAAGTTTATGATACAAGGGTATTATTTTGTCTAAAGTTTCTTGATCAGCATTATTCGTTCTAATAATGTTGTGTAGTGTTCGAGAAGGTCCTAAATTGTGTTCTACTTCTCTTTCTACTTCAGTTCGTTGTCTTAAATATTGTCTTTTATATTTTGAATGTATCCAATAAGTAGTATTATCATATCTTATATCATCAAAGAAATGATGAATTTTCATTTTTTATTTATCCTAATTGTTTTGTAAATTCTTCTATTTCCTCTTTTATACTTAATATAAATTCCGTCGCATAATATATAGCTGCCTCTGCTTCCACTAAGTGTTGTTTGTACCTTATTTCTCTTCATCTTGATCTACCATTTTTCATTCTTCTTTTGGTGTTAACTCATAAATTATGTCTATTAATCTGTTTATTCTACAGCTACTGAATGCTAATTTTTTCTTTAATATTATATTTTCCCATAGTGAGTTATACAGGCTTCTTATTACGTCAAAAGAAGGTTGTTTTCTCATTCTGTATGCCAATCTTCTGTATCAAATTCATCTAAGTTATTATCTGGGTTACTATATGTGCTATTGTCTGAGTTACTGTCCTCTATGTTGACTGTCTTTGTTTCTGTTATTTTTATATTTATTGTTCGTATTTCTATTGTTCTTATCCTATTTATAGCTCTGATACCAATTTTCGGGCGAATCTTTTCCTCATCTAATAACCCTAAAAATGGAAGGATATAGATGGTAAGGTTAATAGAGTTAGTGATATATCTTATCATTTTTATCAATTTTACTAGGTAGTATGTGAGTATTACAGAAGCGATTATTATGAAACAAAAATTCATTTTTTAATAAAACGCCTATAACCTCTATCAAGCTCTAACATCACAATTACAAGAAACTTTACTCATACAAATCATAATAACAGAAACTTCACTTATTAAAAACATAATTAGAAACATAAAGTTTAGGAACCATACCTCACATCACCTTATCTCTGATCTTGCATAATTTCACACCATCATATTGTTAGGCTTTGATATGCTCCAAAAGAGATGACCTCACCTCCACATAAGCCATAATCCTATCTCGATTCGAAATATCGAGTCTCACAAAGCTATTGGCTAAGGTGTCACGACCCGACCCCGGGCCCGCGACTGGTGTCCTACCTGTGCACCCCTTTCAGGTATACATCAGAGAATAGTAGCGGAACATACACAACTCATAAAAATACTTAGACATTAAACATCAATAGGCTAGCCGATAAGGCCACCTTCCGTACATATACATAATACAAAAACAATAAAACATTACATCTCTGTTCTTACAACCCAATCCACAAATATGACTACAAACCTCTAAGAATAACAACTGTGGCGGAACAGGGCCCTGCCATGCCCCTGAATGTACATAAATCTACAATATCAGGGAAACCGTACCAAAAGATAAGCCTCCGAAGAAATGGAGCTTCTGACACCTGATCAGTGATCCTAAGAATGAGGATCCACCACCTGCTTACCTCTACCTGCGGTATGAACGCAGCCCCCAAGGAAAGGGGTCAGTACACAATATGTACCAAGTATGTAAAACTGGAAAATACTGCAATTTACATCATAAGTCTAAAATAAAGCTGGAGAAATGTATGATAATCAAATTACAGTACACTATGCCTTACTAACAATGAGAGTAACCAAGTATATACTTTACTGCATAAAAATAGGAGGCTCATGATCAAAGTAGGGCCACCCGCCCGTAGTATCATTAAGCAATCCTACTTCTGGGACTATTTCACCCGCATAGGTCCTGTGGACCCGCAATGAGGTCATCCGCCTCACATGGGTCTATTTCACCCGCATAGGACTATTTCACCCGCATGGGCCCGGTGGGCCCGCAATGAGTACAAACGTCGCACTCGCATCATGGGTAGCAATTCCATGAAATACGTAGTAAACTGGGGGTTTACCCCGTATAAATAACATACCCTAGCACAACCGACTATCATACGTAACATAAGCACTACCGGCTTATCATACATAACATAAGCAAGTTAAGAAATTTCCTAACTTCTTATTAGCTTTGTTCATATATGATGCGCGATTTTTGCACACACTAACGCAAGTGCATGTGTCGTGACAAGTAATATAATCTAGAAGACCGAGTTATCGTCCTCAGGGATTAGTGTCCAATTCTCAAATTCTATTCTATGGTATCTATTTGGTAACCGATGATTGATGAATTGTTTATAACTATAATTATGAATGCTAACTAAATTACTTTGTTTTACTTCAGATATGGTGGAAATCGGGCTTCCAAATCTCCTCAACTATTCGCTCATCTTACTTGTTAATGCAATTAATTATGATTCTTCTTTTATTTTGAGATAGAAGGTTAACTAAGCCGTTTTATACTCCTGTTAAGGTAATATAAACACTCAACCCCAATATAGAACCCTTCTACCTTTCGATGATAAGATTGACTATAAAGGAGGATTAAGAGCAATAACTTATTAAACTACACAGGTATCGGGGTACTTTCGTCCACGATTTAACCTATGTTTATTCAACTATAGCATATTCACAATCTCCCCTTTCGGCTTTCGATTAAAAATCATATAGATTATGATAATTAGTGATCAATTAATTACCAAACATTTAAGACAAATATTGAATAAATCTCAACAATGATAAGAAGAAACCAAAACATGCATTAACTCATAAGAATGAGTTTCAAGTGATTTGATATGGAAAACCCTAAATTAAGTTAGTTCCTAGCCATAGACATGCCAAGAACTAAACTAATATTCAACATAAACTACAAAGAAATAAAACAAAGAATAAAGAAATTACACAAAAGTAGTCTTCAATCTTGATCTCCAAGGTTGTGATGAATTGACAAGGGTTTGGAACCATTAATTCTGACCTAAAAACTCCTTTTTATAGCCTCCAAGTCGTTCTCCCAGTTTTCCTTCTAGGCCTTGGCCCATTCCCATTCGAATTTGATTCCCGCCTGGCTCGCAGAATCAGCAGCGTGGCTAAAACTCCTGCAGCTTCATGTATTTTGGCGCCGCGGGCCTGATGTCGCTGGTTGGAGGCGCACGCTCGCTTTCTTGCCCTGCTCGCCAACTTTCTCGCTTTTTGAGCTCGAATCTCGTTCGCCTCTTTTTGCTCCTTTTCGCCAATGAGCCACTTTAAACCATTATGACTCAAAAGAAAGAAAATATATCCTAAGACGACACGTATTTGTACAAAAATGGCCAAAAGACTAACTAAAAATGACTCAAAAGGTGTATATAAAATACACCGATCAAACACCCTCAAACTTAACATTTGCTCGCCCTCGAGCAAAGATAAAAAATATAAACAAAGACACGAAAGAAAGGAAAATAAAATGACTCAAAGACACTGATCATTTTGCTGCATAATTGTCACTTAGAAAAGCATGAAGGTTAGTAGGATAATATGTAGGAACATATAGCATGGATTTTTAGCATTCTAAACACATCAAGTTAGATATTTCGCAAATTCAATTTAATCATGCTCAATGGAAGTAAGAATACCTAACTATGCATGTCAATTTCAAAATCATATGGCATGTTTACTTGCTATTCTCCACTAATCATGGATACACATGTAAGAGATATTCAGGGCTTTTCAGGGTTGTAATGTAGTCTTAGGCATGGGTAGGTAAAAATAGGCATTTAGGCTCAATTTATGTACCATAAGCTCTTTTGCTTTAAATTCTCCCCTTTTCTTTTGATTTTCTTTTTCACTTCATACCTATTTTTCCCTTCTTTTGTTTTGAGAGAATGAAGTGTATGACGAATAACAGGCACCCCCAAACTTAGGCTTTTGCCTATTTATTACTTTTTTCATTGGGGTGCATCAAAATTGTTCACTTTTTTTGTCTCTTTTTTAACACTTTATATTCCAATCACTTCAATTTTTCACTTATGGCACAAGTGTGGATCATAGGGTGTCAAAGAAAAGTCTTATTTTTAGGCTCAAAAGGGCTGACTAGGGATATAATTTGAATGTCAGGGATAGACAAAAATGGTAAGAAAGTACTAACAAAGAAATGCATGAGTCATCTCCCTAACATGCATATCCTAATTATTTCGCCTCAAATAGCAAGCAATAATACACATAGGTTTAATCATAAACAATGCACAAGTCAAGCAAGATACCCTAAATAATCTGATTTCATGAATTTTTGGCATATCTAACCTAAGTGTTTAGATGGTTGCTTCTAATTCCATTACATTATTCAACCTTACTTCACTAGACGATTCCAGTAACTACAGCATGCATGATCTTAAAAAAAAAATATGACTCAAAAATACTCAAATATACACAAAACAAATCAAAAAGACTCAAAAACAATAAGACACCCCCCCAAACTTAAATCACACATTGTCCCCAATGTGTGCAGGACTAAAAAAAAACGAGAACAGGACAACTTACAAACTTGGTTTAAAGTGGTAGAGGTGGCTAATGCATGGCAGATAACGTCAGGAATCCCGTCAGAGTGGAAGTGTTTGGGATTTTTGATTTGGAGAAAGGAAAATCGGATTAAGGCTACTTTAAAATTCAGATTTTTCGTCGCGGCGCCGTGGCCCTGCAACTGGCGCCGCGGCGCCTAAACTTCTGCGACCCTCTGAACTTCTGGCGCTGTGGCGCTCTGATTTGGCGCCGTGGCGCCCAATTTCCTGCGATCTTCTGAACTTTTGGCGCCGCGGCCCTCTGCTGGGCGTCGTGGCGCTGATCCGTTTTTTTTTTCTTTTGATTTCTCCGATTTCGTCCTCCAAATTTTTGGCCATGTACCTATCATCACAACATGCAAACAATACCTTCCGTGAGACTGTTCTAAGTAAAAACTAAATTGCATTAAATGAAATAAAATAAAATAACCTTGGGTTGCCTCCCAAGTAGCGCTGTCTTTAACGTATTTTAGCCGAACGCAAGTTCCTTATCATGTTAGAGTGAGATGGGTTACTAGGCTCATATATTCTGTTTCATTGATTACATAGGGTTTCAATCTCTGTCTGTTTACCTTGAAGGGGGCTCCCTCTCTCCCTTTTACTTCAACTGCACCATAGGGGAATGCTCTTACCACAATGTATGGTCCTGACCAATGCGATTTGAGCTTGCCTGGAAACAGCCTTAACCTTGAGTTGAATATAAGTACTTGTTGTCCTGCTTGGAAGTCTTTCGGGATCAACATCTTATCATTCCATACTTTAGTTCGTTCCTTGTAGATCTTTGCATTCTCATAGGCGTTGTGTCTGAATTCATCCAACTCGCTCAGCTGTAGCAGCCTCTTCTGCCCTGCTGCCTTGGCATCCATGTTCAGCTTCCTCATTGCCCAATAAGTTCTGTGTTCCAACTCTACTGGCAAATGACATGCTTTACCAAAAACTAACTTATATGGTGACATTCCACTTGGGGTTTTGAATGTTGTTCTGTATGCCCACAGTGCGTCATCCAGTTTGATAGACCAATCTTTCCTTGAGCCATCCACCGTCTTTTCCAATATGCTCTTCACTTTCCTGTTTGACACTTCTGCTTGCCCATTCGCTTGAGGGTGATAGGGAAGTATGGTGTGGTGGTAGACTCCATATCGGGAAAGCAATATATTAAGCTGCCTGTTGCAAAAGTGACTTCCTTCATCACTGATGATGGCCCTAGGAGTACCAAACCTTGTGAATATATTCTTTTAGAGGAATCTTTGAACAGTCTTACTGTCATTTTCTTTAGTAGCTACCGCTTCTACCCATTTGGACACATAATCCAACGCTGGAAGAATGTATCGATTTCCAAGGGCGGCGAATGGACCCATGAAGTCGATCCCCCACACATCAAATAGTTCCACCTCCAAGATCCCATGCGAAGGCATTTCATTTGTCTTGATATGTTCCCTGTTCTTTGACAACGATCACACTTCTTCACAAAGGCGTGGGCATCCTTAAAAAGGGTTGGCCAATAGAACCCGCTTTGCAATACCTTTGTCGATGTTCTTGATGCCCCAAAGTGTCCACCACATTGTAGGGTGTGACAGTGAGTGAGAATCTGGTGCATCTCCTCCTCTGGTATACATCGTCTGATGACTTAGTCGTGTGATGTTTGTATAACATCGGCTCCTCCCAATAGTAGTGTTTTACTTCGGAGTAAAACCTCTTCACTTGTTGTCTTGTCAATCCTAGGGGTATTACCTTAGCTGTAAGAAAGTAACAAAATCAGCGTACCAAGGTAACTTAAAAACCGCACTTACTTGAAACAATTGCTCATCTGGGAAGTGATCATTTATCTGCACATCCTTGGTGTTCTAGCTCTCTGTGTTCTCAAGTCTCGACAAGTGGTCTGCAACTGAGTTCTCTGTCCCCTTCTTGTCACGAATCTCCATGTCGAATTCTTGTAATAGCAGGACCCATCGGATGAGGCGAGGTTTTGCATCCTTCTTTGTCATCAAATACTTTATGGCAGAGTGGTCAGTGTATACTATCACCTTATTCCCAATCAAGTATGGCCTGAATTTCTCGAATGCATATACTATTGCTAGCAATTCTTTCTCAGAGTCGCGTAATTTAATCAAGGCATTCAAAGTTTTACTAACATAGTAAATGGATCTGAATATCTTATCGACCCTCTGCCCAAGCACTTCCCCCACTGCATAATCACTTGCATCATACATTAGTTCAAATGGGAGCTCCCAGTTTGGTGCAATGACTATGGGTGTTGAGATAAGCTTCTCCTTGAGTGTCTGAAAAGCGGTCATGCATTCCTTATTGAATTCAAAAGCAACCCCCGTCATTAGCAAGGTGGAAAGAGGCTTTGAAACTTTTGAGAAATCCTTGATGAATCTTCTATAAAAACCGGCATGCCCAAGGAAACTTCTGACCCCTTTTGTTGATACTGGAGGTGGTAGATTTTCGATTACTGAAATCTTTGCTTTGTCCACCTCAATACCTTGGTTGGATATTTTGTGTCCCAGGACAATCCCCTCTTTTACCATGAAGTGACACTTCTCCCAGTTCAGCACAAGGTTGGACTCTTCACATCGTTTTAACACTGCTTCCAAGTGCCTCAAACACTCGTCGAACGAGGCCCCAAAGACCGAGAAATCATCCATGAAAATCTCTATAGTCCTTTCCACCATGTCCGAGAAAATTGCCATCATACACCTCTGAAAGGTCGCAGGTGCATTGCAAAGCCCAAATGGCATCCTTCTGAATGCAAATGTACCAAAAGGGCAGGTGAATGTTGTCTTTTCCTGATCTTCTGGTGCTATCGCAATCTGATGATACCCTGAGTAACCATCCAAAAAGCAGTAGTAGTTGTGCCCCGCAAGTCTATCCAACATCTGATCTAGAAATGGCAACGGGAAGTGGTCTTTTCTGGTCGCCTTGTTCAACTTGCGATAGTCAATGCAGATTCTCCACCCAGTAACTGTTCTAGATGGAATGAGCTCGTTCCTTTTGTTGGTCACTACTGTCATACCACCCTTGTTGGGCACCACTTGTACTAGACTTACCCATGCACTGTCAGATATAGGATAAATTACTCCAGCATCGAGCCATTTCATGATTTCTTTTCTGACTACCTCTTTCATGTTTGGGTTTAGTCTCTTCTGTGCCTCAATGGAGGGTCTACTCTCCTCATCCGCACGATCTTATGCACATCGCTGATGTGACTTATCCCCTTTATGTCTGCTAATGTCCACCCAATGGCACGCTTGTGAGCCCTCAGTACTCTCAGCAGCTTCTCAATCTCTACTGTGGATAGATGACATGAGATGATCACTGGTAAGGATTGATCTTCACCTAGATATTGGTACTGTAAATGATCGGGTAGAATTTTTAACTCTAACTCTGGAGCCTTTTCTGTGGATGGTACTGATCTCTCTGGCATCTGCCCAAGCTCTTCATATCTCTTCTTATCACACTTCTCATAAGAATTCATCCAATTTGCATACTCCATCAGCTTTGGGTCGTTTCCACTACTATCGTCCCATCGGGTCAGTACTTCTTCAAGCGTATCAGCATTTCTGAACCCTTTTTCTGACACTGCATCTTCGATTATGTCAATGGCGAAGCAGTTGTCACTTGCATCTGGGAAGGTTGCTGCCCGAAAAACATTGAAAATCACATCTTCTTCTTTCACCAAGTTTCGCTTCCTTTGAACATCGATGAGCACGTCACGTGGCTAGGAAGGGTCTGCCAAGTATGATGGGGATTATATCGTTATCTCTTATGTCTAAGATGATGAAATCAGCGGGAAAGCTGAACTTGTCCACATTTACCAACACATCCTCGATGACTCCTCTAGGATGGACTATGGAGCGGTCAGCTAACTGCAAAGTGATGTTTGTAGGTTTGACTTCTCCCATTCCATGTTTGCAAAACACTAGGTAGGGCATCAAATTTATGCCTGCCCCCAGATCGTACAACGCCTTCTGACACTCAAACTTTCCAATAGTGCATGAGATGGTGAAGCTCCCAGGATCTTTTAATTTCTGAGGTAGCTTTCTCTGTAGGATGGCACTGCATTCTTCAGTCAACACCACTATTTCGTAGTCCTCTATCCTCCTCTTTTTGCTAAGAATATCCTTCATGAACTTTACATAACTTGGCATCTGCTCTAGTGCCTCAGCAAACGGGATATTGAGGTGCAATTGTTTGAGAATTTCCAAAAATTTAGAGAACTGTTTGTCAAGAGCACTTGTTTTTAGCCTCTGGTACAGATCTTCACCTGGGGTGCGTTCACAACAGCTTCCAACCTCATTTCACCTTCCGGGCTCTGGGCGCCACGACCCTGAGTTTCGGCGCCGTGGCGCCTAAAGCTTTGATCGTCCTGAATCGTTGGCGTCGTGGCGCCCTTTCGATGCCGCATGGCGGCGCAACTTCTGCGAATTTTCTGGGTCCTTCCTTTCTGGACCTGGGGGTGGTGAGTTTGCTTCCACCGGTTCGGCATTTTTCAGGTCAATCGCCTGACATTGCTCTTTTATATTCCATCCAATATGTTCAGAGTGCTTCCCTTGTATTCTGCTGCTTAGCATGCCCGCGAGTTGTCTATTTGCGTTTCCAAATTCTTCGCGACACTGCCGTTTAGATCCATGAATCGAGTTTGGTGCCTAGTTAACTCGAGTATGGCCGCTCGTAGCCCATCCTCGCTCTTCCCGTGGGCACGAGAATTACCTTGTTGATAGTAGTAATCCATGTTTTCAGGATCCCTGAGATGAATCAAAACCAACAAACGGATCACGGCGCACGGTTTCACGTATAAAAGAGAAAAATATAGTAATAAAAAAAAAAACAAAAAAAAACAAAAATAAAAACCAAATTAGAAATTAAGAATAGATAAAATGATATTGAACTACGCCAATCCCCAGCAACGACGCCAAAAACTTTATGCGCGATTTATGCACACACTAACGCAAGTGCACGTGTCGTGACAAGTAATATAGTCTAGAAGACCGAGTTATCGTCCTCAGGGATTAGTGTCCAATTCTCAAATTCTATTCTATGGTATCTATTTGGTAACCGATGATTGATGAATTGTTTATAACTATAATTATGAATGCTAACTAAATTACTTTGTTTTACTTCAGATATGGTGGAAATAAGGCTTCCAAATCTCCTCAACTATTCGCTCATCTTACTTGTTAATGCAATTAATTATGGTTCTTCTTCTATTTTGAGATAGCAGGTTAACTAAGCCGTTTTATACTCATGTTAAGGTAATATAAACACTCAACCCCAATATAGAACCCTTCTACCTTTCGGTGATAAGATTGACTATAAAGGAGGATTAAGAGCAATAACCTATTAAACTACACAAGTATCGGGGTACTTTCGTCCACGATTTAACCTATGTTTATTCAACTATAGCATATTCACAATCTCCCCTTTCGGCTTTCGATTAGAAATCATATAGATTATGATAATTAGTGATCAATTAATTACCAAACATTCAAGACAAATATTGAATAAATCTCAACAATGATAAGAAGAAACCAAAACATGCATTAATTCATAAGAATGAGTTTCAAGTGATTTGATACGGAAAGCCCTAAACTAAGTTAGTTCCTATCCATAGACATGCCAAGAACTAAACTAATATCCAATATAAACTACAAAGAAATAAAACAAAGAATAAAGAAATTACACAAAAGTAGTCTCCAATCTTGATCTCCAAGGTTGTGATGAATTGACAAGGGTTTGGAACCATTAATTCTGACCTAAAAACTCCTTTTTATAGCCTCCAAGTCGTTCTCCCAGTTTTCCTTCTAGGCCTTGGCCCATTCCCATTCGAATTTGACAGAATTCCCGGCTTGGCGCGCGCCCTTCAGAACTAAGCGGCCGCGCTGAAACTCCCTGCAGTCAGATTTTTGGCGCGGCCGCCCGCTTTCTTGCACATTTCGCCAACTTTCTAGCTTTTTGAGCTACCTGAACCTCTGTTTACGCCTCTTTTTGCTCCTTTTCGCCAATGAGCCACTTTAAACCATTATGACTCAAAAGAAAGAAAATGTATCCTAAGACGACACGTATTTGTACAAAAATGGGCAAAAGACTAACTAAAAATGACTCAAAAGGAGTATATAAAATACACCGATCAATATACACTCTCATTTTAGTTTACTTAAGGCACTAACATGTCATTATAAAAATCCGGGAATTTAACCCAAAGTACTACGTACTTCTACTCTTTTAAAATGACTCTTTTTCATATAAAACTTTCAAGATACTAATAACCGTAGTATCAAGTCATATCTACTTTTCAAGACAAGTCACAATACCTTTTAGAAATACATTTATAGGCTTCTAAATCAAGTGACTTCTTTCCTTTAAAACCTTAAGCAATTGATGCCTTCAAATCAATTTGCCTTTCATTATTTCAAGTCATTTATCATTATTTACATTACTAGAGTAAACCACTCTTTCATCTTTCCATAAAGCTATTATAACCAACTTTCCATAAAGTCGTTATAATAACTTTATACTTTAGGCAATTACATTCTTATTTATATCCAAGAGACTTATACTTTTAAAACGAAACAAGTATCATATACTTTCAAAATACTTCAAGTCCCTTAACTTTTAGAAACTAAGACATCCTTAATCTTTTTAAACAAGTGAGTTAATTTCCTAACTCAACCAACTTGGACATTCTTAAGACAAGTCAAGGATATCAGATGAAACTAGATTCGTCAAAATCTCGTACGTCTATCGTACTATATATTTACAACTACTCATGCTCAAGAGATAAGAAAGTTCCACATACCTCTTCGGTTCAATCCACTTGCTAAGTCCAATATGTCGTACGTAGTATGTCAACCTATAATGACCATAATACGTCTATTAACTTCTTACTTCAAACGTAGAATATTCTAAGTGCAAAGTCACTAAATTCTACGGAATATCGTACAGCACTTCCTTTGTTTCTACATACTTTTCCACCTTTTTCAAGGCCCGAATTCAATAACCAAACATGCCACATTTAAGGCTCAACAAAGTAGTTAACAATAGGGGATTACACGCCTAACAAGACATGTAAAATTCCGCCCCACAATTGATGTCAAACTAGTCCAAAAAGGCAATGCCATTCTCGGCCAATAGGTGTAACAACATATCATCCTTTCTAATTCCTTTTCAATTCAAGTTGTTTAGTATAACATGTTATAAGGCCGCAATCGATTATAACAACTATAATCTTCAAGTAGATAACATGCGACGATTCTAATTATCGACCAAATTGTATTTCAATTTCAAATGGCTAACAATGTCATTTCGGATTTAGGCTTCCAATATCCATAACACTTATCAATCTTTAATACATATACTTCATGCTAGTTAAAAATGTAAGGCTACAACAATATGTAATCTTATAACCCTTAAGAGAACAAGATTGTTACCTTGACGAGCCTTAATCCAACTTCAAGATCCGAAGTCGCTCCCTAGCAACTTAGAGCCTCTCCTTGACACTCCAATCCTCCACTTGAAGCCCTTAGAATATCACAAACAACTTTCCTTCAATTTCCAAACCAAACCTATGAAAGCGACTTAGGTTTTCACCTTGCGACTAATACAAAAACGACACTTTATCGGGATCTTTCTATTGATATACCCTTACAAAACCCTTAGGAACCTTGGTTTAAAGTGTGGAGATTATTGAACAACAAACGGAAATTTTTCTTGTCTCCTTGAACCCTAACCCGAGAGCAACATTAAGAGACTTCAAAGTTTCTTGAAATTTTTCTAAGTATGGGAACTAGTCTTGCTAGTAGTAAGCTTATATAACCATATGGAGGTTCAAGATTAGAACAATTGGGTGGTTTGGATGCATTTTCTTAAAAGATCAAGCCAAGTGGCCCTTGGACTTAGTCAACATTATCAAGCTCTAAGCCTAGCAAGACTTGTTCATCTTTATTATGGTCAAATGACCATTTAACCCATGGTCCATTCGACCATGACCAAATAAGGGGTGACACGTGTCGCCCTCCCATTCGTCGCAATATTTCATTTTCCGACAATTCCATAATTCCGATAAATTTTTACTAGTCTCAAATCTTAATATTTTTGAGTTCTTACGTACGTTCTTATAAACATGTCCTGGAATTACGGGGTGTAACATTCTTCCCCCCTTAGAAACATTCGTCCCCGAATGTTCTTTCGGAGTCAAACTTATAGATAGCGACATATTCTCCTTTTACAACCCCTACATACCAATAATGCCACACGTGGCCACATAATAACACTTAAGCGAAATACTTAAATTAAAACTTGACGAGTAAGGGAAATGAATTACCTGAAGGTGTAGAGAATAAGTGAGGATACTTCCTCAACATGTCCTCCTCCGCTTCCCAAGTCATCTCCTCCCTATTATCATTCCGCCACAAGACTTTGACGGAAGTCACATCCTTGGTCGCGATCGCGACACAGCGATCGAGTATCGCTATGGGACTCTCCTCATATGATAAACCCTCTGTCACCTGGACCTCGCTAGCTGGGAAAACTCTCGATGGATCTCCGATACACTTCCGTAACATAGAAACATGGAAGACCGGATGTACCGCCTCTAAATCTGATGGCAGATCCAACTCATAGGCAACCTTTTCTACTCTACGGATGATCTGGTAAGGCCCAATGTACCTTGGGCTAAGTTTTCCCTTCTTTCCGAACCTCATCACACCCTTCATGGGTGATACCTTCAAGAAGACCCACTCGTCTACCTGAAACTCCAAATGTCGACGCCGATTATCCGCATAAGACTTTTGCCGACTCTGAGCTGATAACAGTCTCTCCTAGATAAGTTTCACCTTATCCACAGCCTGCTGAATCAAGTCTGGGCCAATCAACTGAACCTCTCCCACGTCGAACAAACCAATCAGTGACCTACACTTCCGCCCATACAAAGCCTCATATGGCGCCATCTGAATGCTAGAATGGTAGTTGTTGTTATAAGCAAACTCTACAAGAGGTAAATGATCCTCCCAGCTACCCCTGAAATAAATAACACAGGCCCGCAACATATCCTCAAGTGTCTGGATAGTATGCTCGCCGCCCGGCTCGAGGATGAAACGCGATCGAGACTCACGTGTCCCTAACCCTTCGGAAAGACCTCCGAAGTTAGCCGAAAACGGGCTCCTCATGCGATATAATCGATAGAGACTCTGTGCAGTCTCACAATCTCCCTGATATACAATCTGGCATAATCCTCAGCCGAAAATGTAGTCCTGACTGGAAGAAAGTGGGCTGATTTCGTCAGCCTGTCTACAATAACCCAGATAGAATCACACTTCCTCTGAGTACGAGGTAACCCTGTAACAAAATCCATGTTGATCACCTCCCACTTCCATGTCGGAATATCAATCGCCTGCAATAGCCCACCGGGCTTCTGGTGCTCAACCTTGACCTGCTGACAATTAGAACACTGAGCAACAAAACCTGCCACGTCCCTCTTCAGGTTATCCCACCAATACATACATCTGAGGTCATGGTACATCTTAGTCGACCCCGGATGAATGAGTAACGAGCACTGTATGCCTCAAGACCACGACGGTCTCGCAACATCGGGAACACACAATCTGCCCTCGAATCTTATTACCCCATCAGGCGCTACCTCAAATAGACTTTTCTCCTCTCGAAGAGCCGTATCCCGATACCGTATCATAACTGGGTCCTCATACTGTCGCCTCTTAACCTCATCAACGATGAAAGACTCGGCAATCTCACGAACCCGTACCCCACTATCATCGGTATCGACCAATCGAACCCCAAGGCTCGCTAGCTGATGGATCTGACGGACCATGTCCTATCTACCTGTCTGCACCTCTTACAGACTCCCCATCGATCTACGACTCAAAGCATCTGCAACCACGTTGGCTTTTCTCGGATGGTATAGGATATCAACATCATAATCCTTCAACAACTCTAACCACCGTCTCTGCCGCAGTTCAGCCTCCTGCTCAAGATGTATCGAACCTCTTGTGTTCTGTATAAATATCCACATGAACCCCGTATAAATAATGTCTCCAAATCTTCAAGGCATGAATAACTGCGACCAACTCTAAGTCGTGAGTAAGGTAATTCCTATCATGCTTCTGTAGCTGCCGGGAAGCATAGGCTATCACCTTGTTGTGCTGCATTAATACGCATCCTAGCCCGATACCCGAGGTATCACAATAGATCACGTAGCCCTCTAACCCCTCGGGAAGAGTAAGAACGGGAGTCGTCGTCAACTTTTCCTTCAGTAACTGGAAGCCCTTCTCACAAGCTTCTGTCCACTAGAACTTAGCCGCTCGAGTCGGCCTGATCAATCGGCCGATATCAAGCAACCGCTCCACAAACTCTACGATAATAACTCGCCAAATTTCTAAGAAATCGCGCACTCCGTCGGAGTAGTAAGTCTCGGCCAAGACTTGACCGCCTCAATCTTTGTCGACAACTGAACACCGACCCCATAATGTGCTCTAAGAATGCCACCGAGGCCAACCAAAACTCACACTTGGAGAACTTGGCGAACAATCGCCGGCCCGGAGGACTCAATACCGCCTCAAGTGATCTGCATGCTCTCGTCTTGCGAATAAAACCAGGATGTCATCAATGAATATTATAACAACGATTCAAAATGGCTTGAACACCGGTTCATCAAATCCATAAATACCGCTGAGCGCTGGTCAAACCGAAAGACATCACCAACTCATAGTGCCCATATCGGGTCTGAATGCGATCTTTGGTATATCGCCTCTCTAACTCGCAGACTGATGATAACTGCACCGCAGTCTATCTTGAGAAACACCTCGCACTCGCAATCGTCAAACAAATCATCAATCCTGGGGAGGGGTATCTGTTCTTGATAGTTACCTTATTCAGCTGCCTGTAATCAACACACATACGCAGCATCCCATCCTTCTTCTTTACAAACAAAATCGGCGCTCCCCACGGAGAAACACTAGGCCTGATAAAACCTTTTTCCAACAAAACTTTCAGCTGGTCCTTCAACTCCCTCAACTCAGCAGGTGTCATCCTGTACGGCGGAATAGATATAGGCCGAGAATTTAACCCAAAGTACTACGTACTTCTACTCTTTTAAAATGACTCTTTTTCATATAAAACTTCCAAGATACTAATAACCGTAGTATCAAGTCATATCTACTTTTCAAGACAAGTCACAATACCTTTTAGAAATACATTTATAGGCTTCTAAATCAAGTGACTTCTTTCCTTTAAAACCTTAAGCAATTGATGCCTTCAAATCAATTTGCCTTTCATTATTTCAAGTCATTTATCATTATTTACATTACTAGAGTAAACCACTCTTTCATCTTTCCATAAAGCTATTATAACCAACTTTCCATAAAGTCGTTATACTAACTTTATACTTTAGGCAATTACATTCTTATTTATATCCAAGAGACTTATACTTTTAAAACGAAACAAGTATCATATACTTTCAAAATACTTCAAGTCCCTTAACTTTTAGAAACTAAGACATCCTTAATCTTTTTAAACAAGTGAGTTAATTTCCTAACTCAACCAACTTGGACATTCTTAAGACAAGGCAAGGATATCAAATGAAACTAGATTCGTCAAAATCTCGTACGTCTATCGTACTATATATTTACAACTACTCATGCTCAAGAGATAAGAAAGTTCCACATACCTCTTCGGTTCAATCCACTTGCTAAGTCCAATATGCCGTACGTAGTATGTCAACCTATAATGACCATAATACGTCTATTAACTTCTTACTTCAAACGTAGAATATTCTAAGTGCAAAGTCACTAAATTCTACGGAAAATCGGACAGCACTTCCTTTATTTCTACATACTTTTCCACCTTTTTTAAGGCCCGAATTCAATAACCAAACATGCCACATTTAAGGCTCAAAAAAGTAGTTAACAATAGGGGATTACACGTCTAACAAGACGTGTAAAATTCCGCCCCACAATTGATGTCAAACTAGTCCAAAAAGGCAATGTCATTCTCGGCCAATAGGTGTAACAACATATCATCCTTTCCAATCCTTTTCAATTCAAGTTGTTTAGTATAACATGTTATAAGGCCGCAATCGATTATAACAACTATAATCTTCAAGTAGATAACATGCGGCGATTCTAATTATCGACCAAATTGTATTTCAATTTCAAATGGCTAACAATGTCATTTCAGATTTAGGCTTCCAATATCCATAACACTTATCAATCTTTAATACATATACTTCATGCTAGTTAAAAATGTAAGGCTACAACAATATGTAATCTTATAACCCTTAAGAGAACAAGATTGTTACCTTTACGAGCCTTAATCCAACTTCAAGATCCGAAGTCGCTCCCTAGCAACTTAGAGCCTCTCCTTGACACTCCAATCCTCCATTTGAAGCCCTTAGAAGATCACAAACAACTTTCCTTCAATTTCCAAACCAAACCTATGAAAGCGACTTAGGTTTTCACCTTGCAACTAATACAAAAACGACACTTTATCGGGATCTTTCTATTGAGATACCCTTACAAAACCCTTAGGAACCTTGGTTTAAAGTGTGGAGATTATTGAACAACAAACGAAAATTTTTCTTGTCTCCTTGAACCCTAACCCGAGAGCAACATTAAGAGACTTCAAAGTTTCTTGAAATTTTTCTAAGTATGGGAACTAGTCTTGCTAGTAGTAAGCTTATATAACCATATGGAGGTTCAAGATTAGAACAATTGGGTGGCTTGGATGCATTTTCTTAAAAGATCAAGCCAAGTGGCCCTTGTACTTAGTCAACATTAACAAGCTCTAAGCCTAGCAAGACTTGTTCATCTTTATTATGGTCAAATGACCATTTAACCCATGGTCCATTCGACCATGACCAAATAAGGGGTGACACGTGTCGCCCTCCCATTCATCGCAATATTTCGTTTTCCGACAATTCCATAATTCCGATAAATTTTTACTAGTCTCAAATCTTAACATTTTTTAGTTCTTACGTACGTTCTTATAAACATGTCCTGGAATTACGGGGTGTAACATAAGGACTGAACCTCCAATGCCAAATGATGCTCGATAACAATCAGACGAGGCAAACTTTCCATACTTACTACCTTTTGGCTCAAGGCATCTGCTACTACATTGGCCTTGCTTGGATGGTACAAAATAGTTATATCATAATCCTTGAGTAACTCCATCCACCAGTGTTGTGTAGAACTCAAATCCCACTAACTAAACACATATTGAAAGTTGTGCTGATTAGTGTACACCTCACAATTAACTCCATAAAGGTAGTGCCTCCAATTCATCAATGCAAATACTACCACCACGAACTCCAAGTCATGAATGGGGTAATTCTTCTCATGCACTTTCAACTGCCTCAATGCATAAGCTATCACTTTATCCTCCTACATCAACACACAACCTAAGCCAATCCTCGAAGCATCACAATAAATAGTGAAGTCTTTTCCCTTCACAGGTAGGGCTAAAATCATGGCTAAAGTCGAAAATGATTTGAGCTTTTGGAAGCTCTTCTCACACTCATCAGACCATTGAAAAGACACCTCTTTATGAGTCAACCGATTCAAATTAGAAGCAATAGATGGGAAATCCTTGACAAATCGACGGTAATAACTCGCGACAACCACAGAGCTCTAAATCTCTATCACCGAAGTAGGCGTAGGCCAGTCCCTGACTGGCTCTATCTTCTTCGAATCTACTATGATCCCTTCATTCGACACCACGTGTACCAGACATGCTACTGAACTAAGCCAAAACTTATATTTTAAAAGCTTAGCATACAACTCTTTCTCTATAAACAAACAAAGAACCACTCTCAAATGTTTCTCGTGGTCCTACTTACTCTTCGAATAGACAAGAATATCATCAATGCAGACGATCATAAACTAATCCAAATAAGGCTTGGATATCCCATTCATCAAATCCATGAACGTTGTAGGGCATTAGTGTTACACCCCGGAAATTCCAGGACATGTTTATAAGAACGTACGTAAGAACTCAAAAATGTTAAGGTTTGAGACGAGTAAAAAAATTTATCGGAATTATGAAATTGTCGGAAAACGGATTATTGTGACGAATGGGAGGGCGACACGTGTCACCCCCCCTTGTTGTTGCCTTGGACGAAAATGTCATGGACATAATGGTCATTGACCATAGTCTTGGATGACTAAGGCTTGCAAGTAGTGAGCTTGAGATTCTTGACTAAGTCAAAGGACCCACAAGGCTTGATATTTAATAAGAGCTCATCCAAACCACCCATTTGGTTGCATCTTGACCCTCCATTGCACTATATTATACTACTAGTAGCAAGACTAATGCCAACAATTAGAAAATTTTCAAGAAAAATTGAAGAGCAAGAGCTAGTGCTCTCGGGTTCACTCCACAAGAGAAAGAAATTTTTTTGTTTCTTGTCCATTAAGCTCCACACTTTAAACCAAGGTTCTTGAGTGTATTGTAAGCATATATCAATAGAAAAATTTCGGAAAAAGATAGTTTTCGGGTTAGTCGCAAAGCGAAAACCTAGTTATCTTTCTAGGTTTGTTTGAAAGTTCGAAGGAAATTTGTTGGTGTTGTTCTAAGGGTCTCAAGTAGCGGATTGAAGCGTCTTGAAGAGGCTCTAAGTTGCTAAGGAGCGACTTCGGATTTGGAGTTGAATTAAGATTCGTTGAGGTATAATCTTGTCTCTTAAAAGTGTTACAAGATTATTTATATTGTTGTTAGCTTTACATGTTGCTAGCATGAAGTATATGTGTTGAAGTTTATAAGTATTATGGATTGCTTGTAGCCTTAGAATCCGAAATGTAATGTAAGCCATGTGAAGTTGGATTAAAAATTGGTCGTTATTAGAATCGTCGCATGTTAATTACTTGGAGATTATAGTAGTTATAATCGATTGCGACTTGATATCATGTTAGGCTAATAACTTGGATTGAAATGGAAATTGGATAAGAATTGATGTTGTAGTACTTGAGTTAGCGAATTGGCCTAGTAAGTTGTATTAATTTGATATCGTTTGTGGGGCGGAATTTTACACGTCTAGTAGGCGTGTAATCCTATTGTTGATTGCATTGTTTGGGCCTTAAATGTGGCGTGTTTGGTTATTGTATTCTACCTTGAAAAGGTGGCAAAGTGAGTAGAAACAAAGGAAGTCTTGTCAGATTTTCCGTAGAATTTAGTGACTTTGCACTTGGAATATTCTACGATTGAAACTAGAATTTAATAGACGTACTATGGTCATTATAGGTTGACATACTACGTACGGCGAATTGGACTTAGCAAGTGGATTAAAACGAAGAGGTATGTGGAACTTTCTTATCTCTTGAGCATGAATAGGTTGTAAATGTATGAAGTGCGGTGATCGACAAGATTTTGACAATCTAGGTCCATTTGATATCCTTGGCTTATTTTAAGAATGACCAAGTTGGTGGAGTTAGGGAGTTAACTCACTTGTTTAAATATTAAGGATATCTTGGTTTTCAAAAGTTAAGAGACTTTAAGTATGTTGAAAGTATTTTTGATACTTGTTTTGTTGGAAAGTTTAAGTATCTTGGTTATAAAGAAGTATGTAAGTTGCTAATGTATAAAGCTAGTATAACGTCTTTATGGGAAGTTGGTTATAATAGCTTTATGGAAAGTTAAAAAGAGTGTTTTACTCTAAGTAATTTAAGTATGATAAATGACTTGTTTTAATGGAAGGCAAATTGATTTTAAGGCATCAATTGCCTAAGGTTTTATAAGAAAAGGAGTCACTTGATTTAGAAACCTAACTTTATTTCTAAAGGTATTGTGACTTGTCTTGAAACGTAATTTCGACTTGATACTATGGTTAGTTAGTATCTTGGAAGTTTTATAGGAAAAAGAGTCATTTGTTTTAAAGAGTAGAAGTACGTAGTACTTTGGGTTAAATTCCCGGATTTTATAAAGACATGTTAGTGCCTTAGTAAACTAAAATGAGAGTGTAAATGAACAAGGATAATAAGAAGTTAGGGGATTTCTTAACTTGCTTATATATTGTATGATAAGCCGGTAGTGCTTATGTTATAGCCGGTTTGTGCTAGTGGTATATTATTCATTGCGGGTCATTCCCGGGTTTGTGGCATTTGCATATTCCGTGGATTTGCTACCACGATCGCGAGGAATACCTCGTGCGAGTCCGCGCGGCTTATACGGGTGAAATAGTCCCGTGCGGGCGGGTCCGACCTATGCGAGGAATACCTCACGCGAGTCCGTAAGTGGCTTATGCGGGTGAAATAGTCCCGAGGAATACCTCATGCGGGTCCGCACGACCTATGCGGGTGAAATATTCCGTGAGTAGCATTGTAATGATCTGCGGGCGGGTAGTCTGCTTGATCGTGAGCTTCCTATTTTATGTTGTAGTCATACTCCTACTTACTCTCATTGTTAGTAAGGGCATTGTATCTTTATTAATTGAGTTATCATACTGTCTCGGTTTTATTATAGACTTATGATTTCATTCTGATCTTTCAGATTTCACATATTTGGTACATGTTGTCTTGACCTCCTTGGGCTGCGTTCATCTGCATGGTAGAAGTCTGAGTTCTTGATCATCGCTCTTAGTATCATTTTTCATCTGTTGATAAGATCCTTTATTTCTGAATCTTATCCCTGTTATTGTAGGTAGATGTACATTCAGGGGTATGGCGGGGCCCTGTCCCGTCACAGTTGTTATTCTTAGAGGTCTGTAGTCACATTGTGGATTGGATTGTAAAGAAAAATGTACTGTTTTATTTGTATAGCTTACGGAAGGTGGCCTTATCGGCCAGCCTGTTGTTATTTTATGTTAAGCATTTTTATCAGTTGTGTATGTTCCGCTGCTATCCTCTGATGTATACAGAACAGGGTGCCTGTGTAAGGTACGATCGCGACCCGGGGTGGTCGTGACAAAAGTGGTATCGTGAGCGCTTAGTCCTCGGAAAGTGTCTACAGACCGTGTCTAGTAGAGTCTTGATTATCGGTGTGTTGTGCACCACATCTATAATCAGGAGGCTGCAGGACATTTAGGATTGGTTTCCATTCTTCTCTCTCTGAGATCGTGCGATAGAGCTGTATGGCTAGGGTCGTCTCCCCCTAACAAGTTATGATTGTTTGCAGCTACGAGAAAGGCAGCAGTGACCCAGGAAAGATTATGAGGATTGCGTATCCAGGTTGGTAATGTTTGTAGTTAGTATTGTGACATACAACTATATGGATTTATGTATGAGGGTCAGACGCGTGTTGCCTAGAATGATTTTAGATTTACCAGGATTTGGTAAGGACTAAATAAATACCGGGAAGGTATGAAACAGTTCAATGAATTCTCATCAAGGTTTTACGTACTAATTTGAGATAATTAGGAAATGATGAGCTGTCTGAAAAGGAAATGGACCCTTAAGAAGTTATTATTAAGGGAAGTAATGTAAGACTATGTTAATAGATTGAGCTACGTAGTAGAATTTCGAGAATGGTACGGGTGAGATCCGTATGGGGTAAGTATGGTTGTTGTGGTCAAGACAACACGATTATGGTATTACGACAAGTTTTGTACCCGTTACGGGGGGACTGATAAGGTAGGCATGGAGCATGGAAATTGCGAGCCTTTGAATGTGATAACCACCAATACCTTAGGTATATAAGGCCTTCTCGGGTAGTAAAAAGTTAAGACAGACTAAGGAAAAGAGTTAAAAACTACGCCGAGTCGGGTTGGGGACCTATTAAGGGTCGCCTCATAGTTTGAAATGAAATGGGATCAGTTGGTTGTAGTCCCGCTACGTGACAGGGTCACGAGGGTGGAAGGTCCAAATTTAGTTAATCATTTTACGGGTTCGTGGACGTGTTCCGGAACCAGTTGAGAAGCCGAAATGGCCTTAAGTTGTTTAGAATTGTAACTCAGATTGGAGGCGAATCGATATGAAGGCTATGCGTGCGCTAGAATAAGTTTGGAAGTGCGGGAGAGTGCGACCGGTAAGAAAGAAGCGACCAAGTGTAAAGAAATAAAGCGGAATCTATGAAAACCTTTCAGGTGACTACACGTGAGTGTTGGAGTGGTAATGAGCGGTTAGATAATAATTGCGGTAATGATACGATCGTTGGACCTAGCGAGCTGTTATGATGCACATTGAGGTCATTATGAGTGCGGCTGGTTGGCCTCTTGTTATGCCAACGTTATTGCAGAGAGTTTCGCTCGATTCGGTTCCGTAGTGATTATCCATTGTAAAGGAAGAGAAGTGGTAGTAACCAGTGAATTATCCTTCCTTCTTTGGCATCATGTTTTCTTTTAAGTCTGTGTGACTTGTTCACTTGAGGAAAATTGACGCAGAAAGTAAGTAATAATTGAATTTGAAGGAATTTATGTTAAGTGCCCTTGGAGGTACTTGGAGTTAGTTTGGTGTGGCGGTCAGGGCCACGACCTTCCGGATAATTTCAGGAAAATGTGCAGGGCAAGAATAAAATAAGTACGAGTGCTGCCGGCGGAAAGCTGAGGGCATCTATGGTAGGTTTTGAAAATCTACATGACTTTAAGGAGGTGCGTGATGATTAGATATTTACTGGACCGCGAGAGGACCCTGTGATTAGGGTTGTGACTCCAAGGAAAGTTTAAGTAAGGGAGATAAGTTCTCTCCCCTACGTAAAAGGACAAATTTATGTATTATGGGGTTGCGTGTGCCCATGTTGTTAGACGAAGGATATGAGACTGGTAAAGTCTTCAGAATCGTCATGCCATAGGTTACAATTGTGGATAACCGTGGGAAAAGTGTGGTGTTGGGGAAATTAAGAACGACGTTACGAAATGGTCGAGGAAGTATCGTAAGGAAAAATGCAGGTAGTACGCATATATGAAACTGTACGATTATGAATCAGCATAGAAATACTTTTGCTAATAATAAGCCTAAGGTAAGGTTATGACCAGAATAATAAAGGAGAATACGACTATGGTTATGAAAGTTGCACGAGTTACGATAACCCCAGACTAGTGTAAGACCATTAGTAAATAATGGGCAGTAAGAACACCTTGAGGAAAGGTAGTAGCATCGGGTTACTACTTGACGAGATCAAGGAAACCTCCCCCCCATTAATTGTGATTGACAGGAAGTCTTAGCCAGGAGGCAAGCAAAGGAATCAAATCTAAGTTTAATGACCAAGTCTGGTTGCAACAGAGAAAAGGAAACAGGAACCATAATTGAGATTAATGACACCCGAATATTTCGCGAAAATGAGAAAGGTTCCAGTTATTGGAAGATAAGTTGATTCGACTACAGTTCTAACTCCTCCTGAAAGACTAGAGGGTTAGGTTATTATGATAACACGTTGGGTGTTGGGCTAGGTTGTGTGCTGGAGCAACCCGATAAGGATAGAGCCTATGTTTTCCCGGTAGTTAGGGAAGCAGGAAAGGATATTACGCCCCTTCCGATTTAGAGTGGGCGGCAGTTAAATCATGCCTTGAAGATTTGGGGGCATGACGTATATATAGACTTCATGTGGATATTTGTGCAGACCACAAAAGCCTCCGGTATATCTTGCATCGAGGCAGTAGAATTTGCGACAGCGACGGTGGCTAGAGTTATTCAAGGATTGTGATATCGATATCCTATACCACCCAGGGAAAGCCAAGACAGTTAAAGATACTCTTAGTCGCGGATCTAAGGGTAGTATGCCAGATGGGCAGCCAGATAGACTGGACGTGGTCCGTGAGATTCTCCAGTTACCGAGCCTAGGGGTTCGATTATTTGTTTCCAAGGTTAATGAAGTTTAGATTCGAGAGGTTGCAGTCTTCCGCTGAGGAGGTAAAGAGGCGTGCGATGGAAATCCAGTTATGATACGGTATCGAGATACGGCTCTCAGAAGAGAAGAGCACATTTGAATAGCAGGATGAGTCTTTGTGTTATGAGATAGATTGTGTGTACCGGTCGCAGGCTAGTCGTGAGTCTTAGGAGAGGCACACAATGGTTATTGTTCTAATTGTTCAGGGTCGACTAAGTTGTGTCGTGACCTCAGATGTATGTATGGGTAAGATGACCGGAAAAGGGACATAGCGGAGTTTACTGCTTAGTGTCCGCGTTAGTAGCAGGTCATGGTTGAGCACCGAAGCCAGTGGGCTATGCAGCGATTGAAATCCCAACCTAGATATGAGAGGTAATTACTATGGGTCTTGTTACAGGGTGGCATCGTACTCGGAGGAAGTGCGACTCCCTGGGGGTCATGGTAAATAGGCTGGCGAAACCAGCCGTGTTATTGCGGATTGGGACCACTTACTCGGCTGAGGTTCGTGCTAGCTTTTATAGAAGGGGGATTGTGAGACTGCACGGGGTTCCTACGTTTATGATGCCAGACAGGTGAGCTCGACTGAGATAACTTCGGGTTTTTGAAGGGTTTTAGTGGACACGGTGAGTCTCGGTGTTGCATTACACCCTCGGAGCCAAGCGGACGGCGAGCGTACTATCCGAGCACTTGAGGATAGGTTGCGGGCTGTGTCCTGATTGAATATGGCGGGAGGTTAATTATCTCTTGTTGTGTTACGTCCGATCGCAGATACCCGTCCAGTATTCAGATGGCCAGGTCCGAGGCCTTGTATGTAAGAAAGTGTAGATCGTCGGTTGGATGGTTCGACATGGGCGAGGTTCAGTTATTTGGTCCAGACTTGATTCAGCGGGTTGTGTATAAGGTGAAGCTTATCCGGGAAAGACTATTAGTAAGCTTAGAGTCACTTGAAGCTTTATCAGATAACAAGCGTGACATGGGGTTCAACGACATCTTTGTATGAGCATTGTTATGTGGCCACGTGTGGCATTTTTGGGATGTAGGGGTTGTAAAAGAAGACTATGTCGCTATCTTTAAGTTTGACTCCCGAAAGAACATTCGGGGACGAATGTTTCTAAGGGGGGAAGAATGTTACACCCCGGAAATTCCAGGACATGTTTATAAGAACGTACGTAAGAACTCAAAAATGTTAAGGTTTGAGACGAGTAAAAAAATTTATCGGAATTATGAAATTGTCGGAAAACGGATTATTGTGACGAATGGGAGGGCGACACGTGTCACCCCCCTTGTTGTTGCCTTGGACGAAAATGTCATGGACATAATGGTCATTGACCATAGTCTTGGATGACTAAGGCTTGCAAGTAGTGAGCTTGAGATTCTTGACTAAGTCAAAGGACCCACAAGGCTTGATATTTAATAAGAGCTCATCCAAACCACCCATTTGGTTGCATCTTGACCCTCCATTGCACTATATTATACTACTAGTAGCAAGACTAATGCCAACACTTAGAAAATTTTCAAGAAAAATTGAAGAGCAAGAGCTAGTGCTCTCGGATTCACTCCACAAGAGAAAGAAATTTTTTTGTTTCTTGTCCATTAAGCTCCACACTTTAAACCAAGGTTCTTGAGTGTATTGTAAGCATATCTCAATAGAAAAATCTCGGAAAAAGATAGTTTTCGGGTTAGTCGCAAAGCGAAAACCTAGTTGTCTTTCTAGGTTTGTTTGAAAGTTCGAAGGAAATTTGTTGGTGTTGTTCTAAGGGTCTCAAGTAGCGGATTGAAGCGTCTTGAAGAGGCTCTAAGTTGCTAAGGAGCGACTTGGTTGGAGTTGAATTAAGATTCGTTGAGGTATAATCTTGTCTCTTAAAAGTGTTACAAGATTATTTATATTGTTGTTAGCTTTACATGTTGCTAGCATGAAGTATATGTGTTGAAGTTTATAAGTATTATGGATTGCTTGTAGCCTTAGAATCCGAAATGTAATGTAAGCCATGTGAAGTTGGATTACAAATCGTCGTTATTAGAATCACGCATGTTAATTACTTGGAGATTATAGTAGTTATAATCGATTGCGACTTGATATCATGTTAGGCTAATAACTTGGATTGAAATGGAAATTGGATAAGAATTGATGTTGTAGTACTTCAAGTTAGCGAATTGGCCTAGTAAGTTGTATTAATTTGATATCGTTTGTGGGCGGAATTTTACACGCCTAGTAGGCGTGTAATCCCTATTGTTGATTGCATTGTTTGGGCCTTAAATGTGGCGTGTTTGGTTATTGTATTCGCCTTGAAAAGGTGGCAAAGTGAGTAGAAACAAAGGAAGTCTTGTCCGATTTTCCGTAGAATTTAGTGACTTTGCACTTGGAATATTCTACGATTGAAACTAGAATTTAATAGACGTACTATGGTCATTATAGGTTGACATACTACGACGCCGGGTGGACTTAGCAAGTGGATTAAACCGAAGAGGTATGTGGAACTTTCTTATCTCTTGAGCATGAATAGGTTGTAAATGTATGATACGGTGAGCGTCAAGATTTTGACAATCTAGGTCCATTTGATATCCTTGGCTTATTTTAAGAATGACGAGTTGGTGGAGTTATGAGTTAACTCACTTGTTTAAATATTAAGGATATCTTGGTTTTCAAAAGTTAAGAGACTTTAAGTATGTTGAAAGTATTTTTGATACTTGTTTTGTTGGAAAGTTTAAGTCTCTTGGTTATAAAGAAGTATGTAAGTTGCTAATGTATAAAGCTAGTATAACGGCTTTATGGAAAGTTGGTTATAATAGCTTTATGGAAAGTTAAAAAGAGTGTTTTACTCTAAGTAATTTAAGTATGATAAATGACTTGTTTTAATGGAAGGCAAATTGATTTTAAGGCATCAATTGCCTAAGGTTTTATAAGAAAAGGAGTCACTTGATTTAGAAACCTAACTTTATTTCTAAAGGTATTGTGACTTGTCTTGAAACGTAATTTCGACTTGATACTATGGTTAGTTAGTATCTTGGAAGTTTTATAGGAAAAAGAGTCATTTGTTTTAAAGAGTAGAAGTACGTAGTACTTTGGGTTAAATTCCCGTATATTATAAAGACATGTTAGTGCCTTAGTAAACTAAAATGAGAGTGTAAATGAACAAGGATAATAAGAAGTTAGGGGATTTCTTAACTTGCTTATATATTGTATGATAAGCCGGTAGTGCTTATGTTATGTATGATAGCCGGTTTGTGCTAGTGGTATATTATTCATTGCGGGGTCATTCCCCAGGTTTGTGGCATTTGCATATTCCGTGGATTTGCTACCCACGATGCGATGAATACCTCATGCGAGTCCGCAAGGGCTTATGCGGGTGAAATAGTCCCATGCGGGCGGGTCCAACCTATGCGAGGAATACCTCATGCGAGTCCGTAAGGGCTTATGCGGGTGAAATAGTCTCATGCGAGGAATACCTCATGCGGGTCCGCACGACCTATGCGGGTGAAATAGTCCCAGGAGTAGCATTGCTTAATGATACTGCGGGCGGGTGGTCCTGCTTGATCGTGAGCTTCCTATTTTATGTTGTAGTCATACTCCTACTTACTCTCATTGTTAGTAAGGCCGTATGCGTTAATTGAGTTATCATACCGTCTCGCTTTATTATAGACTTATGATTTCATTACGCATTTCGGTTTCACATATTTGGTACATATTGTCCGACCTCCCGATGCTGCGTTTCACGCCGCAGTAGAGTATTCGCGATCCTCGCTCTTGGATCACTGTTCAGCTGTTGAGAAGCTCCTTTATTTCGGAGGCTTATCCCTGGTATTGTCGGTAGATGTACAGTCAAGGGTATGGCGGGGCCCTGTCCCGTCACAGTTGTTATTCTTAGAGGTCTGTAGGCACATTGTGGATTGGATTGTAAAGAAAAATGTACTGTTTTATTTGTATAGCTTACGGAAGGTGGCCTTATCGGCCAGCCTGTTGTTATTTTATGTTAAGCATTTTTATCAGTTGTGTATGTTTCGCTGCTATCCTCTGATGTATACACGAGCAGGTGCCGGTAGGGTACGATGCCCGGGTGGTCGTGACAATTAGTAAGCCAAAAGACACTAAGAACTCATAGTGGTCATACCGAGTCCTGAAAGTCGTCTTGGAAATATCCTCTGCCCTGATCTTCAATTAGTGATACCCAGAACTCAAATCAATCTTCAAAAACACAGAAGCACCCTAAAGCTGGTAAAAAAGTAATCTATATGACTGATAAAATACTTGTTTTTGATGGTGACTTTGTTCAACTGCCTGTAGTCGATACACATACGCATAATGCCATCCTTTTTCTTCACAAATAACATAAGAGCACCCGAATTATACACACTCAATTGAATAAAACCATTGCTCAATAAATGTTGAAGCTGCTCCTTCAACTCTCTCAGCTCTATTGGAGCCACATAATATGGAGGAATAGAAATGGGTCGACAATACGACTCCAAATCAATATAGAAATTAATATCTTTATCTGGCGGCATACCTGACAAATCCGTCAAAAAGACCTCGGTGAACTCACTCTCTATAGGAACGGAATCAAGGGAAGGAGTATCCGCACTCGTATCCTAAATATGCGCTAAGTACATCAGACAACCCTTGTTTACCAACTTCCTATCCTGAAGGAAAGAAATAATCTTCTTAGGAGCAAGGCTAGGAGTACCTTTCCATTCCAACCTTAGAATACCCGACCTCGCTAAAGTGACTGTCTTGGCATGACTTTCCAAAATCACATGGTACGGTGATAACATGTCCATGCTCAAAACAATATCAAAATCAATCATTTATAATATAACCAAATCTACCCATGTATCATAACCCATGAAAATAACTACACAGTGCCGATAGACTCGATCTATAATCACAGAATCACCGATTGGTGTAGGTACATGAATAGGGACATCAAGTATATCACACCATATGTTTAGATTAGCAGAAAAGTATGTAGACAATGTAGACCGATGACTTACTGAGATAACACATGTAATAACTGTATCAGACATCTTAACCTCAAGTTACCAGGGAAGGCATAAAAATAAGCATGTCCTCCCTCGGAATGAGTACCTTGATAAGTACCTCAGTCTGTACTCCTTCCATCTCTACCAGTCTGAGATCCATCTCTTCCAATATGATGATACCCACGATCCGACTGAGCATCTCTCCTGTCGGATTGTCCTCTATCCCTAGAAGGTTGTGCTAGTGTCCTAGATGTCTGGGATCTATCTAATCTAAATCTGGGACAATCCCTCATGAAGTGCCCAATATCACCACAATTGAAATAAGCCTTGCCCGCCATGGGCTATTTTGAGTGACCCCTTATGATCTAAGAACCAGGAGTGAGAACCTCTAGAAGATTGACATGTACTATACCCACTCTGCCCCCCACAGAACCACCGTCTGAAACTTGGAGAGTTTGTTGTACCGATCAACTAACAAATTCTCTTCTCGGACTCCTGCCCAGGGAGCTTACCCTTCACTGATTCCACCACCCTTGAGTGCTCTACCACAACCTGAAAATAAGCCATAGAGGCTACCAACTGTAATGTAGCCAATTAGAGAGGAATAGACAACCCTCTTACGAAATACCTAATCTGCTCGGTCTCTAAGGTAGTAACGACGCTGCATGGTGCGACAAAGCATGGAAACGAGCCTCATACTTAGAAAAAGATGCACCCTTCTACTCCAACTTGGAAAACTCATCCCTTTTGCTCACTCACAAGATAAGGAGAACATACTTCTCGAGGAAAACCTGATAGAACCTAGTCTAAGATAAAGGCGACCCTGATGGCTGATAATTAATTACGACCTCCACCATTTCTTCACATCACCTAAAAGATAAAGAGCAACAAAATTGACCCTATGAGACTCAACAATTCCCCAAGTGTATAGCCTATCGTGGCTACTCACTATAAACTCATATGTGTCCTCCTCATGCTGACCATAGAAAATGAGAGACTTCATATTAGAGAAATACTCATATATCTTTTGCTTATCATGGGTCATAATGACTCATATCACCAGTGGGGACCAAACTCTAGTGTCGGGATCTCATCGATATGGGGTCTCAAAATAACAGTTGGATGCACCCCTGGAGTACGGATCTTGGGAGTCTGACCTTCTTCTACCTGGGTCTTTAACCCACCTAGAGTAGCCGGGAGAACGCTAGCTTGGGAGAAACCATCAATCAAACTCAATATCTGGGACATAATATCCTGAAAGACTGGTATAGAAATAACCCCTGACTGATCATGGGTTGGCCCCATCTTCTCATCATAATGATCCTCCTGACAGTACTGTCTCAAACATTTTGGGGGCCATGTTCTAATTCGTAAAAGTGAGCCCTTAATTGGGCTAAGACCTGCGAATTATGTGTCTTTACAGTAAATTCTGGCTAACACTACTTAATAAAAAATGAAAAAAGGGCCCTAAAATTTTTCATTTTTCGGGGGCCTTGTGCAGTATCACACCTCGCACGGGTCCAAAGACGGCTCTGCCTCCTGATTCTCTAACTTTTGCTCGGGGGACACTAACCTATCATGATTTTGACTGGCTCCCTGGGCTCTACCCCTTGCCGGTGCAACTACTCAGGCTCTACCTATGCCATGACCATGACCTCTACCATGATTGCGCATGAAAGAAATGAAGAAAGTGATGTTTCCTACAATGTTCCATAGCCTCTCGAAGATATGTACAAATATCTCCGCAAGACTACTAAATATTGCTATTGTATTTAAGACCGTTTGACCTAGGGCTCTGATACCAACTATGCCATGACCCTTTCAGGGAGTTGTGGTGCCACCTATACTTTTCCCATCGATAGGAAACCACATCCCAAAAAATAGAATACAATCACGAATAAGCAGAACATAAGAGAAATAATTATAAAATTGATCTTATCATAACATAATAAAAGGAACCAAATATGATAATCTAGTTATTACAACCCATAATCTAGTTTGTATTACAAGAGCACTAATAAAAGAATAAAAAAGTCCGAAAGTTTGATAATTGTCTCACGAATGCAAATAAAAGACAGAGTAATAAGAATAATATCCAAGGCATGTTGTGAAGAGGAAGGTTCACCCCAAACACTCTAATCATCCAACTCTGAACTCAGCCACATGGTGCGGAACTAGTAGATGGCACTATATCTGAATCCAAAAAGAATGCAACAAGTGTAGCATAAGTACACAACGTACGACTATTGGCATCATTGCTCGACAATTACACAAAATATGTAACTAATATATATACAAAGTTGACTCTCATATAATCCTATTCAACACAGTTCAGTAAATCACTTAAGTCACCTTGTTTACAAAAGGTTCAATACTCAACAACTCAGAACTCATGGAAGTTTAATCAACATAATTCACCTTATCACGAATATCAATCTAATCATACACAATTCATCAAGTAATTAATATTTATGAATGTATGGTATAAATGCAAATGCAAGGTACCTTTACAATAACCTGGTTTACACATTCTGTAGGTTTTGTCATGTCGTATTTTCTATATACTTCTCTTAGCCAGCCCAAATTCAACACACATATTTGACTAAAGCCCAACACTAATTTGTCGAGCCATATCAATTCAATATCATCATTTTAGTATCTCCGGACCATCTCATATGAACAACCTAACCATTTCTTTCTGGTTTCATTGGACTCACAACATTTTGATAAGTCATAGATTTTAGTATTATTAGCATCCACTCCTTATACTTTTAGGTGTCTTAGACCGCAGATGCATAATGCAACCGCAAACTAGACCGCAAACTGGATCGCAAACTCTGAGCAGGAGGTTGACAAAAATAAGTAGAATGCGACGAGTATGCGACACCACATTCTCTCAAATATGATCGCATACTCAAAGATCAGACAAAATAGTGAAGAGTGATAAAATGGAGTAAATACGACATCATAAAAAGAATGCAACACCGCCTACATACCACATGAATCATGGGGAAACTATGGACATGAGAATGCGGCCAGAATGCGACCACGAACTCCTGATACAACAACATTCTTATCGTTGCATTGTGATATATATATATATATATATATATATATATATATATATATTATTTTTTACCTTTTGTCCTTTTCGTATAAATATCTTACATAGATTTCTGAGCTGATTATTCAAGATTTCATACTTTGAACAACCTTTTTAGCTTTTAGCAATGAAGAAGAAACTTTTGGGTTTAGCTTTCAAGAGATTCCCCTGTCTTCTTATCCATTTTTAATTGTAAGCGCATGAATAAAAAAGGGCAGTTCGGTACACTAATCTCAATATTTTTAATACTTATGCTTTTATTGAATTTCTTATGAGTAGCTAATTTTTTATCTAGAGTTGTGGGGCTAAATGGATTTAGTATGTGATTGGGTTTAAATTAAGTTCATTGGGTTGATATGATTGTTCTCCAATAGCTCTTTATTTGTAATGTTTATTAATGGTGGTCAACATTAATAGTGCCTAAATTTCTTAGTTTTCTTGGAAAAGATGGTAGGGATTATGAAAAGAGTTATTGCCAATGATTTTAAGTTTTATGTCTCATATAATAGCTAGAGCTAGGAATAAAATAGCTAACTTGAAATTAAATTGGGTATCCAAAATTGCACATTATAGGGCTTGGGATGAAATTTATCAATTGAGTTGTAAAACATTTGATAACCAAATAGATCCATTATTTAGAACATGAATGTTTCCTGATTGAATTAAGTAACATCCCAATTGCATCATTTCTCTGAAGACATCACAACCATAGTCGCCTCTTAATTTGATAATCTAAATCAATTGTTGTGCTATAATTTTTTTCAATCGTTATTACAAACAATCAATATTTTTCTCTCGTCCCTTTTGAAATATAGACTAATCGTTGAGGCTTGCATTGAAATTTTACGTTTCTCATCATATTTCCTATGGGATTCACCCCAATCTTCTTAGGTTCTATATTTGGTCAACGACCGCTTTACATCATTTCTAAGGTATAATTTGGGTGAATCAAATTTTGGCCCCGTTGTCGGTGACTACGGTTTAGAAATTTGCAAATTAGTTTAACTCTATATCTTTAGTCTTTATTTCACATATCACTTTCATTATTATTTTATTGTGCAAGTGTTATGGCATCTGATTCTAATACGATGATGAACTCGTGGGGGCATATGGATATGTTGCTGTTATCTAACCTCCAGCACTTCAAGGAAATATGAGTTTCCACCTCAACACCACGTTGTTGCACCTACTCAACACTAAGGGCCTATTTAGAGGTCTACCCACTGATGAACCGAATAGGCACCTTAGAAACTTTCTTGGACTATGTGCCACCAATGTTCAACTGAATGTATCAAGCAAGGCTATCAAGTTGAGACTCTTCCTGTTATCTCTCACATGAGAGGCCATCACATGGTTGGGTGATCTTCCATACGATTTCATCGCCACATGGGCAGAGTTAACCGAAGCATTCCTATAGAAAACTTTCCTCTATCCTGGATATTGCAACTCCGAGATGAAATCAACAACTTTCGTCAACTTCCTAATAAGAATCTTCATGAAGCTTGGACTCGATTCAAGAAGAAAGTCAAAAGTTGTCCAAATCATGGGTTACCTAATAATATTATTCTCCAAACATTTTATAGGTCACTTGATTCGATGAACAAATTTGTGGCTAACAATATCGCGGAAGGGTCCGTTATGGACAATTCTTATGATATGGTGAGCTCTTTACTCGATAAGTTAACCGAAACCAATGAGGCTTGGCATACTTTAGAGGCAGAAGTAGTTGGAGGAAGTTCTTCCAAGGTCTTGTTGTCTAGAAAGGCAAGTAAGAGGAAAGAAGAGAAAGATGAGACCATGGAAAAGCTAATCACTCAAATGGAGCTTCTTACTAAACATCTAATGGGAACAAGATCTAAGAAGGTGAGTGCAGTTGGGTCTTGTGAAGGAGGCTCTCCGGATGAATAATGTTACCAAGTATGTGATGAAGAAGCCCATTTAGTGAACAATCAAGCGGGGGTTCCCGACCTACCAAGGTCCTAATCAAGGGGCTTGGCGGCAAGGGCAAGGGAATCAAGGTTTGAACAAAGATTAAAGAGGTTCGAATTGGAGGGATAACAATCAAAGGGGTTACAACAATAACTATAGCAATCACCGAAGCAATAATCTCTATGTTCCACCAAAGGGTAGCCAACAAATTTTAAACCAATCATCAACTAGTGATCCTGCTAGTTCAAAGATTAATGATATGCTCTTGAAAGTGTTGAGAAAAGTTGAGTCAACAGACACCTTTATCAAAGAGGTAAAGGATGATATGAAAAGTATGAGAGATAGAATGAGCACTATGGGGCAAGTTGTGAGCTCTCACTCTACTTCGATCAGGCAATTGGTATCCGAGCTTATCCAAATATTGGCTATCCTAAACCAAAGGAAAAAAAGTGCACTACATAGTGATACGGTAGCAAATCTAAGAAACAATGGTGACCAGGCTTGCAAGTTATCACTATTAGGAGTGGCAAAGTACTTGGGGAAGACAAGTTGGTGAAATAAGATGTGAGTTTTTATGATGAGACACCTATTATAGAACCCATTATTTTGGAAGAAAATAGTGTTCAAAAGAAGAAACGGGCTAGTATTGAAAAGCCTATTGTCATTGAAGAAGTATCTACAAATAATTAGATCCTGGAAGTTGTGGAACCTATTCCTAAAACCCCCACCACCATTCCCTCAAAGGTTAGCCAAGAAGGCAGATGATGGGAAATTCATCAAGTTAATTGAAAAATTGAAACAACTCTCTATTAATATCCCATTGGTGGAAGCCCTTGAGCAAATACCGGGCTATGCAAAATTCATGAAGGATCTTGTTACCAAGAAAAGGCAAGCTAGCTTTGAGATGGTGGATGTGATGCATCATTATAGCTCTATCATCACTAAGGTTGTAGTTCAAAAGAAAGAAGACCTTAGAGCTTTCACTATTTTGTGTACCACTGGGGTTTATAAGTTTGTAAAGGCTTTATGTGATCTTGGTGTAAGAATCAACTTTCCACTTGTAATATTCAACAAGTTTGGTTTGGGAAATCCCCATCCCACAACTATAAGGTTACTAATGGTGGATCGAACCAAAAAAAGTCGATGGGAATTCTCTTTGATGTTCTTGTTCGAGTGGATAGATTCATTTTTTCGGCCGACTTTGTTATTTTGGATTGTGAGGTGGATTTTGAAGTTCTCATTATCTTGGTATCACCATTCTTAGCCATGGGGTGAGCTCTTGTTGATGTTGAGAGGGGTGACCGTAAATTCCAGATGAACAACAAAGAGATTACATTCCATATTTGTAAATCAATAAAGCAACCGACAGATATGAGTGTGGTGTCGGTTATTGACACAATGGATGAAGTCGTAAAGACTACCATTGAAAATGAATATGTTGGTGAAGTGTTGGAAGTGGTGTTGATAAACTATGATAGAGAAAACTATGAATAATTTCAGGAGACGGGTAATGCTTTAGTTCGATTGGGGTCATACAACTACAACCCCAAGAAGTTTGATCTTGACTTAGAAAATTGAGAGACGCCTCCCGCAAAACTATCAATTAATGAACCACCTACTATGGAGATCAAACCTCTTCCTTCACATTTAAGGTAAGAGTTTCTTGGTCCAAACAACACTTTGCCCGTCATAATTTTCAACCGGTTAACGAAAGTGCAACATAAGAGATTATTGGTTATTTTGAGATACAAAATGGCTATTGGTTAATCAATTATGAATATTCAGGGAATTTCTTCTGGTATTTGCACTCATAAAATCAAGCTTGATGAAGAATGTATTCCTAGTGTTGAGAATTAAAGGAGGTTTAACCATCATATGTAAGTAGTTGTGAAGAAAGAGATAATTACATGATTGGATGCCAGTGTGGTGTACCCAGTAATGGATAGTGAATGGGTGAGCCCAATCCAATATGTACTGAAAAAGTGGTATTATCGTGGTTCCTAATGAAAATAATGAATTGATACCGACTCACACAGTTACCGGTTAAAGGGTGTGTATTAACTATCGAAAGTTAAATCATTGGACAATGAGAGATCATTTCCCAATGTCATTCCTAGAAAAATGCTCGATATACTCGTGGGGGGGACTTCTATTTCTTTCTAGATGGTTATTTGGGATATAATTAAATCACTATTGCCCCCGAGGATTAAAATAATACCACTTTCACATGCCAGTATGACACATTTGCTTTTGGAAGAATGACTTTTGATTTATGCAATGCTCCCACTACTTTCCAAAGGTGCATGATGTTCATATTTTCCTATATGATAGAGGATCCATTGAAATCTTCATGGATGACTTCTCCGTGATTGGAGATCTTTTGATACTTGTTTAAAGAATTTGGCTCGAGTGTTGAAACATTGTGAAGATATCAATTTGGTTTTCAATTAGGAAAATGTCACTTTATGGTCAAGGAGGGCATCGTTCTTGGGCACAATATTTCGGAAAAGGGAATAGAGGTTGACCAAGACAAAGTTGAAGTTATTATTAAGCTTCCTCTACATATCTCTGTCAAAGGTGTCTGATGTTTTCTAGGCCATGCCAGGTTTTATAGGAGGTTCCTCAAAGATTTCTCTAAAGTGGCGAACCCCTTGTGCAAATTATTGGAGAATGAGTCCAAGTTCTTGTTTGACGAAGCATGCCTCAAAGCTTTTGAGTGTTTGAAAGAAAAACTCACTTTGGCACCTATAAGTATGCTTCAGATTAGTCAAAGCCATTTGACCTCATGTGTGATGCAAGTGGTTTTGCTATGGTTCTTGGTAAAATCGAGATAGATTTTTCATCCCATTTATTATGCAAGTAAGACTCTCAATGGAGCGCAAATAAACTATACCGTCATCAAGAGTTTGTTTCAATTGTCTATGCTTTTGATAAATTGCGAGCCTACTTGTTGGAAACTCATGTGATTGTCTACACCGATCATGCGGTGCTCCGATATCTCACGGCTAAGAAAGATGATAAGCCTAGGTTGATACGTTGGGTATTACTTTTGCAAGAGTTCAATTTTGAGGTCAAAGATAGGAAGGGGTATGAGAACCAAGTGGCAGACCATTTGTCAAGACTTGAAGAAGGGGAGAAGCCAAGTGATGCAAGTGACATTATGCCAAGTGATCTAACCACCCATTGATAAGTTGTATTTTGCCAACTTATATCTTCTTTTTACTTAGACATTATGCCAAGTGATCTAACCACCCATTTCTCGGTGTTTTACAGGGTTTATATGGTTGAGAAGTGATCAGGAAGAAATCAAATGAAAAACAAGTCAAATTGAAAAAAATGAGAAAAGTGATTAGAAGTGCAAAAAGGTGACAGATTTGCAAATCTGGAAAATAGGGGTTGCTTTGGTCATATTTTGAGTTGAGAAAATTGGGAATTTATAAAAGCAAAACCTAGGGGAAATATCACTCATCTTTGGCCACTCTTCCAAGCTTTGGAGCAAGAAACTACACTCAGGGTTTGAAGATTTGGAGGCTTTCAATGAGAATTTCTTTCCAATTTCTTCACTCTTGTTTTGTATGGCATATCTAAGTGTGTAGTATTTATTTCTATGACTTGAATCTTATTTATGGAAATATTTATGGTTAAAGCTAGGATTTAAACTCTAGTTTTGCTTATGTATTAAATGATTTTATTCTTAATGTTGTAGAATTTCATAATGCATAGTTAAAGTTGTACCTTATATATATATAATGGGAGGGGAGAAATATAACACCCACGATTATTTAGGAAAGAATTAATCCCCTTGATTATTCTTATTGATAAAAGACATATATATACAAGTTATAATAGGAAGATCCTTTTTCTATTCTACTTCTAAATCCCTATTCTATATGGAAACTAATCATACAATTATGGTAAGACTACAAGACTAATTACAATACAAGTCTAATACACCATAAATACAATATACACGGTTTGGGCTCTTGACCGACTTAAGCCCACTGCTTAACACACCCCCGCAGTCATAGCGGGCGATCTTCGTACGCTGAGACTGTCTCTAAAATCTTCAAAAAGGACCGAGGGAAGACCCTTTGTAAAGATGTCTGCAATTTGATATCTGGAAGGGACATGGCAGACGCGTACTTGTCCTTTAGCTACCTTTTTTCGAACAAAGTGAATATTCATTTCTATATGTTTAGTGCGTTGGCGCTGAACTGGATTATCAAAAAGGTAGATGACACTTATATTATCACAATACACCAAGGTAGCTTTCTCGATAGGAAAATAGAGCTCTAAAAGAAGATTGAGTAACCAACATGACTCAGAAACTACATTGGCTACCCCTCGATACTCGACCTTTGTACTTGAACGTGAAAGCGTGGATTGACGCTTGACAGACCATGAGACCAAATTATTACCTAAAAACATACAATAGCTAGACGTAGACCGTCTGGTGTCATGACAACCACCCCAATCAGTATCTGTATAGGAGACAAGTGTAGATGTCGACGAAAGATAGAAATGCAAGTCATAATCAAGTGTTCTCTGAATGTACCTAAGAATGTGTTTGAGCGTATTCATATGTTCAATCCTGGGATTATGCATAAACAAACACACCTGATGTACGACATATGTAATATCAGGTCGAGTGAACGTAAGATACTGAAGGGCGCCTGCAAGACTACGATAGCGGGTCGGATCCTCATAGGGAGAGCCAGCTGCAACACCCAATTTGGATTTAGTATCAACTGGAGTAGAAGTGGACTTATAGGATGACATCCTAGTCCTCTCAATGATCTCTGCTGCACTTTGTTGACAGTCAATTTTGACCCATTTTTTTGTATATTTCGTGCAATTTTAAGTATTTTAGCACACCGCATTTTAATCGTTATTTTGCATATTTTTACATAATATTCTATGTTTATTTCTTCACAAAAATGGCATCGCATCTTTTATTTTTAAATTAAGCATTATGTCGTTGTTAATATTATGTCTTTATTATTGTTACACCGTCGTTTTATTTTAATACTATTTGCATCTCTTTAAATAATTAATTGGCATCCCGCATTTTTACTTTTAATCAGACATTAAACATGTCTTAAATATTGCATTTTAGTATTACTGCGTCGGCATTTGCATTTTAATAATTTTTGCATTTTTTTAAATAATTTTTCTTTAAATAATTAATCAGCCTTGCATTTTGTCAAACCAGTCCAGTCCAAGACACAATCCGAATCATTCCAATCCAACACCATTTTTTATTTCATCCAAACACCCCCTTTTATTTTCCCTCATTCTTAAATTTCAAACCCCCACTTTTCATTTCCCAAATACTAAACCCTAAAACCCACACTATATAATAACATTATCAGCCCTACATTATCAGCCTAGCCGGTACAGCATACTGACCTTCCCCACTTTGTCTCTCACGCTCTTTCACGCGGCACTTTCCACCCATCGCCCATCGCCGCGCCACCGGCGCCGCTCCTCTCACTTCTCCCGTCACCTCTCCTCGACTACTTCAGAACCCCATACCATCGCTGCGTCGAACCTCACACCCTACTCCTGCCGCCACGCTTCTAAACCACTGAGGCGCCGGCATTTCGCGACGCAGGCGACGCCACCCCTTTCCCTTTACATTGCGTTGATTGGTTATGTTGGACTGATTTTTCGCATCTTTATGATATCTTGCGAGTTTCTAAAACTCGGCGATCTGATGACTTTATTTTTCTGTATTCGTGCATTTGGTTAATCGGATGATTTTTCGATTTTTGTTAGTCTTGCGTCATTTTGGGTTATTGGTTTCTCGTTATTTGTTGGATTGATTGCGTACTGTTATCTGTTGTTGGCGGACAGGTTTGATTTCTTGTTTGGGTAATACGCCGGAGTAAAACTCCGGCGAAGCTTTATTGTTTTCCGGGCTGATGCTGGACCATTTTCATTGCTATGTTGATGTTGTTCCTACTGCTTCGCCGTTGTGATGTTGCTATTAAACCCATCTGCTACACTATTTTACGGACTGATTTTTGACTATCTTGTTATCGATTTTGGGTTCTTGACTAATGATTCTATGGCTACTCGGGCTGATTCGTCATTGTTCTTTGTCGATTTTTGCCATTTGAATCGATTCGCGCCCATTTTGTTCCGATTTTATGGCTCTTCGGGCTGTTTTGGCTATATTATTGGACTGGTTTTGGCCATATTGCTATTGATTTTGGACATTTTTTGCTGGTTTACTGATTTAGAACAAATACTACACTGTTGGTATTTTACTGATTTGAACAAGATGCTACACTTGTTTGGCCGATGAAAAGTTATCCGTCGATTTTTGAGGCCTCCACAGTTGCAAAGACGGAAAATAAAATAAATGAAGCTTTCTGGGCAAGGATGATTTCTTCCACTTACACTGGATAACCAACATGCGCTGGCAGGGCGAATTCTCGCAGCCGCACTTGTTTAGGCTGTCCCACTTTACATTTTTTATATATGAGCCCTCCGTGTTTAAAACTATTACTGTTTTGGCACGGATATGAAGGTTTTATTTATTTTATTGTTTTTAACAATATTGGCCGATGAATGAATCTCCGTCTGATTTCCAAGGTCTTCTCTGTGCAAAAGACAGATTTATTTATATTAATTCTTGTCATTACATTAAATTATTTATCCTATTACTAACACTTTTACTAAGTGTTTATGCAGGTATCCGGAGATCATCTTGTGCAGAAGGCCTAAAAATGGCTAAAAGATGTCCCGGAGCATTATTTTTATGTCGCATTTAAATTTTAGTTTTATTATTTTGCATTGCATTTTATTTTAATTATAAATTATGAAAAATGCTTAGAATAGTTAGAATAAAAAGGGCAATAAATAATTAACCTGTGCTTGAACGAATAACCGCAAGTTAGCGGATCTTAAAGGATGTCTAACCCCTTCCCTTTAGGATAATAAAGAACCCTTACCTAGAATCTCACATAGCTTTCGCAGACCATTAAATGGAGATTAATTGCAGTATTTTTATTGCAATAAATCAAGTGTCCTAATTCACTTAAATAATTATGTGACGACTCCTTAAAAACAGCATTAATTGCTCCATCCAGGGAACCGCGCCAAAGAGCAACGTTGCGGATACCGTTCAGACCCCCGAGGTCAAAAACGGGTGCGACAGCATGGCGACTCTACTGGGGATATCAGGTTCTTGATCATAGCAAACCCAGGTTAATTGAATATTGCACTTTATTTTGCTTTTATACTTATTGTAAATATTTTATATTGTTTGCTTTTATTTTGTAATTAACTACTTTAATTGCTACATTATTTTATTGTTTTCCTTAAATTGACATTCCGCTCATATTTCCTCCAATCTGGAAAATTAACACTATCACACACTACACGCGAGGTGTGCTTGGTGCATCAGCAAAATTCTTTCTTCAAAACCCAAATTTAGGAGAGTTGGCATTTTGCGCGGAGAGTCCGGTCCAACCGGTGGCCGCGTAGCCTTCTCACTCGAGTTGTCCGCTCGGGAACCTTGCGTCTAGTAAGCCAAAACTTAGAAAACTTAAGATAGAGCTATACCACCTTTTATATTAAGTCATGCATATATAAACCTTAGATGGGTTAATCCTTGGTATTAACGCCACAATTAGAAATCCACCAAATTGTCGTTGGGTTTCACAACCCGTCGACCAATAAGCATATATGTGTAGCGTGATAATGATAGACGGATCCAAGTCTGGTCATGACACGCCAAAATTGGAAAAAGTGCACCGTCATTTGGTCGCCATTTCCAACAAACATTGCAGTTTAACGGCTTGGACTTATTTATCATAATCCCGCATATTTGGCGTTTAGGTTCACCTCTGGCATAAGGGAGGTCCCAAGCATATTAGGGCACGCGCTTGATTTGCATGCTTTTTGTTTACTATGATTTGTCGCTAGCAATTCTGTACATATTATTTAAAGTAATAATTACTCTTTTAAACTCTGTACATATCATGTCATGGGCTTGTAACTTCGGGCACGTGCATTTGCATTTTTTGCACTTTTATTGTCACATTGCAATCAGGACTTCTACTGCGTAAATCACTCTTGAATAGCGCGACTTGGACTTTGTGAAGCATCAACCACCAGTCCGGTCGAACCAATCAGGGGAGTTTTTGACTATATTGTCACACCTTTGCATTTTTTTTTTGTCATTTTCCTACTCACATATTTCTCACATTTTTGCAGGAAGGTCGTCCTCGCAATCAGCCTAGGACGGTCCAAAAAAAGAAAAAAAAATCATCACAAAAATGAGAGGTAGTTATGTTGACTAGTAGAAGTCAATTTATACCAGATTCAACGAGACATCGCTCTCAATTCTTCTTTACTTTATATTTTATTTATATTTGCAAACTCAATTGGTATGTTTAGCGTTAATTACATAGTTCTTTCATATCATGCATTTTACAGCATAATCATTCCGAACTACGCGTGTCTGATTCTCACCACACGGTGTGATACGTAGGCAACTCATTTTGGGTTCGACACCACAAAAATAAAAATCACAAAAAAAATAAATAATAAAGAGCGCATTTCTCACTCATGCATCCCATTCATAATGTTTTTGGGCATTCATTTTACTTTGCATTCGTCCACAGTGGACAATCATTTCTTTTGCACAACTTTATTGTCACGACCCGAAACCGGGCCCGCGACTGGTGCCTTACCCGGGCACCCAAGTAGTCAAACAACATCAGAGAAAATCAGCGGAAATTAAAACTCATACATGATAACCAATGAAAAGAGAAAACAAAGCAACCAAGCTACCTTTTCTCAAAATAACTAACACCGAGCAAGCATAATCCTCCCGCACATCGATTCTGCACCTCTAAGAATTTTTATAACATCTCCGACGGACAGGGCCGCCATACCTCGAATGTACAAAAGTTCTACAACTTCGTGAACCGCACTCAAGTGACAAAGTCTCCGAAGGAATGGAGCTTCGAGAACCGATGATCCAAAGTGGCGCGGATCAACAAGCGATGTATCTCAACTCGCGATGAACGCAGCTCGGGGGGTCGACAACAGTGCAGAGTATGCGAATGAAAAAAATCGTAAATGAAATCATAATAGTCTATAAGGAAAGAGAGACATGTATGATAACCAAACTACAAAGACACCACGTATATACGCTACCAAATCAAATCACATCAAGTCGTGGACTCACGCCAAAGATCATTACTCAAAGTGACGATACTGGCTACCCAACGCGTGTCGGTATGTCCAACCCAATAACAAGATAGTACTCACAGCTGACGATACTCGTGGGCTACCCAACGTGTCGGTATGTCCCAACCAATAACAAGATAATACTCACCGTGGACGATACTGCGGCTACCCAACGTCAAGATGTCCAAACAAATACCCGAGATAATACTCACCGGACGATACTGGGCTACCCAACGTCGGTATGTCCAAACAAATACCCAGATAATACTCATCGCTGACGCATACTGCGGGCTACCCAACGTGTCGGTATGTCCCAAAGGATCAATATAGTGGAAGCATACCCGCTGGCTACCCAACGTGTCGATATGTCCATCATACCACCCGATATCCGCCTCCGTCGAGAGACTCGGTAGCACAAGGTCAAACACTTGCACAACAACACAACTATCACCACAAGCACAGTAAAGTTACACACAAATCAAAGTACCTTCGTTTAAGTCGACAAACCGGGTTCCAACCCCATAATACTACATTCTTTCCTACCTTCAAAGACCTCTCTTTACGTAGAAACCATACGATACTATCACACGTGGTATCACACACATTCATGTTTAAAACACGATTTCAAACACAATTAACATAACGTCAAGTATACCTTTTAAAAGTCCAAGTAATTAACTCCTAAAGGTCAAGTATTCCTACCTTTTAAAACTAAGTCATTTACTTTTCCCTTAAGAAAAGTTCGATATTTGAAAACAAGTGATTTATACTTTCAAACTCAAGTTACTTCTCTTTTCCAAAATCCAAGACATTATCCTTTGCAATCCATTAAGTTCATTCTTTGGAATTTTAAGAAAAGTCGAACTTGTTATCAATGATTCTCATTTAAGCAAACATGATCTAGGAAATGTAATATCATTTTGTCTTATCTTAGTTTCTATGCAGATGGAGGTTTCTGGTTTTAATATAATCAATTAGTCGAAACCATTTCCTTTATTAGCTGATGGTGTGTTCGATACTTGTTCCCACTTTCAAATCCATTTCACATTCTTATGCCGTTATACCTAACTTCCCATAAAGCTAGTATAACTCTTAAGTTTTCAAAACCAAGTATTACTCATTACTCATGAATGAGGTTTTACAACTTTTGAATACATTACAAAACTTTCACAATTCTAAGTTAAGTCTCTTATCTTACAAGATCAAGTCTCTTAACTTCTACCAATCAACAACCGTTCTTTTACTCACATAAAGTTGTTATAATCGACTTCCCATAAAGCCGTTATAACCCCTTTATGTTTTAAACCAACCAATTACCACATAAACATTTATGAGACCAAGAGGGCTCATTCTTTAAAGACCGAGTGCCCATTACTAACGGATAAGACTTACTACTCTTTACACCTAACGAAGCCCTTTACACTTCATAACAAGTCAAGACACAATTTGGAAAATCAATTTCCTTTAACACACGTGCGCCAACCGCACTATATATTTCACAAATAGTCATGTCAAGAGGATAGGAAGAATCACATACCGCGACGATTGTCGACACTAAGCAAAATGCTCCTCAAGACTATCTCCTTAAGAAGAATATGCTACACGTAGTACTTCAATCCTATAAGGGCCATAAAACGTCTATCAAACTCTAGTTTCAACGTAGAGTAAACTAAGTACAAGGCCCCTACATTCTACGGAAATTGGACAGAACTTCCTTTGTTTCTATTAACTTGCCACCTTTCACAAGGTCGAAATCAACAAGGCTACAAGATCCAAATCTAAGCCAACTTAACTATAACAGCCTCAGGCTCACAAATCTATACAAACTTAACTATAACAGCCTCGTGCTCACAAATCTATTCAAACTCTAAATATAACAACCTCGGGCTCACAGATCTATACTACTATCACAAGTACTAACTCAAAACCTGCAGGCGGAAACTCTTACCTTTTAGAAAACCCACAAAAGCCCTTTCCTACCACTTCTTCCGCTAACTCAACCACCAGCTTCCCACAAGTTCACCAACACTTTTTCCTTCTTGCCGCTCAACAGTTCCCTAAGGCCAGGTTTCTCAAAAACCTAGAGAGAAGGGAGAGGGGTTTTCTCTTGGGTGGGTTTGAAATGAAATGGCCAAGTCTTCCAAGTCTTGGCCCTAAAGTAGGATTCTATCGCTGGTCAAAGGATGGGAGGACACTTGTCACCCTCCCATAGGCTCCTTATAAAAATATCCTGATTTTTCTCCTTTACCCGCATGAAAATCCGCTTCGCGCCACCCGCAGCGCGCGCTAACACTTCAGAAAATAATTGCAGCGTCTGCACGCGCCCGCATTCCGGCGCCGCGGCGCCAACACCGCAGACCCTCGATAATCGGCGCGCGCCACGCTCTCCGGCGCCGCTGAACCTGAACGAAGTCAACTGCTTTACGATCGCGCCAAACTTGAAACTTCCATAACTTTTGACTGGATGTCCAATCGACGAACGGTTGGTTGCGTTGGGACCTAGATTCAACGGACTACACACTAGGCCTTTTAAACACCTTACAATCCTTAACAACTGGGGTCCAATACTCAAAGGTAAACTCAAAATCCTTCCAACACATGTTTGCCAACTTATCTATCCTCTAGAATTTACTGGTGTAACATTCTTCCTCTCGTAAACATTCGTCCCGAATGTTCCTTCTAAGTCTTCGTAACATACGCGGCAGATAGTCTTCACTACTATACCTACCAAAACTCATTTATGCCTCTCATGGCCATAATATAGAAATCACGCATCTCCAAATTCCACTAACTGGAAATCACCTCTAACGCAAACATCACTATTTTCTCCTCCTCGTCTAAAGGATACTCTCTTACTCGTGCACCTTCCTTGTACACTCACACCCCTCTCTAGTACACGCCCACAATTCAACATCGCTTGTTTCTACCACCTGAGTCACTACTCCAACTCGTCCATCTTACTAATCCACGTCATGAAGCTACCACTTCCATCGCAAACTACCCATGGAATCATCACACAAAACTCCATGTATACCATACACTCCGACAAGGATTAACAAGAAAGGCTTCTACCCAAGACTACTTTACATCTAAGGTCTCAACCGTTATAAATTCTAAGGTTCAAATTTTTTTCTCATCCCCAACTTACCCTCTTTATTAACCATGCTTCCAAATCACATTATATACACAAAGCTACCCGAACATAGCACTCAACACATCACCACAACATCAAAGCATACAATACTCGATAGGGTTAAGAACATACCAGAACTATTGCTTCACTTCCCTTCTTGTCGCTCTACTCATGTTCTTTCCTAACGACGACAAAGGAGGAGGTGAATCGCCCATCGATCCCGGGTGAATCTCAACCTCCGCGCTATCTCTCGTGGGACAATTCCTTGCAAAATGGCCCTACCGGGCCGCATGTAAAACGATTCCCTATTAGCACGACACTCCCCATCATGGAGCCTACCACAATGGTCACAACGAGGTGGGTGGTCCCATCCGACTAACATCCCCGATCCCCAAAACTCAAACCTTCGAGCCCCGACTGCTCCCGAATTTTTCGAACGCCCCGACGATCGAGGTGGAGCACTCCGTCTTCGGGCGAGGCGCATAACTAACTCCGTCACGAGGCCGCCTGGCGTCACCAGCGACCCCGCGCCAGCCCTACTCTGATCTTGGTCATTCCGTCGACTCCTACGTGCCTCACATCCAAGTGCATGAGCCTGCATGCGGGCAATGTCCATGCCCGGCTGAAGAGCTACTCCCGAGCAACTCTCTGCCAAATAGTCATCAAGCCCTGTGACATAGCGGTGCACTCTGTCCTCCATGTCGGCTACTAACGTGGGACGTACCGAGCTAGTGAGTTAAACTCCACGTTGTACTTCAACCGCACGCCTGCTTCGCCTCAACATCAAAAATTGCGGCCCAGTCCTCCTCATCTGCGAGGCAAGAAATGTGCAAGAAATGCCTCGAGAACTCGTCCCATCTCATTGGAAGTGCATGCCCTCCCGGGACAGCTCCCACGAATCAAACGCCGATCGGTATCACGCAGCCGACGCGAACCTAGGACCACCGACTGTCTCCGATGCCTCGATCACTCATGATCCGCCAGAATCGCCGGATGAACTCCTGCGGATCATCCTCGTGCCTCGACCGTAGAACTCGCGGGCTACAACTCGAAAGTCCCGCACCTCAAACTATCCGATCTCGGGTGAACCATCGGTGCGCTTCGGGCTGCTGCGTCCGGCCTATCTCGTGTCCGCCACACCCCGGCGATAATCGGGCCAACTCCTTGTAACCCATCTCCTCTGCTCCGCATGGGACGGAGGCTCGTCATCGTGGTCTCTGTAGAGGCGCCGCTCTACTCGCGACTCCGCCTCTTTGCCTTGCCCCGGGCCCCTGGTTGCCTTCGCAGAGCATAATCGTAAAACAAAACACGACAGAGGGGTCCAACGTACAACACAGCTCTAAGGCACGAACTCAGAAAGAGAAGAATGAAACCAATCCTAAATGTCCATGACCTCACGATTATAGATGTGGTGCAACACATCGATAATCAAGACTCTACTTAGACACGGTGCGTAGACACTTTCGAGGACTAATCGCTTCGATACCACATCGCGACCAAACCGGGCGCGATCGTGCCTTACCCGGGCACCCACGGAGTCAACCACCCTCAGAGAAAATCAGCGGAACTTAAAACTCATACATGATAACCAATGAAAAGAGCAAACCGGCTACCCAAGCGGTTACCTTTTCTGAAAAATAACTAACACCGGAACGAGCATAATCCTCGCCACATCGCATTACTGCACTTCTAGAATTTTTATAACATCTCTGACGGACGGGGCCCGCCATACCACGAATGTACAAAAAGTTCTACAACTTGAGGAACCGTACCAAGTGACAAAGTCTCGAAGGAATGGAGCTTTCGAGAACGAACAATGATCCAAAGTGCGGATCAACAAGCGATGTATCTCAACTGCGGCATGAACGCAGCTTCGAAGAAGTCGCATAACAGTGCAGAGTATGCGAAACAGAAAAAAATACTGTAAATGAAATCATAATAGTCTATAAGGACATCAGGAGACATGTATGATAAGCAAACTCCAGTACACCACGTATATCTGATTCGATCAAATCAAATCACATCAAGTCGTGGACTCACGCGAAAGATCATTACTCAAAGTGGACGATACTGCTGGGCTACCCAACGTGTCGGTATGTCCAACCCAATAACAAGATAGTACTCACAGTGGACGCATACTCGTGGGCTACCCAACGTGTCAGTATGTCCCAACCAATAACAAGATAATACTCACAGTGGACGATACTGTGGGCTACCCAACGGTCAGTATGTCCCAACCAAATACCCAGATAATACTCACTGTGGACGCATACTCGTGGGCTACCCAACGTGTCAGTATGTCCAAACAAATACCCAGATAATACTCACTGTGGACGCATACTCGTGGGCTACCCAACGTGTCAGTATGTCCCAAAGGATCAATATAGTGGAAGCATACCCGTGGGCTACCCAACGTGTCGATATGTCCATCATACCACCCGATATCCGGCCTCGCCGAGACTCCTGGCACAAGGTCAAACACTTGCACAACAACAAAACTATCACCACAAGCACAGCAAGTTACACAACTCAAAGTACCTTCGTTTAAGTCGACAAACCGGGTTCCAACCCCAAAATACTACATTCTTTCCTACCTTCAAAGACCTCTCTTTACGTAGAAACCATACGATACTATCACACGTAGTATCACACACATTCATGTTTAAAACACGTACTTCAAACACAATTAACATAACGTCAAGTATACCTTTTAAAAGTCCAAGTAATTAACTCCTTAAAGGTCAAGTATTCCTACCTTTTAAAACCAAGTCATTTACTTTTCCTTAAGAAAAGTTCGATATTTGAAAACAAGAGATTTATACTTTCAAACTCAAGTTACATCTCTTTTCCAAAATCAAGTACATTATCCTTTGCAATCCATTAAGTTCATTCTTTGTAATTTTAAGAAAAGTCAGTACTTGTTATCAATGATTCTCATTTAAGCAACCGTGATCTAGGAAATGTAATATCATTTTGTCTTATCTTAGTTTCTATGCAGATGGAGGTTTCTACGGTTTTAATATAATCAATTAGTCGAAACCATTTCCTTTATTAATACTGATGGTGTGTTCGATACTTGTTCCCACTTTCAAATCCATTTCACATTCTTATGCCGTTATACATAACTTCCCATAACTCTAGTATAACTGTTAAGTTTTAAAAAAACAAGTATTACTCATTACTCACGAATGATGTTTTACAACTTTTGATTACATTACAAAACTTTCACAATTCGAAGTTAACTCTCTTATCTTACAAGATCAAGTCTCTTAACTTCTACCAATCAACAACCGTTCTTTTACTCACATAAAGTTGTTATAATCGACTTCCCATAAAGCCGTTATAACCCCTTTATGTTTTAAACCAACCAATTACCACATAAACATTTACGAGACCAAGAGGGCTCATTCTTTAAGACCGAGTGCCCATTACTAACGGATAAGACTTACTACTCTTACACCTAATGAAGCCCTTTACACTTCATAACAAGTCAAGACACAATTTGGAAAATCAATTTTTAACACACGTCGCCAACCGCACTATATATTTCACAAATAGTCATCTTGAAGAGGATAGGAAGAATCACATACCTCGCGACGATTGTCGACACTAAGCAAAATGCTCTCCGACTATCTCCAGAAGAATATGCTACACGTAGTACTTCATCCTATAAGGGCCATAAACGTCTATCAAACTCTAGTTTCAACGTGAGTAAACTAAGTACAAGGCCCTACATTCTACTGGAATCGAGAACTTCCTTTGTTTCTATTAACTTGCCACCTTCACAAGGCGAAATCAACAAGGCTACAAGATCCAAATCTAAGCCAACTTAACTATAACAGCCTCAGGCTCACAAATCTATACAAACTTAACTATAACAGCCTCAGGCTCACAAATCTATTCAAACTCTAAATATAACAGCCTCAGGCTCACAGATCTATACTACTATCACAAGTACTAACTCAAAACCCAGAGAAGGGAAACTCTTACCTTTTAGAAAAACCCACAAAAGCCCTTTCCTACCACTTCTTCCGCCAACTCAACCACCGCTTCCACAAGTTCACCAACACTTTTCCTTCTTGCGCCCTCAGCTCAAGGTTCCACCAGGTTTCTCAAAAACCTGCAGAGAGAGAGAGGGTTTTCTGGGAGGGTTTGAATGAAATGGCCAAGTCTTCCAAGACTTGGCCCTAAAATAGGCTTCTATCATTGGTCAAAGGATGGGAGGGACACTTGTCACCCTCCCATAGGCTCCTTATAAAATATCCCCGATTTTTCTCCTTTACGCAGAAAATCCGCCTCGGCGCCGCGCTCACGCCAGCAGGCGCTAACACTCGTAAAATAATTGACGCTGCATCGCCGCGCCTCGCATTCGGCGCGCGCGCTCAACACCCGCACCCTCGGTACAATGTGCGCCGCGCTCTCGCTCCGGCGCTGAACCCCGAATCAAGTCATCGCTTTTGATCGCGCCAAACTTGAAACTTCCATAACTTTGACTCGATGTCCAATCGACGGTTGGTTGCGTTGGGCTGGGACCTAGATTCAACGGACTACACACTAGGCCTTTTAAACACCTTACAATCCTTAACAACTGGGGTCCAATACTCAAAGGTAAACTCAAAATCCTTCCAACACATGTTTGCCAACTTATCTATCCTCTAGAATTTACGGGGTGTAACATTTATATTGCTATTCTTTCTTTGATAAATTTTTTTCAAGCATATATTTTATAACATATTTGAACGAACTACGCGCACCTGATTCCCTCGGTGGGATACGTAGGCAGCCCTATTCGGGTTCGGTACCCTTTAGTCAAAAAATGAAAAATAATATTTTGTTCATAAATACAAAAAAAAATGTTATTCAAAAATACAAAGACATTTTTTAAGTATTATTGTTTGACTTTGTTGATACCAACACAGTTACAAGTGTGCATAAAAAAAACAGTATGGGTTGATTTTGCGGTAAACCATAAATTCTTTTGGTACCTCTTATTCACACCCGTAAATGACATTGTCTTGCGTGTTTCCAAGATAAGGACGAAACTAACCTCATCGTTCATATGCATTGTGTGGTGAGTTTTTAGAATAAGTTCAATTGCGTTGCATTGTGATCTAGAACTTGGCTTGAATGTTTGTTGAGGCGAAATCCTGAGCAACACTCGGTATAGGAAATGATCGTAGGCTTTCTTTGACCCGTTTGAGCCTTTCCAGCCTACCAAATAACATTATCCCTAGTACATCACTTTGAAGTTTGAGCCTAAAACCTATTTTTTGACAACCGCATATTGCACCTATACCCTTTCTGAGTGCGTACGCACTATCCATCTCTTGGTCCGACCTCCTTGAGTGATTTAGAAATGTGCAAGTGACTGACAAAATTCTAGCTGAAGTTTGCAAAGACAAAAATTGTCAAAGTCTCAAAAACCAAAAGCAGAGACGACTTCACACAATCAAAAGCCCCGATAAAAAATAAAAATAAAATAAAAAAGAAAAATGGAATATATGATCCCGAAAAAAAGGGGCTCGAAATGAAAGATTCAAAAGAAGTCAATGCAAAAAACTGAGACAAAAAGAAAGCAAGTCAGCATCAAAACGCACAAATATCAAGCACGGACATAGTCCAACTCTCGAGGAAGGATTAGTCACTTTTTACCCAAATGATATCCATCCCTTGCCCCAAACCTACATTACAAGCCCGTGACAAGCCCTACATGATCTTATACTGAGGGTTCTCACATTAGTGGATACTTACATGACGGCCAAGCCTATGGTATCACAATTGCATGCATTGAACATCTTTTTGAGTGTGAGCGTAATTTTCTCAACGTCCCAAAATTTGAAATACTGAAATATATGTGAAAAATTGGACTTTCTTTCTGTGAGGGCATTTGAAACGTGAGATTACGTGTAGTTCGAAACCTTGGATGTAAGCAGGTGTGTCGACACTCAGGTATGTCTGAGGTACTATCTGAAGCTGTGTGAATTACACCAGAGTCAATCTCGTTTATACTGAAAGCAATAAAAGAATATCCTTATGCACAATATTAATTGCTAGGTATCAACTGGAGTCAGAACGTAATGTCTTCTTCCATTTTTTTTTCAGAAAAAAAAACAACAAAATGCATATTACATAAAAATCTTTTTATTTTTGAATCACGAACTACGTCTTGACTTGATTCCCTCGGCGGGATACGTAGGCGGCCACATCGGCTTCGGTCCCGCATCATTCTAAAATGATAAAAATCCTTACTTTGCAGCACGAACTACGTCTTGACCTGATTCCCTCGGCGGGATACGTAGACGGCCACATCGGCTTCGGTCCCGCATCATTCTAAAATGATAAAAATCCTTACTTTGCATCACGAACTACGTCTTGACCTGATTCCCTCGGCGGGATACGTGGCGCCACATCGCCGGCCCCGCATCATTTTAAAAATTATAAAAATCTTATTTTGCGGCATGAACTACGCTCTTGACCGATTCCCTACGGATACGTGACAACCACATCGCCTGGCCACACCGTTAGAAATATTTCTTCCTTGTTTTGCGAGGACTCGATTTTGTCCATATTCTCGCATTTGCTTTACATTCATGATAAAAAAATTGCTTACCCGATCGCTTGATAGCGTCAAGATGCAACCTTACCGATTCAACATCTTCATTACTGTAAACCGACATTTTAAGGAATTCACTGCAAGAAAATGGCAATAGACAGGAAAAAGCAGGCCAACTAGGTCTCCAGTGCAAACCAAGAATGCAAGCGTCAAGAGCCAAAGCTACAAAGTCGACGCTAATCAACCACTCATTTCCTAAAAAACTCACAAGTTTTTTTTGAGTGCAGGATCTTCATATCAGCAGAGGCAGGAACACAACAATAGTCCCATGCGGGTTACAAACGCACAACGTCTATGCAATGACGTTATCTCAACCCAGGCGAGTCACAAAGCAGGTACGCCCATAAACCAACGCATTTCATTTAAGCCTATGCAACGGCTTCATTCATGTTTCGTCTATGCAACGACGAGCATCAGCATTGCGTCCGAAAACGATGTCATTTCATAAAAGCCTATGCAACGGCTTCATTCATGTTTCGTCTATGCAACGACGCATCTGCGATCGCGCCTATGCAACGACGCCATTTCATTTAAGCCTGTCTGGCAACGGCTTCATGTTTCGTTTCATGCAACGACGGCATCTGCATCGCGTCATGCAACGACGCCATTTCATTTAAGCCTATGCAACGGCCATCTATGTTTCGTCTACGCAACGACGAACATCTGCATCGCGTCATGCAACGACGCCATTTCATTTAAGCCTATGCAACGACCATTCATGTTTCGTTTATGCAACGACGAGCATCGCATCACGCCTACGCAACGACGCCATTTCATTTAAGCTATGCAACGGCCATTCATGTTTCGTCCTATGCAACGACGAGCATCGCATCGCGTCACGCAACGACGTCATTTCATTTAAGCCTATGCAACGGCATTCATGTTTCGTTTATGCAACGACGAGCATCTGCATCGCGTTTACGCAACGACGCCATTTCATTTAAGCCTATGCAACGCTTCATTCATGTTTCGTTTATGCAACGACGAGCATCTGATCGCGTATGCAACGACGCCATTTCATTTAAGCCTATGCAACGGCTTCATTCATATTTCGTTTACGCAACGACGAGCATCTGCGTCAAACGACGCCATTTCATTTAAAGCCTATGCAACGCTTCATCCATGTTTCGTCTACGCAACGACGAACATCCGCGCGCCTACGCAACGACGCCATTTCATCTAAGCCTATGCAATGGCTTCATCTATGTTTCGCTTATGCAACGACGAGATCTGCGATCGCGCCCATGCAATGACGCCACCAACATCTACAAACACCATGTCCTTTTCAGCACCACATCACCGCAACCCAATGTCAATCATACTTCGACACCGACATTTTTAATCACGCTTTGCTTTTTAATTTTTCGCATCACAACGACCCAGTGTCATCATGATTTGACACTGGGACAATTTTGGGTCTGCATCATCCCTATTTTTGAGTTCTAGTTTATAAAACAGGACAAAATTGGCTACAAGTCAACATATTTGTCCGAAGACTCTTCCATCATCTCCGTACAAAGAGGGACATGCTGTTGACAGTCAATTTTGACCCGTTTTTTTGTATATTTCGTGCAATTTTAAGTATTTTAGCACACCGCATTTTAATCGTTATTTTGCATATTTTTACATAATATTCTATGTTTATTTCTTCACAAAAATGGCATCGCATCTTTTATTTTTAAATTAAGCATTATGTCGTTGTTAATATTATGTCTTTATTATTGTTACACCGTCGTTTTATTTTAATAATATTTGCATCTCTTTAAATAATTAATTGGCATCCCGCATTTTAGCTTTTAATCAGACATTAAACATGTCTTAAATATTGCATCTTAGTATTACTGCGTCGGTATTTGCATTTTAATAATTTTGCATCTTTTTAAATAATTTTTCTTTAAATAATTAACCAGTCTTGCATTTTGTCAAACCAGTCCAGTCCAACACACAATCCGAATCATTCCAATCCAATACCATTTTTTATTTCATCCAAATACCCCCTTTTATTTTCCCCCATTCTTAAATTTCAAACCCCCACTTTTCATTTCCCCCCCCCCCCCCAAATACTAAACCCTAAAACCCACACTATATAATAACATTATCAGTCCTACATTATCAGCCCAGCCAGCCGCATACAGCCTTCCCCCACTTTGTCTCCTCACCCTTTCTCTTTCACGCAGACCCTTCCACCCACTGCCCATCGTCGCCGCCACCGGCGAACCCGCTGCTCCTCTCACTTCTCCCGTCACCCTCTCCTCGACTTACTTCAAAGAACCCCACCGCTGCGTCCGAACCTCACACCCCTACTCCCGTCGCCACTGCTCTAAACCACTGAGGCGCCATTTCCCAGATTTCGCCGACGAGGCGACGCCGACCCCTTTCCCCTTTACATTGCGTTGATTGGTTATGTTGGACTGATTTTTCTGCATCTTTATGATATCTTGCCGGAGTTTCTAAAACTCCGGCGATCTTGATGACTTTATTTTTCGGGTATCTGTGCAGATTTGGTTAACTGGACAGATTTTTCTGATTTTTTGTTAGGTCTTGCGTCATTTTGGGTTCGCTGGTTTTCTGTTGTTTGTTGGATTGATTGCATCGTTATCCATTGTTGGCGGATGGTTTGATTTCTTGTTTGTATCTGCCGAGTAAAACTCGTGAAGCTTTATTGTTTTCGGCCGACGACCATTTTCATTGCTATGTTGATGTTGTTCCCGCTTCGGCCAGTTGTGATGTTGCTATTAAACCACTACTGTTACACTATTTTCTGGACTGATTTTTGACTATCTTGTTACTGATTTTGGGTTGCTGACTACTGATTCTATGGCTACTGCTGGGCTGATTCTGGTCATTGTTGCTGGCTGAGTTTTTGCCATTTCCGAACTAATTCGTGCCCATTTTGTTACTGATTTTATGGCTACTGCTGGGCTGTTTTCGGCTATATTATTGGACTGGTTTTGGCCATATTGCTATTGATTTTGGACATTTTTTGCTGGTTTACTGATTTAGAACAAATACTACACTGTTGGTATTTTACTGATTTGAACAAGATGCTACACTTGTTTGGCCGATGAAAAAGTTATCCGTCGATTTTTGAGGCCTCCACAGTTGCAAAGACGGAAAATAAAATAAATGAAACTTTCTGGGCAAGGATGATTTCTTCCACTTACACTGGATAACCAACATGCGCTGGCAGGGCGAATTCTCGCAGCCGCATTTGTTTAGGCTGTCCCACTTTACATTTTTTATAACTGAGTCCTCCGTGTTTACAACTATTACTGTTTTGGCACGGATATGAAGGTTTTATTTATTTTATTGTTTTTAACAATATTGGCCGATGAAGGAATCTCCGTCTGATTTCCAAGGCCTCTTCTGTGCAAAAGACGGATTTATTTATATTAATTCTTGTCATTACATTAAATTATTTATCCTATTACTAACACTTTTACTAAGTGTTTATGCAGGTACCCGGAGATCATCTTGTGCAGAAGGCCTAAAAAGGGCTAAAAGATGTCCCGGAGCATTATTTTTATGTCGCATTTAAATTTTAGTTTTATTATTTTGCATTGCATTTTATTTTAATTATAAATTATGAAAAATGCTTAGAATAGTTAGAATAAAAAGGGCAATAAATAATTAACCTGTGCTTGAACGAATAACCGCAAGTTAGCGGATCTTAAAGGATGTCTAACCCCTTCCCTTTAGGATAATAAAGAACCATTACCTAGAATCTCACATAGCTTTCGCAGACCATTAAATGGAGATTAATTGCAGTATTTTTATTGCAATAAATCAAGTGTCCTAATTCACTTAAATAATTATGTGGCGACTCCTTAAAAACAGCATTAATTGCTCCATCCAGGGAACCGCGCCAAAGAGCAATGTTGTGGATACCGTTCAGACCCCCGAGGTCAAAAACGGGCGCGACACACTTTCTCTGTGATAAGAACAATCCACCTGCATGACGAGTGACAGCAATTCCCAAAAAATAACTCAATGGGCCCAAGTCCTTCATGGCAAACTCAGAATTGAGTATTGTCATGATAGACTTTCGCAAAGCATCAGAAGAGGCAGTCAAGATAATAGAATCCACATATAATAGTATATAAGCCATGGAAGAACCCCGATGATATATGAATAATGAATTATCACACCTGCTGTGAGAGAAACCCATAGTTGAAACATAGTCAGCAAACCTCTTATACCAAGCTCGTGGAGACTACTTAAGCTCATACAAGGACTTCTTTAACAAGCAGACATGATTATGCTATCTAGTATCCCTAAACCCCAAGGGCTGATGCATATACACTGTCTCCTTGAGATCACCATGTAGGAAAGAATTCTTCACATCTAGTTGATGAATGGGCCATGATTTTGAAAGAGCCAAGCTGAGGAGACACCCCGTAATTTCAGGTCATGTATTTGAGGACGTACGAAAGGAAATAAGATTTGAATTTGGAAAGATGAGTTGACAGAATGTTTTTGGACAGATTTTCAGTCAAATTTGGAGCGGTATATCTCTTAGTATATAAGGAGTTTTTAGGTGTTTAAAAGGCCTAGTATTAATTTCATTTAGTCTAGTTTCCAACGCAATAAGCCGCTCGTCGATTGGACATCGGAGTAGAAAGATGGACGTTACAAGATCAGCTGGCAGAAGAGAGGGAAAAATGTTTCAATCAGGCACCACAGCGCCACGGCGCCGGCTGCAGGGCCGCGGCACCAAGGCGGGATTTTCCGCGAAAAATGGGGGAAAATCAGAAGATATTTTGTAAAAGGCCCATGGGAGGGCGACAAGTGTCCCTCCCATCTTGTAGACCAAGAAGGGTCTTATTTATTGACCAAGTCTTGCAAGACTTGGTCATTTGCAAAGATCCATCCTAAAGGAATTCATCTTCTCTTCTCCCTAAAAATTTTAAGAACCCTAAGCCTAGTGAAATTATTGGTGAGGCGGCAAGAAGAATATATGTTGGCAAGCTTGTAGAGGGTTCGTGTGGATGATTTTGACAAGAAAAGGAGTTGCGGAAAAGAGCTTAGCAAGCAGATCCTTGGAATATTTTGGGCTTATTGAGGTAATGATCCTTGTCTTCCTATGAAATTGAAGATTTCATGTTGTAGTAATTTGATAAATGAACTTGTGATATAAGGAATGAAGTTTAATAAGTGTTAAGATACATTGGAAGGTTAAAAGTCGAGAAATGGCATGTTAGCCATTGAAGATGTTAATCAATTTTGTTGTTAGTTATAATCGTCACATGTTATACGAGAAAGGGAAGTTAGTTGTTATAATTGTTATGACTTGTATAACATGTTGGAATAACGACTTGGGTTATAAGGAATGGGGAAAAAAAGGACTATATGTTGTCATTATTGTAGCCGAGATTGGCCTTAATAATAATGGACTATTATATATGAATTGTGGGGCAGAATTTTACACGTCCTGTTAAGGCGTGTAATCCCTTTTGGTTAGCTAAATTGTTGAGCCTTAAATGTGGCGTTTTGTTATTGATTTCGGGCTTTGAAAAAGGTGGAAAAGTATGTAGAAACAAAGGAAGTGCTGTCCAATTTTCCGTAGAATTAAGTGACTTTACACTTGGAATATTCTACGTTTGAAGTTAGAAATTAATAGACATATTATGGTCATTATAGGCCGACATATTACGTGCGACATATGGGACTTAGCAAGTGGATTGAACCGAAGAGGTATGTGGAAACTTTCTTATCTCTTGAGCATGAGTAGTTATAAATGTACAGTACGGTAGACGTACGTGATTTAAATGAAGTCAGTTCATTTGATATACTTGACTTGTTTTAAGAATGTCTCAGTTGATTGAGTTAGAGAATTAACTCACTTGTTCTTAAAGATATGTTAAAAGAATGGTTTATTCTAATAAGGTAGACAAAGATTTCTTGACTTGAAAGGGTATAGGATACTTGATTTGGAAAGTATAGATTCCTTGAGCTATTATAAAGTTAAGAAACTTGTTTTCTAAAGTTAAGAGACTTGGAGTATTTTGAAAGTTATGAAACTTGATTTGAAAATATAAGTCTCTTGGTCATAAAAAGAATGAATTTGTCTAAGACATAAAGAGTTATAACAGCTTTATGGAGAGTTAGTTATGACGGCTTTATGAAATGATAAGGATGTCTTAGTTTCTAAAGCATAAAGTTAGTATAACGGCTTTATGGGAAGTTGGTTATAACAACTTTATGGAAGGTTGAAGGAATGGTTTTCTTGATTAAGGTAAACAAAGATTAATGACTTGAAATAAAGAAGGGCAAATTGATTTAAAGGCATCAATTGCTTAAAGTTTAAAGTAAGGGTCACTTGATTAGAAGCCTAAAAGTATAATTTTAAGTGTAGTGATGTATGTGAAATGTAGATTAGCCTTGATACTATGAGTGTTAGTATCTTGGGGTTTTATATGAGAGTGCCTTGAGGTTATAAAATGAGATCAATTTGGTATGTTAATGAAAGTCTAAAGAGTTTATGAACTTGCCTATACTCGTTTGTGATAGCCTTGGAGTGCAAGTATTAGTTGATACGCTGCCGTGACTCTCAGTTGGAGGGTCGGATGTCTTGTTGTGAAATTATTTGGACGTACCGACAGTGATGGATGATTCCACGGGTATGCTTCCATTGTGATTGATCCATGGACATGCTTGCGATGGAGGATTCCGGCACGCTACCACGACGCGTTAAATTTCTGATACGATTATTACTACACGGATTAGCTCCCACGAAGTCACGCACCGAGATGAGGATTCCACGCACGAGATATATATGTATTGTATGTGTACGCCGATGATGTAGATGCCACGGGCGCCACATGATTACATTTTACAATTTCGGCTGTCGGCAGTGATGGAGGATTCCACGGCAGGAGATTTATATATATGCTTTGTATGTGTGTACGCCGACAGTGAGGTAGGATGCCACGGGCGCGTCACATGGTTATATTTTACGCTTGCGGTTCGGCGATGATGGGGATCCCACTGGCACGCTTTGGTATTTGGGCTCAGATCCCTAGCTACGGTGTGACTCTGTTCATGTGATGAAATAGTCTTTAAAAGGTATTGTGACTTTCTTGAAAAGTAAATATGACTTGATACTACGGTTATTAGTATCTTGGAAGTTTTATATGAAAAAGAGTCATTTAAAAGAATAAAAGTACGTAGTACTTTGGGTTAAATTCCCGGATTTTATAATGACACGATAGTGCCTTAAGTAAACTAAAATGAGAGTGTATATGAACAAAGCTAATAAGAAGTTAGGGACTTTCTTAACTTGCTTAGGTTATGTATGATGTTCTAGTGTTTACGCATGTATGATAGCCATTGTGCTAGGTTAGGTTATTCATGCGGGTAAACCCGGGTTACTACTTATTCCATGGATTTGCTACCCATGACGCGAGCGCGGCGTTTGTACTCACGCAGCCCACCGCCCACGCGGTGAAATAGTCCTACGCGGTGAAATAGTCTCGCGAGGCGGATGACCTCTGTCACACGACCCGACCAAGCTCGCTGACCGTGCCCTACCCGCACCCTTACAGGTATACATCAGAGATAATCAGCGGAACATACATGAAACTTATACAAAAAAAAAAATCAACAGATTTAAAATCAACAGGTTAGCCGATGAGGCTACCTCCCTTCAAGGCACTTTTCGTTTCATATAAAAATCCGGGAATTTAACCCAAAGTACTACGTACTTCCATTCTTTTAAAATGACTCTTTTTCATATAAAACCTCCAAGATACTAATAACTGTAGTATCAAGTCATATCTACTTTTCAAGACAAGTCACAATACCTTTTAGAAATACATTTATAGGCTTCTAATTCAAGTGACTTCTTTCTTTTAAAACCTTAAGCAATTGATGCCTTAAAATCAATTTGTCTTTCATTATTTCAAGTCATTTATCATACTTACCTTACTTAGAGTAAACCACTCTCTTAACTTTCCATAAAGCTATTATAACCAACTTCCCATAAAGCCGTTATACTAACTTTATGCTTTAGGCAAACACATTCTTTTATAACCAAGAGACTTATACTTTCTAAAACCAAGTATCGTATACTTTCAAAATACTTCAAGTCTCTTATCTTTTAGAAATCAAGTTTCTTACTTTAGAAAATCAAGTCTTCTTATCTTTCGAATGTCAATACTTTCCAAATCAAGTACTCTATACTTTTAAATCAATTCATTTCTTCCTTTAAGAATCAAGTCCCATAACTTGAAAAATAAAGTCTCTTAACCTTTTAAGAATTCATAGTTCATAGTCTTAACACTTCATAACGTAAATTTTTTAAATTAAGCAACATATGCCTTATGTGTGTGAGTAGGTTATACTTATTTATAGCGATCTTATTAAAGCAGTCATGATCTAGAAAATGTAATACAATTTTGTCTTATCTTAGCTTCTATGCAGATGGAGAATTCTACTCATTTTAACGTAATTAATTGTCGTTACATTTTCCTTTATTAACGTTGCAATGGCTTGTTCGATACTTATTCTCATTCGTGTCGTACATTAGCCAAGTCCACTTGGCTCCAAATACCTCCTAACGACTCTTACCAACATCCCCCATAAGACTTGGTAAGAACTTAGGATAACTTAGACATAACCTTTACATAGAGTAAATCACATACATACCTCTTAACTTCTAAGAGTAGAAGGGAACATGAAATAATACCACATGTATATTCCATACATAGAATCATGTCAAAGGAAGGAAGAGGTTCACATACCTCGCGACGATTATCGACAAGTAGCAAAATGCTCCAAAGTACTTCAACCTTGATAGATATTCCATCCTTCACGTAGAATACACTATACTTAGTACTTCAACCTATAATGATCATAATACGTCCATTAACTTCTTACTTCAAACGTAGAATATTCTAAGTGCAAAGTCACTAAATTCTACGAAAAATCGGACAGCACTTCCTTTGTTTCTACATACTTTTCCACCTTTTTCATGGCCCGAATTCAATAACCAAACACGCCGCATTTAAGGCTCAACAATGAAGTTAACAATAGGGGATTACACGCCTACAAGACGTGTAAAATTCTGCCCCACAAATGATACCAAAACAATCCAATAATACAATGTCATTCTCGGCTAAAGTGCAACAACATATCATCTTTTCCAAATCCTTTTCAATCCAAGTTGTTTAGTATAACATGATATCAAGTCGCAATCGATTATAACTACTACAATCTTCAAGTAAGTAACATGCGACGATTCTAATAACGACCAAATTCTACTTCAATTTCAAAGGGTTCACAATGCCATTTCGGCTATAGGCTTCCACAATCCATATCACCTATCAAACCTTAATACATATACTTCATGCTAGTTAAAATGTAAGGCTACAACAATATGTAATCTTATAATACTTAAGAGAAAAAGATTGTTACCTTAACGAGCCTTAATCCACTTTAAGATCCGAAGTCGCTCCCTAGCAACTTAGAGTCTCTCCTTGACACTCCAATCCGCCACTTGAGACCCTTAGAAGATCACAAATAACTTTCCTTTGATCTTCCAATCAAAACCTAGGAAAGCAACTAGGTTTTCACCTTGCGAATAATACGAAAATGATATTTTTCCGGGATCTTTCTATTGAGATACCCTTACAATACCCTTATGAACCTTGGTTTAAAGTGTGAAGCTTATTGGACAACAAACAAATTTTTTTCTCCTTGTAACCCTCTCAAACCCGAGAGCTAGCTTAGCAAGAACAAGAGTTCTTCAAATTTTTCTAAGTGTAAAATGCCTTGTCTTGCTACTTAGGATGACTATATAACAACATGGAGGGTTAAGATTAGAACACTTGTGAGGGTTGGATGAATTTTCATTTAAAAATCTAGCCAAGTGGCCCCTTTGACTAAGTCAATAATCTCAAGCTCAAGCCTAGCAAGACTTGCTCATCTTTATTATGGTCAAATGACCATTTAACCCATGTCTAAATCGTCCAAGGCTTTCAAAGGGGGGTGACACGTGTCGCCCTCCCATTCGTCGCAATATTTCGTTTTCCGACAAATTCCATAATTCCGATAAATTTTTACTAGTCTCAAATCTTATCATTTTTTAGTTCATACGTACGTTCTTACAAACATGTCCTGGAAGTACGGGGTGTAACATTTTTCCCCCTTAGAAACATTCGTCCTCGAGTGTTCTTTCGAAGCTCAATCTATCATTTCTCGGCACAGTCTCATAAAACTACACTTAATGAAACCTAATTATTCCACATATGGCCCTAATACCTTGCACACACATATCCATCCATCATAAGCCAAACTAGAAAACAAATCCGAAGCGTGCACCATCATTGTTTACTCCCATTTATGGCCTAAAAGGATCATCTTCTCGCCCTTCTAAGTTACTCTAGCATACATACAAAGTATCAATATTATCCGTTCATGACACTTAAACTTACACCAACCTTAACATGCATACAAGTCTCTAAAGGGTCAAAGACATACCTGAAATCATATAGGCGGTTCAAAGGGCCGCTAAAACTGGGAACTTCTACCACGACCTGCATCACGGCTGCACGCATAAACATCCCCTAGCTATCAAGGAGAAGAACCCGTGAATCGATCCAAAGAGATCGTTATCCCACCAGCCACCTGCCTGACGCCTTCACCAAACGCTACGCCGCAAGCATAACAAATCGTCAAGTAGTACGACACTCCCAAAATGGAATCTACCACAACACTACACCGGGCAAAGGTGGCTTCTCGCTACTACCTGACATCCGCGAACTCGCACTGGGCCCGACCGCCACGAATATCCCCATGATCAAACCTCCGCCGTAAGACCGAAAGAGCACTCGTGGCCAAATGTAGACCTAGCTCATTGTTGAGGCTTGTCACGACCCGACCGGCCGCGATCGTGCCTCTACCGTACCCTTCTAATCATACAACATAATAAATCGGAAGATAAAAACACTCTTTTTTAAAACCAAGGCTGCCGATAAGGTCGCCATAACATAAAAATTACCCGAAAGTGGTCTACATCGCTTAACAATGTAAAAACAACTCTAGCTAGTCCAAATTTACGATGAATACATGCACTCTAAGATTTAAACAAATACTATGACGACAAGGCCCCGCTGCACTTCAATATACATAGCCATGACAACTCCGAACATCGAGCTATCTCAAAATGTCAACCAGATCCTAAGCTCATGGATCCACAATCGTACCTAAACTCATGACATTTAACGCACTTCAAGAGGGTCGACAACAAAAATTTAATATGGAATGTAAATAAAGTACAAGAAACAAATCATAATTGTACCAAAAGAATGACAGGGCAAGTATAAAGAGTACATACTGATCCCGCCGTGTCATTACCCCTTATGAACTTAATCGCACCTTATTATCTTTTCCCATTCCACAAGAGTTATAGCCAATTTACGCATATACTTAGGAGAAATCATTAAGTTCATTACCATATAACTTACTTATCTTTCATAACATAATCCGCCCTTTACGAGGACGATATACTACCCGCCCAACTGGGACGCGATCAAATCACACAAATATCAAAGCGCGTGGAATCCCATCACCGCCGATACCATAAGTGTAACATATAACTACGCGACGCGCCTGCGGCATCCTACCTCACCGCCAGATACATACACAATACATATATATATATATCTCCCGCCTGGAATCTCACATCATCGCGATACCGTAGGTGTAACATATAACCATGCGACGCGCGCGTGACATCCTACCTGCTTTCACACATATACATATATATATATATATATATATATATATATATATATATAACGGGCCGCATGCCCTAATCCTCATCGTATAAGCACGGCCATAACGCGCCTCTGCATCCTCATCGTAGCGCAGTCTTCATGGGAGCTAGCCCATGGAGTAATAATATAACATGCCCCTAATCCTCATCGTGGTACATGTCTTCACGGGAGCTAGCCCATGGATTAATAGTCGACATAGCACGGTCGCACGCCGGAATCCTCAACAGATAAGTACGGCCATGGGTAATAAAACAACCGAATCTAACCCGCCCCGGTCACACGCCCTAATCCTACATCGTATAAGCATGTCCAAGGATCAATCATAATGGAAGCATACCCGTGGAATCCCACATCACCGCTTCAGACGCCCAAGTAAACTTACATCAAGACAGCCGTACCTACAACTGAGAGTCAAGACAACGTAAACATATAATACTTGCACTCAAAGTTATCACAAGCAAACATAGGCAAGTTCATTAAACCTTTAGACTTCCATTTTTATAAACTCATGGCACTTTCGCTTCACACATAAAAATCCGAATTTAACCCAAAGTACTACGTGCTTACATACTTTTCAAAAGACTCTTTTCATATAAAACCCCAAGATACTAACACCGTAGTATCAAGGCTTGTTTACATTTTACCTAAGTCACTACACTTTTAGAAATACATTTTTCTACTTTCTAAATCAAGTGACTTCTTTCCTTAAAACTTAAGCAATTGATGCTTTTAAATCCATTTGCCTTTCTTTATTTCAAAACACTTATCATTACTTAGAGTAAACCACTCTTTTAACTTTCCATAAAGCTATTATAACCCACTTCCCATAAAGTCGTTATACTAACTTTATACTTTAGGCAAATACATTATTTTTATAACCAAGAGACTTATACTTTCGAAAACCAAGTATCGTATACTTTCAAGTCTCTTATCTTTTAGAATCAAGTTTCGTAGTTCATAGTCTTAACACTTCATAACGTAAACTCTTTAATTTAAGCAACATATGACTTATATGTGTGAATAGGTTATACTTGTTTATACTGATCTTATTAAAGCAGCCATGATCTAGAAAATGTAATACAATTTTGTCTTATCTTAGCTTCTATGCAGATGGAGAATTCTACTTGTTTTAATATAATTTATCGTCATTACATTTTCCTTTATTAACGCTGCAATGGCTTGTTCGATACTTATTCTCATTTGTGCCGTAATTTAGCCAAGTCAACTTGGCTCCAAAATACCTCCTAACGACTCTTACCAACATCCCCCATAAGACTTGGTAAGAACTTAGGATAACTTAGACATAACCCTTACGTAGAGTAAATCAACATACATACCTCTTAACTTCTAAGAGTAGAAGGAATCATGAAATAGTACTACATGTATATTCCATACATAGAATCATGTCAAAAGAAGGAAGAGGTTCACATACCTCGCGACGATTATCGACAAATAGCAAAATGCTCCAAAGTACTTCAACCTTGATAGCTATTCCATCCTTCAAGTAGAATACGCTATACTAGTACTTCCACCTATAATGTCCATAATACGTCCATTAACCTCTAGCTTCAAACGTAAAATATTCTAAGTGCAAAGTCACTAAATTCTACGGAAAATCGGACAGCACTTCCTTTGTTTCTACATACTTTGCCACCTTTTTCAAGGCCGAATACAATAACCAAACACGCCACATTTAAGGCCCAACAATTCAGCTAACCAAAGGGGATTACACGCCTTAACAGTACGTGTAAAATTTCGCCCACAAATTAATACGAAACTAGTTCCATAATTAAAGCCATTCTCGGCTAACATAAACAACAACTCAAAGTCTTTTCCAATTCTTTTTCAATCCAAGTTCTTAGGTCTAACATGTTATATAGTCATAAACAACTTCAACAACTACAATTTCCTTCAATATATAACATGTGACGACTTATACTTATAATCAACTTGAATTGTAATCTTAAGGCTAAACATGCTAGTTTTCGAATTAGGGTTCCAATATCCATAACACTTATCAACTTCATAATATATATATCTCATACTTGCTAATATCCATAGCTACAACAATAAGTAATCTCAATTACTAAAACGACAAGAATTATACCTTTCCAAGATTCAAAGTCGCTCCTTAGCAATTTTAGCTCCTCCTTTCGACATTCCAATCCACTCCAAGCAACCTTTAGAAGCCTATGAAGAACTCATCTTCAAGTTCCAACTTCAAAGTTGAAGAACTCCCTAGGTTTTCGCCTTGCGACTAACGTGAAAACGCCGTTTTTCCGAAATCTTTCTATTGAGATATCCTTACAATACCCTTAGGGACCTTGGGTTAAAGTCTTGTGAATAATGATCCACATTTGCAAAACTTTTCTCTCAAGAAAACACATTGGCCGAGAGCACTCTCAAGAGGACCTAAAGTTTTCTCAGTTTTTTCTAAGTGTTGAGAGCTAAGTCTTGCTACTAGGATGATATATAACACATTGGAGGGTCTAGATTACAACACATGTAAAAATTGGATGAATGGGATCAAGCTGCTCGCTCGACTTAGTCAACATCACAAGCTCTACTTGCAAGACTTAGTCTTCTAACATGGTCACCCACCATAATGCCCTTGAATAAATTCGCCCAAGACCATTAGTGGGTGCCACGTGTCGCCTCCCATTCGCCCATAAAATTAGAACCTGGGCCCCACAAAACGTAAAATTCTGTGGCCCCACGTGATCAAATCCAGAAAATAAATTTCCATAATGATAATAAGTTCCATACTCTACAATTAATGCATTTTGAGAATCTAATTCTCACTAACGAACATTTCTCCTTTCCGACGTTTCTAAGATTTTCCGTCGGAAAAACAATTCTTCCTTTCGCACTTTTCAAGTCTTGAGTTCCTTACGCATATTCTCTTAAACATGTCCTGTAGTTACGGTGTAACAAGGTGTCCGCTCAAAGTTACCTCAAAACCTCGCGCCCTGCCTTCACGGATCTGGCCGTCCTCTCTCTCGCTATCGATCTCGTGCATAATCCGCATCTCCGGCAATATCCATACCGGTGAAGTGGCTACTCCTGTGCATACAAGAATCATATAACGGTATAGCCCCATCACATAGCGGTGAACTCCCCGCCATATCGCCACAATAGTGCAGATACGCGCCGCCGAGTCAAACCTGTGTACTCTCGATAGTCCTCTCATTCGCCTCGATGACAAGAACCTATCAACACGGGCTCTCTCATCTCGTGAGGCAAAAGTGATCAAGAAAGGCCTCCGTGAACTCATTCCAAAGCTGGACGAGCACCCACACCCTCGACAGCCCCAAGACTCAAACCGGTTCAACGCAATATCGCAGAACCGAGCAAGAAGCTAACACAATCGACTGCCTCCGAGGCCCTAAGCACCTTTATAGTCCGGCCAGTACGAACGAACTCCCGAGGATCATCCTCGGATCTCGAACCATAGAACTCGGGTGACTACAACCTAAAATCCCGAATCCTTAAATCGTCTGGCCAGGGTTAGCTACTCGCTCACGGCACGCCTACCACTATGCTAGTCAATAGCCCGACCGCTCTCCATAATTCTAAACTCGCCGGGCCGTGGAACTGAGGCGTATTGGGACCTCGTGACGCGGCCGATCTCGCCTCTAATACCGCTGGCGTGAATCAACTCGCTGTCGAGCCACAACCTCGGGCATAACTGGGCCTGGTACGTAACCCTTCAGGACCACTAGCAGCTCTCCCGCCGCTTACCCTTCTGGCCTCGTCGCTTCCGTGAGGCATAATCGATACATAAGAATAGGTCGAGAGATTCAACCTACTATGACGGCTCATCGCACGATCTCGAGAGAGAAGAATTGAAACAAATCCTAAATGTCCTGCAGCCTTCTCGATTATAGATGCGCACAACACACCGATAATCAAGACTTACTAGACACGGTCAGACACTTTCCGAGGACTAATCGCTTCGATACAACTTTTGTCACGACCCGACCCTGCTCACGATCGTGCTCTACCCGGCACCCTTACAGGTATACATCAGAGATAATCAGCGGAACATACATGAAACTTATACAACAAAAAAAAAATCAACAGAAATAAAATCAACAGGTTAGCCGATGAGGCTACCTCCCTGAATATAAAAAAAACATAACCTAAGCAGTTGCCTTCTTTCCTCTACAAACTGACCCACAACATGTGACTACAAACCTCTAAGAGTTTTAACATAACAACTGTGGCGAGACAGGGTCCCGCCATACCCCTGAATATACATGAACCTATAACCTCAGGGAATCGTACCAAAAGACAAAGCCTCCGAAGAAATGGAGCTTTCCAAGAACTGAACAGTGATCCAAAGAGTGTGGATCGCCAGCTATACCTAAACTGCGGCATGAATGCAAAGACTCAAGGAGGTCAAGACGAAATATGTACCAAGTATGTGAAATCAAAATATCAGAATGAAATCATAACACTTATAAAAAGTCGAGACATGTATGATAACCAAAATAATAAAGATATCAGGCCTTACCAAAGTGAAAGTAATGAAAGTCAGTTTTACCTTTTAAAGACTATTTCAACACATGAACAATAGTCACACAGGGCTATCGACACAAGCCCTCAAATATCATCACATAGTCCAGTACGGGTCTCAAGCCCACAATATCAAGTGTGCCCGTGGAATCCCCATCACCGCCAAGCTATAAGTGAAGAATATAACTACGTGACACGCCTGGCATCCTACCTCACCGCTACAGACACATATACAATACATATATATATATATATATATCATGTCCGTGGAATCCTCATCTCGTACATGACTTCATGGAGAGCTAATCCACGGGGTAATAATCGTATATAACATGCCCGTGGAATCCTCATATCGTACATGTCTTCGCTGGGAGCTAGTCCACGAGTAATAGTCGACATAGCACGGTCGCACGCCTAATCCTCATCGATAAGCATGGCCATGGGTAATAAAACACATCCGGAATCTAACCCGCCTCGCACGCCTGGAATCCTCATCGATAAGCGTGTCCAAGGAGTAATAAAGACAAATCCGAGAATCTAACCCGCATATCGTCACACGCTCGAATCCTCATCGTATAAGCATGTCCAAGGATCAATCACGATGGAAGCATACCGTGGAAGCCTCCGCTACCGCCAGACGCTCCAAGAGGTCACAACAAGACGCCGCCTCCAACCGAGAGTCACTAACGTAAACATATAATACTTGCACTCAAGGCTATCACAAGCAAGCATAGGCAAGTTCATTAAATCTTTAGACTTTCATTTTTATATATTCAAGGCACTTTTCGTTTCACATAAAAATTCGGGAATTTAACCCAAAGTACTACGTACTTCCATTCTTTTAAAATGACTCTTTCTCATATAAAACCTCCAAGATACTAATAACCGTAGTATCAAGTCATATCTATTTTTCAAGACAAGTCACAATACCTTTTAGAAATACATTTATAGGCTTCTAATTCAAGTGACTTCTTTCTTTTAAAACCTTAAGCAATTGATGCCTTAAAATCAATTTGCATTTCATTATTTCAAGTCATTTATCATACTTACCTTACTTAGAGTAAACCACTCTCTTAAATTTCCATAAAGCTATTATAACCAACTTCCCATAAAGCCGTTATACTAACTTTATGCTTTAGGCAAACACATTCTTTTATAACCAAGAGACTTATACTTTCTAAAACCAACTTCCCATAAAGTCGTTACATTTTCCTTTATTAACGCTGCAATGGCTTGTTCGATACTTATTCTCATTCGTGTCGTACATTAGCCAAGTCAACTTGGCTCCAAATACCTCCTAACGACTCTTACCAACATCCCCCATAAGACTTGGTAAGAACTTAGGATAACTTAGACATAACCTTTACATAGAGTAAATCACATACATACCTCTTAACTTCTAAGAGTAGAAGGGAACATGAAATAATACCACATGTATATTCCATACATAGAATCATGTCAAAGGAAGGAAGAGGTTCACATACCTCGCGACGATTATCGACAAGTAGCAAAATGCTCCAAAGTACTTCAACATTGATAGTTATTCCATCATTCACGTAGAATACGCTATACTTAGTACTTCAACCTATAATGGTCATAATACGTCTATTAACTTCTTACTTCAAACGTAGAATATTCTAAGTGCAAAGTCACTAATTTCTACGAAAAATCGGACAGCACTTCCTTTGTTTCTACATACTTTTCCACATTTTTCAAGGGCCGAATTCAATAACCAAACACGCCGCATTTAAGGCTCAACAATGAAGTTAACAATAGGGGATTACACGCCTACAAGACGTGTAAAATTCTGCCCCACAAATGATACCAAAACAATCCAATAATACAATGTCATTCTCGGCTAAAGTGCAACAACATATCATCTTTTCCAAATCCTTTTCAATCCAAGTTGTTTAGTATAACATGATATCAAGTCGCAATCGATTATAACTACTACAATCTTCAAGTAAGTAACATGCGACGATTCTAATAACGACCAAATTCTACTTCAATTTCAAAGGGTTCACAATGCCATTTCGGCTATAGGCTTCCACAATCCATATCACCTATCAAACCTTAATACATATACTTCATGCTAGTTAAAATGTAAGGCTACAACAATATGTAATCTTATAATACTTAAGAGAACAAGATTGTTACCTTAACGAGCCTTAATCCACTTCAAGATCCGAAGTCGTTCCCTAGAAACTTAGAGTCTCTCCTTGACACTCCAATCCGCCACTTGAGACCCTTAGAAGATCACAAATAACTTTCCTTTGATCTTCCAATCAAAACCTAGGAAAGCAACTAGGTTTTCACCTTGCGACTAATACGAAAATGATATTTTTCCGGGATCTTTCTATTGAGATACCCTTACAATACCCTTATGAACCTTGGTTTAAAGTGTGGAGCTTATTGGACAACAAACAAATTTTTTTTCTCCTTGTAACCCTCTCAAACCCGAGAGCTAGCTTAGCAAGAACAAGAGTTCTTCAAATTTTTCTAAGTGTAAAATGCCTTGTTTTGCTACTTAGGATGACTATATAACAACATGGAGGGTTAAGATTAGAACACTTGTGAGGTTTGGATGAATTTTCATTTAAAAATCTAGCCAAGTGGCCCCTTTGACTAAGTCAATAATCTCAAGCTCAAGCCTAGCAAGACTTGCTCATCTTTATTATGGTCAAATGACCATTTAACCCATGTCTAAATCGTCCAAGGCTTTCAAATGGGGGGTGACACGTGTCGCCCTCCCATTCGTCGCAATATTTCATTTTCCGACAAATTCCATAATTCCGATAAATTTTTACTAGTCTCAAATCTTATCATTTTTTAGTTCATACGTACGTTCTTATAAACATGTCATGGAAGTACGGGGTGTAACAACCTCATTGCGGGTCCACAGGACCTATGCGGGTGAAATAGTCCCAGGAGTAGGATTGCTTAATGATACTACGGGCGGGTGGCCCTACTTTGATCATGAGCCTCCTATTTTTAAGCAGTAAAGTATGCTCTTGTTTACTCTCATTGTTAGTAAGGCACATTGTACTGTTATTTGAGTTATCATACATGTCTCCAGCTTTATTTTAGACTTTATAATTCCATTATAGTACTTTCAGTTTCACATACTTGGTACATGTTATCGACCTCCTGGGCCGCGTTCATGCCGCAGGTAGAATTATACAGGTTGTTGATCCTCACTCTTAGGATCACTGTTCAACTGTTGAGAAGCTCCATTACTCCGGAGGCTTGTCATTGGTTCAGATCCCTGGTATTGTCGGTTGTTGTACATTCAGGGGTATGGCGGGGCCCTGTCACGCTGTTATGTTAAAACTCTTAGGTGTAGTCATATCTTGTGGGTCACTTTGTAAAAAAATGAGAATCGCTTTTGGATTTGTATATATCAGTGAGGTAGCCTTATATCGCTAACCTATTATTTATTATTGTTAAGTTTATGTATGTTCATTGATTATCTCTCGATGTATACGTAAAGGTGCCTGTGGTAGGGCACGATCATGCTGCCCGGTCGTGACATTTCCGCTATTGGAAACGTCCATAAAAATTTAGAATAACCATCCAAGAATAAAACATAATAACGATGACCCATAGAACTGAAAACGTGAGATGTCCATAAATCGCTATGAATAATATCAAATGACATTGAAGTATGAGAATTCGAGGCTACAAATGACAACTTAATAATTATTCCCAAAGAACAAGATTGACAATTTGGAGTACTACGCGTATCCTTACAGGAAATAAACTTATTCTTATCTAAAATAGATAAAATATTTTTTCCCAAATACGCGTACTCTGATACCATGAAAAAATTAATCCCCTTGATTATTCTTATTGATAAAAGACATATATATACAAGTTCCAATAGGAATATCTTTTTCTTATTCTACTTCTAAATCCCTATTCTATATGGAGACTAATCATATAATACAAGTCTAATATACCATAAATACAATATACACGGTTTGGGCTCTTGACCGACTTAAGCACACTGCTTAACAATTTATTTATTCCTTAGTGATTGAATGAATGAGCAGAGTAAAGTTTGGACTGTAACCTACTTTCCCTTTTACTAAACAATTAATATTGTTTTTTAATTATTAATTGGAATGAGTCAATGAAAATGTAAAAAATGAGAAAAAAAATAGAAATGGTGATCATGTGCCACATCACATTATCTATGTCTAGGTCTATATTAATCATATATTTACATTCATTATATATGGTAAAAGGGGGAAAGAAAAAACTATCTCTTTGTTATCCTTATTTATACCTCATTTATAGATAAGAGTAAGTGGAGTAGTAAATATTGTGAAATCGTGATTTTTTTTTACATTAAAGAATAAAAATGAATAGAGGAGTAGTAATTTTCATATTTATTCTTATACAATAATATAAAAATAGAAAATATTATCAAAAAATGAGAAAAGAGATAAATAGAATTATTGGCCAAAGAGGTGTCATAACTTGTACATTAAATTAAAAATTATGAAATTAATTACTAATACTAATAAAGAGTAGAAGTTATGAAGATGAAGGGGGTGTGTGTTATGGAGATGACTTTTTAAATTAAATTGAATTAATTAAAAATAATATTAAAAGCCAAAAAAAAAAGACAAGTGCCACATAATTGTTTATTCCTAGTTTTATATTATATATATTGATTTCAAAAAACAATATTAAAAATAATTTTTCCTTTATCCCAAAATGATTATCATACTTTCCTTATTAGTTTGACCCAAAAAGATTTACACATTTTTATAATTAAAAATAATTTAAATTTATGAGATTATTTATAACTACACAAATATTTAAGATTTGTTTTGGACCACACATTCAAAATAATTCATTTATTTCTTAAACTACGTGTTAAGTCAAACTAAGACTATTTTTTTAGACGGAGGGAATATTATTTTTTATCCTTAATGATTTTTTTTATAACCAACAAATATTTTGGTATATTTGAAAAGACAAATTACAAAAGTTTATTAGAGTATATAATATGATATATTTAAGATCACAATTTAAAAAAAATATATTTCTTAAATTTTGGTTGCGCTCAGCTAAATTCAAAAGGAGGGAATAGAAATGTTCTTTTATGTATATATATTCTAGAACTAATTATTACGGAATAATCAAGCGGTATATTAATTGAGACACATTGCTGCTAAATTTGACACACCTTTTAAATTCTTACAAAAAGTGTTTTACCTAACGAAACTGTCAGATTGGGAAGCAATTCTCTCAGCATTTCATTGCAATAGAAAACTCAAAGCAGCAGGTGAATGTGGTTTTAGGTGGTGTTGGGTCAAAATTCTGAAAGTATTTCTGTACTTTGGCCAAACACCCTCTTTTCAGAAGTAGAAACATTTTTTTCAGAAGTCAAAAAGTGTTTTTAGATGGGAAGAGAAACAGAAACATCAATTTGGTGCTTCTGGAAAAGCCCTTTTTACTCATTCATTGATTTTTTTTTGGACCAATTTACCATTTTCTTTTCGCAAAATTCCTTTAATCTCATATAATATTCCTATATAAAATAGAAATTTGGGAATATGGATAGGGTGGGGATAGGGCGTGGGGGTAAGAAAAAATTCATATTTTTTTATAAAAGTAACAAAAAATATGAAATAGAAATTTGAGGATGGGTAGGGCAATGAGGTGGGGGTATGGCGGGGGTAAGAAAAAATTCATATTTTTTAATATTTTTTTTTTATAAAAGTAACAAAAAATATGAAATAGAAATTTGAGGATGGGTAGGGCAATGGAGTGGGGTGGGGTAGGAGTAGGGGCGGGAGAAACAATTTCATATTTTTTAATAATTTTTTTTAAAAAAAGTAACAAAAATATGAAATAAAAATTTGATGATGGGGTAGGGCAATGGGGTGGGGGGTAGAACATGGGGGTAATATGAAATAGAAATTTTACATCACTGAGTTCTCTCAGAACTTATGACCAGAATACCATAATCCATAAATAAGCGAATAATTGAGATGTCATCACGTCTGATTTAACGTCTTCTATTGATCATTATCAGTGAACCTTAGTTCAACCGTTCTTCTTTATAAGCTGATATCAGGTCAGTTGTAGTGTGTAAAATATATTGAACTACATGTGACCTGCGCATATCTCTCCTGGTATACGGATGCACCATGATTCCAACCAATTTTATGATTCATATCCATTGGTGAATTCAACAAGACTGTCAAACACCTCACAAAAGAGTTTGAATTTAGACCAGTCCGTTAGATGTCTTAGAAATACCAATTACTAAGAAGTCATCTGCAATTCCCATGACCTTCATATCAAAACATCATTTCAACATATCGTTAGTCTCAAGGCTCAAACTAGACTACTCATCACATCGCGACCGAACGGGCGTGATCGTGCCTTACCCGCACCCAGTAGACATACATCGAGTAACCAATGAATATAAAACAAGACATGAAACAAAATGAAGTGAAAGCAGTTTATCGAGAAAAGTTGCCTTCGGCATATATATATAAAAACTTGAACGACGATTACATCCCTTTTACAAACTCGCCACAAGCATTACTACAGACTCTACGAATATTACCACAACGACGACGGGCTCGCCATACTTCGAATGTAAGTACTACAACGAGGACTATACCACATATAAGCCTCGGAGAAACGGAGCTTCCCAAAACTGTGACCACATGGCGAGGATCAACAATGGTGTACCTCACTGCGGCATGAACGGCCGGCGAGGTCGATGCAACAGTACAGTATGGCCCGAAAATACGTAAATGAAATCATAATAGTCTATATAAAGCGAAGACATGTATGATAACCAATTTACGATACACAATATGTGATATGTCAAGTCGGGGACTCACGCCTAAAGTCATCACTCAAATATAACTATGGGTCACGCCCACAATATCAATCATGCGTGGAATTCCTTCCTCACCGTGATCCATGATAAAAAAGCACGAAGGAATACACTGAACATCGGGTCCCACGTGTCATAATAAAATGCGGGGTAAGTGCGAAGGCATAGCTACTAAAACCTACATGCAACAATTCCATAAAGCGTATCACGAGGTCTTTCTAGGCGCGCCACATGATCGAAGGCCGCTCGCCCTCGATATCGATGTCGCGTCTAATCTCGAGCTTCCGCGACTCGCGATAGCCAGCTAGTTCGCATGAGGTATTCTCGCGAGGGTAGCTACTCCCGGATCCTGGACTCGTAGTCGCGTGGCCATGTAGACCGCGTGGTATTCCCGCACACTAACTCGAACTCGTAGCTCGCGTAGGTCCCCGGACGCGTGAGGTATTCTCGAATCATAGTCACAGGCATCGCATGAGGTATACCTCGCGTCGCGGCTTAACCCTGTATAACATGTCAAGGTGAGTGGTACAATACTAATATAACGGCTTATCGTTAAACAACATAAGCACAACAAGGGAAACCCCCTTACACAAACATCACAAGACACTAACACACGTAGCATCCTAACATGTTTACTTATCAAACCAACAAGAAAGTATTACAAGGCTATCACAAACCAACATAGTCAAGTTATTCACACAAGGTACTTTCTATTTTATGTCAACAAGTTCGGGTTTTTAACCCCAAAGTACTTCATACGTTAATTCTTTTAAAAGATCCATTTCTTTTATAAAGGTCACCCGATACCCGTAGTATTAAAATAGAGTGACTAATATTTTTAAGTAAACCAAAACACTTTCCTTTTTAAAATCAAGTGACAACATTCCTTTCCAAAAGTTCAAGCTTGCCTAATTTCAAATACTCAAGTCTCTTATTTTCGAAAGATTTCATAGTTCATAGTCTTAATCACTTAACAACATAGTCTCTTTTAAAACAATTTGAGTAACATATGCCTTATGTGTGAGTAGGTTATTCTTGTTTATTAATGATCTTATTAAAGCAGCCATGATCTAGGAAATGTAATACAATTTTGTCTTATCTTAGCTTCTATGCAGATGGAGGTTTCTACTGGTTTTAATAATACTTAATAGTCAATACATTTTCCTTTATTAGCGCTATGCGATGGTTTGTTCGATACTTATTCTCATTTCAAATCAATACAAGGCTTTCATAAACAATTAAGTAAACTGCCTTTTATCTCTCTTAAGTCGTTATACCTAACTTCCCATAAAGCTAGTATAACTCTTAAGCTTTTAAAACTGTATTATTACTCTTCCAAAACGATTCTTAATTCTGTTGAAATCCTTCAAGATTCTTATTATTTAAAACTCAAGTCAAAAGACATCGAAGTAAAACCATGTTCAGTTAACACACGTACGTCTACCGTACTATATATATTCTTTTAAAATATAATGCTCAAGAGGATAGGAAGAATCACATACCTCCTCGGCGAAATCCACCTGCCAAGTCGAATATGTCGTGCGCAGAGTATCAACCTATAATAGTCAAATACGTCTATCAACGTCTAGACTACTCTGTAGAATATTCTAAGCAGAAGGTTCTTATTTCTACGGAAATTTGGGCGACTTCCACTGCACAAACTACTCAAGTCTACTGTAAATACAGTCCTATGTAAGTACAGTTCAATTCTCTTCTTTAATATCCTTCAATGTATCTTATACTCAATTCTAAACTCCTACAATATGTAATCTCCAATTACAATAGAAGGATAAGATATTTACCTCGATAAGCCCAAAATTATCCAAGTTTAAAGTCGATCCTGAGCAAGGTTTAACTCCTATTCTGTACGCTCCAATTCGCTCCAAGAAACCCTTAGAAGTTCTAAACAACTTCTACTTAATACTTCAACCGACTATGAAGGTTTTCCTAGGGTTTCGTTTTGTGACTAATGGATATTAAGTAGTATTTTCGGGCTTTTTAGTATAGAGGTAAATTTGGAATACTACAAGGGATTGGGCTAAGGTATTTTGGAATAACAACAATACTTGGAGAATACTTTTCTACCAAGGGGTATGTTTAGCGAGAACACGGAAGGGGAAGTGTTTGGGCGAGCTTATCAAGAGGAGGATTTCAAGACTTGGAAATTGCTTGGTGGATGAAGAATAAGTCTTGAACTTAAGGGGTATTTATAGGCCAATCAATGGCCAAGATCAAAGCAAGTGGAGGGTGAAGATTTGGACAAGTGTTGTGTGGGTCCCACCTTATCCATCTACCACACAAATATCTAACCAAACATTGACCAAAGGTTTTAAGCCTTTAAAATAAAAAAAAACGTGCACTCCATTTTGTCTACCAATCCGTCTACTTGAGGGTGACACATGTCGCCCTCTCGTTGGTCCAAAATATTTCATCTCTCGGAAAAATCCAAAATAAATAAATTCTTGAAAACGTAAAATTTCCTTACAAGGTTCGGAAAATTTTTCGTCGGAAAAACAATTCGTTTCGTAGGGTGTGCACAATTTTCGTCCTTAATCATAATTCGGGTTTACACAATTGTACGTACGTCCTCACATACATACTCTGAAAATACGGGGTATAACAACTACATGTGATCAACATGTTGTCTACATAAAAGCATATCATCAGCGAGTTAGAATTATCTTTTATGTAGACACATTTGTCACACTCATTAATGGAGAAGCCCTTCGATAGTAGAGTACTATCAAGGTTTTCGTGTCATTGCTTCGGGGCCTGTTTCAACCCTCACAGAGATTTGACAAGTCAACAGACTTTCTTCTCTAGCCCTGTAACCACACACCCCTCAAGTTGCTCCATATAAATTTCTTCTTCCACACTCAGACTGTTGGTTTTCCAACTGTTGGCTTTGTTTCTGTAGTCAAATTCATTGTTTCTGTTTTATCTAAAACTTTCAGGACCAAAATGTACACATTTCAGAGATCAACAAGGAAGTTCAGGAAGAAGCCTAACAGTCCATTAAACCAACTCTCCAGTTAGGAAGACTGTCTCAATCATCCATGTCACGCAAGACTGTAATGACCCTGAATGTTAAGCTATTCACAGTGGAGCACATGCCCAAGTAGCCGATGTCTTATACTTGTAAGTAGATACATTTACTTTGTACTCAATTTGAGTATCCACTTTTACAACCCAGATGTTCTTTTCCAAGAGGAAGATCAAGCATCACACAAGTGTGGTTCTACCTGATGGAGTATATCTCTCTCTTTTTAGCTTCTCTCCAAAGCAGTGCTTCTGGAGATGACAATTCTTTGTTAATTTTCCATGGTTTATATCCAGCCATATAAGCTAGAAGGCCTGGAACAAGTCTTTGTCCCCTCTTTTTGCTTTGTCTCGGTTCAACATCTAGAATCCTTAAGTTATGTAGATCTGGAACATTAAGTTTCGGATAGTCACCAACTTCCAAGTCCTATAGATCTGGAACGTCTAGTTCCGGACAGTCAAGCACTCGCGGGTTCTTGTTAACCTCGGGCAATTACTTCTTTTCCCTTCTTAAGGAAAGTTATTGTCACGACCGACCGGGGCGATCAGTGCCTATCGGGGCACCGTCAGTACATCGTCAGAATAGCGTGAACATACATAATACAAAAACTGTATAAGGTAAACATCACTGGCAAGCCGACAAGGCCGCCTTCCATAAAATAACATAATCGAAAGTGAAACAGTACAACTTACTCTTACAGCCCAAACCACAAACGTGACTACGCACTCTAGAATAACAAGCGTGGCGGGACGGGGCCCGCCATACCCCGAATGTACAAAGTCTATAACCTCGTGGAATCATACCAAAGACAAAGCCTCGGAGGACGGAGTTTTCAAGAATCGAATCGTGATCCTAAGAATGCGGATCGCCAATTACGTAACTCGACTGCGGCATAACGCAGCCAAGGAGGTCAAGACAGTACCAAGTATGTGGCGAAAATCAGAATGAAATCATAATAGCATATGTAAAGCGGAGACATGTATGATAGCCAAACTTGATTATAACATATACGCACTGTCAAGTCGAGGACTCACGCCTCTAAGTCATCACTCGGAGAGTACATGAATACTAGATCCTGTATCGCATAAGAACCGTGCGGCAAGACGAAGGCATAGCTACGGATCCACCTGCATCCTCAATCGATCGGGACGAAAGCCCGGCTACGGATCCACCCGTACCAACAATACTATACGAATCACGGTGGCGGCAAGTGCGCGATAGCTCTACCAGATCCACCTCGTCGCATCGGGCCGGCAAGTACGCAGAGCTAACCACCAGATCCACCATCACACCACTTCGCCCCTAACCCGGCGGGCAAGTACGAAGCCAACTACCGATCCACTGCATCACGTCTCGGCCGGCAAGTACGAGGCTAACTACTAGATCCACCTGCGTGATGAGACCTGCGTGGAAACTAATCCATGGAATAACATCAGCGAAAGCGAACCCTCATCATGGCGCGTACCATGGAATCTCCATCACGGCGAAGGTACGCCCAAATAGACTCATAACTACATGCTTTTAATTCGAATTGCAATACCATGTCCTTACATAACCCAAAACAATTACCATGCCTTCCTTTCACATAAACCAAGACAATCCTTATTTAAGTAAGCCAACGTACTTATCAAGGCACACATAGAAAAAGTCTCAATTAAATAAGCCAAAGTACTATCAAGGCATAAATAGAATAATTCTCAATTAAACAAGCCAAAGTACTATCATTTGATGACCGATGCTTCACATTCTCCCCCTCTATCCCTACAAATTCCTCAATCTGTATGCTTTCCAACTTCTGCTTTGTAGCGCTCATCCGCTTCAACAACTTCATCTTTGCTTTTCAACAAACAAAGGAACCAATACATTGTGTCATTGTCAATGAAGGTCACAATGTACTTGTTTCCCCCTTTATTTCGTATAAGATTCAAATCACCCACATAGGCGTGACTAAGTTATAGAGGAGTGACGCTCCTTCCACTATCCCTTTTATGAAATGGAAATGTGATTTTGCCTCTTCGCCTACCTCACATTAATTTTGAGGTTTTATGTCGACAGACGACAACAATCTCAACTTAGTTAACTTTTGAATGACATTCTATTTAACGTGTCTTAAGTTATGAAGGCATAGATGCACGGATTACAACGTGTCTATCGACGTAAACCCTCAACATAAGTGTGAGGTGTGCGTAGAGGAAAGACTCACAAAGACTCCCTTTAGATCCCTCAAAATGGATACCACTCCTTTAGAACTTATTCACACAGATATATGTGATTTGAAGTTCGCACAAACTAGAGGGGGAACAAGTACTTTGTGACATTCATAGATGATAGCACAAAGTAGTGTTACATTTACTTGTTGAAAAGTAAGGATGAAGCCTTTGAAGCGTTCAGAAAAATACAAAACAGAAGTTGAAAATCACGGGGGAGAATACACAGCGCCATTTGAGGAATATTGTGCTCAATCGGGCATTATTCATCAAACGACGGCTCCATACTCACTTCAATCAAACGGTGTCGCTGAACGCAAGAACCGTACATTGAAGAAAATGATGAATATTTTGGCCATCAATTCCGGTCTTCCCCAAAACATGTGGGGAGAAGTTATCCTTACCGCTAATATGATTCTTAGTAGAGCCCCACATAAGGGTAAGTACAAGACTCCATACGAGCTATGGAATGAAAGAAACCCACCTATAAATACTTAAAGGTGTGAGGTTGTTTGTCAAAGGTTGAAGTACCTAAGACAAAGCAGGTCAATATTGGGCCTAAGACTGTAGATTGAATTTTCATCGGATATGCAAATAACAGTAGTGCTTATCGCTTCTTAGTACATAAATCAGATGTACCAGATATCCATGGGGTACAATCATGGAATCAAGGAATGATAAATGGCTGCCATTACATGGGCAATTCATTGCCATTACATGAGTGATTCAATGACATTACTTGACACTTGAAGAGACTAAATCTTACACTATAAATTGAGGCCTTTGGCTCAATTGTTCAACACTTGCAATCAGAATTTTTCTGAAAACGTCTTCCTCTCTAGCATTTTATAATATTCAAAGTTCTTCTCTACAAACACTTGAGTTTCCTTTACTCATTTGTTAGTTGTTGTTTCATCTTAGGAGACTATTGCCCATTAACGTAAAATAATATATACGGAGCAATCTTGTCTTAAAGACAGGGTGTCATTGCTCGACTCAGCGAATTATCAGATGCCTGTATTTGTTCTTGTTTCCTGTTGTAATATTTACTTACTTCCCGTTCTTTTGCAAATGTTGTACTCACATTTAGCTCATGACCTTTGATAGGGGGTTGTGGAAGACACGGGTTAGAGTAGAAAGGTAGTATGTAGTTGAGTGTAGTTCTATTTACACTTACAAACTGATAGTTGAAGTGTTATTATTGTAGGCATGATTAGCCTATCATACTAGTAGGCGCAATATTGATTTATAGTTCTCTGTCGTTTGATTTCTGCTGCTATGTGTCCTTTGTGTTCTTTAGTGTACTTTGTTTATCTCATTTATCTGCATTAGTTATTGTTTCTTTTTTCAGATTGTGCTATCATGACTTATTCGATTTGTTACCATAATTTTCATATTGCTTTAAATTTCTTATCCGGATCTGACCGTTTGTCTTGCTTTTCTTGTGCCTATGCTTTGTCTTGAGCCGAGGCTCTTTCAGAAACAACTGTTCTACTTACCAAGGTAGATGTAAGGTCTGCGTACACTCTACACTCTCTAGACCCCACATTGTGGATTTCTATATTGTTATAGATTTAGTTAGTTGATTGTACCTACCTTTTTTGTTTGAATAAATTTCTACCATCCTGGTGTTTTTTCTTCAAAAAAGTTAAGAACTAATTAATTTTCAAATATAAAAAAATATCTTTATTTTTAAAAGGAAGCAAAAATAAAGAAATATTATATAAAATTAAATAAATGGAGTTAATGTTTTTTTTCAGAAAAAGAAAACCCTTTAGATTTGTTTCTCTCGCAAATATAGGATGCTTCTAAGGGTCTGTTTGGCCAAGCTTCTGAAAAAGTGTTTCTGTTTCTTAGAAGTAGTTCTGCAGAAACTGTTTCTGGATAATCTGTTAGGGTGTTTGGCCTATAGTTATAAAAGTACTTCTGAGAAACAGAAACAGTTTCCTGTTTGGCTCACATTTGCAAATTTACTAGAATATTCTTTTTAATAGATTTAAAACTATTAAAAATATTATTTTCTATCATATGTTTCTAAAAATTAGTATATTTTTACAATTTAATAATTTTTTTTAAATTATTTAATTGCAACATTTAATAAAAATAATAATATTATATTGTACATAAGAAATGTAACAATAATATGATAGTCAATGACTCAAATATGTCCAAACCTACCCCCCGCCCTACCGCCCACCACATCCCATCCTCAAATTTTTATTTCATATTTTTTGTTACTTTTATAAAAAATAATTGAAAATATGAAATTTTTTCTTACTCCCCCCCTCCGTCCACCTACCACATTCTCAAATTTCTATTTTATATTTTTTTTACTTTTATAAATAATTTATAAAAAATATAAATTTTTTTCTTACACCCCTTCCCTACCCCGACCCCACCCCATTGCCCTACATCATTTTCAAATTTTTATTTCATATTTGTTACTTTTATAAAAAATATTATTTTTTCTTACCCCCTACTCCCTACCCCCACCCCACCCCCATGCCCTACCTCATCCTCAAATTTCTATTTCATAATTTTTGTTACTTTTATAAAAAAATTATTAAAAAATATAAAAAAAAATCTTACCACACGCCCTACCCCCACCCCACCCCAAATTCTATTAAGTATGATTAGATATGTCACTGAAACAAAGTGATTCCGTTCTCTCTCTCTTTTCTTTTCGGATTCCGAGATTGCTCTACCCATCCTCAAATTTCTATTTCATATTTTTTGTTACATTTATAAAAAAGGAAATATTAAAAAATATGAATTTTTTTCTTACCCCCGGCCCTACCCCTTACCCCACTCCACCCCACCTCATTGTCCTACCCATCCTCAAATTTGTATTTCATATTTTTTTGTTACTTTTATAAAAAAAAAATATATATATATATATATATGGATTTTTTTCTTATCCCCACCCCACCCCATCCTCAAATTTCTATTTCATATTTTTTGTTACTTTTATAAAAAACATATTAAAAAATATGAATTTTTTCTTATTCCTCGCCCTACCCCCACCCCCACCCCATGCCCTACCCCATCCTCAAATTTCTATTTCATATTTTTTTTTTCTTTTATAAAAAAAATATTAAAAAATATGAATTTTTCTTACCTCGCCTACCCCACCCCACCCCACCCCACATCCTCAAATTTCTATTCATATTTTTTGTTACTTTTATAAAAAAAAAAAAAAAAATCTTACCCTCCGCCACCCCATTTCCCTACCCATCCTCAATTTCTATTTCATATTTTTTGTTACTTTTATAATAAAAAAATTTAAAAAATATGAATTTTTTTCTTGCCCGCCCTACCCTCTACCCTTACTCTATCCCATTCTCAAATTTTTATTTTATATGAGGATATTATATGAGATTAAAAGGAATTTTGTGAGAAGAAAAGGGTAAATGAGTCAATAAAATTCATTTAATGAGCAAAAAAGGCTTTTCGAGAAACACCAAATTGGTATTTCTACTTCTCTTTCCATCTAGAAACACTTTTTGACTTCTGAAAAAAAAATCTTTATTTCTAAAAAAATGATGTTTGACCAAAGAAGTACACTTTCAGAATCTTGGTCAAACACTACTGAGACCTTCTTTCCTTATCCCTCCATTATCTATTCTACCAACCCAAAATCCCTTTCTTTTAGGACAGCTTACTAATAAGGTATTTCTTGTGCTGAATAAGGTATTACTAATAATTTAGTTGAACAACTATTCACTCCATAACAATACAAGTATTTATCTTCTTACTGCAAATCTGATACACAAGATTTTCCCTTCCCTTCAGATTTTTCTTACCAAAATGAGCGAGTGATTACCTAAACAAAATTAACATTATTGACCCATTTCAGGGTTTTGGTTCTTCATTCATTCATACACAATATATATAGAAAAAGATTAGATTTTTGTTCCCCAAAACCTCATCCCTCTCATCTCGTTCTCATGTTCATCTATTAAATGTCCAATCTTTAAGCTTTCTTGGACCTTATAAAAGAGATAGAGAGATAATGGAAGCTCTATTCCAAACAAAAGGGCTTCTTTCTTTACCTTCAAAACCCAAAACCAAGGCTTTTTATCCATTACCTCAAGGTGGTTTAAGGCATAGATTCAATTCTTTAAATGCTCTAAAACCTAAACCCCTTAATGGGTTATCTTTATCCTCAAATGGGTACCAAAAATTTCAAGCCTTTACCACAAAGAACAGATTTTTCCCTATTTGCAAAGCTGAGGTTGCTGCAGCTGATGGGCAGCCACTTTTTGTTGAAAAAGAGCCCCCTAAGTTTATGGGAATTGAACTTGTGACCCTTAAGAAAATTATACCACTTGGGGCAATGTTCTTTTGTATTTTATTCAATTATACTATACTTAGAGACACTAAGGATGTGTTAGTTGTAACAGCTAAAGGGTCTAGTGCTGAGATTATACCTTTCTTGAAAACTTGGGTAAATTTGCCTATGGCTATAGGGTTTATGTTGTTGTACACAAAGTTGGCTAATGTGTTGTCAAAAGAGGCTCTTTTTTATACTGTTATACTTCCTTTTATTGCATTCTTTGGGGCATTTGGGTTTGTTTTGTATCCTCTTAGCAATGTCTTTCACCCTACAGCTTTAGCTGATAAACTTTTAAACACTCTTGGTCCAAGATTTCTTGGCCCAATTGCTATATTGAGGATCTGGAGTTTCTGCTTGTTTTATGTCATGGCTGAGCTTTGGGGAAGTGTGGTTGTTTCAGTACTCTTTTGGGGATTTGCTAATCAGGTAACAATATATTGTGCATTACAAACCGTTTTAAGGATGCATAATCTTATAATCTGTTTATTAGTTAGTTAATGATATTATCTAGTATTTTCATGTTTACCTCTTCGTTTCTTGATGTTTTCTGCTGTAATTTTGCGAGGTAAAGTGCTCTCTTTATAGAAGGAACAATCTGAAATACATGTGAAACTAGATTCTGCGTTCTTAGTGTTCATTTTGGTAGTCACCGTTAGTTTTTAAGTCTATTATGTTAGTTGGACGAAAGGTGCTCCACTTTAGCAAGCTTAAGGGACTAAAGGTTTTCAAGGTTATATTTGAATGACCAAAATAGACCTACTCCAATAGATAAGGGAAAATTTTGGCTCACAACTCGTAATATAACAAAAGGATGGAGTTCTAAAATGTCGCTCCAGCTCTATCTAATATATCTGTAATGGTGGATGGCTTAGGTAACGGTTCCGTTTGTGATGCATCGTGCTCACTGAGTCTTAAAATATTGGCTGCGTAATTTTATCATTGTTTTATGTCTTGGTCTGCTGTTTTCTTAGTTGCATTTGGTCATACAAAATTTGTAAACCTTTCATTCTGTTCCCCTGCCATTCTAGCAATTGTGCATTTGTGCTGGCCAGTTATAACATGATCAGCAACATATCTATATGTCTATATAATCACTGTTTCTGAACCTACCAGTGATTGTTTTGGATGATTTCTTTTGCAGATTACGACTGTGGATGAGGCTAAGAGATTCTATCCTTTGTTTGGACTTGGTGCAAATGTTGCTCTTATTTTCTCTGGTCGCACAGTGAAGTACTTTTCTAGCTTGAGAAGCTCTTTAGGTCCTGGAGTTGATGGTTGGGCCATCTCCCTTAAAGCTATGATGAGCATTGTAGTGTTGATGGGTGGGGCCATCTGTTTCTTTTACTGGTGGGTCAATAGAAATGTTCCTCTCCCCACTCGTAGTCAGAAGAAGAAGGTAATTACCTAAACCATATGCCATTGCTTTGCTACAGTTACTTACTAGTTGATGGTAGAAGAAACTATTTATTTTTAAATTAAAGAATCATGTTTACATATTTGCATTATCTGACTGATGTCTTTTTGCAGGTAAAACCTAACATGACCACAATGGAGAGCTTGAAGTTCTTGGTATCTTCAAAATATATCAGGAATCTTGCCACATTGGTTGTAGCATATGGCATTAGTATCAACCTTGTTGAAGTTACATGGAAGTCGAAGCTCAAAGCTCAGGTGAATTATTACTCGGTGCTATTTTTTTAGAGTTCTGAATTCGGATTTCTTTCTCATTTAACATGCTATCCATTCCTATCCACTAATTTGCAGTTCCCAAGCCCCAACGAATACTCGTCATTCATGGGTGACTTCTCAACTGCTACTGGAATAGCAACTTTCATGATGATGTTGTTAAGCCAATGGATCTTTAAGAAGTACGGATGGGGAGCAGCAGCCAAGATAACACCTACAGTTTTGCTTCTTACCGGAGTTGGTTTCTTCTCCTTGCTTTTGTTCGGTGCCCCTCTAGCACCTACTCTTGCGCAATTCGGGATGACTCCTCTTCTAGCAGCTGTCTATGTGGGTGCAATGCAGAACATTTTCAGTAAGAGTGCCAAGTATAGTTTGTTCGATCCCTGCAAAGAAATGGCCTACATTCCTTTGGATGAGGACACTAAGGTATGATGATATACTCCGTATATACTTATTAACTTTATGGTATCCGTGCCCCTAGAAAGAGCTGTCTGAAGTGCTTAAATTATTTCCGCATCAATGCCATCATGCAAGAAATGAAATTTTAACTAGCTGAAGCCTTTATTAGCGGTACATATACATTCTTGGTGATATATGTCACCTGACATATGCATCTGTTTAGTTATGTATAACCAGAAAAAATTGTAGTGTCACTTAACAAGCCAACTATTTTTCGTTGAAATTTCATTTTTGACCCGTCTGCTGAAACTAATTATGGGCGCTAGTCATAATATACAAAACATATACACTGATTATGTATATTATATGGATATTTACACTTATTATGCAAAACCTATTACATTTGCTGGCTAATACTTTTCTGAGGTCCAATAATGTAATTATCCCGAAAATTAATATTGAGTAATTTCTTGTATCAGGTTAAAGGGAAGGCAGCAATTGATGTTGTCTGCAATCCACTGGGAAAGTCTGGAGGAGCTTTGATACAACAGTTCATGATTTTGACTTTTGGTTCACTTGCCAGCTCAACTCCGTACCTTGGCGGTGTGCTCCTAGTAATCGTTCTTGCATGGTTGGCAGCAGCAGAGTCATTGGATGGACAGTTCACTGCATTACGTCGAGAAGAAGAGCTTGAGAAGGAAATGGAGAGAGCATCTTTGAAGATCCCCATCGTGTCTCAAAATGAAAATGGAAATGGTCCTCTTTCAAGTGACTCAACCAGTGCTTCATCGGAATCATCTTCCCCAAGGAGCCTGTAATGTCATTGTTGAGGAATAAAAAGCGAATAGAAGATGTGTCAGGTGGTATCTTGGTTGCAAACCGACTATGAACTGATGTTGTCAAATCTTTGTTGGTTGTAGGAATTCATTTATACTTGGAGAAATAAATTTAGATACAAGAGAGGCATGTCACAAAATTAGCCAACCTGCCATCCCATATTTATTTCCTGGTAGTTAAATTTTTTCTAAGTTTTGTAGCTCTGAGTTCTTCTTGAACATCTTTTTTGGCAATATTGTAAGCATGTGTTGTTTCTCCAGTAACTTAGTTATCTTGGTAATGCTGTTATTTGACTCAAGAATGTTTCTTGACACTTTTTGTCAAGGAGGTTATGCATGAGATTACTGAAGGAGGTTAAAGAATTCGTTGGCTTTCGCTCTTCATTTCAATCCGAAAGTCAAGTTCTGGATTCTCAAGTCTGTTTTATTGGGATTGAGTTGCAGTGAATTGTCTTGCTGTCTCTCTTTTATACTTCATCTGTTTAATGTTTTTATGTTATGCCAGACTTTGTTAATGGCAGGGTTACAGGTTTAAGGTAGTCGATAATCTTTTCTTTCGGGTGAAATCGAAAACAAATCTGTTAAAAAGCTCCTCACAACTGAAAGATTTGCCGCATATAAATAATATATGTGTTTGTTCCTTTAGAAAGTAATGTAAATTTGGCTGTGACAAGTGCTAAATATTCTCTTCACTGTCATTGCTAGACTTGATTCAATGACTCTGAAAATAACATGAAAAATACACTATACCATCATAGTTAATGTTTCAAAATATTTGTAAAAGAAATGTTTGAAAAAATGGAAGTTAAAGAAAAAACTATTTGATTCCCAAATGATTGATTACACATTCTCATAAAATGGGAGGGAGTATTATCAAAATTTTCTGGAAGCTCTTTCCTCAGCAAAACAAATTTTCATGAAGTGATCCTATCAACTCATCGTCAGAAACATACTTCCTTAACGTAATCGTTTGAACATTGGACATCATAATGGCGAACAATCATCCCTCAGTTTCATATAGTATTCTTCTGGGGTTGGCTCTGTGTTCCATAGGGGCTCATTTGGTACGCTGTATTACACTGTAGCGTTTGGTTGCAAAAAAGTAAAGAACTAGACTGTACAAAAATTAAAAAAATAATACAGTGTTCCTTGCCATTTGAGACCCGCTCAATACACCGGTCTCACTTAGACTGGATTAAAATGCCCAGTCCGACTTTACCTGAACATTTCAGAAGTTAGGGTTTCTCCAGTGGCAGTGGCGACCAAGCTTCTCCATCGAGTTCAGAGGTAAGATTTTTCTTTCTTATTATCTCTTCTTCTTTCCACTAATGCGCGGCGCTGTTAGGGCTTTTTCTTACTCTTTTTCTGCTCTGTTTTTTCTTTCCAGTTCTGCTCTTTTTTGTCCAGTTCTTCTTCTTCTTCTTTTTCTGCTCTGTTTTTTTCCAGTTCTACTCTGTCTTTTTTCTGAAAATTTCCCCTTTTCTCATTCTGCTCTTGAATGATTGCATACAGTTTCTATTACTTCTCTTACAATATAATATGAACATCTATACTATTTTTTTATTTGTTTATAGATATGGATAGAAGAAGAAAATTTGTTTTATACATGTTAATGAACATGTGGCAAAGTAATAATGTTTTTATCCGTGATGATGTATTTGTGCATGCATAATGGAAGAAACATGAGCCGTAGTCGCATGTTTGAAAATCATGTCGCTCGATTGAACACAAGTGGTTTTGGTTGGGATGACGTGAAACAATGTGTGGAAGTGGATAATGATGAAGTCTGGAAATCATATGTGCATGTTAGTGAAAATTTAATTGAATTTGTAATTTTTTAAAACTAAAATATTACATTCTTTGAACTATTTTTTTTAATAATGTATAGAAGTGACGGTGGTAGGGCCGGCGACCGTCCGGTCCAAACCGACACGACAGTAAAAAAAAAAGCGGGGCCAGGGGCTCGAGCCGGCGGGGCAGTATGGTCCCGCCGACCCGACCGCCAGCCCCGATCCCGCCCCACCCTGATCCCCGCTGCGAGAAAATAGCCGTTGTCTAACGACCATTTTACATTTTGCCGTTAGACAGCGACCATTTTGGCTTCCACTCCCCAACCCCTACCCCTTTATATTTATTTTAACCCTAAGTTATTATATTTATACTTTAACCCAATTTTCAACTATAAATACCTCATTTCCTCTTCTTATTATTTTCACAAATCTTTCTACTCTCTAATCTCTCAATCAATCAATCTCTATTCTCTATACAACATTGTCTACTACATATTCAATAATTCAATCTATTTATTAATTTGAGAATTGGGAGTGAAGTTGACAACTAGCTTGAGGATTATCTATCGAGCAAAGTTTCAATTTTCAACCTCTCGATTACACGTCGACTCTACGTCGGCGTTTGGTGATCGTTCTCTCATTAAATTATTATTTTGTTTTTATTTCATTTAGCACATTTAATTTCATTATCTTTAAGTCTTTAACTATTTATTACCATGAAAAGAGTAAAAGTGTTTTTGGCAAGTCTTACAGTAGTATGGGTAACAAGGGCAAGGGTACTTCTTCTAGTATTCCTAGACAAGATGATTTTATAGATCCTGAATTGTTTCCTGAAATACCATATGATCTTGACACAAATGATTATCCTCAAATTGAAGAAGATTTTAATTTAGATGACACTCTAGATGATGATACACCTACTAATGAAGATGATGATACACCCACTAGTGAAATGCCTCCTATCCCCCCTACTATGAGACGAGGTCCGGGAAAACGACCATTAAAATCAATTGTATGGAAATATTTTGACAGGGATGTACCGAATCAAGTAGCTGTATGTAAACTTGTAAAAATGTTTATTCTTTTAAAACTGGATAAAGTCATGGTGGGACGGGGGGTTTAGGAAGACACATATTGCAAAAACACAAAGTCTTGCATTCCCAATACATGATTGAAAAAAATGGTGAGCAAGCGTCCTCTCTGTTATACCCCGTAGTTCTGGCCATACGTGTGAGAGCGTACGAAAGGAGTAAGACTTAAAATTTTCGAAAGATAGGTTGACGGATTGTTTCGGACGGGTTTTTAGTTAACTTTGAGGCGGGTTATGACCCGTTACATTGAGAGTTTCTAGGTGTTTCAAGGGCCTAGTGCGTAGTTCGTTGAGTCTAGTTTCCAACGCAACCGACCGTTCGTCGATAGGACGTCGGAGTAGAAAGTTATGGGGGTTACAAGTTCAGCGCACAGTTAGACAGAAAGGTGTTTCGGTCAGGAGCCTCAGGGCCGCGGCGCCGGGTGCGCGGCGCGATTAACTGAGGATCGCTGAGATTGCAGCACCGCAGCGGCGAAGCGCGGCCGGAAAGTTCAGGGCCGCGAAGTTTGTAGCCATGGCGCTGGCCGGCAGCGGCGGCGGGTTCTGCGAAGTTGAGTGGGGTATTCTGCACTGTTTTGTTTTAAAAGAGGCCATGGGTGGGTGACAAGTGCCCCCCCCCCCATCGGGTTTTTGGCAGGTCTTATATATTGACCAAGGCTTGAAGACTTGGTCATCTTTCAATGTCCTTCTCTCTAAAGATAGAGCTCTCACTTCTCTCTAGAATTCCAAGAGAAATTCAAAGCTTGAGGAAAATCTGAAAAAGTGTGGCAAGAAGGAAGCTTGTGGCTAGCTTGTAAGAGTTATTGTGGTGGTGTTCTTGGAAAGGAGGCTAGCAAAGTTGTTAGAATAATTTTGGCTAAAGATCTAAGGTAACAATTCTTCTCTTGTAGCTAGTTATTTGTGTTGCATGTGAAGAAGGAGGAACTTGTAGTAGTAAATAATGCTCTTAGATTCATTGCATGTAAGGAATATGGTTTGGATATGAAAGGATTGGTTAAGAAGGTTATGTGAGCATGTTGTAGCCTAAAAACTACCTTAAACGTGTTAAGTTAGTTGTTGTACCTTATGGGGCAGAATTTTACACACCCAAGTTTAGGTGTGTAATCCCCTTTGAAATGTTTGGATTGTTGGGCCTTAAATGTGGCATTTGGATGTTGAATTCGGCCTTGAAAGAGGTGGCAAAGTATGTAGAAACAAAGGAAATGCTGCCCAATTTTCCATAGAAATTAGTAACTTTGAACTTGGAAATGTCTACATTGAAACTAGAAGTTAATAAACGTATTATGGTCATTTTAGGTTGACGTACTACATGCGGAATTTATATATTGGACTTAGAAAGTGGATTGACCCGAAGAGGTATGTGATTCTTCCTATTCTCTTGAGCATGATTATTTGTGAAATATATAGTGCGGTAGACGCACGTGTGTTAAAGAAGTTTGATGTCTCTTTTTTTGTGTCCTTGATTTGATTCTAAAGTTAAGTGACTTGATATGAAATGTTAAGGACTTGAATTGTGTTAAAAGTTGTGAAACCTCGTTCGTGAGTAATGGGTACTTGGTCTTTAAAAGAATAAAATTATCTTGATTTCGGAAATGTGAGTAGTTGTCCTTGGTTGGTTTAAAATGCAAAGTGTTATAATATCTTTATGGGAAGTTAGTTATAACGACTTTATGAAAATGAAAGAATGGTTTTATCATTAGATTTAAAACGGTAACTTGATATCTTTAAGAAGTTACGAGGCTTAAACTATCTTGAAAAGTATATTGTTACTTGACTTTCAAAAGGAGAAGTGTTTTGTTTAAAAGGAAGACATGGTATTGTCTTGAGTTGGTTTTAAAAGAAGGCATGGTTTTGTCTTGATTTATTTAAAAGGAAGGTATGGACATTGTTTTTGGGATTACTTAAAATGATAGTTACTCTATTTTGATACTACGGGTATTAGTATCGTGTGACCTTTGTGAAAGGAATGAATATTTTAAGGAGTTAAAATACGTAGTACTTTGGGCTAGAACCCGGATTTTTGGCATAGTATGAAAGTACCTTGAGTGTGAATAACTTGCCTATGTTTGCTTGTGATAGTCTTGGTGTACAAGTACTGTATCCTTATGTCACCGCGTCTCTCGATGGAGGGCCGGTCGTGTTTATTCTCGATCATGTTTGGACATACTGACACGTTGGGTGGCCCACGGGTATGCTTCCATGGTAAGTGTTATCTTGTTATTTCGTTTGGGCATACTGACTCGATGGATGGTCCGCGGGTATGCGGCCATGATGAGGGTTCGTTCCCTGTTGATAGTGCTATTCCATGGACTAGCTCTCCATGAGGTCTACTGATGCAGGGTGGATCTGGTAGCTAGCCGTCGTACTTGCCGGTCGATGTGATGCGAGGTGGATCCGGTAGGCGGCTTCGTACTTGCCGGTCGGTGTTAGGGACGAAGTTCGTGATGCAGGCGGATTCGGTGGTTAGCTGCGTACTTGCCCGATCGTCGACGTGGCGAGGTGGATCGGTAGAGGCTATCGTACTTGCCGGTCGACCGTGATACAAGTATTTAGTATTGTTGAATGCGGTGGGATCGGTAGTGGCTTCGTACTTGCCGTCGATTGAGGATGCAGGGTGAATCTGGTAGCTATGCCTTCGTACTTGCCCCGTACGGTTCTTATGACACAGGTGGGACCTGGTGTTCATGTGTACTCCTTGGTGTTGTATATCATAGACTGCTGGAAGTGAGGAAGGAATTCCACGGGCGTGATTGATATTGTGGGCATGAGACCCATGGTTATGTTTGAGTGATGACTTAGAGGGCGTGAGTCCTGACTTGACGTGACTGCGTATATGTTGTGTACTGTAGTTTGGCTATGATACATGTCTCCTGCTTTATATAGACTATTATGATTTCATTACAGTATTTTCAGTTTCACATACTTGGTACTGTTATCGACCTCGCCCGAAGTGCGTTATCGCCGCAGTTGAGGTATGTAGCTTGCTGATCCGCACTCTTAGGATCACTGTTCAGCTCTTGGAAAGCTCCATTTCTCCGGAGACTTTGTCTTTTGGTACGGTTCCCTGAGGTTGTAGACTTTTGTACATTCAGGGGGTATGGCGGGGCCCTATCCCGCCACAGTTGTTATTCCTAGAGGTCTGTAGTCACATTTGTGGTTTGGGCTGTAAGAACAAGTTGTACGGTTTACTTTTGTATGTTTAATCTATGAAAGGCGGCCTTGTCGGCCAGCCAGTGATGTTGCTATATTCAGGTTTTGTGTATGTATGTTCCGCTGCTATTCTCTGATGTTGTATCACGAGGGTGCCCCGGTAGGGCACCAGTCGCGGCCCCGGGGTCGGGTCGTGACAAAAGTGGTATCAGAGCAGTTAGTCCTCGGAAAGTGTCTACAGGCCGTATCTAGTAGAGTCTTGATTATCGGTGTGTTGTGCACCACATCTATAATCAGGAGGCTACAGGATATTTAGGATTGGTTTCCATTCTTTCACTCTAAGATCGTGCAATAGAGCTGTGTTATAGGTTGAACTCCTCGATATATTTTCTGTATCGATTATGCCTCCACGCAAGCGCATGACGCGAAAGGCAAAGCGGTGAGGAGCTGCTAGTAGGACGCAGAGAGTTACGGGGGCACATGCCCAGTCTTTACCTGAGGAGATGTTTCGGACGGCGAGTTCCACGATGTCGCCAACCCCAGCAGGGTTCGGGGAAGCAGCGACTCACGAGACCGCGGTATCGAGCCTCTGATTACGGCTGGAAGCGGAGAGATGGGTTACAAGGAGATGGCCCAGTTATTGGCCAGGATCGTGGCGAGGAATGACGACAGACGAGAGACAGAGGTTCCGGTGGTACCCATAGTTCACCCTAGATCAGATAGCGTGAGACTTATGGACTTTTTGAGTTGCGACCCGTAGTTCTATGGGTCGAGGGGCGAGGATGACCTCGAGAGTTTATCAAGCGATTCTGTGGTCGTGAGAGTAATCAAGGCTTCGGAGAAAGAGTCGGTGGTATTAGGTTCGCATCGGCTGCGTGATACTGCAGTCGACTGGTTTGATTCATGGGAGCTGTCCCGGGGGGAGCATGTGCTTCCAGCTATTTGGGACGAGTTCTCCGAGGCATTTCTTAGCCATTTCTTGCCGCCACAGATGAGGAGGGCACGGGCCGATAGATTTTTGGTGTTGAGGCAGAACGGGCGGACGGTCCGGGAGTACAATGTAGAGTTTGACTCGTTGGCTCGGTATGTCCCCGCGTTAGTGGCAACCATGGAGGATAGAGTGCACCGTTATTTCACAGGGCTCGATGACTACTTAGCAGAGAGTTGCACGGGAGTAGCTCTTCAGCCGGGCATGGACATAGCCGCGTGCGACTTATGCGCAGGTGTGAGGCGTGAGGTCGGCGGAATAACCAAGATCGTGAGAAGAGGCGAAGACAACGAGGTCCTTTGGTAATTTTCGAGCGGACCGCCTCGAAGAGCTAGTTATGCGCCTCGGCCGGTCTGAAGTACTCGCGCGATCTTGGGGCGTTCGGAGATTCGGGAGCGTCGGGGCTCGAGGTTCGAGTTTCGGGAGAGTAGAGGTGTTAGTCTGAGGAAGCCACCTCTACCTCGGTGTAGTCGATGTGGTAGGACCCATTATAGGGAGTGTCGTGCTAGTTTGGGTGATTGCTATACATGCGGCCAGCCGGGACATTTTGCGAGGCGTCCAGGCCGGAGATAGCGGATGTAGAGATTCGACGCCGGGATCAGTGGCTGGTTCATCGCCTTCTTTTGTTATGCGCCGTGCAGGGCAGGATCATGATTAGGACGACAAAGGGAAAGTGAAGCAATAGTTACAGGTATATCTTTGACCCTTTAGAGATTAGTATGCATGATAAGATTGTTGTATGATTTAGTTTTATGAACATAGGATATTGAGACTATGTACATGTGTTAGAATAAGTTGGTAAATACGAACAGGCAATCCCGTTAGGCCGTGAGGGGGAGTAAGTGGTGATGGTTCACACTTTGGATTCGTTTTCCTGTTTACTTACGATGAATGATTATGCGTGTGCGATATCTTAGGGTCACAAGTGGCATAGTAAGGTCCCATTAGACGTAAAGTACGAGGATGTACCGAGGAATATTAGATTGGCTCCAAAGGAACATTCGGGGACGAATATTTCTAAGGGGGGGAGAATGTTATACCCTATAGTTCTGGCCATACGTGTGAGAGCGTACGAAGGGAGTAAGACTTAAAATTTTCGAAAGATAGGTTGACGGATTGTTTTGGACGGGGTTTTAGTTAACTTTGAGGTGGGTTATGACCCGTTACATTGAGAGTTCCTAGGTGTTTCAAGGGCCTAGTGCGTAGTTCGTTGAGTCTAGTTTCCAACGCAACCGACCGTTCGTCGATAGGACGTCGGAGTAGAAAGTTATGGGGGTTACAAGTTCCGCGCCGATTAGACGAAAGGTGTTTGGTCAGAGCCTCGTGGCCGCGGCGGTGCGAACGCGACGCGATTAATCGAGGATCGCTGAAGTTGCAGCGCCCGGCGCGTCGGGAAGCGAGGGCTGGCGCGGAAAGTTCGGTGGCAGAGTTAGCGCCAGCGCGCCTGGCCATGGCGCCGGCGGGTTCTGCGAAGACGAGTGGGGAATTCTACACTGTCTTGTTTTAAAAGAGGCCATGGGTGGGTGACAAGTGTCCCCCCCATCTGATTTTTTGCATGTCTTATATATTGACCAAGTCTTGAAGACTTGGTCATCTTTCAAAGTCCTTCTCTCTCTCTAAAGCTAGAGCTCTCACTTCTCTCTAGAATTCCAAGAGAAATTCAAAGCTTGAGGAAAATCTGAAAAAGTGTGGCAAGAAGGAAGCTTGTGGCTATCTTGTAAGAGTTATTGTGGTGGTGTTCTTGGAAAGGAGGCTAGCAAAGTTGTTGGAATAATTTTGGCTAAAGCTCTAAGGTAACAATTCTTCTCTTGTAGCTAGTTATTTGTGTTGCATGTGAAGAAGGAGGAACTTGTAGTAGTAAATAATGCTCTTAGATTCATTGCATGTAAGGAATATGGTTTGGATATGAAAGGATTGGTTAAGAAGGTTATGTGAGCATGTTGTAGCCTAAAAACTACCTTAAACTTGTTAAGTTAGTTGTTGTACCTTATGGGGCAGAATTTTACACACCCAAGTTTAGGTGTGTAATCCCCTTTGAAATGTTTGGATTGTTGGGCCTTAAATGTGGCGTTTGGATGTTGAATTCGGCCTTGAAAGAGGTGGCAAAGTATGTAGAAACAAAGGAAATGCTACCCAATTTTCCATAGAAATTAGTAACTTTGAACTTGGAAATGTCTACATTGAAACTAGAAGTTAATAAACGTATTATGGTCATTTTAGGTTGACGTACTACGTGCGGAATTTATATATTGGACTTAGAAAGTGGATTGACCCGAAGAGGTATGTGATTCTTCCTATTCTCTTGAGCATGATTATTTGTGAAATATATAGTGCGGTAGACGCACGTGTGTTAAAGAAGTTTGATGTCTCTTTTTTTGTGTCCTTGATTTGATTCTAAAGTTAAGTGACTTGATATGAAATGTTAAGGACTTGAATTGTGTTAAAAGTTGTGAAACCTCGTTCGTGAGTAATGGGTACTTGGTCTTTAAAAGAATAAAATTATCTTGATTTCGGAAATGTGAGTAGTTGTCCTTGGTTGGTTTAAAATGCAAAGTGTTATAATAGCTTTATGGTAAGTTAGTTATAACGACTTTATGAAAACGAAAGAATGGTTTTATCATTGGATTTAAAACGGTAACTTGATATCTTTAAGAAGTTATGAGGCTTAAACTATCTTGAAAAGTATATTGTTACTTGACTTTCAAAAGGAGAAGTGTTTTGTTTAAAAGGAAGACATGGTATTGTCTTGAGTTGGTTTTAAAAGAAGGCATGGTTTTGTCTTGGTTTATTTAAAAGGAAGGTATGGACATTGTTTTTGGGATTACTTAAAATGATAGTTACTCTATTTTGATACTACGGGTATTAGTATCGTGTGACCTTTGTGAAAGGAATGAATATTTTAAGGAGTTAAAATACGTAGTACTTTGGGCTAGAACCCGGATTTTTGGCATAGTATGAAAGTACCTTGAGTGTGAATAACTTGCCTATGTTTGCTTGTGATAGTCTTGGTGTACAAGTACTGTATCCTTATGTCACCGCGTCTCTCGATGGAGGGCCGGTCGTGTTTATTCTCGATCATGTTTGGACATACTGACACGTTGGGTGGCCCACGGGTATGCTTCCATGGTAAGTGTTATCTTGTTATTTCGTTTGGGCATACTGACTCGATGGATGGTCCGCGGGTATGCGGCCATGATGAGGGTTCGTTCCCTGTTGATAGTGCTATTCCATGGACTAGCTCTCCATGAGGTCTACTGATGCAGGGTGGATCTGGTAGCTAGCCGTCGTAATTGCCCCGGTCAGCGACGTGATGCAGGGTGGATCTGGTAGCTGGCTTTCGTACTTGCCCCGGTCAGTGTTAGGACGAAGTTTCGTGATGCAGGGCGGATCTGGTGGTTAGCCTGCGTACTTGCCCGATCGGACGTGGCCAGGTGGATCCGGTAGAGTCTATCGTACTTGCCGTCGGCCGTGATCTGGTATTTAGTATTGTTGGTGCGGTGGGATCGGTAGGCGCTTCGTACTTGCCGATCGATTGAGGATGCGAGGTGGATCCGGTAGCTATGCGCCGTCTTGCCCGTCACGGTTCTTATGACAGGTGGGACTCGGTGTTCATGTGTACTCCTTGGTGTTGTATATCATAGGCTGGCGGTGAGGAAGGAATTCCACGGCGTGATTGATATTGTGGGCATGAGACCCGTGGTTATGTTTGAGTGATGACTTAGAGGCGTGAGTCCACGACTTGACGTATTGCGTATATGTTGTATCGTAGTTTGGCTATCATACATGTCTCTGCTTTATATAGACTATTATGATTTCATTCTGATATTTTGATTTCACATACTTGGTACTGTTGTCTTGACCTCCGGGTGCGTTCATCTGCGCGAGTTGAGTGCGTAACTGGCGATCCGCACTCTTAGGATCATTGTTCAGCTCTTGGAAAGCTTCATTTCTCCGGAAGCTTTGTCTTTTGGTACGGTTCCCTGAGGTTGTAGACTGTTGTACATTCATGGGGTATGGCGGGGCCCCTGTCATACGATTATTATTCCTGAGAGTGCGTAGTCACGTTTGTGGTTTGGGTGTAGAACAAGTTATGCGGTTTACTTTTGTATGTTTAATCTATGAGAGGCGGCCTTGTCGGCTAGCCAGTGATGTTGCTATATTCAGGTTTTGTGTATGTATGTTACCGCTATTCTCGATGTTGTATCACGGGGTGCCGGTGAAGGCACCGATCGCGACCGGTCGGTCGTGACACTCTCAATCGGGACAAGGTTCACATCGTCGGACAAAATCTGGTCAAATTAACCTATGGCGAGGGGAGTTGTAGGCCCTAAATACGATAAACATAAAGATAGAGAAGCACTAGCAAAATTAGTCTTTGTGAGGGTTTTCCTTTTTCATTTCTGAATCTCCGGTTTTATTCATTATATTAGAGATATGTATAATCCGCTTATAAAGGTTTTCCTAGATCAACTGTTAAAAGAGATGTATTTAAATTTGCACATGAATATCAAAACAAAATACGTTATGCATTATATCATTTAAATTGCAAAGTCGCTCTAACTTCTGATATAAGTCGTAGTACTAACAGCCATGATTATTTAACGGTAACCTGTCATTGGATAGATTATAAATGGTCTATGCAAAAACATATTTTAGCATATAGATATATAGTTAGTAGGCACACTGGTGAGTTTATTTCAGAAAATATTTATTCAGTCTGCGATTATTACGGAATAACTGATAAAATTATGAGTATTACATTAGATAATGCATCTTCTAACAATTCTGCTATTAGTATTTTAAGAGATGTTTTAACTCCGTCTTTTCCAAAACATTTTCATATCAAATGTGCGTGCCATATTTATAACTTAGTTGTAAATGATGGTCTTTCACTTTTTCAAGATATTCTTGAAAAAATACAATTTGCTATACACTTTATTTTTAAAAATAATAGAATTCAACAGAAAATAATATAAAAACTTGTCACGATTGTGGACTATCTTACGTAAAAATTCCTAAGTACCAACTAGGTGGAATTCTTTATATGACCAACTAGTTGTTGCTTATGACTATAGAAAACCTATCACTTTATTTTTTAACGCCTATAATCAAAATCCAAATGATATGATTGTGGATAATGATTGGGACAAAATTAGAGAACTTATTGTATTTCTAGAGAATTTTCAACGAGCAACAAAAGAATTTTCTACTTTATATTATCCTACTATTTCAACTATGTTGTTTTATATAGCTATAATATTTTTACTTCTTAAAGAATATATGGAAAAACCTGCTTATAAGGCAACTATTAAAAAAATGTTTATGAAATTAAAGAAATATTTTATTCCTATTCCCCCTATTTATATTATTGGTGCTGTATTAAACCCGACTATTAAAGTAGAGGGTTGTAAAAGTCTTATTCAAAATATTTATACCTGTATGGACGTACTACCACCTCCACTCCCAAAAATTTAAATGTTGAGCCACCTTGAACAAACGCTAGAAGAAGTGTTGAATAGCGTAGAAGATGAATGCAAAAAGTATATCGGCATTACGAAGAAAGTGCTAGTAACCAACCGACTTTGTACCATCTTCTTCTTCAACACGGCCTAAAAAGACATCTTTGTTTCGGGGCTAGTATTGATTATATTGAAAGCCTCAGAAATAGAATGTGCGGTGGTAGCAGTGCTAACCAAATTAGCGAGTTCGATGTTTTTGTTTTGCAGGGTAATTTACCTTACCAAGCAGTTATCAATGAAGAAGGAAAGGAAGACTTCTTTGAAATATTGGATGCAGAATGAGAAGACATTTCCGACACTTTCAATGATGGCGAGATATTTTGAACATTGGCGCCATCAATCGCACAAGCGCTTTTCTGCAGTGATTTCAAATAGGAGAGCACGGACACTCATTAGCGGAGACAACTTGAAGATGGCGGTACTATTCGAGAGATTGGATACGAGCGGAGGCGAAGGAGGCGATCAACCGAGATTAACGAAGAAGAAGACGACAACTACAACGACATTTTATCTGAAGGCATGAGTAGCGACGTGGAACAATTTGATCAAGATATACCAATTCCAACCGAAGAACCACAAGAAATTATAAAGAAACTAGAAAAAATATTTTCAAATTGGTAATTTATTTCATTGCAATTTTTTAATTTTTCTATGTCTTTTGCAATTTTTTTCAACAACAGTACACTACAATATTGTAATTCTGAATCTTGTATATTTCAATGAAATAATTAATAATATAAGAGGCACAAAAACAGCCTTGAGATATTTTTTTTACACTCTTCTTGTCTTTGTTTAATTATTTAGTTTATACTTTATAAATATATTATATATATGAGTATAATACTATAAGTCTATAATATTATAGTATATGTATATGACTATATGTTAATGTTACTTTGTTAGTAATTTAGTATTTTTAATTTAGTGATTTTTTTTTTAAAAAATAAATAAAAAAATAAACACTTTGACCTGTCCGTCCGTCCCGGCCCGCGACTTGTGGGCGGGGCCGGGACGACACGGTATGGTCCCGCCCCGACCACTTGGACCCGGCTCGACCCCGCCCCTCTTCTCCGCCCCGACCCCGTCCCGATCCCGCTAAACCCGACCCCGTTGGGCCCGGCCCACTGTCCAGTCCTAATAATATAGTCACATAGTGAGGCAAAGAATTGGAGAGGCAAGTCATTTCCACTGTATTCGAGATTGGCTAACATATTTAGAAATGACCGTGCCACTGGACATGGAGCACAAACTCTAGCTGATAGGGTTGATGAAGCAAATCACGAAGAGATTCGTGATGGTGATAATGAAATGGATGATGGATGCTCTCCGATGTCAACTTCATATCCCTCGAGTTCACAACATACTACTCAAATCACAATCACAGACATCTGGTAGGAAAAGGCCCAGATCACAATATAGCATCAGTGTTGACCTTGATAAAATTTCAACAATATTTCAAGAAGCATTCAGTCAATCAATTCAAAACATGAATACGATTGCACATCAAATGCTGGATACAAATGATCGTACCACCAATTATATTTCTGATGAGGTTGCAACGAAGATTGCTGAACGAACTTCAGGCCCAAACATTGATTTTGAAGGAACCATCAAACATTTATTTTTTAAGTCCACAAGGTGAGCGCAAATTGACATTTGTTCAAATGCTTTTGCGTGAGAAAAGAGCGCGCCATTGATTAGTTGGTTGACCTGTGCAATATTTTGAAGCTAGAAGGTTTTTGTATGTTGCATTACATTGTTGTGATATTTTGAGACAACTGATAAATATTTTATTATCTCAGCATATCGATGTACTTTTGATGAACAATGACTAGTTTGAATCAAGAAATATATATGAGTAAACTTTTGATGACCAAGCTTTTGTATTAGAATAATCGAAACACGTGATGTATAACTAAACTTTTGTACGATATTTTGATAATTTGACTAAACATTTACGACTCGTAATTTATTTTTATTAGTTTTATAAAATCCATCCATTTAATATATTTTTAAAAAATAGTCCAGTACAATATATACACCAAACACAAGACAGTTGATAAATAATTCAGTACATTGTATCACCAAATATTGTACTGGATATAGTATGTACAATACAGTCCAGACTAGTGCGACGTACCAAACGAGCCATAGGTGACTCAAAATGTTCATATTTTGAGAATTACATGAGATTCAGCATTTGTTGGGTGAGTAAAATTGTCTGCTGATTTATTCTTAGAAGAGAAATGTTGCAGCAAGAGTTTCTTAAGTGTTGGCATGCATAGAATTGGCAATGGCATCAAGTGATATGAATATAAAGGAAGAATCTTGTGTGATGTTGGTTTGTGCCACTTTGTCATTGACAAGGTCCAATGCTGCATTGGGATTTGGGTGTGATATTCTGCTATGTTTTGCCATTAAAATTGAGGCAAGTTGATTGGAAATTACTTATTTGCACCCAATGTATCAACCAAACCATCAAGTACTTGAATTGTGTCTTTCTAATCAGGTTTATCTCTTAACTATGCTTAATCACTATGTATTGTTACCTCATTTAGCACTTAATCATGGTAAATTAACATGATTTGCGCCATTTGACATTTACCTAGGATGCATCTCATTCACAACTCACAACAACTGAAAACAATAGGAAGGAGGTACTGTGCTGCTGTTTGTCCTGGCTAATGAAAATGAAACCTGTTTTTTCATTAATGGATTTGAACTGAGAGTTCATAGTAGTAGTGAAGTATCGAAAAGTAAGTGCTTTTGGATTTAGGAGATTTCTTCCAAATGTAACACTACATATTCTTTTCATAGTTCTGAATTTTTTACCTTGAGCACGACTCACCATTTGAAAGACCTTGATTCTCCTGATATACCATCCAGTAAGAAAAAAAGAAAACCAAAGTGCTTTCTTGATGTTGATTCATTTGCTTTCTTTGCTCTGCAGGCTCTGGAACTTTGTAATACTCTCTCTGTCCCAATTTGTTTGAAGGTTGACCAGTTTGGTGGTCAAACAACTTTTTCTTTAATTTAATTAATAACATAGATTATTCGAGTATTTATAATAAAACTACATAAAAAGTACTATAACTCTGCATAATTAATAGTGGAGGACATCAGAGTCAAAGAAAGAGTTGTTCGACTCCAAAACTGATCAACCTTCAAATAAATTGGGACGGAGGGAGTAATCGTTTACTTAATTTTACACAAGATTCTCATATGTCATAATCAAAGGAAAATTGATAAATAAATGTAATGATGAAGACAGATTTCAAGTCTAAACTATATTTGGTTGCACATGTCACTTAATACTACCAAGCACTAATTATTCAAATGTCAAACTGGAAATAACTGATGGTTTCTTGTATCATGACTTTTAAACTTTCCATTTGATAAGTGGAAAATCTATGAGCTTTTTGTTCCACCTTAAGAAAAAGATTTCCTTCTTCAACATGACATTTCTTCTTTCATTTTGTCGCCTCCTGGTTCTGGCTATCTTAATGGTATTGTTGATTTCTGTTCAATCATTTTCAGATTTTGAACCTTCAGAGGTCAAAACTCAAAAGCATTTGCAAATTTAAGCCCCTCGTGGAAGTTGAAACTTGAAAGAGAGTGCAAGCCTATTTTATCCGTGTCATCTAAAATGAAACTTGGAACTGATAAAATATATGGTATTGCGAAAGACCTCTCTTTTCAGAATGGAGACTGGGTGCAAGAAGTTGGTAGTGTGTCACTGATGCCATTTGACGAGAAAGAACTTTTCTGGTATCGGTTAGGATTTGTCCTAAATTTTCTACCTTATTTGAGTTTTACCATAATTATGTTTTACTTCAAAAATATTTTTTGGCGGAAAAGAACTCTTCTATATTTATCCTTCTCTTGAGGAGAAGTTTTAGATTTTTATTAATTGAGGGATTTTCCTTCTCACACAAGAACACAATAACATCCACAATGTAGTCATTACAGAATCATACTATCTCGATAGTTTTAATAATTAGTTTTCTCATATGTAGGTCAATTGACCAAACCATATTAAAGTTATATCTTTTAGTATAATTCTCTTTGTTTTCTGGTTTATCATTTAACAATTTTCGCATGACACCTTGTTAGGTTCCACTCTGAAACTTGCTTCATTCTGGTTAATGGGCATGGATTTCTTCCGGCAAGCAGATGATGTATTGAGTATTTGTAGAATCTTATTCATGGCAATTAAGCGGAACAGGACTCTTTCGGACATTCCACAAAGATGGTCTCCTTGGTTCCATACAAGCCCTGGCTACTCTGATTTGACAATCATTTTTGAAGGACTCTATGTTGAGGAAGCCAAAGGAGGAGACCACCTGATGTGTCTATTAGGGACTTCAGTGTCTCCATTTTCAGAAAGTTCGGTAGATCCCTATGTATTGTCCTCGAAATACAGCTGCAAGAAAAGTTTTGAGCATTCCTTCATGAAGGATGATCAGATAATGCTTGTTCTTCGATACCCTCAGATCTTCAGTTTGACTAGCAGTGCGATTCTTGGTGAGATGATAAGTCTAATAAGAAGTCAGATCCTAAATATTTCGACAAGGTCCAAATTTCTTCACAGTTGAGATATGACTTGAAATATCATTTTGTATCTGAGCAACTTGTATCTAGAGCTTGCAATCCATATTCATGTCATGAACTTCCTGATAACAACACAATTCGAGTCCACAAAGCATCACAGTTTTGCAAAGTTCTTAAAAAAATTGGTTCTGAAACATTTGACATTGACTCGATCTAGGACCATCTGTCCGTGACCGGGAGACTGAAGGCAAGAATGCTATGTCCAATAAGCTTAAGCCCTTAATTACTGATTTGCATTGCTTACCAGAAACCAATTCCCCTAATACTGCAAAGATTTCTGCTGTCTTCAGAGCGCTCTCTCCTTCAGAAGATCGCTTCTATTCAGGAGCAAGAACTGGTCTTTCTGGAATGACGATTTCTGCTGAAGGAACATGGTGTTCTTCCTATGGTAAACTCTGCATGGTTGGTTGCATTGGACTAGAGAATGATGCTGATGGATGTGATTTGCGAATATGCTTGTACTTACCAGGCACATTTTCAATCACTCAACGAAATATTCTTATTGGAACCATCTCTAGCAGAAAGAGACTTATGTTCCTTTGTGGTTTAAAAAGGAACTCCGTCCTCTCGACATCTGGAACAGGTATCATGATTACAGTAAATCCTACTTATCCTACATGTTTACAAAGATTGAGATGGCAAGTGCCTTAATGCAGAAAGACAACAGTTACAATTTGGGGATTAGGAAAATAATCCATAGATTTCCAGGCATTGAAGACGACCGAAACTTAACACTCCTCTCTTCTTTATCTGATGAGCTTTCTTTCCAGATAAAGCTCTTCCACATGCCATGTGGAACAAAACTATCTCCAAAACATTTATTACACTCGAGGTCCTCTCGTTAGGTTATTTGTTCGGACGTCATTGGTCTTTTCTAAGGGAGCATAGTTGCCAAGAAGAGAGTAAAGTTACATCTTTTCTTGCTTCTGATAATCAAGCGATACTTGTAAATGTCTCAGCACAACTAACTCTTACAGAGAAGTACCTTAGTCATGTCGCAAAAATCATCCTTGAGGTATTTTACGATGCGTCCAGGGGGGTGATGCATACAGTAGGCTGCAGGGAAATTCGTAGCCAGAATGAGAGCAATATGGATTGTTTGATAGAAGTTAAGGTACAGTATTCCTCCAAGACTACTAGGTGGTTGATAAATCCTACTTCTAGGTTATCCATTGCTAGTCTGCGGCATCCAGAAGATCCATTTTATTTTAGTCGAATCAACTTAAAAACATTTCTGATTCCATATAGAGACAACTCGAAGGAGGTCAAGTTTCGCCTGAATTTTGAGGCTAGTTTTCGTATATTTGTTCTTTTAACTTTCACAGCTTGTTTGTTGAGTCAGCTCTATTACGTAGAGAGAAACATGGATGCCACTCCTCTCATTTCTATTGTAATGTTAGGTATTCAGCTTCTTGGTTATGGCATCCCTTTGGTCATGGATACCCCGATTCTTTTTGCATGGAAGGAATATCTTTATCCACAAAATCGATTATTGCATACTGGTACTAATATCCAGTTCCAATTCGTGTTGAAACTTCTTCTCTTGATCATTTTTTCCCCTCACTCTAAGACTCTTTCAGAAGGTATGGGATTCGTGAAGGATCACTCGCAGGCCAAATGATAAAAAGGTTCTCCTATTCACCTCGATGATCCATGTGGTTAGTTTTGCAATTTTTACTATGTGTCATACTAATGTTGGCAGGGGAGTAGAGCTAGTCACTCAATTGGACAAGTATTGGGGTATATTCAAGATTGCTTTTTGGTTCCTCAAATAATTTGGTCTCATGGAATGTAAGTTCAAAACTAAGCCTCTAAGTAAAGTTTATTACATTGGGTTCACAGTTTTGAGGTTTGTTCTTCGTGGATTACTGCCCTATATTATACTTTTATCCTTAGTTTCTTTGTGTCTCTGGCCATTAGCTTTTATTTGATATCTGAATTTCTTATTTGTATGAATGTGTTTAAGTACATACCTATATATGTATGTATATAAAATCTGATTCTCTTTTTTCCATTTCATAGTGTTTGACCGTGGGAGTATGCTAATGTGCTTCAGGTATATGTTAAAAAGCTTTGTTTTTAATGAAATCACTCGATTGTGCATGAGTTTCTTCAAGGGATGACATTCATTTATGTAAACGTGTATAGTGCAATACAAAATCCCTACCCATAATTAGAATATATTTCATATATTGTGTAAATATAATTATGGTAAGACTATGATTCTTCTTGTAATTAGGACTAGAATTCGGGATTAATATTGTACACTATATATATTGATATTAATGAGCCCACTTGACACTTGATATTTTAATCTTCTTCATCCTATCCCCACAAGTATTTTAATCTTGACCCTTGATTTTATTATATATTCACCCATATAGCAAGACAAGTCTCAACACTTAGAAAAAATTTCAAGAAACTTAGGTGCAATATTGAGAGCTCTCGGTTAAGCTCTTGAAGAAGAAGAATTTTTTTTCCGTTGTTGTCCATAATTCACAATACTTAAACCCAAGGTTCCTAGGGGTATTATAAGGATATCTCAATACAAAGATCACGGAAAAGCTACGTTTTTACATTAGTCGCAAGATGAAAACCTAAGTTGTTTTCATAGGTTTTGATTGGAAATTAAAGGGAAGTTGTTTATGAACTTCTAAGGGCTTCAAATAGCGGATTGGAGCGTGAAGGAAAGGAGCTAAGTTGCTAAGGAGCGACTTTGAATCTTGAAGTTGTATTAGGGCTTATCAAGGTAACAATTTTGTCCTCTTAGTGATTAAATATTACATGTTGTTGTAGTTATATATATAAACAAGCATGAGATATATATAATGGAGATTGATAAGTGTTATGGAATATGTTGGAAGTCTAAATCCGTGAATGAGCTTATTAGCCATTGAAATTGCAATACAAATTGGTCGATAGTTATAATCGTCGCATGTTATATAAAGAAGGAATTATAGTTGTTAAAGTTGTTTACGACTATATAACATGTTAGACTTGACAACTTGGATTGAAGAAGAATTAGAAAAGACTTTACATTGTTGTGCATGTTAGCCGAGAATGACATTGACTATTGAACTACTTGGTATTAATTGTGGCGTAATTTTACACGCCCCGTAGCGCGTGTAATCCCCTTTGATTGGTTGATGTGTTGAGCCTTAAATGTGGCATATTGGTTATTGATTTCGGGCCTTGAAAAAGGTGGAAAAGTACGTAGAAACAAAGGAAGTGCTGTCCAATTTTCCGTAGAATAGGTGACTTTACACTTAGAATATTCTACGTTAGAAAGCTAGAAGTTGATAGACGTATTATGGTCATTATAGGTTGACATACTACATGCGGCATATTGGACTTAGCAAGTGGATTGAACCGAAGAGGTATGTGGAACTTTTCTTATCTCTTGAGCATGAGTATTTTATAAATGTATAGTGCGGTAGACGTACGAGATTTAAATGAATTCAGTTTCATTTTGATATCCTTGACTTGTTTTAAGAATGTCCAAGTTGGTTGAGTTAGAGAATGAACTCACTTATTTTAAAGGATAAAAATGTCTTAGTTTCTAAAGCATAAAGTTAGTATAATGACTTTATGAGAAGTTGGTTATAACAACTTTATGGAAAGTTAAAAGAATGACTTACTCTAATAATGTAAACAAAGATAAATGACTTGAAATGAAGAAGGGCAAATTGATTTAGAGGCATCAATTGCTTAAAGTTTTAAAGTAGAAGTCACTTGGTTTAGAAGCCTAAAAATGTATTTCTAAAAGTGTAGTGACTTGTTTTGAAATGTAGACAAGCATTGATACTACGGGTGTTAGTATCTTGGGGGTTTTATACGAGAAAGAGTAATTTTTGAAAGGATAAAGGTACGTAGTACTTTGGGTTAAATTCTCGGATTTCTCATGACATGTTAGTGCCTTAAGTTAAATAAAATGAGAGTGCATGATAATTAAGTCTAATAAGAAGTTAAGGGATTTCTTAACTTGCTTATGTTATGTATGATAGCCGGTTGTGCTAGTATTATGTTATTCTTGCGGGGTAAACCCCTGGGTTACTACTTATTCAGTGGATTTGCTACCCACGATGTGAGTGCGACGTTTGTACTCATTGCGGGTCCACCAGGCCCATGCGGGTGAAATAGTCCTATGCGGGTGAAATAGTCTCATGCGGAGCAAATTGCTCCATTGCGGGTCCACAGGACCTATGCGGGTGAAATAGTCCCAGGAGTAGGATCGCTTAATGATACTACGGGCGGGTGGCCCTAATTTGATCATGAGCTTCCTATTTTAAGCAGTAAAGTATACTCTTGTTTACTCTCATTATTAGTAAGACACAGTGTACTGTTATTTTGGTTATCATACATGTCTCCAGCTTTATTTTAGACTATATGATTCATTTCAGTACTTTTAGTTTTACATACTTGGTACATCTGTTGATCGACTTCTTCTGGGTTGCTCACGCCGCAGGCAGTAAGCGGTGTCATGGATCCTCACTACTAGGATCACTGATCAGTTGTCAGAAAGCTCCATTTCTCCAGAGGCTTGTCTTTTGGTACGGTTTTCCTGATGTTGTAGATTTATGTACATTCAGGGGTATGGCGGGGCCCTATCCCGTCACAGTGGTTATGTCAAAATTCTTAGAGGTCTGCAGTCATATCTTGTGGATTGAGTTGTAAAAAGAAAGATGTAACTGCTTTTGGGCTTATGTATATTTTTCGGAAGGTGGCCTTATCGGCTAGCCTGTTGATATTTCATGACTAGTATTTTATGAGGTTTATGTATGTTCCGCTGCTATTCTCTGATGTATACTGTAAGGTGCCTGTGTAGGGCACCGCGAACCCGGTCTGGTCGTGACAAAAGTGGTATCGAGCGCTTAGTCTCGAAAAATGTCCAGGCACGTGTCTAGTAGAGTCTTGTTATCGGTGTGTTGCACCACATCTATAACCGTGAGGCTGCATGACATTTATGATTGGTTTCCATTTTTCTCTACGAGATCGCAAGAGACTGTCTTATTAGGTTGAATCCTCTCCGACCTATTCTTATGTATCGATTATGCCTCCACTGGCGCACCAGGCCCGAAGGCAAGGCAAAGCAGGAGTCGCTGGTACGCAGAGGGTTACTAGGACTCGTGCCCGACTATGCCCGAGGTCAGGGCGTCGGCGAGTTCAGCTACGCCGACAGTACTAGAGGAGCCAAGAGCAGCCGCAGCTCCAGGGGTTCCGATACCTGAGCCTCCAGTCCCTCAGCCAGATGCGGAGTATAGAGATTATGGAGAGCAGATCAGGTTATTGACTAGCTGTCACGACCCGACCCCGGGCCCGCGACTGGTGCCCTACCTAGGCACCCCTTACAGGTATATATCAGAGAATAGCAGCGGAACATACATAAACTCAAAAAATACTTAGACAGTAAATATCAACAGGCTAGCCGATAAGGCCACCTTCCGTGAAATATACATAACCCAAAATAAAACAGTTACATCTTTGTTCTTACAAACCCAATCCACAAGATATGACTACAGCGGGAAGTGATCAAGGAAGGCCTCTGTGAACTCGCCCCAAACAGCGGGAAAAGCACCCACACCTCTAGACAGCTCCATGACTCAAACCAGTTCAACGCAATATCGCGTAACCGGTAAGAAGCTAACACAATTGACTCTGTCTCCGAGGCCCTAAGCACCTGCATAGTCCGCTGTACCTGCCGAATGAACTCCTGAGGATCCTCCTCAGATCTCGAACCATAGAACTCGGGTGGGTTATAACCTAAAATCTCAATCCTCAAACGATCGGCCAGGTAACTACCGCTCCGCTTGCCGCTCGCCACTATGCTAGTAAATAACCTGATCTGCTCTCCATAAACTCTATACTCTTCCCCGGCCGCGGAATCGAGGCTCGGTATCGGAACCTCGAGCTACGACCGCCTCGCCTCTAATATCGCCGGGCGTGGAACTCGCCGACCCGCCACAACCTCGTGCATAGTGCGGTGCGAGTCCTAGTAACCTCTGCGTCACTAGCAGCCTCGCCGCTTTGCCCTTCTCGGGCCCCGGTCGCTTCGCGAGGCATAATCGATACATAAGAATAGGTCGCAGAGGATTCAACCTAATAAGATAGCTCTACCGCACGATCTCGGAGAGAAGAATGGAAACCAATCCTAAATGTCCCGCAACCTCACGATTATAGATGTGCACAACACACCGATAATCAAGACTCTACTAGACACGGTCTGTAGACACTTTCCGAGGACTAACTACTCTGATACCACTTTTGTCACGACCCGACCCCGGGCCCGCGACTGGTGCCCTACCTGGGCACCTGATGCGCGATTTAATGCACACACTTTAACGTAAGTGCACGTTGTCGAGTCAAGTAATATAGTCTTTGAAGACCGAGTTATCGTCCTCAGGGATTAGTGTTCAAGTACCAACTTCTATTCTTTGTTATCTATTTGGTGACCGATATTTGAGTTGTTGATTATGACTAATAATTATAAAGACTAATTAACTATGTTGTTTACTTCAGTGATGATGGAAATAGGGCTTTCAAATCTCCTCAACTATCCTCTTATATCACTTATTAATGCAATTAATTATGGTTCTTCGTCTATTGGAGATAGCAGGTTTACTAATTCGTTTTATACTTCCGTTAAGGCTATATAAACACTCAACCCTAGTACATCTCCTTTCTACCTTTCGGTGATAAGGATGACTCTAGAGGAGGATTAAGAACAAAAACCCTTATTAATGCTACACAAGTAATTGAAGTATTTTCATCCCCAATTCGACCTATGTCTACCCAACTACAACATAGTCACAACCTCCCCTTTCGTTCGGTTAGAAATCATATAAATAATGATAATTAATGATCAAGTAATTACCAAGCAATCAAATCATCTATTGGATAAATCTCAACAATAAGAAGAACAACCATAAACATGCATTAATTCATAAAATAAGGTTCAAGTGAATTGACATGGAAAGCCCTAATTATAATTAGTTCCTAGCCATAGACATGACAAGAACTAATTCAATATCCAACATAAAACTGAAAATAAAGTAAAAGAAAGAAAAGAAATTACTAAAGAATGGTCTCCAATCTTGAACTCCAAGATATGTTGTGTTATTGGCAAGAAGGAAACCCTTAAAAACTGCCTAGGGTTCTCTTTTTATAGCCTCCAAACCGACATTAAGGTTTTCCTTCAGGCCTGGCCCATAATTCGTTCAAAACCCTGACTTTTCCAGCGCGCGCACTCGCTGTTTGCAGAGAGCCGCGCTACTGGAACTTCGCAAGCTCTCGAATGTTAGCGCGGCCGGCGCTCGCCTCGCTGGCCGGAGGCGCGTGGCTGCCCGTCTCAGTGCACAGTTCGCCACTTTCTCTCATTTCGAGCTCTGGAACCTCCGTTTTTGCCCTCTTTTCTCTTCTTTTCCGCCAAAGAGCCATTTTAACCAATTTGACTCAAAAGAAAGAAAATCTATCCTAAGACGACACTTATTGTACAAAAAGGGACAAAAGACTCACTAAAAATGACTCAAAAAGTGTATATAAAATACACCGATCAAATACCCCCAAACTTAACCTTTGCTCGCCCTCGAGCAAAGATCAAAACAAAGAAATAAAGACTCAAGGAAAAAGAAAATAGAGAGACTCAATGACATTGATCACTTTGCTGCATTGGTGTTACTTAGAAAAACATGAAGGTTAGCAGAATAATATGCAGGAACATTGTTATACCCCGTATTTTCAGAGTATGTACGTGAGGACGTACGTAGAAAATTTGAGCCTTAAGTTAGGCAAGTTTCGAAATTTGTACACAACACCCGATTAGAGTCGTTTTTCGACGAAACGTTTCCATTTTTGTTGGGAAAATTCCGCTATGTCATTTATAATTTTTGGATTTTTCCGAGAGACGAACATTTTGGACCAACGGGAGGGTGACATGTGTCACCTCACATCGGAAGCAAAGGGACGCGAAATGGCCATTCTTGGCACGTTTTTGTTGCCCAATTTTGGTCAAGGGTTAGGTAGGATATTTTTGTGTAGTTGATGAGCAAGTGGGACCCACAAACACATGGCTTGATCTTGACCTTACACTTGCTATACACTTGGAAGAATCTTGGCCATTGGTTGGCCATTTCTTCACCTATAAATACCCCTCCATGTTGATGAACTTCTTCATCCAAAATTGTTCTAAGTGTTAAAAATCTCTCCTCCCCTCAACCTTGAAATCGCCCAACACCCTCCCCTCGTTAAGGCCTTTGGCCAGAGCCTCCCTCCCCTGTGGTGTCTAGCCTGGGTACCCCTAGCCTAGTTGTTTTCGTATAATACCCTTGTTGTGGTATAGAAATACTCTCCTAGTATTGTTGTAATGTCCAAATACCTTGGCCCAAATACCTTTTAGTATTCCCAAGGTTACACTTATACAAAAGCCAGAAAATACGATTATACTTCCTTTAGCCACAAAAACGAAACCCTACAAGGAAATATTCACCCGTTGTTGAAGTTGTAAGTAGAAGTTGGTTAGAACTTCTAAGGGTTGTTTGGAGCGCCTGAGTAGAGCTAAGCGTTGCTCAGATCGACTTTATACTTGGATAATTTTGGGCTTATCGAGGTAAACACTATCGTCTTCTATTGTAATTGGAAATTACATAAGTGTTGAATATATAGTTGTTGTATACTATATATAGAACTGAACTTAGTATTGTGGCAATGTCTTTTGACTTAAGCTCAAGAATAAAGAATTGAACAAAGAATCACATGTAAGGATAATAAAGAGAAGAATCGAATCAGAATTACCTGATTTGTCAGACATGAGACTTATGTAGCATTACCGTAGTAGAATTGTACGCGTCCGTTAGGCGTGTTAACCCCCGGTTGGCTTGGTAGCCACCTCGATAAAGGAGGAGATTTACGCCATGTGTGAGGTCACGCGAATTTTCTGTAGAAAGATAGAAACTTGTGTTTTGGGGTTAATAGACGTTTGTGACCTTTATAGGTGAAAGTACTAAGAGTAGCGTATTCTACTCGAGGAGTGGAAAGCGGCCAGCGCGTTGTAGTACTTGGAGCTTTTTGCTTATTGTCGATAATCGTCGCGAGGTATGTGAACCTCTTCCTATCTCTTCTAGCATGATATGTGTGAACTATGTAGTACGGTAGACGCATACGTGTTAATCGTGGTTTGATTGTTCTTAAAACATAAAGTGTTATAACGGCTTTATGGGAAGTTGTTATAACGACTTTATGTAGGTAAGAAAATACTTTGTGGTTTTAAAAGGTAATCGATGTGAATTATAACCGCTAGTTATAATAAAGAACTTGATGTATTTCAAAAGATTTATAAATCGCTTTTGGAAGGAGAGTAACACTTGGTTTTAAAAGGTTTTAAAAAGAGTTATACTAGCTTTATGGGAGTTAGGTATAATGTCTTAAGAGAGGTAAAGAAAATGGTTTATCGATGTTAGAAGTTAAGAGACTTGATCTTATAAGATAAGAGACTTAACTTATTTGTTTTAATGTGAATGTTTGTGAAACCTCATTCGTGAGTAATGAGTACTTGGTTTTATTTAAAGGGATAATGTTTTACCGATTTGAAATCGTAATGTGTATCGATGCACCACCGCAAAGCGTTAATAAAGGAAAATGTATTGAATAATGATGAATTGTATTAAAACCAGAGAAACCTTCATCCGCATAGAAACTAAGATGAGACAAAATGATATACATTTTCTAGATCACGGTCATTGTAATAATAATGTTGTAAACAAGAATAACCTACTCTCACGTGAGACATATATTACTCAATTGTTCTAAAAAGGAATCAAGTGATTAAGTTGGAAACTATGAAACCATTTGAAAATGAGAAGCTTGAGTAATCAAACTAGGCAACCTGGAACTTAGGAAAAGAATGTTGTTACTTGATTTTGAAAAGGGAATGTGGGTTGGTCATTCTAATACTACGTATCGGGTGACTTTTATAAAAGTAATGGATCTCTTTAAAAGAACTTAACGTATGTAGTACTTTGGGGTTAAAACCCGACTTTGGCATAAAATGAAAGTACTTTGAGTTGTTGTGAAACTTGCCTTTACTTGTTATTGTGAAACTTGCCTTTCCGTTGTTGTGAAACTTGCCTTTGCTTGTTGTTGTGAAACTTGCCTATGCTTGTTGTTGTGAAACTTGCCTATGCTTGTGATGATAGCCTTTGTTGTGCAAGTGTGGTATTTACGTTACCGCCTCTCGATAGAGGCGGTTGACTTGTCGAGAACTTACTGACGCGTCCGGGCAATGATGGAGAATTCCACGTATGTTTCCATTTTGATTCTCGTCTTGTTGTTGATGTCACATGGACATGTCTACACCACGCAGATTCCGGCACGCGGCCACGCGTCGTTGATTACCCGATATATGGTTATTACCGCAACATGGACGGTCTACACCGACGCAGATTCCGGCATGTGGCCACGCGCGCAGGTTGACCACCCAAGATATTGTTATCGAGGTTACACGGGCATGTCTACACCGACGCGATTCGGTACGCGCCACGCGCCTTGTTATTATTGTTGCATCATGGACATGTCTACACCGGCGCAGATTCCGGCACGCGCCATGATGCGAACATGATGGATGTTGGGCGTGAGACCCATAGTTATATTCGAGTGGTGACTTTGAGGCGCGAGTCCCCGACTGATCGCTTTTATGTTGCGTGCATCGTATTTTGGTTATCATACATGTCTCCCGCTTTTTAAGCTATTATGATTTCATTTATGATTTGACAAGCCACATACTGTACTGTTAGATCGACCTCCTTCGGAAGGCTCACGCCGCAGTGAGGTACATCGGCCGTGGATCCCCGCTCTTAGGATCTCATTTCAGCGTGTTGAAAGCTGCTCCTTCTGAGGCTTATCTTTGCATGTTTCCTCGAGTCAGAGGTTCTTGTACATTCGTGGTATGGCGAGGCCCGTCCCGTCATAGTTGTTGTAAATCTTAGAGTGCAGAGCACTGCAAGTGTGGTTTGTAAAAAGGATAACTGTCGGTTTTTATGTATATACCGAAGGCAAATCGCTTGGTTGGCCTGCTTATTTATTATATCTCTTGTTTCATGACTCGTGTTTTATTTTCCGCCGTTTTCTCGATGTTGTATCACTAGGTGCCCGGTAGGCACGACCACGCCCTAACCGGGCGTGACAAAGTGGTATCGAGAGCGCTTAGTCCTGGAAAGTGTCTACAGATCGTGTCAGTAGAGTCTTGATTATCGGTGTCAGGCACCACATCTATAATCGTGAGGCTATAGGACATTTAGGATTGGTTTCCATTCTTCTCATTCCGAGATCGTGCCTTAGAGCCGTGTTGTAAGTTGACCCTCCGACGTGTTTCGCTTTTACCGCTTATGCCTCGCGAAGGCAACCAGGCCTGATGGCAAGGCAGCCGGCGGAGCCGCTAGGATTGAGGAGTACGAGGCGCATGCCTGTCAAGACTGAGGTAGTGCTTGACGGCGAAGTTTTGCGACGCCGCCAAAGACCAAAGAGTTTAGAGTCGCAGCAGCGGGCCGAGACTACAAGACTCGAGCCTCCGCCCCACACCGAGCGGAGACGGGTCACGCGAGACGGCTCGATTATCGCCGTGGTCAGGCGAGATGGAGATAGGCCGACGCAGTTAGCCTGGGGCCCAAAGAAGACTGTAGTGCACCCGAGGCGCATGGTTTGAGGCTACTGGATTTCCTTAGTCAGTAGCCCGCTTTGAGTTTTACTGGTCGAGGCCGAGGATGATCCGCAGGAGTTCATCCGTCCGCTGCAGAGGATCACGCGGTGATCAAGGCTTCGTAGACCGAGTCTGCGTGACATTTGTTCGCATCGGCCGCGTGATACCGCAATGATCGGTTTGACTCGTGGAGCTTTCCGGGAGAGCATGCACTTCCACCGCTTGGGACGAGTTTTCGGGGCCTTCCGCACATTTCTTGCCTCCACAAACGGCGAGGGCTCGCCGGCGATTTTTGATGTTGAGGCGAACCGCGCATAGCTCGGGAGTACAATGTGGAGTTCGACTCATCGCCGGTATGTTCCGCATTAGTAGCTAGTATGGAGGATCGAGTGCACCGATATGTTACAGTGGCTCGATGATTACCTAGCAGAGAGTTGTTCGGTGTTTCTCTTCACCGCATGGACATTGCCCGCATTCGTGCTCATGCACTGGGTGCGAGCGCAGATCGACGCAGCGGACCGCCACAGGAAGGCCAAGACGGCCGGATATTTTGGCGACTTTCGAGGCGGACCGCCTCGAAGCAGACTAGTTATATACCTCCGCCAGTGCAGAGTGGTCCTCCGCAGCCTTCGACCTCGGGATATTCGAGGAGCAGTCGTGGCTCCTGTGTTTCGGGATGTTCAGTGCGAGTGTTGGCGCTGATGCAGCTACCCTACCTGTGTGGTCGATGGTAGACCGCATTTCGGGAGTGTCGAGTACCAAGGGAGCTTGTTATTCTTGCGCCAACAGGCCATATAACGAGACCGTCCGACTGTGGTAGCGCTGGTAGGATAGCACAGATTACTAGAGCAGCGCGGGCCACGGTAGAGGTCGCGGTGGAAGTTCCGCTTTAGCGGCCTCGAACCGCCTAGTTTCGTGTATATCCTTAACCCCGTAGATACTTGTATGTATTGATGTTAATGATGTGTTAAGTGTTATGTTCGGATAGCTTTGTGCTATAGTGTGATTAAAAATCTGTTTAGTGTGAGATGGAAGTGGTAGCTTCCATGATGTGTTCCGTCGGCGAGCGGAAGTTGGCGCCATGGGTCGGGTTGGGCCATGTTGCGGGCCAACCCGCCCCGCTTCGGCGGCGGTCAGCTCGGGTGGTCCCGTAGCGGTGGTCACGAGGGTGCTAGGCCCAAGTTTAGATGACCATCGTATGAGTTCGTGGATACGCTCGACCAGAATCATCGTGAAGGCCGAGAATGGCCTTAGAGGAAATCGAGGTTAGTAAGATGACCAAGTTTGAGGTAGTGACTCGCGGTTGGAAACAAGCGTTGATCAAGTGGTGCGTAGATCGGGAAGAGTTCGAGTGTTGAACAGGTACGACGAGTAGGGGAGAAGTGAACGAGTGTGATCGCTTTCTTTGTGAAATGGCGCAGAGGAGTATATGTTAGACCTTGGGAACTTTTGTGATAACAGAGGTGATTCCTCGTGGACTTGGGATTTCGTATTTTGTGCATTTGTTATTTCATGGCCAGTGTGGCATGATTGTTTTCAGACGATAGCGGTGAAGACTATCTTTGGCGCATTTGTGTTGAGACTTGAGAAGGAACATTCGACGAATGTTTCTAAGGGGAAGAATGTTATACCGTATTTTCAGAGTATGTACGTGAGGACGACGTAGAAAATTTGAGCCTTAAGTTAGGCAAGTTTCAAATTTGTACACAACACCCGATTAGAGTCGTTTTGACTAAACGTTTCCACTTTTGTTGGGAAAATTCGCTATGTCATTTATAATTTTATGGATTTTTTGAGAGACGAAACATTTTGGACCAACGAGGAGGCGACATGTGTCACCTCACATTGGAAGCAAAGGACGGCGAAATGGCCATTCTTGGCACGCTTTTTGTTGCCCAATTTTGGTCGGGTTAGGTAGGATATTTTTGTGTAGTTGATGAGCAAGTGGGACCCACAAACACATGGCTTGATCTTGACCTTACACTTGCTATACACTTGGAAGAATCTTGGCCATTGGTTGGCCATTTCTTCACCTATAAATACCCTCCATGTTGATGAACTTCTTCATCCAAAATTGTTCTAAGTGTTAAAAATCTCTCCTCCTCAACCTTGAAATCGCCCAACACCCCTCCTCGTTAAGGCCTTCGCCGAGAGCCTCCCCTCCCTCAGGTGTCTAGCCGGGGTACCCCACTAGCCTAGTTGTTTTCGTATAATACCCCTTGTTGTGGTATAGAAATACTCTCCTAGTATTGTTGTAATGTCCAAATACTCGCCCAAATACCTTGTAGTATTCCCAAGGTTACACTTATACAAAAGCCCGTAAAATACGATTATACTTCCTTTAGCCACAAAAACGAAACCCTAAGGAAATATTCACCCGTTGTTGAAGTTGTAAGTAGAAGTTGGTTAGAACTTCTAAGGGTTGTTTGAGCGCCTGAGTAGAGCTAAGCGTTGCTCGGGATCGACTTTATACTTGGATAATTTTGGGCTTATCGAGGTAAACACTCATCATTCTTCTATTGTAATTGGAAATTACATAAGTGTTGAATATATAGTTGTTGTATACTATATAGAATGAACTTAGTATTGTGGCAATGTCTTTTGACTTAAGCTCAAGAATAAAGAATTGAGCAAGAATCACATGTAAGGATAATAAAGAGAAGAATCGAATCAGTAATTACCTAGGTCAGACATGAGACTTATGTAGCATTACCGTAGTAGAATTGTACGCGCCCGTTAGATGTTAACCCCTGGTTGGCTTGGTAGCCACTCGATAAAGCGAGGAGATTTACGCTGCATGTGGATGTCTTCGAATTTTCGTAGAAAGATAGAAACTTGTGTTTTGGGGTTAATAGACGTTTGTGACCTTTATAGGTGAAAGTACTAAGAGTAGCGATTCTACTCGAGGAGTGGAAAGGCCAGCAAGGTTGTAGTACTTGGAGCTTTGCTTATTGTCGATAATCGTCGCGAGGTATGTGAACCTCTTCCTATCTCTTCTAGCATGATATGTGTGAACTATGTAGTACGGTAGACGATACGTGTTAAGCGTGTTTGAATGATCTTAAAACATAAAGTGTTATAACTGCTTTATGGGAAGTTGGATATAACAGCTTAATGTAGTAAAGAAAATAATATGTGGTTTTAAAAGGTAATCGATGTGAATTATAATCGCTAGTTATAATAAAGAACTTGATGTATTTCAAAAGATTTATAAATCGTTTTGGAAGGAGAGTAACACTTGGTTTTAAAAGGTTTTAAAAAGAGTTATACTAGCTTTATGGGAGTTAGGTATAATGTCTTAAGAGAGGTAAAGAAAATGGTTTACTGATGTTAGAAGTTAAGAGACTTGATCTTATAAGATAAGAGACTTAACTTATTTGTTTTAATGTGAATGTTTGTGTGAAACCTCATTCGTGAGTAATGAGTACTTGGTTTTATTTAAAGGGATAATGTTTCCGATTTGAAATCGAATGTGTATCGCATGCACCAACGCAACGTTAATAAAGGAAAATGTATTGAATAATGATGAATTGTATTAAAACCAAGAGAAACCTTCATCCGCATAGAAACTAAGATGAGACAAAATGATATACAATTTCTAGATCATGGTCAGTAATAAGAATGTTGTAAACAAGAATAACCTACTCTCACGTGAGACATATATTACTCAATTGTTCTAAAAAGGAATCAAGTGATTAAGTTGGAAACTATGAAACCATTTGAAAATGAGAAGCTTGAGTAATCAAACTAGTAAACCGAACTTAGGAAAAGAATGTTGTTACTTGATTTTGAAAAGGGAATGTGGGTTGGTCATTCTAATACTACGTATCGGGTGACTTTTATAAAAGTAATGGATCTCTTTTAAAAGAACTTAACGTATGTAGTACTTTGGGGTTAAAAACCCGACTTTGGCATAAAATGAAAGTACTTTGAGTTGTTGTGAAACTTGCCTTTACTTGTTATTGTGAAACTTTTTCTTTGGTTGTTGTGAAACTTGCCTTTGCTTGTTGTTGTGAAACTTGCCTATGCTTGTTGTTGTGAAACTTGCCTATGCTTGTGATGATAGCCTTTGTTGTGCAAGTGTGGTATTTACGTTACCGCCTCTCGATAGTAGGCGGTTGACTTGTCGAGAACTTACTCGACGTCTTTGGCGGTGATGGAGAATTCCACGGGTATGTTTCCATTTTGATTCTTGTCTTGTTGTTGATGTCACATGGACGTGTCTACACCGACGCAGATTCCTCGGCACGCGGCCACGCGTCGGGTTGATTACCGATATATGGTTATTACGCAACATGGACGCGTCTACACCGACGCAAGATTCCGGCATGCGTGGCTACGCGCGTGGTTGACCACCCAAGATATCATGTTATTGAGGTTACGGGCATGTCTACACCGACGCAGATTCCGGTACGTGGCCACGCGGCCTTGTTATTATTGTTGCATCATGGACATGTCTACACCGGCGCAGATTCCGGGGCACGCGCCGTGATGCGAACATGATGGATGTTGTGGCGTGAGACCCATAGTTATATTTGAGTGGTGACTTTGAGGCGTGAGTCCCGACTGATCGCTTTTATGTTTGCATCTTGTATTTTGGTTATCATACATGTCTCTGCTTTTAAGCTATTATGATTTCATTCTGATGTTGTGATTTCACATACTGCAATTGGCCAGATCGACCTCCTTCGGCCGCGTTACGCCGCAGTAGAGGTACATCGGTCGTGGATCCCCGCTCTTAGGATCTCATTTAGCGTGTTGAAAGCTCCGTTCTTTGAGGCTTATCTTTGCATGTTTCTCGAGTTGTAGGTTCTTGTACATTCGGGGTATGGCGAAGCCTGTCCGTCATAGTTGTTGTAAATCTTAGGTGCAGAGTAATCACAAGTGTGGTTTGTAAAAAGGATAACTGTTCGGGTTTTTATGTATATACTGAAGGCAACTGTTTTGTTGGCCTGTTTATTTATTATATCTCTTGTTTCATGACTCGTGTTTTATTTTCCGCTGGTTTTCTCTGATGTTGTATCACTAGGGTGCCCGGGGTAAGGCACCAGTCACGGGCCCGGAATTCGGGGCGTGACAAACATATAGCATGAAATTTTAGCATTCTAAACACCTTAAGCTATATATTTCGCAAACTCATTTTTATCATACTTAATGGAAGTCACAATACTGAATCATGCATGTTAATTTCAAAAAATCCTATGACATTTTTACTTGCTATTCTCCACTAATCATGACTATGCATATAAGAGATCTTCAGGACTTTTCAGGGTTGTAATGTAAACTTAGGGGTAGGTAAAAATAGGTATTTAGGCTCATTTTGTGTACCATAAACTCTTTAGCTTTTCAATGTTTCCCTTTTATTTTGATTTCTTTTCTTCACTTCAAATCTATTTTTCCCCTCTTTTGTTTTGGGAGAGTGAAGTGTATTATAATAACAAGCACCCCCAAACTTAGGCTTTTGCCTATTTCTTATTACTTTTTTATTGGGGTGCATCAAACTTGTTCACACTTTTTGTCTCTTTTTTAACACATTCTATTCCAACTATTCCATGTTTTTACTTATGACACAAGTGTGAGAATATAGGGTGTCAAAGAAAAAGTTTCATGTTTAGGATCAACGGGGCTGACTAGGGATATTTTTAATGTCAGAGATAGAAAAGAGTGGTAAGAATTGGCTAACAAAGAAACGCCTGAGTCATCTCCCTAACATGCATATCCTAACTATTTCGCCTCAAATAGCAAACAATCATACACATAGGTTTTAACATTTAGCAATGCACAATTCAAGCAGAAACTCCAAATAGACAGATTTCATGAGTTTTTGGCATATCTAACCTAAGTGTTTAGATAGTTGCTTCTAATTCCATCACATTATTTCACCTTACTTCACTAGGTGTTTCTAGTAACTACATCATGCATGATCTTTGACAGACAATTATGACTGAAAAAGAAAAAAATTATGACTAAAAAATACACAAAACAATCAAAAAGACTCAAACATACTACAACAATAAGACACAAATAAGACACCCCCCAAACTTAAATCACACATTGTCCCCAATGTGTGCAAGACTCAAAGAAAATAAAAGAAACAGGACACTTACAAACTTGGTTCAAAATGGTGGCGGTGGCGGTGGATAGTGCATTGACCACTGGTTGAACAAGGAACTCATCTCGTCAATTTTCTGCCTCATTTCTTGTTGTCCTTATATCACCGTGTCAAAATTCTGCAACATCCTTCTCTGGTTCTGGAGCAATTGCTCCATCATAGGCAATCGGAGGTTACGATTACGTGTGGGTGATGGTCGCTTCCTACCTCATAGTGAGCCTGCTTTCGTGCTCATCTTCATCCATGGCACCTCTACGCTGCGCTTTGTGGTCTTGATGCTCTTCTTCTTGCTGCTGCTGGAGGGGTTGGGTTTGAGAAGGAGTGCACTATCCCGTATGACACAGGAAGTTGGTTTTTCTCATAAGTATCATTAGGTAGGGTTGGGAACCCATTTATGGCGCATAAATTTGTAATAAGTGAGTCATGTCCCAACCCACCTGTTGTTACCAACCTGCTGGTCTCTTCAATACTTTGCACTATCTCCTTTCCCACATCAATCGTATTCCCCGACATAATTCCTTATATCAATTTGATCCTGTCTTCTGGCACTCTGGTAAAGTGCGTTGATGGAATCAGACGCATCGACGAAATACACCCAATCGTCGCTTATTGAACCGACACCGCCACCCTTCTTGACCCATTCCTGACAAATTCATATGCAGCCCCAGGGTAGCTTACTGTGTCTGCGACGGTATTCCAGTCGATGTTGTTGGTGCTTCTAGACCATGTTCTGAAGTAGCTTCGGTCATCACCCCTTTCTTCAACATCTGCTGTTTTTAGTAACACATTTACCGCTTCTGCCGTCACAGCCACATGTCTTCCCCTCACAAAGCAATCATTGTCCACCTTCTCCGGAAAGTTAGCATAAAATTCACACACCATCACTGTGTTCATTGGTGCTATCCTTTCCGGGTTTACAAATCTTTTCCACCCCATCATCTCAATTATCGCCCGAATGGGCTCATAGACATCCCCCTCCTCAAGCGAATCCCTTTAATAATCCATTCCTCTTTCAGGGATTAAGGGCCTTGTACTAAGTTTTTGGTATCTATCTTGAGCTCTTCGGCTGACAAACCTAGTATCATCATATTGAGGGGCTGAGGTGGATGTGGAGGCTCTTTTCTTTCTGGCAGACATGCTTAGATAACTTTTTGCAACGTTTCCTTTCTATCAACACTGTTCACCAACACTATCACTCACCAATCAACAGCTACAACACCTATCACCCCCAAACTTCACTTAAGAAGCTTCTACACAACACCCACACTCACCTCGTATACTCTTCCTCGAAATTTTCACAACCAATTTCAACACCCCAACAACTTCTCAGAAACAACACTCCTCCAATCTACTACCTCCTCTGTCTACAATAAAGCTTTCAAGAAAAGATAAAGATTACCTTTTGACGGTGTTCTTCAAGGTTTTCTTGCTTCTAATGGTGATTTGAGGCAATGGGATGAAGTTTGTTGGTTAAGATGGTTAAGGGTTTAGGGAATTTAAGAGCTTTGGTTGTGTTTGGGTTTGGTTTATGGAAGATTTTTAGGTAAGGTGTGGATTTTCGTGGGTTTTGTGGAGAAGAAGGTTTAGGTTTTGATTTGGAATTGGGGAAAATCGGATTTGGGGCGTCTTTTAATTTCTGGATTTCCGCCGCGGCGCTGCAACTGGCGCCGCGACGCCCAATTTACTTCGCTCATTCTGAACTTCTCGCGGCTCAGAAAATGGCGCGCCTAGACTTCACATTTTTTTCTGGATTTTTGGCGCCGCGACCGCCTCAGACGCATGACGCTTAAACTTCGCCTTTACGCTTTTGGCGTCGCGCTCGCTCGCAGCCATGGCCACTGCTTTTTCTGGAAATCCCTTTGCTTATCTTCAGTTTTCGCCCTCTCAAATTTGTTGGCCCTGCACCTATCATTACAACACATAAACAAGAACCCAAGACCGTGAGACTGTTCAAGACAAAATAAAATAAAATAAACTAAAGACAAAAATTAAAATTACATAATTAAAAACATTGGGTTGCCTCCCAACAAGCGCTGTCTTTAACGTTTTTTAGCCGGACGCAATTAACCTTTACGAGTGCCCATTGGATCCTTCTGCGAACTGCTTGCAATCCGCAGAGTTATTGTTTGTCACGACCCGTTCCGGGGCCCGTGACTGGTGCCTTACCCGGGCACCCAAGTAGTCATACATCAGAGTAACCAGCGGAATATAAAAACAAGACATGAAACAGTTGTAAAATGAGACACAGTTTTATGTGAGAAAATGTCGCCTTTCGGCATATATATATAAACATAGTTTTGTAGTTACATCCCAACTGTACAATAGGACTACTGCACCTAAGAAGATAAACAACTATGGCGGGGCCCCGCCATACCTGAATGTACAAAACTATATACAACAACAGGAGATCATACCCAAAAGTCGAGCCTCGGAGAAGATGGAGCTCACGACACCAAAGCAAAAAGATCCTAAGGATGTGGATCTAGCACTGCTTGCTTACCTGCGGCATGAACGCACTTCAAGGAGGTCGCATAACAGTACCAAGTATGTGAAATCAGAAAGCATCAAGTAAACTCAAAGTCTTTAAAACCATTTGCACATACAACCAGCTTTAATCGCATATAGTGCCACAACATAAACAAGAGCAAAATAGATATAATGTAATCGGGTCTTTCCTAGGCCGCGAATGATCAAGCAAGGCCAATCGCCCATAGTATCATTATGCGCGCTTAGTCTGGACTTCGCGATCGCATAGTCACACACGAACCGCATGAGGTATTCTCGCGGGGTAGCTAACCCCTGCATTCTCCTCGACTCGCACCGCATAGTCTCATAGACCGCGTAGTCACATTGCATCGCATAGGGCATCCCCGTGACGGGATAAAACACGGAATGATCAATCACGGAACTCCGCACTCGCATAGTCACATAGACTGCATAGGCCGTATAGACCCGCATCAAGGGTGGCAAGCCCTCGGTATAACAAGTCAAGGGGGTAGGTGATATAATAACTGTTATACCCCGTATTTCCAGAGTATGTACGTGAGGACGTACGTACGAAAGTTTAGCCTTAAAGTCTAGGCATGGGACGTTTTTTTGGGCACAACTCACACAAAGAATCGTTTTCCGACGAAACGTTTTACACAACTCGCGTAGGGTAAATTCCGGCTATGTCATTTCTAATTTTTGCGGATTTTTCCGAGAGACGAAACATTTTGGACCAACGAGAGGGCGACACTTGTCACCCTCTAGTTGGTGGACGTGAGGCGTCAATATGGACGATTGGAGTGGCTATTTTGTCATGGAGTTGGTAGGATATTTTGTGTGATAGTTGGATAAGGTACACTTGCCCTAATCTTGACCTTACACTTGCCTTGCACTTGGCATCATCTTGGCCATTGGTTGGCCATGGCTTGACCTATAAATACCCCCATTTAGATGAAGAGTTCTTTATCCACAAACAAACTTTCCAAGTCTAAAATCCTCCCCTCTCCCTTGTTAGCCCTTTTCGTCCAAACACTCCCCCCCCTTGAGTGAAGCTTAGCCGAGGCTACCCCCCTAGCCTAGCCGAAACCTACCCCCCCTCCCTTGGTAGAAAAGTTGCCTTCTAGTATTGTTATAATGCCCAAAATACCCTAGCCCAAATCCCTTAGTACTTAGTTGAAGTTGTGAAGAACTTCTAAGGGTTCTTGGAGCTATCGGAGCGTACAAATTAGGAGCTAAACCTTGCTCAGGAGCGACGTTTAACTTGGATAATTTTGGGCTTATCGAGGTAAATAAACTTATCCTTCTTTTGTAAATAAGAGAATATATACTGTAGAAGTATAGGAATAAGTATAAATACTTAGAAGAATATTGCAGAATAGAATTGAACTGTTATCACAGTAGGAGGGTATAAAAGAAGAATAATTGAATCAGATTTACATAGACTGTTTTCACGATGAGACTTATATAGCTCACCTAGGGAAGTGCTGCCCGACTTTCAAGAGAATAGAGAACCCTCTGCTTAGAATGACCTACTGAGTAGTCTAGACTTTGATAGATGTCTTTGACTATTATAGTTGATTCTTCACTGCGACATATTCGACTTGGCAGATGGATTTCGCCAAGAAGGTATGTGATTCTTCCTATACTCTTAAGCATGATATTTTAAGATATATATATATAGTACGGTAGACGTACATGTGTTAACTGAATAATAATCACGGCAATGTCTTTTGACTTAAGCATGAATAATAACTACGGCAATGTCTTTTGACTTAAGCCTGAATAATAAGAATCCTGATGCATTTCAAAAGAATACTGAATCATTTTTAACAGAAGAGAAATATTTGGGTTTTAAAACAAAAGCTTAAGAGTTATACTAGCTTTATGGGAAGTTAGGTATAACAACTTAAGAAAGATAAAAGGAACTGCATTTGTTTGTTTATAAAAGCCTTGTATTGATTTGTAGTAAGATTGTTTGATAAGTAGACATATTATGATGCTACGGTGTTAGTGTCTTGTAATGCCGTGAAAGAGGGTCATTCTCTTGGCTTACGTTGCTAAGCGGTAAGTCGGTTGTAATGTTATTATATCACCTACCCTCGACTTGTTATACCGAGGGCTTGCCACCCTTGATGCGGTCTATACGGCCTACGCATGCATGTGACTACGCGAGTCGCGGAGTTCGAGGATTGATCATTCCGGTGTTTTTAGCCCGACGCGGGAATGCCCTATGCGGTCGCGTGACTACGCGTCTATCGAGACTATGCGATCGCGGAGTCCAGCGGTACCGGGTTAGCTACCCCGATGCGAGGAATACCTCACGCGGTGCAGTGTGACCTATGCGGATCGCGGAAGTCAGGATTAGGCACGCAGAATGATACTATGGGCGATCGCCTTGCTTCGATCATTCGCGCCTAGAAAAGACACATACGATTACCTATTATTGTTCTTGTTTGTGATATGGCACTATGAGCAATTGAACTGATTTGCAAATGGTTTTAAATACTTGATTTCTTTTAAGTACTTTACAGTTTCACATACTTGGTACTTGTATCGACTCCTTCGGGCTGCGTTCATGCCGCAGTAAGGTGGCAGGTGCTAGATCCACATCCTTAGGATCTTTGCTTTGGTGTCAGGAGCTCCACCTTCTCCGGAGGCTCTACTTTTGGGTATGATCTCCCTGTATTGTAGATAGTTTTGTACATTCAGGGTATGGCGGGGCCCTGTCCCGCCATAGTGGTTTACTTCTTTAGAGGTCTGTAGTCCTATTGTACATTTGGGATGTAACTGCAAAAACTTGGGTTATATATATATGCCGAAAGACAAGCTTTTCATCAGATAAACTGTTTCTATTTTTATAATGTTTCCTGTCTTGTCTTATGTTCCGCTGATTACTCTGATGTATGACTACTTGGGTGCCCGGGTAAGGCACCAGTCACGGGCCCCGGAACGGGTCGTGACAATAACATTACAACTGACTTACCGTTTAGCAACGTAAGCACAACAAGAATGACCCCCTTTCACAACATCACAAGACACTAACACACGTAGCATCATAATATGTCTATTTATCAAACAATCTCACTACACCTTACAGAAATCAATACAAGGTTTTTATAACAAATAAGTAAACAGTTCCTTTTATCTTTCTTAAGTTGTTATACCTAACTTCCCATAAAGCTAGTATAACTCTTAAGCTTTTTGTTTAAAAACCAAATATTTCTCTTCTGTTAAAAATGATTCAGTATTCTTTTGAAATGCATCAAGATTCTTATTATTCAGGCTTAAGTCAAAAGACATTGCCGTAGTTATTATTCAGTTAACACACGTACGTCTACCGTACTATATATATTTTAAAATATCATGCTCAAGAGTATAGGAAGAATCACATACCTTCTCGGCGAAAACCACCTGCCAAGTCGAATATGTCGCGCGCAGAGAATCAGCCTATAATAGTCAAATACGTCTATCAACGTCTAGACTATTCTGTAAACAGTTCTAAGTAGAGGGTTCTCTATTCTACGGAAAATTGGGCAGCACTTCCCTACCCGCCAAGCTACTCAAGTCTACTGTGAAAACAGTCCTATGTAAGTACAGTTCAATTATTATTCTTTTATACCCTTCTACAGTGATAACAGTTCAATTCTATTCTGTAATATCCTTCTAAGTATTTTATACTATTTCCTATACTTCTACAATATGTATTCTCTAATTACAAAAGAAGGATAAGATTATTTACCTCGATAAGCCCACAATTATCCAAGTTAAAAGTCGATCCTGAGCAAGGTTTAGCTCCTAATTTGTACGCTCCGATAGCTCCAAGAACCCTTAGAAGTTTCCAACAACTTCTACTAAAATACTCTAAGGGAATTGGGCTAGGGTATTTGGAAGACAACTATCTACCAAGGGGGGGGGGGGTATTCGGCCAAGGGCCTTCTCAAGGGGGAGGGGGAGGGCTCTTGGACGAGAATACTACAAAGAGAGGGGGGAGGATTTTCAAGACTTGGAGAGTGATTTGTGGATGAAGAACTCTTCATCTTAAGGGGGGTATTTATAGGTCAAGCAATGACCAACCAATGGCCAAGATGAAGCCAAGTGCAAGGCAAGTGTAGGGTGAGGATTTAGGCAAGTGTCCTTATCCATCTACTACACAAAAATATCCTACCAACTCCTTGACAAAACAAGCCATCCATTTCGTCCCATTACCGCCCAACGTCCACCAATTAGAGGGTGACAAGTGTCGCCCTCTCGTTGGTCCAAAATGTTTCGTCTCTCGGAAAAATCCGCAAAAATTAGAAATGACATAGCCGTAATTTTCCCTTCGCAAGTTTTGTAAAACGTTTCGTCGGAAAACGATTCTTTTAGTGAGTTGTGCACAAACTTTTTCGTCCATAATGCCTACCTAAGGTTAAACTTTTGTACGTACGCCCTCACGTACATACTCTGGAAAATACGGGGTATAACATTCTCCCCTCCTTAGAAACATTCGTCCCGAATGTTCCTTCCCAAGACAATTAACGATAAAGCTTCTTCATAACTTAAACAGTTTGCAAATGCCACATACGGCCACAAAACAACACTTAGGCAATATATGACAATGAAAATTTACAAGTAGGAAAGTGAGTTACCCGAGGTGTGGGAATAGGTGAGATACTTCGCCTCATGTCCTCCTCGCCTTCCCACGCCATCTCCTCCCGAGCTCGCTCCGCCACAAGACTTTGACGGAAGCCACGCCCCGTCCGCAGACGCCTAACTCGACGATCGACTATCGCTATGGGAATCTCCTCATACGATAACCCTCGGTCACCGGACATCGTCAATCGTGTACCTAGATGGATCCCCGATACATCTCCTCAAAGATAGAAACATGAAACACCGGATGCACTGCCTCCAGATCGGACGGCAGATTCCACTCGTAGGCAACCTTGCCTACCTCGCGACAACTGATAGGCCCAATGTACTGGGCCGAAGTTTCCTTTCTTCCGAATCTCATCACACCTTCATGGCGACACCTTCAGAAAACCCAATCATCAACCTCGAACTCCGGATGCCGACGACGATGATTCGTGATATGACTTGCCGACTCAGCCGCCAAGAATCGCCCCGATAAGCTTTACCTTATCCATCGCTGCCGCACCAACCGTCCCACTAATCGCACTCGCCCACATATCAAACCAGGCCTATCGCGATCCGCACTTCCTCCCATACAAGGCCTCATAAGGCGCCATCCGAATACCGGAGTGGTAGCTATTATTATATGCAAACTCAACTAGAGGCAAATGATCCTCCCACTACCCTCGGTCGATAACACTGTGCTCGCAGATATCCTCGAGTATGGATAGCGCTCGCTCGTCCGTCTGCTCGTGGATGGAATGCGTACTGTGCTCACCAAGGCCCCTAAACCCTTCTCGAAAGACCTCCGGTTAGCCAGAACCGGCTCCTGCATGCGATATGATCGAAATAGGACTCATGCGATCGACGATCTCTGATGTACCTCGCATAATCCTCACCAAAAAAGTCGCCCCGACGGAAGAAAGTGGGCTGATTTCACACCGTCGACGATAACCCATATAGAATCATGTCTCCTCCGAGTGCGAGGAAATCCCGTGATGAAGTCCATGTTGATCACCTCCCACTTCCGTCGGGATCTCAATCGTCGCAACAAACCACCGTGCCTCTGGTGCTCTATCTTCACCGCGACAACACGCACCGAGCTACAAACTCGCAACGCCCTCTTCAAGCCATCCCACCAATACACGACCGAGGTCGTGGTACATCTTGGTAGACCCGGATGGATAGAGTAACGCGCGCTGCAGGTGCTTCCCTAGAACTCCGCCAAGTCACGAAATATCCGGGACACACAACTCGCCTCAAACCTTAGCACCCCATCGTGCTACTCAAAAGGACCCTTCCTCACGAAGAGCCGTATCACGGCATCGCCACAAAACCGGATCTCAAATCAAGGTTTCTACACCTTCTCGACGATAGAAGACTCGCAACCTCTCGAACTCAACCCCACCGCTATCGTAATCAATCAATCGGACACCAAGGCTCGCTAATCGATGCAAATCGCGAACCATGCCCTCCTCTCTCGCTGCACACATCCGATAGACTCCCATCGACCTACGACTAAGAGCATTCGCCACAACATTGGCCTTCCCGTGGTACAGATATCAACATCGTAATCCTTAAGTAACTCTAACCACCGTCTCGCCGTAAGTTCACTCCTCTGGTCAAGATATACCGAGGCTCTTGTGGTCTCGTATAAATATCCACGTGAACCCCATACAAATAGTGCTCCAGATCTTGGCGTGAATCACCGCCGCTAACTCCAAATCATGCGGGTAGTTCCTCTAATGCTTCTTAAGCCGGATGCGACGCTTATAACCTTACCCCGCTGCATCAACACACATCCCACCCGATGCCCGACGATCACAATACACAACATAACCGCTCGACCTCCGGAAGAGTAAGAACGGGGCGCGTCGCCTCCTTCAAGAATCGGAAACCCCGCCACAAGCATCACCATCAAACTTGGCCGCTTCCGAGTCACCTAGTCAATGGTGCGTAGATAGAAGCAAACTTCTACGAACCGCCGATAATAACTCGCAAGGCCTAGAAAATCGTGAACCTGCTCGAGTAGTAGGTTCTAGGCCAACTCGATCGCTTCGATCTTGGCCGATCCACCGAATACCATCACCCACAATATGCCCAAGAAAAGCCACCGCTAACCAAAACTCACATTTGGAAAACTTGGCGATAATCGCTGTCTCGAGAATCACAAGATAGCCTCAAATGCTCCGCATGCTCTCGCTCCGAGCGAATAAACCAAGATATCATCAATGAACACTATCACAAACGTGTCCAAAATGGTTTGAACACTCGGTTCATCAAATCCATGAATACCGCGAGCATCGTCAACCCGAAAGACATGACCACGAACTCATAATGCCCGTGACGTCCGAATGCGATCCTAGGGACATCCGCCTCTCGACTGCAGACTGATGATAGCTCGATCGCAGATCAATCTTGGAGAAACATCTCGCGCTCGCAATCTGGTCGAACAAATCATCAATCTCGGAAGGGTATTCGTTTTAATGGTCACCTTGTTCACCGTCAGAATCAACACACATGCGCAGGCCCCGCCCTTCTTCTTCACGAACAATACGGCGCTTCCCTGCGGAGAAACACTAGGCCCGGATGAAGCCCTTCTCCAAAGAAATCTCTCACCGGTCCTTCAACTCTCTCAACTCGGCAGTGCATTCGTATGGCGGAATGGAAATAGGCCGAGTGTCCGCAACACATCTATACAAAACTCAATCTCCTCTCGTGAGGGATACCCGAGGTCGTCGAAACACGCCTGGGAACTCTCGACTATCGAATCGATCAAAATCTGGTACCGCACCTCGTGATCAAACACCCGAACGAGATGGTAGATATACCCTTCTCGCACCATCTTCCTAGCCTTGAGGTAGGAAATAAACCTACCTCGGCGATACGTTGTTCCTCCCACTGACAACCGGCTCCTCGTGAAATCGAACTGCATTACTTTCTCCTCGCAGTTGTACATTGGCATAGCAAGAAGCTAACCAATCCATGCCCATGATCACATCGAAATCGCCATGTCCAACTCTATCAAGTCGGCCAGTGGTCCGATTACAGTATACGGTCACCGGACAAGCCCTATATATCCGCCGAGCTACCACCGACCGCCATCCGCGTAGCTACCTCGAAGCGGTCTATGGACTCGTGCTCTATCCCTATCCTACTAGCAATAAGGGGAGATATATAGGACAGAGTAGAACCCGAATCTATCAAGGCATACACATCAAATCCAGAACCGATAAAGTACTGCGACGACGCCAGCGACGCCTCCGTCCCGCCTACCGACAAGGCATAAATGCGGTTCTGAGGACCGCTAGAACTGGGACCCGCGCCATGACCTCTGCCACGACCTGCTGGCCCATGAGTACCTTGCCCTCCGGGGAGAGTAACTGTAGGAGAGGATGAACCGGCAATGCACTCGTAGGCCGAGCCCTACCACCGGGCACGCCTTGGCCTGACAGTTCGCAAATGACCTGCCGCCACAAGTATAGCAAGCTCCTGAGTAGTACTACATCTCCCTGAATGGAATCTACCACAACGGACACACTGAGCAGACCTCGATCGGTTAGCACCATTGCTACCCTGAAAGTCCGAAGTCCTGGGGCCCTGACCTACCCCCGAATGCTCTGGCTGTACCGAAAACGATGTAGGAGTGCTCGAGCCGGGTCAGAGTGCAAACCTAGACGTCACGAGGCCGCCCTCCCGAGAACTACCAAAAATCCGCTATCTTGGCCTTCTTCTCGATGCCGATATCCGCCGACCCGCCGGCCTCTACGCCTCGCATCCAAGCGCATGAGCTCGCATACGGTGATGTCCATGCTCGGTCAAGAGCCACACCCGCACAAGACACGCCATATAATCATCTAGCCTGACGACGGCACTCGGTCCTCCATATATGCTACTAGCGCAGGACATATCGAGCCAATGAATCAAACTCGACGTTGTACTTCTAATCGCGGCATCCTCTCTGCCTCAAGAAGAAAATCTGTTTACCGCGCCTCCTCATCCGCGAGGCAAGAAGTGAGTGAGAAAGCCTCCGAGAACTCATCCCAAGTAGCCGGGACGCTGCTCTCCCGGATAACTCCCACGATCAAAACCAATCGATCGCGTATCACGCACCGACGCGAACCAAGATCACGGACTCGGTCTCCGACGCCCGATCACCTCATAATCCTTCAGAATCGACGGATGAACTCCGTGGATCATCCTCCCGCCGACCCATAAAACTCGCGGCGGGCAACTCAGGAAATCTCATAGCCTCAAACTATCTCGCCTCGGTGAACCACGGTACTACTGGGCCGGAATCAGATTCACTGCCCTCACGTTCGCCACGATCCCGCCAATAGCCGGGCCATCTCCTTGTACTTAACTCCTCCGCCTGTGCCGGGGACGAGGCGCGGCATCGTGGTCTTCGCTGGGCCGGGCGGCGTCATGGAACTCGCTGCCTCTGCATAGATCGGGCTCGAGCCCTCGTGACTTTGTCCTACTAGCGCCTCCTACGCTTTGCCTTCTCTCGCCCGGTTGCCTTTACGCGAGGCATAATCACATGTAAAAGGAATACATTAGAGGGGTCCAACTCATAACACGCCTCTAAGGCACGATCTCGTAATGAGAAGAATGGAAACCAATCCTAAATATCCTATAGCCTCACGATTATTGGTGTGGTGCACAACACACCGATAATCAAGACTTACTAGATACGGTCAGAGACACTTTCCGAGGATTAATCGCTCGATACCACTTTTGTCACGACTGCCCGGCCCGTGGATCGTGCCTTACCCGCACCCAAGTAGTCATATATCGTAGAAATCAATAATATAAAACAAGACATGAAACAGCTTGTAAATGAGACACGCTTTATCTCATTTAAAAGCTTGCTTTCGACATATATATATAACCCAAGTTTTGCAGCTACATCCCAACTGCATAATAGACTACTGCACTCTAAGAAGATAAACAACTATGGCGACAGGGCCCCGCCATACCTCGAATGTACAAAACTATATACAACAACAGGTAGATCATACCCAAAAGTCGAGCCTCCGGAGAAGATGGAGCTCCTGACACCAAAGCATAAAGATCCTAAGGATGTGGATCTAGCACCTGCTTGACCTTACCTGCAGCATGAACGCACTTCAAGGAGGTCGCATAACAAGTACCAAGTATGTGAAATCGTAGCATCAAGTAAAATCAAAGTATTTAAAACCATTTGCAAATACAACTAGCTTTAATCGCATATAGTGCCACAACATAAACAAGAGCAAAATAGATATAATGTAATCGGTCTTTCCTAGGCCGCGAATGATCGGCAAGGCCAATCGCCCATAGTATCATTATGCGCGCCTTAGTCCCGACTTCCCGCACCGCATAGTCACACATGCACTGCATGAGGTATTCTCAGACGGTAGCTAACCCCTGCATTCTCCTCGACTCCCGCAGTCCGCATAGTCTCATAGACCGCATAGTCACATTGCATCGCATAGGGCATCCCCGTGACGGATAAAACACCCGAATGATCAACTCGAACTCCCGCAGCCTCCGCATAGTCACATAGATCGTGATAGCCGTGATAGACCGCATCGCGGGTGGCAAGCCCTGTGATAACAAGTCAAGGGGGTAGGTGATATAATAACATTACAACTGACTTACCGTTTAGCAACGTAAGCACAACAAGAATGACCTCCTTTCACAACATCACAAGACACTAACACACGTAGCATCATAATATGTCTATTTATCAAACAATCTCACTACACCTTACAGAAATCAATACAAGGTTTTTATAACAAATAAGTAAACAGCCTTTTATCTTTCTTAAGTCATTATACCTAACTTCCCATAAAGCTAGTATAACTCTTAAGCTTTTTGTTTAAAAACCAAATATTTCTCTTCTGTTAAAAATGATTCAGTATTCTTTTGAAATGCATCAAGATTCTTATTATTCAGGCTTAAGTCAAAAGACATTGCCGTAGTTATTATTCAGTTAACACACGTACGTCTACCGTACTATATATATTTTAAAATATCATGCTCAAGAGTATAGGAAGAATCACATACCTTCTCGGCGAAAACCACCTGCCAAGTCGAATATGTCGCGCGCAGAGAATCAACCTATAATAGTCAAATACGTCTATCAACGTCTAGACTATTCTCAGAAATGCCTAAGTAGGGTTCTCTATTCTACGGAAAATTGGGCAGACTTCCCTACCCGCCAAGCTACTCAAGTTCATCGTGAAAACATCCCATGTAAGTACTGATTCAATTATTCTTCTTTATACCCTTCTACGGTGATAATAGCCAATTCTATTCTGTAATATCCTTCTAAGTATTTTATACTATTTCCTATACTTCTACAGTATGTATTCTCTAATTACAAAAGAAGGATAAGATTATTTACCTCGATAAGCCCACAATTATCCAAGTTAAAAGTCGATCCTGAGCAAGGTTTAGCTCCTAATTTGTACGCTCCGATAGCTCCAAGAACCCTTAGAAGTTTCCAATAACTTCTACTAAAATACTCTAAGGGAATTGGGCTAGGGTATTTGGAAGACAACTATCTACCAAGGGGGGGGGGGGGGGGTATTCGGCCAAGGGCCTTCTCAAGGGGGAGGGCTCTTGGACGAGAATACTACAAAGAGAGGAGGGAGGATTTTCAAGACTTGCAGAGTGATTTGTGGATGAAGAACTCTTCATCTTAAGGGGGGTATTTATAGGTCAAGCAATGGCCAACCAATGGCCAAGATGAAGCCAAGTGCAAGGCAAGTGTAGGGTGAGGATTTAGGCAAGTGTCCTTATCCATCTACTACACAATAATATTGTTACACCCCGTAAGTTCAGGACATGTGTAAGTGAAGGTACGTGAGGAACACAAGACTTGGACATTAGTACGAAAGGAAGAATTGTTCTTCCGACGGAAAATCTTCCGGACGTCGGAAAGGAAAAATGTTCGTTATTGAGAATTGGATTCTCAAAATGCATTATTTGAAGAGTAAGGAACTTATTAATATTATGGAAATTTATTTTTACGGATTTGGTCACGTGGGGCCCACCCGAGGAATTTTACGTTTTGTGGGGCCCACGAGGGTTACGGAATTTTATGGACGAATGAGAGGGCGACACGTGGCACCCCTATAAGTGGTCTTGGTCGAATTAGAGGAGGGGTATTTTGGTCATTGAACCTCTTGGAAGATAAGTCTTCAAAGCTTGACATAATTGACTAGTCAACTTGCCACTTAGGCTTGATCCATGTGATTTTAATCCAAGCCTCACATTTGTTTAAGTCTAAGCCCTCCAATATGTGTTTTATACTAACTAGTAGCAAGACTTGGCATTTCTACACTTAGAAAAATTAGAGAGCCCTTGTGCTTGAGAGAAGAGCTCTCGGGTTTGCATCCATGTCCACACAAAAAAATTTAGTTTTTGATCCATTAGCCACAAGACTTAAACCTAATGTCCCTAAGGGTGTTGTAAGGTTATCTCAATAGAAAGATTTCGGAAAAACGGAGTTTTCACGTTAGTCGCAAGGCGGAAACCGAAGGAGTTCTTCAACTTTGAAGTTGGAACTTGAAGATGAGTTCTTCATAGGCTTCTAAGGAATGCTTGGAGCAGATTGGAACTTAAGGAAAGGAGCTAAGAATTTCTAAGGCGCGACTTTGGATCTTGGAAATTTTAAGGGCTTGGAAAGGTATAAATTTTGTCGTTTTAGTAGTTAAGACTTACTTATTGTTGTAGCTATAGATCTTAGCAAGCATGTGTTATATAGTATGAAGTTTGATATGTTTATGGGCTATTGGAACCCTAATCCGAAAACTAGCATGTTTAGCTTTAAGATTGAAATTCAAGTTGATTATTAGTTTAAGTCGTCGCATGTTGAATAAAGAAGGAAATTTTAGTTGTTGAAGTTGTTTATGACTAAGTAACATGTTGACCTAAGAACTTGAAATTGGAAAAGAATTGGAAAGGACTTGTGTTGAGTCATTGTTGGCCGAGAATGACTAGTAAGTATTGAACTACTTCGTATGAATTGTGGGGCGGAATTTTACACGTATTGTAAGGCGTGTAATCCCCTTTTGTTTGGTTGTTGATTGGAGCCTTAAATGTGGCTTGTTGGTTATTGTATTCGGCCTTGAAAAAGGTGGCAAAGTGAGTAGAAACAAAGGAAGTGCTGCCCGATTTTCCGTAGAATTAGAGACCAAATACTTAGTATTATTCTACGTTAGAGACTAGAAGTTGATAGTCTTGTTGTGACCATTATAGGTTGACACTTCTACGTACGGCGTATTCGGCTTAGCTTGTGGATTTAGCCAAAAAGGTATGTGAACTATCTCCTCTTCTAGCATGATTCCTTAAGATAAAGAAAGTAGGTTCTACTCCTTAAATGATCCATTCCTTGGTTGTATTTGGATTGCCTAAAATAGAATTTGTTCTATGTACTTCCTTGATTGTACTTTGATGTTTAGATTGTAAGTTGTAGAATCCATTTTCTTGATGAAGTTTGGATTCTTAAAAGTGAAGGTATTTTTACTTAAAGTACATGTAGTCTTAAAAAGTGTTGGTTTCCAAATCTTTTGGCTAGTGCCTTAGTTCTAAAACCTAAAGGTCATTATAATGACTTTAGGGGAGTCAAATGAGTGATTTACTTATTTGATTTAAAAGAGGAGAAATGACATGTTTTAAGAGAAGTAACTTGTGTTAAGGGTGAAGTTACTTGAGGTTTAAAAGGTAGAAGAAAACTTGTTTTCTAACTATTAAGAGACTTGGAGTATTTTGAAAGTTAAGAACTTGATTTGTAAGTATGTGATACTTGGTTTTAATAGTATAAGTCTCTTGGTTATTGAAGGAATGGATACGTCTAAAACCATAAAGGGTTATAACGGATTTATGGGAAGTTGGTTATAACGACTTTATGGAAGGTTTAGAAAGTTGTCTATTTTGATTAATCGGCATAAGTTGCCTAGATTGTGAAAATTTGGAGTTACTTGATTTCAAGCTTTGAAATGAGTTTTCTAAAAGTAGTAACTTACTTTGAAAAATAGACACGCTGATACTACGTGTTAGTATCTGGGCTTTACATAGAAAGGAGTCTTTTATAAAAGAATGTACGTATGTAGTACTTTGGCTTGATAAATTGAGAATTTGTCTAAGTGTGCCTTGATAAGTACTTTGACTTGTTAAAAGAGAATTATTCTATGTATGCCTTGATTAGTACTTTGGCTTGATAAATTGAGAATTTGTCTAAAGTGTGCCTTGATAAGTACTTTGACTTGTTAAAAGAGAATTATTCTATGTATGCCTTGATTAGTACTTTGGCTTGATAAATTGAGAATTTGTCTAAAGTGTGCCTTGATAAGTACTTTGACTTGTTAAAAGAGAATTATTCTATGTATGCCTTGATTAGTACTTTGGCTTGATAAATTGAGAATTTGTCTAAGTGTGCCTTGATAAGTACTTTGGCTTGTTAAAGAGAATTATTCTAAGTGTGCCTTGGTAAGGACTTTGGCTTGTAATTAAGGATTTGCCTATGCAGGCCGGAAATAGCGGCCAGGTGCTATTGTTATATCACTGCTTCGGGTCATTCCCGTTGGTGGCATTTGCATAATTCCGTGGATTTGCTACCCACGACGCGAGAATACCTCACGCGAGTCCGTAGGGCTTATGCGCGGTGAAATAGTCCCACGCGGCGGTCCAAATTTACGCGAGGAATACCTCACGCGAGTCCGTGGCGGCTTACGCGGTGAAATAGTCCTATGCGAACACCTCACGCTGGTCCACGCGCCTACGCGGTGAAATAGTCCTGCGAGTAGGATGACTAAATGATACCGCGCGGATGGTCTGTTGTGATCATGAGCTTCCTATTTTATATTGTAAGGATACCATCGCTTACTCTCATTGTTGTAAGGCACAATGTGTTGTAATTTGATTATCATATATGTCCCCGATTTGTTTGTGTTACCCTATGGTCACGCTTACGATGTGGGATTCCGGCACGAGACCACGTGGTATTTAGGACACGTGGACCGGGTGTTCATGTATCCTTATTGTGTTATTACATCATGGATCGCCGCAGCTGGCGGGCGATTCCACGCATGATTGATATTACGGGCGTGAGACCCATAGTTATATCCGAGTAGTGACTCGGCGGCTTGCCCCCGACTTGATATGATCGCTTATGTGTTATGATCGTAGGTTGGCTATCATACATGTCTCCTGCTTTGTTTAGATCACATGATTTCATTACGATTTATTGTTCACATACTTGGTACATTCTTCGCATCGACTCCTTCGGCCGCTCACGCCGCAGTTTAGGTACATTCGGTGATCGGCAGTGTAGGATCCTCGCTGTGGTTTTTGATAAGCTCCTTCTATTCCGAGTTTATCTTTGGTATATGTCCTTCACATGTGCTTTGTATAGTTTTGGGTACGGGGCCTTGTCCGCCATAGTTCGATTTAACTCCTGCAGGTCCGTATTCATATGTGGGATCGACTCGTATGCGGTGTAGGTCTTTTGTTTATGTATATATGGCAGCCCTGTCGGCTTTGCCTTGCACGTACGTTGGTTTTAAAAAAAAATGAGGTGTTATTTCAGTTCCGCAGCTTACTTGTATTGTTAAGGTAGAAGGGTGCCCAGGTAGGGCACCAGTCACGGGCCCGGGGTTCGGGGCGTGACAAATATCCTACCAACTCCTTGACAAAACAAACCATCCATTTCGTCCCATTACCGCCCAACATCCACCAATTAGAGGGTGACAAGTGTCGCCCTCTCGTTGGTCCAAAATGTTTCGTCTCTCGGAAAAATCCGCAAAAATTAGAAATGACATAGCCGTAATTTTCCCTTCGCAAGTTTTGTAAAACGTTTCGTCGGAAAACGATTCTTTTAGTGAGTTGTGCACAAACTTTTTCGTCCATAATGCCTACCTAAGGCTAAACTTTTGTACGTACGCCCTCACGTACATACTCTGGAAAATACGGGGTATAACATTGTTGTAGGTCTCACTTTCCCTACAACCATCTGTTCAAACAAGGGTCTCAAACATAAAATTATCCCCCAAGTACACAAGACAGGCTTTTCTTTTAGGCTCTCTGTAATGTAGGGATCAGTGAAATTCCCTACATCTCTCAACTCTAGGGGGTGCCCTTGATGGTATGGACTTTCTATTTTGGGATCAACAGTGATAGCTTGTGGTGTTTCTTCTATAACAGGTGCAGGAAGAAGAATTTCCACAGAATCCAAAAAGGTGAATAATTGGATCTCATCGATCTTTTCCTTCTCTACACCAACTATCTCGCCAGAGTCCTCAATAGCTGGGTGTGGTTCGGGCTCCTCAATTTGCTTGTCACCTCCCATAATGATTTCGCTAGGCATATTTACTTGAGGTGTATTGCTCATCTCATCCATCAGTTGCCCTATGTGGGTCTCCAAATTTTTTAGGGACTCCCTTGTCTCAGCCATAAACTGAGTCTGGCACTTGGTGAGCATAAGTATGCCTGCCCGCAACTCATTTCGATCTTCCTCTGAAACCTGTGGGTTAAGCTGCTGTTGATGACTCCACTGTCTCTGATAGTAGTAGTCCATGTGTCCTGATTTTTTTTTTTTTGGATAGTTAACCTGCAAAATAAGAAAAACAACAAAAGGTGATAAAAAAATGCTCGCAGAACAAGTTAGAACTTGTTCTTGGAGCAACCAAATTAGACATAAGAATAGATAAATCGATATTGAACTATGCCAATCCCCGGCAACGGCGCCAAAAACTTGATGCGCGATTTAATGCACACACTTTAACGCAAGTGCACGTTGTCGAGTCAAGTAATATAGTCTTTGAAGACCGAGTTATCGTCCTCAGGGATTAATGTTCAAGTACCAACTTCTATTCTTTGTTATCTATTTGGTGACCGATATTTGAGTTGTTGATTATGACTAATAATTATAAAGACTAATTAACTATGTTGTTTACTTCAGTAATGAGGGAAATATGGCTTCCAAATCTCCTCAACTATCCGCTTATATCACTTATTAATGCAATTAATTATGGTTCTTCGTCTATTAGAGATAGCAGGTTTACTAATCCGTTTTATACTTCCGTTAAGGCTATATAAACACTCAACCCCAGTACAGCTCCTTTCTACCTTTCGGTGATAAGGATGACTCTAGAGGAGGATTAAGAACAAAAACCCTTATTAATGCTACACAAGTAATTGAGGTATTTTCATCCCCAATTCGACCTATGTCTACCCCACTACAGCATAGTCACAACCTCCCCTTTCAGAGTTCGGTTAGAAATCATATAAATAATGATAATTAATGATCAAGTAATTACCAAGCAATCAAATCATCTATTGGATAAATCTCAACAATAAGAAGAACAACCATAAACATGCATTAATTCATAAAATAAGGTTCAAGTGAATTGACATGGAAAGCCCTATATTAGAATTAGTTCCTAGCCATAGACATGACAAGAACTAATTCAATATCCAACATAGAACTGAAAATAAAGTACAAGAAAGAAAAGAAATTACTAAAGAATGGTCTCCAATCTTGAACTCCAAGATGTGTTGTGTTATTGCCAAGAAGGGAACCCTTAAAAACTGCCTAGGTTTCTCTTTTTATAGCCTCCAAACCGACATTAAGGTTTTCGTGCTCCATAATTCGCTTCAAAACTCGACTTTTCCCGTTCGCGCCGGTTCTCGCGAATCGCGCCGCGACAAGTTCTGCAGCTTTCTGATGATTAGGCATCGCGCTCGCACTCCGTTTGCAGGGCGCCGCGACTGGAACTTCGCAAGCCTTCAATGTTAGCGCCGGGCGCTCGCCTCGCTGGCCGGAGGCGCCGCGCGCCCGTGTCGTGCTCGTTCGCCACTTTCTCTCATTTCGAGCTCTGGAACCTCCGTTTTTGCCCTCTTTTCGCTTCTTTTCCGCCAAAGAGCCATTTTAACCAATTTGACTCAAAAGAAAGAAAATCTATCCTAAGACGACACTTATTTGTACAAAAAGGGACAAAAGACTCACTAAAAATGACTCAAAAAGTGTATATAAAATACACCGATCAACACCCCTTACAGGTATATATCAGAGAATAGCAGCGGAACATACATAAACTCAAAAAATACTTAGACAGTAAATATCAACAGGCTAGCCGATAAGGTCACCTTCCGTGAAATATACATAACCCAAAATAAAACAGTTACATCTTTGTTCTTACAACCCAATCCCCAAGATATGACTACAGACCTCTAAGAATAACAACTGTGACGGGACAGGGCCCCGCCATACCCTTGAATGTACATAAATCTACAACATCAGGGAAACCGTACCAAAAGTCAAGCCTCCGAAGAAATGGAGCTTCTGACACCTGATCAGTGATCCTAAGAGTGAGGATCCACCACCTGCTTACCCCTACCTGCGGCATGAACGCAGCCCCCCGAGAAAAGGGGGTCAGTACACAATATGTACCAAGTATGTAAAAATGGAAAATACTGTAATTTACATCAGAAGTCTAAAATAAAACTGGAGACATGTATGATAATCAAATTAACAGTGTACTGTGCCTTACTAACAATGAGAGTAACAAAATATACATTTCCGGTTCTTAAAGTAGGAAGCCTGTGATTAACCTAGGGTCATCCGCCCGTAGTATTATCACACAATCCTACTCCTGGGACTATTTCACCCGCATAGGCCGTATGTACCCGCATGAGGTAATTTTCTCTCATAGGATTGTTCCGCCCCGCATAGGACTATTTCACCCGCATAAGCCCTACGTACTCGCATGAGGTATTCCTCGCATCGTGGGGAGCAAATCCACGGAATATGCAAATGCCACAAGCCCGGGGAATGACCCCGTAATGAACAATATATCACAAGCACAACCGACTACTATAAATAACATAAACAAGTTAAGAAACCCCTTAACTTCTCATTTGACTTAATTAGCATACACTCTCATTTCTTTTAACTTAAGGCATTATCGTATCATGAAAGATCCGAGAATTTAACCCAAAGTACTACGTACTTCTATTCTTTTAAAATGACTTTTTTCATATAAAACTCCAAGATACTAATAACCGTAGTATCAAGTCATATCTACTTTTCAAGACAAATCACAATACCTTTTCGAAATACATTTATAGGCTTCTAAACCAAGTCACTTTTTACTTTAAAACTTTAAGCAATTGATGCCTTCAAATCAATTTGCCTTTCTTCATTTCAAGTCATTTTATCTTTATTTACACCCCTAGAGTAAACCATTCCTTTAACTTTCCATATAGTTATTATAACCAACTTCCCATAAAGTCGTTATACTAACTTTATGCTTTAGACACTAAGACATTCTTATCCTTTTAAAAACAAGTGAGTTAATTCTCTAACTCAACAAACTCGGACATTCTTAAAACAAGTCAAGGATACCAAATGAAACTGAATTCATTTAAAGCTCGTACGTCTACCGTACTATACATTTGTAACTACTCATGCTCAAGAGATAAGAAAAGTTCCACATACCTCTTCGGTTTAATCCACTTGCTAAGTCCAATACACCGTACGTAGTATGTCAACCTATAATGACCACAATACGTCTATTAACTTCTAGCTTCAAACGTAGAATATTCTAAGTGTAAAGTCACCTATTCTACGGAAAATCGGACAGCACTTCCTTTGTTTCTACGTACTTTTCCACCTTTTTCAAGGCCCGAATTCAATAACCAAACATGCCACATTTAAGGCTCAACAATGTAGCTAACAAAATGGGATTACACGCCTAACAGGACGTGTAAAATTCTGCCCCACAATTGATATCAAACTAGTTCAAAAGACAATGTCATTCTCGGCAATTTGAGGTACAACAACACAAAGTCTTATCCAATTCTTTTTCAATCCAAGTTGTTTAGTCTAACATGTTATATAGCCGTAATCAATTATAACAACTACAACCTTCAATTAGATAACATGCGACGATTCTAACTATCGACCAAATTGTATTTCAATTTCAAATGGCTAACAAGGTCATTTCGGATTTAGGCTTCCAATATCCATAATACTTATAATCTCCAATACATATACTTCATGCTTGTTAAAATGTATAACTACAACAATATGTAATCTTATAACACTAAGAGAGCAAGATTGTTACCTTGACAAGCCTTAATCCAACTTCAAGATCCGAAGTCTCTCCTTAGCAACTTAGCGCCTTTCCTTGATACTCCAATCCGCTACTTGAAGCCCTTAGAAGTTCACAAACAACTCTCCTTCAATTTCCAATCAAAACCTATGAAAGCGACTTAGGTTTTCATCTTGCGACTAATGCAAAAACGACACTTTTCCGGGATCTTTCTATTGAGATATCCTTACAATACCCTTAAGAACCTTGGTTTAAAGTATTGTGAATTGTGGACAACAAACAAAAATTTTTGTCTTGCAAAGTGACCCTAACCCGAGAGCTCAAGAACAAGAGCAATGTTTCTTGAATTTTTTTCTAAGTGTGGGAAGCTTGTCTTGCTACTAGTGTGATTATATAACAACATGGAAGGTCAATATTACAACACATGTTGGGTTTGGATGAATGCGATTAAAATATCAAGCCAAGTGGGCTCTTTGACTTAGTCAATAAACTCAAGCTTGAGCTTGCAAGACTTGTTCATCCAAGCTTTGGTCAAATGACCTTTATACCCATGGTCTAATTCGACCAAGACCAACCAAGGGGGTGACACGTGTCACCCTCCCATTCGTCGTAATATTTCGTTTCCCGACATTTCCATAATTCCGATAAATTTTTACTAGTCTCAAATTTTAGCGTCCTTATTTCTTACGTATGTTCTTATATACATGTCCTGGAATTTCGGGGTGTAACACTAGCATAGTGGCGGGGCAGCGCCGACAGGAGCAGGTAGCTAACCCTAGAGCCGACGGTTTGAGGATTCGGGATTTTCTGGGTTGTAATCCACCCGAGTTCTATGGTTCGAGATCTGAGGATGATCCTCAGGAGTTCGTTCGGCAGATACAGCGGACTTTGCATGTACTTAGGGCCTCAGAGACAGAGTCAGTTGTGTTAGTTTCTTACCGGTTACACGATATTGCGTTGAACTGGTTTGAGTCATGGGAACTGTCGAGGGGTGTGGGTGCTCTTCCAGCTGTTTGGGATGAGTTCACGGAGGCCTACCTTGATCACTTCTTGCCTCCTGAGATGAGGAGAGCCCGCGTGGATAGGTTCTTGACATTGAGACAAAATGGGAGGACCATCATAGAGTACAACCTGGAGTTTGACTCATTGGCCAGGTATGCGTTCACTATTGTGGCTGACATGGCTGATAGAGTTCATCGCTATGTGATGGGGCTAGACCGCTACATGGTTACTGCATGCCTGGGAGTGGCCCTTCAGCCAGGTATGGATATTGCCAGGATGCAGGCTTATGTACATGGGATTGAGGACAGAGAGAGAGGACCAGCCAGACCCAGGCCAGCCCAAGAGGGCCAGGACGGTAGGGTTTCAGGGTAACTTTCGAGGCGGACAGCCTCAGCAGTAGGCTAGGTCTACATTTCAGCCGGCACAGAGTTCTCCTTCCCGGTTTTCTGGCAGGAGGTTTGATCAGCTGGGTTATTCTGGAGCAGGTCAGGGCTCCAGGGCTTTAGGTTCCCAGGGGAACCGGTGTCCTAGTTAGATGAGGCTACCTTTACCTCGGTGTGGTTGATCGGTGTATTTTATATACACCTTTTGAGTCAATTTTAGTTAGTCTTTTGTCCCATTTTGCACATATAAGTGTCGTGTTAGGATAGTTTTTCTTTCTTTTGAGTCAAAGTGGTTAAAATGGCCAAATGGCGGGAAAGGAGCAAAAAGAGGGCAAAAGAGGAGATGCCAGAGCTGAAAACAGAGAAAGTGGCGAACGAGGCTAAAATCCAGACCAGCGCCGCGGCGCCTCCTGCAGTCAAAAGCAGGGCCGCGGCGCCCACCATTCAGAGAGGCTGCAGAAGACCTGCACGCGGCGCTCGCATAAAGAAATGCAGGCCGCGACGCTAAACCTCCGAGGAGCTACAGAAGATGCAGCGCCGCCGCCTCGCATGCCAGATATCGGCCGCGCCAAAACACCGACGGATTGCAGAACTTCCGCGCGCCGTTCGCAGGGCGCGGCGCCGACGCGGAAAAATTAGGTCTTTTGACGAAAAACTGGGCCAGGCCTGAAGGAAAAGAAGGAGGCGTTTTTAAACCTATAAAAGGAGAACCCTAGGCAGTTTTCAAGGGTTCCCCTTCTTGCACAACTCAAGACTTTGGCTTGGAGATTGGATACCATTAACTTAGTACTTTCTTTTCCTTTTCTTTACTTTATTTCAGTTTTGTATGATGAACATGGAATTAGTTCTTGTCATGTCAATGGCTAGGAACTAATTCTCTTATAGGGCTTTCTATGTTGAATTTCTTGAAACTTATGTTATAAATTAATGCATGCTTATGGTTATTTTTCTTATTGAGAGATCTATCCAATAATTGAGTTGAATTCTTGGTAACTAATTGACAACTAGTTATCACTATATGATTTCTAATCAGATTCTGAAAAGGGGGGATTGTGAATATGCTGTAAGTTGGGTAGACATGCTTGAATTGGGGATGAAAATACCTCAATTAGTTATGTAGCGTTGATGAGAGGCTTAACAACCCTAATTTTGCGCATTGTGCGTGACGGTCAACTAGGTTTTTGTTCTTAATCCTCCTATAAAGTTACCCTTATCACCGAAAGGTAGGTAAGGAACGATACTGGGGTTGAGTGTTTATATAACCCTAACGGGAGTATAAAACGATTTCGTATACCTGCTTTCTCCAAAAGAAGAATACCATAAGTAATGCATTAGTAAGTAGCATAAGCGGATAGTGAGGATACATAGAAGCCCTATTCTCATCACATCTGAAGTAATTCTTTATATTTAAATATCTTTCATAATTCTTAGTTATAAACCAAACAATCAATGATTAACTCGCCAAATAGATACTAGAAAATAGAGAGTTGGTACTTGAACCCTAATCCTAGAGGACGATATTCGGTCTTATCAAAGACTATACTACTTGATACGATAACGTGCACTTGCGTTTAAAGTGTGTGCATCTTACCGCGCATCAAGTTTTTGGCGCCGTTGCCGGGGATTAGGCATTAGTTCAATATCAAATTTATCTATTTTTAATTTCTAATTTGGTTTTTAATTTGTTATTTTTATTTTTAGTTTTTACGAAAATACCAGGTGCCGTGATTTTTTTGTTGGTTTTGATTCGTTTCAGGAACACTTTAGATATGGATTTTTACTGTCCATATGATAGAGAGCCAACCATAGAGGAACAGAGGGAGGAATTACGAGAAACTATACTCAGTCTCACGAGGTTCCAAAATCAGTTCATAGACGAAACAAGAATGGCCATGCAGAAGTTGGAAACGCAAATAGCAGAACTCGCGGTCATATTCAACAGTGAACCGCAAGAAGAGCAATCTGCATCTGGGATAAGCAATAAGGAAACACAATGTCAGGCAATTGACCTGAAGGATGCCGAATCAGGGGAGAGAGAAAGTTCGCAGCAGCTGTCGCGCCGCGGCGCCGATGATCAGGGCCGCGGCGTCGAGGATTCTGAGACAGTGCAGGAGAAGCTTATCTCAGCACCCATAGTCATTGCACCAAATTGGGAGCTCCCATTTGAACTCATGTGCGATGCAAGCGACTATGCAGTTGGAGCGGTGCTTGGACAGAGAATCGACAAGGTATTTAGATCCATTTACTATGCTAGTAAAACTCTAAATGACGCACAATTAAATTATGCAACTACTGAAAAAGAATTACTAGCTATAGTATATGCGTTTGAGAAATTCAGGCCCTACTTGATTGGAAATAAAGTGATAGTATACACTGACCACTCTGCTATAAAGTACTTGATGACAAAGAAGGATCAAGCCTCGTCTCATTCGATGGGTCCTACTTCTACAAGAATTTGACGTAGAGATTCGTGATAAGAAAGGAACAGAGAATTCAGTCGCAGACCACTTGTCAAGGCTGGAAAACACAGAGAGCCAAAACACCAAGGATGTGCAAATAAATGATCACTTTCCAGACGAACAACTGTTTCGAGTAAGTATGAATTCTAATTTACCTTGGTACGCTGATTTTGTTAACTTTCTTGCAGCTAAAGTGCTACCCCCAGGCTTGTCACGACAGCAAGTGAAGAGGTTTTATTCAGAAGTAAAACATTACTATTGGGAGGAACCGATGTTATACAAACACTGTGCCGACCAAGTCATCAGGCGATGTATACCAGAGGAAGAGATGCACCAGGTTCTCACCCATTGCCACACCTTATCATGTGGTGGACACTTTGGGGCATCAAGAACAGCGGCAAAGGTATTGCAATGCGGATTCTATTGGCCAACACTTTTTAAGGATGCCCATACCTTTGTGCAGAGATGTGATAATTGTCAGAGAACAGGGAACATCTCAAGACGAAACGAAATGCCTTCGCAAGGGATATTGGAGGTAGAATTATTCGATGTGTGGGGAATCGATTTCATGGGGCCATTCCCGCCATCCTTTGGAAATCAATATATCCTTCTGGCAGTTGACTATGTATCCAAATGGGTAGAAGCAGTGGCCACCAAAGAAAACGACAGTAAGACTGTTCAAAAATTCCTCCAAAAGAATATTTTCACAAGGTTCGGCACCCCAAGAGCTCTCATCAGTGACGAAGGGAGCCATTTCTGTAATAGACAGCTGAATTCATTGCTTTCCCGATATGGAGTTTACCACCGCACTACAACTGCTTACCACCCTCAAGCTAATGGGCAAGCGGAAGTATCAAATAGAGAAGTAAAGAGCATATTGGAAAAGACGGTGAACGGCTCAAGGAAAGACTGGTCTATCAAATTGGATGACGCATTGTGGGCATACCGGACAGCATTCAAAACACCAATTGGTATGTCACCTTATAAATTAGTCTTTGGTAAAGCATGTCATCTGCCAGTAGAGTTGGAACACAGAGCATACTGGGCAATGAAGAAGTTAAACATGGATATCACGGCAGCAGGACAGAGGAGGCTACTACAGCTAAGCGAATTAGATGAATTCCGACACAATGCCTATGAGAATGCAAAGATCTACAAGGAACGAACGAAAGCATGGCACGATAAGAATTTGATACCAAAAGACTTTCAAGAAGGACAACAAGTGCTGCTATTTAACTCAAGGTTGAGATTGTTTCCAGGCAAGTTAAAATCACGTTGGACAGGACCATACACGGTGGTAAGAGTATTCCCATATGGAGCGATTGAAATAAAAGGGAGAGAGGGAGCTGCCTTCAAGGTAAACGAACAGAGGTTAAAACCCTACCTGATCAATGAAATGGAATACATGAACTTGGTAACTTCTCATACCTTAAAATAATAAGGAACCTGCGTCCGGCTAAAAGACGTTAAAGACAGCGCTTATTGGGAGGCAACCCAATATTTTTAATTATGTTATTTCAATCTATGTTTTCAGTTTATTTTATTTCGTCTTGATCAGTCTCACGGTCTTGGGTTCTTGTGTCTATGTTGTGTTGACAGGTGAAAACCAAGGATGTGGAAGGCGAAAAATGAAGAGAAGCCAAGGATACCCAGGAAAATCGCAATAGCGCCGCGGCTCCCCAACGCATGGCCGCGGCGCCACATGATCAGAAGACGCCCAGAAGTTTGGGCGCCGCGGCGCCAAGAATGCTCCTCCCCTCACGGAACTCAAAGTATTATCCACCGTCACCACCACCATTTTAACTAAAGTTTGTAAGTGTCTTTTTTCTTTTATTTTCTTTGAGTCTTGCACACATTGGGGAAAATGTGTAATTTAAGTTTGGGGGTGTTTTATTTGTGTGTCATGTTATGTTTTATTTAAGTCTTTTTATTTGTTTTATGTTTATTTTGAGTCACCAATTTTTTTTTTCTTTTTGAGTCATAATTGCCTGTCAAAGATCATGTATGCTGTAGTTGCTAGAAACACCTAGTGAAGTAAGGTGGAATAATGTAAAGGAATTGAAGCAACTATCTAAACACTTAAGGTTAGATATGCCAAAAACTCACAGAATCTGTCTATTTGGAGTTTCTTGCTTGAGTTATGCATGCTAAATGATAAATGCTTATGTGTTATGATTGCTTGCTATTTGAGGCGAAATAGTTAGGATATGTATGCTAGGGAGATGACTCAGGCATTTCTTTGATAGCCAATTCTCACCATTCTTTTCTATCCTGTACTTTAAAAATATCCCTAGTCAGCCCCATTGAGCCTAAATTTGAAACTTCTTCTTTGACACCCTATATTCCCACAAATTGTGCCATAAGTGAAAATATGAAATAGTGGAGTACATTGTGTTAAAAAGAAGAAACAAAAAGAGTGAACAAGTTTGATGCACCCCAATGGAAAAGTAATAAGAAAGAGGCAAAAGCCTAAGTTTGGGGGTGCCTATTAGTATAATACACTTCACTCTCCCAAAACAAAAGAGGGGAATGATAGAATTGAAGTGAAGGAAATAATCAAAAGAAAAAGGGAAAAATTGAAAAGCCAAAGAGCTTATGGTACAGAAAAATGAGCCTAAATGCCTATCTTTACCAACCCCTACCTAAGCCTACATTACAACCCTCAAAGTCCTGAAGATCTCTTTTATCATATCCAAAATTAGTGGAGAATAGCAAGTAAGCATGCCATAGGAATTCTTGAATTTATATGCATGATTTAGTATATTGACTTCCATTAAGCATGATGAATATGAGTTTGCGAAATATTTAGCTTCATGTGTTTAGTGTGCTGAAAATTTCATGCTATATGTTCCTCGTGATATTATCCTCGCTAACCTTCATGTTTTTCTAGTTAACATTTATGCAAAGAAAAGTGATTAATGACAGAGAGTCTTTTTATTTTTCGTTCTTTGAGTCTTTTAGTTTATTTCTTTCTATCTTTGCTCGAGGGCGAGCAAAGGTTAAGTTTGGGGGTATTTGATCGGTGTATTTTATATACACCTTTTGAGTCAGTTTTAGTTAGTCTTTTGTCCCATTTTGCACATATAAGTGTCGTGTTAGGATAGCTTTTCTTTCTTTTGAGTCAAAGTGGTTAAAATGGCCAAATGGCGGGAAAGGAGCAAAAAGAGGGCAAAAGAGGAGATGCGAGTGAAACAGAAAGTGGCGAACGAGGCTAAAATCCGCACCAGCGCGACGCTGCGATCAGCGAGGCCGCTGACGCCACCATTCGTGAGAGGCTGCGAAGACTTCGGCCGCGGCGCCGCACAGAAATGCAGCGCGCGCTAAACATCCGAGGAGCTACGAAGATGCAGTGCGGCGCCTCGATGCCAGAGATATCAGGGCCGCGGCGCCAAAACACCCGACGGATTGCAGAACTTCCGGCGCCGCGGCGCCTGTCTGCAGGGCCGCGGCGCCGACGCGGAAAAATTAGGTCTTTTGACGAAAAACTGGGCCAGGCCTGAAGGAAAAGAAGGAGGCGTTTTTAAACCTATAAAAGGAGAACCCTAGGCAGTTTTCAAGGGTTCCCCTTCTTGCACAACTCAAGATTTTGGCTTGGAGATTGGATACCATTAACTTAGTACTTTCTTTTCCTTTTCTTTACTTTATTTCAGTTTTGTATGATGAACATGGAATTAGTTCTTGTCATGTCAATGGCTAGGAACTAATTCTCTTATAGGGCTTTCTATGTTGAATTTCTTGAAACTTATGTTATAAATTAATGCATGCTTATGGTTATTTTTCTTATTGAGAGATCTATCCAATAATTGAGTTGAATTCTTGGTAACTAATTGACAACTAGTTATCACTATATGATTTCTAATCAGATTCTGAAAAGGGGGGATTGTGAATATGCTGTAAGTTGGGTAGACATGCTTGAATTGGGGATGAAAATACCTCAATTAGTTATGTAGCGTTGATGAGAGGCTTAACAACCCTAATTTTGCGCATTGTGCGTGACGGTCAACTAGGTTTTTGTTCTTAATCCTCCTATAAAGTTACCCTTATCACCGAAAGGTAGGTAAGGAACGATACTGGGGTTGAGTGTTTATATAACCCTAACGGGAGTATAAAACGATTTCGTAAACCTGCTTTCTCCAAAAGAAGAATACCATAAGTAATGCATTAGTAAGTAGCATAAGCGGATAGTGAGGATACATAGAAGCCCTATTCTCATCACATCTGAAGTAATTCTTTATATTTAAATATCTTTCATAATTCTTAGTTATAAACAAACAATCAATGATTAACTCGCCAAATAGATACTAGAAAATAGAGAGTTGGTACTTGAACCCTAATCCTAGAGGACGATATTCGGTCTTATCAAAGACTATACTACTTGATACGATAACGTGCACTTGCGTTTAAAGTGTGTGCATCTTACCGCGCATCAGTGGTCGATGTGGTAGGTCCCATCGTGGGGAGTGTCGTATTCCTTCAGGAGCTTGTTACTCTTGCGGCCAGCAGGGCTATTTGAAGAGGGATTGTCCGACCAGAGGCAGCATGGGTAGTATGATTCAGCCTACAGGGTCAGTTGCCGGGTCTTCATCTTCTGTGGCTATGCACCCCGGAGGGCAGGGTGTTCACGGGCCGGCAGGCCGCGACAGAGGTCGTGGTGGAGGTCCTAGTTCTAGCGGTCCACAGAACCACATATATTCCTTAGACAGCCGGCAGGATCAGGAGGCTTCACCGGATGTCGTCACAGGTATATTTGTTGATTTCATGCTGTGGCGTTTATGCTTTGATAGATCCAGGTTCTACATTGTCCTATGTGTCCCCTCTTATTGCTGGTAGAATAGGGATAGAGCCGGTGTCGATAGAGCCTTTTGAGGTGGCTACACCAGTGGGAGATTCAGTGTTAGCTGAGCGGGTGTACAAAAATTGCCAGTGTTTATACAGTCGTCAGACCCTAGCGGACTTGATAGAGTTGGAGATGACAAATTTTGATGTCATTATGGGTATGGACTGGTTGGCTTTTAGTTATGCCATCGTTGACTGTAGAGACAGGTTGGTCCGATTCCAGTTTTCTGGTGAGCCGGTTATCGAGTGGAAGGGCAATACAACATCGCCGAGGGGTAGGTTTATTTCTTACCTCAAGGCTAGAAAGATGGTTCAGAAGGGGTACATCTATCATCTGGTTCGGGTATTCGATACAGAGGCTAAGGTGACAGTTCTTCAGTCAGTTCCGGTGGTTAGAGAGTTTCCGGATGTAATCCCAGATGATCTCCCAGGTATTCCTCCAGAGGAAGGTTGAGTTTTGTATTGATATGATGCCAGACACTCGGCCTATATCTATTCCGCCGTACAGGATGACACCTGCTGAGTTGAGGGAGTTGAAGGACCAGCTAAAGGATTTGCTGGAAAAAGTCTTTATTAGGCCTAGTATTTCCCCCTGGGGAGCGCCGATTTTGTTTGTAAAAAAGAAGGATGGGACGTTGCGTATGTGTGTTGACTACAGGCAGATGAATAAGGTAACCATCAAGAATAGATACCCCCTCCCCAGGATTGATGATTTGTTTGACCAGTTGTAGGGTGCGAGGTGTTTCTCCAAGATAGACCTGCGGTCCGGTTATCATCAGGTGCGAGTTAGAGAGGCAGATATCCCGAAGACTGCATTCAGGACCCGGTATGGGCATTATGAGTTCAGGGTGATGTCTTTCGGTTTGACTAACGCTCCATCGGTATTTATGGATGAGATGAACCGGGTGTTCAAGCCATTTATGGATACGTTTGTTATAGTATTCATTGATGACATCCTGGTTTATTCTCGCATAGAGCAGGAGCATGCAGATCACTTGAGGACGGTACTTGGAGTCCTCCGGAGCCGGCAGTTGTACGCCAAGTTCTCCAAGTGTGAGTTTTGGTTGGCCTCAGTGGCATTCTTGGGGCACATTATCGGGGCTGACGGTGTTCAGGTTGATACGACAAAGATTGAGGCGGTCAAGACTTGGCCGAGACCTACTACTCCGACGGAGGTGCGCAACTTCTTAGGGCTGGCGGGTTATTATCGTAGGTTTGTGGAGCAGTTCGCTTCGATATCACCACCATTGACTAGGCTGACTCAAAAAACGACTAAGTTCCAGTGGATGGAAGCTTGTGAGGAGGGCTTCCAGTTACTGAAAGAAAAGTTGATGACGACTCCAGTTCTTACTCTTCCCGAGGGATTAGAGGTATATGTGATTTGTTGTGATGCCTCGGTTATCGGGCTAGGGTGCGTATTGATGCAGCACGACAAGGTTATAGCCTATGCTTCCTGGCAGCTACGGAAGCATGAGAGGAATTACCTTACTCACGACTTAGAGTTGGCCGCAGTTATTCATGCCTTGAAGATTTGGAGACATTATTTATATGGGGTGCATGTAGATATTTATACAGACCACAAAATCCTCCAGTACATCTTCAGGCAGAGGGAGCTGAACTTGCGGCAGAGACGGTGGTTAGAGTTGCTGAAGGATTATGATGTTGATATCCTATATCATCCGGGAAAAGCCAACGTGGTTGCTGATGCTCTGAGTCGTAGATCTATGTGGAGTCTGTCAGAGGTACATCCAGATAGACAGGACATGGTCCGTGAGATCCATCAGCTGGCGAGCCTCGGGGTTCGGTTGGTCGATACCGATGATAGTGGGGTACGGGTCCGAGGGGTTTCCGAGTCTTCCATCATTGAGGAGGTGAAGAGGCGACAGTATGAGGATCCAGTTCTGATACGATATCGAGATACGACTCTTCGAGAGGAGAAAAGTTTATTTGAGATAGCGCTTGATGGGGGGCTAAGGTACGAGGGTAGATTGTGTGTTCCCGATGTTGCAGGACTTCGTCAGCAGGTTCTAGGGGAGGCACACAGTGCCCGTTACTCTATTCATCCGGGGTCGACTAAGATGTATCATGACCTCAGATGTATGTATTAGTGGGATGACCTGAAGAGGGACGTAACAAAGTTTGTTGCTCAGTGTCCGAATTGTCAGCATGTCAAAGTTGAGCACCAGAAGCCCGGTGGGCTATTGCAGGCGATTGAGATTCCGACATGGAAGTGGGAGGTGATCAACATGGATTTTGTTACAGGGTTACCTCGTACTCAGAGGAAGTGTGATTCCATCTGGGTTATTGTAGACAGGCTGACGAAATCATCCCACTTTCTTCCAGTCAGGACTACGTATTCGGCTGAGAATTATGCTAGATTTTATATCAGGGAGATTGTGAGACTACATGGAGTTCCTACATTTATTATATCAGACCGAGGAGCCCAGTTTACGGCTAACTTCTGGAGGTCTTTCCAAAAGGGGTTAGGGACACATGTGAGTCTCAGTACCGCGTTTCATCCTCAGACCGACGGACAGGCAGAGCGTACTATTCAGACACTTGAGGATATGATGCGGGCCTGTGTTATTGATTTCAGGGGTAGCTGGGAGGATCATTTGCCTCTTGTTGAGTTTGCATATAACAACAGCTACCATTCCAGTATTCAGATGGCGCCATATGAGGCTTTGTATGGGCGGAAGTGTAGGTCGCCGATTGGTTGATTCGACGTGGGAGAGGTTCAGTTAGTTGGCCCAGAATTGATTCAGCAGGCTGTGGATAAGGTGAAGCTTATCCAGGAGAGACTTTTACCAGCTCAGAGTCGACAGAAGTCTTATGCAGATATTCGGCGTCGACACTTGGAGTTTCAGGTTGACGATTGGGTCTTCTTGAAGGTATCACCCATGAAGGGTGTGATGACGTTCGGGAAGAAGGGGAAGCTTAGCCCAAGGTACATTGGGCCTTATCAGATTCTCCGTAGAGTAGGCAAGGTTGCATATGAGTTGGAACTGTCGTCCGACTTAGAGGCAGTACATCCGGTCTTCCATGTGTCTATGTTGCGGAAGTGTATCGGAGATCCATCGAGAGTTTTCCCAGCTAGTGATGTCTAGGTGACAGAGGGATTATCGTATGAGGAGAGTCCCATAGCGATACTCGATCGCCAGGTCAGGCGATTACGGACTAAGGACGTGGCTTCCGTCAAAGTCTTGTGGAGGAATGATAATAGGGAGGAGATGAATTGGGAAGCAGAGGAGGACATGATGGCGAAGTATCCTCACTTATTCCCTACACCTCCAGGTAATCCTTTTCCCTTACTTGTTAGTTTTAATTGACGTATTTGCTTAAGTTTTATTATGTGGCCATGTGTGGCATATTTTGGGATGTTGGGTGTAGTTAAGGGAGACTATGTCGCTATCTAATTAGATTGGCTCCGAAAGAACATTCGGGGACGAATGTTTTTAAGGGGGGAAGAATGTTACACCCCATAATTCCAGGACATGTATATAAGAACGTACGTAAGAAAACAGGACTTTAAGATTTGAGACTCGTAGAATTTACCGGAATTATGGAAATGTCGGGGAACGAAACACTATGGACGAATGAGAGGGTGACACGTGTCACCGCCCCACTCTATGGGCTTGGACGAAATGGACAAGGCCAAATTGTCAAGTCTTGAAAGCCAAGGCTTGACATTGTTGACCAAGTCAATAAGCCCACTTGACAATTGATATTTTAATCTTCTTCATCCTATCCCCACAAGTGTTTTAATCTTGACCCTTGATTTTATTATATATTCACCCATATAGCAAGACAAGTCTCAACACTTAGAAAAAATTTCAAGAAACTTAGGTGCAATATTGAGAGCTCTCGGCTAAGCTCTTGAAGAAGAAGATTTTTTTTTTCGTTTGTTGTCCATAATTCACAATACTTAAACCCAAGGTTCCTAGGGGTATTATAAGGATATCTCAATACAAAGATCATGGCAAAGCTACGTTTTTACATTAGTCGCAAGATGAAAACCTAAGTTGTTTTCATAGGTTTTGATTGGAAATTAATGGGAAGTTGTTTATGAAATTCTAAGGGCTTCAAATAGCGGATTAGAGCGTGAAGGAAAGGAGCTAAGTTGCTAAGGAGCGACTTTGAATCTTGAAGTTGTATTAGGGCTTATCAAGGTAACAATCTTGTCCTCTTAGTGATTAAGTATTACATGTTGTTGTAGTTATATATATAAACAAGCATGAGATATATATAATGGAGATTGATAAGTGTTATGGAATATGTTGGAAGTCTAAATCCGTGAATGAGCTTATTATCCATTGAAATTGCAATACAAATTGGTCGATAGTTATAATCGTCGCATGTTATATAAAGAAGGAATTATAGTTGTTAAAGTTGTTTACGACTATATAACATGTTAGACTTAACAACTTGGATTGAAGAAGAATTGGAAAAGACTTTACATTGTTGTGCATGTTAGCCGAGAATGACATTGACTATTGATCTACTTGGTATTAATTGTGGGGCAGAATTTTACACGTCCTGTAAGGCGTGTAATCCCCTTTGATTGGTTGATGTGTTGAGCCTTAAATGTGGCATATTGGTTATTGATTTCGGGCCTTGAAAAAGGTGGAAAAGTACGTAGAAACAAAGGAAGTGTTGTCCAATTTTCAGTAGAATAAGTGACTTTACACTTAGAATATTCTACGTTAGAAAGATAGAAGTTGATAGACGTATTGTGGTCATTATAGGTTGACATACTACGTGAGGCATATTGGACTTAGCAAGTGGATTGAACCGAAGAGGTATGTGTAACTTTTCTTATCTCTTGAGCATGAGTATTTTATAAATGTATAGTGCGGTAGACGTACGAGATTTAAATGAATTCAGTTTCATTTTGATATCCTTGACTTGTTTTAAGAATGTCCAAGTTGGTTGAGTTAGAGAATGAACTCACTTGTTTTAAAGGATAAAAATGTCTTAGTTTCTAAAGCATAAAGTTAGTATAACGGCTTTATGGGAAGTTGATTATAACAACTTTATGGAAAGTTAAAAGAATGGCTTACTTTAATAATGTAAACAAAGATAAATGACTTGAAATGAAGAAGGGCAATTTGATTTAGAGGCATCAATTGCTTAAAGTTTTAAAGTAGAAGTCACTTGGTATAGAAGCCTAAAAATGTATTTCTAAAAGTGTAGTGACTTGTTTTGAAATGTAGACAAGCCTTGATACTACGGGTGTTAGTATCTTGGGGTTTTATACGAGAAAGAGTCATTTTTGAAAGGATAAAGGTACGTAGTACTTTGGGTTAAATTCCCGGATTTCTCATGACATGTTAGTGCCTTAAGTTAAATAAAATGAGAGTGCATGATAATTAAGTCTAATAAGAAGTTAAGGGATTTCTTAACTTGCGTATGTTATGTATGATAGCCGGTTGTGCTAGTATTATGTTATTCTTGCGGGGTAAACCCCCGGGTTACTACTTATTCCGTGGATTTGCTACCCACGATGCGAGTGCGGAGTTTGTACTCATTGCGGGTCCACCAGGGCCATGCGGGTGAAATAGTCCCATGAGGAGCAAATTGCTCCATTGCGGGTCCACAAGACCTATGCGGGTGAAATAGTCCCAGGAGTAGGATCACTTAATGATACTACGGGCGGGTGACCCTAATTTGATCATGAGCTTCCTATTTTAAGCAGTAAAGTATACTCTTGTTTACTCTCATTATTAGTAAGGCACAATGTACTGTTATTTTGGTTATCATACATGTCTCCAGCTTTATTTTAGACTATATGATTCATTTTAGTACTTTCAGTTTATATACTTGGTACATCTGTTGTACTGACCCCCTTCCTCGGGGCTGCGTTCATACCACAGGTAAGGGTAAGCAGGTTGCGGATCCTCACTACTAGGATCACTGATCAGTTGTCAGAAAACTCCATTTCTCCGGAGGCTTGTCTTTTGGTATGGTTTCCCTGATGTTGTAGATTTATGTACATTCAGGGGTATGGCGGGGCCCTGTCCCGTCACAGTTGTTATGTCAAAATTCTTAGAGGTCTGTAGTCATATCTTGTGGATTGGGTTGTAAAAAGAAAGATGTAACTGCTTTTGGGTTTATGTATATTTTTCGGAAGGTGGCCTTATCGGCTAGCCTATTGATATTTCATGACTAGTATTTTATGAGTTTTATGTATGTTCCGCTGCTATTCTCTGATGTATACATGTAAGGGTGCCCAGGTAGGGCACCAGTCGCGGGCCCGGGGTCGGGACGTGACAACTAAGCTCTCGCTATGCGCGGAATCCGAGAAAGGTTCGGACCACAAGAGACTATTGTACGCAGCCTTAAAAAGATTTTGTAAATTTCAAGTTTTTATCAAAATTGGATACATACAGTAATTTATGTGAAATAGTGTAAATTCAGATAAATTTTAAGGTTAAATAATAAGCATCTAATTTATAATTAAAAGGACAAAAATGAAAGTGTTAGGTTGCTCTCTCCTCTGTCGGGCAGTTTCAGCATCTGCTTCAGCCTTTCGTATAGCAACTTCAGTTTCTGCCTTCAACCTTAGCCTTGTTAGCATGACTTTCTTTCCAACAACTTATTCTCTTTGCATGGCAGCATCCACAACTTCTTCTGCAGCAATAACTTCTCCACCTTCTCCACTTGTGCCTTCACCAGCCTCTCTCTGCTCCCCCTGTGTAGAGTCATCTCCCCCTTTTTGTGAAGAAAACAGAAGTAGGAAATGGTCTCTGACTTGAACTAGTGTATCTCTGACAGTATCAACTTCAACAATTTGTAAGTTGATTTTAGAAATTTGTTTCACAAGCCAATTTGTAGACAGTACATACTGTGTTTGACCAGTGTTGTCCTGAATGTGGGGAACATTCCTGACAACATTTTTCCTATCTATTTCTTTTGTCCAATGGAGATCAATCACTCTCTCTTTGCTCTTTAGAATAACTTTATTGACAGTGTAGAGTTCAGGAGCTTTCCCCAAAATATCTACTCTCAAAGGCTCTAGGCCTTGGTTAGTTAGTACTTTAAAAATTATAGAGGGAAAATGAAGGATAAAAGTTGATTATTTTTCTGTCAGGTTGGCAATTTGATAGAAAATTAACTTGCCTAGATCAACTTTGAGTCCTTTACCAATTTTGAAGAGTAGGAAGGCTTGTTCAGTTGTGACAACTGATTCATTTAGAGAGAAAAGCCAATTGTGAATTTCTATTTTGTGGAGAGTTGAAAACAGAACAGTGAGATTTGATGTTGGGCATCTAGGGATCCATTTTTTAAATATATCTCCAATGAGATATTCTATCATTGTGTCCCCATTTACAGTTATTGTATCTCTCACTCGCTCTTCATTAAGACCCATACATTGATTGATGACTAAAGGTGTAAATTGATAAGCTTTGTTGTAGAGATAATTATACCTTTCCAAATTTCTTCGAGGAGGTATCTTCTATAACAGAGTTTAAATTTGCATAGAACAACCTAATAATTTCATCAACATATGGTTTTTTTCCAGTTACAATATCAATAAGCTATTTATCTTCCAGAAAATCTACCAAATCATACTCAGAACAAGAGGCAATGTCTATTTATCTTTCCGATCTGATTATTCTATTTCTATAGTAATCCCATTTATCATGTTTGGCTTTAGAGTAGAATCTGTCAGAGATGACATTTACCTCATTGTCTGTTTCAGACAGGTTTGTGTTGTTGGATTTTGTACTGTTGGAGGAAGTAGGAGGATGTGCCTCTTCTGATGTTGACTGAAATGTTGCCTGAGATGTTGTAGCATTTGGGGCAACATCTGGAACAACACTTGATCTTGTAAATCTGAGAAATCCTTTCGGAAGAAATTAGCTCAATAGTGTTTCATTAGGAATTTCCCTTTGTAGTGGCACACCTTGATGTTCAGAAGCAGCAATTTCCAATGGCACATCAGCATATTCTTCAGGAGCAGCAGATTCTTCAGGTTCTCCTTGGGTTTCTTTAGAGGATAAATCATAATACATGTCCTTTGTGTCACTACTCGAACAGGCAGAAACCTTAGTCTCAAACCTGAATTTCTTGGTGACAGGTTCTTGTTGGACAGTTCTATCAAACACCCTGCTTGACCTTCGAGTAGGAAATGATGAAGAACTGATCCTCTTGCCGAGTGTGGAGAAATATGAAGTAGCACCTAGATGAATGAGATTATTATCTTCCCCAGGATAGGTGATTTCTAAGGGTTCTTGAACTGAGCTAAGAACATTGGTTGTACATTGTGGTGGACTTTTTCTCATAGGTGTGTTATTGGTGGTGTTGTCAGACACAAGGGTTGACATATGAGATGTTTCCATGGGAGAGTTTGGAGGAGAGTGTTTAGGATTTTTTGAGATTTTGGATGAAGAGTAAAGTGAGGGTTCCATCGGTTTTGGTAGGGTTTTTAGCGAGAGCGATGTGATTTTTTTTTTTTTACTTTTTCAGAAAAGACAAAGATGATAAAAAGAAGAACAAATGGGGTAGATATTTATATTCTTGACAATTTGTAAAATTCCTTATTTTTAGGTGTTTGATTTTTATTCAAAAACTTGCACCTAGAATTTTGAGATAAAAGGATAGACATCATATTTGGAATTTAATCTAATCCTATTAAATCTTAAATTCCAATTAAATGACATAAAAATAGGGAAGAAAAATTGATTGAAAGTGAGTTACGAACAACATACCAACGAATATCATTATCTGAAAATGTCAACAGTAATGTTGGAAATTTTTTGAACAGCACAAGTATTATGATCCCTCAAGAACTTTTATTTTGGCAACAAATCAAGACACGTTTTATATGTATTTTTATGAGTTTAATCACTAGATCAATGTAACATTTTTCCATCGTGTCCTTGATCTAATCATAAAACACATACAAAATTATTTTTCGTGTAAAAAATAAGAATACTTATTTAGTATTCTCATAATTTCTTTTTAAGCACTTGATACTCCTATAGAATAGGAACGATATCTATTCAAGGGCTTTGCCCATTTTACACAGTTGCCAAAAATTATAATGACTTTGCCTTAATTTGATACTCAACTTTGGAACGCAGAGAACGGTATCACCTTGGAATCATGTTCTTATTGAAAGATCATGCTTGTGTGACCAAAATTAATGCACTATACAACAATATTCAGTTTATGATATTACGTAGGTAAATATCGCCCGAAATGTTAGAGATACTTCAGCTGACATTCACCAAAAATGTCTTTTTAGAGATTACAAAGACCAAGAGATTTTTTCAAACTAGAAAATATCTCATGGTCCAAAGATTTTGTAAAAATATCAGCTAGTTGATGAAAGACATCAACATGTTCAATTTGAACTAGCTGTTTTTCAACCAAATCTCTTAAAAATGATGTCTAATATCAATATGTTTTGTACGTGAGTGCTGAACTGGATTTTTGGAATTATTTATAGCACTCAGATTATCACAGTACAAAATGAATATATTACTAGAAAAACAATAGTCGTCCAACATGTGTCTTAGCCATATTAATTGAGAGCAACAGCTTTCAGTTGCTACACATTCCGATTTAGCAGTTGAAAGTGAGACACATTTTTTATGACTATACCAAGAAACAATATTATTGGCAAGATAAAAACATCCTCCACTAGTACTCTTTCTATCATCCACATAACCAAACCAACCCGAGTCACTATACCCTATTAGATTAGGATTAGTGTCTTTGGAATACAAATTCCCAACTCACACGCGCAACATATCTAATGATATGTTTTATGGCACTTAAGTGAGAGATTTTAGGCCAGGCTCTGAACTGAGCACATACACAAACACTAAACATTATATCAGGACGACTAGCAGTGAGATATAGAAAGCTACCTATCATAGATCGATACAATGTTGGGTCGAAATTTCACCAACATTATCCTTACACATCTTCCGCGACGATCCCATTCAAGTTTTCATTTGCTTAGCATTTTCTCAAATGTTGATGACATTGCTTCAATTAATATTTTTAGGTAAGACTGTGAAGTCGAACAAAAAACTATGTCATCTACATAGATTTGAGAAATAATAATATCTACATCGTGATGTTTAATGAATAAAGTACGATCAACTTCACCACATTTAAAACCAAATTAAAAAATAAGTTAGTTAAACGTCCATACCATGCACAAGGAGCTTGTTTCAATCCATACAAAGCCTTTTTGAGCTTGTATACATAGTGTGGGTGGTAAGGATCTTCAAATCGTTTTGCTTATTCAACATAGACTTCCTTATCTAGAAAACCAATTAAGAATGCACTTTTTACATCCATTTGGTGTAAAGTAATTTTTAGAAGGCATACAATGGCAAGAAGCAATCTAATTGATTCAATTCTAGCCACAGGTGTGAAGGTTCTGTCATAATCAATTCCTTCAATCTGAGTATAGCCTTGTGCAACTAGATGAGCTTTGTTTCTAACAACGATTCCCGATTCATCTGATTTATTTTTAAAAATCCACTTAGTTCCAATTACATTTGTATTATTTGGACGTGGAACTAAGTCCCAGACTTCATTTCGAGAAAATTGTTCAAGCTCTTCTTACATTGCTTGAATCCAAAAATCATCTTTAAGTGCTTCTAAAATATTTTTTGGTTCTAAAGTAGATATAAAACAAGACAGACTAACCTTTTGGTATATGGTAGACACACACATACCTTACCATATCTATGTAATTGAGTGGTTCTTTCCCTCTTGTTCTAATTCCCTAAAAAATACTCATATCACCTGACCTGTTGAATGATTCTTCCTAATCCTTGATGAAGGGTTCCTTCGAACTTGATCTATCAATTCAACATTTGACTCCTCATCCGCACTTTCTGTGATCTCTGATTCAGGTTCAGATGTTGCTTCAGATGAGGTAAAATTTGGGGCAACATCTGGTTCTTCAACAATCTACACATTTTCCACTGAAACTATATTGTTATTTTTAGTTGTATTTCCTGTAGATACTGCATTATTATTTTAATCCCCTAATATTTTCCTATTCAATCCCCTAATATCTTCTTATTCAATAAATAATAATATTTCTACTTTATTATTTTACTACCTGTCATATATAATATGATAATATTAATTAATAATATTCTAACATACACATTAGCCGTCCACTGCCTTAAATCAATCACATTTTCCACAAATAACTCATAACCCTTTTCCAATTTCTCAACATCGCTCTGGATTCCAACTCCTACAAATTCATAACGAGGATTCAACAGAAACTCGGTTAAGGCATGGGGTATATATTGGCAGTATATCATTTGAAAGATGAGGCAGCGGTGGCCAACGCAGAGCTGGAGAATTGCAGCTGGGTTTTGTTGGTAGCGGTACATATTGGGCCTCCACTCCACGTCAAGGCCCACAATGAGGCGATGGAGACGGCGTTGATGGATGTGATCGATTTTTTTTGATCCAGTATGTAACGATGGCTGGATCGTGAGTGACGGTCGTTCGGATTCGGTCACCGGAGAAGTAAACGTCATAAAGGTCGTAGACAGTCAAAGATGTAATATAGTTTGACTCGATGATAGGAAGATTAAGAAATAAAAAAATATTTTTGAATGTCGTGGTCTAAAATAAGTCAAAGATATTTATGTGATTATAAATTATCTTGTAATATAAAACTTAAAGTTAAATTATTACAAAATAGGAAAATGTATCATTTTTTTAAACGGACTAAAATAAGAATGTATCATATAAATTGAGACAGGGGGAATAATATATAAAGTAATACCCCTTTTAATGTTAAAGGTAAAACAATAATTTTTTTTATCTTTCCTTGATATGATAAAATGGACAAGTAAAAGTGAAAATTTATTTTTAATATAGTGGACAAGTAAAAGTGAACAGATGAACAAAATTTAAGAGAGTAGCTTAAAGTAATTTAACGAAATTCTTAAAATTGTTTCAAAAAAGCTTAAAAATATTAAACTGTAAAAAATTAGTGGCTAGAAATGTTGGTTTCTTCCTAATATTTCTCTTGATTATAATTAAGCAAATTGTTTGCTGAGCTTGAAATAAATTTCAAGTTTTTGTTTATCAAAACAAGATACGTACAGTAATTTATGTGAATTCAAATAAATTTTAAGGTTAAATAATAAGCATCAATTAAAAGGACAGAAATGAAAGTATCCAAACAGAATAACAATTAGTTCATAATTTCTCCTAATTCTTCCTAAACGTATTTTGTCTACAAACATAAGAAGCCAGACCAAGCGGTTTGGACAAGAGGAAATTAAAGCCCTATCATGAATCTCAATACGATGAGATAACTTTTTCATGTACAACATGCTGCTAAAGGCCCATTCTGAGTAACACTTTTGCCCAGGGGACTATTCTGAGTTCTCTCTCACTGCGGTGTGGTTATGTTTCTGAGTACAACTGTTGAGCGAGTTGTTCTACCATTATTTATGGAGAGAGGTAAATAATCTTATGTGGTCAGTACACTGGGAAACTTCATTCTTTCTCTCTTTCCAAAGCATATATAGTCTCTTAAATCACTCATAAAAGTAAGTTTTTTTTAAAAGCTCATCTCTTTCCATGGCTGCATTACCGGGAATATTCTGTTCTAGGCCTGCATATTATTTGCAAGCACTCGTAACTGTCACACCCCAGCTTCGGGGGGGCGTGGGAGGCACCCGACGCCTGAACTGTCCGAGCGTATCACCTGTATATCATCGTATAACTGTAAACAGTTTGGGCAAGACCTCAGGATAACAACCACAAGGGGGGGAAAACTAAATATGATGACCTGATAAAATGACAGCATAACCAACATGTGGATATACAACAAGGTTGACAAGGCCATAATTAACATCAGAAGGCCGATAAGGACAAACAGTTATATCAACCAACTGACAAGAGGTCGGCAAGACCATACAAAATGACAAATACATAAACAACTAGTCTACAATCCTCTAAGAGTAGTGCAACATAACATCAGGTCGGGACAGGCCCCATCATACCCATAGATGTATAACATAAACATACTGACCCAAAAGACAACTCCAGAACAAATGAAGTGCAACACACCCTCCACTGAACTGGTATCCTACTGAGAGGACCGTCAACCTGTCTACTGGGACCTGTGGGCATAAAACACAACGTCCCCAAGCAAAAGAGGCATCAATACGAATAAATGTACCGAATATATAAAGCAGGTAAACATGTATATGAATGAAATACAAGAAAAGGGTGTAAGAATCAACCTGTAACTCATTAAAAGGTCGTTATAGGCATACATTGTTACAATCATGGATATATATGCATGTCTGTAAAATATTAGCCACTCAATGGGGCCATATAATATAGTATCAAGCCTATCTCTGGGGTAAATCATATCATATCATAAGGTACCCGACCTCGAAATGATTCAGTCGTACCCCACCTTAATAGATCTCGATAATATCGAAATCAATTGTAGTGGTGTGCACGTATAAGTGTCGTACCCGATCGACTATAGCGTGGTTCGGTAAGAATATATATATAGACCTCAAGGGACACTATGAATAGATCCAGAGTGACCTATGATCGTTATCCTCTGACTATCGTTATTGTCGCTACGTTCCTCAACATACCTTTCATTATGAGTGAATAAGACAAGATATACATGGATCAATAAACTTCTTCAATAGAATGGACTTATGACAGACATTGGACATACATTCGTTTACGAGTTGGGTCACTTTGGACAGACATTTGTTTATGTTTATTTACATACATGTCATGCCAAAAGAAGGAAAATATAACCTTAACATACCTGTATAATCTCTTCCTTATTCCTCAACCAAGCTCAACACAACTTCTTGCGTCTACAACAAGTGAAATGATATCGTTGTCACATATAATGTCGTAACAATCATATTTTTCTAGTCATATAACTTATGAAAAATCGGGCAGTATCTCCCCTATTTTTACTATATCCCAAAGATCACTAAGGGTCATCAACAACTCATCCACAACAACAATAACCAACAATATCAACAACAACAAGTGCACAAACATCACCAACGAAATTACTATTTATCAAGATGAGCGATAAACTCAGATTAGATCCCTTGAGAACCCTTCAACCCTATTATCATTTATCCTTCAAATTTAAAATATCTACAGCATGTAAAACAATATATTCATAGGATTTCCAACCACCTGCTTATCTTCAAAGCAACACAAAATAGTCCAAGTTAAGATAACAACACTATGAACAATTTCCAAGTGTTACGTAACAATTTCCTTTTCTAGTTAACAATTTCTTCAACAAATTTGGCATGCAAACAAACATAACCATATTAAAAACATAATAGCCAAGTTATTTCATCAAGAACCAACCAAAACACAACCTAAAACCATTTCAAAATAGTCAACACGCACAACACCTTAATCTTCACTTTCAATCTCAAGTTTCATATGTTTCTTTCATCAATTCACTTCATAAACATTTAGACATACACAAAAACAACAACCATATCATAATAAAGTTGTTTCCACAATTTCCAGACATAACAACGTATATATATAGCCTTAAAATAGTCTAACAAAAATATAACAACATCTCTTCCCCTTTCAAGTGTTATCTTGTAATCTTTCACTTAAACACCACAACCAACATGTAATTAATCTTAAACACAACCAAAGAGATTTTAAACATATCTTAGACAGTAGATACAATTCAAACTCTAAGCTAACGTAGCTCACCATCATCCCTATTCATATCACAACACCATATAGGGGTTATTCTTTATCTTTGATGTTGGGTCTACGTTAAATAACCTAGGATTAACCTTGAAGCCTTAAGAATATGTTAATAGGGTCTGTGAGGAGTGTGGGGATGAAATATGGTTGAAAATATAATGATAATAAGTCCCCAAATCGTTTATAAAAAGTAAGGTCGGCCACAGTCATAGTGGGTCCCAAAAGGGGCTGCCTGTGTAGTTTCACAAAAATGTAAATATATCTCTACTCTAACATTGAATTGACAAACAATTTAATGAGTTGGAAACTAGACTCGTAGAACTTCAATTTGATGGGTATATCACATCGTAATTACAAATATATTGGGAGAAAAGCTCTACAATATTTGACCCAAATTTCAACAAAAACATGAATGTAACTTGCAATAACTTTTGTCGACTTTTGTTTTAAAACTTGCTTGACTTTAAAAATCAACATACGAATATTATATGATTCAAACACCTTAAACAATGACCTACTTAACATATTAATCACTCATAGTTTTACCTTGAAAGTACGAGTTATAATATCCTTGATTCGTTTAACCCCGAAACCTTTTGGTATATTCTTAACACTTGTTTAATATCTCCCTTTGCCTTGTATGAGTTTCATGGCTTCCCCGAACTCACATTTGTTTACTTATGATATGAACGACGTGGAAATTTTAAGGTGTAACATCCTTCTCCCTTAAGAATATTCGTCCTCGGATGTCGGGGTGTATAGGTACCTATTGATCCTTAGTGTTATCGATGAAATCTCAGAAGGATTTCCTTTATAAATATGATAAAACAAATCTCTGTGCAAATAGAAAGGTTCCGATCTTGCTTTACAAAATCATATAACATTATATACCAAGTCGTTTGATTATTTACATGCAAACTTACTTTCTCTCCTTGATTGGGCCGTGTTTATCTCTTGAACGCTATATGTAATCAGAAATAGATAAGAATACTTAAGCCTTGTCTTTCAGACTTGTTGATTCATTTATAGTTAGTGGAATTTCTCATACGATCTACTTTCCATTACTTGGACATCATCTAATGCATTTCTGTAGTCGGGTAAATGAATTTTAATTCCAAGGACACCCCAACTTATAAGCCACCCAGTCCATGGTCCGAGTGATTTAGACGGGCTGCATATATATATTTTTTGGTCAAGTTATCCCCCTATGTCATTACTTCCGTCATGAGCGAGTCTTTTTAGGAAACATTGTCATTGACTTAAAATTTTCTTCAGTCTCGTCGTCACGGGTTGTCATTTGAGTCTTAGTGCTTTTAAACATAGATATCATTGTAAAAGCTTCTCTTTAACTTGATACATTTAATCCCATTTTATCTTTCAAACTATCTTATGAGAAATCTTTCGCATCATGTTTTATAATGAGACATTCCGTTATCCTCATGATACTATGATGATCATTGTTGCAAGCTAACTTTATAGGAAATAGTTGATCCATTTCTTCAGGAAGTCTGGAATCTTTGCTCGCAATATTTTTTTAACAGTCTAATTTATATACTTCCCTTAACTATCTATCTGTGAAATTGTACTAGGAGTAACTTATACATCCAAGTTTTCTTGATAGGACTTGCATAAATTTTCTGTAGCTGGGTACTTTTAGAGTATGTAGTTAGGGTGAAACATTATATATCGGAGCTACTTTCAACACCTTATCACTTTGCATTACCTTTGGTAACTTGTCCATAAAAATAGGCTTGTTCTTATTGAGCTATCCATAGTCGCTCATGTAGGATCGATCTTGCTACATTCATAATGTATTTTATATTAATCATTCTTCATTTACATATTATGATTACTATAATACATATCAATCTGCCATGCTCCTGACATTCTATAATTTTCCTCTTTATATCGTCTTGCCAATGCAATTCTTGATATCATAATATATCTTCGACGTTTCAAAATGAATAGAATAGAGTGGATGGTAGACCTCTTACCCGCTCTTATTTTTGTACTTCTTGTCCTTTTTGAAACACGCCATCGACCCTTATATCTCAATATCTCTTCTTATTAAACTCAAGTTTATAGATCTTCTCTTATCGAACACTCTTTTTTATTTTTCCTAAAATGGGATCTTACTATCGATATTTTTTTTCCTTGGTTACAAAAAGTATTCCTACTATATTTTGGGTTATTATGTCCTTGTTTTCTGAGCTTCTTCGGTGGATTCCCAAATCTGCTAACTATTGAAGAGCTTCTAGCAATCCTTCTTCCCTCTATTGCTCACTTGTCAATCACTTATAGCTTTACAAGTAAAAGTATTCGCTACGATATCAACTCTATCTTCTTTACCTTAGTTTGAACAAGTTGTCTTATGTGAAAGAATACTTCTGCTCATGGCTTCTTATTTTAGATGTATCCTATTATAATTTACTTGAAACTCGCTCCAGTACCCTCATATTCTGGATTGTTTTTGCACGCAGATTTGGGCATCATATTTTGACTGATGCCTTCAAGTTACCATACATGTTTGTTATATTCCATCATATGTTATTCCTGATTATTGAAGAACTATCGTCATGTAACATCTTACCCTTATACTAACTCTTTCTACTATCGTCGTTCTCTTATTGTCAATCCCTAATCCTATCCTCAATGTCGACTTTATTATTTTCATTTTGATGGTTTCTCTTTATTTTAGGCTTTTTTTGAAATATTGTACTAACTTTATTTTCATCACTGCCATCTCGGTTATTTGCAATTTTATAACGGTAAAATTTATTCGGAGTGACTATACCATTTGGGATATTCCCAAAGTCTATCTTTAACTTCAAGTGTAATCATAACCAGGTACCTTCAAATTCTATATCGAGAGTTCAACCGTTCTATCTTTATATCTCAACCTCAAACAATTTCTTTTAAAATCAGACTTTCAGCTTTAACTCATTCTTTGGGCTAACATGCTTCTGTACAAAGTGTCCAGCTATGCTCATAATTATGTTGTAGATCAATTTTGTCCTGTTCCTATATCGATTGCTTTCCTATGTCATTTTGAAACTACTCTTATTCTAATTTGCCACAATCATTTAGTCCTCTTTGCCAAAAGGTGCATCCCCAACTTAATACTTTACCATCTCATCTCTCCCATTCGGGGAATGACTCGATACTCTATGGTTAAAATCATGTTCTTCCTTATATACTTCATGGACCATTTCCTACCAGCTTACGGTTGATCTTAGAATGACCTCACTTCATTTGAGACGTTTTAAAAAAAAGACATGTACTCGTAAAGTCGTACATTCTTGTTATCATACCCTCTTTCGACAAACTTAACTTTGGTTCACGTAGCATTTCAAGGAATTCATCATAAGTTACTTCTATTAGTTATTTTCATCCTTCCATTCGTTCACTCATCGAATCACTGCAATGCTAGGTAGTGACAATCCTTTTAATTTCTGATTGGTGTCTTGATTAAAGTCCATCCTAAGTCATCTTCTGATATTAGCATCCCTCGGTTACATGGTTAAATTGATCTTATAATAGTCCTCATTTAGAGTTGCTAATTCACTTTCTATAAGAATGTGACATGTTCTGCTTCATAAATTCAAGGCTCTCTACTTCTTTATCCTTTCTTGCCTACGAATCTTATCGCACTTTCTTATGCTAACTTATGTCATCTAGTGATCTCTCAATCTAATACTTATCACTTTACTCGATTTCATATCAATCTTTCACAACTCTGCAATCCTTATCTTATTCTGAATAGTCTCAACAAAACATCCTCTTGCTTTTGAACTTCCTTACTTTAACCGGCCTCATTATCTTAATTGCTTGATATTGCTTTACTTACTCATTAAACCCACTGTCGTATAACTTCCTTAGCGATATCATTCACATCCAGGTCTTACCATGTACTTTTAATACATTAATGTACATTGCGGCTTATTCATAAGGACCAAAAACCATCTACTTGAACCACATTCGCCTAACATTTTACTAACTAACGTAGTATTATAACGGGAAAATTGAGCCTTATATCCATTGCCACATTAGTAAAGGTTCATATCTCATTAACTTGATGAAACTTAAATATGGCCCTCATTATCATTTGAATATAAGAACTCTACCTTAATCTTTATTTTATACTTATAACTTATTCCCATGGGGAAGCCTTAAATTCTTAATAATACGATGAAACTCAAACTTTACGATCGAAATATCAGCAATATAGAACACACGGTGCCTTGCCACCAACTTATAAAGAAGGGTACCATAAAATATAATTAACATACATGTACTAAAAACATACTGATCCAAAATACATCTCCAGAACAAGTGGAGTGCAACACACCCGGTATCATACTGGGAGTACTATTAATTTATCTACTTGGACCTACGGGCATGAAACACTACATCCCCATGAAAAATGGGCATCGGTACTAATAAATGTACCGAGTATGTAAGACATGTATATGAATGAAATACAAGAGAAGGGTGTAGAAATCAACATGTAACTCATTAAAAGGCCATTGTGGGCATATACTATCACAACCATGGATATATATACATGTTTGTAAAAATTAGATACTCAATGGAGCCATATAATATAGTATCAAGCCGCATTGTGGGGCAAATTATATCATATCATAATGTACCTGACCTCAAAAGGACTCGGTCATACCCAACGTTTATAGGACTCGGTAATGTCAAAACCAAATGTAGTATTGCGTACATGTAAGTGCCATACCCAGTCGACTATAACGCGACTCGATAAGAAAATAAATACATATTTATAAGTGCAATGCAAGACGGACCTCAGGGGACACTATGAACAGAGTCGGAGTGATCTATGGTCGTTATCCTCTAACTATCGTTATTGTCGCTACGTTCTTCAACATACATTTCATTATGAGTCAATAATACAATATATACATGAATCAATAAACTTATTTAATAGAATGAAGGACAAAGATATTTCTAGCTTTCAAGAGTAGAGTCACTTTGGACAGACATTCGTTTACGTTTATTTACATACGGGTCATACCAAAGGAAGAAAAGAATAGTTTTAACATACATGTATGATATCTTCCTTATTCCTTAACCAAGATCAACACAACTTCTTGCGTCTACAACAAGTGAAGCGGTATCTTCGTCACGTATAATTTCATAACCATCATATGTTGCTAGTCATAAAATTTACGGAAAATCGAACATCATCTCTCCTATTTTTACTACATACCAAAGACCACTAAGAGTCATCAACAGACCATCAACAACAACAATATAAATAACAACAAGTGCACAAACATCACCAATAAAACTACTATTTACCACGACGAGCGACAAACTCTGATTGGATCCCTTTAGGACCCTTCAATCCCATTATGATTTATCCTTCAAATTAACAATATGTCCAGCATGTAAAAAATATATTCAGATGATTTCCAACCTCCTACTTATCTTCAAAGCCACACATAACAGTCCAACACACACTATGAACCATTTCCAAGTGTTACGTAACAATTTCCTTTTCTAGTTAAATATTTCTTCAACAAGATAGACATGTAAACAAACATAAGCATATTAAAACCAACATAGCCAAGTTACTGCATAAAAAAAAAAAACATAGTCTAAAGCCCTTTCAAAACAGTCTACACACACAATACCTTAATCTTCAATTTCAATCTCAAGTTTCATATGTTTCTTTCATCAATTCACTTGATAAACATGCATAAAAACAACAACCATATCATAATCAAGTTGTTTAACACAATTTCCATCCATAACAGCTTATATATATAGCATTAAAACAGTCCAATAAAATATCTTTCATTCAAACACCACAACCAACATGTAATTAACCTTAAACACAACAAAAAATATGTTACAAATATCTTAGAAAGTAGATACAATTCGAACCCTAAGATTAACTTAGCTCATCATCATCCTTATTCACATCACAACACCATAGAGGGGTTATTCTTCACCTTTGGCTAACTTTGATGTTGGATCTATGTTAAATCACATTGGATTCACCTTTAAGCCTTAAGAATATGTTAGGAGAGTTTGTAAGGAGTGCGGGGATGAAATTTGGTTGAAACATGATGATAAATGAGTCCCGAATCGTTTTATAAAAAGTAAGGTCGGCCACCACCATAGTGTGTCCCAAATGGGACTGTTTCGTAATATAATTTACATACATGACTAAAAAATTAAGCTCACATTGCACCGGAGCCTGACTCTCCATCCCCATTCCTATCATGGTATTTACTCTTAAGCGTCAGACACATCTATATCTTGTGTATTTTGCTACTACACTAAAAACAAACCCCTATACCTTCACGACATTGGTCGGTATGTGCCCAACCACACTGAGGATACAATGGTTGAGGTAGATCCACTCTATCCGTACTAGCACGATCTGTCACGACCCGACCCCGGGGACGCGACTGGTGCCCTACCGGGGCACCCCGTCAGGTATACATCAGAGAATAGCAGCGGAACATACATAACACATAAGCCTGTATAAAGTAAACATCACTGGCTAGCCGACAAGGCTGCCTTCCATAAAAATATACTTAATCAAAAGTATAACAGTACAACTTGTTCTTACAGCCCAAACCACAAACGTGACTACAGACCTCTAGGAATAACAATCGTGGCGGTGGCGGGCCCGCCATACCCTGAATGTACAAAATACCTACTGATCGTGGAAAACTGCACTAACAAAACAAGCCTCGGAGGAATGGAGCTTCGACACTGCGGTGATCCTAAGAATGAGGATCCACCACCGCTACTACTACTGCGGCATGAACGCGGCCCCGAGGAAGGGTCGTTACACTGATATGTACTAAGTATGCAAAATCAAAAATACGAAAATACCTCATAAGTCTAAAATAATCGAGACATGTATAAAAATCGGTTTACGTAACACTGCGTGCCTTACTAACAATGAGAATATCAAGCATATACTATCTGCATGAAAATAGGAAGCTCATGGTCAAAGCAAGGTCATCCGCCCACGATCATTAAGCACTCCTACCTCGGGACTATTTCACCCGCACGGGTCATGGACCCGCACGAGGTATTCTCGCATAGTCAGACTCACCCGCATGGGAATATTTCACCCGCATGAGCCCTACGGACTCGCATGAGGTATTCCCCGCATCGTGGGTAGCAAATCCACGGAATATGCAAATGCCACAACCCGGGGAATGACCCCGTAATAAATAATAATATATCACTAGCACAAACCGACTATCATACATAATGCAAGCAAGTTAAGAAACCCCTTAACTTCTTATTAATCTTGTTCATACACCTTCTCATTTTAGTTTACTTAAGGCACTAACATGTCTTTATGAAATCCGGGAATTTAACCCAAAGTACTATACTATGTGCTTTTACTCTTTTAAAACCTTAGGCAATTAATGCCTTAAAAATCAATTTGCCTTTCACAACCTCAAATCATTTATCCGTACTCATTTTACTTAGAGTAAATCTTTCTTTATTAACTTTCCATAAAGCTAATATAATCAACTTCCCATAAAGTCATTATATTAACGTTATACCTTAGTCAAATACATTTTTCTAAACCCAAGGGACTTACACTTTTAAAAAGAAACAAGAATCATATACTTGAACACATCAAGTCCCTTAACTTTGAAAACTCAAGACATCCTTAATACTTTTTTAAAGAAATGAGTTAATCCCCCCCTTACTCACAAAACTTGGCCATCCTTAAAACAAGTAAGGGGTATCAAAACCTTGTACGTCTATCGTACTATATAGGTAAAGCTATTCATGCTCAAGAGATAGAAAAGTTCCACATACCTCTTCGGTCAATCCACTTGCTAAGTCCAAAATACCGCACGTAGTACGTCAACTTATAATGACCATAATACGTTTAATAACCTCAAGCTACAACGTAGAATATTCCAAGTTCAAAGTCACTAAATTCTATGGAAAATTGGGCAGCATTTCCTTTGTTTCTACATACTTTGCCACCTTTTTCAAGGCCGAATTCAACATCCAAACGCCACTTTTAAGGCCCAGTAATCGAATCAATTCAACGGGGATTACACACCTAAACTTGGATGTGTAAAATTCTGTCCCACAATGCATAACTAATAACTTAACAAGTTTAAGGTAGTATTTTGGCTACAACATGCTTACATAACCTTCTTATCCAATTCTTTCATATCCAAACCATATTTCTTACATGCAATTTATCTAAGAGCAATATTTTCAACTACAAGTTCTTTCTTCTTCACATGCAACACCAAAAACTAGCAACAAGAGAAAGAATTGTTACTTTAGAGCTTTAGCCAAATTAATCCAACAAATTTGCTAGCCTCCTTTCCGAAAACACCACCACAATAACCTCTACAAGCTTGCAATTAAGTTTCTTTCTTGCCACACTTTTCAGATTTTTCTCAATCCTTGATTTCCTCTTGATTTTCTAGAGAGAAGGAAGAGCTTCTAATTTAGAGAGAGAGAAGAGCTTGAAAAATGACCAAGTCTTCAAGACTTGGTCAATAAATAGTACATGCAAAAATCAGATGGGGGGGACACTTGTCACCCTCCCATGGCTTGTTTTAAAACAAAACAGTTCAGATTTTTTCCACTCACCCTTGCAGAACCCGCCTCGGCGCCGCGGCCCTACAGTCGGCGCCGTGGCGCTGAAACTTCTGCCAACCCTCGTATCTTCCGGCGCCGCGGCCCTTCTTCCCGGCGCCGCGGCCCTGTGGCTCCTGTCCGAATTATTTTTCTGTCCGACTGCGCACTGAACTAGTAACTTCCATAACTTTCTACTCCGATGTCCTATCGACGAACGGTTGGTTGCGTTGGGAACTAGACTCAATGAACTACGTACTAGGCCTTTGAAACACCTAGGAACTCATAATGAAACTGGACATAAATCGCCTCAAAGTTGACTATAAACCCGTCCGAAACAATCCATCAACCTATCCTTCTAGAATTTTTGTCTAACCCATTTAAATGCGTTCTCACGTGCGGCCGAACTACGGTATAACATTCTCCCCTTAGAAATATTCGTCCCGAATGTTCCTTCTAGGCTTACCCAAATCACAATCTCGACATAGACCCCCTTAACTATTTCTCTTGCAGATAAAGACGCTCCACATAGCCACAACATTACTTAAGCATAATTGCTAAATTAAAACTAACAATCAGGAAAGTGGGTTACCTGGAGGTGTAGGGAACAAGTGAGGATACTTCTTCATCATGTCCTCCTCTGCTTCCCACGTCATTTCCTCCCTGTTCTCGTTCCGCCATAAGATCTTGACGGAAGCCACATCCTTAGTCCGAAGTCGCCTAACCTGACGATCGAGTATCGCTATAGGACTCTCCTCATACGATAACCCCTCTGTCACCTGGACATCACAAATTGGGTGCACTCTAGATGGATCTCCAATACATTTCCGCAACATAGACACATGGAAAACTGGATGTACTGCCTCCAGATCGGACGGCAGATCCAACTCATATGCAACCTTGCCTACCCTACGGACAATCTGATAAGGTCCAATGTACCGTGGGCTAAGTTTCCCCTTCTTTCCAAATCTCATCACGCCATTCATGGGTGATACCTTCAGGAAGACCCATTCATCTACCTCAAATTCCAAGTGTCGACGCCGATGATCTGCATACGACTTCTGTCGACTCTGAGCTGACAATAACCGCTCCTGGATAAGCTTCACCTTGTCCACTGCCTGCTGAATCAATTCTGGCCCGACCAACTGCACTTCTCCCACCTCAAACCAACCTATCGGTGACCTGCACTTCCTCCCGTATAAGGCCTCATAAGGCGTCATCTGGATACTAGAATGGTAGCTGTTGTTATAAGCAAACTCCACAAGAGGTAAATGATCCTCCCAGCTACCCTTGAAATCAATAACACAAGCCCGCAGCATATCCTCAAGGGTCTGGATAGTACGATCGGCCTGTCCGTCGGTCTGAGGATGAAACGCGATCGAGACTCACGCTGTGTCCCTAATCCTTCGGGAAGACCTCCGGAAGTTAGCCGAACCGGGCTCCGCATGCGAAATGATCGATATAGGCACTCCGTGCAGTCTCACAATCTCTCTGATATACAATCTAGCATAATCCTCGGCCGAAAAAGTCGTCTGGTGAGAAAGTGGGCTGATTTAAATCACTGTCGACAATAACCCAGATGGAATCATGCTTCCTTTGAGTGTGAGGTAACCCTGTAATAAAATCCATATTTACCACCTCCCACTTCCAAGTCGGAATATCAATAGCCTGCAATAGCCCACCGAACTTCTGGTGCTCAACCTTGACTGGCGACACCCGCACGCGCGCCACAAACTCCGCAACGTCCCTCTTCAGGCCATCCCACCAATAGACACACCTGAGGTCATGGTACATCTTAGTCGACCCCGGGTGAATAGAATAACGATCTGTGTGCCTCCCGATCTGTGGCGAAGTCTGTCCGCATCGGGAACACACAAACGGCCCTCAAATCTTAGCGCCCCATCAGGCGCTACCTCAAATAGACTCTTCTCTTTCTGAAGAGCCGCATCACGATACCGTACCATAATCGGATCCTCATACTGTCGCCTCTTCACCTCCTCGACGATGGAAGACTCGGCAACCTCTCGAACCGAACCCATCACTATCGGGAATCAACCAAACGAACCCCAGGCTCGCTGGCGATGTAACTCGCGGACCATATCCGCCTCTGCTGGTGTACATCAGACAGACTACCCATCGATCTGCGACTAAGGGCATCTGCAACTACATTGGCCTTCCCTGGGTGGTATAGGATATCGACATCGTAATCCTTAAGTAACTCCAACCACCGTCTCTGCCGCAAGTTCAGCTCCCTCTGGCTGAAGATATACTGGAGACTCTTGTGGTCTGTGTAAATATCCACATGAACTCCATACAAATAATGTCTCCAGATCTTCAAGGCATGAATCACTGCTGCCAACTCTAAGTCATGTGTGGGATAGTTCTTCTCATGCTTCCTGAGCTGTCGAGATGCGTAAGCTATAACTTTGCCGTGCTGCATCAGTACACACCCAAGCCCGACACCTGACGCATCACAATAAACCACATATCCGTCTAAACCCTCTGGAAGAGTAAGGACTGGGGCGGTCGTCAATTTCTCCTTCAGTAACTGGAAACTCTCCTCACAAGCATCCGTCCACCGGAACATAGCTGTTTTCTGAGTCAGCCTAGTCAAAGGTGCTGAGATGGAAGCAAACTTCTCCACAAACCTCCGATAATAACCCGCAAGGCCCAAAAAGTTGCGTACCTCCGTTGGTGTAGTGGGTCTAGGCCAAGTCTTGACTGCCTCAATCTTTGCTGTATCAACCCGAATACCATCGGCCCTGATAACATGCCCTAAGAAAGCCACTGAAGCCAACCAAAACTCGCATTTCGAGAAGTTGGCATACAATCGCCGGTCGGAGGACTCGATACCGCGCCAAATGATCTGCATGTTCTGCTCGCTGCTTGCGCGAATAAACCAGATATCATCAATGAATACTATAACGAACATATCCAAGAATGACTTGAACACGGTTCATCAAATCCATGAATCTTCTTTGGGGCGTTGGTCAACCCGAAAGACATCACCACGAACTCATAGTGCCCATACCGGTCTGAATGCGATCTTTGGGATATTCGCCTCTAACTGCTTTGATGATAACCATACCGCAGTCTATCTTGGAAAAACACTCGCCCCGTGAATCGGTCAAACAAATCATCAATCACGGGAGGGATATCATTCTTGATAGTTACCTTATTCAGCTGCCTGTAATCAACACACATACGCATCGTCCCATCCTTCTTCTTTACAAATAACACTGGCGCTCCCCAGGGAGAAACACTTGGCCTGATAAAGCCTTTTTCCAGTAGGTATATGCTTGAATTACCTACTGGCGTAGCCACCTCAAAAGGTTTTATGGACTCGGGCTCTATCCCTATTCTACCAGCAATATGAGGAGATATATAGGACAAGGTAGAACCTGGATCTATCAAAGCATATACATCACAGCAAGAAACCAATAATGTACCTGTGACGACCTCTGGTGACGCCTCACGGTCAGCGGTGGACATAGCATAAATGCGGTTCGAGGACTGGGGCCAGGACCCCACCACGACCTCTGCCGCGGCCTGCTGGCCCGTGAACACCCTTCCCTCCGGGGCGCATAACCGTCGAAGATGAAGATCCAGCAACTGACCCTATCGGCTGAACCATAACACTCCCGCCACCTCTGGTCGGACAATCCCTCTTCAAATGGCCCTGTTGGCCACAAGAGTAACAAGCCCCCGGAGGAACACGACACTCGCCTGGGTGAGACCTACCACATCGAGCACACCGAGATGGGGGTGGTCTCGATCGGTAGCGGTATCTGCTTCCCTGAAACCCCGAAGTCCTGGAGCCCTGACCTGCTCCTAAATGACCCGGCTGATCAGACCTCCCGCCAGAAAACCAAGAAGGAGCACTCTGTGCTGGCTGAAATGTGGACCTAGTCTGCTGCTGAGGTTGTCCGCCTCGAAAACTTCCCTGAGACCTGTCACAGCCTCTTGGGTGGCCTAAGTCTAGGCGATCCTCCTCTCTCGTACTCTATCCCTGCGTACCCTGCATCCTGGCAATATCCATACCTGGCTGAAGAGCCACCCCCAAGCATGCAATAATCCTATGACGGTCTAGCCCCATCACATATCGATGAACCACATGCGCCGTGTCCCACAATGGTGTCGCATACACAGCCAGAGTCAAACTCCAGGCTATACTCTCTGATAGTCCTCCCGTTCTGCCTCAAGGTCAAGAATCTATCTACGCGGGCTCTCCTCATCTCAGGAGGCAAGAAGTGATCCACGAAAGCCTCTGTAAACTCCTCCCAAACAGTTGGAAGAGAATCCTCACCTCTAGACAACTCCCATGACTCAAACCAGTTCAACGCAATATCGCGTAACCGGTAAGAGGCTAGCATGACGGACTCAGCCTCCGAGGCCCTAAGCACTGCATAGTCCATCTGAATCGCCGAACAAACTCCACGAGGATCCTCGCCGGATCTCGAACCATAGAACTTCGGGTGGATGACAACCAGAAATCCGAATCAAGTAAGCCGGCTCTGGGTTGGTGCTGCTCTGTCGCTTGCCGCCGCTACTATCTTTGGTCAATAACCGGATCTGCTCCCCGTAATCTCTATACTCATCACCGTTGGGTGGAGGCTCGTCTGCGGTCTCGGTAGCTACTGCGCCTCGAACTCATTGAGGCGACGTCGTGGAACTCGCCGCCCGAAACATCATCTCTGGTAAAGACTGGGCCTGTGCCCTCGTGACCCTCCGCGTCCTACTAGCAGCTCCCTCAGCTGCCTTGCCCTTCTGGGCCGCGGTTGCCTTGCGTGGAGGCATAACTGGTACATAAAGGAAAATATCAGAGGGAGTTCAACCTATAACACAGCTCTATACGCGGTCTTAGAGTGAAAGAATGGAAACCAATCCTAAATATCCTGCAGCCTCCTGATTATAGATGTGGTGCACAACACACCGATAATCAAGACTCTACTAGACATGGTATGTAGACACTTTCCGAGGACTAACTGCTCTGATACCACTTTTGTCACGACCCGACCGGGGCGCGATGCCTCTCAAGGGCACCGTCAGTATACATCGAGAATAGCGGGAACATACATAACACATAAGCCTGTATAAAGTAAACATCATCGCAAGCCGACAGGTGCCTTCCATAAAAATATACTTAATCAAAAGTATAACAGTACAACTTGTTCTTACAGCCCAAACCACAAACGTGACTACAGACCTCTAGGAATAACAACTGTGGCGGGACAGGTCCCCGCCATACCCCTGAATGTAGAAAATACCTACAACATCAGGGAAAAACCGTACCAACAAAACAAGCCTCCGGAGGAATGGAGCTTCTGACACCAGAACAGTGATCCTAAGAATGAGGATCCACCACCCGCTTACCCCTACCTGCGGCATGAACGCAGCCCCCGAGGAAGGGGGTCGATTACCTGATATGTACTAAGTATGCGGCGGAAAATCACGAAAATACCTCATAAGTCTAAAATAACTGGAGACATGTATAAAAATCAGTTTACAGAACATTGTGCCTTACTAACAATGAGAATATCAAGCATATACTATATTGCATGAAAATAGGAAGCTCATGGTCAAAGCAAGGTCATCCGCCCCGCAGTATCATTAAGCACTCCTACTCCTGGGACTATTTCACCCGCATGGGTCATGTGGACCCGCATGAGGTATTCCTCGCATAGGCTGTACTCACCCGCATGGGACTATTTCACCCGCATGAGCCATACGGACTCGCATGAGGTATTCCTCGCATCGTGGGTAGCAAATCCACGGAATATGCAAATGCCACAACCCGGGGAATGACCCCGTAATAAATAATAATATATAACTAGCACAAACCGGCTATCATACATAATGCAAGCAAGTTAAGAAACCCCTTAACTTCTTATTAATCTTGTTCATACACCTTCTCATTTTAGTTTACTTAAGGCACTAACATGTCTTTATGAAATCCGGGAATTTAACCCAAAGTACTATACTATGTGCTTTTACTCTTTTAAAACCTTAGGCAATTAATGCCTTAAAAATCAATTTGCCTTTCACAACCTCAAATCATTTATCCGTACTCATTTTACTTAGAGTAAATCTTCCTTTATTAACTTTCCATAAAGCTAATATAATCAACTTCCCATAAAGTCATTATATTAACGTTATACCTTAGTCAAATACATTTTCCTAAACCCAAGGGACTTACACTTTTAAAAAGAAACAAGAATCATATACTTGAACACATCAAGTCCCTTAAGTTTGAAAACTCAAGACATACTTTTTTAAAGAAATGAGTTAATCCCCCCCTTACTCACAAAACTTGGCCATCCTTAAAACAAGTAAGGGGTATCAAAACCTTGTACGTCTATCGTACTATATAGGTAAAGCTATTCATGCTCAATAGATAGGAAAGTTCCACATACCTCTTCGGTCAATCCACTTGCTAAGTCCAAAATACCGCACGTAGTACGTCAACTTATAATGACCATAATACGTTTAATAACCTCAAGCTACAACGTAGAATATTCCAAGTTCAAAGTCACTAAATTCTATGGAAAATTGGGCAGCATTTCCTTTGTTTCTACATACTTTGCCACTTTTTTCAAGACCGAATTCAACATCCAAACGCCACTTTTAAGGCCCAACAATCGAATCAATTCAACGGGGATTACACACCTAAACTTGGATGTGTAAAATTCTGTCCCACAATGCATAACTAATAACGTAACAAGTTTAAGGTAGTATTTTGGCTACAACATGCTTACATAACCTTCTTATCCAATTCTTTCATATCCAAACCATATTTCTTACATGCAATTTATCTAAGAGCAATATTTTCAACTACAAGTTCTTTCTTCTTCACATGCAACACCAAAAAATAGCAACAAGAGAAAGAATTGTTACCTTAGAGATTTAGCCAAATTAATCCAATAAATTTGCAAGCCTCCTTTCCGAAAACACCACCACAATAACCCCTACAAGCTTGCAATTAAGTTTCCTTCTTGCCACACTTTTCAGATTTTTCTCAATCCTTGATTTCCTCTTGATTTTCTAGAGAGAAGGAAGAGCTTCTAATTTAGAGAGAGAGAAGAGCTTGAAGAATGACCAAGTCTTCAAGACTTGGTCAATAAATAGTACATGCAAAAATCAGATGGGGGGGACACTTGTCACCCTCCCATGACTTTTTTTAAAACAAAACAGTTCAGATTTTTTCCACTCACCCTCGCAGAACCCGCCTCGGCGCCGCGGCGCTGCAACTTCTGCCAACTCTCGGATCTTCCGGCGCCGCGGCCCTGCTTCCCGGTGCCGCGGCCCTGTGGCTCCTGTCCGAATTATTTTTCTGTCCGACTGCGCACTGAACTAGTAACTTCCATAACTTTCTACTCTGATGTCCTATCGACGAACGGTTGGTTGCGTTAGGAACTAGACTCAACGAACTACGTACTAGGCCTTTGAAACACCTAGGAACTCATAATGCAACTGGACATAAATCGCCTCAAAGTTGACTATAAACCCGTCTGAAACAATCCGTCAACCTATCCTTCTAGAATTTTCGTCTAACCCCTTTCGTACGTTCTCATACGTATGGCCAGAACTACGGGGTATAACACGATCCTAGCATATTGACATTTGCAAACCCAACCTTGGTCTCACCTAAGAACTTTGATCACGTACAAATTGCTGCACAAACCCATTCTGCTGCGCCCTAGCACCATCCGACAATTATCTATAATTACTAATTGTCCTAGCCCTCTTCGTTAATCCCTTAGCCTCGTCGGAACCATTTCCTGAAAATATAAATGTCTCTCACTCTTTGAACTCCTTAGGATCCAAATTCATCGACCCCTCAAGGGTTCTATCACAATTAGGGACTCTCGGGGGACGCCAACCCTGTGAGGCAACAAACTACATCAATACCTGTACTGCTTTCCTCACATCTCGATTAGACAAATTCGGTGGTGGAACGTATAGAGATAATAATGCTGGAGCTTCCCTAGAATTCTCTAATATTGGAACCGGAACTATCTAAGAAAGTGTCTCACTCGGGTCCTCAGACGGATATTTCTCAATAAAGGGCGTATATCGCATACCATTTACTAATCCTTTCTTAACATCAGCTTATACGCCAGACTTGTTTCCCTACAATTCAGCTCTATCACGTGATCAAGAACATGAAAGAAAGGTAACCTTCCTAAATATTCCACAACCTCCTGTTTATAAGTGTGGCGTGCAACACACCTATAAACAATACTCTACTAGACAAGAAGGTTTGTCACACCCAGCTTTGTGGGGTGTGTCGGCACTCATCACCTGGACGGCCCGAGCATACCACATGTATATCATCACCTAACTGTAAACAATCTGGGCCAACAAGGCCTCAAGATAACATTCAGAAATGGGAAAAACTAATTATAAGACCTGATAAAATGACAACAGAACCAACATATGGATATACAATAAGGCTGATAAGGCCATAATTGACATCAGAAGGCTAATAAGTTAAACAAACTGACTGACAAGAGGCAGGCAAATCCATACAAAATGACAAATACATAAATTACTAGTTTACAATCCTCTAAGAGTAGTGCAACATAACATCAAGTGAGGACATTGTCATGTCATACCCATAGTTGCATAACATAAACATACTGATCCAAAATGCAACTCTGGAACAAGTGGAGTGCGACACACCTGGTATCATACTGGGAGTACCATTAACTTGTCTACTGGGACCTACGGGCATGAAGCACATCATCCCAAGAAAAATAGGCATCAGTACTAATAAATGTATCGAGTATGTAAGACAGGTAAATATGTATATGAATAAAATACAAGAGAAGGGTGACATAATCAACCTGTAACTCATTACAAGGCCATTGTGGGCATACATTATCACAACCATGGATATATATACATGTTTGTAAAAATTAGCCACTAAATGGAGCCATATAATATAGTATCAAACCTCATTGTGGGGAAAATTATATCATATCATAGCGTACCCGACCTCGAAAGGACTCAGTCATACCCAACCTTTATAGGACTCGGTAATGTCAATATCAAATGTAGTAGTGCACACGTGTAAGTGCCATACCCATCTGACTATAGCGGAGCTCAGTAAGAAAATAAATACATATATATAAGTGTAATGCAAGACAGACCTCAGGGGACGCTATAAACATAGTCGGAGTGACCTATGGTTGTTATCCTCAGACTATTATTATTGTCGCTACGTTCCTCAACATACCTTTCATTATGAGTCAATAAGACAAGATATACGTGAATCAATAAACTTCTTCAATAGAATGAAGGACATAGATATTTCTAGCTTTCAAGAGTAGAGTCACTTTGGACAGACATACATTTACGTTTATTTACATACGGGTCATACCAAAAGAAGGAAAGGATAGCCTTGACATACATGTATGATCTCTTACTTATTCCTCAACCAAGCTCAACACAACTTCTTGCGTCTACAACAAGTGAAGCGGTATCTTCGTCACATATAATTTCATAATCATCATATTTTGCTAGTCATAAAACTTACGAAAAATCGGGCAGTATCTCTTCTATTTTTACTACATACCAAAGACCACTAAGAGTCATCAATAACCCATCAACAACAACAATAACCAACAATAGAAACAGTAACAAGTGTACAAACATCACCAATAAAACTACTATTTATCACGACGAGCGACAAGCTTGGATTGGATCCCTTTATGAACCTTTAATCCCTTTATGATTTATACTTCAAATTAACAATATGTCCAACATGTAAATATTATATTCATAGATTTCCAACCTCCTACTTATCTTCAAATCCACATAAAATAGTCCATGATCAACGATGTCCTGAGTATGTATGCGAATTGATAAAATAAATATATGTCCTTATACAAAGCATACATTCTTGGTATCACTGACTTAGTTCTTATATTCTAACTATTGGTTTTGCAGGCACTCACACTGACTATGTCGATAATAGTATCATCACAAGGAGTAACTCAAATGCAGTTCACATATGCATAACTCATTTGTCCAAAGCATTCAAGTTGCCAGATCTCAGAAAACTTCACTACTTCCAGGGAATCGAAGTTAGATATATCAACAATGATATTATTCTTTATCAACAAAAATACCTTCAAGATATTCTCACCACTACTCGCATGGAACTTTCCACATATGTCTAGTCTCCTATGGCTAGCACATGCAACCTGCAACTTCACGAAGGCAAACCGCTGGTTGATTCCCTAATTTATAGGAAAATGGTAGGGCATTACAATATGCTTGTTTAACCTATCCTGACTTGGATTTTGCTGTAAATAAATTATGCCAATTTTTATCTGCACTAATGACCACTCACGGGAAAACTTGCAAATGTGTTCTTTGATATGTCAAAGCCACTTTGCATCAAGAATTTTTTATGTCTAACTCAACCAGCTCCAAGCTTCAAGTCTTTTATGATGTTGATTGGGCAGAGCAAAAGGAGGAATCCGCCCGAGGAGGGGCTCGCGTCTGATTAGCTAGTTGGTGAGACAATAGCTAATATAGATGATAGTAGATCAACATGACATTTTGCTATGTATATGGGACACAATTTAATTTCTTGGTCAGCTAATAAATGACCAACAGTTGCTTGATCATCAACCGAGGCTGAGTATCGATCTATCGCCAATACCACATCAGAAATAATTTGCTTCCATCTCTTCTTCATGAGCTCAAACATCCAATACATAACCCCACAATCATCTGGTGTGATAATATTGGAGCTTCATATCTAGCAGTTAATCCATTTTTCAAGGCTCACACTAAGCATGTCAAAGTTGATTTTCATTTTGTCACAAAACAAGTCAAGGCTGGTCATATATAAATACAATTTATATCCTCTATCGACCAATTGTCAGATAGTTTTACTAAGCCTTTGTCCACCAACCGATTTCAACTAATCAAACACAAGCTATGAATCTGGAACAAGTCTTAGCTTGAGGGGGGATGTTAGAATTAAAATTCAATCCCTATAAGTTAGGATAACAATCTCTATTAGTTAGGATAACTCAATTATGTTAGCTATATTTTAGGATATAAGGATAAGTTTTGTTAGCTAAATTATCTCCCTATTCTTCCTTCTATAGATTATTGTAGATAGTTGTATATATATTCAACAATGTACTCAATAGAAAACACATCTTTGAATTCTCTCAAAATCTGATCATACAACATATGCACTCCCTTCATCCCAAAAATATTGTCGCACTTTCCTTATTACTTTATCCCAAAAAGATTGGAACATTTCTAGATTTAGAAAATAATTTAACTTTGTGAGATGATTTACAATCACATAAATATCTAAGGTTTGTTTTGAATCACAAATCTCAAAAGTCTTTATTTAGCTTGTATCGATACTTTGACAAGTTAGGAGTTATGTTATGTCCGTCGTGACTTACTTACAACAGATGCGTAGTCAGTCTACAGTAAACATTTAAAACAATCCACGTCAGGAAAACATATATAAACAACTTTTAGAAAGCAGTTACAATATCTGTCAGAACATACCAAAATATCCAATCGTAAAATATTACAAACCAAAAAATATATTCTAAATGTCAGTATACCCACATTCAAATAAACAGAGATTATCAGCATTCATCAAATCATCACTCCATTCCATCCATGGTCATCTTTGACTAGATTGATCGAATCACAGTTGCTTCCAGCCACTTTCTGTGATCGATCAATCTGTGCAGCACCATCTTCGTCTCCATAGCATCATCAGTAGTCATCATCATCATCATCTCAACTCCTCTCCCTCTGCATCATATCTTGGCCCCTGCACCATCAGTAGCTCTCCTTGTTTGTCTGCTTCCAGCAGCAATTGTATCAGCATCATCTCCCCCTTTTTGTGAAGAAAGTAAGCCCTCAAAGTAGTTTTTGGCTCGTACTAGGTCTTTAATTTGTCTGTAAAGTTCAGCAATGTGCCTTCGAAGCCAGTTTTGGGACATTGGGACCTTTGCTTGATCAATGTTGCCAGGAATTTTGGCAACATCCTTCGATATGTCAGTGTCCCATTCATCTTTCTTCCACGGCAGGTCAATAAACCTGTCCCTGTTGTTCACAACTGCTTGCTGTACTGAGTAAACCTCTAAGGCTGGACTCAGCTTTTCTCCTTTTGGAGTCATAAAACCTTGGTTGAGCAAGATTTGGAAAATCAAGGATGGGTATCGAATGGCAGAGTTGCTTTGTCTTTCTGCCAAGTTGGCAACATGGTTGAAAATGAGGGTTCCTAAGTCAACTCTCTGATTCCTTCCAATATTATAAAGTAGAGATGCTTGATCAATAGTCACTACTGTCTCATTGAGGGATGATAGCCAGTATATAGAAAGTTTGTGCAAAGTGGCAAACAAGGCAGTGAGTTTTAACATAGGACTGCGATGAGCCCAAACAGTGATCAGATTCCCCGTAAGGTATTTGATCATCGTATTGAGTTCCTCCACAGCGAGGTTCGGTTGAGGCTCTCTTTCACTAACAGGTATTCCTATAGTGGAGTTGATAATATCAGGTGTAAAGTTGTATACCTTGTTGTATAGATACACTTTCCCGAATTTCTTCGAGTTTGTGTCCCTAACATCAAGCGTCAGATTTGCGTAAAATACCCTAATCACCTTCTCACAATAGGAATTCGTACCAAATACAAAGCTTAAGATCTTTGGACTACTCAAGAATTCAACTAAATTATTGGTGGAAAATGAAGTATGGTCAATCACCTTTTCCCCTCTAACTCCTCTATTTTTAAACCAACTCCAATTACAAGAGCATGATTTCATTTGCAACATATGAGAGTAGGGCATTACCTCAGAATCTATTTCAAATTCTGTGTTTTTTTGTTCGGATGAGGTGGCTGCATGTGCTGCCTTGGATGTTGAGGCAACATAGTCAGGGTCATTCTTCTCGTCTGTTGTCTTTGATGTTGAGGCAACATTTTCAGCAAAATTTCAGTAAGTTCTACGGACCCCTTTAGGAATGAAGTTCCTTAAAGGTATGTCATCTGACATCTCTTCATATTCTTCTTCCTTTGCAGTTTCAGCTTGTGGAGTGGAAGTTGATGGAGTTCTGGAGGAAATGGGCACACTAAAATCGGTGTCAGTGCCGCTGCTAGTGGTAGTATCAACAGGGAAATACGACTCTTCTCTGGATCTTTTGGCAGATTGGTTGTCACCGAATTAATTTTGACTGTCTTGGAGGCAAGGTTTGAGAAATCAGATGTTGCATCAACATCGATTGGGTTATCACTTTCACCTGGATAGCAAACCTGTAATGGCTCATCTGAACCAAGTAGAATCATGGCCTGTGTGCAGTCCTCCTCGACTGGTTTCAAGTCATTGATGGAAGTATAATGCTTGTAAACATGGTTGTTGTTTGCTGGACTAGTCGACATTGTGGAATAATCTTTGGTGTTTGTGGATTTTGGGGATATGGACATGGAGAGGGTTTTGAAGAGTTGGGCGAGTTAGAGAAGCTTTCGATTTGGAAAAACGACGGTGATGTTTGGGCTGCCATGACTTGATGGATTGATAGTCGGCTCATGTGACAATTCCAAGACACAAATGGAGGTTTTCATTATGGCAAATAATTACACTCAAACTCTTTTTCCTTTAATTTAGGTAGTATAAAAGAATAAGAACTCTTTACATACCTAAAACAAAGGGTTTTACATAGCACAAAACATCATTTAAAATTTAAAAAAAATGGTCCTCCAGATATTTTGGATTTTTGTTATTGACAGAGACGTGTTAAAATATCAAAACCAAGAATAAAATAAGAAAAGCAAAATTGATCAATGTACTGGAACACGATGTTGTAAATGATGTTGGTAACATTTCAAAGTTCAACAAGCATTATGAGACTCCAAGGAATTTTCTAATTTGGCAGTTGATTATTCCGTATATGTTTCCTATGAGACTGATCGCTGGACTAATTGTTATACCCCGTATTTCCAGAGTATGTACGTGGGGGACGTACGTAGAAATTTTCGAACTTCATTAGGCTTGGCCGAATTCTTTTTGTGCACAACACCCGGTTAGAGTCGTTTTTTTAAAGCGTTTCCACGACTTTCGTAGGGAATTTCGGCTATGTCATTTATATTTTTGCGGATTTTTAGAGAGACGAAACATTTTGGACCAACGGGAGGGTGACATGTGTCACCCTCACATTGGAAGGCTTGGACGGCATCATGGACGAAATGGTGGCATTGTAGTTGGTAGGATATTTTGTGCAAGTTGGTGTGGTAGATGGATAAGGTGCACATGGCTTAATCCTAGCCCTACACTTGCCTAACACTTGGATGAATCTTGGCCATTGGTTGGCCTTTGTGACCTATAAATACCCTCTAAGTTGATGAACTTCTTCATCCAAAATTTCTCTAAGTGTTAAAAATCCCTCCTCTCTCCTCAACCTTGTTCTCGTCCCAACACCACCCCTCCCCTCTTGAAGGCCCTGGCGAGTAACCCCTTGCCTAGTGGTTCTAGCCGAGAACCCCTCCCCAGCCTAGTTGTGCTAGTCGAAATACTACCCCCCTTGGTAGAAATGTATTCTACAAGTATTGTTATTATGCCCAAAATACTTTAGCCAAATACCTTGTAGTACTTTCCAAAGTACCCTTTATCCGAAAAAACCCGGAAAATACGATTATACTTCCTTTTGCCACAAAACGAATCCCTAAGGAAATCTTCACCCGTTGTTGAAGTTGTAAGTAGAAGTTGGTTAGAACTTCAGGGTTGTTGGGCGCTCGGAGTAGGAGCTAAGCGTTGCTCGGGATCGACTTTATACTTGGATAATTTTGGGCTTATCGAGGTAAACACTCATCGTCCTTCTATTGTAATTGGAAATTACATGTTAGAATATATAGTTGAAGTATACTATATATAGAAATGAACTTAGTATTGTGGCAATGTCTTTTGACTTAAGCTGAAGAATAAAGCGAATCTGTAATTACATGGGATGTATTGCGGAGACTTGTGTAGTATTCGAGTAGAATTGTACACGTCAGGTTAGGCGTATAAACCCCGGTTGGCTTGGTAGCGGCCTCGATAGAGGAGGAGATTCTGTATGTGGCGGGGAGTCTTTGCAATTTTACGTAGAAAGATGGGAACTTGTGTTTAAGATTTAATAGGCGTTTGTGGCCTTTATAGGTGAAAGTACTAAGAGTAGCGTATTCTACTCGAGGAGTGGAAAGGGCTAGCAAGGTTGTAGTACTTGGAGCTTTTGCTTATTGTCGATAATCGTCGCGAGGTATGTGAACCTCTTCCTATCTCTTCTAGCATGATATGTGTGAACTATGTAGTACGGTGAGCGTACGTGTTAGCGTGTTTGATTGTTTTTAAAACATAAAGTGTTATAACGGCTTTATGGGAAGTTGGTTATAACGACTTTATGTAGGTAAAAAATACTTTGTGGTTTTAAAAGGTAATCGATGTGAATTATAAGCGGCTTGTTATAATAAAGAACTTCTTTGTATTTCAAAAGATTTATAAATCGTTTTGAAGGAGAGTAACACTTGGTTTTAAAGGTTTTAAAAAGAGTTATACTAGCTTTATGGGAGTTAGGTATAATGTCTTAAGAGAGGTAAAGGAAATGGTTTCTTGATGTTAGAAGTTAAGAGACTTGATCTTATAAGATAAGAGACTTAACTTATTTGTTTTAATGTGAATGTTTGTGTGAAACCTCATTCGTGAGTAATGAGTACTTGGTTTTTTTAAAGGGATAATGTTTCTTGATTTGAATCAGAATGTGTATCGACAGGACCAACTGCAGCGTTAATAAAGGAAAATGTCTTGACTAATGAATTGTATTATTAAAACCGGTAGAAACCTCCATCTGCATAGAAACTAAGATAAGACAAAATGATATTACATTTTCTAGATCATGGTTCTTTGTAATAAGAATGTTGTAAACAAGAATAACCTACTCTCACGTGAGACATATATTACTCAATTGTTCTAAAAGGAATCAGTGATTAAGTTTGGGAACTATGAAACCATTTGAAAATGAGAAGCTTGAGTAATTGAAACTAGGCAACCGGAACTTAGGAAAAGAATGTTGTTACTTGATTTTGAAAAGGAATGTGGGTTGGTCATTCTAATACTACGTATCGGGTGACTTTGATAAAAGTAATGGATCTCTTTTAAAGAATTTAACGTCGTAGTACTTTAGGAGCTAAAACCGGACTTTGGCATAAAATGAAAGTACTTTGAGTTGTGTGAAACTTGCCTATGCTTGTTGTTGTGAAACTTGCCTATGCTTGTTGTTGTGAAACTTACCTATGCTTGTTGTTGTGAAACTTGCCTATGCTTGTTGTTGTGAAACTTGCCTATGCTTGTGATGATAGCCTTTGTTGTGCAAGTGTGGTATTTACGTATTCTGGCGTCTCGATAGAGGCGGTTGACTTGTTGAGAACTTACTTGGGCGTCTTTGGCGGTGATGGAGAATTCCACGGGTATGTTTCCATTTTGATTCTTGTCTTGTTGTTGATGTCACATGGACATGTCTACCGATCTGATATTCGAGCATGCGTGGGTTGATTACCGATATATGGTTATTCGCAATATGGGCGTGTCTGCCGTCTGATTCCAGGGGCATGTGGCGTGCGGCGGGGTTGACCACCCGATATATTGTTATTGAGGTTACATGGGCATGTCTACACCGTCGCGATGTCCGGGGCATGTGGCGTGCGGCCTTGTTATTATTGTTGCATCATGGACATGTCTACACCGTCACGATTGGTCCCGGCACGCGGCCATGATGCGAACATGATGGATGTTGTGGGCGTGAGACCCATAGTTATATTTAGTGGTGACTTTGAGGCGTGAGTCCACGACTTGGCTACTTTTATGTTGCGTCGTATTTTGGTTATCATACATGTCTCCTGCTTTTAGGCTATTATGATTTCATTCTGATGTTGTGATTTCCACATACTTGGTACTGTTGATCGACCTCCTTGGGGCTGCGTTCAATCTGCGAGTAGAAGTACATCGTCGATCGTGGATCCGCTCTTAGGATCTCATTTAGCGTGTTGGAAAGCTCGTTCCTTGGAGGCTTATCTTTGGTATGTTTCCACTGAGTTGTAGGTTCTTGTACATTCGGGGTATGGCGAGCCACTGTCCGTCATAGTTGTTGTAAATCTTAAGTGCATGCTTGTTGTGGCGGGGTTTGTAAAAGGATAAGCATTGGGTTTTTATGTATATCTGAAGGCAAGCTATTTTGGTTGCTTTGTTTATTTATTATATCTCTTGTTTCATGACTCGTGTTTTATTTTCCTTTGGTTTTCTCGATGTTGTATCACTAGGGTGCCGGGTAAGGCACGATGCGGGCCGAGTTGGGCGTTACAAAGTGGTATCGAGCGATTAGTCCTCGGAAAGTGTGTGCAGGCGTAATCAGTAGAGTCTTGATTATCGGTGTGTTATGCACCACATCTATAATCGAGGAGGCTATAGGACATGTAGGATTAGTTTCTATTCTTCTCATTACGAGATCGTGCCTTAGATTTGAGTTGTAAGTTGGACCCTCGATGTGTTTCATTTTACGATTATGCCTCGCGCATGGCGACCGGTGCCAGAAGGGCAAGGCGAGAGGCTGCTAGTGGGATCTGAGAGAATGCGAGCGCGAGCGGTCAAGATCTGAGGCGATGCTTGACGGCGAGTTTAGCGACGCCCGGCACCAGCGAGTTTGGCGTAGCGATGGGCTGCCGAGACTACGATACACGAGCCTCGGTCCGCGATGCGGAAGCGAGGGAGATGGGTCACGAGAGATGGCGATTATTGGCGAGTTGTGGCGGATATGAGATAAGTGGGCCGGCGGTTCGATGCACGATGGTTCACCACAGATCGGATAGTTTGAGGCTACGGGACTTTACGAGTTGTAGCGCTTGAGTTTTATGGGTCGAGGCACGAGGATGATCGCGAGGAGTTCATCCGTCGATTCTGAAGAATCATGCGGGTGATCAAGGCTTGAGACCGAGTGCGTGACGCCGGTTCGCATCGGTGCGTGATACCGCGATCGATTGGTTTGATCGTGGGAGCTTTCGGGAGAGCATGCACTCCAGCGTATGGGATGAGTTTTGGGGCTTTTCTCGCGCACTTCTTGCCTCGCAGATGAGGAGGGCGCGGGCGACAAATTTTTATTCTTGAGGCAGAGAGCGCCTTGTCGGGAAGTACAATGTCGAGTTCGATTCTTTGGCTCGATATGTCCTGCGCTTGTTGCGAGATATGGAGGATAAGGTGCGTCGCTATGTCACGGGCTAGATGATTATATGGCGAGTCTTGTGCGGGCGTTTCTCTTGGTAGGGCATGGACATTGCCGCATTCGTGCTCATGCACTTGGGTGCGAGGCGCGAAGATCGGCAGGTGGACCGCTTTGGCGAGAAGAAGGCCAAGACGGCCGGATATTTTGGCAACTTTAGGCGGACCGCCTCGTGAACTAGTTATGTATCTCGCCATTGCGAGTGGTCCTCCGCGACGCCGGGACCCTTGGTATATTCGGGAGCGGTCGGGCTCCTGGAGTTTGAATGTTGAGAGTAGGGGTGTTGGCGGATCACGGTCACCCTACCGGTGTGGTCGATGTGGTAGACGCATTTCGGGAAGTGTCGTAGTACGAGGAGCTTGTTATTCTTGCGGCCAGCGGGGCCATATGACGGCTTGTCCGACGAGTAGCGGTAGGATAGCACAGACTACTAGAAGCGATTGCGGGTTCTTCACCTTCCATAGCTAGGCGGGATGTTCATACACGGGCCACGGTAGAGTCGCGGTGGAAGTTCGATTTTAGCGGTCCTTGAACCGCCTAGTTTAGTATATCCTTAACCACAGTAGATACTTGTATGTATTGATGTTAATGATGTGTTAAGTATTATGTTCGGATAGCTTTGTGCTATAGTGTGATTTAAAAATCTGGTTAGTGTGAGATGGAAGTGGTAGCTTAGCGATTGTTCGTGTCGAGGAAGCGAGAGTTGGCGCGACGATGGGTCGGGTTGGGGCCATGTTGCGGGCCCGCGTCTGTTCGAGGAAGGTCGACTGCAGGTGGTCGCCGGTGGCGAGTCACGAGGGTGCTAGGCCAAGTTTAGATGACCATCGTATGAGTTCGTGGATATGCTCGACGAGAATCAGTTCGTGAAGGCGAGAATGGCCTTAGAGGAAATCGAGGGTAGTAAGATGACCAAGTTTGGAGGTAGTCACTCCAGGGTAGGAAAGCGAAGCGTTGGCGGAAGTGTGAGTACGGATACTAGAAGAGCTCGAGTGTTCGAGAAAGTGCAGCGAGATAGGGGAGAAGTGAGCGTGTGTGATCGTTTCTTTTGTGAAATGTAGGTGCGAAGGGTATATTTTAGACCTTGGTGGGGACTTTTGTGCTAAGCGAGGTGGTTCCTCGTTGGCGTGGATTTGGGTTTCTTGCGCATGTTATTTTGTGGCGGTGTGGCATGTTTGATTCTCGTAAGTATAGTAGTGAAGACTATCTTGGCGCGCGTTGTTTTGAGACTTAGAAGGAACATTCGGACGAATGTTTCTAAGGAGAGGAGAATGTTATACCGTATTTCGGCAGTATGCGTGGGGGCGACGTAGAAATTTTCGAACTTCATTAGGCTTGGCGAATTCTTTTTGTGCACAACACGGTTAGAGTCGTTTTAAATGAAAGCGTTTCCACGACTTTCGTAGGGAATTTCCGGCTATGTCATTTATATTTTTTGCGGATTTTTTCGAGAGACGAAACATTTTGGACCAACGGGAGGGTGACATGTGTCACCCTCACATTGGAAGGCTTGGACGGCATCATGGACGAAATGGTGGCATTGTAGTTGGTAGGATATTTTGTGCAAGTTGGTGTGGTAGATGGATAAGGTGCACATGGCTTAATCCTAGCCCTACACTTGCCTAACACTTGGATGAATCTTGGCCATTGGTTGGCCTTTGCTTGACCTATAAATACCCCTCTAAGTTGATGAACTTCTTCATCCAAAATTTCTCTAAGTGTTAAAAATCCCTCCCTCTCCCTCAACCTTGTTCTCGTCCCAACACCACCCCTCTCCCCCCTCTTGAAGGCCCTCGGCCGAGTAAACCCCTTGCTAGTGGTTCTGGCGAGAACCCACTCACTAGCCTAGTTGTGCTAGTCGAAATACTACCCCCTTGGTAGAAATGTATTCTACAAGTATTGTTATAATGCCCAAAATACTTTAGCCAAATACCTTGTAGTACTTTCCAAAGTACCCTTTATACGAAAAACCCGGAAAATACGATTATACTTCCTTTTGCCACAAAAACGAGACCCTAAGGAAATCTTCACCCGTTGTTGAAGTTGTAAGTAGAAGTTAGTTAGAACTTAAGGGTTGTTGGGCGCTCGGAGTAGGAGCTAAGCGTTGCTCAGGATCGACTTTATACTTGGATAATTTTGGGCTTATCGAGGTAAACACTACTGTCCTTCTATTGTATTTGGAAATTACATGTGAGAATATATAGTTGAAGTATACTATATATAGGCTGAACTTAGTATTGTGGCAATGTCTTTTGACTTAAGCTGAAGAATAAAGCCCAGGCAACTGTAATTACATGGGGTGTATTGCGTAGACTTGTGTAGTATTCTTGAGTAGAATTGTACCGCGTCAGGTTAGGCGTATAAACCCCACACTGGTTGGCTTGGTGGCGGCCTCGATAGAGGAGGAGATTTCTGTTGTGGCGGGGAGAGTCTTCGAATTTTACGTAGAAAGATGGGAACTTGTGTTTAAGATTTAATAGACGTTTGTGGCCTTTATAGGTGAAAGTACTAAGAGTAGCGTATTCTACTCGAGGAGTGGAAAGGGCTAGCAAGGTTGTAGTACTTGGAGCTTTTGCTTATTGTCGATAATCGTCGCGAGGTATGTGAACCTCTTCCTATCTCTTCTAGCATGATATGTGTGAACTATGTAGTACGGTAGACGTACATGTGTTAACTGTGTTTGATTGTTTTTAAAACATAAAGTGTTATAACGGCTTTATGGGAAGTTGGTTATAACAGCTTTATGTAGGTAAGAAAATACTTTGTGGTTTTAAAAGGTAACTGATGTGAATTATAACTGGCTTGTTATAATAAAGAACTTGCTGTATTTCAAAAGATTTATAAATCGTTTTGAAGGAGAGTAATACTTGGTTTTAAAGTTTTTAAAAAGAGTTATACTAACTTTATGGTGATTTTGGTATAATGTCTTAAGAGAGGTAAAGAAAATGGTTTACTGATGTTAGAAGTTAAGAGACTTGATCTTATAAGATAAGAGACTTAACTTATTTGTTTTAATGTGAATGTTTGTGTGAAACCTCATTCGTGAGTAATGAGTACTTGGTTTTTTTAAAGGGATAATGTTTCTTGATTTGAAATCGAATGTGTATCGACAGGACCAACTGCGGCGTTAATAAAGGAAAATGTCTTGACTAATGAATTATATTATTAAAACCGGTAGAAACCTCCATCTGCATAGAAACTAAGATAAGACAAAATGATATTACATTTTCTAGATCATGTTTCTTTGTAATAAGAATGTTGTAAACAAGAATAACCTACTCTCACGTGAGACATATATTACTCAATTGTTCTAAAAAGGAATCAAGTGATTAAGTTTGGGAACTATGAAACCATTTGAAAATGAGAAGCTTGAGTAATTGAAACTAGGCAAACTGGAACTTAGGAAAAGAATGTTGTTACTTGATTTTGAAAAGGAATGTGGGTTGGTCATTCTAATACTACGGGTATCGGGTGACTTTGATAAAAGTAATGGATCTCTTTTAAAGAATTTAACGTACGTAGTACTTTAGGGCTAAAACCCGGACTTTGGCATAAAATGAAAGTACTTTGAGTTGTGTGAAACTTGCCTATGCTTGTTGTTGTGAAACTTGCCTATGCTTGTTGTTGTGAAACTTGCCTATGCTTGTTGTTGTGAAACTTGCCTATGTTTGTTGTTGTGAAACTTGCCTATGCTTGTGATGATAGCCTTTGTTGTGCAAGTGTGGTATTTCTGTGTTACCGCGTCTCTCGATAGAGGGCCGGTTGACTTGTTGAGAACTTACTTGGGCGTCTTTGGCGGTGATGGAGAATTCCACGGGTATGTTTCCATTTTGATTCTTGTCTTGTTGTTGATGTCACATGGGCGTATCTGCCGTCACGATTAGGGGCATCGCGGCCGTGCGGCGGGTTGATTACCGATATATGGTTATTGCGCAACATGGGCGTGTCTACACGTCACGATATCCGGGGCATGTGGCGTGCGGCGGGGTTGACCACCGATATATTGTTATTGAGGTTACATGGGCATGTATCTGCCGTCACGATTCCGGGGGCATGTGGCCATGCGGCCTTGTTATGTGTTGCATCATGGACATGTCTACACCGTCACGATTAGGGGCATGCGGCCATGATCACGAACATGATGGATGTTGTGGGCGTGAGACCCGTAGTTATATTTGAGTGGTGACTTTGAGGCGTGAGTCACGACTTGCTTTTATGTTGCGTCTTGTATTTTGGTTATCATACATGTCTCACCTTTTTAGGCTATTATGATTTCATTCTGATGTTGTGATTCACATACTTGGTACTGTTATCGACCTCCTTGAGGCTGCGTTAAATCTGCGAGTAGAGTACATCGTCGATCGTGGATCCGCTCTTAGGATCTCATTTCGGCGTGTTGGAAAGCTCCGTTCCTTGGAGGCTTATCTTTGGTATGTTTCCACTGAGTTGTAGGTTCTTGTACATTCGAGGGGTATGGCGGCCACTGTCCGTCATAGTTGTTGTAAATCTTAGAGTGCATGCCTTTGTTGTGGCGGGGTTTGTAAAAGGATAGCTGTTGGGTTTTTATGTATATCTTGAAGGCAATTTGTTTTGGTTGGCCTGTTTATTTATTATATCTCTTGTTTCATGACTCGTGTTTTATTTTCCGCTGGTTTTCTCTGATGTTGTATCACTAGGGTGCCCGGGGTAAGGCACCAGTAACGGGCTCGGGTTCGGGGCGTTACACTAATGTGACATTTTACTATTGTCCTTAATCAACTTAGTTGAACACATACAGATAAAGAAAAATATTAAGGAATTTTTAACCTACTTGAAGCACATGGTACTCCTATAGAATATGAACGATACCAATCTCAGAGCTTTGCTCTTTTTTTATACATCCAAATCTTTAGTAGAGGCTTCACCTTGTTATGATACTCCCTTTTTATGATATACATAATATCATCGTAGAGAACGGTATCACGTTCAAACCTTGTCCTTGTGAAGTCATGTTTGATTCTTTTGAAAAACAGTGCAACATTACTACAACGCATATCCTGTATATTGACTCAATCAGTAAATGTTATCCAGAATGATAGGACAACAGCTACCTAGCCTGTCTTATTTTCAAAGAAAACAGAGACCAAGAGATTTTTTCAGGCTCAAAATCTCTCATGATCTAGGGGTTTGGTAAATATGTCAGCTAGTTGAGAAAGAGTATCAATATGTTTAATTTGAACTAGCTGTTTTTTCACTAAGTCTCTTAAAAAATGATGTCTTAAGTCTATGTGTTTTATACGTGAATGCTGAACAAGATTTTTGGAAACATTAATAGCACTCAGATTATCACAGTACAAAATCATAGAGTTGTTAGAAATGTCATAGTCATCAAGCATATGTCGTAACCAAATCAGTTGAGTACAACAACTTCCGGCTGCCACATATTCGGATTCAGCAGTCGAGAGTGACACACAATATTGTCTACGACTGTACCATAAGACTAGATTATTGCCAAGATAGAAACACCCAACACTAGTGCTTTTCCTATCGTCTAAATCACCGTCCCAATTCGAGTCACTATATCCTATTAGATTAGGATTAATGTCTTTGGACTACCAAATTCCCAAGTCACTTGTACCGGCAATATATCGAATGATACGTTTCACGACATTAAGATCAGATACCTTGGGACTGGCTTGGAACCTGACGCAAATACACACACTAAACATGATATCAGGGTGACTGGAAGTAAGGTATAAAAGGCTACCTATCATAGATCGATACAATGTTGGGTCAACATCTTGTCCAACATTGTCTTTACATACCTGTTGCGTAGAGCCCATTGGCGTCTTCATGTGTTTAGCATTTTCCAGACCACATTTCCTAACAAGATTCTTGGCGTACTTGCTTTGAGATACAAAGATCCCTTCTTCATTCTGTTTAATCTGCAAGCCTAAGAAAATTGTTAGTTCTCCAATCATGTTCATCTCAAATGTTGTTGATATTGCTTCGACAAACGGTTTCAAGAATGATTCTGTAGTCGAGCCAAAAATAATATCATCAACATAGATTTGAGCTATTATTACATCTACACCGTGTCTTTTAATGAATAAAGTTATGTCAGCTTCTCCACAGGTAAAACCAAACTCAACAAGGAAGTTAGTTAAACGACCATACCATGCACGTGGTGCCTATTTTAAACCATACAAAGCTTTCTTGAGCTTGTACACATGATGTGGATGGTGAGGATCCTCAAATTCCTTTGGTTGTTCAACATATACTTCTTTGTCCAAGTATCCATTGAGGAAGACACTTTTAACGTCCATTTGGCGCAAGGTAATTTTCAAGTAGCAAGCAATAGAAAGAAGCAATCTTATTGACTCAAGTCTAGCCATAAGAGCGAAGGTCTCGTCATAGTCGATACCTTATACTTGTGTATATCCGTGAGCAACAAGTCGAGCTTTGTTCCTAACAATCTTTCCTAACTCATCTGATTTGTTTTTTAATATCCACTTGGTCCCAATAAAATTTGTGTTGTTGGGTAATGGTACCAAATCTCAAACCTTATTTCGGGTAAATTGTTCAAGCTCTTCTTGCATGGCTTGAATAAAAAAAATATCTTTCAATTCTTCCCCAATATTTTTAGGTTCCAAAGTAGATGTAAGATAAGAAAGACTAACATGTTGGTATATGGTGTACATACACACATACCTTACCATTTCTCAGTAGTTCACTGGCTCTGTCTCTCTTGTACGCCTCTGTTCAAAAACTCTCTCTATCACCTGGTCGGGTGGATGGTTCCTTCTAATCCTCGATGTAGGGTCTCTTCTTACTTGATCATTCAGTTCAATAGAAGACTCCTCCTCGACTTCGTCCTCTGTGTTCTCTTTTTGAGGTTCAGATGTGTCTTCTGATGTTGGGACAACATCTGAGACAACATCTGTTGCTTCAGTGGATTGCTCATCTTCAACTTCAACCTCAATGTTGTTTTCTGAAGATCTACCAGATATATCCAGCAGGTCATCAAAATTAACATTAACAGACTCTTGTATGGTCTTTGTTCGAAGATTATATATTCGGTAGGCATGGCTATTCTGAGAGTAGCCAACGAATATCCCTTTGTCACTCTTAGAGTCAAATTTAGCCAGTTTATCCCTGTCATTAAGAATATAACACACACACCCAAAGACATGAAAGTACCTCAATGTAGGTTTCTTTCCATTTAACAGTTCATAGGGTGTCATCTTGGTCTCTGGCCTTAGATAGAATTTATTAGTTATGTGACATGTTGTGTTTAAGGCTTCTGCCCAAAACCTCTTGGACAATTGCTTAGAACTCAACATCACTTTTTCCATTTCTTGTAAAGTTCTGTTCTTTCTCTCGATAACCCCATTTTGTTGTGGTGGCTTTGGTGCCGAAAATTCATGGAATATGCCTTTCTTTTCACAAAATTGCAAAGGTTTGATTTTCAAATTCCTTTTCATGATCAGATCTAATTCTAAAAATCGAAGAACAAAACAGTTTCCTAATTCTAGAGTAAAGTGTTCTAAACATCTCAAAGGTTTGTGTTTTTTCCTTTAAAAAATAGATACATGTGAATCTGGAAAAATCATCAACAATCACATAGGAATATCTCATCCCTCCTAGGCAATCTACCTCAATTGGACCCATAAGATCTATATGCAATAATTGGAAACAATAAGACATACCTTAATATTGTATGTCATGTTGGACAACATTATGAGAGACTCGGGTCTGCTTTCCCTTCAAACAATCTTCACAAATGTTTAATCTTTTGGATCCAGACTGGGAATGTCTCTGACGGCTTCAAATGAGATCATCTTCTCCAACGTGTCGTAGTTGACATGTCCCAACTTCTGGTGCAAAAGTGTCAAGTCACCTACCTTTGCGGAGTTGCAAAACTCTTGTCTACCTACTAGATAGTAGTTATCTCCAGTTCGGGTTCCTGACATGACATACTTGTTTGCAGAATATGTAACCTTGCATCCAAGCTTGTTGAATTTCACCTCGAGATCCTCATCACATAGTTGGATTATGCTAAGAAGTAGCAACCAACCCTTCTACATGAAGAACATTTTCCAAGGCTGGTACATCCGGAACATTAAAAGTTCCTTTACCAATAATCTTACTCTTACTTCCAACTCCAAAGGTCACGTACCCTCTATTGAATGCTCCATAGTCCTTTAATAGACTTTTGGTACCTGTCATATGACGTGAACAACCACTATCGAAGTACCAAGAACCTGTAATGTTAGTACGCAAGACAGTTATGCACACATTACATTTCAGATTTAGTTTAGGTACTCATTCCTTTTCAAACCTTTTCTTCCTTCTGCTCGCAGGCTTGTTGCTTTGAATGTTGTCAGTGGTGTTGGGCAACATTGCTGACGACAATTTAGGCAATAATCTGAGTGGAGAATTTTGAAGTTTGTAGTAGTAGGGCATAAGATGTCCTGACCTTTTACATAAGCTACATACAAATTTCAATCCAATCATAGTGATATGCGAGTTACTCTCATTTTCTTTGACAAATTTTATTCTCTCCGTTTAACTATGGATTCTGGAAGTATTGGTTTTGCTAGGAGATTGGTACCCAATACTAGTCCTTGTAGGATTACTGAAGTTCAATATTTTATCCAGTTTGGAGGTTCCCATGTTGAGCCTTTGAAAAGTGGTCTCAACTACGTTCAATCGTGCATGAATCTTACTAAGCTCTAGATCCTTCTTGGTAAGTGTCAACTCTAATCAGTTGATTATGCCTTTTAGATTGCTATTCTCAAGAGCCAAATATTTTGCTTTTGAGTCTACTTGCTCAGATTTAGTGATTAAGGCTTCACAAACACTTTGTATTTCTTTTATCATGTCGTCTTTGGAGTCAACTAGATCCAAATTTATAGCCTCAGATGAAGAAATAAATCCACTAAAACAATTTACATCAGAATAATCGAAGTATACATACCTCTCTGATGTTGCAGTCATTCCAGATGTGTAGTCCGATATTGTTCCTGATGTTGTCCCAACATTGTCAACAACATCTTCATCGTCGGACAGTGAGTGTTCGAACATGGCTGCCAGCATTGCCTGGGGTTCTTCTTCTTGATCTCCTTCCTCCTTTTCATTCTCATCATCACTGAGGGTTACCCATATAACCTTACCAATTTTTCTAAGGGTATTTGCACACTTATTAGTGTAGTGTCCCCAACCCGAGCATGCATGACACCACACTCCCTCGAGTTGTTTGGGATTGAAATTGGTACTGTCGGAGTTGGATTTCCTCAGTGGATTGTGATTTCTTTGCTCAGAAGGTGACCTATTCGGTTGCTTATTGAAGAGTGGGTTCTAATGCTGTTTGTATTTGTCTTTATTGCGATCAGTGTTGATCTTTCTTACCATCGAATTGAAATCGACGAGTGAGTAAGGCAACAATTGTATCACTTCCAAGTTCCTCCAGGTTTTCTTTCTCATTTTCCAATTAAGGTTCTGAGGTTTGTCCTTAGAGTGCCAAAGTCTTATCTTTGTACAGATCTCTTTGGCTCTTCATGTTGATATCATATGTTTGAAATATGCTCATCAATGCATGAAGATCCATAGTAGCAAGATTATGAGCCTCTTCAATAACACAAATTTTAGTATTGAATCTTTCAGGAAGAGATCTGAGAGCTTTATCCACAAGTTGTGTGTTGGTTAAAGGAGAACCAAGCACTTGACACTGATTAGCAATATCAATCAACTTTTCAAAATAGGATTTTATGTCATCAGATTCTTTCATCCTTAAGATCGGTGTATTTTATATACACCTTTTGAGTCATTTTTAGTTAGTATTTTACTCATTTCATTTATGTTTAGTATAGTATTAGGGTCGTTTTCCTTTCTTTTGTGTCACAGCGGTCAGAAATGGAGAAATGGCGAAAAGGAGATGAAATGAGCATAAATGAGATGGAATTACACACAAAAAGGGACAAGAAATGAAGTCTAAGAAGTTCCGGAAATTATAGAGGAGATCAGACGAAGTCCGGACGAAAAAAGGACGACGAAACGAAAATCCGCCAGAAAAACGCCTCAGGCACCGCGGCGCCCAATGTTCTGAATGTTCCGAAAGTTGCTGATTTTCAGGCGCCATGGCTTGATCTGCGGGGCAGCGGCGCGCGGGATTTATGAAGTTCGGGCGAATTTGACATGTTTTGAGTCTAAAGGGATAACTTTTCCTACCTAAAGGGATAACTTTTCCTACCTTAAAACCCTTACCTAAAAGGATTCTAATAACTTTTCCTACCTACATAATCCTTAACCCTTCACCTAAAGGATTCTTGGTCTATAAATAGTCTCTACATCATTAGAAGAATTTATTCCCCATCATTCTACATTCCACATTCCACCATTCCATAACACAATTCTTGGATGCTAGAAGACTTGGAGACTCGTTCTTCAGTATTTTCTTTTCTTTCTTTTTGCTTTATTTATTTCAGTTTATGTATGGAGATTATGTTAGTTCTTAGCGTGACAATGACTAGGAGCTAATTACTTTATTAGGGATTTCCTTGTGATTCTCTTGAAACTCTTATTCATGAATTAATATATTAGTTTGGTTTCTTCTTCACTTATTTAAGATTTATTCAATAATTGCTTTGATTGCTTGATAATTAATTGATCACTAATTATCATAATTCTTATGATTTCTAACCGAAATTCGAAAGGGGAGGTTGTGAATATGCTGTAGTTGGATAAACATAGGTTAAATCGTGGACGAAAGTACCCCGATTACTTGTGTAGTATTAATAGGTTTTTGGTCTTAATCCTCCTCTAGAGTCAACCTTATCACCGAAAGGTAGAAAGGTGTTGTACTGGGGTTGAGTGTTTATATAGCCTTAACATGAGTATAAAACGGCTTAGTAAACCTGCTATCTTAACGTAGAAGAAGAAGTTAGTCTAATTGTATTAAGGATTGAATAGAGTGGATAGTTGATGATCTTGGAAGCCCTAATTCTCCATCATAACTGATTTAATTCAAAGTATTTTTATAATTAGTTTATTTCTTGCATTATTAGTTTAGAATTCCAATTCAATTGACGTTAACCAAATAGATACCATAGGATAGATAATCGGTACTTGAAAACCAGTCCCTGAGGACGATATTCGGTCTTACCTAGACTATATTACTTGACACGACACGTGCACTTGCGTAAGTGTGTGCATAAATCGCGCATCAAGTTTTTGGCGCCGTTGCCGGGGATTGGCGTACTTTCAATATCGATTTATCTATTCTTATTTCTAATTTGGTTGCTCCAAGAACAAGTTTCTAACTTGTTCTGCGAGCATACAAAAAAAAAATCAGGACACATGGACTACTACTATCAGAGACAGTGGAGTCATCAACAACAGCTTAACCCACAGGTTACAGAGGAAGATCTAGATGAGTTGCAGGCAGGCATACTCAGGCTCACCAAGTGCCAAACTCAGTTTATGGCTGAGACAAGAGTGTCCCTCAGAAATTTGGAGACACAAATAAGACAACTAATGGATAGGATGAGCAGTACACTTCAAGAAAGTATGCCTAGCGACACCGTTGTGGAAAATGATAAGCAAATTGAGGAACCTGAACCACACCCAGCTGTTGAGGAATCTGGCGAGATAGTTGGTGTAGAGAAGGAAAAGATTACTGAGATCCAATTATTCACCTTCTTGGATTCTTTGGAAATTCTTTTTCCTGTACCTATTGCAAAAGAAACACCACCAGCTGTCACTGTTGATCCCCCAATAGAAAGTCCATACCTTCAAGGGCACCCCCTAGAGTTGAGAGATGTAGGGAGATTCACTGATCCCTACATTATAGAGAGCCTAAAAGACAAGTCTATCTTGTGTACTTGGGGGATAATCGTATATCTGAGGCCCTTGCTTGAAGCAATTGTTGTATTTGAAGTGAGACCTGCAACAATAACTTTGCGGATTGCAAGCAGTTCGCAGAAGGATCCAATGGGCACTCGTAAAGGTTAATTGCGTCCGGCTAAAAGACGTTAAAGACAGCGCTTGTTGGGAGGCAACCCAATGTTTTTAATTATGTTATTTTAATTTCTGTCTTTAGTTTATTTTATTTTGTCTTGAACAGTTTCACGGTCTTGGGTTCTTGTTTTGTGTTGTTGGATGACAGGTGGACTGAAAGCTAAAATCGAGGAAAAATGAGCAAAAACGCTGAAAAAAGGAAGCGATCGTCAGCGCGGCACCGAGCAAAGCGCCGCGAATCTCAGTGTGGCGGAATTTCAGAGAGCCGTATTCCGTGCAAATTCCAGAATTTTTCCTCCTAGACCTCCGTTATGACCGCTGTGTTGTGTCAGTAAGTTGTCCATATATTTTTTTTAGTCTTGCACACATTGGGGACAATGTGTGATTTAAGTTTGGGGGGGGGTGTCTTATTGTTTTTGATATTGTTGAGTCTTGTTGATTTGTTTTGTGTATTTTTGAGTCATAAAATTTTTTGAGTCATAATTTTCTGTCAAAGATCATGCATGCTGTAGTTACTAGAAACACCTAGTGAAGTAAGGTTGAATAATGTAATGGAATTAGAAGCAACTATCTAAACACTTAAGTTAGATATGCCAAAAACTCATGAAATCTGTCTATTTGGGGTTTCTGCTTGAATTGTGCATTGTTAAATAATTAAAACCTATGTGTATGATTGCTTGCTATTTGAGGCGAAATAGTTAGGATATGCATGTTAGGGGAGATGACTCAGGCATTCCTTTGTTAGCCATTTCTTACCACGTTTACCTATCCCTGACATTAAAAATATCCCTAGTCAACCCCTTTGAGCCTAAACATTAAACTTTTTCTTTGACACCCTTTATTTCCACACTTGTGCCATAAGTAAAAATGTGAAATGATTGGAATAGAAAGTGTTAAAAAAGAGACAAAAAGAGTGAACCATCTTCATGCTTTGATAAAAAACAATAAGAAATAGGCAAAAGCCTAAGTTTGGGGGTGCTTGTTATTCATAATATACTTCACTCTCTCAAAACAAAAGAGGGGAAAGATAGATATGAAGTGAAGAAAGGAAATCAAAAGAAAAGGGAAGAATTGAAAAGCAAAAGAGCTTATGGTACATAAAATGAGCCTAAATGCCTATTTTTACCTACCCATGCCTAAGCCTACATTACAACCCTGAAAAGTCCTGAAGATCCCTTATATGCATATCCATAATTAGTGGAGAATAGCAAGTAAACATGTCATATGATTTTGAAATTGACATGCATAATTCAGTATTCTTACTTCCATTAAGCATGATTAAAATGAGTTTGCGAAATATCTAGCTTAATGTGTTTAGAATGCTAAAAATTCATGCTATATGTTCCTGCATATTATTCTGCTAACCTTCATGTTTTTCTAAGTAACAACAATGCAACAAAGTGATCAATGTCGTTGAGTCTTTCTAGTTTCTTTTTTTTCCTTGTGTATTTATTTCTTTCTTTTGATCTTTGCTCGAGGGCGAGCAAAGGTTAAGTTTGGGGGTATTTGATCGGTGTATTTTATATACACCTTTTGAGTCATTTTTAGTTAGTATTTTACTTATTTCATTTATGTTTAGTATAGTATTAGGGTCGTTTTCCTTTCTTTTGTGTCACAGCGGTCAGAAATGGAGAAATGGAAGAAAGGAGATGAAATGAGCATAAATGAGATGGAATTACACACAAAAAGGGCCAAGAAATGAAGTCTAAGAAGTTTCGAGAATTATAGAGGAGATCGGGCAAGTCGGACGAAAAAGGGCTTAAGCGAAATCCGCGAAAACGCCTCGAGCGCGCGGCTCTGGCAGCAGCGCCGCGGCGCCCAATGTTTTGAATGTTCCGAAAGTTGCTGATTTTGGTAGCGCGGCGCGATCTGCGAGGCAGCGCGCCAGCGGGATTTATGAAGTTCTGGGCCGAATTTGACATGTTTTCAGAGTCCTAAAGGGATAACTTTTCCTACCTAAAGGGATAACTTTTCCTACCTTAAAACCTTTGCCTAAAAGGATTCTAATAACTTTTCCTACCTACATAATCCTTAACCCTTCACCTAAAGGATTCTTGGTCTATAAATAGTCTCTACATCATTAGAAGAATTCATTCCCCATCATTCTACATTCTACATTCCACCATTCCATCTTATAAATATTCCATAACACAATTCTTGGATGCTAGAAGGCTTGGAGACTCGTTCTTGAGTATTTTCTTTTCTTTCTTTTTGCTTTATTTATTTCAGTTTATGTATGGAGATTATGTTAGTTCTTAGCGTGACAATGGCTAGGAGCTAATTACTTTATTAGGGATTTCCTTGTGATTCTCTTGAAACTCTTATTCATGAATTAATATATTAGTTTGGTTTCTTCTTCACTTATTTAAGATTTATTCAACAATTGCTTTGATTGCTTGATAATTAATTGATCACTAATTATCATAATTCTTATTATTTCTAATCGAAATCCGAAAGGGGAGGTTGCGAATATGCTGTAGTTGGATAAACATAGGTTAAATCGTGGACGAAAGTACCCCGATTACTTGTGTAGTATTAATAGGTTTTTGGTCTTAATCCTCCTATAGAGTCAACCTTATCACCGAAAGGTAGAAAGGTGTTGTACTGGGGTTGAGTGTTTATATAGCCTTAACAGGAGTATAAAACGGCTTAGTAAACATGCTATCTTAACGTAGAAGAAGAAGTTAGTCTAATTGTATTAAGGATTGAATAGAGTGGATAGTTGATGATCTTGGAAGCCCTAATTCTCCATCATAACTGATTTAATTCAAAGTATTTTTATAATTAGTTTATTTCTTGCATTATTAGTTTAGAATTCCAATTCAATTGACGTTAACCAAATAGATACCATAAGATAGATAATCGGTACTTGAAAATCAGTCCCTGAGGACGATATTCGGTCTTACCTAGACTATATTACTTGACACGACACGTGCACTTGCGTAAGTGTGTGCATAAATCGCGCATCATATTGGCTCAAGATCATGCGAAGCTTTGTACGTTGAACACTCGAGGTACCCTCACAATGAGTTTGTAAGGTTTTCCAAGCATCCTTGGCCGTTGTACAATTCTGGATAAGCTTGAACATATATAGATCTAACCATCCAAATATCACATTTAAGGCCTTTTCATTAAAGCTTGCACTGTTGATCTCTTCCGCGGTCCATTCAGATTCGGATTTAGTGAGTACATCACCATCATCGTCTGCTGGGTACTTGGGTATCACATAGCCTTTGAAAACTGATATTCATGCTCGAACATCAATGGATTTGATGTGCGAACGTAGTCGAATTTTTCAGTAGGCATAGTTAGTTCCGTCAAGAATTGGAAGTCTACCAACGTTTTGTATAGCTGAGTCCATAGCCGTAATATTCAGAATCAAACACTTATTGTATCAAGTGTTGGCTTTGATACCATTTGTTGGGTCCCGGGGCTAGGATAAGCAAGAATACGTAAGAATAAATTCATAAAAAGCTAGAACAACAAAAATAGTCTCTGGATGTTGCCTTCAATGTTGTGTCAACATCTGAGGCAACATTGTCATAAAACAGTATAAACCTTTATAGAGTAAATGTAGCGAAAAAGTAAAGAGACACAAGGTTTATATTTTCAAGGGTATATATTAATATATCCCTTGATGGTCAATGACCAAAAAGAATTGTATAAATTATATACAATTACAAATGAATTTCTTTTTACAAGATTGAGCAATACAAACGAAAAAGAAATTACAAATAAAAGTGAAGTCGCATATAACTTCAGCCTAAAGTTAAAAGATCTAAAAAGATAAATACAACATCTTCATTACAATTGCTTAGACATTAAGCTTAATCTAGAATAAAGATAGCAATTATAATGTGGTACTAGATGTGGTTATACTACTTTAGGCTAGGTGTGTTGATCCAGTTTCTAAGGTAATTATCCGAGAGCTCTCTTGATAATTCTTCTCGTTCAAGTCTGGATATCGATACTCTGAAGCTAGCCTCTATTTATAGTGTAGAGCTTCCCTTGAAATCCTCACTGCTTGGACCGATTCTTTCTCCTTAAAAATCTCAACGTTCTGGAGTTGGTCTTCACGTTGCTTCTTCTCCAAGCTTTTACAGTTTCTTTTATCACGTTTTAAATACAGCATCATTGTAAGCTTGCCTATGTCATTTCTTACTCACAGTAACACAACCTGTTTTGGCCAGAAGAATAGGCAAAATCGTTACAGAGATGTTGTCAGGAATGTTGTCACAACATCGCAGGCAACATCCTTAAGATGTTGTCCTGAGCATTTTCAGATGTTGTCACAACATACCATCCAACATCAACATTTATATCTAGTATTTAATTCGTTTTCAAGGCTCAGACTAAGCATGTCGAAGTTGATTTTCATTTTGTCACAGAACAAGTCAAGGCTGGTCATATATCAATACAATATATATCCTCTATCGACCAATAGAAAGATATTTTTATTAAGCCTTTGTCCACCAGCCGATTTCAACTCATCAAACACAAGCTAAGAATCTGGGACAAACCTTCTTAGCTTGAGGGGGTTGTTAGAGATAATGTTAAATCCCTGTGAGTTAGGATAACAATCTCTATTAGTTAGGATAACTCAATTCTGTCAGCTATATTTTGAGATATAAGGTTAAGTTATGTTAGCTAAATTATCTCCCTATTCTTCCATCTAAAGATTGTTGTAGATAGTTGTATATATATTCAACAATGTACTCAATAGAAAATACATCTTTAAATTCTCTCAAAACCTTATCATATAACATATGTACTCCCTCTATCCCAAAAATATTGTCTTACTTTCCTTATTACTTTGTCCAAAAAAAGATTGACACATTTCTAGATTTAGAAAATAATTTAACTTTATGAGATGATGTACAACCACATAAATATCTAAGGCTTGTTTTGAACCACACATCTCAAAAGTCTTTATTTTTTATTTCTTAAACTTCGTGTCAAGTCAAATTAGAACAATCTTTTTGGGACGGAGGGAGGATACAGTACGTTATCGATATTTCAATATTTTTTTCTTAATATCGAATACCGCATTTTAAGAAAGTTTAAACCAATTACCATGTCTAGGGGTGGCAAAATAAGTACAACCTCATTTGATCAGCAAAACTCATTTAAGTTTGCGTCGATTTTGGTTGGACATATTTTTATAGTGAGTAAAGTTGGGCACAACTGCTAATGAAAAGAAATTAAATCAACGACGGACAAATTTTATAGCTAAACAACACAATTCCTCACTAATCTAATTTAGCGACCAATTATTAAAGCATCCAGTTAGCTACAAGTAAGCTATCGACAAAATTTGTAGATAATGATATCTTTTTTTATAGTGAACTAAAGCTAATACATGTAACAGATGAATTGATTTGGGCTGAACATATAACCTAAGATCCATTTAGAAAATTGGTAATAAATATTTTTATAATATATTATTTGTGAGTTGCACTACTGAAATGTGATTTCATTTGGACATGTGATTTCAAATTTAAACCTAAGATCCATTTGCCCCAGGTCCATACCTAGTAAGCATATGGACATGTGATTTCATTTCATGATTTCATCTCATGAGATGAAATCAGCGTTTGGACATGTGATTCATCTAATGAGATGAAATCCCAAATCATCCAAAAAGATATAATTTGAGATTCCAAATCATGATTTTAAAATTTTTAAATATAAAAGTTGACTCATAAGTTTATATTTTATATAAATAGATTCATAAGTTGGTAGATATATTTATCAATCATTTATATGAAATATTAAATGATCTACAAGTTGGTAGTATATTTATAACAGATTTACTCTTACCAAGCATGTGGGAGAATTATATTAAAAAGTAGTTACACTACAACTCATGTTCAATTTTTCATTTTATTTAACTAAAGTTTAATCAATTGATGTTGTATTTTTTAGAAAGATCTTCTAGTAGCGTATTAATTTTTTATCAACTATGTCTTGCTGATTTAGTAAGATTGTATAAGAATTGGGAAGCTTTTGGTGATTTTCAAAACTTTGTGGGGTTTTATAGTCTATAAGAAAAAATACAAGTTAAAAATTTCACATTGCATCCTACAAAACACCAACTTCAAATCATCACGATTTCATCTCACGATTTCATCTCATAATTTTTAATCATGTCCAAACGACTCCCTAGCCGAATATGGATTACCAAAATTTTCGATTTGGATTCAATAATTCAGTATATACTAAATTATGCACACCCCTAAACAAATAAACATCTTTATTTTTCCTATCTTAACCAAGAAAATAAATAATTATTTGATAATTATAACTAAAGACGTCCAATTAAAACGGCATCAACGTTTAATAATCATAAGTGTACTTCCAATCTAGGTTCAAGTACAATCACTAAAACTTGCATCAACAAAAACAATAAGACTAAAACCTTAATTTCTTTTACGCTATTAGTGTATATAACTTTTGCTGACTTGGCCAGTTCTTTGGAGGATATACGGGTATCATGCAGGTTAGGGCCACTAGGAACCAAATGGTATGAAGATCCTGACTTGACCGTTGCTGGAGGGATATCTGGACTGTCATCTGGGTTAGGGCCACTAGGAACCAAATGGTATGAAGATCCTGACTTGACCGCTGCTGGAGGGATATCTGGACTATCATCTGGGTTAGGGCCACTAGGAACCAAATGGTATGAAGATCCTGACTTGACCGCTGCTGGAGGGATATCTGGACTATGTTCTGGGTTAGGGCCACTAGGAACCAAACGGTATGAAGATCCTGAACCATGTGGAACATCATGCAACTTCCTTGAAATCTTGTGAACTGCCAAAAAAGGTTGTAAGATTTTTTCACCTTTTAATGTTAAACTCTCGTGTGGTCGAATAGCTTCAACCATTATTTCAGTACCATGAAGGAAGAAAGTAGCAAGAACAAATAAGGGAAAGAGTTTCATATTTGTAGAATTGGTCTTTACTTTTTTTTGGGATTTTGTTTTTGTTGATGGATGGTCCTTAAATAGTTTAGAATAAAGTTGGTGAATTATTTCTTATGAATTAAGATAATTGATTATAAAGTTTAAATGGTATAATAGTTATTGAAGATTTGGTGCCAGTGATTATCAAGATGTAGTGTAAAGTTAATTTACTTATAGCTTGTTTGGACAAAATTTAATAATTTTTGCTCAAAAACACTTTTTTGTAACGTACTTTTGAGAAAAAAATACACTTATAAACATGTTTTAAAAGTTTGGCTAAACCTAATTGTTGCTCAAAAGTGCATTTTAAATTAATTGATAAAAAAGAATCTATTTTCGTCAAAAGTATTTTTTTAGTAAACACTTTTAAAAAAATATTTTTAAAATAAACTGATTTTTAAAGGTTGGTCAGGCTAATAGATTTTCCTTATTTACTTGGTGATTTGTCATGGAGATTTGCAAAGACCCTCCATTTTAATATTTTGTTACTATTGTTAGAATATATTAAATTCCTATTAATAATATAATTGTATTAATAGAGTATCATATGTATATGGTAAATAATAAATAGTATTAATGTAGTATTATTATAAGATGATATTAGGGAATATAATAGAATTAATGTAGAAAGATATTATGGTATAGAATAGGAGGTTTTTATTCCCTAATATCATCTTATAATAATACTACATTAATACTATTTACTATTTACCATATACATATGATACTCCATTAATTTATTCCCTAATATCATCTTATAATAATACTACATTAATACTATTTACTATTTACCATATACATAAGATACTCCATTAATACAATATATTATTAATAGGAATTAATAATATATTCTAACAATAATAACAAAATATTAAAATGGAGGGTCTTTGCAAATCTCCATGACAAATCACTAAGTAAATAAGGAAAATATATTAATAGCCTGTTTGACCAACCTTTTAAAATCAGTTTATTTTAAAAATATATTTTTGAAAAGTGTTTTTAAAAAAAGTACTTTTGACGGAAAACAGATTTTTTTGTCAATTAATTTAAAATGCACTTTTGAGCAACAATTAGATTTAGCCAAACTTTTAAAGCATGTTTATAAGTGTATTTTTTCTCAAAAGGCTTTGATACCACTTGTTGGGTCCCGGGGATAGGATAAGCAAGAATACGTAAGAATAAATTCATAAAAAGCTAGAACATCAAAAATAGTCTCTGGATGTTGCCTTCAATGTTGTGTCAACATCTGAGGCAACATTGTGATAAAATAGTATAAACCTTTATAGAGTAAATGTAGCGAAAAAGTAAAGAGACACAATGTTTATATTTTCAAGGGTATATATTAATATATCCCTTGATGGTCAATGACCAAAAAGAGTTGTATAAATTATATACAATTACAAATGAATTTCTTTTTACAAGATTGAGCAATACAAACGAAAAAGAAATTACAAATAAAAGTGAAGTCGCATATAACTTCAGCCTAAAGTTAAAAGATCTAAAAAGATAAATACAACATCTTCATTACAATTGTTTGAACATTAAGCTTAATCTAGAATAAAGATAGCAATTATAATGTGGTACTAGATGTTGTTATACTACTTTAGGCTAGGTGTGTTGATCCAGTTTCTAAGGTAATTATCTGAGAGCTCTCTTGGTAATTCTTCTCGTTCAAGTCTGGATATCGATACTCTGAAGCTCCCCTCTATTTATAGTGTAGAGCTTCCCTTGAAATCCTCACTGCTTGGACCGATTCTTTATCCTTAAAAATCTCAACGTTCTGGAGTTGGTCTTCACGCTGCTTCTTCTCCAAGCTTTGACTGTTTCTTTTATCACGTTTTAAATACAGCATCATTGTAAGCTTGCCTAGGTCATTTCTTACTCACAGTAACACAACCTGTTTTGGCCAGAAGAATAGGCAAAATCGTTACAGAGATGTTATCAGGAATGTTGTCACAACATCGCAGGCAACATCCTTAAGATGTTGTCCTGAGCATTTTCAGATGTTGTCACAACATACCATCCAACATCAACATTTATATCTAGTATTTAATTCGTTTTCAAGGCTCAGACTAAGCATGTCGAAGTTGATTTTCATTTTGTCACAAAACAAGTCAAGGCTGGTCATATATCAATACAATATATATCCTCTATCGACCAATTGGAAGATATTTTTATTAAGCCTTTGTCCACCAGCCGATTTCAACTCATCAAACACAAGCTAAGAATCTGGGACAAACCTTCTTAGCTTGAGGGGGTTGTTAGAGATAATGTTAAATCCCTGTAAGTTAGGATAACAATCTCTATTAGTTAGGATAACTCAATTCTGTCAGCTATATTTTGAGATATAAGGATAAGTTCTGTTAGCTAAATTATCTCCCTATTCTTCCATCTAAAGATTGTTGTAGATAGTTGTATATATGTTCAACAATGTACTCAATAGAAAATACATCTTTAAATTCTCTCAAAATCTTATCATATAACATATGCACTCCCTCTATCCCAAAAATATTGTCTTACTTTCCTTATTACTTTGTCCAAAAAAAGATTGACACATTTCTAGATTTAGAAAATAATTTAACTTTATGAGATGATGTACAACCACATAAATATCTAAGGCTTGTTTTGAACCACACATCTCAAAAGTCTTTATTTTTTATTTCTTAAACTTCGTGTCAAGTCAAATTAAGACAATCTTTTTGGGACGGAGGGAGGATATAGTACATTATCGATATTTCAATATTTTTTTCTTAATATCGAATACCGCATTTTAAGAAAGTTTAAACCAATTACCATGTCTAGGGGTGGCAAAATAAGGACAACCTCATTTGATCCGCAAAACTCATTTAAGTTTGTGTCGATTTTGGTTGGACATATTTTTATAGTGAGTAAAGTTGGGCACAACTGCTAATGAAAAGAAATTAAATCAACGACGGACAAATTTTATAGCTAAACAACACAATTCCTCACTAATCTTATTTAGCGACCAATTATTAAAGCATTCAAGGGGAGGTGTCATGGTGTATGTTATTCGCATATGATATAGTCCTGATTGATGAGCCTCATAGTGGAGTAAATACTAAGATGGAGGTTTGGTACTTAGTTCATTTCAAAGAAAGGAAGCTTCAAGTATCTCGGGTCTATTATCCAAGGAAATGGAGAAATTGATGATGATGTCACACATCGTATTAGTGCAGGGTGGATGAAATGGAGACTCGCATTTCTAGTCTTGTGTGATTAAAAGGTGATGGATATAAAGAGCGGGTCGAATGAGTAGGTGGGTCAGGTGTGAAGAAGTTCGGGTTGACCCGAAAATAATAGATAATATTGGGGTTCTCGACTTCTCGGGTAAGTGGGACAATGTGGTGTTTGAGGGTAATTACGGGAGAAACTATAAGGAAACGAGTTAAGGCATCTTGGGAGGTTGATGTTATGATGGTGGAACAGTTCTAAGATAGTGAAGTATCCAGAATAAGGTATTCGATAGATAACCTGGTGTTGTTCGATGTGGACGGGTGATTGTGGGAATGTGAGGTTGATGTCTTTTGGTGGAGATGATGTTGAAGTATTATGGGAGCCAAATGTGGTTGGTGTTTGGTATATTTAGTGGGGATGAAAACTGAATTGTAAAATACAAGGGATGAAGGATTTTTGTATAAGTGTTGGCTTTGATTACTTGGGTTGGGTATTTAGTAGTGGTGGTTCTTTTGTAAGGTATGAAGGATATGTCCAAGGATAGAGGAATGGGGAGTTGATTTCCTGAACCAACACCAAGGAGTTGATGATTAATGTCACGAGGTCGAGACCGGGGTTTGCTAGTCTCAATGCCCGTGAACAAGCCGAGTGAGGGTGATCCGTGCCCTTGTTTCTCCCGAGGCTTAGACTAAGTTGATTCACACAAGAATCTACATTCGCTTACCACCAAGGGTGTTCTTCGAGGTTGGGTAGAGGCTAGGTCACACAAGTCCTAGACTATACTTGCACCGAAGGAGATTTTATCCACACAAGGATCGGCAAGCTTCAACACACAAGTTGAAAACTTAACTTTATATTTTATTTATCTTCAAAATATGCCTTTACATTCATCCTAAGGGTCCTATTTATATTAAGGAGAGGACAATTTTTCAAAGAAATTAAAATGAGAGATTTACATGAATACTTCGGCCGAATGGGAACAAGGTTTGGCTTGGCGTGGGGACCAAGTTGATTCTCGATCATGGTGACTAATGTAAACGGACTTGACCTTTTCTTGGAGACAAGTTGACCAATTGGCATGGTGACCAAGTTGGTTATTCGGTCTTGGTGAACAATGTTAAAAGGTTCTGACCTTTCTTGGAGACAAAGTCGACCTTCAAACCTTTCACACTTCGATGTGGTCTCCGACTATCCCATATTCTTGGCTTTAACATTCCTATAAAATATTGAATGTGTCCTAACGCATGTAGGGATGGCAATTGGGGCAGGGCAGGGCAGGGCAAACTCTTAACGGGGCAGAGCAAAATTAATTTTGTTAAAAATTAAAATGGGACAGGGCAGGTGATGAGTTTTGAAGAAAATCAGCCCCAACTACATGGGATGATTAGGCATCCTGTGCGCTACTGTATTTCCTTGATTCCACCTAGTAGTAAGGCTATACTTCGGCTTCCTGTTTATTGCCTTTTGGTTTATATGTAATAACAGTTTTTAGATCATGTTCCAGTGATGATTGTTCCTCTTGATGTAGTAGGAAATGAAACAAAAATAAAACCTTTTCCCTTGATCATAATAGCACAACTTTTGCTGTCATTATCTTTGTCTTTTCTAGATCATTAGGGCATTTCTCCTGGCATTAATTTTGTAGGATTCTCAATTTCCTTCTAATCATATAGGCTGATGATTACAAAGTAACAAGTAGAAAAGCCTAACAACGAGAATATACATAAATTGTAATGAATCATCTGTACAAGGCTGCAGTATCACAGGAAATCGATGAAAATTAGAACAAGCTAGGGAAGGAAGAGGAAATTTTACTATCCAAATTTACCTTCATGTAGTGAAAAATGAAAAATAATATAAATGGGGTAGGGCGAGGCAGGGCTTAACGGGGCAGGGCAGGACAGGGCAGAACAATTTTTTAAAAAATGCTAAATGAAGCGGGGCAGGGCGGGTTAACATCTTAACAGGTCAAGGCTTGCCCCGCCCTAACCCGCCCTAACCCACCTATTTGCCATCTCTAAACGAATGCTAAGGGTTATTACCTAATTTTAGTAGGTCCTAACTAATAGCTAGACTAAAATTTAAAGAAAATAAATTAAGAGCAAGGCCTCGACCAGGACCACATAAAAGCCGAAAGTAAACCATGGTACCTATTCAAGTCTCATGTTTTGTCTTCGATACTGCACTATATTAAACATGTTACCATTGGATGGTTGGCCATTCTGGGCATCCCCAATAAATCACTTCTTGGTTCTTGTTGAAATACCAAGTTGACTTCCTTTGTTCCATCAAAAGGTGCCACCAAAATTTAAAGGTAAGTTCTATAGGGTGGTAGTTAGACCGACTATGTTGTATGAGGTGGAGTGTTGACCAGTCAAGACTTCGTATATCTAAAAGATGAAAGTCGCGGAGATAAGGATGTTGAGATGAATGTGTGTGTATATAAGGAGGGATATGATTAGAAATGATGATATATGAGATAGAATGAAAGTGTCCTTGGTGGAGGATAACATGCGGGAATCGAGGTTGAGATGGTTCGGGCATGTGCAAAGGAGAGACAAAAATGCCTCAGTGCGGATGTGTGCGAGGTTGGTTGAATAAGTATTGGGGAGAGGTGATTAGCAGGGATATGACGTAGGTGAAACTTACTGAGGACAGGTTGTGGAAGACACAGATTATGATAGAAGGGTAGTACGCAGTTGAGCGTAGTCCTACTTATGCTTACATACTTGTAGTTGTAGTGTTATTATTGTAGCCTTGATTAGCCTGTCATACTTGCAATATTGTTTTATAGTCCCATGTCCTTTGATTTATGTTGTTGTATGTTCGTTTGTGTACTTTGTTTATCTTATTTACCTGTATTAGTTACTGCTTCTTTTTTCAGAATGTTTTCTCATGGCTTATTCGCTTTTGTTACTCTCATTTTCATACTGTTTTAAATTTTTTGTCCGGGTCTGACCGTTTCTCTTGCTTTGTTTGTGCTTATGTTTTGTCTTGAGCTGATGATCTTTCGGAAACAACCTCTCTACTTACCAAGGTAGAGGTCAGATTTGCGTACACTTTACCCTCTCTAGACCTCACGTTGTGGGATTTCACTGGATATGTTGTTGTATTTTAAAGATACACTTTTATGGATTCTTTTTCTTTCAATACATAGACAAAGAATATAAAAATAAAAAATTTGTCAGTTCTAAATTGTATAACTTACTTATTTTAAGCATTCATTCATCACAATTCACAATTTAAATAAGTAATTAGAGTTATTCTTTTGACTTCTTTCCTTTTCTTTCTTCTTTCTTCCTTCTTCCTTTTATCTTCTGTCTTTCTTTATTTATTTCCTATCTTCACCCTCCTTATGACATAAAATTTGAGATCACGCTTTTAAATATAGACAAAAATCATTTACCTATACGCGCGAAACATCTTAAAAGTAATTCGTCTAAAAAAACTATATTTCTTTCAATTACAACTTTCACCATATAAAACCCACAAGAAAGAAAATTAGGGCCACCATAGTCCAAAATTTTGACTGAAAGACTGAAGAGAGTCGAATATGAGAGTATAGGGAGAAAATATTGGCCAAGCATCCTATTTATCTTTTTTCTCATTGTTTTAATGATTTTCTCTATATTTTAAAAATATTCTATAGTAGTGCAAGAATAAATATGTCAATTACTACTCCATTTATTCATATACTTTAATGTAAAAATCTAATAGCCTTTATATCAATTATTCCTACAACTTTTTATATCATAACTCATAAATAATTAATAGTCATGTTCATGACATTATTTGGTATTTCATATTGTAAGTCTATATGTTGTGGTTGTGTAAGATTTTGATACAGAAAAATGATCATAAGCAAATGTGAGTATGACATGAAATTATTGAGGGGAAATTTTGTCCTTTGAGAGGATTACGTCTTCCCAAAGTGGAAGTTTGTTTCTCTTAAACTTCATGATTCAATACTACAGAAAAGCGCTTGCATAGCGCTATCTAAGCTACCGCTATGGTAGCTTAGATAGTGCTTAAAAAAACGCTATGCAAGCAGATTACTATCATAGCGCTTTGCTTGCATAGCGCTTAAAAAACGCTATGATAGTATAATTCCGATAAACATTATATTTTGAAAATATTGCTTGCATAGCGCTTAAAAAGCGCTTGTCGCACCCGATTTTGAACTCTCAGGCTTAAATGCGCGACGAAATGGTTATCCTCCCCAAAATGTAAGAAATAAATGTTAAAAATGTTTAAGGGAGTCGCCACCTAATTAATTGGGTGAATTAGGACACCTAAATACTAACTGGTTAAAGTCAGCATTAACTCCATTTAATGGTCTGTGAAACTAGATTAGATTCTGAGTAAGGATTCTTTATTATCCTAAAGGGAAGGGGTAAGACACCCTAAGGGATCCGCTAACTTGCAGTTGTCCGTTCAAACATAGGTTAATTTATTCTGCTAAGGGATATGCATTTTAGAAAAAGAAAAAAAAAAAAAAAAAAAAGGATTATTTAAGTTAAAAGGGTTGTGACAAATATTTAAAGAATATATATATATTGATAATAAATAAAAGGGTCTTATGATATTCATAAAATATATACAAAGTTGATTATGAAGTTAGGAGATTATTTTATTCTTGACAAGAGTAGGAAAGTGATTACTCCTAACAGTGTACGTAGGATTATAATTCTTGTAAAAATTATGAGATTATTATTTCACACGTATGTGCAAAAATCATTTCCTATAATATTTATGAAAAAGTTTATGATAAAGTTTATTTCTCAAGGACTAGATATGGAGAAAATATATTAACTACATGGCTAAAACATAACTAAGATTGATTGTTTTTTTTTTAATTTAGACTTGCGTGATGAACCTAGAATTAAATAAAGGGTGAACTTATCCTTTAAACTACCCTTCCAATATATTCAAGGACTATTAGAGTTAATTATCCTATTAATTACGAATTAACAAATGTAACAATAATAAATAAGCAAAAATGAATAAATACACAAATAAGCCAAGGCGGGGATGAGATCGTAGTTGACATGACATACGGAATGGATGGTGACACCATCCATCCTATAAGCTTTTGGAAGCCTGCGGCGGAAGTATAGTTGGCGGCGATATGGAAATCTGTGAGTCTGCATCAGAGACTCTTGATTTGACTCCCGCGTGTCGGATAAAATAAGAAGATAAAATGGAAAGATTAGTATACATCGAAGCTTATCAAAAAAAAAAAGTAACCATTGCCTGACACCCAAACACATATTAATCACTTATTTTAATGGCGGACAGAAATGCGAAGCAGGGCGGGTTGGTAATCGGCCCAAAATAATGAATTGCGAGCCACTAGTTTTAAAGTTTTGCGGGTCTTCCTTACGATGAAACAATTACAACGACAAACCAAAGGGATGGCAGAATAACATCGGTGAACTTATGGATTAATATGTGTGTACTCGAGGATTCAGAAACAGTAACAACCTAGCCAACATACATAATAATTATCCGATGACGTTTAACATTCGTTTAACTTGTTTTAAAACCAGTCGACAGACCTAAGCAATAACCGAGTTGAGATAAAACAATTAACCATCACATAACTTGATCATACAGGCCACACAATGCAGATTAAAGAGACAAAACTTAAAAGGAGATGAGTTTATGGATGGACAATGACAATAGGAATACTAGAGCACATTTTTTTCATGGATAAATGCAGCAGCGAAATCAGCAGCGAAATGGAAAACCAGTCCAAACAGAGGGCTAAAATCAGTCTCAGCAGGGCTGAAAATCAGACTGATCCATGCTAAAAATTGGTCTAAAAAATGGCCAAAACAGTGGCCCAAAAATGATCGGTGGTCCAACAATCCTACGGGATTACAATGACATTCGTATTAATCACACGCATAAAGGATGACCTTTGAGAACATCTCGTGTTATGAGAACTCTATAAGATTCGGGAAGACTTCACATGCATTTAACTCGGACTAAAATGCCAGCGAGACTACTTGACTAGGCCTAAATCCATCTGAATCGACATGATTGCATGTGATATTAGGCTAGCTCACTCAAAAGTACAAACCTTGTTGAATATAACATACGGATGGCTATATGGCTATTTATTCTGGGACTGAAATCTGAGTATGATGCATACATGCTTCACATAGGCAATTTTAGACACGTATATATGCAGTCAGCCACAGAATATAGGTATAAGGCACTCCTGTTCATCATTTAGTATACAATTACGCTTCTGATGATTTTATTTATCATTCCCGTAACGTAAACTTTAATTATACGAGCGGTGGAAACAAAGTATAATAAATATTATGATAGATATTATACTTGTATAGTTAACTTATAGTAAATACATTACCATTTTTAAGAGAGGAGAAAGAGGGGGGTTTATTTTACCATTAAAGTGTTTGTTACTTTATCGGGAGGATAACACGACATTGTAAATCGTATATCCTTGATCTTAGTAACATTTTTGATTGGAGGTCGGTCTTAGGTTATTAAAATATAGTAGTGATATTTTAGAAAACAAGTAAAGGATTTGAATCTTTTGAATGCAAGCATATGAATATACAAACACATAGACACATAATTCTTTTGAAATTTGGGTTGTTATGACATATATGTGGACTTATAGTCTTTCTTATGATCTTTTGGAAAATGAGTAAGAGGTTTGAATCTTGAATGCAGGCACATAAATATACATGCATATAAACACATAATCCTTTTAAATCTTGGTTGTTGTTATTTAGGGAGCATGTCGGCGATTTTACAATTCGGGATTAGACACCGTAATCCCTTTTACTTCCGCTAGCTATTTGTTAGGAGAAGTGTTTATTTATAGAAAGTTACAAGAAACAACATATGTGGCGAATTTGGTTTTAACGGTTCATCATGATTAATCTGATTTTTGGATTTAACATATCAATACATTCCTACTAACATCGATCGCATACTAGCAAGTTAAAGCGAATATCTAAGTCGGTGTTTACCTGACCATCTACTAACGTCGATCGCGTACTAGCAAGTTAAGCGAATATCCAAGTCGGTGTTTACCTGACCATCGACATCTGACAACAAAATAGATCTACGACCCTTATACAATCGTTATACACTTAATCATACCTCGAGAAAGTACTATCGAAACCTGCGCGTACCGAAGCGAATCAGCGCTACAAATATCGAAGGCTCTGATAGATGAGGCTTGAAGCGATGACCAAACAAATCGAACAAGTTTGAACAAAATGATCTGACACCATCATGCGAGAACACGATATCAATTAGACAATTAAGTAAATGAAAGATAAGGGGTTTCGGACCTTTTATGGGTAGCGGCGAGGCGGCGACAATGGTTTTCCGAATCGTCGAAGGAAAAGTCACAAAAGCATTTTGCAGAGCGGATAATAGTGACTTTGATAGAAGCGAAAAGGATTTCTAGGCGGATCTTTGTGATAGTTCGATGGCGACTCTGCCTTTTGCATGTCAGCGTTGGGTATTTATAGCCTCTGATTGAGCCGTTTCTATGGTAAGTTTAAGATGGATTCAAGGATGATTAAATCTTGGTTTGTTAAGGATTAGTAGGATGATTTGGTTCTTGACTTTAGCGATTTGTTACCATTTTGGGTTCTCGATTCTTCTTGAGATTGATAAGGAAAGGTTATTTAATGGTAAGTTGGGGAAGGTCGCGGATTCTCGGCGAGAATCTCGGTGGAGGTGGCGTGAGGAGAGTGCGTGCGGCGTTTGAGTTTTCTAGGGTTTGTGTCTTTAGGTTTTCTTAAGAGGAGAGGGAGGTCGGCCTTGAAGTTCTAGGGTTTTAAGAAAATGGGTTGTCGAAGGGTGAGTTAAAGGGGATGGGTTATGAAATGCGGTTCGGGTTGAAGGGTGAGGATTGTGGGCGCGGGTTTGTGAAAATAGGGTGGGCTTGGGTATTTTAATTAGTTTTGGGGTCGGTAGAGTTTTAGGTATTTGTTATTTAAGTAACGGGGTGTAGATAAAGCCTTAGGTGTATTATTAGTGTTAGTTTTAGGCTTTAGTTAATTTAATTATGTATTTAAATTAATAATTTGTGCTCAAATTATTTAAGTGCTTTATTAAAATTATTACAAGAATAAAATGGCGTGCTATTTAATTGGTGCTTGAGTTTAAATTATTATTATAAAGAAATAAGGCGGACGTACTATTTAATTAATGCTTAATGCGGCGCTTTTATTTAAAATCTTATTATTATGCATTATTGCGACGTTAAATTAAAATTGAATTGAGTTTAGATTAAATTAGTTAAATGCTAAATGCAAGTGTGATATTTAAGAAAAACTTTATAAATGCGCTATTAAAGATGATTATGAAATTCTCTTGCGTACTAATAAATGCGGCTATGCTACACGACCAGCGTTGTTGCTAAATTGTTTATTTTATGTATTTATTATTAATTAAGAATCATGACAAGGCTTGAAATTAATTAATGCGGTAGCGAGACTCTAAGTGATTAATACTCTACGTAAGGCCTTGATGCCACTATTAAATTGTTTATTTATGCGTATTTATGTTTTATTCTTGCATTTATTATTTCAAAATTGCTTTAAAATTAGTGTAATTTTATAGTTAATGGTAGACGGGAAGGTCAAAATTGGGTGTCAGCGATTTGTCCTCTTTGTATGGAGATGATGGAAGAATCTTGGACAAAGCGTTGACTTCATGTGATTTTGTCTCGATCCTGAACTAGAATGTTGGGCAATTTAGGCAAGGTGCGGACTCAAAAATTGTCGATGTCGATTCTGACGACCTTTGGTGGCGTGATCAAAACCCGGCGGGCTAACGCGGATTTAAAATCATCACGGTGTCAAGCTATGGTGACTATGAGATATTGTGGTGCTAGAATGTTGGGAGAGAGTAGGTCGGCGTTCGGGTCCACTTTTGCCTTTGTTGGGAAGCCTTGCTCCCGACAAATTACCTCGATTCGCCGTAAGAGGTAGGTCGCGTTGTGCTCCATATTTTGCGACTTGTTAACGTTCACGTAGATTGAAGGCGAGATAGAGGCATTAGTGCATAAATGTCAAGACAATGTAAGGATGTAAATATGTTGTTGTAGTTGTAGTCGGACTATGTGATGATACGCCGTTTTGTATAGGCGAGTGCAAATGTTAAATCGTTGTATAGGCGAATCTGAGATGTTAAATCGTTGTATGAGCGAATCACGGATGTTAAATCGTTGTATGGGCGAAATGCAAATGTTAAATCGTTGTATGGGCGAAATCACGGATGTTAAATCGTTGTATGGGCGAAATCACGGATGTTAAATCGTTGTATGGACGAAATGCGGATGTTAAATCGTTGTATGGACGAAATGCAGATGTTAAATCGTTGTATGGACGAAATCACGAGATGTTAAATCGTTGTATGGGCGAAATCGAAGTTAAATCGTTGTATGGGCGAAATCACGAAGTTAAATCGTTGTATAGGCGAAATGCGAGATGTTAAATCGTTGTATAAACGAAATGCGGATGTTAAATCGTTGTATGGGCGAAATGCGGATGTTAAATCGTTGTATGGGCGAAATCAGATGTTCGTCGTTGTATGGACGAAATCACGAAGTTCGTCGTTGTATGGAGCGAGATGCAAATGTTAAATCGTTGTATGGAAGAAATCAGATGTTAAATCGTTGTATATACGGAATGCAAATGTTAAATCGTTGTATAGGCGGAATGCAAATGTTAAATCGTTGTATAGGCGAAATGCAAATGTTAAATCGTTGTATAGGCGAAATGCAAATGTTAAATCGTTGTATAGGCGAAATGCAAAGGTTAAATCGTTGTATAGGCGAGATGCAAGTTAAATCGTTGTATAGGCGAATCACGAGATGTTAAATCGTTGTATAGGCGAGATGCAGATGTTAAATCGTTGTATAAGCGAGATGCAGAATGTTAAATCGTTGTATGGGCGAGATGCAGATGTTAAATCGTTGTATGGGCGAGATCTGAGATGTTAAATCGTTGTATGGGCGAAGATGCAAATGTTAAATCGTTGTATGGACGAAAATGCAAATGTTAAATCGTTGTATAAACGAGATCACGAATGTTAAATCGTTGTATAAACGAATCACGAGATGTTAAATCGTTGTATGGGCGAAATGCGAGATGTTAAATCGTTGTATGGATGAAATGCATGTTAAATCGTTGTATGGATGAAATGCAAAGGTTCGTCGTTGTATAGACGAAATGCAAAAGTTAAATCGTTGTATAGGCGAGATGCAAATGTTAAATCGTTGTATGGGCGAAATGCGAGATGTTAAATCGTTGTATAGACGAAATGCAGATGTTAAATCGTTGTATGGGCGAAATGCGGATGTTAAATCGTTGTATGGGCGAAATCAGATGTTAAATCGTTGTATAAACGAATCACGAATGTTAAATCGTTGTATGGGCGAGATCACGAGATGTTAAATCGTTGTATGGGCGAATGCAGATATTAAATCGTTGTATGGACGAGATGCAGATGTTCGTCGTTGTATGGACGAGATGAAGATGTTCGTCGTTGTATGGATGATATGCAGATGTTCGTCGTTGTATGGACGAAATGCAGATGTTCGTCGTTGTGTGGACGAGATGCAGATGTTCGTCATTGTATGGACGAGATGCAGATGACGCCTTGTAGGGCATAGATAAAAAATTGTTCTACATATGGAATTGTGTTATGCATAATCAAAGCTAGACGAAATAATTAAAATGTAAATGATGTAGCCTGAGTAAAGAAGATGTGGCTTTTGCGAGATGTATTTGATGTAGACTTATTCTGAGATGGACTTAGTGGCGAATCTGTTGTATTGGAATGTTGTTGTCCTCCTTGTTCTGTTGTCTGCAAAATTCACTCAAAGAAAAATTGTGAGTTCGGGGAGGGTGGCCGATTTGTGTTGGCTCTTGATACTTGCGCGTTGTCTTGTCTGGACATGTAACCCCTGTCTGATTTCGAGTCTCGGTCAAAACATTTTGTTGAAAAATATTCTATCTTGAGAAAATATACTTATATATGCTAGTAGGAAATTATGTCGATATTTGAATAGTGACATGTTGTGAAACAAAGCAACTTCCTTATCCGAAATCGGCGGTATATTCTCCCATACTCTCGGTGCTCATTGCCGTCGAGCTCTCTTTTAAAATTTGTCGATTTTGGGACATGAAACCAATGCATAACTTAACCATGTCCATTGGCGTCATTTGTGGTAAAACCTTAAAATTGTCGATTTATGTCGATCTTTCGAGCATATGGAATCATATGTGTCGGTGTCCTTTCGTGGCGCAATCCTTAAAAAATTGTCCCAGTTTTGACTGACGAAACTGGGTCGGATATATGTCGTAGATTTGTCTTGCGTGTATGACGGGACTGAGTACGACTCACTAAGATGCAAATTTGACAAAACAAAGATTTTCCAATGGTGTGACCGAGGCCGATGTAGGCCGCCTACGTATCCGTTAAGGGAATCAGGTCGAACGTAGTTAGATTACGGACAAAATTTTAAACATTTTCGAGATGGGACCGAGGCGATGTGGCGCCACGTATCCGCCAAGAATCGAGTCACACGTAGTTCAGATTACAAGCAAAGGAGAAATTGGGATTTTCTAATAGGTGGGACCGAAGCCGATGTGGCCGCCTACGTATCCGCCAAGGGAATCAGGTCACACGTAGTTCCAATTACAAGCGAAGTGATTACATGGAAAATAAAAGCACTCTAAATATAGTATCTCTTCACTGCATCTGCGTTGATGGCTCTTGGCCACACTTCGCCGTCCATTTCAGCCAAGATGAGGGCCCCTCCTGTAAGCACTCGGTGAACCATGTAAGGCCCTTGCCAATTGGGTGCGAATTTCCCTTTCGCTTCACTTTGGTTAGGGAATATACGTTTGACACGATTGTCGGTTGGAAGTTTCTTGGTCGCACCTTATTAAAAGCTCTGGTCATTACGCTGCGTAAAGTTGTCAGTGGCGATGCATTCATTCTTCGTCAATAAGCATCAATTGTTCGTACTACTCTGTATCCATTTGGCTTCATTTAGTTAAACTGCGGATGATTCTCAAGCGGTATTTCCACCTCATTGGCGGCCTGACCATTCCATAAACGAGAATGCGGTGTTGCTCTGTGGAGTCCGGATTGTAATCACGGTAACGAGAGGCGAAAGGCAAATTTTCATGCCAATGCACGTAGTTATCTATCATCTTCCTCGATATCCTCTTGATGTTCTTGTTGGCGCATTTGCTCCATTCATTTGTGGTCGATATGGAGTAGAGTTGCGATGGGTGATCTGAACTTCTCACATTTCCTTCATCGGACGCTATTGAGATTGGACGTTGCCGGTTATGATCGATTAGGAATTCGAGAAGCGGATGATGTGGTGATGAACAAAATCACTACTACTTTCTTGGTCACGGACTTGTATGATGATGCTTACCCGTTCGTAAAGTAATCAATCGCTACTAGGATAAACTGTGTCCATTTGACGCCGGCTCAATAGGACGATGGCGTCCATGCCCCAGCTGCGAACGGCCATGGGGAACTAGTGACGTTGAGTTCCTTTGGTGCACGTGAATCAAGTCGCCATGGATCGACATTGATGGCATTTTCGCGCAGCGATGCAATCTGTTTCCATCGTCATCGAGTAACCTCGCCGTAGTATCTTCTTTGCTAGCATGAAGCCGTTCGTGTGGGGTCCGCATACCTCCGTGTGTCTCTTCTAATAACTTGTTTGCTTCTCAGTGTCAACACGTCTTAACAAACCTAAATCAGGAGTTCTCAGATAAAGGACCTCGCCTTTCGGGAAGAAATGGTTGGCTAACCTCAGAAGAGTCTTCTTTTGTATGTTGGTCGCGCCAGGGTACTCACTGCCTTGAGATACCTCTTGATCTCGCCATACCAAGGTTTGCCTTACGATTCTTCATCTATCGAGAACAATAAATGTTTTGCTCTAGCACATCTACTTTGATTGGGTCAATATAGTTCTTGTGCGGATGTTGAATCATGGAGGGCCAGTCGCTAGGCGTCTGCGAACTCATTTTGAGCCCTCGGGTATGCACGAACTCTATCTTAACGAACCTCTTGCGCAATTCTTTCACGCGCGGTGTAGGTGCGGAAGTATCTTCCCATTCTTGGTGGCCCATTCACCTTGCACTTGGTGAATCAGCAGTCTGAATCCCCTACGACCAGCAACTCTTGTATGTTCATGTCAATAGCCATTCGAGTCCTAGTATGCGCCTCGTATTACGACATATTATTGGTGCGGGAATCGAGCTTTCTTGATATTGGGTAGTGTTGTCCCGTTTACGATACCAAAGCGCTCGATACCTACTCCTTTGAAATTCGCGGCTCCGTGAAGAACATTCTCCACACGGATATTCTTCTAAAATGTCTTCTCCTACAAACATCACTTCTTCATCCGGAAAGTAGGTGCGCAGGGGATGTATTCTCGTCTACGGATTCTGCGAGATGATCTGCTAATCTTGTCCTTTGTTGCCTTTTGGGTGACATATACGATGTCGAATTCACTTAAAAGAATCTGCCACTTTGCAAGTTTTCCAGTAGGCATAGGCTTCTGAAAGATATACTTGAGCGGGTCCATCCTTGAGATGAGATAGGTGGTGTATGCGGACGGTAATGTCTGAATTTTTGGGCAACCAGTCAAGGCACAACGTGCGTTCGGCGTTGTGTAACGAGCTTCATAAGGCGTGAACTTTTACTTAAGTAGTATATTGCTTGTTCCTTCCTTCTGTCTCATCATGTTGTCCTAACACACATCGAATCGTTTTCCAATACGGATAAGTATAATAGCAAAGGCCTCGGGTTACGGAGGCACGAAGCCGGCGGATTGTGAGATACTCTTTGATTTTGTCAAGGGCTTGTTGGCACTCCAATGTCCACTTAGTGGCGGCGTCCTTCTTTAACAACTTAAATATTGGTTCGCATATCACTGTTGATTGTGCTATGAACCTGCTGATATAATTCAAACGGCCAGAAAACTCATCACTTCCTTGCGATTCTTGGAGGAGCGATCCTTGAATGGCTTTTATCTTGAAGGATCCAACTCTATTCCATACGCTCGCAATGAAACCCAACAATTTCCTCTGGGGCCGAAGGCACACTTTGCCGGATTTAACCAGGTTGTATTGCCTCAATCGTTGAAAAACTTCTTGGATGGACGGATGATCGTAGCCCTCCGCGACTTGATAATGGCGTCATCCACGTAGACTTGATTTCCTTATGGATCATATCATGAAAAATGGTAGTCATGGCTCTCATGTAAGTGGCACCTGCGTTTTTAAGTCCAAATGGCATGACTCGATAATAATATACCCCCCACGGGGTGGTGAACGCGGTCTTCTCTGCATCCTCTTCGTTCATTAAGATTTGATGGTACCCGGCGAAACAATCGACAAAGGACTGCAACTCATGCTTCGCACAATTGTCAATGAGTAAATAAATGTTCGGAAGGGGAAAATCATCCTTAGGGCTTGCCTTGTTGAGATCCACATGTCGACACAAACTCGTATCTTGCCATCCTTAACATTCTTGGCGCGATATTGGCTAACAAGTGGGGTACCTTGCTACGAATGACATTTGCGTCGATTGTTTGGAGATTTCCTCTTTGACTTTCAAACTCGTCAAGCTGATTTTCCTTGGTTTTGCTTCACCGGGAGGCATGATGGTTCAATGGGCGACTTATGAGAAAGCGATATACGTGCTTAGACACGGCATATCATCATAAGACCAGCGAATATGTCGACATCTCGCTTGATAGGGCGCGGATCTTAACTGCATGCGGTATTCAAGTGAACGCGATCCTTGTCTCCTTGCGACTTTATCATCTCCTAGGTTTCTTGTTTACTGTTTCATCCAGTTAGGTTTGACTTATCCTCGAATTTTCCTAACTCTTAGTTAATTCCTCCAAGAGATTCCGCCGGGTTCTGTCGGAATATTCTGACTTTGTTCGCTTGTTTCATGACATGTCACATTTTCATTATCGACAAGGATATTATTTTGTATGCTGAAAGAAAAGGGAATAAAGAGCGTTGATCAAAACATAACTTGTTATTAAAACTTGGAGGAAATAAGCTCGTAAAAGCGTGTTCCATAATTGAGAAAAATATGAATTGAATTGTTTAAAACGTCTAATTATTAATTCTACGGACTCATGAAAAAAGCGGTGTTGGGGTACAAGTCCGTTGCTCAAGACATCTCACGGCTCTGCCTCCAAATGGTGCGGTCATCGTGTAGTCTTCCAAAACCGCATGACACTCGCCGGCGGTGGTGATATCCGAGGCCAAAAGTGTCCTTCTTCTCGGCGGTGAATCGGCTCTGTGATTCCTCTAGTTTTGGTCCAGTCCTCGGCACGGCTCGAAACCATTTCTCGGCGTCTCTCGGGCCACCATTTTGGGAGTGCGAGGTAGTTGCGTCCTTTAGCCTTGCTAACGTCTACGATCTTGTTCATATGGTGACAGATCCATCCAGCTTCTCCATACTCGATGACCGGAATTGCCGGCTTTAGCGATGTTGTCCTTGTCTCCTCAACCACAACTTCATGGTGATTCGGATGAATTTCAAAACTTGATGCAAAATGGAAGGGCGACTCGACCCGCGTGGATCCAAGGTCTACCGAGTAACAAATTGTAGCATGTGGATATATCGATACACGGAATTCTATCTCGAACTCTGCGGGCCCAATGCGTAGTGTCAAGTCGGTCTACTGCGGCGCTCCTCGAGTCCCATCGAAACCTTTTACCCGTGTAGCTTTCGCGGAGTTTCCCAATGTTGACTCACAAGTTGAAGAGTATTCAAAGGGCATACATTAACGGTGACCCCATCAATCAAGACTCGAGAGATAAACTTACTAGCACACTTGACTGTTATGTTCAATTCCTTATTATGACCCCGACCTTCAGGAGGCAATTCATTCTCATGGAAAATTATCTTTTGCACCTCCTTAATTTGCCGTCGGTCTTTGAAAAGTTCTCATCATGGTCTCGGTAGCACATGAGCTTCTTTCAAAACCTCCATCAAAGAGGTTCGGTGGTTCACGAATTCATCAACGGTGATGACAATAGAGATTTGTCTTTGGTGTTTTACTCAACGTTCTCTGATCGAATAGTCTCCTGTAGGCATCCTTCTCCAAAATTCCTCTACTTCTGGTTCGGTCACAGTCTTTTTCTGGGGTGTCTTTCGTGATACTTCTACAGATGAGTAACGTTGTCCGGACCTCGTCACCCCCGCTGCAACAGCCTCTACAACCTGTTTCTGTCTACCCTCATTATGCTTGACCGAACGGCTCCATCCTGGTACTAAGGCGGCGTTAGAGGATTATGACGGCTCAACTCTACTTCCAACGGCGCCCTGGCCTTGGCAGTAATCACATGGGCAATGTGGGCTGAAGATTCCCTTGTCTCCTTCCCCTTGATTGGTACGATGGTCCCTTCCATATCGTACACATCATCGAAGGTGATCATGTGCGCCGACGTAGTCGTGATTTGGCGGATTGTTGTTGACATTAGGGAGGGCTCTTTCAACCGAATAGCTCCTTGCTGATTAGTTCCTCGATTACGTTCTTGATGCATAGCAACCATCTGTATTGTGCCACGATGCTCTGAGTGGTATGCCTGATGCTTATTCTCATCATGCCATGGTGGGAGTGGATTGGGGTTTTGCCACGGGATCGGCTGTATAAAACCAGCGGCTCTTAGTCTTTCATATAGTTGGGAGTATGGTTCAGCCAACGGAGTGTATGATTTTGTGGGCCTCCTCTCGGTGTTGGTTCGGGGTCTGGGTGTGTTTTGTGTGTGGTATTGTTGTGGGGTGGTATGCTGGTCGGTATTGTGAGGAATTTGTGAGGCGAGCAGCGTGGCGGGTTGTATATTGGCTGGGTGGTGTAGATGGGTGAAGGTTGATTGTATGTGGAAGTATTTTGGCCAAAGTGGTCATAGGGAGGGTTTTGGAATGTGGGGGTTTGGTATGTTTGGGGTTGGTATGTTTGGGGTTGGGGTTGGTATGTTTGGGTTTGGGGTTGGTATGTTTGGGTTTGGGGTTGGTATGTCAGGGCTCGATTCGTTTTGTGTTGTTGCACCGTCATAATAGAAATTTGCTCCATCCTTCTTCTTCTTATTCATCCCTCCCATTGACTCTGATTGTATTGCTTTGCTTGTTGCTTGCAAAGCGGCCAAGTCGTGATCTACATTGCGAGTCCTTCTTCCACAAAATCTCCCATTTTACTACTTGAGAAAAATTGCGTCGATGGCTGATCAACCTCTCATAGTCGTGGGTTCCTTGAGGATTGTACAAGCAGTGTTGTCATTTCACTTTCTTCCATAGGTGGTGGACGCCCGGCTTGGATCTCCACCTCATTGCATATTCCCTAAAGGTTTCTATTGACTTTTCTCGATTTCATAAGATAGAATCTGTCGGGGCGTTGTCGTATTAAACTGAACACATCTACAAAGTCTGGGCCATCGCCCCACTACGCCACTTCGGATCTGGCTAGTATACCATCCAAGGCTTCTCGGTCAAGCTCCTTATAAACAATTTCATGATGATTGATTGATCTCTTCCCGCTCCACTAATTTGTCGCAATAGGATCTCAAGTGTGCACGAGGATTACTTTGCCGTCAAACAGTCAAACTTTGGTACCTTGTATCCAACAGGCGATTCGGCGTCGGGATCGTCATAAATCCTCGTATTCCATCCTCATGACCTTGTCCATCGAAGGTTCTTAAAAGCCTTCTTCAGTCGTGAATTTCTCGCCACATTTTCATCTATCGACTCTTGTCCTCTTCTCCGTCTCTTCATATCGAGCAAACTCGGGAGGGTATAGGTGCAGTGTGAGATGTGGTGCATGGGTCACATATCTGGGTGATCCGTATTGTTTATTATGGTATGTCATCGGTCTTTGGTTGAGTAGGTTGGTTGTTTTGGGCGGGTAAGGTGGCTTGTATTATCTGGGTGAGGTGTGTGCGGGTTAGGGTCATTTAAGGTGCATGGGTTATGAGGAGGTGTGTTGTTGTGTTGTGGCTTTGGGGACTGTGGGTTATGAGGAGGCGTGTTGTTATATTGTGGATTGGGAGGTTGTGGGTTATCTGTTGGATGTTGGGGATGGCGTCGAAAGGACGGTGAATTAGGAAGTGTGGGTAGTTGTGTGTTGAGGCTTATAGATAACTTAGTAATTTCCCGGAGTCTATCCATTTACCTTGCATGACCGCCATTTGTTGCGATGATTGAGCAAGGTATTCATCGGAATATGGAGCATTTCCACTACGATGTCTCTGGTTCCTCTCGTTGAATGGCGATGAGTCCCAAGCCATCCTGTTCGTTTGCCCCTGAATCATTCATTTTTGTTGCTCGTGCTTTGGATCTGGTGAAATATGGATGCTCAGCCAGTGCTTGCCAACACAAATCAGCCGACGAGGGGAGTAATACAGCAAAATCCTTTTATTCAAAACATGTGTCAGTATTAAACAGAATAGCAGAACATATGGGCATATAATGAAGCTTCAACAAATAAAGTAGGTTAAAGCGCGTCCTAATATGCAAGGGGCCTCTACTATGCCAGAGGTAGGCCTAAGCGTCATAAATGCAAAGTCACGTCAAATGTACCCAAGCCATTGTATCGAAATGCTTTTATTGGAAATAAAGTTAATCGAAATGACACTTTATAAGAAAAACAATGAAAATCTTAAACTAAATAACTATGTTGTCGGTGTGATAGTGAAGCTTAGGTCCTCTTTGGTATAGCCCCTGCCTGTTCCAAATATTGTACTGCATCGTGCATTAGGACCCACATGTCTGGGGTGATGACCTTTTCTCTGAGTAGACGATCTTTTATTCTGTTCCTTGCACTAATGTCTTCCATGCCTTGCTCCCCTTCTGGACTATATTCTGTGCGGTCTGAAAACCATGTTTGATACTCTGGGGAGACCCTTGCTTGGTCCTTCCCAATTTCCATTTGGTCAATATGATACCACTCGTGAAGGATCTGCTTGGCTTCGGGAGCGGCAATTCGGTCGAACTGAATTTGAGGCCCTCATGTCACTGAGAGGAATTATTTGCGTATGGCCAAGCGCCGAATTACGTAATGGAGCGTATGGTTGCGATCCCTTTAGACCTATAAGCTGATGTAATAAAATCCCTTACGTCTTAAATAAACCTTCTTGACGATATGAAGCAACGGATACTTCCATTGAATCTGACTACTATTGCGAAAGGCTAAGTATCCGTACGATCCTGCATGCGTGGTGACACATAACGCTTGGTTACGTCATAAAATGTGGCGATCTTGTTATGCCTTTGTGGCATACATCGGTCATATTTGAACGCTGGTAGAAATGCTCTACTGCCCACATCTGTAAAATAAGGTTACTGCCTTCAAAGAATCTTGATTCACTCCTTCTGCATCTATTCAAGGCTCTAAATAGTTTTGCTAAAATCATGGGCGTCAAAGTGAGCCGTTTGTCGCCAACCTCATCGAACACTGCTCTAACTACTGAACATATGCATGTACTAATCCTTCCATGCTCGAGTGGAAATAAAAGAGTCCCTAAGAAAGCCATAGCAAATGCAATAGGGCGCTAACTCTCCAATGGTCCATGATGCAACAAAATTCATTCTTAAACGTCTTGTATCCGTCTCGGCAACCATACCTCTCGTACAGGTAGTCTAAAGAAACCCAATTGTTTTCGAAACAACGCAATTCTCTGGTATTCTTTAAACCCAAATAACGAAGGAGCTTTTTCCCCGACTGGCCATGCGGGATAACTGGTTTTCTGTCATGATACGCCAAGGCAGTAAAATAGCTGACTTCTTCTAAGGTAGGGGTCATCTCGAAATCCCTGAACTTGAAAACGACTCGATCCGGGTCCCAAAATTGGATCAATGCTCTAACCAAGTGCTGATCAGGAGTGATGTCGAATAATGAGATGAGGCATCCCAACCTCCTTCTGATTGCCATCTGACTACCTAAGTCGAAGTTTGTCCACCATATTCTCAATTTACTCGGAATTCCATTTACCATTCTAATCCGAGGGATAGATTCCATCTAAAAAATAAAATAAAAATGAGTATGTGTTTTCCCATTTAGGCATTCCGATATTTAGGCTTGGTTTCATTTTATCATGACTATGCAACACGTAATATGCTACTGGGCCGTGGGGTTGTGAAAAACCCGTTGACCGTTTTGGGTGTCTTCCTACTTGTGGTGTCAATGCCAAGGATTGACCCACCTAAGGCAAATGCATGCATGATCTAAAATAGGGGTGGTATAGCTCTATCCTAAGTTTCTAAGATTTGGCTTCACTAGACGCAAGGTTCCCGAGCGGACAACTCGAGTGAGAAGGCTACGCGGCTGATCAGACGAACCGATCTAACTCAGCGCCAACTCTCTTAAAATTTGGATGCTTTGAAGGAATTTTTGCGGGTGAAGCACATGGCGTGAGTGTATGGTAGTGTGAATTTTCCATGAGGGAGGAAGTATGAGCGAAATGCCAGTTAAGGAAAGCAGTAACAAATAGCAGTTTAAATAATATGCAAATATTTATATGTAAAGCAAAACAGTTTAGGTAAAACATAAAAGCAAATAAATGTGAAACACAAAACAAGCAAATTAAGCAAATAAATGAAGCACAATAATTAACCTATGTTTGTTATGGTTAAGAACCTTAAGTATACCCCAGCAGAGTCGCCATGGTGTCGCACCCGATTTTGAACTCTCAGGCTTAAATGCGCGACGGAATGGTTATCCTCCCCAAAATGTAAGAAATAAATGTTAAAAATGTTTAAGGGAGTCGCCACCTAATTAATTGGGTGAATTAGGACACCTAAATACTAACTGGTTAAAGTCAGCATTAACTCCATTTAATGGTCTGTGAAACTAGATTAGATTCTGAGTAAGGATACTTTATTATCCTAAAGGGAAGGGGTAAGACACCCTAAGGGATCCGCTAACTTGCGGTTGTCCGTTCAAACATAGGTTAATTTATTCTGCTAAGGGATATGCATTTTAGAAAAAAAAAAAAAAAAAAAAGGATTATTTAAGTTAAAAGGGTTGTGACAAATATTTAAAGAATATATATATATTGATAATAAATAAAAGGGTCTTATGATATTCATAAAATATATACAAAGTTGATTATGAAGTTAGGAGATTATTTTATTCTTGACAAGAGTAGGAAAGTGATTACTCCTAACAGTGTACGTAGGATTATAATTCTTGTAAAAATTATGAGATTATTATTTCACACGTATGTGCAAAAATCATTTCCTATAATATTTATGAAAAAGTTTATGATAAAGTTTATTTCTCAAGGACTAGATATGGAGAAAATATATTAACTACATGGCTAAAACATAACTAAGATTGATTGTTTTTTTTTTAATTTAGACTTGCGTGATGAACCTAGAATTAAATAAAGGGTGAACTTATCCTTTAAACTACCCTTCCAATATATTCAAGGACTATTAGAGTTAATTATCCTATTAATTACAGAATTAACAAATGTAACAATAATAAATAAGCAAAAATGAATAAATACACAAATAAGCCAAGGCAGGGGATGAGATCGTAGTTGACATGACATCTGGAATGGATGGTGACACCATCCATCCTATAGCTGTTTTGGAAGCCCTGCGGCGGAAGTATAGTTGGCGACGATATGGAAATCCTGACGAGTCTCATACCGAGACTCTTGATTTGACTCCCAATGCGTGTCAGATAAAATAAGAAGGCAGATAAAATGGAAAGATTAGTATACATCCAAGCTTATCAAAAAAAAAAAAAAAGTAACCATTGCCACAGCACCCAAACACATATTAATCACTTATTTTAATAGGCAGACCCGAAATGCAAGAACAGGACAGGTTGGTAATCAGCCCAAAAATAATGAATTGCGAGCCCACTAGTTTTAAAGTTTTGCGGGTCTTCCTTACAGTAAACAATTACAACAGCAAACCAAAAGGGATGGCAACAGAATAACATCGGTGAACTTATGGATTAATATGTGTGTACTCGAGGATTCAGAAACAGTAACAACCTAGCCAACATACATAATAATTATCCGATGACGTTTAACATTCGTTTAACTTATTTTAAAACCAGTCGACAGACCTAAGCAATAACCGAGTTGAGATAAAACAATTAACCATCACATAACTTGATCATACAGGCCACACAATGCAGATTAAAGAGACAAAACTTAAAAGGAGATGAGTTTATGGATGGACAATGACAATAGGAATACTAGAGCACATTTTTTTCATGGATAAATGCAAAGAAATAAATCAGAAATAAATGGAAAACCACCCAAACAGAGGGCTAAAATCGTCTCGCAGGCTGAAAATCAGACTGATCCATGCTAAAAATTGGTCTAAAAAATGGCCAAAACAGTGGCCCAAAAATGATCGGTGGTCCAACAATCCTACGGGATTACAGCAACATTTCGTATTAATCACACGCATAAAGGATGACCTTTGAGAACATCTCATGTTATGAGAACTCCTATAAGATTCAGGAAGACTTCACATGCATTTAACTCAGACTAAAATGCCAACGAGACTACTTGACTAGGCCTAAATCCATACAGATACGACATGATTGCATGTGATATTAGGCTAGCTCACTCAAAAGTACAAACCTTGTTGAATATAACATACGGATGGCTATATGGCTATTTATTCTGGGACTGAAATCTGAGTATGATGCATACATGCTTCACATAGGCAATTTTAGACACGTATATATGCAGTCAGCCACAGAATATAGGTATAAGGCACTCCTGTTCATCATTTAGTATACAATTCTGCTTTACAATGATTTTATTTATCATTCCCACGTAACGTAAACTTTAATTATACCCAAGACAGTGGAAACAAAGTATAATAAATATTATGATAGATATTATACTTGTATAGTTAGCTTATAGTAAATACATTACCATTTTTAAGAGAGGAGAACGCGGGGGGTTTATTTTACCATTAAAGTGTTTGTTACTTTATCGGGAGGATAACACGACATTGTAAATCGTATATCCTTGATCTTAGTAACATTTTTGATTGGAGGTCGGTCTTAGGTTATTAAAATATAGTAGTGATATTTTAGAAAACAAGTAAAGGATTTGAATCTTTTGAATGCAAGCATATGAATATACAAACACATAGACACATAATTCTTTTGAAATTTGGGTTGTTATGACATATATGTGGACTTATAGTCTTTCTTATGATCTTTTGGAAAATGAGTAAGAGGTTTGAATCTTGAATGTAGGCACATAAATATACATGCATATAAACACATAATCCTTTTAAATACTGGTTGTTGTTATTTCCGGGAGCATGTCGGCTTGATTTTACAATTCGGGATTAGACCTCGTAATCCCTTTTACTTCCCGCTAGCTATTTGTTAGGAGAAGTGTTTATTTATAGAGAAAGTTACAAGAAACAACATATGTAGCGAATTTCGGTTTTAACAGTTCATCATGATTAATACTGATTTTTGGATTTAACATATCAATACATTCCTACTAACATCCAGTCGCATACTAGCAAGTTAAAACAGAATATCTAAGTCAGTGTTTACACAACCATCTACTAACATCCAGTCGCATACTAGCAAGTTAAACAGAATATCCAAGTCAGTGTTTACACAACCATCAGCATACAACCAACAAAATAGATCTACGACCCTTATACAATCGTTATACACTTAATCATACCCTCAGAAAGTACTATCGAAGCACACGCACATGCTCGAAACAGAATCGACGCTACAAATATCGAAGGCTACTGCCGATAGACTTGTCTGGAAACAGTGACCAAACCAAATCGAACAAGTTTGAACAAAATGATACAGACACCATCATGCAGAACACATAGTATCAATTAGACAATTAAGTAAATGAAAGAGAAGGGGTTTCCGGACCTTTTATGGGTAGCGAACTGAGGCGACGACAATGGTTTTCCCGAATCGTCGAAGGAAAAGTCACAAAGACTGTTTGCAAGAACGGATAATAGTGACTTTGATAGAAACGAAAAGGATTTCTAGACTGGATACTGTGATAGTTCGATGGCCGACTCTGCCTCTTTTGCATGTCCAACGTTGGGTATTTATAGCCTCTGATTAGGCTTCGTTTCTATGGTAAGTTTAAGATGGATTCAAGGGATGATTCGTACTGGTTTGTTAAGGATTCGTGGGATGATTTGGTTGCTGACTTTAGGCGATTTGTTACCATTTTTGGGTTCTCGATTCTTCCGATTGATAAGGAAAGGTTATTTAATGGTAAGTTGGGAAGGTCGCCGATTCTCAGCGAGAATCTCTACCGAGAGGTGGCGTGAGGAGGCTCGCACGGCGTTTGAGTTTTCTAGGGTTTGTGTCTTTAGGTTTTCTTAAGAGGAGAGGTCGCCTTGAAGTTCTAGGGGTTTTAAGAAAACGGGGCGTCGAAAGGGAAAGGGGATGGGTTATGGTGCGGTTCGGGTTGAAGGGCGAGGATTGTGGGCGGGTTTGACGAAAATAGGGTGGGCTTGGGGTATTTTAATTAGTTTTGGGTTAGGTAGAGTTTTAGGTATTTGTTATTTAATTAACGGGTTGTAGATAAAGCCTTAGGTGTATTATTAGTGTTAGTTTTAGGCTTTAGTTAATTTAATTAGGTATTTAAATTAATAAGCTGTGCTCAAATTATTTAAGTGCTTTATTAAAATTATTACAAGAATAAAATGGGCGTGCTATTTAATTGGTGCTTGAGTTTAAATTATTATTATAAAGAAATAAGACGGACGTACTATTTAATTAATGCTTAATGCGGCGCTTTTATTTAAAATCTTATTATTATGCATTATTGCGACGTTAAATTAAAATTGAATTGAGTTTAGATTAAATTAGTTAAATGCTAAATGCAAGTGTGATATTTAAGAAAAGCTTTATAAATGCGACGCTATTAAATATGATTATGAAATTCTCTTGCGTACTAATAAATGCGGCTATGCTACCTGACACGACGTTGTTGCTAAATTGTTTATTTTATGTATTTATTATTAATTAAGAATCATGACAAGGCTTGAAATTAATTAATGCGGGCGCGAGACTCTAAGTGATTAATACTCTACGTAAGACGCAATGCCACTATTAAATTGTTTATTTATGCCCGTATTTATGTTTTATTGCTGCATTTTATTATTTCAAAATTGCTTTAAAATTAGTGTAATTTTATAGTTAATGACTGGACGGGAAGGTCAAAATTGGGTGTCAACAGCGCTATCCAATATGTTTTTTTTTACTTTTTTTTTTTTGATAATATCTCTGTTTTTTCACGTAATAAATAAAATCTCAAAAAGATAACAAAAAGAATACTCATTCAAAATATAATATAATATAATATAATCATTCGCATAAAACATAATAATATATTTAAAAATAGTATCTCAATCATTAGTAGCTTACAATCATTAACTAATAATAATACGACATAGACAACAATAACATCAAAATACTAACTAATAGCTTCAACCTTCCATTTTTTCTTTGAGGAATCGATTGTACAAGTAGTCTGCCCAATTAATTCGAAAATTCTTCATTTTGCTTGGAGGATAAACTTTGAGTGGTGAACTATGAACAAACTGCAAAACATAGATGTTGCAAAAACATAGTTAGAATAGAAACATCCAATAAATAAACATATATACTTACACAAATAACCTCATACAAATATGGCTGGGTATGAACAATGACCTAGATCATAACAATGTATTTTCACCAATTTCCTATGAAAAATTCATTAGAAGGAGGATGTCACGGGAACACATTAGTTGTTCGCTCTTAGGTTGGGTAGTCAGGCCACATATGACTCATCTTCGAATCAAATAGTCGGAAAGGAGGGGGGAGACCTGCTGTTCCCGGAGGATATTGCCTATCATTGGTAAATATGGTAGAATTAGTGGTATATAACTACAGAGGATGTGAGCTATTCAAATTTGCTTATCTCCAGCTCACAAAAATCCTCCACCCCTTTCTTATACTCATCAGATAATTGATCCGCATTTACCCAGTATCGATTCATCAAGAACAATACTACAAAAATCAGATAATATATACAACAATAAATTTAAAGCACATTTGAAGTCTTCAAGGGCCGACTTCCCCTCACATAGTACATATATAAGAATCTTAAACACATATGAAGTCTTTAAGGCACGACTTCCCCTCACATAAATTATAAGTATGAAATTTAAGCATATTTGAAAATTTAATGTATACACATCATATGATTCATATATATGAATTTTTAAACACATATGAAGTCTCTAAGGCACGACTTCCCCTCACATATATCACATGTATGAAATTTTGGCATATTTAAATATTTAATGCATAACGACAGATCACATAATGCATATATAAGAATCTTAAACACATATGAAGTCTTTAAGGCACGACTTCCCCTCATATTGTCATACTGCCAAGTATAAAATGAAGATCGATATACTTACATAAAGAGGAATACTTGTATCACCCGAACTCAAAATATTCTCAATGAAACAACAAATATAATGACCACAATGAATGCTATCGATCTGCCTTGGACACTATGAAAAATAACGTCCAATATTAATTTATTATCATATCTTATATATAACAATTTTCAAAATTGTAAAGTAAATACCTGAATATTTGACCAACTGAATCTATTGTATGTCGCCTTACTGAGACTAACACCTCGAAGAGTCCGATACCCTAACATACCCCTATTTTGTTTAAAGTAAACAATAGTATACACATGTATATATATAAATTAGTAATGTAAAAAAATTGAAGAGTTAATTACCTTTCAATAAAGTTTTTCAAATTCGGACGTTGTGAATAGGTGCATTTCTGTCACGACCCGACCCCGGAGCCGCGACTGGTGCCCTACTTGGGCACCCCGTTCATGTATACATCAGAGAATAACAGCGGAACATACACAATATAAAAACATGTTTAGACAATAACATCACATGCTAGCCGATAAGGCCGCCTTCCATAAAAATATGCATAATCAAAAGCAAAACTGTACAACTCGGTTTTTTACAGCCCAAACCACAAAATGTGACTACTGCACTTCTAGAATAACAAGCGTGGACGGGGCTCGCCATACCTGAATGTACATAAATCTACAACATCAGGGAAAGACTGTACCAAAAAGACAAGCCTCCGGAGAAATGGAGCTTCTGACGTTTGATAAGTGATCCTAAGAATGAGGATCCACCACCGCTACTCCCTACCGCAGATTGAACGCAGCCCCCGAGGAAGGGGGTCAGTACACAATATGTACTAAGTATGTAAAACTGGAAAATACTGTAATTACATCGTAAGTTTAAAACAAAGCCGGAGACATGTATGATAATCAAATTACAAGACAATCGCGGCCTTACAAACAATGAGAGTAAATAGGAGTATACTTACAACATAAAAATAGGAAGCTCACGATCAAAGCAGGACCACCCGCCCGCAGTATCATTAAGCAATCCTACTCCTGGGACTATTTCACCCGCATAGGTCGTGTGGACCCGCATGAGGTATTCCTCGCATGGGACTATTTCACCCGCATAAGCCCTTACGGACTAGCATGAGGTATTCCTCGCATAGGTCAGACTACCGCATGGGACTATTTCACCCGCATAAGCTCTTACGGACTCGCATGAGATATTCCTCGCATCGTGGGTAGCAAATCCACGGAATATGCAAATTCCACAAACCCGGGGAATGACCCCGTAATGAATAATATACCACTAGCACAAACCGGCTATCATACATAACATAAGCACTACCGGCTTATCATACAATATATAAACAAATTAAGAAATCCCCTAACTTCTTATTATTCTCGTTCATATACACTCTCATTTTAGTTTACTTAAGGCACTAACATGTCTTTTATAAAAATCCGGGAATTTAACCCAAGTACTACATACTTCCACTCTTTTAAAAATGACTCTTTTTCGTATAAAACTTCCAAGATACTATTAACCGTAGTATCAAGTCAAAATTACTTTTCAAGACAAGTCACAATACCTTTAGAAATAAAGTTAGGTTTCTAAAACAAGTGACTCTTTTTTTTATAAAACCTTAGGCAATTGATGCCTTAAAATCAAATTGCCTTTCATTAAATTAAGTCATTTATCCTCATTTATCTTTCCATAAAGCTAATATAACCAACTTCCCATAAAGTCGTTATATTCACTTTATACCTTAGTCAAATACAATTTCCTATCCAAGGGACTTATACGTTTAAAATGAAACAAGTATCACATACTTTAAAACTCTTCAAGTCCCTTAACTTTAATAAAACTTAAGACATCCTTAAACTCAAGGTCTTGTACGTCTACCGTACTATATACGTGCAACTAGTCATGCTCAAAAGATAGGAAAGTTCTACATACCTCTTCGGGTCAATCCATTTGCTAAGTACAATATCCCGCCCGTAGTATGTCAACCTATAATGTCCACAATACATCTATTAACGTCTTACTTCAAACGTAGAATATTATAAGTGTAAAGTCACTAAATTCTACGGAAAATCGGACAGCACCTCCTTTGTTTCTACATACTTTGCCACCTTTTTCAAGGCCGAATTCAATAACCAAACACGCCACATTTAAGGCCCAATCAATGCAATTAACAATAGAGGATTACACGCCTACTAGACGTGTAAAATTCCGCCCCACAAAAGATATCAAATTAATACAAACTACTAGTCCAATTCGGCCACATTGAGTACAATAACACCAATTCTTATCCAATTTCCATTTCAATCCAAGTTGTTAGCATAACATGATATCAAGTCGCAATCGATTATAACTACTATAATCTTCAAGTAAGTAACATGCGACGATTCTAATAAACGACCAAATTGTAATCCAACTTCACATGGCTTAAATGACATTTCGGATTTAAGGCTACAATCAATCCATAATACTTATAAAACTTCAACACATATACTTCATGCTGGCAAACATGTAAGGCTAACAACAATATATAATCTTGTAACACTTAAGAGACAAGATTATTACCTCAATGATTCTTAGTCCAACTTCAAATCCGAAGTCGCTTCTTAGCAACTTAGAGCCTCTTCTAGACACTTCAATCCGCTACTTGAGACCCTTAGAACAACACAAACAACTTTCCTTCAATCTTCCAAACAAAACCTAGAAAAGCAACTAGGTTTTCATCTTGCGACTAACACGAAAACTATCTTTTTCAGGGATTTTTCTATTGAGATACACTTACAATACACTCATGAACCTTGGTTTAAAGTGCGGAGCTTAATGGACAAGAAACAAAAAAAATTTCTTTTCAAAGGAGCTTGAACCCGAGAGCAACTCTTGGAGTTCTTGAAATTCTTGAAATTTTTTCTAAGTGTTGAACTTAGTCTTGCTACTAGTACTACTATATAGTTCAATGAAGGGTCAAGATGGGTGAAAATGTGAGGCTTGGATGAGTTTCTATTAAATATCAAGACGTGTGGTCCCATTGACCAAGTCAATTTTCTCAAGCTCTTCAAGTTGCAAGACTTGCCTTCCTAACAAGGGTCAAATGACCCTTTTGGCCATGCCAAAATCGTCCAAGGCTACATAAGGGGGGTGACACGTGTCGCCCTCCCATTCGTTACAATATTACGTTTTTCGACAATTCCATAATTCCGATAAATTTTTACAAGTCTCAAATCTTAACATTTCTGAGTTCTTACGTACGTTCTTAAAACATGTCATGTAAATACGGGGTGTAACATTCTTCCCCCCTTAGAAACATTCATCCCCGAATGTTCTTTCGGAGTCAAACTTATAATTAGCGACATAGTTTCCTTTCACAACCCCGACATACCAATAATGCCACACATGGCCACATAATAGCATTTAAGCAAAATAAATACTTCAATTAAAACTTGACAAGTAAGGGAAAACGAATTACCTGAAGGTGTAGGGAATAAGTGAGGATACTTCCTCCACATGTCCTCCTCCGCTTCCCAAGTCATCTCCTCCCGGTTATCATTCCTCCACAAGACTTTGACGGAAGCCACATCCTTGGTCCGATCGCTCGACTGGCGATCAAGTATCGCTATGAGACTCTCCTCATACGATAACCCCTCTGTCACCTGGACCTCACTAGCAGGGAAAACTCTCGCTGGATCTTCGATACACTTCCGCAACATAGAAACATGGAAGACCGGATGTACCGCCTCTAACTCTGATGGCAGATCCAACTCATAGGCAACCTTGCCTACTCGACGGACGATCTGGTAGAGCCTAATGTACCTTGGGCTGAGTTTCCCCTTCTTTCCGAATCTAATCACACCCTTTATGGGTGACACCTTCAAGAAGACCCAATCGTCTACCTGAAACTTCAAATGCTGACGTCGATTATCCGCATATGACTTCTGCCGACTCTGAGCTGCTAACAGTCTCTCTTGGATAAGCTTCACCTTATCCACAGCCTGCTGAACCAAGTCTGGGCCAACTAACTACACCTCGCCCACATCGAACCAACCAATCGGCGATCTACATTTCCGCCCATATAAAGCCTCGTATGGCACCATCTGTATACTGGAATGGTAGTTGTTGTTATAAGCAAACTCCACAAGAGGCAAATGATCCTCCCAGCTACCCCTGAAATCAATCACGCAGGCTCGCAGCATATCCTCGTTGTTCGATAAGACGCTCTGCCGCGTCGCTACCGAGGATGAAATGTCAGACCGAGACTCACTGTGTCCCTAATCCCTTCGAAAGACCTCGAAGTTAGCCAGAACCGGCTCCCCTATCTGATATAATCGACACCGGGACACCGTGCAGCCTCACAATCTCTCTGATGTACAATCTGGCATAGTCCTCAGCCGAAAACGTCGTCCTGACTGGAAGGAAATGAGCTGATTTCGTCAGCCTGTCAAGAATAACCCAAATGGAGTCGTACTTCCTCTGAGTACGAGGTAACCCTGTAACAAAGTCCATGTTGATCACCTCCCACTTCCAAGTCGGAATCTCAATAGCCTGCAATAATCCACTGGGCCTCTGGTACTCGACCTTGACCTGCTGGCAATTAGGACACTACGACACTGTGAAACAAAACCTGCCACATCCCTCTTCAGGCCATCCCACCAATACAAACATCTGAGGTCATGGTACATATTGGTTGACCCTGGATGAATAGAATAACGAGCACTGTGTGCCTCCCCCAAAATCTGCTGACGAAGTCCTGTCACATTGGGAACACACAACCGACCCTCAAATCTTAGCACCCCATCAGGCGCTACCTCGAATAGACTCTTCTCCTCCCGAAGAGCTGCATCTCGATACCGTACCAACACTGGGTCCTCAAACTATCGCCTCTTCACCTCATCAACGATGGAAGACTCGGCAACCTCACAAACCCGTACCCTACTATCGTCGGTATCGATCAAACGAACCCCAAGGCTCGCTAGCTGGTGGATCTGACGGACCATGTCCTGCCTCTCTGGCCGCACTGGCTGCACTCCCATCGATCTACGGCCAAGGCATCAAGAACTACGTTGCTTTCCCGATGGTATAGAATATCAACATCATAATCTTTCAACAACTCTAACCACCGTCTCTGTCGCAAGTTCAGCTCCCTCTGCCTGAAGATATACTGGAGGCTCTTGTGGTCTGTATAAATGTCCACATGAACCCCATACAAATAATGTCTCCAAATCTTCAAGGCATGAATAACTGCGGCCAACTCTAAGTCGTGGGTAGTGTAATTCCTCTCATGCTTCCTTAACTGCCGGGAAGCATAGGCTATATGTTACACCCCGTAGTTCCAAGGTATGTATGTGAGGACGTACGTACGAGAATACGACACAAAAATTGGAAAAGAAGAAAGATGTGATTTTTCGACGGAAAAGTTTCTGGATTTTGTGAAGGAAAAAGGTTCGTTTATGGGAATTGGATTCCCAGATTTGGTATTCGGACTTTTTGGAATATTTGAGAATTATGGAATTTTATTTCCGGAATCGGTCACGTGGGGCCCACGGGAGGAAATTTACGATTTTGTGGGGCCCACTTTATTTTTGGATTTTTGGCATTACGGATATTTTCGGAAGATAAAATATTTTGGACGAGTAGGGGGGAGACACGTGTCACCCCATGTGGCCCTATGGCCGAAACTAGTAGACACTTGGACGTTTTTTTGTGGGGGCCACTTGTCCCATTTTTGTGGTGGACATTTGGTTGGCAAATTACCCACACACTTGGACCCAATCTTCACCATACACTTGCCTTGATCTTGACCATTGATTTCTTTATAAATACCCCTTTGTGCAAGACTAATTCTTCATCCACACTTGAAATAATTTCCAAGGCAAATTCTCCCTCCCTCCCCTTAGGTGTTCTCGCCCAACCCCACTTTGTGTAGAAATACTTCAAGTATTGTTGTATAAATCCCAAATACCTTAGCCTAAATTCCTAGTAGTATTCCAAAGTTATTTCAATACTAAGAGCCGGAAATACTACTTTATTCCAATAGTCGCAAAATGAAGCCCTAGAAAAATCTTCATAGCTTAGATGAAGTGTTAAGAGAAGTTGTTTAGAAACTTCTAGGGTTGCTTGGAGCGGGTTGAGCGTAAGAAATCGAGCTAAACGTTGCTCAGGATCGACTTATAATCTTGGATAATTTTGGGCTTATCGAGGTAATGATCTATGTCCTCTATTGTAATCGATATTACATATTGTAGTAGTTTAGAATTGAGTATAAAATATATTGGAAGGATGATTATAAATAATTGAACTGTATTTACTGAGACTTGTAGTATTATTGTGAGTAGAATTGTACACGTCCGTTAGACGTGTAACCCCTCGAGTTGTTGGCTTGCAGCGTGCCTTGATAGAGGAGATTTATGTGGTTTCGGGGAGGTGTCACGAATTTTCCGTAGAATAAGGAACCTTTTACTTAGAATTGTTCTACGAAGAGATCTAGAGGTTGATAGACGTTTTGTGGCCTTTATAGGTTGAAGTACTACGAGTAGCGTATTCTACTTGAAGGGTGGAAAAGGCTAGCTGGGTTATAGTACTTTGGAGCGTTTTGCTAATTGTCGATAATCGTCGCGAGGTATGTGAACCTCTTCCTATCTTTTCTAGCATGATTGTTGTGAACTATGTAGTACGGTAGACGTACATGTGCTAAACGAATTTGGTTGGTTTAAAACATAAAGTGTTATAACGGCTTTATGAGAAGTTTGTTATAACAACTTTATGTAGGTAAAAAAATGGTTGATTGTTTTTAAAAGATAAGAGACTTGACTTATAAATAACTTGAGGTGAAATATTAAGGACTTGGTTTGTGTTAAAAAGTTGTGAAACCGCTTTTATGAGAAATGGGTAATTGGGCTTTAAAAGGAATAAGTTATATTGATTTCGGAAATGAGAATAAGTATCGAACAAACCACTGCAGCGTTAATAAAGGAAAAAGTATTGACTAATTAATTATTATTAAAACCAGTAGAAACCTCCATCTGCATAGAAGCTAAGATAAGATAAAATTGTATTACATTTCCTAGATCATGGCTGCTTTAATAAGATCATTAATAACAAGTATTGATTTTTCTTAAATTCCACAGTAAGGAACTTGATTTCTAAAAGAAAAGAGACTTGAGAATTTGAAGTGTTTTGGTTTAAAAGAAAGGCATGGTTTTGTCTTAAATTGGTTTAAAACATAAAGTGTTATAATAGCTTTGTGGGAAGTTAGTTATAACGACTTTATGAAAATAAAAGGATGGTTTTATTATTGGATTTAAAATGGTAACTTGACTTTAAAGGGAGAAGTGATTTGGTTTAAAAAGAAAGTATGGAAATTGTTTTGGTTTACTTAAAAAGATAGTTACTCTATTTTGATACTACGGGTATCGTGTGACCTTTGTAAAATAAATGGATCTTTTTGAAAGAATTTATATACGTAGTACCTTGGGGTTAAAATTCGGATTTGTTGTAATAAAATGAAAGTCTATGAGTATGTTGAACTTGCCTATGCTTGTGGTGATAGCCTTTGTTGTGCAAGTGTTGTATTTCTGTGCTACCGCGTCTCTCGTTGAAGGGCCGGCTATCTGGTTGATTGATGGACATACTGACACAATGGGTGGCCCACGGGTATGCTTCCACTATATCGATCCTTTTGGACATACTGACACGATGGGTGGCCCACGGGTATGCTTCCATTAGGAGTGTTATCTTGTTATTTGCTTTGGACATACTGACACGATGGGTGGCCCACGAGTATGCTTCCATTCTGATTGTTATCTTGTTATTTCCTTTGGACATACTGACACGATGGGTGGCCCACGGGTATGCTTTCATTAGGAGTGTTATCTTGTTATTTTCTTTGACATACCGACACGCGTTGGCCCACGAGTATGCTTCCAGTCTGATTGTTATCTTGTTCTTTCCTTTTGGACATACTGACACCATGGGTGGCCCACGGGTATGCTTCCATTAGGAGTGTTATCTTGTTATTTGCTTTGGACATACTGACACGATGGGTGGCCCACGAGTATGCTTCCATTGTGAGTGTTATCTTGTTATTTGCTTTGGACATACCGACACGATGGGTGGCCCACGAGTATCTTCCATTATGATTGTTATCTTGTTATTTCCTTTGACATACCGACACGATGGGGCCCGGGTATGCTTCCATTAGGATGGTTCCATGGCCATGCTTATACCGAGGTAAGACGCCGGCACGCATTGTCGCGAGTTAAATTCGGGTTATATTTGAGTGATGACTTTACGCGTGAGTCACGACTTGACACGATCGCTAATATATATTGTGAATCGTAGTTTGGTTATCATACACGTCTCTGCTTTATATAGACTATTATGGTTTCATTTACGTATTTTTCGCCACATACTTGGTACTGCCAGATCGACCTCCTTCGGGCCGCGTCATGCCGCAGTAGAGGTACACCGTTGTTGATCCTCGCCATAGGATCACGATTCTGCGTTGGGAAGCTCCGTTTCTCCGGAGGCTTATCTTTTGCTATGTTTCCCTGAGATTGTACGTTCTTGTACATTCAGGGGTATGGCGGGCCCCTGTCCCGTCGTAGTTGTTGTTACATTCTGCAGGTCCGTAATGCAAGTGTGGCGTGGTTTGTAAAGGATTGTAATCGTCGGTTTTATGTATATACAATGAAGGTGACCGCTGGTTAGCCTGTTTTCTTATGTTGTATATTGTTTCCTGTTTAAGTTTTTATTTCCGCTGATTTTCTCTGATGTTGTATCACTAGGGTGCCCGGGGTAAGGCACCAGTCGCGGGCCCGAGGTCGGGTCGTGACAAAAGTGGTATCAGAGCAGTTAATCCTCGGAAAGTGTCTACAGACCGTGTCTAGTAGAGTCTTGATTATCGGTGTGTTGTGCACCACATCTATAATCAGGAGGCTACAGGATATTTAGGATTGGTTTCCATTCTTCTCACTCTGAGATCGTGCCTTAGAGCTGTGTTATAAGTTGGACTCCCTCTGGCGTATTCTTATGTACCCGTTATGCCTCTACGCAAGGCAACCAGGGCCCAGATGGGCAAGGCAGCAGAGGGAGCTACGAGTAGAACACAGAGGGTTACGAGGGCACAGGCCTGGTCATTACTTGAGATAGTACTTCAGACGACGAGTTTTATGACGCCGCTAGCCCCAACAGAGTTTAGAGCGGCAGCAGTTTCTACTGAGGCCACGATACCTGAGCCTCCAGTTCCACGGCCAGGAGCCGAGGATATGAGTTCAAGGAGATGGCCCGCCATTAGCTAGGTCGGTGGCCGAATGAGGACGGCGAGCCGGTGGTTCCAGCAGCATCGCGATTCACCCTAGATCCGATAGTTTGAGACTTCGGATTTCTTGAGTTGCAGTCGCGAGTTCTATGGATAGAGGCGATGATCCTCAGGGTGTCGTGCTAGTTTGGGAGATCGTCATACTTGCGGCCGTCAGGGCCATGTGATGGGAGGATGTCCAAGTAGGAGGGATACAAGAGGGATGACTCACCACCGGCCGGGCCATTGCGGGCTCGCCGGGAGAAGGGGTGTTAGTCAAATAAGGTCACCCTACCTCAGTGGCGTTGTAATAGACTCCATTATGGGAGTGTCGCATCGCTTCGACAGTATGCTTGCGGCCAACAGGCCATTTGGTGAGAGTTTGTCCGACTGCAGGTAGCACAGATGTAGAGACTCACCTTCGGATCGGTGGTGGTTCATCGCCTTATATAGCTAGGCCTGCAGGCGTGATTATGATTAGAACGAAGGGAAAGTGAGGCAAAGAGTTGCAGAGATATCTTCAGCCCTTAAGAGACTGGTTTATGTTGTTATGGTAGATACATGTGGAGTGCTATGTACGGATAGCATTATGTTAAGTGTGAATTAGAAAACATGGGTAGTTGAAAAGGGTAAGTCTGGGGACGAGACAATTGTGAGACTTAGAATTTATAACAGTTAGGACCTTGGATGCAAGGCCGTCTTGAGTGGGTGATTTTACGGTTGATCTTTGTCAGAGTTCTTTGTTTACGTGGAGTATTTATGTGATAATTCCATGGGTAGTATGAGATAGAAGTGATAGCTTTCATGACGTGAATTAGTAAGATTGTTCCGGATTGGGGAACGAGAGAGTTTGGCGCGATAATGGGTCTGGTTAAGGCCAGGTCGCGGGTCAACCCGCAGCCCGGAATGAGGTGGGGTCAGTTCGAGGTGGTCCCGCCAGGTGGTAGGATCACGAGGGTGCTAGGCCCAGGTTTAGGTAACCATCGTATGAGTTCGTGGATATGTTCGACCAGAATCAGATCGTGAAGGCCGTGAATGGCCTTATAGGAATTTGAGGCTAGTAAGATGACCAAGTTGGAGGTAGTGACTCCAAGGTTTTGGAAACCGAAGCGATGACTGGAGTATGGTACGTGTACTAGAAAGAGTTCGGGTGTACGAGAAGGGTACGACAAGTAGGGAAATAAGTGAACATATGCTAAAAGATGGAAGTGATCATTTTTGTGAAGTAAAGGTGCGAAGGGAGTATACTTTAGACCTTGGGTGGGAACTTTTTGTGATGTTAGAGGTGATTCCTCGTTGGCTTGGATTTGAGTTTTTCGCGTATGTTATACTATGGCCATTGATGGCATGATTGGTTTCGTAAGTATAGTAGTGAAGACTATACCGGCGCATGTATGTTTGGAGACTTAGAAGGAACATCCGGGACGAATGTTTCTAAGGGGGGAAGAATGTTACACCCCGTAGTTCCAAGGTATGTATGTGAGGACGTACGTACGAGAATACGACACAAAAATTGGAAAGGAAGAAAGATGTGATTTTTCGACGGAAAAGTTTCCGGATTTTGTGAAGGAAAAAGGTTCGTTTATAGGAATTGGATTCCCAGATTTGGTATTCGGACTTTTTGGAATATTTGAGAATTATGGAATTTTATTTCCGGAATCGGTCACGTGGGGCCCACGGGAGGAAATTTACGATTTTGTGGGGCCCACTTTATTTTCGGATTTTTGGCATTACGGATATTTTCGGAAGATAAAATATTTTGGACGAGTAGGGGGGCGACACGTGTCACCCCATGTGGCCCTATGGCCGAAACTAGTAGACACTTGGACGTTTTTTTGTGGGGGACAAGTGGCAAGCCACTTTTCCCATTTTTGTGGTGGACATTTGGTTGGCAAATTACCTGTCACGACCCGACCTCGGATCCGTGACTGGTGCCTTACCCCGGGCACCCTGGTGATACAACATCAGAGAAAACCAGCGGAATATAAACTCACAATAAACAACTATAATGATATAAAATAGTCTAGCCCAAAATGGCTACCCCAAAAGTACATAAAACCGAACAGTTACATCCTTAAACAACCCAAGTTATGACAAGACTACAGGCCTCTAAGAATGAAACACTATGACGACAGGCCCCGTCATGCCCCTGAATGTACAAAATATCAACCACACCAGGGAGAACCATACCAAAAGTCGAGCCTCCGAAGAAATGGAGCTCCTGACACTTGAGTAAAAGATCCTAGGAATGAGGATCTACCACCGCTTCTTACCGCGCTTATGAACGTAGCCCCAAGGGGTCGTGACACAACGTACCAAGTATGTAAAACTGGAAAATACTGTAATAATATCATAAGTCAAAAATAAACTGGAGTCATCGATAAAAATCAATTTCCTTGCATTGTGCCTTACTAACAATGAGAGTAACAAGTATAAATCATATAGCATAAAAATAGGAGGATCACGATCAAAACAGGGTACCTCGCCCGTAGTATCATTAAGCAATCCTACTCCTGGGACTATTTCACCCGCATGGGTCCTGTGGACCCGCATGAGGTCATCCGCCTCGTCATGGGACTATTTCACCCGCATGGGACTATTTCACCCGCATGGATCCTGTGGACCCGCATGAGTACCATCGCCGTACTCGCATGAGACTATTTCACCCGCATGGATCCTGTGGTCCGGATCCGCATGAGTGCAAGCGCCGCACTCGCATCATGGGTAGCAAATCCATGACATAGATAATAACCCGGGGTTTACCCCGTAATAATACAAATATATAACATAGCTCATCCGGCTATCATACATAACATAAGCATTACCGGCCTATCATATCATACATAAACACTACCGACCTATCATATCACAACATAAGCACTACCGGCCTATCATATCATACATAAGCACTACCGGCTTATCATAACATAAGCAAGTTAAGAAATCCCCTAACTTCTTATTAACATTATTAATATATCCTCTCATTTTAGTATCCTAAGGCACTAACATGTCTTTTAATAGAAAATTCGGGAATTCAACCCAAGTACCATGTACTTCTAACTTTTTAAGAAAAACTATTTTTATACAAAGATTCCAAGATACTAATCACCATAGTATCAGGTTACGATTTCTTTTCAAGACAAGTCACATTTCCTTTTTAGAAATATAATAGGCTTCTAATTCAAGTGACTTCATTTACTTTAAAACCTTAGGCAACCAATGCCTAAAATCAATTCACCTTTCTTAGTTTCAAATCCTTTACCCGTACTTGTTTTACTTAGAGTAAACCTTTCTTTGTGAACCCTTCAAGAAAACTAATATAACCAACTTCCCATAAAGTCATTATATTAGCGTTATCCCTTTGTCAAATACATTTTCCCTCAATCCAAGAGACTTATACTTTTGAAATGAAACAAGTATCATATACTTTAAAACAAGTGTAGATTATCAAATCTTGTACGTATACCGTACTACATAGATACAACTATTCATGCTCAAGAGATAGGAAAGCTCTACATACCTCTTCGGTCAATTCACTTGCTAAGTCCAACTACCACAAGTAATATGTCAACCTATAATAACCATAATACGTTTATTAACCCCTAATTTCAATGTAGAAATTCCAAATTCAAGTTACCAATTCCTAAGGAAAATTGGGCAGCATTTCCTTTGTTTCTACTCACTTTGCCACCTTTTTCAAAGGCCGATTTTCAACACTCAAACACCATATTAAGGCCCAACATCCAAACCAATACAAAGGGGATTACACACCTAATCTTGGGTGTGTAAAATTCTGCCCCATAAGTTATAATAATACACTTAACAATTCTAAAGTAGTTGGTAGGCTACAACATGCTCATAATATCTCTTTAGCCAAATCCTTCATACCCAAACCACATTTCTTGCATGCAAAGACTCTAATAGCATTATCTACTACCACAAGTACTTTCCTCTTAACATGCAACACTAAAAACTAATAATAGAGGAAGAATCATTACCTTAGAGCTTTAGCCAAATTTATCCAACAATTTGCTAGCCTCTATTCCAAGAACACCACCACAACAACCTTCACAAGCTAGCCCCAAGCTTCCTTCTTGCCTTTTACTTTTCAGATTTTTCCTAAGGATAGAATATCACTTGGAGTTTTAGAGAGAAGGAGGAGCTTGAAATATTTAAGAGAGAAGGAGGAGCTTTTTTTCTAAGAGAGAGATGAAAGATGACCAAGTCTTTAAGACTTGGTCAATATAATGCATGCAAAAAATCAGATGGGGCACTTGTCCCCACCCATGCCCTTTTAAAAGAAAAGATCGATTTTCCTAAGTTTTTCCGCGATTTCCGCCTCGGCGCTTCGCTTCCCGGCGCGGGCGCCGCAACTCCTGCGGACTCCGGATCTTCCGGCGCGCTCGCTTCCGGCGCGGCGCTGAAAATTCAGCGACCTCGATCTTCCGGCCGCGGCTCACCGCGCGCGCGCCTACAATCACCCGCTTGGCGCTGCGCGCGCTCGCGCGCTGCGGCTCGCTCAGCGCGGCGCTTAAGACCACGACCGCGGTCCCGACCAACCACGGGTATAACATTCTCCCTTAGAAACATTCGTCGAATGTTCCTTCTAGGCTTACTTGAATCACAAGTTGACGTAGACGCCTTAACTACTCTTTTGCAAATAAAGATGCTCCCCACGACCACAACAATACTTAAGCACAATTGCTAAATCAAAACTAACAAGCAGGAAAGTGGGTTACCTGGAGGTGTAGGGAATAAGTGAGGATATTTCTTCATCATGTCCTCCTCCGCTTCCCACGTCATCTCTTCCTGCTCGTTCCGCCACAAGACCTTGACGAAGCCACATCCTTTGTCCAAGTCGTCTAACTCGACGATCGAGTATCGCTATGGGACTCTCTCATACGATAACTCCTCCGCTACTTGACATCATGAACCGGGTGCACTCTAGATGGATCTCCAATACATTTCCGCAACATGGACACATGGAAAACTGGATGTACCGCCTCCAAATCGGACGACAGATCTAACTCATAGGCAACCCTGCCTACCCTACGGACAATCTGATATGGCCCAATGTACATTGGGCTAAGTTTTCCCTTCTTTCCAAATCTCATCACGCCCTTCATGGGCGATACCTTTAGAAAAACCCAATCATCTACCTCAAATTCCAGGTGTCGACGCCGATGATCTGCATACGACTTCTGCCGACTTTGAGCTACCAACAACCGCTCCTGGATAAGCTTCACCTTATCCATCGTCACGAACTAAGTCCGCCCGACTAATCGAGCCTCCACTCGAACCACCTATCGGTGACCTGCACTTCCTCCCGTATAAGGCCTCATAAGGCGCCATCTGAATACTGGAATGGTAACTGTTTGTTATACCCCATATTTTCTGAGTATGTACGTGAGGGCGTACGTACAAAAGTTTAAGCCTTAAAGTAGGCATAGGAACGAAAATTTGTGCACAACCCCCGAAAAGAATCGTTTTCCGATGAAACGTTTTACAAAACTTGCGAAGGGAAAATTACGGCTATGTCATTTATTATTTTTACGGATTTTTCCGAGAGATAAAATATTTTGGACCAACGAGAGGGTGACACTTGTCACCCTCAAGTGGACGGCAACATGGGCATGGGTTGGACGATTTTGTGGCCTTGCTTTAGTCAAGGTTAGGTAGGATATTTTTGTGTAGTAGATGGATAAGGACACTTGGGTGAATCCCTACCCTCCACTTGCCCTCCACTTGCCTTCATCTTGGCCATTGGTTGGCCTATAAATACCCCCCTAACTTGAAGGTTTTCTTCATCCACAAACATAATTCTCTAAGTCTCAAAAATCCTCCCTCTCCCTTGTAGTGTTTTCGTCCCAACCCTCTCCCCCTCTAGCCTCGTGGCTTGAGCCAGCCCCCTTTGTAGAAAATACTCCCCTAGTATTGTTACTATCTCCAAAGTACCCTAGCCCAAATCCCTTATAGTTTTAGTAGAAGTTGGTTAGAAACTTCTAAGAGTTTCTTGGAGCAATCGGAGCGTGCAATTAGAATCTAAACCTTGCTCAGGATCGACGTTTAACTTGGATAATTTTGGGCTTATCGAGGTAAATACTCTGTCCTTCTACTGTAATTGGATATTACATATAAGAATAGTTAAGACTTGAATATAAGATATAGAAGGATATTAAAGAATAGAATTGAACTGTAATTGCATTGAAGGGTATTACAGAATAGAATTGAACTGCAATTGCATAGAAGGGTATTACAGAATAGAATTGAACTGTAATCACATCAGAAGATTTAAAGAAGATTGAATCAGACTTACATAGACCGTATTTCTGAGACTTGTATAGTTTACCGGATAGGGAAGTGCTGCCCGATTTTCCGTAGAATAGAGAACCCTCTGCTTAGATTATCCTACAGAGTAGTCTAGACGTTGATAGACGTATTTGACTATTATAGGTTGATACTCTACGCGCGACATATTCGACTTGGCAGGTGGATTTCGCCGATGAGGTATGTGATTCTTCCTATACTCTTAAGCATGATATTTTAAAGTATATATATAGTACGGTAGACGTACGTGTGTTAACTGAACATGGTTTTACTCGACGTCTTTTGACTTGAGTCTAAATAATAAGAATCTTGAAGTCTTTCAAAAGAATTATAAATCATTTTTGAAAGAAGAAGAATAATTGTTTTTAAAACAAAAAGCTTAAGAGTTATACTAGCTTTATGGGAAGTTAGGTATAACGACTTAAGAAGGATAAAAGGAACAGTTTACTTATGTGTTTATGAAAGACTTGTATTGATTTCTGGAAAGTATAATAAGATGGTTTGATGAGTAGACATATTATGATGCTATGTGTGTTAGTGTCTTGTAACGTTTGTATAAAAGGTTATTCTTATTGTGCTTATGTTGTTTAACGGTAAGCCGTTATGTTGGTATTACATCACTCACCTCTTGACATGATATACCGGGGGTTAAGCTGCCCTCCGATGCGGGGTATACCTCAGGCAGTCTGTGTGACTATGATTCGAGAATACCTCATGCGGGTCCAGGGGACCTATGCGGAGCTACGAGTTCGGTTAGTGTGCGTCCTTGTGGCCATGCGGTCTATGTGCTACGCGACTACGAGTCGGGGCGATGCCGAGGAGTAGCTACCCTCGATTCGGGAATACCCCACGCGGGCCTATGTGAGTGGCCCATGCGGATCGCGAGTCCAGGATTAGGCATGCATAATGATACTATGGGCGATTGGCCTTGCTTCGATCATTCGCAGCCTAGAAAAAACCTGTTACAGTTTACCTATTGTTGCTCTTGTTTATGATGTGGAACTATGTGCGGTTACCTTGGTTGTTTCATACATATTTGTAAAATTGGTTTTAAAATGATATGATTTCATTTAAGTACTTTACGCTTCACATACTGTACTTGTATCGACCTCCTTCGGGGGGCTGCGTTCATGCCGCAGGTAAGGGAAAGCAGGTGCTAGATCCGCATCCTTAGGGTCTTTTGCTTTGGTGTCAGGAGGTCCATCTTCTCCGGAGGCTCGACTTTTGGGTATGCTCTCCCTGTTGTTGTAGATAGTTTGTACATTCAGGGTATGGCGGGGCCCTGTCCCGTCATAGTTGTTTATCTTCTTAGAGGCCTGTAGTCCTATTGCATACTGGGATGAATCGCGATTTTGGTTATATATATATATGCCGAAAAGCGAATTTTTCGTATAAACTGTCTCATTTTACAATTGTTTCATGTCTTGTGTTTTATATTCCGATTACTACGATGTATGACTACTTGGGTGCGGCAGGCACGATCCACGCCCCGAACGGGTCGTGACAAAAGTGGTATCGAGCGATTAATCCTCGGAAGGTGTCTGAGCACCGTATCTAGTAGTCTTGATTATTGGTGTGTTGTGCACCACACCAATAATCGAGAGGCTATAGGATATTTAGGTTGGTTTCCATTCTTCTCACTCTGAGATCGTGCCTTAGAGCTGTGTTATAAGTTGGACCCCTCTAACGTATTTCCTTTCTTTAACAGTTATGCCTCCACGTAAGGCAACCCGGGCCCAGAAGGGCAAGGCAACCGAGGGAGCTTCTAGTAGGACACCGAGAGTCATGAAGGCTCAGGCCCAGTCTATACCCGAGACGGCGAGTTCCACGACGCCGCCGCCCCAAAGAGACTACGCCGCGCACCTCCCCACACCGGCGTAAGAGTTAGGGTATAAGGAGATGGCCCGATTATTGGCCGTGATCGTGGCGAACGAGGATAGGCCGACGCAGTCAGCCTGAAGCACCGTGGTTCACCCGAGATCGATAGTTTGAGGCTACGAGATTTTCTCGAGCCAGCGCCGTAATTTACGGTCGAGGCCTGAGGATGATCCGCAGGAGTTCATCCGTCAGTTATAGAGGATCATGCGAGTGATCAAGGCTTTAGAGACCGAGTCCGTGATCTTTGGTTCGCATCGGCTGCGTGATACCGCGATGATCGGTTTGACTCGTGGGAGTTGTCCCGGGGAGAGCACGCGTCCCCAGCTACTTGGGACGAGTTCTCGGAGGCTTTTCTCACTCACTTCTTGCCTCCGCAGATGAGGAGGGCACGGGCCGACAGATTTTTGTTGCTGAGACAGAGAGGACGCACAGTTAGGGAGTACAACGTTGAGTTCGATTCGTTGGCTCGATATGTCCCTGCGTTGGTAGCAGATATGGAGGACAGGGTGCATCGCTACGTCACCGGGCTAGATGATTATATGGCCGAGTCTTGTGCGGGTGTGGCTCTTCAGCCAGGCATGGACATTACCCGCATGCAGGCTCATGCACTTGGATGCGAGGAGCGTAGAGGCCGACGGGTTGACAGACAGACAACATCAAAAGAAGGCCAGGACGGCAGGGTCTTTTGGTAGCTATCGGGGTGGACGGCCTCAGCAGCAGTCTAGATTTGCACCACAGCCAGCTCAGAGCACTCCTACACCGTCCTCAGGACAACCAGGATATTCGAGGGCAGACCAGGGCCCCGGGACTTCAGACGTCCAGGGTAGCAGAGGTGCTAGCCGATCGGGACCACCCGCCGGTGGCCGATGCGTAGATCCCATTATGGGAATTGTGGTGCTGCTCCGATAGTTTGTTCTGCGCCAGCCGGGTCACTTTGCGAGAGCTGTCAGGCGGCGTAGCAGAGGGTCACCAGTGGTCTTTCACGGTCTTCTTTATCTCCTACGATTACTCGCCCGAGGCGTGGTACTCATGGGTCAAAGGTCGCGGCAGAGGTCGTGGCGCGGTCCCAGCCTCCAATGTCCTCGAATCATATATATGTCCACCGGCAGACGGGAGGCCTCACCTGATGTCGTCACAGGTACCTTATCAGTTTATGGTTGTGATGTGTATGCCTTGATAGATCCGGGTTCTACTCTGTCCTATATATCTCCCCTTATTGCTAGTAGGATAGGGATAGAGCCTGTATCCATAGACCCTTTTGAGGTAGCTACGCCAGTGGGCGATTCGGTGGTAGCTCGGCGGGTATATAGGGTTTGTCCAGTGACCTTATGCAGTCGTCAGACCCTAGCCGACTTGATAGAGTTGGATATGACTGATTTCGATGTGATCATGGGTATGGATTGGCTAGCTTCTTGCTATGCCAGTGTTGACTGCAGAGAGAGAGTGGTACGGTTCCAGTTTCCTGGGGAGCCGGTTATTGAGTGGGAGGGGAACACTGTGTCGCCGAGGGGTAGGTTTATTTCCTACCTCAAGGCTAGGAAGATGGTGCAGAAGGGGTATATCTACCATCTCATTCGGGTGTTTGATCACGAGGTCGCGTACCAGATTTTCATCCAGTTCGAGTCGAGAGTTCCCGGATGTGTTTCCACGACCTCCCGGTATCCTCCCGAGAGGAGATTGAGTTTTGTATAGATGTGTTGCCATATTCTCGACCTATTTCCATTTCGACATACATAATGGAACCTGCCGAGTTTAGGGAGTTGAAGGACCACCGAGAGATTTCTTTGGAGAAGCGGCTTCATCAGCCTAGTGTTTCTCCCCGGGAGCGCCGATATTGTTCGTGAAGAAGAAGGGCGACGCTGCGCATGTGTGTTGATTACGGCGGTGAACAAGGTGACCATTAAGACGATACCCTTCCCGGATTGATGATTTGTTCGACCGGGCCAGGTGGCGCGAGATGTTTCTCCAAGATTGATCTGCGATCGGGCTATCATCAGGTGCGAGTCAGAGAGGCGGATGTCCCTAGGACTGCATTCCGGACCCGGTACGGGCACTACGAGTTCAGGGTTATGTCTTTCGGGTTGACCAATGCTCCGGCGGTATTCATGGATTTGATGAACCGAGTGTTCAAGCCATTTTTGGACACGTTTGTGATAGTGTTCATTGATGACATCTTGGTTTATTCCCGCTCAGAGCAGGAGCATGCGGAGCATTTGAGGACTGTGCTGAGAGTTCTCCAGGACCAGCAGTTATACGCCAAGTTTTCGAAGTGTGAGTTCTGGTTGACTTCGGTGGCTTTTCTTGGGCATATTGTCGGGGCTGATGGTATTCGGGTGGATACGGCCAAGATCGAGGCAGTCAGGAGTTGGCCTCGACCTACTACTCCGACAGAGGTGCGCAGTTTTCTGGGCCTTGCAGGTTATTATCGGCGGTTCGTAGAGAAGTTTGCTTCTATCTCTGCCCCATTGACTAGGCTGACTCGAGCGGCTAAGTTTGATGGTCGATGCTTGGAGCGGGGTTTCCGATTCTTGAAGGAGAGACCGACGACCGCCCCATTCTTACTCTTCCGCAGGTCCAGACGGCTATGTCGTATTGTGATGCGTCGAGCATCGGCCGGGATGTGTGTGACGAGCAGAGGCAAGGTTATAGAGTACGCATCCCGGCTTAAGAAGCATGAGAGGAACTACCCCACCCATGATTTGGAGTCGGCGTGGTGATTCACGCTTTGAAGATCCGAGGCACCATTTGTATGGGGTTCATGTGGATATTTATAGACCACAAGAGCCTCCGGATATCTTCACCAGAGGAGTGAACTTACGGCAGAGGCGGTGGTTAGCCGCCAAGGATTACGATGTCGACATCCCGTACCACCCGGGAAGACCAATGTTGTGGCGGATGCTCTAGTCGTAGGTCGATGGGAGCCTATCGATGTGCGCGGCAGAGGAGGGGCATGGTTCACGATTTACATCGATTAGCGAGCCTTGAGTCCGATTGATTGGTTACGATAGCGATGGGGTTCGAGTTCGTGAGGTTGCCGAGTCTTCCATCGTCGGCGAGGTGAAGAGGCAACATTGAGGATCCGGTTTTGATTCGGTATCGTGATACGACTCTTCGTGAGGGGAAGAGTCCTTTTGAGGTAGCACCTGATGGGGTGCTAAGGTTTGAGGGCAGGTTGTGTGTTCCAGATATTGCAGGACTTCGGCGAGTTCTAGGGAAGCACACGCAGACGTTACTCTATCCATCCGGGGTCGACCAAGATGTACCACGACCTTAGATCTGTGTATTGGTGGGATGGCTTGAAGAGGGACGTTGCAGAGTTTGTAGCTCAGTGCCCGTGTTGTCAGCAGGTAAAGATAGAGCACCAGAGGCCTGGTGGATTATTGCAGACGATAGAGATCCCGACCTGGAAGTGGGAGGTGATCAACATGGACTTTATCACAGGATTACCTCGCACTCAGAGGAAGCATGATTCTATCTGGGTTATCGTCGACAGGCTGACGAAATCAGCCCACTTTCTTCCCGTCAGGACGACTTTTTCGGCTGAGGATTATGCCAGACTTTACATCCGAGAGATCGTCAGACTGCATGGAGTCCCTATTTCGATCATATCAGACAGAGGAGCCCAGTTTACGGCTAACTTCTGGAGGTCTTTCCAGAAGGGTCTAGGGACGCAGGTGAGCCTGAGTACTGCATTCCATCCTCAGACGGACGGACAGGCAGAGCGCACTATCCAGACTCTTGAGGATATGCTGCGAGCCTGTGTTATTGACTTCAGGGGTAGCTGGGAGGATCATTTGCCTCTGGTTGAGTTTGCGTATAATAATAGCTACCACTCCAGCATTCAGATGACGCCTTACGAGGCCTTGTATGAGAGGAAGTGCAGATCGCCGATAGGCTGGTTTGATGTAGGCGAGGTGCAGTTAGTGGGACCAGATTTGGTACAGCAGGTCGTGGATAAGGTGAAGCTTATCCAGGAGCGGCTATTGACAGCTCAGAGTCGACAGAAGTCATATGCAGATCATCGTTGTCGGCATCTGGAGTTCGAGGTTGATGATTGGGTTTTCCTGAAGGTGTCACCCATGAAGGGTGTGATGAGATTCGGGAAGAAAGGAAAACTCAGCCCAAGGTACATTGGGCCGTATCAGATTGTTCGCAGGGTAGGCAAGGTTGCTTATGAGTTGGATCTGCCGTCCGATCTGGAGGCAGTGCATCCGGTTTTTCACATTTCTATGCTGAGGAGATGTATCGGGGATCCATCTAGGGTACACCCGATTGACGATGTCCAGGTGACCGAGGGTTTATCGTATGAGGAGATTCACATAGCGATAATCGATCGTCAGGTTAGGCGTCTGCGGACCAAGGACGTGGCTTCCGTCAAAGTCTTGTGGCGGAACGAGCTCAGGGAGGAGATGACGTGGGAAGCTGAGGAGGACATGAGGCAGAAGTATCCTCACCTATTTCCCACACCTCCAGGTAACTCACTTTCCTACTTGTAAATTTTCATTGTCATATTTGCTTAAGTGCTGTATTGTGGCCATGTGTGGCATTTACAACTGTTTAAGTTATGAGGAACCTTATCGTTATCTGTCTTGGGAGGGAACATTCGGGACGAATGTTTCTAAGGAGGGGAGAATGTTATACCCCGTATTTCCTGAGTATGTACGTGAGGGCGTACGTACAAAAGTTTAAGCCTTAAAGTAGGCATAGGAACGAAAATTTGTGCACAACCCCCGAAATGAATCGTTTTCCGACGAAACGTTTTACAAAACTTGCGAAGGGAAAATTACGGCTATGTCATTTATTATTTTTGCGGATTTTTCCGAGAGATAAAATATTTTGGACCAACGAGAGGGTGACACTTGTCACCCTCAAGTGGACGGCAACATGGGCATGGGTTGGACGATTTTGTGGCCTTGCTTTAGTCAAGGTTAGGTAGGATATTTTTGTGTAGTAGATGGATAAGGACACTTGGGTGAATCCCTACCCTCCACTTGCCCTCCACTTGCCTTCATCTTGGCCATTGGTTGGCCTATAAATACCCCCCTAACTTGAAGGTTTTCTTCATCCACAAACACAATTCTCTAAGTCTCAAAAATCCTCCCTCTCCCTTGTAGTGTTTTCGTCCCAACCCTCTCCTCTAGCCTAGTGGCCACGAGAGCCCCCTTTTTGTAGAAAATACTCCCCTAGTATTGTTACTATCTCCAAAGTACCCTAGCCCAAATCCCTTATAGTTTTAGTAGAAGTTGGTTAGAAACTTCTAAGAGTTTCTTGGAGCAATCGGAGCGTGCAATTAGGAGCTAAACCTTGCTCAGGATCGACGTTTAACTTGGATAATTTTGGGCTTATCGAGGTAAATACTCTGTCCTTCTACTGTAATTGGATATTACATATAAGAATAGTTAAGACTTGAATATAAGATATAGAAGGATATTAAAGAATAGAATTGAACTGTAATTTCATAGAAGGGTATTACATAATAGAATTGAACTGCAATTGCATAGAAGGGTATTACAGAATAGAATTGAACTGTAATCACATCAGAAGATTTAAAGAAGATTGAACTGTACTTACATAGGACTGTATTTACAGTAGACTTGTATAGTTTACCGGATAGGGAAGTGCTGCCCGATTTTCCGTAGAATAGAGAACCCTCTGCTTAGATTATCCTACAGAGTAGTCTAGACGTTGATAGACATATTTGACTATTATAGGTTGATACTCTGCGCGCGACATATTCGACTTGGCAGGTGGATTTCGCCGAGGAGGTATGTGATTCTTCCTATACTCTTAAGCATGATATTTTAAAGTATATATATAGTACGGTAGACGTACGTGTGTTAACTGAACATGGTTTTACTCGACGTCTTTTGACTTGAGTCTAAATAATAAGAATCTTGAAGTCTTTCAAAAGAATTATAAATCATTTTTGAAAGAAGAAGAATAATTGTTTTTAAAACAAAAAGCTTAAGAGTTATACTAGCTTTATAGGAAGTTAGGTATAACGACTTAAGAAGGATAAAAGGAACAGTTTACTTATGTGTTTATGAAAGACTTGTATTGATTTCTGGAAAGTATAATTAGATGGTTTGATGAGTAGACATATTATGATGCTATGTGTGTTAGTGTCTTGTAACGTTTGTATAAAAGGTTATTCTTATTGTGCTTATGTTGTTTAACGGTAAGCCGTTATGTTGGTATTACATCACTCACCTCTTGACATGATATACCGGGGGTTAAGTCGCCTCCACGCTGGTATACCTCGTGCGCAGTGTGACTATGATTCGAGAATACCTCATGCGGGTCCAGGGGACCTATGCGGAGCTACGAGAGTTCCAGGTTAGTGTGCGGTCCTTGTGGCCATGCGGTCTATGTGGCCATGCGGACTACGAGTCCAGGACAATGCCGAGGAGTAGTTACCCTCGATGCGGGGAATACCCCATGCGGGCCTATGTGAGTGGCCTATGCGGACTGCGGGAGTCCAGGATTAGGCATGCATAGTGATACTATGGGAGATTGGCCTTGCTTCGATCATTCACAGCCTAGAAAATACCTGTTACAGTTTACCTATTGTTGCTCTTGTTTATGATGTGGCACTATGTGCGGTTACCTTGGTTGTTTCATACATATTTGTAAAATTGGTTTTAAAATGATATGATTTCATTTAAGTACTTTACAGTTTCACATACTTGGTACCTGTTGTACTGACCTCCTTCGGGGGGCTGCGTTCATGCCGCAGGTAAGGGAAAGCAGGTGCTAGATCCGCATCCTTAGGGTCTTTTGCTTTGGTGTCAGGAGCTCCATCTTCTCCGGAGGCTCGACTTTTGGGTATACTCTCCCTGTTGTTGTAGATAGTTTGTACATTCAGGGTATGGCGGGGCCCTTTCCCGTCATAGTTGTTTATCTTCTTAGAGGTCTGTAGTCCTATTGTACAGTTGGGATGTAACTGCCAGATTTTGGTTATATATATATATGCCGAAAGGCGACCCTTTTTCAGATAAACTGTGTCTCATTTTATAATTGTTTCATGTCTTGTGTTTTATATTCCGCTGATTACTCTGATGTATGACTACTTGGGTGCCCGGGCAAGGCACCAGTCACGGGCCCCGGAACGGGTCGTGACACTGTTGTTGTAAGAAAACTCCACAAGAGGCAAATGATCCTCCCAGCTACCCCTGAAATCAATAACATAAGCCCGCAACATATCCTCAAGTGTCTGGATAGTGCGCTCGACCTGTCCGTCGATGCGAGGTGAAATGCGATCGAGACTCACCGTGATCAACATGGACTTCGTTAGTGGTTACCTCGCATCGGAGGAAGTACGACTCCATTTGGGTTATTGTTGACAGTCGAAAATCAGCCCATTTCCTTCCGCCAGACGACGCCACCGAGGACTATGCGGCATCGTACATCCGAGAGATAGTGAGGTCGCGGGTGTTCTCGTGTCGATTATATCTGATAGGGAGCCTGGTTACGCTAACTTCGGAGGTCTTTCCGAAGGGTTTAGGGACACAGTGAGTCTCAACACGCATTTCATCCTCGGATCGACGGCAGGCAGCGCACTATCCGCATACACTCGAGGATATCCGTGAGCTGCGTGATTGATTTCGATGGTAGCCGGAGGATCATTTGCCTCTCGTGGAGTTTGCTTATAATACGCCTACCATTCCAAGATATCGAGATGGCGCCATACGAGGCTTTATATGGGCGAAATCGCAGTCGCCGATCGGTTGGTTCGGCGTGGCAGTTAATTGGCCCAGATTTGGTACAGAGAGCCGTGGATAAGGAAGCTTATCCAGAGAGATCGTAGCGGCTTCGAGTCGCAGAAGTCATACGCGGATAATCGGCGTTGTCATTTGGAGTTTCGTGAGACGATTGGGTCTTCTTGAAGCGCACACCCATGGCGGTGTGATGAGATTCGGTAGAAGAAACTCACCAAGGTACATCGGGCCCTACCAGATCATTCGTAGAGTGGGAAAGGTTGCCTACGAGTTGGATCTGCCATCAGAGTTGGAGGCGGTACATCCGGTATTCTATGTTTCTATGTTGCGAAAGTGTATCGGTGATCCAGCGAGAGTTTTCCCTACTAGTGAGGTCCAGTGACAGAGGGTTATCGTATGAGAGTCCCATACGATACTCGATCGCTGTGTCAGCGATCGCGACCAAGGATGTAGCTTCCGTCAAAGTCCTGTGGAGAAATGATAACCGGGAGGAGATGACTTGGGAAGCGGAGGAGGACATGCTGAGGAATTATCCTCACTTATTCTCTATACTTTCAGGTAATCCATCTTCCCTTACTTGCCAAGTTTTAATTGAAGTGTTTCTTTTGCTTAATGCTACTATGTGGCCTTGTGCGACATTAGTGGTATGTCGGGGTTGTGAAAGAAAACTATGTTGCTAATTAAAAGTTACTCCGAAAGAACATTCGGGACGAATGTTTCTAAGGGGGGATGAATGTTACACCCCGTAAATTCAAATATAAGATAAGTTGGCAATCATGTGTCGAGCGGATTTTAAGTCTTATTTGGAGTGTGGTACCCCAATTTGTTTTTTTTTTGATGTATGGGGTGATTAGCAAGCCTAGTATAAAGTTGGATGAGTCTAGTGTCCAACGCGACAAACCGCTCGTCGATAGGACATCGGAGCGAAGAGGTATGGGCGTTAGAAATTCTGTAAGCTGGCGCAGAGGAAGGATTTTCGTATCAGGCGTCTCAGAGCCGCGGCGCCACTAATCCTGAAAATCCTCAGAGTTTTCGGCGCCGCGGCGCCGACTGCAGGGCCGCGGCGCCAAGGAGGAATTTTTCTGCGGGAATTGCTTAAAACAGGGGATATTTTCGAAAAGGGCCTATGGGAGGGTGACAAGTGTCCCTCCCATCTTTTTGACCACGAAAAGAGCCCTATTGAAAGACTTGGTCATTTCACCTTTGAACACCTAAAAACCCCTCTCCCCTTCTCTCTTGAGTTTGAGAAAACCTAGCTTAGTGGGTGTTGTTGGAGCGGCGGTAAGAAGACAAAGTGCTGGTAAGCTTGTGGGAAACTCACAAGGACGAGTTTGACGGGAATAGAAGTTGAAGAAAGAGAGCTTTAGTGGACTAACCCTAAGGTAAGAGATTTCCTCTCCCCTTGGAAATTGATAGTAATCCTTGTTAAAGTTGATATTGGCCACGTGAGTCATGTTTTAGACTGATATGTATAATAGGTTTTGATAGCCATTTGAAATGTGAAAAACAAAGGAAATCGATAGTTGGATCAGAACATGTATACAGACCTTACAAATGGAAATTGTGAGCCAATTGGGGCTGTGTAGTTATTCATTTGTGTTGGACTACCTTCTATATAATTGTGAGCCAATTGGGGCTGTTTGGTTATTGTATTTCGGCCTTGAAAAAGGTGGCAAAGTGAGTAAAAACAAAGGAGGTGCTGTCCGATTTTCCGTAGAAAATGGAGACTTTACACTTATAATATTCTACATTTGAAGTAAGGCGTTAATAGACGTATTGTGAATATTATAGGTTGATATACTACGGGCGGGACTTTGTACTTGGCAAGTGGTTTGACCCGACAAGGTATGTAGAACTTTTTCCTATCTTTGAGCATGACTAGTTTCACGTATATAGTACGGTAGACGTACAAGACTTTGACATTCTTTACTTGTTTTATGAAATGCCAAGTCGGGTGAGTTAGGAGATTAACTCACTCCTTTGAGAATATTAAAGATGTCTTAAGTCTTGTTAAAGATAAGGGACTTGAAGAATTTTAAAGTATGTGATACTTGTGTCGTTTTAAAATGTATAAGTCCCTTGGATAGGAAATTGTACATGACTAAGGTATAAAGTGAATATAACGACTTTATGGGGAGTTGGTTATATTGACTTTATGGAAAGATAAATGACTTGATTTAATGGAAGGCAATTCGATTTTAAGGCATCAATTGCCTAAGGTTTTATAAGACACGAGTCACTTGATTTAGAAGCCTAATTTTTATTTCTAAAAGTATTGTGACTTGTCTTGAAAAGAAATTATAACTTGATACTACGGTTATTAGTACCTTGGAAGTGTTATAATGAAATGAGTCATTTTTAAAGAATAGAAGTACGTAGTACTTTGGGTTAAATTCCCGGATTTTTATAAAAGACATAATGGTGCCTTAGGTAAACTAAAAATGAGAGTGTATATGAACAAGAATAGTAAGAAGTTAGGGGATTTCTTAACTTGCTTATATATTGTATGATAAGCCGATAGAGCTTATGTTATGTGTGATAGCCGGATTTGGGCTAGTGATATATTATTCGTCATGGGTCATTCCCCGGGATTGTGGCATTGTACATTTCCGTGGATTTGCTAACCACGATGCGAGGAATACCTCATGCGAGTCCGTAAGGGCTTATGCGGGTGAAATAGTCCCATGCGGGCGGGTCCAGCCTATGCGAGGAATACCTCATGCGAGTCCGTAAGGGCTTATGCGGGTGAAATAGTCCCATGCGAGGAATACCTCACGCAGGTCTACTGGACCTATGCGGGTGAAATAGTCCCAGGAGTAGGATTCCAAATCCTATTTTTCGTTGTAAGTATACACCTATTTTTACTCTCATTTTTAGTAAGGCACTGTGTACTGTAATTGTGTTATCATACATGTCTCGGCTTTCTTTTAAACTTATGTTGTAATTACAAGATTTTCCAGCTTTACATACTTAGTACATATTGTGTAATCGACCTTCTCGGGGCTGCGTTCATGCCGCAGAAAGTGGTAAGGCGAGTTGCGGATCCACACTCTTGATCACTTATCGACGTCGGAAGCTCCATTCTCGGAGGCTTGTCTTTCTTTTTAGTACGATCTTTCCCTGATGTTGTAGATTATGTACATTCAGGGGTATGGCGGGGCCCTGTCCCGCCACAGTTGTTATTCCTAGAGGTCTGTATTCACATATGTGGTTGGGCTGTAAGAACTGAGTTGTAAAGTTGTACTTTTGACTTTGTTTATATTATGGAAGGCGGCCTTATCGGCTAGCCTGTGTTGATATATTGTTTACACCTGTGTTTATGTTGTGTATGTTTCGCTGCTATTCTCTGATGTATACCTGAACAGGGTGCCCAGGTAGGGCACCAGTCGCGGCCCGGGGTCGGGTCGTGACAACAAGTATCCGTCCACCGGAACATAGTTGCCTTCTGAGTCAGCTTAGTCAAAGGTGCTGAAATAGAAGCAAACTTCTCCACAAACCTCCGATAATAACCTGCAAGGCCCAAAAAGCTGCGCACCTCCGTCGGTGTAGTGCAGGCCAAGTCTTGATCGCCTCAATCTTAGTCAGACAACCCGAATACCATCGACCATAACATGTCCTAAGAAAGCCACCAAGCTACCAAAACTCGCGATTTCGAGAACTTGGCATACAATCGCCGCACTGAGGACTCCCAATACCGCCTCTCAAATGATCAGATGCTCTCGCTGCGGCGCGAATACACCAAGATATCATCAATAAACACTATAACGAACATATCCAAGAATGGCCTGAACACCCTATTCATCAAATCCATGAATACTGCTGGGGCGTTGGTCAACCCGAAAGACATCACTCTGAACTCATAGTGCCCATACCGGGTCCTGAATGCAGTCTTTGGGATATCTATCTCTCTAACTCGCACCTGATGATAACCAGACCGCAGGTCTATCTTGGAAAAACACTTTGCACCCTGCAACTGGTCAAACAAATCGTCAATCCTGGGGAGGGGATACCTTGTTCAGCTGCCTGTAATCAATACACATACGCATCGTCCCATCCTTCTTCTTTACAAATAACACTGGCGCTCCCCAGGGAGAAACACTTGGCCTGATAAAGCCTTTTTCCAAAGAAATCTTTCACCGGTCCTTCAACTCCTTCAACTCGGCGGTGCCATCCTCGTATGGTGGAATAGATATCGCCGAGTGTCCGCGCCAAATCGATGCAAAACTCAATCTCCTCTCGGGAGGATACGGAAGCTCGTCCGAAATACGCCCGAAACTCTCTAACAACCGGACCGATCAAGGTCCGTATCTCACCTCGATGTCGAATACCCGAACCAAATGGTAAATATACCCTTCCGTACCATCTTCCTAGCCTTGAGGTAAGAAATAAACCTACCCCGGCGATGCAAGATTCCTTCCACTCGAGCAACCGTCTCACCAGAAACCGGAACCGAACTAACCTCTCTCTCGGTCCACATTGGCATAGCAAGACGCTAGCCAATCCATACCCATAATCACATCGGTCTGTCATATCCAACTCTATCAAGTCTAGAGTCCGACGACCATCTATGGTCATCGGGCAAGCCTTATATACCCGCCGCCTACCACCAAGCACCTACGGCCAGAGCCACCTCAAAAGATTCTATGGACTCGGCTCTATCCCTATTCTACCAAAGAATATGAGGAGATATATAGGACAAGGTAGAACACGGATCTATCAAAGCATATACATCACAACAAGAAACCAATAATGTACTGCGGACGACATCGGGTGACGCCTCCGGTCCCGACGATCGACATAGCATAGATGCGTTCGAGGACCGCTGAACTAGAACCCGCCACGACCCTCGCCGCGCTCGCTGCCTGCGGAACACCCTTTTCTCCGGCGCATAACCATCAAGATGAATACCAAAGAATCGAATGGTTGGCCGAGCCATAGCATTTCCGCCGCCTGTCGGACAATCTCTCTTCAAATGGCCTGCGCCACAAGAGTAACAAGCTCGGAGGAACACGACACTTCTATAATGACAATCACCACATCGACCACACCGAGGCATAGGTGGCCTCATCCGCCGGAACTCGTCCTCCGAAACCCAAGCCTTGGAACCCCGTCCCGCCTCGAATACTCAGACGTCCCGAAGATGGTGGAGGAGCGCCTGACCTACTGTGGTGCAAATCCGTCTGCTTCTTGGGGTTGTCTACCCTAAAACTACCAGGAGGACTCGCTGTCCCGCCCTCTTCTGGCGATACTGCCGATCCGCTTACCGCGTTCACACCCAAGTGCATATGCTCGCACGCGGCAATGTCCATGCCCGTGAAGAGCCACTCCTGCAACTCTCGCCAAATAGTCATCGACTCGTGACGTAGCGGTGCACTCGCCCTCCATATCTGCTACTAAAGTGGGTACATATCGAGCCAATGAGTCAAACTCGACGTTGTACTCCCGTACTGTCCGCCCACTCTGTCTCAGTGTCAGAAATCTGTCGGCCCGTGCCCTCCTCATATGCGGAGGCAAGAAATGACCAAGAAATGCCGCCGAGAACTCATCCCATACAGCTGGAAGCGCATGCTCCCCCCGGGACAACTCCCACGAATCAAACCAGTCCACTGCGGTATCACGCAGCCGATGCGAACTCAATACAACTGACTCGGTATCCGAGGCCTTGATCACCCTCATGATCCGCTGTAACTGTCGGATGAATTCCTGAGGATCATCCTCAGGCCTCGACCCATAAAACTCTGGCGGGCTGCAGCTCAAGAAGTCCCGAAGTTTTACGCTATCAGATCTGGGAGGAACTACGGGTATAGCCGGAACCGCTGCCTCCTGTCTGTCCTCATGCCTAGCCACTATCCTGGCCAATAACTGGGCCATCTCCTTGTAGCCCATATCCTCTGCTCCAGGCTGCACCACTGGAGGCTCAGGTACCGTAGTCTCGATGGCCGCCGCCGCCCGACTCTGCTGGGGTTGACGACTTTGTGGAACTCGCCGTCCCAAACATTATCTCTGGTAAAGGCTGGGCCTGTGCCCTGGTAACCCTCGGTGTCTCACTAGTAGTTCCCTCCGCTGCCTTGCCCTTCTAAGCCGCGGTTGCCTTGCGTGGAGGCATAACTGATACATACAAATTTTACGTCAGAGGAACTTCAACCTATAACACAGCTCTATTGCACGATCTTAGACTGAAAGAAATGGAAACCAATCCTAAATATCCTGTAGCCTCCTGATTATAGACGTGGTGCACAACACACCGATAATCAAGACTCTACTAGATACGGCCTGTAGACCCTTTCCGAGGATTAACTGCTCTGATACCACTTTGTCACGACCCGACCTCGGATCCGTGACTGATGCCTTACCCCGGGCACCCTGGTGATACAACATCAGAGAAAACCAGCGGAATATAAACTCACAATAAACAACTATAATGATATAAAATAGTCTAGCCCAAAATGGCTACCCCAAAAGTACATAAAACCGAACAGTTACATCCTTAAACAACCCAAGTTATGACAAGACTACAGGCCTCTAAGAATGAGTAACACTATGACGGGACAGGGCCCCGTCATGCCCCTGAATGTACAAAATATCAACCACACCAGGGAGAACCATACCAAAAGTCGAGCCTCCGAAGAAATGGAGCTCCTGACACCTGAGTAAAAGATCCTAGGAATGAGGATCTACCACCTGCTTTCCCTTACCTGCGGCATGAACGCAGCCCCCGAGGAAGGGGGTCAGTACACAACGTACCAAGTATGTAAAACTGGAAAATACTGTAATAATATCATAAGTCAAAAATAAACTGGAGTCATCGATAAAAATCAATTTCCTTGCATTGTGCCTTACTAACAATGAGAGTAACAAGTATAAATCTTATAGCATAAAAATAGGAGGCTCACGATCAAAACAGGGTACCTCGCCCGTAGTATCATTAAGCAATCCTACTCCTGGGACTATTTCACCCGCATGGGTCCTGTGGACCCGCATGAGGTCATCCGCCTCGTCATGAGACTATTTCACCCGCATGGGACTATTTCACCCGCATGGATCCTGTGGACCCGCATGAGTACCATCGCCGTACTCGCATGAGACTATTTCACCCGCATGGATCCTGTGGTCCGGATCCGCATGAGTGCAAACGCACTCGCATCATGGGTAGCAAATCCATGACATAGATAATAACCCGGGGTTTACCCCGTAATAATACAAATATATAACATAGCTCATCCGGCTATCATACATAACATAAGCACTACCGGCCTATCATATCATACATAAGCACTACCGACCTATCATATCACAACATAAGCACTACCGGCCTATCATATCATACATAAGCACTACCGGCTTATCATAACATAAGCAATTTAAGAAATCCCCTAACTTCTTATTAACATTATTAATATATCCTCTCATTTTAGTATCCTAAGGCACTAACATGTCTTTTAATAGAAAATCCGGGAATTCAACCCAAGTACCATGTACTTCTAACTTTTTAAGAAAAACTATTTTTATACAAAGATTCCAAGATACTAATCACCATAGTATCAGGTTACGATTTCTTTTCAAGACAAGTCACATTTCCTTTTTAGAAATATAATAGGCTTCTAATTCAAGTGACTTCATTTACTTTAAAACCTTAGGCAACCAATGCCTAAAATCAATTCACCTTTCTTAGTTTCAAATCCTTTACCCGTACTTGTTTTACTTAGAGTAAACCTTTCTTTGTGAACCCTTCAAGAAAACTAATATAACCAACTTCCCATAAAGTCATTATATTAGCGTTATCCCTTTGTCAAATACATTTTCCCTCAATCCAAGGGACTTATACTTTTGAAATGAAACAAGTATCATATACTTTAAAACAAGTGTAGATTATCAAATCTTGTACGTATACCGTACTACATAGATACACCTATTCATGCTCAAGAGATAGGAAAGCTCTACATACCTCTTCGGTCAATCCACTTGCTAAGTCCAACTACCGCAAGTAATATGTCAACCTATAATAACCATAATACGTTTATTAACCCCTAATTTCAATGTAGAAATTCCAAATTCAAGTTACCAATTCCTAAGGAAAATTGGGCAGCATTTCCTTTGTTTCTACTCACTTTGCCACCTTTTTCAAAGGCCGATTTTCAACACTCAAACGCCACATTAAGGCCCAACATCCAAACCAACAAAAAGGGGATTACACACCTAATCTTGGGTGTGTAAAATTTTGCCCCATAAGTTATAATAATACACTTAACAATTCTAAAGTAGTTGGTAGGCTACAACATGCTCATAATATCTCTTTAGCCAAATCCTTCATACCCAAACCACATTTCTTGCATGCAAAGACTCTAATAGCATTATCTACTACCACAAGTACTTTCCTCTTAACATGCAACACTAAAAACTAATAATAGAGGAAGAATCATTACCTTAGAGCTTTAGCCAAATTTATCCAACAATTTGCTAGCCTCTATTCCAAGAACACCACCACAACAACCTTCACAAGCTAGCCCCAAGCTTCCTTCTTGCCTTTTACTTTTCAGATTTTTCTTAAGGCTAGAATATCTCTTGGAGTTTTAGAGAGAAGGAGGAGCTTGAAATAATTAAGAGAGAAGGAGGAGCTTTTTTTCTAAGAGAGAGATGAAAGATGACCAAGTCTTTAAGACTTGGTCAATATAATGCATGCAAAAAATCAGATGGGGGGGACACTTGTCCCCCACCCATGCCCTTTTAAAAGAAAAGATCAGATTTTCCTAAGTTTTTCCGCCAGATTTTCCGCCTCGGCGCCGTGGTTCGCTTCCTGGCGCGGCCGCAACTCTCGCGACCTCTGATCTTCCGGCCGCGACTGCTTCCGGCCGCGGCGCTGAAACTTCAGCGACCCCTCAGGTTTTCCGGCGCCGCGGCCCTGACTTCCGGCGCCGCGGCCCTACAATCACCCGCCTTGGCGCCGCGGCCCTGCCTCCGGCGCCGCGGCGCTGAGACCCCTGACCGCGGTCCCGGCCCGAACCACGGGGTATAACATTACCCACACACTTGGACCCAATCTTCACCATACACTTGCCTTGATCTTGACCATTGATTTCTTTATAAATACACCTTTGTGCAAGACTAATTCTTCATCCACACTTGAAATAATTTCCAAGGCAAATTCTCCCTCCCCTTAGGTGTTCTCGTCCAACCCCCCCCCACTTTGTGTAGAAATACTTCAAGTATTGTTGTATAAATCCCAAATACCTTAGCCTAATTTCCTAGTAGTATTCCAAAGTTATTTCAATACTAAGAGCCGGAAATACTACTTTATTCCAATAGTCGCAAAATGAAGCCCTAGAAAAATCTTCATAGCTTAGATGAAGTGTTAAGAGAAGTTGTTTAGAAACTTCTAAGGGTTGCTGGGAACGGGTTGGAGCTTAAGAAATTGGAGCTAAACGTTGCTCAGGATCGACTTATAATCTTGGATAATTTTGGGCTTATCGAGGTAATGATCTATGTCCCTCTATTGTAATTGGATATTACATATTGTAGTAGTTTAGAATTGAGTATAAAATATATTGGAAGGATGATTATAAATAATTGAACTGTATTTACAGTAGACTTGTAGTATTATTGTGGAGTAGAATTGTACACGTCCGGTTAGACGTGTAACCCCCCCTTGGAGTTGTTGGCTTGGTAGCAGGCCTTGATAGAGGAGGAGATTTATGTGGTCATGGGGAGGTGCTGCCGAATTTTCCGTAGAATAAGGAACCTTGTACTTAGAATTGTTCTACGAAGAGATCTAGAGGTTGATAGACGTTTTGTGGCCTTTATAGGTTGAAGTACTACGAGTAGCGTATTCTACTTGAAGGGTGGAAAAGGCTAGCAGGGTTATAATACTTTGGAGCGTTTTGCTAATTGTCGATAATCGTCGCGAGGTATGTGAACCTCTTCCTATCTTTTCTAGCATGATTGTTGTGAACTATGTAGTACGGTAGACGTACATGTGCTACACGAATTTGGTTGGTTTAAAACATAAAGTGTTATAACGGCTTTATGAGAAGTTTGTTATAACAACTTTATGTAGGTAAAAGAATGGTTGATTGTTTTTAAAAGATAAGAGACTTGACTTATAAATAACTTGAGGTGAAATATTAAGGACTTGGTTTGTGTTAAAAAGTTGTGAAACCACTTTTATGAGAAATGAGTAATTGGGCTTTAAAAGGAATAAGTTATATTGATTTCGGAAATGAGAATAAGTATCGAACAAACCACTGCAGCGTTAATAAAGGAAAGAGTATTGACTAATTAATTATTATTAAAACCAGTAGAAACCTCCATATGCATAGAACCTAAGATAAGACAAAATTGTATTACATTTCCTAGATCATGACTGCTTTAATAAGATCATTAATAACAAGTATTGATTTTTCTTAAATTCCACAGTAAGGAACTTGATTTCTAAAAGAAAAGAGACTTGAGAATTTGAAGTGTTTTGGTTTAAAAGAAAGGCATGGTTTTGTCTTAAATTGGTTTAAAACATAAAGTGTTATAATAGCTTTATGGGAAGTTAGTTATAACGACTTTATGAAAACAAAAGGATGGTTTTATTATTGGATTTAAAATGGTAACTTGACTTTAAAGGGAGAAGTGATTTGGTTTAAAAATAAAGTATGGAGATTGTTTTGGTTTACTTAAAAAGATAGTTACTCTATTTTGATACTACGGGTATCGTGTGACCTTTGTAAAAGAAATGGATCTTTTTGAAAGAATTTATATACGTAGTACCTTGGGGTTAAAATTCGGATTTGTTGTAATAAAATGAAAGTCTATGAGTATGTTGAACTTGCCTATGCTTGTGGTGATAGCCTTTGTTGTGCAAGTGTTGTATTTACGTACCGCTCTCTCGCCGAGGGCCATTATCCGGTTGATTGATGGACATACTGACACGATGGGTGGCCCACGGGTATGCTTCCACTATATCGATCCTTTTGGACATACTGACACGATGGGTGGCCCACGGGTATGCTTCCATTAGGAGTGTTATCTTGTTATTTGCTTTGGACATACTGACACGATGGGTGGCCCACGAGTATGCTTCCATTCTGATTGTTATCTTGTTATTTCCTTTTGGACATACTGACACGATGGGTGGCTACGGGTATGCTTCCATTAGGAGTGTTATCTTGTTATTTGCTTTGGACATACTGACACGATGGGTGGCCCACGAGTATGCTTCCATTCTAATTGTTATCTTGTTATTTCCTTTTGGACATACTGACACGATGGGTGGCCCACGGGTATGCTTCCATTAGGAGTGTTATCTTGTTATTTGCTTTGGACATACTGACACGATGGGTGGCCCACGAGTATGCTTCCATTATGATTGTTATCTTGTTATTTCCTTTTGGACATACTGACACGATGGGTGGCCCATGGGTATGCTTCCATTAGGAGTGTTATCTTGTTATTTGCTTTGGACATACTGACACGATGGGTGGCCCACGAGTATTCTTTCATTATGATTGTTATCTTGTTATTTCCTTTGGACATACTGACACGATGGGTGGCACACAGGTATGCTTCCATTAGGATGGTTCCATGGCCATGCTTATACCGAGGTAAGATGCCGGCACGCGTCGTCTTGAGTTAAATTCGGGTTATATTTGAGTGATGACTTTACGCGTGAGTCACGACTTGACATGATCGCTAATATATATTGTGAATCGTAGTTTGGTTATCATATACGCCTCTCGCTTTATATAGATCGTTATGGTTTCATTTACGATTTTTCGGCCACATACTTGGTACTGTTATCGACCTCCTTCGGGGCTGCGTTACGCCGCAGTAGAGGTACACCGGTTGTTGATCCTCGCCATAGGATCACGATTCTGCGTTTGGGAAGCTCCGTTTCTCCTGGGGCTTATCTTTTGGTATGTTTCCCTGAGATTGTAGGTTCTTGTACATTCAGGGGTATGGCGGGGCCCTGTCCCGTCATAGTTGTTGTTACATTCTTAGAGGTCTGTAGTACTGTTGTGGGCAGGGTTTGTAAAGGATTGTAACTGTTCGGTTTTATGTATATACATGAAGGTGACCGTTTTGGTTAGCCTGTTTTCTTATGTTGTATATTGTTTCCTGTTTAAGTTTTTATTTCCGCTGATTTTCTCTGATGTTGTATCACTAGGGTGCCCGGGGTAAGGCACCAGTCGCGGGCCCGAGGTCGGGTCGTGACACTATAACCTTGCCGTGCTGCATCAAAACACACCCTAGCCCGATACCCGAGGCATCACAATAGATCACGCACTGCCTAACCCTCGGGAAGAGTAAGAACCGAGTCGTAGTCAACCTTTCCTTCAAAGAATCGGAAACCCTTCTCGCAAGCCTCGCCCACCGGAACTTGGCCGCTTCACGAGTCACCCTAGTCAGCGGTGCTAAAATCGAAGCAACCGCTTCCACAAACCTACGATAATAACTCACAAATTTCTAAGAAATCGCGCACTCTGGTCGGAGTAGTAGGTCTCGCCAAGACTTGATCGCCACCTTTGCCGTATCCACGAACACCATCGGTCCCCAATAATGTGCCCAGGGAATGCCACGAGGCAAACCAAAACTCACACTGGAGAACTTGGCGACAATAGCGGCCCGAGACCCAAGTACCGCCTCAAGTGATTCGCATGCTCCTCGCTTCGTCCGCGAAGAAACCAGGATGCCATCAATGAATACTATCACAAATGTATCCAAAAATGGATTGAACACCCGCTTCATCAAATCCATAAATACCGCTGGAGCGTTGGTCAAACCGAAAGACATAACCCTGAACTCATAGTGCCCATACGGTCCCGAATGCGATCTTTGGGATATCGCCTCTCGAACTCGCACTGATGATAACTGCACGCAGTCTATCTTGAGAAACACTCGCACTCGCACCTGGTCAAACAAATCATCAATACTGGGGAAGGGGTACCTATTCTTGATGGTTACCTTATTCAGCTGCCTGTAATCAACACACATACGCAGCGTCCCATCCTTCTTCTTCACAAACAAAACCGGCGCTCCCCAGGGAGAAACACTAGGCCTGCTAATGTTACACCCCGTAAGTATAGGACATGTATAAGAGAATGTACGTAAGGAAACAAGACTTGGAAATTGGTACGAAAGGAAGAATTATTTTTCCGACGGAAAATCTTCCGAACGTCGGAAAGGAAAAATGTTCGTTGTTGAGAATTGGATTCTCAAAATGCATTATTTGAAGAGTATGGAACTTATTAACATTATGGAAATTTATTTTTACGGATTTGGTCACGTGGGGCCCACCCGAGGAATTTTACATTTTTGTGGGGCCCACGAGGGTTACGAAATTTTATGGACGAATGAGAGGGCGACACGTGGCACCCCCACATGTGGTCTTGGTCGAAATTGTAAGGGGTAAAATGGTCATTGACCATCTTGGAAGATAAGTCTTCAAAGGTTGATATATTTGACCAAAGTCAACTTGTCCACATGGGCTTGATCCTTGTGAAACTCATCTTAGCCACCCATTTGTTTAAGTCTAGACCCTCCAATGTGTTATAAATACATACTAGTAGCAAGACAAGGTCTTGAAGACTTAGAAAAATTTCACAAACACCTTGTTCTTCAACAAATGCTCTCGGGTTTGGCTAGTTCCACACAAGAAAAATTTGTAGTTTTGTTCCATTATTCACAAGACTTAAACCCAAGGTTCCTAAGAGTGTTGTAAGGTTATCTCAATAGAAAGATTTCGGAAAAACGGCGTTTTCGTATTAGTCGCAAGGCGGAAACTTAAGGAGTTCTTCAACTTTGAAGTTGGAACTTGAAGATGGGTTCTTCATAGGCCTCTAAGGAGTGCTTGGGGCGGATTGTAACTTAAGGAAAGGTGCTAAGAATTGCTAAGGCGCGACTTTGAATCTTGGAATTTTTAAGGGCTTATAAAGGTATATATTTTGTCGTTTTAGTAGTTAAGACTTACTTATTGTTGTAGCTATGGATTTTAGAAAGCATCAGTTTTATAGTATGAAGTTTGATAAGTATATTGACTATTGGAACCCTAATCCGAAAACTAGCATGTTTAGCCTTAGGATTACAATTCAAGTCGATTATTAGTTTAAATCGTCGCATGTTGTATAAAGAAGGAAATTGTAGTTGTTGAAGTTGTTTGTGACTATATAACATGTTAGACCTTAGAACTTGGAATTTGAAAAGGATTGGAAAAGACTTTGAATTGGTGGTTAAGTAAGTTGGCCGAGAATGGCTTGATTATGGAACTACTTCGTATTAATTGTGGGGCGGAATTTTACACGTATTGTAAGGCGTGTAATCCCCTTTGGTTTGGTTGTTGTTTTGAGCCTTAAATGTGGCGTGTTGGTTATTGTATTCGGCCTTGAAAAAGGTGGCAAAGTGAGTAGAAACAAAGGAAGTGCTGCCCGATTTTCCGTAGAATTAGAGACCGTATACTTAGTATTATTCTACGTTAGAGACTAGAAGTTGATAGTCTTGTTGTGACCATTATAGGTTGACACTTCTACGTACGGCGTATTCAGCTTATCTTGTGGATTTAGCTGAAAAGGTATGTGAACTATCTCCTCTTCTAGCATGATTCCTTAAGATAAAGAAAGTATTTCCTACTCCTTAAATGATCCATTCCTTGGTTGTACTTGGATTGCCTAATATAGAATTTGTGCTATGTACTTCCTTGATTGTACTTTGATGTTTAAATTGTAAGTTGTATAATCCATTGCCTTAGTGGAGTTTGGATTCTTAAAGGTGAAAGTATTTTACTTAAAGTACCTAGAGTCTTGAAAAGGAAGTGGTTTCCAAATCTTTGGCTAGTGCCTTAGTTCCAAAACCTAAGGGTCATTATAATGACTTTAGGGGAGTCAAAGGAGTGATTTACTTCATTGTTTTAAAAGAGGAGAAATGACATGATTTAAGAGAAGTAACCTGTTTTAAAGGTGTAAGTTACTTGAGGCTTAAAAGTAGAAGAAACTTGTTTTCTAAATATTAAGAGACTTGAAGTATTTCGAAAGTTAAGAACTTGATTTGTAAGTATGTGATACTTGGTTTTAAAAGTATAAGTCTCTTGGTTATAAAAGGAATGAAATTGTCTAAAAACCATAAAGGGTTATAACGGCTTTATGGGAAGTTGGTTATAACGGCTTTATGGAAGGTTTAGAAAGTTGTCTATTTTGATTAATGGGCATAAGTTGCCTTGATTGTGAAAATTTGAAGTTACTTGATTTCAAGATTTGAAATGAGTTTTCTAAGAGTGTAGTAACTTACTTTGAAAAAAATAGACACACCTTGATACTACGGGTGTTAGTATCTTGGGATATTACATAAAAAGGAGTCTTTTGAAAAGAATGTACGTACGTAGTACTTTGGCTTGATTAATTGAGAATTAGTCTAAGTGTGCCTTGATAAGTACTTTGGCTTGATTAATTGAGAATTATTCTAAGTGTGCCTTGATAAGTACTTTGGCTTGATTAATTGAGAATTATTCTAAGTGTGCCTTGATAAGTACTTTGGCTTGATTAATTGAGAATTAGTCTAAGTGTGCCTTGATAAGTACTTTGGCTTGATTAATTGAGAATTATTCTAAGTGTGCCTTGATAAGTACTTTGGCTTGATTAATTGAGAATTAGTCTAAGTGTGCCTTGATAAGTACTTTGGCTTGATTAATTGAGAATTATTCTAAGTGTGCCTTGATAAGTACTTTGGCTTGATTAATTGAGAATTATTCTAAGTGTGTCTTGATAAGTACTTTGGCTTGATTAATTGAGAATTAGTCTAACTGTGCCTTGATAAGTACTTTGGCTTGATTAATTGAGAATTATTCCATGTGTGCCTTGATAAGTACTTTGGCTTGATTAATTGAGAATTATTCTAAGTGTGCCTTGATAAGTACTTTGGCTTGATTAATTGAGAATTAGTCTAAGTGTTCCTTGATAAGTACTTTGGCTTGATTAATTGAGAATTATTCCATGTGTGCCTTGATACGTACTTTGGCTTGATTAATTGAGAATTATTCTAAGTGTGCCTTGATAAGTACTTTGGCTTGATTAATTGAGAATTAGTCTAAGTGTGCCTTGATAAGTACTTTGGCTTGATTAATTGAGAATTATTCCATGTGTGCCTTGATAAGTACTTTGGCTTGATTAATTGAGAATTATTCTAAGTGTGCCTTGATAAGTACTTTGGCTTGTTTAATTGAGAATTGCCTATGTGTGCTGGTACTAGCCGGTTTTGTGCTAGTGGTATATCATTCATTTCAGGGTCATTCTCCGGGTTTGTGGCATTAGCATATTCCGTGGATTTGCTACCCACGATGCGAGAAATACCTCATGCGAGTCCGCAAGGGCTTATGCGAATGAAATAGTCCCATGCGGCGGTCCAAATTATGCGAGAATACCTCACGCGAGTCCGTAAGGGCTTACGCGGGTGAAATAGTCCCACGCGAGGAATACCACGCGGTCCACGCGACCTATGCGGGTGAAATAGTCCCGAGTAGGATTTCTTAATGACATCGCGGCGGTGGTCTCGCTGATCGCGAGCTTCCTAGTTTATATTGTAAGTATAGTACTATTTACTCTCATGATTGCAAGGTTCAGTGTGCTTTCTGATGTTGTATTATATCATGGACTGCCGACAGTGAGGAAGGATTCCACGGGCATGATTGATATTATGGGCGTGAGACCCATGGTTATATTTGAGTAATGACTTTGCACGCGCCCACGACTTGATATGATCGCTTATGTATCAGGTATCGTAGGTTGACTATCATACATGTCTCTGCTTTGTTAGATCGTTATGATTTCATTACGATATTATCGCTTTCACATACTTGGTACATTCTTCGAACTGACCTCCTTCGGGGGGCTGCGTTCATGCCGCAGGTTTAGGTACGCAGTTTGGTGATCGGCAGGTGTAGGACCCTGCTCAGAGTTTTTGGATAAGCTCCCTCTGTTCAGGAGTTTATCTCTTTGGTATAGTTCCTTCAAGATGTAAGTTTTTGTACGCATGGGTACGGCGGGCCTTGTCCGCCATATTTCGATTTAACTCTTAGGTCTCAGATTCATATGTGGGATTGGACTCATGTACAGTGTAGTGTCTTTTATTATGTATATTACATGGCAGTCTTGTCGGTTTTGCCCTTGCACGTACGTTAGTTTTAAAAAAAAAAAAAAGGTGTTATTTAAATTTCGTAGTTTACTTGTGTTGTTAAGGTAAGGTGCCTGTGTAGGCACCACCACGCCCGGTTCGGGCGTGACAGATAAAGCCTTTTTCCAAAGAAATCTTTCACCGGTCCTTCACTCCTCAACTCGCAGTTCCATCCTCGTATGGCGGAATGGAAATAGGTCGAGTGTCCGCAACGTGTCAATACAAAACTCAATCTCCTCTCGTGAGGATACCCAAGATCGTCTGGGAACACATCCGAAACTCCCTAACCATCGCATCGATCAAGAATCGTACTCATCCTCTCGTATCAAATACGAACGGATGATAGATGTATTCTTTCGCACCATCTTCCTAGCCTCGAGGTAAGAAATAAACCTACCCTACGCTGACGCCGTGTTGCCCTTCCACTCGATAATCGCTCGCCAGAAATCGAACGAACCAACTCGCTTTACAATCAACGTTGGCATAACAAGAAGCCAACTAGTCCATACCCATAATGACATCAAAATCTGTCATCTCCAACTCTATCAAGTCTGCAAGGGTCTGACGACTGTAAATAAACACCGGACAACCTCTATACACCCGCTCAGCTAACACCGAATCACCCACTGGCGTAGCTACCTCAAAAGGCTCTATCGACACCGGCTCTATCCCGATTCTACCCGCAATAAGAGGGGACACATAGGACAAGGTAGAACCTGGATCTATCAAAGCATAAACGCTACAAAGATGAAATCAATAATGTACCTGTGACGACGTCAGGGGAAGCCTCCTGATCCTGGCGGCTGGCTAATGAATATATGCGGTTCTGTGGACCGCTAGAACTGGAACCACCACCACGACCTCTATCGAGGCCTGCCGGTCCGTGAACCCCCTGCCCTCCGGGGTGCATAACCACAGAAGAAGAGGAAGACCCAGCAATTGATCCGGTCGGCTGCACCGTACCACCCATGCTGCCTCTAGTCAGACAGTCTCTCCTCAAATGGCCCAGCTGGCCACAAGAGTAACAAGCTCCAGCAGGAACAAGACACTCTCCTGGGTGAGATCTACCGCATCGAGCACACCGAGATGTGAGTGGTCTCGATCGGTGACGATCTCTGCCTCGAAACCTCAAGTCCCGAGCTCGAATCGCTCCTGAATGACTGGCTGATCGACCTCCCGCCGTAAATCGCGGAAGGAGCACTCTGTCCGGGCCGGAATGTGGACCTAGTTCGCCGAGGCCGCCCGCCTCGAAATCGCCCCGAGACTCGCTGCCCCGCCTCTTGGCCGGCTCGAGCCAACTGATCCTCCTCTCCTATCCTCTATCCTCGCAGATACGCTGCATCTCCGGCAATGTCTATACCGGTGAAGAGCTACTCCCAAGCATGCATTAATCATATGACGGCTTCAGCCCATCACATAACAATGAACTTTGTCCGCCATGTCGCTACAATGGTGTGCGATGTTCGCCAAAGAGTCAAACTCTGTGCTATACTCCCGATAGTCCTCCCATTCTCGCTCAAGGTCAAAAATCTATCTACTGGGGCTCTCTCATCTCGTGAGGCAAAAAGTGATCCATGAAGGCCTCTATGAACTCCTCCCAAACACCGGAAGAGCATCCTCACCTCTCGACAGCCTCCCATGACTCAAACCAGTTCAACGCAATATCGCAGAACCGGTAAGAGGCTAGCGAATGCACTCTGTCTCCAAGCCCTAAGAACTCGCATAGTCCTGTAGCCGAATGAACTTCGCGGATCTTCTCGCACTCGAACCATAAAAATCGGGCGATGACAACCTGTAAAATCCCGAATCCGCAAACCGCTTGGCCAGGTTAGCCGCCGCTTCTCGCTTGCCGCTCGCATTATACTAGTCAATAACCGGACCGCCTCGTAGTCTCTATACTCGCCTTCGCCGCGGATCGAGGTTTCGCACGAGCCTTCGAGCTACCGCCGCTCTCGGCCTTTCTAATATCACGCGGCGTGGTGAACTCGCCGACTCGCTTACTACCTCGTGCATAGTGCGTGCTCGAGTCCGAGTAACCCTCTCGAGTACCGCTAAGCTCTCGCCGCCGCTTTGCCCTTCTGGCCCCGGTCGCCTTCCGCGAGGCATAATCGTTTCATAAGAATAGGTCGAGAGATTCAACCTAATAAGACACTCATCGCACGATCTCGAGAGAGAAGAATGGAAACCAATCCTAAATGTCCTGCAGCCTCACGATTATAGATGGTGCACAACACACCGATAATCAAGACTTACTAGACACGGCTCAGACACTTTCCGAGGACTAATCGCTCGATACCACTTTTGTCACGACCCGACCTCGGCGATCGTGCCCTACCCGGGCACCCTGCCTGTGTGTACATCAGAGAATAGCAATGAACATACACAATATAAAAACATGTTTAGACAATAACATCACAAAGCTAGCCGATAAGGCCGCTTCCATAAAAATATGCATAATCAAAAGCAAACTGCATAACTCGGTTTTTACATTTCAAACCACAAAATGTGACTACATACCTCTAGAATAACAATCGTATGGATAGGTTCTCGCCATTGTCACACTCAACCAAGCTCGTGGATCGTGCCCTACCTGGGCACCTTCTACCTTAACAATACAAGTAAGTCATGAATCAAATAACACCTCATTTTTTTAAAACCAACGACGTGCAAGGCAAAGCCGATGGGCTGCCATATAATATACATAATAAAAGACACTACATCGCATACGAGTCCAATCCCACATATGAATACTGCACTTGCAGAGTTAAATCAACTACGACGGACAAGGCCCCGCTGCACCCAAAACTATACAAAGCCTGCATCAAGGACATATACCAAAGATAAACTCGGAATAGAGGAGCTTATCCAAAACCCCGAGCAGATCCTACACTGCCGATCACCGAATCAAGGTACCTAAACTCGGCAGATGAACGCACTTCAAGGAGGTCAAGACGAAGAATGTACCAAGTATGTGAATGAAGTACTGTAATAAAATCATAGCATCTAAATAACACAGAGACATGTATGATATCCAACCTACAAGACATAACACATAAGCAAATATATCAAGTCGTGACGCAGCCCTCAAAGTCATTACTCAATATAACCATGGGTCTCACGCCCATAATATCAATCATGCCCGTGGAATCCTTCCTCACCGCCGTGATCCATGATGTAATAACACCAATAAGGATACATGAACACCAAGTCCCACCTGTGTCCTCAATACTCGTGTCCCATGCCCCTAATCCAACATCGTAAAAGCATGACAATAGGGAAACACAAACAAAACCATGGACAAATATGATAATCAAAATACAAAACATTGAGCCTTACTAACAATTAGAGTAAACAGAAGTATACTTACAATATAAACTAGAAGCTCATGATCAAGCAGACCATCCGCCCGCAGATCATTTAGCAATCCTATTCACGGGCTATTTCACCCGCGATAGGTCGCGTGGACGCGTGAGGTATTCCTCGCATAGGTCGGACTCGCCGCACGGGACTATTTCACCGCATAAGCCCTTTCGACCCGCATGAGGTATTCCTCGTATAGACTATTTCACCCGCATAATCACTTACGGACTCGCATGAGGTATTCCTCGCATATGATGGAACCGCCCTCATTGGACTATTTCAACCGCATAAGCCCTACGGACTCGCACGAGGTATTCTCGCATAGGTCGGACCCGCCGCACGGGACTATTTCACCCGCGATAAGCCCTACGGACTCGCATGAGGTATTCCTCGTGATCGTGGGTAGCAAATCCACTAATTATGCAAATGCCACAAACCCGGAATGACCCGAACGACCGATATACCAATAGCACACAACCGCTATTTCAAAGACACATAGGCAATTCTCAATTAACAAGCCCAAGTACTTATCACGGCATACTTAGACAAATTCTCAATTTATCAAGCCAAAGTACTAATCAAGGCATACATATAATAATTCTTTAACAAGCCAAAGTACTTATCAAGGCACACTTAGACAAATCCTCAATTTATCAAGCCAAAGTACTAATCAAGGCATACATAGAATAATTCTCTTTTAACAAGCCAAAGTACTTATCAAGTTATACATAGAATAATTCTCTTTTAACAAGCCAAAGTACTTATCAAGGCACACTTAGAATAATTGTCTTTTAACAAGCCAAAGTACTTATCAAGGCACACTTAGAATAATTCTCTTTAACAAGCCAAAGTACTTATCAAGGCACACTTAGAATAATTCTCTTTAACAAGCCAAAGTACTTCTCAAGGCACACTTAGAATAATTCTCTATTAACAAGACAAAGTACTTATCAAGGCACACTTAGACAAATACTCAATTTATCAAGCCAAAGTACTAATCAAGGCATACATAGAATAATTCTCTTTAACAAGCCAAAGTACTTATCAAGTTATACATAGAATAATTCTCTTTTAACAAGCCAAAGTACTTATCAAGTTATACATAGAATAATTCTCTTTTAACAAGCCAAAGTACTTATCAAGGCACACTTAGAATAATTCTCTTTTAACAAGCCAAAGTACTACGTACGTACATTCCTTTATAAAAGACTCCTTTCTATGTAAAGCCCCAAGATACTAACACCCGTAGTATCAAGGCGTGTCTATTTTTCAAAGTAAGTTACTACACTTTTAGAAAACTCATTTCAAAGCTTGAAATCAAGTAACTCCAAATTTTCACAATCTAGGCAACTTATGCCGATTTAATCAAAATAGACAACTTTCTAAACCTTCCATAAAGCCGTTATAACCAACTTCCTATAAAGACGTTATAACCCTTTATGGTTTTAGACGTATCCATTCCTTCAATAACCAAGAGACTTATACTATTAAAACCAAGTATCACATACTTACAAAACAAGTTCTCAACTTTCAAAATACTTCAAGTCTCTTAATAGTTAGAAAACAAGTTTTCTTCTACTTTTTAAACCTCAAGTAACTTCACCCTTAACGCAAGTTACTCCTCTTAAATCATGTCATTTCTCCTCTTTTAAATCAAATAAGTAAATCACTCCTTTGACTTCTAAAGTCATTATAATGACCTTTAGGTTTTAGAACTAAGGCACTAGCCAAAAGATTTGGAAACCACTTCCTTTTCAAGTCTCTATGTACTTTAAGAAAACTACCTTCACTTTTAAGAATCCAAACTTCCCTAAGGAAATGGATTATACTACTTACAATTTAAACATCAAAGTACACTCAAGGAAGTACATAGAACAAATTCTATTTTAGGCAATCCAAATACAAGCAAGGAATGGATCATTCAAGGAGTAGAACTTACTTTCTTTATTCTAAAGAATCATGCTAGAAGAGGAGATAGTTCACATACCCTTTTCGGCTAATATCCACAAGCTAAGCCGAATACGCCGTACGTAGAAGTGTCAACCTATAATGGTCACAACAAGACTATCAACTTCTAGTCTCTACGTAGAATAATGCTAAGTATACGGTCTCTAATTCTACGGAAAATCGGGCAGCACCTCCTTTGTTTCTACTTACTTTGCCACCTTTTTCAAGGCCGAATACAATAACCAACAAGCCACATTTAAGGCTCCAAACAACATCCAAACAAAGGGGATTACACGCCTTACACTACGTGCAAAATTCCGCCCCACAATTCATACGAAATAGTATAATACTACACTAGCCATTCTCGACCAACATATAACCAATCACACTACGTCTTTTCCAATCCTTTTCCAATTTCAAGTTCTTAGGTCAACATGTTATATAGTCTAAACAACTTCAACAACTACAATTTCCTTCTTTATTCAACATGCGACGACTTAAACTAATAATCAACTTGAATTCCAATCTTAAAGCTAAACATGCTAGATTTCGGATTAGGGTTCCAATAGTCAAAATACTTATCAAACTTCAAACTATATAACTCATGCTTGCTAATAACCATAGAAACAATGATAAGTAAACCTTAATTGCTAAAACGACAAGAATATACCTTTAAAGCCCTTAAAAATTCCAAGATTCCAAAGTCGCGCCTTAGCAATTCTTAGCTCCTTTCCTTAGGTTCCAATCCGCTCCAAGCACTCCTTAGAGGCCTATGAAGAACCCATCTTCAAGTTCTAACTTCAAAGTTGAAGAACTCCCTTAGTTTCCGCCTTGCGACTAACGTAAAAATATGTTTTTTCCGAAATCTTTCTATTGAGATATCCCTACAATACCCTAAGGGACATTGGGTTAAAGTCTTGTGGCTAATGGATCAAAATTGCAAAATTTTGTGTGGGCAAATGGACCAACCCGTGAGCTCTCTTGAAGAACAAGAAGGTTTCTAATTTTTCTAAGTGTAGAAAATGCCAAGTCTTGCTACTAGTAGTATACTTAACACAATGGAGGGCTTGGATAACAACACTTGTTAAAATTGGAGGGAAGAGATCAAGCCAAATGGCTCTTGACTTGGTCAACAATGTCAAGCTATTAATTAGCAAGACTTTCTCATCTACACAATGGTCAAATGACCATTTTACCCCTCACCATTTCGTCCAAGACCACATGTGGGGGTGCCACGTGTCGCCCTCTCATTCGTCCATAAAATTCCGTAACCCACGTGGGCCCCGCAAAACGTAAAATTCCTCGGGTGGGCCCCACGTGACCAAATCCGCAGAAATAAATTTCCATATGAATATAAGTTTCATACTCTTCAAATAATACATTTTGAGAATCCAATTCTCAACAACGAACATTTTTCCTTTCCGACGTTCGGAACATTTTCCGTCGGAAAAACAATTCTTCCTTTCGTACTAATTTCCAAGTCTTGTTTCCTTGCGTACATTCTCTTATACATGTCCTGGACTTACGGGGTGTAACATTTACCCCTGAATGTACATAAATCTACAACATCGTGGAAGATCAGACTAAAAGACAAGCCTCCGAGAAATGGAGCTTCGACGTCGATAAGTGATCCTAAGAATGAGGATCCACCACCGCTACCCCTACTGCGGCATGTAACGCAGCCCCGAGGAAGGGGTCGACACAATATGTATTAAGTATGTAAAATTGGAAAATACTGTAATTACATCATAAGTTTAAAACAAAGCTGGAGACATGTATGATAATCAAATTACAGATAATCGTGCCTTACTATGATGAGTAAATAGGAGTATACTTACAACATAAAAATAGGAAGCTCACGATCAAAGCAGGACCACCCGCCCGCAGTATCATTAAGCAATCCTACTCCTGGGACTATTTCACCCGCATAGGTCGTGTGGACCCGCATGAGGTATTCCTCGCATGGGACTATTTCACCCGCATAAGCCCTTACGTACTCGCATGAGGTATTCCTCGCATAGGCTGTACCCGCCCGCATGAGACTATTTCACCCGCATAAGCTCTTACGGACTCGCATGAGGTATTCCTCGCATCGTGGGTAGCAAATCCACGGAATATGCAAATGCCACAAACCCGGGGAATGACCCCGTAATGAATAATATACCACTAGCACAAACCGGCTATCATACATAACATAAGCACTACCGGCTTATCATACAATATATAAGAAAGTTAAGAAATCCCCTAACTTCTTATTATTCTCGTTCATATACACTCTCATTTTAGTTTACTTAAGGCACTAACATGTCTTTTATAAAAATCCGGGAATTTAACCCAAGTACTACATACTTCCACTCTTTTAAAAATGACTCTTTTTCGTATAAAACTTCCAAGATACTATTAACCGTAGTATCAAGTCAAAATTACTTTTCAAGACAAGTCACAATACCTTTAGAAATAAAGTTAGGTTTCTAAAACAAGTGACTCTTTTTCTTATAAAACCTTAGGCAATTGATGCCTTAAAATCAAATTGCCTTTCATTAAATCAAGTCATTTATCCTCATTTATCTTTCCATAAAGCTAATATAACCAACTTCCCATAAAGTCGTTATATTCACTTTATACCTTAGTCAAATACAATTTCCTATCAAAGGGACTTATACGTTTAAAACGAAACAAGTATCACATACTTTAAAACTCTTCAAGTCCCTTAACTTTAATAAAACTTAAGACATCCTTAATACTTTCAAAGAAGTGAGTTAATCTCCTAACTCACCCGACTTGGCTATTCATAAAACTAGTAAAGGATATCAAGGTCTTGTACGTCTACCGTACTATATACGTGCAACTAGTCATGCTCAAAAGATAGGAAAGTTCTACATACCTCTTCGGGTCAATCCACTTGCTAAGTACAATATCCCGCCCGTAGTATGTCAACCTATAATGTCCACAATACGTCTATTAACGTCTTACTTCAAACGTAGAATATTATAAGTGTAAAGTCACTAAATTCTACGGAAAATCGGACAACACCTCCTTTGTTTCTACATACTTTGCCACCTTTTTCAAGGTCGAATTCAATAACCAAACACACCACATTTAAGGCCCAATCAATGCAATTAAAAATAGGGGATTACACGCCTACTAGATGTGTAAAATTCCGCCCCACAAAAGATATCAAATTAATACAAACTACTAGTCCAATTCGGACACATTGAGTACAATAACACCAATTCTTATCCAATTTCCATTTCAATCCAAGTTGTTAGCATAACATGATATCAAGTCGCAATCGATTATAACTACTATAATCTTCAAGTAAGTAACGTCGGCGATTCTAATAAACGACCAAATTGTAATCCAACTTCACATGGCTTAAATGACATTTCGGATTTAAGGCTACAATCAATCCATAATACTTATAAAACTTCAACACATATACTTCATGCTGGCAAACATGTAAGGCTAACAACAATATATAATCTTGTAACACTTAAGAGACAAGATTATTACCTCAACGATTCTTAGTCCAACTTCAAATCCGAAGTCGCTTCTTAGCAACTTAGAGCCTCTTCTAGACACTTCAATCCGCTACTTGAGACCCTTAGAACAACACAAACAACTTTCCTTCAATCTTCCAAACAAAACCTAGAAAAGCAACTAGGTTTTCATCTTGCGACTAACACGAAAACTATCTTTTTCTGGGATTTTTCTATTGAGATACACTTACAATACACTCATGAACCTTGGTTTAAAGTGTGGAGCTTAATGGACAAGAAACAAAAAAAGTTTCTTTTCAAAGGAGCTTGAACCCGAGAGCAACTCTTGGAGTTCTTGAAATTCTTGAAATTTTTTCTGAGTGTTTAACTTAGTCTTGCTACTAGTACTACTATATAGTTCAATGGAGGGTCAAGATGGGTACAAATGTGAGGCTTGGATGAGTTTCTATTAAATATCAAGACTTGTGGTCCCATTGACCAAGTCAATTTTCTCAAGCTCTTCAAGTTGCAAGACTTGTCTTCCTAACAAGGGTCAAATGACCCTTTTGGCCATGCCAAAATCGTCCAAGGCTACATAAGGGGGGGGGGGGGGTGACACGTGTCGCCCTCCCATTCGTTACAATATTACGTTTTCCGACAATTCCATAATTCCGATAAATTTTTACAAGTCTCAAATCTTAACATTTTTGAGTTCTTACGTACGTTCTTAAAACATGTCCTGTAAATACGGGGTGTAACAATTTCAGAGCTGGATCCATAAAGTATATCACCTCCATTTGGTATTGATACCAACCAATATCCAATGTGAACTGCATAATATTTGAAAAGTTTATTGTATTATCAGTTCATTTACAATATATGTGGTCTTGTAATGTCTAATACAATAATCATGCGAGTACTTGAGTAAATTATGAAAACTCAATTAAGATAATGTCAAGTAAAAGCATGCCTAGAAGGCTAGAAATAACTGAAGACAACATATAATAATTAAATATTATGTTAAAATTCACCCAACATTATGCGGCACCAATAATAGATGGTTTTTTCCTTCATGCTTGAGCAAACATTCAGCCAAATGATTGGGCGTTGTTGCACTACCTATAATGGCCGCAAAATGGGGCGACACAAAAGAAAATTTGCTAGCCAACTCGACATTCTCGGAAAGATAAACTTCACCCAAATACCTTAAACAATGCATAATACATAAGTTTTATAAAAAAATTATATAACATATTTTATATAAAATAAGATGGATAATTTTTAATAATTTTATTACCTAATATAGAATGCAATGCTTGAAGCACTTAACCATCCATCATCCAAAATCTCCAAGATATGTCCATGAAAATATCTTCATTCCAAGGATCTCCATCAAAATATGCTTCCATGGGAACTTCTATGTTGGTCATCAATCTGGTACTCAACATTCATCCTCGCATACTTCCAAGTATCAAAACGAGTTACTACAGGATCCACTTCCCCTTCACGTTGTTTCTGTTGAATCTGCAAATTTCGAGAATAAAATTAAATTGTATATCTTCTGTAAATGAAGTTATATAATACTATTATAGATAATTAATACATACAATATTTTCTCTCAGACGCGCATAATCCACACATGCTTTCCTATATCGCGCCTCCATTGATTCCGCTCTCACTTTGTTTATTTTGTTTTTTTCCTACAATTGAAAGTTGTCATTAGTCGGTTTAAATTGTAATCCTCATATTGAAAGTAATGTAATAACGTGGACGTTACCTTAAAATCTAGAGTCAATGAATGTTTCACGATAATTTTCCAATACAGAGACACAGAAGACAACTGCGAGTATATGAAAGGTGGTTCATCCGAGTAGTTACCCTCACTATCTCTTGCAATATTCCTCAACCTTGCCCGAAAAACTCTGTGCAGGTAACCGGCACGAGAAAGAATCAATTTCTTTTTTGATTCATCCATCCCAAATGTTTCCTGTTGCAACATATGACAATATTAAAATTCACCTTTATTACATCACCTCTGGCCCTTTTTTTCTTAATATTCACCATTGTGACTAGTCCTCGAGAATGAACCTCAGACATGCCACTAGTATCAACGGAGCCCCCTGTCTCACCTCCTCTAGAACCATCCTGACCATCCCCTCGAGCACGACATTTGCTCTGTGATCCAATAGTCATGATCCTGTAAAATAAAGAATAACATATTGAATAAGACAGCAAAACTTGCATACATAGTACTTGTAGTTGATATAAAATTGTGGGTATACTTTCCAATCACCTACTCTGTGAAATGCAACTTGAAATACTTTCAGAAAAGAAATTAATATATTCCACTCTTCCTTGTAATCATGGCGCAAAAAAATGTTGCTAATAAATAATTGAACTTTATATTCACAAACAAGTAGAAACAACTTAATTTTATGAAACCATTTACAAATATATAATATAAAAAAGACATACTTTTCTTCTTGGCTTTAGCTATCTTCTTTCGCTTGGTAGCTAACTTCGCTGATCGTTCATGACCACATACATTAACTAAATCTAGATTTACATATTCACCCTCATCATGATCATATCTTGAATATAAGCGTTGATAATTATCATCATCGTAAGTGTTTGGGCAAACATACATGTTCCCAAAAGGATCATTAATTGTGTCAACATCCTCATCAACGTGGTCACTAACTTGGTAACTATTATTGAACTTGTTCGACAATATGACAATGGACCACTTCTTATCAACTGGATCACTCACATAAAACACCTGCTTAGCTTGCGCTACCGTAATAAATGAATCGTCTTTGTACCCAACCTTCTTTAAATCAACCCTTATGAATCCAGAATTTTCAACATGAACCCCGTCAGGAATGCTAACCCAACTACAATCAAACACTGGAACTCGAAATCCGACATAATCAATTTTCCATATATTGATGATTTGTCCAAAATATGTCGTATCTGTCTGGTTTAGTGAGTTGGCATTAAGAGAAATCCCACTATCTGCATAGTACTCCTTGCATCATGTTCTCTAGTGTAGAATGTGTATCCATTGATAAGATAACATTTGTAAGAGTACACATGCTCATCAGGTCCTCTTGACAAAAACTTGAGCCTCTCTGATACTGGGTCAGTTTTCTCTAAGATCTTTTTATGAATATGATCCTTAAATCAATCAATGAAGGTAGAATTGTGCTCCACTTCAATCCAATCAGGGCCTTTATCTGGATTTTTTTTTGAGATACTCAACTTGTACTTGTCAACATAAGGAACAACATATATTGTGTTATGTAGTACACATAAGTGCACTCGTCGCCGCTGTTCGAGACTGATTAAAATTGGTTGACCCCCCATTACACCTTCACCATCAATCCTATTAGTGTGACGAGTACTCGGAAGTACAATTGCTTGGACATTTGGGATATACTCAAACCAATATTCTATTGCTTCTTTAACTAAATAAGTTTCAGCGATGCACACTTCTGGTCGGTACCTGTTCCTCACATAACCTTTCAACACTTTCATATACCGCTCCATGCCATACATCCATCTCATACGAGCAAGGCCATACATCCTCGTCTCATAAACCAAGTGTACAGTCAATGAATCATGATATCGAAGAAAGATGGTGGGAAATACATCTCAAGCTCACAGAGTGTTTCTACAATCACTTTTTGTAGACTTGACAGACTTCTCGGGTCTATGACCTTGCTACTCATGGCTTTGAAAAACTAACATAACTTTGTAATGGTATTACGTACATTTTCTGGCAAAATAGCACGAATTGCAATTGGGAGCAGATTCTCAATGATGACATGATAATCATGTAATTTTAAATTCATCAATTTCAACCCGTCTGAAGATATAAGACTTTGTATGTTAGATGAGTACCCCTCTGGAACCTTCACTGATTGGAGTGTCTCGAGTAACAATCTCTTCTCTTGCTTAGACAAAGTATGAGCGATAAGAGGTAAGTAAGGTGTTTTTCCATCATTTAATACATGTGCAAGTTCTTCTCTGATTCCCATATCAACCATGTCCATTCGTGCATTGAATCCATCTTTAGATTATAATGTGTCACCTAACAAAGTATTTATCATACTAGCACTAACATTTTTCTCATTGTGCATGAGATCAATAAAATGTCTAACAAACAAATCCTTCCAATAAACTAATTGAGAAAAGATTGTTTTTTTTAAAACCTCTAGTGGGAATAGACTTTGCAAAGTATTTACCAAATTGTGTCTCAATATTTTCCACATCTTTTAATACATCAACACCTGACAATGTAGGAGGTGGAGATCGATCTTCAACTTCACCAGTGAATGAATCAGACATCAATCTATAACGATGATTTGGATCTAAAAACCGTCTATGCCCCATGTAAACAGACTTCTTATAATGACTCAATCGAAGATGATCGGTGTCATTGGTACACCATAGACACACACACTTCCCCTTTACACTATATCCAGAAAGGTTGCCATAAGCTGGGAAATCATTGATTGTTCAAAACAACATAGCCTTCAATCTGAAACTAACATTTCTGCTTCCATCGTAGACATCAACACCTTGTTCCCATAACAACTTTAAGTCCTCGATTAAAGGAGCCAAATATACATCAATATCGTTACCATATTGGCGAGATCCTGATATCAAAATAGACAACATCATATACTGACGCTTCATGCAAAACCAAGGGGCGATGTTATAGATCATCAAAACTACGGGCCATGTACTATGGGAAGTACTCCGGAGACCATGAGGGTTCATTCCATCTGTTGAAAGTACTAAGCGTAAAGTTCCTTGATTCCTTGACAAATTCTGGATATTTGTTCTCAAATGTCTTCCATTGAGGCGAATCAGTTGGGTGTCTTAACATTCCATCGTTAATTCTTTCATAATGATGCCATGTCAAGCATTTAGCATCTTCTGCGCTACTATACAACCTCCTAAATCTAGGAATTATAGGAAAGTACCACATAACTTTGGCCGGGGAGTTTTTCTTATACCGCTTCATACCACATTTGGGACATTCATTCAATTCTGCGTTCTCTCCCCTAAATAAAATACAATCATCCGGACAAGCATGAATCTTCTGATGTGTTAACCCGATAGAGTTGAGTAATTATTTAGCATCATAGGTTTTACGAGGGAGCACATTCCCATTTGGCAATAGATAACTTACAACTTCCAATAGCTCTGTGAAGAACACATCGGAAACTTGGTGACTAGCTTTTAGGTTGTACAAAATCAACACAGCTGACAATTTTGAAGCCTTAGTACAACCCGACCACAATGGTAACCCAACATCCCCCCTTAAGTCATCACACATATCAGGATGATCCCGCAACTTTTCATTGACAACAGTTCGAGAATTCTTCACAGGACTGGATTTATCATTACCATCTCCCATATTACTTGTGTTCATTATATTTGTAAACTCAAATTGGGAGCCGGATTGACTAAATGAACTATGTTTACGTTTTCCACTTGAACTACCTTTGTCTTTGCTCTGTATGTCCAAACCTTATATGTTATGTCAAAACCGTGACACATTAAATGCTCATGCAACTTCATTTGACCACTAACCTCCTTTACATTCAGACATTTTCGACAAAGACATTTAATGTACAATGAATTTTTAGCATTCTTGGTTGCATGAGCACAAAACTCCTCCACCCCTTTCTTATACTCTTCAGATAATCGATCCGCATTTACCCAGTCTCGATTCATCAAGAACAATACTACAAAAATCAGATAAAAAGATAATGAATTTAAAGCATATTTGAAGTCTTCAAGGCTCGACTTCCCCTCACATAATACATATATAATAATCTTAAACACATATGAAGTCTTGAAGGTACGACTTCCCCTCACGTAAAGCATAATAAAGATAAATTAATTTCGAATGTACAATAATACCTTCCGAATGCAATCCAATTAATTTGTTTTTCAAATTTTTGAAAATCTACAAAAAATCGAGAAGATCCCATTCATTAATAATTAATAAAATAAGATATAAAATTCAGAAATCATCAAATATTCAATCATAATCTGGAAATTGAGGCTAAATGGATTTCGTTCTTCACAATTATCAATATACACTTCAATCATAAACTCAAAATTGAGGCTAAATATAATGAATGAAAAGTATTGTTTTTCAAACAAATATACACTTTAAACCCTTGAAAACTCTACTGAACACAAAGATTGAAACATACGTTGACGCTCAAACTTCCTTCAATTCACTAACTCAACTCTTGCAAACTAAGTTGGTATTACACTTGGGGTTAATAATGCACAAAGTAGCAGAATACCAAAACGACAAGAAGAATTATGCTTAGATGGAATTGGTATTGGCGGCAATTTCATTTTTGGCGGAGAAGTTTAATTTAGGACTTCGACGATATGGAATGAATTGGGATCGATTATTGCGTTTTTGTATTTCTTTAAATCTTACATAGCGCTTCACTTAAATAGCCTTCCAAAAGCGCTATCTAAATGAGAATATTAATTATATGGATAAAATAATTAGGTAACACAAATTCTAATAGTGCTATGCAAGGAGTAACTTGCATAGCGCTTCGATTAAAATTTACGCAAAGCGTTATGGTTGTATTTTTTTTTTAGATTGTTTTTTTTTAATTTAAAAATTTTAAAAAACGCTATACAAGCTGTTACTTAGATAGTGTTTTTTAAAAGCGCTATCTAAGTAGTGATTCTTTTTTCATTTTCATTATCACACTTACCAAAACATATGCTTTCATTTTTGTAAAAAAAATTCCTGGTCATATTAAATTCGATTATAATTTGTTTCTTCTTAAAATAGTACTGCGAGACTGATATGGCAGTTACTACCAACATAGAGACACATATATCTTCTTGCACTTTTCTTAATGCAGAAAAAAATCCTTTAAGTCTCAATTATTTATACTTTTCTTAATTTCTTTACTTTGTGTGTGTGTTGTTGTAATTTTTAATTTTTTTTTTATGTTTTTGTTTCAGGTAAGTAATCTCTTTAATTATTCATATTTGTCATCTTAGAAATTGTTATGAAATACATATACTTTGTATGGATGTCCATACACATTCACTAACCTTTGTATGTTACATGTACCTATTAATTTGGACACTTAATATTTGTAATCTCTCATCGTATAAATTGAGATGTTATTCACCTTTGAAGGATGACTAACATACACTTGAAATAAGAAGAAAGTATCATCCTCCTCTCTATTTTTTTTTCTGCATCTCTTGTTTTATATTGCTATTGCTATCATTTTATAAGACGTTATCAGCACGAGACTCTGCCATCTTGGGAAAATATTTTGAAAATATGACGAAAGTAAGAACTGCATTAGGTATTTTTTTTAGCATCTTTCATTTCTTTTTATTATTCCCTCTGTTGTATATAATATCATAAGGGACATAAGTTCTCTAGACTGAGATATTTGAGATTCTGACTATCTAGCTCGATGAAAGATGATTTACATCCCTACTTGTTAGTTTTGACTAAATCTTTGATATGTATTTTGCCATAAGTAAAGTTGTTATTATGAAAAAGAGCTAATGAATTCATAGCATTAGTAGTGTATTATATATCATCCTTAATGGGTTTTGGATGTTTATTATCATTACTTCGTATGGATTGTTTTGATCTATGAATCTTAAATGATTCGCTTGATCATTTATGCCTCAAATTTGTTTCTGAAGAATAATATTATTAAGAGAAATTATGATATTAATTTCTTATTCCTTAATGACTAAGAATGAAGGTTTACAAGAAATACATGATCACCAGAAGTGATAATATCTCTTAAATATCGTTATGATTAAATTCATATATGTTAATAGCTATCAGAAGTGGTAATATCAATACATATGATTATGTTCTATTCCCGAAGAATGACAAATTTTGATAAATGTTACAAATGCACATCTATTCCCTGAAGTGAATGTGGTGATAATATATAGTAAAACTTATATAAATGGACGTGTATTTGGTTGTGAAGTTATCACGGCTCACCTCCAGAAGAGGTAGAATGATTGAGAAAAAAATAATATATGAATATTGTATGCTTTACTCCCGAAGTAGTAAACTCATACATTTTCTCTCGAAGTAGCAAATTTGAAACTCTACTCTCGAAGTAGTAGAAGTTTGAACTCTCTTGAAGTAGCAAAACTCTGAATTTTACTTTTGAAATAGTAAACCTTTGAACTTTACTCCTGAAGTAATAAAATAGGTATGAACTATTTCTCCTTTACAAAAATAATGACGTGATTAGTTGAATACTTCAAGTTCTTTTTATTTTTATTTAAATCAACAATCACGATCATATATAATATAATTATCGTGATTTTTATATTTACACGGATAGATATGTGACAATTATATTAATAAAATAATGATTATATCTCAAAATAAGTTAAACGTGTTCCTTATTCTAATATCATACAATTATGATTCTTAATATTTCTCAATTGTCCTTGTATTTAATTGAATTGAAACAAATATTGAATTGTCTTAGTAACATTTATTATGAGAATATTTGATATGTTTGTCATATGATTTTCTTCAAACAATTGAATGTCATATATTATTTTTATTGAACAGTATATTGTCAGTTTCTAACAAATCATTTGAATTTGTTGCAATTGAATTGATAACGTATTTAACCTCTTAAATAGCCATCATTGGCTTATATTTTATTTCAAAATAAAATGTTGGCTTATATATAGTTCTATGTTTATAATTTTGTATTACTGTTTTTTAACGCTAGTTTGTTGGGTGTATGAAAATATTATATACATAGTATATATTTGGTATGTGGTGAGAATGATTTAATGTAAATTAATGAATTTAATTTGTAGTAGTTGATAAATGGGTTTAAAGGTATGGACATTACATTTGAGAGGGTGATTAATGAGAATTAAATGAGTTTAATTTATGCTAAATGTTAAGGTAACAATTAAAGGCAAAGACACAAAAACTTATAAAGAATGATAATAAGTATAAAGATCATGGCTTGCCGAGAGTTTTTACATTAACGTGTATCCATATTTTTGGTTATATTTCTTTTGAATGCTTTTTATGGCCAATGCTTTTATGGCCTTTAATAAAATATTACTAATATCTCAAAAAGAATAAGAATCAATTTTGGAATTTCTTACTATGTTCATTCAGTAATATGTCATGTAGCACAAGTTGTAGTAAATATGAAGTATACTAAAGTAAATGACTATCATATTGAAGCTATAAATGATAGGAAGATTGCTCTCTTTATTCTCCAAATTGTATTACACAAATATAAGTATGATGAAATCACATGTCACGATAAATCGAAAGTATATGGTACAAAATAGAATTCATTGTTATAGTGAACCAGAAGTTTACTAAAACAAATAGCACATGATATGGTAAACTTGAAGTTTACTAGTACTAATAATTTTATCATTTGACGTGACAATTTTGGTCGTCCTGATTTAAATTTGATGTACTAAGTTTGTATTCGGAATATATTGAAGAACTAGAAGATTCTTCAAGAATTAATTTGTCTATTCTCATGATAAGTTGATTACACCAGCTAATGTTGGGATTGAATTCCCTAAATTTTGAAAAATATAAAAGGTGAATAAGGCCCCGTTCACCTATTATGTGATGTCTTAAATAGATGCATCGATAAGATGGTCACATGTGCGTTTATTGTCAACCTGCAGTTTAACATTTACAAAGTTGCTTGCTCAAAATAACTGAGTTGAGAGCACAATCTTCAGATTATGTAATCAAGATAATTCATCTCGTTAATGCTGGTTTATATTCAAGCTGGTTTAGCATTGAATGCCTCTGAAAAATAGCTAAACCATTGCGAATGAGAACAAAACTTCATGTGTTGATCTAAAATATGATATATTACATACAACATCACTTGTATGCTTCAGACCAATAAATTATGATAAATTATCACCTTATAATTGGTTCAAGGTCATGAACCAAATGTTTTCATCTAATAGTTTTGATGTGCGGTATATGATTCATGAATCTACCACAATGCACACAGATGGATTCCACAAACAAGGTGAAAATGTATGTTAATTTTACTAACATAAGGGTAGAGAGAATAAACAACTAAGAAATATATTATGAATTATCATCAGTATGATCCTTGTTCAAACTATAATTCAAGTCAAATGCTAGAATTATTTGCTGACCCAACTATTACATATTTTAGCTGCAAGGTACTCCTAAATGTCCCTGAAGGACAGGATTTATAACATGTGTGAAGTATGATAGACAAATCGGTTTCAAACGTAATAATCGTTGAAAAAGAAGAGGAGCAAATGATCATAATAAGGAGGCAATGTGCTCTTAAAGAGCCTACGACATAACACTTCATAAAACATCGTACGAGGTTCAAGTACCTGAAAAATGAAGTTATAAGATCTTAATAAGTTATGTCTAATTGCAAACCGATACAAAATGATATCACGTCGATGATATCTTTGATACAATATAGTGCGCAATATTTTATAATATTATGCGGATATAATTTAACTGCTCTGATACCACTTTTGTCACGACCCGACCCCGGGCCCGCGACTGGTGCCCTACCTGGGCACCCTTACAGGTATACATCAGAGATAATCAGCGGAACATACATAAAACTTATAAAATAAAACAACAGAAATAAAACAACAGGTTAGCCGATAGGGCTACCTTCGTGGACATACATATACAATCGAAGCAGTTGCCTCCCTTCCTTAACAAACTGACCCACAATATGTGACTACAAACCTCTAAGAGTTTTAACATAACAACTGTGGCGGGACAGGGCCCCGCCATACCCCTGAATATACATGAATCTACAACCTCAGGGGAACCGTACCAAAAGATAAAGCCTCCGGAGAAATGAAGCTTTCAAGAATCGAACATGACCCAAGAGCGTGGATCGCCAAGTTATGTACCTCAACTGCGGCATGAACGCAGCCCCGAAGGAGGTCGATCGAAATATGTACCAAGTATGTGGCGAAAATCAGAATGAAATCATAATATCATATAAAGCTGGAGACATGTATGATAACCAAAATAACAGTACACTGTGCCTTACCGAAGTGAGAGTAATGAAAGTCAGTTTTTACCTTGTACAGACTATTTCAACACACAAACAATAGTCCCACCAGGGCTATAGACACAAGCCCTCATCGATTATCACATAATCCAGTAAGGGTCTCAAGCCCACAATTATCAAAGCGTGCCCGTGGAATTTCCCATCACTACCGACAGCCATAAGTGTAAAATGTAACCATGTTGTTACACCCTGGAATTTCAGGATATGTTTATAAGGTAGTACGTAAGAACTCACAAGTGTTAAGATTTGAGACTTGTAAAATTTATCGGAATTATGGATTTGTCGGAAAACGAATTATTGTGATGAATGGGAGGGCGACACGTGTCACCCCCCTTATGTTGTCTTGGACGAATTGAAGCATGGACACAAGGGTCATTTGACCCTTGTTAGGAAGACAAGTCTTGCTTGTAGTCAAGCTTGAGAAGGTTGACTAAGTCTAAGGGTCTAAAGTCTTGATATTTCATAAGACAAAATCCTAACCACCCATTTGTTTGTAGCATGACCCTCCATTATGTTATATATGTATACTAGTAGTGAAACTAGTCCCACACTTAGCCAAAAATTTCAAGAGAATTGGATGAACAACAAAAGGAGCTCTCGGGTTCTAGCTCTCAAAGAAGGAAAAAAAATTTGTTTCTTGTCCATTAAGCCCCACATTTTAAACCAAGGTTCATGAGTGTTATGTAAGTGTATCTCAATAGAAAAATCCCGGAAAAAGAGAGTTTTCAGATAGTCGCAAAACGAAAACCTAAGGGTCTTTCTAGGTTTTGGATTGGAAGTTGAAGGAAAGTTGTTGGTATGGTTCTAAGGGTCTCAACGAGCGGATTGAAGTGTCTTGGAGAGGTTCTAAACTACTAGAGCGACTTCGGATCGAATTGGATTAAGATTCGTTGAGGTATAATTTTGTCCTTTAATGTTACAAGATTATATATTTATATTGTTGTTGTTAGCTTTACGTGTTGCTAGCATGAAGTTGATATGTAGAAGTTTATAAGGATTGTGGATTGATTGTAGCATTGGAAATCCGGAATGTAATATAAGCCATGTTAAGTTGGATTTCAATTTAGTCGTTATTAGAATCGTCGCATGTTATTGATTTGAAGATTGTGGTAGTTTTAACCAAATGCGACTTGATATCATGTTATGATTAACAATTTGGATGAAATGGAAATTTGATAAGTATTGGTATGGTTGAACTCTAGGTGGTCGAATTTGGACTTTTAGTTTGTTATTCATTTGTATTGGACTACTTTCTAAATTGTGAGCCAATTGGGCTGTTTAGTTATTCATTTGTATTGGACTACCTTCTATATTGTTGTGAGCCAATTGGGGCTGTTTGGTTATTGTATTCGACCTTGAAAAAGGTGGCAAGTGAGTAGAAACAAAGGAGGTGCTGTCCGATTTTCCGTAGAATTTAGTGACTTAGCACCTAGGATATTCTACGTTTGAAATAAGAGGTTAATGGACGTATGATGACCATTATAGGTTGAAGTACTAAGTATAGCGTATCCTACTTGAAGAATGGAATAGCTCAAGGTTGAAGAACTTTGGAGCATTTTGCTACTTGTCGACAATCGTCGCGAGGTATGTGAACCTCTTCTTTCTTTGGCATGATCCTACGTATGAAATATCCATGTGATAACATTTTAAGATTCCTTCTACTCTTAGAAGTTAAGAAGTATCCACATTGTTGACTCTAAATTAAGTATGTTAAATTGTCCTAAGTCCTTACCAAGCCTTATGGGAGATATGGTAAGAATGGTTAGGAAATTATGAGATTTGATTTCAAGCTATGTATCTTGATTTATTTAAAGTAAGTATGTAAGTTGATTTTTATGTTTGAAAATGACTTGAATTTATATGTGAAAAGGGGATTGGTTTTAAAAGTGTAGACGACATGATTTTACAAGTATAAGTAAATGGACTTTAAAGAATGTATGTTATGAAGTTTTAAGACTATGAACTTTGATTTTCTTTAAAGGATTATGAAACTTTATTTTTCAAGTTATGGGACTTGATTTCTAAAGTATAAGCGACATGATTTGAAAGAGTGTATGCTACGAGGTGTTAAGGCTATAAGCCTTGATTTTATAAGTGGAAATGACTTAATTTTACCAAGTATGGCTTCTTAATTTATTTCAAAAGTTAAGAAGATGGCTTCCAAAAGAGTATGTGACTTGAGCTTTAAAAAGAAAGGAGTTCTATGATTCTTTTTAAGTATGTATGTATGTAGTATTTTTGGATCTAGTTTTCCTAATGTTGTAAGAATAAAAGTGTCTTAAGTTCTCTAAAATGAAAGGTTGTTATAATAGCTTTATGGGAAGTTGTTATGACGACTTAAGAAGAAGTGAAAAGATGGTTTGAAAATGTTATGTAAGGAAAATCACACCGAGCCTACAAATAGGCCGGATTACGTTATGAAATACACCGAGCCTACAAATAGGCCGGATTACGTTATGAAATACACCGAGCCTACAAATAGGCCGGATTACGTTATGAGATACACCGAGCCTACACATAGGCCGGATTACGCCATATTACCCCGAGCCTTCACATAGCCGTTACGCTATCTTACACCGAGCCCCACAGCGGGCCGGATTATGTTATATGATTCCACAGTACACCGAGCCCCACAGGAGGGCCGGATTATGTTATATGATTCCACAGTACACCGAGCCCCACAGGCGGGCCGGATTATGTTATATGATTCCACAGTACACCGAGCCCCACAGGCGGGCCGGATTATGTCACATGATTCATCAGTACACCGTGTCCCGCAAATGGGCCGGATTATGTTATGTAAGATATGTAAGTTATGTGAAAAAGGCTGGATTAAACTCTTAAGTAAGTATGTAAGAATATGTTGTTAAATCTTATCGAAAGAATGAAAGGAACGGTTAATATATGATTGATTTCAGGAGTTAAAATGACATTCTTTTATACAGATATGATTTGGTTATTGCATTTTATTTCATTCCATACTGCACTGTTGCATCGACTTCTGGGCTGCGTTCATGCCCGCAGTTTTAGGTACCTGTTGGTGATCCTCGCTCAGGATCTCTCGCTTTTTGGAAAGAAGCCCTTTCACTCCGAGGCTTGTGTTTTGGTACGGTTTCCCTGATGTGTTAGACTTTTGTACATTCAGGGGTATGGGCCCGTCCCGCCGCAGCTTGTAATTCTGGGAGGTCCAGTAGTCACATGTTGTGGGTCGGTTTGTAAAAAGAAAGGGATGTAATCTTGTTGTTATGTATATGTATACGTGTCATGAAGGTAGCCTTATCGCTAACACGTGGTTTAATTTCTCGTTATTTTATTTTATAAGTTTCATGTATGTTCCGCCGCTATTTCTCCGATGTATACCAACAGGGGCCTGTGTAGGCACCGATGCCCGGCCTGGGTCGTGACAAAAGTGGTATCGTGAGCGATTAGTCTCTGAAAGTGTCTACTGCACCGTGTCAGTAGTCTTGATTATCGGTGTGTTGTGCACCACATCTATAATCGTGAGGCTACAGGACATTTAGGATTAGTTTCCATTCTTCTCACTCATAGATCGTGCGATAGAGTCGCTTTGTTGTGGTCGCCTCTCCCTAACGAGTTATGTTGATCGCACTACGAGAAAGGCGATGACCAGAAAGACTATGTGGATTTCGTATCCAGGTTGGTAATGATTGTAGTATAGTTGGTATTGTGACATACATCTATACGGAGTTATGTATGAGGGTCAGACGCGTGTTGCCTAGAATGATGTTAGATTTCCAGAATCGTAAAGACTAACTAGATACAGGAAGGTATGGAATAGTTAATGAATTCTCGCCAAGATCTTATGTTTTATTTGAGATAATTGGGAAAGGATGAGCTGTCTGATAGGGTAGTGAACCCTTAAGAAGCCATGTTAAGGAACCTAACGGAATGTCATGTTAATAGATTAAGCTGCGTAGTAGGCTTAAGAGAATTGTACGGATGAGGTCCGTATAGCGTAAGTAATGGTTGTTGTGATCGAGACAACATGGTTTTGGTTTTATGAGAAGTTTTTGTACCCGTTTACTGGGGGACTGGTAAGGTAGGCTTGGAGCATGAAAATTTGCGAGCCTAAGAATATTGATTACTGCCGAGACCTTAGGTATATAAGGCTTTCTCTGGAAATACGATTTTAAGTCAGACCAAGGATAAGAGTTAAGTCACGAGTCGGTTGAGGACTCATTACGGGTCTCCCCATGGCCTGAAATGGAGTGGGATCAGTTGGTAGTAGTTCCGCTACGTGACAGGGTCACGAGGGTGCAAGGCCCAAGTCTAGTTAATTGTTTTACGGGTTCGTGGACGCGTTCCACCGGAACCAGGTCGCAGTTTAAATGGTCGATATTGTCTTATAGAGTGACTCTAAATAGTAGATGCCAGAATTGGTATGGAAGTTATTTATTAATGCTAGAAAGAGTAGGAAGTACGAAAAGATAACCTCTTTTGGGCTTATGATGGATGGATATGCGTGCGAGGTATTAGGGCCATGTGTTGCATTGTTGGTATGTCGGGGTGGTGAAAGGAAACTATGTCGCTAATTATAAGTTTGACTCCGAAAGAACATTCGAGGACGAATGTTTCTAAGGGGGGAAGAATGTTACACCCCGGAATTTCAGGATATGTTTATAAGGTAGTACGTAAGAACTCACAAGTGTTAAGATTTGAGACTTGTAAAATTTATCGGAATTATGGATTTGTCGGAAAACGAATTATTGTGATGAATGGGAGGGCGACACGTGTCACCCCCCCTTATGTTGTCTTGGACGAATTGAAGCATGGACACAAGGGTCATTTGACCCTTGTTAGGAAGACAAGTCTTGCTTGTAGTCAAGCTTGAGAAGGTTGACTAAGTCTAAGGGTCTAAATTCTTGATATTTCATAAGACAAAATCCTAACCACCCATTTGTTTGTAGCATGACCCTCCATTATGTTATATATGTATACTAGTAGTGAAACTAGTCCCACACTTAGCCAAAAATTTCAAGAGAATTGGATGAACAACAAAAGGAGCTCTCGGGTTCTAGCTCTCAAAGAGGGAAAAAAAATTTGTTTCTTGTCCATTAAGCCCCACATTTTAAACCAAGGTTCATGAGTGTTATGTAAGTGTATCTCAATAGAAAAATCCCGGAAAAAGAGAGTTTTCGTATTAGTCGCAAAACGAAAACCTAAGGGTCTTTCTAGGTTTTGGATTGGAAGTTGAAGGAAAGTTGTTGGTATGGTTCTAAGGGTCTCAACGAGCGGATTGAAGTGTCTTGGAGAGGTTCTAAACTACTAGGAGCGACTTCGGATTGGAATTGGATTAAGATTCGTTGAGGTATAATTTTGTCCTTTAATGTGTTACAAGATTATATATTTATATTGTTGTTGTTAGCTTTACGTGTTGCTAGCATGAAGTTGATATGTAGAAGTTTATAAGGATTGTGGATTGATTGTAGCATTGGAAATCCGGAATGTAATATAAGCCATGTTAAGTTGGATTTCAATTTAGTCGTTATTAGAATCGTCGCATGTTATTGATTTGAAGATTGTGGTAGTTTTAACCAAATGCGACTTGATATCATGTTATGATTAACAATTTGGATGAAATGGAAATTTGATAAGTATTGGTATGGTTGAACTCTAGGTGGTCGAATTTGGACTTTTAGTTTGTTATTCATTTGTATTGGACTACTTTCTAAATTGTGAGCCAATTGGGGCTGTTTAGTTATTCATTTGTATTGGACTACCTTCTATATTGTTGTGAGCCAATTGGGGCTGTTTGGTTATTGTATTCGACCTTGAAAAAGGTGGCAAGTGAGTAGAAACAAAGGAGGTCGTCCGATTTTCCGTAGAATTTAGTGACTTAGCACCTAGGATATTCTACGCTTGAAATAAGAGGTTAATGGACGATGGTGACCATTATAGGTTGAAGTACTAAGTATAGCGTATCCTACTTGAAGAATGGAATAGCTCAAGGTTGAAGTACTTTGGAGCATTTTGCTACTTGTCGACAATCGTCGCGAGGTATGTGAACCTCTTCTTTCTTTGGCATGATCCTACGTATGAAATATCCATGTGATAACATTTTAAGATTCCTTCTACTCTTAGAAGTTAAGAAGTATCCACATTGTTGACTCTAAATTAAGTATGTTAAATTGTCCTAAGTCCTTACCAAGCCTTATGAGATATGGTAAGAATGGTTAGGAAATTATGAGATTTGATTTCAAGCTATGTATCTTGATTTATTTAAAGTAAGTATGTAAGTTGATTTTTATGTTTGAAAATGACTTGAATTTATATGTGAAAAGGGGATTGGTTTTAAAAGTGTAGACGACATGATTTTACAAGTATAAGTAAATGGACTTTAAAGAATGTATGTTATGAAGTTTTAAGACTATGAACTTTGATTTTCTTTAAAGGATTATGAAACTTTATTTTTCAAGTTATGGACTTGATTTCTAAAGTATGTTTACATGATTTGAAAGAGTGTATGCTACGAGGTGTTAAGGCTATAAGCCTTGATTTTATAAGTGGAAATGACTTAATTTTACCAAGTATGGCTTCTTAATTTATTTCAAAAGTTAAGAAGATGGCTTCCAAAAGAGTATGTGACTTGAGCTTTAAAAAGAAAGGAGTTCTATGATTCTTTTTAAGTATGTATGTATGTAGTATTTTGGATCTAGTTTTCCTAATGTTGTAAGAATAAAAGTGTCTTAAGTTCTCTAAAATGAAAGGTTGTTATAATAGCTTTATGAGAAGTTGTTATGACGACTTAAGAAGAAGTGAAAAGATGGTTTGAAAATGTTATGTAAGGAAATCACACCGAGCCTACAAATAGGCCGGATTACGTTATGAAATACACCGAGCCTACAAATAGGCCGGATTACGTTATGAAATACACCGAGCCTACAAATAGGCCGGATTACGTTATGAGATACACCGAGCCTACACATAGGCCAGACACGCCATATTACCCCGAGCCTTCACATAGATCGGGTTACGTCATTTTACACCGAGCCCCACAGGCGGGCCGGATTATGTTATATGATTCCACAGTACACCGAGCCCCACAGGCGGGCCGGATTATGTTATATGATTCCACAGTACACCGAGCCCCACAGGCGGGCCGGATTATGTTATATGATTCCACAGTACACCGAGCCCCACAGGCGGGCCGGATTATGTTATATGATTCCACAGTACACCGAGCCCCACAGGCGGGCCGGATTATGTCACATGATTCATCAGTACACCGTGTCCCGCAAATGGGCCGAATTATGTTATGTAAGATATGTAAGTTATGTGAAAAAGGCTGGATTAAACTCTTAAGTAAGTATGTAAGAATATGTTGTTAAATCTTATCGAAAGAAGGAAAGGAACGGTTAATATATGATTGATTTCAGGAGTTAAAATGACATTCTTTTATACAGATATGATTTGGTTATTGCATTTTATTTCTGTTCCATACTAGCACTGTTATCGACTTCTTCGGGGCCGCTCATGCCCGCAGTTTTAGGTACCTGTGTTGGTGATCCTTGCTCTTAGGATCTCTGTCCAGTTTTTGGAAAGAAGCCCCTTTCACTCCGGAGGCTTGTCTTTTGGTACGGTTTCCCTGATGTGGTAGACTTATGTACATTCAGGGGTATGGCGGGGCCCTGTCCCGCCGCAGTTGTAATTCTTAGAGGTCTGTAGTCACATGTTGTGGGTCGGTTTGTAAAAAAGAAAGGGATGTAACTGCTGTTGTTATGTATATGTATATGTGTCCAGGAAGGTAGCCTTATCGGCTAACCTGTGGTTTAATTTCTCGTTATTTTATTTTATAAGTTTCATGTATGTTCCGCTGCTATTTCTCTGATGTATACCTGAACAGGGGGCCCAGGTAGGGCACCAGTCGCGGGCCCGGGGTCGGGTCGTGACACATGTGATGCGCCCGTGGCATCCCACCTCACTGTCAGCGTACACATATACAATACATATATATATCTCCTGCCCGTGGAATCCTCCGTCACTGCCGGCAGCTGTAGGTGTAACGTATAACCATGTGACGCGCCCGGGGCATCCTACCTCACTGTCGGCGTACACATATACAACACATATATAAATATAACATGCCCCCGACATCCCTCATCGTGGGTACATGTCTTCATGGGGAGCTAGTCCATGGAGTAATAATCGTACATAACGTGCCCCCGGAATCCCTCATCGTGGGTACAGGTCTTCATGGGGAGCTAGCCCATGGAGTAATGATATAACATGCCCCTGACATCCCTCATTGTGGGTACATGTCTTCATGGGGAGCTAGCCCATGGAGTAAAATATAACATGGTCGCGTGCCCCGGAATCCCTCATCGTATAAGCATGGCCATGAGATAATAAAATAAATCCGGGAATCTAACCCGCCTCCTGGTCACATACCCCGGAATCCCACATCGTATAGGCATGTCCAAGGATCAATCATAACGGAAGCATACCCGTGGAATCCCCCATCACCGTCGGTACATCCAAGTAAGCTTACGACAAGACATCCGGCCCTCCAACTGAGAGTCACGGCAACGTAAACATATAATACTTGCACCCAAATCTATCACAAGCAAACATAGGCAAGTTCATTAAATCTTTAGACTTCCATTTTTATATATTCAAGGCACTTTTCGTTTCACATAGAAAATCCGGGAATTTAACCCCAAGTACTACATACTTCCATTCTTTTCAAAAGATTCCTTTTCATATAAAACCCCAAGATACTAACACCCGTAGTATCAAGGCTTGTTTACATTTCACATAAGTTACTACACTTTTTAGAAATACATTTCTCGGCTTCTAAATCAAGTGACCCTTATTTTGAAACTTTAAGCAAGTGATACCTTTAAATCAAATTGCCCTTCCCTTTTTTTTTTCAAGTTACTCCTTTGTTTACATTATTAGAGGAAACCATTCTCTTAACCTTCCATAAATCCGTTATAACCAACTTCCCATAAAGCCGTTATAACCCTTTATGGTTTTAGACCATTTTCATTCTTTTTTCAATCAAGAGACTTATATTTTTGAAACCAAGTATCATATACTTTCAAATCAATTTCTTAACTTTCAAAATACTTCAAGTCTCTTAACTTTAGAAATCAAGTTTCTTAACCTTATATCTCAAGTAACTTACATCTTTTAAAAACAAGTTACTTCCCTTAATCATGTCATTTCTTCCTTTAAGAATCAAGTTCTATTACTTGAAAATAAAGTTTCTCAACCCTTTAAGAGTTTAAGGTTCATAATCTTAAAACTTCATAATCTAAACTCTTTAAATTAAGTACATATACTTACTCGTGTGAATAGGTTATACTCGTTTATAACGATCTTATTAAAGCAGTCATGATCTAGAAAATGTAATACAATTTTGTCTTATCTTAGTTTCTATGCAGATGGAGAATTCTACTCATTTTAATATAATCAATTGTCATTACACTTTCCGTTATTAACGCTGCAATGGCTTGTTCGATACTTATTCTTATTCGTGCTGTAAATTTAGCCAAGCCAACTTGGCTCCAAATACCTCCTAACGACTCTTACCAACATCCCCCATAAGACTTGGTAAGAACTTAGGATAACTTAGACATAACCTTTACATAGAGTAAATCACATACATACCTCTTAACTTCTAAGAGTATAAGGGAACATGAAATAATACCACATGTATATTCCATACATAGAATCATGCCAAAGGAAGGAAGAGGTTGTAATACCCCGTAGTTCCAGGGTATGTATGCGAGGACGTACGTACGAGAATACGACAGAAAGATTGGAAAGGAAGAAAGAGGCGATTTTTCCACGGAAAAGTTTCCGGTTTTTGTGAAGGAAAAAGGTTCGTTAATGGGAATTGGATTCCCAGATTTGGTATTCGGACTTCCTGGAATATTAGAGAATTATGGAATTTTATTTTCGGAAATGGTCACGTGGGCCCACGTGAAATTTACGTTTTGTGGGCCCGCTTGATTTTGAGATTTTGGCGTTTTGGATATTTTCTAAGACGAAATATTTTTGATTTAATCGGGGCGACACGTGTCACCCCCATGTGGCACCTTTGGGCCGAAATATGTTTGTGCACAACACTTGTTAGAGTCGTTTCGACTAAACGCTTTCACGCCTTTCGTAGGGAATTTCCGCTATGTCATTTAGTATTTTTATGATTTTTCCGAGAGGCGGAACATCTTGGACCAACGAGAGGCGCACTCGCACCCTCTCATCAGCGGGCAAAGGCGCGTGGACGATTTGGAAGGCAAGTGGGAGATATTTTTGGTAGATATTTTGTGTGCAAGTCACAGACACACGGGTGAATCTTGCCCTACACTTGCTAGGCACTTGGCTAGATCTTGCCATTGGTTGCCTTGGCTCAGGCTATAAATACCCTCTAAGGTTGATGAACTTCTTCATCCATTCCAAATATTTCCTAAGTGTTAAAGTCCCTCCTCTCCTCTTGTTTGACTCGCCCAAGAGCCCCCTCCCTAGATAGGCCTTTGTGGCGAGAGCCTCCCTCTCCCCTTTGTGGCCGTGGGTACCCCTAGCCTAGTGTTTTCGTATAAATACCCCCCCTCTTGGTAGAAATACTCTCAAAAGTATTGTTGTTATGCCCAAATTACCTTAGCCTTATACCTTGTTGTATTCTAAGGTTATACCTTTACGAAAAGCCCAGAAATACTATTATACTTCCCGTCAGTCACAAAACCGAAACCCTAGGAAAATCTCCATAGTCCGTTGGAGTATTGTGTAGAAGTTGGTTAGAACTTCTAAGGGTGGTTTAGAAATGGGTTGAGCGCTGAGTCGAGCTAAAACTTTGCTAAGGATCGACATTAAACTCGGATAATTATGGGCTTATCGAGGTAATTATCTTGTCCCCCTATTGTAATTGGAAATTACATGTTGTTAGATTATATAGTAGAAGTATACTATATATAGTGCTGAACTGTAATTACATAGGGACATGCTGAGAGACTTGTGTAGTAGTACCGGAGTAGAATTGTGCAGTTAGGGTTAGATGTATAACCCCGGTTGGCTTGGTAGCCTACTCGTTAGAGAGGAGGTTTACGCTGTTGGGGAGGTCTTCTGAAATTTCAGAGAAAGTTCTACGATGAGACCTAAAGGTTAATAAGCGCCTTGTGGCCTTATAGGTTGAAGTACTACGTGTGGCGCGTTCTACTTGGCTTAAGGAGTAGCCGACGGCTTGAGGTACTCGGAGCATTTTGCTATTAGTCGATAATCGTCGCGAGGTATGTGAACCTCTTCCTATCTCTTCTAGCATGATATGTGTGCACTATGTAGTACGGTAGACGTACATGTGCTAAATGTATTCGATTGGTTTAAAACATAAAGTGTTATAACGGCTTTATGGGAAGTTGGTTATAACAGCTTTATGTAGATAAGAAAACACTTGGTGGTTTTTAAAAAAAAGGTAAATGATTTGTTTATAACTGGCTTGATGTGTGATCATAAAGAACTTGAAGTATTTCAAAAGATTTCTGAAATCGTTTTGAAAGAGAAGTAATACTTGGTTTTTGAGAACTTAAGAGTTATACTAGCTTTATGGGAAGTTAGGTATAACGGCTTAAGAACGTTTTACTGATTTTGGAAATCAGGATGTGTATCGACAAACCACTGCAGCGTTAATAAAAGGAAATGTTTTGAATAATTAAGTATTATTAAAACGAGAAACTTCCATCTGCATAGAAGCTAAGATGAGACAAAATGATATTTCCTAGATCATGGCTGCTGTAATAAGATTGTTATAAACAAGAATGTCCTACTCACATATAAGGCTTATGTTCTCCGATTGTTTAAAAGAGAATTATATTCTTAATTGAATAAGACTATGAACTACGAAACCTTTCTAAAATGAGAAACTTGAACATTGGAAATTAGGCAAACTTGATCATTGGAAAAGAATGTTGCTACTTGATTTTACAAAGAGAAGTAATTGATTTACTTTAAAAGGATAGTCACTCTATTTTATACTACGGGTATTGTGTGACATTGTGAAAGTAGCGTATCTTTTAAAGAGTTGATGTATGAAGTACTTTGGGGATAAAAACCCGATTTTGTTAATCATATAGTAGAAGGTACCTTGTGTGAACAACTTGATTGTATTGGTTTGTGATAGCCTTGTAATACTTTCTTGATTGCGTTGATAAGTAAACGTGTTGGGACGCTACGTGTTAGTATCTTGTGATGTTTGTGTGAAGGGTTTCCCTTGATTGTGCTTTTAACTATCGATCGTTATGATAGTATTGTGGCATTCATCTCTTGAGATGATTCCGGGTTGTCGCCTCCGACGCGGGTAGATCAGCGGTCGATGGACCTATGATTCGAGAATACCTCATGCAGTCCCGGCCTATGCGGAACTACGAGTTCCGTGTTAGTGTCGTCCTTATGGGCACGCGGTCCTTGTGGCTATGCGCGATCGCGAAGTCGGGACGATGCCGGAGTAGCTACCCTCGATGCGGGGATGCCACGCGGGCGATGAGATTGGCCTACGCGAGTGCGGGAAGTTCGGGACTAGACGCGACATTAGATATCTGCGCAAGTGGCCGCCTTTGATCATGTGATGGTCCAGACAGATCTTATGATACGATTCATGACCTTGTTGGTACTGCGGGTGTTAGTAGTCGGTTATGCCTTCGCATTTACCCCGTGACGGTGTTATTATGGCACAGTGGGACACGTGTTCATGTGTGTTCCTTGGAACTTTTATATCATAACCGCTGCGATGAGGAATGTGTCCCACGCACGATTGATGTTGTGGCGTGAGACCCACCGTTATGTTCTTTGGTGATGACTTGAGGCGTGAGTCACGACTCAGATGATCGCTTAGTTATTGTAAAACTGTAGTTTGGTTATCATACATGTCTCCTGCTTTATAGACTATTATGATTTCATTTGCAGTATTTTTAGTTTCACATACACCTGTTAGATCTTGACCTCCTTCTGGGCCGTTCACGCCGCAGTTGAGGTACACCGCCGTTGATCCTAGCTCTCGTGGTCACAAGCGTTGGGAAGCTCCGTTTCTCCGAGGCTTATCAGTGGTGTAGTCCCCTGTCGTAGTAAGTGTTTACATTCAGGGGTTTGGCGGGGCCCTGTCCCGCCATTGTTGTCATATCGTTCTTAGAGGTCTGTAGTACTGTTGTGGGCAGGGTTTGTAAAAAGGATTAAACTGTTCATGTTAAAAGTTGTCATTTATATATATGCCGAAAGGCAAGTTTTCACAGATTATTGTTTTATACTTCTGTTATCTCATATTGTTGTGTTTGTTCCGCTGATTACTCTGATGTATGTCTACTTGGGTGCCCTGGGTAAGGCACCAGTCACGGGCCCCGGTTCGGGTCGTGACAGAGGTTCACATACCTCGCGACGATTATCGACAAGTAGCAAAATGCTCCAAAGTACTTCAACCTTGATAGCTATTCCATCCTTCAAGTAGAATACGCTATACTTAGTACTTCAACCTATAATGGCCATAATACGTCAATTAACTTCTTACTTCAAACGTATAATATTCTAAGTGCTAAGTCACTAAATTCTACGGAAAATCGGACAACACTTCCTTTGTTTCTACATACTTTGCCACCTTTTTCAAGGCCGAATTCAATAACCAAACACGCCACATTTAAGGCCCAACAATACAATTAATAATAGGGGATTACACGCCTACTAGACGTGTAAAATTCCGCCCCACAATTGATATCAAACTAATACAACTACAAGTGTAAATCCGGCAACTTGAGATACAACAACACCAATTCTTATCCAATTTCCTTTTCAATCCAAATTGTTAGCATAACACGATATCAAGTCGCAATCGCTTATAACTACTACAATCTTCAAGTAAGTAACATGCGACGATTCTAAATAACGACCAAATTGTAATCCAACTTCAAATGGCTTATATGACATTTCGGATTTTAGGCTACAACAATCCATAACACTTATGAAACTTCAACACATATACTTCATGCTAGCAAATATGTAAGGCTAACAACAATATATAATCTTGTAACACTTTAAGAGATAAGATTATTACCTCAACGAGTCTTAGTCCAATCTTCAAATCCGAAGTCGCTCCCTAGCAACTTAGAGCCTCTTCTAGACACTTCAATCCGCCACTTGAGACCCTTAGAATATCACAAACAACTTTCCTTTTATCTTCCAATCAAAACCTAGGAAAGCAACTGATCGGTGTATTTTATATACACTTTTTGAGTCGGTTTTAGTTAGTCTTTTGTCCCATTTTGCACATATAAGTGTCGTATTAGGATAGTTTTTCTTTCTTTTGAGTCAAAGTGGTTAAAATGGCCAAATGGCGGAAAAAGAGCAAAAAGAGGGCAAAAGAGGAGATTCCAGAGCTGGAATCAGAGAAAGTGGCGAACGAGGAAAAAATCAAGACCAGCGCCGCGGCCTCCTGCCGATCAGCGGGGCGGCGCCACTATCCGAGAGGTCGAAGACTGTGGCGGCTACTCGAACGACAAAAGCGGGGCGCGCCTAAACATCCGAGGAGCTACAGAAGATACAGCGTGGCGCTCGAACAGCGAGATATTAGGGCGCGGCGCAAAACACCCGGACGGATTGCAGAACTTCCGCGCTGGCCATCTGCGAACGCAGGCGCCGACGCGGAAAAATTAGGTCTTTTGGCGAAAATGCGGGCGAACTGAAGTAAAAGAGAGGCGGTTTGCGGCTATAAAAGGAGAACCCTAGGCGGTTTTAAGGGTTCCCTTGCACAACACAAGACTTTGGCTTGGAGATTGGATACCATTAGTTTAGTAATTTCTTTTCCTTTCCTTTACTTTATTTCAGTTTTTATGATGAACTTTGAATTAGTTCTTGTCATATTTATGGCTAGGAACTAATTCTATTATAGGGCTTTCCATGTTGAATTTCTAGAAACTTATGTTATAAATTAATGCATGCTTATGGTTATTTTTCTTATTGTGAGATCTATCCAATAATTGAGTTGAATTCTTGGTAATTAATTGACAACTAATTATCACTATATGATTTCTAATCAGATTTTGAGAAGGGGGGATTGTGAATATGCTGTAAGTTGGGTAGACATTCTTGGATTGGGGATGAAAATACCTCAATTATTTATGTAGCGTTGATGAGAGGCTTAACAACCCTAATTTTGCGCATTGTGCATGACGTCAACTAGGTTTTTGTTCTTAATCCTCCTATAAAGTTATCCTTATCACCGAGAGGTAGGTAAGGTGCGATACTGGGGTTGAGTGTTTATATAACCCTAGCGGGAGTATAAAACGATTTCGTAAACCTGCTTTCTCCTAAAGAAGAATACCATAAGTTAATGCATTAGTAAGTAGCATAAGCGGATAGTAAGGATACATGGAAGCCCTATTCTCATCACCACTGAAGTAAATCTTTAAATTAAAATAGCTTTTATAATTCTTAGTTATAAACAACAATTCAATCATAAATTCACCAAATAGATACTAGAAAATAGATAGTTGGTAATTGAACCCTAATCCTTGTGGACGATATTCGGTCTTACTAAAGACTATATTACTTGTTACGATAACGTGCACTTGCGTTTAAAGTGTGTGCATCTTACCGCGCATCAAGTTTTTGGCGCCGTTGCCGGGGATTAGGCATTAGTTCAATATCAAATTTGTCTATTTTTAATTTCTAATTTGGTTTTTATTTTTAATTTTTAATTTTTACGTTTTTCTTTTGAAAATTCGAGGTGCCGTGATTTGTTATGCATTTTGATCTATTTCGAAGTCGGTTTATGCGAAGGAGAAGAGGAGCGGACACTCTTGTTCCTTCAATCCAGAAATTGAGAAAACACGTAAGCGAGCGAAAGAATCGGATTGCAACCTTGTTAGAGATGAGCAGCGTTGAACAACAGCGGGATGGGAGAAGGGTTAGGAGAGAATCAACCCCATCCGGGAATACCTAGGCAAGCGCCAATAGGCGTGGAAGAGAGTCCAAGTCCGGCCGAACGAAGTTTGGGAGACTATGTCGCCAAGAGTAAATGGAGCACAGACATGCATTAGGCTCCTGCAATAGAGCCAACAACCGAGATAAAGCGGCGATTTTGAGCATGGTACAACACACAGTGCAATTCGAAGGACTGCCATCGGAGGATCCACATATGCACATAGCTAATTTCTTGGAGCTATGTGCAACTTTTAGATATAACGGCGTTACTGATGATGCCGTCAGATTGAGGCTCTTTCCCTTCTCGCTCAGGGATAGGGCAAAAGTATGGTTGAATTCCCTGTCGGCCGATTCGATTTTCACATGGCACGAGCTGGCACAGAAATTCTTAGCCAAGTTCTTTCCTCCGTGTAAAGCAGCAAAACTAAGAGGGGAGTTGAACAACTTTTACCAAGCAGATGGAGAGTCCTTATATGAAGCTTGGGAAAGGTTCAAAGATCTACAGAGAAAGTGCCCACACCATTGCATTGAGTTGTGGAACTTGGTCCACATCTTCTACAACGGGCTGAGCAGTACAACCAGAACTATCATAGATGCAGCAGCGGGTGGAGCATTCATGAGGAAAACAGCCCACGACGCTCATGAGTTATTAGAAGACATGGCCACTAACAACCATGTCACGGAAGAGAGGTCGACAAATGGGAGAAGAACAGTGGGAGTCCATGAAATAGATGCCATTGCTGCCTTGAATGCCCAAGTGGCCCTCCTAGCGAAACAGTTGCAGCAACATACAGTGTCAGTGAATGCGGTACAGATGCCTAAAAGCTGTGAGATATGTGGTGGCCCACATACATTTGATAGGTGTCCTTCAGCGGATCCCAATAATATACCAATGGAGCAGGCAGAGTGTCAAGCCATAGGTAATTATCAGAGGCAACAGAACAACCCCTACTCCAACACTTATAATCCAGGGTGGAGGAACCACCCAAATTTCTCATGGAGAGGAGACCAGGGGCAGCAGAATCAGCACCAGAACCAGCAGAACCAATACCAAGGGCAACAGAACCAGTATCAGGGGCAGAGCGATCGAGGCGCAGACCGTGATAGGGCGATGCGAATCAGCAGAGCCAGAATCAGCAACCCTTCATTCAAGCCCCACAGCCTCAACAGTTCAATGCACCGGTTCAGAAAGAAAAGCCAGATGAGCTGAAAGCAGCTGTGACAGCACTTGCCAACGCCCAGACGCAGTTCATGACAGAAGCTAGATCCTCGTTCAGAAACTTGGAGACACAGGTGGGTCAGCTAGCAAAACAGGCAAACAGCAGGCCACAAGGGACATTGCCAAGCAATACAGAGGTAAATCCGAGGGAGCAGTGTCAGGCAGTGCAGTTGAGAAGTGGAAGACAGTTGGAGCAGCAGTCACCTCAGCCAGTAGTTGAGAAGAAAGCAGAGTTAGAAAAAGAGAAGGTGATTGAGCCTAGCCCAACAGTAGAGAAAACTCCAGAGAAGGAGTATACAGAAAAGATCCCTTTCCCCCAGAGACTACAGCGAAAGGCTGTTGATAAACAATTCTCCAAATTTTTGGAGACATTCAGAAAGCTGCATATCAACATACCTTTCATAGAAGCATTAGAGCAGATGCCCTCCTATTTCAAGTTTATGAAGGAGATTTTGGGGAAGAAGAAAAAGCTGGCAGAGTATGAAATAGTAGCACTAACAGAAGAGTGTAGTGCTATCTTGCAGAAAAAGTTGCCACCAAAGCTAAAGGATCCTGGAAGCTTTACACTACCTTGCACAGTGGGCAGGGTGACTTGCAACAGAGCCTTGTGTGATTTAGGGGCGAGTATAAATCTGATGCCCTTATCAGTTTTGAAAATATTAGAGTTGGGTGAGGCTAAAACAACCACAGTAAGCCTACAGCTGGCCGACAGGACAGTGGTTCATCCACGAGGCAAGATTGAAGACGTGATTGTGAAAGTAGGAAAATTCTTCTTTCCTGCAGATTTCCTCATTCTTGATATGGAAGAAGATGCGGAAATACCTATCATATTGGGGAGGCCATTCCTAGCAACGGGGAGAGCTTTGATTGATGTTGAAAGAGGAGAATTAACACTAAGGGTGGAGTCTGAAGAAATGGTGTTTAAAGTTTTTAAACACGTCATTGAGCCACCAACAAGGAGTGGGTGCTTTGCAATCAGCACCATCAAACCCCCATGCGAGCCAATACAAGTCAACCAAAGAGCGATGAGCCCAAGAAAGCAGGCATGGTTTGCTGAAATGCCACTAAAGGAGGTAAGTATTCCTGAACTCCCCCTTACTGATAATGCTAAGAAGAAAAGAAGAAAAAGAAAACGCCAAATATGGAGGAAATGGATAGGTTGGGGGCTTAATCCACCTCAGGGTTGTTAAGGCTAAGGAACCTGCGTCCGGCTAAAAGACGTTAAAGACAACGCTTGTTGGGAGGCAACCCAACGTTTTCAATTATGTTATTTTAATTTCTGTCTTTAGTTTATTTTATTTTGTTTAGAATAATCTCACGGTCTTTAGTTCTTGTGTTTGTGCTGTGATTGATAGGTACAGGGGAATAAACTGAAGGCGAAAAACTGAAGAAAAGCCAGAATTTCCAGAAAAGCGGGTAGCGCCAGCGAGGCAGCGGCGCCAAAAGAATCGAGCAGCGCAGTTTAAGCGCCATGGCTAAAATCTCGAGAAAATTGGCCAAGTTTAGCGCGCGAGCCGGCTGGCCGCGGCCAATAAACCGTAAGATGTTCAGAACTTCCAGCCGCGCCATTTGCGTGGCGCGCCACAACGAAAAATATGAAAATCTGGAAGACACCCTGATCCGAAGGCCCTCTCGCCAAATCAAAACACCAAGAATGCTCCTCCCCTCACGTAATTCGATGCATTATCCACCGCCACCACCACCATTTTAACCAAAGTTTGTAAGTGTCTATTTCTTTTACTGTCTTTGAGTCTACACACATTGGGGACAATGTGTGTTTTAAGTTTGGGGGTGTTTATTTGTGTTTTGTTTTATTTGTGTCATGTTATGTTTTATTTAAGTCTTTTTGATTGTTTTATGTTTATTTTGAGTCACCAAATTTTTTTCTTTTTGAGTCATAATTGTCTGTCAAAGATCATGAATGCTGTAGTTGCTAGAAACACCTAGTGAAGTAAGGTGAAATAATGTAACGGAATTGAAGCAACTATCTAAACACTTAAGTTAGATATGCCAAAAACTCATAGAATCTGTCTATTTGGAGTTTCTTGCTTGAATTACGCATACTAAATGATAAATGCTTATGTGTTATGATTGCTTGCTATTTGAGGCGAAATAGTTAGGATATGCATGTTAGGGAGATGACTCAGGCATTTCTTTGATAGCCAATTCTTACCATTCTTTTCTATCCCGTACTTTAAAAATATCCCTAGTCAGCCCCATTGAGCCTAAATTTGAAACTTCTTCTTTGACACCCTATATTCCCACAAAATTGTACCATAAGTGAAAATATGAAATAGTGGAATACATGGTGTTAAAAAAAAAAAAGAGACAAAAAGAGTGAATAAGTCGGTTGCACCCCAATACAAAAGTAATAAGAAATAGGCAAAAGCCTAAGTTTGGGGGTGCCTGTCATTATTATATACTTCACTCTCCCAAAACAAAAGAGGGAAAAGATAGAATTGAAGTGAATAAAAGAACAAAAAGAAAAGGGAAATACTGAAAAGCTAAAGAGCTTATGGTACACAGAAATGAGCCTAAATGCCTATTTTTACCAACCCCTACCTAAGCCTACATTACAACCCTTAAAGTCCTGAAGATCTCTTTTATGCATATCCAGAATTAGTGGAGAATAACAAGTAAGCATGCCATAGGAATTCTTGAATTTACATGCATGATTTAGTATATTGACTTCCATTAAGCATGATAATATGAGTTTGCGAAATATCTAGCTTCATGTGCTTAGCGTGCTGAAATTTCATGCTATATGTTCCTGCATATTATTTTGCTAACCTTCATGTTTTTCTAGTTAACACTAATGCAGCAAAAGTGATCAATGGCAGTGAGTTTTTTTTTTTTTTTTTTTGTTCTTTGAGTCTTTTATTTTATTTCTTTCTATCTTTGCTCGAGGGCGAGCAAAGGTTAAGTTTGGGGGTATTTGATCGGTGTATTTTATATACACCTTTTGAGTCAGTTTTAGTTAGTCTTTTGTCCCATTTTGCACATATACGTGTCGTATTAGGATAATTTTTCTTTCTTTTGAGTCAAAGTGGTTAAAATGGCCAAATGGCGGAAAATGAGCAAAAAGAGGGCAAAAGAGATGCGGCTGGAATCGAGAAAGTGGCGAACGAGGAAAAAATCAAGACCAGCGCCGCGCCTCCTGCGATCAGCGGGGCGCGCCCACTATCCAGAGGTCGAAGACTCGGCGCCGCGGTGCCTCGAGACAAAGAAAAGCGAGGGCGCGACGCCTAAACATCCGGAGAGCTACGGAAGATACTGGCCAGTGGCGCTCGTGAGCCAGATATCGGGCGCGGCGTCAAAACACCCGACGGATTGCAGAACTTCCGGCGCCGCGGCCATCTGCAGGCGCAGCGACGCGGAAAAATTAGGTCTTTTGACGAAAAATGGGCCAACACAAGGAAAAGAGGAGGCGGTTTGACTATAAAAGGAGAACCCTAGCAGGCTTTTAAGGGTTCCTTCTTGCACAACACAAGACTTTGGCTTGGAGATTGGATACCATTAGTTTAGTAATTTCTTTTCCTTTCCTTTACTTTATTTGCTTTTTATGATGAACTTTGAATTAGTTCTTGTCATATTTATGGCTAGAACTAATTCTATTATAGGGCTTTCCATGTTGAATTTCTAGAAACTTATGTTATAAATTAATGCATGCTTATGGTTATTTTTCTTATTGTGAGATCTATCCAATAATTGAGTTGAATTCTTGGTAATTAATTGACAACTAATTATCACTATATGATTTCTAATCGATTCGAGAAGGGGGATTGTGAATATCTTTGTAAGTTGGGTAGACATTCTTGGATTGGGGATGAAAATACCTCAATTATTTATGTAGCGTTGATGAGAGGCTTAACAACCCTAATTTTGCGCATTGTGCGTGACGGTCAACTAGGTTTTTGTTCTTAATCCTCCTATAAAGTTATCCTTATCACCGAGAGGTAGGTAAGGTGCGATCTTTGAGGTTGAGTGTTTATATAACCCTAGCGGGAGTATAAAACGATTTCGTAAACCTGCTTTCTCCTAAAGAAGAATACCATAAGTTAATGCATTAGTAAGTAGCATAAGCGTATAGTAAGGATACATGGAAGCCCTATTCTCATCACCACTGAAGTAAATCTTTAAATTAAAATAGCTTTTATAATTCTTAGTTATAAACAACAATTCAATCATAAATTCACCAAATAGATACTAGAAAATAGATAGTTGGTAATTGAACCCTAATCCTTGTGGACGATATTCGGTCTTACTAAAGACTATATTACTTGTTACGATAACGTGCACTTGCGTTTAAAGTGTGTGCATCTTACCGCGCATCAGCAACTAGGTTTTCACCTTGCGACTAATACGAAAACGCTATTTTTCTGGGATTTTTCTATTGAGATACCCTTACAATACACTTAGGAACCTTGGTTTAAAATGTGGAGCTTATTGGACAACAAACAATTTTTTTTCTTTCTTGTGGAGCTTGAACCCGAGAGCACCTTGTTGTTCATCCAATTTTTCTTGAAAATTTGGCTAAGTGTGGAAGCTTGTCTCACTACTAGTACTACTATATAGTACACTTAAGGGTCAAGATGTGTACATATGTGTGGCTTGGATGCAATCTTATTAAATATCAACTAAGTGGTCCCATTGACTAAGTCAAATATATCAAGCTCACTACTTGCAAGACTTGTCATCTTAAAATTATGGTCAATGACCATTTTGGCCATGTCCAATTCACCCAAGCTCACTTAAGGGGGTGACACGTGTCGCCCTCCCATTCGTCACAATATTTCATTTTCCGACAATTTCATAATTCCGATAAATTTTACAAGTCTCTAATCTTAACATTTGGGATTCTTACGTACGTTCTTAAAACATGTCCTGAAATTACGGGGTGTAACATTCTTCCCCCCTTAGAAACATTCGTCCTCGAATGTTCTTTCGGAGTTCACTTTATTATTTCTCGGCATAATCTCATACAACTACACTTAATGAAACCTAATTATGCCACTTATGGCCCTAATACCTCGCACACGCATATCCGTCCATCATAAGCCCAAAAAGGGATTATCTTTCCGTACTTCCAACCCCTTCTAGCATATACATAGTCTCAATATAATCTGTTCATGACCCTTAACCATATAACAACTTTATCATGCATACAAGTTTCTAAAGGGGGTCAAAAACATACCTGAAATCATATAGGCGGTTCAAAGGACCGCTAAAACTGGGAACTTCCACAACGACCTCTGTCACGGCCTGCCGGTTCATGAACATCCTGCCTAGCTATTGAAGGCGAAGAACCCGTAACTGATCCAGTAGACTGTGTTATCCCACCAGTGCCACCTCTGGTCAGACAGTCTCTCACCAAATGACCCTGCTGGCCGCAAGCATAGCAAGCTGTCGAAGTAGTACGACACTCCCCAAAATGGAATCTACCACAGCGACCACACCGGGGCAAAGGTGGCTTCCCCTGGCTACTACCCTCGGACATCTGTGAACCTGCAGCCCTGGAGCCCTGACCTGCTCCCGAATATCCCCGGCGACCAAACCTCCGGCCGGAAGACCGGGAAGGAGCACTCTGTGTCGGCTGAAATGTGGACCTATTCTGCTTTGAGGCCGCCGCGAATTGCCACGGAACCTGTCCACGGCCCTCTTGGGCTGGCCTGAGTCTAGCTGATCCTCTCTCTCTCTGTCCTCTATCCCCTGCGCATAAGCCTGCATCCTGGCAATATCCATACCGGGCTGAAGGGCCACTCCCAGGCATGCAGTAATCATATAATGGTCTAGCCCCATCACATAGCGGTGAACTCTGTCCGCCATATCAGCCATAATAGTGTGCGCATACCTGGCCAACGAGTCAAACTCCAGGTTGTATTCCCTGATGGTCCTCCCATTCTGCCTCAATGACAAGAACCTATCAACACGGGCTCTCCTCATTTCAGGAGGCAAAAAATGACCAAGAAAGGCCTCCGTGAACTCATCCCAAAATGTCGGACGAGCACCCACACCTCTCGACAGCTCCCAAGACTCAAACCAGTTCAACGCAATATCGCAGAACAGAAGAAACTAACACAACCGACTGTCTCCGTGGCCCTAAGCACTGCATAATCCAGTAGGCTGCGAGCGAACTCTTGAGGATCATCCTCAGATCTCGAACCATAAAACTCGGGTGGACTACAACCCAGAAAATCCCGAATCCTCAAACTGTCGGCTCTAGGGTTAGCTACCTGCTCCTGTCGGCGCTGCCCTACCACTATTCTAGTAAATAGCATGATCTGCTCTCCATAATCTCTAAACTCGCCTGCAGGCTGAATCGAGGCTCAGTGCAGGGACCTTTGGGGCTACTGCCGCTCTCGGATCCTCTAATACTGCCGGCGTGGCTGAACTCTCCGATCCGCATACTACCTCAGGCATAGTCTGTGCCCGAGTCACGTAACCTCTCACGTACCACTAGCGACTCCGCCGCTTTGCCCTTCGGGCCACAGTCGCCAGTGGAGGCATAACTGTTACATAAGAATAGGTCAGAGAGGATTCAACCTACTATGACAGCTCTTGTTATACCCCGTAGTTCCAGGGTATGTATGTGAGGACGTACGTACGAGATTACGACAGAAATGTTGGAAAGAAAGAAAGGTGTGATTTTTTTCGACAGAAAAGTTTCCGGGTTTTGAGAAGGAAAAAGGTTCGTTAATGGGAATTGGATTCCCAGATTTGGTATTTGGAATTCTTGGATTATATTAGAATTATGAGATTTTATTTTCGGAAATGGTCAGGTGGGGCCCACGGGAGAGATTTACGGTTTTGTGGGGCCCGCTTTGTTTTTGAGATTTTCGGTATTTTGGGTATTTTCGGAAGACGAAATATTTTGGACGAGTAAGGGGGAGACACGTGTCACCCCCCCTTGAGTGGCCATGTGGGCCGAAATTGGTGGGACAAGTGGCTAGCCACTTGTCCCCTTGGCCGAAATGGCCATAACACTTGGAGAGCAAATCGTTGGCCATGTGGTGTGGTGGGACCCACACACACATGGCCCAATCTTGACCATACACTTGACTTGATCATGGCCCTTGATTCTTCTATAAATACCCCCTTAGCTTGAAGACTAATTTCATCCCTCACTTGAATACTTTCCAAGCAAATACTCCCTCCCCTTTGTAGTGTTTTCGTCCCTCCCCCCCTCTTGTGTAGAAAATACTTGTGTATTGTGGTATAATCCCAAATACCTTGGACTAGTATCCCTAGTAGTATTCCAAAGTTGTTTTAATACTAGGAGCCCAGAATGCTACTTTATTCCAATAGTCGCAAAATGAAACCCTAGAAAATCTTCATAAGCTTGGTTGAAGTGTTAAGAGAAGTTGTTTAGAAACTTCTAAGGGTCGCTTGGAGCGGATTGGAGCGTAAGGAATTGGAGCTAAACGTTGCCCAGGATCGACTTATAATCTTGGATAAATTTTGGGCTTATCGAGGTAATGATCTATGTACCCCTATTGTAATTGGATATTACATGTTGTAGTAGTTATACTTGAGTATATTATATTGGAAGGATGTTTATAAAGGATTGAACTGTATTTACATTGGACTGTACTTACAGTAGACTTGTGTAGTATTATTGTGAAGCAGAATTGAACACGTCCGGTTAGACGTGTAATCCCCTAAGAGTTGTTGGCCTGGTAGCGGGCCTTGAGAGGGGAGGAGATTTATGTGTTAGCGGGGAGGTCTGCGAATTTTACGTAGAATAAAGGAATGCGGTATTTAGAATATTCTACGAAGAGATCTAGAAGTTGATAGACGTTTTTATGGCCAGTATAGGTGGAAGTACTACGAGTAGCGTATTCTACTTGAAGGGTGGAAAAGGCTAGCAAGGTTGTAGTACTTGGAGCATTTTGCTAATTGTCGATAATCATCGCGAGGTATGTGAACCTCTTCCTATCTTTTCTAGCATGATTGTTGTGAACTATGTAGTACGGTAGACGTACATGTGCTAAGTGAATTGGTTGGTTTAAAACATAAAGTGTTATAATAGCTTTATGGGAAGTTAGTTATAACGACTTTATGTAGGTAAAAGAATGATTTAATGATTTTAGAAGTTAAGAGACTTGATCTTGAAAGATAAGAGACTTGACTTATAAATGACTTGATAGGAAATATTAAGGACTTGGTTTGTGTTAAACAGTTGTGAAACCGCTTTTATGAGAAATGAGTATTTGGTCTTTAAAAGGAACTTGATTTCTAAAAGAAAAGAGACTTGAGGAATGGAAGAGTTTTTGGTTTAAAAGAGAGACATGGTTTTGTCTTAAATTGGTTTAAAACATAAAGTGTTATAACAGCTTTATGGGAAGTTAGTTATAACGACTTTATGAAAGCAAAAGAACGGTTTTATCATTGGTTTTAAAATGGTAACTTGATTTATGTATAGGTTACTTGTTTTGAAAAGAGTAAGTATTTGAGTTTTAAAGAGTATACTTGATGTTGTTTTAAAAGGAAGGCACCTGGTTTAAAAAGTATAGAGTACTTGATTTTAAAAGTCTTGTAAAGGTTTTTACGAAAGTAAAGTAATTTGGTTTGAAAAGGAAATGTGTTTTTGATACTACGAGTATTAGTATCTTTTACGTAAAAAGAGGTCTTTTTGAAAGAATGAAAGTAGGTATTATTTTGGGTTTGAAACCCGTATCGTTGACATAAAATGAAAGTACCTTGAGTTGTATGTAACTTGCCTATGTTTGTGTGTGGTAGCCTTGTCGTGCTAGTATTGTATTTCTATACCACCGCGTCTCTCGATGGAGGGCCGGCTGATTTGTTATGATCTTACTTGGATGTACCGGCAGTGACGGAGCATTCCACGGGTACGCTTCTGCGGTTATTATTCCATGGACTAGCTCTCCATGAGGTTTTACTGATTCGGCTTGGTATCTGGTAGTTGGCTCTCGTACTTGCCCCGAAGTCGTGGCTGATTCGGCAGTATCCGTAGTTAGCCTTCGTACTTGCCCGTTCGGTTTGTGACGAAGTCTCGTGATTCCGCCAGTATCGGTAGTTAGTCTTCGTACTTGCCCCGAGCCACGCGTGGCGCAGGCTTGGTATCTGGTAGTTGGCTTTCGTACTTGCCCTGGGTCAGCTTCGTGGTATGGTTATATAGATTTGTTGGTACGACTTTGGTATCTGGTAGTTGGCTTTCGTACTTGCCCCGGTCAGTTGATGATGCGGCTTTGGTATCTGGTAGTTAGCCTTCGTACTTGCTGTCACGGTTTTATAACACAGGTGGGACCTGGTGTTCATGTGTACTTCTTGGTGTTGTTATATCATAGACTGCCGGCAGTGAGGAAGGTATTCCACGGGCATGATTGATGTTGTGGGCGTGAGACCCATAGTTATAATTGAGTAATGACTTTGAGGGCGTGAGTCACGACTTGACGCGGATCGCATATTATGTATCGTAGTTTGGTTATCATATATGTCTCGCTTTACATAGACTACTATGATTTCATTTACGATTTTCGTTTCACATACTTGGTACTGTTATCGACCTCCCCGGGGCTGCGTTCATGCCGCAGGTAGGGGTACATCGGTTGTGGATCCTCGCTCATAGGATCACAATTCAGCATTTTGGGAAGCTCCGTTTCTCCGGAGGCTCATCTTTGGTATAGTCCCCTGTCAGTGTAGTTACTTGTACATTCGTGGTATGGCGGCCTGTCCCGTCATAGTTACGGTTACATTCTTGAGGTGCGTAGTACTGTTGTGGGCAGGGTTTGTAAAAGGATTTAACTGTTCAGGTTGATATATATATGTATATATTCAGGAAGGTGACCGTTTGGTTAGCCTGTTTCATACTTTATGTCTTGTCTCATGTTTTAGTTTTTATTTCCGCTGATTTTCTCTGATGTTGTATCACTAGGGTGCCCGGGGTAAGGCACCAGTCGCGGGCCCGAGGTCGGGTCATGACAAAAGTGGTATCAGAGCAGTTAGTCCTCGGAAAGTGTCTACAGACCGTATCTAGTAGAGTCTTGATTATCGGCGTGTTGTGCACCACACCTATAATCAGGAGGCTGCAGGATATTTAGGATTGGTTTCTATTCTTCTCACTCTGAGATCGTGCCTTAGAGCTGTGTTGTAAGCTGGACCCCTCTGACGTAATTCTTTTATATCAGTTATGCCTCCACGCAAGGCAACCAGAGCCCAGAAGGGCAAGGCAACAGAGGGAGCTGCGAGTAGAGCACGGAGGGATACCAGGGCAGAGGCCCAGGTTTTACCCAAGGTGGTGCTACAGATGGCGTATTCTACGATGCCGCCAAATTTCAAAGAGAGTTTAGCAAAGAGAAGAGCTACTGAGGCCACGATATCTGAGCCTCCAGTCCCACGACCAGGAACGGAGGATATGAGTTGCAAGGAGATGGCCCAGTTACTAGTTAGGTTTATGGCGAGACTTGAGGATGACGGAGCCGGTGGTACGAAGTGCACCCTGTGGCCGATAGTTGGAGACCGGGACTTCTTAAGTCATACCACCGTTGTTCTATGGATCGAGAGCCGAGGATGACCTCGTGAGTTTATCAAGCGATTCTGGATCATGAGAGTGATCAAGGCCTCGTGAGGCAGTCGGTGGTATTGGTTCGCATCGGCCGCGTGATCCGCAATGATCGGTTTGATTCGTGAACCGCCCCGGGGAGCATGCGCTTCCAGCTGTATGGGACGAGTTCTCAGGGGAATTTCTTGCACATTTCTTGCCCCCACAGATGAGGAGGGCTCGGGCCGACATATTTTTGATGTTGAGGCAGGACGGGCGTACGGTTCGGGAGTACAACGTGGAGTTCGACTCGTTGGCCCGATATGTCCCGGCGTTAGCGGCAAATATGGAGGACAGAGTGCACCGCTACGTCACGGGGCTCGATGACTACTTGGAAGAAGCTTGCTCGGGTGTAGCTCTTCAGCCAGGCATGGACATTGCCCGCATGCAGGCTTATGCACTTGGGTGTGAAGAGCGGAGAGGTAGACGGAATGACCAGGATCAGCAGAAGAGGGCCAGAACAACAGGGCCTTTTGGCGACTTTCGAGGCGGACCACCTCAGCAGCAGACTAGTTATGCGCCTCCACCAGTACAGAGCGGTCCTCCACAGTCTTCAGGGAATCCAGAGTATTCAGGAGCGAGCCGTGGCTCCAAGGTCTGAGTTTTCGGAGTAGTGGTGTTGACGGATGAGGCCACCCTTACCTCGGTGTGGCGTTGCGGTAGAATCCATAAGGGGGAGTGTCGTGCTGGTTCGGGAGGTTGTTTTACATGCGGCCAGGCCATTTTGCAGAAATTGTCCGACTGCAGGTAGCGCGGATGTAGAGACTCGGCGCCGGGATCTATGGCTGATTCATCACCTTCTACGACTATCCGCCTGGCAGTGTGCCTATGATTAGAGTGAAGCGGTAGATACAGTATATCCTTAACCTCAGAGATTAGTATGCTTGATATGGTGATCTTATTATTGTGTGCTATGTACGGATAGCGTTGTGTTAGTGATGTGTTAGAAAACATGGTTAGTTGAAAGGATAAGTATGGGGGTATGGAAGGTGTGAACCTTAGAATATTACGCGTTGAGACCTTAGATGTAAGTTCGTCTCGAGTACAAGACTTTGCGGGTAATCCTTGTCGGAGAGCATTACATATATAGGGTGTATTAGTGGGATAATTCCTTGGGTTGTGTAAGATGAGAGTGGTAGCTTTCAGGACTTGTGTAGGTAAGATTGTTCCGGATCGGGGAACAAGAGTCTGGTGCGATTATGGGTCGGGTTGAGGACCATTCGCGGGTCAACCCACAGCCCGGTTTGGGGTGGGGTCAGTTTGAGGTGGTCCCACTGTGTGATAGGGTCACGGGGGTGCTAGGCCCAAGTTTAGGTAACCATCGTACGGGTTCGTGGATGCGTTCGACCAGAATCAGATCGTGAAGGCCGGGAATGACCTTAGGATAAATTGAAGCTAGTGGGGGCCTGTTGTGAGATTAGAAATGATTTCCTCGTTGGCTTGGATTTGAGTTTTCCGCACATGTTATATTCTGGCCATTGGTGGCATGATCGATTTTGTAAGTATAGTAGTGGAGACTATACCGACACACGTTTGATTAAGAGGCTTAGAAGGAACATTCGGGACGAATGTTTCTAAGGGAGGAAGAATGTTATACCCCGTAGTTCCAGGGTATGTATGTGAGGACGTACGTACGAGATTACGACAGAAATGTTGGAAAGAAAGAAAGGTGTGATTTTTTTCGACGGAAAAGTTTCCGGGTTTTGTGAAGGAAAAAGGTTCGTTAATGGGAATTGGATTCCCAGATTTGGTATTTGGACTTCTTGGATTATATTAGAATTATGAGATTTTATTTTTGGAAATGGTCACGTGGGCCCCACGGAGAGATTTACGGTTTTGTGGGGCCCGCTTTGTTTTTGAGATTTTCGGTATTTTGGGTATTTTCGGAAGACGAAATATTTTGGACGAGTAAGGGGGCGACACGTGTCACCCCCCCTTGAGTGGCCATGTGGGCCGAAATTGGTGGGACAAGTGGCTAGCCACTGTCTCGGGCCGAAATGGCCATGACACTTGGAGAGCAAATCGTTGGCCATGTGGTGTGGTGGGACCCACACACACATGGACCAATCTTGACCATACACTTGACTTGATCATGGCCCTTGATTCTTCTATAAATACCCCCTTAGCTTGAAGACTAATTTCATCCCTCACTTGAATACTTTCCAAGCAAATACTTGTTATACCCCGTATTTACAGAGTATGTACGTGAGGGCGTACGTACAAAAGTTTAAGCCTTAAGTTAGGCTAGGGACGAAATTTGTGCACACTAGCAAAAAGAATCGTTTTCCGACAAAACATTTTCCGGACTTTGCGAAGGGAAAAATACGGTTGCAACATTTATAATTTTTGCGAATTTTTCCGAGAGATGAAATATTTTGGACCAACGAGAGGGTGACAAGTGTCACCCTCAAGTGGGCGGAAGTTGGGACGAAAACATGGCACGTTTTGCCTTTCATTTTTGTCAAGGAGTTGGTAGGATATTTTTTGTAGTTGATGAGCAAGTGGGACCCACAAACACATGTCCAAATCTTCACCCTACACTTGCCCACCACTTGGCTTAATCTTGGCCATTGAATGTCCTATAAATACCCCTCTAATGCAAGACTATTTCTTCATCCTCACTTGAAATTCCAAGTCTAAAACCCTCTCCCCTTAGTGTAGTTTTCGCCCAAGGCCCTCCCCTTTGAGAGGCCTTGGCGAAACATCCCCTTGCCTAGTAGTTTTCGTAAATACCCCCTTGGTAGAAAAGTATTCTCCAAGTATTGTTACTATTCCAAAATACTGCCCAAATACCTTGTAGTATTCAAGGTTACACCTATACTAAAAGCCCATAAATACTATTATACTTCCTTTAGCCACTAAACGAAACCCTAAGGAAATCTTCATAGCGAGTTGAAGTATTAAGAAGAAGTTGTGTAGAACTTCTAAGGGTTGTTTGGAGCGGGTTGGAGCGCCCAGAGTAGGAGCTAAACGTTGCTCAGGATCGACATTAAAACTTGGATAATTTTGGGCTTATCGAGGTAAATACTCTTGTCCTTCTATTGTAATTGGAAATTACATACTGTAGTAGTATAGAAATGAGTATAAGATATATAGAAGGATGGTATAAGAGAAGAGAATTGAATTGAAATCACATCAGAAGAATATTAAAGAAGAAGTGAATCAGATTTACATGGGATGTATTTGATGACAGACTTGTGTAGATTGGCGTAGGGAAGTCGCCCAATTTTCCGTAGAATAAAGGAATCTGTATCTAGAATTATTCTGCAGAGTAGTCTAGATGTTGATAGACTTATTTGACCGATATAGGTTGAAGTACTGCGAGTAGCATATTCTACTCGAAGGGTGGAAAAGGCTAGCAGGATTACAGTACTTTGGAGCTTTTTGCTAATAGTCGATAATCGTCGCGAGGTATGTGATTCTTCCTATCCTCTTGAGCATGATATTTTAAAAGAATACATATAGTACGGTAGACGTACGTGTGTTAACTGAACGTGGTTTTACTTCGATGTCTTTTGACTTGAGTTTTAAATAATATAAGAATCTTAAAGTATTTCAAAAGAATTAAGAATCGTTTTTGAAAGAAGAGTAATACCTGGTTTTAAAAGCTTAAGAGTTATACTAGCTTTATGGGAAGTTAGGTATAACGACTTAAGAGAAATAAAAAGAATGGTTTATTGATTTTAGAAGTTAAGAGACTTAATCTTAAAAGATAAGAGACTTGACTTAATCGAATTGATATGAAAGTTGTTTAGAAGTGTGAAACCTCATTCGTGAGTAATGAGTACTTGGTTTTTAAAGAATAATGTTCTACTGATTTCGGAAATGAGAATAAGTATCGAATGAACCACTGCCGTGTTAATAAAGGAAAATGTATTGACAAATAAGTAATTATATTAAAACCAGTAGAAACCTCCATCTGCATAGAAGCGAAGATAAGACAAAATTGTATTACATTTCCTAGATCATGGCTGCTTTAATAAGATTGTTATAAACAAAAAATCCCTCATAAGGCATATGTTGCTCAAAATGTTTTAAAAGAGAATTACGTTGTTAAATGATTAAGACTATGAACTATGAAATCTTTCGAAAATAAGAGACGTGAATATTTGAAATTAGGCAAACTTGAACTTTGGAAAAGAATGTTGTAACTTGATTTTAAAAGGAGAAGTGTTTTGGTTTAAAAAGGAAGGTATGGAAGTTGTTTTGGTTTACTTAAAAATGTTAGTCACTCTATTTTTTTATAATACGGGCATCGGGTGACCTTTGTAAAAGAAATGGATCCTTTAAAAGAATTTAACGTACGTAGTACTACGGGTTAAAAACCTGGACTTTGGCATAAAATGAAAGTACCTTGAGTTGTGTGTAACTTGCCTATGTTTGCGTGTGATAGCCTTGTCGTGCTAGTATTGTATTTCTATACCGCGTCTCTCGATGGAGGGCGGATTTGTTATGATATTACTTGGACGTACCGGCAGTGACGGAGAATTCCACGGGTACGCTCATGTTGATAGTGTTATTCCATGGACTAGCTCTCCATGAGGTTTTTACTGATTCGGCCTTGGTATCTGGTGGTTGGCTTTCGTACTTGCCCCGTCTCGTGGCTGAGTCGGCCTTGGTACCTGGTAGTTAGCCTTTGCACTTGCCCTGCTCGGTTTAGTGGCGAAGTCTCGTGATACGCCTTGGTATCCGTAGTTAGCCCTCAGATTGCCGGCCACCACGTGACACGACCTTGGTATCCGTAGTTGGCTTTCGTACTTGCCCGTGACGCTTTCGTGGCGGAGTCTCGTGATCTGACCTTGGTATCCGTAGTTAGCCCTCGTACTTGCCCCGATCAGCACGTGACACGGCGCGGTATCCGTAGTTGGCTTCGTACTTGCCCAGACGCCCGTGGTTTTATTGTATAGTATTGTTAGTACGGCTTTGGTATCTGGTAGTTAGCCTTCATACTTGCCCCGTACGGTTTTATGACTCAGGTAGGACTTGGAGTTCATGTGTACCCTTGGTGTTATTATATGATAGACTGCCGGTAGTGAGGAAGGTATTCCACGGGCATGATTGATGTTGAGGGCGTGAGACTCATAGTTATATTTGAGTGATGACTTTGAGGGCGTGAGTCCCTGACTTACATGATCGCTATTTATTATGGATTGTAGTTTGGTTATCATACATGTCTCCCGCTTTATATAGACTACTATGATTTCATTTACGATTTTCGCCATACTTGGTACTGTTGTCTTCGACCTCCTTGGCTTGCGTTCATGCCGCGTGTAGGTACACGATCGTTGATCCTCGCTCATAGGATCACGCCAACAGATTAGGAAGCTCCGTTTCTCCGGAGGCTTATCTTTGGGTATAGTCCCCTGTCACTGTAGGTATTTGTACATTCAGGGGTATGGCGGGGCCCTGGCCCGTCATGTTGTATAAAAACTCTTAGAGTCCGTAATCTTGTTGTGGCGGGTTTGTAAGGATGTAATCGCTCAGCTTTTAGTATATATGCAAAAAGGTAACCGGTTGGTTGACTGCTTTATTCATATCTCTTGTTTAATGTTTAAAGTTTTTATTTCCGATTTTCTCTCGATGTTGTATCACCAGGTGCCCGGTAAGGCACGATCACGCCCGGATCGGTCGTGACAAAAGTGGTATCGAGCGATTAGTCCTCGGAAAGTGTCTACTGCACCGTGTTCAGTAGTCTTGATTATCGGTGTTGTGCACCACATCGATAATCGGAGGTTGCAGGACATTTAGGATTGGTTTCCATTCTTCTCATTCCGAGATCGTGCCTTAGCCGTGTTATAAGTTGGACCCTCCGACGATTTCGTTTTACCGATTATGCCTCCGCAAGGCAACCCGCCCAGATGGGCAAGGCAGCGAGAAAGCGCCAGGATACAGAGGAGTACGGGGGCGCAGGCCCAGTCATTACCTGAGATAGTGCTTCAGACGACGAGTTTTGCGACGCCGCCAGCCTTAGTAGAGTTTAAAACCGCAGCAGTGGCTGCTGAGACCACAGTACCTGAGCCTCCAGTCCCACAGCCTGGAGCAGAAGAAATGGGTTACAAGGAGATGGCCCAGTTATTGGCCAGGATAGTGGCAAGGCACGAGGATAAGCTGGATGCAGCGATTCCGGTACCGGTAGTACCCATAGTTCACCCAAGAGCGGATAGTTTGAGACTGCGGGACTTTCTGAGTTGCAGCCCGCCAGTGTTTTATGGATCGAGGCCTGAGGATGATCCGCAGGAGTTCATCCGGCGATTCTGACGGATCGTGAGAGTGATCAAGGCTTCGAGACCGAGTCGGTGGTCTTAGGTTCGCATCGGCCGCGCGTGATCTGCCGATCGGGTTTGATTCGTGAGCTGTCCCGGGGAGCAGCGCCCAAGCTAGTTGGGACGAGTTCTCGAGGCATTTCTTGCACATTTCTTGCCCCCACGCATGGAGGGCTCGGCCGACAGATTTTTGGTGTTGAGGCAGAGCGTGCGGTTCGGAGTACAATGTGGAGTTCGACTCATTGCTCGGTATGTCCCCGCGTTAGTAGCGAAGATGGAGGGCGAGTGCACCGCTATGTCACGTGGCTCGGCGATTATTTGGCGAGAGAGTTGCGCGTGTAGCTCTTCACCGGCATGGACATTTCCGCATGCAGCTTATGCACTGTGTGAGGAGCGAGAGGTCGGCGGAATGACCAAGATCGCAGAAGAGGCCGAACGCAGGTCCTTTGATAACTTTCGAGGCGGACCGCCAAGCAGACTAGTTATGTACCTCCGCCAAGATGCAGTGGTCCTCCACGGCCGGACCTTCGGATATTCGGGAGCGGTCGGGGCTCCCGAGTTTGATTTTCGAGGAGTAGGAGTGCTCGCGGATGAGGTCGCCACTTGTCTCGAGCGCGTTGTGGAAAACTTCATAAGGGAGAGTGTCGTACTAATTTGGGAGATTGTTATTCTTGCGCCCAGCGGCCATCCGGCGAGATCGCCAGGCCGAGGTAGCTGGTGGGATAGCACGCACTACGAGATCAGTTGCGGGTTCTTCACCTTCCATAGCTAGGCAGGATGCTCATACACCGGCAGGCCACGGCAGAGGTCGCGGTAGAAGTTCCCAGTTTTAGCGGTCCTTTGAACCGCCTATCTTTTCAGGTATATCCTTGACCCTCTAGAGATCAGCATGCGTGTTATGATGATTATATGTTGAGTACTATGTACAGATAACATTGTGTATATTGTGGTTTAGAGACATGGTTAGTTGAAAGAATAAGTATGGGGACAGGGAATGTATGAACCGTAGAATATTACACGTTGAGACCTTAGATGTAAGGCCGACTTGAATAAAAGACTTTACGATTAATCTTTGTCGGAATGCATAAGTATACGTGGAGTAATTGTGGAAAAATTTCTTAGGTTGTGTAAAATGAAAGTGGTAGCTTTCATGACTTGTATAGGTAAGATTTTTCCGAATCGGGGGAACAAGTGTTTAGCGCGATAGCGGGTCGGGTTGAGGACCAATCGCGGGTCAACCCGCGGCCTGAAATGTGGTGAGGTCAGTTCGAGGTGGTCCCGCCGGGTGGTAGGGTCACGAGGGTGCTAGGCCCAGGTTTAGGTAACCATCGTATGAGTTCGTGGATATGTTCGACCAGAATCGGATCGTGAAAGCCGGGAATGGCCTTAAGGGAGATTGAGGCTAGTAAGATGACCAAGTTTGGAGGTGGTGACTCCAAAGTTTTGGAAGCAAGCGATGATCGAGTATGGTACGCATACTAGAAAGAGTTCAAGTGTTCGAGAAAAGTCTGACAGTAAGGAAAGAAGTGAACATGTCTTGAGAGAATAGAAATGATCATTACTTTTGTGAAGTAAAGGTGCGGGGGTATCTTTTAGGCCAGGGTGGAAGCTTTTGTAATGCTAGAGGTGATTCCTTGTTGACTTGGGATAAGTATTTGCGTGTGTGTTATTTGGTGGCCAGGTATGGCATTGGCAACTTGTTATGAGGAGCTTTACCGTTATCCGTCTTGAGAAGGAACATTCGGGACAAATGTTTCTAAGGAGGGGAGAATGTTATACCCCGTATTTCCAGAGTATGTACGTGAGGGCGTACGTACAAAAGTTTAAGCCTTAAGTTAGGCTAGGGACGAAATTTGTGCACACTAGCAAAAAGAATCGTTTTCCGACGAAACGTTTTCCGGACTTTGCGAAGGGAAAAATACGGTTGCAACATTTATAATTTTTGCGGATTTTTCCGAGAGATGAAATATTTTGGACCAACGAGAGGGTGACAAGTGTCACCCTCAAGTGGGCGGAAGTTGGGACGAAAACATGGCACGTTTTGCCTTTCATTTTTTGTCAAGGAGTTGGTAGGATATTTTGTGTAGTTGATGAGCAAGTGGGACCCACAAACACATGTCCAAATCTTCACCCTACACTTGCCCACCACTTGGCTTAATCTTGGCCATTGAATGTCCTATAAATACCCCTCTAATGCAAGACTATTTCTTCATCCTCACTTGAAATTCCAAGTCTAAAAACCCTCTCCCCCTTAGTGTAGTTTTCGTCCAAGGCTCCTCCCCTTTGAGAGGCCTTGCCTAAACATCCCCTTGCCTAGTAGTTTTCGTAAAATACCCCTTGGTAGAAAAGTATTCTCCAAGTATTACTTATTCCAAAATACCTTGGCCCAAATACCTTGTAGTATTCCAAGGTTACACCTATACTAAAAGCCCAGAAATACTATTATACTTCCTTTAGCCACTAAACGAAACCCTAAGGAAATCTTCATAGCGAGTTGAAGTATTAAGAAGAAGTTGTGTAGAACTTCTAAGGGTTGTTTGGAGCGGGTTGGAGCGCCCAGAGTAGGAGCTAAACGTTGCTCAGGATCGACATTAAAACTTGGATAATTTTGGGCTTATCGAGGTAAATACTCTTGACCTTCTATTGTAATTGGAAATTACATACTGTAGTAGTATAGAAATGAGTATAAGATATATAGAAGGATGGTATAAGAGAAGAGAATTGAATTGAAATCACATCAGAAGAATATTAAAGAAGAAAGCTAGTACTTACAGATTTGTATTCTGATGAGACTTGTGTAGATTGGCGGTAGTAGGAAGTCTTTGCCCAATTTTCCGTAGAATAAAGGAATCGTATCTAGAATTATTCGCAGAGTAGTCTAGATGTTGATAGACTTATTTGACCGATATAGGTTGAAATCTTGAGTAGCATATTCTACTCGAAGGGTGGAAAAGGCTAGCGGATTACTGATTTTGGAGCTTTTGCTAATAGTCGATAATCGTCGCGAGGTATGTGATTCTTCCTATCCTCTTGAGCATGATATTTTAAAAGAATACATATAGTACGGTGACGTCGTGTGTTAATGAGCGTGGTTTTACTTCGATGTCTTTTGACTTGAGTTTTAAATAATATAAGAATCTTGAAGTATTTCAAAAGAATTAAGAATCGTTTTTGAAAGAAGAGTAATACCTGGTTTTAAAAGCTTAAGAGTTATACTAGCTTTATGGAAAGTTAGGTATAACGACTTAAGAGAAATAAAAAGAATGGTTTATTGATTTTAGAAGTTAAGATACTTAATCTTAAAAGATAAGAGACTTGACTTAATCGAATTGATATGAAAGTTGTTTAGAAGTGTGAAACCTCATTCGTGAGTAATGAGTACTTGGTTTTTAAAGAATAATGTTCTACTGATTTCGGAAATGAGAATAAGTATCGAATGAACCACTGCCGTGTTAATAAAGGAAAATGTATTGACAAATAAGTAATTATATTAAAACCAGTAGAATCCTCCATCTGCATAGAAGCGAAGATAAGACAAAATTGTATTACATTTCCTAGATCATGGCTGCTTTAATAAGATTGTTATAAACAAAAATCCCTCATAAGGCATATGTTGCTCAAAATGTTTTAAAAGAGAATTACGTTGTTAAATGATTAAGACTATGAACTATGAAATCTTTCGAAAATAAGAGACGTGAATATTTGAAATTAGGCAAACTTGAACTTTGGAAAAGAATGTTGTAACTTGATTTTAAAAGGAGAAGTGTTTTGGTTTAAAAAGGAAGGTATGGAAGTTGTTTTGGTTTACTTAAAAATGTTAGTCACTCTATCTTTTTATAATACGGGCATCGGGTGACCTTTGTAAAAGAAATGGATCCTTTAAAAAGAATTTAACGTACGTAGTACTCTGGGGTTAAAAACCTGGACTTTGGCATAAAATGAAAGTACCTTGAGTTGTGTGTAACTTGCCTATGTTTGCGTGTGATATCCTTGTCGTGCTAGTATTGTATTTCTATACCACCGCGTCTCTCAATGGAGGGCCGGCTGATTTGTTATGATATTACTTGGATGTACCGGCAGTGACAGAGAATTCCACGGGTACGCTCCTGTTGATAGTGTTATTCCATGGACTAGCTCTCCATGAGGTTTTTACTGATTCGGCCTTGGTATCTGGTGGTTGGCTTTCGTACTTGCCCCGTCTCATGGCTGATTCGGCCTTGGTACCTGGTAGTTAGCTTCGCGACTTGCCGTTCGGTTTAGTGGCGGTCTCGTGATCTGACGCCGGTATCCGTAGTTAGCTCGTGATTGCCACTGCCGCCACGTGACATGGCCTTGGTATCCGTAGTTGGCTTTCGTTGCCCCGTGACGCCTTCGTGGCGAGTCTCGTGATACGCTTGGTATCTGTAGTTAGCCCTCGTACTTGCCCCATCACGCGTGACACGGCTGGTATCCGTAGTTGGCTTCGACTTGCCCCGTGACGCTACGTGGTTTGATTGTATAGTATTGTTAGTACAACTTTGGTATCTGGTAGTTAGCCTTCATACTTTCCCCGTACGGTTTTATGACTCAGGTAGGACTTGGAGTTCATGTGTACCCTTGGTGTTATTATATCATGCATCGCAGCGATGAGGAAGGTATTCCACGCATGATTGATGTTGAGGCGTGAGACCCATAGTTATATTTGAGTGATGACTTTGAGGGCGTGAGTCCCTGACTTACATGACTGCTTATTTATTATGGACTGTAGTTTGGTTATCATACATGTCTCCTGCTTTATATAGACTACTATGATTTCATTTACAGTATTTTCGCCACATACTTGGTACTTGTTATCGACCTCGCCGGCTGCGTTCACGCCGCAGTAGAGGTACACGATCGTTGATCTTCGCTCATAGGATCACAGTCAGCGTATTGGGAAGCTCCGTTTCTCGAGGCTTATCTTTTAGTATAGTCCTCACATCTGTAGGTACTTGTACATTCGTGGTATGGCGGGGCCCCGCCCGTCATGTTGTATAAAAACTCTTAGAGGTGCATGTAATCTTGTTGTGGGGTGGTTTATAAGGATGTAACTGTTCCAGTTTTAGTATATATGCAAAAAGGTAACCGGTTGGTTGGCCTGTTTTTATTCATATCTCTTGTTTAATGTTTAAAGTTTTTATTTCCGCTGATTTTCTCTGATGTTGTATCACTAGGGTGCCCGGGGTAAGGCACCAGTCACGGGCCCGAGATCAGGTCGTGACAATACTCCCTCCCCTTTGTAGTGTTTTCGTCCCTCCCCCCCTCTTGTGTAGAAAATACTTGTGTATTGTGGTATAATCCCAAATACCTTGGCCTAGTATCCCTAGTAGTATTCCAAAGTTGTTTTAATACTAGGAGCCCGGAAATGCTACTTTATTCCAATAGTCGCAAAACGAAACCCTAGAAAATCTTCATAAGCTTGGTTGAAGTGTTAAGAGAAGTTGTTTAGAAACTTCTAAGGGTCGCTTGGAGCGGGTTGGAGCGTAAGGAATTAGAGCTAAACATTGCCCAGGATCGACTTATAATCTTGGATAAATTTTGGGCTTATCGAGGTAATGATCTATGTCCCCCTATTGTAATTGGATATTACATGTTGTAGTAGTTATACTTGAGTATATTATATTGGAAGGATGTTTATAAAGGATTGAACTGTATTTACATTGGACTGTACTTACAGTAGACTTGTGTAGTATTATTGTGAAGCAGAATTGAACACGTCCGGTTAGACGTGTAATCCCCTGAGAGTTGTTGGCCTGGTAGCGGGCCTTGAGAGGGGAGGAGATTTGTCACACCCCGAACCCCGGGCCCGTGACTGGTGCCCTACCTGGGCACCCTTCTGCCTTAACAACTAAGTAAAACTGCGGAATTTAAATAACACCTTTTTCATTTTTTTTTTAAAACCAACATACGTGCAACGGCAAAGCCGACAAGGCTGCCATAATATATATACTCAAAAGACACTACACTGTACATGAGTCCAAACCCACATATGAATACATACCTCTAAGAGTTATACTGAACTATGACGGGACAAGGCCCCGCCGTACCCATAATCGCATAAAAGCACATCTTGAAAGAACTTGTACCAAAAAGATAAACTCCAATGAAGGAGCTATCCAAAACTACGGCGGTCCTACACTGCCGATCACCAAATGCGTACCTAAACTGCGACATGAACGCAGCCCCAAGGAGGTCAAGACGAAGAATGTACCAAGTATGTGAAGCGATGAAATCAGTAATGAAATCATAACGATCTAAGCAAAGCAGAGACATGTATGATAGCCAACCTACAAGACACAACACATAAGGCCATAACAAGTCGTGGATCATGCCCTCAAGTCATTTCTAAAATATAACCATGGGTCTCACGCCCATAATATCAACCATGCCCGTGGAATCCTTCCTCACTGCCGGCAGTCCATGATATAGTATAACACCAATAGGCATACATGAACACCAAGTCCCACATGTGTCCTAAAAACTGTACGGGCCAAGCAGGAAAACGAGCAGGTGGTAAAGCAGGGGGTATAATGTCTTGGGGGTTTACCCCTCACTTATACTCTTACCCTGGAGAAGGTGGTAAAGCATCTTGGGGGTTTTCCCCTCACTTATACTCTTACCCTATCTCAACCGACCATCAATCAAAACAAGCAGGGGGTATAATGTCTTGGGGGTTTACCCCTCAGTTATACTTTTACCCTGGAGAAGGTGGTATAACATCTTGGGGGTTTACCCCTCACTCATACTCTTACCCTATCTCAACCGGCCGTCAAACATAACATAAGCACTACCATGTCTTCTATAAAAATCCGGGAATTTAACCCAAGTACTACAAATAACGGAAGCATACCCGTGGAATCCCACATCACTGTCGGTACGTCCAAGTAACTTACAACAAGACAGCCGGCCCTCCAACCGAGAGTCGCGGCAACATAATAAAACATAATACTTGCACTCAAAGGCTATCACCAGCACATATAGGCAATTCTCCATTAATCAAGCCAAAGTACTTATCAGGGCACAAATAGAATAATTCTCATTTAACAAGCCAAAGTACTTATCAGGGCACAAATAGAATAATTCTCATTTAACAAGCCAAAGTACTTATCAGGGCACAAATAGAATAATTCTAATTTAACAAGCCAAAGTACTTATCAGGGCACAAATAGAATAATTCTCATTTAACAAGCCAAAGTACTTATCAGGGCACAAATAGAATAATTCTCATTTAACAAGCCAAAGTACTTATCAGGGCACAAATAGAATAATTCTCATTTAACCAGCCAAAGTACTTATCAGCGCACAAATAGAATAATTCTCATTTAACAAGCCAAAGTACTTATCAGGGCACAAATAGAATAATTCTCATTTAACAAGCCAAAGTACTTATCAGGGCACAAATAGAATAATTCTCATTTAACAAGCCAAAGTACTTCGTACGTACATTCTTTTTAAAAGACTCCTTTTTATGTATAATCCCAAGATACTAACATCCGTAGTATCAAGGTGTGTCTATTTTTCAACGTAAGTTACTACACTTTTAGAAAACTCATTTCAAAGCTTGAAATCAAGTAACTTCAAATTTTCACAATCTAGGCAACTTATGCCTAATAATCAAAATAGACAACTTTCTTAACTTTCCATAAAGCCGTTATGACCAACTTTCCATAAAGCCGTTATAACCCTTTATGGTTTTTAGACAATTTCATTTCTTTTTTTAACCAAGAGACTTATACTTTTAAAACCAAGTATCACATACTTACAAAACAAGTTCTTAACTTTCAAAATGCTTCAAGTCTCTTAATATTTAGAAACCAAGTTTCTTCTCTTAAATCATGTCATTTCTCCTCTTTTAAAACAATTAAGTAAATCACTCATTTGACTCCTCTAAAGTCATTATAATGACCTTTAGGTTTTGGAACTAAGGCACTAGCCAAAAGGTTTGGAAACCACTTCCTTTTCGAGACTCTATGTACTTTAAGTAAAATACTTTCACTTTTAAGAATCCAACTTCACTAAGGCAATGGATTATACAACTTCCAAATTAATCATCAAAGTACAATCAAGGAAGTACATAGAACAAATTCTATTTTAGGCAATCCAAATACAACCACGGAATGGATCATTTAAGGGGTAGGACATACTTTCTTTATCTTAAGGAGTCATGCTAGAAGAGGAGATAGTTCACATACCTTTTCGGCTAATATCCACAAGCTAAGCGAATACGCCGTGCGTGAAGTGTCAACCTATAATGGTCACAACAAGACTATCAACTTCTAGTCTCTAACGTAGAATAATACTAAGTATACGGTCTCTAATTCTACGGAAAATCGGCAAAGACCTCCTTTGTTTCTACTCACTTTGCCACCTTTTTCAAGGTCGAATACAATAACCAACACGCCACATTTAAGGCTCCAAACAACAACCAAACAAAGGGGATTACACGCCTTACAATACGTGTAAAATTCCGCCCCACAAATCATACGAAATAGCCCCATAATCTAGCCATTCTCGGCCAACATAAATAATAACACTAAGTCCTTTCCAATCCTTTTCCAATTCCAAGTTCTAAGGTCTAACATGTTATATAGTTATAAACCACTTCAACAACTACAATTTTCCTTCTTTTTTACAACATGCGACGACTTTACTAATAATCGACTTGAATTGAAATCTTAGGGCTAACATGCTAGTTTTCGGATTTGGGTTTCAATAGCCAATATACTTATAAAACTTCATACAATATAACTCATGCTTGCTAATATCCATAGCTACAATCAATAAGTAAACTTAATTGCTAAAACGACAAAATTTATACCTTTCCAAGCCCTTAAAATTTCCAAGATTCAAAGTCGCGCCTTAGAAATTCTTAGCTCCTTTCCTTAGGTTCCAATCCGCTCCAAGCACTCCTTAGAGGCCTATGAAGAACCCATCTTCAAGTTCCAACTTCAAAGTTGAAGAACTCCTTAAGTTTCCGCCTTGCGACTAATACGAAAACGTCGTTTTTCCGCAATCTTTCTATTGAGATATCCTTACAATACCCTTAGGGACATTGGGTTTAAGTCTTGTGAATAATGCATCACAAACTAAAAAAATTTGTGTGGGAAATCTATCAAACCCGAGAGCTAGTCTCCAAGAACAAATGTTGTGTGATATTTTCTAAGTGTTAAATGCCAAGTCTTGCTACTAGTTGGGTATATAAAACACATTGGAGGGTTTATATTACAACAAATGTGAGGCTGGGATGATTTTCACTTGGATCAAGCCTAGGTGGACAAGTTGACTTGTCAACAATATCAAGCTTTGGAAGACTTATCTTCTACCATGGTCAATGACCATTTTGCCCTTACACTAATCGACCAAGCCATGTGGAAGGAGTGCCACGTGTCGCCTTCTCATTTGTCCATAAAATTCCGTAACCCTCGGGGGCCCCACAAAAATGTAAAATTCCTCGGGTGGGCCCCACGTGACCAAATCCGTAAAAATAAATTTCCATAAGGTTAAGAGTTCCATACTCTTCAAATAATGCATTTTGAGAATCCAATTCTCAACAACGAACATTTTTCCTTTCCGGCGTTCGGAAGATTTTCCGTCGGAAAAACAATTCTTCCTTTCGTACTAATTTCTTAGTCTTGATTCCTTACGTACATTCTCTTATACATGCCCTGGACTTACGGGGTGTAACAAGATTTATGTGTTAGCGGGGAGAGAGGTCTCGAATTTTCTGTAGAATAAAGGAATCTGGTATTTAGAATATTCTACGAAGAGATCTAGAAGTTGATAGACGTTTTTATGGCCAGTATAGGTGGAAGTACTACGAGTAGTGTATTCTACTTGAAGGGTGGAAAAGGCTAGCAAGGTTGTAGTACTTGGAGCATTTTGCTAATTGTCGATAATCGTCGCGAGGTATGTGAACCTCTTCCTATCTTTTCTAGCATGATTGTTGTGAACTATGTAGTACGGTAGACATACATGTGCTAAGTGAATTGGTTGGTTTAAAACATAAAGTGTTATAATAGCTTTATGGGAAGTTAGTTATAACGACTTTATGTAGGTAAAAGAATGATTTATTGATTTTAGAAGTTAAGAGACTTGATCTTGAAAGATAAGAGACTTGACTTATAAATGACTTGATAGGAAATATTAAGGACTTGGTTTGTGTTAAACAGTTGTGAAACCGCTTTTATGAGAAATGAGTATTTGGTCTTTAAAAGGAACTTGATTTCTAAAAGAAAAGAGACTTGAGGAATGGAAGAGTTTTTGGTTTAAAAGAGAGATATGGTTTTGTCTTAAATTGGTTTAAAACATAAAGTGTTATAACAACTTTATGGGAAGTTAGTTATAACGACTTTATGAAAGCAAAAGAACGGTTTTATCATTGGTTTTAAAATGGTAACTTGATTTAAATATAGGTTACTTGTTTTGAAAAGAGTAAGTATTTGAGTTTTAAAGAGTATACTTGATGTTGTTTTAAAAGGAAGGCACCTGGTTTAAAAAGTATAGAGTACTTGATTTTAAAAGCCTTGTAAAGGTTTTTACGAAAGTAAAGTAATTTGGTTTGAAAAGGAAATGTGTTTTTGATACTACGAGTATTAGTATCTTTTACGTAAAAAGAGGTCTTTTTGAAAGAATGAAAGTAGGTATTATTTTGGGTTTGAAACCCGTATCGTTGACATAAAATGAAAGTACCTTGAGTTGTGTGTAACTTGCCTATGTTTGCGTGTGATAGCCTTGTCGTGCTAGTATTGTATTTCTATACCACCGCGTCTCTCGATGGAGGGCCGGCTGATTTGTTATGATCTTACTTGGATGTACTGCAGCGGTGTGAGCATTCCAGTGCAACTGCGGTTATTATTCCATGGACTAGCTCTCCGCGAGGTTTTTGATTCGGCTTGGTATCCGGTAGTTGGCTCGTACTTGCCCGAAGTCGTGTGTTTCGGCAGTATCGGTAGTTAGCCATTACTTGCCCGTTCAGTTTTGTGGCGAAGTCTCGTGATTCCGCTTGGTATCGGTAGTTAGTCTTCGTACTTGCCCGACGCCACGTGTACGAGCTTGGTATCGGTAGTTGGCTTTCGTACTTGCCTGGTCGGCTTCGTGGTATGGTTATATAGATTTGTTAGTACGACTTTGGTATCGGTAGTTGGCTTCGTACTTGCCGGTCGATTGATGACGCGGCTTTGGTATCGTAGTTAGCCTCGTACTTGCCCGTCACGGTTTTATAACACAGGCGGGACCTGGTGTTCATGTGTACTTCTTGGTGTTGTTATATCATAGACTGCCGGCAGTGAGGAAGGTATTCCACGGGCATGATTGATGTTGTGGGCGTGAGACCCATAGTTATAATTGAGTAATGACTTTGAGGGCGTGAGTCCCTGACTTGACGTGACTGCTTACATATTATGTACTGTAGTTTGGTTATCATATATGTCTCCTGTTTTACATAGACTACTATGATTTCATTCTGATATTTTGATTTCACATACTTGGTACTGTTATCGACCTCCTTCGGGGGGCTGCGTTCATGCCGCAGGTAGGGGTACATCGGTTGTGGATCCTCGCTCATAGGATCACAGTTCAGCATTTTGGGAAGCTCCGTTTCTCCGGAGGCTCATCTTTGGTATAGTCCCCTGTCAGTGTAGTTACTTGTACATTCAGGGGTATGGTGGGGCCCTGTCCCGTCATAGTTATGGTTACATTCTTAGAGGTCTGTAGTACTGTTGTGGGCAGGGTTTGTAAAAGGATTTAACTGTTCAGGTTGATATATATATGTATATATTCAGGAAGGTGACCGTTTGGTTAGCCTGTTTCATACTTTATGTCTTGTCTCATGTTTTAGTTTTTATTTCCGCTGATTTTCTCTGATGTTGTATCACTAGGGTGCCCGGGGTAAGGCACGGTCGCGGGCCAGGGTCGGGTCGTGTGACTCTCGCACGATCTCAAAGAGAGAAGAATGGAAACGATCCTAAATGTCATGCGACCTCACGATTATAGATGTGGTGCATACACCGATAATCAAGACTACTACTGACACGTGCCTGTAGACACTTTCGAGGACAAAGCGCTCGATACCACTTTTGTCACGACCCGGCTCGGGCGATCGGTGCCCTACAGGCACCACTACAGTATACATCGAGAGATAATCGTGAACATACATGAAACTTATAAAATAAAACAACAGAAATAAAACAACAGGTTAGCCGATAGGGCTACCTTCCTGGACATACATATACAACCGAAGCAGTTGCCTCCCTTCCTTAACAAACTAACCCACAATATGTGACTACAGACCTCTAAGAGTTTTAACATAACAACTGTGGCGGGACAGGGCCCCGCCATACCCCTGAATATACATGAATCTACAACCTCAGGGGAACCGTACCAAAAGATAAAGCCTCCGGAGAAATGGAGCTTTCCAAGAACTAAACAGTGACCCAAGAGCGTGGATCAGCAAGCTATGTACCTCAACCTACGGCATGAACGCAGCCCCCCGAAGTAGGTCAGTACGAAATATGTACCAAGTATGTGAAACTGAAAATACTGTAATGAAATCATAACAGTCTATATAAAGCAGGAGACATGTATGATAACCAAAATAACAGTACACTGTGCCTTACCGAAGTGAGAGTAATGAAAGTCAGTTTTTACCTTGTACAGACTATTTCAACACACGAACAATAGTCCCACCAGGGCTATAGACACAAGCCCTCATCGATTATCACATAGTCCAGTAAGGGTCTCAAGCCCACAATTATCAAAGCGTGCCCGTGGAATTCTCCATCACTACCGACAGCCATAAGTGTAAAATGTAACCATGTGACGCACCCGTGGCATCCCACCTCACTGTCAGCGTACACATATACAATACATATATATATCTCCTGCCCGTGGAATCCTACGTCACTGCCGGCAGCCGTAGGTGTACCGTATAACCATGTGACGCGCCTGTGGCATCCTACCTCACTGTCGGCGTACACATATACAACACATATATATATATATATATATAACATGCCCCTGGTATCCCTCATCGTGGGTACATGTCTTCATGGGGAGCTAGTCCATGGAGTAATAATCGTACATAACGTGCCCCCGGAATCCCTCATCGTGGGTACAGGTCTTCATGGGGAGCTAGCCCATGGAGTAATGATATAACATGCCCCCGACATCCCTCATCGTGGGTACATGTCTTCATGGGGAGCTAGCCCATAAAGTAAAGTATAACATGGTCGCATGCCCCGGAATCCCTCATCGTATAAGCATGGCCATGGGATAATAAAATAAATCCGGGAATCTAACCCGCCTCCTGGTCACATGCCCCGGAATCCCACATCGTATAGGCATGTTCAAGGATCAATCATAATGGAAGCATACCCGTGGAATCCCCCATCACCGTCGGTACGTCCAAGTAAGCCTACGACAAGACAGCCGACCCTCCAACTGAGAGTCACGACAACGTAAACATATAATACTTGCACCCAAAGCTATCACAAGCAAACATAGGAAAGTTCATTAAATCTTTAGACTTCCATTTTTATATATTCAAGGCACTTTTCGTTTCACATAGAAAATCCGGGGATTTAACCCCAAGTATTACGTACTTCCATTCTTTTCAAAAGATTCCTTTTCATATAAAACCCCAAGATACTAACACCCGTAGTATCAAGGCTTGTTTACATTTCACATAAGTTACTACACTTTTTAGAAATACATTTCTCGGCTTCTAAATCAAGTGACCCTTATTTTGAAACTTTAAGCAAGTGATACCTTTAAATCAAATTGCCCTTCCCTTTTTTTTTCAAGTTACTCCTTTGTTTACATTATTAGAGGAAACCATTCTCTTAACCTTCCATAAAGCCGTTATAACCAACTTCCCATAAAGCCGTTATAACCCTTTATGGTTTTAGACCATTTTCATTCCTTTTTCAATCAAGAGACTTATATTTTTGAAACCAAGTATCATATACTTTCAAATCAATTTCATAACTTTCAAAATACTTCAAGTCTCTTTACTTTAGAAATCAAGTTTCTTAACCTTATATCTCAAGTAACTTACATCTTTTAAAAACAAGTTACTTCCCTTAATCATGTCATTTCTTCCTTTAAGAATCAAGTTCTATTACTTGAAAATAAAGTCTCTCAACCCTTTAAGAGTTTAAGGTTCATAATCTTAAAACTTCATAATGTAAACTCTTTAAATTAAGTACATATACTTACTCGTGTGAATAGGTTATACTCATTTATAACGATCTTATTAAAGCAGCCATGATCTAGAAAATGTAATACAATTTTGTCTTATCTTAGTTTCTATGCAGATGGAGAATTCTACTCATTTTAATATAATCAATTGTCATTACACTTTCCTTTATTAACGCTGCAATGACTTGTTCGATACTTATTCTTATTCGTGCTGTAAATTTAGCCAAGCCAACTTGGCTCCAAATACCTCCTAACGACTCTTACCAACATCCCCCATAAGACTTGGTAAGAACTTAGGATAACTTAGACATAACCTTTACATAGAGTAAATCACATACATACCTCTTAACTTCTAAGATTAGAAGGGAACATGAAATTATACCACATGTATATTCCATACATAGAATCATGCCAAAGGAAGGAAGAGGTTCACATACCTCGCGACGATTATCGACAAGTAGCAAAATGCTCCAAAGTACTTCAACCTTGATAGCTATTCCATCCTTCAAGTAGAATACGCTATACTTAGTACTTCAACCTATAATGGCCATAATACGTCCATTAACTTCTTACTTCAGACGTAGAATATTATAAGTGCAAAGTCACTAAATTCTACGGAAAATCGGACAACACTTCCTTTGTTTCTACATACTTTGCCACCTTTTTCAAGGCCGAATTCAATAACCAAACACGCCACATTTAAGGCCCAATCAATGCAATTAACAATAGGGGATTACACGCCTACTAGACGTGTAAAATTCCGCCCCACAATTGATATCAAACTAATACAACTACAAGTGTAAATCCGGCAACTTGAGATACAACAACACCAATTCTTATCCAATTTCCTTTTCAATCCAAATTGTTAGCATAACACGATATCAAGTCGCAATCGCTTATAACTACTACAATCTTCAAGTAAGTAACATGCGACGATTCTAAATAACGACCAAATTGTAATCCAACTTCAAATGGCTTATATGACATTTCAGATTTTAGGCTACAACAATCCATAACACGTATGAAACTTCAACACATATACTTCATGCTAGCAAATATGTAAGGCTAACAACAATATATAATCTTGTAACACTTTAAGAGACAAGATTATTACCTCAACGAGTCTTAGTCCAATCTTCAAATACGAAGTCACTCCCTAGAAACATAGAGCCTCTTCTAGACACTTCAATCCGCCACTTGAGACCCTTAGAATATCATAATCAACTTTCCTTTTATCTTCCAATCAAAACCTAGGAAAGCAACTAGGTTTTCACCTTGCGACTAATACGAAAACGCTATTTTTCTGGGATTTTTCTATTGAGATACCCTTACAATACACTTAGGAACCTTGGTTTAAAATGTGGAGCTTATTGGACAACAAACAATTTTTTTTTTCTTGTGGAGCTTGAACCCGAGAGCACCTTGTTGTTCATCCAATTTTTCTTGAAAATTTGGCTAAGTGTGGAAGCTTGTCTCACTACTAGTACTACTATATAGCACAATGGAGGGTCAAGATGTGTACATATGTGTGGCTTGGATGCAATCTTATTAAATATCAACTAAGTGGTCCCATTGACTAAGTCAAATATATCAAGCTCACTACTTGCAAGACTTGTCATCTTAAAATTATGGTCAATGACCATTTTGGCCATGTCCAATTCGCCCAAGCTCACTTAAAGGGGGGTGACACGTGTCTCCCTCCCATTCGTCACAATATTTCGTTTTCCGACAATTTCATAATTCCGATAAATTTTACAAGTCTCTAATCTTAACATTTGGGATTCTTACGTATGTTCTTAAAACATGTCCTGAAATTACGGGGTGTAACAATGTTGATCTAGAAATAATTATCAAGTAGATGCATCTTGGTAAGGGTAAATTTTCTGGACCTGCAGTCCTTACATTAGAAAATGTAATGTAAATAAAAATTGTCTCAAACTATATGACTCACAAAGTTATTGAAAAACTTGTTTGTAATCCTTGAACGGATTAAATGAACTACGGTTGATGTACTGAAATCACCTTAATAAATTTTTATTGATGAGAGATACAATTATGACTCTATTTACCATGATCTCTTTATGATATTCAAAATCTTTCATAATGTTATGCAAGTTGCTGACTTGAATATTATTGAAGCTTTAGAATTTTCAAAAAATAGTAGACTACCTACAAAAAGAAGTTGAAATGAGAAAATTAGATTGGTACTGAAGTACCATATATTTGTTCAATTGATACATTTATTTGTCTTGCTATAACTATGAGCATGATAAGGGAAATTTTGCGAAATAATACATCATTGTCTCATCTTGATCCATGTGCTTCTATTTGTGAAAAAGAAAAATTATTCACTTGCATAAAATAGCAAACCAAATGCCAGACACATTTACAGATTTGAAAGGGATTACCAAATCACATATCCCTGAAGAGAATGTCGCAATTCGGATTAATGTCCCTGTAGGATCATCTACTAGTGTCATACAAATGAGTCCAAAGCATGCCTGGAGTGTGATAGACTATTGGGTTCTAAGGATCGAAATCCTAGAAAAGGATAATAAATGGTCAAGATAACACTAAGAAAGAATCTCATAAAGAGATGCAAGATTTGATCAATCCTAATATTCTTGAAGAAATCAATGAGCCGCAAACTCAAGAAAATGAAGAAATATCAATAAATCCAATTGATGGAGGATTCATAAAAGGAGAAAGGACAAAGCACCTTTCACCAAAGTTATTCTTTGCAACAAGAGATCCAAAAGAATGGCGATATCAACATGCAACAGATTCGTTCAAGTGATAATATGACGGATTTGTTCACTAAGTCTCTGCCAACTGCAACTTTCGAGAAGATGGTACACAAGATTGGAATGCGAAGACTCAAGCATTTGGCCTGAAGTTCTCATCAGGGGGAGTTAATACATGTTATACTCTTTTTTCCGTATAAGGTTTTGTCCCACTGGGGTTTCCTTGTAAGGTTTTTAATGAGGAAACAAAAATATGTATTATTAGAAATGTGTACTCTTTTCCCTTCACTAGAATATTTTCCCACTGATTTTTTTCTAGTATGATTTTAATGAGGCACATTATCTATGGACATCCAAGGGGGGGTGTTATGAAATATATATCCTTTGTATCGATATCCATACATATTCACTAACCTTTTGTATATTATATGTACCTATTAATTTGAGAACTTAATATTTGTAATCTTCATTGGGTGGTTTCATCCTATAAATTAGGATGTTATTCATCTTTAAAGGATGACTAACATACACTTAAAATAAGAAGAAAATCCCCTCCTCCCTTCAACTTCTTTGTCTACATCTCTTATACTATATTGCTATTGCTATCATTTTATAACATAAATTTAATTTCTGAGTTAATACTTCTTTTTCCTTCACATTTTACTTTCTCTCTCATTTTTATTTTATTCTTTGTAACGACCCGTTTGATCGTTATGACACTTTTGACCCATTTACCCAAGGGACCCTTTCCTAAACCTTTATTTTCTTATTTGTGACTTGCGGTGGATTGGTGGTACGACTCCCGATGAGCTTGGATAGGTTTCAGATTCTCTTGGTAGGTTGAGAAATCCTAAGTTAAGAAAATAGAAAAGTTTGACTTAGAGTTGACTTTTGGGTAAACGAACTTATTTAATGTTTTCATCAGTTATATTAGTTTCCAAGTGACTTTTATGACTTAGTCGAACATTTGGTTCAGTTCCCGAGGTAGCCAGATGAGTTTTGGGAGTTTGATTATGAAATGATGAAATTTGAGTTTAAGAGTTGACTTTAGTCAAACACGAACCTTAGAGACATGTTTGAGAATATTGAGTGTGCGAGCGTGTCCGAAGTGTGTTTTATGATAGGAATGCATAGTTGGTTTGTGTTTCTCACGCCCCGAACCCCGGGCCCGTGACTGGTGCCCTACCTGGGCACCATTCTACCTAACAACACAAGTAAACTGCGGAATTTAAATAACACCTCTTTTTTTTTTAAAACCAACGTACGTGCAAGGGCAAAGCCGACAAGGCTACCATATATTATACATAATAAAAGACACTACACTGAACATGAGTCCAATCCCACATATGAATACAGACCTCTAAGAGTTTTACTGAAATATGACGGGACAAGGCCCCACCGTACCCATGCATAGTACAAAAGCACATCTTGAAGGAACTATACCAAAAAGATAAACTCCTGAACGGAGGGAGCTATCCAAAAACTCTGAGCAGGGTCCTACACCTGCCGATCACCAAACTGCGTACCTAAACCTGCGGCATGAACGCAGCCCGAAGGAGTCGATCTGAAGAATGTACCAAGTATGTGAAGCGATGAAATCAGTAATGAAATCATAACAGTCTAACAAAACAGGAGACATGTATGATAGCCAACCTACAGTACACAACACATAAGCAGTCATAGCAAGTCAGGGACGCATGCCCTCAAGTCATTACAAAAATATAACCATGGGTCTCACGCCCATAATATCAATCATGCCGTGGAACCCTTCCTCACTGCCGGCAGTCCATGATATAATATAACACCAATAGGCATACATGAACACCAAGTCCCACCTGTGTCCTAAAATCATGCGGGCAAGTAGGAAGACGAGCAGGTGGTAAAGCAGGGGGTATAATGTCTTGGGGGTTTACCCCTCATTTATACTCTTACCTTGGAGAAGGTGGTATAGCGTCTTGGGGGTTTACCCCTCACTTATACTCTTACCCTATCTCGACCGACCATCAAACAAAACAAGCAGGGGGTATAATGTCTTGGGGGTTTACCCCTCATTTATACTCTTACCCTGGAGAAGGTGGTATAGCGTCTTGGGGGTTTACCCCTCACTTATACTCTTACCCTATCTCGACCGACCATCAAACAAAACAAGCAGGGGGTATAATGTCTTGGGGGTTTACCCCTCATTTATACTCTTACCGGAGAAGGTGGTATAGCGTCTTGGGGTTTACTCACTTATACTCTTACCCTATCTCGACCGGCCGTCAAACAACACATAAGCACTACCAGGTCTTTTATAAAAATCCGGGAATTTAACCCAAGTACTACAAATAACGGAAGCATACCCGTGGAATCCCACATCACTGTCGGTACGTCCAAGTACTTACAACAAGACCGCACTCCGTAGAGTCGCGACAACGTAATAAAACATAATACTTGCACTCAAAGGCTATCACCAGCACATATAGGCAATTCTTAATTAAACAAGCCAAAGTACTTATCAAGGCACACTTAGAATAATTCTCAATTAATCAAGCCAAAGTACTTATCAAGGCACACTTAGAATAATTCTCAATTAATCAAGCCAAAGTACTTATCAAGGCACACTTAGAATAATTCTCAATTAATCAAGCCAAAGTACTTATCAAGGCACACTTAGAATAATTCTCAATTAATCAAGCCAAAGTACTTATCAAGGCACACTTAGAATAATTCTCAATTAATCAAGCCAAAGTACTTATCAAGGCACACTTTAGAATAATTCTTAATTAATCAAGTCAAAGTACTATGTACGTACATTCTTTTCAAAAGACTCCTTTTTATGTAATACCCCAAGATACTAACACCCGTAGTATCAAGGTGTGTCTATTTTTTTTTCAAAGTAAGTTACTACACTCTTAGAAAACTCATTTCAAAGCTTGAAATCAAGTAACTTCAAATTTTCACAATCGAGGCAACTTATGCCCATTAATCAAAATAGACAACTTTCTAAACCTTCCATAAAGTCGTTATAACCAACTTCCCATAAAGCCGTTATAACCCTTTATGGTTTTTAGACAATTTCATTCCTTTTATAACCAAGAGACTTATTATTTTAAAACCAAGTATCACATACTTACAAATCAAGTTCTTAACTTTCAAAATACTTCACGTCTCTTAATATTTAGAAAACAAGTTTCTTCTACTTTTAAACCTCAAGTAACTCACACCTTTAAAACAAGTTACTTCTCTTAAATCATGTCATTTCTCCTCTTTTAAAACAATTAAGTAAATCACTCCTTTGACTTCCCTAAAGTCATTAAAACGACCATTAGGTTTTGGAACTAAGGCACTAGCCAAAAGGTTTGGAAACCACTTCCTTTTCAAGACTCCATGTACTTTAAGTAAAATACTTCCACTTTTAAGAATCCAAACTTCACTAAGGAAATGGATTATACAACTTACAATTTAAACATCAAAGTACAATCAAGGGAGTACATAGAACGAATTCTATTTTAGGCAATCCAAATACAACCAAGGAATGGATCATTTAAGGAGTAGGACATACTTTCTTTATCTTAAGGAATCATGCTAGAAGAGGAGATAGTTCACATACCTTTTCGGCTAAATATCCACAAGCTAAGCCGAATACGCCGTACGTAGAAGTGTCAACCTATAATGGTCACAACAAGACTATCAACTTCTAGTCTCTAACGTAGAATAATATTTAGTATACGGTCTCTAATTCTACGGAAAATCGGGCAGCACTTCCTTTGTTTCTACTCACTTTGCCACCTTTTTCAAGGCCGAATACAATAACCAACACGCCACATTTAAGGCTCAAATAACAACCAAACAAAGGGGATTACACGCCTTACAATACGTGTAAAATTCCGCCCCACAATTAATACCAACTTAGTCCATAATCAAGCCATTCTCGGCTAACAACATAACCACAATTCAAAGTCTTTTCCAACCCTTTTCGAATTCCAAGTTCTAAGGTCTAAAATGTTATATAGTCATAAACAAATTCAACAACTACAATTTCTTTCTTATACAACATGCGACGACTTAAACTAAAGATCAACTTGAATTACAATCTTAAGGCTAAACATGCTAGTTTTCGGATTAGGGTTCCAATAGCCAAAACACTTATCAAACCTCATAATATATAACTCATGCTTGCTAATATCCATAGCTACAATCAATAAGTAAACTTAATTGCTAAAACGACAAAATTTATACCTTTATAAGCCCTTAAAATTTCCAAGATTCAAAGTCGCTCCTTAGCAATTCTTAGCTCATTTCCTTAAGTTCCAATCCGCTCCAAGCACTCCTTAGAAGCCTATGAAGAACCCATCTTCAAGTTCCAACTTCAAAGTTGAAGAACTCCTTAAGTTTCCGCCTTGCGACTAACGTAAAAATGCATTTTTTTCGAAATCTTTCTATTGAGATATCCTTACAATACCCTTAGAGACATTGGGTTTAAGTCTTGTGAATAATGGATCACAAACTAAAATTTTTTGTGTGGGAAATCTATCAAACCCGAGAGCTAGTCTCCAAGAACAAATGTTTTGTGATATTTTCTAAGTGTTAAATGCCAAGTATTGCTACTAGTTGGGTATATAAAACACATTGGAGGGTTTAGATTACAACAAATGTGAGGCTTGGATGGGTTTCACTAGGATCAAGCCCATGTGGACAAGTTGACAAGTCAACAATGTCATGCTAGCAAGACTAATCTTCCAAGATGGTCAATGACCATTTTACCCCTTTACTAATTCGACCAAGACCTTGTGGGGGTGCCACGTGTCGCTCTCTCATTCGTCCATAAAAATTTCGTAACCCTCGTGGGCCCCACAAAACGTAAAATTCCTCGGGTGGGCCCCACATGACCAAATCCGTAAAAATAAATTTCCAAAAAGTTAATAGTTCCATACTCTTCAAATAATGCATTTTGAGAATCCAATTCTCAACAACGAACATTTTTCCTTTCCGACGTTCGGAAGATTTTCCGCCGGAAAAACGATTCTTCCTTTCGTACTAATTTCCAAGTCTTGTTTCCTTACGTACATTCTCTTATACATGTCCTGGACTTACGGGGTGTAACATTCTTCCCCCCTTAGAAACATTCGTCCCCGAATGTTCTTAGTCGGTTGCCAAGCTATACAAACTCCGGCATAAACTCTATACTATGCCTATCAATCAAAACTGTACCAGACCAACGATGCCACACATGGCCACCACATAATACACGTGAACATAATAATGGACCTTCCGTCCGTGGTCCCTTCTCACAAAACTCGAAGGTTACAGTCTTCCCAAATACGGGATCCTTAGAGGTTCCTTTCTTTCCTTACTTGTCATACTTTCTCGTACTTTCAAACTCATCTAGTACACGTACAAAATCTCAAATATTGTTTCTGTTCCCCAATCCTTGGAGTTACTAATCAAACTTGGCCATATTGTTACTTACATTCCCGTTAAGGCTCTTCTCGGTCCTTTCGACCTAGTTCCGGTGGAACGCATCCACGAACTCGTACAACGATCAACTAGATTTGGGCCTAGCACCCTCGTGACCCTATCACATAGCGGGACCATTACCAACTGACATCACCCCATTCCGTACTATCGGCTGACCCGAAATGAGTCCATAACCCGACTCATCGTCACACTTAACTTCTCATCCTTAGTCTGAAATAAATCTCTCTCTTATCTCAAGGTACTTCTCACCCTATCCCCCTATTCACTAGAGGTTCATCACATAAGCCAAAATATTTCTACTGTACATCCTTCCCTATCGGTCTTACCTTTATTGCAGGTAATTACAACTTGTGAACTCTACACAACTATAGTCTCAGTTCACTTATCATTCTTGTCAACATTCTTAACTTTCCACTTTACTAATCAAAGTATCCCTACCTCTGGGGTACTATCACTTACAACTGCTAGCAACAAAGGGAAAACATATACGCTAGAGCAAAATCTGAATCTATCAATGCATGTATGATCCAAAAGAATCGAAATATACCTGTAACCCCATGCGATGTCGCCCCCTGATCCTGTCCAGTAGTCACGTCATCTATGCGGTTCGAAGGGCCGCCAGAACTATAAACTCCACCCTGACCTCTACCACGGCTGGCTAACATCCAACACCCGCAGGGAACGCACAACTGTGGAGGAAAGGGAACCAACTACCGGCCTCATAAGCTGAGCCACCTCACCAGTGCTCTTTCTAAAAGGACATACCCTCAGAATATGGCCCGGACGGCCACAATAAAAACAAACACCTGTGCCATAACGATATTTCCCCGAATGACGCTTACCACATCTGATACACTGAGGAATAGGTGGCCTCGACCGAGAAAATCCTCTACTCCTCTGAGAACCTCGACCTCTGGAGCTTGGACTGGCTCCTAAATACCTTATGGGGTCCAATATCCCACATGTGAACTGCGGGGGTATGTACTGGGTAGGTCGACGAATATCTCACTCATTCTTGAGGCGGCTCGTCAAAAACTCAGGAATAACCAACCGGTCTATCCTCTTATCTTGATCTCGCGTTGGCCCTCTACCCTCTGTACACACATGCATCGCCAAATAACCTCCTGCTGATGAAACTGTAGCACCGCTATCTTGGTCAATAACATAACTGCTTCCCTCATGACCCTAACGTCTTCCCTAATCGAGAACCTGGAGGCTGCAGTGCAGGGCCTCAAAACCTGGCGCAGAAGAACTCGCCGACTGCGGAACAACATCCGGTATACCCTGGGCATAAGCCCTATCACTCTCTGAGTCTGACTAGTAGCTCCTGCTACTCCTTTGCCCTTCTGGGCGGCTGTTGCCCTCCTTGGAGGCATAACTGTAACACAAAATCACGTCAGAGAGGAATTATCTTACTAACACAGCTCTATGGCACGATCTTAGAGTGAGAAGAATAGAAACCAACTCCTAAAAGTCCTGTAGCCTCCTGTTTATGGGTGTGGCGCGCAACACACCGATAATCAAGACTCTACTAGACACGGTCTGTAAACATTCCGAGGACTGACTGCTCTGATACCACTCTGTCACGCCCCGAACCCCGGGCCCGTGACTGGTGCCCTACCTGGGCACCCTTCTACCTAACAACACAAGTAAACTGCGGAATTTAAATAACACCTCTTTTTTTTTAAAACCAACGTACGTGCAAGGGCAAAGCCGACAAGGCTGCCATATAATATACATAATAAAAGACACTACACTGAACATGAGTCCAATCCCACATATGAATACAGACCTCAAGAGTTTTATCAAATATGACGGACAAGGCCCGCCGTACCATAACCGTACAAAAGCACATCTTGAAGGAACTATACCAAAAGATAAACTCCTAAACAGAGGAGCTATCCAAAACTCGGCGGTCCTACACTGCCGATCACCAAATCTAGTACCTAAACTGCGGCATGAACGCACCGAAGGAGGTCAAGACGAAGAATGTACCAAGTATGTGAAGCGATGAAATCGTAATGAAATCATATGATCTAACAAAACAGGAGACATGTATGATAGCCAACCTACGATTACACAACACATAAGCGATCATATCAAGTCGTGGGGCGCGTGCCTCAAGTCATTACTAAAATATAACCATGGGTCTCACGCCCATAATATCAATCATGCGTGGAACCGCCTCACCGTCGTGATCCATGATATAATATAACACCAATAGGCATACAAGAACACCAAGTCCCACCTGTGTCCTAAAAATTGTACGGGCCAAGTAGGAAGACGAGCAGGTGGTAAAGCAGGGGGCATAATGTCTTGGGGGTTTACCCCTCATTTATACTCTTACCTTGGAGAAGGTGGTATAGCGTCTTGGGGGTTTACCCCTCACTTATACTCTTACCCTATCTCGACCGACCATCAAACAAAACAAGCAGGGGGTATAATGTCTTGTGGGTTTACACATCACTTATACTCTTACCTTGGAGAAGGTGGTATAGCGTCTTGGGGGTTTACCCCTCACTTATACTCTTACCCTATCTCGACCGACCATCAAACAAAACAAGCAGGGGGTATAATGTCTTGGGGGTTTACCCCTCATTTATACTCTTACCCTGGAGAAGGTGGTATAGCGTCTTGGGGGTTTACCCCTCACTTATACTCTTACCCTATCTCGACCGGCCGTCAAACAACACATAAGAACTACCAGGTCTTTTATAAAAAATCCGAGAATTTAACCCAAGTACTACAAATAACGGAAGCATACTCGTGGAATCCCACATCACTGTCGGTACGTCCAAGTACTTACAACAAGACCGCCGGCCCTCCAACCGAGAGTCGCGACAACGTAATAAAACATAATACTTGCACTCAAAGGCTATCACCAGCACATATAGGCAATTCTTAATTAAACAAGCCAAAGTACTTATCAAGGCACACTTAGAATAATTCTCAATTAATCAAGCCAAAGTACTTATCAAGGCACACTTAGAATAATTCTCAATTAATCAAGCCAAAGTACTTATCAAGGCACACTTAGAATAATTCTCAATTAATCAAGCCAAAGTACTTATCAAGGCACACTTTAGAATAATTCTTAATTAATCAAGCCAAAGTACTATGTACGTACATTCTTTTCAAAAGACTCATTTTTATGTAATACCCCAAGATACTAACACCCGTAGTATCAAGGTGTGTCTATTTTTTTTTCAAAGTAAGTTACTACACTCTTAGAAAACTCATTTCAAAGCTTGAAATCAAATAACTTCAAATTTTCACAATCGAGGCAACTTATGCCCATTAATCAGAATAGACAACTTTCTAAACCTTCCATAAAGCCGTTATAACCAACTTCCCATAAAGCCGTTATAACCCTTTATGGTTTTTAGACAATTTCATTCCTTTTATAACCAAGAGACTTATACTTTTAAAACCAAGTATCACATACTTACAAATCAAGTTCTTAACTTTCAAAATACTTCACGTCTCTTAATATTTAGAAAACAAGTTTCTTCTACTTTTAAACCTCAAGTAACTCACACCTTTAAAACAAGTTACTTCTCTTAAATCATGTCATTTCTCCTCTTTTAAAACAATTAAGTAAATCACTCCTTTGACTTCCCTAAAGTCATTAAAACGACCATTAGGTTTTGGAACTAAGGCACTAGCCAAAAGGTTTGGAAACCACTTCCTTTTCAAGACTCCATGTACTTTAAGTAAAATACTTCCACTTTTAAGAATCCAAACTTCACTAAGGAAATGGATTATACAACTTACAATTTAAACATCAAAGTACAATCAAGGGAGTACATAGAACGAATTCTATTTTAGGCAATCCAAATACAACCAAGGAATGGATCATTTAAGGAGTAGGACATACTTTCTTTATCTTAAGGAATCATGCTAGAAGAGGAGATAGTTCACATACCTTTTCGGCTAAATATCCACAAGCTAAGCCGAATACGCCGTACGTAGAAGTGTCAACCTATAATGGTCACAACAAGACTATCAACTTATAGTCTCTAACGTAGAATAATACTTAGTATACGGTCTCTAATTCTACGGAAAATCGGGCAGCACTTCCTTTGTTTCTACTCACTTTGCCACCTTTTTCAAGGCCGAATACAATAACCAACACGCCACATTTAAGGCTCAAATGACAACCAAACAAAGGGGATTACACGCCTTACAATACGTGTAAAATTCTGCCCCACAATTAATACCAACTTAGTCCATAATCAAGCCATTCTCGGCTAACAACATAACCACAATTCAAAGTCTTTTCCAACCCTTTTCGAATTCCAAGTTCTAAGGTCTAAAATGTTATATAGTCATAAACAACTTCAACAACTACAATTTCTTTCTTATACAACATGCGACGACTTAAACTAAAGATCAACTTGAATTCCAATCTTAAGGCTAAACATGCTAGTTTTCGGATTAGGGTTCCAATAGCCAAAACACTTATCAAACCTCATAATATATAACTCATGCTTGCTAATATCCATAGCTACAATCAATAAGTAAACTTAATTGCTAAAACGACAAAATTTATACCTTTATAAGCCCTTAAAATTTCCAAGATTCAAAGTCGCTCCTTAGCAATTCTTAGCTCCTTTCCTTAAGTTCCAATCCGCTCCAAGCACTCCTTAGAAGCCTATGAAGAACCCATCTTCAAGTTCCAACTTCAAAGTTGAAGAACTCCTTAAGTTTCCGCCTTGCGACTAACGTAAAAATGCGTTTTTTTCGAAATCTTTCTATTGAGATATCCTTACAATACCCTTAGGGACATTGGGTTTAAGTCTTGTGAATAATGGATCACAAACTAAAATTTTTTGTGTGGGAAATCTATCAAACCAGAGAGCTAGTCTCCAAGAACAAATGTTTTGTGATATTTTCTAAGTGTTAAATGTCAAGTCTTGCTACTAGTTGGGTATATAAAACACATTGGAGGGTTTAGATTACAACAAATGTGAGTCTTGGATGAGTTTCACTAGGATCAAGCCCATGTGGACAAGTTGACAAGTCAACAATGTCATGCTAGCAAGACTAATCTTCCAAGATGGTCAATGACCATATTACCCCTTTACTAATTTGACCAAGACCTTGTGGGGGTGCCACGTGTCGCCCTCTCATTCGTCCATAAAAATTCCGTAACACTCGTGGGCCCCACAAAACGTAAAATTCCTCGGGTGGGCCCCACATGACCAAATCCGTAAAAATAAATTTCCAAAAAGTTAAGAGTTCCATACTCTTCAAATAATGCATTTTGAGAATCCAATTCTCAACAACGAACATTTTTCCTTTCCGACGTTCGGAAGATTTTCCGCCGGAAAAACGATTCTTACTTTCGTACTAATTTCCAAGTCTTGTTTCCTTACGTAAATTCTCTTATACATGTCCTGGACTTACGGGGTGTAACAGTGTTATTTGGCTTCCGAATGCTTTTCAAGGGTTGATTCAAAGTTGGAGAGAAAACAACAAAAGCTGGTTTTAGCTGTTCTGGTTTCCTTCTTCGCATTCGTGAGGGGGGAGTGTGATCGCAAGCCTTGGTGAAATTAGGATTTCACGATCAAGATGGTCATGGTCGCATTCGTGTGGACATGTAACGACCCGTTTGGTCGTTTAGCACTTAAAACTACGATAAAGGGTATGGGACTATAGGGTATTTTAATTATATGATTTTTAAGATAGAAAATTGTGCAGAAAATTAGTTAAGTGAGTTAGTGGGCCAAGCCCACTACCCTTGGTAGGACACGGCGTTACAAAAGAAAAGGGAGAGGGGGAAAACAGGAAAAAGAAAAGAAAAGGGAGGGGGACGCAGCAGGTAGTTTCAAAAGAAAGAAAATAAACCCTATTAGCTAGAAGTGGAGGAAGACGACAACAACGAAGGAAGGAAAGAAAGAAAAGAAACAAAAGAAAGAAAACGCTAGTAACTAGACGAGGATGAAGTGCTCAATTAAGTTCAGGTTAGATTCTATATTATATGGTTGAGTTAATCTATTCATGATCCTTATAATAATGTGTGGCAGAACGAAATCAAATTTCAAAGATGTCATTACACGGAAATTCCACAATCCACTTGAATAGAGAACTTGAGGGAATTATCATGGCATAGTGATTACAACAGCATATAAAACGTGAAAACTGTATAAATCCGTAAGGAATATAAAAGTATGTGATGAAGAAAAGTTGTAGATTACTCTGTTCCGGTAAGTTTGAGACCTTACGAAGATAAATCCGTCTTATGGTTTGAAAGTTATGACTGTTTAAAGTTTTTGCCTCGAATCAACCGAAATCCAGACGAGCAACATATGAAATGTGAAAACTGTACAAATCCGTAAAGAATATAAAAGTATGTGCTGAATAAAAGTTGTAGAGTTCTCTGTTCCCGCCAGTTTGAGATCTTAAGGAGATAAATCCGACTTATGGTTTGAAAGTTATGACTATTTAAAGTTTCTGCCTTATTTTACAAAAATTCCGGCGACACAGATTTCATAGGATTGTTTCTTTCGAAAATTTTCACCAGCTACACTAAGTATTGTCATATGGGATTCGGCATAATAATAGATCCTAGTGTTGCCTTCGATGTGGTACATTAAACACCCTATTTGGAGTTACAAATTTAATGATTATATCCTTTACAAGCGGGAGATACGAGAAAGTTGAAAGAAAGAAATATTATTTGAATTTCCTGAAGTTATGCTAATAATTTTATATGAGTATGAGTTTAGTCATACAATTGAAATGGTAAAAATCTTGTTAATATAAATATAGCAGTATGGGTGTCCTTAGATTCGTATTCTAACGTAGTTCACATATTTTCTAGATTTTAAGCGTTCAGAGGCTCTACGCAAAGGGAAGACATTAATTTGATTGTTCTGGGCACCCGCTAGGCATTGAGTTGGGTTACGGTCTACTTTAGTTAGACTCTGATTAGAGAATCGTATGTAGTTGTAAAAAGTGACAGGGATATCATGATAGAACGTCGGCAGGGCTATATGCGTTAATTTTTCTGTGATTGTCACCTGATTGTATCTCCGTCGCATACTAGCTCATTTGTCACATAAAAATAAAGAAATTGCAATATTGATAATTGGACATAGGACAATGATATGACTTGTACTTGTCAATTGTATATTAGTGATATGTGTTGACTGATATCATGCCTGACATACTTTCTATATTATTTTGTGATATTGGTGAGGGGAGTGATTGAGTGACTCCTAGGTCTTTGTAGGAGATTGAGAGTGATTGAGTGACTCCGAGGTCTTTGTTGGAGATTGAGAGTGATTGAGTGACTCCGAGGTCTTTTCCAGAGATTGAGAGTGATTGAGTGACTTCGAGGTCTTTGCCGGAGATTGAGAGTGATTGAGTGACTCTGAGGTCTTTGTCGGAGATTGAGAGTGATTGAGTGACTCCGAGGTCTTTGCCGGAGATTGAGAGTGATTGAGTGACTCCGAGGTCTTTGCCGGAGATTGAGAGTGATTGAGTGACTCCGAGGTCTTTGCCAGAGATTGAGAGTGATTGAGTGACTCCGAGGTCTTTGCCGGAGATTGAGAGTGATTGAGTGACTCCGAGGTCTTTCCCAGAGATTGAGAGAGATTGATAGCCTCTGAGGTTTATGCCGGAGAGCACGAGTGGTACATGCACTTCGTGGGTCCCCCATGGGTCATGGCTTGAGGCGATGCCTTAGCATGTGTGTACGAGAGTGAAGTGAGAGAGGTGACTATTGTATTGCATTGCATGTATTTGCTCATATATTTGACTGATCATCTGGTGAATTTTATCTTCCTGGCTGTTTCATGATTTCTTTACATTCTACTTGTATATAATATGTGACCATACCTGTTTGTTCTATGTGCTACTTGTTGGTTTGAACTTCTTCATGCGTTATCTAATCATTGTCGGCATATGATGCTTACCGGTACTAGTGTTGTATTGATACTACTCTTGATGCACTTTTGTTGAGTGCAGAGTACAATCCAGGTTCCAGTTCTACGCACCGTGGCTGATCCGCGAGGTGGACATCTTCCAGGGGTGAGCTACTTGGACGTCTGTGGCCCCTGAAGGGCTTCTTAGTTAATTCCATTTTTCTTGGGTTATTGACAGACAATATGTAGCCTTCGGGTATTATTCAGACTTGTATTTCAGACCATATTTAGCGCTCTTGTACCCTTTTGACCAGATTTTGGAGAATTAAGTATTTATTTCCTTATAACTTCTTTTCTTTATTTATTTTCCGCTGATTTACCTTATTAATGAGAACGTGGTTCGCCTACTCGGGGGAATAGGGTATGTGCCATCACGACTTGTGAATTGGGTCGTGACAAAGTTGGTATCAGAGCTCCTAGTTTAATCGGTCTAATGAGTACAAGAGCAATGTCTAGTAGAGTCTTGCGGATTGGTACGTAGACGTCCGTACCCATCCTCGAGAGGCTATAGGACATTTAGGAAACACTCCACTTCTTTTCCTCTTTTCTTGCTAGTTCAATCCGATTGATATCTGGTTCATTCTTTTCGTGCGAGATTGTTCAGATTGATATCTCAAACTCATTCTCTACTCCTGTCGGGGATTCGGTGATAGTAGATCGAGTCTACAGGTCTTGTGTGGTCACGTTTATGGGGTATGATACTTGGGAGACCGAGGCGAATATGCGGAGTAGATATCCTCAGTTGTTCGACTGTTCAGGTACCTCTTTTCCTCCACCCCTACCTTGTCGCTCGAGGACGAGCGATTGTTTGATTGATATCTAATGTAACGACCCGTTTGGTCGTTTAGCACTTAAAACTATGATAAAGGGTATGAGACTATAGGGTATTTTAATTATATGATTTTTAAGATAGGAAATTATGCAGAAAATTAGTTAAGTGAGTTAGTGGGCCAAGTCCACTACCCTTGGTAGGGCACGACGTTACAAAAGAAAAATGGAGGGGGAAAACGGAAAAAAGAAAAGAAAAGGGAGGGGATGCAGAAGGCAGTTGCAAAAGAAAGAAAAGAAACCCTATTAGCTAGAAGAGGAGGAGGACAACAGCAACGAAGGAAGAAAAGAAAGAAAACGCTAGTAACTAGACGAGGAGGAAGTGCTCAATTAAGTTTAGGTTAGATTCTATATTATATGGTTGAGTTATTCTCTTCATGATCCTTATAATAATGTGTGGAAGAACAAAATCAAATTTCAAAGAGGTCATTACACAGAAATTCCACAATCCACTTGAATAGAGAACTTGAGGGATTTATCATGGCATAATGATTACAACAGCATATAAAACGTGAAAACTGTACAAATCCGTAAGGAATATAAAAGTATGTGCTGAACAAAAGTTGTAGATTACCCTGTTCCCGTCAGTTTGAGACCTTACGAAGATAAATCCGAGTTATGGTTTTCAAGTTATGACTGTTTAAAGTTTCTGCCTCGAATCAACCGAAATCCAGATGAGCAGCATGTGAAACGTGAAAAATGTACAAATCCATAAAGAATATAAAAGTATGTGCTGAATAAAAGTTTCATAGTTCTCTGTTCCCGTCAGTTTGACACCTTACAGCGATAAATCCTACTTATGGTTTGAATGTTATGACTGTTTAAAGTTTCTGCCTTATTTTACAAAAATTCTGGCGACACAGATTTCATAGGATTGTTTCTTTCGTAAATTTTCACCAGCTACACTAAGTACTGTCATATGAGATTCAGAATAATAAGATATCCTAGTGTTGCCTTCGATGTGGTACAATAAACACCATATTTGGAGTTACAAATTTAATGATTATATCCTTTACAAGCGGGAGATACGAGAAAGTTGAAAGAAAGAAATATTATTTGAATTTTCTGAAGTTATGCTAATAATTTTATATGAGTATGAGTTTAGTCATACAATTGAAATGGTAAAAATCTTGTTAATATAAATATAGCAGTATGGGTGTCCTTAGATTCGTATTCTAACGTAGTTCACATATTTTCTAGATTTTAAGCGTTCAGAGGCTCTACGCAAAGGGAAGACATTAATTTGATTGTTCTGGGCACCCGCTAGGCATTGAGTTGGGTTACGGTCTACTTTAGTTAGACTCTGATTAGAGAATCGTATGTAGTTGTAGAAAGTGACAGGGATAGCATGATAGAACGTCGGCAGGACCGCAATGCCGAAGGGGTTTGTCGCTATATGCGTTATTTTTCTGTGATTGTCACCTGATTGTATCTCCATCGCATACTAGCTCGTTTGTCACGTGAAAATAAAGGAATTGTAATCTTGATAATTGGACATAGGACAATGATATGACTTGTACTTGTCGATTGTATATTAGTGATATGTGTTGACTGATATCATGCCTGACATACTTTATATATTATTTTGTGATGTTGGTGAGGGGAGTGATTGAGTGACTCCGAGGTCTTTGTCGGAGATTGAAAGTGATTGAGTGACTCCGAGGTCTTTGTCGGAGATTGAGAGTGATTGAGTGACTCCGAGGTCTTTGCCGGAGATTGAGAGTGATTGAGTGACTCCGAGGTCTTTGCCGGAGATTGAGAGTGATTGAGTGACTTCGAGGTCTTTGCCAAAGATTGAGAGTGATTGAGTGACTCCGAGGTCTTTGCCGAAGATTAAGAGTGATTGAGTGACTCCGAGGTATTTGTCGGATATTGAGAGCGATTGATAGCCTCCGAGGTTTGTACCGGAGAACACGAGTGGTACATGGACTTCGCGGGTCTCCCATGGGTCATGGCTTGAGGCGCTACCTTAGCATGTGTGTACGAGAGTGGAGTGAGAGATGTGACTATTGTATTGCATTGCATGCATTTGCTCGTATATTTGACTGATCAACTGGTGAATTTTATATGTCCTGGCTGTTTTATGATTTCTTTACATTCTACTTGTATATGATATGTGACCATATGTTACACCTCGTAATTCCAGGACATGAATAAGAGAATAGACGCGAGAACACAAGACTTGAAAATTGGTACGAAAGAAAGAATTGTTTTTCCGAAGGAAAATCTTCCGAACGTCGGAAAGGAAAAATGTTCGTTGATGAGAATTAGATTCTCAAAATGCATTATTTGAGGAGTGTAGAACTTATTATTATTGTGGAAATGTATTTTACGGATTTGGTCACGTAGGGCCCACCCAAGAAATTTTACGTTTTGTGGGGCCCACGAGGGTTACGAAATTCTATGGACGAATGGGAGGGCGACACGTGTCACCCCTACTTAGGCTTGTTCGAAATATGCCAAGGGCAAAATGGTCATTTGACCATAGTATAGATGACCAAGTCTTGTAAGCTAAGAGCTTGAGATAATTGACTAAGTCAAGAGCCCACTTGGCTTGATATTTAAATCTCTTCATCTAAGACCACACAAGTGTAATAATCTTGACCCTCCATTTTTTTATATATACTACACTAGTGCAAGACAAGTCTTCAACACTTAGAAAAATTTGAGAAAACTTTGACCTAGCTTAATGGTGCTCTCGACTTTGTGCTAGTTTCCACACAAAATATTTTAGTTTGTGGTTCATAATTCACAAGACTTTAACCCAAGGTTCCTAGGGGTATTGTAAGGATATCTCAATAGAAAGATCCCGGAAAAACGATGTTTTTACGTTAGTCGCAAGGCGAAAACCTAAGGTGTTCTTCAACTTTGAAGATGGAACTTGAAGAGGAGTTGTTCATGAGCTTCTAAGGAGTGCTTGGAGCGGATTGGAACATAAGAAGAGGAGCTAAAAGTTGCTAAGGATCAACCTTTACGCTTGGACTTTATTAGGGCTTATTGAGGTAAAATCTACATCTTCTTCTTGTGATTAAAGATTACATGTTATAGTAGTTGATATGAGCATGTGATATATATAGATTGAAGTTTGAAAAGATTTGGATTATGTCGACATGTTAAGAACCGAAAATGGACAAGTTAGCCATTAATGTTGTAATCAATTTGGACGGTAGTTACAATCGTCGCATGTTAAGTGTCACGACCCGACTCCGGGCCCGCGACTGGTGCCCTACCTGGGCACCCTTACAATACATCAGAGATAATCAACGGAACATACATGAAACTTATAAAATAAATCAATAAGAAATAAACAACAGGTTAGCCGATAAGGCTACCTCCATGGACATATATACATATACTTAACCAACGCAATTACATTCTTCTTCCTTACAAACCGACCCACAAGATATGACTACAGACCTCTAAGAATTACAACTGTGGCGGGACAGGGCCCCGCCATACCCATGAATGTACATAAATCTACAACATCAGGGAAATAGTACCCAAAAGATAAGCCTTCGGAGTGAATGGAGCTTCTTCCCAAAAACTGAACAGAGATCCTAAGAGCAAGGATCACCAACCTGTGTACCTAACACCTGCGGGCATGAACGCAGCAGCCCTCGGGGGTCGCATAACAAAAATTTAGTATGAAATGTAAATAAGGTACAATAACTAAATCATAACTGTATAAAAGAATGATAGGGGCAAGTATAAAAATGAAATACCAGATCCTACCGTGTCATTTTAACTCCTGAAATCAAACGTTCTTTTCCTTCTTTCAATAAGAATTAACATCATATTCTTACATACATACTTAAGAATTTAATCAAGTTTTTTCCACATAACTTACATATCTTACATAACATAATCCGACCCTTTATGGAGGGACTTCTTATTTGGGAGCTTACTTTGATTATCCATACGTGATAACATAATCCAACCCATTTGCAGGACACGGTGTTCTGATGTGGCGTAATCAATCCGCCGCTGGGGCTCGGTATTATAGAATCATGTATAATCCGGCCCGCTTGGCGGTGCTGGAATCATGTAGCATAATCCACGCCGGTGCGGCTCGGTGTCTTGTGAAATCATGTAGCATAATCGGCCGCTGTGGGGCTCGGTGTATTGTGGAATCATGTAACATAATTCGCCTATGCTCGGTGTAAGATGATGTAACGACCTATGTGGCTCGGGGTAATATGGCGTAATCAGCCTATGTATGCGCCGGTGTATCTCATAACATAATCCGACCTATTTGTAGGCTCGGTGTATCTCATAACATATCCGCCCATTTGTAGGCTCGATGTGACTTTTCTTACATAACATTTTAAACCATCTTTCACTCGTTCTTAATAACTTAACATAAAGCTATTATAACAACCTTTCATTTTAGAGAACTTAAGACACTTTTATTCTTGCAACATTAGGAAACTAAACCCAAAAATTACGCATACATACTTAAAAGGATCATAAAACTCCTTTCTTTTAAAGCTGTCACATATTTTGAAACCATCTTCTAACTTTTGAAATAAATTAAGCCATACTTTTAAATTTCGTCATTTCACTTATAAAATCAAGGCTTATAGTCTTAAAACCTCGTATACACTCTTTAACATGTCAACATACTTTAGAAATCAAGTCCATAACTTGAAAGAAAGTTTCATAATCCTTTAAAGAAAATCAAAGTTCATAGTCTTAAAACTTCATAACATACATTCTTTAAAGTCATTTACTTATACTTGTAAACATGTCATCTACACTTTAAATAATCCCTTTTCACATATAAATTAAGTCATTTTCAAACATAAAATCAACTTACATATACTTTTAAATAAATCAAGATACATAGCTTGAAATCAAATCTCATAATTTCCTAACCATTCTTACCAATATCTCCCATAAGGCTTGGTAAGGACTTAGGACAATTATGAGATTTGATTGGTAAGAATGGTTAGGAAATTATGAGATTTGATTTCAAGCTATGTATCTTGATTTATTTAAAGTAAGTATGTAAGTTGATTTTTATGTTTGAAAATGACTTGAATTTATATGTGAAAAGGGGATTGGTTTTAAAAGTGTAGATGACATGATTTTACAAGTATAAGTAAATGGACTTTAAAGAATGTATGTTATGAAGTTTTAAGACTATGAACTTTGATTTTCTTTAAAGGATTATGAAACTTTATTTTTCAAGTTATGGGACTTGATTTCTAAAGTATAAGCGACATGATTTGAAAGAGTGTATGCTACGAGGTGTTAAGGCTATAAGCCTTGATTTTATAAGTGGAAATGACTTAATTTTACAAAGTATGGCTTTAATTTATTTCAAAGGTTAAGAAGATGGCTTCCAAAAGAGTATGTGATTTGAGCTTTAAAAGAAAGGAGTTCTATGATTCTTTTAAGTATGTATGTATGTAGTATTTTTGGATCTAGTTTCCTAATGTTGTAAGAATAAAAGTGTCTTAAGTTCTCTAAAATGAAAGGTTGTTATAATAGTTTTATGGGAAGTTGTTATGACGACTTAAGAAGAAGTGAAAAGATGGTTTGAAAATGTTATGTAAGGAAAATCACACCGAGCCTACAACAGGCGGACACGTTATGAAATACACCGAGCCTACAAATAGGCGGACACGTTATGAGATACACCGAGCCTACACATAGGCGGATTACGCCATATTACCCGAGCCTTCACATAGGCCGTTATATCTTACACCGAGCCCCACAAAGCGGCCGGATTATGTTATATGATTCCACAGTACACCGAGCCCCACAGGCGGGCCGGATTATGTTATATGATTCCACAGTACACCGAGCCCCACAGGCGGGCCGGATTATGTTATATGATTCCACAGTACACCGAGCCCCACAGGCGGGCCGGATTATGTTATATGATTCCACAGTACACCGAGCCCCACAGGAGGGCCGGATTATGTCACATGATTCATCAGTACACCGTGTCCCGCAAATGCGCCGCATTATGTTATGTAATATATGTAAGAAGTGTGAAAAAGGCAGGAATAAACTATTTAGTAAGTATGAAAGAAAATTTTGTTAAATCTTATCGAAAGAAGGAAAGGAAGTTAATATATGATTGATTTCGCGAGTTAAAATGACATTCTTTATACGAGATATGATTTGGTTATTGCATTTTATTTCATTTCCATACTAAATTGTTGTTATCGACTTCTTCGGGCTGCGTTAAATGCCCGCAGTTTAGGTACCAGGTTGGTGATCCTTGCTCTTAGGATTTCTGTTCAGTTTTTGGAAAGAAGCCCCTTTCACTCCGGAGGCTTGTCTTTTGGTACGATTTCCCTGATGTGGTAGCCTTATGTACATTCAGGGGTATGGCGGGGCCCTGTTCCGCAGCTTGTAATTCTTAAGTGTAGTCACATGTTGTGGGTCGGTTTGTAAAAAGAAAGGGATGTGGCGATGTTGTTATGTTTATGTATATGTGTCGGGAAGGTAGCCTTATCGGCTAACCCGTGGTTTAATTTCTCGTTATTTTATTTTATAAGTTTCATGTATGTTCCGCTATTTCTCGATGTATATTCAACAGGGTGCCTGTAGGGCACGATCGCGAGCTTGGGTCGGTCGTGACAAAAGTGGTATCGAGCGCTTAGTCTCGGAAAGTGTCTACAGACTGTGTCTAGTAGAGTCTTGATTATCGGTGTGTTGTGCACCACATCTATAATCAGGAGGCTGCAAGACATTTAGGATTGGTTTCCATTCTTCTCACTCTGAGATCGTGCGATAGAGCTGTGTTGTTAGTCGTCTCTCCTAACGAAGTTATGTTGATTGCAGCTACGAGAAAGCGTGATGACCCAGAAAGACTATGTGGATTTCGTATCCAAAGTTGGTAATGATTGTAGTATAGTTGGTATTGTGACATACATCTATACGGAGTTATGTATGGTCGACGCGCGTGTTGCCTAGAATGATGTTAGATTTCAGAATTGGTAAAGACTAACTAGATACCGGGAAGGTATGGAATAGTTAATAAATTCTCGCCAAGATCTTATGTTTTATTTGAGATAATTGGGAAAGGATGAGCTGTCTGATAGGGTAGTGAACCCTTAAGAAGCCATGTTAAGGAACCTAACGGAATGTCATGTTAATAGATTAAGCTGCGTAGTAGGCTTAAGAGAATTGTACGGATGAGGTCCGTATAGAGTAAGTAATGGTTGTTGTGATCGAGACAACATGGTTTTGGTTTTATGAGAAGTTTTTGTACCCGTTTACTGGGGGACTGGTAAGGTAGGCTTGGAGCATGAAAATTTGCGAGCCTAAGAATATTGATTACTGCCGAGACCTTAGGTATATAAGGCTTTCTCTGGCAATAAGATTTTAAGTCAGACCAAGGATAAGAGTTAAGTGCGACGCTGAGTCGGGTTGAGGACCTGTTACGGGTCTCCCCATGGCCTGAAATGGAGTGGGATCAGTTGGTAGTAGTTCCGCTACGTGACAGGGTCACGAGGGTGCAAGGCCCAAGTCTAGTTAATTGTTTTACGGGTTCGTGGACGCGTTCCACCGGAACCAGGTCGTGAAAGCCGGAAATGGTCGTATATTGTCTTATAGAGTGACTCCAAAGATTAGAGGCCAGAATTGGTATGGAAGTTATGTATGTATGCTAGAAAGAGTAGGAAGTACGAAAAGATAACCTCTTTTGGGCTTATGATGGACAGATATGCGTGTGCGAGGTATTAGGGCCATGTGTGGCATTGTTGGTATGTCGGGGTGGTGAAAGGAAACTATGTCGCTAATTATAAGTTTGACTCCGAAAGGACATTCGAGGACGAATGTTTCTAAGGGGGGAAGAATGTTACACCCCGGAATTTCAGGATATGTTTATAAGGTAGTACGTAAGAACTCACAAGTGTTAAGATTTGAGACTTGAAAAATTTATCGGAATTATGGATTTGTCGGAAAACGAATTATTGTGATGAATGGGAGGGCGACATGTGTCACCCCCCCTTATAATGTCTTGGACGAAAATTACATGGGCAAAAGGGTCACTTGACCATTGTTTAGATGACCAAGTCTTGCAAGTAGAGAGCTTGACAATGTTGACTTAGTCAATGGGACCAAAGTCTTGATATTTAAAAGAGTTTCATCCTAACCACACATATGTGCAAATATTGACCCTCCATGAACTATATAGTAGTACTAGTAGCAAGACTTGTCATAACACTTAGAAATTTTTTAGAGAATCGAGCTTAGGCATTAGGAGCTCTCGGCTTTGAGCTCATTTGAACAAGAAAATTTTTGTTTGTTGTCAATAATCTTCCCACTTTAAACCAAGGTTCTTGAGTATATTGTAAGAATATCTCAATACAAAAATCCGGAAAAAGAGAGTTTTTCGTATTAGTCGCAAAGTGAAAACCTAGTGGCTTTCTAGGTTTTGGATTGGAAGTTGAAGGAAAGTTGTTGGTATGGTTCTAAGGGTCTCAGGAGCGGATTGAAGTGTCTTGAAGAGGCTCTAGATTGCTAAGGGCGACTTGGTTGAAGATTTGGATTAAGATTCGCTGAGGTATAATCTTGTCTTTTAAGGTGTTACAAGACTATTTATTTGTTTTGTTGTTGTTAGCTTTACATGTTGATAGCATGAAGTTGGTATGTTGAAGTTTATAAGTATTATGGATTGCTTGTAGCTTAATCCGGAATGTTGTGCAAGCCACTTGAAAGTTAGATTACAATTTTAGTCGTTATGTTGAATCGTCGCATGTTGACCTACTTGAGGATTGTAGTAGTTGTAATCAAAGGCGACTTGATATCATGTTATGCTACCAATTTGGATTGAAATGGAAATTTGATAAGAATTGGTATGGTTGAACTCAAGGTGGCCGAATTTGGACTTTTAGTTTGTTATTCATTTGTATTGGACTACTTTCTAAATTGTGAGCCAATTGGGGCTGTTTAGTTATTCATTGTATTGGACTACCTTCTATATTGTTGTGAGCCAATTGGGGCTGTTTGGTTATTGTATTCGACCTTGAAAAAGGTGGCAAGTGAGTAGAAACAAAGGAGGTGCTGTCCGATTTTCCGTAGAATTTAGTGACTTAGCACCTAGGATATTCTACGTTTGAAGTAAGAGGTTAATGGACGTATGGTGACCATTATAGGTTGAAGTACTAAGTATAGTGTATCCTACTTGAAGAATGGAATAGCTCAAGGTTGAAGTACTTTGGAGCATTTTGCTACTTGTCGACAATCGTCGCGAGGTATGTGAACCTCTTCTTTCTTTGGCATGATCCTACGTATGAAATATCCATGTGATAACATTTTAAGATTCCTTCTACTCTTAAAAGTTAAGAAGTATCCACATTGTTGACTCTAAATTAAGTATGTTAAATTGTCCTAAGTCCTTACCAAGCCTTATGGGAGATATTGGTAAGAATGGTTAGGAAATTATGAGATTTGATTTCAAGCTATGTATCTTGATTTATTTAAAGTAAGTATGTAAGTTGATTTTTATGTTTGAAAATGACTTGAATTTATATGTGAAAAGGGGATTGGTTTTAAAAGTGTAGATGACATGATTTTACAAGTATAAGTAAATGGACTTTAAAGAATGTATGTTATGAAGTTTTAAGACTATGAACTTTGATTTTCTTTAAAGGATTATGAAACTTTATTTTTCAAGTTATGGGACTTGATTTCTAAAGTATAAGCGACATGATTTGAAAGAGTGTATGCTACGAGTGTTAAGGCTATAAGCCTTGATTTTATAAGTGGAAATGACTTAATTTTACAAAGTATGGCTTAATTTATTTCAAAGGTTAAGAAGATGGCTTCAAAAGAGTATGTGATTTGAGCTTTAAAAAGAAAGGAGTTCTATGATTCTTTTTAAGTATGTATGTATGTAGTATTTTTGGATCTAGTTTCCTAATGTTGTAAGAATAAAAGTGTCTTAAGTTCTCTAAAATGAAAGGTTGTTATAATAGTTTTATGGGAAGTTGTTATGACGACTTAAGAAGAAGTGAAAAGATGGTTTGAAAATGTTATGTAAGGAAAATCACACCGAGCCTACAAATAGGCCGGATTACGTTATGAAATACACCGAGCCTACAAATAGGCGGATTACGTTATGAGATACACCGAGCCTACACATAGGCGGATTACGCCATATTACCCGAGCCTTCACATAGCCGGGTTACGTCATCTTACACCGAGCCCCAGCGGGCGGGCGGATTATGTTATATGATTCCACAAGACACCGAGCCCCACAGCGGGCGGATTATGTTATATGATTCCACGATGCACCGAGCCCGCGAGGGCGGATTATGTCACATGATTCATCATTACACCGTGTCCATAAATGGGCGGATTATGTTATGTAAGATATGTAAGATGTGTGAAAAAGGTGGATTAAACTCTTAAGTAAGTATGTAAGAATATGTTGTTAAATCTTATCGAAAGAAGGAAAGGAGCAGTTAATATATGATTGATTTGAGTTAAAATGACATTCTTTTATCTGAGATATGATTTGGTTATTGCATTTTATTTACATTTCCATACTAACTTTTGTTATCTTGACCGGCCGGCGTTCATGCCCGCAGGTTTTAGGTACCCAGGTTGGTGATCCTTGCTCTTAGGATCTCTGTTCTGTTTTTGGAAAGAAGCCCCTTTCACTCCGGAGGCTTGTCTTTTGGTACGATTTCACGATGTGGTAGACTTATGTACATTCGGGGTATGGCGGGCCCTGTTCCTTGTGATTGTAATTCTTAAGTGCAGTAGTCACATGTTGTGGGTCGGTTTGTAAAAAAGAAAGGGATGTAACTGATGTTGTTATGTATATGTATATGTGTCCAGGAAGGTAGCCTTATCGGCTAACCTGTGGTTTAATTTCTCGTTATTTTATTTTATAAGTTTCATGTATGTTCATTGCTATTTCTCGATGTATACGAGCAGGTGCCTGGTAGGGCACGATCGCGAGCTTGGTCGGTCGTGACAAAAGTGGTATCGAGCGATTAGTCCTCGGAAAGTGTCTGACCGTGTCTAGTAGAGTCTTGATTATCGGTGTGTTGTGCACCACATCTATAATCGAGGAGGCTGAGACATTTAGGATTAGTTTCCATTCTTCTCACTCGAGATCGTGCGATAGAGTTGTGTTGTTAGGTCGTCTCTCCTAACGAGTTATGTTGATTGCAGCTACGAGAAAGGCAGCAGTGACCCAGGAAAGACTCTGTGGATTTTGTATACAGGTTGGGAATGAGTGTAGTATAGTTGGTATTGTGACATACATCTATACGGAGTTATGTATGAGGTCGACGTGTTGCCTAGAATGATGTTAGATTTCGGAATTGGTAAAGACTAACTAGATCACAGGAAGGTATGGAATAGTTAATAAATTCTCGCCAAGATCTTATGTTTTATTTGAGATAATTGGGAAAGGATGAGGTATGCGATAGGGTAGTGAACCCAGAAGAAGCCATGTTAAGGAACCTCACGGAATGTCATGTTAATAGATTAAGCTGCGTAGTAGGCTTAAGAGAATTGTACGGATGAGGTCCGGTATAGAGTAAGTAATGGTTGTTGTGATCGAGACAACATGGTTTTGGTTTTATGAGAAGTTTTTGTACCCGTTTACTGGGGGACTGGTAAGGTAGGCTTGGAGCATGAAAATTTGTGAGCCTAAGAATATTGATTCTTCCAGAGACCTTAGGTATATAAGGCTTTCTCTGTGATAAGATTTTAAGTCGGACGAGGATAAGAGTTAAGTGCGGCGTGAGTGGTTGAGGACTGTACGGGTCTCCCATGGCCTGAAATGGAGTGGGATCGGTTGGTAGTAGTTCGCTACGTGGCGAGTCACGAGTGCAAGGCCCAAGTCTAGTTAATTGTTTTACGGGTTCGTGGACGCGTTCCACGGAACAGTCGTGAAGCCGGAAATGGTCGTATATTGTCTTATAGAGTGACTCCAAAGATTAGAGGCCAGAATTGGTATGGAAGTTATGTATGTATGCTAGAAAGAGTAGGAAGTACGAAAAGATAACCTCTTTTGGGCTTATGATGGACAGATATGCGTGTGCGAGGTATTAGGGCCATGTGTGGCATTGTTGGTATGTCGGGGTGGTGAAAGGAAACTATGTCGCTAATTATAAGTTTGACTCCGAAAGGACATTCGAGGACGAATGTTTCTAAGGGGGGAAGAATGTTACACCCCGGAATTTCAGGATATGTTTATAAGGTAGTACGTAAGAACTCACAAGTGTTAAGATTTGAGACTTGAAAAATTTATCGGAATTATGGATTTGTCGGAAAACGAATTATTGTGATGAATGGGAGGGCGACATGTGTCACCCCCCCTTATAATGTCTTGGACGAAAATTACATGGGCAAAGGGTCACTTGACCATTGTTTAGATGACCAAGTCTTGCAAGTAGAGAGCTTGACAATGTTGACTTAGTCAATGGGACCAAAGTCTTGATATTTAAAAGAGTTTCATCCTAACCACACATATGTGCAAATATTGACCCTCCATTGAACTATATAGTAGTACTAGTAGCAAGACTTGTCATAACACTTAGAAATTTTTTTAGAGAATTGGAGCTTAGGCATTAGGAGCTCTCGGCTTTGAGCTCATTTGAACAAGAAAATTTTTTGTTTGTTGTCAATAATCTTCCCACTTTAAACCAAGGTTCTTGAGTATATTGTAAGCATATCTCAATAGAAAAATCCCGGAAAAAGAGAGTTTTCGTATTAGTCGCAAAGTGAAAACCTAGTGGCTTTCTAGGTTTTGGATTGGAAGTTGAAGGAAAGTTGTTGGTATGGTTCTAAGGGTCTCGAGGCGGATTGAAGTGTCTTGAAGAGGCTCTAGATTGCTAAGGAGCGACTTCGGATTTGAAGATTTGGATTAAGATTCGTTGAGGTATAATCTTGTCTTTTAAGGTGTTACAAGACTATTTATTTGTTTTGTTGTTGTTGTTAGCTTTACATGTTGATAGCATGAAGTTGGTATGTTGAAGTTTATAAGTATTATGGATTGCTTGTAGCTTAATCCGGAATGTTGTGCAAGCCACTTGAAAGTTAGATTACAATTTTAGTCGTTATGTTGAATCGTCGCATGTTGACCTACTTGAGGATTGTAGTAGTTGTAATCAAAGGCGACTTGATATCATGTTATGCTACCAATTTGGATTGAAATGGAAATTTGATAAGAATTGGTATGGTTGAACTCAAGGTGGCCGAATTTGGACTTTTAGTTTGTTATTCATTTGTATTGGACTACTTTCTAAATTGTGAGCCAATTGGGGCAGTTAGTTATTCATTGTATTGGACTACCTTCTATATTGTTGTGAGCCAATTGGGGCTGTTTGGTTATTGTATTCGACCTTGAAAAAGGTGGCAAGTGAGTAGAAACAAAGGAGGTGCTGTCCGATTTTCCGTAGAATTTAGTGACTTAGCACCTAGGATATTCTACGTTTGAAGTAAGAGGTTAATGGACGTATGGTGACCATTATAGGTTGAAGTACTAAGTATAGCGTATCCTACTTGAAGAATGGAATAGCTCAAGGTTGAAGTACTTTGGAGCATTTTGCTACTTGTCGACAATCGTCGCGAGGTATGTGAACCTCTTCTTTCTTTGGCATGATCCTACGTATGAAATATCCATGTGATAACATTTTAAGATTCCTTCTACTCTTAAAAGTTAAGAAGTATCCACATTGTTGACTCTAAATTAAGTATGTTAAATTGTCCTAAGTCCTTACCAAGCCTTATGGGAGATATTGGTAAGAATGGTTAGAAATTATGAGATTTGATTTCAAGCTATGTATCTTGATTTATTTAAAGTAAGTATGTAAGTTGATTTTTATGTTTGAAAATGACTTGAATTTATATGTGAAAAGGGATTGGTTTTAAAAGTGTAGATGACATGATTTTACAAGTATAAGTAAATGGACTTTAAAGAATGTATGTTATGAAGTTTTAAGACTATGAACTTTGATTTTCTTTAAAGGATTATGAAACTTTATTTTTCAAGTTATGGGACTTGATTTCTAAAGTATAAGCGACATGATTTGAAAGAGTGTATGCTTGAGGTGTTAAGGCTATAAGCCTTGATTTTATAAGTGGAAATGACTTAATTTTACAAAGTATGGCTTAATTTATTTCAAAGGTTAAGAAGATGGCTTCCAAAAGAGTATGTGATTTGAGCTTTAAAAAGAAAGGAGTTCTATGATTCTTTTTAAGTATGTATGTATGTAGTATTTTTGGATCTAGTTTCCTAATGTTGTAAGAATAAAAGTGTCTTAAGTTCTCTAAAATGAAAGGTTGTTATAATAGTTTTATGGGAAGTTGTTATGACGACTTAAGAAGAAGTGAAAAGATGGTTTGAAAATGTTATGTAAGGAAAATCACACCGAGCCTACAAATAGGCGGATTACGTTATGAAATACACCGAGCCTACAAATAGGCGGATTACGTTATGAGATACACCGAGCCTACATAGGCGGATTACGCCATATTACCCGAGCCTTCACATGGCGGGTTACGTCATCTTACACCGAGCCCCACAGCGGGCGGATTATGTTATATGATTCCACGATGCACGAGCCCCAGCGGGCGGATTATGTTATATGATTCCACAAGACACGAGCCCCGGGCGGGCGAATTATGTTATATGATTCCACGAGACACCGAGCCCCACAGGCGGGCGGATTATGTTATATGATTCCACAAGACACCGAGCCCGCTGGTGAGGCGAATTATGTCACATGATTCATCAAGACACCGTGTCCATAAATGGGCGGATTATGTTATGTAAGATATGTAAGATGTGTGAAAAAGGTGGATTAAACTCTTAAGTAAGTATGTAAGAATATGTTGTTAAATCTTATCGAAAGAAGGAAAGGCAGTTAATATATGATTGATTTCGGGAGTTAAAATGACATTCTTTTATCTGAGATATGATTTGGTTATTGCATTTTATTTACATTTCCATACTAAATTTTTGTTATCGACCAGCCGAAGTGCGTTCATGCCCGCAGTTTAGGTACCAGGTTGGTGATCCTTGCTCTTAGGATTTCTCGAGTTTTTGGAAAGAAGCCCTTTCACTCGGAGGCTTGTCTTTTAGTACGATTTCCGATGTGGTAGACTTATGTACATTCAGGGTATGGCGAGCCTGTTCGCCGCGATTGTAATTCTTAAGTGCTGTAGTCACATGTTGTGGGTCGGTTTGTAAAAAGAAAGGGATATGGCGATGTTGTTATGTTTATGTATATGTGTCGGAAGGTAGCCTTATCGGCTAACGTGGTTTAATTTCTCGTTATTTTATTTTATAAGTTTCATGTATGTTCATTGCTATTTCTCGATGTATACGAGCAGGGTGCCTGGTAGGGCACGATCGCGAGCTGGGTCGGTCGTGACAAAAGTGGTATCGAAGCGATTAGTCCTCGGAAAGTGTCTACAGACCGTGTCTAGTAGAGTCTTGATTATCGGTGTGTTGTGCACCACATCTATAATCAGGAGGCTACAAGACATTTAGGATTGGTTTCCATTCTTCTCACTCCGAGATCGTGCGTTAGAGCAGTGTTGTTAGGGTAGTCTCTCCCTAACGAGTTATGTTGATTGTAGCTATGAGAAAGCGTGATGACCGGGAAAGACTATGTGGATTCGTATCGGGTTGGTAATGATTGTAGTATAGTTGGTATTGTGACATACATCTATACGGAGTTATGTATGAGGTCGACGCGTGTTGCCTAGAATGATGTTAGATTTCGAGGAATTGGTAAAGACTAACTAGATCTGGAAGGTATGGAATAGTTAATAAATTCTCGCCAAGATCTTATGTTTTATTTGAGATAATTGGGAAAGGATGAGCTGTCTGATAGGGTAGTGAACCCTTAAGAAGCCATGTTAAGGAACCTAACAGAATGTCATGTTAATAGATTAAGCTGCGTAGTAGGCTTAAGAGAATTGTACGGATGAGGTCCGTATAGAGTAAGAAATGGTTGTTGTGATCGAGACAACATGGTTTTGGTTTTATAAGAAGTTTTGTACCCGTTTACTGGGGGACTGGTAAGGTAGGCTTGGAGCATGAAAATTTGCGAGCCTAAGAATATTGATTACTGCCGAGACCTTAGGTATATAAGGCTTTCTCTGGCAATAAGATTTTAAGTCAGACCAAGGATAAGAGTTAAGTGCGGCCGAGTGGTTGAGGACTATTACAGGTCTCCCATGGCCTGAAATGGAGTGGGATCAGTTGGTAGTAGTTCCGCACGTGACGAGTCACGCAGTGCAAGGCCCAAGTCTAGTTAATTGTTTTACGGGTTCGTGGACGCGTTCCACCGGAACCAGGTCGTGAAAGCCGGAAATGGTCGTATATTGTCTTATAGAGTGACTCCAAAGATTAGAGGCCAGAATTGGTATGGAAGTTATGTATGTATGCTAGAAAGAGTAGGAAGTACGAAAAGATAACCTCTTTTGGGCTTATGATGGACAGATATGCGTGTGCGAGGTATTAGGGCCATGTGTGGCATTGTTGGTATGTCGGGGTGGTGAAAGGAAACTATGTCGCTAATTATAAGTTTGACTCCGAAAGGACATTCGAGGACGAATGTTTCTAAGGGGGGAAGAATGTTACACCCCGGAATTTCAGGATATGTTTATAAGGTAGTACGTAAGAACTCACAAGTGTTAAGATTTGAGACTTGAAAAATTTATCGGAATTATGGATTTGTCGGAAAACGAATTATTGTGACGAATGGGAGGGCGACATGTGTCACCCCCCCTTATAATGTCTTGGACGAAAATTACATGGGCAAAAGGGTCACTTGACCATTGTTTAGATGACCAAGTCTTGCAAGTAGAGAGCTTGACAATGTTGACTTAGTCAATGGGACCAAAGTCTTGATATTTAAAAGAGTTTCATCCTAACCACACATATGTGCAAATATTGACCCTCCATTGAACTATATAGTAGTACTAGTAGCAAGACTTGTCATAACACTTAGAAATTTTTTAGAGAATCGAGCTTAGGCATTAGGAGCTCTCGGCTTTGAGCTCATTTGAACAAGAAAATTTTTGTTTGTTGTCCAATAATCTTCCCACTTTAAACCAAGGTTCTTGAGTATATTGTAAGCATATCTCAATACAAAAATCCCGGAAAAAGAGAGTTTTTGTATTAGTCGCAAAGTGAAAACCTAGTGGCTTTCTAGGTTTTGGATTGGAAGTTGAAGGAAAGTTGTTGGTATGGTTCTAAGGGTCTCGAGGCGGATTGAAGTGTCTTGAAGAGGCTCTAGATTGCTAAGGAGCGACTTCGGATTTGAAGATTTGGATTAAGATTCGTTGAGGTATAATCTTGTCTTTTAAGGTGTTACAAGACTATTTATTTGTTTTGTTGTTGTTGTTAGCTTTACATGTTGATAGCATGAAGTTGGTATGTTGAAGTTTATAAGTATTATGGATTGCTTGTAGCTTAATCCGGAATGTTGTGCAAGCCACTTGAAAGTTAGATTACAATTTTAGTCGTTATGTTGAATCGTCGCATGTTGACCTACTTGAGGATTGTAGTAGTTGTAATCAAAGGCGACTTGATATCATGTTATGCTACCAATTTGGATTGAAATGGAAATTTGATAAGAATTGGTATGGTTGAACTCAAGGTGGCCGAATTTGGACTTTTAGTTTGTTATTCATTTGTATTGGACTACTTTCTAAATTGTGAGCCAATTGGGGCTGTTTAGTTATTCATTGTATTGGACTACCTTCTATATTGTTGTGAGCCAATTGGGGCTGTTTGATTATTGTATTCGACCTTGAAAAAGGTGGCAAGTGAGTAGAAACAAAGGAGGTGTTGTCCGATTTTCCGTAGAATTTAGTGACTTAGCACCTAGGATATTCTACGTTTGAAGTAAGAGGTTAATGGACGTATGGTGACCATTATAGGTTGAAGTACTAAGTATAGCGTATCCTACTTGAAGAATGGAATAGCTCAAGGTTGAAGTACTTTGGAGCATTTTGCTACTTGTCGACAATCGTCGCGAGGTATGTGAACCTCTTCTTTCTTTGGCATGATCCTACGTATGAAATATCCATGTGATAACATTTTAAGATTCCTTCTACTCTTAAAAGTTAAGAAGTATCCACATTGTTGACTCTAAATTAAGTATGTTAAATTGTCCTAAGTCCTTACCAAGCCTTATGGGAGATATTGGTAAGAATGGTTAGGAAATTATGAGATTTGATTTCAAGCTATGTATCTTGATTTATTTAAAGTAAGTATGTAAGTTGATTTTTATGTTTGAAAATGACTTGAATTTATATGTGAAAAGGGATTGGTTTTAAAAGTGTAGATGACATGATTTTACAAGTATAAGTAAATGGACTTTAAAGAATGTATGTTATGAAGTTTTAAGACTATGAACTTTGGTTTTCTTTAAAGGATTATGAAACTTTATTTTTCAAGTTATGGGACTTGATTTCTAAAGTATAAGCGACATGATTTGAAAGAGTGTATGCTCACGAGTGTTAAGGCTATAAGCCTTGATTTTATAAGTGGAAATGACTTAATTTTACAAAGTATGGCTTAATTTATTTCAAAGGTTAAGAAGATGGCTTCAAAAGAGTATGTGATTTGAGCTTTAAAAAGAAAGGAGTTCTATGATTCTTTTAAGTATGTATGTATGTAGTATTTTGGATCTAGTTTCCTAATGTTGTAAGAATAAAAGTGTCTTAAGTTCTCTAAAATGAAAGGTTGTTATAATAGTTTTATGGGAAGTTGTTATGACGACTTAAGAAGAAGTGAAAAGATGGTTTGAAAATGTTATGTAAGGAAAATCACACCGAGCCTACAAATAGGCCGGATTACGTTATGAAATACACCAAGCCTACAAATAGGCCGGATTACGTTATGAGATACAGAGCCTACACATAGGCGGATTACGCCATATTACCCCGAGCCTTCACATGCGGGTTACGTCATCTTACACCGAGCCCCACGGGCGGATTATGTTATATGATTCCGATGCAAGAGCCCACAAAGCGGGCCGGATTATGTTATATTATTCCACAGTACACCGAGACCAATAGGCGGGCCGGATTATGTTATATGATTCCACAAGATGCAGGCGAGCGGGCGGATTATGTTATATGATTCCACAAGACACCGAGCCCTGAGGGCGGATTATGTCACATGATTCATCAAGACACCGTGTCCCATAAATGGGCGGATTATGTTATGTAAGATATGTAAGATGTGTGAAAAATTTGGATTAAACTCTTAAGTAAGTATGTAAGAATATGTTGTTAAATCTTATCGAAAGAAGGAAAGGCAGTTAATATATGATTGATTTGGAGTTAAAATGACATTCTTTATCTGAGATATGATTTGGTTATTGCATTTTATTTCTGTTCCATACTAAATTTTGTTATCGACTTCCGGCCTGAGTGCGTTCATGCCCGCAGTTTTAGGTACCTGTTGGTGATCCTCGCTCTTAGGATCTCTGTTGATTTTGGAAAGAAGCCCTTTCACTCCGGAGGCTTGTCTTTTGGAACGATTTACCTGATGTGTTAGACTTATGTCCATTCAGGGGTATGGCGGGCCTGTTCATTGTGATTGTAATTCTTAAGTGCAGTAGTCACATGTTGTGGGTCGGTTTGTAAAAAGAAAGGGATGTAACTGATGTTGTTATGTTTATGTATATGTGTCCAGGAAGGTAGCCTTATCAGCTAACCTGTGGTTTAATTTCTCGTTATTTTATTTTATAAGTTTCATGTATGTTCATTGCTATTTCTCGATGTATACAGGCAGGTGCGGGTAGGGCACCGATCGCGAGCTTGGTCGGGTCGTGACAAAGCTGATGGAGAGTCACTCTATGAGGCTTGGGAGAGTTTTAAATATTTGCAAAGGAAGTGTCCACATCATAGCATTGAGTTGTGGAATTTGTTCTATATTTTCTACAATGGGCTAAGCGGGACCACAAGAACTATCATTGACGCAACCGCAGGTGGAATTTTGCATGAGAAAGACAGCACACGAAGCCCATGATTTGTTAGAAGACATGGCCACCAATAATCATGTAACAGATGACAGATGGGTGAGTGGAAGAAGAGTAATAGGAGTTCATGAGATTGATGCCATCACAGCATTAAATGCACAAGTTGCTCTCTTGACCAAGCAACTTTAACAGAACACAGTGTTAGTGAATGCAGTTCAAATGTCATTGAGTTGTGAGATGTGTGGAGGTCCACATACCTTTGATAGGTGCCCATCAGCAGACCCCAACAACATCTCGATCGAGCAAGCAGAATGCCAAGCAGTAGGGAATTATCAAATGCCCCAGAACAACCCCTATTCAAATACCTACAATCCAGGGTGGAGGAATCACCCTAACTTTTCATGGAGGGGTGATCAAGGGCAGCAAAACCAATTTTGAGGCCAGTACCAAAATCAGCAACCATTCACTCAGGCCTCATCTTCACAATAATTCAATGCACCTGCTCAATAAGAGAAGCCAAATGAGTTGAGAGAAGCCCTGTTGACACTCACCAACTCACAGACCCAGTTCATGGCAGAGACCAGATCCTCTATCAGGAATTTAGAGACGCAGGTGGGACAACTAGCGAAGATGGCAAATAATAGGCCACAGGGCGCTTTGCCTAATGTCTGAGAGATGAACCAGAGAATATTGCCAGCGGTGCAGCTGAAGAATGGAAAACAGTTAGAACAGCTTACACCCCAGCCTGTGGTTGAATAGAGAGTAGATGCAGAGAGGGAGAGGGTTACTGAAGACCTTCCTATGTTAGAGAAAGTTCCAACAGTCCCAGTGAGGGAATACACTGAAAAGATTCCTTACCCGCAGAGGTTGCAAAAGAAAGTGGTTGATAAGCAATTCTCAAAGTTCTTGCAGGTATTCAGAAAGTTACACATTAACATTCGATTCATTGAGGCATTGGAGCAAATGCCTACTTATTTTAAATTCATGAAGGAAATTCTTGGGAAGAAGAAGAAGTTGGCTGAGTATGAGACGGTGGCACTGACAGAGGAATGCAGTGCCATCTTGCAAAAGAAATTGCCCCCCAAACTCAAGGATCCAGGGAGCTTCACATTGTCTTGCACAGTTGGCAGAGTGACATGTAATAGGGCCCTTTGTGTTATTGATTTCGGGCCTTGAAAAAGGTGGAAAAGTATGTAGAAACAAAGGAAGTGCTATCCAATTTTCCGTAGAATTAAGTGACTATACACTTAGGATATTCTATGTTTGAAGGTAGAGGTTAATAGACGTATTGTGGTCATTTTAGGTTGACATACGACGTACAACATATTGGATTTAGCAAGTGGATTGAACCGAAGAGGTATGTGAAAACTTTCTTATCTCTTGAGCATGAGTAGTTATAAATATATAGTACGGTAGATGTACGAGATTTAAATGAATTCAGTTCATTTAATATCCTTGACTTGTTTAAGAATGTCTAAGTTGGTTTAGTTAGAGAATTAACTCACTGGTTTTTAAAGGATAGAAATGCCTTAGTTTCAAAAGCATAAAGTTGGTTATAACAACTTTATGGGAAGTTAAAAGAATGGTTTATTCTAATAAGGTAAGCAAAGATTTCTTGACTTGAAAATATATAGAATACTTGATTTGGAAAGTATTGATTACTTGAACTATTCTAAAGTTAAGAAACTTGATTTCTAAAGTTAAGAGACTTGAAGTATTCGAAAAGTTATAAAACTTGATTTGAAAGTATACGATACCTGGTTTTAAAAGTATAAGTCTCTTGGTTTCAAAAAGAATGTAATTTTCTAAAACATAAAGAGTTATAACGGCTTTATGAGAAGTTAGTTATAACGGCTTTATGGAAGGTTAAGAGAGTGTCTATTTGATTTATAGGCACAAGTTTCCTAGGTTGTCAAAAAGAAGTTACTTGGTTTTAAAGCCTTGAAATGAATTTCTAAAGGTGAAGTAACTTGATTTGAAAAATAGACATGCCTTGATACTATGGGTGTTAGTATCTTGGGGTTTTTATACAAAAAGGGTTCTTTTTAAAGGAACGGAAGTACGTAGTACTTTGGCTTAAATTCCCGGGTTGTTAATGACATGTTAGTGCCTTAAGTAAACTAAAATGAGAGTGTATGATAATTATGATAAGCCGGTGGTACTTATGTTATGTATGATAAGTCGTGGTGCTTATGTTATGTATAATAGCCGGTTGTGCTAGTGTTATGTTATTCTTGCGGGGTAAACCCCCGGGTTACTACTTATTCCATGGATTTGCTACCCATGATGCGAGTGTGGCGTTTGCACTCATTGCGGGTCCATCGGGCCTATGCGGGTGAAATAGTCCTATGCGGGTGAAAGAGTCCCATGCGAGGCGGATTGTCACGACCCGTTCCAGGGCCCGTGACTGGTGCCTTACCGGGGCACCCAAGTAGTCATACATCAGAGTAATCAGCGGAAATATAAAGCAAGACATGAAACAGTTTATAAAATAGAACACAGTTTAAGTGAGAAAACATCGTCTTTCGGCATATATATAAAAACATGGTTTAGCAGTTACATCCGAATCGCATAACAGACTCTGAGACCTCTGAAATATACAACTATGGCGGGACGGGGCCCGCCATACCACCAGATGCAAAACTATCTACAACAGGAGATCATACCTAAAAGTAGAGCCTCCGGAAAGGATGGAGCTCCTGACACCAACGTAGAGATCCTAGGAATGTGGATCTAGCACCTGCTTGCCCTTACCTGCGGCATGAACGCAGCCCCCCGAAGGAGGTCAGTACAACAGGTACCAAGTATGTGAAACTATAAAGAACTGAAATAAAATCAAAGTATTTAAAACCTTTTCACAAATACAATCAGTTCAATTGCACATAGTGTCACATCACAAACAACAGTAATAGGAAAACTGTAACAGGTCTATTCTAGGCCGCGAATGATCGAAGCAAGGCGATCGCCCATAGTATCATTCTGCGTGCCTAGTCTGGACTTCCGCAGCCGCATAGGTCACACAGACCGCATGAGGTATTCCCGCATCGGCAGCAACCCGGATCCGCCTAGGCTCCCGCAGCCGCATAGCCTCAAAAGACGCGTAGTCTCAGCAGACCGCAGGAATCCCCGCGTCAGGCTAAACACCGGAATGATCAATCTCGAGCATACCGCTGCTCGCATAGTCTCACAGACGCATAGGCCGTATAGACCGCGTCAAGGGGCAAGCCACCGGTATAACGATCGAAGGGTAGGTGATACAATAACAAGACAACGGACTTACCGGTTAGCGGCGGAAGCCAGCAAGAATGACCCTTTTACACGAATTCAAGACACTAACCTGGTAGCATCATAATATGTCTACTTATCACACAAATCTTACTACACTTAATGTAAATCAATACAAGGCTTTTATAAACAAACAAGTAAAGTTCCTTTTTATTTTCTTAAGTTGTTATACCTAACTTCCCATAAAGCTAGTATAACTCTTAAGCTTTTGTTTTAAAACCAAATATTTATCTTCTGTTAAAAATGATTCGATATTCTTTTGAAATGTTTTGATTCTTTGTTATTGAGCTTAAGCGTGAGGCATTCGTAAGTATTATTCGAGCTTAAGCCGTGAGGCATTGCCATAAGTATTATTCGATTAACACGTATACGTCTACCGTACTATATATTGTAAAATATCATGCTTTAGGAAGAATCACATACCTTCTCAAATGAAAACCACACCAAGTTGAATATGTCGCGCAGAGTCACCTATAATAGTCACAGATATCTATCAAAGACTACTCAAGGTCATTCTAAACAGAGGGTTCATAATTCTACGGTAAGTCGGGCGACTTCCCTACAGTGAGCTATATAAGTCTCTTTGTGAAAGCAGTCCTATGTAAATCTGATTTGATTATTCTTCTAAGTATTTATACTTATTCTTATTCTACAACAGTAAGTATTCTCTAATTCAAAGAGGGTTAGGATTAGTTACCTCGGTAAGCCCAATAATATCCTAGAAAAGTCGCTGAGCAAGGTTTTGCTCCTAAGTTGTATGCTCAGAGAAACCTTAGAAGTCCTTCACAACTTCTACGACGTACTACGGTATTTGGGCTAGGGTATTTTGGGCATTATCACAAAACAAGAAGCCAACTTTTCTCCCAAGGGCGGGGGGGTAGGTTTCGGCTAGGCTAGGGGGGGGGTAGCCTCGGCAAGCTTCTCGAGGGAGGGTGTTGGGACGAATTGCTACAAAGGAGAGGGAAGGATTTTAGACTTGGAAAGCTTTTGTGGATGAAGAACTCTTCATCTCAAGAGGTATTTATAGCTCAAGCCTTGGCAACCAATGGCCAGATGAAGACAAGTGCAAGGCAAGTGTAAGGCCAAGATCAAGCCAAGTGCACCCTAACCCCTACTCCACAAAACACTCCACAAAACACTCCACAAAACATGGCACAAAACAAGGCCTAAGCAAGGAACCAATCGGCCAGGCCAACACCCTCTTGGGCCTTGATCGCCCAAAGCCACCCACTTGCTTCCAATGTGAGGGTGACACATGTCACCTCCCGTTGGTCCAAAATGTTTCGCCTCTCGGAAAAATCCGCAAAAATAAGAAATGGCATAGCGGAATTTACTCTGAAAGTCAGGGAAAGCGTTTGTGGAAACGATTCTTTTAGTGAGTTGTGTACAAAAGAAAACGTCGAGGCTAACTAAGGCCAAACTTTTTACGTATTCCCTTACATACTGCGGAAATCTGGGTATTACATTCTCCTCCTTAGAAACATTCGTCCCGAATGTTCCTTCTCAACGATTAACGATAAGATTCTTCATAACTTAAGCAGTTTGCAAATGCCACACGCGCCACAAACAACACTAGGCATAAACGATAACGAAAATTTACAAGTAGGAAAGTGAATTACCCGGAGGTGTGGGGAATAGGTGAGGATACTTACGCCTCATGTCCTCGCCGGCTTCCCGTCATCTCTCTCCGAGCTCGTTCGCGCAAGACTTTGTGGAAGCCACGTCCTTCGTCATGAGCCTAACTGACGATCGACTATCGCTATGGGAATCTCCTCATACGATAACCTCGGTCACTTGGACATCGTCAATCGGGTGTACCTAGATGGATCCCGATACATCTCGCCGGCGTAGATCGTGAAAAACCGGATGCCGCCTCCGGATCGGACGGCAGATTCAACTCATAGGCAACCTTGCCTACCTGCGGACAATCAAACGGCCCAATGTACCTGGTGAGTTTCCCTTCTTCCCAAATCTCATCACACCCTTCATGGGTGACACCTTAGGAAAACCCAATCATGAACCTCGAACTCAAGATGCCGACGACGATGATCTGCATACGACTTACATCGACTCAGAATGTCAATAAGCGCTCTCGGATAAGCTTCACCTTATCCGCACTGCGCCAAATCTGGTCCCACTAGCCGCCTCGCCCACATCGAACCAACCTATAGGCGTCTGCACTTCCTCCCATACAAGGCCTCATAAGGCGCCATCGAATCTTGGAGTGGTAGCTATTATTATACGCAAACTCAACTAGAGGTAAATGATCCTCCCAACTACCATGAAGTCAATAACACGGGCTCGCAGATATCCTCGAGTGCGGATAGTGCGCTCTGCTGTCCGTCTGCGTGGATGAAATACGATTACTCGGGCTCACTGCGTCCTAAACCCCTCTGGAAGGACCTCCGAAGTTAGCGTAAATCGGGCTCCTGCATGCGATATGATCAGTAGGGACTCCATGCGATCGACGATCTCTCGAATGTAAAGTCGGCATAATCCTCGGTAGAAAAAGTCGTCGGACGGGAAGAAAGTGGGCTGATTTCGTCGACTGTCGACGATAACCCATATAGAATCATGTCTCCTCGAGTGCGAGGTAATCCCGTGATGAAGTCCATGTTGATTACCTCACTTCCGGTCGGGATCTCAATCGTCAGTAACAAACCACCGTGCCTCGGTGCTCTACCTTCACTGCGACAACACGGCATCGAGCTACGAACTCGCAACGTCTCTTCAAGCCATCCCACCAATACATGGATCTAAGGTCGTGGTACATCTTGGTCGACCACGGATGGATAAATGCTGTATGCTTCCCAGAACTGCTGCGAAGTCTGAAACATCCGGAACACGGTCGCCTCAAACCTTAGCACCCATGGTGCTACCTCAAAGGACCCTTGCCCTCACGAAGAGCTGTATCACGATATCGAATCAAAGTGGATCCTCGGCTGCCTCTTCACCTCGCCGACGATGGAAGACTCGGCAACCTCACGAACTCTAACCCCACCGCTATCGTAATCAATCAAGCGGACACCAAGGCTCGCTAAGCGATGCAAATCACGAACCATGTCCCTCCTCTCTGCGCACATCGATAGGCTCCCCATCGACCTACGACTAAGAGCATACGCCACAACATTGGCCTTCCGGGTGGTACGGGATATCAACATCGTAATCCTTAGCAACTCTAACCACCGTCTGCCGTAAGTTCGGCTCCTCTGGTGAAGATATCTGGAGGCTCTTGTGGTGCGTATAAATATCCACGTGAACCCCATACAAATAGTGCCTCCGGATCTTCAAAGCGTGAATTACGGTACGACTCCAAATCATGGGTGGGGTAGTTCCTCTCGTGTTTCTTCAGCTGTCGGGATGCATATGCTATAACCCTGCCATGCTGCATCAACACACATCCCAACCCGATGCCTGACGCATCACAATACACGACATAACCGTCTGGACCCTCTGTGTTATACCCCGTATTTCCAGAGTATGTACGTAAGGACGTACGTAGAAAATTTGAACTTGTGATTTAGGCTTGGCCGAAATTTATTTGTTCACAACACCCGATTAGAGTCGTTTTTCGACGAAACGTTTTCCGACTTTCGTAGGGAATTTCCGACTATGCCATTTTTAATTTTTGCGGATTTTTCGAGAGGCGTAACATTTTGGACCAACGAGGCGCCATGGCACCTCTCATTGGAACACCAGGCGGTTTGCTTGGCGAAAGTGGGGCGTTTTGGCTAGCTTTCGTGGCCTTGTTTTGTGCCTTGTTTTATGCCTTGTTTTGTGCCATGTTTTGTGGAGTAGGGATAGGGTGCACTTGGCTTGATCCTAGCCTACACTTGCCTAACACATGGATTGATCTTGGCCATTGGTTGGCGAGGCTTGTGCTATAAATACCCATCCCTTTGATGAACTTCTTCATCCATTCCAAAAATAATTCTAAGTGTTAAATCCTCCTCCTCCCTTGTGTTGAGTTCGGCCAGGGCCTCCCCTAGTGGCGAGAGCACCCCTCTAGGGGTGCTAGCCGAGTAGTGCCCCTCCTAGTAGTGTGGCCGTGGGGTACCCACTAGCCTAGTCGTTGTATAAATACCCTCCTCTTGATAGAAATACTCTCAAAAGTATTGTTATAATGCCCAAATTACCTTAGTAGTATACCTTGTGTATTCTAAGGTTATACCTATCCGAAAAGCCCAGAACATACTATGATACTTCCGTCAGTCACACAACCGAAACCCTAGGAAAATCTCCATAGTCCGTTAGATCTTGTGTAGAAGTTGGTTAGAACTTCTAAGGGTGGTTTAGAGCGGGTTGGGCGCTCGGAGTTGGAGCTAAGCGATTGCCAGGATCGACTTTAAGCTAGGATAATTATGGGCTTATCGAGGTAAATATCTTGTCCCCCTATTGTAATTGGAAATTACATGTTGTTAGATATTATAGTTGAAGTATACTATATATAGTATTGAACGTAGTTATCGGCAATGTCTTGCGACTTAAGCCTGAATTTAAAGAAGAATACTGAACTGTAATTACATAGGGCTGTATTACAGTAGACTTGTGTAGTAGTGCAGTGGAGTAGAATTGTACGTTAGGGTTAGATGTATAACCCCCTGGTTGGCTTGGTAGCGGCCTCGATAGAGGAGGAGATTTCTGTTGTTGCGGGGAGAGTCTTCTTGAATTTTACGTAGAATGTTCTACGATAAGATCTAAATGTTAATAAGCGCCTTGTGGCCTTATAGGTTGAAGTACTACGTGTGGCGCGATCTACTTGGCTTAAGGAGTAGCCGGCGTTTGGAAGTACTTGGGCGTTTTGCTATTAGTCGATACTCGTCGCGAGGTATGTGAACCTCTTCCTATCTCTTCTAGCATGATATGTGTGAACTATGTAGTGCGGTGAGCGTCACGTGTGCTAAATGTATTTGATTGGTTTAAAACATAAAGTGTTATAACGGCTTTATGGGAAGTTGGTTATAACGACTTTATGTTGTTAAGAAAATACTTGTGGTTTTAAAAGGTAATCGATTTGAACTATAAGCGGCTTGTTATATGTTAATAAAGAACTTGAAGTATTTCAAAGATTTTGAATCATTTTGAAAGAAGTAGCAATATTTGGTTTTGAAAACTTAAGAGTTATACTAGCTTTATGGGAAGTTAGGTATAACGGCTTAGAATGTTTCTTGATTTGAATCGAATGTGTATCGACAAACCAACTGCGGCGTTAATAAAAGGAAATGTTTTGAGTAATTAAGTATTATTAAAACCAAGAGAAACTTCCATCTGCATAGAAGCTAAGATGAGACAAAATGATATTTCCTAGATCATGGCTGCTGTAATAAGATTGTTATAAAGAAGATATCCTACTCACATATAAGGCTTATGTTTCTCAGATAGTTTAAAGGAGAATTATATTCTTAAATGAATAAGACTATGAACTACGAATCCTTTCTAAAAAAATGAGAAACTTGAACATTGGAAATTAGGCAAACTTAAACATTGGAAAGGAATGTTGCTACTTGATTTTACAAAGAAGTAATTGATTTACTTTAAAAAGATGATCACTCTATTTTTATACTACGGGTATTATGTGACATTGTGAAAGTAACGTACCTTTTTAAAAGAGTTAATGTATGAAGTACTTTGGGGATAAAACCCCGAACTTATTGACATATAGTAGAAAGTACCTTGTGTGAACAACTTGATTGTATTGGTTTGTGATAGCCTTGTAATACTTTCTTGTTGCTTTGATAAGTAAACGTGTTAGAATGCTACGGGTGTTAGTATCTTGTGATGTTTGTGTAAAGGGTTTCCTTGATTGTGCTTATTAACTATCCGTCGTTATGATAGTATTGTGGCATTCATCTCTTGTGATGATTAGGGGTTAAGGCGCCTCCGTCGCGGGGTAGACTCAGCGGTCGATGGACCTATGATTCGAGATACCTCATGCAGTCCCGGGCTATGCGGGCTGCGAGTTCGAGTTAGGATGCGGCCCTTGTGGTCATGCGGTCCTTGTGGCCATGCGGACGCGAGTCCAGGACGATGCCGGGGAGTAGCTACCCTCGATGCGGGGAATACCTCATGCGGGCGATGAGATTGGCCTACGCGAGTGCGGGAAGTTCGAGGACTAGACGCGCGCATTAGATCTGCGGGCAAGTGGCGGCTTTGATCATGTAATGATGCAGACAGATCTCGTAATCTGATTCATGACCTTGTTGAATGCGTAGGTGTTAGTAGTCGGCTATGCCTTCGTACTTACCGTGCGGTGTTATTATGGCACAGTGGGACACGGTGTTCATATGTGTTCCTTGGTGCTTTTATATCATAAAGCTGGCGGTGAGAATGTGTCCCACGGGCACGATTGATGTTGTGGGCGTGAGACCGGCTGTTATGTTCTTTTGTGATGACTTGAGGCGTGAGTCCACGACTTGATATATTTGCTTAGTTATGGTAAAGCGTAGTTTGGTTATCATACATGTCTCTGCTTTGTATAGACTACTATGATTTCATTCTGATTTATATTTTAGTTTCACATACTCGGTACTGTTATCGACCTCGCCCGGGCTGCGTTCATGCCGAGTTGAGGTACACGATCGTTGATCCTAGCTCTCGAGTCACGATTCGGCGTTTGGGAAGCTCCGTTTCTCGGAGGCTTATCGATGGTATAGTCCTCGTAGTAAGTGTTTACATTCGGGGTTTGGCGGGCCTGTCCGCCATTGTTGTCGTATCATTCTTAAGTGCAGTAATCTTTATTGTGGGCAGGGTTTGTAAAAAGGATTAAACTGTTCATGTTTAAAGTTGTCATTTATATATATGTCGAAAGGCAAGTTCTTCTCATATTATTGTTTCATATTTCATAATATGTCTTGTATCGTTTTATGTTCCGCTGATTACTCGATGTTGTGTCACTAGGGTGCGGGGTAAGGCACGATCACGGGCCCGATTTGGTCGTGACAAAAGTGGTATCGAGCGATTAATCCTCGGAAAGTGTCTCTGAACCGTATCGATGAAGTCTTGATTATCGGTGTGTTGTGCACCACATCAATAATCAGGAGGCTATAGGATATTTAGGAGTGGTTTCTATTCTTCTCACTCTGAGATCGTGCCTTAGAGTTGTGTTGTAAGTTGGACCCTCTGGCGTATTTCTTTCCTTACCTGGTTATGCCTCGCGTGGTGGCAACCGGGCCGAGGAGGGCAAGCGGCGGAGGCTGCGAGTAGAGTTCGAGGAGGGTGGCAAGGGCTCGAGCCCAACCATTACCTAGGGTAGTGCTTCATTCGGGAGTTCTGCGGCGCCACTAGCCCAGCAGAGTTTAGCGCGGCGGCGGTTCCTCTGCGGCCATGATATTTGAACCCGATTCATGGCCAACCGAACAGTGAGTATAGAGTATACCGATGTACGCGAGTCTTGATGACTATCTAAGAGAGGTTGTGCAAGAGTAATTCTTGATTGAAGCGAGCATGGCACGTGGTGGGCTTATGCGCGGCCAGAAAGCGTAGAAATCGGCGGGTTAACAAAGGGCGGCGAAGAGGGCGAGCGGCGAGTCCTTTAGTAACTTTCAAGGCGAGTCGCCTCGCGGTGAATTAGATATGCACCTCGCCCGGTCAGAGTGGTCTTCCACGGATATCGGGGCGTTCGAGTATCACGAGGAGTTGGTCGAGAACTCGGGGCTTAGGTTCGCGATGTGACGTCATCGGGAATGTCGTCTCTTAGTTGGTACTTGTTGTACTACGACCGTCGAGTGCGATGTCGATAGAGTGTCCTTGTAGGAGGACTTAGCCTTGAGGATCGGTGGGTAGTTCGTCATCTTCCTAGCTATGCCTGCAGGCGAGTTTGATTAAACGACTAAGGGGAGTGAAGCAGTAGATATAGATATATCTTTAACCCTCTAGAGATCAGTATGTGTGATAAGGTGAGTATACCTTAAGTGCTATGTTCTGATAGCGGTGTGTTAGTTGTGTTTAGAAATCATGGTGGGTTAACCGAGTAAGATTTTGGGGGATAGATAAGGTGTGAGCCTTAGAATGTTTTACGTAAAGACCTTAGAGGTAAGGCCATCTCGAGTAAAGGTGTAGTGTTATGTTTGATCCTTATCGGAAGTGCATAGTGGCCGTGAGTTATGTTTGGGATAGGTCCCTAGTAAGTATGGAATGAAAGAGGGTAGTTGAGCTAAGAATACCGCTAGGTTTTCGTAACGTGTTTAGAGATTGTTCGCCCGGGAGCTAGTATTTTGCACCTTGCCGGGTCGAGGTTGAGGCCACGTTGTGGGTCAACCCGCGGCATGTTTGGTGGTGGTCGGTTGTGGTGGTCGCCTTGTGGTAGGTCACGGGTGTTAGGCCCGTGTTTAGTTAACCGCGTCTGAGTTCGTGGATGCGTTCGACCGGTGGTCGGGCGATGGGGCAGCCGTGTTCTTGATCGGGGCCGTTTACTCGGCTGTGTTGAGTTATCTGAAAGGTTGTAAGGCTGCACGGGGTGCCTACCTTCACCTTATGACAGACAGTGGAGCCCAGGTTACGGCTGTTTTTGTTTCTGGAAGTTTTACCAAGCATGTGTTAAGAACTCAGGTGAGTCTCAGAATCGCATTCGCCCTCGGGCCAGTGTTTGGATTTCAGGGATAGTTGTGGGGATTGTTGTCTCCTGTAGAGGGAGTGTTTAAGCTACCATCTCAATGTTCGGATGTCGCCTTTTGAAACCTTGTAGGGGCGGAAGTGTAAGTTGCCGGTCGATTGGTTCGATGTTGGCAAGGTTGAACCGATTGGTTGAGCTTGTTCCGGTGTGGATAGTGAAGCTTGTCTAGAAGAAGTTACGGCGGCTCGGAGGTATCGTGCGGATAATCGGCGGCGACGCTTAGGGTTGAGTTGGATCGGTCTTCTTGAAGGTACCACCCGGTTAGGGTGGGGCGAGTTTTGGAAAGCAGGAAGCGTAGCGAGTTATTTTGGGCCTTTTGAGTTCATGTGAGAATAGGCGGGTTGCTATATATTAGCATTTGTCCGACTTAGGAGGCGATGCGTCCGATCTTTCGTATTGTTAGGATCGGAAAGTATCGAAGATCCATCGAGTGTTCCCGATTAATGATGACCACGTTAGAGATAGTAACCCGAGTTGTGAATCTTGAGCGATGCTCGAAATATGGTAAGAGTTCGAGTGTACGACAGCCTCAGGGATCGCATGCAGCCCGGTACCATTTGTTGGGTCGTCGGAGCAAGGCTCGCGACAAAGTGACAAAGTGGTATCATTTTGGTGATGATTAGAGGTGTTTCCTCGTGGACTTGGATGTAAGTTTTTATGTGCGCAGGTGTTTCTGTGGCCAGATGTGGCAGGACGGTTCTCGTAAGTATAGTAGTGAAGACTATACTGGCGCACGTTTGTTTAGAGACTTAGAAGGAACATTCGGACGAATGTTTCTAAGAGAGAGAATGTTATACCGTATTTCCAGTATGTACGTGGGGCGTGCGTAGAAAATTTGAACTTGTGATTTAGGCTTGGCGAAATTTATTTGTTCACAACACGATTAGAGTCATTTTTAAATGAAACGTTTTCCACGACTTTCGTAGGGAATTTCCGACTATGCCATTTTTAATTTTTGCGGATTTTTAGAGGCGTAACATTTTGGACCAACGAGGCGCCACGGCACCCTCTCATCGAACACCAGGCGGTTTGCTTGGCGAAAGTGGGGCGTTTTGGCTAGCTTTCTTGGCCTTGTTTTGTGCCTTGTTTTGTGCCATGTTTTGTGGAGTAGGGATAGGGTGCACTTGGCTTGATCCTAGCCCTACACTTGCCTAACACATGGATTGATCTTGGCCATTGGTTGGCCAAGGCTTGTTATAAATACCCGTCCCTTTGATGAACTTCTTCATCCATTCAAAAATAATTCTAAGTGTTAAATCCTCCTCCTCCACTTGTGTTGAGTTCGGCCAGGGCCTCCCACAGTGGTAGAGAGCACCCCTCTAGGGGTGCTAGTAAGTAGTGCCCACTCCTAGTAGTGTGGCGTGGGGTACCCACTAGCCTAGTCGTTTCGTATAAATACCCTCCTCTTGATAGAAATACTCTCAAAGTATTGTTATAATGCCCAAATTACCTTAGTAGTATACCTTGTGTATTCTAAGGTTATACCTATCTGAAAAACCCGAAATACTATTATACTTCCGTCAATCACAAAACCGAAACCACAGGAAAATCTCCATAGTCCGTTGGAGTCTTGTGTAGAAGTTGGTTAGAACTTCTAAGGGTGGTTTAGAGCGGGTTGGAGCGCTCGGAGTTGGAGCTAAACGATTGCCGGGATCGACTTTAAGCTAGGATAATTATGGGCTTATCGAGGTAAATATCTTGTCCTATTGTAATTGGAAATTACATGTTGTTAGATATTATAGTTGAAGTATACTATATATAGTATTGAGCGTAGTTATCGCAATGTCTTGCGACTTAAGCTGAATTTAAAGAAGAATCTTGAGCTGTAATTACATGGGTGTATTACGATGAACTTGTGTAGTAGTCAGTGGAGTAGAATTGTGCAGTTAGGGTTAGATGTATAACCCCACTGGTTGGCTTGGTAGCGGCCTCGATAGAGGAGGAGATTTCTGTTGTTGCGGGGGAGGTCTTGCGAATTTTACGTAGAATGTTCTACGATAAGATCTAAATGTTAATAAGCGCCTTGTGGCCTTATAGGTTGAAGTACTACGTGTGGCGCGATCTACTTGGCTTAAGGAGTAGTAGGCGTTTGGAAGTACTTGGGCGTTTTGCTATTAGTCGATACTCGTCGCGAGGTATGTGAACCTCTTCCTATCTCTTCTAGCATGATATGTGTGAACTATGTAGTACGGTGAGCGTCATGTGCTAAATGTATTTGATTGGTTTAAAACATAAAGTGTTATAACGGCTTTATGGGAAGTTGGTTATAACGACTTTATGTTGTTAAGAAAATACTTGTGGTTTTAAAAGGTAACCGATTTGAACTATAAGCGGCTTGTTATATGTTAATAAAGAACTTGAAGTATTTCAAAAGATTTTTGAATCATTTTGAAAGAAGTAGCAATATTTGGTTTTGAAAACTTAAGAGTTATACTAGCTTTATGGGAAGTTAGGTATAACGGCTTAAGAATGTTTCTTGATTTGAATCGAATGTGTATCGACAAACCAACTGCGGCGTTAATAAAAGGAAATGTTTTGAGTAATTAAGTATTATTAAAACCGGTAGAAACTTCCATCTGCATAGAAGCTAAGATGAGACAAAATGATATTTCTAGATCATGGTCTTTGTAATAAGATTGTTATAAAGAAGATATCCTACTCACATATAAGGCTTATGTTTCTCGGATAGTTTAAAGGAGAATTATATTCTTAAATGAATAAGACTATGAACTACGAATCCTTTCTAAAAATGAGAAACTTGAACATTGGAAATTAGGCAAACTTAAACATTGGAAAGGAATGTTGCTACTTGATTTTACAAAGAGAAGTAATTGATTTACTTTAAAAGATGATCACTCTATTTTTATACTACGGGTATTATGTGACATTGTGAAAGTAACGTACCTTTTAAAAGAGTTAATGTATGAAGTACTTTGGGGATAAAACCCGAACTTATTGACATATAGTAGAAAGTACCTTGTGTGAACAACTTGATTGTATTGGTTTGTGATAGCCTTGTAATACTTTCTTGTTGCTTTGATAAGTAAGCGTGTTAGAATGCTACGTGTGTTAGTATCTTGTGATGTTTGTGTAAAGGGTTTCCCTTGATTGTGCTTATTAACTATCTGTCGTTATGATAGTATTGTGGCATTCATCTCTTGTGATGATTAGGGGTTAAGGCGCCCTCCGTCTGGGGTAGACTCAGGCGGGTCGATGGACTATGATTCGAGATACCTAAATGCAGTCCCGGGGCTATGCGGAGCTGCGAGAGTTCGAGTTAGGATGCGGCCCTTGTGGTCATGCGGTCCTTGTGGCTACGCGGGCCGAGTCGGGGCGATCTTGGGAGTAGCTACCCTCGATGCGGGAATACCTCATGCGGGCGATGAGATTGGCCTATGCGTAGGCTGCGGGAAGTTCGAGGACTAGACGCGCATTAGATCTGCTGCGGGCAAGTGGCGGCTTTGATCATGTAATGCTAGACAGATCTCATAATCTGATTCATGACCTTGTTGCATGCGTAGGTGTTAGTAGTCGGCTATGCCTTCGTACTTACCGTGACGGTGTTATTATGGCACAGTGGGACACGGTGTTCATATGTGTTCCTTGGTGCTTTTATATCATAAAGCTGCCGGTGAGAATGTGTCCACGGGCACGATTGATGTTGTGGCGTGAGACCCACTGTTATGTTCTTTGTGATGACTTGAGGCGTGAGTCACGACTTGATATATTCGCTTAGTTATGGTAAAGCGTAGTTTGGTTATCATACATGTCTCTGCTTTGTATAGACTACTATGATTTCATTTCTGATTTATATTTTAGTTTCACATACTAAATTTTTGTTATGCTTGACCTCGCCCGAAGTGCGTTCATCTGCGAGTTGAGTACACGATCGTTGATCCTAGCTCTCGGTCACTGATTCGGCGTTTGGGAAGCTCCGTTTCTCGGAGGCTTATCGATGGTATAGTCCTGTCGTAGTAAGTGTTTACATTGAGGGTTTGGCGGGGCCACTGTCCGCCATTGTTGTCGTATCATTCTTAGAAGTGCATGTAATGCTTGTTGTGGGCGGGGTTTGTAAAAGGATTAAAGCTGTTCATGTTTAAAGTTGTCATTTATATATATGCCGAAAGGCAAGTTCTTCTCATATTATTGTTTCATATTTCATAATATGTCTTGTATCGTTTTATGTTCCGCTGATTACTCTGATGTTGTGTCACTAGGGTGCCCGGGGTAAGGCACCCGTCACGGGCCGATTTGGTCGTGACACTGGAAGAGTAAGAACGGGCGATCGTCAATCTCTCTTCAAGAATCGGAAACCACGCCACAAGCATGATCCATCGAACTTGGTGCGCCAGTCGGCCTAGTCAATGGTGCGAAGATAGAAGCAAACTTCTCTACGAACCGATAATATCTGCAAGGCCGAGCTGCGAACCTCGCCGGAGTAGTAGGTCTAGGCCAAGTCCTCGTGCCTCGATCTTGGCGTATCAACTCGAATGCCATCAGCCCGACAATATGCCCAAGAAACGCCATCAAGTCAACCAAAACTCACATTTGGAAAACTTGGCGTACAAGCTGCTGGTCTGGAGAAGCTGTCGGCCAAGATCGCCAAATGCTCGCGTGCTCGCTCTGGCGAGAATAAACCAAGATATCATCAATGAACACTATCACAAGCGTGTCCAAAAATGGTTTGAACACTCGGTTCATCAAATCCATGAATACCACGGAGCATTGGTCAACCAAAGACATGACCACGAACTCATAATGCGTGTCGGTCCGAATGCGATCTGGGGACATCCACCTCTCGACTCGCACTGATGATAGCCCGATCGCAGATCAATGTTGGAGAAACATCTCGTACCTGCACTGCCGTCGAACAAATCATCAATCACAGGAAGGGGTATTCGTTCTTAATGGTCACCTTGTTCAGCTGTAATCAACACATGCGCGGCGTCGCCCTTCTTCTTCGAACAATACCGCGCTCCCGGGGAGAAACACTGGGCCTAATGAAGCCCTTCTCTAGCAAATCCCTAAGCTGATCCTTCAACTCTCAACTCGGCGGTGCCATTACGTATGGCGGAATGGAAATAGGCGAGTATCGCAACACATCTATACAAAACTCGATCTCCTATCGGAGGATACGGGAGGTCATGGAAACACGTCTGGGAACTCGTGACTCTCGAATCGGCGAAAATCTGGTACCGCGGCTTGATTATCAAACACGAACGAGATGATAGATATACCCCATGCCATCTTCCTAGCCTTGGTAGGAAATAAACCTACCACCGGCGTCACGTGTTCCTCCCACTCAACAAGGCTCGCCGAAGCTGGGCGCATAACTCTCTCTGCAGTCTACATTGGCGTAGCAAGAAGCTAGCCAATCCATCCCCATAATCACGTCGAAGTCAATCATCTCCAACTCTATCAAGTCGGCCAGGTCCGACGATCGTAAATGGTCACAGGACAAGCTCTATATACCGCCGAGCTACCACCGAATCACCATTGGCGTAGCTACCTCGAAAGGTCTATGGACTCGTGCTCTATCCCTATCCTACTAGCAACAAGGGAGATATATGGGAGAGTAGAACCGGATCTATCAAAGCATACACATCAAACCCGAAGCGATAAGGTACATGGCGACATCGGTGAGGCCTCACGATCTGTCGGTGGACAAAGCATATATGCGGTTCGAGGACCGCTAGGCGGGACTGCGCCACGACCTCTGCCGCGACCCGCGATCCATGTGTACCTTGCCCTCGGGGCGAAAGCTGTCGGTGATGAAGAAGAGGCAACAGACCACGTGGCGGGCCCTACTACGGCGCCGCTCTGGTCGGACAAACTCTCGCGAAATGACCTGCGGCCACAAGTATAGCGAGCTCGAGTACTGACTCGAATGGTATACGCCACAACGGGCTGCGGCGGAGACCTCGAACGGTTAGCACCTCGCTACCACAAATCAGAAGTCTGGGGCCACGACACGCCGGCCCGCTCTGGTATCGAAAATGAGGTAGGGCGCTCTGCGGCTGGTGTGGTGCAAATCGGACTTCGATGCCGCCCACCACGAGGACCACCAAAAGAACGGCCGTCTTGGCCTTCTGCTGGCGATATCGCTCTACCCGGCGGTCTCTACGCTCACGCATCCCGGTCATGAGCTGCGCATCGGGTTATGTCCATTACTGGTGAAGGACACGCGCACAAGACTTCGGCCATGTAATCATCTAGCCCGATGACATAGCGATGCACCTGTCCTCCATCTCGCTACGGTCGCGGGGACATATCGAGCCAAAGAATCAAACTCGACATTGTACTCCTCATGCGTCCTCCTGTCTCGGCCACAAGAATCTATCGGCTCGTGCCCTCGCCATGCGGAGGCGAAGTGTGTGAAAAAGCCTCAGAAAACTCATCCCATACCGCCGAGGTGCATGCTCTCCGGGAAAGCTCCGTGAATCAAACCAATCATTGCGGTATCACGCGGCCGTCGCGACCGAATGTCACGGACTCGATCTGAAGCCACGATCACCGCATAATCCTCTGCGGTGACGGATGAACTCCTGCGGATCATCTTCCGCCTCGACAGTAAAACTCGGAGGCTACAACTAAGAAATCCGTAGTCTCAAACTATTCGCCTCGGGTGCACTACTGGTGCGATCGAGCTGGGCCGAATCGGCTGCCGATTCGGCCTCTCGCCGTGTCGGGCCTGACTTTAGCCAAAAGGTGGGCCATCTCCTTGTACCCTAACTCCTCCGCCCCAGGCTGTGGGACAGGAGGTGGGGGTACTGTGGTCTCTGCTGGGGCTGGCGGCGTCATAGAACTCGCCGTCTCTAGTATAGACTGGGCCTGAGCCCTCGTGACTCTGGGTGTCCTGCTAGCGCCTCCTCGCTGCCTTGCCTCGGGCGGGTTGCCTTACGTGGAGGCATAATCGTTACGGAAAGGAATACGTTAGAGGTCCAACCTATAACACGGCTCTAAAGCACGATCTCGGAATGAGAAGAATGAAACCAATCCTAAATATCCTATAGCCTCACGATTATTGGTGTGGTGCACAACACACCGATAATCAAACTCTACTAGATACGATGCAGTAGACACTTTCAGGATTAATCGCTCGATACCACTTTTGTCACGACCGTTCGGGGCGTGGCGAGTGCCTTACCGGGCACCCAAGTAGTCATACATCGAGTAATCGTGGAAATATAAAGCAAGACATGAAACGATTTATAAAATAGAACACGCTTTAAGTGAGAAAACATCGCCTTTCGGCATATATATAAAAACATGGTTTAGCGATTACATCCGAAATCGCATACATGTGACTGAGACCTCTAAGGAAATATACAACTATGGCGGGACAGGGCCGCCATACCTGCAGTACAAAACTATCTACAACGGGAGATCATACCCAAGTAGAGCCTCGGAAAGGATGGAGCTCACGACACCAACGTAGAGATCCTAGGAATGTGGATCTAGCACTGCTTGCCACTGCGGCATGACGGCCCCGAAGTCGAGGTCAAGATACCAAGTATGTGAAACTATAAAGAATCGAAATAAAATCAAAGTATTTAAAACCTTTTCACAAATACAATCGGTTCAATTGCACATAGTGTCACATCACAAACAACAAGATAATAGGAAAATTGTAGCAGTCTATTCTAGGCGCGAATGATCGAAGCAAGGCCAATCGCCCATAGTATCATTCCGCGTGCCTAGTCTAGTCCCGGACTTCCGCGGCCGCATACATCAGACCGCATGAGGTATTCCCGCGTCGGGGCAGCGACCCCAGATCCGCCTAGGCTCCGCGCCGCATAGCCTCAAAAGACCGCGTAGTCTCAACAGACCGCATAGGAATCCCCGTCGGGCTAAACACCGGAATGATCAATCTCGGAGCATACCGTGCTCCGCATAGTCTCACCGCGTAGGCCGTATAGCCGCGGCAAGTGACCGATATAGACGATCAAGAAGGGTAGGTGATACAATAATGACGGACTTACCGGTTAGCGGCGGAAGCAAAGAAGAATGACCTTTTACACAAAGAATTCAAGACACTAACCTGTAGCATCATAATATGTCTACTTATCACACAAATCTTACTACACTTAACAGAAATCAATACAAGGCTTTTATAAACAAACAAGTAAATGATTCCTTTTTATCTTCTTAAGTTGTTATACCTAACTTCCCATAAAGCTAGTATAACTCTTAAGCTTTTGTTTTAAAACCAAATATTTATCTTCTGTTAAAAATGATTCATTATTCTTTGAAATGTTTTGATTCTTTGTTATTCAGCTTAAGCGTGAGGCATTCGTAAGTATTATTCAAGCTTAAGCGTGAGGCATTGCCATAAGTATTATTCGATTAACACGTATGCGTCTCTGTACTATATATTGTAAAATATCATGCTTTAGGAAGAATCACATACCTTCTCAAAAACCACCGCCAAGTTGAATATGTCGCGCAGAGAGTCACTATAATAGTCACAGATATCTATCAAAGACTACTCAAGGTCATTCTAAACAGAGGGTTCATAATTCTACGGTAAGTCGGGCAGACTTCCCTACAGTGAGCTATATAAGTCTCATTGTGAAAACAGTCTATGTAAGTGATTTGATTATTCTTCTAAGTATTTATACTTATTCTTATTCTACAACGGTAAGTATTCTCTAATTCAAAAGAGGGTTAGGATTAGTTACCTCGGTAAGCCCAATAATATCCTAGAAAAGTCTACTGAGCAAGGTTTTGCTCCTAAGTTGTATGCTCAGGAAACCTTAGAAGTTCTTCACAACTTCTACTAAGTACTAAGGTATTTGGGCTAGGGTATTTTGGGCATTATAACAAAACAAGAAGGCAACTTTTCTACCAAGGGGAGGGGTAGGTTTGGCAGGCTAGGGGTGGGGTAGCCTCGGCCAAGCTTCTCGAGGGAGGGGGTGTTGGACGAATTGCTACAAAGGAGAGGAAGGATTTTTAGACTTGGAAAGCTTTTGTGGATGAAGAACTCTTCATCTCAAGAGGGTATTTATAGCTCAAGCCTTGGCCAACCAATGGCCAAGATGAAGACAAGTGCAAGGCAAGTGTAAGGCCAAGATCAAGCCAAGTGCACCCTAACCCCTACTCCACAAAACACTCCACAAAACACTCCACAAAACATGGCACAAAACAAGGCCTAAGCAAGGAACCAATCGGCCAAGGCCAACACCCTCTTGGGCCAATCGCCCAAAGCCACCACTTGCTTCAATGTGAGGTGACACGCCACCCTCCCGTTGGTCCAAAATGTTTCGTCTCTCGGAAAAATCCGCAAAAATAAGAAATGGCATAGCCGGAATTTACTCTACGAAAGCTGTGGAAACGTTTCGTCGGAAAACGATTCTTTTAGTGAGTTGTGTACAAAAGAAAACGTCCAAGGCTAACTAAGGCCAAACTTTTTGTACGTATTCCCTTACGTACATACTCTGGAAATACGGGGTATTACACGGATGACCTCATTGCGGGTCCACAAGACCTATGCGGGTGAAATAGTCCCAGAAGTAAGATTGCTTAATGATACTACGGGCGGGTGACCCTAATTTGATCATGAGCCTCATATTTTTATGCAGTAAAGTATACTCTTGTTTACTCTCATTGTTAGTAAGGCACAGTGTACTGTTATTTTGGTCATCATACATGTCTCCAGCTTTATTTTAGACTATATGATTTCATTACAGTACTTTCAGTTTCACATACTTGGTACCTGTTGTACTAACCTCCTTCGGGGGGCTGCGTTCATGCCGCATGTAGAGTTATGCAGGTTGTTGATCCTCACTCTTAGGATCACTGTTCAGCTGTTGAGAAGCTCCATTACTCCGGAGGCTTATCTTTGGTCAGATCCCTGGTATTGTCGGTTGTTGTACATTCAGGGGTATGGCGGGGCCCTGTCCCGTCACAGTTGTTATGTCAAAACTCTTAGAGGTCTGTAGTCATATCTTGTGGGTCGCTTGTAAAAAAAAGAAAAAAAAGGTAACTGCTTTTGGATTTATGTATATTTATATATATATCCGAGGAGGTAGCCTTATCGGCTAACCTGTTATTTATTTCTGGTTAAGTTTTTGTAAGTTCCGCTGATTATCTCTGATGTATACCGGTAAGGGTGCTCAGGTAGGGCACCAGTCGCGGGCCCGGGGTCGGGTCGTGACATAAAGGATGGAATTTCTTACCCCAAAGATGAAATCACTCTTAAAACTCTTATTTTCCCTTCTGTTGGCTCTATGTTTGAGGGTTTTATTTTTGGAAAATAATTCTGACCTATGGAATTAAATAGGACACATGACCCAACGATTCTACTGGCACGGACCCGTTCCTGCGCAAATAATCCTCGCTGAGGCGGTGTCACTTGACACCTCGCCTCAGTTCCACATCGCACCCACCTCCGCAGAGGCACACCAGGCGTTGAAGACATCCCATCCACCAAGGCGGAAACTCCATAATTACCAATATTCCACCGATGCGGACATGCAGAAACAAACAACAGTATCACTGAGGCGGACACCAGACACCAACAATAATTAAACAAAGCCAAACTTCCATTAAACATCCAAAATACTCCCGAGACCTCCTGGACACAAACCATACATGCTCATCTAAGGTAAATAGTGCTACGAACTCACTCATGTCCTCAGATTTCCCATTTAACCGAGCTAAGATATACTTTCCTAAAGAATCATCGAGAATAACCTAAAATCTAAATATTACAAATAAGGCCACAAAATATATCTGATTATCTCGGGAAGCAAACTAATGACTCAACGAAGTCATAAATGACCCTTTGGAGCTACCGAAAGTGACTAAACCTAGAAACGAACCCATCTACTCAAAAGTCAAAATTGAGTCAAACTATCCAACTCTAAGGTTCTAGTTTTTGTTTTTCTTCTGTAACTCATATAAATGCACCTCATGATCTGTTCCACCCAAACCCGCACATCACAAACCCCGCATAGAGATCATAGACATTGTAAAATAGGAAAATAAGTGTCTTAAGGTAAAAATGACCGGATGGGTCATTACATCAGATACCAATTAAATAATTGTTCATCCTCAAACAGAGAGAAATGAACAAGAGAAATGTACCTGAAGTAGTAAACAAGTCAGGATATCTACTTTACATGTCATACTCTATCTCCTAAGTTTCCTCCTTAATAGGAAAATGCTTCCACTGAACCTTCACATAATCTATCGACTTAGACCTCAAATTTCTCACCTGACTGTCTAGAATAGCCACAAGCTCCTTCTCAAACCCTAAATTATGATAAAGCAATACGGAGTCCCAGTGGATGATATAAGAACTGTCAACATGAAACTATTTAAGCATTGACACATGCAAAACCGGACGGATGCCTGAAAGAACTGGTGCAGAGACAACTCATATACCACCTCCCAAACTCTCTGAAGAACCTCAAAAGGTTTTATATACCTCCGACTCAGCTTTTCTCTCTTGTTAAATCTCATCACATCCTTCATGGGTGAGACCTTAAAAATCACCCACAAACCATAAACTCTAAGTCTCGTACCTTTCGGTCCGTATACTCTTTCTTCCTACTCTGTGTTGCCAGGAACTTATCCTGAATCACCTTTACCCTCTCTAAAGGATCCCTCAACAAATTGGTACCCCAAAGACGAACCTCGAATGCATCAAACCAACCAATAGTAGTGTCACGACCCATTCCGGGGCCCGTGACTGGTGCCTTACCGGGGCACCCAAGTAGTCATACATCAGAGTAATCAGCGGAAACATAAAGCAAGACATGAAACAGTTTATAAAACAAGACACAGATTTTGTGAGAAAACGTGGCCTTTCGGCATATATATATAATCATGTTTTAGCAGTTACATCCGACATCGCATGACTACAGACCTCTAAGGAAATATACAACTATGGCGGGACAGGGCCCCGCCATACCCTGACTGTACAAAAACTAACTACAACAGGGAGATCATACCAAAGTAGAGCCTCCGGAAGAGATGGAGCTCCTGACACCAACGTAGAGATCCTAAGGATGCGGATCTAGCACCTGCTTCTTACCACTGCGGCATGACGCAGCCCCAAGGAGGTCGACAACAGTACTAAGTATGCATGTAAAGTACTTAAATGAAACATATCATTTTTAAAAACCAGTTTTCAAATATGTATGAAACAACGAGAAACCGCATAGTGCCACATCACAAACAAGAGCAACAATAGGTAATCAGAATGAGTCTTGTCTAGGCTGCGAATGATCGAAACAGGGCCACTCGCCCCCATCATCATTCTGCAAGCCTAATCCTGGACTCCCGGAGTCCGCATAGGCCACTCACATGGGCCCGCATGAGGTACAACCCCGCATCGAGGGTAGCTACTCCTCGGCATCGTCCTGGACTCGCTGTCCGCATGGCCACAGCACCGCGTGAGGTATAACCCGCATACTAACACGAACTCGTAGCTCCGCATAGGCCCCTGGACCCGCATGAGGTATTCTCGAATCATGGTCCTGCATCACCGAGTCTACCCCGTCGGAGGGCAACAACCCGTGATCATCTCAAGAGGTGAGTGATAGTATACTAACATAACAACTTACCTTTAAGTAACACAAGCACAACAAGGATACTCACCTATACAAATGTTACAAGATACTAACACACCTAGCATCATATCATGTCTACCTATCAAACCATCTTTTTATTCACAATATATAAGTCTGTTATAAACACATAGGCAAACTTGTTTCTTTTATCAATCTTAAGTGGTTATACTTACTTCCCATAAAGCTAGTATAACTCTTAAGCTTCTGTTTAAAAACCAATTAGTCCTCCTCTGTTAATAAAAGGTTCAGTAGTCCCTTTGAAATGTTTTCAGTTCTTTATTATTTAGGCTTAAGCCGTGAGGCATTGCCGTAAGTATTATTCAGGCTTAAGCCGTGAGGCATTGCCGTAAGTATTATTCGATTAACACGTATGCGTCTACCGTACTATATACATATTGTAAAATATCATGCTTTAGGAAGAATCACATACCTTCTCAGCGAAAACCACCTGCCAAGTTGAATATGTCGCGCGCAGAGAGTCAGCCTATAATAGTCACAGATATCTATTAAAGACTACTCTGAAGGTCATTCTAAACAGAGGGTCCTCAATTCTACGGAAAGTCGGGCAGCACAACCCTACCCGGTGAGTTATATAAGTCTACTGTGAAAACAGTCCTATGTAAGTACAGTTTGATTATTCTTCTTTTAAACCCTTCTAAGTGATTAACACTTCAATTCTATTCTGTGATATACTTCTAAGTATTTATACTATTCTTATTCTACAACGGTAAGTATTCTTTAATTCAAAAGAGGGTTAGGATTAGTTACCTCGGTAAGCCCAATAATATCCTAGAAAAGTCGCTGAGCAAGGTTTTGCTCTAAGTTGTATGCTCAGAGAAACCTTAGAAGTTCTTCACAACTTCTACTAAGTGCTAAGGTATTTGGGCTGGGGTATTTTGGGCATTATAACAATACAAGAAGGCAACTTTTCTACCAAGGGAGGGGTAGGTTTCGGCTAGGCTGGGGGTGGGGTAGCCTCGGCCAGCTTCTCGAGGGAGGGTGTGTTTGCACGAAACAACAAGAGGGAGAGGGAGGGATTTGAGACTTAGGTAGATTGCTCAATTTAGGATGAAATAACTCTTCAACAAGGGGGGGTATTTATAGGTCAAGACATGGCCAACCAATGGCCAAGATTATGCCAAGTGCAAGGCAAGTGTAGGGTGAGGATTTAGGCAAGTGTCCTTGGCCAACTTGCACACAAAATATCTAGCCAACTTTATGACAAGGCTTGGCATCCAATCGGCCCTATTGCCGTGACAAGTCCACCAATGAGAGGGTGGAAAGTGTCGCCCTCTCATTGGTCCAAAGTGTTACGTCTCTCGGAAAAATCCGCAAAAATAAGAAATGACATAGCCGGAATTTATCCTATGAAAGCTGTGGAAACGTTTCGTCGGAAAACCGTTCGCTTTGTGAGTAGTGCCTAAAAATCGTCCAAGGCCTAACTTTAAGACCAAAACTTTTTGTACGTATTCCTTTACGTACATACCCTGGAAATACGGGGTATAACATTCTCCCCTCCTTAGAAACATTCGTCCCGAATGTTCCTTGACAAGATAACGATAAGGTTCTTCAAAACTTAAACAGTTTGCAAAAGCCACACACGGCCATAAACAACACTTAGGCATAAACGATAATGAAGATTTACAAGTAGGAAAGTGAATTACCTGGAGGGGTGGGGAACAGGTGAGGATACTTCTGCCTCATGTCCTCCTCGGCTTCCCGTCATCTCCTCCTCGAGCTCGTTCGCCACAAGACTTTGTGGAAGCCACGTCCTTCGTCCGCAGACGCCTAACCTGACGATCGATTATCGCTATGGGAATCTCCTCATACGATAACCCCTCGGTCACCTGGACATCGTCAATCGGATGTACTCTAGATGGATCCCCGATGCATCTCCTCAGCATAGAAACGTGAAACACCGGATGCACTGCCTCCAGATCGGACGGCAGATCCAACTCATAGGCAACCTTGCCTACCCTGCGGACAATCCGAACGCCCAATGTACCTTGGTGAGTTTCCTTCTTCCGAATCTCATCACACCCTTCATGGGTGACACTTCAGAAAACCCAATCATCAATCGCAAACTCGGATGTCGACGACGATGATCTGCATACGACTTGTCGACTCGAGTATCAATAGCGCCTCGGATAAGCTTCACCTTATCCATCGCTCGCTGCACCAAATCTGGTCCCACTAGCCGCACCTCGCCCACCTCGAACCAACCTATAGGCGATCTGCACTTCCTCCCATACAAGGCCTCATAAGGCGCCATCGAATCTTGGAGTGGTAGCTATTATTATACGCGAACTCAACCAGAGGCAAATGATCCTCCCAACTACCATCGGTCAATAACACAGGCTCGCAAAGATATCCTCAAGAGTGCGGATAGTGCGCTCTGCTGTCCGTCTGCGTGGATGAAATGCGATGATCGTGCTCACTGCGTCCCTAAACCCTCTGGAAGGACCTCCAAGTTGGCGTAAATCGGGCTCCTGCATGCGATATGATCGAAGTAGGGACTCATGCGATCGACGATCTCTCGGATGTAAAGTCCGCATAATCCTCAGCCGAAAAAGTCGTCCTGACGGGAAGAAAGTGGGCTGATTTCGACCTGTCGACGATAACCCATATAGAATCATGTCTCCTCTGAGTGCGAGGTAATCCTGTGATGAAGTCCATGTTGATTACCTCCCACTTCCAGGTCGGGATCTCTATCGCCTGTAACAAACCACCAGGCCTCTGGTGCTCTACCTTCACCTGCTGACAACACGGGCACTGAGCTACGAACTCTGCAACGTCCCTCTTCAAGCCATCCCACCAATACACAGATCTAAGGTCGTGGTACATCTTGGTCGACCCTGGATGGATGAGTAACGCGCGTGTGCTTCCCCAGAACCTGCTGCCAAGTCACAAACATCCGGAACACGATGCGCCTCAAACCTTAGCACCCCATCGGTGCTACCTCAAAGGACCCTTGCCTCACGAAGAGTCGTATCACGATATCGAATCAAAGTGGATCTCGGCTGTTGCCTCTTCACCTCGCCGACGATGGAAGACTCGGCAACCTCACGAACTCTAACCCCCGCTATCGTAATCAATCAAGCGGACACCAAGGCTCGCTAATCGATGCAAATCACGAACCATGTCCCTCTCTCTAGCCGCACATCCGATAGGCTCCCATCGACCTACGACTCGGGCATACGCCACACATTGGCCTTCCGGGTGGTATAGGATATCAACATCGTAATCCTTAAGCAACTCTAACCACCGCCTCGCCGTAAGTTCAGCTCCTCTGGTGAAGATATCTTGGAGGCTCTTGTGGTCTGTATAAATATCCACGTGAACCCCATACAAATAGTGCCTCGGATCTTCAAAGCGTGAATCACGGTACGACTCCAAATCATGGGTGGGGTAGTTCCTCTCGTGTTTCTTGGTGTCGGGATGCATATGCTATAACCGCCATGCTGCATCAATACACATCCCAACCCGATGCGGCGCGATCACAATACACGACATAACCATCCGGACCTCCGGAAGAGTAAGAACGGGGCGGTCGTCGATCTCTCTCTTTCAAAATCGAAACCCCGCCACAAGCATCACCATCAAACTTGGCGCCACGAGTCGGCCTAGTCAATGGTGCAGATAGAAGCAAACTTCTCCACGAACCGGATAATACCTGCAAGGCCCGAAATCTGCGAACCTCGCCGGAGTAGTAGGTCCAGGCCAAGTCCCGATCGCCGATCTTGGCGTATCAACTCGAATGCCATCAGCCCGACAATATGCCCAAGAAACGCCATCAAGTTAACCAAAACTCACATTTGGAAAACTTGGCGTACAATCACGGTCTCGAGAATCACGGCCTGATCGCCAAATGCTCCGCATGCTCCTGCTTTGAGCGAGAATAAACCAAGATATCATCAATGAACACTATCACAAATGTGTCCAAAAATGGTTTGAACACTCGGTTCATCAAATCCATGAATACCACGGAGCATTGGTCAACCAAAGACATGACCACGAACTCATAATGCCCGTCTGGTCGGAATGCGATCTAGGGACATCCACCTCTCGACTACTTTGATGATAGCCCGATCGCAGATCAATCTTGGAGAAACATCTCGCACCCTGCAACTGGTCGAACAAATCATCAATCCTGGGGAGGGGGTATCTGTTCTTAATGGTCACCTTGTTCACCATGTCGACACATGCGCGGCGTCGCCCTTCTTCTTCACGAACAATCTGGCGCTCCCGGGGAGAAACACTAGGCCTAATGAAGCCCTTCTCTAGCAAATCCCTAAGCGATCCTTCACTCTCTCAACTCGGCGGGTGCCATTACGTATGGCGGAATGGAAATAGCCGAGTATCCGCAACACATCAATACAAAACTCGATCTCCTCTCGGGAGGATACGGAGGTCATCCGAAACACGCCTGGGAACTTCACGACTCATCGGGTGACGGAAAATCTGGTACCGCCTCGTGATCAAACACCGAACTAGATGGTAGATATACCCTTATGCACCATCTTCCTAGCCTCGAGGTAGGAAATAAACCTACCACCGGCGATACCGTGCTCCTCCCACTCAACAACCGCCTCAGAAAGCTGGAACCGCACTACTCTCTCTACGGTCTACATTGGCATAGCAAGAAGCTAGCCAATCCATCCCCATAATCACGTCGAAGTCAATCATCTCCAACTCTATCAAGTCGGCTGGGTCGGCGATTGTAAATGGTCACAGACAAGCCTATATACGCCGAGCTACCACCGAATCACCCATGGCGTAGCTACCTCGAAAGTGGTCTATGGACTCGTGCTCTATCCCTAACCTACTAGCAACAAGGGAGATATATAGGGCCAGTAGAACCGGATCTATCAAGGCATAAATATCAAACCCGAGAACCGATAAGGTACACTGGCGACATCGGTGAGGCCTCCGATCTGTCGGTGGACAAAGCATAAATGCGGTTCGAGGACGCTAGAATCGGACTCGAGCCACGACCTGCGCGACCTGGCTGACCCATGAGCACCACGCCTCGGGCGAGTAATCGTAGGAGATGAAGAAGCGGCACAGAACACGGGTGAGCTCTTCCACCGGGCCCGGTCGGACAGTCCCTCGCAAAGTGACCCTGCTGGCCACAACTGTAACAAGATCCAAAAGTAGTACCACACTTCCCGTAATGGGATCTACCGACGGCCACCGGGGTGGTCCCGGCGGCGATACCTCGCTACCGGACGCCCGAAGCCACGGGGCCCCGATGCGCCCTCGAAATCGTGGTCTTGAGGGCGGTGCGGGAGTGCTCTGTCTTTGGTGTGGTGCGAATCTAGACTGCTGCTGAGGCCGCCCACCACGATAACCACCAGAAGACCCTCCCGTCCTGGCCTTCTTCTGCTGCTGTCTGTCCACTCGTCGACCTCTGCGCTCCTCGCATCCAAGGGCGTGAGCCTGCATGCGGGTAATGTCCATACCCGTGGAGAGAAACCCCGGCTCATGACTCGGGCATATAGTCGTCTGGCCGGTAACATAGCGGTGCACCCTATCCTCCATATCTGCTGCAATCTTTGGGACATATCGAGCCAAAGAATCAAACTCGACATTGTACTCCCGGCGGTCGTCTCTGCCTCGATGGTAAAAATCTATCACCGCGCCTCCTCATCTGTGGAGGCAAGAAGTGAGTGAGAAAGCCTCGAGAACTCATCCCAGTAGGCTGGGCGTGCTCTCCCGGATAACTCCGTGAATCAAACCAATCATTTGCGGTGTCACGCGACTTATGTGAACCAAAGATCACGGACTCGGTCTCCGACGCCCGATCACTCTCAAAATCCTCAAGCCGACGGATGAACTCCTGCGGATCATCCTCGGCCTCGATCCATAAAACTCCGGTGTTTCTACTCAAGAAGTCTCGTAGCCTCAAACTATCGCCCTCGGGTGTACCACGGTGCGGCCGAGCTGGGCTGGAGCCAGGCTGCGCGTCAATCTCTCTCTCGTGTCGGGCCACACTTTAGCCAAAAGTCGGGCCATCTCTCCTTTGCCCTAACTCCTCCGCCCCGGTGTGGGGCGGGAGGTGTGGTACCGTGGTGTCTTTGGCTGGCGGCGTCATAGAACTCGCCGTCTCTAGTATAGACTGGGCCTGAGCCCTCGTGACTCTGGGTGTCTGCTAGCGACTCCGCTTGCCTTGCCGCCGGGCGGGTTGCCTTACGTGGAGGCATAATCAGCATTGACGTGAAAGGATTACGTTAGAGGGGTCCAACCTATATCACAGATCTAAAGCACGACCTCAGAATGAGAAGAATGTAACCCAATCCTAAATATCATATAGCCTCTTGATTATTGGTGTGGTGCACTACACACCGATAATCAAGACTACTAGATACGATGCGTAGACACTTTCCGAGGATTAATCGCTCGATACCACTTTTGTCACGACCCATTCCGGGCGTGATGGTGCCTCACCGGCACCCAGTAGTCATACATCAGTAATCGTGAAACATAAAGCAAGACATGAAACAGTTTATAAAACAAGATACGATTTTGTGAGAAAACGTGGCCTTTCGAGATATATATATAATCATGTTTTAGTGATTACATCCGACATCGCACAACATGACTACAGACCTCTAAGAAATATACAACTATGGCGGGGCGGGCCGCCATACCACCTATACAAAACTAACTACAACGGGAGATCATACCAAAAGTAGAGCCTCGGAAGAGATGGAGCTCGACACCAACGTAGAGATCCTAAGGATGCGGATCTAGCACTGCTGCCCTTACCTGCGGCATGAACGCAGCCCCGAAGGAGGTCGATAACAGTACTAAGTATGCGAAATCAAAGTACTTAAATGAAACATATCATTTTAAAAACCAGTTTTCAAATATGTATGAAACAACGAGAAACCGCACATAGTGCCACATCACAAACAAGAGCAACAATAGGTAATCAGAATGAGTCTTGTCTAGGCCGCGAATGATCGAAACAGGCCACTCGCCCCATCATCATTCTCGCAAGCCTAATCCTCGACTCGAGTCGCATAGGCCACTCACATGGGCCCGCATGAGGTACTGACCCGCATCGAGGGTAGCTACCTCGGCATCGCCCCGACTCATTGTCGCATGGCCACAGCCGCATGAGGTATAACCCCGCATACTAACACCGGAACTCGTAGCTCGCGTAGGCCCCCTGGACCCGCATGAGGTATTCTCGAATCACGGTCCTGCATCGCTCGAGTCTACCCGCATCGGAGGCGACTTTAACCCCTGTATCATCTCGAGGTGAGTGATAGTATACTAACATAACAACTTACCTTTAAGTAACACAAGCACAACAAGGATACTCACCTATACAAATGTTACAAGATACTAACACACCTAGCATCATATCATGTCTACCTATCAAACCATCTTTTTATTCACAATATATAAGTGCATTATAAACACATAGGCAAACTTGTTTCTTTTATCAATCTTAAGTGGTTATACTTACTTCCCATAAAGCTAGTATAACTCTTAAGCTTCATTTAAAAACCAATTAGTCCTCTCTGTTAATAAAAGGTTGATAGTCCCTTTGAAATGTTTTGATTCTTTATTATTTAGGCTTAAGCCGTGAGGCATTCCGTAAGTATTATTCGAGCTTAAGCGTGAGGCATTGCCGTAAGTATTATTCGATTAACACGTATGCGTCACCGTACTATATACATATTGTAAAATATCATGCTTTAGGAAGAATCACATACCTTCTCGTAAAACCACCGCCAAGTTGAATATGTCGCAGAGTCACCTATAATAGTCACAGATATCTATTAAAGACTACTCAAGGTCATTCTAAACAGAGGTCCTCAATTCTACGGAAAGTCGGCAGCAACCCTACGGTGAGTTATATAAGTCTCATGTGAAAACAAATTCTATGTAAATCTGATTTGATTATTCTTCTTTTAAACCCTTCTAAGTGATTAACAATTCAATTCTATTCTTTGATATACTTCTAAGTATTTATACTATTCTTATTCTAAAACAGTAAGTATTATTTAATTAAAAAGAGGTATAGGATTATTTACCTCGGCAAGCCCAATAATATCCTAGAAAAGTCGCGCTGAGCAAGGTTTTGCTCTAAGTTGTATGCTCCAAGGAAACCTTAGAAGTTCTTCACAACTTCTACTAAGTGCTAAGGTATTTGGGCTAGGGTATTTTGGGCATTATAACAATACAAGAAGGCAACTTTTCTACCAAGGGAGGGGGGGTAGGTTTCGGCTAGGCTAGGGGGGGGGTAGCCTCGGCAAGCTTCTCGAGGGAGGGTGTGTTTGGACGAAACAACAAGAGGAGAGGGAGGATTTGAGACTTAGGTAGATTGCTCAATTTAGGATGAAATAACTCTTCAACAAGGGGGTATTTATAGGTCAAGACATGGCCAACCAATGGCCAAGATTATGCCAAGTGCAAGGCAAGTGTAGGGTGAGGATTTAGGCAAGTGTCCTTGGCCAACTTGCACACAAAATATCTAGCCAACTTTATGACAAGGCTTGGCATCCAATCGGCCCTATTGCCGTGACAAGTCCACCAATGAGAGGGTGGAAAGTGTCGCCCTCTCATTGGTCCAAAGTGTTACGTCTCTCGGAAAAATCCGCAAAAATAAGAAATGACATAGCCGGAATTTATCCTATGAAAGCTGTGGAAACGTTTCGTCGGAAAACCGTTCGCTTTGTGAGTAGTGCCTAAAAATCGTCCAAGGCCTAACTTTAAGACCAAAACTTTTTGTACGTATTCCTTTACGTACATACCCTGGAAATACGGGGTATAACAAGTAGAACTACATCTCCTACCATATAAAGCCTCGAATGATGCCATGTCGATATTAGAGTAATAAATGTTCTTGTACGAAAACTCTACCAAAGATAAGAATCGATACTAATAACAACTAAAATCAATCATGTAGGCTCGTAACATGTCATTCAATACATGAATAATCTACTTGGATTGACCGTCGGTCTGAGGGTGAAAAGTTGTACTGAGATTCAAGTGAGTATCCAACTCTCTCTATAATTTCTGCCATAAATGTGAAGTAAACTAAATACCCTGATCCAAGTTGATAAAAATAGAAACCCCATGAAGACGTACAATATCTCGAATGTAGATCTCTGCATTATAAGTCATCTGGACTGGAATGAAATGCACAGACATGGTAAATCTATCAAGAATGACACCAATAACATCAAACATGTACAAAGTCTTGGGCAACCCAACCATAAAATCCATGACAATCCTCTCCCACTTCTAATCGGGGATGGGCATCCTCTAAGACATACCACTAGGTCACTGGTACTCATACATGACTTGCTGACAATTCTAACACCAAGACACAAAATAAACAATGTCTCTTTTCGTCCTCCCCCATCAATAATGTTGTCTCAAGTCATGGTACATCTTAGTATCACTTGGATGAATTAAATATCTAGAGCTTGCGCCTCCTCCATAATGAGTCTAGTCAAGTCACTAACTCTAGGAATGAATACTCTACCTTTGATCCTCAACACCCCTCACCATCAATCATTGTCATGACCCGACCCCGGGCCCGCGACTGGTGACCTACCTGGGAATCCTTTACAGGTATACATCAGAGAATAGTAGCGGAACATACATACATCTCAAAAAAAAAAAACAGGCTAGACGATAAGGCCACCTTCCAAACATATACACGTAATCCAAAAAGTAGTTACCACTTTTTTTTCTTTACTCAACCCAATCCACAAGATATGATTACAGACCTCTAAGAATTTTTGACATAACAACTGTGACGGGACAGGGCCCCGCCATACCCCTGAATGTACATAAAATTACAACCTCAGGGAACTGTACCAAAAATACAAAGCCTCCGAAATAATGGAGCTTTTCAACCAGCTGAACAGTGATCCTAAGAATGAGGATCAGCAAGCTATGTACCTCAACCTGCGACATGAACGCAGCCCCCCGAAGGAGGTCAGTACGAAATATGTACCAAGTATGTGGCTGAAAATCAGTAATGAAATCATAACAGTCTATATAAAGCTGGAGACATGTATGATAACCAAAATGACAGTACATTGTGCCTTGCCGAAGTGAAAGTAATGAAAGTCAGTTTTACCTTTTAAAGACTATTTCAACACATAAACAATAGTCACACCAGGGCTTTGGACACAAGCCCTCAAATATCAAAGCGTGCCCGTGGAATCCCCCATCACTGCCGACAGCCATAAGTGTAAAATATAACCATGTGACGCGCCCGTGGCATCCCACCTCGCTGTCGGCGTACACATATACAATACATATATATATCTCCTGCCCGTGGTGTTATACCCCGTATTTCCAGAGTATGTACGTGAGGGCATACGTACAAAAGTTTTTAGCCTTAAGTAGGCATTAGAGACGAAATTTGTACACAACTAGCGAAAAGAATTGTTTTCCGACGAAACGTTTTCCAAACCTTGCATAGGGAAAATTACGGCTATGTCATTTATAATTTTTGCGGATTTTTCCGAGAGATGAAATATTTTGGACCAACGAGAGGGTGACAAGTGTCACCCTCAAGTGGACGATATTGTGGACGTTTCTTGCACAATTTTTAGTCAAGGAGTTGGTAGGATATTTTGGTGGTAGATGGATAAGGTACACTTGCCCAAATCTTGACCCTACACTTGCCCACCACTTGTCTTAATCTTGGCCATTGATTGGCCTATAAATACCCCCTTAGTTGAAGACTTATTTCATCCACACTTTAGCAATTTCCAAGTCTTGAAATCCCTCTCCCTCCCTCTTAAAGTTTTCGTCCAAAGCCACCCCTCCCCCTTGAGAAGGCCCTTGGCCGAGAGTATACCCCCCCTTGCCTAGTTGTTTTCGTAAAATACACCCCCCTTGGTAGAAAAATACTCTCCAAGTATCGTTATTATTCCAAAATACCTTGGCCCATATACCTTATAGTATTCCAAGGTTACACCTATACTAAAAGCCCAGAAATACTATTATACTTCCCTTCAGTCACAAAAACGAAACCCTAAGGAAAATCTTCATAGCGGGTTGAAGTATTAAGAAGAAGTTGCGTAGAACTTCTAAGGGTTGTTTGGAGCGGGTTGGAGCGTTCATAATAGGAGCTAAACGTTGCTCAGGATCGACATTAAAACTTGGATAATTTTGGGCTTATCGAGGTAAATACTCTTGTCCTTCTATTGTAATTGGGAATTACATACTGTAGTAGTATAGAATGAGTATAAGATACATAGAAGGATATTACAGAAGAGAATTGAACTGTAATAGAAGGATATTACATAAAAGCATTTAACTGAAATCACATCAGAAGAATATTAAAGAAGAAGAAATCAGACTTACATGGGAATTTGTATTCTGATGAGAATTGTGTAGTTTGACGGGTAGGGAGGTGCTGCCCAATTTTCCGTAGAATAAGGAATCTGTATCTAGAATTATTCTACAGAGTAGTCTAGACGTTGATAGACTTGTATGACCGTTATAGATTGAAGTACTGCAAGTAGCGTATTCTACTCGAAGGGTGGAAAGGGCTAGCCGGATTACAGTACTTTGGAGCTATTTGCTAATAGTCGATAATCGTCGCGAGGTATGTGATTCTTCCTATCCTCTTGAGCATGATATTTTAAAGTATATATAGTACGGTAGACGTACGTGTGTTAACTGAACATGGTTTTACTTGACGTCTTCTGACTTGAGTTTTAAATAATAAGAATCTTGAAGTATTTCAAAAAGAATTAAGAATCGTTTTGAAAGAAGAGTAATACTTGGTTTTAAAAGTTTAAGAGTTATACTAGCTTTATGGGAAGTTAGGTATAACGACTTAAGAGTAATAAAAAGAATGGGTTATTGATTTTAGAAGTTAAGAGACTTGATCTCAAAAGATAAGAGGCTTGACTTAATTGAATTGATATGAATTTTGTTAAAAAGTGTGAAACCTCATTCGTGAGTAATGAGTACTTGGTTTTTAAAAGAATAATGTTTACTGATTCGGAAATGAGAATAAGTATCGAACGAACCACTGCAGCGTTAGTAAAGGAAAATGTATTGACAAATAAGTAATTATATTAAAACCAGTAGAAACCTCCATCTGCATAGAAGCTAAGATAAGACAAAATTGTATTACATTTCCTAGATCATGCATTTGCTCTAATAAGATTGTTATAAACAAGAATAACCTACTCACACATGAGGCATATATTACTCAACTGTTTTTAAAAATAGAATTATGTTATTAAATGATTAAGACTATGAACTATGAAACCTTTCGAAAATAAGAAACGTGAATATTTGAAATTAGGCAAACTTGAACTTTTGGAAAAGAATGTTGTTACTTGACTTTAAGAAGGAAAGTGTGTTGGTTTAAAAAGGAGGGCATAATATTGCCTTAGTTGATTTAAAAGGAAAACATGGTATTATCTTAATCTATCTTAAAAGAGCGTTCAGATGTTAGGGTCACACGACACCGCGTTCATGGGATGAACCGGGAATGTATTTCACCTGATTCGATACCGAGTCCATGAGATGGACCGGGAATGTAGTTCATGCGACACCGCGTTCATGGGATGAACCGGGAATGTATTCCATCCGATTTCTATCGAGTCCCATGAGATGGGCCGAGACATGTGCGATTTCTATCGAGTCCCATGAGATGGGCCGAGACATGTGCGATTTCTATCGAGTCCCATGAGATGGGCCGAGACATGTGTGATTTCTATCGAGTCCCATGAGATGGGCCGAGACATGTGCGATTTCTATCGAGTACCATGAGATGGGCCGAGACATGTGCGATTTCTATCGAGTCCCATGAGATGGGCCGAGACATGTGCGATTTCTATCGAGTCCCATGAGATGGGCGAGACATGTGCGATTTCATCGAGTCCCATGAGATGGGCCGAGACATGTATTCCATACGATTCCTATCGAGTCCCGTGAGATGGGCCGACATGTATTCCACACGATTCCACCTCGAGTCCATGAGATGGGCCGAGACATGTTACACGTATCACCTAACTTATACCTAGGCCGCGGTGAGGAAGGAGTTCCACGGGCATGAGGATGACTTTAAGGCGTGAGTCACGACTTGACATGATTGTTTTATGTTGCGAATCGTAGTTTGGTTATCATACATGTCTCCTATTTTATTTTAGCATTATGATTTCATTTACGATTTATCGATTCACATACTTGGTACTGTTATCGACCTCCTTGGCTGCGTTCATGCCGCAGTAGAGGTACACCGGTTGTTGATCCTCGCCATAGGATCACGATTCAGTATTAGGAAGCTCCGTTTCTCGGAGGCTTATCTTTTGGTATGTTTCCGAGTTGTAGGTTCTTGTACATTCGTGGTATGGCGGAGCCCTGTCCGTCATAGGTATTACATTCTTAGAGGTATGTAGTAATCTTTGTGGCGAGTTTGTAAATGGGGATGTAACTGTTCAAAGTTTTATTATATATACATGCCGAAAGGCGATATTTTCATGGATAAACTGTTTTCATTTTATAATCGTTTCATGTCTTATTTTATATTCCGCTGATCACTCTGATGTATGACTACTTGGGTGCGGGTAGGCACGATCACGCCCGTTCGGTCGTGACAAAAGTGGTATCAGAGCAGTTAATCCTCGAAAAGTGTCTACAGACCGTGTCTAGTAGAGTCTTGATTATCGATGTGTTTTGCACCACATCTATAATCAGGAGGCTGCAAGACATTTAGGATTGGTTTCCATTCTTCTCATTCTGAGATCGTGCCTTAGAGCTGTGTTATAAGTTGGACCCCTCTGACGTATTTCGTTTTTACCAGTTATGCTTCCGTACTAGGCAACCCGGGCCCAGATGGGCAAGGCAGCCGAGGGAGCTGCTAGTAGGATACAGAGGAGTACGGGGGCGCAGGCCCAGTCATTACCTGAGATAGTGCTTCAGACGGCAAGTTTTGCGACGCCGCCACGGCCAAAGAGTTTGGGGCGCAGCGATGGCCGAGACCACTGTACACGAGCCTCTAGTCCCACGGCACAGGCGGATGAGTTGGGGTACAAAGAGATGGCGATTCTTGGCGGGATCCATCACGACCCATTCCGAGGCGTGGCGGTGCGCTGCACGGCACCCAAGTAGTCATACATCGAGTAATCGGAAATATAAAACAAGACATGAAACAGTTTATAAAACAAGACACAGTTTATGTGAGAAACGTCGCTTTCGGCATATATATATAAACATGGTTTAGCGATTACATCCGAATCGCATAACATGACTACAGACCTTAAGGAAATATACAACTATGGCGGGACAGGCCCGCCATACCCTCGCAGACAAAACTATCTACAACAGGAGATCATACCCAAAAGTAGAGCCTCGGAAAGGATGGAGCTCCGACACCAACGTAGAGATCCTAAGAATGTGGATCTAGCACTGCCGCCTTACCGCGGCATGAACGCAGCCCCAAGGAGGTCAAGACAACAGTACTAAGTATATGAAGCGTAAAATACTTAAATGAAAACATATCATTTTAAAATCAGTTTTGCAAGTATGTATGAAACAACGAGGGACGCGCATAGTGCTACATCATAAACAAGAGCAACAATAGGTAAATCAGAATGGTCTTTTCTAGGCCGCGAATGATCGAAGCAGGCCAATTGCGTAGTATCACCATGCAAGCCTAATCTCGACTCCGTAGTCGCGTGGGCCACTCGGATAGGCCCGCATAGTACATAACCCGCATCGAGGGTAGCTCCTCGGCATCGCCCCGACTCGTAGTCCGCATGGCCACATAGACCGCATGAGGTATAACCCGCATCACTAACCGGAACTCCCGTAGCTCCGCATAGGTCCTGGACCCGCATGAGGTATTCTCGAATCATGGTCCTGCATCGCTGAGTCTACCCGCGGAGGCGGCTAAACCCCTGTAATATGTCAAGAGGTGAGTGATAGTACACTAACATAACAGCTTATCTTTAAACAACATAAGCACAACAAGAATACTCTCTTATACAAACGTTACAAGACACTAACACACATAGCATCATATCATGTCTACTTATCAAACCATCTTATTATTCTTTTCACAATTCAATATAAGTCTGTTATAAACACATAGGCAAACTGTTTCTTTTATCATTCTTAAGTGGTTATACTTAACTTCCCATAAAGCTAGTATAACTCTTAAGCTTCTGTTTTAAAAACCAATTAGTTCTCTTCTGTTAAAAATGATTCAGTATTCTTTTGAAATGCTTTCAGTTCTTTATTATTCAGGCTTAAGCCGTGAGGCATTGCCGTAAGTATTATTCAGGCTTAAGCCGTGAGGCATTGCCGTAGTTATTATTCAGTTAACACATGTACGTCTACCGTACTATATATATTGTAAAATATCATGCTTTAGGAAGAATCACATACCTTCTCAGCGAAAACCACCTGCCAAGTTGAATATGTCGCGCGCAGAGAGTCAGCCTATAATAGTCGAACACGCCTATCAACGCTCGCACTACTTTGTAAACAGCTTCTAAATAGAGGTTCTATATCCCACGGAAAATTGGGCGCACCTCCCTACCGGTGAGCTACTCAAGTTCATCAGTGAAAACAAATTCTATGTAAGTCTGATTTGATTATTCTTCTTTAAACCCTTCTCGTGATAACAGTTCAATTCTATTCTCGCAATATTCTTCTAAGTATCTAATACTTATTCTTATACTACTACAGATGTAATCTCTAATTCAAAAGAGGTTAGGATTAGTTACCTCGGTAAGCCCAATAATATCCTAGATAAAGTCGCGCTGAGCAAGGTTTTGCTCCTAAGTTGTATGCTCCAAGGAAACCTTAGAAGTTCTTCACAACTTCTACTAAGTACTAAGGGATTTGAGCTAGGGTATTTTGGGCATTATAACAATACTAGAAGACAACTTTTCTACCAAGGGAGGGGGTAGATTTTGGCTAGGCAGGGGGCCTCCAAACTTCAAAAGGGGAGGGGGGGGGGTGTTTGGACGAAAAGGCTACAAAGGGAGAGGATAGGATTTTTAGACTTGGAAGCTTTTGTGGATGAAGAACTCTTCATCTCAAGAGGGGTATTTATAGGTCAAGGGATGGCCAACCAAGGGCCAAGATGTAGCCAAGTGCTAGGCAAGTGTAAGGCCAAGATTAGGGCAAGTGTACCTAGCCAACTTGCACACAAAATATCCTACCAACTACTTGACAAAATTGACCATCCATTCGGCCCTAAGAACGCCTCACATCCATCAATTGGAGGGTGACAAGTGTCGCCCTCCCGTTGGTCCAAAATGTTTCGTCTCTCGGAAAAATCCGCAAAAATTAGAAATGGCATAGCCGGAATTTACCCTACGAAAGCTGTGGAAACGTTTCGTCGGAAAACTATTTGCTTTGTGAGTTGTGCCCAAAAAAAACGTCCAAGCCTAACTTTAAGGCCAAACTTTTTGTACGTATTCCCTTCCGTACATACTCTGGAAATACGGGGTATAACATTCTCCCCTCCTTAGAAACATTCGTCTCGAATGTTCCTTCCCAAGACAGATAACGATAAGGTTCTTCATAACTTAACAGTTTGCAAAAGCCACACACGGCCACAAAACAACACTTAGGCAAAAACGATAACGAAAATTTACAAGTAGGAAAGTGAATTACCTGGAGGTGTGGGGAATAGGTGAGGATACCTCCGCCTCATGTCCTCCTCAGCTTCCCACGTCATCTCCTCCCTAAGCTCGTTCCGCCACAAGACTTTGACGGAAGCCACATCCTTGGTCCGCAGACGCCTAACCTGACGATCGACTATCGCTATGGGAATCTCCTCATACGATAACCCCTGGCCACTGGACATCACAATCGGGTGTACTAGATGGATCCCCGATACATCTCTCAAAGATAGATACGTGAAACACCGGATGCGCCTCCAGATCGGACGGCAGATTCAACTCGTGAGCAACCTTGCCTACCGCGGACAATCTGAACGCCCAATGTACCTTGGTGAGTTTCCTTCTTCCCGAATCTCATCACACCCTTCATGGGTGACACCTTTAGGAAAACCCAATCATGAACCTCGAACTCAAGATGCCGACGACGATGATCTGCATACGACTTACGCGACTCGGTGTCGATAGCCGCCTCGGATAAGCTTCACCTTATCCATCGCTGCTGCACCAAATCTGGTCCCACTAGCACCTCGCCCACATCGAACCAACCTATAGGCGATCGCACTTCCTCCCATACAAGGCCTCATAAGGCGCCATCGAATCTGGAGTGGTAGCTATTGTGTATGCGAACTCAACTAGAGGCAAATGATCCTCGGCTACCTCGAAGTCGATAACACAAAGCTCGCAGATATCCTCAAGAGTCCGGATAGTGCGCTCGGCTGTCCGTCTGCGTGGATGGAATGCGATGCTCGTGCTCACTGCGTCCTAAACCTCTCGAAAGACCTCGAAGTTAGCCAAACCGGGCTCCTGCATGCGATATGATCGAAATAGGGACTCCATGCGATCGGCGACCTCTCGGATGTAAAGTCCGCATAATCCTCACCAAAAAGTCGTCCGACGGAAGAAAGTGGGCTGATTTCACACTGCCGACGATAACCCAAATAGAATCATGTCTCTCTGAGTGCGAGGTAATCCTGTGATGAAGTCCATGTTGATCACCTCCCACTTCCAAGTCGGGATCTCTATCGTCTGTAACAAACCACCAGGCCTCTGGTGCTCTACCTTCACTGCGACACGGGCATCGAGCTACGAACTCGCAACGCCCTCTTCAAGCCATCCCACCAATACACGGATCTAAGGTCGTGGTACATCTTGGTCGACCACGGATGGATGAGTAACGCTTGTGTGCTTCCCAGAACTCCGCCAAGTCTCAAACATCCGGAACACACAACCTGCCTCAAACCTTAGCACCCCATCAGTGCTACCTCAAAGGACCCTTGCCCTCACGGAGTCAGTATCACGATATCGAATCAAAGCCGGATCCTCGAATCGCTTGCCTCTTCACCTCCTCGACGATGGAAGACTCGGCAACCTCACGAACTCTAACCCCACCGCTATCGTAATCAATCAAGCGGACACCAAGGCTCGCTAATCGATGCAAATCACGAACCATGCCTCCTCTCTAGCTGCACATCTGATAGGCTCCCCATCGACCTACGACTAAGAGCATATGCCACAACATTGGCCTTCCCCGGGTGGTACAGGATATCAACATCGTAATCCTTAAGCAACTCTAACCACCGTCTCGCCGTAAGTTCACTCCCTCGGTGAAGATATACCGAGGCTCTTGTGGTGCAGAAAAATATCCACGTGAACCCCATACAAATAGTGCCTCCAGATCTTCAAAGCGTGAATCACGCCGCCAACTCCAAATCATGGGTGGGGTAGTTCCTCCGTGTTTCTTGGTGTCGGGATGCATATGCTATAACCCCGCCATCTGCATCAACACACATCCCAACCCGATGCCCGACGACGCAATACACGACATAACCATCCGGACCTCCGGAAGAGTAAGAACGGGCGATGCGTCGGTCTCTTTCAAGAATCGAAACCCCGCCACAAGCATCACCATCAAACTTGGCGCTTTCTCGAGTCGGCCTAGTCAATGGTGCAGATAGAAGCAAACTTCTCCACGAACGCCGATAATATCTCGCAAGGCCCGAGCTGCGAACCTCGCCGGAGTAGTAGGTCTAGGCCAAGTCCCGATCGCCTCGATCTTGGCCGTATCACTCGAATGCCATCGGCCCGACAATATGCCCAAGAAACGCCATCAAGTCAACAAAACTCACATTTGGAAAACTTGGCGCATAAGCTGGTCTGGAGAATCACAAGATCGCCAAATGCTCTGCATGCTCTCGCTCTGGCGAGAATAAACCAAGATATCATCAATGAACACTATCACAAGCGTGTCCAAAATGGTTTGAACACTCGGTTCATCAAATCCATGAATACCACGGAGCATCGGTCAACCAAAAGACATGACCACGAACTCATAATGCGTGCACGGTCCCGAATGCGATCTAGGGACATCCACCTCTCGACTCGCACTGATGATAGCCCGATCGTAGATCAATCTTGGAGAAGCATCTCGCACCGTGAATGGGTCGAACAAATCATCAATCCCGGGAAGAGGTATCCGTTCTTAATGGTCACCTTGTTCACCGCTCAATCAACACATGCGCAAGGCGTCCGCCCTTCTTCTTCACGAACAATCTGGCGCTCCCGGGGAGAAACACTAGGCCCGATGAAGCCGCTTCTCCAAAGAAATCTCTAAGCTGATCCTTGCTCTCTCTTCGGCGGGTGCCATTACGTATGGCGGAATGGAAATAGGCGAGTGTCCGCAAAATGTCAATACAAAACTCAATCTCCTCTCGGGAGGATACGGGAGGTCGTCTGGAAACACGTCGGGAACTCTCGACTCTGGGCGGCGGAAAATCTGCACCGCAGACTTGATATCAAACACCGAACGAGATGGTAGATATACCCTTCGCACTATCTTCCTTGAGGTAGGAAATAAACCTACCCAGCGTCTGGTGCTCCTCCCACTCAACAATGGCTCCTCGAAGCTGGAACCGTACTACTCTCTCTGCGGTCTACATTGGCGTAGCAAGAAGCTAGCCAATCCATCCCCATGATCACGTCGAAGTCAATCATCTCCAACTCTATCAAGTCGGCTGGTCCGACGATCGTAAATGGTCACAGGACAAGCTCTATATACCCGCCGAGCTACCACCGAATCACCCTGGCGTAGCTACCTCGAAAGGGTCTATGGACTCGTGCTCTATCCCTATCCTACTAGCAACAAGGAGATATATAGGAAAGAGTAGAACCGGATCTATCAAAGCATACACATCAAACCTGAGGCGATAAGGTACTGTGGCGACATCGGTGAGGCCTCACGATCTGTCGGTGGACAAAGCATAAATGCGGTTCGAGGACCGCTAGAATCGGGACCGCGCCACGACCTCTGCGCGACCTGCTGGTCCATGAGTACCTTGCCTCCGTGGCGAGTCGCTGTCGAGGATGAAGACCCGCGAAAGAACTCAGAGGGTGACCCTACCATCAAGATCGCCTTGGTCGGACGGTTCCTCGCATAGTGACCTGCGCCACCTGGCGAAACAAGCTCCGTAGCACCACAACTCGAAGTGGGATCTGCGTCGGCCACACCGAGGGGTGGTCCCGTCGGCGATACCTCGCTGCTCGACGTCAAGTCACGGGGCCTGGTGCGCCTCGAATATCTGGTGTCTTGAGGGCGGTGCGAGTGCTCGAGTGGCGTGGTGCAAACCTAGATCGCTGCGAGGCCGCCACCACGATAGCCACCAAAAGACCACTGCCGTCTGGTCTTCCTGCTGCTGCTTTGCTGTCACACGTGATCTCTACGCTCACATCCAAGAGCATGAGCTCGCATGCGGGTAATGTCCATACGGTGAAGAGAAACACCGCACATGACTTCGGCCATATAGTCATCTAGCGGTGGCGTGGCGGTGCACCCTATCCTCCATAATCGCTACAACGCTGGGACATATCGAGCCAATGAATCAAACTCGACATTGTACTCCCGGCGGTCGTCCTCTGCGCCTCGATGGTAAAATCTATCGGCCGCGCCTCTCATCCTGTGGAGGCAAGAAGTGAGTGAGAAAGCCTGCGAGAACTCATCCCAGTAGGCGGGGGCGTGCTCTCCCGGGATAACTCCGCGAATCAAACCAATCGATTGCGGTATCACGCAGCCGACGCGAACCAAGGTCACAGACTCGTCTCGAGGCCTTGATCACCCGCATGATCCTTCAGAATGACGGATGAACTCCTGCGGATCATCCTCGGCCTCGACCAGTAAAACTCGGCGGGCTACAACTCAAGAAATCTCGTAGCCTCAAACTATACGCCTCGGGTGTACCACGGTGCGGCCGTGTGCTGAGGCTGAATCGCCGCGTCCGGCCTATCCTCGTATTCGCCACAACTCTAGCCAATAGCTGGGCCATCTCCTTGTACCCTAACTCCTCCGCCCCAGGCTGTGGGACAGGAGGTGTGGGTACTGTGGTCTCTTCTGGGGCCGGCGGCGTCATAGAACTCGCCGTCTGCGGTATAGACTGGGCTCGAGCCCTCGTGACTCTAGGTGTCCCACTAGCGCCTCCTCATTTGCCTTGCCGCCCCGGGCGGGTTGCCTTACGTGGAGGCATAATCATTCTGAGAACAAGGAATACGTTAGAGGTCCAACTTTAACACGACTCTAAGCACGATCTCGAGTGAGAAGAATGGAAACCAATCCTAAATATCCTATAGCCTCACGATTATTGGTGTGGTGCACAACACCGATAATCAAGATTCTACTAGATACGGTGCGTAGACACTTTCCGAGGATTAATCGCTCGATACCACTTTTGTCACGACCCATTCGGGGCGTGATCGTACTCTGGGGGCACCCAAGTAGTCATACATCAGAGTAATCAGCGGAAATATAAAACAAGACATGAAACAGTTTATAAAACAAGACACAGTTTATGTGAGAAAACGTCGCCTTTCGGCATATATATATAAACATGGTTTAGCAGTTACATCCGAATCTTGTACAACATGACTCTGCACCTCTAAGGAAATATACAACTATGGCGGGACAGGGCCCCGCCATACCCTGACTGTATAAAACTATCTACAACAGGGAGATCATACCCAAAAGTAGAGCCTCCGGAAAGGATGGAGCTCCTGACACCAACGTAGAGATCCTAAGAATGTGGATCTAGCACCTGCTTGCCCTTACATGCGGCATGAACGCAGCCCCCCGAAGGAGGTCAGTACAACAGGTACTAAGTATATGAAACTGTAAAATACTTAAATGAAAACATATCATTTTAAAATCAGTTTTGCAAGTATGTATGAAACAACCAAGGGGACCGCACATAGTGCCACATCATAAACAAGAGCAACAATAGGTAAACTGTAACAGGTCTTTTCTAGGCTGCGAATGATCGAAGCAGGGCCAATTGCCCGTAGTATCACCATGCAAGCCTAATCCTGGACTCCCGTTGTTATACCCCATATTTCCAGAGTATGTACGTGGAGATGTACGTACGAACATTTGAGACTTAAAGTTTGGCTTTGGTTCGAAATTTGGGCACAAGTCTTAGAATAAGTCGTTTTCACTAAACGCGTTTCCACAGCTTACGTAGGGAAAATTCCGGCTATGTCATTTATATTTTTTGCGGATTTTTCCGAGAGATAAAATATTTTGGACCAACGGGAGGGTGACATGTGTCACCCTCACATTGGAAGCAAGGGGCGGCAACCCTTGGACGAATTGGGGTCACGTTTTCTTGGCCAATTGGCTCCTTGTTTTGGCCTTGTTTTGTGGCTTGTTTGGTGCCATGTTTTGTGCCTTGTTTTGTGGAGTAGGGGTTAGGGTGCACTTGGCTTGATCAAGGCCTTACACTTGCCTTGCACATGGCTTGATCTTGGCCATTGGTTGGCTTTTGGTTTTGCTATAAATACCCCCCTAAGCTTGAAGACTTCATTCATCCAAAACTTCCAAGTCTTGCAACCCTCTCCTCCTTCTTGTTGCTCTAGCCAGAGCTTCCCCTCCCACTTCGTGTGGCCTTTGGCGAGAGGTTCCCTCCTCCTAGTGGTCTAGCGCCAGGTACCCACTAGCCTAGTTGTTTCGTATAATACACCCATGGTAGAAAGTATTCTCCAAGTATTGTTATAATGCCCAAAATACCTTAGCCTTATACCTTGTAGTATTCCAAAGTTACCTCTATACGTAGAGCCCGGAAATACTACCTTTTGTCCTCTTAGTCTCAAACCGAAACCCTAAGGAAATCTTCATAGTTGGTTGAAGTATTTGAGTAGAAGTTGGTTAGAACTTCTAAGGGTTGTTTGGAGTGGTTTGGAGCGCACGGAGTTGGAGCTAAACCTTGCTCAGGATCGACATTATAACTTGGATAATTTTGGGCTTGTCGAGGTAAATATTCTTGTCCCCTTATTGTAATTGGAGATTACATGTTGTAGGATTATATAGTTGAAGTATACTATATATAGAACTGAACTGTAATTACATAGGACTGTATTACAGTAGACTTGTGTAGCATTGCTGTGTTGTAGAATTGTATACGTCCGGTTAGACGTATAAACCCCCCCCGGTTGGCTTGGTAGCCGGCCTCGATAGAGGAGGAGATTTACGCTGTTGCGGGGGGGGAGGTGCTGCCGAATTTTCTGTAGAATATGGAACCATGCGGTTAGAAGTTAATAGACGTTTGTGGCCTTATAGGTGGAAGTACTGCGAGTAGCGTATTCTACTTGAAGAGTGGAAACGGCTAGCGATTCTGATCGTGGAGCGTTTTGCTTATTGTCGATACTCGTCGCGAGGTATGTGAACCTCTTCCTATCCTTCTAGCATGATGCTTTGTAAACTATGTAGTACGGTAGACGTACATGTGTTAAATGAGTTGGTTGGTTTAAAACGTAGGGTGTTATAATAGCTTTATGGGAAGTTAGTTATAACGACTCTATGTAGGTAAAAGATTGGTTTGTTGATTGTAGAAGTTAAGAGACTTGATCTTGAAAGATAAGAGACTTAACTTGTTTTACTTGGTTATTAACATTTTGTTAAATGTGTTGTGAAACCTCATTCGCGAGTAATGAGTACTTGGTTTTAAAAAGAATAATGTTTTATTGATTTCGGAATTGAGAATAAGTGTCGAACAAACCACAGCAGCGCTAATAAAGGAAAGTGTATTGACAATAACTAATTGTTATTAAAACCAGTAGAAACCTCCATCTGCATAGAAGCTAAGATAAGACAAAATTGTATTACATTTCCTAGATCATGGCTGCTGTAACAAGATTGTTGTAAACAAGAATAAACGGCTCACGTACAAGACATATGTTACTCAATTGTTTTAAAAGAGATTAAGACTATGAGTTATGAAACCCTTCTAAAATAAGAAACTTGAGCATTTGAAATTAGGCAAACTTGAACGTTTGGAAAATAATGTTGTTACTTGATTTTACAAAAGGGAAGTATTTTGGTTTACCTAAAAATGTGAGTCACTCTATTTTTATACTACGGGTATCGGGTGACCTTTATGAAAGGAATGGATCTCTTAAAAGGAAGTTAACGACGTAGTACTTTAGGTTAAAACCCGGACTTTGATCTGAAATGAAAGTACCTTGAGTTGTGTGTAACTTGTCTATGCTGTTGTTGTGTAACTTCCTTTATGCTTGTTATGATAGCTTTTGTTGTGCAAGTGTTGATATCGGTGACTTCTTGGGAAGGAGTGGATCTTTTATAAAAGTCTAGAAGTATGGTAATTTGCTTGAGCTTGTTTGTGATAGCTTTGGTTGTGCGGTAAATTGTTGTTGATGTCACGTGGACATGTCTACCGTCTGACTCCGGGGCATGTGGCCATGGGGCATTGTTATTATTGTTGTTAATGTCACATGGGCGTGTCTACACCGATGCGTCAGGGGCATGTGGCCATGGGGCATTGTTATTATTGTTGTTAATGTCACGTGGGCGTGTCTACACCGATCTGAGTCGGGGCATGTGGCCATGGGGCATTGTTATTAGTGTTGCATCATGGACATGTCTACACCGTCAGAATTCGGGGACACGCGGCCGATGCGAACACGATTGATGTTGTGGCGTGAGACCCATAGTTATATTTGAGTGATGACTTGAGGCGTGAGTCACGACTTGACATATTTGTTTTATGTTGTGAATCGTAGTTTTGTTATCATACATGTCTCTGCTTTTATATAGACTATTATGATTTCATTCTGATATTTTTCTGATTTCACATACTTGGTACTGTTATCTTGACCTCGCCCGGCTGCGTTCATGCCGCAGTAGGAGTACATCGGTAGTGGATCCTCGCCATAGGATCACGATTCAGCGTATTGGAAGCTCCGTTTCTCGGAGGCTTATTCTTTGGTATGTGTTCCACGAGTTGTAGGTTCTTGTACATTCAGGGTATGGCGGGGCCCCTGTCGTCATGGTTGTTGTAAATCTTAAGTGCAGTAATCTTGTTGTGGGCGTGGTCGTAAAAAGATTAAACTGTTGAGTTTATGTATATATATCGAAGGCAAGCATTTTTAGTTGCTTTGTTTATGATCATATATCTTGTTTCATGTTTATGTTTTATTTTCCTGGTTTTCTCGATGTTGTATCACCAGGGTGCGGGGTAGGCACGATCACGGGCGAGGATCGGGTCGTGACAAAAGTGGTATCGAGCGATTAATCCTCGGAAAGTGTCTGCACCGTGTCGAAGAAGTCTTGATTATCGATGTGTTGTGCACCACATCTATAATCGTGAGGTCGCATGACATTTAGATTGGTTTCCATTCTTCTCATTACGAGATCGTGCCTTAGAGTGTTGTAAGTTGGACCCCCGACGTATCTCGTTTTTACGATTATGTCTCGCGCAAGGCAACCAGAGCCCGAAGGGCAAAGCGGCAGGAGGCGCTAGTGAGATCTGAGAGAAATGCAGCGCGAGCCGGGCGACACGAGTTGTGCTTCAGACGGCGAGTTTTGCGCGCCGCCCGGCCAGAGTTTAGAACGCGGCGGTGCCGAGACCTGATACACGAGCCTCGGTCCACGGCTGGAGCGAGATGAGATGGGTACAAGGAGATGGCGATTCTTGGCGAGTCGTGGCGATATGAGATAGGTGGATCTGGCGATTCAGTTCGAGCACGATGGTTCACCCCGAGCGAATAGTTTGAGGCTACGGGACTTTCGAGTTGTAGCCCGCGAGTTTTATGGGTCGAGGCACGAGGATGATCCGAGGAGTTCATCCGGCGATTCTGACAGTCATGAGTGATCAAGGCTTGGAGACCGAGTCGGTGGTCTTAGGTTCGCATCGGCTGCGTGATACCGCAGTCGACTGGTTTGATTCGTGGGAGTTGTCCCGGGGAGAGCATGCGCTTCCAGCAGTATGGGACGAGTTCTCAGAGGCATTCCTCACTCACTTCTTGCCTCCGCAGATGAGGAGGGCACGGGCAGTTTATGATCTTTGAGGCGAGAAAGGCGTGCGGTTCGGGAGTACAACGTGAGTTTGACTCGTTGGCTCGGTATGTCCCCGCTTTAGTGGCAACCATGGAGGATAGAGTGCACCGCTACGCCACCGGGCTAGATGATTACTTGACAGAGGCTTGTTCGAGTGTAGCTCTTCAGCCGGGCATGGACATTGCCGCACGCAGCTCATGCACCGGGATGTGAGGCACGGAGAGGTCGGCGGAATGACCAATCAGCGAAGAGGCGAGAACAACGAGGTCCTTTGGTGACTTTCGAGGCGGACCGCCTCGAAGATACTAGTTTTGTACCTCCACGGTGCAGTGGTCCTCCACAACCTTCGTGAGCATCGAGTATTCGGGAGCGGTCGTGGCTCGAGGTTGAGTTTCGGGAAGTAAGGGTGTTGGCGGACACGGTCACCCTACCTCGGTGTGGTCGATGTGGTAGACCGCATTTTGGGGAGTGTCGTGGTGCGGGGAGCTTGTTATTTTGCGGCCACCGCCATTTTGCGAGGAACTGTCCGACCAAGGGTAGTACGGATGTTACGACTCAGCCTTCAGGATCAGTGGCTGGTTCATCACCTTCACTAGTTGTGCGCCCTGCAGGGCAGGATTGTGATTAGAAAGCGGTAGAGACAGGTATATCCTTAACCCTCTAGAGTTTTGTATGCTGATGTGTTTAGTGTTATGTTCGGATAGCTTTGTGCTAAAATGTGATTTAGACACCTGGTTATTGTAGAAGGGTAAGTATGGGGGCATGGTAAGTGTGAACCTTAGACTATGTCACGATTGAGACCTTAGAGGTAAGGTCGTCTTGAGTAAAAGATTTATTTCATGGTTGACCCTTATCAGAGTAAGTAGTACGTGGGAAATATTTGTGTGATAAGTCCATGGGTAGTGTGAGATGGAAGTGGTAGCTTTCATGACTTGATTTGGTAAGATTGTTCCGTTCGAGGAGCAAGTATTGGCGCGATTGTGGGTCGGGTTGATTGCGCTCGTGAGTCGACCTGACTTCGGTTTTGGGTGGGTCGATTGGGTGGTCCCGCCAGGTGGTAGGGTCACGAGGGTGCTAGGCCCCAGTTTAGTTGACCATCTTATGAGTTCGTGGATATGTTCGACCAGAAGCGGTTCGTGAAGGCCGGGAATGGCCTTAAAGAAGATTGAGGTTAGTAAGATGACCAAGTTTGGAGGTAGTGACTCCACAGTTTTGAGAACTGAAGCAATGACTGAAGTATGGCACGTCCTGAGTGACACTAGAACCTCACGGCAAAGTGACAAAAGTGGTATCGCACGGCGAGTAAGGAAGGAAGGGAACGTGTGTTATTTTCGTGGCCAAGTTGTGGCGTTGGCAACTTGTTAGAGGAACTTCATCGATATCCGTCTTGAGAAGGAACATTCGGGACGAATGTTTCTAAGGAGGGGAGAATGTTATACCCCGTATTTCCAGAGTATGTACGTGGAGACGTACGTACGAACATTTGAGACTTAAAGTTTGGCTTTGGTTCGAAATTTGGGCACAAGTGCCGAATAGAGTCGTTTTCCGACGAAATGTTTCCACAGCTTACGTAGGGAAAATTCCGGCTATGTCATTTATATTTTTTGCGGATTTTTCCGAGAGATAAAATATTTTGGACCAACGGGAGGGTGACATGTGTCACCCTCACATTGGAACGAGCGGCAACCCTTGGACGAATTGGGGTCACGTTTTCTTGGCCAATTGGCTCCTTGTTTTGGCCTTGTTTTGTGGCTTGTTTGGTGCCATGTTTTGTGCCTTGTTTTGTGGAGTAGGGGTTAGGGTGCACTTGGCTTGATCAAGGCCTTACACTTGCCTTGCACATGGCTTGATCTTGGCCGTTGGTTGGCTTTTGGTTTTGCTATAAATACCCCCAAGCTTGAAGACTTCATTCATCCAAAACTTCCAAGTCTTGAAACCCTCTCCTCCTTCTTGTTGCTCTGGCCAGAGCTTCCCCTCCCCACTCGTGTGGCCTTTGGTGAGAGGTTCCCCTCCTCCTAGTGGTCTAGTAGGGTACCCACTAGCCTAGTTGTTTCGTATAATACACCCCCCCTTTTGGTAGAAAGTATTCTCCAAGTATTGTTATAATGCCCAAAATACCTTAGCCTTATACCTTGTAGTATTCCAAAGTTACCTCTATACGTAGAGCCCGGAAATACTACCTTTTGTCCTCTTAGTCTCAAACCGAAACCCTAAGGAAATCTTCATAGTTGGTTGAAGTATTTGAGTAGAAGTTGGTTAGAACTTCTAAGGGTTGTTTGGAGTGGTTTGGAGCGCACGGAGTTGGAGCTAAACCTTGCTCAGGATCGACATTATAACTTGGATAATTTTGGGCTTGTCGAGGTAAATATTCTTGTCCCCTTATTGTAATTGGAGATTACATGTTGTAGGATTATATAGTTGAAGTATACTATATATAGAACTGAACTGAACTGTAATTACATAGGACTGTATTACAGTAGACTTGTGTAGCATTGCTGTGTTGTAGAATTGTACACGTCCGGTTAGACGTGCAAACCCCCCCCTGGTTGGCTTGGTAGCCGGCCTCGATAGAGGAGGAGATTTCTGTTGTTGCGGGGAGGTCTGCGAATTTTACGTAGAATATGGAACCATGCGGTTAGAAGTTAATAGACGTTTGTGGCCTTATAGGTGGAAATCGCGAGTAGCGTATTCTACTTGAAGAGTGGAAACGGCTAGCGATTCTGATCTTGTGGGCGTTTTGCTTATTGTCGATACTCGTCGCGGTATGTGAACCTCTTCCTATCCTTCTAGCATGATGCTTTGTAAACTATGTAGTGCGGTGAGCGTACGTGTGTTAAATGAGTTGGTTGGTTTAAAGCGTAGGGTGTTATAATAGCTTTATGGGAAGTTAGTTATAACGACTCTATGTAGGTAAAAGATTGGTTTGTTGATTGTAGAAGTTAAGAGACTTGATATTGAAAGATAAGAGACTTAACTTGTTTTACTTGGTTATTAACATTTTGTTAAATGTGTTGTGAAACCTCATTCGCGAGTAATGAGTACTTGGTTTTAAAAGAATAATGTTTTATTGATTTCGGAATTGAGAATAAGTGTCGAACAAACCACAGCAGCGCTAATAAAGGAAAGTGTATTGACAATAACTAATTGTTATTAAAACCAGTAGAAACCTCCATCTGCATAGAAGCTAAGATAAGACAAAATTGTATTACATTTCCTAGATTATGGCTGCTGTAACAAGATTGTTGTAAACAAGAATAAACGGCTCACGTACAAGACATATGTTACTCAATTGTTTTAAAAGAGATTAAGACTATGAGTTATGAAACCCTTCTAAAATAAGAAACTTGAGCATTTGAAATTAGGCAAACTTGAACGTTTGGAAAATAATGTTGTTACTTGATTTTACAAAAGGGAAGTATTTTGGTTTACCTAAAAATGTGAGTCACTCTATTTTTATACTACGGGTATCGGGTGACCTTTATGAAAGGAATGGATCTCTTAAAAAGGAATTTAACGTACGTAGTACTTTAGGGTTAAAACCCAGACTTTGATACGAAATGAAAGTACCTTGAGTTGTGTGTAACTTGTCTATGCCTGTTGTTGTGTAACTCGCCTATGCTTGTTATGATAGCCTTTGTTGTGCAAGTGTTGATATCAGGTGACTTCTTGGGAAGGAGTGGATCTTTTTATAAAAGTCTAGAAGTATGGTAATTTGTTTGAGCTTGTTTGTGATAGCCTGGTTGTGCGGTAAATTGTTGTTGATGTCACATGGACATGTCTACACCGATGCAGAATTCCGGGGGCATGTGGCCATGGGGCATTGTTATTATTGTTGTTAATGTCACATGGACGTGTCTACACCGATGCAGAATTCCGGGGGCATGTGGCCATGGGGCATTGTTATTATTGTTGTTAATGTCACATGGACGTGTCTGCCGTCTGCACTCCGGGGCATGTGGCCATGGGGCGATTATTAGTGTTGCATCATGGACATGTCTGCCGTCTGAATTCCGGGGACATGCGGCCATGATGCGAACACGATTGATGTTGTGGGCGTGAGACCCATAGTTATATTTGAGTGATGACTTGAGGGCGTGAGTCCCTGACTTGACATGACTGCTTTTATGTTGTGAACTGTAGTTTTGTTATCATACATGTCTCCTGTTTTTATATAGACTATTATGATTTCATTTCTGATATTTTTCTGATTTCACATACTTGGTACTGTTATCGACCTCGCCCGGGGTTGCGTTCATGCCGCAGGTAGGAGTACATCGGTAGTGGATCCTCGCTCATAGGATCACAGTTCAGCGTATTGGGAAGCTCCGTTTCTCCGGAGGCTTATTCTTTGGTATGTGTTCCCTGAGTTGTAGGTTCTTGTACATTCAGGGGTATGGCGGGGCCCTGTCCCGTCATGGTTGTTGTAAATCTTAGAGGTGCAGTAATCTTGTTGTGGGCGAAGTCGTAAAAGGATTAAACTATTCGTGTTTTATGTATATATATCTGTAAGGCAACCGCTTTTTTGGTTGCTTTGTTTATGATCATATATCTTGTTTCATGTTTATGTTTTATTTTCCGCTGGTTTTCTCTGATGTTGTATCACTAGGGTGCCCGGGGTAAGGCACCAGTCACGGGCCCGGGATCGGGTCGTGACACCCGTAGTCCGCATGGGCCACTCAGATAGGCCCGCATAGGGTACATAACCCCGCATCGAGGGTAGCTACTCCTCGGCATCGTCCTGGACTCGTAGTCCGCATGGCCACATAGACCGCATGAGGTATAACCCCGCATCACTAACCTGGAACTCCCGTAGCTCCGCATAGGTCCCCTGGACCCGCATGAGGTATTCTCGAATCATGGTCCCAGACCGCCTGAGTCTACCCCGCATCGGAGGGCAGCTAAACCCCCGGTAATATGTCAAGAGGTGAGTGATAGTACACTAATATAACAGCTTATCTTTAAACAACATAAGCACAACAAGAATACTCTCTTATACAAACGTTACAAGACACTAACACACATAGCATCATATCATGTCTACTTATCAAACCATCTTATTATTCTTTTCACAATTCAATATAAGTCTGTTATAAACACATAGGCAAATTGTTTCTTTTATCATTCTTAAGTGGTTATACTTAACTTCCCATAAAGCTAATATAACTCTTAAGCTTCTGTTTTAAAAACCAATTAGTTCTCTTCTGTTAAAAATGATTCAGTATTCTTTTGAAATGCTTTCAGTTCTTTATTATTCAGGCTTAAGCCGTGAGGCATTGCCGTAAGTATTATTCAGGCTTAAGCCGTGAGGCATTACCGTAGTTATTATTCAGTTAACACATGTACGTCTACCGTACTATATATATATTGTAAAATATCATGCTTTAGGAAGAATCACATACCTTCTCAGCGAAAACCACCTGCCAAGTTGAATATGTCGCGCAGAAGAATCAACTATAATAGTCGACACGTCTATCAACGCTCGAACTACTTTGTATGATTCTAAACAGAGGGTTCTATACCTACGAGAAAATTGGGCGATACCTCCCTACAGGTGAGCTACTCAAGTTCATGTGAAACAAATTCTATGTAAATCTGATTTGATTATTCTTCTTTAAACCCTTCTACGTGATATGATTCAATTCTATTCTGCAATATTCTTCTAAGTATCTAATACTTATTCTTATACTACTACGTATGTAATCTCTAATTCAAAAGAGGTTAGGATTAGTTACCTCGGTAAGCCCAATAATATCCTAGATAAAGTCGCGCTGAGCAAGGTTTTGCTCTAAGTTGTATGCTCAGAGAAACCTTAGAAGTTCTTCACAACTTCTACTAAGTACTAAGGGATTTGAGCTAGGGTATTTTGGGCATTATAACAATACTAGAAGACAACTTTTCTACCAAGGGAGGGGGGGGGGGTAGATTTTGGCTAGGCTAGGGGGGGGCCCTCGGCCAAACTTCAGGAGGGGGTGTTTGGGCGAAAAGGCTACAAAGGGAGAGGGGGGATTTTTAGACTTGGAAGCTTTTGTGGATGAAGAACTCTTCATCTCAAGAGGGGTATTTATAGGTCAAGGGATGGCCAACCAAGGGCCAAGATGTAGCCAAGTGCTAGGCAAGTGTAAGGCCAAGATTAGGGCAAGTGTACCTAGCCAACTTGCACACAAAATATCCTACCAACTACTTGACAAAATTGACCATCCATTCGGCCCTAAGAACGCCTCACATCCATCAATTGGAGGGTGACAAGTGTCGCCCTCCCGTTGGTCCAAAATGTTTCGTCTCTCGGAAAAATCCGCAAAAATTAGAAATGGCATAGCCGGAATTTACCCTACGAAAGCTGTGGAAATGTTTCGTCGGAAAACTATTTGCTTTGTGAGTTGTGCCCAAAAAAAACGTCCAAGCCTAACTTTAAGGCCAAACTTTTTGTACGTATTCCCTTCCGTACATACTCTGGAAATACGGGGTATAACAGGATCGTGGCCAGACATGAGGATAGGCTGGACGCAGCAGTTCCAGTAGTACTCATGGTTCACCCGAGATCGGATAGTTTGAGGCTACGGGACTTTCTGAGTTGTAGCCCGCCAGAGTTCTACGGGTCGAGGCCTGAGGATGATCCGCAGGAGTTCATTCGGCGATTCTGATGGATCATGAGTGATCAAGGCTTCGAGACCGAGTCGGTGGTCTTAGGTTCGCATCGGTGCGTGATCCGCAATGATCGTTTGATTCGTGGGGCATCCCGGGAGAGTATGCACTTCCAGCCGTATGGGACGAGTTCTCAGGGGCATTTCTTGCACATTTCTTGCCTCCACAGATGAGAAGGGTTCGGGCCGACAGATTTTTGACGTTGAGGCAGACCGGGCGTACGGTTCGGGAATACAATGTGGAGTTTGACTCATTAGCTCGGTACGTCCCCGCATTGGTAGCCGACATGGAGGACAGAGTGCACCGCTACGTCAGCGGGATCGATGACTACTTGGCAGAGGCTTGTTCGGGTGTAGCTCTTCACCGGCATGGACATTGCCCGCAGCTTATGCACTGGATGTGATGTGAGGCGGAGAGGTCGACGGAATGACCGAGATCGTGAGAAGAGGTCGGGGCGGTAGGGTCCTTTGGTAACTTTCGAGGCGGACCGCCTCCGCAGCAGGTTAGTTATGTACCTCCGCCAAGATGCAGTGGTCCTCCGATCTTGAGGCGTTCAGGGTATTCGGGAGCTGGTCAGAGCTCCAGGGCTTCTGGTTCACAGGTATACATGGGTTCTAGCCAGTCGGGTTCATGCTTTCCTCAGTGTGCGCGATGCGGCAAACGTCATCCCGGGGAGTGTCGTCTTCTTACTGGTGCTTGTTTCACCTGCGGCCGTCAGGGCCATGTGACGAGGGACTGTCCTAAAAGGAGGGATACAGGTAGAATGACGTAGCCTACCGGGTCAGTAGCAGGATCATCACCTTCTACAGCTATGCGCCCTGCAGGGCAGGCCTATGATTAGAGTGGAGCAGATGGTACAGGTATATTCTTACCCCTCTAGAGACTAGTATGCGTAGATGATATGATGAAGTGCTAAGTATTGTCACGACCCGTTCCGGGGCCCGTGACTGGTGCCTTACCCCGGGCACCCTAGTGATACAACATCAGAGTAATCAGCGGAACATAAAACACGTACATGAAACAAATGAAGTACAAACAGAAATCTGAGGAACACTTGCCTTTCGGCATATATATAAATAACAACTTTTTCAACATGAACAGTTTAATCCTTTTTACAAACCCTGCCCACAACAGTACTACAGACCTCTACGAATGACGACAACTATGACGGGACAGGGCCCCGCCATACCCCTGAATGTACAAGAACCTACAACTCAGGGAACACATACCAAAAGATAAGCCTCCGAAGGAACGGAGCTTCCCAATCGAAAGGTGATCCTAAGCGAGGATCGGCGACGATGTACTTACTGCGGCATGACGCGGCCCAAGGAGGTCGATCTAACAGTACCAAGTATGTGAAGCGTAAAATCATGGCGAAATCATAATAGTCTATATAAAGCGAGGACATGTATGATAACCAAACTACAGTTCACAACATAAAAGCAGTCATGTCAAGTCGAGTGGAATACATTCCCGGATGAGCCGGTAGTCGAGTGAAATACATTCCCGGAATGAACCGGTAGTCAAGTGAAATACATTTCCGGATGAACCGGTAGTCAAGTGAAATACATTCCCGGATGAACCGGTAATCAAGTGAGATACATTCCCGGATGAACCGGTAATCAAGTGAGATACATTCCCGGATGAACCGGTAATCAAGTGAGATACATTCCCGGATGAACCGGTAATCAAGTGAGATACATTCCCGGATGAACCGGTAATCAAGTGAGATACATTCCCGGATGAACCGGTAATCAAGTGAGATACATTCCCGGATGAACCGGTAATCAAGTGAGATACATTCCCGGATGAACCGGTAATCAAGTGAGATACATTCCCGGATGAACCGGTAATCAAGTGAGGTACATTCCCGGATGACCCGGTAGTCGAGTGAAATACATTCCTTGCACAACGAAGGCTATCACAATAAGCATAGGCAAGTTTCACAACAACATGCATAAGCAAGTTACACAACAACAAACATAGGCAAGTTATACACAACTCAAGGTACTTTCATTTTATGCCAAAGTCCGGGTTTTAACCCTAAAGTACTACTTACGTTAAACCCTTTAAAAGATCCGTTTCTTTCACATAAGTCACACAATACCCGTAGTATTAAAATAGTGACTATCTTATTAAGTAAACAAAATACTTCCCCTTTTGTAAAATCAAGTAACAACATTATTTTCCAAACGTTCAAGTTTGCCTAATTTCAAATGCCTAAGTCACTTATTTTAGAAAGGTTTCATAACTCATAGTCTTAATCTCCTTTAAAACATTTGAGTAACCTATGCCATATATGTGAGTAGGTTATTCTTGTTTATAACAATCTTATTACAGCAGCCATGATCTAGAAAATGTAATATCATTTTGTCTCATCTTAGCTTCTATGCAGATGGAGGTTTCTCTTGGTTTTAATAATACTTCATTACTTAATACATTTTCCTTTATTAACGCTGCAGTGGTTTGTCGATACACATTCTGATTTCCGAAATCAGTAAAACATCATTCCCTTTAAATAAAACCAAGTACTCATTACTCACGAATGAGGTTTCATACAAACATTCACATTAAAACAAATAAGTTAAGTCTCTTATCTTCTAACACCAGTAAACCATTTTCTTTACCTCTCTTAAGACATTATACCTAACTCCCCATAAAGCTAGTATAACTCTTTTTAAAACCTTTAAAACCAAGTGTTACTCTTTCTTTCAAAACGATTCACAAATCTTTTGAAATACTTCAACTTCTTCATTAACACATAACAAGCCAGTTATAACCAAATCAATTACCTTTTAAAAACCACAAAGTATTTGCTTATCCACATAAAACTATTATAACCGACTTCCCATAAAGCCGTTATAACACTTTATGTTTTAAACCAATCAAATACATTTAGCACATGTACGTCTACCGTACTACATAGTTCACACATATCATGCTAGAAGAGATAGGAAGAGGTTCACATACCTCGCGACGATTTATCGACTATTAGCAAATCGCTCCACGGCTATAACCCGGCTAGCCTGGTCCACCTTCTCAAGTAGCACATGCTACTCGCAGAACATTCAACCTATACAGGTTACACAAGTCTATCAAAGTCTAGACTACTCGGTAGAATAAATCTAGATGCAAGATCCTACGGAAATTGGGCACCGCTCCTTACGTCAAACTACACAAGTCTCATCAGATACCCTATGTAATTCTGATTCGATTCTCTTCTTTAAATTCAGGCTTAAGTCCAAGGACATTGCCACACAATACTAAGTTCAGTTCTATATATAGTATACTTCAACTATATATTCTAACAATATGTAATTTCCAATTACAATAGGGGGGACAAGATAATTACCTCGATAAGCCCATAATTATCCGAGTAAAAATGTCGATCCTTAGCAACACTTAGCTCCTACTTCGGGCGCTCCAACCCGCTCCAAACAACCCTTAGAAGTTCTAACCAACTTCTACACAATACTCCAACGGACTATGGAGATTTTCCTAGGGTTTCGGTTTTGTGACTGACGGGAAGTATAATAGTATTTCTGGGCTTAGATAGGTATAACCGTAGAATACTACCAGGGATCTGGCTAAGGTAATGTGGGCATTATAACAATACTTTTGAGAGTATTTCTACACCACCCTGGGGGGTCTTATACGAAAGCAACTAGGCGAGGGGGGGGTACCCCACGGCTAGCACCACTAGGAGGGTGTACCCGCCGGCGAGGCCTCAGAGGAGGGAGGCCTCTTGGCGAACTCAACATAAAGGGGAGGAGAAGATTTAACACTTAGAAACATTTAGGAATGGATGAATAAGTCTTCAAAGGGATGGGTATTTATAGCACAAGCCTTGGCCAACCAATGGCCAAGATCAATCCATGTGTTAGGCAAGTGTAGGGCTAGGATTTACCAAACACAAATATCCTACCTACCCTTGACTTTGTCAAGGCACAAAAAACGTGCCTTACCTTGTCCATTTCGTCCAAATGGACGATTTGAAGTCCACCAATGAGAGGGTGCCAAGTGGCGCCCTCTTGTTGGTCCAACACGTTTCGTCTCTCGGAAAAATCCGCAAAAATTAGAAATGACATAGCGGAAATTCCCTACGAAAGTGGAAACGTTTCGTCGAAAAACGACTCTAACCGGGTGTTGTGCACAAAGTGAAAATCGGCCAAGCCTTACTTGAAGTTCGAAATTTCCTACGTACGTCCTCGCGTACATACTCTGGAAATGCGGGGTATAACATTCTCCCCTCCTTAGAAACATTCGTCCCGAATGTTCCTTCTAAGTCTCAAAACAACGCGCGCCAGTATAGTCTTCACTACTATACTTACGAGAACAAACCTGCCACACATGGACACAGAAACAACTGCGCAAAATACTTATATCCAAGTCCACGAGGAAACACCTCTAACATCACCACAACCACCTCTCCGTGGTCTAAAATATACTTCCTTCCGTGCCTCTTAAAAGAAATGATACCACTTTTGTCACTTTGCCTGAGGCATTAACCTTCTCAGGCGACCCAACAAATGGTACCGGACTGCATGCGATCACTGAGGCTGTCGTACACTCGAACTCTTTCCACATTTGACATCGTCGGTTTCCAAAACTCGGGGTTACTATCTCTAACGTGGTCATCATAACTGGGAACACTCTGGATGGATCTTCGATACTTTCCTGAACACAACAATACGAAAGACCGGACATACTGCCTCCTAAGTCGGACGGCAAATACTAACATATCGGCAACCTGGCTTATTCTTCACATGAACTCAAAAAAAAAAAAAAAAAGGCCCAAAATAACTCGGGCTAAGTTTCCTCTGTTTTCCAAAGCTCGTCACACCCTGTCCGGGGTGGTACTTTCAAGAAGACCGACCGTCAACCTGAACTCTAAGCGTCGTCGCCGATTTTCCGCACGATTCCTCTGAGCTGCCAGAACTTCTTCTAGACAAGCTTCTCACTATCCACAGTCTGTTGGAACAAGCTCAACTAACTGCGAACTCGCAACATCGAACCAATCGGCCAGAACTTACACTTCCGCCCTACAAGGTTTCAAAAGGCGACATCCGAACACCGAATCGGTAGCTTAAACACTCCTCCACAGAGACAACAATCCTACAACTACCGCGAAATCAAACACCGCCCAGGGCGAATGCGATCGAGACTCACGAGTTCTTAACACATGTTTGGTAAAACTTCCGAAACAAAAATCGTACCACTGGCTCCACTGCGTCATAAGGTGAAGGTAGGCACCCCGTGCAGCCTTACAACCTTTCAGATAACATCAACACTGCCGAGGGAACGACCCTGACCGAAGAACACGATAGGCTGCCCCCATCGGCCCGACCACTGGTCGAACGCATCCACGAACTCGTCTGTTGGTTGACTAAATTTGGGCCTAACACCCTCATGACCCTATCACAAGGTGGGACCACCACAGACTGACCCCACCATCAAACAGGCCGCGGGTTGACCCGCAACGTGGCCTCAACCCGACCTGGCAACGCGCAAAACACTAGCTTCCCGGAGGAAAACCCTCACTAATCACGTTACGAAAACCTAGCGGTCTTCTTAGCTCAACTACCCTCTCTCATATTACGCTACTCGGGGTCTAATCCCAAAAACATAGCTCACGTGCACTATGCACTCTGATAAGGGTCAAACATAACACTACACCTTTTTCTCGAGATGGCCTCACCTCTAAGGTCTCTACGTATAAAGCTCTAAGGCTCACACTTTCTCTATCCCCCAAAATCTTACTCGGTTAAACAACCATGATTTCAAATCACAACTAACACACTGCTATCAGAACATAGCACCTAAGGTATACTCACCTTATCACATATACAAAACTCTAGAGGGTTAAGGATAGATCTATGTCTACTGCTTCACTCCCCTTAGTCGTTCTAATCAAACCTGCCCCGTAGGGCGCATAGCTAAGGAAGGTGACGAACTACCCACCGGTACTGAAGGCAAAGTCCCCCTACTAGGTCACCCATTCGACACCTGGCCCTGACGGCCACAGGTACAACAAGTACCAACTAAAAGACGACATTCCCCGGGATGACGTCTGTCCCATAGTGAATCGAAAACCCTGGAGTTCTGACCAACTCCTGCATACCCCGAACGTACTGAACCCTGCGGAGGACCTCTCTGCACTGGTGGATGTGCATAATCTAATCTGCTGGTGAGGTGACTCGCCTCGAAAGTTACCAAAGGACCTTGCTGCTCGCCTCTTCTCATCGCCCGTTAACCCGTCGATCTCTACGTTTCTCGGCCTGCTGCGCATAAGCCCGTACACAGGCCATGCTCAAGCCTAACTGAAGAATTACTCTTGCACAACCTTCTCTTAGGTAGTCATCAAGACTTGCGATACATCGGTATACTCTCTGGTAGCCAAATCTATAGCTAGTAACAGGGTCGCCTCTTTGCAATCCATAATCTCTGTTCCCTGTCGTGGAACTGAAGGTTCAAATATCATGGCCGCAGTAGGAACTGCCGCCGCCGTGCTAAACTCTGCTGGGGCTAGTGACGTCGCAGAAATCCCCGAATGAAGCACTACCCTAGGTAAAGATTGGGCCTGTGCCCTCGCAACCCTCTGAACTCTACTCGCAGCTCCCTCGGCTGCCTTGCCCTCCTGGGCCCGGGTTTGCCCTACGCGGAGGCATAACGGTAAGGGAAAGAAATACGTCAGAGGGTCTAACTTACAACACAGCTCTAAGGCACGATCTCAGAGTGAGAAGAATAGAAACCAATCCTAAATATCCTATAGCCTCCTGATTATTGGCGTGGTGCACAACACACCGATAATCAAGACTCTACTGGATACGGTCTGTAGACACTTTCCGAGGATTAACTGCTCTGATACCACTTTTGTCACGACCCGTTCCGGGGCCCGTGACTGGTGCCTTACCCCGGGCACCCTAGTGATACAACATCAGAGTAATCAGCGGAACATAAAACACGTACATGAAACAAATGAAGTACAAACAGAAATCTGAGGAAAACTTGCCTTTCGGCATATATATAAATAACAACTTTTTCAACATGAACAGTTTAATCCTTTTTACAAACCCTGCCCACAACAGTACTACAGACCTCTACGAATGACAACAACTATGACGGGACAGGGCCCCGCCATACCCCTGAATGTACAAGAACCTACAACTCAGGGAACACATACCAAAAGATAAGCCTCCGAAGGAACGGAGCTTCCCAATACGCTGAAAGGTGATCCTAAGCGAGGATCGACGACGATGTACTTACTGCGGCATGAACGCAGCCCCGAAGGAGGTCGAGATAACAGTACCAAGTATGTGAAGCGTAAAATCAGAATCGAAATCATAATAGTCTATATAAAGCAGGGACATGTATGATAACCAAACTACAGTTCACAACATAAAAGCAGTCATGTCAAGTCGAGTGGAATACATTCCCGGATGAGCCGGTAGTCGAGTGAAATACATTCCCGGAATGAACCGGTAGTCAAGTGAAATACATTCCCGGATGAACCGGTAGTCAAGTGAAATACATTCCCGGATGAACCGGTAATCAAGTGAGATACATTCCCGGATGAACCGGTAATCAAGTGAGATACATTCCCGGATGAACCGGTAATCAAGTGAGATACATTCCCGGATGAACCGGTAATCAAGTGAGATACATTCCCGGATGAACCGGTAATCAAGTGAGATACATTCCCGGATGAACCGGTAATCAAGTGAGATACATTCCCGGATGAACCGGTAATCAAGTGAGATACATTCCCGGATGAACCGGTAATCAAGTGAGGTACATTCCCGGATGAACCGGTAGTCGAGTGAAATACATTCCTTGCACAACAAAGGCTATCACAATAAGCATAGGCAAGTTTCACAACAACATGCATAAGCAAGTTACACAACAACAAACATAGGCAAGTTATACACAACTCAAGGTACTTTCATTTTATGCCAAAGTCCGGGTTTTAACCCTAAAGTACTACTTACGTTAAACCCTTTAAAAGATCCGTTTCTTTCACATAAGTCACACAATACCCGTAGTATTAAAATAGTGACTATCTTATTAAGTAAACAAAATACTTCCCCTTTTGTAAAATCAAGTAACAACATTATTTTCCAAACGTTCAAGTTTGCCTAATTTCAAATGCCTAAGTCACTTATTTTAGAAAGGTTTCATAACTCATAGTCTTAATCTCTTTTAAAACATTTGAGTAACCTATGCCATATATGTGAGTAGGTTATTCTTGTTTATAACAATCTTATTACAGCAGCCATGATCTAGAAAATGTAATATCATTTTGTCTCATCTTAGCTTCTATGCAGATGGAGGTTTCTACTGGTTTTAATAATACTTCATTACTTAATACATTTTCCTTTATTAACGCTGCAGTGGTTTGTCGATACACATTCTGATTTCCGAAATCAGTAAAACATCATTCCCTTTAAATAAAACCAAGTACTCATTACTCACGAATGAGGTTTCATACAAACATTCACATTAAAACAAATAAGTTAAGTCTCTTATCTTCTAACACCAGTAAACCATTTTCTTTACCTCTCTTAAGACATTATACCTAACTCCCCATAAAGCTAGTATAACTCTTTTTAAAACCTTTAAAACCAAGTGTTACTCTTTCTTTCAAAACGATTCACAAATCTTTTGAAATACTTCAACTTCTTCATTAACACATAACAAGCCAGTTATAACCAAATCAGTTACCTTTTAAAAACCACAAAGTATTTGCTTATCCACATAAAGCTATTATAACCGACTTCCCATAAAGCCGTTATAACACTTTATGTTTTAAACCAATCAAATACATTTAGCACATGTACGTCTACCGTACTACATAGTTCACACATATCATGCTAGAAGAGATAGGAAGAGGTTCACATACCTCGCGACGATTTATCGACTATTAGCAAATCGCTCCACGGCTATAACCCGGCTAGCCTGGTCCACCTTCTCAAGTAGCACATGCTACTCGCAGAACATTCAACCTATACAGGTTACACAAGTCTATCAAAGTCTAGACTACTCGGTAGAATAAATCTAGATGCAAGATCCTACGGGAAATTGGGCAGCCCTTCCCTACCCGTCAAACTACACAAGTCTACTGTAATACAGTCCTATGTAATTACAGTTCAGTTCTCTTCTTTAAATTCAGGCTTAAGTCCAAGGACATTGCCACACAATACTAAGTTCAGTTCTATATATAGTATACTTCAACTATATATTCTAACAATATGTAATTTCCAATTACAATAGGGGGGACAAGATAATTACCTCGATAAGCCCATAATTATCCGAGTAAAAATGTCGATCCTTAGCAACGCTTAGCTCCTACTCCGGGCGCTCCAACCCGCTCCAAACAACCCTTAGAAGTTCTAACCAACTTCTACACAATACTCCAACGGACTATGGAGATTTTCCTAGGGTTTCGGTTTGATCGTGGGAAGTATAATAGTATTTCGGGCTTTTCAGATAGGTATAACCTTAGAATACAACAAGGTATACTAAGGTAATTTGGGCATTATAACAATACTTTTGAGAGTATTTCTACACCACAAAGGGGGTATTATCTGAAGCAACTAGGCAGGGGTACCCCACGGCTAGCACCACTAGGAGGGGGGGTGTACCCCTCGGCCAAGGCCTCTAGGAGAGGGGGAGGCCTCTTGGCCGAACTCAACATAAAGGGGAGGGAGAAGATTTAACACTTAGAAACATTTAGGAATGGATGAATAAGTCTTCAAAGGGATGGGTATTTATAGCACAAGCCTTGGCCAACCAATGGCCAAGATCAATCCATGTGTTAGGCAAGTGTAGGGCTAGGATTTACCAAACACAAATATCCTACCTACCCTTGACTTTGTCAAGGCACAAAAAACGTGCCTTACCTTGTCCATTTCGTCCAAATGGACGATTTGAAGTCCACCAATGAGAAGGTGCCAAGTGGCGCCCTCTTGTTGGTCCAACACGTTTCGTCTCTCGGAAAAATCCGCAAAAATTAGAAATGACATAGCCGGAAATTCCCCTACGAAAGCTGTGGAAACGTTTCGTCGAAAAACGACTCTAACCGGGTGTTGTGCACAAAGTGAAAATCGGCCAAGCCTTACTTGAAGTTCGAAATTTCCTACGTACGTCCTCGCGTACATACTCTGGAAATACGGGGTATAACAAGTATTATGTTCAGATAGCATTATGTTAAAATTGTGTTTAGAAACATGGTTAGTTAGAAGGGTAAGTTTGGGGACAGGGAAAGTGTGAGCCTTAGAGTTTTATACGTAGAGACCTTAGATGCGAGGCCATCTTGAGTAAAAGATTTATGTTTGTGTTGACCTTTATCAGAGTGCATAGTATACGTGGGATATATTTTTTTTTGATAAGTCCCTGGATGGTATGAAATGAAAGAGGGTAGTTGAGCTAAGAAGACCACTAGGTTTTCGTGACTTGATTTATGTGATTGTTCCGGATCGGGGGAACAAGTGTTTAGCGCGATAGCGGGTCGGGTTGAGGACCAATCGCAGGTCAACCCGCGACCTGAAATGTGGTGGGGTCAGTTCGAGGTGGTCCCACCAGGTGGCAGGGTAACGAGGGTGCTAGGCCCAGGTTTAGGTAACCATCGTATGAGTTCGTGGATATGTTCGACCAAGAATCAGATCGTAAAGGCCGGGAATGGCCTTAAAGGAGATTGAGGCTGGTAGGATGACCAAGTTTGGAGGTAGTGACTCCGGAGATTTTGGAAACAGAAGCGATGACTGAGGTATGGTACGTATACTAGAAAGAGTTCAAGTGTTCGAGAAGAGTACGACGAGTGAGGAAAGAAGAGAACGTGTGTTAGCAGAATAAAGGAGATCATTTTGTTGTGGAGTGAAGATGCGAAGGGAGTATCCTTTAGACCAGGGTGGAAGCTTTTGTGATGTAGAAATGATTTCTCGTGGACTTGGGTTTAGTATTTTCGCGTATGTTATTTTTATGGCCAGGTGTGGCGTTGGCAACTTGTTAGAGGAACTTTATCGTTATCCGTCTTGAGAAGGAACATTCGGGACGAATGTTTCTAAGGAGGGGAGAATGTTATACCCCGTATTTCCAGAGTATGTACGTGAGGGCGTACGTACAAAAGTTTTTAGCCTTAAGTAGGCATTAGAGACGAAATTTGTACACAACTAGCGAAAAGAATTGTTTTCCGACGAAACGTTTTCCAAACCTTGCGTAGGGAAAATTACGGCTATGTCATTTATAATTTTTGCGGATTTTTCCGAGAGATGAAATATTTTGGACCAACGAGAGGGTGACAAGTGTCACCCTCAAGTGGACGATATTGTGGACGTTTCTTGCACAATTTTTAGTCAAGGAGTTGGTAGGATATTTTGGTGGTAGATGGATAAGGTACACTTGCCCAAATCTTGACCCTACACTTGCCCACCACTTGTCTTAATCTTGGCCATTGATTGGCCTATAAATACCCCCTTAGTTGAAGACTTATTTCATCCACACTTGAGCAATTTCCAAGTCTTGAAATCCCTCTCCCTCCCTCTTAAAGTTTTCGTCCAAAGCCACCCTCCCTCGAGAAGGCCCTCGGCGAGAAGTATACCCCCTTGCCTAGTTGTTTTCGTAAAATACACCCCCCCCCCCTTGGTAGAAAAATACTCTCCAAGTATTGTTATTATTCCAAAATACCTTGGCCCATATACCTTATAGTATTCCAAGGTTACACCTATACTAAAAGCCCAGAAATACTATTATACTTCCCTTCAGTCACAAAACGAAACCCTAAGGAAAATCTTCATAGCGGGTTGAAGTATTAAGAAGAAGTTGCGTAGAACTTCTAAGGGTTGTTTGGAGCGGGTTGGAGCATTCAGAATAGGAGCTAAACGTTGCTCAGGATCGACATTAAAACTTGGATAATTTTGGGCTTATCGAGGTAAATACTCTTGTCCTTCTATTGTAATTGGGAATTACATACTGTAGTAGTATAGAATGAGTATAAGATACATAGAAGGATATTACAGAAGAGAATTGAACTGTAATAGAAGGATATTCTGAGAAAGAATTTAATCAAATCACATCGGAAGAATATTAAAGAAGAAAGTGATTGTACTTACATGGGATTGTATTCTGAGAATTGTGTAGTTTGTGGGTAGGGAGGTGCTGCCCAATTTTCCGTAGAATAAGGAATCATCTAGAATTATTCTACAGAGTAGTCTAGACGTTGATAGACTTGTATGACCGTTATAGGTTGAAGTACTGCAAGTAGCGTATTCTACTCGAAGGGTGGAAAGGGCTAGCCGGATTATAGTACTTTGGAGTTATTTGCTAATAGTCGATAATCGTCGCGAGGTATGTGATTCTTCCTATCCTCTTGAGCATGATATTTTAAAGTATATATAGTACGGTAGACGTACGTGTGTTAACTGAACATGGTTTTACTTGACGTCTTCTGACTTGAGTTTTAAATAATAAGAATCTTGAAGTATTTCAAAAAGAATTAAGAATCGTTTTGAAAGAAGAGTAATACTTGGTTTTAAAAGTTTAAGAGTTATACTAGCTTTATGGGAAGTTAGGTATAACGACTCAAGAGTAATAAAAAGAATGGGTTATTGATTTTAGAAGTTAAGAGACTTGATCTCAAAAGATAAGAGGCTTGACTTAATTGAATTGATATGAATTTTGTTAAAAAGTGTGAAACCTCATTCGTGAGTAATGAGTACTTGGTTTTTAAAAGAATAAGGTTTTACTGATTCGGAAATGAGAATAAGTATCGAACGAACTACTGCAGCGTTAATAAAGGAAAATGTATTGACAAATAAGTAATTATATTAAAACCAGTAGAATCCTCCATCTGCATAGAAGCTAAGATAAGACAAAATTGTATTACATTTCCTAGATCATGGCTGCTCTAATAAGATTGTTATAAACAAGAATAACCTACTCACACATGAGGCATATATTACTCAACTGTTTTTAAAAAGAGAATTATGTTATTAAATGATTAAGACTATGAACTATGAAACCTTTCGAAAATAAGAAACGTGAATATTTGAAATTAGGCAAACTTGAACTTTTGGAAAAGAATGTTGTTACTTGACTTTAAGAAGGAAAGTGTGTTGGTTTAAAAAGGAGGGCATAATATTGCCTTAGTTGATTTAAAAGGAAAACATGGTATTATCTTAATCTATCTTAAAAGAGCGTTTAGATGTTAGGGCCACACGACACCGCGTTCATGTGATGAACCGGGAATGTATTTCACCTGATTCGATACCGAGTCCATGAGATGGACCGGGAATGTATTCCATCCGATTTCTATCGAGTCCCATGAGTTGGGCCGAGACATGTGCGATTTCTATCGAGTCCCATGAGATGGGCCGAGACATGTGCGATTTCTATCGAGTCCCATGAGATGGGCCGAGACATGTGCGATTTCTATCGAGTCCCATGAGATGGGCCGAGACATGTGCGATTTCTATCGAGTCTCATGAGATGGGCCGAGACATGTGCAATTTCTATCGAGTCCCATGAGATGGGCCGAGACATGTGCGATTTCTATCGAGTCCCATGAGATGGGCCGAGACATGTGCGATTTCTATCGAGTCCCGTGAGATGGGCGAGACATGTATTCCATACGATTCTATCGAGTCCCATGAGATGGGCCGAGACATGTATTCCACACGATTCCACCTCGAGTCCATGAGATGGGCGAGACATGTTACACGATCACCTAACTTATACCTAGGCTGGCGGTGAGGAAGGAGTTCCACGGGCATGAGGATGTCTTTAAGGCGTGAGTCCCGACTTGACATATTTGTTTTTATGTTGCGAATCGTAGTTTGGTTATCATACATGTCTCTGTTTTATTTTAGCATTATGATTTCATTTACTGATTTATCGATTTCACATACTTGGTACATTATCGACCTCCTTGGGGCTGCGTTCATGCCGCAGTAGAGGTACACGGTTGTTGATCCTCGCCATAGGATCACGATTCAGATATTAGGAAGCTCCGTTTCTCGAGGCTTATCTTTTGGTATGTTTCACTGAGTTGTAGGTTCTTGTACATTCAGGGGTATGGCGGGGCCCTGTCCCGTCATAGGTATTGTTACATTCTTAGAGGTATGTAGTACTGTTGTGGGAAGGTTTGTAAATGGGGATGTAACTGTTCAAAGTTTTATTATATATACATGCCGAAAGGCGATATTTTCATGGATAAACTGTTTTCATTTTATAATCGTTTCATGTCTTATTTTATATTCCGCTGATCACTCTGATGTATGACTACTAGGGTGCCCGGGTAAGGCACCAGTCACGGGCCCGGGTTCGGGTCGTGACACATGGAATCCCCCATCACTGCCGACAGCCGTAAGTGTAAAATATAACCATGTGACGCACCCGTGGCATCCTACCTCACTGTCGGCGTACACATATACAATACATATATATATATATATATATCTCATGCCCGTGGAGTCCCTCATCTCGGGTACATGACTTCATGGAGAGCTAATCCATGGGGTAATAATCGTATATAACATGCCCGTGGAATCTCTCATCTCGGGTACATGTCTTCATGGGGAGCTAGTCCATGGAGTAATAATACATAACATGGTCGCATGCCCCGGAATCCCTCATCGTATAAGCATGGCCATGGGGTAATAATCGTATATAACATGCCAGTGAAATCTCTCATCTCGGGTACATGTCTTCATGGGGAGATAGGTCATGGAGTAATAATCGTATCTAACATGGTCGCATGCCCCGGAATCCCTCATCGTATAAGCATGGCCATGGGGTAATAAAACAAATCCGGGAATCAAACCCGCCTCCTGGTCGCATGCCCTAGAATCCCACATCGTATAAGCATGTCCAAGGAGTAATAAAAACAATCCGGGAATCTAACCCGCATCCTGGTTGCATGCCCCGGAATCCCACATCGTATAAGCATGTCCAAGGATCAATCACAATGGAAGCATACCCGTGGAAGCCTCCGTCACTGTCGGTACGTCCAAGTAAATTCACAACAAGACAGCCGACCCTCCAACCGAGAGTCACGGCAGTGTAAACATATAATACTTGCACTCAAGGCTATCACAAGCAAGCATAGGCAAGTTCATAAAATATTTAGACTTTCATTTTTATATACTCAAGGCACTTTTCTATCACATAAAAATCCGGGAATTTAACCCAAAGTACTACGTACTCCCATTCTTTTCAAAAGACTCCGTAGTATCAAGGCATGTCTACATTTCAACAAGTCACTACATTTTTAGAAATACATTTCTCGGATTCTAAATCAAGTGACCCTTACTTTAAAACTTTAAGCAAGTGATACCTTTAAATCAAATTGCCCTTCCTTATTTCAAGTCATTTCTTTGTTTACATTACTAGAGAAAACCATTCTTTTAACCTTCCATAAAGTTGTTATAACCAACTTCCCATAAAGCCGTTATACTAACTTTATGCCTTAGACCAATTCATTCTTTTTATAACCAAGAGACTTATACTTTCAAATCAAGTTACATAACTTTCAAAATACTTCAAGTCTCTTAACTTTAGAAATCAAGTTTCTTAACTTAGAATTTCAAGTCTCTTATCTTTAGAATATCAAGAAATCCATACTTTCCAAATCAAGTATTCTATACTTTTAAATCAAGTCATTTCTTCCTTTAAGAATCAAGTCCCATAACTTGAAAAATAAAGTCTCTTAACCTTTTAAGAATTTAAGGTTCATAGTCTTAAAACTTCATAACGTAAACTCTTTAAATTAAGCAACATATACTTTTGGTACGTTGTGAATAGGTTATACTTGTTTATAACGATCTTATTAAAGCAGCCATGATCTGGAAAATATAATACAATTTTGTCTTATCTTAGTTTCTATGCAGATGGAGAATTCTACTCATTTTAATATAATTGATTGTCGATACATTTTCTTTTATTAACGCTGCATTGGCTTGTTCGATACTTATTCTCATTCGTGCAGTAAATTAGCAAAGTCAACTCGACTCCAAATACTTCCTAACGACTCTTACCAACATCCCCATAAGACTTGGTAAGAACTTATGATAACTTAGACATAACTTTCACATAGAGTAAATCAACATACATACCTCTTAACTTCTAAGAGTAGAAGGAATCATGAAATAACACCCCATGTATATCTCATACATAGAATCATGCCAAAAGGAGGAAGAGGTTCACATACCTCGCGACGATTATCGACAAGTAGCAAAATGCTCCAAAGTACTATAACCTTGCTAGCTTTTCCACCCTTCAAGTAGAATACGCTACTCGTAGTACTTCAACCTATAATGGCCATAATACGTCTATTAAACTCTAGCTTCAAACGTAGAATATTCTAAGTGTAAAGTCACCATATTCTACGGAAAATCGGGCAGCACTTCCTTTGTTTCTACATACTTTTCCACCTTTTTCAAGGCCCGAATTTAACAACAAAACATGCCACATTTAAGGCCCAACAATTCAGCTAACCAAAGGGGATTACACGCCTTAACAGGACGCGTAAAATTCTGCCCCACAATAATACAAAATAATCTAATAATTCCAAGCCATATTCGGCTACAATGTCACAACAATTATCAATTTCCTTTCAATTCCTTTTTCAATCCAAGTTGTTATTCCAACATGTTATATACATAATAACAATTACAACAACTATAAATCCTTTCTTCCTTAACATGCGACGATTGTGACTACCGTCTAAATTGATTTCAACATTAATGGCTAACTTGTCCATTTTCGGTTTTTAACATGTCGACATGATCCAAATCTTTCCAAACTTCATTCTATATACCACATGCTCATTTCTTAACTACTATAACATGTAATCTTCAATTACATTAAGAAGATGAAGATTTTACCTCAATAAGCCCTAATAATGTCCAAGCGTAAAAGTCGATCCTTAGCAACTTTTAGCTCATCTTCTTATGTTTCAATCCGCTCCAAGCACTCCTTAAAAGCGCATGAAGAACTCTTCTTCAATTTCCATCTTCAAAGTTGAAGAACACCTTAGGATTTCACCTTGCGACTAACATAAAAATGTCGTTTTCCCGGGATCTTTCTATTGAGATATCCTTACAATACCCTTAGGAACCTTTGGTTTAAGTCTTGTGAATAATGAACCACATATGAAATTTTTTCTTCTTCAATATTGCACAAAGCCGAGAGCTATGCAATGAGCACCTAAAGTTTTCTCAATTTTTCTAAGTGTTGAAGACTTGTCTTGCACTAGTGTAGTATAAATAAAACAATGGAGGGCTTAGATCAAAACACTTGTGTGGCTTGGATGGGGGAGATTAAATATCTAGCCAAGTGGGCTCTTGACTTAGTCAACAATCTCAAGCTAGGCTTCAAGACTTGATCATCCACATACTACTAACCTTGGTCACACTTTAGCCTTGGTCACTTGACCACTTAACCATGGTCCACTTCGAACAAGCCCATGTGGGGGGATCAACGTGCCGCCCTCCCATTCGTCTATAAAATTTCGTAACCCTCGTGTGCCCCACAAAACGTAAAATTTCTCGGGTGGCCCTACGTGACCAAATCCGTAAAATAAATTTCCACAATGATAAATAAATTCCATACTCCTCAATTAATGTATTCTAAGAATCTAATTCTCATAAACAGACATTTTTCCTTTCCGACGTTCGGAAGATTTTCCTTCCGAAAAACAATTCTTTCTTTTGTACCAATTTTCAAGTCTTGCGCTCTCGCGTCTATTCTCTTATTCATGTCCTGGAATTACGAGGAGTAACATTCTTCCCCCCTTAGAAACATTCGTCCCCGAATGTTCTTTCGGAGCCCAATCTAATTAGATAGCGACATAGTCTCCTTTTACTACACCCTTCATACAACATATGCCACCCACGACCACATAACAATACTCGTACTAAAACGTCAACTTGAACTCCAAGTGTCTACGTCGGTTATCTGCATAAAGCTTCTGCTGACTCCGAGCTTACTAAAAATCTTTCCTGGATAAGCTTCGCCTTATCCATAGCCCGCTGAATCAAGTCTGGGACAATTATCTGAACCTCACCTACGTGGAACCAACCAAACGGCGATTCTACACTTTCTTACTGGTTGTATTCTTTCCGTACCTCCAACTTATACTAACATACTTACATATCCTCCATACTGATTCTGGCCTCCAATATTTGGAGTCACTCTATTAAACAATATAAGGCCATTTCCGGCTCTCACGACCTGGTTTCGGTGGAATGCGTCCACGAACCCGTAAAACAATTAACTAGACTTGGGCCTTACACCCTTCTGACCCTGTCACGTAGCGAAACTACTACCAACTGATCCCACTCCATTTCAGGATATGGGGCGACCCGTAATAGATCCTCAGCCCGACCCGCCGTCGCACTTAACTCTTACCCTTAGTCTGAATAAAATCTTATTGCCCGAGAAGGCCTTATATACCTAAGGTCTCGGCGGTTATCAATATTCTTAGGCTCGCAATTTCCATGCACCAAGCCTACCTTATCAGTCCCCCCCGGAAACGGGTACAATAACTTCTCATAATACCATAACCATGTTGTCTCGATCACAACAACCATTACTAACTCCATACGGATCTCATCCGTACAATTCTCTTAAGCCTACCACGTAGCTTAATCTATTAACATGGCATTCCATTAAGTTCCTTAACATGACTTCTTAAGGGTTCACTACCCTATCAGATAGTTCATCATTTCCCAATTATCTCAAAATAAAACATAAGACCTTGGCGAGAATTCATTAATTGTTTCATACCTTCCCGGTATCTATTTAGTCCTTACCAAATCCTGGTAATCTAAAATCATTCTAGGCAACACGCGTCTGACCCTCATACATAACTCCGTATAGCTGTATGTCATTATACCAACTATACTACAATCATTACCAACCTAGATACGCAATCCACATAGTCCTTCCTGGGTCACTGCTGCCTTTCTCATAACTGCAATCAACATAACTCGTTAGGGAGAGACGACCCTAACAACACAGCTCTATCGCACGATCTCAGAGTGAGAAGAATGGAAACCAATCCTAAATGTCCCGCGACCTCACGATTATAGATGTGGTGCACAACACACGATAATCAAGACTTACTAGACACGGTGCAGTAGATACTTTCAGAGGACTAATCGCTTCGATACCACTTTTGTCACGACCGACTCGGGCGCGATGGTGCCCTACACAGGCACCCTTTACAGTATACATCGAGAGAATAGTAGCGGAACATACATACATCTCAAAAAAAGCAGGCTAGCCGATAAGGCCACCTTCCAAACAGAGACACGTAATCCAAAAAGCGATTTACCTCTTTTTCTTTACTCAACCCAATCCACAAGATATGACTCTGAGACTCTAAGAATTTTTGACATAACAATCGTGTGGGACGGCCCGCCATACCCCGAATGTACATAAAACCACAACCTCGGAAATCGTACCAAAAATACAAAGCCTCCGAAATAATGGAGCTTTCGACCAGTGACGGTGATCCTAAGAATGAGGATCGCCAAGCTATGTACCTCAACTCGCAGATGAAAACAACCCGAAGGAGGTCGACGAAATATGTACCAAGTATGTGGCGAAAATCAGTAATGAAATCATAATGATCTATATAAAGTGGAGACATGTATGATAACAAAATAACGAGACATTGTGCCTTTGAAGTGAAAGTAATGAAAGTCAGTTTTACCCTTTAAAGACTATTTCAACACATAAACAATAGTCACACCAGGGCTATGGACACAAGCCCTCAAATATCAAAGCGTGCCCGTGGAATCCCCCATCACTGCCGACAGCCATAAGTGTAAAATATAACCATGTGACGCGCCCGTGGCATCCCACCTCACTGTCGGCGTACACATATACAATACATATATATATCTCCTGCCCGTGGAATCCCCCATCATTGCCGATAGTCGTAAGTGTAAAATATAACCATGTGACGCGCCCGTGGTATCCTACCTCATTGTCGGCGTACACATATACAATACATATATATATATATATATCTCATGCCCGTGGAGTCCCTCATCTCGGGTACATGACTTCATGGAGAGCTAATCCATGGGGTAATAATCGTATATAACATGCCCGTGAAATCCCTCATATCGGGTACATGTCTTCATGGGGAGCTAATCCATGGCGTAATATTACATAACATGGTCGCATGGCCATGGGGTAATAATCGTATATAACATGCCAGTGAAATCCCTCATCTCGGGTACATGTCTTCATGGGGAGCTAGGTCATGGAGTAATAATCGTATATAACATGGTCGCATGTCCCGCAATCCCTCATCGTATAAGCATGGCCATGGGGTAATAAAACAAATCCGGGAATCAAACCCGCCTCCTGGTCGCATGCCCTGGAATCCCACATCGTATAAGCATATCCAAGGAGTAATAAAAACAATTCGGGAATCTAACCCGCATCCTGGTCGCATGCCCCGGAATCTCACATCGTATAAGCATGTCCAAGGATCAATCACAATGGAAGCATACCCGTGGAAGCCTCCGTCACTGTCGGTACGTCCAAGTAAATTCACAACAAGATAGTCGGACCTCCAACCGAGAATCACGAAAGCGTAAACATATAATACTTGCACTCAAGACTATCACAAGCAAGCATAGGCAAGTTCATAAAATCTTTAGACTTTCATTTTTATATACTCAAGGCATTTTTCGTTTCACATAAAAATCCGGAAATTTAACCCAAAGTACTACGTACTCCCATTCTTTTCAAAAGACTCATTTTCATATAAAATCCCAAGATACTAACACCCGTAGTATCAAGGCATGTCTACATTTCAACAAGTCACTACATTTTTAGAAATACATTTCTCGGCTTCTAAATCAAGTGACCCTTACTTTAAAAATTTAAGCAAGTGATACCTTTAAATCAAATTGCCCTTACTTATTTCAAGTCATTTCTTTGTTTACATTACTAGAGAAAACCATTCTTTTAACCTTCCATAAAGTTGTTATAACCAACTTCCCATAAAACTGTTATACTAACTTTATGCCTTAGACTAATTCATTCTTTTTATAACCAAGAGACATATTTTCAAATCAAGTTACATAACTTTCAAAATACTTCAAGTCTCTTAACTTTAGAAATCAAGTTTCTTAACTTAGAATTTCAAGTCTCTTATCTTTAGAATATCAAGAAATTCATACTTTCCAAATCAAGTATTCTATACTTTTAAATCAAGTCATTTCTTCCTTTAAGAATCAAGTCCCATAACTTGAAAAATAAAGTCTCTTAACCTTTTAAGAATATAAGGTTCATAGTCTTAAAACTTCATAACGTGAACTCTTTAAATTAAGCAACATATACTTTTGGTGCGTTGTGAATAGGTTATACTTGTTTATAACGATCTTATTAAGCCAGTCATGATCTAGAAATATAATACAATTTTGTCTTATCTTAGTTTCTATGCAGATGGAGAATTCTACTCATTTTAATATAATTGATTGTGGATACATTTTCTTTTATTAACGTTGTATTGGCTTGTTCGATACTTATTCTCATTCGTGCAGTAAATTAGCAAAGTCAACTCGACTCCAAATACTTCCTAACGACTCTTACCAACATCCCCCATAAGACTTGGTAAGAACTTAGGATAACTTAGACATAACTTTCACATAGAGTAAATCAACATACATACCTCTTAACTTCTAAGAGTAGGAGAAATTATGAAATGACACACATGTATATCTCATACATAGAATCATGCCAAAAGGAAGAAGAGGTTCACATACTTCGCGACGATTATCGACAAGTAGCAAAATGCTCCAAAGTACTATAACCTTGCTAGTTTTTCCACCCTTCAAGTAGAATACACTACTCGTAGTACTTCAACCTATAATGGCCATAATACGTCTATTAACCTCTAGCTTCAAACGTAGAATATTCTAAGTGTAAAGTCACCAAATTCTACGGAAAATCGGGCAGCACTTCCTTTGTTTCTACATACTTTTCCACATTTTCCAAGGCCCGAATTTAACAACAAAACATGCCACATTTAAGGCCCAACAATTCAGCTAACCAAAGGGGATTACACGTCTTAACAGGACGCATAAAATTCTTCCCCGCAATAATACAAAACAATCCAATAATTCCAAGCCATATTTGGCTACAATTTCACAACAATTATCAATTTCCTTTCAATTCCTTTTTCAATCCAAGTGGTTATTCCAACATGTTATATACATAATAACAATTACAACAACTATAAATCCTTTCTTCCTTAACATGCGACGATTGTGACTACCATCCAAATTGATTACAACATTAATGGCTAACTTGTCCATTTTCGGTTTTTAACATGTCGACATGATCCAAATCTTTCCAAACTTCATTATATATACCACATGCTCATTTCTTAACTACTATAACATGTAATCTTCAATTACATTAAGAAGATGAAGATTTTACCTCAATAAGCCCTAATAATGTCCAAGCGTAAATGTCGATCCTTAGCAACTTTTAGCTCCTCTTCTTATGTTCCAATCCGCTCCAAGCACTCCTTAGAAGCTCATGAAGACTCATCTTCAAGTTCCATCTTCAAAGTTGAAGAACACCTTAGGGTTTCGCATTGCGACTAACGTAAAAACGTCGTTTTCCCGGGATCTTTCTATTGAGATATCCTTACAATATCATTAGGAACCTTTGGTTTAAGTCTTGTGAATAACGAACCACATATGAAAATTTTTCTTCTTCAATATTGCACAAAGCCGAGAGCTATGCAATGAGCACCTAAAGTTTTCTCAATTTTTCTAAGTGTTGAAGACTTGTCTTGCACTAGTGTAGTATAAATAAAACAATGGAGGGCTTAGATCAAAACACTTGTGTGGCTTGTATGGGGGAGATTAAATATCTAGCCAAGTGGGCTCTTGACTTAGTCAACAATCTCAAGCTAGGCTTCAAGACTTGATCATCCACATACTACTAACCTTGGTCACACTTTAGCCTTGGTCACTTGACCACTTAACCATGGTCCACTTCGAACAAGCCCATGTGGGGGGTGACACGTGTCTCCCTCCCATTCGTCTATAAAATTTCGTAACCCTCGTTTGCCCCACAAAACGTAAAATTTCTCAGGTGGCCCTACGTGACCAAATCCGTAAAATAAATTTCCACAATGATAAATAAATTCCATACTCCTCAATTAATGTATTTTAAGAATCTAATTCTCATCAACAGACATTTTTCCTTTCCGACGTTCGGAAGATTTTCCTTCAGAAAAACAATTCTTTCTTTCGTACCAATTTTCAAGTCTTGCGCTCTCGCATCTATTCTCTTATTCATGTCCTGGAATTACGGGGTGTAACAATCATGGCCTCATTGGCCTCACCACTCATCACCTTATCCATAATTTCGTACAACTTCACATCATCATATTGGTGGGTCCGAATCTGATCCAAAAGAGATAACCTCACCTTTAAACATGCCAAAATCCTACTCAGATCTGAATATCGAGCCTCACAAAACAGTTGGCTAGCGACTGGACCTCCAATGCCAATGGACGCTCAGAAATTATCAAATTAGCTAATCTCCCTTTGCTGGCCGTCTTCGGCTCAAGAAGAGAATCCATTGATAAACCAATGATAGTAGCTGGAAATACCCTTAAAGCTACGAATCTCTATCACATAATTCAGTCTAGGCCAGTCCTTGACTGCCTCTATCTTCTTAGGATCAACCATAATTGTAACACTCTATAAATCCAGATTAGATGTTAATATGTTAAATTGATATTAATGTGACATTTTAGATATATGGAATCCTATCAAGATGAGTTTGGATGGAAATAGTTGACCTAAGATCAAGACGAATAGTGAAGTACGTAAAATTTGCTAGAATCAACTATGTTTATAGTAGTTCTGACTTCTAGCTTGATTACGTGATTATCCGTTGGGAATTTGAGAAAATATTAAAGTTGTATATCATTGAAATACCTTTCCAATAGTAGATCATTCAACTCAAACAGAGATACGTATAAAAGGGTATGACCATTTTACTGAGCAAAGGTCGGTAGTCGCATCGCAAGGGTACCGCGGACAAAACATTGCCCAAGAAAAACATTTGGCTTGTGGGGCACCACCACATCACAGGGGTACCTTGGTTTGTCTCATCCTTGATAGGCTCATGACGCAAAGGTGCCACGGCCTATTATTTTTCTCGTTATGAATTTACTAAGTTTCCCACCTCATTTTGACCGATGTTTTGAGATGGAAACACCCTAAAACTTCCCGAAACACATAAGGTAAGTTCTTGATCAATTTCCATCATTATTACATCAACATAATATCAAATTAACCTTATTTCATCTATCCCAATCTTGAAAAAACGACGAAAGAGAAATTGAAGGAAACTTTGGGAAATCTCATAAATGTATGTTCTTTAATATTTACTAAGATTATTGAGGGGATTTAGACTAGTGTAGAGTATTGGAAACAATGAGAATCTATGGGGGATTCATGAAAATTCAAGAACACACTCTTTTAAACATAAAAAACCTAGTTCTTCGCTAAAGGGGGTAAGATGGGTGTAATTAGATTAAAGTTCTAACATTTAACATCCTAATCAGTTGTAGAGCGTTATTGAACGTGGAGGAATACATTTTCTATCTTTTAGAGGGAATAAAGGTATGCCTTTTTTTAATATATTTTTTACTACAAAGATGATTTGTATGTCTCTTTTTCAAACATATATTTCAACTTTAAAAATGGGTTCTTGGAAAAGTTTCATGTGTGTGAGGGACAAGACCTCATAGAACCTTAAGTACCATACTATATATATGTATTCATGATTTTTCCTATTAAAGAAGTATTGAAACTGAATTATAGAGATTTAACCGTTGAATATGTTTTGCCCCTATGAGGGATGGTTTAAACTTGTTTTCAAAATCTTGGATCTTTGATGTGTTTACCCTATGAACGACTTTGGGTGTGTTGTAATTAGATTAATCATTGAACATGGATTCTAAATAGTTTAATGACATGATATAGCCTATAAAAGGGATGATGAACATAATTCATAATGAATAGTTTGACTATCGTATTATTATTATTTAAGATTCAGCTTCCTTGCCATGATTTGTGAATTTGGCTATAATCTTTGACTGATGTTTCGGTTGATATTCGATGACTTGTGTTTGTTGGTGTTGTGCCTTTATGGGCAAGTTGTGCTAGTCCAGATGATGATTAGTCGTTATGGGTCCTAACGTATCGATACGAGTATTGTTGTATCAGTCCAATGGATGATTAACCTCCAAGGCATATAGCCCGGTGCATCTATTGTTGTGTCAGATAAGAGGATGATTGACCTTCGAGGTATATAGACTGGTGCATCTATTGTTGTGATAGTCTAGAGGACGATTAGCCTCTGTGGTTTCCTAGCTCGGGGTATCGATTGATTGATTTGGTTGTGAGTGGCTTGTTTTGGTATCTTGGTGACTTATGATAATCTTGAGTTCGTAAGTGACATACTTGACATGATAAATGGTAACGAGTTAAACTTGATGTATTCTTCATTATTGGATTCTCTGAGTTAATGGGTTACTCCATTTCCGAGTTTTCGAATTATTTCATTTAATATTTTATTACTGATTATTATTCATTTTATAACTACTTTGATTTCGTTAACTATTACCCCTTAGACACTCACTGAGTACCCAGTACTCAGGCATACCTTTGTTGTTTTTATGGTATGTTAGGTAACGTAGAAGAACAGGTACATACAGATCTCTCGGATTAGGAGTACTCGCTGCTTTCTAGATTGTTGGGAGTCCACACATCTGCTCGTGGGTTTTCATTGAGTCATTTATTACTTCTTAGTAGTTTATGGATTGTGTCCCAATGAGTTAGATTTTTATCCATTATCTTATAAGCTCCATAGATAGTTATCAGACTGTGGGTAGTGTGTTGGAGTCTCGTATGACTCGTTGAGGCATTTGACTATGTTTTATGTTAATATTCGCTTAAACTACCGATGTGTTATTTCATAAGTGTGATAATTTAGATATTTATGACTTGTTGAATTTAAATAATGAAATATTATTGAATAGGAATTTATTATTATTAATTCATAAAGTGTTTCTATTGTTGTTCATAGCAGCGGATGCCTATTATATCTAGGGTTAGGTTTAGTGTATGGCAATAATCCCCTTCTTGGACACCATGTGTCCCAAGAATACCACAGAGTCCAACCAAAACTCACACTTCGAGAAGTTGTTAGCATATAGCTTCTTCTCCTTGAATAAGCCCAAAACCTCTCTCAGATGTTGCTTATGGTCCTCCCGACTCTTCGAATAGATCAAGATGTCATCAATGAACACAATCACAAAAGAATCCAAATACGGCTTAAATATCCCATTCATCAAGTCCATGAACTTTGCATGGGAATTAGTAAGCCCAAATGACATCACTAGAAACTTTAAATGACCATAACGAGTCCGGAAAGCCGTCTTAGGAACAGCCTCAGCCCGAATCTTCAACTGGTGATAAACGAACCTCAAGTCAATCTTCGAAAACATTAAAGCACCCTGAAGTTGGTCGAACAAATCATCAATACGGGGAATTTGTCTATGAACTTTGCATGGGCATTAGTAAGCCCAAATGACATCACTAGAAACTTTAAATGACCATAACGAGTCCGGAAAGCCGTCTTAGGAACAACCTCAGCCCGAATCTTCAACTGGTAATACTCGAACCTCAAGTCAATCTTTGAAAACACTAAAGCACCCTGAAGTTGGTCAAACAAATCATCAATACGAGGAATTTGATACTTGTTTCTGATAGTGACCTTGTTCAACTGTCTGTAACCAATACACATATGCATGGTTCCATCATTCTTCTTCACGAACAAGACATGAGCACCCCATGGAGATACACTCGGTCGAATGAAGCCCTTACTCAACATGTCTTGAAGTTGATCCTTCAACTCTCTAAGATTTGTCGGAGCATACTGTACGGAGGAATGGAAATAGGTTAAGTACTCGGCTCGAGTTCAATGCAAAAATCAATATCTCTGTCTAATGACATACTTGGTAAATATCAAGGAATGACCTTGACAAACTCGCTAACTACCGGTACCGACTCAAGGGGATGAGTCTATATATATACTTGTATCCCAAATATGAGCAAGATATTTCATACAACCTTTGTCCACCAACTTACTAGCACGAATGAAAGACATGATCTTCTTAGGAGCAGGTTTGTGAGTTCCCTTCCACTCTAACCTCGGAAGACCAAGCATAGCTAATGTGATTGTCATAGCATGATAATCCAGAATTGCGTGGTACGATGATAGCCAATCCATACCCAGAATAATATCAAAGTCAATCATGTCTAAAATGACCAAATCTACCTAGGTATCGTACCCTATAAAAGTAACCACACACGTGTGATAAACTCTATCTACAATCAAAGAATCACCAACCGGTGTGGACACGTGAATTGGGACATCAAGCATATCACATCACATATCTAAATCAGCAGAATAGTAGACAGACACATATAAAAATATAGACCCTGGATCAAAAAGAATTGAAGCAGACCGGTGATAGACTGAGATAATATCTATAATAATCACGTCTGATACCTCAGCCTCGGGCATACCCGAAAAAGCATAGCAGTGAGTCTGTCCTATCTCAAACTGAGTACTCTGCTGGCTACCTCAGCCTGAACGAGCTCCATATCTCCCTGACTGAGATCCACCATGACTAGATTAATGGCCATCATGGCCCGAACGAGCTTCATATCTCCCTGACTGGATCCACCATGACCTGATTGATGGAAACTACAACCCGATTGAGATCCCTTTTAGCTAACCTAACTACCATCCCTAGATGGTTATTCTGGAGTCCTGGGTGCATGGGATGAACTCGATACAATACTGAGGCACTCTGTCCTGAAATTCACAACACTACCACACTCATAACAGGTCTTGGCCACTGAGGTCTACTAAATAGAGATAAAAGAACCCAAACCACTATAATCGGAATACCGAGATAGAGGACCCCACTATAACTGCTCTGCCTCACAGAGAAATGATCAGTAATTTGTAGGGCTGCCTGAACTGGTCGACTAGGATGTGATTGCTTATATCTCCCATAATACCCATAACCACGGGAAGTAGAACCATTGAATTGTCCATGTCACCTTGCCCTCTTATCGGGATCATACAGGGTATACCACCCCTCACAAACTCCACCATCCTCGCATGCTCAACAATTGTCTCAACTGAAGCCCCAGAAGCCAGCCACTACAATATGGCCAACTAAAGTGGAATACATAATCCTCTGACAAAACATCTCACTCGCTATGCCTCTGTAGATAGTAGCGGTGTTGCATAGTGCAATAAGGCATGGAAGTGAGTCTCATACTGTCCAACTGTAGAACCTCTCTGCTCAATCTTCTATAACTCATCATGCGTGTGCAGTCGCAAGCTCATAGGCACATACTTCTCAAAGAACACCCGATAGAACCTAGCCCAAATCAATAATGGAAACCCTGTAGGTAAGCAATCAACATATGCTCTTTGACATTATTTTTCATCTCACAAAAGCTAAAGTGTTATACCCCGTGGTTAGTGACATGATCGGTCTCAGTGCCGTATGAGAGGTAGGCGCGGCGTAAGGCGGGTGATTGTAGGACATGGCGCCGGAAGGCGGCGTGGCGCGGAAGATCTGAGGGTGAAGTTTGTAGCGCATGGCTGAGAAATCTGGCGGAAAAACTTAGGAAAATCTGATCTTTTCTTTTAAAAGGGCATGGGTGGGTGACAAGTGTAAGACTTGGTCATCTTTCATCTCTCTCTTAGAAAAAGCCCCTCCTTCTCTCTTAATTATTTCAAGCTCCTCCTTCTCTCTAAAACTCCAAGAGATATTCTAGCCTTAGGAAAAATCTGAAAAGTAAAAGGCAAGAAGGAAGCTTGTGGCTAGCTTGTGAAGGTTGTTGTGGTGGTGTTCTTGGAATAGAAGCTAGCAAATTGTTGGATAAATTTGGCTAAAGCTCTAAGGTAATGATTCTTCCTCTATTATTAGTTTTTAGTGTTGCATGTTAAGAAGAAATTACTTGTGGTAGTAAATAATGCTATTAGAGTCATTGCATGCAAGAAATGTGGGTTGGGTATGAAGGATTTGGCTAAAGAGATATTATGAGTATGTTGTAGCCTAAAAACTACTTTAGAATTGTTAAGTGAATTATTATAACTTATGGGGCAGAATTTTACACACCCAATATTAGGTGTGTAATCCCCTTTGTGTTGGTTTGGATGTTGGGCCTTAATGTGGCGTTTGAGTGTTGAAAATCGGCCTTTGAAAAAGGTGGCAAAGTGAGTAGAAACAAATGAAATGCTGCCCAATTTTCCTTAGGAATTGGTAACTTGAATTTGGAATTTCTACATTGAAATTAGGGGTTAATAAACATATTATGGTTATTATAGGTTGACATATTACTTGCGGTAGTTGGACTTAGCAAGTGGATTGACCGAAGAGGTATGTAGAGCTTTCCTATCTCTTGAGCATGAATAGTTGTATCTATGTAGTACGGTATACGTACAAGATTTGATAATCTACACTTGTTTTAAAGTATATGATACTTGTTTCATTTCAAAAGTATAAGTCCCTTGGATTGAGGGAAAATGTATTTGACAAAGGGATAACGCTAATATAATGACTTTATGGGAAGTTGGTTATATTAGTTTTCTTGAAAGGTTCACAAAGAAAGGTTTACTCTAATTAAAACAAGTACGGGTAAAGGATTTGAAACTAAGAAAGGTGAATTGATTTTTAGGCATTGGTTGCCTAAGGTTTTAAAGTAAATGAAGTCACTTGAATTAGAAGCCTATTATATTTCTAAAAAGGAAATGTGACTTGTCTTGAAAAGAAATCGTAACTTGATACTATGGTGATTAGTATCTTGGAATCTTTGTATAAAAAGAGTTTTTCTTAAAAAGTTAGAAGTACATGGTACTTGGGTTGAATTCCCGGATTTTCTATTAAAAGACATGTTAGTGCCTTAGGATACTAAAATGAGAGGATATATTAATAATGTTAATAAGAAGTTAGGGGATTTCTTAACTTGCTTATGTTATGATAAGCCGGTAGTGCTTATGTATGATATGATAGGCCGGTAGTGCTTATGTTGTGATATGATAGGCCGGTAGTGCTTATGTATGATATGATAGGCCGGTAGTGCTTATGTTATGTATGATAGCCGGATGAGCTATGTTATATATTTGTATTATTACGGGGTAAACCCCGGGTTATTATCTATGCCATGGATTTGCTACCCATGATGCGAGTGCGGCGCTTGCACTCATGCGGATCCGGACCACAGGATCCATGCGGGTGAAATAGTCCCATGCGAGTACGGCGATGGTACTCATGCGGGTCCACAGGATCCATGCGGGTGAAATAGTCCCATGCGGGTGAAATAGTCTCATGACGAGGCGGATGACCTGTGCGGGTCCACGGGACCCATGCGGGTGAAATAGTCCCGAGTAGGATTGCTTAATGATACTACAGGCGAGGTACCCTGTTTTGATCGTGAGCCTCCTATTTTTATGCTATAAGATTTATACTTGTTACTATCATTGTTAGTAAGGCACAATGAAAGGAAATTGATTTTTTATCTATGACTCCAGCTTATTTTTGACTTATGATATTACTACAGTATTTTCCAGTTTTACATACTTGGTACGTTGTGTCGACCCCTTCCGGAGAGGCTGCGCTCGTCACCGCGGTAAGGGTAGCGGTGGTGGATCCTCATTCTTAGGATCTTTGCTCAGGTGTCAGAAGATCCATTACTCCGGAGGCTTGACTTGATTTTGATGCAGTTCTCACGACATTGTAGGTTTTGTGTACATTCAGGGGTATGACGGGGCCCTGTCCCGTCATGGTTGTTACAAACTCTTAGAGGCATGTAGTCTGGTTATAAATTGGGTTATTAAGGATGTAACTGTTCAGTTATGTTTTATTTATGTTACGGAAATGTAGCCATTTTTGGGCTAGCCTACTTTGATCTTATATGGTTCTTGTTTGAGAGTTTATTTCCGCTGGTTTTCTCTGATGTTGTATCACAAGGGTGCCCGGGGTAAGACACCAGTCACGGATCCGAGGTCGGGTCGTGACAAAAGTGGTATCGAGCGATTAATCCTCGGAAAGCGGTCTACAGTATCTAGTAAGTCTTGATTATCGGTGTGTTGTGCACCACATCTATAATCGGGAGGCTGCAGGATATTTAGGATTGGTTTCCATTCTTTCACTCTAAGATCGTGCAATAGATGCATTATACCGTATTTCGGTAGTATGCGTGGAGGCGTGCGTCTGAAAGTTGAGACTTAAAGTTTGGCTTAGGTTCGAAATTTTTGCACAACACCCGGTTAGAGTCGTTTTTCGACGAAACGTTTTACAGAGCTTGCGTAGGGAAAATTCCGGCTATGTCGTTTTGTATTTTTGCGGATTTTTCCGAGAGACGAAATGTTTTTGACCAACGAGAGGGTGACACTTGTCACCCTCAAGTGGACGCCTAAAGTGGGCGGTTTGGCCTTGGGCGAATGGCCTTGATTTGGGGCTTGTTTTGTGCCTTGTTTTGTGGAGTGTTTTGTGGAGTAGGGTTAGGGTGCACTTGGCTTGATCTTGGCCTTACACTTGCGCACATGGCTTGATCTTGGCCATTGGTTGGCCTTTGGGTTTCTATAAATACCCTAAGCTTGAAGACTTCTTCGTCCAAAAATCTTCCAGTCTTGAGTCCTCTCCTCCTTTGAGTGTAGTTCTCGTCCTAGCCTCTCCTCCCCCCTTGTGAGGCCTTGTGGCCGAGAGCCTCCCCTTCCACTCTAGTGGCCTTTGGTAGAGGTACCACTAGCCTAGTTGTTCGAGAAATATACCCTCTTTTGTGGTATTGAAATACTCCTCCAAGTATTGTTATAATGCCCAAAATACCTTAGCTTTTACCTTGTAGTATTCCAAAAGTTACCTCTATACGTAGAGTCCGGAAATACTACCTTTTGTCCTTTTAATCTCAAACCGAAACCCTAAGGAAATCTTCATAGTTGGTTGAAGTATTTAAGTAGAAGTTGGTTAGAACTTAGGGTTGTTTGGAGGCGGATTGGGCGCGGAGTTGGAGCTAAACCTTGCTCAGGATCGACTTTTATCTCGGATAATTTTGGGCTTATCGAGGTAAATAATCTTGTCCCCTTATTGTAATTGTAAATTACATGTTGTAGGATTATATAGTTGAAGTATACTATATATAGAACTGAACATAGCTTTGCGGCAATGTCTTTTGACTTAAGCCTGAATATAATAAAAAAGAAGCGAATGTAATTACATAGGGTGTATTAGATGAGACTTGTGGTATTCTTGTATAGTAGAATTGTATACGTCGGTTAGGCGTATAAACCCCTGGTTGGCTTGGTAGCGGCCTCGATAGAGGAGGAGATTTCTGTTGTTGCGGGGAGGTCTTGCAATTTTCGTAGAATATGGAACCGTGCGGTTAGAAGTTAATGAGCGTTTGTGGCCTTATAGGTGGGAGTACTACGAGTGGCGTATTCTACTTGAAGAGTGGAAGCGGCTAGCCGGGATTCTGATCTTGTGGGCGTTTTGCTTATTGTCGATAATAGACGCGATCTATCTGAACCTCTTCCTATCCTTCTAGCATGATCTTTTGTAAACTATGTAGTGCGGTGAGCGTCACGTGTGCTAAATGAGTTGGTTGGTTTAAAACATAGGGTGTTATAATAACTTTATGGGAAGTTAGTTATAACGACTCTATGTAGGTAAAAGATGGGTTTATTGATTGTAGAAGTTAAGAGACTTGATCTTGAAAGATAAGAGACTTAACTTGTTTTACTTGGTTATTAACATTTCGTTAAATGTGTTGTGAAACCTCATTCGCGAGTAATGAGTACTTGGTTTTAAAAAGAATAATGTTTTATTGACTTCGGAAATAAGAATAAGTGTCGAACAAACCACAACAGCGCTAATAAAGGAAAGTGTATTGACAAATAACTAATTGTTATTAAAACCAGTAGAAACCTCCATCTGCATAGAAGCTAAGATAAGACAAAATTGTATTACATTTCCTAGATCATGGCTGCTGTAACAAGATTGTTGTAAACAAGAATAAACGGCTCACGTACAGGACATATGTTACTCAATTGTTTTAAAAGAGATTAAGACTATGAGTTATGAAACCCTTCTAAAATGAGAAACTTGAGCATTTGAAATTAGGCAAACTTGAACGTTTGGGAAATAATGTTGTTACTTGATTTTACAAAAGGGAAGTATTTTGGTTTACCTAAAAATGTGAGTCACTCTATTTTTATACTACGGGTATCGGGTGACCTTTATGAAAGGAATGGATCTCTTAAAAAGGAATTTAACGTACGTAGTACTTTAGGAGTTAAAACCGGACTTTGATATAAAATGAAAGTACCTTGAGTTGTGTGTAACTTGCCTATGCTTGTTGTTGTGTAACTTGCCTATGCTTGTTGTTGTGTAACTCGCCTATGCTTGTTGTGATAGCCTTTGTTGTGCAAGTGTTGATATCAGGTGACTTCTTGGGAAGGAGTGGATCTTTTTATAAAAGTCTAGAAGTATGGTAATTTGCTTGAGCTTGTTTGTGATAGCTTTGATTGTGCGGTATATTATTGTTGATGTCACGTGGACATGTCTACACCGATCTGCGAAATTAGGGGCATGTGGCCGTGCGGCGGGGTTGATTACCGATATATTGTTATTGTGGTTACATGGACATGTCTACCGTCTGGTCGGGCGTGTGGCGTGCGGCGGGGTTGATCACCCGATGTTATTGTCGTTAATGTCACGTGGGCGTGTCTGCCGTCACGAGTGCAGGGGCATGTGGCCATGGGGCATTGTTATTATTGTTGTTAATGTCACATGGGCGTGTCTGCCGTCACGAATTCGGGGCATGTGGCGTGGGGCATTGTTATTAGTGTTGCATCATGGACATGTCTACACCGTCTGAATTCCGGGGCATGCGGCCATGTCGCGAACATGATTGATGTTGTGGGCGTGAGACCCGTAGTTATATTTGAGTGATGACTTGAGGCGTGAGTCACGACTTGACATATTTGCTTTTATGTTGTGAATCGTAGTTTTGTTATCATACATGTCTCTGTTTTTATATAAAGCGTTATGATTTCATTCTGATATTTTTCGATTTCACATACTTGGTACTGTTGTCTTGACCTCCTTGGGCCGCGTTCATCTGCGGTAGGAGTACATCGGTAGTGGATCCTCGCTCATAGGATCACGATTCAGCGTATTAGGAAGCTCAGTTCTCGGAGGCTTATCTTTTGGTATGTTACCACGAGTTGTAGGTTCTTGTACATTCAGGGTATGGCGGGCCACTGTCGTCATGTTGTATAAAAACTCTTAGAGTGCATGTAATCTTGTGGGCGAGGGCTTGTAAAAGGATTAAAGCATTCGTTTTGAAAGAGTTGTTTATATATATTTTATTGGAAAATGCTTGTTTGGTTGGCTTTGTTTATGATCGTATATCTTGTTTCTTGTTTAGGTTTTATATTCCGCTGGTTTTCTCTGATGTTGTATCACTAGGGTGCCCGGGGTAAGGCACCAGTCACGGGCCCGGGATCGGGTCGTGACAAAAGTGGTATCAGAGCAGTTAATCCTCGGAAAGTGTCTGAGCGTGTCTAGTAAGTCTTGATTATCGATGTGTTGTGCACCACATCTATAATCGAGGCTGAGCATTTAGGATTAGTTTCCATTCTTCTCATTACGAGATCGTGCCTTAGAAGTGTTGTAAGTTGGACCCTCTAACGTATCTCGTTTTTACGATTATGCCTCCGCGCAGCAGCGAGCCCGAAGGCAAAGCGGCGAGGAGGCGCTAGTGAGATCTGAGAGGAATGCAGTGCGAGCCGTCGGTGCTCGAGATTATGCTTGACGGCGGGTTTTGCGACGCCGCCAACAGAGTTTAGAGCGCGGCGATGGGCTGCTGAGACCACCGTACGAGCCTCGGTCCACGGCTGGAAGCGAGATGAGATAAGTACAAGGAGATGGCGATTTGGCGGTCGTGGCAGAATATGAGATAAGTGAATCACGGCGATTCGATTCGAGCACGATGGTACACCCCGGCGAATAGTTTGAGGCTACGGGACTTTACGAGTGTAGCGCTTGAGTTTTATGGGTCGAGGCACGAGGATGATCGCGAGGAGTTCATCAAGCGATTCTGGTCAGTGAGAGTGATCAAGGCTTGGAGACCGAGTCGGTGGTCTTAGGTTCGCATCGGTGCGTGATACCGCGATCGTGGTTTGATTCGTGGGAGTTGTCGGGAGAGCATGCGCTTCCAGATATGGGACGAGTTCTCGAGGCATTCCTCACTCACTTCTTGCCTCGGCGGATGAGGAGAACGCGGTAACAGTTTATGATCTTTGAGGCGAGTGGGCGTGCGGTTCGGAGTACAACGTGGAGTTTGACTTCGTTGGCTCGGTATGTCCCGCTTTAGTGACAACCATGGAGGATAGAGTGCACCGCTACGTCCAGGGCTAGATGATTACTTCACGAGGCTTGTTCAAGTGTAGCTCTTCACCGGGCATGGACATTGCCGCGTGCAGCTCATGCTGGGATGTGAGGCACGGAGAGGTCGGCGGAATGACGAGATCAGCGAAGAGGCGAACAACAGGTCCTTTGGTGACTTTCGGCGGACCGCCTCAAGAAGATACTAGTTTTGTACCTCCGCCCGATGCGAGTGGTCCTCCACAACCTTGAGCATCCAGTATTCGGGGGCGGTCGGGGCTCGAGGTTCGAGTTTCGAAGTAAGGGTGTTGGCGGATGCGGTCACCCTGCCGGTGTGGTCGATGTGGTAGACCTCATTTCGGGAGTGTCGTGGTGCCAAGGGAGCTTGTTATTTTTGCGGCAGCGAGGGCCATTTTGCGAGGAATCTGTCCCAGGGTAGCACGGATGTTACGACTCGACCTTCGAGGATCGATGGCTGGTTCATCACGCTTCACTATCGCCTGCAGGCGGACTGTGATTAGAAAAGCGGTAGACAGGTATATCCTTAACCCTCTAGAGTTTTGTATGCTGATGTGTTTAGTGTTATGTTCGGATAGCTTTGTGCTAAAATGTGATTTAGAAAACTGGTTAGTGTAGAAGGGTAAGCCTGGGGGGCATGGTAAGTATGAACCTTAGACTATTTCACGATTGAGACCTTAGAGGTAAAGTCGTCTTGAGTAAAAGATTTATTTCATGTTTGACCCTTATCAGAGTAAGTAGTACGTGGGAATTATTTGTGTGATAAGTCCATGGGTAGTGTGAGATGGAAGTGGTAGCTTTCATGACTTGATTAGGTAAGATTGTTCCGTTTCGAGGAGCAAGAGTTGGCGCGACGGAGGGTCGGGTTGAGGCGTTGCTTGGGTCAACCCGTGCGATTTTAGGTGGGTCGATTGGGTGGTCCCTTGGTGGTAGGTCACGAGGTGCTAGGCCCGGTTTAGGTGACCATCGTATGAGTTCGTGGATATGTTCGACGAGCGGTTCGTGAAGGCGGGAATGGCCTTAAAGAAGATTGAGGTTAGTAAGATGACCAAGTTTGGAGGTAGTGACTCGCTTTGAGAAGCAGGCGATGTGAAGTATGGCACGTCCTGAGTGACACTAGAACCTCAGGGACCGCATGCAGTTCGGTACCATTTGTTGGGTCGCCGGAGTGACACTAGAACCTCGCGGCAAAGTGACAAAAGTGGTATCGCACGACGAGTAAGGAAGGAAGAGAACGTGTGTTATTTCGTGGACAAGCTGTGGCGTTGGCAACTTGTTAGAGGAATTTCATCGATATCCGTCTTGAGAAGGAACATTCGGGACGAATGTCTCTAAGGAGGGGAGAATGTTATACCCCGTATTTTCAGAGTATGTACGTGGAGACGTACGTACGAAAGTTTGAGACTTAAAGTTTGTCTTAGGTTCGAAATTTGTGCACAACACCCGGTTAGAGTCGTTTTTCGACGAAACGTTTTACAGAGCTTGCGTAGGGAAAATTCCGGCTATGTCGTTTTGTATTTTTGCGGATTTTTCCGAGAGACGAAATGTTTTTGACCAACGAGAGGGTGACACTTGTCACCCTCAAGTGGACGCCTAAAGTGGGCGGTTTGGCCTTGGACGAATGGCCTTGATTTGGGGCTTGTTTTGTGCCTTGTTTTGTGGAGTGTTTTGTGGAGTAGGGTTAGGGTGCACTTGGCTTGATCTTGGCCTTACACTTGCCTTGCACATGGCTTGATCTTGGCCATTGGTTGGCCTTTGGGTTTCTATAAATACCACTAAGCTTGAAGACTTCTTCATCCAAAAATCTTCCAAGTCTTGAGTCCTCTCCTCCCTGAGTGTAGTTCTCGTCTAGCCTCTCCCCTTGTGAGGCCTTGTGGCGAGAGCCTCCCTTCCTCCTAGTGGCCTTTGGTAGAGGGTACCCACTAGCCTAGTTGTTCGAGAAATATACCCTCTTTTGTGGTATTGAAATACTCCTCCAAGTATTGTTATAATGCCCAAAATACCTTAGCCTTTACCTTGTAGTATTCCAAAGTTACCTCTATACGTAGAGTCGGAAATACTACCTTTTGTCCTTTTAATCTCAAACCGAAACCCTAAGGAAATCTTCATAGTTGGTTGAAGTATTTAAGTAGAAGTTGGTTAGAACTTCAGGGTTGTTTGGAGGCGGATTGGAGCGCACGGAGTTGGAGCTAAACCTTGCTCAGGATCGACTTTTATCTCGGATAATTTTGGGCTTATCGAGGTAAATAATCTTGTCCTTATTGTAATTGGAAATTACATGTTATAGGATTATATAGTTGAAGTATACTATATATAGAACTGAACATAGCTTTGCGGCAATGTCTTTTGACTTAAGCTTTGAATATAATAAAAGAGAAGCTCTGTAATTACATAGGATGTATTACGATGAGACTTGTGGTATTCTTGTATAGTAGAATTGTATCGTCGGTTAGGCGTATAAACCCCTGGTTGGCTTGGTAGCGGCCTCGATAGAGGAGATTTACGCTGTTGTGCGGAGGAGTCTTTGCGAATTTTACGTAGAATATGGAACCGATGCGGTTAGAAGTTAATAGACGTTTGTGGCCTTATAGGTGGGAGTACTACGAGTAGCGTATTCTACTTGAAGAGTGGAAACGGCTAGCCGGGTTACAGTACTGTGGAGCGTTTTGCTTATGTCGATAATCGTCGCGAGGTATGTGAACCTCTTCCTATCCTTCAGCATGATGCTTTGTAAACTATGTAGTACGGTGAGACGCATGTGCTAAATAAGTTGGTTGGTTTAAAACATAGGGTGTTATAATAGCTTTATGGGAAGTTAGTTATAACGACTACATGTAGGTAAGATGGGTTTATTGATTGTAGAAGTTAAGAGACTTGATCTTGAAAGATAAGAGACTTAACTTGTTTTACTTGGTTATTAACATTTCGTTAAATGTGTTGTGAAACCTCATTCACGAGTAATGAGTACTTGGTTTTAAAAAGAATAATGTTTTATTGACTTCGGAAATAAGAATAAGTGTCGAACAAACCACAGCAGCGCTAATAAAGGAAAGTGTATTGACAAATAACTAATTGTTATTAAAACCAGTAGAAACCTCCATCTGCATAGAAGCTAAGATAAGACAAAATTGTATTACATTTCCTAGATCATGGTCTTTGTAACAAGATTGTTGTAAACAAGAATAAGCGGCTCACGTCTGGGACATATGTTACTCAATTGTTTTAAAAGAGATTAAGACTATGAGTTATGAAACCCTTCTAAAATGAGAAACTTGAGCATTTGAAATTAGGCAAACTTGAACGTTTGGGAAATAATGTTGTTACTTGATTTTATAAAAGGGAAGTATTTTGGTTTACCTAAAAATGTGAGTCACTCTATTTTTATACTACGGGTATCGGGTGACCTTTATGAAAGGAATGGATCTCTTAAAAAGGAATTTAACGTCGTAGTACTTTAGGGTTAAAACCAGGACTTTGATCTGAAATGGAAGTACCTTGAGTTGTGTGTAACTTGCCTATGCTTGTTGTTGTGTAACTTGCCTATGCTTGTTGTTGTGTAACTCGCCTATGCTTGTTGTGATAGCCTTTGTTGTGCAAGTGTTGATATCAGGTGACTTCTTGGGAAGGAGTGGATCTTTTATAAAAAGTCTAGAAGTATGGTAATTTGCTTGAGCTTGTTTGTGATAGCTTGGTTGTGCGGTATATTATTGTTGATGTCATGGACATGTCTACCGACGCAGAATTCGGGGCATGTGGCGTGCGGCGAGGTTGATTACCGATATATTGTTATTGTGGTTACATGGACACGCCTACACCGTCTGAGAATTCGGGCGTGTGTGGCCGTCTGGCGGTTGATCACCCGATATTATTGTCGTTAATGTCACGTGGGCGTGTCTACCGTCTGCAGTCGGGGCATGTGGCCGTGGGGCATTGTTATTATTGTTGTTAATGTCACATGGGCGTGTCTACGGCGTCACGAATTCGGGGCATGTGGCCATGGGGCATTGTTATTAGTGTTGCATCATGGACATGTCTACACCGTCTGCAGTCGGGGCATGCGGCCATAATGCGAACATGATTGATGTTGTGGGCGTGAGACCCATAGTTATATTTGAGTGATGACTTGAGGGCGTGAGTCCCTGACTTGACATGACTGCTTTATGTTGTGAACTGTAGTTTTGTTATCATACATGTCTCTGTTTTTATATAAGATTATGATTTCATTCTGATATTTTGATTTCACATACTTGGTACTGTCTTGACCTCCCCGAAGTGCGTTCATCCGCATGGTAGGAGTACATCGGTAGTGGATCTCGCTCATAGGATCACGATTCAGCGTATTAGGAAGCTACATTCTCGGAGGCTTATCTTTTGGTATGTTACCACGAGTTGTAGGTTATTGTACATTCGGGGTATGGCGCCACTGTCGTCATGTTGTATAAAAACTCTTAAGTGCAGAAATCTTGTTGTGGGCGGGGGCTTGTAAAAAGGATTAAAGCTGCTCGTTTTGAAAGAGTTGTTTATATATATTTTATTGGAAGGTAACGTTTGGTTGCTTTGTTTATGATCGTATATCTTGTTTCTTGTTTAGGTTTTATATTCCGCTGGTTTTCTCTGATGTTGTATCACTAGGGTGCCCGGGGTAAGGCACCAGTCACGGGCCCGGGATCGGGTCGTGACAAGATCTGTGTTATAGGTTGAATTTCCTCTGACGTATTTTTCCTGTATCAGTTATGCCTCCACGCAAGGCAACCGCGGCCCAGAAGCACGCAGCGATGAGGGAACTACTAGTAGAACGCAGGGTTACGAGGCACGAGCCCGATCCTACCGGATGAGGTGTTTGACGGCGAGTTCTAACGCCGCCAACCCAGTGAGTCCGAGGCAACAAGCCATCGAGACCGCGTACTGAGCCCCGATCCAGCGGCGGCGAGAGGATATGGGCTCTGAGAGATGGCGATCGCCGATATCGTGGCGATACGTGAGATAGGCGAGACAGCGATTCGGTTGTACCGTAGTTCAAAGACAGGCGCTAGCGAGGCGAGGACTTTTGAGTTGCGACCACCGAGTTTTATGGGTCGGCGTGAGATGATCCTCGAGTTTATCAAGCGATTCATCGGATCGTAGGGTGATCGGGGCTTGGAGACCGAAGTCGGTGGTACTAGGTTCGCATCGGTGCGGAACACTGCGATTGACTAGTATGATTCATGGAACCGTCGGGGAGCATGCGCTTCCTGTTTGGGACGAGTTCTCAGGCGTTATTTGGCCATTTCTTGCCTCCGCAGATGAGGAGGGCTCGGCCGATAGATTTTTGACACGAGGCGAGTGGGCGGGCCGGTTGGAGTACAATGTAGTTTGACTCATTGGCTCGGTATGTACCGCTTTGTAGCGGACATGGAGGGCAGTGCACCGCTATGTCACAGACTCGATGATCACTTGGCGAAGTTGCACGGGAGTAGCTCTTCACCGAGCATGGACATTGCCGCGTGCGAGCATATGCACAGGTGTGAACGCGGCGGCGAATCGGCAGTGTATCGCGAGAAGTCGGGACAGCGAGGTCCTCTAGTAGTTTTAGGGTAGAAAACCCAGTGCCAGATTGCACCACGCGGTCAGGCGCTCTCCACCATCTTGGGGCGTCTGAGTATTCGAGGCGGGGCGGGCGAGCCGGGTTTCGGAGGACGAGTTCCAGTCATATGAGGCCACCTATGCCTCGGTGTGGTCGATGTGGTGATTGTCATTATGGGGGGTGTAGTGTTCCTCCAGGAGCTTGTTACTCTTGTGGCCAGCAGGGCCATTTGAAGAGAGATTGTCCGACCAGAGGCGGCAAAAATGTTATGGCTCACCACCGATTCGATTCTTTGGGTCTTCATCTTGATAGTTGTGCGCCGGGGCGAGGTGTTCACGGCCAGCGGCGCGGCAGGGTTCCAATTCCAGTCCACGAGCGCATCTATGCTATGTCGATCGTCGGGACCGAGGCGTCACCGATGTCGTCAGTACATTATTGGTTTCTTCTTTGTGATGTATATGCTTTGATAGATCCGAGTTCTACCTTGTCCTATATATCTCCTCATATTCTGGTAGAATAGGGATAGAGCGAGTCCATAGAATCTTTTGAGGTGGCTACGTGCAGGTGCTTGGTAGTAGGCGGCGGGTATATAAGGCTTGCCCAATGACTATAGATGGTCGTCGGACTCAGTGACTTGATAGAGTTGGATATGTGACTTCGATGTGATTATGGGTATGGATTGGCTAGCGTCTTGCTATGCCAATGTGGACCGAGAGAGTTTAGTTCGGTTAGGTTTCTGGTGGCCGGTTATCGAGTGGAAGGGAATCTTGCATCGCCAGGGTAGGTTTATTTCTTACCTCAAGGCTAGGAAGATGGTACGGAAGGGGTATATTTACCATCTGGTTCGGGTATTCGAAATCGACGGTGAGATCGGACCTTGATCGATTCGATTGTTAGAGAGTTTCCAGACGTATTCCCAGACGAGCTTCCGGGTATCCCTCCTGAGATGGAGATTGAGTTTTGCATCGATTTGGCGCCAGACACTCGACCGATATCTATTCCGCCATACAGGATGGCACATGCCGAGTTGAAGGAATTGAAGGACCAGCTGAAAGATTTGCTGGAAAAAGGCTTTATCAGGCCAAGTGTTTCTCCCTGGGGTGCGCCAGTGTTATTTGTAAAGAAGAAAGATGGGACGCTGCGTATGTGTATTGATTACAGACAGCTGAACAAGGTAACTATCAAGAACAGATATCCCCTCCCCAGGATTGATGATTTGTTTGACCAGTTGCAGGGTGCGAGATGTTTTTCCAAGATAGACCTGCGTTCTGGTTATCATCAGGTGCGAGTTAGAGAGGCAGATATCCCGAAGACTGCATTCAGGACCCGGTATGGTCACTATGAGTTCAGGGTGATGTCTTTCGGATTGACCAACGCTCCAGCGGTATTCATGGATTTGATGAATAGTGTTATACCCCGTATTTCCAGAGTATGTACGTGAGCGCGTACGTATTATAATTTGAGCCTTAAAAGTTGGCTAGTTTCGAAATTTGTACACAACACCCGATTAGAGTCGTTTTTACTAAAGCGTTTCCACGACTTTTCGTGGGAAAATTCGGCTATGTCATTTATAATTTTTGCGGATTTTTAGAGAGACGAAACATTTTGGACCAACGAGAGGCGACACTTGTCACCCTAATTGGAGCACTGAGGCGTCCTCTTGGACGATTTGGCCTTGGCTTTTTAGTCAAGGGGTAGGTAGGAGATTTGGGTGGTAGAGGGATAAGGTGTACTTGGCTTACTCTGAGACTTACACTTGCCTACCACTTGGATGGATCTTGGCCATTGGTTGGCCTTCACTTGACCTATAAATACCCTCTAGTTGAAGACTTTCTTCATCCAAAACTTGAGCAATCTAACTAAGTCTCAAAATACTCCCTCTCGCCAGGCTTTCGTCCACACCCTCCCCTTTGAGAGCCCTCGGCGAGAGCCACCTCCCTCCTCCCTTTGTGGTGTTTTTGGTGGGTACCCCTAGCCTAGTTGTCTCATATAAATACCCCCTTTTGTGGTATAGAAATACTCTCCAAGTATTGTTATAATGCCCAAATACCTTGGCCCAAATACCTTGTAGTTTTCCCAAGGTTACACTTTTACAAGCCCAGAAAATACTATTATACTTCCCTCAGTCACAAAAACGAAACCCTAAGTAAATCTTCACCCGTAGTTGAAGTCATAAGTAGAAGTTGGTTAGAACTTCTAAGGGTTGGTTGGAGCAGATTGAGCGCCGGAGTAGGAGCTAAACGTTGTTCAGGATCGACATATAACTTGGATAATTTTGGGCTTAACGAGGTAAACACTCTTGACCTTCTGTTGTAATTGGAAATTACATGTTGTAGGAATATATAGTTAAGTATAATATATATAGGACTGAACATATTTGTGCGGCAATGTCTTTTGACTTAAGCCTGAATAATACTTACGGCAATGTCTTGCGACTTAAGCCTGAATTTAAAAAGTGAGCTGAACTGTAATTACATAGATGTATTACAGAGACTTGTGTAGCATTCTTGTGTAGTAGAATTGTACACGTCCGGTTAGACGTGTTAACCTCGGTTGGCTTGGTAGCGGCCTCGATAGAGGAGGAGATTCACGCTGTGTGCGGAAGAAATCTGCCGAATTTTACGTAATATTCTACATTGAGATCTAGGATGTTAATAGGCGCCTTGTGGCCTCTATAGGTTGAAGTACTACGTATGGCGTGATCTACTTGGCTTAAGGAGTAGCCGACGGTTTGAGGTACTTCGAGCGTTTTGCTATTAGTCGATAATCGTCGCGAGGTATGTGAACCTCTTCCTATATTTTCTAGCATGATATGTGTGAGCTATGTAGTACGGTAGACGTACATGTGTTAACTATATTTGGTTGTTTTAAAACAATAAGTGTTATACTAGCTTTATGGGAAGTTAGGTATAACGTCTTAAGGGTGGTAAAATGAATGGTTTATTAATTTCAAAAGTTAAGAGATTGGATCTTATAAATAGAGACTTAACTTAAATGAATTAATATGGATTTTGTGTGAAACCTCATTCGTGAGTAATGAGTACTTGGTTTTAAAAGGAATAACGTTTCTTGATTTGGAAATCGAATGTGTATCAATAAACCATCGCAGCGTTAATAAAGGAAAATGTAATGAATAACTAAGTATTATTAAAACCGGTAGAAACTTCCATCCGCATAGAAGCTAAGATGAGACAAAATGACATTTCTAGATCATGGTCGCTTAATAAGATTGATTATAAACAAGAATAACCTACTCACTTATAAGACATAGGTTTCTCAAAACGTTTAAAGGAGAATTATGTTTTAAAGGATTTAAAACTATGAACTACGAAACCTTTTCTAAAATGAGAAACTTGAGCATTTGAAATTAGGCAAACTTGAACGTTTGGAAAATAAGGTTGTTACTTGATTTTACAAAGGAAAGCATTTTGGTTTACTTAACAATGTTAATCACTCTAATTTTATACTACGGGTATCGGGTGACCTTTGTAAAAGAAATGGTTCTTAAAAGGAATTTATCAGACGTAGTACTTTAAGGTTAAAAATCCGGACTTTGACATAAAATGAAAGTACCTTGAGTTGTGTGTAACTTGCTTATGCTTGTTGTTATGAAACTTGACCATGTTACGTGTGATAGCCTTGTTGTGCAAGTATTGTGTTCTACTCGACACGGTTCATCCGGAATGTATTTCACTCGACACGGTTCATCCGAATGTATTTCACTCGACACGGTTCATCCGGAATGTATTTCACTGACACGGTTCATCCGGAATGTATTTCACGATTACCGGTTCATCCGGAATGTATTTCACGACACGGTTCATCCGAATGTATTTCACACGACACGGCTCATCCGGAATGTATTTCACTTGACTACGGCTCATCCGAATGTATTTCACTCGACTCAGGTTCGTGGGATGAACCGGAATGTATTCCACGTTTCTATATTGGGTCCATAAGATGGGCGAGACCGTTATACGTATCAAATGATTTGTACCTAGGCCGCGGTGAGGAAGGAGTTCCACGGGCATGAGGATGACTTTTAGGCGTGAGTCACGACTTGACATATTGCTCTTATGTTGTGAACGTAGTTTGGTTATCATACATGTCTCTGCTTTATAGACTATTATGATTTCATTCTGATATTTCTGATTTCACATACTTGGTACTGTTATCGACCTCGCCGGGCTGCGTTCAATCCGCAGTAAAAGGTACATCGATCGCCGATCCCCGCTTATAGGATCACATTTCAGCGTATTGGAAAGCTCCGTTCCTTCGGAGGCTTATCTTTTGGTATGTTACCACAGTCCGTAGATTCTTATACATTCGAGGGTATGGCGGGGCCACGTCCGTCATAAATTGTAAAAATCTTAGAGTGCATGTATTTGTTGTGGGCGGGGTTTGTAAAAGGATTAAACTGTTCGGGTATTTATGTATATATGATGAAGGCAACTGTTTTTGGTTGGCCTGTTTATTTATCTTTTCTCTTAATTCATGTTCATGTTTTTATTTCCGCTGATTTTCTCTGATGTTGTATCACTAGGGTGCCCGGGGTAAGGCACCAGTCACGGGCTCGGGTTCGGGTCGTGACAAAAGTGGTATCAGAGCAGTTAGTCCTCGGAAAGTGTCTACAGACCGTGTCTAGTAGAGTCTTGATTATCGGTGTGTTGTGCACCACATCTATAATCAGGAGGCTATAGGACATTTAGGATTGGTTTCCATTCTTCTCATTCTGAGATCGTGCCCTAGAGCGGTGTGATAAGTTGGGCCCCTCTGACGTATCCCTTTTCTTTTACCAGTTATGCCTCCGCGTAAAACCTGAGCCCGGGATGGGCAAGGCGATCGAGGAGCTGTGGCGAGATATAGAGGATGCGAGCGCGAGCGGCCAAGATTCGAGCAGTGCTTCCGACGGCGGGTTTCGCGACGCCCAAGGCCACCAGTGAGTTTAGCGCGCGGCCAGGTGGCGAGACTACGATACTGAGCCTCGATCCCACGGCTGGGCGATGAGACGGGTACAAGAGATGGCGCCATCGGCGTGTCGTGGCGAATATGAGATAAATTTGGATCAGCAGTGATTCCGGCCCGAGAGCACCGTAGTTCACCGGCGAGCAGTTTGAGGCTACGTGACTTTACGAGTTGTAGCCCGCTTGATGTTCTATGGATCGAGAGGCGAGATGACCTCGGGAGTTTATCAAGCGGCTACGGATCATGAGTGATCGAGCCTCGAGGCAGTCGGTGGTATTGGGTTCGCATCACCGCGTGATCTGCGATTGGTAGTTTGATTCGCGAGCTGTCGGGAAGAGCATGCACTTCCAGATTTGGGACGAGTTCTCGAGGCATTTCTTGCACATTTCTTGCCTCCACAGATGAGAGGCTCGGGCGACGATTTTTGACGTTGAGCGGGGCGGGCGGGCAGTTAGAAGTACAATGTGGAGTTCGACTCATTAGCTCGGTATGTTCCCAGTAGTAGCGGATATGGAGGACGAGTACACCGCTACGCCACCGGGTGGACGATTACTTGGCGAGGCTTGTACGGGTGTAGCTCTTGGCCGCATGGACATTGCCCGCATGCAAGCTTCATGCACTAGGATGTGAGGCACGGAGAGGTCGACGGAATGGCGAGATCGGAGAAGAGGGCTAGAACGGCGAGGTCCTTTGGTAACTTCGAGCGCGACCGCCTCAGCGAGCTAGTTATGTACCTCCGCCAGTACGGAGTGGTCCTCCTCGATCTTGGGGCGTTCAGGGTATTCGGAGCCGGTCGAGCTCGTGGCTTCTCGTTCCGCGGTATACGTGAGTGCTAGCACCGGATTCGTGTCCCTCCGGTGTGCACGATGTGGCAAACATCATCGGAATGTCGTATTTTCGGTGCTTGTTTCACTGCGGCCGTCGAGCCATGTGAAGCGTGCTTATAGGAGAATGCGGCGGCTTAGCGCACTCTGGATCGATGGCGGAGTTCATCGCGCCCTGCGATTATGCGCCTGCAGGCGGACTTATGATTAGAGTGGAGCGGTAGCTTCAGGTATATCCTTAACCCTCTAGAGGCTTGTATGTTTTGATGTTATGTTAATGTGTTAAGTGTTATGTTCGGATAGCTTTGTGCTAAAATGTGATTTAGGAACCTGGTTGGGGAAAAAGGGTAAGCCTGGGGGTGAGAAAATGATGAACCTTAGAATATTACAGTTGAGACCTTAGATGTAAGGCCGTCTTGAGTACAAGATTTTGCGAGTGATCCTTGTCAGAGTGAATTTTATGCCTAGAATATATTGTGTGATAAGTCCCTGGGTTGGGTAAATGAAAGTGGTATCTTTCATGATGTGATTTAGCAAGGTTGTTTCGGATCGAGAAACGAGAAGTCGGCGTGTGAGGCTCGGGTTGAGGGCGTGTTGCGTGTCAACCCGTGGCCGGAATGAGGTGGGGTCACCTGGGTGGTCCGCCGGTAGGTCACGAGGGTGCTAGGCCCAAGTTTAGATGACCATCGTATGAGTTCGTGGATATATTCGACCTGAAGCGGATCGTGAAGGCCGGAAGTGGCCTTAAGGAAGATTGAGGCTAGTAAGATAACCAAGTTGGAGGTGGTGACTCCAAGGTTTGGAGAACTGAAGCGATGACTGAAGTGTGGTACGTATACTGGAAGAGTTCAAGAGTTCGAGAAGAGTACGACGAGTAAGGGTAGAGGCGAGCATGTATTGCGAGCATAGATATGATCATTTCTTGTAAAGGGAGAAGGTGCGAAGGATGTATATTTTAGACCTCAGGAATCGCATGCGATCGGTACCATTGGTTGGGTCACGGAGTGACACTAGAACCTCGCGGCAAAGTGACAAAAGTTTGTGATGTTAGAGGTGTTTCCTCGTGGACTTGGATGTAAGTATTTGCGCAGGTGTTTCTGTGGCCAGGTGTGGCAGGATTGTTCTCGTAAGTATAGTAGTGAAGACTATACTGGCGCATGTTTGTTTTGAGGCTTAGAAGGAACATTCGGACGAATGTTTCTAAGGAGGAAAATGTTATACCGTATTTCAGTATGTACGTGAGCGCGTACGTATTATAATTTGAGCCTTAAAGTTGGCTAGTTTCGAATTTGTACACAACACCCGATTAGAGTCGTTTTTCGACGAAACGTTTCCACAGCTTTCGTAGGGAAAATTCCGGCTATGTCATTTATAATTTTTGCGGATTTTTCCGAGAGACGAATAATTTTGGACCAACGAGAGGCTTACACTTGTCACCCTCTAATCGAGCACTGAGGCGCCCTCTTGGACGATTTGGCCTTGGCTTTTAGTCGGGCGGTTAGGTAGGATATTTTGGTGGTAGATGGATAAGGTGTACTTGGCTTAATCTTAGCCTTACACTTGCCTAACACTTGGATGGATCTTGGCCATTGGTTGGCCTTCACTGACCTATAAATACCCTCTAGTTGAAGACTTTCTTCATCCAAAACTTGAGCAATCTAACTAAGTCTCAAAATACTCCTCTCCCGATCTTTCGTCCACCACACCCCTCCCCTTTGAGAGCCCTCGCCGAGAGCCACCTCCTCCCTGTGGTATTTTCTGGTGGTACCCCAGCCTAGTTGTCTCGTATAAATACCCCTTTTGTGGTATAGAAATACTCTCCAGTATTGTTATAATGCCCAAATACCTTGGCCCAAATACCTTGTAGTTTTCCCAAGGTTACACTTTTACAAGCCAGAAAATACTATTATACTTCCTCATCCACAAAAACGAAACCCTAAGTAAATCTTCACCCGTAGTTGAAGTCATAAGTAGAAGTTGGTTAGAACTTCTAAGGGTTGGTCGGAGCGGTTGGAGCGCCGGAGTAGGAGCTAAACGTTGTTCGGGATCGACATATAACTTGGATAATTTTGGGCTTAACGAGGTAAACACTCTTGACCTTCATTTGTAATTGGAAATTACATGTTGTAGGAATATAGTTAAGTATACTATATATAGGACTGAACATAGTTGTGCGGCAATGTCTTTTGACTTAAGCTGAATAATACTTACAGCAATGTCTTGCGACTTAAGCTGAATTTAAAGTGGTGAGCTGTAATTACATAGGGGTATTCAGATGAGACTTGTGTAGCATTCTTGTGTAGTAGAATTGTACACGTCCGGTTAGACGTGTTAACCCCCCCCCCCTGGTTGGCTTGGTAGCCGGCCTCGATAGAGGAGGAGATTCACGCTGTTGCGGGGGGGGGGAGGTGCTGCCGAATTTTCTGTAGAATATTCTACATTGAGATCTAGGATGTTAATAGGCGCCTTGTGGCCTCTATAGGTTGAAGTACTACGTATGGCGTGATCTATTTGGCTTAAGGAGTAGCCGACGGTTTGAGGTACTTGGAGCGTTTTGCTATTAGTCGATAATCGTCGCGAGGTATGTGAACCTCTTCCTATCTTTTCTAGCATGATATGTGTGAGCTATGTAGTACGGTGACGCGTACATGTGTTAATCGTATTTGGTTGTTTTAAAACAATAAGTGTTATACTAGCTTTATGGGAAGTTAGGTATAACGCCTTAAGTGGTAAATGAATGGTTTATTAATTTCAAAAGTTAAGAGATTGGATCTTATAAATAAGAGACTTAACTTAAATGAATTAATATGGATTTTGTGTGAAACCTCATTCGTGAGTAATGAGTACTTGGTTTTTAAAAGGAATAACGTTTTACTGATTTCGGAAATCAGAATGTGTATCAATAAACCACTGCAGCGTTAATAAAGGAAAATGTAATGAATAACTAAGTATTATTAAAACCAGTAGAAACTTCCATCTGCATAGAAGCTAAGATGAGACAAAATGACATTTCCTAGATCATGGCTGCTTAATAAGATTGATTATAAACAAGAATAACCTACTCACTTATAAGACATAGGTTTCTCAAAACGTTTAAAGGAGAATTATGTTTTAAAGGATTTAAAACTATGAACTACGAAACCTTTTCTAAAATGAGAAACTTGAGCATTTGAAATTAGGCAAACTTGAACGTTTGGAAAATAAGGTTGTTACTTGATTTTACAAAGGAAAGCATTTTGGTTTACTTAACAATGTTAATCACTCTAATTTTATACTACGGGTGAAATAGTCCCATGACGAGGCGGATGACCTCATGCGGGTCCACAGGACCCATGCGGGTGAAATAGTCCCAGAAGTAGGATTGCTTAATGATACTACAGGCGAGGTACCCTGTTTTGATCGTGAGCCTCCTATTTTTATGCTATAAGATTTATACTTGTTACTCTCATTGTTAGTAAGGCACAATGCAAGGAAATTGATTTTTTATCTATGACTCCAGCTTATTTTTGACTTATGATATTACTACAGTATTTTCCAGTTTTACATACTTGGTACGTTGTGTCGACCCCGCCTGGGCCATTTGCGTTCATGCCGCAGGTAAGGGTAAGCAGGTGGTGGATCCTCATTCTTAGGATCTTTGCTCAGGTGTCAGAAGCTCCATTACTCCGGAGGCTTGACTTGATTTTCGATACGGTTCTCCCTGACATTGTAGGTTTTGTGTACATTCAGGGGTATGACGGGGCCCTGTCCCGTCATGGTTGTTACAAACTCTTAGAGGCCTGTAGTCTGGTTATAAATTGGGTTATTAAGGATGTAACTGCTGATTGCTTTATTTATGTTACGGAAAGGTAGCCATTTTTGGGCTAGCCTACTTTGATCTTATATGGTTCTTGTTTGAGAGTTTATTTCCGCTGGTTTTCTCTGATGTTGTATCACAAGGGTGCCCGGGGTAAGGCACCAGTCACGGATCCGAGGTCGGGTCGTGACATAAAGGGCCACAAAACTAACTCTGTGCGACTTCAGGATACCCAGAGTATGCAACCTCTCTTAGATGCGCACGATGAACTCATACGCATAGTCCTCTGGTCTTAAAATACCAGAGGCTTCATGTTTGAAAAGTACTCATAAATATTCCGCTCATCACGAGTCATATCTAACCCTCCAATAGGTTGAGAACCAAACTCTGGAGTATAAACCTCATCAATACAGGGCACTAACATCGCCGCTGGCTGAATCTCGGAAGTATGAAACTCGGGGATCTAAGTCTGACCATCTCCCACACGAGTATGAGAACCATTTGGAGTAGTAGGATGTATGCCCGCCTGGGAAAAACCATCAAGATCACTCAACAACCTAACCAATATGTCTTGTAGATTCGGAGTGACAATAAATCTAGGCTGATCCTGGGGTGACCCCATCTCCTCCGCCAGTAACTCGTCGGGCGGCTCTCATGCTCCCGCCTCGGTGGTCTTGCTCTGCTCTGTCACACGACCCGATCCGGGCCGTGATCGTGCCTTACCCCGGGCACCCTAGTGATACAACATCAGAGAAAACCAGCGGAAATAAAAACTTAAACATGAACATGAGACAAGATAATAAAACAGGCCAACCAAACGGTTACCTTCCATTAAAATATATATAAACAACTCTTTCAAAACGAACAGTTTAATCCTTTTTACAAAAACCTTGCTGATTACTGCACTTAAGATTTACAACAACTATGACGGACAGGGCCGCCATACCCCGAATGTACAAGAACCTACAACTCGGGAACACATACCAAAAGATAAGCCTCGAAGGAACGGAGCTTCCCAATACGAAAGGTGATCCTAAGAGCGGGATCGACGACGATGTACTTACTGCGGCATGACGCGGCCAAGGAGGTCTGGCAACAGTACAGTATGTGAAATCGTAAATCAGTAAATGAAATCATAATAGTCTATATAAAGCGAGACATGTATGATGCACCAAACTACGACATAACATATAACTAGTTACATCAAGTCGTGGACTCACGCCTCCAAATTATCACTCGTGCGTGGAATTTCTTCCTCACCGCTGGCGATTTATGATATGACAATACCAAGGAGTATACATGAACACGTGTCCCACCTGTCATAAAAACCGTATAGGACAAGTATAACTACCAGATCCGACCGTATCAATAATATAATGCAACCAAAACACGGCGTCGGACGGCAAGTGCGAGCCGACTACAGGATACCAAGGCGGTCACGTGGTCGACCGGGCAAGTACGAGGTGACCACCAGGACCAAGGCGTATCACGAGACCGTCACTACTGTCGAAGCGGGGCAAGTGCGGTCGACTACGGGTACCAAGGCGAATCGACCACCATGAGCGGGGCAAGTACGAGCGACCACCAGGGACCAAGGCCGAACAGTAAGAAGCCTCATGGAGAGCTAGTCCATAAAATAACCATTCTTGCACAACCAAGGCTATCACCACAAGCATAAGCAAGTTACGCAACAACAAGCATAGGCAAGTTACACAACACAAGCATAGGCAAGTTACACAACAACCAGTATAGGCAAGTTACACAACACAAGCATAGGCAAGTTACACAACAACCAGTATAGGCAAGTTACACAACACAAGCATAGGCAAGTTACACAACTCAAGTTACTTTCATTTTATGCCAAAGTCCGGTTTTAACCTAAAGTACTACGTACGTTAAATTCCTTTTAAAGAGATCCATTCCTTTTATAAAAGTCACCCGATGTCCGTAGTATAAAAATAGAGTGACGAGCATTGTTAAATAAACAAAATGCTTTCCTTTGTAAAATCAAGTAACAACCTTATTTTCCAAACGTTCAAGTTTGCCTAATTTCAAATGCTCAAGTTTCTCATTTTTAGAAAAGGTTTCGTAGTTCATAGTTTTAATCCTTTAAAACATAATTCTCCTTTAATGATTTGAGAAACATATGCCTTATATGTGAGTAGTTTATTCTTGTTTATAATCGATCTTATTAAGCAGCCATGATCTAGGATATGTAATATCATTTTGTCTCATCTTAGCTTATGCAGATGGAGGTTTCTTGGTTTTAATACAATATTTCATTATTCAATACATTTTCCTTTATTAACGCCGATTGGTCTGTCGATACACATTCTGATTTCCGAAATCAGTAAAACATTATCCCTTTAAATAAAACCAAGTACTCATTACTCACGAATGAGGTTTCACACAAGCATCCACATTAAAACAAATAAGTTAAGTCTCTTATCTTATAAGATCAAGTCTTTTAACTTCTAACATCAGTAAACCATTTTCTTTACCTTTCTTAAGACATTATACCTAACTTCCCATAAGCTAGTATAACTCTTTTTAAAACCTTTAAAACCAAGTGTTACTCTCCCTTCAAAACGATTTATAAATCTTTTGAAATACATCAAGTTCTTTATTATAACTAGCCAGTTATAATTCACATAAGTTACCTTTTAAAACCACAAAGTATTTTCTTATTTACATAAAGCTGTTATAACCAACTTCCCATAAAGCCGTTATAACACTTTATGTTTTAAAAACAATCAAACATTAACACGTATGCGTCACCGCACTACATAGTTCACACATATCATGCTAGAAGAGATAGGAAGAGGTTCACATACCTCGCGACGAGTGCCGACTAATAGCAAAACGCTCCAAGTACTTCAAACCGTTGGCTACTCCTTAAGCCACGTAGATCGCACCACACGTAGTACTTCAACCTATAAGGCCACAAGGCGCTTATTAACATCTAGATCTCATCGTTCCATATTCTACAGAAAATTGGCAATTCTCCCCGCAGCGTAAATCTCCTCTCTATCGAGGCTACCAAGCCAACCGGGGGTTAACACGCCTAACCTGACGTGTACAATTACTACAAGTAATGTTACACAAGTCTCTCATGTCTGATACCCTATGTAATTCTGATTCGATTCTCTTCTTTAAATTCAGGCTTAAGTCGCAAGACATTGCCGTAAGTATAATCAGTTCTATATATAGTATACTTCAACTATATATTCCTACAACATGTAATTCCCAATTACAATAGAAGGTCAAGAGTGTTTACCTCGATAAGCCCAAAATTATCCGAGTTTATATGTCGATCTGAGCAAGGTTTAGCTCCTTCTGCGCTCAGGCCGCTCCAACCAACCCTGTGAAGTTCTAACCAACTTCTACTTATAACTTCAACTACGGGTGAAGATTTACTTAGGGTTTCGTTTAGTGGCTAAAGGAAAGTATAATAGTATTTTCCGGGCTTTTCGTATGAAGGGTACTTTGGAAAGTACTACAAGGTATTTGGCTAAAGTATTTTGGGCATTATAACGATACTTGTAGAATACATTTCTACCAAGGGGTAGTATTTTGACTAGCACAACTAGGCTAGGGGTTGCTTCGGCAGAGCCACTAGGCGAGGGGGCTCGGCGAGGGCCTTCAAGAGGGGGGGGGAGAGGGGTGGTGTTTGGACGAGAACAAGGTTGAGGGAGAGGGAGGGATTTTCAAGACTTAGACAATTTTTGGATGAAAGGGGGGTATTTATAGGTCAAGTGAAGGCCAACCAATGGCCAAGATGAAGACAAGTGTGGTGCAAGTGTAGGGCTAGATTTAAGCCAAGTGCACCTTATCCATCTACCACAACAACTTGCACAAAATATCCTACCTAACCCCACTCACCAATTCGTCCAAATTGCCGTCCCACTCCATCCAATGTGAGGGTGACACTTGTCACCCTCCCGTTGGTCCAAAATGTTTCGTCTCTCGGAAAAATCCGCAAAAATAATAAATGACATAGCCGGAATTTTCCCTACGAAAGCTGTGGAAACGTTTCGTCGAAAAACGACTCAAATCGGGTGTTGTGTACAAATTTCGAAACTTGCCTAACTTAAGGCTCAAATTATTATACGTACGCCCTCACATACATACTCTGGAAATACGGGGTATAACAGGCTCTACCTTAGCACCGAGCACATCCTCTACCACGACCCCGCATTGTCGATGCCAGTGCCTTCTGCCTCGCTGCATTAGCAATAGTCTTCACCGTCTATGAGAGAATATGAACAAAGGTCAAATACCAATTTGATTCAACTTAAAATGAAAGGAATGAAGAAATTCAAATTTCCTAAATGTCACATTGCCTCTCGAAGCTAAGTACGAACGCTTTTGCACCGATCTGAAAGATTTTACTAAACATTGCTATTGTATTTAAGAGCGTTTAACTTAAAGATCTGATGTCAACTTTGTCACAACCATTTTTGAGGAATTGTAGTGGCACCTACACATTCCTACCAGTAGGCGAACCACTTCCCAAATAAATAGTATAATATGAAGGTAATGCGGAAATCTAAAAAATACTTAATAACGTGGCTATCATAATATAAGATGCGAAATAAAAGTCTGAAACATCAATGAAACTCCCAAATAGATATGGTCTTTGAATACAAGAGCTCTAAATCAATATGGAGTTTTTATAAAGAAAGTAACATGGTCTAACTGTCTCTCGAATACGAAATAAAGACTGAAAATAGAGATAGAACATCCAAGGGCATGTGTAAGGTAACATCCTCACCCTGAATGCTAGAGATCACCAACTCAGACTCAACCTCGAGCTCGTGAATTGGTGGTATGCTCTGTATCTGCATCAAGACAATATGCAAAAAGTGTAGAATTAGTACACAAACGTATCCCTATAGACATCATAGGCTGACAACGACAGAAGATACACAAAAAGAGATAAATATCAAGTTGACACCACATAGTCCTATACTGACAATTTAAATATCCAGGTACTGTCACATAGTCCACAGAGTTTATATATATCACTGTGTTTCAAGTATGATTTCATAATCACTTATGTCATTCATTCCAGAAGAGTTTAATAATAGTAATCCGAGTATGAAATAGTAAGTGCACTCCTTTCATGTCTAGAATTTAGCCAAGTCATCAACAATCAAATCTAGTACCAAGTACAACCACAGATAATCAATGATGTGATATATGTATGATATGAATGCAATGCATATGTCAGGTACCTTTATCATCTTGTATACAGGTTATCTAGTCTTTATTACGATCAAACACCCATAGGGGCCCCACAAAGGCCATATACCCCTCAAGAATTTTCTATCGAAGCTCAACTCTTAGCAGAATAATCACTCTTGCAGGCATGCTATCCGTCCCTCGCGTATCATCATCACCATATCAGTGATTTCATAATCTCATAAGTGGTCTTAACTTCTCGATCCCTTGGACCCACAACAGATATCATACCACTCCAATATTAATATTATCAGGATCATCAGTGTATGAATACAGATGATAATTCAAGGCTAGAATCATGATATAATGAGATACAACCAAGTATAGAGATGAAATACCACATGTTTTCAAGAATTCAGTTGCACATATACAATCCAAGTACAAACCAGGATATCATAACGAAAGCATGTACAATGACTAAACAAATCAAAGCAACTATGGAGACAATCTCAATCAATTAGCAGTCAGAACCAACATAAGGCTGATTCTCCAAATCACCCATCAACACAGTTCAACACCGATATCCACTCAACCGTTATCACAATTGTTTGAGTAGGACCCCCAAATATGCCCAATATCCCTCAATATTTATAACTAATTACACACTTCTATTGGAGTCTTGTGAAAGTAAATCGTAGTCTACATCTGGGCCGAATCGCCAAACAATCAATGCTCGGTGAGAGAATTGCCCTTCCACTGCGCCTCGTGATAATTAAAGTCTATTCACGCATATATTATTCATTAATATATTGCTTACACAATAAATCAAATACATAAACCTTAACAACGCAAGACTTCAAATACCAACCCCGGGCCCACGTCTCCAATACTCAAAACTTTATTACCCAAAACCAACAATACATACTAGTTAATCATATCCTTAATTTAATTGGAAAACTATACTTATTTGGACCTTCAATTGAACAATATACAAAAGCCCCAAATCGGAAATCCTAGAATTTACCTCAAATCAAATAGGTTCTATACTCAAATTAAGCCCCACAACATGATTATCTGATATATTATATCACTAATTCATGGTAATCAAAGTAATCTAATCCATAAACATCCTTTAAATCAATAATTTAACTCTCTTAATCTCATAACAACTTACATCTCATCTTCCTAACTGATAAACATACTATATCACCATTAAATGACTTAGAAACATATAATACAATCATAAAGGATGGAGTTTTCTGACCTCAAATATGAAATCACTCTTAAAACTCTGATTTCCCTTTCGGTGAATCTATATTCGAGGGTTTTATTTTTGGAAAAAAATTCTGACAGAGGAAATTAAATAGGACACCTTACCTAACGATTCTGACCCAGCGGAATTGATTCTCCTGGCGTAGACACACTGCCATGAAAGTAATCCTCGCTGAGGAGGTATTACTTAATACCTCGCCTTAGCGCCACAATGCACCCGACTCCATAGAGGCGCACCACTCCTACGGAAGTCTCATCTGCCCAGGCAGAAACTCCACAATTATCAATACCCCGCTTCTGCAATCGAACCTCCCACCGAGGTAGACACACAGAAGCGGACATTAGTGTTGCCAAGGCGGACTCCAGACACCAGTAACAATAAAACAAAGCCAAACTTCAATTAAACACCCGAAACACTTCCGAGACCCCAGACAAAAAACAGACATGCTCGTCTAAGGTAAACAGTGCAACGATCTCACTCATATTCTCGAATTTCCTATTTAACTAAGGTAAGACATACTTTTTTAAAGAATCGTTCAAAATAACCCAAAATCCAAATATTACAAATAAGGCCACAAAATACATCTGATTGTCTTAGAAAGCGAACTAATGACTCGACTAAGTCATAAATGACCTCCAAAGATACCGGAACCGAGGAAACCCGAAAACGAACCCATCTACTCAAAAGTCGATCTTGAGTCAAACTATCCAACTCTAAGGTTCTAGTTTTGGGTTTTTATATGAAACTCATATAAATAGACCTCTGAATTCGTGTCACCCATCCCCTCACATCACAAAACCCACATAGAGATCATGGAAAGGATAAAAGAGGCAAATAAGGATATTAAGCTAAAAAATGACCGGACGGATTGTTACAACATCGCTACATACTTAATTAATAGGCTTCCTACTCAAGTTCTTCAACTGTCTATCCTTTGTTATGACTCTATAATCAATACAAGTTCTCCTACGGAAATGCAACTTGTGTTTTTCTCGGGTAAGCTAAGGACCATAATGGGTATGACTTCTTCAATACTCATCATAATAAAATTTATCTCTTCGTATTGATGAAACCCATTTTCTATATAAGGAGAAAAAGTTGTCTGATTCCTCTATCCTAGGCACTCCTCCCGATCAATTTAATTACACTCATTCGCTCACATTAATTATGTCAATATTGCAACCTACCTCAAATGTACCATCATCTTCGTCACCTTCACCGATTTCTATTGATTCTTCTAACAACAATAATTCTTGTTTTAGCTTATCACCTTCTAGTGCTTCTCGAGATCATACTAATTCTCCTTCGAAAAAACAATTGGATATCCTTCCAACTCCTACTGAGCCATCACAACCACCTGTCCGCACTCATCCAATTGTTCTAAGACAAAATCCTAAGAAAAAACCTTTAGCTTTCTTGTCTATTTCTGATGATAAAGTTCAATCTTAATCTGTTACTCTTCTAGAACAACATGCTACTCAAAGAACTAAACATTCCAGCATGGAAAGAGGCTATAAGATCTGAAATAACTGCTTTGATACAACACCAAACATGGGAACTAGTTCCTAAACTAGCACATTCCGATATTATGGGTTGCAAATGGGTTTTTTGACTCAAACATCATCATGACGGAAGCATCGAGTGGTGCAAGGCTCGCTTGGTAGCCAAAGGCTATAATCAAGTTGAAGGATTATATTACGATGCCACTTTCAGTCCGGTTATCAAGCCTACAATAGTCTGTGTTGTTCTTTCCTTAGCAATCTCCAACAAATGGGATCTTCAACAATTTGACATTTCCAATGCATTTCTCAATGGAAATTTAGAAGATAATGTATTTATGTCTCAACCTATGGGTTTTATTGATCAATGATGTCTTGAGTATGTGTGCAGATTGAGAAATCAATATAGGGCCTTAAACAAACCCCACAGGTTTGGTATCATAGACTCATTTCTTATCTTCTAACTATTGATTTTGCAGGCTCTCATACTGACTCCTCGCTCTTTATCAAACAAGAAAATGGTGATGTTCTTTATACCCGCATCTATGTCGATGTTATTATCATCACAGGGAGTAACTCAAATGTAGTTCACACATGCATAACTCATTTGTCCAAAGAATTCAAGTTGCGAGATCTCGGAAAACTTCACTACTTCCAGGGAATCGAAGTTAGATATCTTAGCCATGGTATTATTCTTTCTCAATTCTTCTCACCACTACTCACATGGAACTTTCCACATCTGTCTAGTCTCCTATGGCTAACACATGCAACCTACAACTTCACGAAGGTGAACAACTGGTTGATACCCCAAATTTAAAGGAAAACGGTGGGGGCATTACAATATGTTTGTTTAACCTGTCCAGACTTGGCTTTTGCTGTAAACAAATTATGCCAATTTTTATCTGCACCAATGACCATTTATTAGACAACTTGCAAATGTGTTCTTTGATATGTCAATGTCATCTTGCATCAAGGACTTTTTATTTCTCACTCAACCAGCTCCCAGCTTCAAGCCTTTTGTGATGTTGATTGGGTGGGAAATACGGAAGATACGAGATCCACCAGACGTGTTGCTGTGTATATGGGACCAAATTTAGTTTCTTGGTCAGCTAAGAAACAACCAACAGTTGTTCGATCATAAACCGAGGCTGAGTATCGATATGTCGTCAATACCACAACAAAAATAATTGGCTTCCATATCTTCTTCATGAACCCAACATCCAATATGTAACTCCACAATCATCTGGTGTGACAACATTAGAGCTTCATATCTAGCAGTTAATCCATTTTTCAAGGCTCAAACTAAGCATGTCGAAGTTGATTTTCATTTTGTCACAGAACAAGTCAAGGCTGGTCATATATTAGTACAATTTATATCCTCTATCGACCAATTGACAGATATTTTTATTAAGCCTTTGTCCACCAGCCGATTTCAACTCATTAAACGCAAGCTAAGAATCTGGGATAATCCTTCTTAGCTTGAGGGGGGACTATTAGAGATAAAGTTCAATCCCTATAAGTTAGGATAGCAATCACTATTAGTTAGGATAACTCAATTCTGTTAGCAATATTTTAGGATAAGTTCTTTTAGCTAAATTATCTCCCTATTCTTTTTTTTTTTTTTTTTTTGTTGACGAAGGAACCCGCAGCCGCTGCTCTTTCGAGTGCGCACAGGGTAAACCCCGGACTGACGCAATAGCCTGCAAACCACGTCAGCCAGTTAAACCACACTTGGCAAGCATGTGAGCTCCCCAAGCGGCGGGCGAGCGTTACCCTGGGGTCTCGAACTTGTGACCAAGCTCTCCCACACCACCCAATGAGGATACCCTCTGCCTTCAAGACCAACTGGTCTAGGGCTTCAGATAATTATCTCCCTATTCTTCCTTCTATAGATTGTTGTACTCAATAGAAAATACATGTTTAAATTCTCTCAAAATCTGATAATATAATATAACAGTATGTACTCCCTCTGTCCAAAAAATATTGTCTTACTTTCTTTATTACTTTATCCAAAAAAGATTAGCACATTTATATATTTAAAAAATAATTTAACTTTATGAGATAATTTACAACCACATAAATATCTAATGTTTGTTTTGAACCACACGTCTCAAAAGTATTTATTTATTTATTTATTTATTTCTTAAACTTTGTGCCAAGTCAAATTAAGACAATCTTTTTAGTACGGAGGGAATATATAGTTCGGTATCGATATTTCAATATTTTTTCTTAATAATGAATATCACATTTTTTAAGAAAGTTTAAACCAATTACCATGTCTAGGGGTGGAAAAATAAGCACAAACCCATTTGATCCGCTCAACTCATTTAAGTTTGCGCCGTTTTTGGTTGGACATATTTTTATAGTGAGTAAAGTTGGGCACAACTGCTAATGAAAAAAAGAAATCAATGACGGAAAAATTTTGTAGCTAAAAAATAAAATCCCTCCCTAATTCTATTTAGCGACCAATTATCACAACATTCAGTTAGCTACAAGTAAGCTATCGACAAAAATCATAGATGATTCAATCTTTTTTTATAGTGAACTAAAGCTAATATATCTGACAATTGAGTTGATTTGGACCGAACATATAACCTAAGATCCATTTAGAAAATTGGTAATACATATTTTTAAAATATATTATTTGTGCATTGCACTATTGAATATAGTCATAAAAAGTTTAAGTTTGTAATTAACCAACTTATAAGAAAACAAATGAAGCAATTAAATTTTTTAAAGTTGGATTATGACCTATTGTTTAACACATTTTGATTCAATACATCTTATCCCAAGTAAACTTTGAGTAAGGTTGGATATTAACCCATTTATTATTTCAGCCCATATTGATATGTCCAAACAATTCATTTGCCCCATGTCCAAACAATTCATTTGCCCCATGTCCATACCTAGTAGACATTTGGACATGTGATTTCATCTCATGAGATGAAATCAGCGTTTAGACATGTGATTTATCTTATGAGATGAAATCCCAAATCACCCAAAAAGGAATGATTTGGAATTTCAAATCATGATTTTAAAATTTTTAAATGTAAAAGTTTACCCATACGATTATATTTTATAAAAAAATAGATTCATAAGTTGGTAGATATATTTATCAATCATTTATATCAAATATTAAGAGATTTACAAGTTGGTAGTATATTTATAATAAATTTACTCTTACCAATCATGTGGGAGAATTATATTAAAGAGAAGTTACACTACAACTCACGTTCAATTTTCCATTTTATTGAACTAAAATTTGATCAATTGATGTTGTATTTTTTTATAAATGTTTTCTAGTAATGTATTAATTTTTTTATGAACTATGATGTGCTCATTTAGTAAGATTGTATAAGAATTGGAAAGTTTTGATGATTTTCACAACTTGTGGGATTTTTATGTCTATAAGAAAAAATACAACTTAAGAAATACAAATTGCATTGTCTGAACAAAACATCAACTTCAAATCATCAGGATTTTATCTCACGATTTCATCTCATAATTTTTAAATCATGTCCAAACGGCTCCCTGGTAGCGAATATGGATTAATAAAATTTTGGATTTCGATTCAATAATTCAGTATATTCTAAATTATGCACACCCTAAACAAATAAAAATCATTTATTTTACCTATCTTAACCAAGAAACTAAATACTTATTTGATAATTATAACTAAAGACGTCCAATCTGGGTACAGAAACTACTAAATTTTCCAATATAGAATTCATTCATGGACTAAATATACATAATAGATAAAAATACTGATGCTTCTCCAATTAAAACTACATGAACGTTTAATAATCATAAGTATACTTCCAATATAGGTTCAAGTACAATCACTAAAACTTGCATCAACAAAAACAATAAGGAACTAGAGGGCTATATGGACTATTAGTGTATGTAACTGTTTTCCTGGCTTGACTGCTGCTAGAGGGCTATCTGGACTCTGTTCTGGGTTAGGAACCAAACGCTATGAAGATCCTGAACCATGTGGAACATCATGCAACTTCCTTGAAATCTTATGAACTGCCAAATAGTTTAGGGAAAGAGTTTCATGTTTGTAGAATTGGTCTTTACTTCTTTTATTTTTGGGATTTTGTTTTTGTTGATGGATGGTCCGTAAATAGTTTAGTATAAAGTTGGTGAATTATTTCTTATGAATTAAGATAAGTAGTTATAAAGTTTAAATGGTATAATAGTCAATGAAGATTTGGTGCCAGTGATTATTAGTGTAAAGTTAATTTACTTACAGCATGTTTGGCCAAATTTGTTTTTCTTCAAAGGGTAATGTTAACTCCTCTCGATTGCATGGAGACCAAATTTTTAAATAAATATAAAAAAAAATTAAAGAGGAATATCTATTCTAGAATTTCTCTCTAGAATGAGCTCTCTTCTCAGCTAAGGATGGAATGGAAAAGGGAATGAAAGCTGGATGGAGTGTCAATGTTCTGCAAGGACTTTCCCCATTAGAAAAATCACACATCACAATCACCCATTGTGTTTGTTAGGAAAGTTGTACTGCAATAAGAAGATGCTAAAAACAACGGTGGTATGCTATGTTTTGGGATTGAATCCACCTCTAACAGTAATTGAAGGATTCTTCAAAAGAATATGGGGATCCTGGGGTATAGATGGGGTGTATACCGGTCCAAAACCGGACCGGAACCGGAATCCTGTTTTTTCCGGACCTATATTCCAGTCCGGTCCCGGTCTGGACCGAAAAATTCCGGTCCGGTCCGGGTTTTGGACCTGTTTTTTTTTTAAAATGCAATTTTTAATCCTAATATGTTATATTACTAATTTTACATTATTAATGCTTCTTTACAAAACTAATTTTACTATTTTACATTATCAATGCTTCTTTACAAAACTAATTTTACTAATTTACATTATCATTGCTAATAAATGAATTAAAAGATCAAAACTTTAACATTGTATAATTGTCTAGACTCTAGAGTCTAGACTCTTGAATTAACTCAATAGTACAAATTAGATAAAAAAATTGCTTTTGCCAACAACAGCAAGCTAGCAACCAACAAGTGGAGGCGGCAACCAACAAGAAGTGGCAGAGACATCAAGTGCAACAGCGGCAAGTGCAAGACAAGAAGAAGGCAGCTAGTGCATCACGCAGCATGTAGCACACAACACACAGCAGGTGCAGCAAGCAGCACACAACATCAACAAACAACAACTAGACTAGTAGTTCTAACTTCAATCACACCAACGAGTCCACAAAAACGACTTCATCATCCATATCATCACATTGCACATCTACACATAGCAATAAAGAAAAAATATAGATAAATAATGTCAAACTTTAGAATTCATGCATGTTTTAAAAAATAATTAAAAGTTATAATAATAACATTATCTTTTTTAATTTTCTCCAAATCTTTCAAATTTTCTTCAACATCTACAATCGATACTCTCTTTGCTCTAAGCCAATCTTGTGTGCAAATTAGAGCTTGAACCATCTTTAAAAAAATCACAACATAATACATTAAAGTTACATTGGAATAGAGTTATAAGTTGAAATGAATAAATTTTAAAATAAATAGGCATTACCTTATAAGTCAAAGAACTTCGAAATGGATCTAGATGACGACCACCCACACTAAATTCCGATGCAACGGTGGATAATGGGATGGTTAGTATGTCACGTGTCATGCGTGAAAGAATCGGATAACGATGTCCATTACTACTCCACCAAGATAATGCATCCATTTATTCTTCCTCCGCCCCTAGTTGTTCATTTATATACCTATCCAACTCACTAATCACATATCCACTTGACCCCTTTAATCTTTTTGCTCTATCTTTTAAATTTTTAATGTATTCGTCGGACCCTTCTACATTGCCATCCAAATCAATTGATATAGGATCTACATTTAGCACACTTGGAGGAAAACAAGAAGAATACAACAATCTATATTCATCAAATAATTTGTAAGTAAATTTCTTCACTTCATTGCAAAGTTTCATTCCCTTTTCTTTTTCATATATATCGGTTAGATTCAATTCAAAAACTAACAACTTAGAGTGAGGATCAAGAATAGAGGCAACATAAATAAACATATTCATTTTCTCCACATTCCCCCAATATTTGTCAAACTTTTTTCTCATTGCAATTGTCATAGTTTGGAAATCTGAATCCAAACTTTTTTGCCATTTATTCAACATCTCATACATTGTGGCAATCTCAAATAAACCTTTATTACTTGTCAGATAAAGTAAACTAGAGATACGACGAGTCAAAGTATAAAATCCCTTCAAAAAGTGAACCAACCTCTCTATTTTTTTCCAATCATCGCATTGAGGAGGCCTTTCATTGTCCTTCAAATCCACTCCACATGGAAGAGATATCCCACTAAAACACGCTAAAATTTCAAAGCCATATCCAACATGGTGTATGTTGAGTTCCAACGAGTGGGGACATCAAAAGACAACAAACACTTGCTGTCAATATTAGTTTTTTGCACAAGTTCTTTGAACCTAACTATTCTTGCGGGTGAATTCTTAACATACTTCACAGTATTTCTAACTCTATCAATGCACACACCATGCTCTTTAATGTCGTCCCACACAATAAGATTGATGATATGAGCAATGCATCTAATATGAATATATTTGTCATCACTAATGCAACCAGTTCTTTGAACCATTCTTCTTAAGTTTGCACAAGCAACATCATTAGAGCTAGCATTATCAACTGTGACGGTAAATAATCTATCCTCAATACCCCAATATTCTAAGCACGTCTCAACTGCTTTTCCAATGGCCTCACCTTTATGACTAGTGATGCGCGATTTATGCACACACTAAACGCAAGTGCACGTGTCGTGACAAGTAATATAGTCTTGAAGACCGAGTTATCGTCCTCAGGGATTAGTGTCCAACAATCAAACTCTATTCTATGGTATCTATTTGGTGACCGATAATTGATGAATTGATTATAACTATAATTATGGATGCTAACTAAATTACTTTATTTTACTTCAGATATGGTGGAAATAGGGCTTCCAAATCTCCTCAACTATTCGTTCATCTTACTTGTTAATGTAATTAATTATGGTTCTTCTTCTATTTTGAGACAGCAGGTTAACTAAGCCGTTTTATACTCCTGTTAAGGTAATATAAACACTCAACCCCAATGGAGAACCCTTCTACCTTTCGGTGACAAGATTGACTACAAAGGAGGGTTAAGAGCAATAACATATTAAGCTACACAAGTATCGGGGTACTTTCGTCCACGATTTAAACCTATGTTTATTCAACTATAGCATATTCACAATCTCCCCTTTCGGCTTTCGATTAGAAATCATATAGATTATGATAATTAGTGATCAATTAATTACCAAGAATTCAAGACAAATATTGAATAAATCTCAACAATGATAAGAAGAACCAAAACATGCATTAATTCATAAGAATGAGTTTCAAGTGATTTGATATGGAAAGCCCTAAATTAAGTTAGTTTCTAGCCATAGACATGCCAAGAACTAAACTAATATCCAATATAAACTACAAAGAAATAAAACAAAGAATAAAGAAATTACACAAAAGTAGTCTCCAATCTTGATCTCCAAGTTTGTGATGAATTGACAAAGGTTGGGAACTCTCTTTTTGACCTAGGAATGTCCTTTTTATAGCCTCCAAAACGTTCCCCAACTTTTCCTTCTTGGCCTTGGCCCATTCTCATTCGGATTTGGCAGAATTCCCGCCTGCGCGCGGCCTGCTGGCGTCGCGACACTGGAAACTCTGTAGCTCTCAGACTTTGGCGCGCCATTCGATCTTCTTGGTTGGGCGCCATGGCCTATTTCTTGCCCGGATCGCCAACTTTCTAGCATTTTGAGCTCTGGAACCTCTGTTTCTGCCCTTTTTTCGCTCCTTTTCGCCAATGTGCCACTTTAAACCATTATGACTCAAAAGTAAGACAATTTATCTAAGACGACACGTATTTGTACAAAAATGGGCAAAAGACTAACTAAAAATGACTCAAAAGGTGTATATAAAATACACCGATCAAACACCTCCAAACTTAACCTTTGCTCGCCCTCGAGCAAAGATAAAAAATATAAACAAAGACACGAAAGAAAAGAAAATAAAATGACTCAAAGACATTGATCAAGTTGCTGCATCATTGTTACTTAGAAAAACATGAAGGTTAGCAGAATAATATGCAGGAACATATAGCATGGATTTTTAGCATTCTAAACACTTCAAGTCAGATATTTCGCAAATTCAATTTAATCATGCTCAATGGAAGTAAGAATACCTAACTATGCATGTTAATTTCAAAATCCTATGGCCTGTTCACTTGCTATTCTCCACTAATCATGGATACACATATAAGAGATCTTCAGGGTTGTAATGTAGGCTTAGGCATGGGTAGGTAAAAATAGGCATTTAGGCTCAATTTACGTACCATAAGCTCTTTTGCTTTAAATTCTTCCATTTTCTTGTGATTCTCTTTTTCACTTCATACCTATCTTTCCCCTCTTTTATTTTGAGAGAATGAAGTGTATTATGAATAGTCGGCACCCCCAAACTTAGGCTTTTGCCTATTTATTATTACTTTTTCATTGGGGTGCATCAAAATTGTTCACTCTCTTTTGTCTCTTTTTTTAACACTTTATATTCCAATCACCTCAATTTTTCACTTATGGCACAAGTATGGAATTATAGGGTGTCAAAGAAAGGTCTTATTTTTAGGCTCAAAGGGGATGACTAGGGATATAATTTAAATGTCAGGGATAGGCAAAAATGGTAAGAAAGAGCTAACAAAGAAATGCATGAATCATCTCCCTAACATGCATATCCTAATTATTTCGCCTCAAATAGCAAGCAAGCAGACACATATGTTTAATCATTAAAAATGCACAAATCAAGCAAGATACCCCAAATAGTCTGATTTCATGAATTTTTGGCATATCTAACCTAAGTGTTTAGATGGTTGCTTCTAATTCCATTACATTATTCCACTTCACTTCACTAGGCGTTTTCAGTAACTACAGCATGCATGATCTTAAAAAAAAAATCTGACTAAAAAAAAATACTCAACAATACACAAAACAAATCAAAAAGACTCAAAAATAATAAGACACCCCCCAAACTTAAATCACACATTTTCCCCAATGTGTGCAAGACTCAAAAATAAAACATAAACGGGATAACTTACAAACTTGGTTTAAAGTGGTGGCGGTGGCGGCGGATAATGCATGGACCACTGGTTGAACAAGGAACTCATCTCATCAAATCTCTGGTGCAATTGTTGTTGCTCCTGCCTTAGTTCTTGCTGTCCTTGCCTCAGGTCCTGTTGACCTTGTATCATTATGTCAAAGCTCTGCATCATCCTCCTCTGGTTCATGAGCAACTGCTCCATTATAGGCACCGGAGGTTCTAATTCTGGGGGTTGCTGCTGGCTGCTACCTGCCTCATGATGAGCCTCTGTCTCAGGCTCATCTTCATCCATGGCAGCCTCTGCTGCTGGTGTTGCTGCTGCTGGTGTTGGTCTCCTTCGTGCTGCTGCTGGAGGGATTGGTTCTAGGAAGGCATGCACTATCTCATATGACACATGAGGTTGGCCCTTCTCATATGTGTCAGTGGCTAAGGTTGGGACTCTATGTATGAAATATAGGCTGCAAATAAGTGATCCATGTCCCAACCCACATGTAGTTACCAATCTACTGGTTTCTCCAATGTTTTGCAATATCGCCTTCCCAACGTCAATCATCTTCCCTAACATGATTCCATATATCATTTTTATTCTATCTGCTGGCACTCTGGTGAAGTGCATCGATAGAATTAAGCGGGCACTGACGAAATATAACCAACCCTTGGCTGTTTTGTTGAATTGACATCTGCTCAGTCCTCTCGATCCATTTCTTGCAATATCATACTCAACTCAGGGTAGCATAATGTGCTTGCGACGATATCCTAGTCGATGTTGTTGGAGTCTCTAGAACAAGTTCTGAAATAGCTCTGATCATCGCCTCTTTCTTCAACGTCGGCTGTTCTTAATAGCTCATTCACCACTTCGGCCGTCACATGCACCTACTGTCCTCTCATAAATCATCTACCATTTACCCTCTTCGGAAAGTTAGCATAAAAGTCTTTCACCATTACAGTGTTCTGCGGTGCTATTCTTTCTGGATTAACAAATCTCTTCCACCCCATGACCTCTATCATCGCCCGAATAGGCTCATAGGCATCTCCCTCCTCGAATGACTCCCTTTGGTACTCCATTCATCTCTCAGGGATCAAGGGTCTAGTACTAAGTTTGTGATATCTATCTTCAGCTTTTTGACTGACAAACCTAGTAGTATCATATTGACGGACGGAGGTGGATGTGGAAGCTCTCCTCTTCTTGGCAGACATTTTTAGATAAATTTGGCAGCGTTTCATTTGTTTCAGTGATATTACTCAGCACTGTCAATCAAACCAATCAACACACAGTGTAATCAGCAAGCTACAACATTCTTCAACCCCCAAACTTCACTCAAAACACCGGTACAACACCCCACGCTCACTAGGTATAATCTTCCGCGAAATTTTCACACCTAACTTCAACACCCCACACACCATCCACCAATAAAGCACCTCCCCAAACTTATTACCTCCCCTGATTGTATTGAAGATTTCAAGAAAAGTGATAAAGGTTACCTTGGACGGTGTTCTTCAAGATTTTCTTGTTCCTAATGATGTATTGAGGCAATGGAATGAGGGTTGTTGTTTTAGATGGCTAAGGGTGTAAGGAATTTAAGTACTTTGGTTGTGATTGAGTTTAGTTTGTGGAAGATTTTTAGGAAAAAAAGGTTAATTTCGTGGGTTTTGGAGAGAGGAAAGGTTTTGGATTTTTGATTTGGAGAGAGGAAAATCGGATTAGGGCTCCTTTAAAATTCAGATTTTTCATCGCGGAGCCGCTGCCCTGCTATTGGCACCGCGACACCCAAACTTCTGCGATCCTCTGAACTTCCAGCGCCGTGGCGCTCTGATTTGGCGCCGCGACACCCAAACTTCAGAGATCTTCTGGACTTTTGGTGTCGCGGCCCTGCAACTGGCGCTGTGGCGCCCAACTTCCTGCGCTCTTCCGTACTTTCGGCGCCACGGCCCTCTGCTGGGCGCCGTGGCGCTGAGCTGATTTTCTCTTTTGATTTTTCCGTTTTCGTCCTCCAGATTTTTGGCCCTGTACCTGTCATCACAACATGCAAACAATACCTCACGTGAGACTGTTCTAATTAAAACTAAATTGCAAAAACTAAAATAAAATAAAATAACCTTGGGTTGCCTCCCAAGTAGCGTTGTCTTTAACGTCTTTTAGCCGGACGCAAGTTCCTTATCAAGAGGCATGGGGTAAATTAACCCCACAACCTATCCATTTCATCAACATTTTTCGCTTCCGCCTCCTGTTTTTCTTTTTCTCCTTTTTCTCAAGAGGAGGTTTAGCGTTGCTTACCTGTTTTGGCAGACTTATTTCCCTTTGGCTTGTCTTTGGCTCAACCGATGTCTTGTGATCTTGTGCAAAACACTTGCTTATTACTGGGGGTTCAATGATGTGTTTAAACACCTTGAACACCATCTCTTCATTCTCCACTCTGAGTGTCAGCTCACCCTTCTCCACATCAATCAGGGCTCTCCCGGTTGCCAAGAATGGTCTTCCCAATATGATGGGGATCTCATCATCTTCCTCCATATTAAGGATGAGGAAGTCCGCATGAAATAAGAATTTTCCCACCTTAACTAAGACATCTTCAATCGTTCCCTTGGGATGCACCACTGTACTATCTGCCAACTGCAAGCTCACAGTGGTTGGTTTGGCCTCACCCAACCCCAATCTCTTGAAAACGGACAAGGGCATAAGATTTATGCTAGCCCCCAAATCACAAAGGGCCCTATTACATGTCACCCTGCCAACTGTGCAAGGCAATGTGAAGCTCTCTGAATCTTTGAGTTTGGGGGGCAATTTCTTCTGCAAGATGGCAATGCATTCCTCTGTCAGTGCCACCATCTCATACTCATCCAACTTCTCCTTCTTCCCAAGAATTTCCTTCATGAATTTAAAATAAGCAGGCATTTGCTCCAATGTCTCAATGAACGGAATGTTAAAGTGTAGCTTTCTGAATACCTCCAAGAACTTGGAGAATTGCTTATCAACCACTTTCATTTGCAACCTCTGCGGGTAAGGAATCCACTCAGTGTATTCCCTCACTGGGACTGTTGGAGCTTTGTCTAACATAGGGCGGTCTTCAGTAACCCTCTATCTCTCTGCATCTACTCTTTGTTCCACCACAGGCTGGGGTGTAAGCTGTTCTAACTGTTTTCTATTCCTCAGCTACACCGCTTGGCACTGTTCTCTGGGGTTCATCTCTGTATTACTAGGCAAAGTGACCTGTGGCCTGTTGTTTGTCATCTTCGCTAGTTGTCCCACCTGTCTCCAAATTCCTGATAGAGGATCTGGTCTCTGGCATGAAGTGGGTCAGTGAGTTGGTGAGTGTCAACATAGCTGCTCTCAACTCATCTGGCTTCTCTTGTTAAGCAGGTGCATTAAATTGTTGTGAAGATGAGGCCTGAGTGAATGGTTGCTGATTTTGGTATTGGCCTCGAAATTGGTTCTGCTGCCCTTGATCACCCCTCTATGAAAAGTTAGGGTGATTCCTCCACCCTGTATTGTAGGTATTTGAATAGGGGTTGTTATGGGGCCTTTGATAATTCCCAACTGCTTGGCATTCTGCTTGATCGATAGAGATGTTGTTGAGGTCTGCTGATGGGCACCTATCAAAGGTATGTGGACCTCCACACATCTCACAACTCAATGACATTTGAACTGCATTCACTGACACTGTGTTCTGTTGCAGTTTCTTGGTCAAGAGAGCAACTTGTGCATTTAACGTTGTGATGGCATAAATCTCATGAACTCATATTGCTCTTCTTCCACTCACCCATCTGTCCTCTGTTACATGATTATTGGTGGCCATGACTTCTAGCAAATCATGGGCTTCATGTGCCGTCTTCCTCATGAAAGTTCCACTTGCGGCTGCGTCAATGATAGTTCTTGTTGTCACGCCCCGAACCCCGGGCCCGTGACTGGTGCCCTACCTGGGCACCCTTCTACCTTAACAACCAAATAAACTGCGGAAATTTGATAACACCTTTTTTTTTTTTACAAACGTACGTGCAAGGCAAAGCCGACAAGGCTGCCATATAATATACATAACAAAAGACACTACACCGTACATGAGTCCAATCCCACATATGAATACTGGACCTCTAGAGTTAAATCGAACTATGACGGGACAAGGCCCCATTGTACCCATAATCGTACAAAAGCTCATCTTGAAAGAACTTATACCAAAAAGATAAACTCCGACGAAGGAGCTATCCAAAACTACGGCGGTCCTACTCTTGCTGATCACCAAGCTGCGTACCTAAACTGCGGCATGAACGCAGCCGAAGGAGGTCGATCACGAAGAATGTACCAAGTATGTGAAGCGATGAAATCTTGTAATGAAATCATAACAATCTAAGCAAAGCAGAGACATGTATGATAGCCAACCTCTGATACACAACACATAAGCGGTCATAACAAGTCGTGGGCGTGGCCTCAAGTCATTTCTAAAATATAACCATGGGTCTCACGCCATAATATCAATCATGCGTGGAATCCTTCCTCACCGGCGATCCATGATATAGTATAACACCAATAAGCATACATGAACACCAAGTCCCACTGTGTCCTAAAAGCATGCAGGCAGCAGAAAGCGAGCGGTGGTAAGCGAGGGTATAATGTCTTGGGGGTTTACCCCTCACTTATACTCTTACCCTGGAGAAGGTGGTAAAGCATCTTGGGGGTTTACCCCTCACTTATACTCTTACCCTATCTCAACCGACCATCAAACAAAACAAGCAGGGGGTATAATGTCTTGGGGGTTTACCCCTCACTTATACTCTTACCCTGGAGAAGGTGGTATAACATCTTGGGGGTTTACCCCTCACTTATACTCTTACCCTATCTCAACCGGTCGTCAAACAAAACATAAGCACTACCATGTCTTCTATAAAAATCCGGGAATTTAACCCAAGTACTACAAATAACGGAAGCATACCCGTGGAATCCCACATCACTGTCGGTACGTCCAAGTAACTTACAACAAGACAGCCGGCCCTCCAACCGAGAGTCGCGGCAACTTAATAAAACATAATCCTTGCACTCAAAGGCTATCGCCAGCACACATAGGCAATTCTCAATTAATCAAGCCAAAGTACTTATCAAGGCACACATAGAATAATTCTCATTTAACAAGCCAAAGTACTTATCAAGGCACAAATAGAATAAATTCTCATTTAACAAGCCAAAGTACTTATCGAGACACAAATAGAATAAATTCTCATTTAACAAGCCAAAGTACTTATCGAGGCACAAATAGAATAAATCCTCATTTAACAAGCCAAAGTACTTATCGAGGCACAAATAGAATAAATTCTCATTTAACAAGACAAAGTACTTATCGAGGCACAAATAGAATAAATCCTCATTTAACAAGCAAAGTACTACGTACGTACATTCTTTTCAAAAGACTCCTTTTTATGTAAAATCCCAAGATACTAACACCCGTAGTATCAATGTGTGTCTATTTTTCAAAGTAAGTTACTACACTTTTAGAAAACTCATTTCAAAGTTTGAAATCAAGTAACTTCAAATTTTCACAATCTAGGCAACTTATGCCCAATAATCAAAATAGACAACTTTCTTAACCTTCCATAAAGCCGTTATAACCAACTTCCCATAAAGCCGTTATAACCCTTTATGGTTTTAGACAAATTCATTCTTTTTTTATAACCAAGAGACTTACACTTAAAACCAAGTATCACAAACTTTCAAATCAAGTTTCTTAAGTTTCAAAATACTTCAAGTCCCTTAATATTTAGAAAACAAGTTTCTTCTACTTTTAAACCTCAAGTAACTCACACCTTTAAAACAAGTTACTTCTCTTAAATCATGTCATTTCTCCTCTCTTAAAACAATTAAGTAAATCACTCCTTTAACTCCCCTAAAGTCATTATAACGACCCTTAGGTTTTAGAACTAAGGCACTAGTCAAAAGATTTGGAAACCACTTCCTTTTCAAGACTCTATGTACTTTAAGTAAAATACTCTTACTTTTAAGAATCCAACTTCACTAAGGCAATGGATTATACAACTTACAATTTAAACATCAAAGTACAATCAAGGAAGTACATAGAACAAATTCTATTTTAGGCAATCCAAATACAACCAAGGAATGGATCATTTAAGGAGTAGGACATACTTTCTTTATCTTAAGGAATCATGCTAGAAGAGGAGATAGTTCACATACCTTTTCGGCTAAAACCACAAGCTAAGCCGAATACGCCGTACGTAGAATTTGTCAACCTATAATGGTCACAACAAGACTATCAACTTCTAGTCTCTAACGTAGAATAATACTAAGTATACGGTCTCTAATTCTACGGAAAATCGGGCAGCACTTCCTTTGTTTCTACTCACTTTGCCACCTTTTTCAAGGTCAAATACAATAACCAACACGCCACATTTAAGGCTCCAAACAACAACCAAACAAAAGGGGATTACACGCCTTACAATACGTGTAAAATTCCGCCCCACAATTCATACCAAGTAGATTAATACTCACTAGCCATTCTCGGCCAACTACATAACTTAACAATTCAAAGTCTTTTCCAATTCTATTCCAATTCCAAGTTCTAAGGTCATAAACAACTTCAATAACTACAATTTCCTTCTTTATACAACATGCGACAACTTAAACTAATAATCAACTTGAATTCCAATCTTAAGGCTAAACATGCTAGTTTTCGAATTAGGGTTCCAATAGTCAAAACACTTATCAAACCTCATAGTATATAACTCATGCTTGCTAAAATCCATAGCTACAATGATAAGTAAACCTTAATTGCTAAAACGACAAGATTTATACCTTTCCAAGCCCTTAAAAATTCCAAGATTCAAAGTCGCGCCTTAGCAATTCTTAGCTCCTTTCCTTAGGTTCCAATCCGCTCCAAGCACTCCTTAGAGGCCTATGAAGAACCCATCTTCAAGTTCCAACTTCAAAGTTGAAGAACTCCTTTAGTTTCCGCCTTGCGACTAACGTGAAAACTCCGTTTTTCCGAAATCTTTCTATTGAGATAACCTTATAATACCCTTAGGGACATTGGGTCAAAGTCTTGTGAACAATGGATCAAAATCACAAATTTTTTTGTGTGGAAACCCTCCAAACCCGAGAGCAATATTGGCTAAGCTCAATGTTCTCTCAAATTTTCTAAGTGTTAAAAGCTAGTCTTGCACTAGTGTAGTGAATATATAACACATTGGATGGCTTAGATTAATACACTTGTGGGCTAGGATGAAGGATCATTAATTAAAAAGCCAAGTGGACAAGTTGACCTTGGTCAACAATCTCAAGCTTGAAGACTTATCTTCCAAGATGGTCAATGACCATTTTACCCCTCCTCTAATTCGACCAAGACCTTGTGGGGGTGCCACGTGTCGCCCTCTCATTCGTCCAAAAAAATTCTGTAACCCTCGTGGGCCCGACAAAACGTAAAATTCCTCGGGTGGGCCCCACGTGACCAAATCCGTAAAAACAAATTTCCAAAATGTTAATAAATTCCATACTCTTCAAATAATGCACTTTGAGAATCTAATTCTCAACGACGAACATTTTTCCTTTCCGACGTTCGGAAGATTTTCCGTCGGAAAAACAATTCTTCCTCTCGTACTAATTTCCAAGTCTTGTTTCCTTACGTACATTCTCTTATACATGTCCTGGACTTACGGGGTGTAACACTTGTGGTCCCGCTTAGCCTATTGTAGAAAGTATGGACCAAATTCCACAACTCAATGCTATGATGTGGACACTTTCTTTGAAATCTTTAAATCTCTCCCAAGCCTCATAGAGTGACTCTCCATCAGCCTGATAAAAATTATTGAACTCCCCTCTCAGCTTAGCGGCTTTGGACGGTGGAAAGAACTTTGCTAAGAACTTATGTGCCAACTCCTGCCATGTGAATATAGAATCTGTAGGCAGGGAGTTCAACCAAACTTTCGCTCTATCCCTGAGTGAGAAGGGAAAGAGCCTCAATCGGATGGCGTCGTCAGTAACGCCATTGTACTTGAAAGTTGCACACAATTCCAAGAAGTTCGCTATGTGCATGTGAGGATCTTCCGATGGCAACCCTCCGAACTGAACAGTATTCTGCACCATACTCAGGATCGCAGGCTTGATTTCAAAATTATTTGCTCCTATTACTGGGAGCCTGATGCAAGTTTGTGCTCCATTCACCCTTGACAGCACATAATCTCCCAAGCTTCTCTCAGCTTGGACCTGGACCCTCTCTTCCACATCTATTGGTAACCTCCGGGGCATCCTTTGGTTAGGTTGATGATTACCTAACCCTTCGTTCATCTCATTGTTGTTCTACAAGCCCCCCATTGCTATTAAGGCCAAAATTCGTCTGTTTCTCCTATTCTGCTTGCAAGTCTTTTCAATTTCCGGGTTGAAGGGAACAAATGTATCTGCTCCTCTTCTCCTTCGCATAAACTAGATGTCTGCAGTAGATCAAAATCAACAAACGGATCACGGCGCACGGTATCACGAATAAAAGAGAAAAATATAGTAATAAATAAAAAACAAAAATAAAAACCAAATTAGAAATTAAGAATAGATAAAATGATATTGAACTACGCCAATCCCCGACAACGGCGCCAAAAACTTGATGCGCGATTTATGCACACACTAAACGTAAGTGCACGTGTCGTGACAAGTAATATAGTCTAGAAGACCGAGTTATCGTCCTCAGGGATTAGTGTCCAACTATCAAACTCTATTCTATGGTATCTATTTGGTGACCGATAATTGATGAATTGATTATAACTATAATTATGGATGCTAACTAAATTACTTTATTTTACTTCAGATATGGTGGAAATAGGGCTTCCAAATCTCCTCAACTATCCGCTCATCTTACTTGTTAATGCAATTAATTATGGTTCTTCTTCTATTTTGAGACAACAGGTTAACTAAGCCGTTTTATACTCTTGTTAAGGTAATATAAACACTCAACCCCAATGGAGAACCCTTCTACCTTTCGGTGACAAGATTGACTACAAAGGAGGATTAAGAGCAATAACCTATTAAGCTACACAAGTATCGGGGTACTTTCGTCCACGATTTAAACCTATGTTTATTCAACTATAGCATATTCACAATCTCCCCTTTCAGCTTTCGATTAGAAATCATATAGATTATGATAATTAGTGATCAATTAATTACCAAGCATTCAAGACAAATATTGAATAAATCTCAACAATGATAAGAAGAAACCAAAACATGCATTAATTCATAAGAATGAGTTTCAAGTGATTTGATATGGAAAACCCTAAATTAAGTTAGTTTCTAGCCATAGACATGCCAAGAACTAAACTAATATCCAACATAAACTACAAAGAATAAAGAAATTACACAAAAGTAGTCTCCAATCTTGATCTCCAAGTTTGTGATGAATTAGCAAAGGTTGGGAACTCTCTTTCTGACCTAGGAATGTCCTTTTTATAGCCTCCAAAACGTTCCCCAACTTTTCCTTCTAGGCCTTGGCCCATTCCCATTCGGATTTGGCAGAATTCCCGCCTCGGCGCCGCGGCCCTGCAACTGGCGCCGCGGCGCCGAAACTCCTGCAGCTCTCTGTACTTTGGGCGCCGCGGCGCTCTGATGCTGCTGGTTGGAGGCGCCGCGGCGCCGCCCTGTTTCTTGCCCGGATCGCCAACTTTCTAGCTTTTTGAGCTCTGGAACCTCTGTTTCTGCCCTCTTTTCGCTCCTTTTCGCCAATGTGCCACTTTAAACCATTATGACTCAAAAGAAAGACAATCTATCCTAAGACGACATGTATTTGTACAAAAATGGGCAAAAGACTAACTAAAAATGACTCAAAAGGTGTATATAAAATACACCGATCAACTAGATATTGGACAAAAATTAATTATCTTTTTATTTAATTTCCAATAATTATCAATGAAGTGAGCCATGAGACACATATAGTTAATCCTTTGATATGATGTCCAACTATCAGTGATCACAGAAATTCTTTGACAACTCTTAAACATCTCTTTCAACTTTTCTTTTTCGCTATAAAAAAGTTGCAAACAATCATTAGCAATGGTAACACGAGATGGAATGATAAAACTAGGGCATACAACTTGCATTAAGTGTTTAAAGCCAGGTTTTTCCACATGTTTAAATGGAAGCTCATCAACAGTGATCATATGAACTAGGGCTTCCCTCACATCTTTTAAGTTAACAATCCCATACTTCAATTTCCCAGTCCCAGTCCCAGTATCAGTTTCTTTCTCAAAAGATAATTCAGATTGTTTTCTTTTACCCTTATCTTTATTTGCATGAACACCAAGACATTTTCCCGAATGATTTTTAATATTTTTTGCACCATTAACATTTGAATTAGCAGCAAAAGTTTTATCACAGAACTTACATTCAGCTCGTAGTTTCCCATCCTCAATGTAGTCGATGTAATAGTCCCAATAAGCGGGTTTCCTCTTAGTTTTTGTTCTAAACTAATATATAATCTTCCCTCTTTTAACTTCTTATCCGGAGGTAAGGACTTGCATAATTTCTCAATCTCCGCTTCCGATAGTGTTTGTATTGTTTCTGAAGAATAGCTAGATTCCCTTTTGGATTGAGAGCTTTTCATCTACAATAAACATGAACAATATATGTGATGTGAGGATCAAATTATCCATTTCAATAGCCAAATAGACACTGCATTCAGATTCGACAAAAATATACACTGTATTCAGATTCGACAAAAATAGACTGCATTCGGATTCGATAAAAATACACTGCATTCAGATTCGACAAAAATAAATATCAAGGCTACAATAAACATGAACAATATATGTGATGTGAGGATCAAATTATCCATTTCAATAGCCAAATAGACACTGCATTCAGATTCGGCAAAAATAGACACTGTATTCAGATTCGACAAAAATATACTGTATCAGATTCGACAAAAATACACTGCATTCAGATTCGACAAAAATAAATATCAAGGATACACTTGCAGCATGTCTACAGATAACAGACTACATTAATTAATAACATCAAATCACACAAAATAGAGTAAAATAATTAAGCTTCTTACATTACAAGAATATGAGTCCTTTGTGGCGGGACAACAGTCACCGGAGTTGTATGGTCGACTGGCGAGTGGTGAGGCAGCAGGAAAGAGTCGGGGGTGGCGCACTGATGGTGAGTGATGACACATCAGGGCAGGATATGGTCGACGGGCGAGATGGGGATGTCAAGATGTGCAGGGGAGGGTGTGGAGGATTAGTGGCAGTGGGTTCTTGGGAGTTGGGGGTTCTTAGCGGTAATGGGATGTCACGAATCACGATGTGAAGGGGAGGGTTTATGGAGAGGAAATAGGGTTTGTAGATATGAAATGAAATGAGGGATTAAGGCGTGAAGGGGAAAATATTAGGAGAGAATGGCCAACCGGTCAAGGCCTCAAGGAGTTTTGGGCTAGAACGAAAATTATTAAATTTAAAAAAAAAATTGGGCTGGATTCCGGTCCATTCCGATCCGAACCGGAAAATTCCGGTTTTTACCCTACCCGGACCGGAAAACCGGAATCCCTCATTTTGAAGGACCGGGGACCGGAATCTACCGGTCCGGTCCATTCCGGTCCGGTTCCGATCCGGTTTTCCGGTTTGGTCCAAATTTGTACACCCCTAGGTATAGATAAGGTAGCTCAGATTAATAGGGGCATTCCTGGTGTGTTTCCACACAATGAAAACCAGCGATAAAGTAGTAGAAGAAAGAGTTATGTTGTTTGACAAAAAAACCAGTGGTGAATAAGCCATGGAATCCTAATGTGGAAATGAGTAAGGTTATAATAGAAAATGTTCCAATATGGATGATATCGGCTAGGTTAGATCTGAAGTATTGCGGGCACAAAGCTTTGATGAAATTTGCAGGGTTGATTCAGAAACATATAAATGAAGATTGTGCGACCAAAATGAAAGATAGATTGATGTATGCAAGGGTGTTATTGGAGGTTCCATTAAATCAAACATATCTAGATCATGTTATTTTTTAGAATGAGAAAGGAGAAATTGTTGAGCAAGAGGTAGCATATGAGTGGAAGTCAGTGCTATGCATGCTCCCATTGTAAGAACTTTGTCCATCATCGTAAGGTATGTCAGATGCTCAAAGAACAAGAAACTATGAATAAAGTAGAGATGCAAAAGGAAAAGAAGCAGGAACCACCAGAGCCTGGATTCAAGTAAGTGCCTCAGAGAAATCTAAAGAAGAAAAATGTGGTGGTGCCCCAAAAGGAGATAGTGAAAATAAATTCTTTTGATGCTTTAGGAGATAAAAGTAATAAAGGATTAAGCAAGACAAGGAAGCAATGTGATAATGAAGCTCAAGTACAGGTATATGTGGATAAGGGAAGTGCAATGATGCAAAATGAAATGAGGAGTAAGAATGAGAAGGACGGAGTTGTCACGATCCTAAGTCCCATTTGTGTCGTGAGGGTACCTGCCCTAACCCGTAGGCGACCCCAACATGCAATCATACGAGTAAGCGGAATCTTATGCAGAAAGTAAATAAGTAGGAAAGAAATATCTAAACAAGTCTTTTAAATAAGCATAGTATAACAACATAACCCCCAACTATATCTGGTAGTCATAAGTAAAAACTCTAAAATATCATAATACATCTATGATTGAAAAGTACATAAGCTATCTAAATATATCAATACATCAACTTTCTAGAAGTAACAAGGACACAACATAAAGTAGAATGGAGTTACAGTGTAGTGAAAGAAGTTGTGGCTCAACCTGACTCCAAAGTATCACTCACGCTGATGAGGGAGAAGAATCAAGCTGCTCCAGCGTCGCCTCCTAGCTCAGTACCTGCACATAGAGTGCAGTAAGTGTAGAGTGAGTACGGGAAATATGTGTACTCAGCAAGCATCTTCGACCGATCCTAGATATAATGGTGGTAGGGTTGTTACTTTATGATACCTTTCTCTACTAGTTAGTTACATAAGTATAGAATAAAACAATTAACCAACCTATAATAAATCTATAATTTAACTCACTATAAGTACCCTAAAGTCACATGTCATGCAAGTCCAACCTAAACCCCATTAGGGAATCTACATCCCTCAAGTCAATCTATCAAGTCTTACACAAGGTTAAGCATAAACTAATTGTATTCCTCCTAATAGTTCTAGAGCACAAGTACAATAAAGTTTAAGCCAGGCATATATGTGATAAAGCTCATATCATGATATAAATGTATGTAGTGTAGAATGATATGCATGAATGTAAGTTGCCACAATACTTGGTACATGGTGTTTTTTAAAACATTTGGTTCTGAAATATTTGACATTGACTCGAATCTTGGACCATTTGTTCGTGACTGGGAGACTGAAGACAAAACTACTATGTACAAGAAGTCTAATCTCTTAATTATAGATTTGCATTCCTTACCATAAACCAATTTCCCTAAGACTGCAAGAATTTCTATTGTCTGCAGAGCGCTCTTTCTTTCAGAAGATCGCTTGTATTCAGGAACAAGAACCGGTCTTTCTGGAATGACTATTTTTGCTGAAGGAACATGGAGTTCTTCCACTTGTAAACTTAGGGGTGGGCATATATCGGTTCATACCGATTTTGTATCGAAAAATTTCGAAACGAAAAAAATCGGTTTTTTTTTTTAAAACCGAATCAAACTATTTTTTAAAAACAATGATACGTTCGGTTTATATCGCCGAACGTATCGGAAACATCGGGTTTTTTCTCAATTTTTTGACTGGACCGTGTCAGTTTTTTTTTAAAAATTGTTTTTTGAAATTGAATTTCCAAAACTGAAATTGATATTCACACCTACATTAACATAAAATTTGGACGTTCAAATGTATTGTATATCGTGAGATATCTACTAAAGAAAAGGGAAAATTAGAAATCGATTTGGGGGAAAAGTCAAACTGATTGGGAACTACTTTCTTCTCTCCCTAATTAACAACTAGTTTCTTCTCTCCCTAATTAATGCTTCCGTGATATGTTAATAAAGTTCGTCTTTCATACAAGCTTCATAGATTGGCTTCAATGACTATAATTTAAGAGATAGTAGTAGCCTAATATAAAAAGTAAGATTAATTACTAATATGCCCAAATTTTTCGGTTCGGTTCATACCAGGAAAAAAGAACCGAACCGAAATCAGTTTTTTCCAAAATCGTTTTTTAAAAAAATCGAGTCGAACCGCCGGTTTGATTCGGTTTTCTTGGTCTCCGATTTTTTTGCCCACCCCTAGGTAAACTCTGCATGGTTGGTTGCATTGTACTATAGAATGATGCTAATGGTTGTGATTTGCAAATATGCTTGTACTTATCAGGCGCATTTTCAATTAGTCAACGAAATATTCTTACTATCGGGGCACCCTGTCAGGTACACATCAGAGAATAGCAGCGGAACATACATAATACAAAATATGTACAAGGTAAACATCACTAGCAAGCCGACAAGGCCGCCTTTCATAAAATAACTTAATCAAATGTGAAACAATACAACTAGTCCTTACAGCCCAAACCACAACCGTGACTACACACCTCTAGGAATAACAACTGTGGCGGGACAGGGCCCCGCCATACCCCCTGAATGTACAAAAGTCTATAACCTCAGGGAATCATACCAAAAAGACAAAGCCTCCGGACGGATGGAGCTTTCCAGGAAATGAACAGTGATCCTAAGAGTGCGGACCAAAGCTTACGATCTCGACTGCAGATTGAACGCAGCTTCGAGGAGGTCGATAACAGTACCAAGTATGTGAAACTAAAAATACTGTAATGAAATCATAAGTCTGAAAATAAGCTGGGGTCATGGAAGAAAATCAAATACCTTTTACTGTGCCTTACTAACAATGAGAGTGTCAAGTATATATATATATATAACTCTGCATAAAATAGGGGCCTTAGGATCAAAACAGGTACCTCGCCAGTAGTATCAATAAGACCCCTACTCGCGGGACTATTTCACCCGCATAGTCCTGTGGACCCGCATGAGGTATTCCTCGCATAGTCAGACTACCGCACGGGACTATTTCACCCGCATAAGCCCATAAGGATTCGCATGAGGTATTCCTCGCATCGTGGTAGCAAGTCCACTAACAAGTGGTATAACGATCTGGGACTTACCCTCGATATACTCTTACCCCAAACAGATGGTATAACGATCTTGGGGACTTACCCTCGATATATACTCTACACCGGAGCAGATGGTATAACGATCTGGGTCAGACTCGGGATATACTCTTATCTCGAGCAGATGGTATGACGATCTGGGCTTGCCTCCGGACATACTCTACACGTGCAGATGGTATAACGATCTTGGGCCCGCCTCGATATACTCTTACACCGGAGAAGGTGGTATGACGATCTTGGGGCTTGCCTCGCATATACTCTACCCTGGAGAAGTGGTATAACGATCTTGGGGCTTGCCTCGATATACTCTTACCCTAGCTCAAATCACATCATATCATAGTCATAAATAAGTTAAGAAAACTTATAACTTCTTATTAGTCTTGTTCATATACCCTCTCATTTTAGTTTACTTAAGGCACTTAATCATATCTTTAATAAAAGAAAACCGAATTTAACCCAAGTACCACATACTTCAACTCTTTTAAAAATGACTCTTTTTCATACATAAAACCTTTGGGCAATTGATGCCTAAAGATCAATTTGCCTTTCATAAATCAAATCATTTGTCCTTGCTTATCTTACTTAGAGTAAATCTCTTCTTGTTAACCTTTCATAAAGCTAATATAACTAACTTCCCATAAAGCCGTTATACTATCTTTATACTTTAGAAATTAAGACCTTCTTATCTTTTCATAAGGCCGTTATAACTAACTTCTCATAAAGCCGTTATAACTCCTTATAAACCATTTTGTTCTTTTACTAACCAAGAGACTTATACTTCAAACAAATCTACACAACTTTCAAAAATACTTCAAGCCTCTTATCTTTAGAATAATTCAATACTCAATACTTTCACACCAAGTACTCTATACTTTTGTAAAATCATACTTTTCCCTTAACCAAGGGACTTATACTTCTTAAAACAAAACAAGTCTTTGTTTACACTTAAACAAGTAAGAATACTAAATCTTGTACGTCTACCGTACTACATAGATACAAATACTCATGCTCAAAGGATAGGAAAGCTTCACATACCTTGTTGATCAATCCACTTGCTATGTCCAAACTACCGCAAGTAATATGTCAACCTAAAATAACCATGATACGTTTATTAACCCCTAATTTCAATGTAGAATAATCTAAACTCAAATCCACTAAATTCTATGGAAAATTGGGCAGCATTTCCTTTGTTTCTACATACTTTGCCACCTTTCACAAGGCCGAATTTATCATCCAAACGCCACATTTAAGGCTCAACAATCCAACATTTTTAAAGGGGATTACACACCTAAACTTAATTCTGCCCCATTAGGTACAACAATTCACTAAACAATTCTAAGGTAGTTTTTAGGCTACAACATGCTCATAATAACTTCTTAACCAATTCCCTCACATTCAAACCATAGTTCTTACATGCAATGAGTCTAAGAGCATTATTTACTACCACAAGTTCTTTCTTCTTAACATGCAACACTAGAAACTAATTCTAAAGGAAGAATCATTACCTTAGAGCTTTAGCCAAATCTTTTCAACCACTTGCTAGCTTCCTTTCCAAGAATACCACCACAACAACCTTCACAAGCTAGCCACAAGTTTCCCTCTTGCTTTTACTTTTTCAGATTTTTCCTAAGGCTAGAATGTCTCGTGGGATTTTAGAGAGAAGGAGGAGCTTGAACTTTTAAGAGAGAAGGAAGAGCTTTTGTCTAAGAGAGAGAGATGAAATATGACCAAGTCTTGAAGACTTGGTCAATATAGTGCATGCAAATCAGACGGGGCGACACTTGTCACCCTCCCAAGGTCTTTTAAAAGAAAATCGCTTTTCCTAAGTTTTTCCGCCTGCATCCCGCGGCCATGCGTTCGCTTCGGCCAAGGGCGCGCAACTCCCGCGACCTCAGATCGTCCGCGCCGCGCCCGCTTCCGGTGCCGCGCGCTGAAACTTCAGCGACCTCCGTAATTTCGCGCCGCGCTCGTTGCCTTTACTCGAAACGCATTTCGCCCGTCACGACCGAACTTGTAACTCTATAACTTCCTACTCGATGTCCCATCGACGAGCGGTTGTTGCGTTGGAATCTAGACTCAACGAACTACGCCCCAGGCCTTTGAAACACTTAGGAACTCTCAATGTATCGGGTCATAACTCACCTCAAACTTGACTAAAACCCGTCCGGAACGATCCGTCAACCTATTCTTAGAAAATTTTAAGTCTTACCCCCTTTCGTACGCTCTCAAACGCATGACCTGAACTACGGGGTGTAACACATCTCTAGCATAAAAAAACTTGTGTTTCGTTACGGTTTAAAAATGAACTCCGTCCTCTGGACATCTGCAACATGTTTCACAAGTACAGTAATGTCACGACCCGAGCCGACGGGCCGCGACTGGTGCCCTAGCTGGGCACCCTTATACTGACCTGTCACATATAATCAGATTGATACTAAGGACAATATAGAAACTTGTAAAATAAATGTTGATAACGCTACATATCGGGGTGAACCTGTCACCTGAGGAGTCACAACTAATCCATATAACAAAATAGGCAAGACGACAAGGCTAATATTCAAAACGAGCAACAACAGTATGGATGACCAAACGCGTCTACAACCCATACATATCCAACCCACACATGTCCAAAACACATCTACCACCCACACCTGTCTATAGACCTCTAAGAGTATAACAGTGAAACATGACGGGACAGGGCCCCGCCGTACCCCTGAATATGCATAAGTCTATAACAAGGATCTGTACCAAAATGAGTAGGCTCCGGAACAATGGAGCTCCCCAAATAGTTGAGCGGAATCCTAGACTAGAGGATCACCAAACTGAGTAACTGTACCTGCGGGCATGAAACGCAGCCCCCCCGGAAAAAGGGGGTCAGTACGAAAAAATGTACCGAGTATAGAAAACATGAAGTACTGTAAAGAGGATCATACTGACAAGTATAATAATCAAAGATACTAATGCACCTGTGCCTTATGAAATGAGAGTCATGTATGTCCATATAATTTACCGTACCCGGCCCAATGTGGGACTCGGTGAATGAAGTCATAAACATATATATATCGCATCTACTCCAGGTGAGGTCTCTGAAATCATCATCTCATGCACGCATCGCATCGACCATCATGGGACTCGATGAAATAATCATATTCGTGGATGTCTGTCCACATAAATCATCATATCCGTGGATGCCTGTCCACATAAAATTATTATATCCGTGGATGTCTGTCCACATATATCGTACCCGGCCCATTCTAGGACTCGGTGAAATAATCATATATATATACTGCGCACGAACATACCCGACCCGGGACTCGATGAAATGATATAATCACATCAAGCACGAATAGATTATCATGAGTAACCATATGCAAATTAAATCATCATTTGACTCTCAATGGAATAAATAGAATGAACTGTCACTTGTAAAATCAAAGGCAACTATCATATCAAGTATCATTAGGAATTAGGATTCAATGGAATTATGTACGTCCGTCGTACACTCATTTTATATAAATCATGCCAAAAAGAAGAAATGATAGTTTCACATACCGATTGTCGTCTATACCAACTTGATAATTAGAATACGTCTCAATTAACACTTCAACCTATAACAATAATAACATGTCCATCAACTCTATGATTACTAGCATACATTATATATCGAATGACGACTCTCTTTTTATAGAACAAATTGGGCAGCACTTCCCCTGCTTATACACACATCCGCAATTCACACACAAGGTCGACAACATCGATAACAAGACATAACTCAAGGATATAACCAAAACAGTCTTAAATACTCCATATACGCCATCGTTATACATTATTCTCTTTACGTTCATAGAGTACAACGACCACAACAACTAAGGTGGTTAATACACCTATTTCTCATGTCAATCCAGCCCCTTTATCCATATTAAAACAATCATTAAAAATAGTCCATACTCCCGCAACAACAAGGATGCAAAGTAACACTTTTCTACACCTTAATTCCTTTAGAACATATATCCGCAATTATCATAATGTACATGCATATTCATAACTAAAATTTCAGCATTTTAACTCAACAAAACAACTCCTAAATACAACACAATAATGTCCAACAATTTCATGGATGTCACGACTTTACCAACATAGTACCATAACTCTTCTCATAATTCCTTAAAATCCAATTCATGTTTCAACCATTTCATATAAACAACTACAACTTTAAATATCAAGATTTTCTTCATTTTTAACATGCAATCAATGATGGTAATAACAACAACAACAACCAAACCCCATGTAACTAAAACAGCCCCCAAATAGGTAAAAAACTCCAATCGGCTCAACTACAACACCAATACAATCACATGCATTTTCTTACTTTCAATTTCTCTTAATATAAGTTCATCTCTTAACTACAACATCATTTAACTTCCAGTTACTCTAAAGAAGAAGAAATCTTACCTTAACTTAGCCAACGCAGTCCATAGTGCATTCGACACCCACTGCTCATATTTTGCACCAATTTCACCATTTCTTCAACTTACAATAACATGCATGCATCCTTTACAAGCTTAAAACTATCTTACTTACATGTTTTTCTTCCAAATAGCTCCTCTCCAAAGCTAATGTTGTTGGACTAACTTTTGGTCCAGTCCTTTACCGAAAACAGTCACTGGTTGGAGTTTACCATGACTTAAAAATTAGTAGAAGAGTTTAATCTTGAAAGGGGGAGTTGATTTGGTCTTTTCTTGGCTATGGAGGATGAGGGAAAAATCTGTGGGAGAAAGAGATAGAGAAGGGATGTTTGGAGGAGTGATTTTCGAAATGGGAGAGGAAATAAGTGGAGCATGTGGGCTGAAAAATCATTTCTTGTTGTCTTGTTCCACGCGTGGCACAAGTCTCCAATAAAATTAATCCCATAAATAATAAATCAATCTCCCACATAATCAATCTTATTTAAACCTGAAAATTTCATGTCCTAATTTTATTATGCACGACACTTAGTCCATACAACATTTGTTGTATCCAAAATTATTCCGGAATCACATCCTTTTGTATACTAATCTCCGTATTAGCATATGTTAATGTACTTTTCTTCCAACACTCAAATCTTATTTTCTTAATTACGTACTCAAATTATTGCCTTAAAATTATGGGGTGTAACAAGTAAATCCTACTTATCCTACATGTTTACAAAACTTGAGGTGGTAAGTGCCTTTATGCAGAAAGACAACAATTACAATTTGGGGATTAGGAAAATAATCCATAGATTTCCAGGCATTAAAATAATATACGGTTCAAATTCTTGTTGAAACTTCTTCTCTTGATCATTTTTGTCCCCACTCTAAGACTCTTTGCAATATTGTATTCTGATTATAACCATTAACGCAGGCAGGTCAAGTTTGGAGTGGCTGACTGAGTTGTTTAATGTCATTTTTAAGATGAAAAATATGCATGAAGAATAGAGGTGGAGTACTATGATTCCTTTGTACAAGAACACAGGAGACATCCATAGTTGCAACAACTATAGGGGTATCAAACTGCTAAGCCACACTATAAAAGTTTGGAAAAGAGTCGTGGAGATGACAATGAGAAGAGGTGTGTCTATTTCTGAAAACCAGTTTGGATTCATACATGGGCATTTGACTACAGAATCCATTCATCTTATTTGGGAGGTTGGTGGAGCAATATAGGGAGAGGATGAGAGACTTACATATAGTTTTCATCGACCTCGAAAAGGCCTATGACAAAGTCCCTAGGGTGATTCTATGGAGTTGTTTGGAGGTTAGAGGTGTATCTGTAGTATACACTAGGTATATCAAGGATATGTATGATGGAGCCAAGACCAGGGTACGGATAGAAGGAGGACACTCAGAGCATTTTTCAGTGATGATGGGGTTGCACCAGGGATCAGTTCTTAGCCCATTCTTATTTGTCTTGGTGATGGATTGACTGACGCGACAAATTCAAGGGGAGGTGTCATGGTGTATGTTATTCGCAGATAACATAATCTTGATTGATGAGACTCGCAACGGAGTGAACGCTAAGATGGTGGTTTAGAGATAGACTCTGGAGTCTAAATGGTTTAGCCCTAGTAGGACCAAGACAAAATACTTGGAGTGAAAGTTCAGTAATGGGAGCGACCATGAGACGGGCGTGGAGGTGAATCTTGGTACTCATGTCATTCCAAAGAAAAGAAGCTTTAAGTATATCAGGTCTATTATCCAAGAGATTGGAGAGATTGATGATGATGTCACACATCATATTGGTGTAGGGTGAATGAAATTGAGGATCACATCTGGAGTCTTGTGCGATAAAAAAGGTGCCACAAAAACTTAAAGGCAAGTTCTATAGGATGGTAGTTAGACCGACTATGTTGTATGTGGCGGAGTGTTGACTAGTCAATACATTGCACATCCAAAATATGAAAGTCGCAGAGATGAGGATAATGAGATGGATGTGTGGGTATACAACGAGGGTTATGATTAGAAATGATGATATATGGTATAGAATGAGAGTGACCTCGGTGGAGGATAAGATGTGGAAAGCGAGGTTGAGATAATTCGGGCATGTTCAAATGTCACGACACGACCCGACGGGCCGCGACTAAATGCCCTAATGACGCCATTATACTAACATGTCACACATAATCCAAGTAACACTAAGGACAATGTAAAATCCGGCAGCATAACACTGCAATCATAATATACGTCTGAATAGGCAAGCCGACAAAGATGCCTTTACACATGAACAATCCTGTCTCCTGAGGAGTCACATCTAAATCAGATATAACGAATAGGCGAGCCGACAAGGCTGCCACTATATACGGTAACATCCCAAAATAGAGTACAACCATACATGTACAAAAAAATACATTTACCACCCACCACTGTCTACAGACCTCCAAGAATACGATAATGAAATATGACAGGACAGGGCCCCGTCGTACCCCTAACTATGCATAAGTCTATAATAGCGAATCTGTACCAAAATGACTAACTCCAGAACAATGGAGCTCCCAAGAAAACAACTGAGCAGGAATCCTAAGCCGGAGGATCGCCGAACTGAATATCTGTACCTGCGGGCATGAACGCAGCCCTCCGAGGAAAGGGGGGTAAGTATGAAATAATGTACTGAATATATAAAACATGTAGAACTATAAAGCAGATTATAACTGGCCAATAGATAACAGGAGACATGTAAAATTGTCAAATACCAATTCTAATTGTACCATAGAAAATAGAGAATTAACTGTGCCTTATCGAAATGAAAGTCATATAAAAAATCATGAATGCTTATCCTTATAATCATCCTATACATATATCTAATATCATGGGTATCTATACCCGCATCATGGGTGCATGTCCATGGAATCATATCTACTGTCATGGGTTTCTACACCCGCATCATGGATACATATCCAAGGAATCATATCTACTGTCATGGGTGTCTATACCCGCATCATGAATACATGTCCATGGAATCATATCTACTGTCATGGGTATCTATACCCGCATCATGGATACATGTCCATGGAATCATCATCATATATATACACTACCCGGAACTCTAGTGAGGGACGCGGTGAACATATAAGGTATACTGCCCGGTCCATTCTGGGACGCGGTAAAGTCATGTAAGGTATACTGCCTGGCCCATTCTGGAACGCGGTAAAGTCATATAAGGAATCTGCGCGCATATCGGCCCGGCCCATTCTGGGACGCGGTAAGGTCATATAATCATATCAACACGAATAGAAACTATACAATTTAAATCATCACTTTGACTCTTAATGACATCATTATAATAAACTCTTTACTGAAAAATTATAGGCACTTTTCATAACTAACGTTTTTAGGAATTAGACTCTGAAAACATTATGTACGTCCGCCGTACTTTCAATAAATCATGCCAAAAGAAAGAAGGAAGTGTTACTGTCACGACCCGACCCCGGGCCCGCGACTGGTGCCCTACCTGGGCACCCTTACAGGTATACATCAGAGATAAACAGCGGAACATACATAAACTTAAACAATGAAATAATAAAAAAAAATAGGTCAGCCGATAAGGCTACCTCCCTGGATATAAACAAATCCAACAGCAGTTACCTCAAAAAAAAAAAAAAAAATTAAAGTGACCCACAAGATATGACTACAGACCTCTAAGAGTTTACATAACATCTGTGACGGGACAAGGCCCCGCCATACCCCTGAATGTACAAAAGTCAACCACCTCAGGGAACCATACCAAAGACAAAGCCTCCGGAGAAAATGGAGCTTTCTGAGAACTGAACCGTGATCCTAGGAGTGTGGATCAACAAGCTATGTACCTCAACCTGCGGCATGAACGCAGCCCCCCGAAGGAGGTCAGTACAAAATATGTACCAAGTATGCAAAACTGAAAGTACTGTAATTTAAATCATAATAGTCAAAATACACCTTGAAGACATATATGATAACCAAATTAATAAAGACATCGTGCTCATCTTGAAATGGAAGTAATGAAAGTCAATTTTACCTTATGCACTGTTTCCACATATGAACGATAGTCACGCGGGCTATGAACACGACCCTCAATATCAAAGCGCGCCCGTGGGATTCCCCATCACTGTCGACCGCTAGGTGTAAAATCTAACCATGTGACGCGCCCGTGGCACCCTACCTCACTGTCGGCGTACACACACACAACACATAAATCTATATCCTCTGCCCGTGGAATTCCCCCGTCACTGCCGACAGCCGTAAGAGTAAAATACAACCATGTGACGCGCCCGTGGCATCCTACCTCACTGTCGGCGTACACATACACAATACATACATATATATATCTCGTACGTGGAATTCCCATCTCGGTACATGACTCGCGATCAGCGGGACCACTCGCCCGCAGTATCCTTAAGCAATCCTACCCCTGGGACTATTTCACCCGCATAGGTCGTGTGGACCCGCATGAGGTATTCCTCGCATAGGCTGTACCCGCCCGCATGGGACTATTTCACCCGCATAAGCCCATAAGGACTCGCATGAGGTATTCCTCGCATCGTGGGTAGCAAATCCACGGAAACAGGTGGTATAACTATCTTGGGGATTTACCCCTCAGGTATACTCTTACCCCTCAAACTACATGCCTCGGGATCCCTCATCGTAAGCATGTCCACGGTGCATACCCGTGGAATCCCACATCACTGACGGTATGTCCCCGTAAACTCATACTAAGACCATGGAAGCATACCCGTGGAATCCCACATCACTGTCGGTACGTCCAAGTAACTCATACTATGACCAGGGAAGCATACCCGTGGAATCCCACATCACTGCCGGTACGTCCCGGTAGACTCATGAGGAGGCAATGGAAGCATACCCGTGGAATCCTCCATCACTGACGGTACGTCCAAGTAACTCCTAACTTCTTTAGACTTTCATTAACATACAAAATGGATCTTATTTTATGACCTTAAGGCACTTTTCATATCACTTAACAAGTCCGGGGAAATTCAACCCAAAGTACTATGTATTTCTATTTTTTTCCAAGATCCCTTTTCCACATAAGACCCCAAGATACTAGCACCCGTAATATCAAGGCTTACTACATTTCAAACAAGTCACTATACTATTAGAAATATACTTCGGCTTCTAAATCAAGTGACCCTCATTTAAAACTTTAAGCAATTGATGCCTTTAAATCAAATTGCCTTTCTTAGCTTCCATTCTTTTATCATTGTTTATCTACTCGAGAAAAACCGTTTCTTTAACCTTCCATAATGTTATTATAACCAACTTCCCATAAAGTCGTTATACTAACTTTATGCATTAGAAACTAAGACATCCTTACCCTCTCATAAAGCCGTCATAACTAACTTCCCATAAAGCCGTTATAACTCTTTATGTCTTAGACCACTTTGCTCTCTTTATAACCAAGAGGCTTGTATTTCAATTCAAGTTACACTACTTTCAAAAATACTTCAAATATCTTAACTTTAGAAAACAAGTTTCTTAACTTAGGAATCAGGTCTCTTATCTTTAGAATAGTTCAAGAATCAATACTTCCCAAATCCAGTATTTTATACTTATTCATGTCAAGAAAATCCTTCTACCTTATTATGATAAACCATTCTTATAACTCTCCCTTAAGGACACGTGAGTTAATTCTCTAACTCAACCAACTAGACATCCTTAATATAAGTCAAATATATCAAATGACTTCACTTTATTTAAATCACGTACGTCTACCGTATCATACAGTTATAACTACTCATGCTCAAGAGATAAGAAAGTTTCCACATACCTCTTATGTTTAATCCACTTGCCAAGTCCAATATGCCGTCCGTAGATGTCAACCTATAATGACCATAATACGTCTATTAGCTTCTAGCTTCAACGTTGAATATTCTAATGTAAAGTCCCTTGTTCTACGAGAAGAATTGGACAGCACTTCCTTTGTTTCTACATACTTTTCCACCTTTTTCAAGGTCCGAATTCAACAACCAAACGCCGCATTTAAGGCACAACAATTTAGCTAACCAAAAGGGGATTACACGCCTTTACAGGACGCGTAAAATTCTGCCCCACAATAATACAAAACAACTCAATAATTCCAAGCCACATTCGGCTACAATATCACAACAATATCAATTTCCTTTCAATTTCCTTTCTAATCCAATCTCGTTATTGATGCGCGGTAAGATTCACACACTTTAAACGCAAGTGCACGTTATCGTGACAAGTAGTATAGTCTTGATAAGACCGAATATCGTCCTCAAGGATTAGGGTTCAAGTACCAACTATCTATTTTTTTTGTATCTATTTGGTAAATTGATATTTTGATTCGTTGTTTATAACTAAGAATTATAAAAGCTATTTAACTATAAGGGTTTACTTCAGTTGTGATGAGAATAGGGCTTCCACGTCTCCTCACTATCCGCTTATGTTACTTATTAATGCAATAACTTATGGTCTTCTTCTTTTGGAGAAAGCAGGTTCACTAAATCGTTTTATACTCCCGTTAGGGTTATATAAACACTCAACCCCAGTATTGCACCTTACCTACCTTTCGGTGATAAGGATAACTCTATAGGAGGATTAAGAACAAGAACCAAGTTAACCGTCACGCACAATGCGCAAAATTAGGGTTGTTAAGCCTCTCATTAACGCTACATAAATAATTGAGGTATTTTCATCCCCAATCCAAGAATGTCTATCCAACTTACAGCATATTCACAATCCCCTTTCTAACTGATTAGAAATCATATAGTGATAACTAGTTGTCAATTAATTACCAAGAATTCAACTCAAATATTGGATAGATCTCACAATAAGAAAAATAACCATAAGCATGCATTAACTCATAACAAAAGTTTCTAGAGATTTAACATGGAAAGCCTATAGAGGAATTAGTTCCTAGTCATTGATATGACAAGAACTAATCCATGTTCATCATACAAAAACTGAAATAAAGTCTGAAAAGGAAAAGAAATTACTAGACTATGGTCTCCATCTCTAAGCAAGAAGCCTTGTGTTGTGCAAGAAAGAGAACCCTTAAAAAGCGCCTGGGTTCTCCTTTTATAGTGAAAACCGCCTCCTCTTTTCTTTCGGCTGGCCCAATTTCGTCAAAAACCTAATTTTTCGCGTCGGCGCCGCGCCTGCAGACAGCCGCGCTGAAGTTCTAATCCGTCGGGTGTTTTGGCGCCGCGGCCGATATTCTTTGTCGGCGCGCGCGGCTGCAACTCTGTAACTTCCGGATGTTTAGCGCCGCGGCCACAGCGCCGCGGCTCTGGGTCTTCTGCAGCCTCTCGAATAGTGGCGTCGCGGCCTAACTTTGAGGCGCGCTGGTCTGGATTTCACCTTCGTTCGCCACTTTCTCTGTTTTCAGCTCTGGCATCTCCTCTTTTGCCCTCTTTTAGCTCATTTTCCGCCATTTGGCCATTTTAACCACTTTGACTCAATATAAAGGAAAACTATTCTAATACAACACTTATATGTGCAAAACGGGACAAAAGACTAACTAAAACTGACTCAAAAGGTATATATAAAATACACCGATCAGTTATTCCAACATGTTATATAAGTCATAACCAATTATATACCCTCCTATTTATAACATGCAACGATTTTTAGCTAACAACCGAATTGATTACAATATGAGTGACTAACATGCCCATTTTCGGTTTTCAACAAGACGACAAGACCCAAATCTTTTCCAACTTTAATATAGCAACCATAAGCTCATTTCTTAACTACTATAACTTGAAATCTTCATTTACACAAGAAGGAGAAGATTTTTACCTCAAGAAGCCCTCTTTCCGAAATCTTCTTCACTTTAAAATTACCCACACGAACCCTCTACAAGCTTGCCAACACTTTTCCTTCTTGAAGCCCTTCCAAAAATCTCACCGGGGTTCATCAATTTGAGAGAGAGGAGAGGGATTTTTCTTAGGGAACCCTTGCAAAATGGCCAAATCTTGAAGACTTGGCCCTAAAATAAGACCCTCCTTTGGTCAAAAAGATGGGAGGGACACTTGTCACCCTCCCATAGGCCTTCTATCAAAATATCCCCTGTTTTTCGCCCCTTACCGCGTAAGATTCCCGCCTTGGCGCCGCGGCCCTGCAGCCGCGCCCGCTGACCTCAGCCAGCGGCGCTGCAACCTCAGAGGACTTTCGAAAATATCAGCCGCGGCGCTGCGGCCTGGGAAGATCTCGCCTGCGTCACGTGAGTAACTTCTAACGCCCGTAACTTCCTACCCCGATGTCCAATCGACGAGTGGTTTGTTGCGTTGGAAACTAGACTCAACAACCTTCATACTAGTCTTTTAAAACTCCTCAAAATTCCTAAGGAACTAGGAGATATACCGCTCCAAGGTTGACTGAAAATCTGCCCACAACTTTTTTGCCAACCTAAGTTTCCAAATTCAAATCTTCTTTCCTTTCGTACGCTCTTAACTTATCCTCTTGAGTTTACGGGGTGTAACATTCTTCCCCCCTTAGAAACATTCGTCCCCGAATGTTCTTTTGGAGTCAATTTAGTAATTAGCGACACAGTTTCCTTTTACAACCCCTTCATACCATTTTTTTTTCCACAATACAATACTTTTCTCACGGTTATCTAAAACTGTAACCTTTGACACAACGATAGTGAAGATCCTACCAGTCTCACATCCATTTCTTAACAACATGGGTACACACAACCCCATAATACGCAAAACTATCCTTTTATGTGGGGGAGATAGCTTATCTCTCCTTCATAATCTTGATCATCGAGTGCCACCGGGCAATTATTATATATCCGCTCAGCTACCAACCATCACTCATGGGTGTAGTCACCTTGAAAGGTTCTCAAGGATTCAGGCTCCATTTCTTTCACACTTGGTTGCTCACTTCCTTACCGGTCGTACTCTTTTCCGTACTTCCAAACTTATTCTAGCTTACGTACATAACTTCCATAATAAAGATGGCCTCCAATCTTGGAGTTACTAAGTTAAACAATATAAGGCCATTTCCGGCTCTCACAACCTGGTTCCGGTGGAATGCGTCCACGAACCCGTAAAACGATTAACTAGACTCGGGCTTGTACCCTCGTGACCCTGTCACGTAGCGGGACTACTATCAACTGATCCCACCCCATAAGCGGGTACACTAACTTCTCATAATACCACAATCGTATCGTCTTGAACACAACAACCATTACTTACTCCACACGGATCTCATCCGTACAATCCTCTTAAGCATACCACGTAGCTTAATTTATAAACATAGTCTCCCATTAAGTCCCTTAATTAACCTCTTAAGGGTCCATTTCATTCTCACACAACTCATCATCACCTAATTATCTCAAATTAGCACGTAAAACCTTGATGAGAGTTCCTTAACTATTCATACCTTCCCGGTATTCATTTAGTCCTTACCAAATCCTGGTAATCTAAAATCATCCTAGGCAACACATATGTGACCCCCATACATAAATCTATATAGTTGTATGTCCCAATACCAACTATACTACAAACATTACCAACCTGGATACACAATCCACATAATCCTTCCTGGGTCACTGCTGCCTTTCTCGTAGCTGCAAACAACATAACTTGTTAGGGAGAGACGACCCTAACCACACAGCTCTATCGCACGATCTTAGAGTGAGGAGAATGAAAACCAATCCTAAATGTCCTGCAGCCTCCTGATTATAGATGTTGTGCACAACACATCGATAATCAAGACTCTACTAGACACGGTCTGTAGACACTTTCCGAGGACTAACTGCTCTGATACCACTTTTGTCACGACCCGACCTCGGGCCCGCGACTGGTGCCCTACACAGGCACCACTTGCAGTATACATCGAGATAAACAATGAACATACATAAACTTAAACAATGAAATAATAATAAAAAATAGGTCAGCCGATAAGGCTACCTCCCTGGATATAAACAAATCCAACAGCAGTTACCTCAAAAAAAAAAAAAAAAATTTTAAATTGACCCACAAGATATGACTACAGACCTCTAAGAGTTTACATAACATCTGTGACGGGACAGGGCCCCGCCATACCCCTGAATGTACAAAAGTCAACCACTTCAGGGAACCATACCAAAGACAAAGCCTCCGGAGAAAATGGAGCTTTCTGAGAACTGAATCGTGATCCTAGGAGTTCGGATCAACAAGCTATGTACCTCAACCTGCGGCATGAATGCAGCCCCCCGAAGGAGGTCAGTACAAAATATGTAACAAGTATGCAAAACTGAAAGTACTGTAATTTAAATCATAATAGTCAAAAATACAGCTGAAGACATATATGATAACCAAATTAATATTACACTGTGCCTTACTGAAATGGAAGTAATGAAAGTCAATTTTACCTTGTACAGCCTGTTTCCACATATGAACGATAGTCACACCAGGGCTATGAACACCAGCCCTCAAATATCAAAGCGCGCCCGTGGGATTCCCATCATCACCGGCCAGGTGTAAAATCTAACCAGGTGACGCGCCCGTGGCACCGTGCCTCACTGTCGGCGTACACAGTCACAACACATACATCTATATCCTCCGCGGTGGAATTCCCATCGCTGAAACGTAGTAGAGTAAAATACAACCATGTGACGCGCCCGTGGCATCCTACCTCACTGTCGGCATACACATACACAATACATATATATATATATCTCATGCCCGTGGAATTTCCCATCTCGGGTACATGACTCGTGATCAAAGCAGGACCACTCGCCCGCAGTATCCTTAGCAATCCTACCCCTGGGACTATTTCACCCGCATAGGTCATGTGGACCCGCATGAGGTATTCCTCGCATAGGCTGTACCCGCCCGCATGGGACTATTTCACCCGCATAAGCCCATAAGGACTCGCATGAGGTATTCCTCGCATCGTGGGTAGCAAATCCACGGAAACAGGTGGTATAACTATCTTGGGGATTTACCCCTCAGGTATACTCTTACCCCTCAAACTACATGCCTCGGGATCCCTCATCGTAAGCATGTCCACGGTGCATACCCGTGGAATCCCACATCACTGACGATATGTCCCCGTAAACTCATACTAAGACCATGGAAGCATACCCGTGGAATCCACATCACCGCCGATGCGTCAAGTAACTCATACTATGACCGAAGCATACGTGGAATCCCACATCACCGCCAGTGCGTCGGTGAACTCATGAGGAGGCAATGGAAGCATACCCGTGGAATCCTCCATCACTGACGGTACGTCCAAGTAACTCCTAACTTCTTTAGACTTTCATTAACATACAAAACAGATCTCATTTTATGACCTTAAGGCACTTTTCATATCACTTAACAAGTCCGGGGAAATTCAACCCAAAGTACTATGTATTTCTATTTTTTTCCAAGATCCCTTTTTCACATAAGACCCCAAGATACTAGCACCCGTAATATCAAGGCTTACTACATTTCAAACAAGTCACTATACTATTAGAAATATACTTCGGCTTCTAAATCAAGTGACCCTCATTTAAAACTTTAAGCAATTGATGCCTTTAAATCAAATTGCCTTTCTTAGCTTCCATTCTTCTATCATTGTTTATCTACTCGAGAAAAACCATTTCTTTAACCTTCCATAAAGTTATTATAACCAACTTCCCATAAAGCCGTTATACTAACTTTATGCATTAGAAACTAAGACATCCTTACCCTCTCATAAAGCCGTCATAACTAACTTCCCATAAAGCCGTTATAACTCTTTATGTCTTAGACCACTTTGCTCTCTTTATAACCAAGAGGCTTGTATTTCAATTCAAGTTACACTACTTTCAAAAATACTTCAAATATCTTAACTTTAGAAAACAAGTTTCTTAACTTAGGAATCAGGTCTCTTATCTTTAGAATAGTTCAAGAATCGATACTTCCCAAATCCAGTATTCTATACTTATTCATGTCAAGAAAATCCTTGTTTACCTTATTATGATAAACCATTCTTATAACTCTCCCTTAAGGACACGTGAGTTAATTATCTAACTCAACCAACTAGACATCCTTAATATAAGTCAAATATATCAAATGACTTCACTTTATTTAAATCACGTACGTCTACCGTACCATACAGTTATAACTACTTATGCTCAAGAGATAAGAAAGTTTCCACATACCTCTTATGTTTAATCCACTTGCCAAGTCCAATATGCCGTCCGTAGATGTCAACCTATAATGACCATAATACGTCTATTAGCTTCTAGCTTCAACGTTGAATATTCTAATGTAAAGTCCCTTGTTCTACGAGAAGAATTGGACAGCACTTCCTTTGTTTCTACATACTTTTCCACCTTTTTCAAGGTCCGAATTCAACAACCAAATGCCACATTTAAGGCACAACAATTTAGCTAACCAAAAGGGGATTACACGCCTTTACAGGACGCGTAAAATTCTGCCCCACAATAATACAAAACAACTCAATAATTCCAAGCCACATTCGGCTACAATATCACAACAATATCAATTTCCTTTCTAATCCAATCTCGTTATTCCAACATGTTATATAAGTCATAACCAATTATATACCCTCCTATTTATAACATGCAACGATTTTTAGCTAACAACCGAATTGATTACAACATGAGTGGCTAACATGCCCATTTTCGGTTTTCAACAAGACGACAAGACCCAAATCTTTTCCAACTTTAATATAGCAACCATAAGCTCATTTCTTAACTACTATAACTTGAAATCTTCATTTACACAAGAAGGAGAAGATTTTTACCTCAAGAAGCCCTCTTTCCGAAATCCTCTTCACTTTAAAATTACCCACACGAACCCTCTACAAGCTTGCCAACACTTTTCCTTCTTGAAGCCCTTCCAAAAATCTCACCGGGGTTCATCAATTTGAGAGAGAGGAGAGGGATTTTTCTTAGGGAACCCTTGAAAAATGGCCAAGTCTTCCTAAAATAAGACCCTCCTTTGGTCAAAAAGATGGGAGGGACACTTGTCACCCTCCCATAGGCCTTCTATCAAAATATCCCCTGTTTTTCGCCCCTTACCGCGTAAAATTCCCGCCTTGGCGCCGCGGCCCTGCAGCCGGCGCCGCGGCGCTGCAACCTCAGAGGACTTTCGGAAATATCGGCGCCGCGGCTGCGCGGCAGCGCGCAGCTGCGACGCCTGCTGGGAAGATCTGTCCTCTGCGTCATTGCCAGAACTTAACGCGTAACTTCCTACCCCGATGTCCAATCGACGAGTGGTTTCTTGCGTTGGAAACTAGACTCAACAACCTTCATACTAGTCTTTTAAAACTCCTCAAAACTCCTAAGGAACTAGGAGATATACCGCTCCAAGGTTGACTGAAAATCTGTCCACAACTTTTTTGCCAACCTAAGTTTCCAAATTCAAATCTTCTCTCCTTTCGTACGCTCTTAACTTATCCTCTTGAATTTACGGGGTGTAACAGTTACACCCCGTAATATCAGGGCTACTAATTGAGAACGTGATTAAGGATTTAAGATTTGAATTTTCGAAGGAAAGAATTATTACATTTTCTTAAGGAAAATTTTGGAAAAATGTTACGACGAAAAATTATTAACTTGGAGTTTAATACTTCTAATTGAATTTGTGGGATTAGTATTGGATTACGAAGAATTTGAATTGATAATATGGGGTCCGCCAAAAATTTCACAATTTGGGGGTGTTACACCCCGTAAATTCAAGAAGTTAAGATAAGAACATACCCCGGAATATAAGATTTGAAAGTGGAAAGATAAGTGGACCAACATGTGTTGGACGGATTTTGAGTCTACCTTGGAGTGTTGTACCCCAGTTGTTAAGAATTGCAAGGTGTTTAAAAATCCTAGAGTGTAGTCCGTTAAATCTAGTTCCCAACGCAACAAACCGTTCGTCGATTGGACATCGGAGTCAAAAGTTATGAAAGTTTCAAGTTTGGTGCGTGATCGAGCAAAAGCAGTGGTTTCGGTTCGAAGTGCAGCGCCGCGGCTGAATCTGGCGCGCGCCGGTTGTACTGGGGGTTCGCAGAGGTTGCAGCGCCGAATTCAGTGGCCGGCGCGGAATGCGAGGAATTTCTCACGAAGTTGAAGCGCCATGGCCGTGCGGATTTTTCTGCGGTAAAGGATGAAAATCAGGGGATATTTTGTTAAAAGCCTATGGGAGGGTGACAAGTGTCCCTCCCATCCTTTTGACCAGGAAAGGGGCCTATTTTAGGGCCAAGTCTTGGTAGACTTGGCCATTTCATCTCAAAACCCTCCCAAGGAAATCCTCTCCCTTCTCTCTAGATTTTGAAGAAAAACCTAGCCTAAGAGGAAATTGTTGGAGCGGCGACAAGAAGACAAAGTGTGGGTGAACTTGTGGGAAGCACTGGTGGGCGTAGTTGACGGGAAAGAAGTAGAAGAAAAGGGCTTTTGTGGGCTTTCCAAAATGATTGAAGTACTACGAGTATCATATTCTACTTAAGGGGGATAATACTGTGGAGCATTTTGCTAACCGTCGATAATCGTCGCGAGGTATGTGATTCTTCCTATCCTCTTCAGCATGATTATTTGTGAAATATATAGTGCAGTAGATGCACGTGTGTAAAAGGAATTTGATTTCCCTTGTTGTGCCTTGTCTTGATATGAAGTGTAAAGGTCTTGATTGTGAAAAGAGTAGGAAAATCTTATTCGTTAGAAATGGGTACTCGGTTGTTAAAGAATAAGCCCTCTTGGTCTCATAAGGGCTTATAGTTGTAATTGGTTGGTTTAAAACATAAAGTGTTATAACGGCTTTATGGGAAGTTTGTTATAACCACTTTATGTAGGTAAAAGAATGGTTTGTTGATTTCAAAAGATAAGAGACTTGACTTATAATTGACCTAAATGGTGTTGAAAAGTGTGAAACCTCATTCGTGAGAAATGAGTACTTGGTTTTTAAAAGAATAATGTTACATAAATTTCGGAAATGGGAATAAGAATCGAACAAGCCAATGCATCGTTAATAAAGGAAAAAGGTAATGACAATTAATTATATTAAAACCAGTAGAAACCTCCATCTGCATAGAAGCTAAGATAAGACAAATTGTATTACATTTCCTAGATCATGGCTGCTCTAATAAGAATTATTGTAATCAAGTTTTGATCTTCTTAAAAATTCCAAAGTAAGGAACTCGAATTTCTAAAAGAAAAGAGACTTAAGAATTTGAAGTGTTTTGGTTTAAAAGAAAGGCATGGTTTGTTTTGACTTGTTTTTAAACATAAAGTGTTATAATAGCTTTATGGGAAGTTAGTTATAACGACTTTATGGAAAATAAAGAAATGGATTCATTATTGGATTTAGAATGGTAACTTGATTTTGGGAAAGGAGAAGTAACTTGTTTTCAAATATTGAACTCTTTGTGATGTAAAAACATAAGTGGCTTGGTTATAAAAGGTAGGAGTACCTTGATCTTAAAGGGGTTAGATACTTGGGTTTTAATGGTATACTTGACGTTGTGTTAAGAAGTGGTTAAAGTACCTTGAGTTGTGTGTAACTTGCCTATGCTTGGTTGAGATAGCCTTGTTGTGCAAGGGTTTGATTTGTGCAACCGAGTCTCTCGATGGAGGGCCGGCTATCTGTTATTTGTTTGGACATACTGACACGTTGGGTAGCCCACGGGTATACTTCCACAGTGAGTATTCTATTGTTATTTGTTTGGACATCTCGACACGTTGGGTAGCCAGGGTATGCTTCCATAGTGAGTATTATCTTGTTAGTTGTTTGGACATACCGACACGCGTTGGGTGGCCCGGGTATGCTTCCGAGGATTGTTATCTTGTTATCTCCTTTGGGCATACCGACACGCGTTGGATGGTCCACGGGTATGGGCCCACTAGGGCGGTTCGAGGCCATGCTTATACCGAGGTGAGATGTCGGGCACGCGGCCATTGCGGGTTAAATTCCGGGTTGTATTTGAGTGATGATTTCACGGGCATGAGTCACGACTTGACATGATGCTTATATGTTGTGTATCTTGTAGTTTGGTTATCATACATGTCTCCTGCTTTATATAGACTATTATGATTTCATTTACAGTATTTTACAGTTTCACATACTTGGTACCTGTTGTACTGACCTCCTTCGGGGGGCTGCGTTCATGTCGCAGGTTGAGGTACATAGCTTGCTGATCCGCACTCTTAGGATCACTGTTCAGTTCTCGGAAAGTTCCATATCTCCGGAAGCTTGTCCTGTGGTACGGTTCCCGGAAGTAGTAGACTTTTGTATATTCAGGGGCATGGCGGGGCCCTGTCCCGTCCTTATGGTTTCAAAATTCTTAGAGTGCAGCAAATCTTGTTGTGGGCAGGTTTGTAAGGGATGTAGCTATTCAAGTTTTCATTTATGTACAAAAGGGTAACGTTTAGGTTGCTGTTTTCTTATTTCTTTATTTTCTTTCATGAGTTTTATTTTATTGGTTTTCTCGATGTTGTATCACTAGGGTGCCGGTAAGACACGATCACGGGCAGGATCGGGTCGTGACAAAAGTGGTATCGAGCGATTAATCCTCGGAAAGTGTCTGAGACCGTATCTAGTAGAGTCTTGATTATCGGTGTGTTGTGCACCACATCTATAATCAGGAGGCTGCAGGATATTTACGATTGGTTTCCATTCTTCTCACTCTGAGATCGTGTCTTAGAGCTGTGTTATAAGTTGGACTCCCTCTGACGTATTCTTTTCACCCGTTATGCATCTACGCAAGGCAACTAGAGCCCAGGAGGGCAAGGCAGCAGAGGGAGCTGCGAGTAGAACACAGAGGTTACGAGGCACGGGCGGTCATTATCCGAGATAGCACTTCATTCGGGAGTTCTGCGACGCCGCTAGCCCGAGAGAGTTTAGAGCGAGAGCGGTAGCTCACGAGACCATGAGACCTGAGCCTCTAGTCCCACGGCCAGGAACAGAGGATAGGAGTTACAAGGAGATGGCCCAGTTACTAGCTAGTCTGGTGGCTGGGAATGAGGACAGACGAGAGCCGGTGGTTCCAGCAGTACCAGTGATTCACCCTAGATCCGATAGTCTGAGACTTCGGGATTTCTTGAGTTGCAGTTCGCCAGAGTTCTATGGGTAGAGAGCTGAGGATGATCCTCAGGGTGTCGTGCTAGTTTGGGAGATTGTTATACTTGTGGCCGTCAGGGCCATGTGGTGGGAGGATGTCCACGTAGGAGGATCTGAGAGGATGACTCGGCGCCGGGATCGGTGGCTGGTTCATCGCCTTATTTAGCTAGGCGCCCTGCAGGGCAGGATTATGATTAGAGCGACAAAGGGAAAGTGAGGCAGTAGTTGCAGAGATATCTTTAGCCCTTAAGAGACTTGTGTATGTGGTTATGGTAGATACATGCGGAGTTCTATGTACGGATAGCATTGTGTTAAATGTGATTTAGAAGCTTGGCTAGTGAAAAAGGGAAAGTCTGGGGATGAGAAATTTTGAACCTTAGAATTTATAACAATCGAGACCTTAGAGGTAAGGCCGGCTAGAGTAAAAGATTTTACAGTGATCTTTGTAGGAGTACATAGTATACGGGAAGTATATTCGGGTGATAAGTCCATGAGTGGCATAACTGATTCTTTTGTAAGTGCAGTGGTGAAGACTATACCGGCGTCTGCGTTTTGGAGACTTAGAAGGAACATTCGGGACGAATGTTTCTAAGGGGGGAGGAATGTTACACCCCGTAAATTCAAGAAGTTAAGATAAGAACATACCCCGGAATATAAGATTTGAAAGTGGAAAGATAAGTGGACCAACATGTGTTGGACGGATTTTGAGTCTACCTTGGAGTGTTGTACCCCAGTTGTTAAGAATTGCAAGGTGTTTAAAAAGCCTAGAGTGTAGTCCGTTAAATCTAGTTCCCAACGCAACAAACCGTTAAATCGATTGGACATCGAGTCAAAAGTTATGAAAGTTTCAAGTTTGGTGTGATCGAGCAAAGCGATGGTTTCGGTTCAGTGCAGCGGCCACGGAATCTGAGGCAGCGGCACCGGTTATCTTAGGGGTTCGCAGAGGTTGCAGCGCCCAGGTCAGGGCATGGCGCGAATGCGAGGAATTTCACGAAGTGGGCGCTTGGCTGGTGGCGCAGCGCCGCGGGATTTTTCTGCGATGAGGCGAAAATCAGGGGATATTTTGTTAAAAGCCTATGGGAGGGTGACAAGTGTCCCTCCCATCCTTTTGACTAGGAAAGGGGCCTATTTTAGGGCCAAGTCTTGGAAGACTTGGCCATTTCATCTCAAAACCCTCCCAAGGAAATCCTCTCCCTTCTCTCTAGATTTTGAAGAAAAACCTAGCCTAAGAGGAAATTGTTGGAGCGGCGACAAGAAGGCAAAGTGTGGGTGAACTTGTGGGAAGCACTGGTGGGCGTAGTTGACGGGAAAGAAGTGGAAAAAAGGGCCTTTGTGGGCTTTCCAAAAGGATTGAAGTACTACGAGTATCATATTCTACTTAAGGGGGATAGTACTGTGGAGCATTTTGCTAACCGTCGATAATCGTCGCGAGGTATGTGATTCTTCCTATCCTCTTCAGCATGATTATTTGTGAAATATATAGTGCAGTAGATGTACGTGTGTAAAAGGAATTTGATTTCCCTTGTTGTGCCTTGTCTTGATATGAAGTGTAAAGGTCTTGATTGTGTGAAAGAGTAGGAAAATCTTATTCGTTAGAAATGGGTACTCGGTTGTTAAAGAATAAGCCCTCTTGGTCTCATAAGGGCTTATAGTTGTAATTGGTTGGTTTAAAACATAAAGTGTTATAACGGCTTTATGGGAAGTTTGTTATAACCACTTTATGTAGGTAAAAGAATGGTTTGTTGATTTCAAAAGATAAGAGACTTGACTTATAATTGACCTAAATGGTGTTGAAAAGTGTGAAACCTCATTCGTGAGAAATGAGTACTTGGTTTTTAAAAGAATAATGTTACATAAATTTCGGAAATGGGAATAAGAATCGAACAAGCCAATGCAGCGTTAATAAAGGAAAAAGGTAATGACAATTAATTATATTAAAACCAGTAGAAACCTCCATCTGCATAGAAGCTAAGATAAGACAAATTGTATTACATTTCCTAGATCATGGCTGCTCTAATAAGAATTATTGTAATCAAGTTTTGATCTTCTTAAAAATTCCAAAGTAAGGAACTCGAATTTCTAAAAGAAAAGAGACTTAAGAATTTGAAGTGTTTTGGTTTAAAAGAAAGGCATGGTTTGTCTTGACTTGTTTTTAAACATAAAGTGTTATAATAGCTTTATGGGAAGTTAGTTATAACGACTTTATGGAAAATAAAAAAATGGATTCATTATTGGATTTAGAATGGTAACTTGATTTTGGGAAATGAGAAGTAACTTGTTTTCAAATATTGAACTCTTTGTGATGGAAAAACATAAGTGGTTTGGTTATAAAAGGTAGGAGTACCTTGATCTTAAAGGGGTTAGATACTTGGGTTTTAATGGTATACTTGACGTTGTGTTAAGAAGTGGTTAAAGTACCTTGAGTTGTGTGTAACTTGCCTATGCTTGGTTGAGATAGCCTTGTTGTGCAAGGGTTTGATTTGTGCTCTGAGTCTCTCGATGGAGTAGGCTATCATTATTTGTTTGGACATACCGACACGTTGGGTAGCCGGGTATGCTTCCATGATGAGTATTCTATTGTTATTTGTTTGGACATCTTGACACGTTGGGTAGGCCACGGTATGCTTCCATAGTGAGTATTATCTTGTTAGTTGTTTGGACATACCGACCGCGTTGGGTGGCCGGGTATCTTCCGAGGATTGTTATCTTGTTATCTCCTTTGGGCATACCGACACGTTGGATGGTCCACGGGTATGGGCCCACTAGGGCGGTTCGGGGCCGTGCTTATCTGAGGTGAGATGTCGGGGCACGCGGCCATTGTGCGGGTTAAATTCGGGTTGTATTTGAGTGATGATTTCACGGGCATGAGTCACGACTTGACATGACCGCTTATATGTTGTGTATCTTGTAGTTTGGTTATCATACATGTCTCCCGCTTTATATAGACTATTATGATTTCATTTCTGATATTTTTGATTCACATACTTGGTACCTATTGTGACCTCGCCCGGAAGTGCGTTCATCTGCGAGTTGAGGTACATAGCTTCCGATCTGCACTCTTAGGATCGTTGTTCGGTTCTCGGAAAGCTCCATATCTCGGAAGCTTGTCACGTGGTACGGTTCCGAGTAGTAAACTTTTGTATATTCAGGGGCATGGCGGGGCCTGTCCGAATCATATGGTTTCAAAATTCTTAGAAGTGCATGCTTGTTGTGGGCGAGGATTGAGGATGTAAATGTTCAAGTTTTCATTTATGTACAAAAAGTAACAGTTTGGGTTGCTTTGTTTTCTTATTTCACTGTTTTCTTTCATGAGTTTTTATTTCCGCTGGTTTTTCTCTGATGTTGTATCACTAGGGTGCCCGGGGTAAGGCACCAGTCACGGGCCCGGGATCGGGTCGTGACAGGGGGGGGTTCGAAACTTATAATGTTTTGGACCAATAGGAGGGTGACACGTGTCACACTTCCACTTGTTTTGCTAAGATGACAACATTTTAGATATTTGAGAGGAGGACATGTGGGTCCCACTCCACTTGTCCATACACTTGGCTATACATATCCAAGTCTTGCAAGACTTGGATCATTTCACACTTCACCCAAATGAGCTCTCATCTTCTCCCTTAAGCTCCATATTTTCGAGACTCCCTAGCCTAATGTTATACCCCGTATTTCCAGAGTATGTACGTGAGTGTGTACGTATTATAATTTGAGCCTTAAAGTAGGCTAGTTTCGAAATTTGTACACAAGTGCCGAAAGGAGTCGTTTTTCGAAAGCGTTTCCCAACTTTCGTAGGGAATTTCCGGCTATGTCATTTTTAATTTTTGCGGATTTTCCGAGAGGCGAAACATTTTGGACCAGCGGGAGGGTGACATGTGTCACCCTCGCATTGGAACTTGGACGGCAAACATGGCGAAGGCTTGGACGATTTGGCCTTGGCTTTTAGTCAAGGGTTAGGTAGGATATTTTGGTGGTAGATGGATAAGGTGTACTTAGGTGAATCCTAGCCCTACACTTGCTATACACTTGGATGGATCTTGGCCATTGGTTGGCCTTTGCTTGACCTATAAATACCCTCCATGTTGATGAACTTCTTCGTCAAAATTGTTCTAAGTGTTAAAAATCTCTCCTCTCCTCAACCTTGAAATCGTCCAACACCCTCCCCTTTGTTAAGGCCTTTGGCCGAGCAACACCACTCCCCTTTTGTGGTGTCTAGCGTGGGGTACCACTAGCCTAGTTGTTTCATATAATACCACTTGTTGTGGTATAGAAATACTCTCCTAGTATTGTTGTAATGTCCAAATACCTTAGCCCAAATACCTTGTAGTATTCCCAAGGTTACACTTATACAAAAGCCCGGAAAATACGATTATACTTCCTTTAGCCACAAAACGAAACCCTAAGGAAATCTTCACCCGTTGTTGAAGTTGTAAGTAGAAGTTGGTTAGAACTTCTAAGGGTAGTTTGGAGCGGGTTGGGCGCCTGAGTTGGAGCTAAACCTTGCTCAGGAGCGACTTTAAACTAGGATAATTTTGGGCTTATCGAGGTAAATATCTTGTCCCCCTATTGTAATTGGAAATTACATAAGTGTTGAATATATAGTTGTTGTATACTATATATAGAACTGAACTTAGTATTGTGGCAATGTCTTTTGACTTAAGCCTGAAGAATGAGGAATTGAACAGTAATCACTTAGAAGGATAATAAAGAACTGAACTGAACTGTAATTACATAGGGTGTGTGCGATGAGACTTGTGTAGTATTCTTGAGTAGAATTGTACACGTCAGGTTAGGCGTATAAACCCCCTGGTTGGCTTGGTAGCCGGCCTCGATAGAGGAGGAGATTTCTGTTGTGGCGAGGAGGTCTTTGCCGAATTTTACGTAGATATTGGAGCGTTGAGATCTAGATGTTAATAAAGCGCGCTTGTGGGCTTATAGGTTGAAGTACTACGTGTGGAGTGATCCACTTGGCTTAAGGAGTAGCGGCGGTTTGAGGTACTTGGGCGTTTTGCTATTAGTCGACAATCGTCGAGGTATGTGAACCTCTTCCTATCTCTTCTAGCATGATATGTGTGAACTATGTAGTACGGTAGACGTACATGGGCTAAATGTATTTGATTGGTTTAAAAACATAAAGTGTTATAACGGCTTTATGGGAAGTCGGTTATAATAGTTTTATGTGGATAAGCAAATACTTTGTGGTTTTTAAAAGGTGGCGATTTAGTTATAACTGGCTTGTTATGTGTTAATAAAGAAGTTGAAGTATTTCAAAAGATTTGTGAATGGTTTTGAAAGAAAGAGTAACACTTGGTTTTAAAGGTTTTAAAAAAGAGTTATACTAGCTTTATGTGGAGTTAGGTATAATGTCTTAGAGAGGTAAAGAAAATGGTTTACTGATGTTAGAAGTTAAGAGACTTGATCTTATAAGATAAGAGACTTAACTTATTTATTTTAATGTGGATGTTTGTGTGAAACCTCATTCGTGAGTAATGAGTACTTGGTTGTATTTAAAGGGATAATGTTTCTTGATTTGAAATCAAAATGTGTATCGACAGGACCAACTGCAGCGTTAATAAAGGAAAATGTATTGAATAATGATGTAGCGTATTAAAAACAGTAGAAACCTCCATCTGCATAGAAACTAAGATGAGACAAAATGATATTACATTTTCTAGATCATGGCTGCTGTAATAAGAATGTTGTAAACAAGAATAACCTACTCTCACGTGAGACATATATTACTCAATTGTTCTAAAAAGGAATCAAGTGATTAAGTTTATGAACTATGAAACCATTTGAAAATGAGAAGCTTGAGTAATTGAAACTAGGCAAACTGGAACTTAGGAAAAGAATGTTGTTACTTGATTTTGAAAAGGGAATGTGGGTTGGTCATTCTAATACTACGGGTATCGGGTGACTTTTATAAAAGTAATGGATCTCTTTTAAAAGAAGTTAACGTACGTAGTACTTTAGGGTTAAAACCGGACTTTGGCATAAAATGAAAGTACTTTGAGTTGTTGTGAAACTTGCCTTTACTTGTTATTGTGAAACTTGCCTTTTGTGGTTGTTGTGAAACTTGCCTATGCTTGTTGTTGTGAAACTTGCCTATGCTTGTTGTTGTGAAAATTGCCTATGCTTGTGATGATAGCCTTTGTTGTGCAAGTGTGGTATTTACGTATTCCGCGTCTCTCGATGAAGTAGGTTGACTTGTTGAGAACTTACTTGGGCGTCTTTGGCGGTGATGGAGAATTCCACGGGTATGTTTCCATTTTGATTCTTGTCTTGTTGTTGATGTCACATGGGCGTGTCTACCGTCTGATGATTAAGGGCACGCGGCGTGCGGCGGGTTGATTACCGATATATGGTTATGCGCAACATGGGCGTGTCTACCGTCACGATTCCGGGGCATGTGGCGTGCGGCGGGGTTGACCACCCGATATATTGTTATTGAGGTTACATGGGCATGTCTACCGTCACGATGTCCGGGGCATGTGGCCGTGCGGCCTTGTGTGTTGCATCATGGACATGTCTACAGAGGCGATTCGGGGCATGCGGCCATGATCACGAACATGATAGATGTTGTGGGCGTGAGACCCATAGTTATACTTAGTGGTGACTTTGAGGCGTGAGTCCACGACTTGGCTACTTTTATGTTGCGTCTTGTATTTTGGTTATCATACATGTCTCTCGCTTTTTAAGCTATTATGATTTCATTCTGATGTTGTGATTTCACATACTTAGTACTGTTATGCGACCTCCTTGAAGTGCGTTCATCTGCGGTAAGTACATCGATCGTGGATCCCGCTCTTAGGATCTCATTTCGTGTTGGGAAGCTCCGTTCCTTGGAGGCTTATCTTTCGTATGTTTCCACTGAGTTGTAGGTTCTTGTACATTCGGGGTATGGCGAGAGCCCTGTCCGTCATAGTTGTTGTAAATCTTAGAGTGCATGCCTTTGTTGTGGCGGGGTTTGTAAAAGGTTAAGCTATTGGGTTTTTATGTATATCTTGAAGGCATTTGTTTTGGTTGCTGTTTATTTATTATATCTCTTGTTTCATGACTCGTGTTTTATTTTCCTGGTTTTCTCGATGTTGTATCACTAGGGTGCCGGGTAAGGCACGATCCAGCCGGATTCGGGCGTGACAAAGTGGTATCGAGCGATTAGTCCTCGGAAAGTGTCTACGCACCGTGTCTAGTAGAGTCTTGATTATCGGTGTGTTGTGCACATCTATAATCGAGAGACTATAGGACATTTAGGATTGGTTTCCATTCTTCTCATTACGAGATCGTGCTTTAGAAGTATGTTGTAAGTTGGACCCTCCGGCGTGTTTCGTTTTTACCGATTATGCCTGCGAAGGCAACCGGGGCCCGAAGAAGGGCAAAGCGTAGAGGAGCTGCTAGTGGGATTGAGAGAATGCAGCGCACGCCCGTCGATGAGTAGTGCTTGACAGCGAGTTTGCAACGCCGCCCGACACAGCGAGTTTAGAGCGCAGCGATGGCTGCTGAGACTCTGATACACGAGCCTCGGTCCGCGATGCAGGCGGGAGATGGGTCGCGAGAGATGGCCCGATTATTGGCGAGGGTTGTGGCGATATGAGATAAGTTTGGGCCGGCGATTCGATTCAGCGGCACACGTAGTGCACGAGGCGACGATTTGAGGCTACGGGATTTCCTTAGTTGTAGCCACTTTGAGTTTTACGTCGAGGCGGAGGATGATCCGCGAGAGTTCATCCGTCGATTCTGAGAGGATCGTGCGGGTGATCAAGGCTTGAGATGAGTCGTGACATTTGTTCGCATCAATGCGTGATACCATGATCGATTGGTTTGACTCGTGGGAGCTTTCCGGGAGAGCATGCACTTCCGGCCGTTTGGGACGAGTTTTGGGGGCCTTCTGGCACATTTCTTGCCTCCACAAATGAGAGGGCTCGGTAAACGATTTTTGATGTTGAGGCGAGCAGGCGTCTGATTCGGGAGTACAATGTGGAGTTCGACTCATTGGCGGTATGTTCCGCATTAGTAGCTAGTATGGAGGATCGAGTGCAGATATGTTACGAGGCTCGATGATTACCTAGCGAGAGTTGTTGGTGTTTCTCTTGTGGGCATGGACATTGCCGCATTCGAGCTCGTGCACTTGGGTGCGAGGCGCGCGATCGGCAGGTGGACCGCTTTGAGAAGAAGGCCAAGCGGCGGTTATTTTGGCGACTTTCGAGGCGGACCGCCTCAGCAGCGAACTAGTTATGTACCTCCGCCATTGCGAGTGGTCCTCCGCGACGCCGGGACCTCAGGATATTCGGGAGTAAGTGCAGGCTCCCGTGTTTGAGATGTTGAGGAGTAGGGGTGTTGGCGGATCACGATCACCCTACCTCGGTGTGGTCGATGTAGTAGACCGCATTTGGAGTGTCGTAGTACGAGGAGCTTGTTATTCTTGCGGCCCAGCGGGGCCATATGACGAGCTTATCCGACCGGGTAGCGGTAGGATAGCCTGACTACTAGAGCGATTGCGGGCCACGGTAGAAGTCGCGGTGGAAGTTCGATTTTAGCGGTCCTTGAACGCCTATTTGCAGGTATATCCTTCACCATATAGAGTTTTGTATGTTATGATAATGTGTTATGTGTTATGTTCGGATAGCTTGGTGCTAAAATGTGATTTAGAAACATGCTTAGTGAAAGGGTAATCCTGGGGGTGAGAAAATGATGAACCTTAGAATATTCTGATTGAGACCTTAGATGTAAGGCCGTCTTGAGTACAAGATTTTGCGAGTGATCCTTGTCAGAGTGCATTTGATGCCTAGAATGTATTGTGTGATAAGTCCCTGGGTTGGGTAAATGAAAGTGGTAGCTTTCATGATGTGTTATAGCAAGATTGTTCCGTGTCGAGCAAGAGCGAGTTGGCGCGATAGTGGGTCGGGTTGGGGCCGTGTTGCGGGCCAACCCGCGGCTGTTTCGAGGTGGGGTCAGCTCTGGGTGGTCGCCCGGTGGCGAGTCACGAGGTGCTAGGCCCAAGTTTAGATGACCATCTTATGAGTTCGTGGATACGTTCGACCAGAATCAGTTCGTGAAAGCCTAGAATGGCCTTAGAGGAAATCGAGGTTAGTAAGATGACCAAGTTTGGAGGTAGTGACTCCAAGGGTTGGAAAGCGAGCGTTGGTGAAGTGTGGTGCGTGTCTTGGGAAGAGTTCGAGTGTTGAACAGTGCGACGAGGTAGGGGAGAAGTGAGCGAGTGTGATCGTTTCTTTTGTGAAATGAAGGTGCGGAGGAGTATATGTTAGACCTTGGTGGGAACTTTTGTGATAACAGAGGTGATTCCTCGTGGACTTGGGATTTCGTATTTTGTGCATTTGTTATTTCATGGCGGTGTGGCATGATTGTTTTAAATGCGTATAGCGGTGAAGACTATCTTGGCGCGTGTTTGTGTTGAGACTTGAGAAGGAACATTCGGGGCGAATGTTTCTAAGGAAGAATGTTATACCCGTATTTCCAGTATGTATGCGTGAGTGTGTCGTATTATAATTTGAGCCTTAAAGTAGGCTAGTTTCGAAATTTGTACACAAGTGCGAAAGGAGTCGTTTTTCGAAAACGTTTCCACGACTTTCGTAGGTGAATTTCCGGCGATGTCATTGTTAATTTTAGCGGATTTTTCCGTGAGACGAAACAGTTTGGACCAGCGTGAGGGTGACATGTGTCACCTCACATTGGAAGCTTGACGGCAAACATGGCAAGGCTTGGACGATTTGGCCTTGGCTTTTAGTCAAGGGTTAGGTAGGATATTTTGGTGGTAGATGGATAAGGTGTACTTAGGTGAATCCTAGCCCTACACTTGCTATACACTTGGATGGATCTTGGCCATTGGTTGGCCTTTGCTTGACCTATAAATACCCCTCCATGTTGATGAACTTCTTCATCCAAAAATTGTTCTAAGTGTTAAAAATCTCTCCCTCTCCCTCAACCTTGAAATCGTCCAACACCCCTCCCCTTTGTTAAGGCCTTTGGCCGAGAGCAACACCCCTCCCCCTTTTGTGGTGTCTAGCCGTGGGGTACCCCCCCCCCCTAGCCTAGTTGTTTTCATATAATACCCCTTGTTGTGGTATAGAAATACTCTCCTAGTATTGTTGTAATGTCCAAATACCTTGGCCCAAATACCTTGTAGTATTCCCAAGGTTACACTTATACAAAAGCCCAGAAAATACGATTATACTTCCTTTAGCCACAAAAGCGAAACCCTAAGGAAATCTTCACCCGTTGTTGAAGTTGTAAGTAGAAGTTGGTTAGAACTTCTAAGGGTAGTTTGGAGCGGGTTGGAGCGCACGGAGTTGGAGCTAAACCTTGCTCAGGAGCGACTTTAAACTAGGATAATTTTGGGCTTATCGAGGTAAATATCTTGTCCCCCTATTGTAATTGGAAATTACATAAGTGTTGAATATATAGTTGTTGTATACTATATATAGAACTGAACTTAGTATTGTGGCAATGTCTTTTGACTTAAGCCTGAAGAATGAGGAATTGAACAGTAATCACTTAGAAGGATAATAAAGAATCGAATCTGTAATTACATGGGTGTATTGCGTAGACTTGTGTAGTATTCTTGAGTAGAATTGTACACGTCAGGTTAGGCGTATAAACCCCACAGTTGGCTTGGTAGCCGGCCTCGATAGAGGAGGAGATTTCTGTTGTGGCGGGAGAGTCTTTGCCGAATTTTACGTAGATATTGGAGCGTTGAGATCTAGATGTTAATAAAGCGCCTTGTGGCCTTATAGGTTGAAGTACTACGTGTGGAGTGATCCACGGCTTAGGAGTAGCCGGTTTGAGGTACTTGGGCGTTTTGCTATTAGTCGACAATCGTCGCGAGGTATGTGAACCTCTTCCTATCTCTTCTAGCATGATATGTGTGAACTATGTAATGCGGTGAGCGTCATGGGCTAAATGTATTTGATTGGTTTAAAAACATAAAGTGTTATAACGGCTTTATGGGAAGTCGGTTATAATAGTTTTATGTGGATAAGCAAATACTTTGTGGTTTTTAAAAGGTAACTGATTTAGTTATAACTGGCTTGTTATGTGTTAATAAAGAAGTTGAAGTATTTCAAAAGATTTGTGAATCGTTTTGAAAGAAAGAGTAACACTTGGTTTTAAAGGTTTTAAAAAGAGTTATACTAGCTTTATGGGAGTTAGGTATAATGTCTTAAGAGAGGTAAAGAAAATGGTTTACTGATGTTAGAAGTTAAGAGACTTGATCTTATAAGATAAGAGACTTAACTTATTTATTTTAATGTGGATGTTTGTGTGAAACCTCATTCGTGAGTAATGAGTACTTGGTTGTATTTAAAGGGATAATGTTTCTTGATTTGGAAATCAAAATGTGTATCGACAGGACCAACTGCGGCGTTAATAAAGGAAAATGTATTGAATAATGATGTAGCGTATTAAAAGCAGTAGAAACCTCCATCCGCATAGAAACTAAGATGAGACAAAATGATATTACATTTTCTAGATCATGGTCTTTGTAATAAGAATGTTGTAAACAAGAATAACCTACTCTCACGCGTGAGACATATATTACTCAATTGTTCTAAAAGGAATCAAGTGATTAAGTTTATGAACTATGAAACCATTTGAAAATGAGAAGCTTGAGTAATTGAAACTAGGCAAACCGGAACTTAGGAAAAGAATGTTGTTACTTGATTTTGAAAAGGGAATGTGGGTTGGTCATTCTAATACTACGGTATCGGGTGACTTTTATAAAAGTAATGGATCTCTTTTAAAAGAAGTTAACGACGTAGTACTTTAGGAGTTAAAACCGGACTTTGGCATAAAATGAAAGTACTTTGAGTTGTTGTGAAACTTGCCTTTACTTGTTATTGTGAAACTTGCCTTTCTTTGGTTGTTGTGAAACTTGCCTATGCTTGTTGTTGTGAAACTTGCCTATGCTTGTTGTTGTGAAACTTGCCTATGCTTGTGATGATAGCCTTTGTTGTGCAAGTGTGGTATTTACGTATTCTGGCGTCTCGATAGAGGCGGTTGACTTATTGAGAACTTACTTGGGCGTCTTTGGCGGTGATGGAGAATTCCACGGGTATGTTTCCATTTTGATTAATGTCTTGTTGTTTATGTCACATGGACATGTCTACACCGACGCAGATTCGGGCACGCGGCCCGTGCGGCGGGTTGATTACCGATATATGGTTATTCCGCAACATGGGCGTGTCTACCGTCTGAGATTCGGGGCATGTGGCGTGCGGCGGGGTTGACCACCCGGATATATTGTTATTGAGGTTACATGGGCATGTCTACACCGTCACGATTCCGGCATGTGGCCATGCGGCCTTGTGTGTTGCATCATGGACATGTCTACAGAGGCGTGATTCGGGCATGCGGCCATGATGCGAACATGATAGATGTTGTGGGCGTGAGACCCATAGTTATACTTGAGTGGTGACTTTGAGGGCGTGAGTCCCTGACTTGACTGCTTTTATGTTGCGTACTGTATTTTGGTTATCATACATGTCTCCTGCTTTTTAAGCTATTATGATTTCATTTACAGTATTTGACAGTTTCACATACTTGGTACCTGTTGTACTGACCTCCTTCGGGGGGCTGCGTTCATGCCGCAGGTAGAGGTACATCGGTCGTGGATCCCCGCTCTTAGGATCTCATTTCAGCGTGTTGGGAAGCTCCGTTCCTTCGGAGGCTTATCTTTCGTATGTTTCCCTGAGTTGTAGGTTCTTGTACATTCGAGGGTATGGCGGAGCCACTGTCCGTCATAGTTGTTGTAAATCTTAGAGTGCATGCTTTGTTGTGGCGGGGTTTGTAAAGGTTAAGCTATCGGGTTTTTATGTATATCTTGAAAAGCTTATTTTGGTTGCTTTGTTTATTTATTATATCTCTTGTTTCATGACTCGTGTTTTATTTTCCGCTGGTTTTCTCTGATGTTGTATCACTAGGGTGCCCGGGGTAAGGCACCAGTCACGGGCCCGGGATTCGGGGCGTGACACCTAAGAACAACAAGATTTGATTAGTTTCTTTCTCCAAGATTAAGCTCTTAAACCAAGTGCTAAGCCAAGACAAATACTCCACCTTGGAAAACTTGTGTTGGCCGAAAATGGCCATTAAAAATCTAGCTTGTTCGTCGACTTTTTGGAGGTAAAACATGAAGGAAAGTTGGATATAAGGTTGTAGTGGATACATGAAAGTGATTGGAACTTGAAGAAGTGGAGCAAAACGAAAACTGCGGGCCAAAGTTGAGCGGACTGTTTTGGACGGTTTTGGCTACAAATGAAGGTAAAAATTCTTCTCCCTCTTGAAGTAATTGGATATTACATATTGTTATAATGTATAGATGAGCTTGTGCTAAAAATAATGAAGGATAAAAAGTGTTTGGGCAATTTTTAGCATGTTGGCCGAATGTGGGACAGATTTTGGAGTGTTGGATTTCATTGGTTGTGTTGTTGTTACCTTCACCTATTGCATGTTATAATGGAGTAATATTGTTGTTAATAAGTTGATATAACTTATATAGAAGTTTTTGAACTTGAATTGGAATAAAAAGGATTAAGGAAAGAGTTATCGGATTGCAGTTGTTGGCCGTGGAATCTATAAAACCGTTGGACGTTGTTATGCAGTTTTTATGGACTGTTTTGTGGCGCTGGAATTCTGAAAATTCATCCACCAACATGCATGATTAATGTGGTAATTGCTAATGAAAGTCCTAAGAGATTAAGGGTATAAAAGGGTGTTAAATGGCTTCACATTTTACCCTTATCGTTGATAGAATTGTGGACTGTTTTTGTGGGTTGTTTTGGTAGATTAAGGGGCTGAATTTTACACGTCAAGTAGGCGTGTGATCCCATTTGGTTGCTGTTTTGATTGTTCCTTAAATGAGGCTTGATTGTTGTTGAATTTGGGTCTTGGAAAAGGTGGAAAAGTACGTATAAACGGAGGAAGTTGTTACATCCCGTGAATTCTGATATAAGATAAGTTGACAAACATGTGTTGAACGGATTTTGAGCCTTTGGAGTTTTGTACCCCAGTTTTAAGATTTGAGAGGTGTTTTAGCAATCCTAGTATAAAGTTGGATGAGTCTAGTTCCAACGCAACAAACCACTCGTCGATAGGACATCGGAGCGGAGAGGTATGTGCGTTGGAAGTTCAGCGGACAGGCGCAGAGGAAGGATTTTCGTAGCAGGCGTCTAAGCGCCGCGGCGCCATAAATCCTGAAAATCCTCTGAGGTTTCGGCGCCGCGGCGCCAAGGCGGGATTTTTTTCTGCGGAAAGTGCTAAAATCAGGGGATATTTTCGAAAAGGGCCTTTGGGAGGGTGACAAGTGTCCCTCCCATCTTGTTGACCAAGAAAAGGGCCTTATTTTAGGACCAAGTCTTGAAAGACTTGGTCATTTCACCTTAAGAACTCTCAAGAGCTTCTCTCTCTTTTCTCTCAAGGTTTTTGAAGAAAGCTTAGCCTAGAGGGTATTGTGGGAGCGGCGGCAAGAAGGCAAAGTGTTGATAGACTTGTGGGAAACTCCCGAGGACGAGTTTGACGGAAAAAGGGGTTGAAGAAAAAGGGCTTTGGAAAGCAAAATCTAAAAGGTAAAAGATTCTCTTTTCTCTTGGAAATTAATAATAATGATTGTATAGTTGATTTTGACTACGTGACTCATGTTTATGGGATTGATAAGTATTATGGATTGCTTGTAGCCTTAGAATCCGAAATATTATACAAGCCACTTGAAGATTGGATTACTAATTGATCGCTTATTAGAAATCGTCGCATGTTACTTACTTGAAGATTATAGTAGCTATAATCAAATGCGTCTTGATATCATGTCATGCTACCAATTTGGATTGAAATGGAAATTGGATAAGAATTGGTATTGTTGTATTCTTTATGGCCGAAAATCGGACTAGTAGTTGTATTAGTTTGTTATCGTTTGTGGGGCGGAATTTTACACGTCTAGTAGGCATGTAATCCCCTATTGATTAATTGCTTGGATTGTGCCTTAAATGTGGCGTGTTTGGTTATTGTATTCGGCCTTGAAAAAGGTGGCAAAGTGAGTAGAAACAAAGGAGGTGCTGTCCGATTTTCCGTAGAATTTAGCGACTTGACACTTATAATATTCTACGTTTGAAGTAAGGCCTTAATAGACGTATTGTGAATATTATAGGTTGACGTTCTACGGGCGGGACTGTGTACTTGGCAAGTGGTTTGACCCGGCGAGGTATGTAGAACTTTTTCTATCCTTTGAGCATGACTAGTGGCACGTATATAGTACGGTAGACGTACAAGATCTTGATATCCTCTACTAGTTTATTGAATAGCCAAGTTGGGTGAGTTGGGAGATTAACTCACTTCTTTGAAAGTATTAAGGATGTCTAATGTTTTTTTAAGTAAAGGGACTTGAAGAGTTTAAACGTATAAGTCCCTTGGATAGGAAATTGTTTATGGCTAAGGTATAAAGCGAATGTAACGACTTTATGGGGAGTTGGTTATATTTGCCTTATGGAAAGATAAATGACTTAACTTTAATGAAAAGGCAATTTGATTTTTAAGGCATCAATTGCCTAAGGTTTTATAATAAAAGGAGTCACTTGATTAGAAACCTAACTTTATGTTTAAAGGTATTGTTGTCACGACCCGAACCGGGGCCCGTGACTGGTGCCTTACCCCGGGCACCCTCGTGATACAACATCAGAGAGAATCAGCGGAAATAAAAACATAAACATGAAACAAGAGACATGATAAATAAACAGGCCAACCAAAGCAGTATGTACGTATATATTCATAAAACCCGAACAGTTATCCTTTTACAAACTCGCCACAACAGATTTACAGACCTAAGAAGTGACAATAACTATTACGGGACAGGGCCCCTCCATACCCCTGAATGTACAAGAACCTACAGACTCAGGGTAACATACCAAAAGATAAGCCTCCGGAGAAACGGGGCTTCCAATCTGTTGAATCGTGATCCTATGGCGAGGATCCTGGCCGATGTACCTCTACTGCGGCATGAGCGCAGCCTCAAGGAGGTCGATAACAGTACCAAGTATGTGAAACGAAAAATCGTAAATGAAATCATAACGATCTATATAAAGCGGGAGACATGTATGATAACCAAACTACATTTCATAACATAAAGCGATCATGTCAAGTCGGGGACTCACGCCTCAAAGTCATCCTCCGTGCGTGGAACTCCTTCCTCATGCCGTGATCTAGGTACAAACCATGTGATACGTATAACATGTCTCGGCCCATCTCATGGACCCGATATAAAGCGTGTGAAATACATTCGGTTCATCTCATGAACTTCGGTAGTCGGATGGAATACATTCGGTCCATCCACGTGGGCCGTGAGTCGAGTGAAATACATTCCCGGTTCATCCCGTGAGCGCGGTAGTCGAGTGAAATACATTCGGTTCATCCATGACGCGGTAGTCGAGTGAAATACATTCGGTTCATCCCATGAACCGGTAGTCGAGTAAAATACAGTACTTGCACAACAAGGCTATCACACGCAAACATAGGCAAGTTACACACAACTTAAGGTACTATCATTTTATGCCAAAATCCCGGTTCTGACCCTAAAGTATTACATACATTAACTTTTTTAAAAAGATACGTTTCTTTCACAAAAGTCACACAATGTTCGTAGTATAAAAATAGAGTGACTATCTTTTAAGTAAACGAAAACACTTCCCTTGTAAAATCAAGTAACACATTATTTTCCAAACGTTCAAGTTTGCCTAATTTCAAATGCTCAAGTTTCTCATTTTCGAAAGGTTTTGTAGTTCATAGTTTTAATCACTTAAGAATATAATTCTCCTTTAAAACAAATTTGAGAAACATATGCCTTATGTGTGAGTAGGTTGTTCTTGTCTATTACAATCTTATAAAAGCAGCCATGATCTAGGAAATGTAATATCATTTTGTCTCATCTTAGCCACATGCGGATGGAGGTTTCTCCGGTTTTAATAACAATTAGTCAATACATTTCCTTTATTAACGCTGCAATGGTTTGTTCGATACTTAATCTCATTTCCGAAATCAGTAAAACATTATTCTTTTAAAACCAACTACTCATTACTCGCGAATGAGGTTTTTACAACATTTTAACAAAATTCATAACAAGTCAAACTAAGTCAAGTCTCTTATCTTTCAAGATCAAGTCTCTTAACTTTCAAAATCAAGTCGTGTATAAGTCAAGTCTCTTATCTTTCAAGATCAAGTCTCTTAACTTTCAAAATCAAGTCGTGTATAAGTCAAGTCTCTTATCTTTCTACAATCGATAAACCATTCTTTTACTACATAAAGTCGTTATAACTAACTTCCCATAAAGCTATTATAACACACATGTTTTAAACCAACCAAATCACTTAGCACGTATGTCGTCTACCGTACTACATAGTTCACAAAAATCATGCTAGAAAAGATAGGAAGATGTTCACATACCTCGCGACGATTATCGACAAATAGCAAAACGCTCAAGTACTTGACAGTCGGCTACTCCTAAGCCAAGTAGATCACGCCACATGTAGTACTCCACTCCTAAAATGGTCATAGTACTTCTATCAAACCTTTCTTACCATTGAAGACTTATACCAATAAAAAGCCATCTAATTCTACGGAAAATTCGGCAGCACTTCCCCCATTTTTACTCACTTTTCCATCTTTCTCCAAGGCGAATAACAGTAATATATATACCATATATATATATAAGGCGTAATAATTAAACAACATAAAGAAGGGGATTACACGCCCAAACGGTAGCGGTTTACTATCACGCCTCCATAATAACAACAAGTAAAAGAAGGGATTACGCTACAAACGGTAACGCGGTTTACTATCACGCCTTCATAACAATACAATAATTAAAAAGGGGATCACACGCCCAAGCAGCGATTGAACAATCTTCCCGCGAAATGTAAATACGATCCAAGTAAATCTGATCCAAAGTAAATATTGTCCAAAGTAAATCTTGTCCAAAGTAAATATCCTTAAGTTGGGGTCCTTGGCGACTTTGTCCATTTACTTATCCAATTACTTCATTAGTCATCCAACTTATATTCCATCTTAATATAAGTTATAGTTACTTTGTTAATTACTTCTTCACAAGTAAGATACGTTTTTACCATTTTAATGGCAAACGGCCAATCCTTTCTTTTAACAAGTTAACAAGATCCAACTTTTCCAAACTTTACTCCATATTTTATATACTCCATAATATACTTATAATATATGTATAATGACCAATTCACAAAGAGGTTAAGGTTTACTACCTCAAATAGCCCAAAATTATCCAAGAACTTAATGTCGCTCCAAGCAAGTCTTAGCTCCAATCTTTCCGTTCCAATCCGCTACAAGCAACCCATAGAAGCTCCTAACCAACTTCTCTTCAAGAACCAACTCAAAAAGTGAAGAACACTTACGGTTTCCAACTAGTAAGTTTCGCCAAGGCATGAACAATAGGTTAGGGGTGTGAAATCTTTTCCAACTCTTGGTACACAATCTTCCTAACACCTTGGGAAGAACACTTGAGAGTTTAAGAATTGTTGGACAAATTTAGGTCAAGAAATGGGCTCAAAACGAGAGCAAGGTCAAGGGAGAAGGGAGGAATTTCTTGTCTTGTAATGGTTAAGTGTGGAAGTTTTCATCAACTAAGGGTGCATATATAGGACAACGAGGGCTAGGATGAAGGCAAGTGTGTGGTTGAGATTGGGGACAAGTGTGTGTGGGTCCCACAAGCCACTTGTCCACAAAATATCTAGCAAGACTTGGCCACTTGTCCACAAAATATCTAGCAAGACAAGGCCATTTGTCTTGCCACTTGTTAGCAAATTTGGCCATGAGGCCACTGAGGGGTGACACGTGTCGCCTCCTACTAAATCAAAATATTTCATCTTAGAAAATATCCATAAAGGCAAAAATCTGAAAACAAAGTGGGCCCCACAAAGCAGTAAATTTCTCAGTGGGCCCACGTGACTAATTCGGAAATAAAATTCCATAATTCTAATATAATTCAAGAAGCCCAAATACCAAATCGGGAATCCAATTCCCATCAACGAACCTTTTCCTTCACAAAAGGAAACTTTTAGTCGAAAAATCACATCTTTCTTTCTTTCCAAAATTTCTGTCGTATTCTCGCACGTACATCCTCACCTATATACCCTGGAACTACGGGGTATAACAATTGTGACTTGTCTTGAAAAGTAATTTTGACTTGATACTACGGTTTATAGTATCTTGGAAGTTCTATATGAAAATGAGTCATTTTTAAAGGGTTGAAGTACGTAGTACTTTGGGTCAAATTCCCGGATCTGTTTTCTTTATAAAAGACATGTTAGTGCCTTAAGTAAACTAAAATGAGAGTGTAGACGAATAAGACTAATAAGAAGTTAGGGGGATTTCTAACTTGCTTATTTATTGTATGATGGCCGGTTGAGATAGGGTAAGAGTATAAGTGAGGGGTAAACCCCCAAGACGCTATACCACCTTCTCCAGGATAAGAGTATAAATGAGGGGTAAACCCCCAAGACGTTATACCATCTGTTTTATTGCCTTCTCCAGGGTAAGAGTATAAATGAGGGGTAAACCCCCAAGACGTTATACCACCTGCTCAGGGTAAGAGTATAAATGAGGGGTAAGAACCCTAAGACGTTATACCACCTGTTTATGTGGGTTCGCTACCCATGATGTGATCGGGAGTCTCCTATTGTGATGTTGTACGTATTCCCTTGATTTACTCTCATTGTTAGTAAGGCACTGTGTACTGTAATTTTGTTATCATACATGTCTCCGGCTTTGTTTTAAACTTATGTTGTAATTACAGTACTTTCCAGTTTTACATACTTAGTACATATTGTGTCGACCCCTTCCTCGAAGCTGCGTTAATCATGCGAGAAAGGATAAGCAGGTGGTGGATCCTCATTCTTAGGATCACTTATCAGACGTCAGAAGCTCCATTTATCCGGAGGCTTGTCTCTTTTGGTACAGTCTTTTCTCTGGTGTTGTAGATTTATGTACATTCAGGGGTATGGCGGGGCCCTGTCCCGCCACAGTTGTTATTCCTGCAGGTGCGTATTCACATTTGTGGTTGGTCATAGAAGCGATGTTATGCGATTTGTACTTTTGGTTTATATTATGGAAGCGGCACTTATCGGCTAGCGTGTGATGTTATTGTTTATACATATATTTCATCATGTATGTTCATTGCTATTCTCGATGTATACAGGCGGGTGCGGGTAGAGGCACCGATGCGGCTCGGGTCGTGACAAAGTCTTCGCCAAATTTTCGTAGAATAAGAGGACCTTTGCTTGGTATTAATCTACCTTAGAAATCATGAAGTTGATAGAAGTGCTATTGTCATTTTAGGTTGAAGTACTACGTGTGGCATATTCTACTTAGCGTGTGGATTAAGCCGAAAAGGTATGTGAACTATCCTTTCTTCTTCTAGCATGATTCCTTGTTATAAAGTGAGTGAATCCTACTCCTTAATTGTTACACCTCGTTATATAGGGACAATAAATTGAGAACCTAATCAAGGAAATAAGATTCGATTATTAGATATAAAGTATATTTATATATGCTAATACGGAAATTAGTATACAAAGGATGTGATCCCGAAATAATTTTGGATGTAACCAGCGTGACGATATGGATTAATAATAGTAATTGTATATCTCAAAAGAGGTGATAGACTAATGTCATATTACAAATTATGACATCAAGTATACGCAGGTTTTATGAATTTTTTAAGATTTAAGTAAATTGGGAGCAAGAATTAATTATGTGTATAATTGATAAATTACACGGAGACAAATCACTTAAATAGAGTAAGTGACACGTTAGAAGTAGTGGTGGCTAATAATAAGGCCACCCACCGCCACTATTGGCTAAAGTGGGAGGCAATATACGAATTGGGTATTTGGATAAAGCCAAAAGGCAAGTAATCAGTAAGCAACAAGAAAATTTGCAATTCATTTCATTTCATTTCTACTTTTGACTTCAGCATACTATTGTCACTTAAGTTTTTTTTTTTTTTCCAATTAAGCTTGAGAGGAAGCAACATTTTGCTTCACTGTTAGACGTACTGGACATTTAGTCCAAAACCTTAGACAATTCTCCGTAAAAATTGCAATTGACAAACAACAACTTATTTTGTTCCTTAGACGTCAGTTCAGGCCCTATTTTGAAACAACACACAATATTGTACTTCTGGTTTAGCGAAACGAAGTCCTTATTGAGAAAATGGTGCAAATTGGAGCAGTGGAATGCCGATGAAGCAGGGACTGTTTTGGGCTTCATTTGAGGTAAAAATTCCTTTTTTTCATTGAGTATTTGGAAGATTAAATGATGTTATAGTTAAGGAATAAACTCATGTTAGATAGGAACTGGAAATAAGAGATTGCATGTTAAGAATGAAAGAATCTTGACATTTAGAGTGTAGATGTTTATATGAAATTGTTAAAGTATGAATTGGAGGTTAGGAAATTAGGAGAAGAGTTATGGTACCATGCCTTGTGTAGAATTATTGAACATTGTTGTCTTGATTTGAAGGCGATTTTGTAATATTTTTGTTGAAGTTATAGTATTGGAAAGTTTATGGATTAACATGAGAAAATAAGTATATAAATCCCCTTGATTGTTGTAGTAGTTGTCTTCCATGAACGAAAAGGAAATGAATGTATTATGATGGCGTTTGTGGAGTATTTGAGAATGTTTTGGTTATATTTAGGATTATGATTGGTTATTGGTTTGGTTGGCATTTGTTGTAAATTGTGGAGGTACATATAAACAGGGGAAGTGCTGCTCGAATTTTTATAGAATAAGAGAATCGTCTTTCAATATAACTTACGTTAGGAATCATAGAGTTGAAATGCCTAATGTTATTATTATAGGTTGGAGTATTAGACGAGGCATATTCTAGTAGTGAGTTGGTTAGCTCGACTATAAGGTATGTGAGACTATCATTTCCTTCTTTGGCATGATGTTGTGAAAATCTTCCTTCTTTCTTCTGGTATGATTTTAATGAAAGTACGGCGGACGTACGTGATTCCTTCAAAGTCTAGTTTTAATAAAATGATATATGATATGATAAGTGCTTTGACTTTCCAAAAGATGTTTTTAAATGATTCATGAGATCGTTCCTTGATTTTCTAAAGGATAGTTTATTTTACTTATTCCATTGAGTCATATATGATGATTTAAAAAAACATATGATTATTCCACTCAGTCTTATATGATGATTTAAAAAGGCATATGATTATTTCATTGAGTCTTATATGATGATTTGAAATGCACATGATTATTACATGGAGTCTCAGATGATGATTTGTATTGCATATGGTTTCTCATGATATTCTACTTGTGTAAGTTGTGATTGTATGTTATATAGATGGTGATATGAGGACCGAGTCCCAGAATGGGCCGGGTAACTATATGTACAGAATATGAGGACCGAGTCCCAGAATGGGCCGGGTAGTTATATGTACGCAGTTGAGGACCGAGTCCCAGAATGGGCCGGGTAGTTATACGTATAAAATATGAGGACCGAGACCCAGGATGAGTCGGGTAGTTATATGTACAGAGATGATCTTGATTATGATGATTGTTAGACATGCATGACTTTCTTTTCATATGGTACAATTGCATTGGTATCTCTGATTTTTCCTATATGTCTTATGTTATCTTCTGGCCAGTTACAATCCTCCTTACAGTAATTCATGTTTTACATACTCAGTACATTATTTCGTACTGACCCCCTTTCTTCGGGGGGCTGCGTTTATGCCCGCAGGTACAGGTGATCGGTTAGGTGACCTTCCAGTTTAGGACATCTACTAGCTCCTAAAGAGCTCCCTTGTTCCAGAGCCAGTCACTTTGGTACATACTCTTATATTTTAGACTTATGTATATCTTGGGAACGACGGGGTCCTATCCCGTCATATGTCATTTTGTACTCCTAGAGGTCTGTAGACAGTCATGGGTTGATTTATGAGGAGTGTAGACGTGTTTGTTTAGCCATGCTTTCGTATTTATGTTTGGGATGTTCCCTTATGTTGGTGGCAGCCTTGTCAGCTTCCTCATTATATTGTGTTAGTTAGTTGTGACTCCTCTGGAGGCAGGTACCCCCTTATGTAAAGACAGCCTGACCGACTCGTCTATTCGGGTACATGTTGTAGATGCAACGTTATGCTTCCGGAATTTTACTAATCTTGGTATCAAATGGATTAAGTATGACAGGTCAGTAATGGCGTCCAATTAGGGCGCTAAGTTGCGGCCCGTCGGGTCGGGTCGTGACATTAATGATGTACTTCATTGATAGTACTTTGAATTTTATAAAATGGAAGTTGTTATATCCATTCTCTTGATAGTACTTTGGATTTTTAAAATGGAAGTTGTTATATCCATTCTCTTGATAGTACTTTGGAATTTATAAAATGGAAGTTGTTATATCCATTCTCTTGATAGTACTTTGGATTTCTAAAATGGAAGTTGTTATATCCATTATCTTGATAGTACTTTGGATTTTATAAAATAGAAGTTGTTATATCCATTATCTTGATAGTACTTTGGATTTTATAAAAATGGAAGTTGTTATATTCATTCTCTTGATAGTACTTTGAGTTCTAAAGAGAAGTTGTTCTATCCATTTTATTAATAGTACTTTGGGGTTACTAAAAGGAAAGAGGTGGTAGTTCCTTGGTTTTACTAAAAGGAAAGAGATAGGAAGTGCCTTGATTTTATAGTAAAGAGTTCATTTTAATGATTTTAAAAGTGAAAGTACCTTGATGCTACAAGTGCTAGTATCTTGGGGGTTTTATAAATGAAAGGATGTACGACGGACGTGCATGGTGTTATTGGGGTTTGATAATGCCTTGAGTTTTTCTAAAATGATAGTTCATTCTAGTTGTACTAATGAGAGTCCAAGACGATTTAAATTGCACATAGTTGCTTGTGATAGCTATCTGTGTACAGTCATTTATATTTGGACCGAGTCCCTCGTTAAAGGGCCGACAATGTATAGAGATATAATGATAGGTACATGAGACATAATGGTACCTTGGGTTTTATTCCCTAATATTACTTGGTATGTACGGTGAATGTACATAGTGCTTTTGGGTTCAAATCCCTGATTTGGTTAAATGTGAGTCAAAGATGATTCACTTGCATATGATTGCTCATGATAGATATTCGTGCAAGTGTTATATTTCCACATCTTCGCATCCGTCGCTAAAGGGCCGGCAACATTACATTATTCATTTCGGGTTCAAATCCCGGGACATCATATATATTTCATGGAGTAACTCTCATGACGTGAGATGGTACACACTCACGAAGGGTCTGAAGGACTCATGCGGGTTCAAATCCCAGGACATAATCCATGGACTAGCTCTCCGTGATGCGAGTATCGTGTATAGATGCTCATTGCGGGTCCATAAGCCCTATGCGGGTGAAATAGTCCCATGATTAGGATTGCATAATGCTTCTGAGGGCAGGTGACATACCCCCACAGTTCGCAGGTAGGAGATTGGACCCCACAAGGTATTTAGGAGACGGTCAGAGCTCCAGGGTTCTAGGTTTTCAGAGGGACAGGGGATATGTTCAGTCGAGGCCACTCTTGCCTCAGTGTTTCCGATGTGGTAGGTCCTATTTTGGGAAGTGTCGTTCTGCTCCGGGAGCCTGTTATCATTGCGATCGTCAGGGCCATTTGAGGAGGGAGTATCCGTATAGAGATGGCACATGTAGTATGGCTCAGCCTACAAGGTCAGTTGCTGGATCGACATCTTCTATAGTTATGTGCCCCACAGGGCGGGGTATTCAGATATCAGTCAGTCGTAGTAGAGGTCGTGGTGGAGTTTATAGTTCTGGCGGTCCTTCGAACCGCATAGATGTTGTGGCTATCAGGCAGGATCAAGAGGCATCATCGAATGGGGTTACAGGTATATTTTGATCCTTTTGAGTCATACATGCATTGATAGATTCAGATTCCACCCTAGCGTATATATTCCCCTTGTTGCTAGTAGAATGTGAATTGGTAGGACCATCAGAGGTAGATTTTTGTTTTGTTTAAGTAATGTGTAGAGTGAAGGATGTTGACAAGAATGATAAAGTGAATGAAACTATAGTTGTGTAGGGTTCACAAGGTGTAATTACCCCATAACAGCGTAAAAATCGATAGTAGAGGATGTACAATAGGAATACTTCAGCCAAAAGAGGCGAACCTCTAATGAGTGAAAAAGATAGTGTGAGAAATACTTTGAGATAGAAGATAGATTCATTTTAGACCAGGACTGAGAGTTAATTGTGATGATACCCACACATTAGATTCAGTAACATTGTCCATAGGTGTTCGTGATTGAGATACTACTAGTATTAGAGTTTACACTAGTTAATAAACAAAGCTAGGTAGACAATAAAATCATTCATCAACCAGTAGTTTGACTAATGTGAGGACGGAGAAGAGAAGTTGACACGAGGGAACACATCAGTTAGTTGAGTAGGAGTCCGACTGAAGGATTCATTCAGATAGTGATAAATTATGGCTTAGAATACGGCAGGGTCATCCCTAGTACGAGAAGAGAAAGGAATGTCTGAAGATCCCATTTTGGAAAGGACTGCAACCTTCGAGTATTGTGAGAAGGGACCTCGGATGGAAAGTCCAATGGTGTATATACATGTGATATATTCTGGCCGTGTGTGGCATCGTTGGTTTTGTGGAGTATGGGTTGATAGGTATAGTAAGGAGACGACGCCGGAATCTGTATAGTTTGAGACCCACTATGAACATTCAGGACGAATGTTTCTAAGAGGGGAATTGTTATACCCCGTAGTTCCAGGGTATATAGGTGAGGATGTACGTGCGAGATTACGACAGAAATTTTGGAAAGAAAGAAAGATGTGATTTTTCGACGGAAAAGTTTCCGGTTTTTGTGAAGAAAAGGTTCGTTAATGGAATTGGATTCCCAGTTTGGTATTCGGACTTCTTAGAATATTTGAGAATTATGGAATTTTATTTAGGAAATGGTCACGTGGGGCCCACGGGTGAAATTTACTGGTTTTGTGGGCCCGCTTAGTTTTTGAGATTTTGGCCATTATGGATATTTTGGAGATGAAATATTTTGGGCGAGTAGGAGAGGCGACACGTGTCACCCCTAGGTGGCCCTTGGCCGAAATTAGCTAGACAGTGGCGAAGAGTGGCCAAGTCTTGCTAGATATTTTGTGTGGACAAGTGGCTTGTGGGTCCCACCCACACTTGTCCCCAATCTCAACCACACACTTGCCTTCATCCTATCCTTGGTTGTCCTATATGCACCCTTAGTTGATGAAATCTTCCACACTTAGACATTTGAAGACTTGAAAAACCCTCCCTTCTCCTTGACCTAGAGCTCTCGGTTTTGCCCCATTTCTTGAGCAAAATTTGTCCAACAATTCTTAAACTCTCAAGTGTTCTTCCCTAAGGTGTTAGGAAGATTGTGTACCAAGAGTTGGAAAAGATTTCACACCCCTAGCCTTGAAGGGATGCCTTGGCCGAAAGTTGTCATCTTGAAACCCTAAGTGTTCTTCACTTTTTGGAGTTGAATCTTGAAGAGAAGTTGGTTAGGAGCTTATGGGTTGCTTGTAGCGGATTGGAACGTAAAGATTTGGAGCTAAGACTTGCTTGGAGCGACTTTAAGAACTTGGATATTTTTGGGCTATTTGAGGTAGTGGAACTTAAACCTCTTTGTGAATTGGTTGTTATACATATATTATAAGTATATTATGGATTATATAATATATGGAGTAAGTTTGGAAGAGTTGGATCTTGTTAACTTGTTAAAAGAAAGGATTGGCCGTTTGCCATAAAAATGTTAAAAACTAATCTTACTTGCTAAGAAGCTAATAAAAAATTAACTATAACTTAAATAAAGAATTGAAATATAAGTTGGATGACTAATGAGTACATTGGATAAGTAAAATTGACAAAGTTGGCCAAGGACCCCAACTTAAGGAATGTATTTACTTTGGACCGTATTTACTTTGGGTATTTACATTGGGTGTATTTACATTTACAAGGGAAGATTTTTCAATCGCGTTCGTTTGGGCGTGTGATCCCTTTTAATTATTGTATTGTTATGAAGGCGTGATAGTAAACCGCGTTCACGGTTGGCGCGTAATCCCCTTATTTTACTTATTTTTATTATGGAGGCGTGATAGTAAAACGCGTTACAGTTTGTGCGTTTAATCCGATTATTTATGTTGTTTTATTATTACGAATTATATATATATATGGTATATATATTACGGTTATTCGGGCCTTGGTAAAAGATGGAAAAGTGAGTATAAGCGGGAAGTCTTTGCTAGAAATTTCCGTAGATTTTGAGGGCTTTTTATTGGTATAAGTCTTCAATGATAAGAAAGGTTTGATAGAGTACTATGACCATTTTAGGAGTGGAGTACTACGTGTGGCGTGATCTACTTGGCTTAGGAGTAGCCGAAGCGGGTTGAAGTACTTGGAGCGTTTTGCTTATTGTCGATAAATCGTCGCGAGGTATGTGAACCTCTTCCTATCTTTTCTAGCATGATTGTTGTGAACTATAGTGCGGTAGGCGTACGCATGTGCTAAGTGATTTGGTTGGTTTAAAACATAGGGTGTTATAATAGCTTTATGGGAAGTTAGTTATAACGACCTTATGTAGGTGAAAATGGTTTACTGATGTTAGAAGTTAAGAGACTTGATCTTATAAGATAAGAGACTTAACTTATTTGTTTTAATGTGGATGTTTGTGTGAAACTTCATTCGTGAGTAATGAGTACTTGGTTTTAAAGGGATAATGTTTTACTGATTTCGGGAATCAGAATGTGTATCGACAGACCACTGCAGCGTTAATAAAGGAAAATGTATTGAATAATGATGTGTTGTATTAAAACCAGTAGAAACCTCCATCTGCATAGAAGCTAAGATGAGACAAAATGATATTACATTTTCTAGATCATGGCTGCTGTAATAAGATCGTTATAAACAAAGAATAAACTACTCACATATATGACATATGTTACTCAATTGTTTTAAAAGAGATTAAGACTATGAGTTATGAAACCTTTCTAAAATAAGTGACTTGAGCATTTGAAAATGAGAAGTTTGAGTAATTGAAACTAGGCAAACTGGAACTTAGGAAAAGAATGTTGTTACTTGATTTTGAAAAGGAATGTGGGTTTGTCATTCTAATACTATGGGTATAGGGTGACTTTTATAAAAGTAATGGATCTCTTTTAAAAGAACTTAACGTATGTAGTACTTTGGGGTTAAAAACCCGGACTTTGGCATAAAATGAAAGTACTTTGAGTTGTGTGAAACTTGCCTATGCTTGTTGTTGTGAAACTTGCCTAAGCTTGTTGTTGTGAAACTTGCCTATGCTTGTGATGATAGCATTTGTTGTGCAAGTGTGTTATTTACGTATTCTGCGTCTCTCGATAGAGGTCGACTTATTGAGAACTTACTTGGGCGTCTTTGGCGGTGATGGAGAATTCCACGGGTATGTTTCCATTTTATTCTTGTCTTGTTGTTGATGTCACATGGACATGTCTACACCACGCATATTAGGGGCATCGCGGCCACGTGCGGCGGTTGATTACCCGATATATTGTTATTGTGGTTACATGGACATGTCTACACCGAGGTAGAATTCCGGGGCATGTGGCGTGCGCGGGTTGATCACCCAAAGATATTATTGTTGATGTCACGTGGGCGTGTCACACCGAGGTAGAATTCCGGCGTGTGGCCGTGGCATTGGTATTATTGTTGCATCATGGACATGTCTACACCGTCGCAGAATTAGGGGCATGCGGCCGTGATGCGAACATGATTGATGTTGTGGGCGTAAGACCCATAGTTATATTTGAGTGATGACTTGAGGCGTGAGTCACGATCGGACATCGCTTTTATGTTGTGAATTGTAGTTTGGTTATCATACATGTCTCGCTTTATATAGACTAGTATGATTTCATTCTGATATTTTCTGATTTCACATACTTGGTACTGTTATCGACCTCCTTGGAGTGCGTTCATGCCGCGGTAGAGGTACATCGGCCGTGGATCCTCGCTCTTAGGATCTCGGTTGACGTTTTGGGAAGCTCCGTTTCTCGGAGGCTTATCTTTTGGTATGTGTTCCACGAGTTGTAGGTTCTTGTACATTCGGGGTATGGCGGGCCACTGTCCGTCATAGTTGTTGTAAATCTTAGAGTGCAGTAATCTTGTTGTGGGCGGGGTTTGTAAAAGGATTAAACTGCTCGCTTTTGAAAGAGTTGTATTTATTATGTTATTGGAAGGTAAGCTGGGGCCTGCTTTATGTTCATATATCTGCTTTCTTGTTTAAGTTTTATTTTCCTTGGTTTTCTCTCGATGATTGTATCACCAGGGTGCCCGGATAAGGCACGATGAACGGGCCGAACGGTCGTTACAAAAGTGGTATCGAGCGATTAATCCTCGGAAAGTGTCTGACCGTGTCTAGTAGAGTCTTGATTATCGATGTGTTGTGCACCACATCTATAATCGTGAGGTCTGCAGAACATTTAGGATTAGTTTCCATTCTTCTCATTCCGAGATCGTGCCTTAGAGTGTGTTGTAAGTTGGACCCTCGGCGTATCTCGTTTTTACGATTATGCCTCGCAAAACCAGCGAGCCACGAAGGGCAAGACAGTGAGGAACCGCTAGTGAGATCTGAGAGATGCGCGAGCGCGAGCAAGACACGAGGTTGTGCTTGACGGCGGGTTTTGTAGCGCCGCCCGGCCAGCGAGGTTAGAGCGCGGCAATGGCTGCTGAGACCGATACGAGCCTCAGTCCACGATGCAGGGCGAAGGACATGGGTTATAAGGAGATGGCGATTCTGGCGAGTCGTGGCGAATATGAGGATAGTGGATCACGCGATTCCAGTTCGTAGCACCGATGGTTCACCGAGCGAATAGTTTGAGGCTACGGGACTTTCTCGAGTTGTAGCACTTGAGTTTTAAGGGTCGAGGCCTGAGTATGATCCGCAGGAGTTCATCCGGCTGTTACAGCGGATAATGCGTGTTTTCATGGCTTCAGATCCCGAGTCTGTGACCTTTGGTTCGCATCGTCTGCGTGTTACGGCAGTCGATTGGTTTGATTCATGGAGCTTTCGGGAGAACATGCACTCAGCGGTATGGGATGAGTTTTTGGGCGTTCTCACGCACTTCTTGCCTCCGCATGGATGAGGGCGCGGTAAACAATTTTTGATGCTTAGACGAGCGGGCGTGCGGTTGGGAGTACAATGTGAGTTCGACTCATTGGCGTGCGTCAGCGTTGGTAGCTAGTATGGAGGATCGAGTGCACCGATATATGTTCTGGCTCGATGATTACATGTCGAGGCATGTTCGGGAGTAGCTCTTCAGGGCATGGACATTGCCGCACGCAGCTCATGCTGGGATGTGAGGCACGGAGAGGTCGGCGGAATGACCAAAATCAGCGAAGAAGGCGAGAACAACGGTCCTTTGGTGACTTTCGAGGCGGACCGCCTCAAGACATACTAGTTTTGTACCTCCGCGGTGCGAGTGGTCCTCCACAACCTTGAGTATTGGGAGCAGTCGGGCTCGAGGGTTGAGTTTCGAGGAAGTAAGGGTGTTGGCGGATCACGGTCACCCTACCTCGGTGTGGTCGATGTGGTAGACCGCATTTCGGGAGTGTCGTGGTGCGGGGAGCTTGTTATTTTTGCGGCCAGCGGCCATTTTGCGAAGCTGTCAGGCAAGGGTAGCACGGATGTTACGACTCGACCACCGGATCGATGGCTGGTTCATCGCCTACGATTATCGCCTGCAGTGAGGCCTATGATTAGAGTGGAGCGGTAGCCGGTATATCCTTAACCTCTAGAGTTTGGTTTGCGCGATATGATGATCTTATTATTGTGTGCTATGTACGGATAGCGTTGTGTTGTTTGTAAGTTAGAAAACATGGTTAGTTGGAAGGATAAGTGTGGGGCATGGAAAGTGTGAACCTTAGAGTTTTATACGTGGAGACCTTAGGCGAGGCCGTCTTGAGTGGGTGATTTTACGGTTGGTCTTTTAGATGTACTTGGTATGCGGGAAATATTGTGGGATAATTACATGGGTAGTGTGAGATGGAAGTGGTAGCTTTCATGGCGTGAATTAGTAAGATTGTTCGGATCGGGAACAAGAGTTGGCGCGTTTAGGGAGTCGGGTTGAGGGCCATTTGCGGGTCAACCCGCAGCCCATATTGAGGTGGGGTCGGTTCGAGGTGGTCGCCCGGTGGTAGGGTCACGAGGGTGCTAGGCCAGTTTAGGTAACCATCGTGCGAGTTCGTGGATCGTTCAACGAGTCGGATCGTGAAGGCGGGAATGGCCTTAGAGTAAATTGAAGCTATTGGGAGGTTGTAAGATTAGAAATGATTCCTCGTTGGCTTGGATTTGAGTTTTGCGCATGTTATATTCTCGCCATTGGTGGCGTGATCGGTTTGTAAGTATAGTAGTGAAGACTATACCGACACAAGTACGTTTGGAGACTTAGAATGAACATTCGGGACGAATGTTTCTAAGAGGGAAGAATGTTATACCGTAGTTCCGGGTATATAGGTGAGGATGTGCGTGCGAGATTACGAGAAATTTTGGAAAGAAAGAAAGATGTGATTTTTCACGGAAAAGTTTAGGTTTTGTGAAGAAAAAGTTTCGTTAATTGGAATTGGATTCCCAGATTTGGTATTCGGACTTCTTAGAATATTTGAGAATTATGGAATTTTATTTCCGGAAATGGTCACGTGGGGCCCACGGGTGAAATTTACGGTTTTGTGGGGCCCGCTTAGTTTTTGAGATTTTGGCCATTATGGATATTTTCGGGAGATGAAATATTTTGGACGAGTAGGAGGGCGACACGTGTCACCCTCAGGTGGCCGGCCGAAATTAGCTAGACAGTGGCAAGACAGTGGCCAAGTCTTGCTAGATATTTTGTGTGGACAAGTGTCTTGTTGGTCCCACCAAAACTTGTCCACAATCTCAACCACACAATTGCCTTCATCCTAGCCCTTGTTTGTCTTATATATGCAAACTTAGTTGATTAAATCTTCCACACTTAGACATTTGAAGACTTGAAAAACCCTCCCTTCTCCCTTGACCTAGAGCTCTCGGTTTTGCCCCCATTTCTTGAGCAAAATTTGTCCAACAATTCTTAAACTCTCAAGTGTTCTTCCCTAAGGTGTTAGGAAGATTGTGTACCAAGAGTTGGAAAAGATTTCACACCCTAGCCTTGAAGGGATGCCTTGGCGAAAGTTGTCATCTTGAAACCCTAAGTGTTCTTCACTTTTTGGAGTTGAATCTTGAAGAGAAGTTGGTTAGGAGCTTATGGGTTGCTTGTAGCGGATTGGAACGTAAAGATTTGGAGCTAAGACTTGCTTGGAGCGACTTTAAGAACTTGGATATTTTTGGGCTATTTGAGGTAGTGGAACTTAAACCTCTTTGTGAATTGGTTGTTATACATATATTATAAGTATATTATGGATTATATAATATATGGAGTAAGTTTGGAAGAGTTGGATCTTGTTAACTTGTTAAAAGAAAGGATTGGCCGTTTGCCATTAAAATGATAAAACGTATCTTACTTGCTAAGAAGCTAATAACAAAGTAACTATAACTTATATTAAGAATGGAAATATAAGTTGGATGACTAATGAGTAAATTGGATAAGTAAAATGGACAAAGTTGGCCAAGGACCCCAACTTAAGTGTATTTACTTTGGACCGTATTTACTTTGGGTATGTTACATTGTGTATTTACATTTCGTTAAGGGAAGATTTTTCAATCGCGTTCGTTTGGCGTGTGATCCTTTTTAATTATTGTATTGTTATGAAGGCGTGATAGTAAACCGCGCACGTTGGCGCGTAATCCCCTTCTTTTACTTATTGTTGTTATGGGCGTGATAGTAAACCGCGTTACCGTTTGGGCGTGTAATCCCCTTCTTTATGTTGTTTAATTATTACGCCTTATATATATATATGGTATATATATTCTGTTATTCGGGCCTTGGTAAAAGATGGAAAAGTGAGTATAAGCGGAAGTCTTTAGAAATTTCCGTAGATTTTGAGGGCTTTTTATTGGTATAAGTCTTCAATGATAAGAAAGGTTTGATAGAGTACTATGACCATTTTAGGAGTGGAGTACTACGTGTGGCGTGATCTACTTGGCTTAAGGAGTAGCGACGGGTTGAAGTACTTGGAGCGTTTGCTTATTGTCGATAAATCGTCGCGAGGTATGTGAACCTCTTCCTACCTTTTCTAGCATGATTGTTGTGAACTATGTAGTGCGGTGAGCGTCATGTGCTAAGTGATGTGGTTGGTTTAAAACATAGGGTGTTATAATAGCTTTATGGGAAGTTAGTTATAACGACCTTATGTAGGTGAAAATGGTTTACTGATGTTAGAAGTTAAGAGACTTGATCTTATAAGATAAGAGACTTAACTTATTTGTTTTAATGTGGATGTTTGTGTGAAACTTCATTCGTGAGTAATGAGTACTTGGTTTTTAAAGGGATAATGTGTTACTGATTTCGGGAATCAGAATGTGTATCGACAGACCATTGCAGCGTTAATAAAGGAAAATGTATTGAATAATGATGTGTTGTATTAAAACCAGTAGAAACCTCCATCTGCATAGAAGCTAAGATGAGACAAAATGATATTACATTTTCTAGATCATGGCTGTTGTAATAAGATCGTTATAAACAAAGAATAAACTACTCACATATATGACATATGTTACTCAATTGTTTTAAAAGAAATTAAGACTATGAGTTATGAAACCTTTCTAAAATAAGTGACTTGAGCATTTGAAAATGAGAAGTTTGAGTAATTGAAACTAGGCAAACTGGAACTTAGGAAAAGAATGTTGTTACTTGATTTTGAAAAGGAATGTGGGTTGGTCATTCTAATACTATGGGTATAGGGTGACTTTTATAAAAGTAATGGATCTCTTTTAAAAGAACTTAACGTATGTAGTACTTTGGGGTTAAAACCGACTTTGGCATAAAATGAAAGTACTTTGAGTTGTGTGAAACTTGCCTATGCTTGTTGTTGTGAAACTTGCCTATGCTTGTTGTTGTGAAACTTGCCTATGCTTGTGATGATAGCCTTTGTTGTGCAAGTGTGGTATTTACGTATTCTGGCGTCTCTCGATAAGTAGGTCGACTTATTGAGAACTTACTTGGGCGTCTTTGGCGGTGATGGAGAATTCCACGGGTATGTTTCCATTTTATTCTTGTCTTGTTGTTGATGTCACGTGGACATGTCTACCGTCACGATATCGGGGCATCGCGGCCGTGCGGTAGGTTGATTACGATATATTGTTATTGTGGTTACATGGACATGTCTACACCGAGGTAGAATGTGGCGTGCGGCGGGGTTGATCACCCGATATTATTGTTGATGTCACGTGGGCGTGTCACACCGAGGTAGAGTCCGGGGCATGTGGCCGTGGGGCATTGGTATTATTGTTGCATCGTGGACATGTCTACACCGTCTGGAATCCGGGCATGCGGCCGTGATGCGAACATGATTGATGTTGTGGGCGTAAGACCCGTAGTTATATTTGAGTGATGACTTGAGGCGTGAGTCACGATCGACATGATTGCTTTTATGTTGTGGCGTAGTTTGGTTATCATACATGTCTCACGCTTTATATAGACTAGTATGATTTCATTCTGATTTTTTCTGATTTCACATACTTGGTACTGTTATCGACCTCGCTTGAAGTGCGTTCATCTGCCGAGTAGAGGTACATCGATCGTGGATCCTCGCTCTTAGGATCTCGATTCGTTTTGGGAAGCTCCGTTTCTCGGAGGCTTATCTTTTGGTATGTGTTCCTGAGTTGTAGGTTCTTGTACATTCGGGGTATGGCGGCCACTGTCCGTCATAGTTGTTGTAAATCTTAGAGTGCAGAATCTTGTTGTGGGCGGGGTTTGTAAAGGGATTAAAGCTTCGTTTTGAAAGAGTTGTATTTATTATGTTATTGGAAGGTAAGCTGGGGTTGCTTTGTTTTATGTTCATATATCTGTTCTTGTTTAAGTTTTATTTTCATTGGTTTTCTCGATGATTGTATCACTAGGGTGCAGGGATAAGGCACGATGCTTGAACGGGCAATTCGTTACAGGAATGATGTTACACCCCGTAATATAAGGGCTACTAATTGAGAACGTGATTAAGGATTTAAGATATGAATTTTGGAAGGAAAGAATTATTACATTTTCGTAAGGAAATTTCGAAAAAATATGACGACGAAAAATTATTAACTTGGAGTTTAATACTTCTAATTGGATTTGTGGGATTAGTATTGGATTATGAAGAATTGGAATTGATAATATGGGGTCCACTGAAAATTTCACAATTTGGGGGGGGGGGGGTTCGAAAATTATAATATTTTGGACCAATAGGAGGGTGACACGTGTCACCCCTCCACTTGTCTTGCTAAGATGACAACACTTTACATATTTGAGAGGAGGACATGTGGGTCCCACTCCACTTGTCCATACACTTGGCTATACATATCCAAGTCTTGCAAAACATGGATCATTTCACACTTCACCCAAATGAGCTCTCATCTTCTCCCTTAAGCTCTATATTTTCGAGACTCCCTAGCCTAAGAACAACAAGATTTTATTAGTTTCTTTCTCCAAGATTAAGCTCTTAAACCAAGTGCTAAGCCAAGACAAATACTCCACCTTGGAAAACTTGTGTTGGCCGAAAATGGTCATTAAAACCCTAGCTTGTTCGTCGACTTTTTGGAGGTAAAACATGAAGGAAAGTTGGATATAAGGTTGTAGTGGATACATGAAAGTGATTGGAACTTGAAGAAGTGGAGCAAAACGAACACTGCGGGCCAAAGTTGAGCGGACTGTTTTGGACGGGTTTGGCTACAAATGAAGGTAAACATTCTTCTCCCTGTTGAAGTAATTGGATATTACATATTGTTATAATGTATAGATGAGCTTGTGCTAAAAAAATGAAGGATAAAAAGTGTTTGGGCAATTTTTAGCATGTTGGCCGAATGTGGGACATATTTTGGAGTGTTGGATTTCATTGGTTGTGTTGTTGTTACCTTCACCTATTGCATGTTATAATGGAGTAATATTGTTATTAATAAGTTGATATAACTTAAATAGAAGTTTTGGAACTTGAATTGGAATAAAAACGATTAAGGAAAGAGTTATCGGATTGTAGTTGTTGGCCGTGGAATCTATAAAACTGTTGGACGTTGTTATGCAGTTTTTATGGACTGTTTTGTGGCGCTGGAATTCTGAAAATTCAGCCACCAACATGCATGATTAATGTGGTAATTGCTAATTAAAGTCCTAAGAGATTAAGGGTATAAACGGGTGTTAAATGACTTCGCATTTTACCCTTATCGTTGATAGAATTGTGGACTGTTTTTGTAGGCTGTTTTGGTAGATTAAGGGGCTGAAGTTTACACGTCAAGTAGGCGTGTGATCCCCTTTGGTTGCTGTTTTGATTGTGCCTTAAATGGGGCTTGATTGTTGTTGAATTTGAGCCTTGGAAAAGGTGGAAAAGTACGTATAAACGGGGGGAGTGCTGCCCAAATTTTCGTAGAATAAGAGGACCTTTGCTTGGTATTAATCTACCTTAGAAAGCATGAAGTTGATAGAAGTGTTATTGTCATTTTAGGTTGAAGTAATACGTGTGACATATTCTACTTAGCGTGTGGATTAAGCCGAAGAGGTATGTGAACTATCCTTTCTTCTTCTAGCATGATTCCTTGTAATAAAGTGAGTGGATCCTACTCCATAATGATGTACTTCCTTGATAGTACTTTGGATTTTATAAAATGGAAGTTGTTATATCCATTCTCTCGATAGTACTTTGGATTTCTAAAATGGAAGTTGTTATATCCATTCTCTTGATAGTACTTTGGATTTTATAAAATGGAAGTTGTTATATCCATACTCTTGATAGTACTTTGGATTTCTAAAATGGAAGTTGTTATATCCATTCTCTTGATAGTACTTTGGATTTTATAAAATGGAAGTTGTTATATCCATTCTCTTGATAGTACTTTGGATTTTATAAAAATGGAAGTTGTTATATTCATTCTCTTGATAGTACTTTGAGTTCTAAAGAGAAGTTGTTCTATCCATTTTATTAATAGTACTTTGGGGTTACTAAAAGTAAAGATGTGGTAGTTCCTTGGTTTTTCTAAAAGGAAAGAGATAGGAAGTGCCTTGATTTTATAGTAAAGAGTTCATTTTAATGATTTTAAAAGTGAAAGTACCTTGATGCTACAAGTGCTAGTGTCTTGGGGGTTTTATAAATGAAAGGATGTACGGCGGACGTGCATGGTGTTAGTGGGGTTTGATAATGTCTTGAGTTTTTCTAAAATGATAGTTCATTCTATTTGTACTAATGAGAGTCCAAGATGATTTAAATTGCACATAGTTGCTTGTGATAGCTATGGTGTACATTCCTTTATATTTGGACTGAGTCCCTCGTTAAAAGGCCGGCAATGTATAGAGATATAATGATAGGTACATGAGACATAATGGTACCTTGGGTTTTATTCTCTAATATTACTTGGTATGTACGGTGAATGTACACTGTGCTTTTGGGTTCAAATCCCTGATTTGTTTAAATGACAGTCAAAGATGATTTACTTGCATATGATTGCTCATGATAGCTATTCGTGCAAGTGTTATATTTCCACATCTCCGCGTCCCTCGCTAAAGGGCCGGCAACATTACATTATTCATTTTGGGTTCATCCCGGGAAATCATATATATTTCATGGAGTAACTCCCATGACGTGAGATGGTACACACTCACTGCGGGTCTGAAGGACTCATGCGGGTTCAAATCCCATGACATAATCCATGGACTAGCTCTCCATGATGCGAGTATCGTGTATAGATGCTCATTGCGGGTCCACAAGGCCTATGCGGGTGAAATAGTCCCATGATTAGGATTGCATAATGATTCTGAGGGCAGGTGTCCCTGATTGTGACATGACTTTCATATATTGAAAGGGTACAGTTGATTTCATATTTTGAAAGGGTATTGATTTCATAATTTAAAAGAACACGGTTGGTCTCACTTTTAAGTTTTAAAAGGCATAACTTAAAATGTAAAGTTGACTCTCATTACTCTATTTGAAAAAGGCACAGTGTACTAGTATTTGATTATTATACTTGTCTCTTGTTATCTGTTTGGCCTGTTATAATCTCATTTACAGTACTTATTGTTTCACATACTTGGTACATTTTCCGTACTGATCCCCTTTCTTGGGGGGGCTGCATTCATGCCGCAGGTTTAGGTACGCAGTTTGGTGATTTGCAAGTGTAGGATCCTTGCTCAGAGTTTTTGGCATAGCTCCATTATTCCGGGGCTTATCATTTTGGTACTAATCTTTCGATACATGCTTTTGTACATTTATGGGTACGGCGGGGCCTTGTGCCATCATAGTTTATGTCAATCTCTTAGAGGTCTGTATTCATATGTGGGATTGGACTCGTGTACAGTGTAGTTCCTCTTTGGCTTATATATATATAGCGGCTGCCTTGTCGGTTTTGCCTTTTCTTGTTTTAAAAACAAATTATGATGAGTATCTTTATCTTCCGCGGGTTACTCGGGATGAATGGGTAGAAGGGTGCCCAGGTAGGCACCAGTCGCGGGCCCGGGGTTCGGGTCGTGACAGAAAGAGTTTCACATACCTTATTGACGAACTAACCAACTCAATAATCTTATCACGCCTTGACTAGAACTTCAACCTATAATAGTAGTAACATATCAATTAACATTATGATTACTAGCATTCATTATAATTGAATGATAACTCGCTTTCTTTTCTACAAAATTTGGGCAGCACTTCCCCTATTTATGTGCAAATCCACAACTTCCAAACAAAACCAACAATACCCATAAGAAGATACAACATCAAGATATAACCAATATAATCCCAAACATTCCATTTACGCCTTACATAATGTGCTAAACTTTAGTGAGATTCCAAACATCTAACAGATTGTGAGATAATTTTATGTTGATCATATCACACAAGAATTAGAGTTGCATAAATTAACAGAAGGATGCGAAATGTCATTGTAGATAATATTGTAGATAATGAAAACTTCAGGTAAATTTACAGTAGGCAGTGCATGGGAGTTGTTAAGGAGAAAATCACTCAAATCTGATGTTTTTAAGAATATATGGATACCAGGATTACCTTTTAAGATTTCGTTCTATTTCTAGAGATTATGGGAGTTAAAATACAAGTGGGGATGTCCTAAGAAGAGTTGGGAAAGAGACTGAGGATATATGCTATTGTTGTGATAATAGACAATACGAGACCGTGGATCAATTAACACTGATGTAGGTATTATAACTCAGTTTCTGTAGGTGACACAAGTATCGCGAGTATGGTGAATGCTTATTGCCCCTCCAAGTTCAAAGTAGTATTCGGAGCTGTACCACTTATCACTATGTGGTAAATATGGAAGTGGAGAAATATTGTGTGGCATAAAGGTAAGATGACTATCCACAGGGTGATATATGAGATCAATATGACTATCTATAAGATGTGCAGACTCATACTTTCATGGCAACAAAAATACTCTAAAGTACCTTCCTCGGATAATGCAGACGTTTGAAGGTTACGGGCTAAGACTAGTAAGTAAGATAGTTAAGAGGGAAGCTTAGCCCCAAAATGCCCAAAACAGATCGTAACTTCGACAACAACAATACCCGCGATTTGGGGAAAGTTTCGGTCATCACAACATAATTCCATAACTCTTCTCTTAATTCCTTAAAAATTCAATTCATATTTTGACACTTGTATATAAACATCTACTCTTTAAATGTCAAGGATTGGAACCAGGAGTAATGTCTGAGATTACGTATGTATACTAGAATATGTTAGAATTATGAAATGTACGATAAGTAAGAAATGGGTGAACAAGTGTTAAAAGAAATGGAGTCGTTTATAATTATGAGTAGTGAGAAGATACAAGAAAGAAAAAAAAAAGAAAGATCCTTCTCAGACCATGAATGAGGTGTCAATTTGTGAAATTTATTACAACATTCTCTATCTTACGAATTGGTACTCCGTTATGCCATGTTATCTGCTCTATAGTTACAGAGATTGAAATTTTCCTTTCAAAGATAGAAAATGAAGCTTATCTACTCTTTTCTCCTTCGTACCTCTAATTAAATTTTGAGCTCTAATTGTTAGAATCTGTGACTTTTTTATGGTCTACCATGTTGCTGGACTATGTGAAGGTAGGAAACTGCAAAAGAATATTGTTCCCATGTAAGAATAAGAAGTGGCCATTACTTCTTGAATAATAAGATTGATATAAACGAATGAAAGTGTCTTTTTATTTTTGGACCGAGTTCTGGGAAGTATTGGACATAGGGATTATTTGAGTTTCTTTCGCAAATAACTTAGAACTTGGAAATGATGAGCATCCTATTAGTGTATAGTTGTATCAAGCATTTAAAATATCGTAAAGAGTAGTGTTCAGCGCACAGAAATTGGAAAAAAGGGAATTGTGGATAGATATTAGAAGGTTACGTGGTCAGGTACAAGGTCCATAGGCAATAATGAGTGATTTTAACTGGATATTAAAGAGAAATGAAAGAGTGAAGTGCCATGTCGCTATGACGGAGATAAGGGATTTTAAGCAGTATATAGCAGTACTTACTAATCAAGTATGGGTTGATAATCTACGTGCTTCTAAAGTGCATTTCATGAAACTAGGCCTATATGATCATTCTGTTGGAATAATTAGGTGAGAAGGAGGCATAGAGAATCAGTACAGGTTCAGAAACTTTAAAATGTAAAAGAGAATGAATGTGTTATGATGGCGTAAATAGAATGTTTGAGATTATATTGGTTATATCTTGAAGTTGTATTTTTTTATTGGTATTGTTGGCTTTGTTTGAAAGTTGTGGATTTGCACATAAATAGGGGAAGTGCTGCCCAAATTTTTATAGAAAAGAAAGTGAGTTATCATTCAATTATAATGAATTCTAGTAATCATAAGGTTAATTGATATGTTACTACTATTATAGGTTGAAGTGCTAGTCAAGATGTGATTAGATTATTGAGTTGTTTAGTTCGTCAATAAGGTATGTGAAACTCTTCCTTCTTTATTTTGGCATGATTTACTGAACGTACGACGGACGTACATGATGTTTACACATTCTAATTCCTAAAAACGTTAGTTATGAAAAGTGCCTATAATTTTTCAGTAAAGAGTTTATTATAATGATGTCATTAAGAATCAAAGTGATGATTTAAATTGTATAGTTGCTCATGATATTCTATTCGTGCTGATATGATTATATGACCTTACCGCGTTCCAGAATGGGCCGGGCAGATACGCGCGTAGATTCCTTATATGACTTTTTCGCGTCCCAGAATGGGCCGGGCGGTATACCTTATATGACTTTACCGCGTCCCAGAATGGGCCGGGCAGTATACCTTATATGTTCACCTCGTCCCTCACTAGAGGATCGGGCAGTGTATATATATGATGATGATTCCATGGACATGTATCCATGATGCGGGTATAGATACCCATGACAGTAGATATGATTCCATGGACATGTATCCATGATTCGGGTGTAGACACCCATGACAGTAGATATGATTCCATGGAAATGTATCCATGATGCGGGTGTAGACACCTATGATAGTAGATATGATTCCATGGACATGCATCCATGAAGCGGGTATAGATACCCATGACAGTAGATATATGTATATAGGATGATTATATGGATAAGCATTCATGATTTTTGATATGACTTTCATTTTTATAAGGCACAGTTGATTCTCTATTTTCTATGGTACAGTTAGAATTAGTATTTGATAATTTTACATGTCTCCTGTTATCTATTGGCCAGTTATAATCTGCTTTATAGTTCTACATGTTTTACATACTCAGTACATTATTTCGTATTGACCCCCCTTTCCTCGGGGGGCTGCGTTCATGCCCGCAAGTACATATATTCAGTTCGGCGATCCTCCGGCTTAGGATTCATGCTCAGCTGTTTTCTTGGGAGCTCTATTGTTCTGGAGTTAGTCATTTTGGTACAGATTCGCTATTATAGACTTATGCATAGTTAGGGGTACGACGGGGCCCTGTCCCGTCATATTTCATTATCGTATTCTTAGAGGTCTGTAGACAGTTGTGGGTGGTAAATGTGTTTTTTTGTACATGTATAGTTGTACTCTATTTTGGGATGTTCCCGTATATAGTGGCAGCCTTGTCGGCTCGCCTATTCGTTATATCTGATTTAGATGTGACTCCTCACGAGAAAAGATTATTCATGTGTAAAGGCAGTTTTGTCGGCTTGCCTATTCGGACGTATATTATGATTGCAGTGTTATGCTGCCGGATTTTATATTGTCCTTAGTGTTAGTTGGATTATGTGTGACATGTTAGTATAATGTCGTCATTAGGGCGTTTAGTCGCGGCCCGTTGGGTCGGGTCGTGACAGCAAAGGAGAGGCAAAAATTCCCCAGTGCAGAGGTGTGAGAGGTTGGCTATGGATGGATTCGGGAGGGGTAGAGGTAGGCTGAAGAAGTATTGTGGAGATGTGATTAGAAGAAATATGGTGTAGGTGCAACACACTGAGGACAGAACCTTAGATACGGGGTTGTGGATGACACAAATTAGGGTAGAAATGTAGTAGGTAGTTGAGTGTAGTCCTACTTATACTTACATACTTGTGGTTGTAGTGTTATTATTATAGTCCTTCTTGGCCTATCATACTAGTAGGCGTAATATTGTTTTATAGTCTCATGTCCTTTGATTTTTGTTGATGTATGTTCGTTTGAGTACTTTGTTTATCTTATTTACCTGCGTTAGTTACTGCTTCTTTTTTTCAAAATGCTTTATCATGGCTTATTCACTTTTGTTACTCTCATTTTCATACTGCTTTAAATTTCTTATCTGTGTCTGACCATTTATCTTTCTTTGCTTGTGCTTATGCTTTGTCTTGAGTTGATGGTCTTTCGAAAATAGTCTCTCTACTTACCAAGGTTGAGGTAAGATCTGCGTACACTCTACCCTCTCCAGACCCCATTGCTGGAACTTGAAAAGATGCACACTTATGATAATGGTTCGAATATATTGACAAAATCTTTGCCAAAAGAGAACTTTGAGGATTATTTCTTGATCGCCGGGATGGTGTTTTCTTTCACATAGTTGGGAGGGGGAGAATTGTTGGGTTTTTGGGTTTTCCCTTCCTATGTAGAATTGAATTAATAAAACCCAATCCAATTTGGACCAACTCACTATTTTCCTAAAACTCACTATATATAGGATCAACTTAGGTCTTCTTTCATATACACAAGAGTAAATTCATAGCAATCATATAGAGAGAGAAAACTTGAGAGAAAATCTGATTTTCGCACATTAAAAAATCTGCTATAGCAGTCCGCTTCAAACAGTTGTTTCTATTTTGTTAACCGTTGGATCATGCTCAAATTTGAACTGGGTTTCTCAACATGTGGTTCTTCGATTTCAACGGTGAAGATTGGATTTTTTGGTCTGTAGAGCTAGTTTTTAGCACAAATAGTAGCTCATTTTTAAGGTGATTTCTCTAATTTATTTACTAGTTTTGGTGCTATCTTTTATGTATTGTTGCTCCGTCTTTGGTGTTGATATTGTAGCCATTTGGAAAACATTTTTGTAACTCTTGTTGATTTTTGTGGAGATTTTGTAGGCGGAGGTCCCGTGATTATTTTCTCTTCACATTGAATGAGGTTTTCCACATAAATGTTGTATCTTTTGCATTCGATTTATTTTTTGCTTGTTTTGGTATTTTATTGTTGGTATAGCTATTGTACATATATCCGTTTGTGCTTGAAATTAGTTTGTTCATCTTGTTCAAATAGTGTGGCAATTTTTTTGACTTGGGTATCCTTCCGCATTTACCTTGTCGTGCAATTTGGTTATGGTCGTTACACAACAAAGTGGTAGCCGACTTTGGTGACCATAAATACTCAGAGAATGATGTGGGTGACACACAATTAATCTCCAAATTATCCCACAACTGATGATAGATTGTGGAACTTAGTTCGAGGAGGAGATTGTTGTGGTGTGCGAACAAAGTTCCACATCGTGAGTGGAAATGAAAAAGAAACTACATATAAGTGGTGTTAAAGTTATTAGGCCATGTCCCAATATCAGTAGTGCAGGACCATACGGGCAGTCCAAGTTGTGGCCCATACGGGCAGTTCAAGTTGTGTAAATGGTATATATTAGCATTATACTTGTACCTTAATTAGGATTGTAATATTACCATAATTGTATAGTTAGTCTCCTTATAGAATATGTATTTAGATGTAAAGTAGGAATATGATTCTCCTATTGTAACTTGTATATATATGTCTTTCATCAATAAGAATAATCAAAGGATTAATTCTTTCATGGTATCAAGAGTCTAGGTTCTCTTTACCTTGCTTCCGCTCCTCAAAATCCCTCTAACAATCTCGTATTTCTCCTCAAAACTGAGTCTTTCTTCTCGGATTCCCAACTAACACCGAGCCTCTCTTCTTTCTTCCTCACAAATTCCATTCTCTGAATCTTCGTATTTTATTCACCATGACTGATAAAAACACATTTCATCCCGCCCTCACAGTTTCAAACATCAAGAGCGTTCTTCATATTATTCTTGATCTAGAGAACGTCCAATATGAGACATGGGCAGAATTATTCAAGATTCATACGATGGCACATCAAGTTCTTCACCACATCATCCCTCCAACTCCTCCAAAGGGGGTGATACGGAGGCGTCTACGTCTATAACGGTTGTGCCACCAAAGAAGCAGATCCAAACTTATAGGTCATGCTTGGTGCAAAGGTTCTTGTCACGACCCGACCCCGGGGCCGCGACTGGTGCCCTACCTGGGCACCCCGTTCAGGTATACGTAAGAGAGTAGAAGCGGAACATACATAACACATATCAAAACTTAGAAAATAAACATCAACAGGCTAGCCGATAAGGCCACCTTCCGTAAAATGTACATAAACCAAAATACGTCGGTATAATTTTGTTCTTTTAAAACCCAAACCACAAATGTGACTACAGACCTCTAGGAATAACAACTGTGGCGGGACAGGGCCCCGGCATACCCCTGAATGTACATAATATCTACAACATCAGGGAGAACCGTACCAAAAGACAAGCCTCCGGAGGAATGGAGCTTCTGACACCTGATCAATGATCCTAAGAATGAGGATCCACCACCTGCTTACCCCTACCTGCGGCATGAACGCAGCCCCCGAGAAAAGGGGGTCAGTACACAATATGTACCAAGTATGTAAAACTGGAAAATACTGTAATTATATCATAAGTCTAAATAAAGCTGGAGACAGTTACAGACTTCATGTGGATATTTGTGCAGAACATAAAAGCCTCCGGTATATCTGCAGACTGAGGCAGTAGAATTTGCGACAGCGATGGTGGTTAGAGTTACTCAAGGATTGTGATATTGATATCCTATACCATCCGGGGAAAGCCAAGACAGTTACAGATACTCTTTGTCGTGGATCTAAGGGTAGTCTGCCAGATGGGCAGCCAGATAGACAGGACGTGGTCCGTGAGATTCATCAGCTACCGAGCCTAGGGGTTCGATTATTTGTTTCCAAGGTTAATGAAATTTAGATCCGAGAGGTTGCCGAGTCTTCCGTCGTTGAGGAGGTAAAGAGGCGACAATATGAGGATCTAGTGATGATACGGTATCGAGATACGGCTTTCCGAGAAGAGAAGAGCCTGTTTGAGTAGCACCGGATGGGGTGCTGTGATATGAGGATAGATTGTGTGTACCCGGTGCTGCAGGACTAGTCAGCAGGTTTTAGGGGAGGCATACAGTGCTTATTGTTCTAATTGTTCGGGGTCGACTAAGTTGTGTCGTGACCTCAGATGTATGTATGGGTAAGATGACCGGAAAAGAGACATAGCGGAGTTTACTGCTTAGTGTCCGAGTTAGTAGCAGGTCATGGTTGAGCACCAGAAGCCCAGTGGGCTATTGCAGGCGATTGAAATCCCAACCTAGATATGAGAGGTATTAAATATGGATCTTGTTACAGGGTGACATCGTACTCAGAAAGTGCGACTCCCTGGGGGTCATGGTAAATGGGCTGGCAAAACCAGTCGTGTTCTTCCGGTTAGGATCACTTACTCGGCTGAGGATTATGCTAGCTTTAATAGCAGAGAGATTGTGAGACTGCACGGGGTTCCTACGTTTATGATGTCAGACAGATGAGCTCGACTGATAACTCGAGGTTTTTCAGAAGGGTTTTAGGGACACAGGTGAGTCTCAGTGTTGCATTACACCCTCAGACCGACGGACAGGCAGAGCGTACTATCCAGACACTTGAGGATAGGTTGCGGGCCTGTGTTCTTGATTTCAGATATAGCCGGGAGGGTTAATTGCCTCTTGTTGTGTTACGTACGATAACAGATACCCTTCCGATTCGATGACCTGTATGAGGCCTTGTAAGAAAGTGTAGATCGCCGGTTGGATGGTTCGACATAGGCGAGGTTCAGTTATTTGGTCTAGACTCGATTCAGCAGGCTGTGGATAAGGCGAAGCTTATCCGGAAAAGATTATTAGTAAGCTTAGAGTCAGCAGAAGCGTTATGCAGATAATCGACGTTGACACATGGGGGTTCAGGATGACATTTTTGTACGAGCATTGTTATGTGGCCACGTGTGGAATTATTGGTATGTAGGGGTTGTAAGGAGACGTTATGGCTATCTTTAAGTTTGACTCCCAGAAGAACATTCGGGGACGAATGTTTCTAAGGGGGGAAGAATGTTACACCCCGGAAATTTCCAGGATAGGTTTATAAGAACGTACGTAAGAACTCAAATGTTAAGATTTGAGACGAATAAAAATTTATCGGAATTTTGGAATTTGTCGGAAAATGAAATATTGCGACGAACGGGAGGGCGACACATGTCACCCCCCTTAATGGCCTTGGACGAAAATGACATGGAGGAAATGGTCATTTGACCATAATTTAAAAGACCAAGTCTTGCAAAGACAATTAGCTTGACATTGTTGACTAAGTCAAATGCCACTTGGCTTGATCCTTGTGAAATGCATCCAAACCACCCATTTGTTCTAATCTTGACCCTCCATTTATTTATATAAGCTTACTAGTGCAAGACAAGGCTTAACACTTAGCAAATTTTCAAGAAAAACTTGATGGAAACTTGAGGAAGCTCTCGGCCAAGGCTAGGGTTTCAAGGAAAAAATTTCAATTGTTGTCCAATAATCCCCCCACTTTAAACCAAGGTACCTAAGGGTATTGTAAGTGTATCTCAATATAAAGATCCCGGAAAAATGGTGTTTTCGTATTAGTCGCAAGGCGGAAGCTAAAGGAGTTCTTCAACTTTGAAGTTGGAACTTGAAGATAAGTTCTTCATAAGTTTCTAAGGGTTGCTTGGAATGGATTGGAACGTCGAAAAGAGGAGCTAAAGTTGCTAAGGATCGACTTGTAAACTTGGATCATAATTGGGCTAAATGAGGTCTAATATTCGTCTTACTTTTGTAATTGAAGGTTCCATGTTATTATAAGTTAGAGTTGATCATGTGATATGTGTTATGAAGTTTGATAAGTGTTATGGGAATTTGGAAGCTCAAATCCAAAAATGACAAGTTAAGCCATTTGAAATTGAAATACAATTTGGTCGATAATTAGAATCGTCGCATGTTTACCTACTTGAGGATTTTAGTAGTTATAACCAATTGTGGCTAGATAACATGTTATATTAAACCACTTGGATTGAAAAGAAATTGGAAGAAGAATTGGTGTTGTTGCCCTAATTGCCGAATTGACATTGTAGTTTAGACTAGTTTGTTTTGTATTGTGGGGCGGAATTTTACATGTCTTGATTAAGCGTGTAATCCCCTATTGTTAACTACTTTGTTGGGCCTTAAATGTGGCGTGTTTGGTTATTGAATTCGGCCTTGAAAAAGGTGGCAAAGTATGTAGAAACAAAGTAAGTCTTTGTCAGATTTTCCGTAGAATTTAGTGACCTTGCACTTAGAATATTCTACGGTTGAAGTAAGAAGTTAATAGACGTATTATGGTCATTATAGGTTGACATACTACGTACGGCGAATTGGACTTAGCAAGTGGATTTAACCGAAGAGGTATGTGGAACTTTCTTATCTCTTGAGCATGAATAAGTTGTAAATGTATAGTACGGTAGACGTACAAGATTTTGAAAATCTAGTCCATTTGATATCCTTGTCTTATTTTAAGAATGTTCAAGTTGGTTGAGTTAGGGAATTAACTCACTTGTGTAAATATTAAGGATATCTTGGTTTTCAAAAGTTAAGTGACTTTAAGTATGTTGAAAGTATTTTTGATACTTGTTTTGTTGGAAAGTTTAAGCCCCTTGGTTATAAAGAAGGATGTAAGTTTCTAAGGTATAAAACTAGTATAACGACTTTATGAGAAGTTGGTTATAATAGTTTTATGGAAGGTTAAAAAGAGTGATTTACTCTAAGTAATTTAAGTATGATAAATGACTTGAAATAATGAAAGGCAAATTGATTTAAAGGCATCAATTGCTTAAAGTTTTAAAAGAAAGAAATCACTTGATTTAGAAGCCTATAATTTTATTTCTAAAAGGTATTGTGACTCGTCTTGAAAAGTAGTTATGACTTGATACTATGGTTATTAGTGTCTTGGAAGTTTTGTATGAAAAAGAGTTATTTTAAAAGAGTAGAAGTATGTAGTACTTTGGGTTAAATTCCCTGATTTTTATAAAAGACATGTTAGTGCCTTAAGTAAACTAAAATGAGAGTGTATGTGAACAAGAATAATAAGAAGTTAGGAGATTCTTAACTTGCTTATATATTGTGTGATGTGGTAAAGTGCTTATGTTATGTATGATAGCCGGTTTTGTGCTAGTGGTATATTATACATTTCGGGGTCATTCCCCGGGTTTGTGGCATTTGCATATTCCGTGGATTTGCTACCCACGATGCGAGGAATACCTCATGCGAGTCCGCAAGGGCTTATGCGGGTGAAATAGTCCCATGCGGGCGGATACAGCCTATGCGAGGAATACCTCATGCGAGTTCGTAAGGGCTTATGCGGGTGAAATAGTCCCATGTGAGGAATACCTCATGCGGGTCCACGCGACCTATGCGGGTGAAATAGTCCCAGGTGTAGGATTGCTTAATGATACTGCGGGTGAGTGGTCCTGCTTTGATCGTGAGCTTCCTATTTTATATCGTAAGTATACTACTATTTACTCTCATTGTTAGTAAGGCACTGTGTACTGTTAATTGAGTTATCATACCTGTCTCCAGTTTTATTATAGACTTATGATTTCATTACTGATTTCGCCACATATTTGGTACATGTTATCTTGACCTCCTGGGCCGCGTTAAATGTCGCAGTAGAGTCTGATTCTTGATCCTCGCTCTTAGGATCACTGTTCAGCTGTTGAGAAGCCCCTTTATTCCGGAGGCTTATCCCTGGTATGGTCGGTTGTTGTACATTCAGGGGTATGGCGGGGCCCTGTCCCGCCAGAGTTGTTATTCTTAGAGGTCTGTAGTCACATTTGTGGATTGGGTTGTAAGAAAAAATTTACTGTTTTATTTGTATGGTTTACGAAAGGTGGCCTTATCGGCTAGACTGTTGTTATTTTATGTTTAAGCTTTTAATTGTGTATGTTCACCGCTATTCTACGATGTATCTGAAAGGTGCCCAGTAGGGCACCGCGGCCCGGGCCTGGTCGTGACAAAAGTGCTATCAGAGCAGTTAGTCCTCGGAAAGTGTCTACGCATCGTGTCTAGTAAGTCTTGATTATCGGTGTGTTGTGCACCACATCTATAATCGGGAGGTGCAGGTCATTTAGGATTGGTTTTCATTCTTCTCACTCTGAGATCGTGCGACAGAGTTTGTATGGTTAGGTCGTCTCCCTAACAAGTTATGTTGTTTGCACTACGAAAGGCGTGATGACCCGTAAAAGATTATGTGAATGCGTATCCGTTGGTAATGTTTGTAGTATAGTTGGTATTGGGACATACAACTATACTGATTTATGTATGAGGGTCGACGCGTGTTGCCTAGAATGATTTTAGATTACCGGACTTGGTAAGGACTAAAAATACAGGAAGGTATGAGCAGTTAAAGAACTCTCATCAAAGTTTTACGTGCTAATTTGAGATAATTAGGTGATGATGAGTTGTGTGAGAATGTAATGGACCCCAAGAGGTTATAATTGAGGGACTAAATGGAAGACTATGTTAATAGGTTAAGCTACGTGGTATGATAAAGAGAATGGTACGGGTGAGATCCGTATGGAGTAAGTATGGTTGTTATGGTCAAGACAACACGATTATAGTATATTGAGAAGTTTTTGTACCCGTCTACGGGGGGACTGATAAGTTAGGCTTGGAGCATGGAAAAATATGAGCCTAGGAATGTTGATAACCACCGAGACCTTAGATATATAAGGCCTTCTCGGGTAGTAAAGTTAAGATAGACCAAGGAAAAGAGTTAAATACGACGCCGAGTCGGGTTGGGGATCTATTAAGGGTCGCCCCATAGCTTGAAATGAAATGAGATCAGTTGGTAGTAGTCCCGCTATGTGACAGGGTCACGAGGGTGCAAGGCCCAAGTCTAGTTAATCGTTTTACGGGTTCGTGGACGCATTCCACCGGAACCGATTTGAGAGCCTGAATCGCCTTATGTTGTTTAGAATAGTAACTCCAAAGATTGGAGGCCGAATCGATATGAAGGCTATGACGACGCTACAATAAGTTTGGAAATACGGAAGAGTACGACCGAAGAAAGAGAGCAACCAAGTGTAAAGAAATGGAACCGAATCCATGAGGACCTTTCGGGTGACTACACCCGTGAGTGTTGGGTGGTAGCCGGCGGTTAGATAATAATTGCAGAACGATACAGTCATCGGACCTCAGGACCTAGCAGAGCTGTTATGACAGACGTTGAGGTCATTATGAGTACGAACTAGTTGGCCTCTTGTTATGCCAACGTGGACTACAGAGAGAGAATTGATTCGGTACCAGTTTCCCGGTAAGCCGGTTATCGAGTGGAAAGGAAGAGAAGTGGGGGTAACCAGTGAATTATCCTTCCTTCTTTGACATTGTTGTTTTTAATAAGTCTGTGTGACTTGTTCACTTGAGGTAATTGATGCAGAAAGTAAGAAATACTCGAATTTGAAGGAGTTTATGCTAAGTGCCCTTGGATGTACTTGGAGTTGGTTTGGTGTGGCGGTCAGGGCCACGACCTTCCGGATAAGTTCAGGATAGCGCGCAAGCAAGAATAAGATAAGTACGAGTGTGGCTGCGGAAAATAGAAGACATCGTTGGTAGATTTTGAAAGTCTATACGTTTAAGGTGGCGCTTGATGATTTAGATTTTGATAGAGAGATAAGTTCTCTTCCCTACGTAAAAGGACAGTTTTACGTATTATGGGGTTGCGTGTACCCATGTTGTTAGACGCAGGATATGAGACTGGTAGGGTCTTCGGTATCGTCATGCCATAGGTTACAGTTGTAGATAACCGTGGGAAAAGTGTTGTGTTGGGGAAATTAAGAACGACGTTCCAAGAAGTCGAGGAAGTGTCGTGAGGACAAAAATGCAGGTAGTACGCATATATGAAACTGTACGATTATAAATCAAGATAGAAATACTTTCGCTGATAATAAGCCTAAGGTAAGGATATGGCCAGAATGATAAATGAAAATACGACTATGGTTATGTAAGTTGCACGAGGTATGACTACGGACTAGTGTAAAGACCATTAGTAAATAATGGGAAGTAAGAACATTTCGAGGAAATGTGGTAAACCTAGCTATAGGCTCTACAAACTGGGAAAGGAAAAATCGGGTTACTACTTTACTAGATCAAGGAAATCCCCCCCTAGATTGTGATTGATAGGAAGTCTTAGCCAGGAGGCAAGCAAAAGGATCAAATCTAAGTTAGTGACCAAGTTTGGTTGCAACAGAGAAAGGCTTTCAGTTATTGGAAGATAAGTTGACCACGACTACAGTTCTAACCCCTCCTGTGAGACTAGAGGGTTAGGTTTTTATGATAACACGTTGGGTGTTGGGCTAGGTTGTGTGCTGACGCAACCCGATAAGGATAGAGCCTATGTTTTTCCCGGTAGTTAGGGAAGCAGGAAAGGAAATTACGCCACTCACGATTTAGAGCTGGCGGCAGTTAAATCATGCCTTGAAGATTTGGGGGCATGACGTATATACAGACTTCATATGGATATTTGTGCAGACCATAAAAGCCTCCGGTATATCTGCAGACTGAGGTAGTAGAATTTGCGACAGCGATGGTGGTTAGAGTTACTCAAGGATTGTGATATTGATATCCTATACCATCCGGGGAAAGCCAAGACAGTTACATATACTCTTTGTCGTGGATCTAAGGGTAGTCTGCCAGATGGGCAGCCAAATAGACAGGACGTGGTCCGTGAGATTCATCAGCTACCGAGCCGAGGGGTTCAATTATTTGTTTCCAAAGTTAATGAAATTTAGATCCGAGAGGTTGCCGAGTCTTCCGTCGTTGAGGAGGTAAAGAGGCGACAATATGAGGATCTAGTGATGATACGGTATCGAGATACGGCTTTCCGAGAAGAGAAGAGCCTGTTTGAGTAGCACCGGATGGGGTGCTGTGATATGAGGATAGATTGTGTGTACCCGGTGCTGCAAGACTAGTCAGCAGGTTTTAGGGGAGGCATACATTGCTTATTGTTCTAATTGTTCGGGATCGACTAAGTTGTATCGTGACCTCAGATGTATGTATGGGTAAGATGACCGGAAAAGTGACATAGCAGAGTTTACTGCTTAGTGTCCGAGTTAGTAGCAGGTCATGGTTGAGCACCAGAAGCCCAGTGGCCTATTGCAGGCCATACTCTTGGAAGGGTGTGGAACTCAAGATCAGCCATCCTACGGATGGCTCTAAGAGAACTCCGACGCAGGAAAACCAGCCCCCGTCCCCGCCCTTAGGAGATTGAGCTGGTAAATCGAACCTCTCCCCGGGTCCTTCCTTTCTATTCCTCGGTAAGCGGACCTGCGTTTATGTTTCTGCTTTACGAATATGATTTTTTTTGGGCATTTCTAATAATATCAATCCTTGTTCCTATTTTGGCATTTTTCATTTCCGGAGCGTCCTCCTACATTGTCCCCTAGTACAGCATACTTAAGAAAGCGGTTTCCAGGGTCAACCTGTTTAACTGCATGCCAGACCACTTGAAATCCCAACCTAGATATGAGAGGTATTTAATATGGATCTTGTTACAGGGTGGCATCGTACTCAGAAAGTGCGACTCCCTGGGGGTCATGGTAAATGGGCTGGCAAAACCAGTCGTGTTCTTCCGGTTAGGATCACTTACTCGGCTGAGGATTATGCTAGCTTTTATAGCAGAGAGATTGTGAGACTGCACGGGGTTCCTACGTTTATGATGTCAGACAGATGAGCTCGATTACAGATAACTTCTGGAGGTTTTTCAGAAGGGTTTTAGGGACACAGGTGAGTCTCAGTGTTGCATTACACCCTCAGACCGACGGACAGGCAGAGCGTACTATCCAGGCACTTGAGGATAGGTTGCGGGCCTGTGTTTTTGATTTCAGATATAGCCGGGAGGGTTAATTGCCTCTTGTTGTGTTACGTACGATAACAGATACCCTTCCAGTATTCAGATGACCCTGTATGAGGCCTTGTATGTAAGAAAGTGTAGATCGCCGGTTGGATGGTTCGACATAGGCGAGGTTCAGTTATTTGGTCTAGACTCGATTCAGCAGGTTGTGGATAAGGCGAAGCTTATCCGGAAAATATTATTAGTAAACTTAGAGTCAGCAGAAGCGTTATGCAGATAATCGACGTTGACACATGGGGGTTCAGGTTGACATTTTTGTACGAGCATTGTTATGTGGCCACGTGTGGCATTATTGGTATGTAGGGGTTGTAAGGAGACGTTATTGTTACACCCCGGAAATATTTCAGGATATGTTTCTAAGAACGTACGTAAGAACTCAAATGTTAAGGTTTGAGACGAGTAAAAAAAAAAAATTTATCGGAATTATGGAATTGTCGAAAAACGAAATATTGCGACGAACGGGAGGGCGACACGTGTCACCCCCCTTATGGTCATGGACGAAATTGTCATGGTTAGAATGGTCTTTTGACCATAAATTAAATGACCAAGTCTTGCTAGTCTTGAAGCTTGACAAAGTTGACTAAGTCAAAGGCCACCTAGACTTGATCCATGTGAAACTCATCCAAGCCACACAATTGTTCTAATCCTAACCCTCCAATTGGTTATATATTCATCCTACTAGTGCTAGATGACTTTTACACTTAGAGAAATTTCAAGAGTTTTGTGTTCTTCACTTAGAGGCTCTCGGCCATAGGGAGGGTTTCAAGAGAAAAATTTGCAATTGTTGTCCAATAATCTCCCCACTTTAAACCAAGGTACCTAAGAGTATTGTAAGTGTTCCTCAATAGAAAGATCCCGGAAAAGAGGCGTTTTCGTATTAGTCGCAAGGCGAAAACCTAAGGGGTTATTGAACTTTGAAGTTGAAACTTGAAGATGAGTTATTCATAAGCTTCTAAGGGTTGCTTGGAGTGGATTGGAACGTCGAAAGGAGGGGCTAAAGTTGCTAAGGAGCGACTTGTGATCTTGGATCATAATTGGGCTAATTGAGGTATACTCTTCGTTTTACTTTTGTAATTGAAGATTTCTTGTTATGATAAGTTATAAGTGATCATGTGATTTGTGTTATAAAGTTTGATAAGTGACATGGATTGTAGAAGCCTAGAACCGAAAATGTCATATTTAGCCATTTGAAATTGAAATCCAATTTGATCGATAAATTGAATTGTCGCATGTTACCTACTTGGAGAATGTAGTAGCTAGAATCAATTGCGGCTTCATATCTTATTATGCTACCAATTTGGATTGAAATGGAAATTGAATAAGAATTGGTATTGTTATATTATTGTGAGCCAATTGGAATTGCTTTGGTTATTCATTTGCATTGGATTACCTTCTATATTATTGTGAGCCAATTGGGGCTGTTTGGTTATTCATTTGCATTGGATTACCTTCTATTTTGTTGTGAGCCAATTGGGGCTGTTTGGTTATTGTATTTCGACCTTGGAAAAGGTGGCAAAGTTAGTAAAAACAAAGGAAGTGCTGTCCGATTTTCCGTAGAATTTAGTGACTTGCACTTGAAATATTCTACGTTTGAAACTAGAAGTTAATAGGCGTACTATGGTCATTATAGGTTGACATACTACGTACGATTGAATTTAGCAAGTGGATTAAACCGAAGAGGTATGTGGAACTTTTCCTATCTTTTGAGCATGACTAGTTTCACGTATATAGTACGGTAGACGTACAAGATTTTGACAATCTAGTCACTTTGACATCCTTGGCTTATTTTAGGAATGTCGAGTTGATTGAGTTAGGAATTAACTCACTTGTTTAAATGTTAAGGATATCTTGGTTTTCAAAGTTAAGAGACTTTAAGTATGTTGAAAGTATTTTGATACTTGTTTTTATGGAAAGTTTAAAGAGTGGTTTACTCTAAGTAATTTAAGTATGTTAAGGGACTTGAAGAGTTTTAAAGTGTGCGATACTTGTTTCGTTTTAAACGTATAAGTCCTTGGATAGAAATTGTACTTGACTAATGCATAAAGTGAATATAACGACTTTATGGGGAGTTGGTTATATTGGCTTTATGGAAAGATAAATGGCTTGATTTATTGAAAGGCAATTTGATTTAAGGCATCAATTGCCTAAGATTTTAAAAGAAAGAAGTCACTTGATTTAGAAGCCTAAATGTATTTCTAAAAGGTATCGTGACTTGTCTTGAAAAGTAGTTATGACTTGATACTACGGCTATTAGTATGTTGGAAGTTATATATGAAAAAGAGTCATTTTTAAAAGAATAGAAGTACGTAGTACTTTGGGTTAAATTCCCGGATTTTATAATGACATGTTAGTGCCTTAAGTAAACTAAAATGAGAATGTATATGAATAAGGCTAATAAGAAGTTAGGGGATTTCTTAACTTGCTTATTTATTGTATGATAAGCGGTAGGGCTTATGTTATGTATGATGGTAGGTTGAGCTAGGGTAAGAGTATAAATGAGGGTAAACCCCAAGACGTTATACCACCGCCGGGGTAAGAGTATAAATGAGGGTAAACCCCAAGACGTTATACCACTGTTTAGTGGATTTGCTACCCATGATGCGAGGAATACCTCATGCGAGTCCTTATGGGCTTATGCGGGTGAAATAGTCCCGTGCGGTAGTCTGACTATCACGAGGAATACCTCATGCGGGTCCACGCGATCTATGCGGGTAAAATAGTCCGGGAATAGGATTGCTTAATGATCTGCGGGCGGGTAGTCTGCTTTGATCGTGAGCCTCTACTTTAGATATTGTAAGTATTCACCTATTTACTCATTGTTAGTAAGACATAGTGTCTTGTTAATTGAGTAATCATACATGTCTCGATTTTATTTTAGACTTATGATTTCATTCTGACGCATTTCACATATTTGGTACATGTTGTCGACCTCGCCGAAGTGCGTTCATGTCGCAGTAGAGTACAAGTTCTGATCCTCGCTCTTAGGATCACTGTTATTTGTTGAGAAGCTCCTTCATTTGGAGGCTTATCCACAGTATTGTCGGTTATTGTACCTTGGGGGGTATGGCGGGGCCTGTCACTTGAGTTGTTATTCTTAAGTGCGTAGTCACATTGTGGATTGGGTTGTAAATAAATAAAAAGTGTCTTTATTACATTTACGGATTGAGTATTTTTTACGGAAGGTGGCCTTATCGGCTAGCTTTGTTGTTGTTCTTGTCTAAGTTATATGTATGTTCATTTGCTATTCTACGATTTATACAGCGGGGTGCCCGGGTAGGGCACGATCGCGAGCTTGGTCGGTCGTCACAAAAGTGGTATCAGAGCAGTTAGTCCTCGGAAAGTGTCTACAGACCGTGTCTAAGTAGAGTCTTGATTATCGGTGTGTTGTGCACCACATCTATAATCAGGAGGCTGCAGGACATTTAGGGTTGGTTTCCATTCTTCTCACTCTAAGATCGTGCGATAGAGCTGTATGGTTAGGGTCGTCTCTCCCTAACAAGTTATGATTGTTTGCAGCTATGAGAAAGCGTGATGACCCGGGAAGGATTACGTGGATTGCGTATCGGGTTGGTAATGGTTGTAGTTGGTATTGTGACATACTGTTATGCGAATTTATGTATGAGGGTCGACGCGTGTTGCTTAGAATGATTTAGATTACGGATTTGGAAGGGACTAAATAAATCAGGGAAGGTATGAAACGATTAAATGAATTCTCATCAAGGTTTTACGTGCTAATTTGAGATAATTAGGAAATGATGAGTTATCGGAAAAGGTAATGGACCCTTAAGAAGTTATTATTAAGAGACTAAGTGGAAGACTATGATAGTAACTTAAGCTACGTGGTATGCTTAAGGGAATTGTACGGGCGAGATCCGAACGAAGAAAGTATGGTTGTTGTGGTCAAGACAACACGATTATGGTATTACGAGAAGTTCTTGTACCCGGTTACGGGGGGCTGATAAGATAGGCTTGGAGCATGGAAATTGCGAGCCTAAAAATGTTGATAACCACCGAGACCTTAGGTATATAAGGCCTTCTCGGGTAGTGAAAAGTTAAGACAGACCTAGGAAAAGAGTTAAGTGCGACGCCGAGTCGAGTTGGGGATCTATTAAGGGTCGCCCCATAACTTGAAAGGAAATGGGATCAGTTGGTAGTAGTCCCGCTACGTGACATGGTCACGAAGGTGCAAGACCCAAATTTAGTTAATCATTTTATGGGTTCGTGGACGTGTTCCACCGGAACCAGGTTGTGAGAGCCGGAAATGACCTTATGTTGTTTAATTTAGTAACTACAAGGAGTGGAGGCCAGAGTTAGTATGGAATTTATGTATGTAAGCTAGAATAAGTTTGGGATGCGGAAAGAATGCGACCGGTATGAAAGAGAGCAACGAGTAAGGAAATGGAACTCGAATCCATGAGGACCTTTCAAGGTGACTACACGTGAGTGTTGGGTGGTAGGCGGCGGTTAGATAATAATTTGTGGTAACGATAAAGTCGTTGGACCAAAGATTTATTATGTGACATTGAGGTCATTATGAGTTCGGGCTAGTTGGCCTCTTGTTATGCCAACGTGGACTACATAAGAGAGATGATTCGGTACCAGTTTCCCAGTAAGCCGGTTATCGAGTGGAAAGGAAGAGAAGTGGTGGTAACCAGTGAATTATCCTTCCTTCTTTGGCATTGTTTTCTTTTTAAGTCTGTGTGACTTGTTCACTTGGGGTAAATTGACGCAGGAAGTATGTAATAATTGAATTTGGAGGAAGTTGTGTTAAGTGCCCTTGGAAGTACTTGGAGTTGGTTTGGTGTGGCGGTCAGGGCCACGACCTTCCAGATAATTTCAGGAAAATATGCAAGGCATGAATAAGATAAATCACAGTCTTTGTGGCAGAAAGTTGAGGGCATCTTTGGTAGGTTTGAAAATCTGCATGACTTTAAGGCGGTGCGTGACGATTAGCTAATTACTGGACCGCAAGAGGACCCTGTGATTAGGGTTGTGACTCCAAGGAAAGTTTAAGAAAGGGAGATAAGTTCTCTTCCCCACGTAAAAGGTCAGTTTTGCGTATTATGGGGTTGCGTGTACCCATGTTGTTAGACGAAGGATATAAGACTGGTAAGGTCTTCGGTATCGTCATACCATAGGTTACAGTTGTAGATAACCGTGGGAAAAGTGTTGTGTTGGGGTAATTAAGAGCAGCGTGCGAATTGGTGAAGTAGCGTAAAGATATAAATGTAGGTTGCGAGGTATGTTTACCCCGGACTAGTGTAAAGACCATTAGTAGATAATGGGCGGTAAGAACATTTCGAGAAAAGGGTGGTAACACCTAGTTATAGGCTCTGAATCGGGAAAGAAAACCGGGTTACTACTTGTGAGACCAGAAACCTCCCTAGAATGTGATTGTGATGAAGTCTTAGCCGTGAGGCAAGCAAAGGAATTAAGTCTAAGTTAGTGACCAAGCTTGGTTGCAACAAAAAGGGAATCAGGAACCATAAGTGAGATTAAGGATACCCGAATATTTCGCAGGAATGAGAAAGACTTTCAGTTATTGGAAGATAAGTTGACCACGACTACAGTTCTAACCCCTCCTGTGAGACTAGAGGGTTAGGTTATTATTACAACACGTTGGGTATTGGGCTAGGTTGTGTGCTGACGCAACCCGATAAGGATAGAACCTATGTTTTCCCGGTAGTTAGGGAGGCAGGAAAGGAAATTGCGCCACTCACGATTTAGAGCTGGCGGCAGTTAAATCATGCCTTGAAGATTTGGGGGGGGGGCATGACGTATATACAGACTTCATGTGGATACTTGTGCAGACCACAAAAGCCTCCGGTATATCTGCAGACTGAGGCAGTAGAATTTGCGACAGCGATGGTGGTTAGAGTTACTCAAGGATTGTGATATTGATATCCTATACCATCCGGGGAAAGCCAAGACAGTTACAGATACTCTTTGTCGTGGACCTAAGGGTAGTCTGCCAGATGGGCAGCCAGATAGACAGGATGTGGTCAGTGAGATTCTTTAGTTACCGAGCCTAGGGGTTCGATTATTTGTTTCCAAGGTTAATGAAGTTCAGATCCGAGAGGTTGCCGAGTCTTCCATTGTTGAGGAAGTAAAGAGGCGACAGTATGAGGATCCAGTTATGATACGGTATCGAGATACGGCTCTCCGAGAGAAAGAGCACATTTGAGTAGCACGGATGGGTCTTTGTGAGATGAGGATAGATTGCTTGTACCGGTCTTTGCAGGACTAGTCGTGAGTTATAAAGGGAGGCATCAAAGGCTTATTGTTCACTGCTCGTTGAAGTCGACCAAGTTGTGTCGTGACCTCGGATGTATGAATGGGTAAGATGGCCAGGAAAGGGACATAGCGAGTTTCTTGCTTAGTGTCCGAGTTAGTAGCAGTCATGGTTGTGCACCGAAGCCAGGTGGGCTATTGCGAGCGATTGAAATCCCAACCTAGATATGAGAAGTATTTATTATGGATCTTGTTCTGGGGTGGCATCGTACTCGGAGGAAGTGCGACTCCCAGGGGTCATGGTAATTAAATTTGGCGAAACCAGCGTGTTCTTCAGTTGGGACCACTTACTGGTGAGGATTATGCTAGCTTGTATAGCGGGGTATTGTGAGACGCAGGGGTCCCTACGTTTATGATGTCGACCGATGAGCTCGATTCTGAGTAACTTCGGAGGTTTTTGAAGGGTTTTAGGGACAGTGAGTCTCGGTGTTGCATTACACCCTCGGACCGACGGACGGGCGAGCGCACTATCCGCACACGAGGATAGGTTGCGGGCTGTGTTCTTGATTTCGAATGGCGGGAGGGTTATTGCCTCTCGTTGTGTTATAGACACCCTTCCAGTATTCAGATGGCCCTGTAGGAGGCCTTGTATGTAAGAAAGTGTAGATCGCCGGTTGGATACTTCGACATAGGCGAGTTCGATTATTTGAGCGGACTTGATTCAAGTGTGGATAAGACGAAGCTTACCCAGGGAAGATTACTAGTAAGCTCAGAGTCAGCGGAAGCTTTATGCTGATAACCAATGTTGACACGTGGGGTTCAGTTTGACATTTTGGTATGAGTATTGTTACGTGGCCTCGTGTGGTATTATTGGTATGTAGGGGTGGTAAGACTTTGTCGCTATCTTAAAGTTGGACTCCCGAAAGAACATTCGGGGACGAATGTTTCTAAGGGGGGAAGAATGTTACACCCCGGAAATATTTCAGGATATGTTTCTAAGAACGTACGTAAGAACTCAAATGTTAAGGTTTGAGACGAGTAAAAAAAAATTTATCGGAATTATGGAATTGTCGAAAAACGAAATATTGCGACGAACGGGAGGGCGACACGTGTCACCCCCCTTATGGTCATGGACGAAATTGTCATGGTTAGAATGGTCTTTTGACCATAAATTAAATGACCAAGTCTTGCTAGTCTTGAAGCTTGACAAAGTTGATTAAGTCAAAGGCCACCTAGACTTGATCCATGTGAAACTCATCCAAGCCACACAATTGTTCTAATCCTAACCCTCCAATTGGTTATATATTCATCCTACTAGTGCTAGATGACTTTTACACTTAGAGAAATTTCAAGAGTTTTGTGTTCTTCACTTAGAGGCTCTCGGCCATAGGGAGGGTTTCAAGAGAAAAATTTGCAATTGTTGTCCAATAATCTCCCCACTTTAAACCAAGGTACCTAAGAGTATTGTAAGTGTTCCTCAATAGAAAGATCCCGGAAAAGAGGCGTTTTCGTATTAGTCGCAAGGCGAAAACCTAAGGGGTTATTGAACTTTGAACTTTGAAGTTGAAACTTGAAGATGAGTTATTCATAAGCTTCTAAGGGTTGCTTGGAGTGGATTGGAACGTCGAAAGGAGGGGCTAAAGTTGCTAAGGAGCGACTTGTGATCTTGGATCATAATTGGGCTAATTGAGGTATACTCTTCGTTTTACTTTTGTAATTGAAGATTTCTTGTTATGATAAGTTATAAGTGATCATGTGATTTGTGTTATAAAGTTTGATAAGTGACATGGATTGTAGAAGCCTAGAACCGAAAATGTCATATTTAGCCATTTGAAATTGAAATCCAATTTGATCGATAAATTGAATTGTCGCATATTACCTACTTGGAGAATGTAGTAGCTAGAATCAATTGCGGCTTGATATCTTATTATGCTACCAATTTGGATTGAAATGGAAATTGAATAAGAATTGGTATTGTTATATTATTGTGAGCCAATTGAAATTTGGTTATTCATTTGCATTGGATTACCTTCTATATTATTGTGAGCCAATTGGGGCTGTTTGGTTATTCATTTGCATTGGATTACCTTCTATTTTGTTGTGAGCCAATTGGGGCTGTTTGGTTATTGTATTTCGACCTTGGAAAAGGTGGCAAAGTTAGTAAAAAAAAAGGAAGTCTTTGTCAGATTTTCCGTAGAATTTAGTGACTTGCACTTGAAATATTCTACGTTTGAAACTAGAAGTTAATAGACGTACTATGGTCATTATAGGTTGACATACTACGTACGGCGATTGAATTTAGCAAGTGGATTAAACCGAAGAGGTATGTGGAACTTTTCCTATCTTTTGAGCATGACTAGTTTCACGTATATAGTACGGTGAGCGTCTGAATTTTGACAATCTAGTCACTTTGACATCCTTGGCTTATTTTAGGAATGTCCAAGTTGATTGAGTTAGGGAATTAACTCACTTGTTTAAATGTTAAGGATATCTTGGTTTTCAAAGTTAAGAGACTTTAAGTATGTTGAAAGTATTTTGATACTTGTTTTTATGGAAAGTTTAAAGAGTGGTTTACTCTAAGTAATTTAAGTATGTTAAGGGACTTGAAGAGTTTTAAAGTGTGCGATACTTGTTTCGTTTTAAACGTATAAGTCCCTTGGATAGGAAATTGTACTTGACTAATGCATAAAGTGAATATAACGACTTTATGGGGAGTTGGTTATATTGGCTTTATGGAAAGATAAATGGCTTGATTTATTGAAAGGCAATTTGATTTAAGGCATCAATTGCCTAAGATTTTAAAAGAAAGAAGTCACTTGATTTAGAAGCCTAAATGTATTTCTAAAAGGTATCGTGACTTGTCTTGAAAAGTAGTTATGACTTGATACTACGGCTATTAGTATGTTGGAAGTTATATATGAAAAAGAGTCATTTTTAAAAGAATAGAAGTACGTAGTACTTTGGGTTAAATTCCCGGATTTTATAATGACATGTTAGTGCCTTAAGTAAACTAAAATGAGAATGTATATGAATAAGGCTAATAAGAAGTTAGGGGGATTTCTTAACTTGCTTATTTATTGTATGATAAGCCGGTAGGGCTTATGTTATGTATGATGGCCGGTTGAGCTAGGGTAAGAGTATAAATGAGGTAAACCCCAAGACGTTATACCACCGCCTTGGTAAGAGTATAAATGAGGGTAAACCCCAAGACGTTATACCACTGTTTAGTGGATTTGCTACCCATGATGCGAGGAATACCTCATGCGAGTCCTTATGGGCTTATGCGGGTGAAATAGTCCCATGCGGTAGTCTGACTATCGCGAGGAATACCTCATGCGGGTCCACGCGATCTATGCGGGTAAAATAGTCCCGTGAATAGGATTGCTTAATGATCGCGGGCGGGTAGTCTGCTTTGATCGTGAGCCTCCTACTTTAGATATTGTAAGTATTCACCTATTTACTCTCATTGTTAGTAAGACCGCGATTATCGTTAATTGAGTAATCATACATGTCTCCGTTTTATTTTAGACTTATGATTTCATTCTGATGCTTCGATTTCACATATTTGGTACATGTTGTCGACCTCGCCGGGGCTGCGTTCAATCCGCAGTGAAGTGCAGTTGCTGATCCTCGCTCTTAGGATCCTTTGTTCGGTTGAGAAGCTCCTTCATTTGGAGGCTTATCCCCGGTATTATCGGTTATTGTACATTCAGGGTATGGCGGGCCCGTCCCTAGAGTTGTTATTCTTAAGTGCAGTAGTCACATTGTGGATTGGGTTGTAAAGAAATAAAAAGTGTCCGTTACATTTACGGATTGAGTATTTTTTTTACGGAAGGTGGCCTTATCGGCTAGCCTGTTGTTGTTTACTGTCTAAGTTATATGTATGTTCATTGCTATTCTCGATTTATACCGCGGGGTGCGGGTAGGGCACGATCGCGAGCCGGCTCCGGTCGTGATGATTATGGCTATCTTTAAGTTTGACTCCCAGAAGAACATTCGGGGACGAATGTTTCTAAGGGGGGAAGAATGTTACACCCCGGAAATTTCCAGGATAGGTTTATAAGAACGTACGTAAGAACTCAAATGTTAAGATTTGAGATGAGTAAAAATTTATCGGAATTTTGGAATTTGTCGGAAAATGAAATATTGCGACGAACGGGAGGGCGACACGTGTCACCCCCCTTAATGGCCTTGGACGAAAATGACATGGAGGAAATGGTCATTTGACCAAAATTTAAAAGACCAAGTCTTTCAAAGACAATTAGCTTGACATTGTTGACTAAGTCAAATGCCACTTGGCTTGATCCTTGTGAAATGCATCCAAACCACCCATTTGTTCTAATCTTGACCCTCCATTTATTTATATAAGCTTACTAGTGCAAGACAAGGCTTAACACTTAGCAAATTTTCAAGAAAAACTTGATGGAAACTTGAGGAAGCTCTCGGCCAAGGCTAGGGTTTCAAGGAAAAAATTTCAATTGTTGTCCAATAATCCCCCCACTTTAAACCAAGGTACCTAAGGGTATTGTAAGTGTATCTCAATATAAAGATCCCGGAAAAATGGTGTTTTCGTATTAGTCGCAAGGCGGAAGCTAAAGGAGTTCTTCAACTTTGAAGTTGGAACTTGAAGATAAGTTCTTCATAAGTTTCTAAGGGTTGCTTGGAATGGATTGGAACGTCGAAAATAGGAGCTAAAGTTGCTAAGGATCGACTTGTAAACTTGGATCATAATTGGGCTAAATGAGGTATAATATTCGTCTTACTTTTGTAATTGAAGGTTCCATGTTATTATAAGTTAGAGTTGATCATGTGATATGTATTATGAAGTTTGATAAGTGTTATGGGAATTTGGAAGCTCAAATCCGAAAATGACAAGTTAAGCCATTTGAAATTGAAATACAATTTGGTCGATAATTAGAATCGTCGCATGTTTACCTACTTGAGGATTGTAGTAGTTATAACCAATTGTGGCTAGATAACATGTTATATTAAACCACTTGGATTGAAAAGAAATTGGAAGAAGAATTGGTGTTGTTGCCCTAATTGCCGAATTGACATTGTAGTTTAGACTAGTTTGTTTTGTATTGTGGGGCGGAATTTTACATGTCTTGATTAAGCGTGTAATCCCCTATTGTTAACTACTTTGTTGGGCCTTAAATGTGGCGTGTTTGGTTATTGAATTCGGCTTTGAAAAAGGTGGCAAAGTATGTAGAAACAAAGGAAGTGCTGTCCGATTTTCCGTAGAATTTAGTGACATTGCACTTAGAATATTCTACGGTTGAAGTAAGAAGTTAATAGACGTATTATGGTCATTATAGGTTGACATACTACGTACGGCGAATTGGACTTAGCAAGTGGATTTAACCGAAGAGGTATGTGGAACTTTCTTATCTCTTGAGCATGAATAAGTTGTAAATGTATAGTACGGTATGTCGCGACCCGACCCCGGGCCCGCGACTGGTGCCCTACCTGGGCACCCCTTTCGGTACACATCAGAGAATAGCAGCGGAACATACACAACTGTTAAAAGCTTTAAACATAAAATAACAACAGGCTAGCCGATAAGGCCACCTTTCGTAAACCATACAAATAAAACAGTACAATTTTTTTTTTACAACCCAATCCACAAATGTGACTACAGACCTCTAAGAATAACAACTCTGGCGGGACAGGGCCCCGCCATACCCCTGAATGTACAACAACCGACCATACCAGGGATAAGCCTCCGGAATAAAGGGGCTTCTCAATAGCTGAACAGTGATCTAGGCGAGGATCGAACGCGTACTCTACTGCGGCGTGAACGCATCCCGAAGGAGGTCGAGACAACATGTACCAAATATGTGGCGAAATGCGTAATGAAATCATAAGTCTAAAAATAAAACTGGAGACAGGTATGATAACTCAATTAACAGTACACAGTGCCTTACTAACAATGAGAGTAAATAGGAGTATACTTACAGCATAAAAATAGGAGACTCACGATCCAATCATGGGTAGCAAATCCATGGAAACAGGTGGTATAACGTCTTGGGGGTTTACCCCTCATTTATACTCTTACCCTGAGGCAGGTGGTATAACGTCTTGGGGGTTTACCCCTCATATATACTCTTATCCTGGAGAAGGTGGTAAAGCAGGTGGTATAACGTCTTGGGGGTTTACCCCTCATTTATACTCTTACCTTGGAGAAGGTGGTATAGCGTCTTGGGGGTTTACCCCTCACTTATACTCTTACCCTATCTCAACCGGCCGTCATACAATAAATAAGAAAGTTAGAAATCCCCCTAACTTCTTATTAGTCTCATTCATCTACACTCTCATTTTAGTTTACTTAAGGCACTATCATGTCTTTTATAAAGATCCGGGAATTTAACCCAAGTACTACATACTTCTACTCTTTAAAACAAATGACTCCTTTTAGTATAACACTTCCAAGACACTAATAACCATAGTATCAAGTCATAACTACTTTTCAAGACAAGTCACAATACCTTTTAGAAATAAAATTATAGGCTTCTAAATCAAGTGACTTCTTTCATTTAAAACTTTAAGCAATTGATGCCTTTAAACCAATTTGCCTTTCATTATTTCAAGTCATTTATCATACTTAAATTACTTAGAGTAAATCACTCTTTTTATCCTTTCATAAAGCTATTATAACCAACTTCCCATAAAGTCGTTATACTAGCTTTATACCTTAGAAACTTACATTCTTCTTTATAACCAAGGGACTTAAACTTTCCAACAAAACAAGTATCAAAAATACTTTCAACATACTTAAAGTCTCTTAACTTTTGAAAACCAAGATATCCTTAATATTTACACAAGTGAGTTAATTCCCTAACTCAACCAACTTGAAAATTCTTAAAATAAGACAAGGATATCAAATGGACTAGATTGTCAAAATCTTGACGTCTACCGCACTATACATTTACAACTTATTCATGCTCAAGAGATAAGAAAGTTCCATACCTCTTGGTTAAATCCACTTGCTAAGTCCATTCGCGCGTCGTAGTATGTCAACCTATAATGACCATAATACGTCTATTAACTTCTTACTTCAGTAGAATATTTTAAGTGCAAGGTCACTAAATTCTACGGAAAATCTGACAAAGACTTCCTTTGTTTCTACATACTTTGCCACCTTTTTCAAGGCCGAATTCAATAACCAAACACGCCACATTTAAGTCCCAACAAAGTAGTTAACAATAGGGGATTACACGCTTAATCAAGACATGTAAAATTCCGCCCCACAATACAAAACAAACTAGTCTAAACTACAATGTCAATTCGGCAATTAGGGCAACAATACCAATTCTTCCTCCAATTTCTTTTCAATCCATGTGGTTTAATATAACATGTTATCTAGCCACAATTGGTTATAACTACTACAATCCTCAAGTAGGTAAACATGCGACGATTCTAATTATCGACCAAATTGTATTTCAATTTCAAATGGCTTAACATGTCATTTTCGGATTTGAGCTTCCAAATTTCCATAACACTTATCAATCTTCATAACACCTATCACATGATCATTTCTAACTTATAATAACATGGAATCTTCAATTACAAAAGTAAGACGAAGATTATACCTCATTTATCCCAAAAATGCTCCAAGATTACAAGTCGATCCTTAGCAACTTTAGCTCCTCTTTTTGAAATTCTTCTTCCCGCTAAAATCATCTCTACTAATCCCTTACAAGCTTGCCAACATATTTCCTTCTTGTTGCCTTTCCAAAAATCTCATTTAGGCCTAGGGTTTTAACCATTTGAGAGAGAAGAGAAGAGAAGAGAAGATTTGGGTGAAGTCTTGCAAATGATTTAAATCTAGCAAGACATGTCTTATATAGCCTTTATCTTACTCCACAAGTTGGGGGGACACTTGTCACCCACCCAGGGGTCCTTTACAACAAATATCTTCTATTTTTACCCTATTTCCGCAAAAATCCGCCCGGCGCGCGGCTGCAATTTGGACAATTTCAAGCTTTCCGCGCCCGTGCTGCAGCCGGCGCCGCGGCGCCTGACCATGTCTGTTCTGTCAGCCGATCTTGTAACGTCCATAACTTTCTACTCCGATGTCCTATTGACGAGCGGTTTGTTGCGTTGGAAACTAGACTCAATGAACTTCATATTAGGATTTTGAAACACCTAAAGACCCCAATTATACTAGGAGATATACTGCTTCCAAGTTGACTGAAAAACTGTCCAAAAATATTCTGCCAACTGTTTTTCTTTTTCCAACTTCGAATCTTATTTCCTTTCGTACGTTCTCATCTCATCCTCTTGGAATTACGGGGTGTAACATTCTTCCCCCCTTAGAAACATTCGTCCCCGAATGTTCTTTCGGAGTCCAATCTAAACAGATATTGGCATAGTCCCTTGACTACACCCAACATAATCACACTTGCCACACCTGGCCACATAACAATACTTATGCTACAACGTCAACCTGAACTCCAAGTGTCGACGTCGGTTATCTGCATAAAGCTTCTGTTGACTCTAAGCTTACTAATAATCTTTCCCGGATAAGCTTCGCCTTATCCACGGCCATTGAATCAAGTCGGACGGATAATCGAACCTCGCCTATGTTGAACCATCCAACCGGCGATCTACACTTTCTTACATACAAGGCCTCATACAGGGCCATCTGAATACTGGAAGGGTATCTGTTATCGTATGTAACACAACAAGAGGCAATTAACCCTCCCGGCTATATCTGAAATCAAGAAGACAGGCCCGCAACCTATCCTCAAGTGCCTGGATAGTACGCTCTGCCTGTCCGTCGGTCTGAGGGTGTAATGCAACACTGAGACTCACTTGTGTCCCTAAAACCCTTCTGAAAAAAAACCTCCAGAAGTTATCTGTAATCGAGCTCATCTGTCTGACATCATAAACGTAGGAACCCCGTGCAATCTCACAATCCCCCTGCTAAAAAAGCTAGCACGAACCTCAGCCGAGTAAGTGGTCCTAATCGGAAGAACACGGCTAGTTTCGTCAGCCTATTTACCATGACCCCCAGGGAGTCGCACTTCCTCTGAGTACGATGCCACCCTGTAACAAGATCCATTTTAATTACCTCTCATGTCTAAGTCGGGGTCTAAATCACCTGTAATAGCCCACTGGGCTTCTGGTGTTCAAACATGACCTGCTGCTAATTCGTACACTAAGCAACAAACCCTGCTACGTCCCTCTTCAGGCCATCTTACCAATACATACATCTGAGGCCATGATACATCTTGGTCGACCTCGAACAAAATAAAGCAAGAAGCACCGCGTGCCTCCCCCTAAAACTTGCCGACAAGTCCTGCGACATCGGGCACACACAAACTTTTCTCATAACACAGCACCCCATCTGGTGCTACAAAAACAGGCTCTTCTCTTCTTGGAGAGCCGTATCTCGATATCATATCATAACTGGATCCTCATACTGTCGCCTCTTTACCTCTTCGACGAAGGAAGACTCGGCAACCTCTCGGATCTAAAGCTCCATTAACCTTGGAACAAATAATCGAACCCTTAGGCTCGGTAACTGAAGAATCTCACGGACCACGTCCAGTCTATCTGGCTGCCCATCTGGCATACTACCCTTAGATCCGCGACTAAGAGTATCTTTAACTGTCTTGGCTTTCCCTGGGTGGTATAGGATATCGATATCACAATCCTTGAATAACTCTACCCACCGTTGCTGTCGCAAATTCAATTGCCTCTGTCAGAAGATATACCTGAGGCTTTTGTGGTCTGTACACATACCCACATGAAGTCTTATATATACATCATGCCTCCAAATCTTCAAGGCACGACTAACTGCCGCCTACTCTAAATCGTGAGTAGCGTAATTTCCTTTCCTGCTTCCCAAACCGCCGGGAAAACATAGGCTCTAACCTTATCGTGTTGCGTCAGCATACAACCTAGCCCAACACCCAAAGTGTTACAACAACAACCTAACCCTTGGGTCTCTCAGGAGGGGTTAGAACTGTAGTCCTGGTCAACTTATCTTCTAGTACTGGAAGCCTTTCTCATTCCTACGAAATATTCGGGTATCCTTAATCTCACTTATGGTTCCTGTTTCCCTTTCTCTGTTGCAACCAAACTTGGTCACTAAACTTAGATTTGATTCCTTTGCTTGCCCCATGGCTAAGACTTCCTGTCAATCACAATTTTGGGGGGGAGATTTCCTTGATCTCGTCAAGTAGTAACCCGATGCTACCACCTTCCCTCGAGGTGTTCTTACTGCCCATTATTTACTAATGGTCTTACACTAGTCTGGGGTAATCATACCTCGTGTAACTTACATAACCATAGTCGTATTTTCATTTATCATTCTGGCCATATCCTTACCTTAGGCTTATTATCAGCGAAAGTATTTCCATCTTGATTCATAATCGTACAGTTTCATATATGAGTACTACCTGCATTTTTGTCCTCACGACCCTTCCTCGACTTCTTGGAACGTCGTTCTTAATTTCCCCAACACAACACTTTTCCCACGGTTATCTACAACTGTAACCTATGGCATGACGATACCGAAGACCCTACCAGTTTCATATCCTGCGTCTAACAACATGGGTACACGCAACCCCTTAATATGTAAAACTGTCCTTTTTATGAGGGGGAGAGAACTTATCTCTCTATCAAAATCTAAATCATCAAGCGTGTCACGACCCGATTCCGGGCCCGTGACTGGTGCCTTACCCCGGGCACCCTAGTGATACAACATCAGAGTAATCAGCGGAACATAAAACGATACAAGACATATTATGAAATATGAAACAATAATCTGAGAAAAACTTGCCTTTCGGCATATATAAAAATGACAACTTTTTCAACATGAACAGTTTAATCCTTTTACAAACCACACAAGATTACTCTGAGACCTTACGAATGATATGACAACCATGGCGGGACGGGGCGCCAAACCCCGAATGTAAATACTTACTACGACAGGGACTATACCATGATAAGCCTCGAGAAACGGAGCTTCCCAGCCAGCGTGACCACGAGCTAGGATCAACGGTGTACCTCAACTGCGGCATGAACGCAGCCCGGGAGGTCGATAACAGTACCGAGTATGTGAACCGAAAATACATCAGTAAATGAAATCATAGCGATCATATAAAGCGGGAGACATGTATGATAACCAAACTACGATTTAACAAAGCGATCATGTCAAGTCGGGGACTCACGCCTCAGTCATCACTCGAAGTATAACAATGGGTCTCGTGCCCACAACATCAATCATGCGTGGAATACCTTCTCATCTTGGCGATATGATATAAAAGCACCAAGGAACACACATGAACACGGGTCCCACTGTGTCATAATAAAGCATGCGGGGTAAATGCGAAGGCATAGCCTACAAAAAAACCCCAGTACCAACAAGGTCATGAATCGTATCATAAGATCTGTCTACCGTCACATGATCAAAGCCGCCACTTGCCCACAGATATCGATATGCGCGTCTAACCACGGAACTCCCGCGACTCGCGTAGGCCAATCTCATCGGCCGCGTGAGGTATTCCCGCATCGAGGTAGCTACTCCGGCGTCGTCACGACTTCGCGATCCGCGTGGCCACGTGGACCGCATGCCCATAAAGGGCGCGCTAACACCGGAACTCTCGTAGCTCGCGTAGGCCCCAGGACTGCGTGAGGTATTCTCGAATCATAGGTCCATCGACCCGCTGAGTCTACCGCGTCGGAGGCGCTTAACCCGGAATCATCTCGAGAGATGAGTGATGTAAAATACTAACACACGACTTATCGTTAAGCAACATAAGCACAACAAAGGAAACCCTTTACACAACATCACAAGATACTAACACACGTAGCATCCTAGCATGTTTACTTATCAATCAACAAGAAAGTATTACCAGGCTATCACAAACCAACACAATCAAGTTATACACACAAGGTACTTTCTACTATATGCCAACAAGTTCGGGGTTTTATCCCCAAAGTACTTCATACATTAACTCTTTAAAAGATACGTTACTTTCACAATGTCACACAATACCCGTAGTATAAAATAGAGTGACTATCCTTTTAAAGTAAATCAATTACTTCTCTTTGTAAAATCAAGTAGCAACATTCTTTTCCAATGATCAAGTTTGCCTAATTTCCAATGTTCAAGTTTCTCATTTTAGAAAGGTTTCGTAGTTCATAGTTGTCACGACCCGAAACTGGGCCCGTGACTGGTGCCTTACCCCGGGCACCCTAGTGACACAACATCAGAGTAATCAGCGGAACATAAAACGATACAAGACATATTATGAAATATGAAACAATAATATGAGAAGAACTTGCCTTTCGGCATATATATAAATGACAACTTTTAACATGAACAGTTTAATCCTTTTTACAAACCCTGCCCACAACAGTACTACAGACCTCTAAGAATGATACGACAACAATGGCGGGACAGGGCCCCGCCAAACCCCTGAATGTAAACACTTACTACGACAGGGGACTATACCACTGATAAGCCTCCGGAGAAACGGAGCTTCCCAAACGCTGACCACGAGAGCTAGGATCAACGGCGGTGTACCTCAACTGCGGCATGAACGCAGCCCGAAGGAGGTCGATCTGCAGTGCGAGTATGTGAAACTGAAAATAAATACTGTAAATGAAATCATAGTAGTCTATACAAAGCAGGAGACATGTATGATAACCAAACTACAGTTTTACAATAACTAAGCAGTCATATCAAGTCAGGGACTCACGCCCTCAAGTCATCACAAAAGAACATAACAGTGGGTCTCACGCCCACAACATCAATCGTGCGTGGGACACATTCCTCATGCCGTGATTTATGATATAAAAGCACCAAGGAACACATGAACACGTGTCCCACTGTGCCATAATAACACCGCACGGGGTAAGTGCGAAGGCATAGACGACTACTAACCCCACAGCACAACAAGGTCATGAATCAGATCATAAGATCCGTCTGCACGTCACATGATCAAAGCCGCCACTTGCCCGCGAAGATCTAATGTCTGGCGTCTAGCCCCGAACTTCCGCGACTCGCGTAGGCCAACCTCATAGGCGCGTGGCGCATTCCCGCATCGAGGGTAGCTACTCCCGGCATCGCCCCGACTCGCGATCCGCGTAGCACAAAGACCGCGTGACCACGAGGGCGCAAACTAACACGGAACTCCGTAGTTACGCATGGATCCCCGGACCCGCATGAGGTATTCTCGAATCACGGTCCTGCATCACTGAGTCTACCCGCGTCGGAGGCAGCTTAACCTCCGAACACAAGTCAAGGTGAGTGGTACAATACCAACATATCGGCTGATAGTCAAACAATTTAAGCGCAGTCGAAGGAAAAACCCCTTTACACAACCATCACAAGATACTAACACACGTAGCATCCTAGCATGTTTACTTAACAAATCACCAAGAAAGTATTACAAGGCTATCACAAACCAACACAATCAAGTTATATACACAAGGTACTTTCTACTACATGATTAACAAGATCGGGTTTTTATTCCCAAAGTACTTCATACATCAACTCTTTAAAAGATACGTTACTTTCACAAAAAGTCACACAATACCCGTAGTATATGAAAATAGAGTGATTATCTTTTTAAAGTAAATCAATTACTTCTCTTTGTAAAATCAAGTAGCAACATTCTTTTCCAATGATCAAGTTTGCCTAATTTCCAATGTTCAAGTTTCTCATTTTAGAAAGGTTCCGTAGTTCATAGTCTTATTCATTTGAGAATATAATTCTCCTTTAAACTATCTGAGAAACATAAGTCTTATATGTGAGTAGGATATTCTTGTTTATAACAATCTTATTACAGCAGCCATGATCTAGGAAATATCATTTTGTCTCATCTTAGCTTATATGAATATTGAAGTTTCTACTGGTTTTAATAATACTTAATTAGTCAAAACATTTCCTTTTATTAACGCTGCAGTGGTTTGTCGATACACATTCTGATTTCCGAAATCAGTAAAAACATTCTTAAGCCGTTATACCTAACTTCCCATAAAGCTAGTATAACTCTTAAGTTTTTCAAAAACCAAGTATTACTTCTTCTTTCAAAATGATTCAAAAATCTTTTGAAATACTTCAAGTTCTTTATTAACACATAACAAGCCGCTTATAGTTCAAATCGATTACCTTGTAAAGACCACAAGTATTTTCTTACCAACATAAAGTCATTATAACCAACTTCCCATAAAGCCGTTATAACACTTTATGTTTTAAACCAATCAAATACATTTAGCACATGTACGCGTCACCACTACATAGTTCACACATATCATGCTAGAAGAGATAGGAAGAGGTTCACATACCTCGCGACGATTATCGACTAATAGCAAAACGCTCAAGTACCTCAAACCGCTGGCTACTCCCTAAGCCAAGTAGATCGCGCACGCATAGTACTTCCACCTATAAGGCCACAAGGCGCTTTATTAACATAAGGTCTCTTCGTAGAACATTCTACGTAAAATTCGGCACCTCCCCACATGGCGTAAATCTCCTCTCTATCGAGGCTACCAAGCCAACCAGGGGTTATACATTTAACCCTAACGGGTACAATTCTACTCCACGGTACTACTACACAAGTCTCATGTAATACACTATGTAATTCTGATTCGATTTTCTTTAAATTCAGGCTTAAGTCGCAAGACATTGCCGTAAGTATTTTTCAGGCTTAAGTCAAAAGACATTGCCGATAACTACGTTCAGTTCAATATATAATATACTCCAATTATATAGTCTAAACAATTATGTAATTTCCAATTACAATAGAGGGACAAGATATTTACCTCGATAAGCCCATAATTATCCGAGTTTAAATGTCGATCCTGGGCAATCGTTTAGCTCCAACTCCGTGCGCTCCAACCCGCTCCAAACTACCCTTAGAAGTTCTAACCACTTCTACATACTACTCCAACTAACCATGGAGATTTCCTTAGGGTTTCGGTTTGGTGACTGACGGGAAGTATAATAGTATAACTGGGCTTTTAGTATAGGTATAACCTTAGAATACTACAAGGTATAAGGCTAAGGTAATTTGGGCATTATAACAATACTTTTGAGAGTATTTCTACCAAGAGAGGGGGTGTATTATACGAGACAACTATGCTAGGGGTACCCGGCCACACCACCAAGGGGGGAGGCGAGGCTCTCGGCCACAAGGGCCTATCTAGGGAGGGGGGGCTCTTGGACGAGAGTCAAACAAGAGGGGAGGGGGAGGATTTCTAAGACTTAGAACATTTTAGGATGAATAAGTCTTCCAAAGGGGTGGGTATTTATAGGCCTAGCAAAGGCCAACCAATGGCCAAGATCTTGCCAAGTGCAAGGCAAGTGTAGGGCCAAGATCTTGCCAAGTGCACCTTATCCATCTACCACAAAATATCCTACCAACCCCTTGACCAACAATGGCCAATTCGTCCCCTCTTTTACCGCCCAACGTGCTCCAATGGGAGGGTGACAAGTGTCGCCCTCTCGTTGGCCAAAAATGTTTCGTCTCTCGGAAAAATCCGCAAAAATTAAAAATGACATAGCCGGAAATTCCCCTACGAAAGCTGTGAAAAGTTTTCGCCGAAAAACGACTCTAACCGGGTGTTATGCACAAATAAAATTCGGCCAAGCACTTTAAGGCACAAACTTTTCACGCACGCCCCGCGTCATACTGCGGAAATACGGTATAACATTCTCCTCTTAGAAACATTCGTCCCGAATGTTCCTTCTAAGTCTCAAAACAACGCGCCAAGATAGTCTTCACTACTATACTTATGAGAACAATCACCACACCGCCACGTAAAACACCCGCGCATACTTCTATCTAAGTCCACGAGGAAAACACCTCTAATCATCACCACAAAACACTTCTCACCGGGTCTAAAATATACTTCCTTCGCGACCTTCTCTTTACAAAAAGAAATGATCACATCTATGCCGCCATACATGCTCGCTTCTCTCTTTACTCGTAGATACCACTTTGTCACTTTGCTCGAGGCATTAACCTTCTCAGCGACCAACAAATGGTACCACTTTTGTCACTTTGTCGCGAGCCTTGCTCCGACGACCCAACAAATGGTACCGGGCTGCATGCGATCCCTGAGGATGTCGTATACTCGAACTCTTTCCACATTTCTGATACTGCTTCAGTTTCCAAAACTCGGGGCTACTATCTCTAACGTGGTCATTAAGTGGGAACACTGATGGATCTCCGATACTTTTCCCGATCATAACAATACGAAAGACCGGACGTACAGCCTCCTAAGTCGGACGGCAAAAGCTAACATATAGGCAACCTGGCCTATTCTTCACATGAACTCAAAAGGGCCCAAAGTAACTCGGGCTAAGTTCCCTCTGTATTCCAAACTCGTCACACCCAACCCGGGGTGGTACCTTCAAGAAGACCGACCGTCAACCTGAACTCTAAGCGTCGTCGCCGATTATCCGCACAATTCCTCTGAGCTGCCAGAACTTCTTCTAGACAAGCTTCGCACTATCCACAGTCTGCTGGAACAAGCCTGAACCAACTAACTGAACCTTGCCAACATCGAACCAATCGACCGGCAATTTACACTTCCGCCCCTACAAGGCTTTAAAAAGGCGACATCTGAACACTGAAACGGTAGCTCAAACACTACCTCCACAGGAGACAACAATCCCACAACCATCCGAAATCCAAACACCGCCCGAGGCGAACGCGGTCGAGACTGCTGAGTTCTTAACACATGCTTGGCAAAACTTCCGAAACAAAAGCGATCGTTCCTCGGGCTCCATGCGTCATAAGGTGAAGGTAGGCACCTCGTGCAGCCTTACAACTTTTCTGATATATCATCTCGCATAACCCTCTGCCGAGTAAACGGTCTTTGCTGAAGACAACACGGTGACCTCGCGCCCAACTCGGTCGAACGATTCATGAAATCGTCACGTTGGTTAACTAAACTCGCCTAACACCCTCGTGACTTATCACAAGGCGGGACCACCACAACCGACCCCACCACCAAACATGCCGGGTTGACCGCAACGCGGCCTCAACCCGACCTAACGCGCCAAACGCTAGCTCGCGAAGGAAAACTCTCACTAATCACGCTACGAAAACCTAGCGGTCTTAGCTCAACTATCCTCTTTCATGCCACACTACTCGTGGACTTATCCCGTAACATAGCTCACGTGCACTATGCACTCCTATAAGGGTAAAACATAACACTACACCTTTACCCGAGACGGCCTTACCTCTAAGGTCTTTACGTAAAACATTCTAAGGCTCACACCTTCTCTATCCCCCAAAATCTTACTCTGTTAACTAACCAAGATTTCTAATCACAACTCACATCGCTATCGTAACATAGCACTTAAGGTATACTCACCTTATCACATAAAGCAAACTCTAGAGGGTTAAAGATATATCTATATCTACTGCTTCACTCCCCTTAGTCGTTCTAATCAAACGCCCGTGCAGGCGCAGCTAAGGAGGTGACAAACTACCCACCGATCCCGAAGGCTAAGTCCTCCGCGAGGACACTCTTTCGACAACAGACCCTGACGGTCATAGGTACAACACGTACCAACTAAAAGACGACATTCCCTGGGATGACGCCTGCCACATTGTGAACACTGGGAAAAACTGAATCCGGATGGCTGGAACCTACGTGTAGTGGAACCTAAGCTCGAGCTCGACCAACTCCGCATACCGAACGCCCCGAAATTCGTGGAGGACCTCGCTGCATGGTGGATGTGCATAATCTATTCTGTGGAGGCGACTCGCCTCAAAGTTACTAAAGGACCTTCGTGCCGCCTCTTACGGTGTCCTTCGTTAACCTGCCGATCTCTACGTCTCGGCTGCTGCGCATAAGCCCGCATACGTGCCATGCTCAAGCTAATCAAGAATTACTCTTGCACAACCCTCTTTAGATAGTCCTCAAGACTCGCAGACATCGGTATACTCTCGGTAGCCAAATCTATAGCTAATGTGGTCGCCTCTTTGCAATCTAAATTCTCTGTTCTGCGTTGGGCGAAGGTTCAAATATCATGGCGCAGAGGAACCGCCGCCGTGCTAAACTCTCGGGCTAGTGACGTCGCAAAACTCCCCGAATGAAGCACTACCCTAGGTAATGATTGGGCCTGTGCCCTCGCCACCCTCTGAACTCTACTCGCAGCTCCCTTGGCTGCCTTGCCCTCCTGGGCTCGGGTTGCCCTACGCGGAGGCATATCGATAAGGGAAAGAATTTCGTCAGAGGGTCCAACTTACCACACAGCTCTAAGGCACGATCTCAGAGTGAGAAGAATAGAAACCACTCCTAAATATCCTATAGCCTCCTGATTATTGGTGTGGTGCACAACACACCGATAATCAAGACTCATCGGATACGGATGCATGGACACTTTCCGAGGATTAATCGCTCGATACCACTTTTGTCACGACCGGCCGGGCGTGGCGGTGCCTTACCCCGGGCACCCTAGTGACACAACATCAGAGTAATCAGCGGAACATAAAACGATACAAGACATATTATGAAATATGAAACAATAATATGAGAAGAACTTGCCTTTCGGCATATATATAAATGACAACTTTTAACATGAACAGTTTAATCCTTTTTACAAACCCTGCCCACAACAGTACTACAGACCTCTAAGAATGATACGACAACAATGGCGGGACAGGGCCCCGCCAAACCCCTGAATGTAAACACTTACTACGACAGGGGACTATACCACTGATAAGCCTCCGGAGAAACGGAGCTTCCCAAACGCTGAACTGTGACCCTGAGAGCTAGGATCAACGACTGGTGTACCTCAACCTGCGGCATGAACGCAGCCCGAAGGAGTCGATCGCAGTGCAATTTAGTATGTGAAATCGAAAATAAATCAGTAAATGAAATCATAGTAGTCTATACAAAGCAGAGACATGTATGATAACCAAACTACGCTTTACAATAACTAGCGATCATATCAAGTCGTGGACTCACGCCTCAAGTCATCACAAAGAACATAACATGGGTCTCACGCCCACATCAATCGTGCGTGGGACACATTCCTCATCTTGGCGGTTTATGATATAAAAGCACCAAGGAACACACATGAACACCAGGTCCCACCTGTGCCATAATAACACCGTACGGGGTAAGTACGAAGGCATAGCCGACTACTAACACCCACAGTACCAACAAGGTCATGAACTGTATCATAAGATCTGTCTAGACCTTCAAATGATCAAAGCTGGCCACTTGCCGCAGATCTAATGCGCGTCTAGCCTCGAACTTCCGCGACTCCGCATAGGCCAACCTCATAGGCCCGCATGAGGCATTCCCGCATCGAGGGTAGCTACTCCGGCATCGCCCCGACTCGCGATCGCATGGCTACAAAGACCGCATGACCACAAGGGCGCGAACTAACACGGAACTCCCGTAGTTCCGCATGGATCCTCGGACCCGCATGAGGTATTCCGAATCATGGTCCTGCATCGCCGAGTCTACCCGCGACGGAGGGCAGCTTAACCTCCGGAACACAAGTCAAGGTGAGTGGTACAATACCAACATATCGGCTGATAGTCAAACAATTTAAGCGCAGTCGAAGGAAAAACCCATTTACACAACCATCACAAGATACTAACACACGTAGCATCCTAGCATGTTTACTTAACAAATCACCAAGAAAGTATTACAAGGCTATCACAAACCAACACAATCAAGTTATATACACAAGGTACTTTCTACTACATGATTAACAAGATCGGGTTTTTATTCCCAAAGTACTTCATACATCAACTCTTTAAAAGATACGTTACTTTCACAAAAAGTCACACAATACCCGTAGTATATGAAAATAGAGTGATTATCTTTTTAAAGTAAATCAATTACTTCTCTTTGTAAAATCAAGTAGCAACATTCTTTTCCAATGATCAAGTTTGCCTAATTTCCAATGTTCAAGTTTCTCATTTTAGAAAGGTTCCGTAGTTCATAGTCTTGTTCATTTGAGAATATAATTCTCCTTTAAACTATCTGAGAAACATAAGTCTTATATGTGAGTAGGATATTCTTGTTTATAACAATCTTATTACAGCAGCCATGATCTAGGAAATATCATTTTGTCTCATCTTAGCTTACATGCGGATGGAAGTTTCTCTTGGTTTTAATAATACTTAATTAGTCAAAACATTTCCTTTTAACGTATTTGCAGTGGTTTGTCGATACACATTCTGATTTCCGAAATCAGTAAAAACATTCTTAAGCCGTTATACCTAACTTCCCATAAAGCTAGTATAACTCTTAAGTTTTTCAAAAACCAAGTATTACTTCTTCTTTCAAAATGATTCAAAAATCTTTTGAAATACTTCAAGTTCTTTATTAACACATAACAAGCCAGTTATAGTTCAAATCAGTTACCTTGTAAAGACCACAAGTATTTTCTTACCAACATAAAGTTTATAACCAACTTCCCATAAAGCCGTTATAACACTTTATGTTTTAAACCAATCAAATACATTTAGCACGTATCGTCTCACCGCACTACATAGTTCACACATATCATGCTAGAAGAGATAGGAAGAGGTTCACATACCTCGCGACGATTATCGACTAATAGCAAAACGCTCAAGTACCTCAAACCGCGGCTACTCCTAAGCCAAGTAGATCGCGCCACGCATAGTACTTCCACCTATAAGGCCACAGCGCTTATTAACATAAGGTCTCTTCGTAGAACATTCTCTGTAAAATTCCAAAGACTCCTCCCCATGACAGCGTAAATCTCTCTCTATCGAGGCGGCTACCAAGCCAACCAGGGGGTTATACATTTAACCTAACTGGTACAATTCTACTCCACGGTACTACTACACAAGTCTCATGTCTGACCTATGTAATTCTGATTCAAGACTTTCTTTAAATTCGGGCTTAAGTCGCAAGACATTCAGTAAGTATTTCGGGCTTAAGTCAAAAGACATTGCCGATAACTACGTTCAGTTCAATATATAATATACTCCAATTATATAGTCTAAACAATTATGTAATTTCCAATTACAATAGAGGGACAAGATATTTACCTCGATAAGCCCATAATTATCCGAGTTTAAATGTCGATCCTGGGCAATAGTTTAGCTCAAAATCCGTGCGCTCAACCGCTCAAACTACCATTAGAAGTTCTCACCAACGTCTACATACGACTCCAACTAACCATGGAGATTTCCTTAGGGTTTCGGTTTGGTGACTGACGGGAAGTATAATAGTATAACTGGGCTTTTAGTATAGGTATAACCTTAGAATACTACAAGGTATAAGGCTAAGGTAATTTGGGCATTATAACAATACTTTTGAGAGTATTTCTACCAAGAGAGGGGGGTGTATTATACGAGACAACTAGGCTAGGGTACCCCACGCCACACCAAGGGGAGTGGAGGCTCTCGGCCATAAGGGCCTATCTAGGGAGGGGGGGCTCTTGGACGAGAGTCAAACAAGAGGGGGGGGAGGATTTCTAAGACTTAGAACATTTTAGGATGAATAAGTCTTCCAAAGGGGTGGGTATTTATAGGCCTAGCAAAGGCCAACCAATGGCCAAGATCTTGCCAAGTGCAAGGCAAGTGTAGGGCCAAGATCTTGCCAAGTGCACCTTATCCATCTACCACAAAATATCCTACCAAACCCGACCAACAATGGCCAATTCGTCCACTCTTTACCGCCTAACGTGCTCCATGGGAGGGTGACAAGTGTCGCCTCTCGTTAAAAAATTTTTCGTCTCTCGTAAAAATCCGAAAAAATTAAAAATGACATCGCCGTAATTGCCCCTCCGAATGTTGTGAAAAGGTTTCGCCTAAAAACGACTCTAACCGGGTGTTATGCACAAATAAAATTCGGCCAAGCACTTTAAGGCACAAACTTTTCTACGTACGTCCCCGCGTACATACTCTGGAAATACGGGGTATAACAATAGTCTTATTCATTTAAGAATATAATTCTCCTTTAAACTATCTGAGAAACATAAGTCTTATATGTGAGTAGGATATTCTTGTTTATAACAATCTTATTACAGCAGCCATGATCTAGGAAATATCATTTTGTCTCATCTTAGCTTCTATGCAGATGGAAGTTTCTACTGGTTTTAATAATACTTAATTATTAAAAACATTTCCTCTTATAAACGCTGCAGTGGTTTGTCGATACACATTCTGATTTCCAAAATCAGTAAAACATTCTTAAGACGTTATACCTAACTTTCCATAAAGCTAGCATAACTCTTAAGTTTTCAAAACAAATCAAGTATTACTTCTTCTTTCGAAATGATTCAAAAATCTTTTGAAATACTTCAAGTTCTTTATTAACACATAACACGCCAGTTATAGTTCAAATCAGTTACCTTTTTAAAAACCACAAGTATTTTCTTACCAACATAAAGCTGTTATAACCAACTTCCCATAAAGCTGTTATAACACTTTATGTTTTAAACCAATCAAATACATTTAGCACCTGTACGTCTACCGTACTACATAGTTCACACATATCATGCTAGAAGAGATAGGAAGAGGTTCACATACCTCGCGACGAGTATCGACTAATAGCAAAACGCTCCAAGTACCTCCAACTGTCGGCTACTCCTTAAGCCAAGTAGAACGCGCCACACGTAGTACTTCAACCTATAAGGCCACAAGGCGCTTATTAACATCAAGATCTTAACGTAGAACATTCTACAGAAATTCGGCAAAGACCTCCCCACCATGCGGCGTAAATCTCCTCCTCATCGAGGTGGCTACAAGCCAACCGTGGGGTTATACGCCTAACCTAACGGGTACAATTCTACTCCACTGTACTACTACACAAGTCTCTTATGTCTGACCTATGTAATTACTGATTCGATTCTTCTTTAAATTCGGGCTTAAGTCGCAAGACATTGCCGTAAGTATTATTCAGCTTAAGTCAAAAGACATTGCGATAACTACGTTGATTCTATATACGATATACTTCAACTATATATTCTAACAATATGCAACTTCCAATTACAATAGAGGACAAGATAATTACCTCGATAAGCCCATAATTATCCTAGTTAAAGTCGATCTGGGCAATCGTTTAGCTCCAACTCCGGCGCTCAACCCGCGCTAAACCACCCTTCGAAGTTCTAACCCACGTCTACACAAGACTCCAACGGACTATGGAGATTTTCATAGGGTTTCGGTTTTGTGGTACCGGAGTATAATAGTATTTCGGGCATTTTCAGATAGGTATAACCTTAGAATACAACAAGGTATACGGCTAAGGTAATTTGGGCATTATAACAATACTTTTGAGAGTATTTCTACCAGGAGGGGGGGTATTATATGAAAAACAACTAGGCTAGGGGGGGGGGGGGGTACCCCACGGCTAACACCCCAAGGAGGGGGGGTGGCTACCCCACGGCCTACCCCACTAGGGGGGAACTCTCGACGAGGGAGGAAGGCTTTGGACGAGAACCACAAGAAGGGAGAGGAGGATTTTAACACTTAGAAGATTTTAGGATGAAGAAAGTCTTCAACATAGGGTGGTATTTATAGGCCAACCAATGGCCAACCAATGGCAAGATCTTGCCAAGTGCAAGGCAAGTGTAGGCCGATATCTTGCCAAGTGCCCTTAACCAACTAATACACAAATATCCTACCAACTAAAGCCATTCCAATCGGCCACAATAACGCCTCACATCCATCAATTGGAGGTGACAAGTGTCGCCTCCCGTTGGTCCAAAATGTTTCGTCTCGGAAAAATCCGCAAAAATTAAAAATGACATAGCGGAAATTCCCTACGAAAGCGTGGAAAGCGTTTCGTCGAAAAACGACTCTAATCGGGTGTTGTGCACAAATAAATTTCGGCCAAGCTACTTTCTCAAGTTCAAATTTTCTACGTACGTCCTTACGTACATACTCTGGAAATACGGGGTATAACAAAGCGCCACCTTAAACGTATAGATTTTCAAAATCTACCAACGATGTCTTCTATTTTCCGCAGCCACACTCGTACTTATCTTATTCTTGCTTGCGCGCTATCCTGAACTTATCCGGAAGGTCGTGGCCCTGACCGCCACACCAAACCAACTCCAAGTACATCCAAGGGCACTTAGCATAAACTCCTTCAAATTCGAGTATTTCTTACTTTCTGCATCAATTACCTCAAGTGAACAAGTCACACGGACTTAAAAGAAAAACAATGATGCCAAAGAAGGAAGGATAATTCACTGGTTACTACCACTTCTCTTCCTTTACTCTGGATAATCAGCTTACCAGAAAACTGGAATCGAGCCAATCTCTCTCTGTAGTCAACGTTGGCATAACAAGAGGCCAACTAGCCCGTACTCATAATGACCTCTATGTCTGTCATAACAGCTCTGCTAGGTGCGCTAGTGGTCCAACGGTATCGTTACGGTAATTATCTACACCGCCGGCTACCACCCACTCACGGGTGTAGTCACCTCGAAAGGTCCTCATGGATTCAGGCTTTATTTCTTTACACTTGGTTGCTCTCTTTTTCACTGGTCGTACTCTTTCCGTACTTCCAAACTTATACTAGCATACGTACATAAATTCCATACTAATTATGGCCTCCACTCTTTGGAGTTACTAAATTAAATAATATAAGGCCCATTCCGGCTCTCAACAGTTCGGTGGAACACGCGTCACGAACAGTAAAACGATTAACTAGACTCGGGCTTGTACCCTCGTGACCCTGTCACGTAGCGGGACTACTATCAACTGATCCCACCCCATAAACGGGTACACTAACTTCTCATATACTATAATCGGGTTGTCTTGTCCACAACAACCATACTTACTCCATACGGATCTCACCCGTACCATTCTCGAAATTCCACTACGTAGCTCAATCTATTAACATGGTCTTCCATTAAGTCCCTTAATTAACCTCTTAAGGGTCCATTTCATCCTCACACAACTCATCATCACCTAATTATCTCAAATTAGCACGTAAAACTTTGATGAGAGTCCTTTAACTGTTCATACCTTCCTGGTATTTTTAGTCCTTACCAAGTCCTGGTAATCTAAAATCATTCTAGGCAACACGCGTCTGACCCTCATACATAAATCCGTAAAGTTGTATGTCCCAATACAAACTATACTACAAACATTACCAACATGGATACGTAATTCACGTAATCTTTTCTGGGTCACTGCTGCCTTTCTCGTAGCTGCAAACAACATAACTTGTTAGGGAGAGACGACCCTAACCATACAGCTCTATCGCACGATCTCAGAGTGAGAAGAATGGAAACCAATCCTAAATGTCCTGCAGCCTCCTGATTATAGATGTGGTGCACAACACACCGATAATAAATACTCTACTAGACACGGTCTGTAGACACTTTCCGAGGACTAACTGCTCTGATACCACTTTTGTCGCGACACGACCGGGCGCGGCGGTGCCTACACAGGCACCCCTTTCTGCGTCAGAGAATAGCGGAACATACACTGTTAAAGCTTTAAACATAAAATAACAACAATGGCTAGATAAGTCCACCTTTCAGTAAACCATACAAATAAAGCAGTACATTTTTTTACAACCCAATCCACAAATGTGACTACAGACCTAAGAATAACAACTCGCGGGACGGGGCCGCTTATACCACAGATGTACAATAACCGACCATACGAGGATAAGCCTCGGAATAAAGGGCTTCTCAATAGGTGAACAGTGATCCTAAGAGCGAGGATCAAGAACTGTACTCTACTGCGGCATGAACGCGGCCCGAAGGAGGTCAAGACAACATGTACCAAATATGTGGCGAAATCTTGTAATGAAATCATAAGTCTAAAAATAAAGCTGAGACGGTATGATAACTCAATTAACGATTACCAAGTGCCTTACTAACAATGAGAGTAAATAGGAGTATACTTACAGCATAAAAATAGGAGACTCACGATCCAATCATGGGTAGCAAATCCATGGAAACAGGTGGTATAACGTCTTGGGGGTTTACCCCTCATTTATACTCTTACCCCGAGGCAGGTGGTATAACGTCTTGGGGTTTTACCCCTCATTTATACTCTTATCCTGGAGAAGGTGGTAGAGCAGGTGGTATAACGTCTTGGGGGTTTACCCCTCATTTATACTCTTACCCTGGAGAAGGTGGTATAGCGTCTTGGGGGTTTACCCCTCACTTATACTCTTACCCTATCTCAACCGGCCGTCATACAATAAATAAGCAAGTTAGAAATTATCACGACCCGTTCCGGGGCCCGTGACTGGTGCCTTACCCCGGGCACCCTAGTGATACAACATCAGAGAAAAACCAGCGGAAATAAAAGCTTAAATATTCAAATAGACATGGATCAAGATAAAAGAAAATAGGCCAACCAAAACAGTTGCCTTTCAACATATATAAATATAGATATTTGAACAGTTACAATCCTTACAACCCTGCCCACAACAGTGCTACAGACCTCTAAGATTTATACAACAACTATGACGGGACAGGGCCCCGCCATACCCCTGAATGTACAAGAACCTACTGACTCAGGGTAACATACCAAAAGATAAGCCTCCGAAGGAACGGAGCTTCCCAATACGCTGAAAAGTGATCCTAACCTGGGGGATCGACAGCCGATGTACCTCTACCTGCGGCATGAGCGGCCCAGAAGGAGGTCGATAACAGGTACCAAGTATGTGAAATCAGAAATCAGTAAATAAAATCATAATAGTCTATATAAAGCATGAGACATGTATGATAACCAAACTACAGTACACACATATAACAGTTATATCAAGTCAGGGACTCACGCCCTCCAAGTCATTACTCAAATATAACGATGGGTCTCACGCCCATAACATCAATCATGCCCGTGTAATACCTTCCTCACTGCCGGAAGTCTATGTTATGATAACACCAAGTACACACGAACACCAAGTCCTACCTGATGCCAAAGCCGTACTAACAATACAATACAACCAAACCACGAAGCTGACACGGGGCAAGTATGAAAGCCGACTACCAGATACCAAGGCCGAACAGTAAAACCTCATGGAGAGCTAGTCCATGGAATAACAATCCCAATGGAACCATACGTGCGCCACGCGCGTCGTGTCGATATGTCCGAATGAAACAACACGACAACAATCCCAATGTAAACATACTCGTGCGCCACGCATCGTGTCAGTATGTCCAAAAGGAAACAACTAGACAGCAATCAAAATGGAACCATACCCGTGCGCCACGCATCGTGTCAGTATGTCCAAAGCGATTAGCAAAAATAACACTATCAACGGGGCGTGCGGTGGAATTCTCCGTCGCTGCAAGACGTCCGAGTAAGTTCTCAACAAGTCAACCGGCCCTCATCGAGACGCGATAGTATAGAAACACAATTCTTGCACAACAAAGGCTATCACAACAAGCATAGGCAAGTTTCACAGCAACAAGCATAGGCAAGTTATACATAACTCAAGGTACTTTCATTTTATGCCAAAGTCCGGGTTTTAACCCTAAAGTACTACGTACGTTAAATTCCTTTTAAGAGATCCACTCTTTTTATAAAAGTCACCCGATAACCGTAGTATAAAAATAGAGTGACTTACATCTTTTAAGTAAACCAAAACACTTCTCTTTTTAAAGTCAAGTTACCACATTAAAACCAATGATAAAACCCTTCTTTTGTTCTCGTAAAGTCGTTATAACTAACTTCCCATAAAGCTGTTATAACACTTTATGTTTTAAACCAATTTAAGACAAAACAATGCCTTCCTTTTCCCTAGAGTTCCAGTTTGCCTAATTTCAATTACTCAAGTCTCTTTATTTTAGAAAAGTTCCATAGTTCGATGTCTTAATCTCCTTTAAAACAATTGAGTAACATATGCCATAGGCGTGAGCAGTTTATTCTTGTTTATAACCATTTATTAAAGCAGCCATGATCTAGAAAATGTAATATCATTTTGTCTCATCTTAGCTTCTATGCAGATGGAGGTTTCTACTGGTTTTAATACAATACTTCATTATTCAATACATTTTCCTTTATTAACGCTGCAGTGGTTTGTCGATACTCATTCTGATTTCCGAAATCAGTAAAACATTATTCCTTTTAAAACCAAGTACTCATTACTCACGAATGAGGTTTCACACTTTTAACAAACTTCATATCAATACAATTAAGTCAAGTCTCTTATCTTTTAAGATTAAGTCTCTTATCTTTTAAGATTAAGTCTCTTAACTTCTAAAAATCAGTAAACCATTCTTTTTATCTCTCATAAGACGTTATACCTAACTTCCCATAAAGCTAGTATAACTCTTATGTTTTCAAAACCAAGTATTACTCTTCTTTCAAAAAGGTTTCTTATTTCTTTTGAAATACTTCAAGATTCTTCTTATTCAGGCTTAAGTCAAAAGACATTGCCGTAACACTACATTCAGTTAACACACGTACGTCTACCGTACTATATATATATTCCTTTTAAAATATTTTAAGGTTCTTATTATTCAGGCTTAAGTCAAAAGACATTGCCGTACAACTATATTCAGTTAACACACGTACGTCTACCGTACTATATATATATTCCTTTTAAAATATTTCAAGGTTCTTATTATTCAGGCTTAAGTCAAAAGACATTGCCGTACAACTATATTCAGTTAGCACACGTACGTCTACCATATTATATATACATATTATTCTGGCTTAAGTCAAAATACATTGCCACACGTACGTCTACCATACTATATGTATTCTTTCAAAATACTTCATGCTCAAGAGTATAGGAAGAATCACATACCTCGCGACGATTATCGACTATAAGCAAAACGCTCCACGGCTATAACCCGGCTAGCCTTGTCCACCTTCCAAGTAGTATATGCTACTCGCAGCACATTCAACCAATAAAGGTTATTAGTCTACTGTAAATACAGTCCTATGTAAGTACAGTTTAATCTTCTACTTATATATTCTTCTGATGTGATTTCAGTTCAAGTCTTTTCTGTAATATCCTTCTATTACAGTTCAATTCTCTTCTATGAATCTTATATTCATTTCTATACAACTACAGTATGTAATTCCCAATTTACACTAGAAGGATAGGATTATTTACCTCGATGAGCCCAAAAAATTATCCAAGTTTAATGTCGCTCCTGAGCAACGTTAAGCTCCTACTCCGAGTGCTCCAATCCGCTCCAAACAACCCTTAGAAGTTCTACGCAACTTCTATTTAACACTTCAACCGACTATGAAGGTTTTCCTTAGGGTTTCGTTTTGTGGCTAAAGGAAGTATAATAGTATTTTCCGGGCTTTTCGTATAGAGGTAACCTTGGGAATACTACAAGGTATTTGGGCCAAGGTATTTGGGCATTATAACAATACTAGGAGAGTATTTCTATACCACAAAAGGGGGTATTATACGAAAACAACTAGGCTAGGGGGGTAGGCTCGGCCGAGGGCCTCTCAAAGGGAGAGGGTGGTGGCGGACTAACTAACACTGGAGTATTTGAGACTTAGAAAGATTGCTCAAGTTTGGATGAAGAAAGTCTTCAACTTAGAGGGGTATTTATAGGTCAAGCAATGGCCAACCAATGGCCAAGATCAAGCCAAGTGCCATGCAAGTGTAGGGCTAGGATTTAACCATGTGTACCTTATCCATCTACCACACCAACTTGCACAAAATATCCTACCTAACCAAAGCCACCCATTTCGTCCATTACCGCCCACTTCCTTCCAATGTGAGGGTGACACATGTCACCCTCCCGTTGGTCCAAAATGTTTCATCTCTCGGAAAAATCCGCAAAAAATTAGAAATGACATAGCCGGAATTTTCCCTTCGCAAGTCTAGTAAAACGTTTCGTCGAAAAACGATTCTTTTCGGCACTTGTGTACAAATTCGCCACTTTGCCTACTTTAAGGCTTAAATTTTTATACGTACACCCTCACGTACATACTCTGAAAAATACGGGGTATAACAGAAATCCCCCTAACTTCTTATTAGTCTCATTCATCTACACTCTCATTTTAGTTTACTTAAGGCACTATCATGTCTTTTATAAAGATCCGGGAATTTAACCCAAGTACTACATACTTATACTCTTTAAAACAAATGACTCCTTTTAGTATAACACTTCCAAGACACTAATAACCATAGTATCAAGTCATAACTACTTTTCAAGACAAGTCACAATACCTTTTAGAAATAAAATTATAGGCTTCTAAATCAAGTGACTTCTTTCTTTTAAAACTTTAAGCAATTGATGCCTTTAAACCAATTTGCCTTTCATTATTTCAAGTCATTTATCATACTTAAATTACTTAGAGTAAATCACTCTTTTTATCCTTTCATAAAGCTATTATAACCAACTTCCCATAAAGTCGTTATACTAGCTTTATACCTTAGAAACTTACATTCTTCTTTATAACCAAGGGACTTAAACTTTCCAACAAAACAAGTATCAAAAATACTTTCAACATACTTAAAGTCTCTTAACTTTTGAAAACCAAGATATCCTTAATATTTACACAAGTGAGTTAATTCCCTAACTCAACCAACTTGAACATTCTTAAAATAAGACAAGGATATCAAATGGACTAGATTGTCAAAATCTTGTACGTCTACCGTACTATACATTTACAACTTATTCATGCTCAAGAGATAAGAAAGTTTCACATACCTCTTCGGTTAAATCCACTTGCTAAGTCCAATTCGCCGTACGTAGTATGTCAACCTATAATGACCATAATACGTCTATTAACTTCTTACTTCAACCGTAGAATATTTTAAGTGCAAGGTCACTAAATTCTACGGAAAATCGGACAGCACTTCCTTTGTTTCTACATACTTTGCCACCTTTTTCAAGGCCGAATTCAATAATCAAACACGCCACATTTAAGGCCCAACAAAGTAGTTAACAATAGGGGATTACACGCTTAATCAAGACATGTAAAATTCCGCCCCACAATACAAAACAAACTAGTCTAAACTACAATGTCAATTCGGCAATTAGGGCAACAATACCAATTCTTCCTCCAATTTCTTTTCAATCCATGTGGTTTAATATAACATGTTATCTATCCACAATTGGTCATAACTACTACAATCCTCAAGTAGGTAAACATGCGACGATTCTAATTATCGACCAAATTGTATTTCAATTTCAAATGGCTTAACATGTCATTTTCGGATTTGAGCTTCCAAATTTCCATAACACTTATCAATCTTCATAACACCTATCACATGATCATTTCTAACTTATAATAACATGGAATCTTCAATTACAAAAGTAAGACGAAGATTATACCTCATTTAGCCCAAAAATGCTCCAAGATTACAAGTCGATCCTTAGCAACTTTAGCTCTTCTTTTTGAAATTCTTCTTCCCGCTAAAATCATCTCTACTAATCCCTTACAAGCTTGCCAACATATTTCCTTCTTGTTGCCTTTCCCAAAATCTCATTTAGGCCTAGGGTTTTAACCATTTGAGAGAGAAGAGAAGAGAAGAGAAGATTTGGGTGAAGTTTTGCAAATGATTTAAATCTAGCAAGACATGTCTTATATAGCCTTTATCTTGCTCCACAAGTTGGGGGGACACTTGTCACCCACCCAGGGGTCCTTTACAACAAATATCTTCTATTTTTACCCTATTTCCGCAAAAAATCCCGCCCCGGCGCCGCGGCCCTGCAGCCGGCGCCGCGGCTCTGCAATTTCAGACAATTTCAAGCTTTCCGGCGCCCCGGCGCTGCAGCCGGCGCCGCGGCGCCTGACCCTGTCTGTTCTGTCAGCCGATCTTGTAACGTCCATAACTTTCTACTCCGATGTCCTATTGACGAGCGGTTTGTTGCGTTGGAAACTAGACTCAATGAACTTCATATTAGGCTTTTGAAACACCTAAAGACCCCAATTATACTAGGAGATATACTGCTTCAAAGTTGATAGAAAAACTGTCCAAAAATATTCTGCCAACTGTTTTTCTTTTTCCAACTTCGAATCTTATTTCCTTTCGTACGTTCTCATCTCATCCTCTTGGAATTACGGGGTGTAACATGGTAGACGTACAAGATTTTGACAATCTAGTCCATTTGATATCCTTGTCTTATTTTAAGAATGTTCAAGTTGGTTGAGTTAGGGAATTAACTCACTTGTGTAAATATTAAGGATATCTTGGTTTTCAAAAGTTAAGAGACTTTAAGTATGTTGAAAGTATTTTTGATACTTGTTTTTTTGGAAAGTTTAAGTCCCTTGGTTATAAAGAAGGATGTAAGTTTCTAAGGTATAAAGCTAGTATAACGACTTTATGGGAAGTTGGTTATAATAGCTTTATGGAAGGTTAAAAAGAGTGATTTACTCTAAGTAATTTAAGTATGATAAATGACTTGAAATAATGAAAGGCAAATTGATTTAAAGGCATCAATTGCTTAAAGTTTTAAAAGAAAGAAGTCACTTGATTTAGAAGCCTATAATTTTATTTCTAAAAGGTATTGTGACTCGTCTTGAAAAGTAGTTATGACTTGATACTATGGTTATTAGTGTCTTGGAAGTTTTGTATGAAAAAGAGTTATTTTAAAAGAGTAGAAGTATGTAGTACTTTGGGTTAAATTCCCAGATTTTTATAAAAGACATGTTAGTGCCTTAAGTAAACTAAAATGAGAGTGTATGTGAACAAGAATAATAAGAAGTTAGGGGATTCTTAACTTGCTTATATATTGTGTGATAAGCCGGTAGTGTTTATGTTATGTATGATAGCCGATTTTGTGCTAGTGGTATATTATACATTTCGGGGTCATTCCCCGGGTTTGTGGCATTTGCATATTCCGTGGATTTGCTACCCACGATGCGAGGAATACCTCATGCGAGTCCGCAAGGGCTTATGCGGGTGAAATAGTCCCATGCGGGCGGACACATCCTATGCGAGGAATACCTCATGCGAGTTCGTAAGGGCTTATGCTGGTGAAATAGTCCCATGCGAGGAATACCTCATGCGGGTCCACGCGACCTATGCGGGTGAAATAGTCCCAGGTGTAGGATTGCTTAATGACATCGCGGGGTGGTCCCGCTTTGATCGTGAGCTTCCTATTTTATATCGTAAGTATACTACTATTTACTCTCATTGTTAGTAAGGCCTTTGTAATCGTTAATTGAGTTATCATACTGCTCCGCTTTATTATAGACTTATGATTTCATTACTGATTTCGTTTCACATATTTGGTACATGTTGTAGATCGACCTCCTCGGGCCGCGTTCACGCCGCAGTAGAGTACTGATTCGATCCTCGCTCTTAGGATCACTGTTCAGCTGTTGAGAAACCCCTTTATTTCGGAGGCTTATCCCTGGTATGGTCGGTTGTTGTACATTCAGGGGTATGGCGGGGCCCTGTCCCGCCAGAGCTGTTATTCTTAGAGGTCTGTAGTCACATTTGTGAATTGGGTTGTAAGAAAAAAAAATGTATTGTTTTATTTGTATGGTTTACGAAAGGTGGCCTTATCGGCTAGCCTGTTGTTATTTTATGTTTATGTTCCGCTGCTATTCTCTGATGTATACCGAAAGGGGTGCCCAAGTAGGGCACCAGTCGCGGGCCCGGGGTCGGGTCGTGACAAAAGTGGTATCAGAGCAGTTAGTCCTCGGAAAGTGTCTACAGACCGTGTCTAGTAGAGTCTTGATTATAGGTGTGTTGTGCACCACATCTATAATCAGGAGGCTGCAGGTCATTTAGGATTGGTTTTCATTTTTCTCACTCTGAGATCGTGCGATAGAGCTGTATGGTTAGGGTCGTCTCTCCCTAACAAGTTATGTTGTTTGCAGCTACGAAAGGCAAAGATGACCGTAAAAGATTATGTGAATTGCGTATCCAGGTTGGTAATGTTTGTAGTATAGTTGGTATTGGGACATACAACTATACAGATTTATGTATGAGGGTCAGACGCGTGTTGCCTAGAATGATTTTAGATTACCAGGACTTGGTAAGGACTAAAAATACCGGGAAGGTATGAACAGTTAAAGAACTCTCATCAAAGTTTTACGTGCTAATTGGAGATAATTAGGTGATGATGAGTTGTGTGAGAATGTAATGGACTCTTAAGAGGTTATAATTGAGGGACTAAATGGAAGACTATGTTAATAGGTTAAGCTACGTGGTATGATAAAGAGAATGGTACGGGTGAGATCCGTATGGAGTAAGTATGGTTGTTATGGTCAAGACAACACGATTATAGTATATTGAGAAGTTTTTGTACCCGTCTACGGGGGGACTGATAAGTTAGGCTTGGAGCATGGAAAAATATGAGCCTAGGAATGTTGATAACCACCGAGACCTTAGATATATAAGGCCTTCTCGGGTAGTAAAGTTAAGATAGACCAAGGAAAAGAGTTAAATACGACGCCGAGTCGGGTTGGGGATCTATTAAGGGTCGCCCCATAGCTTGAAATGAAATGGGATCAGTTGGTAGTAGTCCCGCTATGTGACAGGGTCACGAGGGTGCAAGGCCCAAGTCTAGTTAATCGTTTTACGGGTTCGTGGACGCATTCCACCGGAACCAGTTTGTGAGCCGAATCGCCTTATGTTGTTTAGAATAGTAACTCCAAAGATCGAGGCCCGAATCGATATGAAGGCTATGTACGACGACGCTACAATAAGTTTGGAAGCACGGGAAGAGTACGACCGAAGAAATAGAGCAACCAAGTGTAAAGAAATGGAACCGAATCGACAGGACCTTTCGAGGTGACTACACCCGTGAGTGTTGGGTGGTAGCTGAGCGGTTAGATAATAAGTGCCGGTAACGATACAGTCGTTGGACCCTAGCAGACCTAGCAGAGCTGTTATGACAGACGTTGAGGTCATTATGAGTACGAACTAGTTGGCCTCTTGTTGCCAACATGGACTACAGAGAGAGAATTGATTCGGTACCAGTTTCCCGGTAAGCCGGTTATCGAGTGGAAAGGAAGAGAAGTGGGGGTAACCAGTGAATTATCCTTCCTTCTTTGACATTGTTGTTTTTAATAAGTCTGTGTGACTTGTTCACTTGAGTTAATTGTTGTAGAAAGTAAGAAATACTCGAATTTGAAGGAGTTTATGCTAAGTGCCCTTGGATGTACTTGGAGTTGGTTTGGTGTGGCGGTCAGGGCCACGACCTTCCGGATAAGTTCAAGATAGCGCGCAAGCAAGAATAAGATAAGTACGAGTGTGGCTGCGGAAAATAGAAGACATCGTTGGTAGATTTTGAAAGTCTATACGTTTAAGGTGGCGCTTGATGATTTAGATTTTGATAGAGAGATAAGTTATCTTCCCCACGTAAAAGGACATTTTTACGTATTATGGGGTTGCGTACTATCCAGGCACTTGAGGATAGGTTGCGGTCCTGTGTTCTTGATTTCAGATATAGCCGGGAGGGTTAATTGCCTCTTGTTGTGTTACGTACGATAACAGATACCCTTCCATTATTCAGATGACCCTGTATGAGGCCTTGTATGTAAGAAAGTGTAGATCGCCGGTTGGATGGTTCGACATAGGCGAGGTTCAGTTATTTGGTCTAGACTCGATTCAGCAGGCTGTGGATAAGGCGAAGCTTATCCGGAAAAGATTATTAGTAAGCTTATAGTCAGCATAAGCGTTATGCAGATAATCGACGTTGACACATGGGGGTTCAGGTTGACATTTGTGTACGAGCATTGTTATGTGGCCACGTGTGGCATTATTGGTATGTAGGGGTTGTAAGGAGACGTTATGGCTATCTTTAAGTTTGACTCCCAGAAGAACATTCGGGGACGAATGTTTCTAAGGGGGGAAGAATGTTACACCCCGGAAATTTCGTGATAGGTTTATAAGAACGTGACGTAAGAACTCAAATGTTAAGATTTGAGACGAGTAAAAATTTATCTAATTTTGGAATTTGTCGGAAACGAAATATTGCGATTTAACGGGAGGCGACACGTGTCACCCCCTTAATGGCCTTGGACGAAAATGACATGGAGGAAATGGTTATTTGACCATAATTTAAAAGACCAAGTCTTGCAAAGACAATTAGCTTGACATTGTTGACTAAGTCAAATGCCACTTGGCTTGATCCTTGTGAAATGCATCCAAACCACCCATTTGTTCTAATCTTGACCCTCCATTTATTTATATAAGCTTACTAGTGCAAGACAAGGCTTAACACTTAGCAAATTTTCAAGAAAAACTTGATGGAAACTTGAGGAAGCTCTCGGCCAAGGCTAGGGTTTCAAGGAAAAATTTTCAATTGTTGTCCAATAATCCCCCAACTTTAAACCAAGGTACCTAAGGGTATTGTAAGTGTATCTCAATAGAAAGATCCCGGAAAAATGGTGTTTTCGTATTAGTCGTAAGGCGGAAGCTAAAGGAGTTCTTCAACTTTGAAGTTGGAACTTGAAGATAAGTTCTTCATAAGTTTCTAAGGGTTGCTTGGAATGGATTGGAACGTCGAAAAGAGGAGCTAAAGTTGCTAAGGATCGACTTGTAAACTTGGATCATATTTGGGCTAAATGAGGTATAATCTTCGTCTTACTTTTGTAATTGAAGGTTCCATGTTATTATAAGTTAGAGTTGATCATGTGATATGTGTTATGAAGTTTGATAAGTGTTATGGGAATTTGGAAGCTCAAATCCGAAAATGACATGTTAAGCCATTTGAAATTGAAATACAATTTGGTCGATAATTAGAATCGTCGCATGTTTACCTACTTGAGGATTGTAGTAGTTATAACCAATTGTGGCTAGATAACATGTTATATTAAACCACTTGGATTGAAAAGAAATTGGAAGAAGAATTGGTGTTGTTGCCCTAATTGCCGAATTGACATTGTAGTTTAGACTAGTTTGTTTTGTATTGTGGTGAATTTTACATGTCTTGATTAAGCGTGTAATCCCCTATTGTTAACTACTTTGTTGGGCCTTAAATGTGGCGTGTTTGGTTATTGAATTCGGCCTTGAAAAAGGTGGCAAAGTATGTAGAAACAAAGGAAGTGCTGTCCGATTTTCCGTAGAATTTAGTGACCTTGCACTTAGAATATTCTACGGTTGAAGTAAGAAGTTAATAGACGTATTATGGTCATTATAGGTTGACATACTACGTACGGCGAATTGGACATAGCAAGTGGATTTAACCGAAGAGGTATGTGAAACTTTCTTATCTCTTGAGCATGAATAAGTTGTAAATGTATAGTACGGTAGACATACAAGATTTTGACAATCTAGTCCATTTGATATCCTTGTCTTATTTTAAGAATGTTCAAGTTGGTTGAGTTAGGGAATTAACTCACTTGTGTAAATATTAAAGATATCTTGGTTTTCAAAAGTTAAGAGACTTTAAGTATGTTGAAAGTATTTTTGATACTTGTTTTGTTGGAAAGTTTAAGTCCCTTGGTTATAAAGAAGGATGTAAGTTTCTAAGGTATAAAGCTAGTATAACGACTTTGTTATACCCCGTATTTCCAGAGTATGTACGTGAGGACGTACGTACGAAAGTTTAAGCCTTAAGTTAGGCAAGGGTCGAAATTTGTGCACAACCCCCGAAAAGAATTGTTTTTCGACGAAACGTTTTCCGGAACTTGCGAAGAGAAAATTACGGTTGCGACTTTAATAATTTTTGCGGATTTTTCCGAGAGATGAAATATTTTGGACCAACGAGAGGGCGACACTTGTCACCCTCAAGTGGACGGATGTGGTGGCCGATTGGGTGCACGTTTTGTGCCATGTTTTGTGGCCTAAACCATGGGTCAATGTTTGGAGTGAATTGAGGAGTAGATGGCTAGGGGGCACTTGGGCAAATCTTCACCATCCACTTGCCCACCACTTGTCTTGATCTTGGCCCTTGAAGGCCCTATAAATACCCCCCTTAGTTGAAGACTTTCTTCATCCCTCAAACACTTTCTAAGTCTTGAAATCCCCCTCCCCTCTTCTTGTTTCTCTCGTCCAAGAGCACCCCTCCCTCTTTGTGAGGCCTTTTGGCCGAGAAGTACTCCCTTCCTTTGTGGTGCTAGCCGAGTACCCCTCTTGAGAGTTGTTCTCGTAAATACCCCCTCTTGGTAGGAAATACTCCAAGTATTGTTACTATTCCAAAATACCTTAGCCTTATACCTTGTAGTATTCCAAAGTTACCTCTATACGTAGAGCCCGGAAATACTACCTTATGTCCTTTTTGTCTCAAAACGAAACCCTAAGGAAAATCTTCATAGTTGGTTGAAGTGCTAAGTAGAAGTTGTTTGGGAACTTTTAAGGGTTGTTTGGATCGGGTTGGAGCACCCAGAGTTGGAGCTAAACGTTGCTCAGGATCGACATTTAAACTTGGATAATTTTGGGCTTATCGAGGTAAATACTCTTGACCTTCTATTGTAATTGGAAATTACATACTGTAGTAGTATAGAAATGAATATAAGATTCATAGAAGGATATTACAGAAGAGAATTGAACTGTAATAGAAGGATATTAAAGAAGAAGATTGAACTGTACTTACATAGGACTGTATTTACAGTAGACTTGTGTAGTTTAACGGGTAGGGAAGTGCTGCCCGATTTTCCGTAGAATAGAGAACCCTCTGCTTAGAATATTCTACAGAGTAGTCTAGACGTTGATAGACGTATATGGCCTTTATAGGTTGAAATCGCGAGTGCGTGTTCTACTTGAAAGGTGGGCAAGGCTAGCCGGTTATAAGCGGAGCGTTTTGCTAATAGTCGATAATCGTCGCGAGGTATGTGATTCTTCCTATCCTCTTGAGCATGATATTTTAAAAGAATATATATATAGTACGGTAGACGTACGTGTGTTAACTGAACGTGGTTTTACTCCGATGTCTTTTGACTTGAGTTTAAATAATAAGAATCTTGAAGTATTTCAAAAGAATTAAGAAACCTTTTTGAAAGAAGAGTAATACTTGGTTTTAAAAGCTTAAGAGTTATACTAGCTTTATGGGAAGTTAGGTATAACGACTTAAGAGAGATAAAAATGATGGTTTATTGATTTTAGAAGTTAAGAGACTTGATCTTAAAAGATAAGAGACTTGACTTAATTGAATTAATATGAATTTTGTTAAAAAGTGTGAAACCTCATTCGTGAGTAATGAGTACTTGGTTTGTAAAGGAATAATGTTTTACTGATTTCAGAAATGAGAATAAGTATCGAACAAACCACAGCAGCGCTAATAAAGGGAAATGTATTGACTAATAAAGTATTATGAAGACCAGTAGAAACCTCCATCTGCATAGAAGCTAAGATGAGACAAAATGATATTACATTTCCTAGATCGTAGCTGCTTTAATAAGATTGTTATAAACAAGAATAACCTACTCACACATAAGGCATATGTTTCTCAAATTGTTTTAAAGGAGAATTATATTATTAAGTGATTAAAACTATGAACTACGAAACCTTTCGAAAATGAGAAACTTGAGCATTTGAAATTAGGCAAACTTGAACGTTTGGAAAATAATGTTGTTACTTGATTTTACAAAGGGAAGTGTTTTGGTTTACTTAAAAAGATAGTCACTCTATTTTTATACTACGGGTATTGTGTGACTTTTGTGAAAGAAACGGATCTTTTAAAGAATTAATGTATGAAGTACATTGGGGATAAAAACCCGAACTTGTTGACATAAAGTAGGAAGTGCCTTGTGTGAATAACTTGATTGTGTTGGTTTGTGATTGTCACAACCCGATTTCGGGCCCGTGACTGGTGCCTTACCCCGGGCACCCTAGTGATACAACATCAGAGTAATCAGCGGAACATAAAACGATACAAGACATATTATGAAATATGAAACAATAATCTGAGAAAAACTTGTCTTTCGGCATATATATAAACAATGACTTTTTAACATGAGCAGTTTAACTTTTTACAAACCCCGCCACAACAAGATTACATGCACTTCTACGAATGATATGACAACAACGACGGGCCCCGTCATACCTCGAATGTAGCACCTACAACAACAGGGACTATACGAAGATAAGCCTCCTGAGAAACGGAGCTTTCCCAAATGTTGAACTGTGACAATAAGAGCGAGGATCAACGATCGTGTACCTTACTGCGCAGATGAACGCAGCCTCAAGGAGGTCGATAACAAAAAGTATGTGAAATCAAAATAAATCAAATGAAATCATAGTAGTCTATACAAAGCAGAGACATGTATGATAACCAAACTACGATTACAATAAATAAGCAAATATGTCAAGTTAGAGACTCACGCCTCAAAGTCATCACAATAAAACCGTGACGGTAAGTGCGAAGGCATAGCCGACTACTAAGACCTCGCACCACAAATGCCATAAAGCGTATCACGAGGTCTTTCTAGACCGCACCACATGATCGGCCGCCATTTGCCCGCAGATCAATGCGTGTCTATCCTCGAACTCACGCAGACTCCTCATAGGTCACACACGACCCGCATAAGGTATTCTCGAATCATGGTCCTAGACCGCTGAGGTATACCCGCATCGGCGCTTTAACCTTCGTATCCGCCTAGGCTCCCGCAACCCGCATAGTCTCAAAAGACCGCATAGTCTCAACAGACCGCATAGGAATCCCCGCATCGGCTAAACACCCGAATGATCAATCCTCGAGCTCGTGACTCCGCGATAGTCACAAGGACCGATAGCCGATAGACCGCATCAAGGGTGGAAAGCCCTCGATAATAAGTCGAGGGTAGGTGATATAATAATAGTACAATGGACTTACCGTTTAGCAACGTAAGCACAGCAAGAATGACTCCCCTTACATAACAACCACAAGATACTAACACACGTGGCATCCTAACATGTTTACTTATCAAATCAACAAGAAAGTATTACAAGACTATCACAAACCAATACAATCAAGTTATTCACACAAGATACTTTCTACTAACAAGTTTGGGTATCTATCCCCAAAGTACTTCACACTTTAAATCTTTAAAAGATCCGCTTCTTTCCCATAAGTCACGCAATACCCGTAGTATAAAATAGAGTGACTGTCTTTTTTAAGTAAACCAAAACACTTACCTTTGTAAAATCAAGTAACAACATTATTTTCCAAACGTTCAAGTTTGCCTAATTCCAAATGTTCACGTTTCTTATTTTAGAAAGGATTCGTCGTTCATAGTCTTATTCATTTAAGAATATAATTCTCTTTTAAATCATCTAAGAAACATAAGCCTTATGTGTGAGTAGGATATTCTTGTTTATAACAATCTTATTACAAAGTGACATGATCTAGAAATATCATTTTGTCTCATCTTAGCTTCATGCAGATGGAAGTTTCTACTGGTTTTATTAATACTTCATTAATCAAAACATTTCCTTTATTAACGCCGCAGTTGGTTTGTCGATACACATTACGATTTCCAAATCAAGAAACATTATCCCTTTTAAAAATCAAGTACTCATTACTCACGAATGAGGTTTCACACAAAATTCATTGATTAAGTTAAGTCTCTTATCTTACAAGATCAAGTCTCTTAACTTCTAAAATAAATCATTCGTTTTATCTCTCTTAAGCCGTTATACCTAACTTCCCATAAAGCTAGTATAACTCTTAAGTTTTTAAAACCAAGTATTACTCTTCTTTTAAAAACAGTTCTTAATTTTCTTGAACTATTTCAAGATTATTATTATTCGGGCTTAAGTCAAAAGACATTGCCGTACAACTACGTTCAATTAACACACGTACGTCTACCGTACTACATAGTTATACCCATATCATGCTAGAAGAGATATGAAGAGGTTCACATACCTCGCGACGATTATCGACTATAAGCAAATCGCTCCACGGCTATAACCCGGCTAGCCTGGTCCACCTTCTCAAGTAGCGCATGCTACTCGCAGAACATTCAACCTATACAGGTTATACAAGTCTATCAAAGTCTAGACTACTCGGTAGAATAAATCTAGATACAAGATCCTACGGGAAATTGGGCACTTCTTCCCTACCACAAACTACACAAGTCTCATCAGAATACACCCTACGTAATTACAGTTCAGTTCTCTTCTTTAAATTCAGGCTTAAGTCCAAAGACATTGCCACAAGCTATGTTTAGTTCTATATATAGTATACTTCAACTATATATTCCTACAACATGTAATATCCAATTACAATAGGGGGACAAGATAATTACCTCGATAAGCCCATAATTATCCAAGTATAAATGTCGATCCTGGGCAACGTTTAGCTCCAACTCCGTGCGCTCCAACCCGCTCCAAACCACCCTTAGAAGTTCTAACCAACTTCTACATAACACTCCAACTAACTATGGAGATTTCCTAGTTTCGGTTTTGTGGACCGACGGAAGTATAATAGTATTTCGGCTTTTCAGATAGGTATAACCTTAGAATACTACAAGGTATACGGCTAAGGTAATTTGGGTATAAGAACAATACTTTTGAGAGTATTTCTACCAAGAGGGGTATTTATACGAGACAACACCACAAGGGGTGTATACCCTCGGCCTACCCCACTGTGGGGTACTCTGGCCAAGGGGAAAGGGACTCTGGCTAAAAGCCTCACAAGGGGGAGGGACGAACTATAGAGGAGGGGAAGAGATTTCAAGACTTAGCACAATTTTTGATGAAGAAATTCATCAAAGGAGAGGGTATTTATAGTCAAGCCATGGCTAACCAATGGCCAAGATCAAGCTGTTGGTGCAAGTGTAGGCCAAGATCATTCCAAGTGCACCTTATCCATCTACCCACAAAATATCCTACCAACTACTTCACAAAAGCCAAGCAATTGGCCCACTCTATCGCATCAATGAGAGGGTGCCAAGTGGCGCCTCTTGTTGGTCCAAAATGTTTCGTCTCCGGAAAAATCCGCAAAAATTAAAAATGACATAGCCGAATTTTCCTACGAAGTCGTGAAAACGTTTCGTCAAAAACGACTCTAACCGGTGTTGTGCACAAAAATTAATTCGCCAAGCCTTATTAAAAGTTCAAATTTTCTACGCACGCCCCACGCATACCGAAATACGGTATAACATTCTCCTCCTTAGAAACATTCGCCCGAATGTTCCTTCTAAGTCTCAAAACAAACGCGCAGTATAGTCTTCACTACTATACTTACGAGAACAATCCCGCCACACCGCCACACCACAAGCAAATACCTCCATCCAAGTCCACGAGGAAACACCTCTAACATCACCACAAATACCTCTCCCGGGTAAAAATAATACCACTTTTTCACTTTGTCGCGAGCCTTGCCCGACGACCTAACAAATGGTACCGGCCGCATGCGATCCTCGAGGTCGTACACTTCTTGTACACTCGAACTCTTTCTCATAACCTACCACATTTCTGATACTGCTTCAGTTTCCAAAACTCGGGGTTACTATCTCTAACGTGGTCATTAATAACTGGGAACACTCTGGATGGATCTCCGATACTTTCCCGAACATAACAATGACGAGGCCGGACGTACTGCCTCCTAAGTCGGACGACAAAATCTAACATATAGGCAACCTGGCCTATTCTTCACATGAATTCAAAAAGTCCCAAAGTAACCCGGGCTAAGTTCCTTCTGTTTTCCAAAACTCGTCACACCCTGTCCGGGGTGGTACTTTCAAGAAGACCGACCGTCAACCTGAACTCTAAGCGTCGTCGCCGATTATCCGCACGATTCCTCTGAGCTGCCAGAACTTCTTCTAGACAAGCTTCTCACTATCCACAGTCTGCTGGAACAAGCCTGAACCAACTGTCTGAACCTTGCCAACATCGAACCAATCGACCGGCCACTTACACTTCCGCCCTTACAAGGCTTCATAAGGCGACATCCGAACACTGAAATGGTAGCTTAAACACTACCTCCACAGGAGACAACAATCCCCACAACTATCCCTGAGATCCAAACACCGCCCGAGGCGACGCGGTTCGAGACTCACTGAGTTCTCAACCCCGCTCGTAAAACTTCCAAACAAAAACAGCCTGCACTGGCTCCATCATTCGCCATAAGGTGAAGGTAGGCACCCCGCAGCCTTACAACCTTTCGGATAACTCAACATGCAACGAGTAAACGGTCCCGATCAAAAACACGATGGGCTGCCCATCGCCCGACCATCGGTCGAACGCATCTGAACTCAGACGTTGGTTAACTAAACTTGGGCCTAACACCTCGTGACCCTACCACAAGGCGGGACCACCACAACCAGCACTTCACCACAAAACATGCGGCTGTTTGACCCTCAAAGTTGCCTAAACCCGACCAGGCTAGTCGAAAAATACTATCTCCAAGTATGAAAAATATCACTAAACACGTTACGAAAACCTAGCGGTCTTCTTAGTTCAACTACCCTCTTCCATTTCACACTACTTAGGGACCTATCCCAAACATAGCTCACGTGCACTATGCACTCCGATAAGGATCAAACATAACACTACACCTTTGCTCCAGATGGCCTTACCTCTAAGGTCTCTACGTATAACACTCTAAGGCTCACACCTTCTCTATCCCCCAAAATCTTACTCGGTTAACCCACCATGATTTCCTAATCACAATTTACACACCGCTATCGTAACCCAGCACTTAAGGTATACTCACCTTATCACATAAACAAACTCTAGAGGGTTAAAGATATGCATGATTCATCGCTTCACTCCTTAGTCGTTCTAAACAATCCTGCCCCGTAGGGCGCATAGCTAAGGAAGATGACAAACTACCCACCGACCCGGAAGGCTAAGTCCTCCTACAAGGACACTCTTCGACACCAGATCCTGACGGTCATAGGTACAACGAGTACCAACTAAAAGACGACATTCCCCGGGATGACGTCTGTCACACTGTGAACCGGAAGCCACGGAGTTACGCGAACTCTGCATACCGAAAGTCACGAATCCGTGGAGGACCTCTGCTGACCGTGGATGTGCAAATCTAATCCGCCGTGAGGTGTCTCGCCGAAAGTTACCAAAGAACCTTCTCGCTCGCCTCTTCGCTGTCCTTTGTTAACCCGTCGATCTACGCTTTACCGATGCGCATAAGCCCGCATACGTGCCATGCTCAAGCCTAACTGAAGAATTACTCTTGCACGACCCTCTCTTAGATAGCCATCAAGACTCGCGGTACATCGGTATACCCTCTGGTAGTCAAATCCATAGTTAGTAACAGGGTCGCCTCCTTGAAATCTATATTCTCTGTTCCCTGGCCGCGAAGGTTCAAATATCATGGCGCAGAGGAATCTGCCGCCGTGCTAAACTCTTTGGGGCTAGTGGCGTCGCAGAACTCCCCAAATGAAGCACCACCCGGTGATGATTGGGCTGTGCCTCGTAACCTCTCGAACTCTACTCGCAGACTCCGCCGCTTTGCCCTCCCGGGCCCGGCCCTAAGCGGAGGCATAATGATAAGGGAAAGAATTTCGTTATAGGGTCCAACTTACAATACAACTCTAAGGCACGATCTCAGAGTGAGAAGAATAGAAACCAATCCTAAATATCCTATAGCCTCCTGATTATTGATGTGGTGCACAACACACCGATAATCAAGACTTCTTCGATACGATGCAGACACTTTCAGAGGATTAATCGCTCGATACCACTTTTGTCACAACCCGATTTGGGCGTGGATAGTGCCTTACCAGGCACCCTAGTGATACAACATCGAGTAATCACGAACATAAACGATACAAGACATATTATGAAATATGAAACAATAATCTGAGAAAAACTTGTCTTTGGCATATATATAAACAAACTTTTTTAACATGAGCAGTTTAACTTTTTACAAACCACGCCCACAGCGATTACTGACCTCTACGAATGATATGACAACAACGACGGACAGGGCCATACCACGAATGTAAGCACCTACAACAACGGGGACTATACGAAGATAAGCCTCCGAGAAGCGGGCTTTCCCAAATGTTGAATCGTGACCCTAAGAGCGAGGATCAACGATCGGTGTACCTTTACTGCGGCATGAACGCAGCCCCAAGGAGGTCGATAACAAGAGTATGTGAAATGAAAATAAATCAGTAAATGAAATCATAGTAGTCTATACAAAGCGGAGACATGTATGATAACCAAACTACGATTTACAATAAATAGCGATCATGTCAAGTTAGGGACTCACGCCTCAAAGTCATCACAATAAAACCGTGACGGGTAAATGCGAAGGCATAGCCGACTACTAAGACCTCGCACACAAATGCCATAAATCGTATCACGAGGTCTTTCTAGACCGCACTACATGATCGGCGGCCATTTGCCCGCAGATCAATGTCGCGTGTCTATCCACGAACTCACGCAGCTCGCATAGGTCACACTGACCCGCATAAGGTATTCCTCGAATCATGGTCCTAGACCGCACGAGGTATACCGCGTGATCGGCGCTTAACCTTCGTATCCGCCTAGGCTCCGCAACCCGCATAGTCTCAAAAGACCGCATAGTCTCAACGGACCGCATAGGAATCCCGCCATCAAGGCTAAACACCCGAATGATCAATCGAGCTCTCAGACTGCGATAGTCACAAGGACCGCATAGGCCGTATAGACCCGCATCAAGGGTGGAAAGCCCTCGGTATAATAAGTCAAGGGGGTAGGTGATATAATAATAGTACAATGGACTTACCGTTTAGCAACGTAAGCACAGCAAGAATGACTCCCCTTACATAACAACCACAAGATACTAACACACGTGGCATCCTAACATGTTTACTTATCAAATCAACAAGAAAGTATTACAAGACTATCACAAACCAATACAATCAAGTTATTCACACAAGATACTTTCTACTAACAAGTTTGGGTATCTATCCCCAAAGTACTTCACACTTTAAATCTTTAAAAGATCCGCTTCTTTCCCATAAGTCACGATGATACGTAGTATAAAATAGAGTATCGTCTTTTTAAGTAAACCAAAACACTTACCTTTGTAAAATCAAGTAACAACATTATTTTCCAAACGTTCAAGTTTGCCTAATTCCAAATGTTCACGTTTCTTATTTTAGAAAGGATTAAATGCTCATAGTCTTATTCATTTAAGAATATAATTCTCTTTTAAATCATCTAAGAAACATAAGCCTTATGTGTGAGTAGGATATTCTTGTTTATAACAATCTTATTACAGCAGCCATGATATAGGAAATATCATTTTGTCTCATCTTAGCTTCTATGCAGATGGAAGTTTCTCTGGTTTTATTAATACTTCATTAATCAAAACATTTCCCTTTATTAACGCTGCAGTGGTTTGTCGATACACATTCCGATTTCAAATCAAGAAACATTATCCCTTTTAAAAATCAAGTACTCATTACTCACGAATGAGGTTTCACACAAAATTCATTGATTAAGTTAAGTCTCTTATCTTACAAGATCAAGTCTCTTAACTTCTAAAATAAATCATTCGTTTTATCTCTCTTAAGCCGTTATACCTAACTTCCCATAAAGCTAGTATAACTCTTAAGTTTTTAAAACCAAGTATTACTCTTCTTTTAAAAACAGTTCTTAATTTTCTTGAACTATTTCAAGATTATTATTATTCGGGCTTAAGTCAAAAGACATTGCCGTACAACTACGTTCAATTAACACACGACGTCACCGTACTACATAGTTATACACATATCATGCTAGAAGAGATAGGAAGAGGTTCACATACCTCGCGACGATTATCGACTATAAGCAAATCGCTCCACGGCTATAACCCGGCTAGCCTGGTCCACCTTCTCAAGTAGCGCATGCTACTCGCAGAACATTCAACCTATACAGGTTATACAAGTCTATCAAAGTCTAGACTACTCGGTAGAATAAATCTAGATACAAGATCCTACGGGAAAATTGGGCAGCCCTTCCCTACCCACAACTACAAGTCATCAGAATACAGTCCTACGTAATTACAGTTCAGTTCTCTTCTTTAAATTCAGGCTTAAGTCCAAAGACATTGCCACAAGCTATGTTTAGTTCTATATATAGTATACTTCAACTATATATTCCTACAACATGTAATATCCAATTACAATAGGGGGACAAGATAATTACCTCGATAAGCCCATAATTATCCAAGTATAAATGTCGATCCTGGGCAACGTTTAGCTCCAACTCCGTGCGCTCCAACCCGCTCCAAACCACCCTTAGAAGTTCTAACCAACTTCTACATAACACTCCAACTAACTATGGAGATTTCCTTAGGGTTTCGGTTTTGTATCGACGGAAGTATAATAGTATTTCTGGGCTTTTCGTATAGGTATAACCTTAGAATACTACAAGGTATACGGCTAAGGTAATTTGGGTATAGTAACAATACTTTTGAGAGTATTTCTACCAAGAGGGGGGGTATTTATACGAGACAACACCACAAGGGGGGGTGTATACCCCTCGGCCTACCCCACTAGGGGGGGGTACTCTCGGCCAAGGGGGGAAAGGGACTCTGGCTAAAAGCCTCACAAGGGGAGGACGAGAACTATAGAGGAGGAAGAGATTTCAAGACTTAGCACAATTTTTGGATGAAGAAATTCATCAAAGGAGAGGGGTATTTATAGGTCAAGCCATGGCTAACCAATGACCAAGATCAAGCCAAGTGTGGTGCAAGTGTAGGGCCAAGATCATGCCAAGTGCACCTTATCCATCTACCCACAAAATATCCTACCAACTACTTGACAAAAGCCAAGCAATTCGTCCACTCTACCGCCACCAATGAGAGGGTGCCAAGTGGCGCCCTCTTGTTGGTCCAAAATGTTTCGTCTCTCGGAAAAATCCGCAAAAATTAAAAATGACATAGCCGGAATTTTCCCTACGAAAGCTGTGAAAATGTTTCGTCGAAAAACGACTCTAACCGGGTGTTGTGCACAAAAATTAATTCGGCCAAGCCTTATTAAAAAGTTCAAATTTTCTACGTACGTCCTTACGTACATACTCTGGAAATACGGGGTATAACAGTGATAGCCTTGTAATACTTTCTTGTTGATTTGATAAGTAAACATGTTAGGATGCTACGTGTGTTAGTATCTTGTGATGTTTGTGTAAAGGGGTTTGCCTTGTTGTGCTTATGTTGTTTAACGATAAGCTGTTATGTTAGTATTATATCACTCACCTCTTGACATGATACCGGGGTTAAGCCCTCCACGCGGGGTAGACTCGCACGGTGCGGGACCATGATTCGAGAATACCTCACGCGGTCCGGGGACCTGCGCGAGCTACGAGTTCGAGTTAGTGTGCGGCCTTTGTGGTCATGCGGTCTATGTGGCCATGCAGATCGCGAGTCCGTGATTTACGCCGGAGTAGCTACCCTCGATGCGGGAATACCTCATGCGCCTATGTGAGTGGCCTATGCGGAGTGCGGAAGTTCGAGGATTAGACGCGCACATTTGATACTACGCGCGAGTGGCGGCCGATCATGTGGAGGTCTGCATGCACTCGTGATACGCTTTATGACTTTGTTGGTGCTGTGGGTTTTAGTAGTCGGCTATGCCTTCGTACTTACCCCGTACGGTTTTATTATGACACAGGTGGGACCTGGTGTTCATGTGTATTCCTTGGTGCTTTTATATCATAGACTACCGGCAGTGAGGAAGGTATTCCACGGGTATGATTGATGTTGTGGGCGTGAGACCCATAGTTATATTTGAGTGATGACTTTGAGGGCGTGAGTCCCTGACTTGACATGATCGCTATTTATTGTGAATCGTAGTTGGTTATCATACATGTCTCCCGCTTTATATAGACTACTATGATTTCATTTCTGATTTTTCGATTTCACATACTTAGTACCATTGTATCGACTCTTCGGCCGCTCATGCCGCGGTAGAGGTACACGATCGTCGATCCTCGCTCTTAGGATCACAACATCGTTTGGGAAGCTCCGTTTCTCCGAGGCTTATCGATGGTATAGTCCTGTCGTTGTAGTACTTACATTCTTAGAAGTGCAGAGTAATCTTTGTGGCGAGTTTGTAAAAGGGATGTAACTGTTCTGATTCATGTTTTTATATATACGCCGTAAGGCAACTTTTCGCAGAAAAACTGTTTTACACTTCATATTATTTCATGTCTTGTTTTATGTTCCGCTGATTACTCTGATGTTGTATCACTAGGGTGCCCGGGGTAAGGCACCAGTCACGGGCCCGGGTTCGGGTCGTGACAGACTTTATGGGAAGTTGGTTATAATAGCTTTATGGAAGGTTAAAAAGAGTGATTTACTCTAAGTAATTTAAGTATGATAAATGACTTGAAATAATGAAAGGCAAATTGATTTAAAGCCATCAATTGCTTAATGTTTTAAAAGAAAGAAGTCACTTGATTTAGAAGCCTATAATTTTATTTCTAAAAGGTATTGTGACTCGTCTTGAAAAGTAGTTATGACTTGATACTATGGTTATTAGTGTCTTGAAAGTTTTGTATGAAAAAGAGTCATTTTAAAAGAGTAGAAGTATGTAGTACTTTGGGTTAAATTCCCGGATTTTTATAAAAGACATGTTAGTGTCTTAAGTAAACTAAAATGAGAGTGTATATGAACAAGAATAATAAAAAGTTAGGGGATTCTTAACTTGCTTATATATTGTGTGATAAGCCGGTAGTGCTTATGTTATGTATGATAGCCGGTTTTGTGCTAGTGGTATATTATTCATTTTGGGGTCATTCCCCGGGTTTGTGGCATTTGCATATTCCGTGGATTTACTACCCACGATGCGAGGAATACCTCATGCGAGTCCGCAAGGGCTTATGCGGGTGAAATAGTCCCATGCGAGCGGATACAGCCTATGCGAGGAATACCTCATGCGAGTCCGTAAGGGCTTATGCGGGTGAAATAGTCTCATGCGAGGAATACCTCATGCGGGTCCACGCGACCTATGCGGGTGAAATAGTCCCAGGTGTAGGATTGCTTAATGATATCAAGCGGGTGGTCCTGCTTTGATCGTGAGCTTCCTATTTTATATCGTAAGTATACTACTATTTACTCTCATTGTTAGTAAGGCACTGTGTACTGTTAATTGAGTTATCATACCTGTCTCCAGTTTTATTATAGACTTATGATTTCATTACGCATTTCTGGGCCACATATTTGGTACATGTTGCATCGACCTTCGGGCTGCGTTCACGCCGCAGTAGAGTCTGAGTTGCTGATCCTCGCTCTTAGGATCACAGTTCAGCTGTTGAGAAGCCCCTTTATTCCGGAGGCTTATCCCTGGTATGGTCGGTTGTTGTACATTTAGGGGTATGGCGGGGCCCTGTCCCGCCAGAGTTGTTATTCTTAGAGGTCTGTAGTCACATTTGTGGATTGGGTTGTAAGAAAAAAAAAATGTACTGTTTTATTTGTATGGTTTACGAAAGGTGGCCTTATCGGCTAGCCTGTTGTTATTTTATGTTTAAGCTTTTAACAGTTGTGTATGTTCCGCTGCTATTCTCTGATGTATACCGAAAGGGGTGCCCAGGTAGGGCACCAGTCGCGGGCCCGGGGTCGGGTCGTGACAGAATGACCCCGTAATGAATAATATATCACTAGCACAAACCGGCTATCATACATAACATAAGCACTACCGGCTTATCATACATAACCTAAGCACTACCGGATTATCATACATAATATAAGCAAGTTAAGAAATCCCCTAACTTCTTATTAGTCTTGTTCATATACACTCTCATTTTAGTTTACTTAAGGCACTAACATGTCTTTATAAAAATCCGGGAATTTAACCCAAAGTACTACGTACTTCTACTCTTTTAAAAATGACTCTTTTTCGTATAAAACTTCCAAGATACTGATAACCGTAGTATCAAGTCACAACTACTTTTCAAGACAAGTCACAATACCTTTTAGAAATATAATTAGGCTTCTAAATCAAGTGACTTCTTTTCTTTTTAAAACCTTAGGCAATTGATGCCTTAAAATCAATTTGCCTTTCATTAATTCAAGTCATTTATCCTTACCTATTTTACTTAGAGTAAATCTCTCTTTTTAACTTTCCATAAAGCTAATATAACCAACTTCCCATAAAGTCGTTATATTAACTTTATACTTTAGGTAATTACATTCTCCCTTATGTCCAAGGAACTTATACGTTTAAAACGAAACAAGTATCATATACTTAAAATACTTCAAGTCCCTTAACCTTGAAAACTAAGACATCCTTAATATTTTTTTAAACAAGTGAGTTAGTCCCTAACTCAACCAACTTGGACATTCTTAAAACAAGTAAAGAATATCAAAGTCTTGTACGTCTACCGTACTATATAGGTACAACTATTCATGCTCAAAAGATAGGAAAGTTCCACATACCTCTTCGGGTCAATCCACTTGCTAAGTCCAATATCCCGCACGTAGTATGTCAACCTATAATGACCATAATACATCTACTAACTTCTTACTTCAAACGTAGAATATTATAAGTGCAAAGTCACTAAATTCTACGGAAAATCGGACATCACTTCCTTTGTTTCTACATACTTTTCCACCTTTTTCAAGACCCGAATTCAATAACCAAACACGCCACATTTAAGGCCGAACAATGTAGTTAACAATAGGGGATTACACGCCTACAAGACGTGTAAAATTCCTCCCCACAATTGATATCAAACTAGTAAAAACTACAAGGTCAATTCGGCAACTTTGAGGTGTAACAACACAAATTCTTATCCAATTCCTTTTCAATCCAAGTTGTTTAGTATAACATGATATCAAGCCGCAATCGATTATAACTACTACAATCTTCAAGTAAGTAACATGCGACGATTCTAATTAACGACCAAATTGTAATCCAACTTCAAATGGCTAGAATGTCATTTCGGATTCTAGGCTTCAACTATCCATAACACTTATAAATATTCAACACAATATACTTCATGCTAGTTAAAATGTAAGGCTACAACAATATGAAATCTTATAACACTTTAAGAGAACAAGATTGTTACCTCAACGAGCCTTAATCTAACTTCAAGATCCGAAGTCGCTCCCTAGCAACTTAGAGCCTCTCCTTGACACTTCAATCTGCCACTTGATACCCTTAGAAGATCACAATCAACTTTCCTTTAATCTTCCAAACCAAACCTATGAAAGCAACTAGGTTTTCACCTTGCGACTAATACGAAAACGATTTTTTTCCGGGATCTTTCTATTGATATACCCTTACAATACCCTTATGAACCTTGGTTTAAAGTGTGGAGCTTAAAGAACAACAAACGAAAAAAAAATCTTGGAAACCCGAGAGCACACTAGTGTTCATCCAATTTTCTTGAATTTTTTTCTAAGTGTGGAAGCTTGTCTCACTACTAGTATACATATATAGTATAATGGAGGGCCAAGATTAGTACATATGTGTGTCTTAGATGCATTACACTAGGATCAAGCCCAAGTGACCCTTTGACAAGTCAACAATATCAAGCTACAAGACTTAGCAAGACTTGGTCATCTAACTTATGGTCAAATGACCCTTTTACCCATGCCATTTTCTTCCAAGACCAACTTAAGGGGGGTGACACGTGTCGCCCTCCCATTCGTCACAATATTTCTTTTTTCGACTATTCCATAATTCCGATAAATTTTTACTAGTCTCAAATCTTAACATTTGGGATTCTTACGTACGTTCTTAAAAACATGTCATGTAATTACGGGGTGTAACATTTTTCCCCCCTTAGAAATTTTCTTCCCCGAATGTTCTTCCGGATTCAAACGTATAGATAGCGATATATTCTCCTTTTACAACCCCTACATACTAATAATACCACACATGGCCACATAATAACACTTAAGCAAAAATACTTCAATTAAAACCTGACAATTAAGGGAAAATGAATTACCTGAAGGCGTAGGGAATAAGTGAGGGTACTTTCTCAACATGTCCTCCTCCGCTTCCCACGTCATCTCCTCCCTGTTATTATTCCGCCATAAGACTTTGACGAAAGCCACATCCTTGGTCTGCAGTCGCCTGACCTGGCGATCGAGTATCGCTATGGGACTCTCCTCATACGATAACCCCTCTGTCACCTGGACCTCTCTAGCTGGGAAAACTCTCGATGGATCTTCGATACACTTCCGCAACATAGAAACATGGAAGACCGGATGTACCGCATCTAACTCTGATGGCAGATCCAACTCATAAGCAACCTTGCCTACTCTACGGATGATCTGGTAGGGCCCAATGTACCTTGGGCTAAGTTTCCCCTTCTTTCTGAATCTCATCACACCCTTCATGGGCGATGCCTTCAAGAAGACCCAATCATCTACCTGAAATTCCAAATGTCGACGCCGATTATCTGCATAAGACTTCTGCCGACTCTTGGCTGCTAACAGTCTCTCCTGGATAAGCTTCACCTTATCCACAGCCTGCTGAATCAAGTCTCGGCCAACTAATTGCACCTCTCCCACGTCGAACCAACCAATCGGCGACCTACATTTCCGCCCATACAAAGCCTCATATGGCGCCATCTGTATACTAGAATGGTACCTGTTGTTATAAGAAAACTCCACAAGAGGCAAATGATCCTCCCAGCTACCCCTGAAATCAATCACACAGGCTCGCAACATATCCTCAAGTGTCTGGATAGTACGCTCTGCCTGTCCGTCAGTCTGAGGATGAAACGCGGTATTGAGACTCACATGTGTCCCTAGTCCCTTCTGGAAAGACCTCCAGAAGTTAGCCATAAGCTGGGCTCCTCTGTCTGATATAATCGATATAGGGACTCCGTGCAATCTCACAATCTCCCTGATATACAATCTGGCATAATCCTCAGCCGAAAACGTAGTCCTGACAGGAAGAAAGTGGGCTGATTTCGTCAGTCTGTCAACAATAACCCAGATGGAATCATACTTCCTCTGAGTACGAGGTAACCCTGTAACAAAGTCCATGTTGATCACCTCCCACTTCCATGTCGGAATATCAATAGCCTGCAATAGCCCACCGGGCTTCTGGTGCTCAACCTTGACCTGCTGACAATTAGGACACTGCGCAACAAAACCTGCCACGGCCCTCTTCAGGCCATCCCACCAATACATACACCTGAGGTCATGGTACATCTTAGTCGACCCCGTATGAACGGAATAACGGGCGATGTGTGCCTCTCCCAGAATCTGCTGACGAAGTCCTGCAACATCGGGAACACACAATCTGCCCTCGAACCTTAGCACCCCATCCAGCGCTACCTCAAATAGAATCTTCTCCTCTCGAAGAGCCGTATCTCGATACCGTATCATAACTGGGTCCTCATACTGTCGCCTCCCCACCTCATCACCGATGGAAGACTCGGCAATCTCACGAACCCGTACCCCACTATCATCGGTATCGATCAATCGAACCCCAAGGCTCGCTAGCTGATGGATCTGACGGACCATGTCATGTCTCTCCAGCCGCACTGGCAGACTCCCATCGATCTACGACTCAAAGCATCTGCAACCACGTTGGCTTTCCCCGAATGGTATAGAATATCAACATCATAATCCTTCAACAACTCTAACCACCGCCTCTGCCGCAAGTTCACTCCTCGCTCGAAGATGTCTTTGAGGCTCTTGTGGTCTGTATAAATATCCACATGAACCCCATATAAATAATGTCTCCAAATCTTCAAGGCATGAATAACTGCGGCCAACTCTAAGTCGTGAGTAGGGTAATTCCTCTCATGCTTCCATAGTTGTCGGGAAGCATAGGCTATTACCTTATCGTGCTGCATCAATACGCACCCTAGCCCGATACTCGAGGCATCACAATAAATCACGTATCCCTCTAACCCCTCAGGAAGAGTAAGAACCGAGCCGCTGCCAACTTTTCCTTCAAGAATCGGAAGCCCTTCTCGCAAGCCTCTCGCTTCATCGGAACTTAGCCGCTACGAGTCACCTAGTCAACGGTGCTAATATCGAAGCAAACTACTCCACAAACCTACAAAAATAACCTTCCAGCCCTAAGAAACTGCGTACCTCGGTCGGGGTAGTAGGTCTCGGCCAAGACTTGACCGCCTCAATCTTTGCCGTATCCACGTGAACACCGTCAGTCCCAATAATGTGCCCCAAGAATGCCACTGAGGACAACCAAAACTAACACATGGAGAACTTGAAAAACAACTGTCGGCTCTGGAGGACCCCAAGTACCGTCCTCAAGTGATGTGCATGCTCCTGCTCTGTGCGCGAATAAACCAGGATGTCATCAATGAATACTATAACAAATGTATCCAAAAATGGCTTGAACACCCGGTTCATCAAATCCATAAATACCGCTGGAGCGTTGGTCAAACCGAAAGACATCACCCTGAACTCATAATACCCATACCGGGTCCTGAATGCAGTCTTTGGGATATCTGCCTCTCGAACTCGCACCTGATGATAACCAGACCGCAGGTCTATCTTGGAGAAACACCTCGCACCCTGCAACTGGTCAAACAAATCATCAATCCTGGGGAGGGGGTATCTGTTCTTGATGGTTACCTTATTCAGCTGCCTATAATCAACTCACATACGCAGCGTCCCATCCTTCTTCTTCACAAACAAAACCGGCTCTCCCTAGGGAGAAACACTAGGTCTGATAAAGCCTTTCTCCAGCAAATCTTCCAGCTGGTCCTTCAACTCCCTCAACTCAGTAGGTGTCATCCTGTACGGTGGAATAGATATAGGCCGACTGTCTGGCAACATATCAATACAAAACTCAATCTCCCTCTCAGGAGGGATACCTGGGAGATCGTCTGGAAATACATCTGGGAACTCTCTAACCACTGGAACTTACTGAAGAGCTGGCACATCAGCCTCTATATTGAATACCCGAACCAGATGATAGATATACCCTTTCTGCACCATCTTTCTAGCCTTGAGGTAAGAAATAAACCTACCCCTCGGCGACGCTGTGTTGCCCTTCCACTCGATAACTGGCTCACCAGGAAACTGGAATCGGACCAACCTGCCTCTATAGTCAACGTTGGTATAGCAAGAAGCCAACCAGTCCATACCCATAATGACGTCAAAATCTGTCATCTCCAACTCTATCAAGTCTGCTAGGGTCTAACGACTGTAAATAAACACCGGGCAACCTTTGTACACCCGTTCAGCTAACACCGAATCACCCACTGGCATAGCTACCTCAAAAGGCTCTATCGACACCAGCTCTATCCTGATTCTACCAGCAACAAGAGGGGACACATAGGACAAGGTAGAACCTGGATCTATCAAAGCATAAACGTCACAGCATGAAATCAATAATGTACCTGTGACGACGTCTGGGGAAGCCTCCTGATCCTGGCGGCTGGCTAAGGAATATATGCGGTTCTGTGGATCGCTAGAATTGGGACCCCCACCATGACCCCTGACGCGGCCTGCCGTCCGCGTGAATTGCCCTCGGGCGCATAACTCTGAAGAAGACCAAAGAATCGACCCTATCGGCTGAACCATAACACTCCCGCCACCTCTGGTCGGACAATCCCTCATCATATGGCCCTGCTGGCCACAAGAGAAAAAATCTCCCGAAGCCATACGGCACTCGCCCGGGTGAGATCTACCGCATCGAACACACCGAGATGCGGGTGGTCTCGACGATGCCTCGCCTCCGAAACCTCGAAGTCTGGAGCTCGACCGCCTGAATGACCGGTGATCAACCTCCCGCCGAGAAAATTGAGAAGGGCACTCTGGCCGGTGAAATGTGGACCTAGTTCGCTGCCAGGCCGCCCGCCTCGAAATCGCCACGAGACCTGCTGCCACGGCCATCTTGGGTTGGTGAGTCTAGCCGATTCTCCTCTCTTCGTCTTCTATCTCGCGATACGCCTGCATCCTGGCAATATCCATACCCGGCTGAAGGGCCACTCCCAAGCATGCAGTAATCATATGACGGTCTAGCCCCATCACATAGCGATGAACTCTGTCCGCCATGTCAGCCACAATGGTGAGCGCATACCTGGCCAATGAGTCAAACTCAGTGCAGATTTCTGATAGTCCTCCCATTCTGCCTCAAGGTCAAGAATCTATCCACGCGGGCTCTCCTCATCTCAGGAGGCAAAAAGTGATCCAGGAAGGCCTCTGTGAACTCCTCCCAAACAGCTGGAAGAGCACCCTCACCTCTAGACAGCTCTCATGACTCAAACCAGTTTAACGCAATATCGCGTAACCGGTAAAAAGCTAGCATAACTGACTCTGTCTCCGTGGCCCTAAGCACCTACATAGTCCGCTGTAACTGCTGAATAAACTTCTGAGGATCCTCCTCAGACCTCGAACCATAGAACTCGGGTGGATGACAACCCAAAAAATCCCGAATTCGTAAACTGTCAGCTTGTTACACCCCATATTTACAGGACATGTTTTAAGAACGTACGTAAGAACTCAAAAATGTTAAGATTAGAGACTTGTAAAAATTAAATCGAAATTATGAAATTGTCGGAAAACGTAATATTGTGACGAATGGTATGGCGACACGTGTCACCCCCCTTATGATTGTCTTGGACGAAATGTAGCATGGGCACAAGGGTCATTTGACCCTTGTTAGGAAGACAAGTCTTGCAACTTGAAGAGCTTGAGAAAATTGACTTGGTTAATGGGACCACTAGTCTTGATATTTAATTGAAGCTCATCCAAGCCACCTAATTGTACACATCTTGACCCTCCATTGTACTATATAGTAGTACTAGTAGCAAGACAAGCTCCACACTTAGAAAAATTTCAAGAATTTTTGAAGAAAACCTTGGGAGCTCTCGGGTTCACTACAAGAAAAAGAGAAAAAAAATTGTTAGTTGTCCATTAAGCTCCACACTTTAAACCAAGTTTCATGAGTGTATTGTAAGTGTATCTCAATAGAAAAATCCCGGAAAAATATAGTTTTCGTATTAGTCGCAAGGTGAAAACCTAGTTGCTTTTCTAGGTTTTGTTTGGATGATTGAAGGAAATTTGTTGGTGTTGTTCTAAGGGTCTCAAGTAGCGGATTGAAGTGTCTAGAAGAGGCTCTAAGTTGCTAAGGAGCGACTTCGGATTTGGAGTTGGACTAAGATTCGTTGAGGTTATAATCTTGTCTCTTAAAAGTGTTACAAGATTATATATTGTTGTTGGCTTTACATGTTTGCTAGCATGAAGTATATGTGTTGAAGTTTCATAAGTATTATGGATTGATTGTAGCCTTAAATCCGAAATGTCATATAAACCATTTGAAGTTGGATTACAAATTGGTCGTTTATTAGAATCGTCGCATGTTACTTACTTGAATATTATAGTAGTTATAATCGATTGCGACTTGATATCATGTTATGCTAACAACTTGGATTGAAATGGAAATTGGATAAGAATTGGTGTTATTGTACTCAATGTGGCCGAATTGGACTAGTAGTTTGTATTAGTTTGATATCTTTTGTGGGGCGGAATTTTACACGTCTAGTAGGCGTGTAATCCCCTATTGTTAATTGCATTGATTGGGCCTTAAATGTGGCGTGTTTGGTTATTGAATTCGGCCTTGACAAAAGGTGGCAAAGTATGTAGAAACAAAGGAGGTGCTGTCCGATTTTCCGTAGAATTTATTGACTTTACACTTATAATATTCTACGTTTGAAGTAAGACGTTAATAGACGTATTGTGGACATTATAGGTTGACATACTACGGGCGGGATATTGTACTTAGCAAGTGGATTGACCCGAAGAGGTATGTAGAACTTTCCTATCTTTTGAGCATGACTATTTGCACGTATATAGTACGGTAGACGTACAAGACCTTGATATCCTTTACTAGTTTTATGAATAGCCAAGTCGGGTGAGTTAGGAGATTAACTCACTTCTTTGAAAGTATTAAGGATGTCTTAAGTTTTATTAAAGTTAAGGGACTTGAAGAGTTTTAAAGTATGTGATACTTGTTTCGTTTTAAACGTATAAGTCCCTTGGATAGGAAATTGTATTTGACTAAGGTATAAAGTGAATATAACGACTTTATGGGAAGTTGGTTAAATTAGCTTTATGGAAAGATAAATGAGGATAAATGACTTGATTTAATGAAAGACAATTTGATTTTAAGGCATCAATTGCCTAAGGTTTTATAAGAAAAAGAGTCACTTGTTGTAGAAACCTAACTTTATTTCTAAAGGTATTGTGACTTGTCTTGAAAAGTAATCTTGACTTGATACTACGGTTAATAGTATCTTGGAAGTTTTATACGAAAAAGAGTCATTTTTTAAAAAAGAGTGGAAGTATGTAGTACTTGGGTTAAATTCCCGGATTTTTATAAAAGACATGTTAGTGCCTTAAGTAAACTAAATTGAGAGTGTGTATGAACGAGAATAATAAGAAGTTAGGGGATTTATTAACTTGCTTATATATTATATGATAAGCCGGTAGTGCTTATGTTATGTATGATAGCCGGTTTGTGCTAGTGGTATATTATTCATTACGGGGTCATTCCCCGGATTTGTGGCATTTGCATATTCCGTGGATTTGCTACCCACGATGCGAGGAATACCTCATGCGAGTCCGTAAGGGCTTATGCGGGTGAAATAGTCCCATGCGGGCGGGTACAGCCTATGCGAGGAATACCTCATGCGAGTCCGTAAGGGCTTATGCGGGTGAAATAGTCCCATGCGAGGAATACCTCATGCGGGTCCACACGACCTATGCGGGTGAAATAGTCCCAGGAGTAGGATTGCTTAATGATACTGCGGACGGGTGGTCCTGCTTTGATCGTGAGCTTCCTATTTTTATGTTGTAAGTATAATCCTATTTACTCTCATTGTTAGTAAGGCACATTGTACTATAATTTGACTATCATACATGTCTCCGGCTTTGTTTTAAACTTATGATGTAATACAGTATTTTCCAGTTTTACATACTTAGTACATATTGTGTACTGACCCCCTTCCTCGGGGGCTGCGTTCATGCCGCAGGTAGGGGTAAGAAGGTGGTGGATCCTCATTCTTAGGATCACTGATCAGACGTCAGAAGCTCTATTTCTCCGGAGGCTTGTCTTTTTGGTACAGTCTTTCCCTGATTTTGTAGATTTATGTACATTCAGGGGTATGGCGGGGCCCTGTCCTGCCACAGTTGTTATTCCTAGAGGTCTGTAGTCACATGTTGTGGTTTGGGCTGTAAAAACCGAGTTGTACAGTTTTGCTTTTGATTATGCATATTTTATGGAAGGCGGCCTTATCGGCTAGCCTATGATGTTATTGTCTAAACATGTTGTATGTTGTGTATGTTCCTCTGCTATTCTCTGATGTATACCTGAACGGGGCGCCCAGGTAGGGCACCAGTCGCGGCCCCGGGGTCGGGTCGTGACACGGCTCTAGGGTTAGCTACCTGCTCCTCTCGGCGCTGCCCAGCCACTATGCTGGTCAATAACCGTATCTGCTCTCCGTAATCTCTATACTCACCGGCGGAATCGAAGGCTCGTGTACGGAACCTGCGAGCTACCGCCACTCGGCCTCTAATACTGTCGGCGTGGCTGAACTCACCGACCTGCCTATAAACTCAGGCATAGTCTGTGCCTGAGTCCTAGTAACTCTCTACGTACCGCTAGCAGCTCCTGCTGTTGCCTTGCCCTTCTGGGCCCTGGTCGCCTTCCGTGGAGGCATAACTGATACATAAGAATAAGTCAGAGAGGATTCAACCTAATAATACAACTCTACTGCACGATCTCAGAGAGAGAAGAATGGAAACCAATGTTAAATGTCTTGCAGCCTCCTGATTATAGATGTGGTGCACAACACACCGATAATCAAGACTCTACTAGACACGGTCTGTAGACACTTTCCGAGGACTAACTGCTTTGATACCACTTTTGTCACGACCCGACCCCGGTGTTACACCCCGTAAATTCAAGAAGGATAATATAAGAACGTACGAAGGGAAATAAGATTTGAAATTGGAAGGATAAGTTGACAAACATGTTTTGGACAGATTTTGAGTCAACTTTGGAGTACTATATACCCCATGTATTAAGAGTTTTTAGGTGTTTAAAAAGCCTAGTATAAAGTTTGTTGAGTCTAGTTTCCAACGCAATAAACCACTCGTCGGTAGGACATCGGAGCAGAAAGGTATGGGGGTTAGAAGTTCAGCGAGCAGACGCAAAGGAAAGATATTCGATCGGTCGTCGCAGCGCGCATGGCGCCACGGCAGGCCACGGTGCCGTCCAAGCGGGCGCCGTAGAATTCTGAAACCTCAAGTTGCTGACGGAGCCGGGCAGGCCGGTGCCAAGGCAAGATTTTTCGCGAAAAAGGGGGAAAATCAGAAGATATTTGTGAAAAAGCCTATGAGTGGGTGACAAGTGTCCCTCCTATCTGTTTGACCAAGAAAATGGTCCTATTTTAGGACCAAGTCTTGAAGACTTGGTCATTTTGCAAAGAACCATGAGTAGGATTGCTTAATGATACTGCGGGCGGGTGGTCCTGCTTTGATCGTGAGCTTCCTATTTTTATGTTGTTAGTATACTCCTATTTACTCTCATTGTTAGTAAGGCACAGTGTACTATAATTTGACTATCATACATGTCTCCGGCTTTGTTTTAAACTTATGATGTAATTACAGTATTTTCCAGTTTTACATACTTAGTACATATTGTGTACTGACCCCCTTCCTCGGGGGCTGCGTTCATGCCGCATGTAGGGGTAAGCAGGTGGTGGATCCTCATTCTTAGGATCACTGATCAGACGTCAGAAGCTCTATTTCTCCGGAGGCTTGTCTTTTTGGTACAGTCTTTCCCTGATGTTGTAGATTTATATACATTTAGGGGTATGGCGGAGCCCTGTCCCGCCACAGTTGTTATTCCTAGAGGTCTGTAGTCACATGTTGTGGTTTGGGCTGTAAAAACCGAGTTGTACAGTTTTGCTTTTGATTATGCATATTTTATGGAAGGCGGCCTTATCGGCTAGTCTGTGATGTTATTGTCTAAACATGTTGTATGTTGTGTATGTTCCGCTGCTATTCTCTGATGTATACAGAACGGTGCCTGTAGGCACCACCACGCCCGGTCGGGTCGTGACAAAAGTGGTATCAGAGCATATAGTCCTCGGAAAGTGTCTACAGACCGTGTCTAGTAGAGTCTTGATTATCGGTGTATTATGCACCACATCTATAATCAGGAGGCTGCAGGACATTTAGGATTGGTTTTCATTCTTCTCTCTCTGAGATCGTGCAGTAGAGTTGTCTTATTAGGTTGAATCCTCTCTGACATATTCTTATGAAACAGTTATGCCTCCACGGAAGGCGACCAGAGCCTAGAAGGGCAAGGCAGCAGCAGGAGCTGCTAGTGGTACTCAGAGGGTTACTCGGACTCAGGCACAGACTATGCCTGAGGTAGTAGGCTGGTCGGCGAGTTCAGCCACGCCGGCAGTATTAGAGGAGCCGAGAGCGGCAATAGCTCCAGAGGTTCCGGTACCAGAGCCTCCAGTTCCGCAGCCAGGTGCTGAGTATAGAGACTACGGGGAGCAGATCCGGTTATTGACCAGTATAGTAGCAGGGCAGCGCCGATAGTTTGCAGATTCGGGATTTTCTGGGTTGCCATCCGCTCGAGTTTTATGGTTCGAGGTCTGAGGAGGATCCGCAGGAGTTCATTCGGCAGCTACAACGGACTATGCAGGTTCTTAGGGCTTCGGAGACAGAGTCTGTTATGCTAGCCTCTACCGTTACGCGATATTGCGTTGAACCGGTTTGAGTCATGAGCCGCCGAGAGGTGCGATGCTCTTCCAGCTGTTTGGGAGGAGTTCACAGAGGCCTTAATGGATCACTTTTTGCCTCCTGAGATGAGGAGAGCCCGTGTAGATAGATTCTTGACCTTGAGGCAGAATGGGAGGACTATCAGGGAGTACAGCCTGGAGTTTGACTCCTTGGCCAGGCATACGCACACTATTGTAGCTGACATGTCGGATAGAGTTCATCGTTATGTGATGGGGCTAGACCGTCATATGATTACTGCATGTTTGGGGGTGGCTCTTCAGCCCGGTATGGACATTTCCAGGATGCAGGCTTATGCGCAGGGGATAGAGGATAGAGAGATGGAGGATCAGATTGACTCAGGCCAGCCCAAGAGGCTGTGACAGCAGGTCTCAGGAGGCGATTTGACAAAAGCAGCAGACTAGTCCACATTCCACCAAAGACAGAGTGCTCCTTTACGATTTCGCGGGAGGTCCGATCGGCCAGTCATTCAGAGCGGTCGTGGCTCCAGGACTTCGGGGTTTCAGGGAGGCAGAGATCGTCACCGATCGAGACCACCCACATCTCGGTGTGCTCGATACGGTAGATCTCACCCAGACGAGTGTCGTTCCTGCTGGAGCTTGTTACTCTTGTGGCTAGTTGGGCCATTTGAGGAGAGACTGTCTGACTAGAGGCAGTATGGGTGGTACGGTGCAGCCGACCGGATCAGTTGCTGGGTCTTCTTCTTCTTTTGTGGTTATGCGCCCGAGGCGTGGGTTCACGAACAGCAGCCGCGCAGGTCGTGGTGGTGGTTCCAGTTCTAGCGGTCCACAGAACCGCATATATTCATTAGCCAGCCGTCAGGATCAGGAGGCTTCCCCTGACGTCGTCACAGGTACATTATTGATTTCATGCTGTGACGTTTATGCTTTGATAGATCCAGGTTCTACCTTGTCTTATATGTCCCCTCTTATGCGGGTAGAATCGGATAGAGGTGTCGATAGAGAGCTTTTGAGGTAGCTACGCCGTGGAGATTCGGTGTTAGCCGGCGGGTGTATAGAGGTTGTCCGGTATTTATTTACGCCGTCGACCTTGCGGACTTGATAGAGTCGAGATGACAGATTTTGATGTCATTATGGGTATGGGTGGTTGGCTTCTTGTTATGCCAACGCTGATCGTAGAGGAGTTGGTTCGGTTCGATTTCTGGCGAGCCGCTTATCGAGTGGAAGGCAACACAAATACGCCGAGGGTAGGTTTATTTCTTACCTCAAGGCTAGGAAGATGGTGCGAGAAGCGGTACCTCTATCATCATCCGGTTCGTGTATTTGATACGCAGGTCGATGTGCGATTCTTCGATCCGATGGTTAGGAGTTTCGGATGTGTTCCCGCACGATCTTCGGTATCCTCCCGAGAGGAGATTGAGTTTTGTATTGATACGTTGCCAGACACTCGACCTATTTCTATTCCGCCATACAGGATGGCACCTGCTGAGTTGAGGGAGCTGAAGGACCAACTGAAAGATTTTCTGGAAAAAGGCTTTATCATGCCTAGTGTTTCTCCCTGGGGAGCGCCGATGTTGTTTGTGAAGAAGAAGGATGGGACGCTGCGTATGTGTGTTGATTACAGGCAGTTGAATAAGGTAACCATCCAGAATAGGTACCTCCCGTGATTGATGATTTGTTTGACCATTGTGGTGCGAGGTGTTTCTCCAAGATAGACATGCGGTCCAGTTATCATCAAAGTGCGAGTTCGAGAGGCGATATCCCAAAGATCGCATTCAGACCCGGATGGGCACTATGGGTTCAGGTTATGTCTTTCGGTTTGACCAACGCTCCAATGTATTTATGGATTTGATGAACCGGGTGTTCAAGCCATTTTTGGATACATTTGTGATAGTATTCATTGATGACATCTGGTTTATTCGCGACAGAGCGAGCATGCAGATCACTTGAGGACGGATTGGGTCCTCCGAGCCGGCGCTTATTCGCCAAGTTCTCCAAGTGTGAGTTTTGGTTGGCCTCGATGGCATTCCCGGGCATATTATTGGGTGATAGTGTTCGGGTGGATACGGCAAAGATTGAGGCAGTCAAGTCTTGGCCGAGACCTACTACTCCGACCGAGGTGCGCAATTTCTTAGGACTGGCAGGTTATTATCGTAGGTTTGTGGAGCAGTTTGCTTCGATTTCAGCACCGTTGACTAGCCGACTCGAAGCGGCCAAGTTCCAGCCGATGAGGCTTGCGAGAAGGGTTTCCATTCTTGAAGGAAAGGTTGACTACGGCTCCGATTCTTACTCTTCCCGAGGGTTAGGCGGGTAGGTGATCTATTGTGATGCCTGCATCGGGCTGGAGTGTGTTTTGAAGACGGCAAGGTTATAGCCTATGCTTCCCGACAGTTACGGAAGCATGAGAGGAATTACCCTACCTACGACTTAGAGTTGGCCGCAGTTATTCATGTCTTGAAGATTTGGAGACATTATTTGTATGGGGTTCATGTGGATATTTATACTGACCACAAGAGCCTCCAAAGATATCTTCAGCAGAGGAGCTGAACTCATGGCGAGGCGGTGGTTAGAGTTGTTGAAAGATTATGATGTTGATATTCTATACCAACAGGGGAAAGACAAAGTGGTTGCTTATTCCTTGAGTCGTATATCGATGAGGAGTCCGCCGAGGTGCACCAGAGAGACAGATACGGTACGTCGATCCACCAACAATGAGCCTTGGGGTTCGTTTGATCGATACCGACGATAGTAAGGTACGGGTTTGTGAGGTTGCCGAGTCTTCCATCGTTGATGAGGTGAAGAGGCGGCAGTTTGAGGACCCAGTGTTGGTACGATATCGAGATACAGTTCTTCGGGAGGAGAAGAGTCTATTCGAGGTAGCGCCTGATGGGGTGCTAAGATTTGAGGGCCGGTTGTGTGTTCCCGATGTGACAGGACTTCATCAGCAGATTCTGGAGGAGGCACACAGTGCTCGTTATTCTATTCATTCGGGGTCGACCAAGATGTACCATGACCTCAGATGTTTGTATTGGTGGGATGGCTTGAAGAGGGACGTGGCAGATTATGTTGCACAGTGTCCTAATTGCCAGCAGGTCAAGGTCGAGCACCAGAGGCCCAGTGGATTATTGCAGGCTATTGAGATTCCGACTTAGAAGTGGGAGGTGATCAACATGGACTTTGTTACGGGGTTACCTCATACTCAGCGGAAGTACGACTCCATTTGGGTTATTGTTGACAGGCTGACGAAATCAACCCATTTCCTTCCATCGGACGACGTTTACCGAGGACTATGCCGATTGTACATCGAGAGATTGTGAGGCCGCACGGTGTCGGTGTCGATTATATCGGATAGAGGAGCCTGGTTCACGCTAACTTCCTGAGGTCTTTCCGAAGGATTAGGGACAGTGAGTCTCTGACAAAGATTTCATCCTCGGAATGACGGCAGCAGAGCGTACTATCCGCATACACTCGAGGATATGATGCGAGCTGCGTGATTGATTTCGTGGTAGGAGGATCATTTGCCTCTTGTGGAGTTTGCATAACAACAGCTACCATACCAATATACAGATGGCGCCATACGAGGCTTTATATGGGCGGAAATGTAGTCGCCATTGGTTGGTTCGGCGTGGGCGAGGTGCGATTGGCCCAGACTTGGTTCGCAGTCGTGGATAAGGTGAAGATTATCCAGAGAGATCAGCGGCTCGTAGTCGGCAAGTCATATGCGGATAATCGCGCCGACATTTGGAGTTTCGGTAGATGATTGGGTCTTCTTGCGTCACCCACGGCGGTGTGATGAGATTCAGAAAGAAGGGGAAACTCAGCCCAAGGTACATTGTGCCCTACCAGATCGTCTGTCGAGTAGGCAAGGTTGCCTATGAGTTTGATCTGCCATCAGAGTTAGAGGCGGTACATCCGGTCTTCCATGTTTCTATGTTGCGGAAGTGTATCAGAGATCCAGCGAGAGTTTTCCCTGCTAGTGAGGTCCAGTGTGAGAGGGTTATCGATGAGAAGAGTCCCATAGCGATACTCGATCGCCAGTCAGCGATCATGACCAAGGATGTGGCTTCCGTCAAAGTCTTGTGGAGGAATGATAACCGGGAGGAGATGACTTGGGAAGCGGAGGAGGACATGTTGAGGAAGTATCCTCACTTATTCCCTACACCTTTAGGTAATTCATCTTCCCTTACTTGTCAAGTTTTAATTGAAGTATTTATTTTGCTTAAATACTATTATGTGGCCATGTGTGGCATTATTGGTATGTCGGGGTTGTGAAATTAAACTATGTCGCTAATTATAAGTTTGACTCCGAAAGAACATTCGGGGACGAATGTTTCTAAGGGGGGAAGAATGTTACACCCCGTATCGGAATTATGAAATTGTCGGAAAACGTAATATTGTGACGAATGGGAGGGCAACACGTGTCACCCCCCATTATGATTGTCTTGGACGAAATGTAGCATGGGCACAAGGGTCATTTGACCCTTGTTAGGAAGACAAGTCTTGCAACTTGAAGAGCTTGAGAAAATTGACTTGGTCAATGGGACCACTAGTCTTGATATTTAATTGAAGCTCATCCAAGCCACCCAATTGTACACATCTTGACCCTCCATTGTACTATATAGTAGTACTAGTAGCAAGACAAGCTCCACACTTAGAAAAATTTCAAGAATTTTTGAAGAAAACCTTGGGAGCTCTCGGGTTCACTACAAGAAAAAGAGAAATTTTTTTGTTAGTTGTCCATTAAGCTCCACACTTTAAACCAAGGTTCATGAGTGTATTGTAAGTGTATCTCAATAGAAAAATCCCGGAAAAAGATAGTTTTCGTATTAGTCGCAAGGTGAAAACCTAGTTGCTTTTGTAGGTTTTGTTTGGATGATTGAAGGAAATTTGTTGGTGTTGTTCTAAGGGTCTCAAGTAGTGGATTGAAGTTTCTAGAAGAGGCTCTAAGTTCCTAAGGAGCGACTTCGGATTTGGAGTTGGACTAAGATTCGTTGAGGTAATAATCTTGTCTCTTAAAAGTGTTACAAGATTATATATTGTTGTTAGCTTTACATGTTTGCTAGCATGAAGTATATGTGTTGAAGTTTCATAAGTATTATGGATTGATTGTAGCCTTAAATCCGAAATGTCATATAAACCATTTGAAGTTGGATTACAAATTGGTCGTTTATTAGAATCGTCGTATGTTACTTACTTGAAGATTATAGTAGTTATAATCGATTGCGACTTGATATCATGTTATGCTAACAACTTGGATTGAAATGGAAATTGGATAAGAATTGGTGTTATTGTACTCAATGTGTCTGAATTGGACTAGTAGTTTGTATTAGTTTGATATCTTTTGTGGGGCGGAATTTTACACGCCTAGTAGGCGTGTAATCCCCTATTGTTAATGAACGTGAGGGCGTACGTAGAGAAGTTTGAGCCTTAAGATAGGCAAGGGTCGAAATTTTGTTCACAACCCCCGAAAAGAATCGTTTTTCGACGAAACGTTTTACAAAACTTGCGAAGGGAAAATTACGGCTATGTCATTTATTATTTTTGCGGATTTTTCCGAGAGACGAAATATTTTGGACCAACGAGAGGGCGACACTTGTCACCCTCAAGTGGACGGTTGTGGTGGCCGAGAATGTGCACGTTTTGTGCAATGTTTTGTGCCTAAATCATGGGTCAATGTTTGTGAGGGATTTGTGGAGTAGGGTTAGGTGCACTGGGCAAATCTTGACCTCCACTTGCCCCACTTGGCTTGATCTTAGCCATTGGTTTCCTATAAATACCCCCTTTGTGAAGACTTCTTCATCCTCACAATGTTTTCTAAGTCTTGAAAGCCCTCTCCCCCTTAGTGTAGTGTTTTCGTCCAAGCCTCCCCCCTTTTTGAGGCCGTTTGGCCGAGAGGTACCTCCCCCTCCTAGTGGTGTGGGCCGAGAGGTACACCTCCCCTACCTTGAGGTGTTCTCGTAAAATAAACCCCCCCTTGGTCGAAAGTATTCTCCAAGTATTGTTACTATTCCAAAATACCTTAGCCTTATACCTTGTAGTATTCCAAAGTTACCTCTATCGTAGAGCAGGAATACTACCTTATGTCCCTTTAGTCTCAAAACGAAACCCTAAGGAAAATCTTCATAGCCGGTTGAAGTATTAAGAAGAAGTTGCGTAGAACTTCTAAGGGTTGTTTGGAGCGGGTTGGAGCGCCCAGAGTAGGAGCTAAACGTTGCTCAGGATCGACATTTAAACTTGGATAATTTTGGGCTTATCGAGGTAAATATCTTGTCTCCCTATTGTAATTGAGTTTATATACTATTGAAGTATAAGAATTAAGTTTAAGTTATATACCAGGAAGGTATATAAGAAGGGAATTGAACTGTACTTACATAGGACTGTATTTACTGATGAGACTTGTGATGTTTGTGGCAGGAAGTCGCCCAATTTTCCGTAGAATCTTGTATCTAGATTTATTCTACCGAGTAGTCTAGACATTGATAGACTTGTATAACCGTTATAGGTTGAAGTACTGCGAGTAGCGTATTCTACTCGAAGGGTGTAAAAGGATAGCAGGATTACAGTACTTTGGAGCTATTTGCTAATAGTCGGTAATCGTCGCGAGGTATGTGATTCTTCCTATCCTCTTGAGCATGATATTTTAAAAGAATATATATAGTACGGTAGACGTACGTGTGTTAACTGAACGTAGTTTTACGGCAATGTCTTTTGACTTAAGCCTGAATAATAAGAATCTTGAAGTAATTCAAAAGAGTTAAGAAACCTTTTTGAAAGAAGAGTAATACTTGGTTTTAAAAGCTTAAAAGTTATACTAGTTTTATGGGAAGTTAGGTATAACGGCTTAAGAAAGATAAAAAGAATGATTTATTGATTTTAGAAGTTAAGAGACTTGATCTTAAAAGATAAGAGACTTGCCTTAATTAAATTAATATGAATTTTGTTAAAAAGTGTGAAACCTCATTCGTGAGTAATGAGTACTTTGTTTTTAAAAGGAATAATGTTTCTTGATTTGAAATCAGAATATGAATCGAACAAACCACTGCAGCGTTAATAAAGGGAAATGTATTGACTAATTAAGTATTATTAAAACCAGTAGAAACCTCCATCTGCCTAGAAACTAAGATGAGACAAAATGATATTACATTTCCTAGATCATGGCTGCTTTAATAAGATTGATTATGAACAAGAATAACCTACTCACATATAAGGCATATGTTTCTCAAATTGTTTAAAAGAGAATTATATTCTCAATTAATTAAAGACTATGAACCACGAAACCTTTCGAAAATGAGAAACTTGAGCATTTGAAATTAGGCAAACTTGAATGTTTGAAAAATAATGTTGTTACTTGATTTTACAAAAGGAAGTGTTTTGGTTTACTTAAAAAGATAGTCACTCTTTTTTTTACTACGAGTATTGTGTGACTCTTGTGAAAGAAACGGATCTTTTAAAATTAATGTATGAAGTACTTTGGGGATAAAAACCCGAACTTGTTGACATAAAGTAGAAAGTGCCTTGTGTGAATAACTTGACTATGTTGGTTTGTGATAGCCTTGTAATACTTTCTTGTTGGTTCGATAAATAAACATGTTAGGATGCTACGTGTGTTAGTGTCTTGTAATGTTGTGTAAGGGGGTTTCCCTTGATTGTGCTTATGTTGTTTAACGATAAGCTGTTATGTTAGTATTATATCACTCACCTTGACTTGATCCCGGGTTAAGTTGCGCCTCCACGCGGGTAGCCTCAGGATCTGTGTGACTATGATTCGAGATACCTACGCGGGTCCAGTGGCCTGGCGCGAGCTACGAGAGTTCCGGTTAGTGCGGCCTTTATGGTCACGCGTCATGTGGCTACGCGGATCGCGAGTCAGACGTTTGTCACGACCGAACCGGGCCCGTGGATCGTGCCTTACCCCGCACCCTAGTGATACAACATCGAGAAAATCACGGAAATAAAACATGAACATGAAATAAGAGATATTATAAGTAAGCAGCAACCAAAATAGCTTGCCTTCTGCATAAATATATACAAACCACGAGCAGTTTAATCTTTTTACAACCCCGCCACACAACAAGACATGCACTCTAAGATTTACAACAACTATGACGGACAGGGCCGCCATACCTCGAATGTACAAGAACCTACAACTCGTGGAACACATACCAAAAGATAAGCCTCAAGGAACGGAGCTTCAATACGCTGAAAGGTGATCCTAAAGCGGGATCGACAGCCAACGATTTCTACTGCTGCATGAACGCGGCCCAAGGAGGTCGATAACAGTACCAAGTATGTGAAACCGAAAATACTGTAGTTAAATCATAACAGTCTATATAAAGCAGGAGACATGTATGATGACCAAAATACGATGCAACATAAAAGATCAAGTCGTGGACTCACGCCTCAAAGTCATCACTAAATATAACTATGGGTCTCACGCCCATAACACCAATCATGTTCGCATCATGGCCACATGCCCCCGGAATTCTGCATCGGTGTAAACATGTCCATGATGCAACAATAATGACAATGTTGCATGGCCACATGCCCCCGGAATTCTGCATCGGTGTAGACACCTCCATATAACATCAACAACAATATACTGGGTGATCAACCCTGCTGCATGGCCATATGTCCCGGATTCGTGACGGTGTAGACATGTCCATGTAACATCAATCAATCAAGACAACAATCAAAATGGAAACATACGTGGAATTCTTCACACCGCCAAAGACGCCCAAGTAAGTTCTCAACAAGTCAACCGGCCCTCCATCGAGAGACGCGGTAACACAGAAATACAACACTTGCACAACAAAGGCTATCATCACAAGCATAGGCAGGTTTCACCACAACAAGCATAGGCAAGTCATACACAACTCAAAGTACTTTCATTTTATGCCAAAGTCCGGGTTTTAACCCTAAAGTACTACGTACGTTAAATTCCTTTTAAAGAGATTCATTCCTTTTATAAAAGTCACCCGATACCCGTATATATAAAAAAAATAGAGTGACTCACATTTTTAGGTAAACCTAAACACTTTCCTTCTTAACAACATTCTTTTCCCTAAAGTTCCAGTTTGCCTAATTTCACTTACTCAAGTCTCGTTATTTTAGTAAAGTTTCATAGTTCATAGTCTTAATCATTTAAGAATATAATTCTCTTTTAAACAACTGAGAAAACATATGCCTTATATGAGTGTATGTTATTCTGCTCATAATCAATCTTATTAAGCGACCATGATCTAGAAAATGTAATATCATTTTGTCTCATCTTAGCTTCATGCAGATGGAGGTTTCTACTGGTTTTAATATAATACTTCATTTATTTAATACATTTTCCTTTATTAACGCCGCATGGTTTGTCGATACACATTCGATTTCGAATCAAGTAAAACATTATCCCTTTAAAAACCAAGTACTCATTACTCACGAATGAGGTTTCACACAAAACTCATATTAACTCATTCAAGTCAAGTCTCTTATCTTTTAAGATCAATAAACCATTCATTTTTCCTCCCTTAAGACGTTATACCTAACTTCCCATAAAGCTAGTATAACTCTTATGTTTTCAAAACCAAGTATTACTCTTCTTTCAAAAAAAAAAAAAAGGGATTCTTAATCTTTTGAAATACTTCAAGTTCTTTATGGTCACACATTAAGTCAGTTATAAGTCAAATCAGTTAACCTTTAAAAACCACAAGGCATTTCTTAACCTACATAAAGTTGTTATAACCAACTTCCCATAAAGCCGTTATAACCCTTTATGTTTTAAACCAATCAAATACATTTAACACATGTACGTCTACCGTACTACATAGTTATACACATATCATGCTGGAAAAGATAGGAAGAGGTTCACATACCTCGCGACGATTATCGACTAATAGCAAAATGCTCCAAGTACCTCAAACAGTCGGCTACTCCTTAAGCCACGTAGATTGCACCACACGTAGTACTTCAACCTATAAGGCCACAAGGCGCTTATTAACATCTAGATCTCATCGTTCCATATTCTACGTAAAAATTCGCAAGACTCTCCCGCAACAGCGTAAAACTCCTCCCTTAACGAGGCCGGCTACCAAGCCAACCAGGGGGGGGGGGTTAACACGTCTAACCGGACGTGTACAATTCTACTACACAAGAATGCTACACAAGTCTCGAATACTGACCTATGTAATTACGATTGATTCGATTCTTCTCTTTATTATCCTTCATGTGATTCTTGCTCAATTCATATTGAGCTTAAGTCAAAAGACATCACGATTTAACTACGTTCATTTCTATTCAATATTCATTCTATATATAGTATACTTCAACTATATATTCTAACAATCATGTAATTTCCAATTACAATAGGGACAAGATATTTACCTCGATAAGCCCAAAATTATCCGAGTTAAATGTCGCCTCTGAACAAGGTTTAGCTCCTACTGTGCGCTCCAAAACGCTCCAAGAAACCCTTAGAAGTGTCTACACAACTTCTACTTAATACTTCAACTACGGGTGAATATTTTTCCTTAGTGGTTTCGTTTAGTGGCTAAAGGAGGTATAATCGTACTTTCAGGTTTTTCAGATAAAGGGTACTTTGGAAAGTACTATAAGGTATATGGGCTAGAGTATTTTGGGCATTATAACAATACTAGGAGAGTATTTCTATACCACAAAGGGGGGTATTTATACGAGACAACTAGGCTAGAGGGGGGTACCCCGGCCAAGCCTCGCTCGAGGGTGGGTGGTTTCGCCTCGGCTAGGCTCTCAAAGGGGGAGGGCTTTGGACGATTTTAAGACAAGAGGGAGGGAGTATTTGAGACTTAGAAAGATTGCTCACTTTAGGATGAAATAACTCTTCAACAAGGGGGGTATTTATAGGTCAAGAAAGGACCAACCAATGGCCAAGATTCTTCCAAGTGTAGGGCTAGATTTAAGCCAAGTGCACCTTATCCATCTACCACAACCACTTGCACAAAATATCCTACCAACTAAAGTGCTCCATTTCGTCCAAATGCCGTCCAACCTTCATCCAATGTGAGGGTGACACATGTCACCCTCCCGTTGGTCCAAAATATTTCGTCTCTCGGAAAAATCCGCAAAAATTTTAAATGACATAGCCGGAATTTTCCCTACGAAAGTTGTGGAAACGTTTCGTCAGAAAACGACTCTAATCGGGTGTTGTGTACAAATTTGAAACTTGCCTAACTTAAGGCTCAAATTATTATACGTACGCCATCACGTACATACTCTGGAAATACGGGGTATAACATTCTTCCCCCCTTAGAAACATTCGTCCCGAATGTTCCTTCTCAGTCTCAAAACAAACACGTGCCGGTATAGCCTTCACTACTATACTTACGAAACCAAACATGCCACATCTGGCCACAAAATAACATGCGCGCGAAAACCCAAAACCAAGCCAACAAGGAATTACCTCTGTTTATCACAAGAGTTCCCACCAAGGTCTAAAAACATAATCCCTTCGCACATTCATTTCTCAAAAGAAACGATCACACACGTTCACTTCTCCCCTATCTCGTTGTATCCTTCTCGAACACTCGAACTCTCTAGTATACATACCATACTTGCTTTCCAAAACTTTGGAGTCACTACCTCCAAACTTGATCATCTTACTAGCCTCGATCTCCTCTAAGGCCATTCTCGGCCTTCACGAACTGATTCTAGTTGAACGTATCCACGAACTCATACGATGGTCATCTAATCTTGGGCCTAGCACTCGTGACCACGCCACTGGCAGACCACCCAGAGCTGACCCCACCGAACAGCCGCGGGTTGGCCCGCAACATGGCCCCAACCCGACCCACTTACGCATCACGCCTTGTTCTCCCGATCCGAACAATCTTACCTCTACAGTCATGAAAGCTACCACTTCCATTTTAGACTACTCAAGGAAATTATCACACAACACATTCTAGGCATAAAATGTATTCCGACAAGATCACTCGCAAAATCTTGTACTCAAGACGGCCTTTACATCTAAGGTCTCAATCAGAATATCCTAAGGTTCATCATTTTCTCACCCTGTGCTTACCCTTTTTCACCAACTGTGTCCCTAAATCACATTTTAGCACAAAGCTATCCGAACATAACACTTAACACATCATCATAACATTAATACATACAAGTCTCTAGAGGTTAAGGATATACGAATCTACCGCTCCACTCTAATCATAGGCACGCCTGCAGGCGATAATCGTAGGCGCGGCGAACCACCATCGATCACGGCGTCGAGTCGTAACATCCGTGCTACCCTTGGTCGGACAGTTCTTCGCAAATGGCCCCGGCCGCAAAATAACAAGCTCCCTTGGCACCACGACACTCCCAAAATGCGGTCTACCACATCGACCACACCGAGGTAGGGTGATCGACCGCCAACACCCTACTCCTCGAAACTCGAACCCCGAGCTCGACCGCCTCCGAATACTCTGGATGCCACAAGGTTGTGGAGGACCACTGCACCGGGCGAGGTACAAAACTAGATCGCCCGAGGCGGTCCGCCGAAAGTCACCAAAGGATCTCATTGCTCGCCTTCTCGCGATCTCGGTCATTCCGTCGATTTCTCCGCCTCACATCCAAGTGCATAAGCTCGCATGCGGCAATGTCCATGCGGTGAAGGGCTACACCAAAAACTCTCTCGCTAGGTAATCATCAAGCCTCGTAATATATCGGTGCACTCGATCCTCCATACTAGCTACTAATGCGGAACATACCGCCAATGAGTCAAACTCCAAATTGTACTCCCGAATCAGACGCCTGCTCGCCAACATCAAAAACTGTTTACCGAGCCCTCCTCATCTGTGAGGCAAGAAATGTGCGAAGGCCCCAAAACTTCGTCCCAAACGGCCGGAAGTGCATTCTCTCCCCGACGGCTCCCACGAATCAAACGGCCGATCGCGGTATCACGCACCGACGCGAACCTAGGACCACCGACTCGGTCTCCGCCTTGATCACTCTCATGATCCACAGAATCGGGATGAACTCGCGGATCATCCTCGTGCCTCGACCAGAACTCAAGGGCTACATCTCGGGAAGTCCTGTAGCCTCAAACTATCCGATCTAGGGTGAACCATCGTGCTTCGAACCGCCGGCCTATCCTCATATCTCGCCACGACCGCCAAGAATCGCCATCTCCTTGTAACCCATCTCTTTTCCCTGCATCGCTGGACCGAGGCTCGTGTATCAGAGTCTCGGCACCCACCGCCGCGGCTCTAAACTCGCTGGCCGGGCGGCCGCGAAACTCGCCGCGGAATCGCTCGTGTATCGACGCTCGCGCTGCATTTCTCCTCAGATCTCACTAGCAGACTCCTCACCGCTTTGCCCACTGGCCCGGCCGCTTTACGCGAGGCATAATCGTAAAATGAAATACGTCGAGGGTCCAACTTATCACACTTTCTAAGGCACGATCTCGAATGAGAAGAAATGGAAACTAATCCTAAATGTCTCAGCCTCACGATTATAGATGTGTGCACAACACATCGATAATCAAGACTCTACTAGACACGGTGCAGACACTTTCCGAGGATTAATCGCTCGATACCACTTTTGTCACGACCAACCGGCCCGTGGATCGTGCCTACCGGGCACCCTAGTGATACAACATCGAGAAAATCGGCGGAAATAAAACATGAACATGAAATAAGAGATATTATAAGTAAACAAAGCCAACCAAAGCAGTTGCCTTCGTATAAATATATACAAACCACGAGCTTTAATCTTTTACAACCACGCCACAACAAGATTACTGCACTTAAGATTTACAACAACTATGACGGACGGGCCCGCCATACCACGAATGTACAAGAACCTACAACTCGGGAACACATACCAAAAGATAAGCCTCCAAGGAACGAGCTTCCTAATACGCTGAAAGGTGATCCTAAAAGGATCGATACCAATGTACTTTCTACTGCGGATGAACGCACCAAGGAGGTCAGTATAACAGGTACCAAGTATGTGAAACTGAAAATACTGTAGTTAAATCATAACAGTCTATATAAAGCAGGAGACATGTATGATGACCAAAATACAGTATGCAACATAAAAGCAGTCAAGTCAGGGACTCACGCCCTCAAAGTCATCACTAAAATATAACTATGGGTCTCACGCCCACAACACCAATCATGTTCGCATCATGGCCGCATGCCCCCGGAATTCTGCATCGGTGTAAACATGTCCATGATGCAACAATAATGACAATGCTGCACGCCACATGCCGGAATTCTCGCCGGTGTAGACACGTCCATGTAACATCAACAACAATATCTTTGGGTGATCAACCTGCTGCACGCCATATGTCCGAATTCGTGACGGTGTAGACATGTCCATGTAACATCAATCAATCAAGACAACAATCAAAATGGAAACATACCCGGAATTCTTCACATCGCCAAAGACGTCCAAGTAAGTTATCAACAAGTCAACCGCCCTCCATCGAGACGCGGTAACGTAAATACAACACTTGCACAACAAAGGCTATCATCACAAGATAGGCGTGTTTCACCACAACAAGCATAGGCAAGTCATACACAACTCAAAGTACTTTCATTTTATGCCAAAGTCAGGGTTTTAACCCTAAAGTACTACGTGCGTTAAATTCCTTTTAAAGAGATTCATTCCTTTTATAAAAGTCACCCGATACCCGTATATATAAAAAAATAGAGTGACTCACATTTTTAGGTAAACCAAAACACTTTCCTTCTTAACAACATTATTTTCCCTAAAGTTCCAGTTTGCCTAATTTCACTTACTCAAGTCTCTTTATTTTAGAAAAGTTTCATAGTTCATAGTCTTAATCATTTAAGAATATAATTCTCTTTTAAACAATGAGAAAACATATGCCTTATATGAGTGTATGTTATCATTGCTCATAATCAATCTTATTAAGCGACCATGATCTAGAAAATGTAATATCATTTTGTCTCATCTTAGCTTCTATGCAGATGGAGGTTTCTCTGGTTTTAATATAATACTTCATTTATTTAATACATTTTCCTTTATTAACGCCGCATGGTTTGTCGATACACATTCGATTTAGAATCAGTAAAACATTATTCCTTTTAAAAACCAAGTACCCATTACTCACGAATGAGGTTTCACACAAAACTCATATTAACTCATTCAAGTCAAGTCTCTTATCTTTTAAGATCAATAAACCATTCATTTTTCCTCCCTTAAGACGTTATACCTAACTTCCCATAAAGCTAGTATAACTCTTATGTTTTCAAAACCAAGTATTACTCTTCTTTCAAAAAAAAAAGGGATTCTTAATCTTTTGAAATACTTCAAGTTCTTTATGGTCACACATTAAGTCAGTTATAAGTCAAATCAGTTACCCTTTAAAAACCACAAGGCATTTCTTAACCTACATAAAGCTGTTATAACCAACTTCCCATAAAGCCGTTATAACCCTTTATGTTTTAAACCAATCAAATACATTTAACACATGTACGTCTACCGTACTACATAGTTATACACATATCATGCTGGAAAAGATAGGAAGAGGTTCACATACCTCGCGACGATTATCGACTAATAGCAAAATGCTCCAAGTACCTCAAACAGTCGGCTACTCCTTAAGCCACGTAGATTGCACCACACGTAGTACTTCAACCTATAAGGCCACAAGGCGCTTATTAACATCTAGATCTCATCGTTCCATATTCTACAGAAAATTCAAAGACTCTCCCCGCAACAGCGTAAATCTCCTCCCTTATCGAGGCCGGCTACCAAGCCAACCAGGGGGGGGGGGTTAACACGTCTAACCGGACGTGTACAATTCTACTACACAGTAATGCTACACAAGTCTACTGTAATACAGCCCTATGTAATTACAGCTGATTCGATTCTTCTTTATTATCCTACATGTGATTCTTGCTCAATTCATATTCAGGCTTAAGTCAAAAGACATTGCCGATGAACTACGTTCAGTTCTATTCAATATTCATTCTATATATAGTATACTTCAACTATATATTCTAACAATCATGTAATTTCCAATTACAATAGGGGGACAAGATATTTACCTCGATAAGCCCAAAATTATCCGAGTTAAATGTCGCTCCTGAACAAGGTTTAGCTCCTACTCCGTGCGCTCCAAAACGCTCCAAGAAACCCTTAGAAGTGTCTACACAACTTCTACTTAATACTTCAACTACGGGTGAATATTTTTCCTTAGGGTTTCGTTTAGTGGCTAAAGGAGGTATAATCGCATTCTTCCGGTTTTTCAGTATAAAGTGGTACTTTGGAAAGTACTATAAGGTATATGGGCTAGAGTATTTTGGGCATTATAACAATACTAGGAGAGTATTTCTATACCACAAAGGGGGGTATTTATACGAGACAACTAGGCTAGGGGGGGGGTACCCCACGGCCAAGCCTCACTCAAGGGGGGGGTTTCGCCTCGGCTAGGCTCTCAAAGGGGGAGGGCTTTGGACGATTTTAAGACAAGAGGAGGAGTATTTGAGACTTAGAAAGATTGCTCACTTTAGGATGAAATAACTCTTCAACAAGGGGGGTATTTATAGGTCAAGAAAGGACCAACCAATGGCCAAGATTCTTCCAAGTGTAAGGCAAGTGTAGGGCTAGATTTAAGCCAAGTGCACCTTATCCATCTACCACAACCACTTGCACAAAATATCCTACCAACTAAAGTGCTCCATTTCGTCCAAATGCCGTCCAACCTTCATCCAATGTGAGGGTGACACATGTCACCCTCCCGTTGGTCCAAAATATTTCGTCTCTCGGAAAAATCCGCAAAATTTTTAAATGACATAGCCGGAATTTTCCCTACGAAAGTTGTGGAAACGTTTCGTCAGAAAACGACTCTAATCGGGTGTTGTGTACAAATTTGAAACTTGCCTAACTTAAGGCTCAAATTATTATACGTACGCCATCACGTACATACTCTGGAAATACGGGGTATAACAACGTTGCCGGGGAGTAGCTACCCTCGATGCGGGGAATACCTCATGCGGGCCATTGGGGTGGCCTATGCGGAGCTGCGGGAAGTTCCAGGACTAGACGCGCACATTAGATCATGCGGCGAGTGGCGGCCGATCATGTGGCGATCTCGGCAGATCTCATGATCTGATTATGACCTTGTTGGTGCTGTGGGTTTTAGTAGTCGGCTATGCCTTCGCATTTACCCCAGACGGCTTTATTATGACACAGGTGGGACCTGGTGTTCATGTGTATTCCTTGGTGTTTTTATATCATAGACTGCCGGCAGTGAGGAAGGTATTCCACGGGCATGATTGATGTTGTGGGCGTGAGACCCATAGTTATATTTGAGTGATGACTTTAAGGGCGTGAGTCCCTGACTTGACATGACTGCTTATTTATTGTGAACTGTAGTTTGGTTATCATACATGTCTCCTGCTTTATATAGACTACTATGATTTCATTTACAGTATTTTTAGTTTCACATACTTGGTACTGTTATCGACCTCCGGCCGCGTCACGCCGCAGTAGAAGTACACGGCCAGTTGATCCCGCTCCTAGGATCACAGTTCAGCGTTTTGGGAAGCTCCGTTTCTTCGGAGGCTTATCTTTGGTATAGTCCCCTGTCGTTGTAGGTACTTACATTCAGGGGTATGGCGGGGCCCTGTCCCGCCATTATTGTTATAACATCCTTAGAGGTCTGTAGTACTGTTGTGGGAAGAGTTGTCAAAGGGATGTAACTGTTCGGATTTAAGTTTTTATATATATATGCTGAAAGGCAACTTTTCTTCAGATAAACTGTGTCTCTTTTACATTGTTTCATGTTGTGTTTTATATTCCGCTGATTACTCTGATGTTGTATCACTAGGGTGCCCGGGGTAAGGCACCAGTCACGGGCCCGGGTTCGGGTCGTGACAAAAGTGGTATCAGAGCAGTTAATCCTCGGAAAGTGTCTACAGACCGTATCTAGTAGAGTCTTGATTATCGGTGTGTTGTGCACCACACCAATAATCAGGAGGCTATAGGATATTTAGGATTGGTTTTCATTCTTCTTACTCTGAGATCGTGCTTAGAGCTGCATTATAAGTTGGACCCCTCTAACGTATTTCTTTCCCTTACCATTATGCCTCCGCGTAAGGCAACCCGGGCCCAGAACGGCAAGGCAAATGGCGGAGCCGCGAGTAGAGCGAGAGGTTACTAGGGCACGTGCCCAATCATCACCAGGTGGTGCTTCATTCGGGAGTTCTCGCACGGCACCAGCCAGAGTTAGCACAGCGGCGATTCCTCTGCGGCCATGATATATGAGCCTTCGCCCACTACGGAGCAGAGAATATGGATTACAAAGGAATGGACTACATTAGCTAGGATTTTAGCGAACAGAGGAATAAAGAGTGCACCGATATATCACGGTCTTGATGACTATCTAAAGAAAGGTTGCAGAGTAGCTCTTGATCGAGCATGTATATTGCCCACAGACAGCTTATGCGCGACGCAGAGAAACGTAGGATCAGCGGGTTAACCAAAAATCAGCGAAGAGGCGGTCGGCAGGTCCTTTGGTAACTTTCGAGGCGGACCGCCTCGGCAGATTAGATATGCACCTCCACCGCGCGCAGTGGTCCTCCGCGCACTTCAGGGCGTTCGGTATGCAGGAGTTGGTCGAACTCGGGGCTTCGATTCACGAGATACACGGTTCCGGCCACCGGATTGATGGTTGGAGAGGAAGTGCTAGCGAGAAGCTACCCCACCTCGGTGTGGCCGTTGTGCTAGATGTCATTGTGGGGAGTGTCGTGCTTCTTCGACAGCTTGTTATGCTTGCGGCCAGCAGGGCCATTTTGCGAGAAATTGTCCGACCAGAGGTGGCGCGGATATAGAGATACGCCTTCAGGATCAGTGGCTAGTTCATCACCTTTCCTAGCTATGCGCCCAACAGGGCAGGATTGACTAGAACGACAAAAGGGGAGTGAAGCAGTAGATACAGGTATATCCTTAACCCTCTAGAGATTAGTATGTGTGTAAGATGAGTATATCTTAAGTGTTATGTTAAGATAACATTGTGATTAGAAATCATGGTTAGTTAAAAAGGGTAAGATTGGGGTTAGGGAAAGCGTAAGCCTTAGAATGTTGTACGTGGAGACCTTAGAGGCGAGGCCATCTTGAGTAAAAGATTACACTTATGTTTGACCCTTATCGGAGTGCATAGTTCATGTGAGATATGTTTGTGTGATAAGTCCCTGTGTAGTGTGAAAGGAAAGAGGGTAGTTGATCTAAGAAGACCACTAGGTTTTCGTGACTTGATTAGTGAGATTGTTCCGGATCGGGGAACAAGAGTTTTGCGTGATAGCGGGTCGGGTTGCGGACCAATTGCGGGTCAACCCGTGACCTGTATTGTGGTGGGGTCAGTTTGTGGTGGTTCCACTTTGTGGTAGGGTCATGAGGGTGTTAGGCCCAAGTTTAGTTAACCAGCGTACGAGTTCGTGGATGCGTTCGACCAGTAGTCGGGCCGATGAGGTCAGCCCATCTTATCTTCGATCGGACCGTGTACTCGCGATGGGTTATGCGAGATGATTATATCAGGAAGGTTGTAAGGCTGCAAGAGGTGCCTACTTTCACCTTATGACGGTGGAGCCTGTGTTACGATCGCCTTTTAGGAGTATTACAGCCAGGTTAGAAACTCAGTGAGTCTCGAGATCGCATTCGCCTCGCCGGTGTTTGGATTTCGTGGTAGCCGTGAGGATTGTTGCCTCGCCGAGGGAGTGTTTTATAGCTACCATTTGATTCGGATATCGCGCGGACGCCTTGTAGGGGCGGAAGTGTAAGTTGTCGGTCGATTAGTTCGATGTTGGCAAGGTTCAGATAGTTGGTTCATACTTGTTCAGCAGGATGTGGGTAGGGTCCAAGAAAGGTTATTGGCAGCTTAGAGTCAACAGAAGTCATGCGGATAATCGGCGGCGACGCTTGGAGTTCAGGTTGAAGGTAGGTCTTCTTGAAGGTACCACCCCGGAAAAGGGTGTGACGAGTTTTGGAAAAAAACAGAGGAAACTTAGCCCGAGTTACTTTGGGCCTTTCAGATCATGTAAAGAGTAGGCCAGGTTGCCTATAGTTAGCATTGCCGTCCGACGTAGGAAGCGATGTCCGCCTTTCGTGTTGCTATGTTCGAAAGTATCGAGATCCATCGAGTGATCGATTAATGATGACCAAGTTGGAGATAGTAACCGAGATTTTTGGAAAAGCAAGCGAGCGTAAATGTGGTAAGTTATGAGAAAGAGTTCGAGTAACGAAGCGGTACGACGAGTAAGAGAATAGAAGTGATCATTGCGTTTGTAAAGAAAGATGCGAAGGAGTATCTTTTAGCCCTTGGGAGCTTTTGTGGTGATGGAGGTGATTCTCGTGGACTTGAAGTTAAGTAATTGCGCGTGTGTTATGGCGGTGCGGCATGTTTGTTTCGTAAGTATAGTAGTGAAGACTATACGGCGCATGTGTTTTGAGACTTAGAAGGAACATTGGGACGAATGTTTCTAAGGAGGAGAATGTTATACCGTATTTCCAGTATGCGTGAGGCGTGCGAGAGAAGTTTGAGCCTTAAGATAGGCAAGGGTCGAAATTTTGTTCACAACCCCCGAAAAGAATCGTTTTTCGACGAAACGTTTTACAAAACATGCTTAGGGAAAATTACGGCTATGTCATTTATTATTTTTGCGGATTTTTCCGAGAGACGAAATATTTTGGACCAACGAGAGGGCGACACTTGTCACCCTTAAGTGGACGGTTGTGGTGGCCGAGAATGTGCACGTTTTGTGCAATGTTTTGTGCCTAAATCATGGGTCAATTTTTGTGAGGGATTTGTGGAGTAGGGTTAGGGTGCACTTGGGAAAATCTTGACCCTCCACTTGCCCCCCACTTGGCTTGATCTTAGCCATTGGTTTCCCTATAAATACCCCCCCCCCCCCTTTGTGAAGACTTCTTCATCCTCACAATGTTTTCTAAGTCTTGAAAGCCCTCTCCCCCTTAGTGTAGTGTTTTCGTCCAAGCCTCCCCCTCCCCCCTTTTTGAGGCCTTTTGGCCGAGAGGTACCTCCTCCTAGTGGTGTTGGAGAGGTACACCTCCCCTACCTTGAGTTGTTCTCGTAAAATACACCCCCCCTTGGTAGAAAGTATTCTCCAAGTATTGTTACTATTCCAAAATACCTTAGCCTTATACCTTGTAGTATTCCAAAGTTACCTCTATACGTAGAGCCCGAAAATACTACCTTATGTCCTTTTAGTCTCAAAACGAAACCCTAAGGAAAATCTTCATAGCCGGTTGAAGTCGTGAGAAGAAGTGGCGTAGAACTTCTAAGGGTTGTTTGGAGCGGGTTGAGCGCCTGAGTAGGAGCTAAACGTTGCTCAGGATCGACATTTAAACTTGGATAATTTTGGGCTTATCGAGGTAAATATCTTGTCTCCCTATTGTAATTGAGTTTATATACTATTGAAGTATAAGAATTAAGTTTAAGTTATATACCAGGAAGGTATATAAGAAGGGAATTGAATCTTGTACTTACATAGACTGTATTCTGATGACTTGTGAAGTTTGACTGCAGGAAGTCTTGCCCAATTTTCCGTAGAATCTTGTATCTAGATTTATTCTACCGAGTAGTCTAGACATTGATAGACTTGTATAACCGTTATAGGTTGAAGTACTGCGAGTAGCGTATTCTACTCGAAGGGTGGAAAAGGATAGCAGGATTACAGTACTTTGGAGCTATTTGCTAATAGTCGGTAATCGTCGCGAGGTATGTGATTCTTCCTATCCTCTTGAGCATGATATTTTAAAAGAATATATATAGTATGGTAGACGTACGTGTGTTAACTGAACGTAGTTTTACGGCAATGTCTTTTGACTTAAGCCTGAATAATAAGAATCTTGAAGTAATTCAAAAGAGTTAAGAAACCTTTTTGAAAGAAGAGTAATACTTGGTTTTAAAAGCTTAAAAGTTATACTAGTTTTATGGGAAGTTAGGTATAACGGCTTAAGAAAGATAAAAAGAATGATTTATTGATTTTAGAAGTTAAGAGACTTGATCTTAAAAGATAAGAGACTTGACTTAATTAAATTAATATGAATTTTGTTAAAAAGTGTGAAACCTCATTCGTGAGTAATGAGTACTTTGTTTTTAAAAGGAATAATGTTTTACTGATTTCGGAAATCAGAATATGTATCGAACAAACCACTGCAGCGTTAATAAAGGGAAATGTATTGACTAATTAAGTATTATTAAAACCAGTAGAAACCTCCATCTGCCTAGAAACTAAGATGAGACAAAATGATATTACATTTCCTAGATCATGGCTGCTTTAATAAGATTGATTATGAACAAGAATAACCTACTCACATATAAGGCATATGTTTCTCAAATTGTTTAAAAGAGAATTATATTCTCAAGTAATTAAAGACTATGACTACGAAACCTTTCGAAAATGAGAAACTTGAGCATTTGAAATTAGGCAAACTTGAATGTTTGGAAAATAATGTTGTTACTTGATTTTACAAAAGGAAGTGTTTTGGTTTACTTAAAAAGATAGTCACTCTTTTTTTACTACGAGTATTGTGTGACTCTTGTGAAAGAAACGGATCTTTTAAAATTAATGTATGAAGTACTTTGGGGATAAAAACCCGAACTTGTTGACATAAAGTAAAAAGTGCCTTGTGTGAATAACTTGACTATGTTGGTTTGTGATAGCCTTGTAATACTTTCTTGTTGGTTCGATAAATAAACATGTTAGGATGCTACGTGTGTTAGTGTCTTGTAATGTTGTGTAAGGGGGTTTCCCTTGATTGTGCTTATGTTGTTTAACGATAAGTTGTTATGTTAGTATTATATCACTCACCTTGACTTGATCCCGGGGGTTAAGCTGCCCTCCGATGCGGGGTAGCCTCAGGCAGTCTGTGTGACTATGATTCGAGATACCTCATGCGGGTCCAGGTGGCCTATGCGGAGCTACGAGTTCCGAGTTAGTGTGCGGCCTTTATGGTCATGCGGTGCATGTGGCTACGCGGATGCGAGTCGGGGCGTTGCGGGAGTAGCTACCCTCGATGCGGGAATACCTCATGCGGGCCATTGGGGTGGCCTATGCGGAGTGCGGAAGTTCGAGGACTAGACGCGCACATTAGATCTGCGGCGAGTGGCCATCTTCGATCATGTGGCGGTCAGACAGATCTCATGATCTGATTATGACCTTGTTGGTACTGTGGGTTTTAGTAGTCGGCTATGCCTTCGTACTTACCCTGTACGGTTTTATTATGACACAGGTGGGACCTGGTGTTCATGTGTATTCCTTGGTGCTTTTATATCATAGACTGCCGGCAGTGAGGAAGGTATTCCACGGGCATGATTGATGTTGTGGGCGTGAGACTCATAGTTATATTTGAGTGATGACTTTAAGGGCGTGAGTCCCTGACTTGACATGACTGCTTATTTATTGTGAACTGTAGTTTGGTTATCATACATGTCTCCTGCTTTATATAGACTACTATGATTTCATTTACAGTATTTTCAGTTTCACATACTTGGTACCTGTTGTACTGACCTCCTTCGGGGGGCTGCGTTCATGCCGCAGGTAGAAGTACACCAGCCGTTGATCCCCGCTCCTAGGATCACAGTTCAGCGTTTTGGGAAGATCTGTTTCTTCGGAGGCTTATCTTTGGTATAGTCCCCTGTCGTTGTAGGTACTTACATTCAGGGGTATGGCGGGGCCCTGTCCCGCCATTGTTGTTATAACATTCTTAGAGGTCTGTAGTACTGTTGTGGGCAGAGTTGTCAAAGGGATGTAACTGTTCGGATTTAAGTTTTTATATATATATGCCGAAAGGCAACTTTTCTTCAGATAAACTGTGTCTCTTTTACATTGTTTCATGTTGTGTTTTATATTCCGCTGATTACTCTGATGTTGTATCACTAGGGTGCCCGGGGTAAGGCACCAGTCACGGGTCCGGGTTCGGGTCGTGACAGTTAATTGCATTGATTGGGCCTTAAATGTGGCGTGTTTGGTTATTGAATTCGGCCTTGACAAAAGGTGGCAAAGTATGTAGAAACAAAGGAGGTGTTATCCGATTTTCCGTAGAATTTAGTGACTTTACACTTATAATATTCTACGTTTGAAGTAAGACGTTAATAGACGTATTGTGGACATTATAGGTTGACATACTACGGGCGGGATATTGTACTTAGCAAGTGGATTGACCCGAAGAGGTATGTAGAACTTTTCTATCTTTTGAGCATGACTATTTGCACGTATATAGTACGGTAGACGTACAAGACCTTGATATCCTTTACTAGTTTTATGAATAGTCAAGTCGGGTGAGTTAGGAGATTAACTCACTTCTTTGAAAGTATTAAGGATGTCTTAAGTTTTATTAAAGTTAAGGGACTTGAAGAGTTTTAAAGTATGTGATACTTGTTTCGTTTTAAACGTATAAGTCCCTTGGATAGGAAATTGTATTTGACTAAGGTATAAAGTGAATATAACGACTTTATGGGAAGTTGGTTACATTAGCTTTATGGAAAGATAAATGAGGATAAATGACTTGTTAATGAAAGGCAATTTGATTTTAAGGCATCAATTGCCTAAGGTTTTATAAGAAAAAGAGTCACTTGTTGTAGAAACCTAACTTTATTTCTAAAGGTATTGTGACTTGTCTTGAAAAGTAATCTTGACTTGATATTACGATTAATAGTATCTTGGAAATTTTATACGAAAAAGAGTCATTTTTTTAAAAAGAGTGGAAGTATGTAGTACTTGGGTTAAATTCCCGAATTTTTATAAAAGACATGTTAGTGCCTTAAGTAAACTAAATTGAGAGTGTGTATGAACGAGAATAATAAGAAGTTAGGGGATTTCTTAACTTGCTTACATATTGTATGATAAGCCGGTAGTGCTTATGTTATGTATGATAGCCGGTTTGTGCTAGTGGTTTATTATTCATTACGGGGTCATTCCCCGGATTTGTGGCATTTGCATATTCCGTGGATTTGCTACCCACGATGCGAGGAATACCTCATGCGAGTTCGTAAGGGCTTATGCGGGTGAAATAGTCCCATGCGGGCGGGTACAGCCTATGCGAGGAATACCTCATGCGAGTGCGTGGGGCTTATGCGGTGAAATAGTCCCACGCGAGGAATACCTCATGCGGGTCCACACGACCTATGCGGTGAAATAGTCCCGGAGTAGGATTTCTTAATGACATCGCGCGGTGGTCCTGCTTTGATCGTGAGCTTCCTATTTTTATGTTGTAAGTATAATCCTATTTACTCTCATTGTTAGTAAGGCACATTGTACTATAATTTGACTATCATACATGTCTCCGGCTTTGTTTTAAACTTATGATGTAATCTGATATTTTCCGCTTTACATACTTAGTACATATTGTGTCGACCCCTTCCTGGCCGCGTTCATGCCGCAGTGGTGGTAGCGGTGGTGGATCCTCATTCTTAGGATCACTGATCAGACGTCAGAAGCTCTATTTCTCCAGAGGCTTGTCTTTTTGGTACAGTCTTTCCCTGATTTTGTAGATTTATGTACATTCGTGGTATGGCGGCCCCGTCCCGCCACGATTGTTATTCTAAGTGCGTAGTCACATGTTGTGGTTTGGGTCAGAAACCGAGTTGTGCAGTTTTGCTTTTGATTATGCATATTTTATGGAAGGCGGCCTTATCGGCTAGCCTATGATGTTATTGTCTAAACATGTTGTATGTTGTGTATGTTCCTCTGCTATTCTCTGATGTATACAGGCAGGCGCTGTGTAGGCACCGCCGCGCCCGGTCGGGTCGTGACACGGCTCTAGGGTTAGCTACCTGCTCCTCTCGGCGCTGCCCAGCCACTATGCTGGTCAATAACCGTATCTGCTCTCCGTAATCTCTATACTCAGCCCCTGGTGGTGGGCGGAGGCTCGTGCAGGAACCTCTGGAGCTACCGCCGCTCGCCTCCTCTATCGTCGGGCGTGGTGAACTCACCGACCTGCCTATAAACTCAGGCATAGTCTGTGCCTGAGTCCTAGTAACTCTCACGCATCGCCAGCGCCTCTGCTGTTGCCTTGCCCTTCTGGGCCCTGGTCGCCTTCCGTGGAGGCATAACTGATACATAAGAATAAGTCAGAGAGGATTCAACCTAATAATACAACTCTACTGCACGATCTCAGAGAGAGAAGAATGGAAACCAATGATAAATGTCTTGCAGCCTCCTGATTATAGATGTGGTGTACAACACACCGATAATCAAGACTCTACTAGACACGGTCTGTAGACACTTTCCGAGGACTAACTGCTTTGATACCACTTTTGTCACGACCCGACCCCGGTGTTACACCCCGTAAATTCAAGAAGGATAAGATAAGAACGTACGAAGGGAAATAAGATTTGAAATTGGAAGGATAAGTTGACAAACATGTTTTGGACAGATTTTGAGTCAACTTTGGAGTACTATATACCCCATGTATTAAGAGTTTTTAGGTGTTTAAAAAGCCTAGTATAAAGTTTGTTGAGTCTAGTTTCCAACGCAATAAACCACTCGTCGGTAGGACATCGGAGCAGAAAGGTATGAGGGTTAGAAGTTCAGCGAGCAGACGCAGAGGAAAGATATTCGGTCAGCGCCGCGCGCCGGGCTGCCACAGCGGCCACACAGCGAGTCAGCGGGCGCCGTAAATTCTGAAACCCTCTGAAGTTGCAGCGACGCGGAGCCGGCTGCAGGGCCGCGGTGCCAAGGCGGGATTTTTCGCGAAAAAGGGGGAAAATCAGAAGATATTTGTGAAAAAGTCTATGAGAGGGTGACAAGTGTCCCTCCTATCTGTTTGACCAAGAAAAAGGTCCTATTTTATGACCAAGTCTTGAAGACTTGGTCATTTTGCAAAGAACCATCCTAAGAAATCTCTCTCCCTTCTCTCTAGAAATATTAAAGAAAACCTTAGCCTAGTGAAGAATTATTGGAGCGGCGGTAAGAAGGTGAAGTGTTGGTAAACTAGTAGGAAGCTCGCGTGGATGAGTTTGACGTGAAAAGGAGTTGCGGAAAAAGGGCTATAGTGGACAAATCCTAAAGGTAAAAATTCCCTCTCCTCTTGGAATTAAGCTATTTTACATGTAATAGTTGATGTTGACCACGTGAATCGGGTATTAAAGATTTATAAGTGTTATGTTGAATCCTAGAATCCGAAATGACATTCTAGCCATTTGAAGTTGGATTACAATTTGTCGTTAATTAGAATCGTCGCATGTTACTTACTTGAAGATTGTAGTAGTTATAATCAATTGCGGCTTGATACCATGTTATACTAAGCAACTTGGATTGAAAAGGAATTGGATAAGAATTTGTGTTGATTATATCTCAAGTTGCCGAATTGACCTTGTAGTTTGTACTATTTTGATATCAATTGTGCGGAGGAATTTTACACGTCTTGTAGGCGTGTAATCCCCTATTGTTAACAAAATTGTTGAGTCTTAAATGTGGCGTGTTTGGTTATTGAATTCGGGCCTTGAAAAAGATGGAAAAGTATGTAGAAACAAAGGAAGTGCTGTCCGATTTTTCGTAGAATTTAGTGACTTTGCACTTATAATATTCTACGTTTGAAGTAAGAAGTTAATAGACGTACTATGGTCATTATAGGTTGACATACTACGTGAGGGATATTGGACTTGGCAAGTGGATTGACCCTAAGAGGTATGTGGAACCTTCCTATCTCTTGAGCATGAATAGTTGTACCTATAGAGTATGGTAGACGTACAAGGTTTTGATATCCTTTACTTGTTTTAAGAATGTCCAAGTTGGTTGAGTTAGGGACTAACTCACTTGTTTAAAAAAAAGTATTAAGGATGTCTTAGTTTTCAAGGTTAAGGGACTTGAAGTATTTTAAGTATATGATACTTGTTTCGTTTTAAATGTATAAGTTCCTTGGACATAAGGGAGAATATAATTACCTAAAGTATAAAGTTAATATAACGACTTTATGGGAAGTTGGTTATATTAGGTTTATGGAAAGTTAAAAAGAGAGACTTACTCTAAGTAAAATAAGTAAGGACAAATAACTTGAATTAATGAAAGGCAAATTGATTTTAAGGCATCAATTGCCTAAGGTTTTAAAAGAAAAGAAGTCACTTGATTTAGAAGCCTAATTATATTTTTAAAAGGTATTGTGACTTGTCTTGAAAAGTAGTTGTGACTTGATACTACGGTTATTAGTATCTTGGAAGTTTTATATGAAAAAGAGTCATTTATAAAAGAGTAGAAGTACGTAGTACTTTGTGTTAAATTCCCGGATTTTATAAAGACATGGTAGTGCCTTAAGTAAACTAAATGAGAGTATATATGAACAAGGCTAATAAGAAGTTAGGGGATTTCTTAACTTGCTTATATTATGTATGATAAGCCGGTAGTGCTTATGTTATGTATGATAGCCGGTTTGTGCTCGTGATATATTATTCATTACGGGGTCATTCCCCGGGTTTGTGGCATTTGCATATTCCGTGGATTTGCTACCCATGATGCGAGGAATACCTCATGTGAGTCCGTAAGGGCTTATGCGGGTGAAATAGTCCCATGCGGGGCGGACCAGTCCTATGCGAGGAATACCTCATGCGGGTCTACACGACCTTTGCGGGCGGATACAGTCTATGAGAGGAATACCTCATGCGAGTCCACATGACCTATGCGGGTGAAATAGTCCCAGGAGTAGGATTGCTGATACTACGGGCGGGTGGCCCTACTTTGATCATGAGCCTCCTATTTTTATGTAGTAAAAATATACCCTTGTTTACTCTCATTGTTAGTAAGGCACAGTGTACTGTAATTTGATTATCATCCATGTCTCCAGCTTTATTTATACTTATGATATAATTACAGTATTTTCCAGTTTTACATACTTGGTACATATTGTGTACTGATCCCCTTTCCTTGGGGGCTGCGTTCATGCCGCAGGTAGGGTAAGCAGGTGGTGGATCCTCATACTTAGGATCACTGATCAAGTGTCAGAAGCTCCATTCCTCCGGAGGCTTGTCTTTTGGTACGGTTCTCCCTGATGTTGTAGATATTATGTACATTCAGGGGTATGGCAGGGCTGTCACGACCCGAGCCCGGGCCCGTGACTGGTGCCTTACCCCGGGCACCCTAGTGATACAACATCAGAGAAAAACCAGCAGAAATAAAAACTTAAACATACAAATAGATATGGATCAAGATAAAAGAAAATAGGCCAACCAAAACGGTTGCCTTTCAGCATATATATCGACCTTTGAGCATAATCCTTACAACCCCGCCACACAAAGGCTCTGCACCTCTAAGATTTTTACAACAACTATGACGGACAGGCCCCGCCATACCACGAATGTACAAGAACCTCTGGACTCGGGGTAACATACCAAAAGATAAGCCTCGAAGGAACGAGCTTCCCAATACGCTGAAATGTGATCCTATGGCGGGAATCGGCGGTAGATGTACCTACCTACTGCGGCATGAACGCAGCCGAAGGAGGTCGACAACATGTACCAAGTATGTGAAACGAAAATCGTAAATGAAATCATAATAGTCTATATAAAGCAGGAGACATGTATGATAACCAAACTACAGTACACACATATAACAGCTATATCAAGTCAGGGACTCACGCCCTCCAAGTCATTACTCAAATATAATTATGGGTCTCACGCCCACAACATCAATCATGCCCGTGGAATACCTTCCTCACTGCCGGCAGTCTATGATATGATAACCCCAAGAAGTACACCTGAACACCAAGTCCTACCTGATGCCAAAGCCGTACTAACAATACTATACAACCAAACCACGAAGCTGACACGGGGCAAGTACGGCCGACTACGGATACCAAGGCGGTCACGTGGCGGCCGGGGCAAGTACGAGGGCTAACTACGGTACCAAGGCGTATCACGAGACCGTCACTACACCGAGCGGGAAAGTGCGAGGGCTAACTACCGGTACCAAGGCCGAATCAGCCACGACGGGCAAGTACGAAGCCGACCACGGATACCAAGGCCGAACGGTAAAACCTCATGGAGAGCTAGTCCATGGAATAACACTATCAGCGAGGCGTGCGTGGAATTCTCCACACCGCTGACGTTCAAGTAAGTTCTCAACAAGTCAACCGGCCCTCCATCGAGAGACGCGGTAGTATAGAAACACAATTCTTGCACAACAAAGGCTATCACAATAAGCATAGACAAGTTTCACAACAACAAGCATAGGCAAGTTATACACAACTCAAGGTACTTTCATTTTATGTCAAAGTCCGGGTTTTAACCCTAAAGTACTACGTACGTTAAATTCATTTTTAAAGATCCATTTCTTTTATAAAGGTCACCCGATACCCGTAGTATTTAAAATAGAGTGACTACATTTTTAGGTAAATCAAAACACTTTCTTTTTCAACAACATTCTTTTCCCCTAAGTTCAAGTTTGCCTAATTTCAAGTACTTAAGTCTCTTATTTTAGAAAGGTTTCGTAGTTCATAGTCTTAATCACTTAAGAATATAATTCTCTTTTAAACAATTTGAGAAACATATGCCTTATATGTGAGTAGGTTATTCTTGTTTATAATCAATCTTATTAAAGCAGCCATGATCTAGGAAATGTAATATCATTTTGTCTCATTTTAGCTTCTATGCAGATGGAGGTTTCTACTGGTTTTAATATCATTACTTAATTAGTCAAATCATTTCCCTTTATTAACGCTGCAGTGGTTTTGTCGATACTCATTCTGATTTCTGAAATCAGTAAAACATTATTCCTTTTAAAAACTAAGTACTCATTACTCACGAATGAGGTTTCACACAAAATTCATATTAATATAATTAAGCTAAGTCTATTATCTTTTAAGATCAAGTCTCTTAACTTCTAAAATTAATAAACCAATCTTTTTATCTCTCTTAAGTCGTTATACCTAACTTCCCATAAAGCTAGTATAACTCTTAAGCTTTTAAAACCAAGCATTACTCTTCTTTCAAAAAGGTTTCTTAATTCTTTTGAAATACTTCAAAATTCTTATTATTCAGGCTTAAGTCAAAAGACATTGCCGTACAACTACGTTCAGTTAACACACGTACGTCTACCGTACTATATATATATATTATTCAGGCTTAAGTCAAAAGACATTGCCGTACAACTACGTTCAGTTAACACACGTACGTCTACCGTACTATATATATATATTATTCAGGCTTAAGTCAAAAGACATTGCCGTACAATTACGTTCAGTTAACACACGTACGTCTACCGTACTATATATATATATTCTTTTAAAATATCATGCTCAAGAGTATAGGAAGAATCACATACCTCGCGACGATTATCGACTATTAGCAAAGCGCCTCCGGCTATAACCCGCTAGCCTTGTCCACCTTCCAAGTAGTACATGCTACTCGCAGCGATCCAACCAATAAAGGTTATAAGACTCATCAGAATACGGTCCTATGTAAATGCTTTAATCTTCTACTTAAATATTCTTACGATGTGATTTGATTCAAGTCTTTTCTGTAATATCCTTCTATTACAGTTCAATTCTCTTCTATGAATCTTATATTCATTTCTATACAACTACAGTATGTAATTTCCAATTACAATAGAAGGATAGGATTATTTACCTCGGTAAGCCCAAAATTATCCAAGTTTAATGTCGATCCTGAGCAAGGTTTTGCTCCTACACCGGGTGCTCCAACCCGCTCCAAACAACCCTTAGAAGTTCTACGCAACTTCTACTTAACACTTCAACCGACTATGAAGGTTTTTCTTAGGGTTTCGTTTTTGTGACTGAGGGGAAGTATAATAGTATTTCTGGGCTTTTAGTATAAGTGTAACCTTGGAAATACTACAAGGTATTTGGGCCAAGGTATTTGGGTATAGTAACAATACTTGGAGAATACTTCTACCAAGGTGGGGGTGTATTATACGAAAACTACTAGGCAAGGGGGGGTACTTTCGGCCACACCACTAGGAGGGGGGAGGAGTACCCTCTCGGCCAAGGCTTCTCAAGGGGGGGGAGGGGATTTGGACGAACACAACTCACAAAGGGGGAGGGATTTCAAGACTTGGAAAATGATTTTTGGATGAAGAAAGTCTTCAAGTTAGGGGAGTATTTATAGGCCAACCAATGGCCAAGATGAAGCCAAGTGCCATGCAAGTGTAGGGTGAGGATTCAACCATGTATACCTTATCCATCTACCACACCAACTATCACAAAATATCCTACCTAACCAAGTCCACCAATTCGTCCAATTGCCGCCCCACTTCACGCCCAATGTGAGGGTGACACATGTCACCCTCCCGTTGGTCCAAAATGTTTCATCTCTCGGAAAAATCCGCAAAAATTATAAATGACATAGCCGTATTTTTCCCTTCGCAAGTCTTGTAAAACGTTTCGTCGGAAAACGATTCTTTTCGGTACTTGTGTACAAATTTCAAACCTTGCCAACCTTAAGGCTTAAATTTTTATACGTACGCCCTCACGTACATACTCTGGAAATACGGGGTATAACAAGGGCCCTGTCCCGCCACAGTTGTTATTCTTAGAGGTCTGTAGTCACATTTGTGGTTTGGGTTTTAAAAGAACAAAATTATACTGACGTATTTTGGTTTATGTACCTTTTACGGAAGGCGACCTTATCGGCTAGCCTGCTGATGTTTATTTTCTAAGTTTTGATATGTGTTATGTATGTTCCGCTGCTATTCTCTGACGTATACACGAGCAGGGTGCCTGGTAGGGCACGATCGCGACACGAGGTCGGGTCGTGACAAAAGTGGTATCAGAGCAGTTAGTCCTCGGAAAGTGTCTACAGACCGTGTCTAGTAGAGTTTGATTATCGGTGTGTTGTGCACCACATCTATAATCAGGAGGCTGCAGGACATTTAGGATTGGTTTCCATTCTTCTCTCTCTAAGATCGTGCAGTAGAGTTGTCTTATTAGGTTGAATCCTCTCTGACCTATTCTTATGTATCAGTTATGCCTCCACGGAAGGCGACCACGGCCCAGAAGGGCAAGGCAACAGTAGGACCTGCTAGCGGTACGTAGAGGGTTACTAGGACTCAGGCACAGACTATGCCTGAGGTTGTAGGCGGGTCGGCAAGTTCAGCCACGCCGCCAGTATTAGAGGAGCCGAGAGCGGCAGTAGCTTCGGATGTTCCGGTACCTGAGCCTCCAGTTCCACAGACAGGGGCTGAGTATAGAGATTACGAAGAGTAGATCCGGTTATTGACCAGCATAGTGGCAGGGCAGCGCTGACAGGAGCAGGTAGCTAACCCTAGAGCCGATAGTTTATGGGTTCGGGATTTTTTGGGTTGTCATCCACCCGAGTTCTATGGTTAGAGATGTGAGAAGGATCCTCAGGAGTTTATTCCGCAGTTATAGCGGACTATACAGGTGCTTAGGGCCTCGGAGACAGAGTCAGTCATGCTAGCCTCTTACCGGTTACGCGATATTGCGTTGAACTGGTTTGAGTCATGGGAGTTGTCTAGAGGTGAGGGTGCTCTTCCAGTTGTTTGGGAGGAGTTCACAGAGGCCTTCCTGGATCACTTTTTGCCTCCTGAGATGAGGAGAGCCCGCGTGGATAGATTCTTGACCTTGAGGCAGAATGGGAGGACTATCAAAGAGTACAGCCTGGAGTTTGACTCATTGACCAGGTATGCGCTCACCATTGTGGCTGACATGGCGGACAGAGTTCATCGCTATGTGATGGGGATAGACCGTCATATGATTATTGCATGCTTGGGGGTGGTCCTTCAGCTGGGTATGGATATTGCTAGGATGCAGACGTATGCGCAGGGGATAGAGGACTGAGAGAGGGAGGATCAGCTAGACTCAGGCCAGCCCAAGAGGGCCAAGACATCAGGGTCTCAGGGCAGTTTTCGAGGCGGACAACCTCAGCAGCAGACTAGGTCCACATTTTAGCCGGCACAGAGTGCCCCTTCTCGGTTTTCTGGCAGGAGGGTTGATCAGCCGGGTCATTCAGGCGGTCGTGGCTCGAGGACTCGGGTTTCGGAGGCAGACCGTCACCGATCGAGACCACCCGCATCTCGGTATGTTCAATGCGATAGATCTCACCCGGTCGAGTGTGGTATGGCTTCGGGAGCTTGTTTCTTTTGTGGCCAGCAGGGCCATATGAAGAGGGATTGTCCGACCAGAGGTGGCGGGAGTGTTATGGTTCACCGGCAGTGGTCGATTCCGGATCTTCTTCTTCTGTGGTTATGCGCCCCGGAGGGCAGGGTGTTCACGGACCGGCAGGCCGCGGTAGGGGTCGTGATGGGGGTCCCAGTTCTAATGGTCCATAGAACCGCATATATTCCTTAGCCAGCCGCCAGGATCAGGAGGCTTCCCCAGACGTCGTCACAGGTACATTATTGATTTCATGCTTTGACATTTATGCTTTGATAGATCCAGGTTCTACCTTGTCCTATGTGTCCCCTCTTGTTACTGGTAGAATCGGGATAAAGCCGGTGTCGATAGAGCCTTTTGAGGTAGCTATGCCAGTGGGTGATTCGATGTTAGCTGAGCAAATGTACAAAGGTTGCTCGGTGTTTATTTACAGTCGTCAGACCCTAGAAGACTTGATAGAGTTGGAGATGACAGATTTTGACGTCATTATGGGTATGGACTGGTTGGCTTCTTGTTATGCCAACGTTGACTGTAGAGGCAGGTTGGTCCAATTCCAGATTCCTGGTGAGCCAGTTATCGAGTGGAAGGACAACACCGCGTCGCCGAGAGGTAGGTTTATTTCTTACCTCAAGGCTAGAAAGATGGTGCAGAAAGGGTACATCTATCATCTGGTTCGAGTATTCGATCTGCAGGTGAGTGCGACTCTTGATCGATTCGAGAGTTAGAGAGTTCCCAGATGTATTTCCAGACGATCTCCCGGGTATCCCTCCTGAGAGGGAGGTTGAGTTTTGTATTGATGTGTTGCCAGACACTCGGCCTATATTTATTCCACCGTACAGGATGGCACCTGTTGTGTTGAGGGAGTTGAAGGACCAACTGAAAGATTTGCTGGAGAAAGGCTTTATCAGGCCTAGTGTTTCTCCCTAGGGAGAGCCGGTTTTGTTTGTGAAGAAGAAAAATGGGACGCTGCGTATGTGTGTTGATTACAGGTAGCTGAATAAGGTAACCATCAAGAACAGATACCCCCTCCCCAGGATTGATGATTTGTTTGACCAGTTGCAGGGTGCGAGGTGTTTCTCCAAGATAGACCTGCGGTCTGGTTATCATCAGGTGCGAGTTCGAGAGGCAGATATCCCAAAGACTGTATTCAGGACCCGGTATGGGCACTATAAGTTCAGGGTGATGTCTTTCGGTTTGACCAATGCTCCAGCGGTATTTATGGATTTGATAAACAGGCTGTTCAAGCCATTTTTGGATACGTTTGTTATAGTATTCATTGATGAAATCCTGGTTTATTCGCGTACAGAGCAGGAGCATGCAGATCACTTGAGGGCGGTACTTGGGGTCCTCCGGAGCCGGCAGTTGTTCGCCAAGTTCTCCAAGTGTGAGTTTTGGTTGGCCTCGGTGGCATTCTTAGGGCACATTATTGGGGCTGATGGTGTTCAGGTTGATACAGCAAAGATTGAGCCGGTCAAGTCTTGGCCGAGACCTACTACTCCGACAGAGGTGCGCAGTTTCTTAGGGCTGGCAGGTTATTATCGTAGTTTTGTGGAGCAGTTTGCTTCGATATCAGCACCGTTGAATAGGCTGACTCAGAAAGCAGCTAAGTTCCAGTGGACAGAAGCTTGTGAGAAGGGCTTCCAGTTACTGAAGGAAAAGTTGACGACGGCTCCAGTTCTTACTCTTCCTGGGGGGTTAGAGGGATACGTGATTTATTGTGATGCCTCAGGTATCGGACTAGGGTGCGTATTGATGCAGCACGGCAAGGTAATAGCCTATGCTTCCCGGCAACTACGGAAGCATGAGAGGAATTACCCTACTCACGACTTAGAGTTGGCCGCAGTTATTCACGCCTTGAAGATTTGAAGACATTATTTATATGGGGTTCAAGTGGATATTCATACAGACCACAAGAGCCTCCAGTACATCTTCAGGCAGAGGGAGTTGAACTTGCGGCAGAGGCGGTGGTTAGAGTTGTTGAAGGATTATGATGTTGATATTCTATACCATCCGGGGAAAGCCAATGTGGTTGAAGATGCTTTGAGTCGTAGATCGATGGGGAGTCTGGCAGAGGTACAGCCAGAGAGAAAAGGACACGGTCCGTCAGATCCGTCAGCTAGCGAGCCTTGGGGTTCGATTGGTCGATACCGGTGATAGTGGGGTACGGGTTCGTGAGATTGCCGAGTCTTCCATCGTTGATGAGGTGAGAAGGCGATAGTATGAGGACCCAGTTATGACACGGTATCGAGATACGACTCTTCGAGAGGAGAAGAATCTATTTGAGGTAGCGCCGGATGGGGTGCTAAGGTTTGAGGGCAGATTGTGTGTTCCCGATATTGCAGGACTACGTCAGCAGATTCTGGGGGAGGCACACAGTGCCCGCTATTCTATTCATCCGGGGTCGACTAAGATGTACCATGACCTCAGATGTATCTATTGGTGGGATGGCCTAAAGAGGGACGTGGCAGGATTTGTTGCACAATGTCCTAATTGTCAGCAGGTCAAGGTTGAGCACCAGAAGCCCGGTGGGCTATTGCAGGCTATTGATATTCCGACATGGAAGTGGGAGGTGATCAACATGGACTTTGTTACAGGGTTACCTCGTACTCAGAGGAAGTATGATTCCATTTGGGTTATTTTTGACAGGCTGACGAAATCAGCCCACTTTCTTCCAGTCAGGACTACGTATTCGGCTGAGGATTATGCCAGATTGTATATCAGGGAGATTGTGAGACTGCACGGAGTCCCTATATCGGTTATATCATACAGAGGAGCCCAGTTTACGGCTAACTTCTGGAGGTCTTTCCAGAAGGGGCTAGGGACACAGGTGAGTCTCGATCGCTGCTTCATCCTCGATCGACGGCAGGCAGAGCGTACTATCCAGACACTTGAGGATATGCTGCGAGCCTGTGTTATTGTTTAACGGGTAGCTGGGAGGATCATTTTCCTCTTGTGGAGTTTGCTTATAACAACAGCTACCATGCTAGTATACAGATGGCGCCATATGAGGCTTTGTATGGGCGGAAATGTAGGTCGCCGATTGGTTGGTTCGACGTGGGAGAGGTGCAGTTAGTTGGCCCAGACTTGATTCAGCAGGCCGTGGATAAGGTGAAGCTTATCCAGGAGAGACTGTTAGCAGCTCAGAGTCGGCAGAAGTCTTATGCAGATAATCGGCGTCGACATTTGGAGTTTCAGGTAGACGATTGGGTCTTCTTGAAGATATCGCCCATGAAGGGCGTGATGAGATTCGTAAAGAAGGGGAAACTTAGCCCAAGGTACATTGGGCCCTACCAGATCATCTGTAGAGTAGGCAAGGTTGCCTATGAGTTGGATCTGCCATCGAAGTTAGAGGCGGTACATCCGGTCTTCCATGTTTCTATGTTGCGGAAGTGTATCGGAGACCCATCGAGAGTTTTCCCAGCTAGCGAGGTCCAGCTGACAGAGGGTTTATCGTATGAGGAGAGTCCCATAGCGATACTCGATCGCCAGGTTAGGCGACTGCGGACCAAGGATGTGGCTTCCGTCAAAGTCTTGTGGCGGAATGATAACAGGGAGGAGATGACTTGGGAAGCGGAAGAGGACATGTTGAGAAAGTATCCTCACTTATTCCCTACACCTTCAGGTAATTCATTTTCCCTTACTTGTCAGATTTTAGTTAAAGTATTTTTCTTAAGTGATATTATGTGGCCACGTGTGGCATTATTGGTATGTAGGGGTTGAAAAGGGGAGACTATATCGCTATCTATAGTTTGACTCCAAAAGAACATTCGGGGACGAATGTTTCTAAGGGGGGAAGAATGTTACACCCCGTAAATTCAAGAAGGATAAGATAAGAACGTACGAAGGGAAATAAGATTTGAAATTGGAAGGATAAGTTGACAAACATGTTTTGGACAGATTTTGAGTCAACTTTGGAGTACTATATACCCCAAGTATTAAGAGTTTTTAGGTGTTTAAAAAGCCTAGTATAAATTTTGTTTAGTGTAGTTTCCAACTCAATAAACCACTCGTCGGTAGGACATCGGAGCAGAAAGGTATGGGGGTTAGAAGTTCAGCGGGCAGACGCAGAGGAAAGATATTCGATCGTCAGTCGCGGCGCTGGCCACAGCGGCCGCGGCAGAAATTCTGAAACCCTCGAAGTTGCACGCGCGCCATGTAGGTCGCAAGCGCCAAGGCGGGATTTTTCGCGAAAAAGAGGGAAAAATCAGAAGATATTTGTGAAAAAGCCTATGGGAGGGTGACAAGTGTCCCTCCCATCTGTTTGACCAAGAAAAGGGTCCTATTTTAGGACTAAATCTTGAAGACTTGGTCATTTTGCAAAGAACCATCCTAAGAAATCCCTCTCCCTTCTCTCTAGAAATATTAAAGAAAACCTTAGCCTAGTGAAGAATTATTGGAGCGGCGGTAAGAAGGTGAAGTGTTGGTAAACTAGTAGGAAGCTCGCGTGGACGAGTTTGACGTGAAAAGGAGTTGCGGAAAAAGGGCTATAGTGGACAAATCCTAAAGGTAAAAATTCCCCTTCCTCTTGGAATTAAGCTATTTTACATGTAATAGTTGATGTTGACCACGTGAATCGGGTATTAAAGATTTATAAGTGTTATGGATAGTTGAAGCCTAGAATCCGAAATGACATTCTAGACATTTGAAGTTGGATTACAATTTGGTCGTTAATTAGAATCGTCGCATGTTACTTACTTGAAGATTGTAGTAGTTATAATCAATTGCGGCTTGATACCATGTTATACTAAGCAACTTTGATTGAAAAGGAATTGGATAAGAATTTGTGTTGATTATATCTCAAGTTGCCGAATTGACCTTGTAGTTTGTACTAGTTTGATATCAATTGGGGGGCGGAATTTTACACGTCTTGTAGGCGTGTAATCCCCTATGTTAACTACATTGTTGAGCTTTAAATGTGGCGTGTTTGGTTATTGAATTCGGGCCTTGAAAAAGATGGAAAAGTATGTAGAAACAAAGGAAGTGTTGTCCGATTTTTCGTAGAATTTGGTGACTTTGCACTTATAATATTTTACGTTTGAAGTAAGAAGTTAATAGACGTACTATGGTCATTATAGGTTGACATACTACGTGCGGGATATTGGACTTGGAAAGTGGATTGACCCTAAGAGGTATGTGGAACCTTCCTATCTCTTGAGCATGAATAGTTGTACCTATATAGTACGGTAGACGTACAAGGTTTTGATATACTTTACTTGTTTTAAGAATGTTCAAGTTGGTTGAGTTAGGGACTAACTCACTTGTTTAAAAAAAAAGTATTAAGGATGTCTTAGTTTTCAAGGTTAAGGGACTTGAAGTATTTTAAGTATATGATACTTGTTTCATTTTAAACGTATAAGTTCCTTGGACATAAGGGATAATATAATTACCTAAAGTATAAAGTTAATATAACGACTTTATGGGAAGTTGGTTATATTAGCTTTATGGAAAGTTAAAAAGAGAGACTTACTCTAAGTAAAATAAGTAAGGACAAATGACTTGAATTAATGAAAGGCAAATTGATTTTAAGGCATCAATTGCCTAAGGTTTTAAAAGAAAAGAAGTCACTTGATTTAGAAGCCTAATTATATTTCTAAAAGGTATTGTGACTTGTCTTGAAAAGTTGTTGTGACTTGATACAACGATTATTAGTATCTTGAAAGTTTTATATGAAAAAGAGTCATTTTTAAAAGAGTAGAAGTACGTATTACTTTGGGTTAAATTTCCGGATTTTATAAAGACATGTTAGTGCCTTAAGTAAACTTAATGAGAGTATATATGAACAAGGCTAATAAGAAGTTAGGGGATTTCTTAACTTGCTTATATTATGTATGATAAGCCGATAGTGCTTATGTTATGTATGATAGTCGGTTTGTGCTAGTGATATATTATTCATTACGGGGTCATTCCCCGGGTTTGTGGCATTTGCATATTCCGTGGATTTGCTACCCATGATGCGAGGAATACCTCATGCGAGTCCGTAAGGGCTTATGCGGGTGAAATAGTCCCACGGGCGGACCAGTCCTATGCGAGGAATACCTCATGCGGGTCTACACGACCTATGCGGGCGGATACAGTCTATGCGAGGAATACCTCATGCGGGTCCACACGACCTATGCAGGTGAAATAGTCCCAGGAGTAGGATTGCTTAATGATACTACGGGCGGGTGGCCCTACTTTGATCATGAGCCTCCTATTTTTATGCAGTAAAAATATACCCTTGTTTACTCTCATTGTTAGTAAGGCACAGTGTACTGTAATTTGATTATCATCCATGTCTCCAGCTTTATTTAGACTTATGATATAATTACAGTATTTTCCAGTTTTACATACTTGGTACATATTGTATCGACCCTTTCCTCGGGGCTGCGTCAAATGCCACGGTAGGGTAGCAGGTGGTGGATCCTCATACTTAGGATCACTGATCAGGTGTCAGAAGCTCCATTCCTCCAGAGGCTTGTCTTTTGGTACGGTTCACTCTGATGTTATAGATATTATGTACATTCAGGGGTATGGCGAGGCCCTGTCCCGCCACAATTGTTATTCTTAGAGGTCTGTAGTCACATTTGTGGTTTGGGTTTTAAAAGAACAAAATTGTACTAACGTATTTTGGTTTATGTACCTTTTACGGAAGGCGGCCTTATCGGCTAGCCTGTTGATGTTTATTTTCTAAGTTTTGATATGTGTTATGTATGTTCCGCTGCTATTCTCTGACGTATACCTGAACGGGGTGCCCAGGTAGGGCACCAGTCGCGGCCATGGGGTCATACATAAACATCAACATAATATATAACCTAAGCACTACCGGTTTATCATACATAATATAAGCAAGTTAAGAAATCCCCTAACTTCTTATTAGTCTTGTTCATATACACTCTCATTTTAGTTTACTTAAGGCACTAACATGTCTTTATAAAAATCCGGGAATTTAACCCAAAGTACTACGTATTTCTACTCTTTTAAAAATGACTCTTTTTCATATAAAACTTCCAAGATACTGATAACCGTAGTATCAAGTCACAACTACTTTTCAAGACAAGTCACAATACCTTTTAGAAATATAATTAGGCTTCTAAATCAAGTGACTTCTTTTCTTTTTAAAACCTTAGGCAATTGATGCCTTAAAATCAATTTGCCTTTCATTAATTCAAGTCATTTATCCTTACCTATTTTACTTAGAATAAATCTCGTTTTTTAACTTTCCATAAAGCTAATATAACCAACTTCTCATAAAGTCGTTATATTAACTTTATACTTTAGGTAATTACATTCTCCCTTATGTCCATGAAACTTATACGTTTAAAACGAAACAAGTATCATATACTTAAAATACTTCATGTCCCTTAACCTTGAAAACTAAGACATCCTTAATATTTTTTTAAACAAGTGAGTTAGTCCCTAACTCAACCAACTTGGACATTCTTAAAACAAGTAAAGGATATCAAAGTCTTGTACGTCTACCGTACTATATAGGTACAACTATTCATGCTCAAGAGATAGGAAAGTTCCACATACCTCTTCGGGTCAATCCACTTGCTAAGTCCAATATCCCGCACGTAGTATGTCAACATATAATGACCATACTACGTCTATTAACTTCTTACTTCAAACGTAGAATATTATAAGTGCAAAGTCACTAAATTCTACGGAAAATCAGACAGCACTTCCTTTGTTTCTACATACTTTTCCACCTTTTTCAAGGCCCGAATTCAATAACCAAACACGCCACATTTAAGGCCCAACAATGTAGTTAACAATAGGGGATTACACGCCTACAAGACGTGTAAAATTCCGCCCCACAATTGATATCAAACTAGTACAAACTACAAGGTCAATTCAACAACTTTGAGGTGTAACAACACAAATTCTTATCCAATTCCTTTTCAATCCAAGTTGTTTAGTATAACATGATATCAAGCCGCAATCGATTATAACTACTACAATCTTCAAGTAAGTAACATGCGACGATTCTAATTAACGACCAAATTGTAATCCAACTTCAAATGGCTAGAATGTCATTTCGGATTCTAGGCTTCAACTATCCATAACACTTATAAATCTTCAACACAATATACTTCATGCTAGTTAAAATGTAAGGCTACAACAATATGAAATCTTATAACACTTTAAGAGAACAAAATTGTTACCTCAACGAGCCTTAATCCAACTTCAAGATCCGAAGTCGCTCCCTAGCAACTTAGAGCCTCTCCTTGACACTTCAATCCACCACTTGAGACCCTTAGAAGATCACAAACAACTTTCCTTTAATCTTCCAAACCAAACATATGAAAGCAACTAGGTTTTCACCTTGCGACTAATACGAAAATGATCTTTTTCCGGGATCTTTCTATTGAGATACCCTTACAATACCCTTATGAACCTTGGTTTAAAGTGTGGAGCTTAAAGAACAACAAATGAAATTTTTTTTCTTGGAAACCCGAGAGCACACTAGTGTTCATCCAATTTTCTTGAAAAATTTTCTAAGTGTGGAAGCTTGTCTCACTACTAGTATACACATATAGTATAATGGAGGGCCAAGATTAGTACATATGTGTGGCTTAGATGCATTACACTAGGATCAAGCCCAAGTGGCCCTTTGACAAGTCAACAATATCAAGCTACAAGACTTAGCAAGACTTGGTCATCTAACTTATGGTCAAATGACCCTTTTACCCATGCCATTTTCGTCCAAGACCAACTTAAGGGGGGTGAAACGTGTCGCCCTCCCATTCGTCACAATATTTCGTTTTCCAACTATTCCATAATTCCGATAAATTTTTACTAGTCTCAAATCTTAACATTTGGGATTCTTACGTACGTTCTTAAAAATATGTCCTGTAATTACGGGGTGTAATAGTTCTCTAGTAGATTTATGCCACTATATCCTTGGATCTTTTACAGACTATGGAACCCAACTCCACCGCTATGACGGCGTGGGATCGATTGTGTGATATTTTCCAAGATAACAGTCATTCTCGAATTGTTATCCTTGAGCAAGAATTTTCCCAAGTTGCTATGACGAATTTTCCTAATGTGGGTGCTCCTGTTACTAATATTCATCTCATCTTTCAGATGGTTGTCGGTCTGTCTGAAGCCTACATCGGGGTTGCTTCGGTTATTCGTCAAAGTAACCCCTTTCCGGAGTTCTATCAAGCTCGATTCATGCTCACTTGGGAGGAAGCATGTTTGGCTAAAAAGGCATTTATCGGGGCTAGACCCGTCATTATGATGACTGCTTCAATTTTCCCCCTTCCAATACAGCCAACGTGACCCAAAATCACAACAACGGTGGTCGTAAGAAGGGCCAAAATCGAAAAAATAATGGCAAGAATCGCGGCGGGAACAACGGAGGTTACCGAAAGAGTGGCAGGTCAGCCACCGCAGGAAGTCAGCAGCAGCAGGAGGTCTGGGCCCCACAGTGGGCTCCTGGACGATGGCAGTGGGTCCCAGCACAACTTGGTTAAAAAGGTACCGAAGTGTTTAGGAGTTAAACAGATCGAAAAAAGTATGTTTCGACAAAAATGGGGAAAACTAGGAATTTGACCGACCGTAAAATGCTCAGTTGAACAGTCAACCTTCTTAGAAGATCGACGGGAAGAATGATGGACCGTCAGAAGTTTGACAGTCCGTCGAGTGCACCGTCAATCTCCGGCGGTGCATAACTTTTAACGGGTTTAAATTGGGAAATTTTAATTCCTAACTCATTTCCCCCTAAAACCCAACCTTAATACTCTCTATAAATCCTCTCTATCACACCCTAACACCCCAAGTCGAAATCGAAGCCTAAACCGCAAGAATCTCATAATAAGCATGTGGTTATCAAAGAAATTTCCATTTTCTTGAGGAGTTAATTCTTGAAAACCCTTAGAGCACGATATTCTATACTTTTGAGGAAATTATAAAGTGTTAAGGTAAATCCTATATTCTTCTATCTATGATTATCATTAATTATTGATTTAAAAGAAGTTATGGAAAAATATACATGATCAAAACTTCGCAAAGTTGTAAAATCTATATAGCATGAATTGATGGGCTATTTTATACTAAATATGAGTCGAATTGGCGGATGGGATTGATTGGTTATGTTATTTCCTAAGGAACGTAAGGTTTGAAAGTTTGCGAGACTAATTCACATAAAGTTTTCTGCATAAGAGAAGTTTAAAGAATTATTCCTTTCTCTCAAAATCATGAATCCACAAAGTTATCATTTTCAAAAATAAATGTGAGAATTTCACTCCATTATCTATCAAAAGTCTCTTATTGAGAAGTATTCATCGCTTATTCATATTCTTATAGTACATATCGTTAGTTACTGAACTTATCTTAAGTCTTCAGGAAGAAGCATTTTTTAATAATGAATCATCGAATCGACCAAGAGTCGGGTTAAGAGTAAAGTCAAAGAGTCTATAAGTGTCAATAACGGCTAAAGAGTCATTGTTATCATAGTCTGTTGTTCGCACCCCGAGTCCTTTTTGGTACTGATATAGTTGTCATTGGCATTGACATCATGCATATAATCATGAACATAATAATATATTGGATCGGGTTGCACGTTCCGCAACATATACATATATTGGATCGGGTTACACATTCCGCATATATATATATATATATATATATATATATATATATATACAGATATATTAGATCGGGTTGAATGTTCCACAACATATACATATAATGGATCGGGTTGCGCATTTCACAACATATAACATAAATCATTGGTCATATTACATTGCATATGAATACCTATACCTAAAGAGTAGTGACATGGTATGCACCTCGCACAATAAGATGAGGGAAGTTAAACAGAGAAGGCATATTCCAAACAGTTGTATTAAGTTCAGAGTTTCAGTATTCACCTTATATAGATTCAAGTTGCTTATGCTTTCATTCACAAATTATTGCTCCATACTAGGTTTATGTTTATATTTACAACTTATAGATTTATATTATTATTCACGTTTTACATACTCAGTACATTATTTCATACTAATGTCCTTTACTGGGGGCACTACGTTTCATGCCATAGGTGCAGGTAGCGGTGCAGAGTGTTTTCTCACAGTAGGACTCGACTCAACTAAAGTTGTCACCCTTCTTTCTCCCGGAGCTTTGTAGCGAGCGGATAGGTAGGACAGATGTGCATATGTATATATTTGGGTATGGCGGGGCTCTGTCCCAACCAAGTGTTGTCATAGTACTCTTTAGAGACTTGTAGATAGTTGTGAGGTATATGACAGTTATGTGTGGCCTTATCGTCCTCCACAGTAGATTCATTATGTTATGTCGGCCTTGATATATAGATATATATATATACAGATGTATGGTTCGGCCTTTTTTGAATGTAGGTGATTATGCCCTTGTTCAGTGGAGTATATGTCAGAGGCCTAGTCATCCCATGAGTTATTATTTATATCACAAGCATCAGGATCGGTACGCTCAAGCCTTAGAGCACCAGGTGTCGGCCACAACCCCCAGGGTTGCGGTGTGACACCTTAATCAGGGTAAATCACGTTCAAAGTTTATAGCTTTACACATAAGTTTCAATAACCCTTTGATAGGAGAAATCACGAATACATATATAAATTATAGTACACCAAAGGTTCTATGAGGCTTGTCCCTCACGCACATGAAATCTTGCCTAAAAACCATTTTTAGAGGTTGAAAAAGTATGTTCGAAAAGAGATATACCTTGATTCCTGCTAAAATCTAGCAAACATATTTCTCCACGTTCAATAATCTCTCTACACTGATAAGGATGATAAATATTAGAACTTTAATCATTTCTACGATTTTTCTTTAAGTTTCGAAACTAGGGATTTTTTAAGCCTTAAAAACTTATTCTTGAACCTCATATGAATCACTCATAGATTATAATCGCGTAGTATAATCTATACTTACCTAAAAGTAATCAACAAAATCAGGGAAACCGATGTTCATACCTTTTAGATGAAGTTCTACCCATTCCTCCTTCTACACTCTTGATTTTCAAGAATCAAGGGTTCAGAGAAGTAAAATAAGGTTAATTTAATGTTACATTGATGTAATAGTTATGGGAATTGACCAAGAACTTACTTATATGTTTTGGGAAAGCCTTAGGATTATTCTCTCTCAAAATGTTGCCCAAAATGAAGTGGGGTGAGTTATAACAAAAACAGGATTTAAAAACGTCGCCCCACCATGCGGGATCGTGCACCTTGGAGGCCCGAACGCACAGTGATTGCATAGCAAGGACATTACAGTGCCTCGTGCGCGCACTGGAAAGCATGATCGTGTACTGATCGCGCAGCCTGCATAGTGCCCAGTAAAATAGGTTGGAAAGGTATTTCAAAGACCTACAACTTTCATATTCTCAAATTCCCATCGAAACACCCGAAAACGTGTATAAGTGCAACGTACCTCATACTTAGACAAATTTAAGAGCTCTTACGAACTTCACTATTTGGTTTGACTTCAAAATGACTATCTATCACCCGAATTCATCCCAAAGGGATTTACATAACTAAAATATGTCATGTCAACACTCATTTAATTAATTCACACCTAATCCGAATTTACGAAATGTTACATGTTGCACCTCCTAGAAGATATTACCGGAAGGTACTGGGATTTTGGATAATGTAGAAGCATTAAGGTTGAGGATGATAAGGATATTGTTCACAGGATATGCAGGGGTGTGCGATATGGCCTAATGAGATCTCAATTAAATTTTGGATGAGCGCAGGCAGGGAAGGTTTGGAGTGGCTGACTAAGTTGTTTAATGTCATTTTCAAGACGGGGAGAATTCCCAAAGAATAGAAGTGGAGTACAATGATTCCTTTTGTATAATAACAAAGGTAACATCCAGAGTTGCAATAACTATAGGAGTATCAAGCTGCTAAGCCACACTATGAAAGTTTGAGAAAGGGTCATGGAGATGAGAGTGAGAAGAGGCTTGTCTATTTCTGAGAACTAGTTTGGATTTATGTCGGGGCGTTCGACTACAGAATCCATTCATCTTATTAGGAGGTTGGTGGAGAAGTATAGGGACATATGGTTTTCATCGACCTCGAGAAGGCATACGACAAAGTTCCTAGAAAGGGTTTTTGGAGATGTTTGGAGGTTAGAGGTGTACATATGGCGTACACTAGGGCGATCAAGGATATGTATGATGGAGCCAAGACTAGGGTACGGACAATAGGAGGAGACTCGGAGTATTTTGTAGTGATAGGGCTGCACTAGGAATCAACTCTTAGCCCATTCTTATTTTCCTTGTCGATGTATGGGCTGACGTGACAAATCTAAGGGAGGTGTCATGGTGTATGTTATTCGTATATGACATAGTCCTGATTGATGAGACTCATAGCGGAGTGAACGCTAAGCTGGAGGTTTGGAGATAAACTCTAGAGTCTAAAGGGTTTAGGTTGAGTAGGACAAAGATAGAATAATTAAAGTGTAAGTTCAGTAATGGGAGCGATCATGAGACAGACGTAGAGGTGAGGCTTGGTACTCAAGTCATTTCAAAGAAAGGAAGCTTCAAGTACATCGGGTCTATTAATCAAGGGAATGGAGAGATTGATGATGATGTCACACATCATCTTGGGGCAGGGTGGATGAAATGGAGGCTTGCATCTGGAGTCTTATGCGATAAAAATATTCCACCAAAACTTAAAGGCAAGCTACATAGGGTGGTGGTTAGACTGACTATGTTGTATGGGGCAGAGTGTTGGTCAGTCAAGACTTCGCACATCCAAAAGATAAAAGTTGTGGAGATAAGAATGTTGAGATGTATGTGTGGACATAAAAATGAGGGATATGATTACTAATGATGATATCCAGGATAGAGAACGAGTGGCCTCATTGGAGGATAAGATACGGAAAACGAAGTTGAGATGGTTCGGGCATGCGCAGAGGAGAGACATAAATGCTACAGTGTGGAGGTGTGAGAGGTTGACTATGGATGGGTTCAAGAGGGGTAGAGGTAGGCTGAAGAAATATTAGAGAGAGGTGATTAGACGGGATATGACGCAGGTGCAACTTACCGAGGATATAAACTTAGATAGGGGTTGTGGAAGACACGTATTAGGGTAGTAGGTAGTTGAGCGTAGTCCTACTTACGCTTAAAATATGGTAGTGACAGTGTTAGTATTGTAGGCATGTTTAGCCTATCATACTAGTAGGCGCAGTATTGCTTTATAGGCTCTGTCGTTTGATTTCTACTCTATATGTTCTGTAGTGTACTTTGGTTATCTTTTTTAACTATGTTAGCTACTGCTTCTTATCCTCTCTTAATTTGCTTGTGATTATGATTTGTCTTGAGCCGAGGGTCTTTCGAAAATAGCCGTTCTACCTACCAATGTAGAGGTAAGGTCTGTGCACACTCTACCCTCTCCAGATCTCACGTTGTGGGATTTCATTGTGTTTGGTGTTGTTGTAGTGTGGGTTTTCCAGCTTGCTTTTACAATATCATTAAACCATCACAGTCAATCCAGAAGTTCAAAAACCTGAAGTATTTGACATGTGATGCCTAGGGATTATTCATTGTGATGTAAAGAGGACAGTGTTCTAATCCAACTTTTGGTAAGTGTTGAACACTTGTATTAGAGAAAAGATCATCCCACTCTTCATTGTGAACCATTCTATCAATTCTTTTCTAAATAATTTCCTGGTTCTTTCTCTCATTACACCAAGTGAAAATGTGACATGTGTAACCACTGTGTTTTAAAAATATGCCACCAAAACTTAAAGGCAAGCTCTATAGGGTAGTGGTTAGACTAACTATGTTGTATGGGGCGGAATGTTGGCCAGTCAAGACTTCGCACATCCAAAAGATAAAAGTTGTGGAGATAAGAATGTTGAGATGGATGTGTGGACATAAAAGGAGGGATATGATTACTAATGATGATATCCAGGATAGAGAGCGAGTGGCCTCATTGGAGGATAAGATACGGAAAGCAAGGTTGAGATGGTTCGGGCATGCGCAGAGGAGAGACACAAATTCCACAGTGTGGAGGTGTGAGAGGTTGACTATGGATGGGTTCAGAAGGGGTAGAGGTAGGCCGAAGAAATATTGGGGAGAGGTGATTATATGGGATAAGGCGCATGTGCAACTTACCAAGAATATGAACTTAGATCGGGGGTTGTGGAAGACACATATTAGGGTAGTAGGTAGTTGATTGTAGTCCTACTTACGCTTACAATATGGTAGTGACAGTGTTAGTATTGTAGACCTACTTAGCCTATCATACTAGTAGGCGCAGTATTTCTTTATAGGCTTTGTCGTTTGATTTCTACTCTATATGTTCTGTAATGTACTTTTTTTATATTTTTTACATGTGTTAGTTAATGCTTCTTTTCCTCTCTTGTTTTGCTTGTGATTATGATTTGTCTTGAGCCGAGGGTCTTTCGGAAATAGTCGCTCTACCTACCAAGGTAGAGGTAAGGTATGTGTACACTCTACCCTCTTCAGATCTCACGTTGTGAGATTTCATTTGGGTATGTTGTTGTTGTAGTGTGGGTTTTCCAGCTTGCTTTTACAATATCATGAAACCATCACAGTCAATCCATAAGTTCAAAAACCTGAAGTATTTGACATGTGATGCCTAGGGATTATTCATTGTGATGTAAAGAGGACAGTGGTCTAATCCAACTTTTGGTAAGTGTTGAACACTTGTATTAGAGAAAAGATCATCACACTCTTCATTGTGAACCATTCTATCAATTCTTTTCTAAATAATCTACTGGTTCTTTCTCTCATTACACCAAGTGAAAATGTGGCATGTGTAACCACTGTGTTTTAATCCACAGTCACTAAGGCATTCCATGAATGGAATACTCTTGGTCAACTAGAGAGGATTACCCCCTTATTGTTTCCTCAACTGTAAGGATACTAATTAAGTCACCTGTTACAGCCCAAGGAGCATTAATTATAGAAGCAAAAATCCTTATATGATTCCATATATCTTCTCTTCCAGAACTTGAGGATTTTGCATAAACTATAGATATGAAGCACTCTTTATCACCTTCATAAATTTTGCAAGTTACCATCTGCTCCTCATTTGCATATATAGAACAGTTGATAGTATGATTCCAAAATACCCAAATTTTGTTGCTATAATTTGAGAAACATTCCTATATATTCAGTTCCCTTTTGTAGCTACCAATTCTATCTTCCTTTATGAAAGGTTCTTGTATAGCAATAAGTTGAATCCTATGAGTAGAAATAAAAAACTTTACCCTTTTTATAGAAGCATGGAATTTCATGCCTCTAATGTTTCAGTTAAGAAGCTTGATCATTAATAACCTTGTTGGAGGAGTTTTGTAGTTTCTGCTTCTGACCTCTTGTAATATGAGCCTCTTTAATTTCAACTCCCTTATTCATTTTTGAACATTTATAGACAAATTCTTCTTTTTTGAAGTTTCTTGTTCAACAGACTGTATTTGATTCTCTTCCTGGTCACTATCAGATTCCTCTTCTTCATCTTCCATATCTTCTGATTCATTAGAAGTGTTCTTCTCTTCTGAAGAAGTTTTATCTATCCATTCATCTATGTTTACATTATTATCTTCATTGGTAGTTTTGTTCTTCTTTTCTGACTTATTAATCTCACCCTCAGTATTGGGTGATCATAATATTATTTTCTTCAGAGTTTTCATACTTCTTTGGGCTCCTTTTTTTCTCCCTGATTCATTCCTTAAACTCTTGTTCCCATATTCTTCCCACTTCCCATCAAACAAATCACCCGTAAGTTCATTGGGGTTATTAATCATCATAACCTGCCTCTCATTTTGATTTTCTTGTTGAACATTGTTAAAGGCATCTGGGATCTCTTCTTTCTCCCTAATCGGCTGATTTTGAGGCTCATTTCTATCTCTGGTTGAATCTCCTCATCTTGATCTCTCTGGTCTATGATTTTCCCCTCTATAGTAACATTATCCTTCGTTTGCTCCTCCATAACTTGTTTTTGACTCTCATTCATTTCCTTTTGCCCATCCTTTTTATTGTGATTTCTTTCTGAGACTGACATAGGTTTATCTCTCCCAAATACTACACCAGTTGGCTTAAAGATTTTGGGAGGTTCACTCTTCCCCCTTGGTCTGGTTTTGATCAAATCAGACTGATTTCTTTGTTTTCTTCCTCTGTCTTGTACTTCACCATTACCAGCAAGGGTTGTTTCCTTATAAAGCTCTCTTGTTTCATCCTCTTTTTAGTCGTATGCTATTTAATCCTTTCAGCTTCTTTCTTCTCATTATCTTTCTTCTTTTCTAATACGCGACATTTCATTAGAGAATGACCCAACTTCTTACAGTGTCTACAATACTTAGGAACGTTCTCATACTCAATTTTCTGGGCAAATCCTTTTAGAGGTTCATTCTCATCTTCAGTTCCAATCCAAACACTATAAACCAAAGGTTTTAGTAAATCAATTTCAACCCTAATTTTAGCCATATTTGATCTATTCATAGTTTTAGTAGCCATATCAATTTTAATAGGAGTACATACTGTATCAATTTGTTTTGTATAATGTCATGTGTGCATAAAAAGGCAAACCTGGTAGTGGCACCCACATTGTTGTTGGAAAATTTACCTAGTGAAATTGAGTTTATCACGTTCTTAATGACTTGAACACATGGGCTCCCGCATGTCGGAAATACAATTTTCATATACATGCATACATCGTACAATGTCTAGCTAAATTTCACATAGTGAAAGAGATATTGGTACACATGTTAAAGTGTTCTTAAGTTAGGTAAGGATGGACGATTAATTGGCCAAATTAATGTGTCTCCCACCACGATATAAGAAAATAAGAAATGTGCAAAATACGAAAAATAGGGAAGAGTTGTGGCGCCGTAATAGAGCTGCGATGCCGAGTCACCATGGACCAGCGTCGTGGCGCTGCCTGACCAAGGGCTGCGGCGCCATCGCTGATCGGCGCTGACCCAAAACCTGCGACTCGAGATTTTTCGACAGTTAGCGCGGCTGCATCTGCGATGCACGGTGCCCGTGTTCGGAAGAGCAAAATCGTCGAATCTTCTAATTCATGGACTAACTTGAAAGGCCAAAAGATCATCCAACCATTGGCATGATCAAGGTGTCCTTTGGTGAAATCTAGGCACCTCATTCAAGGCATTCACATGGATGTGAATGATCATTTTGCAACTATAAAAGGAGCATCAAATTTTCAGATTTAGATCATTCATTCACAACACAAAAATCTGAAAATTGTTGAGAGTTTCTCTTCTATTCTAGCAATCTCTTGTTCTTATTTCTTCTACAAGGATTCTCAAGTATTGGGTTTGTGCTTGAGAAAGTATTGTCGTTTTATCTTGGGAGACTATTATCCATCTACCGTAAGCCATTATATACGGGGATAATTTTGTCTTGAGGAAAGATTGACAAACAATCGACTCGACAAACATTGTACTAAACTTCTTTGTGTCTAACCTTTCAGTTCTTCTACTCTCGTTCATACCCACAATATACAACAACTGTCACTATCGGTATATCCTCCTCTGCCTTGAAGTTCAATTTTTGAAGCCAAATTTATAAGGTGGACCTTCTCTTTCTTGACTTTTTTATCTTGCCACAGCCTTTTTGTGTTATTAAATGTGTAACGTGTTTGAAAGTTAGTTACATGTATTCGATCACCTCAGATACTCGACAACATATATAGATTACCAAACAAGGAAACAATAAATTGGCGTACAACCTAAACCAAAACTATATCAATAAATATGTTTGTTTACCAACTTGAATATAATGAATATATAGGAGTTATATTTCAATAATAATCTTCTCTCCATACGTGAGAGGTACATGAGCAATTGAATGTTTGCTTTGATTCTGAATCTACACATCTTATACCATTACAAATTAAGAGATATTTTATGTAACCGGAACTTAAGATAATGAATATATTGTAGTGACAAGACTATCATAAACTCGTAGAAACATAAACAATATTGAGGCTCAAATTAAGTTAAAATCTTAACATCAACTTAACAGTAATTCATCCACGTAATTATAGATACCAATAATCTTAGATCTTTCAGCAAGCCCCAAGATGCTCTTTCATCTCCACTTGTTTTTGATGCACGATTTAATGCACACACTTTAACGCAAGTGCACGTTGTCGACTCAAGTAATATAGTCTAGGTAAGACCGAATATCGTCCTCGGGGATTTTTTTTCAAGTACCGATTATCTATCCTATGGTATCTATTTGGTTAACGTAAATTGAATTGGAATTCTAACTAATAATGCAGGAAATAAACTAATTATAAAAATACTTTGATTTAAATCAGTTATGATGGATAATTAGGGCTTCCAAGATCATCAACTATCCACTCTATTCAATTCTTAATACAATTAGACTGACTTCTTCTTCTATGTTAAGATAGCAGGTTTACTAATTCGTTTTATACTCCCGTTAAGGCTATATAAACATTCAACCCCAGTAGCGCTCCTTTCTACCTTTCGGTGATAAGGATGACTCTATAGGAGGATTAAGAACAAAAACTCTGTTAACGTTTACGCAAGTAATTTAGGTATTTAAACCCCCGTTAACGCTACACAAGTAATTGAGGTATTTTCATCCCCAAATGTTGCAGTGACCACAATAGAAATAGACCACTCCATCAATGTAAACTCCTTCATAATTCATATTTGGGTAAAAGCTCGTTATACAGTTGCAGTTGATCTCTCTCCATGTTGTTTCACCTAGAGTGAAAACCCAGCAGTATCTTGTTGACTTCATGTTAGGGTCATAAAGTGTCGTGAGAATTTTGTGTTTTTTCAAATTTGGTCCAAAACTGAATGAATAGTGACATTGATAGTTAAAATCTTCATGAATATCTAGTCGATGAGGAAATCTGGATTCTCTAGTAGTAGGGTTGAAAATAAAAACAGGCTCAAAATTTTCACTCCATAAACAAAACAAACCTTTGGCGTACTCAACTTTGGGATACCTAACACCGCCTAATTTTTTCTCCTTACGGGGGGGAATGGAGGTGTTGCTATTGGTCTTTTCACTCAACTTCTCTTCATAGTAAAAAAACAAAGTTTCCTTTTAATGTCTGTAAACAGAGAATATGGAGCAGCTCCTTCGATGATGGAGATCCCCAAAATGGGAATCTCTGAGAAGTGAGTTATGAAATCTTGAAACGCACTTGAATCGCAGCAAAGATTTGATGCAAAGCCTAGATATTTTGTTGGTATAGTTGTTGTCCATATATTCGTTTGTGCTTGAAATTAGTTTGCTCCTCTTGTTTAAATAGTGTGGGAAGTTTTTTTACTTTAGTATCCTTCCGCATTTACCTTGTCGTGTAATTTGGTTATTGCTCGTTTCTTTCCAACAAAGTGGTATCAGAGCTTGTGGTTGTATTTGATTGCGTTGATTGTCTATTTGAATGATTGAGGCAAATATGAGCTAGATGGTTTGTTTAAATGGCAGTAATTACCATATTTAGAAAGGCAAGATGAATGATCTTCTATTTGTCAAGAAAATGCATTTACCTGTATTTGCTTCTAACAAGCCCGAGTCTATAAATGATGAATATTGAGAATTTGAGCACCTACAGCTTTGTGGTTATATCAGACAATGGGTTGAAGATAATGTGCGTAATCATATTGTGAATGACACATGCTAAAAGTTTATAGGATAAACTCGAGACACTTTATGCTTCGAAGACTATCAATAACAAGTTGTTTCTACTGAAACAATTGATGAATATCAGATTCAAAGAGGACAATCCTATTTCTGATCATATTAATTAATGATTTTCAGGATGTCCTTGACCAGCTATCTGAAATAGTTGTCAAGTTTGATGATGAAGTACAAGGATTTTAATTTCTTAATACTCTGCCAGACTCTTGGAAAACTCTTCGAGTTTCTTTGACTAATTCTTTTCCTAATGATGTTGTAACTATGGAATATGTCAAGAGTGGTGTATAGATGTGAAGAAGATCTCAAGCCTTGTCTTCTTCAGATTCACATTCCGATTTTTTGGTTACTGAAGAAAGTGGGAGAAGTAACTTCAGAGGTCTGAATGTCATAGGCAAAAGTAGAAGCAAGTCAAGATCCAGGTATAAGAATGTTATATGTCACTATTGTCACAAGGAAGGGCATATTAAGAAAAGCAAAAGAATGATGGTGATAATGAAAATCGTGTTATTATTATTGTTGAAAATGATCTTCTTGTTGCTTGTGGTAAGAATGAAATCAATCTTATTTGTGATAAGTCTATCAGGTTTGTGGATTCAGGTGCCACTTCTCATGTCACGCCAAAGAAGGAATTTTTTCTTCTTATACTTTAGATAATTTTGGAATGTTACAAAGGGGTAATGATAGTGATGTTGAGTTATTGGGCGTTGGTACAGTTTTCTTGAAAAGTAAGAGTGATTCGAGGTTTGTTCTTAACAATGTCAAGCGTGCTCCAGATGTTCCTCTGAATTTAATTTCTATAGAAAATCTTAATGATGAGAGTTATGATCAAACCATTTGTGGTGATCAGTGGAAGCTTCTTAGAGGTTCAATGATTGTGGCTCGAGGTGATAAGATATTTGACTTGTACTTATTTCAGGGCTCCATTTATAGAGACTCAATAAATTTAGTGGAGAATGATACTTCATCAGAGTTGTGGTATAGAAAGCTGAGTCATATGAGCGAGAAGGGGATTGATAGATTGGCTATGAAGAATTTGCTTTCTGGAGTGAAACAAGCAAAGTTAAAGAGATATGTTCACTACTTTGCCGGAAAATAAAAAAGAGTTTCTTTTCAGAGTCATTTGCCTTCATGAAAGCTTGAATTGATGGAGTTGGTACATTCTGATTTGTGTGGTCCTTTTAAATTAAGGTCTATTGGTGGTGCACTTTACTTTATGACTTTTATTGATGATCATTCTCGCAAACTCTGGGTATATCCTTTAAAGTCCAATGATCAAGTACTTGGTGTGTTTAATACTTTTTAGGCACTAGTTGAGAGACAGACATGGAAGAAACTAAAATGTATCTGCTCAGATAATGATGGTGAATATATTTGTCCTTTTGATAGTTATTTCATAGAGTAGGCTATTCAGTATCAAAAAACACCTCTCAAGACTCCTCAATTAAATGGTTTAGTAGAGAGGATGAATGTTACACCCCGTAATTCCAGGGTAATGAAATGATAACGTAAGTAAGGAAATAAGATGTGAAAGTTGGAAGGAAAGTATATTTGCATTTTTTCGGATATGAAAAAAAATTGGATAAAAAAAATGTGACGACGAAAATGATATTAGTGGTTGAATTATTTCCAAATGGAGTTATGAAATTAGGATTGTGTTATTAAATCTTGGGATTAAGAATATGAGTCAATTGAAAATTTCACAATTTGGGGGGGGGGGGGGGTTCCATCGAAAATATTGAGATTTTGGCTAAGTGTTGGATTATTTTTGTGAAGAGAATTATGGGCGAATAAGAGGGTGACATGTGTCCCTCCCCCCACTTGTGTAACAAAGCTCTAATTATATATATGTATATGTATTGCAAGATTGGCTAAGTGTGGGAGATATTATAAAGTAGACAAGTGGACAAGAGGGTCCCCTTCCACTTGTGCTACATATACTACATAATTACAAGTCTTGCAAGACTTAGCTCACAAATATCTTATCATCCAAACCTCTCTTCTCTCTACCTTAGCTCACAAGTTTCGAAATTACCATGTCACAAGTGAAGAAAAAATTAGTTTCTTTTCCAGATTAAGCTTCTTAACCAAGTTCTAAGCCAAGGTTAATACTCCATGGTGGTCACGGTTTTGGGACAGATTTTTCCAAGAAAACCTTAAGCTTGAGATGAAATTTTTTGGAAGCAAAACAAGAAAGGAAAATGGTTACAAGCTTGTAGAAGTTACATGGGTGTTGTTGGAGCTTGAAAAAGTGGAGCTAAGATAAACTGTGGGTCAAAGTTAGTGGACTGTTTTGGGCAATATTTAAGGTAAGATTCTTCTTCCTCTTAAAGTAATTGAATATTACATGTTGTTATAGTTAGTAGATGAACTTGTGTTAAGAAGAATAGAGAATAAGAAGTGCTTGTGGTAGTTTGGTTGGTTGGCCAAAAATGAGGCAGTTTTGGTATTGGATTCGTTGGTTATTATTGTTGTTATTAACGTCACTACTTGCATGTTAAAATGAAGGAAATATGGTTATTACAAGTTGATATGATTATATTAAAGTATTGGAACTTGGATTGAATTGTAAGGAATATTGAAAAAGGGATTTGGTTGCGGTTGTTTGGCCGAGACTTGTATAAAAATGTTGGATATTGTTATGCAGTTTTAGGGACTGTTTTGTGGTGTTAGAATGCTAAAAATTCAGCACCATTATGCATGTTTAAGTATAGTAATTGCTAATGAAAGTACTAAAGTAATAAGGGTGTGGAAGGGTGTTAAAAAGCCTCACATTTTACCTTTGTTATTATTGGATTGTGGACTGTTTTATGGACTATTTTAACGTGGAATAAGAGGTTGATTTACGTGAGAAATAGGTCTGTGAATCACCTTGGATAACTGTTTGGTTGTGCCCTTAATTGGTGCTTGGTTGTTGATGAATTTGGCCACCACAATTATGGTTCATACGTAGAACATGCCAAAAGAAGCAATGAAGATGTTCACATACCTTATTGACGACTAACCAACATGATAAATAGAATACGCCCCAAATAGGTACTTCAACCTATAATAACAATAACACGTCTATCAACTCCATGATACTAGTGTAAGACATATACCAAGTAATGGCTCTCTTTTCTTATAAAAATTTGGGCAGCACTTCCCCTATTTATACGTACTTTTTCAAAAGTTATTCTACTCTTAGAAGTTAAGGGGTATTCATGTTATTGATTCTCTGCTAAAGGCATGTCTAATTATTTCTAAGTCCTTACCAAGTCTTATGGGAGATGTTGGTAAGAGTTTTTAGTAAGCATTGGAGTCGAGTTGACCTTGTCAAGTTACGACACTAATAAGTATTAAGCGTTGAGACTGATTTTGGTAAACGTATTAAAACAAGCCATTGCAGCGTATTAAAACAAGTCATTGCAGCGTTAAATGAAAAAGGTATCGACAAGCAATTATATTGAAATGATTAGACTTCCATCTGCATAGAAACTAAGATATAACCAGTTCATTTTACATTTTCTAGTTTACAACTGATTAGATAAGATCATTATATAATATAACCTACTAACGGCTCATAAAATGAATTAATTTGGCAATTCGGATATGTTATCACCATGCAAATATTTCCATAATGTTAGCCAGAGGAGCGAGACGAATTTAGATTATCGAGTTGGTACAGACGACAAACGTAAGTGACTTGATTTGATAAGTGTAAGTGACTTGATTTTGAAAGTGTAAGTGACTTGATTTTAAAAGTGTAAGCGTCTTGATTTTACAAGTGAAAGTGTCTTGAAGTTACAAGTGCTAGTATCCTTGATTTTCAAAAATGAAAGTTCATTTTAAATGATTTATATAAAATGAATGTACGGTGGACGTACATAGTTATTTTGGGTTCAAGTCCCTAATGATACATGATATGACTCTTTTGTTTATAAAAGGAATGTACGATGGACGTACATAGTACTTTTGGGTTCAAGTCCCTAATATTACATGACATGATAGTGCCTTGGAGTTTCTAAATGAAAGTTCATTTAAACGATTTCATTGAGAGTCAAAAGATGATTTAAATTGCACAAGGTTGCTCATGATAGCTATTCATGCTAGTGTTATTATTCCAGTTTACCACGTCCCAGAAAGGGGCGGGCAGTTTGGGCAGTAGATGACCTTATCGTGTCCCAGAATGGGTCGGGCAGTATACCTTGGATGAGCAGTTTATGTTTATATGACTTTACCGTGTCCCAGAATGGGTCGGGCAGTATACCTTGGATGGGCAGTTTATGTTTATATGACTTTACCGTGTCCTAGAATGGATCGAGCAGTATACCTTGGTTGGGAAATGTACTTTATATGACTTTACCGTGTCCCAGAATGGGTCGGGCAGTATACCTTGGATGGACAGTTTATATGACTTTATCGTGTCCCAGAATGGGCCGGACAGTATACTTTGGATGGGCAGTTTATGTATATATGACTTTACCGTGTCCCAGAATGGGCCGGGCAGTATACCTTGGATGGGCAGTTTAGGTATAGATGACTTTATCGCGTCCCAGAAAGGGTCGGGCAGTATACCTTACATGACTTTACCGGCCCCGTAAAGCGGCCGGCAAAGATACCTTATATGTTCTTCGCAGACGCCGCTGGGCGTCGGCAAGATATGTATTCGATTCCATGGACAAACATCAATGATGCGAGTATAGATAACCATAATCGCATGATTATATGGGCGATATTCATGATTTTAGTATGACTCGGTTTTAAAAGGCACGATTGACTCTCTATGTTTACAAGGTACATTGACTTCTATTTTATATGGCACTCATTGATCTCGGTATTTGATTTTCATACTTTTCCTGTCGACTTTTGGCTACCATGATCTTATTTATCAGACTTTATGTTTATATACTTGGTACATTGTTTGTACTGACCCCCTTCTTAGGGGGGCTGCGTCCATGCCCGCAGGTATAGGTGCACAGTTTGGTGATCCTCGAGCTTAAGATCCTTGCTCAGCGTTTTGGGATAACTCCATTATTCCGGAGTCTAGTCATTATGGTACAAGTCTTCCATTTTAACTCAGGTATATTCAGGGAACGACGGGGCCTTATCCCGTCATACCATCAGAACTCTTAGAGGTTTGTAGTCATGTGTGGGTTGGACATGTACAGTTGTAGCTCGTTTTGGTTCTATGTAAAGTGGCGGCCTTGTCGTCTTGCCTGTTTTTATTTTTATGAGATTATGAGTTTTCTTAAAGCTTCCGTTGGTTATATATCATGTGTGGGTATAAGGGTGCCCAGGTAGGGCACCAGTCGCGGGCCCGTCGGTTCGGGTCGTGACAATGAATAGAACTCTAGTTGAGACGGTTAGATGTTTCCTTTCAGATACTAAGTTGCTAGATCCATTTTGGGCTGAAGCATTTAATACTGGTGTCTATGTTATCAATTTATCTCCTACTGTTGCTTTGGATGGTAATGTCCCTGATAGAGTTTGATTTGGTAAGGATGTCTCTTATGCTCATTTAAGAGTTTTCGGGTGTAAGACATTTTTGCATGTTCCTAAGGATGAGAGGTCAAAGTTGAAAGTTAAAATTAGGCAGTGTATCTTCATTGATTATGGTTAAGACAAATTCGGTTATCGTTATTATGATCCAGTTGAGAGAAAATTATTAGAAGTCGTGATGTTGTGTTCTTTGAAGACCAGACAATTGAAGATTTTGACAAAGCTGAGAAGGTTGATTCTGAGCGTGAGAGCTTAGTCAATGTTGATCTAGTTCCTATGACTATTTCACTGAAGAAAATCTTCAAAATAATGAAGATGTGATCATGTTCGAATGACCAAAGATGATGTCGTTGATGCTCCAATGCAAGATGATGTGGTTGGCCATCAACCAGTTGCTATTGATGTTCCAGAGAGTTCTCTCTGAAGATCTAATAGAGAGAAAGTACTTTCGTCTTGTTATTCTCCCAATCAGTTTGTACTCTTGACTGACGGGGGAGAACCTGAAAGTTTTGATGAGGCCATGGATAGTGAAGAAAAAGAATGGTGGGTTGATGCTATGCAAGATGAGATTAAATCTTTACATGATAATCATACATTTGATATGGTTATGCTTTCTAAAGACAAAAAACCTTTGAAAAACATGTGAGTTTTCTGGGTGAAACATGAAGATGGTAATCCAATTCCACGGTACAAGGCTATATTGAAAGATGGGAAAAGATAATAAGGTGCGATTAAGTTCACGAGATTGTAATGACATGGTAGGATCTGGTATTTATTTTATTTATATACTTGCCCATGTCATTCTTTTGTACAGTTATGATTTGTTTAATATACCTTATTTCCGTTCCATATTTGGTACCTGTTGTACTGACCCCCTTCGGGGGGCTGCGTTCATGTCCATAGGTTTAGGTACACAGTTGTGGATCCGCGGCTTAGGATCCTGGTTCAGCATTTTGAGATGGCTCTAATGTTCCGGAGCTTGTCATAATGGCTATGTATATTCAGGGGTACGGCGGGGCCTTGTCCCGTCATAGTATTGGTCCAAAATATTAGAGGTATGTATTCACATGTGGGCTGGACTGGTTAGAATTGTAATTACATTATTGGATAGTGTAAGCCCTTTTGGGTGATTTATATTATGGCAGCCTTATCGGCTTTGCCTTGGTTTTAGAAAAAAAATGTGTTACTTCCGCGGTTATTTTGTATTGTATGATTAGAAGGGTGCCCAGGTAGGGCACCAGTCGCGGGCCCGGGGTCAAGTCGTGAAAAAAGTAGTATCAGAGCAGTTAGTCCTCGGAAAGTGTCTACAGATCGTGTCTAGTAGAGTCTTGATTATCGGTGTGTTGTGCACCACATCTATAATCAGGAGGCTGCAGGACATTAAGGATTGGTTTCCATTCTTCTCACTCTGAGATCGTGCGATAGAGCTGTGTTGTTAGGGTCGTCTCTCCCTGACGAGTTATGTTGATTGCAGCTACGAGAAAGGCAACAGTGACCTAGGAAGGACTATGTGGATTGCGTATCCAGGTTAGTGGTAATTGTTGTATAGTTGGTATAATGATTTACATCTATACGGATTTATGTATGAGGGTCATTTATGGGTTGCCTAGAATGATTTTAGATTACCAAGAGTTGGTAAGGACTAAATAGATACCGGGAAGGTATGAAACAGTTAAAGAATTCTCATCGAGGTTTTACGTATTATTTTGAGATAATTGGGAAATGATGAGTTGTCTGATAGGGTAGTGAACCCTTAAGAAGTCATGTTAAGGAACTTAATGGAATGCCATGTTACTAGATTAAGCTATGTGGTAGGCTTAAGAGAATTGTACAGATGAGATCCGCATGGAGTAAGTAATGGTTGTTGTGATCAAGACAACATAGTTATGGGATTATGAGAAGTTATTGTACCCGTTTACGGGGGAACTGATAAGGTAGGCTGGGAGCATGGAAATGGCGAGCCTAAAGAATATTGATAACCGCCGAGACCTTAGGTATATAAAGCCTTCTCGGGCAATAAGATTTTATCCAGACTAAGGGTAAGAGTTAAGTGCGACGGTGGGTCGGGGTGAGGACCTATTACGAGTCGCCCCATGGCCTGAAATGGAGTGGGATCGGTTGGTAGTAGTTCCGCTACGTGACAGGGTCACGAGGGTGCAGGGCCAAAGTCTAGTTAAGTGTTTTACGGGTTCATGGACGCGCCCACCTAACCAGGTCGTGAGGGCCGGAGATGGCCTTATATTGTTTAATAGAGTGACTCCAAAGATTGGAGGTCAGAATCGGTATGGAGGTTATGTACGTATGCTAGAGTAAGTTTATAAGTACGGAAGGAGTATGACCAGTAAGAAAGAGAGCAACCAAGTGTAGAGGAACAGAGCCTGAATCCATAAGGACCTTTCGGCGAGCTACACCAGATGGTGTTTGGGTGGTAGCCGAGCGGGTATATGAGATTTACCGGTGATGATACAGTCGTCAGACCCTAGCGGACCTAGTAGAGCTGAATACGACAGACTTTGAGGTCATTATGAGTATGGACTAGTTGGCTTCGTGAGTGCCAAAGTAGACTGTAGTGAGAGGTTGGTTCGATTCCAGTATCCCGGTGAGCCGGTTATCGATAGTGAAGGAAAGGAAGTGTTAGTAATATGTAAGTTATTCCTTCATTCTTTGACATGAAATTGTGGAGTCTATGTGTCTTATTTTATTGAAATGATTGATTTGAATTTGAACGTTAAGAGACGGAGATAAGAACGTACGATTATTGAAGGATTTTATGTTAAATGCCTTGGAGGTACTTGGAGTTTAGGTTGACGTTTTAGTATAAGTATTGTTATATGGCCAAGGGTGACATATTTTGTATGAAGGGTGTAGTAAAAGGAGACTATGTCGCTATCTAACTAGATTGGACTCCGAAAGAACATTTGGGGACGAATGTTTTTAAGGGGGGGAGAATGTTACACCCCGTAGCTCCAGTACATGTGTTTAAGAGAATGTACGTGAGAAGATACGACCTTAAGATTTAAAACGAAAGAAGGATTGCTTTTTCCTATGAAAAATGATTTCGAGCCTCGGGAAGGAAAAAATTATTCGTTAATGAGAATTGAGTTCCCGAATTTGATATTTGAGACTTATAGAATTTATCGGATTTTCGGGAGATGAAATATTTTAGACCAACCGGAGGGAGACACGTGTCACCCTCCACATGGCAAGTAGGACGAAATGGACAAGTCAAGCTAGACAGGTGGAGCTTGACATTCTTGACTAAATCCTAGCCCTTCAAGTGTTTTAATCCTAGCCTTTGATTCTCTTATATATCCATTACTAGTGCAAGACTACTGAACACTTAGAAAATATTTCAAGAACTTGTTGTTCTTAGTGGAGCTCTTGGCTTTAGGGCTAAAATGGAAGACAAAATTTTGCAATTGTGGATCATAATTCACAAGACTTTAACCCAAGGTTCCTATGAGCATTGTAAGGATATCTCAATAGAAAGATCTCGGAAAAACGACGTTTTTACGTTAGTCGCAAGGCGAAACCCTAAGGTGTTCTTCAACTTTGAAGATGGAACTTGAAGAGGAGTTCTTCATGAGCTTCTAAGGAGTGCTTGGAGCGGATTGGAACATAAGAAGAGGAGCTAAAAGTTGCTAAGGATCGACTTTTACGCTTGGACATTATTAGGGCTTATTGAGGTAAAATCTTCATCTTCTTAATGTAATTGAAGATTACATGTTATAGTAGTTAAGAAATGAGCATGTGGTATATATATTGAAGTTTGAAAAGATTTGGATCATGTCCACATGTTGAAAACCGAAAATGGACAAGTTAGCAATTTATGGTGTAATCAATTTAATTGTTAGTTACGATCGTCGCATGTTATAGAAAGAAGGGATTATAGTTGTTATAATCGATTGAGGCTATATAACATGTTAGAATAACAATTTGGATTGAAAAGGAATTGGAATGAACTTTATGTTGTTACACATTTTGAAGCCGAGAATTGCCTTAATCTTTGGACAGTTTCGTATTAATTGTGGGGCAGAATTTTACACATCCTGTTAAGGTGTGTAATCCCCTTTGGTTAGCTGAATTGATTGAGCCTTAAATGTGGCGTTTGGTTATTGATTTTCGGGCCTTGAAAAGGTGGAAAAATACGTAGAAACAAAGGAAGTGTCATCCGATTTTCCGTAGAATTTGGTGACTTTACACTTAGAATATTCTACGCTTTCAGAGGTTAATGGACGTATTATGGCCACTATAGGTTGAAGTACTACGTATAGCGTATTCTACTTAAAGGATGAAATAGCTATCAAGGTTGAAGTACTTTGGAGCATTTTGCTACTTGTCGAGAATCGTCGTGAGGTATGTGAACCTCTTCCTTCTTTTGACATGATTCTATGTATGGAATATACATGCGAAGATATTTCATGATCCCTTCTACTCTTAGAAGTTAAGAGGTATGTATGTTGATTTACTCTATGTAAAAGTCATGTCTAAGTTATCCTAAGTTCTTACCAAGTCTTATGGGGGATGTTGGTAAGAGTCGTTAGAAAGTATTTGGAGTCGAGTTGACTTTGCTAATTTACTGCACGAATGAGAATAAGTATCGAACAAGTCATTGCAACGTTAATAAAAGAAAATGTATCGACAATCAATTATATTAAAATGAGTAGAATTCTCCATCTGCATAGAAACTAAGATAAGACAAAATTGTATTACATTTTCTAGATCATGGCTGCTTTAATAAGATCGTTATAAACGAGTATAACCTATTCACAATGCATAAAAGTATATGTTAATTTAAAGATTAAGCTTCTTAACCAAGTTCTAAGCCAAGGTTAATACTCCATGGTGGTCACGGTTTTGGGACAGATTTTTCCAAGAAAACCTTAAGCTTGAGATGAAATTTTTTGGAAGCAAAACAAGAAAGGAAAATGGTTACAAGCTTGTAGAAGTTACATGGGTGTTGTTGGAGCTTGAAAAAGTGGAGCTAAGATAAACTGTGGGTCAAAGTTAGTGGACTGTTTTGGGCAATATTTAAGGTAAGATTCTTCTTCCTCTTAAAGTAATTGAATATTACATGTTGTTATAGTTAGTAGATGAACTTGTGTTAAGAAGAATAGAGAATAAGAAGTGCTTGTGGTAGTTTGGTTGGTTGGCCAAAAATGAGGCAGTTTTGGTATTGGATTCGTTGGTTATTATTGTTGTTATTAACGTCACTACTTGCATGTTAAAATGAAGGAAATATGGTTATTACAAGTTGATATGATTATATTAAAGTATTGGAACTTGGATTGAATTGTAAGGAATATTGAAAAAGGGATTTGGTTGCGGTTGTTTGGCCGAGACTTGTATAAAAATGTTGGATATTGTTATGCAGTTTTAGGGACTGTTTTGTGGTGTTAGAATGCTAAAAATTCAGCACCATTATGCATGTTTAAGTATAGTAATTGCTAATGAAAGTACTAAAGTAATAAGGGTGTGGAAGGGTGTTAAAAAGCCTCACATTTTACCTTTGTTATTATTGGATTGTGGACTGTTTTATGGACTATTTTAACGTGGAATAAGAGGTTGATTTACGTGAGAAATAGGTCTGTGAATCACCTTGGATAACTGTTTGGTTGTGCCCTTAATTGGTGCTTGGTTGTTGATGAATTTGGCCACCACAATTATGGTTCATACGTAGAACATGCCAAAAGAAGCAATGAAGATGTTCACATACCTTATTGACGACTAACCAACATGATAAATAGAATACGCCCCAAATAGGTACTTCAACCTATAATAACAATAACACGTCTATCAACTCCATGATACTAGTGTAAGACATATACCAAGTAATGGCTCTCTTTTCTTATAAAAATTTGGGCAGCACTTCCCCTATTTATACGTACTTTTTCAAAAGTTATTCTACTCTTAGAAGTTAAGGGGTATTCATGTTATTGATTCTCTGCTAAAGGCATGTCTAATTATTTCTAAGTCCTTACCAAGTCTTATGGGAGATGTTGGTAAGAGTTTTTAGTAAGCATTGGAGTCGAGTTGACCTTGTCAAGTTACGACACTAATAAGTATTAAGCGTTGAGACTGATTTTGGTAAACGTATTAAAACAAGCCATTGCAGCGTATTAAAACAAGTCATTGCAGCGTTAAATGAAAAAGGTATCGACAAGCAATTATATTGAAATGATTAGACTTCCATCTGCATAGAAACTAAGATATAACCAGTTCATTTTACATTTTCTAGTTTACAACTGATTAGATAAGATCATTATATAATATAACCTACTAACGGCTCATAAAATGAATTAATTTGGCAATTCGGATATGTTATCACCATGCAAATATTTCCATAATGTTAGCCAGAGGAGCGAGACGAATTTAGATTATCGAGTTGGTATGCAGACAAACGTAAGTGACTTGATTTGATAAGTGTAAGTGACTTGATTTTGAAAGTGTAAGTGACTTGATTTTAAAAGTGTAAGCGTCTTGATTTTACAAGTGAAAGTGTCTTGAAGTTACAAGTGCTAGTATCCTTGATTTTCAAAAATGAAAGTTCATTTTAAATGATTTATATAAAATGAATGTACGGTGGACGTACATAGTTATTTTGGGTTCAAGTCCCTAATGATACATGATATGACTCTTTTGTTTATAAAAGGAATGTACGATGGACGTACATAGTACTTTTGGGTTCAAGTCCCTAATATTACATGACATGATAGTGCCTTGGAGTTTCTAAATGAAAGTTCATTTAAACGATTTCATTGAGAGTCAAAAGATGATTTAAATTGCACAAGGTTGCTCATGATAGCTATTCATGCTAGTGTTATTATTCCAGTTTACCACGTCCCAGAAAGGGGCGGGCAGTTTGGGCAGTAGATGACCTTATCGTGTCCCAGAATGGGTCGGGCAGTATACCTTGGATGAGCAGTTTATGTTTATATGACTTTACCGTGTCCCAGAATGGGTCGGGCAGTATACCTTGGATGGGCAGTTTATGTTTATATGACTTTACCGTGTCCTAGAATGGACCGAGCAGTATACCTTGGTTGGGAAATGTACTTTATATGACTTTACCGTGTCCCAGAATGGGTCGGGCAGTATACCTTGGATGGACAGTTTATATGACTTTATCGTGTCCCAGAATGGGCCGGACAGTATACTTTGGATGGGCAGTTTATGTATATATGACTTTACCGTGTCCCAGAATGGGCCGGGCAGTATACCTTGGATGGGCAGTTTAGGTATAGATGACTTTATCGCGTCCCAGAAAGGGTCGGGCAGTATACCTTACATGACTTTACCGCCCCGAAGCGGCCGGCAAGATACCATATATGTTCTTCGCACGCCGCTAAGGTCCGGCAAGATATATGTATTCGATTCCATGGACAAGCATCAATGATGCGAGTATAGATAACCATAACTGTACATGATTATATGGGCAGATATTCATGATTTTAGTATGACTCTCGGTTTTAAAAAGGCACAGTTGACTCTCTATGTTTACAAGGTACAGTTGACTTCTATTTTATATGGCACGGTTGGATCTGGTATTTGATTTTCATACTTGTCCTCGGCGCTACCATGATCTTATTTATCAGATTTTTATGTTTATATACTTGGTACATTGTTTGTACTGACCCCCTTCTTAGGGGGGCTGCGTCCATGCCCGCAGGTATAGGTGCACAGTTTGGTGATCCTCGAGCTTAAGATCCTTGCTCAGCGTTTTGGGATAACTCCATTATTCCGGAGTCTAGTCATTATGGTACAAGTCTTCCATTTTAACTTGTGTATATTCAGGGGAACGACGGGGCCTTATCCCGTCATAATTACTGTAAACTCTTAGAGGTTTGTAGTCATGTGTGGGTTGGACATGTACAGTTGTAGCTCGTTTTGGTTCTATGTAAAGTGGCGGCCTTGTCGTCTTGCCTGTTTTTATTTTTATGAGATTATGAGTTTTCTTAAAGCTTCCGTTGGTTATATATCATGTGTGGGTATAAGGGTGCCCAGGTAGGGCACCAGTCGCGGGCCCGTCGGTTCGGGTCGTGACAATGAATAGAACTCTAGTTGAGACGGTTAGATGTTTCCTTTCAGATACTAAGTTGCTAGATCCATTTTGGGCTGAAGCATTTAATACTGGTGTCTATGTTATCAATTTATCTCCTACTGTTGCTTTGGATGGTAATGTCCCTGATAGAGTTTGATTTGGTAAGGATGTCTCTTATGCTCATTTAAGAGTTTTCGGGTGTAAGACATTTTTGCATGTTCCTAAGGATGAGAGGTCAAAGTTGAAAGTTAAAATTAGGCAGTGTATCTTCATTGATTATGGTTAAGACAAATTCGGTTATCGTTATTATGATCCAGTTGAGAGAAAATTATTAGAAGTCGTGATGTTGTGTTCTTTGAAGACCAGACAATTGAAGATTTTGACAAAGCTGAGAAGGTTGATTCTCAGAGCTGTGAGAGCTTAGTCAATGTTGATCTAGTTCCTATGACTATTTCACCTGAAGAAAATCTTCAAAATAATGAAGATGTGATCATGTTCAGAATGACCAGCATGATGTCGTTGATGCTCCAATGCAAGATGATGTGGTTGGCCATCAACCAGTTGTTATTGATGTTCCAGAGAGTTCTCTCTGAAGATCTAATAGAGAGAAAGTACTTTCGTCTTGTTATTCTCCCAATGAGTTTGTACTCTTGACTGACGGGGGAGAACCTGAAAGTTTTGATGAGGCCATGGATAGTGAAGAAAAAGAATGGTGGGTTGATGCTATGCAAGATGAGATTAAATCTTTACATGATAATCATACATTTGATATGGTTATGCTTTCTAAAGACAAAAAACCTTTGAAAAACATGTGAGTTTTCTGGGTGAAACATGAAGATGGTAATCCAATTCCACGGTACAAGGCTATATTGAAAGATGGGAAAAGATAATAAGGTGCGATTAAGTTCACGAGATTGTAATGACATGGTAGGATCTGGTATTTATTTTATTTATATACTTGCCCATGTCATTCTTTTGTACAGTTATGATTTGTTTAATATACCTTATTTCCGTTCCATATTTGGTACAATCGATTTCTTCGGGCCGCGTTCATGTCCATAGGTTTAGGTACACAGTTGTGGATCCGCGGCTTAGGATCCTGGTTCAGCATTTTGAGATGGCTCTAATGTTCCGGAGCTTGTCATAATGGCTATGTATATTCAGGGGTACGGCGGGGCCTTGTCCCGTCATAGTATTGGTCCAAAATATTAGAGGTATGTATTCACATGTGGGCTGGACTGGTTAGAATTGTAATTACATTATTGGATAGTGTAAGCCCTTTTGGGTGATTTATATTATGGCAGCCTTATCGGCTTTGCCTTGGTTTTAGAAAAAAAATGTGTTACTTCCGCGGTTATTTTGTATTGTATGATTAGAAGGGTGCCCAGGTAGGGCACCAGTCGCGGGCCCGGGTCAAGTCGTGAAAAAAGTAGTATCAGAGCAGTTAGTCCTCGGAAAGTGTCTACAGATCGTGTCTAGTAGAGTCTTGATTATCGGTGTGTTGTGCACCACATCTATAATCAGGAGGCTGCAGGACATTAAGGATTGGTTTCCATTCTTCTCACTCTGAGATCGTGCGATAGAGCTGTGTTGTTAGTGGTCGCTCTCCTCGAGTTATGTTGATTGCAGCTACGAGAAAGGCAACAGTGACCTAGGAAGGACTATGTGGATTGCGTATCCAGGTTAGTGGTAATTGTTGTATAGTTGGTATAATGATTTACATCTATACGGATTTATGTATGAGGGTCATTTATGGGTTGCCTAGAATGATTTTAGATTACCAAGAGTTGGTAAGGACTAAATAGATACCGGGAAGGTATGAAACAGTTAAAGAATTCTCATCGAGGTTTTACGTATTATTTTGAGATAATTGGGAAATGATGAGTTGTCTGATAGGGTAGTGAACCCTTAAGAAGTCATGTTATGAAACTTAATGGAATGCCATGTTACTAGATTAAGCTATGTGGTAGGCTTAAGAGAATTGTACAGATGAGATCCGCATGGAGTAAGTAATGGTTGTTGTGATCAAGACAACATAGTTATGGGATTATGAGAAGTTATTGTACCCGTTTACGGGGGAACTGATAAGGTAGGCTGGGAGCATGGAAATGGCGAGCCTAAAGAATATTGATAACCGCCAAGACCTTAGGTATATAAAGCCTTCTCGGGCAATAAGATTTTATTCAGACTAAGGGTCAGAGTTAAGTGCGACGGTGGGTCGGGGTGAGGACCTATTACGGGTCGCCCCATGGCATGAAATGGAGTGGGATCGGTTGGTAGTAGTTCCGCTACGTGACAGGGTCACGAGGGTGCAGGGCCCAAGTCTAGTTAAGTGTTTTACGGGTTCATGGACGCGTTCCACCGGAACCAGGTCGTGAGGGCCGGAGATGGCCTTATATTGTTTAATAGAGTGACTCCAAAGATTGGAGGTCAGAATCGGTATGGAGGTTATGTACGTATGCTAGAGTAAGTTTAGAAGTACGGAAGGAGTATGACCAGTAAGAAAGAGAGCAACCAAGTGTAGAGGAACAGAGCCTGAATCCATAAGGACCTTTCGAGGTAGCTACACCAGTGGGTGTTTGGGTGGTAGCTGAGCGGGTATATGAGATTTACCGGTGATGATACAGTCGTCAGACCCTAGCGGACCTAGTAGAGCTGAATACGACAGACTTTGAGGTCATTATGAGTATGGACTAGTTGGCTTCGTGAGTGCCAAAGTAGACTGTAGTGAGAGGTTGGTTCGATTCCAGTATCCCGGTGAGCCGGTTATCGATAGTGAAGGAAAGGAAGTGTTAGTAATATGTAAGTTATTCCTTCATTCTTTGACATGAAATTGTGGAGTCTATGTGTCTTATTTTATTGAAATGATTGATTTGAATTTGAACGTTAAGAGACGGAGATAAGAACGTACGATTATTGAAGGATTTTATGTTAAATGCCTTGGAGGTACTTGGAGTTTAGGTTGACGTTTTAGTATAAGTATTGTTATATGGCCAAGGGTGACATATTTTGTATGAAGGGTGTAGTAAAAGGAGACTATGTCGCTATCTAACTAGATTGGACTCCGAAAGAACATTCGGGGACGAATGTTTTTAAGGGGGGGAGAATGTTACACCCCGTAGCTCCAGTACATGTGTTTAAGAGAATGTACGTGAGAAGATACGACCTTAAGATTTAAAACGAAAGAAGGATTGCTTTTTCCTATGGAAAATGATTTCAGCCTCGGGAAGGAAAAAATTATTCGTTAATGAGAATTGAGTTCCCGAATTTGATATTTGAGACTTATAGAATTTATCGGATTTTCGGGAGATGAAATATTTTAGACCAACCGGAGGGAGACACGTGTCACCCTCCACATGGCAAGTAGGACGAAATGGACAAGTCAAGCTAGACAGGTGGAGCTTGACATTCTTGACTAAATCCTAGCCCTTCAAGTGTTTTAATCCTAGCCTTTGATTCTCTTATATATCCATTACTAGTGCAAGACTACTGAACACTTAGAAAATATTTCAAGAACTTGTTGTTCTTAGTGGAGCTCTTGGCTTTAGGGCTAAAATGGAAGACAAAATTTTGCAATTGTGGATCATAATTCACAAGACTTTAACCCAAGGTTCCTATGAGCATTGTAAGGATATCTCAATAGAAAGATCTCGGAAAAACGACGTTTTTACGTTAGTCGCAAGGCGAAACCCTAAGGTGTTCTTCAACTTTGAAGATGGAACTTGAAGAGGAGTTCTTCATGAACTTCTAAGGAGTGCTTGGAGCGGATTGGAACATAAGAAGAGGAGCTAAAAGTTGCTAAGGATCGACTTTTACGCTTGGACATTATTAGGGCTTATTGAGGTAAAATCTTCATCTTCTTAATGTAATTGAAGATTACATGTTATAGTAGTTAAGAAATGAGCATGTGGTATATATATTGAAGTTTGAAAAGATTTGGATCATGTCCACATGTTGAAAACCGAAAATGGACAAGTTAGCAATTTATGGTGTAATCAATTTAATTGTTAGTTACGATCGTCGCATGTTATAGAAAGAAGGGATTATAGTTGTTATAATCGATTGAGGCTATATAACATGTTAGAATAACAATTTGGATTGAAAAGGAATTGGAATGAACTTTATGTTGTTACACATTTTGAAGCCGAGAATTGCCTTAATCTTTGGACAGTTTCGTATTAATTGTGGGGCAGAATTTTACACATCCTGTTAAGGTGTGTAATCCCCTTTGGTTAGCTGAATTGATTGAGCCTTAAATGTGGCGTTTGGTTATTGATTTTCGGGCCTTGAAAAGGTGGAAAAATACGTAGAAACAAAGGAAGTGCTGTCCGATTTTCCGTAGAATTTGGTGACTTTACACTTAGAATATTCTACGTTTGAAGCTAGAGGTTAATGGACGTATTATGGCCACTATAGGTTGAAGTACTACGTATAGCGTATTCTACTTAAAGGATGAAATAGCTATCAAGGTTGAAGTACTTTGGAGCATTTTGCTACTTGTCGAGAATCGTCGCGAGGTATGTGAACCTCTTCCTTCTTTTGACATGATTCTATGTATGGAATATACATGCGAAGATATTTCATGATCCCTTCTACTCTTAGAAGTTAAGAGGTATGTATGTTGATTTACTCTATGTAAAAGTCATGTCTAAGTTATCCTAAGTTCTTACCAAGTCTTATGGGGGATGTTGGTAAGAGTCGTTAGAAAGTATTTGGAGTCGAGTTGACTTTGCTAATTTACTGCACGAATGAGAATAAGTATCGAACAAGTCATTGCAACGTTAATAAAAGAAAATGTATCGACAATCAATTATATTAAAATGAGTAGAATTCTCCATCTGCATAGAAACTAAGATAAGACAAAATTGTATTACATTTTCTAGATCATGGCTGCTTTAATAAGATCGTTATAAACGAGTATAACCTATTCACAATGCATAAAAGTATATGTTAATTTAAAGAGTTTACGTTATGAAGTTTTAAGACTATGAACCTTAAATTTTTAAAAGGTTAAGAAACTTTATTTGTCAAGTTATGGGACTTGATTCTTAAAGGAAGAAATGACTTGATTTAAAAGTATAGAATACTTGATTTGGAAAGTATTTTACTTCTTGACATTATAAAGATAAGAGACTTGTTTTCTAAGTAAGAAACTTGATTTCTAAAGATAAGAGACTTGAAGTATTTTGAAAGTTATGTAACTTGATTTGAAAGTATTAGTCTCTTGGTTATAAAAAGAATAAATTTGTCTAAGACATAAAGAGTTATAACGGCTTTATGAGAAGTTGGTTATAACAACTTTATGGAAGGTTAAAAGAATGGTTTACTCTAGTGAAGTAAATAAAGAAAAATGACTTGAAAGGAAGAAAGACAAATTGATTTGAAGGCATCAATTGCTTAAAGTTTTAAAGTAAAAAGTCACTAGATTTAGAAGTCTTTAAATGTAGTTCTAAAAGGTATTGTGACTTGTTTTGAAAAGTAGATATGACTTGGTACTACGATTATTAGCATCTTCGAAGTTTTATATGAAAAAGAGTCATTTTAAAAGAATGGAAGTACGTAGTACTTTGAGTTAAATTCCCGGATTTTATAATGACATGTTAGTTCCTTCAGTAAACTAAAATGAGAGTGTATGTAAATAAGGTTAATAAGAAGTTAGGGGATTTCTTAACTTGCTTATGTTATGTATGATAAGCCGGTAGTGCTTATGTTATGTATGATAAGCCGGTAGCGATTATGTTATGTATGATAAGCCGGTAGTTCTTATGTTATGTATGATAGCCGGTTGAGCTAGGTTATGTTATTCTTGCGGGGTAAACCCCCGGGTTACTACTTATTCCATGGATTTGCTACCCATGATGCGAGTGCGGCGTTTGTACTCATTGCGGGCCCACCGGGTCTATGAGGGTGAAATAGTCCCATGCGAGGCGGATGACCTCATTGCGGGTCCACAGGACCTATGCGGGTGAAATAGTCCCAGGAGTAGGATTGCCAAATGATACTATGGGCAGGTGGCCCTAAGTTGATCATAAGCTTCCTATTTTTATGCAGTATACCTTTATGAGCAGACTTATGTGACTTTATCGCGTCCCAGATTGGGCCGGGCATTATACCTTTATGGGAAGACTCATGTGACTTTATTGCGTCCCAGATTGGGCCGGGAAGTATACCTTTATGGGCAGACTTATGTGACTTTATCGCGTCCCAGATTGGGCCGGGCAGTATACCTTTATGGGTAGACTTATGTGACTTTATCGCGTCCCAGAATGGGTCGGGCAGTATACCTGCATGGGAAAGCTTTTGTATGCCTTCGTCGTGTCCCGCAAATGGGCCGGGTTACGTTATTACGTATGGATAATCAAAGTGAACTCCAAAATAAGGCGTCCCTCCATAAAGAGCCGGATTATGTTATGCAAGGTAAGTAAGTTATATGGTAATAAACTTGATGATTTTTTCCTAAGTATGTACGTAAGAATTTGACTATAACTCTTATTGAAAGATGAGAAAAGATAATAAGGTGCGATTAAGTTCACGAGATTGTAATGACATGGTAGGATCTGGTATTTATTTTATTTATATACTTGCCCCTGTCATTCTTTTGTACAGTTATGATTTGTTTACTGTACCTTATTTCCGTTCCATATTTGGTACATTTCTTCGACCCCGCCGAGCTGCGTTCATGTCCGCATGTTTAGGTACACAGTTGTGGATCCGCGGCTTAGGATCCTGGTTCAGCATTTTGAGATGGCTCTAATGTTCCGGAGCTTGTCATAATGGCTATGTATATTCAGGGGTACGGCGGGGCCTTGTCCCGTCAGAGTATTGGTCCAAAATATTAGAGGTATGTATTCACATGTGGGCTGAACTGGTTAGAATTGTAATTACATTATTGGATAGTGTAAGCCCTTTTGGGTGATTTATATTATGGCAGCCTTATCGGCTTTGCCTTGGTTTTAGAAAAAAAAATGTGTTACTTCCGCGGTTATTTTGTATTGTATGATTAGAAGGGTGCCCAGGTAGGGCACCAGTCGCGGGCCCGGGGTCGGGTCGTGACAAATTTCTTGACAAATGTAATTTAGGTTAATTTCTTCCAACATTAGTCAGATTTTATTCATTGTTCTTCCAACATTTTGTTTATTTGTAAATTATATTTCCAAATTAAATTATAGAGAATGTTTGTACGTAATTTTCCGTCGTTGCGTCGTCGTTTTACATTTTGTTTACTGATTGTTTTTTCAGATTTTATTTATTAGTCTCCTAAATATTACATTGCGGAAATAAATTGTGGAACTAAGGAGTGGTGGATGTCTGTCAAATGGAGTGATGAATATGAACGAGGAGTAGACGAGTATATTAAAAAAGCTTTTGCTACAAAGTCTCAAGGAAACCAAATTTGTTGTCCATGTGATAGTTGTCACTATAGTTATTGGAAGCATGAGAATGTTGTGAGAGATCACGTAATATGTAATGGTTTTGTGCCAAGAACAGATAAGTTATCTGAATTAGGGATCGAAATTGAAAGAGAAAGAACTAATCTGGATCATGATGAACAATCAAATATGGATGATTGCAATGATGACATAGCAGGGTTGTTGAATGATGCTCGTGATGTTTTACAGAGGGGCCGAATGACGAGGCAAAAAAGTTTTTCAAGTTAATTGAAGAAGGTCAGGAGGAACTATATCCCGATGCAAGAAACATTCAAAGTTTTCCTTTATGATTCGACTATTTATTTTGAAGTGTGATCACAGTCTTACCAATGTTGCATTTGCTGATATATTAGAGCTTGTAAGGGAGGTGTTACCCGATGCAAAATTTCCTAAGTCTTTTAATGAAGCGAAGAGTGTTTTAAAAGTACTAGGGTTGGATTATACTAAGATAGATGCATGCCCCAATGATTACATGTTGTATTGGGAAGAACATGCAAATGCTACAAGCTGTCATATTTGTGAGACGCCAAAATGGATGTCGAATGATAAAGAGAATGACACACGACATGAAAATGGAAAGATCCGTAGGATACCTAATAAGATCCTTAGGTACTTTCCATTAAATAAAAGATTGCAAATGTTATTTATGTGCGAAGAGACGGAGAAGTACATGACATGACATGCTGATGGGCGTGAAAAAAATCAGATTTTACAACATCCAGTGGATGGCCAAGCTTGGAAAGAGTTTGATTCTGTATACTCAAAGTTTGCAGAAGATCCGCGCAATGTGAGGTTGGGGTTAGCCACAGATGGATTTAGCTCATTCAACTCGATGAGCATTGTTCATAGTACATGACATGTTATATTGATCAATTATAACTTGCCTCCATGGATGATTATGAAGCCAGAGTTTTTGATATTGACTTTACTTATCTCTGGTCCTTCTTCCCCGGGTAATGATATTGACATCTATTTGCATCCACTAATCAAGGATTTGAGGGATTTATGGGTGTCTGGGTTGGAAACTTACGATTCTTCAAGTAATCAAAGGTTTGACATGCGTGTAGCTTTGATGACTACTGTTAGTGATTTTCCAGCTTATGTAATGTTGTCCGGGTGGAGCACAAAAGGATATTTGGCATGCCCTTCATGTCATTATGAAACAGATTCTGAGAGGTTGCCTTATAGTAATAAGAATTTCTACAGAGTAACTCGTAGATTTCTTGATCCAACTCACCCTTGGCATCAAAATAAGAGGAATTTCGATGGAAAAACCGAGGATAGAATTGAACCTATTCCTTTGACAGGAATTGATATTGAGAATATGTTGCGTGATTTTCTAAATGAATTTGGAAAGAAGCGAAAGAAAAAGATGAGTAATGATAATGATGATCCAAATCCATGGAGAAAGATATCCATACTTTTTCAGTTGCCATACTGGAAGCATTGTTCTAATCGCCATAATCTTGACCCAATGCATATCGAGAAAAATGTGTTTGATAATGTCATTGGAACATTGTTAGACATACCGGGGAAGACTAGAGATCATGTAAGTGCTCGTCGAGATTTGATAGAACTTAAAATTATGCCAGAGCTTCAACCAATAGAATTAGAAGATGGTAGCGAAGAAATTTCATGCTCGCGCTTCTGGATGTCAATTGAAGAAAAGTGCAAGTTCTGCCAAGTCATAGAAAATGCTAAGTTACCACAAGGGTATGCTTCTAATATTGCTCGATGTGTGCATATTGAAGAAAGGAAAATCATAGGCTACAAAAGTCATGATGCTCATTTTATGATGAATTACTTGCTCCCTATTGCTGTGAAAACAACATTACCCAAAGATGTTGCTACTCCATTGATAAGACTTTGTGCTTTTTTCAGAGGCATATGGAATAAAGTTATTGATCCTCGACATCTTGACAAACTCAAGTCAGATGTAGTTGAAACACTTTGCATGTTTGAACAGATTTTTCCACCCGTATTTTTCGACATAATGGTGCATTTACCTGTACATCTAGTGGACCAAATTAAGTTGGGTGGACCAGTTAGTTCAAGGTGTGTGTATGAGATTGAGAGGTATCTTTGAGAGTTAAAGTTGGATGTTCGAAACAAGAGCCGTCCAGAAGGCTCAATGACAGAAGGATACCAAGCTAAAGAATATATTACCTTCATTGCTAGACATCTGAAACGATCAAACTCGTCCATAATTAATGTTAATAAGGATAGTGTCACAAAATTATTTTTACCTAAGATTGAGCGTCCTATCAAAGGAAAGGGAAGGACCTCAAAGAAAAAACATTGTGGACACATGATTGATCAAACTATATGGATACAAGCACATCGATATGTCTTATTCAATTGCAATTATGAGGAAGTTGAGAGATACATAAAGTAAGATGACAAACCATGATGATAATTTTTTATATGTATTATTCAATTGTATTGTGTTATTAAGATATTTGTTTTTCTATTTTTTTTTTATCACAGTGAACACAAAACGTGTGTAAGCACCAAACGAAAAAGAAAATGGGATAGTGCACAAGATCATAATAAGGATTTCATTGATTGGTTTAGGGAAAAAATTGAAGTGAAACTTCAAGAAGGTCAAGACATTATTACGAATCATATCTTATGGTTATCGAAAAGACCTTCTTATGTTGTTAAAAAGTACACAGGGTACTCTGCTAATGGATATAAGTTTCATACCATGAAGCGTGACGCGAAGTGCGTAACTCAAACTAATGGAGTCACACTCACAGCCGTAACACATAGCTTTGCGAGTTCCAAAGATCAAAATCTTATACTGAGAGATGTCAATTATTATGGTTCAATACAAGACATCATTGAGATATCTTATCATGGGCATTTTAGTGTTGTCTTGTTCAAATGTTTGTGGTTTCACTCGGAAAAAGATGACGATGAGTTTATCATGGTTAACATGAATAAGACAATTTATGTAGAAGAACCATTTATCTTGACATCTCAGGCACATCAAGTTTTTTTTGTTGAAAATTTAAACAAAAAGGGTTAGCAGTATGCTGTTGAAATCCCTCCTAGGGAAATTTCTGATGGTATGAAAATATCTAATTATTTACTCGTGTTTTAACTTATTTTTACTTTCTAGTTAATTTTGTATCACATTTTGACTTATGTACTTGTTTTTATATTTGTTGATATGTGCAGATGAAAGCTAATAAGTCCAAATTTTCTAATCTGCAAAGTCAGATTCCAGATTATGAGCGACAACGGATCGAGAATTTGAAAATGAATGCAGAATTTATGAATGCTCAAGGTGCTGGATATTTGGCTAATCAAATACTACGTAAAAATATTTTTGGTTTGGATCGTCCAAGTAGCGGTGGACATCGCAATGACCAGTTGGACGAAAGAGATGATGAGGCCACATCTGCATATGATGGAGGCGGTAACGAGGAGGAAACCACTAGCAATATGGGTGCAAAAAGGAAGGTAAATGTTTGAACTTTTGAACGTGTTGTATTATTGATGTTGGTCTCGGTCTTTGCCTCGATGAGCGGTTTCTTCTGCTGCCTCGTGCCATTTCTTCTTCTTTGCCTCAGTGGCGTAGCTGCTTCTTCTTTGCCTCGAGCATCTTCTGCTTGCTTTGCCGCTGCCTAATTTCGTCCATACTCTAATTTCGTCCATTACAGGTTTTAGCTCGGCCACAAAATATGGAGGATTTTATGAAAAAGAATAATCCAAAACAGGAGGATCATCAAGTTGAGAAGAATCAACAATCTTTTGTACCACAAAATCAACAGAAAAATAGGTCATTTTGTTGTTCATGTTCTATGTCAGCATATCTTGAATTGCGGAAAAAACAAGTAGAAAACATAGAAATGGTTGCAACAAGGAATCAGATTGTCACACATACTAATGCATCAGCAGAAAGACAAGATAATAAAAGAGATGATAATGATTATGTCCAACTAAATGATAATGCCAATGATGCGGGACATGACCATGAAGATTTTGAATCAGCGGCTGAAGACGAAAATGAAGGTACACATTACTATTTATTAATCATATAGCTTATTAGCATACTAAATTAATACATGAATTAATAGTTGAATCTAAAACAGCTGCCAATAAGAAGAAGCCTCGAGGGCCAACAAAGCTTACAAAAGTTCATGCGCGTACAAAAGATGAGCGCCAAGAACTCATTAGGCCAGCCAGTTGGACCTACTAAGGAAATATTTGATGAATTCAAATTTTTCTTGGGAACTTTGGGGAAGGATTCCGAGCTTGCGCCATTGAATTATACTTGTTTTCCAAGTCTTCCCACACATGACAAAATATGGGATTATGTTTTGGTATGTTGAAATATTACGAGTATATTCTTGGTTCTAGACCTTTATTTATTACTAATGTGTCGCTTTAATGATTGATATAGGAAAAGTATATGGTTGCTGAAGACGGAAGGAAATATGTAATGGAGGCAGTTAATGCAAGTTGACGAAGTTATAAATGCAGAATTAAGAAGAATCACTTCTATAAATATGATAGTGATGAGTTAAGATGATTTCACAAACCTGAGACTATTTCAGGACCTCAGTTTCAGGACCGCTAAAATTATTGGCATTGTGAAAAGATTGAGGTATTCAATTAAATTTTCTTAAATTTTCGTGTATTAATAATGAGGTAATATTATTCTAACTTATTATTTTTATCTCACAGGCAGAATGTAAGAGAAATAGAGACAACCGTCTATTGATGGATGATATGCACATGATGGGTCGTAAGTCATTTGCAATGTTACGTCATGAATTGGTATACACTTTTCTTTTTCAATAATTGAATTATCTCTTTGCTTTCATTAGTTCTCACTAATTTTAATTTGTAAAAATTTAAGACTTAGGTATTTGTGTGCTAAATTTTGTTTTGTTTTTTACAGAAATAAAATGATCCGAATAAGGAAGAACCTTCTCAAGCAAAGGTCTACAAAGAATCAAGGAAAAGAGTTACAGGGAGAACATACCATACCATCAACGAGAAAACTGAACATAATATTGTGAGTTAACAAATTGTATTATCATATATTTGTGTACTATTGATAATTTAGTAAGACAATGACTTAATATTCTATAAATAGGCAAATATAGATGTTATGGAGTCCACCCAACACGGAGAAGGTAGCAACTCTAAGGATCTAGCTTTTTACTCTGAAGTGCTTCAAGGTCTCAAAAGCAAAGATCGCTTACGACTTGTCGGAAAAGGTGTGACAAAGACTGATTTGAAGAAAAAAGAAAAAAAATCAGGTTTCATAATTCCGGAGGAATTCTTGCAGAGTATGAAAGCTGAGTTAGTGCAACAGCTTGCACCGACCGTTGCATCAATGATTATATCACAACTTCAAGAAACCAATCCTAGAATAATTCTTGTGATTCCTTCTTTTGGGAGTTCATTAATTCCAAATAATTCGTCTAGTGCACTGTTATACCCCGTAGTTCTGGCCATACGTGTGAGAGCGTACGAAAGGGAGTCAGACTTAAAAAAATTTCGAAAGATAGGTTGGCGGATTGTTTCGGACGGGTTTTAGTCAACTTTGAGGCAGGTTACGACCCGTTACATTGAGAATTCCTAGGTGTTTCAAAGGCCTAGTGCGTAGTTCGTTGAGTCTAGTTTCCAACGCAACCAACCGTTCATCGTTAGGACATCGGAGTAGGAAGTTATGGGAGTTACAAGTTCAGTGCGCAGACGGACAGAAAGGTATTTCGGTCAGGAGCCACAGGGCCGCGGCGCCGGAAAGATCTGAGGGTTCGCTGAAGTTGCAGCGCCACGGCGTCGGGAAGCAGGGCCGCGGCGCCGGAATGTTCTGGGAGTCGGCAGAAGTTTCAGCGCCGCGGCGCGTGAGTGCGAGGCAGCGGGTTCTTCGAAGTTAAGTGGAAAAATCTGCATTGCTTTGTTTTAAAAGAGGCCATGGGTGGGTGACAAGTGTCCCCCCCCCCCCCCCCAATCTGATTTTGCATGCACTACTTATTGACCAAGTCTTGAAGACTTGGTCATTCTTCAAACTCTCATCTCTCTCTAAAGCTAAAAGCTCTCCCTTCTCTCTAGAATTTCAAGAGGAAATATAAGCTTGAGAAAAATCTGAAACGTGTGGCAAGAAGGAAGCTTGTGGCTAGCTTGTAGGAGTTATTGTGGTGGTGTTCTTGGAAAGGAGGCTAGCAAAGTTGTTGGAATAATTTTGGCTAAAGCTCTAAGGTAACAATTCTTCTCTTGTAGCTAGTTATTGGTGTTGCATGTGAAGAAGAAGGAACTTGTAGTAGTAAATAATGCTCTTAGATTCATTACATGTAAGAAGTATGGTTCGGATATGAAAAAGATTGGTTAAGAAGGTTATGTGAGCATGTTGTAGCCTAAAAACTACCTTAAACTTGTTAAGTTAGTTGTTATACATTGTGGGGCAGAATTTTACACATCCAAGATTAGGTGTGTAATCCCCTTTGAAATGTTTGGGTTGTTGGGCCTTAAATGTGGCATTTGGATGTTGAATTCGGCCTTGAAAAAGGTGGCAAAGTATGTAGAAACAAAGGAAATGCTGCCCAATTTTCCATAGAATTTAGTGGCTTTGCACTTGGAATGTCTACATTGAAACTAGAAGTTAATAAACGTATTATGGTCATTATAAGTTGACATATTACGTGCGGTATTTTGGACTTAGCAAGTGGATTGACCGAAGAGGTATGTGGAACTTTCTTATCTCTTGAACATGAGTATGTCACGACCCGAACCCGGGCCCGTGACTGGTGCCTTACCCCGGGCACCCTAGTGATACAACATCAGAGTAATCAGCGGAACATAAGACGATAACATGAAATAACAAGAAGTATGAAACAATAGTCTGAGAAAACTTGCCTTACGGCATATATATATAAATCAATTTAAAACCGAACAGTTACATCCCATTACAACTCTGCCCACAACAGTACTACAGACCTCTAAGAATGATACGACAACAATGGCGGGGCGGGGCCGCCAAACCCACGAATGTAAACACCTACTACGACGGGGACTATACGTGATAAGCCTCGGAGAAACGGAGCTTCCCATCTGTTGCTGTGACCCTAAGAGCGAGGATCAACACGGTGTACCTTTACTGCGGCATGAACGCGGCCCGAAGGAGTCGATAACAACAGTACCAAGTATGTGAATCGAAATATCGTAAATGAAATCATAGTAGTCTATATAAAGCGGGAGACATGTATGATAACCAAAACTACGATTCCTGATAAATAGCGATCATGTCAAGTCGGGGACTCACGCCTCAAAGTCATCATAAAACCGAATGCGGGGTAAATGCGAAGGCATAGCCGACTACTAAAACCCACGGTACAAACAAGGTCGTAAATCGTATCATGAGATCTGTCTGCACCGTCACATGATCAAAGCGGCTCGCGCGATGTATCTAATGTCGCGCGTCTAGCCACGAACTTCCCATAGCTCGCGTGGGCCACTCCAATGGCCCGCATGAGGTATTCCCGCATCGGTAGCTACTCCCCGGCGTCTGGACTCGCCGTCCGTATGGCCACAAAGACCACATGACCACAAGGGCGCAAACTAACACGGAACTCTCGTAGCTCGCGATAGGCCATCTGGACCGCATAAGGTATTCTCGAATCATAGGTCACTAGACCGCTGAGTCTACCCGCGTCGGAGGCGACAACCGGAATCATGAGTGATATAATATCATCATAACAGCTTATCGTTAAACAACCTAAGCACAACAAGGAAAAACCCCTTTACACAAACATCACAAGATACTAACTCACGTAGCATCCTAACTCATTTACTTATCAAGTCAACAAGAAAGTATTACAAGACTATCACAAATCAATACAATCAAGTTATTCACACAAGGTACTTTCTACATTATGATTAACCAGGTCGGGTATCTATTCCCAAAGTACTTCATACATTATCTTTTAAAAGATACGTTACGTTTACAAAAGTCACACAATACCCGTAGTATATGAAAATAGAGTGATTATCTTTTGAAGTAAATCAAAACACTTCTCTTCGTAAAATCAAGTAACGACATTCTTTTCCAAATGTTTCAGGTTTGCCTAATTTCAAATGTTCACGTTTCTTATTTTAGAAAGGTTTCGTAGTTCATAATTTTAATCACTTAATGATATAATTCTCCTTTAAAGGCAATTTGAGAAACATATATACGTCGTGAGTAGGTTATTCTTGTTTATAACAATCTTATTTAAGCAGCCATAATCTAGGAAATGTAACATCATTTTGTCTCATCTTAGTTTCTATGCAGATGGAAGTTTCTACTGGTTTTACTAATACATTATTAGTCAAAACATTTCCCTTTATTAGCGCTGCTGTGGTTTGTTCGATACTTATTCTGATTTCCGAAATCAGTAAAACATTATTGCTTTTAAAATCAAGTACTCATTACTCGCGAATGAGGTTTTACAACATTTTTAACAAAATGTTAATTACCAAGTAAAACAAGTTAAGTCTCTTATCTTTAAGATTAAGCCTCTTAACTTTTAAAATCAGTAAACCATTCTCTTTACCACTCTTAAAACGTTATACCTAACTTCTCATAAAGCTAGTATAACTCTTCTTTATTATCACACATCAAGTCAGTTACCTTTTAAAACCACAAAGCATTTTACACATGTACGTCTACCGTACTACATAGTTATACACATATCATGCTAGAAAAGGTAGGAAGAGGTTCACATACCTCGCGACGATTATCGACTAATAGCAAAACGCTCCAAGTACCTCAAACCGTCGGCTACTCCATAAGCCAAGCAGATCGCGCCACGCATGGTACTTCAACCTATAAGGCCACAAGGCGCTTATTAACATCTAGATCATATCGTAGAACATTCCACAGAAAATTCGGCAGCACCTCCCCCCCCCCGCAACAGCGTAAAACTCCTCCTCTAACGGGGCCGGCTACCAAGCCACGAGGGGTTATATGTCTAATCGGACGTGCACAATTCTACCCTAGAAAAGCTACACAAGTCTCATGTCTGATACACCCTATGTAATTACAGTTCAGTACTCTTCTTTACATTCAGGCTTAAGTCGCAAGACATTGCCGTAAGTATTATCCAGGCTTAAGTCAAAAGACATTGCCGCACAACTATGTTCCATTCTATATATAGTATACTTTAACTATATATTCAACAACATGTAATTTCCAATTACAACAGAAGGTCAAAAGTGTTTACCTCGATAAGCCCAAAATTATCCAAGTATAAAGTCGATCCTGGGCAACGTTTAGCTCCAACTCCGTGCGCTCCAATCCGCTCCAAACTACCCTTAGAAGTTCTAACCAACTTCTACATACAACTCTAACTAACCATGGAGATTTTCCTTAGGGTTTCGGTTTGGTGACTGACGGGAAGTATAATAGTATAACTGGGCTTTTCGTATAGGTATAACCTTAGAATACTACAAGGTATACGGCTAAGGTAATTTGGGTATAGTAACAATACTTTTGAGAGTATTTCTACCAAGAGGGGGGGTATTTATACGAGACAACACCACAAGGGGGTGTATACCTCGGCCTACCCACTGGCGGGGTACTCTCGGCGAGGGAGGGCTCTCGGCCAAAGGGCCTCACCAAAGGGGAGGGTGTTGGACGAACACCACAAGAGAGAGGAAGGGATTTTAGACTTAGCACAATTTTTGGATGAAGAAGTTCATCAAAGGGAGGGTATTTATAGGTCAAGCCATGGACCAATGGCCAAGATCAAGCCAAGTGTGGTGCAAGTGTAATGCCAAGATCATGCCAAGTACACCTTATCCATCTACCACAAAAATATCCTACCAACTACTTGACAAAAAGCCAAGCAATTCGTCCAAGCCATTATCACTAACGTGCCCCATGAGAGGGTGACAAGTGTCGCCCTCGTTGCCAAAATGTTTCGTCTCTCGGAAAAATCCGCAAAAATAAAAATGACATAGCGGAATTTTCCTACGAAAAGTGGAAACGTTTCGTCGAAAAACGACTCTAATCGGGTGTTGTGAACAAATAAAATCGGCCAAGCCACTTTAAGGCACAAACTTTCTACGTACGTCCTTACGTACATACTCTGGAAATACGGGGTATAACATTCTCCCCTCCTTAGAAACATTCGTCCCGAATGTTCCTTCTAAGTCTCAAACCAAACGTGCGCCAGTATAGTCTTCACTACTATACTTACCTGAACAATCCTGCCACAACTGGCCACAACAACACCTGCGCAAAATACTTACATCCAAGTCCCCGAGGAAACACCTCTAACATCACCACAAACACCTCTAACATCACAACGCTCCCATCCAAGGGTCTAAAATATAATTCCTTCGCACTTTCTCCATACAAAAGAAATGGTCACATCTCTGCTCGCAATACATGCTCGCTTCTCCCTTTACTCGTCGTGATACCACTTTTGTCACTTTGCCGCGAGGTTCTAGTGTCACTCCGGCGACCCAACAAATGGTACCGGCTGCGTGCGATCCACGAGGTTGTCGTACACTCGAACTCTTACCACATTTACGATCGCTTGATTTCCAAAACTCGGTTACTATCTCTAACGTGGTCATCATTAGCGGGAACACTGCGGATGGATCTCGATACTTTCCGATCATAACAATACGAAAGATCGGACATCGCCTCCTAAGTCGGACGGCAAATGCTAACATATAGGCAACTGGCCTATTCTTCACATGAACTCAAAGGGCCCAAAGTAACTCGGGCTAAGTTCCTCTGTTTTCCAAAACTCGTCACACTGACCCGGTGGTACTTTCAAGAAGACCGATCGGCACGAACTCTAAGCGTCGCCGATTATCCGCACGATTTCTCGAGCTTCGAACCTCTTCTAGACAAGCTCTACCCTATCCACATCTGAGGAACAAGCTCAACCAACTATCTGAATCTTGCCAACATCGAACCAATCGGCCGCGACTTACACATCCGCCCCCTACAAGGCTTCATAAGGCGACATCCGAACACTTAAATGGTAGCTTAAACACTCCTTCAACAGGAGACAACAATTCTCGCAACTATCCCTGAAATCCAAACACTGGCCCGAGGGCGAATGTGATTCGAGACTCACCGAGTTCCTAACCTTGCTCGTAAAACCTCGGAAAAAGCAGTAGTACCACTGGCTCCATTGTCTGTCATAAGGTGAAGGTAGGCACCCCGTGCAGCCTTACAACCTTTCTGATATAACGTCTCGCAACATACTACCGAGTACACGGTTTGGATTAAAAGATAAGACGGGCTGACCTCATCGGCGACCTGCGATTGAATCGTCCACGAACTCGTCTGGTTAACTAAACTTGGGCCTAACACCCTCATAACCCTAACACAAAGCGGGACCACCACAACTGACCCCACCACCATGCCGCGGGTTGACCCATGGCGTGGCCTCAACCCGACCCGGCAATGCGCGAAACGCTAGCTCCCTGAAGGAAAACTCTCACTAATCACGTTACGAAAACCTAGCGGTCTTCTTAGCTCAACTACCCTCTTTCATTCCACACTACTCAGGGACTCATCCCACAAACATAGCTTCGCACTATGCACTCCGGCAAAGGGTCAAACATAAAATACTTCTTTACTCGAGATGGTCTTTCCTCTAAGGTCTCTACGTATAAAGCTCTAAGGCTCACACCTTCTCTATCCCCCAAATCTTACTTGGTTAACTAACCAAGATTTCTAATTACAGTTTACACAATGCTAACAGAATACAACACTTAAGGTATACTCACCCTATCACACATACTAATCCCTAGAGGGTTAAAGATCTATCTATATTTACTGCTTCACTCCCCTTAGTCTTTCTAATCAAACACGCCTGTAGGCGCAGCTAAGGAGGTGACGAACTACCCACCGATCCAGAAGGCTGAGTCCTCCTACTAGGACATCCTTTCGACATATGGCCACGGCGGCGCCGTATCTGAGCACCAACAAAGACGACGTTCTCTGGATGGCGTCATCGCATTGTGAACACTGGGAATAAAACTGAATCCGGCTGGCTGGAACCTACGTGTAGCTGTGAACCGGAAGCTCTGGAGCTCTGACCAACTCCTGCATACCCCGAACGTCCTGAACCCCGTGGAGGACCTCTCTGCACTGGTGGATGTGCAAATCTAATCCGCTGGTGAGGTGACTCGACTCGAAAGTTACCAAAGGACCTTCCGCTCTCGGCCTCTTGTCGCCCGTTAACCCGTTGATCTCTACGTTTCTTGGCCTGTTGCGCATAAGCCCGTACACAGGCCATGCTCAAGCCTAACTGAAGAATTACTCTTGTACAACCCTCTCTTAGATAGTCATCAAGACTCGCGGTACATCGGTATACTCTCTGGTAGCCAAATCCATAGCTAATGTGAGGTTGTCTTTTGCAATCTATATTCTCTGTTCCCGGTCGTGGGACTGAAGGTTCAAATGTCATGGCCGCAGTAGGAACTGCTGCCGCCGTGCTAAACTCTGCTGGGGCTGGTGACGTAGCATAACTCCCCGAGCAAGCACCTAACTCGGGTGATGGTTGGGCTGTGCCTCGTAACCTCCGAACTCTACTCGCGACTCGCCGCTGCCTTGCCCTCTTGGGCGGGTTGCCTACGCGAGGCATAGCGGTAAGGGAAAGAAATACGTGAGAGGGTCCAACTTACAACACGGCTCAGGCACGATCTCGAGTGAGAAGAATAGAAACCAATCCTAAATATCCTATAGCCTCACGATTATTGGTGTAGTGCACAACACCGATAATCAAGACTCTTGGATCTGATGCGTAGACACTTTCCGAGGATTAACTGCTCTGATACCACTTTTGTCACGACCCGAACCCGGGCTCGTGACTGGTGTCTTACCCCGGGCACCCTAGTGATACAACATCAGAGTAATCATCGGAACATAAGACGATAACATGAAATAACAAGAAGTATGAAACAATAGTCTGAGAAAACTTGTCTTACGGCATATATATATAAATCAATTTAAAATCGAACAGTTACATCCCATTACAACTCTGCCCACAACAGTACTACAGACCTCAAAGAATGATACGACAACAATGGCGGGGCGGGGCCCGCCAAACCTGAATGTAAACACCTACTACGGCGGACTATACCACTGATAAGCCTACGGAGAAAGCGGAGCTTCCCATACTGTGACGTGACCTAAGAGCGAGGATCAACATCGGTGTACCTTTACTGCGGCATGAACGGCCCCGAAGAGGTCGATACAACAGTACCAGTATGTGGCGAAAATCGTAAATGAAATCATAGTAGTCTATATAAAGCGGGAGACATGTATGATAACCAAAACTACGATTCACAATAAATAGCGATCATGTCAAGTCGTGGACTCACGCCTCAAAGTCATCATAAAACCGTGCGGGGTAAATGCGTAGGCATAGCCGACTACTAAAACCCACAGTACAAACAAGGTCGTAAATCGTATCATGAGATCTGTCTGCAGTCACATGATCAAAGCGGCCACTCGCGCGATATCTAATGTGCGCGTCTAGCCACGAACTTCCCATAGCTCGCACGGGCCACTCCAATGGCCCGCATAAGGTATTCCCCGCATCGGTAGCTACTCCGGCCGTCACGGACTCGCCGTCGCGTAGCCACAAAGACCGCATGACCACAAGGGCGCAAACTAACACGGAACTCTCGTAGCTCGCATAGGCCATCTGAGACCGCATAAGGTATTCTCGAATCATAGGTCACTAGACCCGCCTGAGTCTACCCCGCATCGGAGGGCAGCTTAACCCCCGGAATCATGAGTGATATAATATCATCATAACAGCTTATCGTTAAACAACCTAAGAACAACAAGGAAAAACCCCTTTACACAAACATCACAAGATACTAACTCACGTAGCATCCTAACTCATTTACTTATCAAGTCAACAAGAAAGTATTACAAGACTATCACAAATCAATACAATCAAGTTATTCACACAAGGTACTTTCTACATTATGATTAACCAGGTCGGGTATCTATTCCCAAAGTACTTCATACATTATCTTTTAATAGATACGTTCCGTTTACAAAAGTCACACAATACCCGTAGTATATGAAAATAGAGTGATTATCTTTTGAAGTAAATCAAAACACTTCTCTTCGTAAAATCAAGTAACGACATTCTTTTCCAAATGTTTCAGGTTTGCCTAATTTCAAATGTTCACGTTTCTTATTTTAGAAAGGTTTCGTAGTTCATAATTTTAATCACTTAATGATATAATTCTCCTTTAAAGGCAATTTGAGAAACATATGTCTGATACGTGAGTAGGTTATTCTTGTTTATAACAATCTTATTTAAGCAGCCATGATCTAGGAAATGTAACATCATTTTGTCTCATCTTAGTTTCTATGCAGATGGAAGTTTCTATTGGTTTTACTAATACATTATTAGTCAAAACATTTCCCTTTATTAGCGCTGCTGTGGTTTGTTCGATACTTATTCTGATTTCCGAAATCAGTAAAACATTATTGCTTTTAAAATCAAGTACTCATTACTCGCGAATGAGGTTTTACAACATTTTTAACAAAATGTTAATTACCAAGTAAAACAAGTTAAGTCTCTTATCTTTATGATTAAGCCTCTTAACTTTTTAAAATCAATAAACTATTCTCTTTACCACTCTTAAAACGTTATACCTAACTTCCCATAAAGCTAGTATAACTCTTCTTTATTATCACACATCAAGTCAGTTACCTTTTAAAACCACAAAGCATTTTTACGTACGCGTCTACCGTACTACATAGTTATACACATATCATGCTAGAAAAGGTAGGAAGAGGTTCACATACCTCGCGACGATTATCGACTAATAGCAAAACGCTCCAAGTACCTCAAACCGTCGGCTACTCCATAAGCCAAGCAGATCGCGTCACGCATGGTACTTCAACCTATAAGGCCCTGGCGCTTATTAACATCTAGATCATATCGTAGAACATTCCACAGAAAATTCGGCACCTCCACCCCCATGACGGCGTAAAACTCCTCCTCTAGCAGGCTGCCAAGCCAACCGGTGGGGTTATATGTCTAATCGGACGTGCACAATTCTACCCTACGAAAAGCTACACAAGTCTCATGTCAGATACACCTATGTAATTACTGATTCGACTCTTCTTTACATTCGGGCTTAAGTCGCAAGACATTGCGTAAGTATTATTCGAGCTTAAGTCAAAAGACATTGCCGCAACTATGTTCCATTCTATATATAGTATACTTTAACTATATATTCAACAACATGTAATTTCCAATTACAACAGAAGGTCAAAAGTGTTTACCTCGATAAGCCCAAAATTATCCAAGTATAAAGTCGATCCTGGGCAACGTTTAGCTCCAACTCCGTGCGCTCCAATCCACTCCAAACTACCCTTAGAAGTTCTAACCAACTTCTACATACAACTCCAACTAACCATGGAGATTTTCCTTAGGGTTTCGGTTTGGTGGTAGCCATGAAGTATAATAGTATAACTGGGCTTTTCGTATAGGTATAACCTTAGAATACTACAAGGTATACGGCTAAGGTAATTTGGGTATAGTAACAATACTTTTGAGAGTATTTCTACCAAGAGGGGGGGTATTTATACGAGACAACACCACAAGAGGGGGGTGTATACCCCTCGGCCTACCCCACTAGGGGGGGTACTCGGCGAGGGGAGAGGGCTCTCGGCCAAGGGCCTCACCAAAGGGGAGGGGGTGTTGGACGAACACCACAAGAGGGGGAAGGGATTTTAGACTTAGCACAATTTTTGGATGAAGAAGTTCATCAAAGGGGAGGGGTATTTATAGGTCAAGCCATGGCCAACCAATGGCCAAGATCAAGCCAAGTGTGGTGCAAGTGTAATGCCAAGATCATGCCAAGTACACCTTATCCATCTACCACAAAAATATCCTACCAACTACTTGACAAAAAGCCAAGCAATTCGTCCAAGCCATTACCGCCCAACGTGCCCCAATGAGAGGGTGACAAGTGTCGCCCTCTCGTTGGCCCAAAATGTTTCGTCTCTCGGAAAAATCCGCAAAAAATAAAAATGACATAGCCGGAATTTTCCCTACGAAAGCTGTGGAAACGTTTCGTCGAAAAACGACTCTAATCGGGTGTTGTGAACAAATAAAATCGGCCAAGCCACTTTAAGGCACAAACTTTCTACGTACGTCCTTACGTACATACTCTGGAAATACGGGGTATAACAGAGTAGTTGTACCTATGTAGTACGGTAGACGTACAAGATTTGATATTCTTCACTTGTTTTAAGTATATGATACTTGTTTCATTTAAAAGTATAAGTCCCTTGGATATAGGGAGATGTGTTTAACTAGTGTATAATGGTAATAGAACGACTTAATGGGAAGTTGGTTGTATTGGCTTTATGGAAGGTGAACAAAGAAAGGTTTACTCCAAGTAAAATAAGTACGAATAAATGGTTTGAATTTGTGGAAGGCAAATTGTTTTTAAGGCATTAATTGCCTAAGGTTTTTAAAGAAATGAAGTCACTTGATTTAGAAGCCTATTGTATTTTTAAAGATAAACGTGACTTGTTTTGAAAAGTTGTCGTGACTTGATACTACGGTTATTAGTATCTTGGGAGTTTTACATAAAAAGGAGTCATTTTCTTAAAAGGTTTAAGGAACGTGGTACTTGGGTTAAATTCCCGGATTTTCTTTTAAAATGACATGTAGTGCCTTAAGTAACTAAAATGAGAGGATGTACTAGAAATGTTATTAAGAAGTTAGGAGATATTCTTAACTTGCTTACGTTATGATAAGCCGGTAGCGCTTATGTTATGTATGATAGCCGGTTGTGCTGATTTATGTATTATTATTATTATTACTATTTATGCCATGGATTTGCTACCCATGATGCGAGTGCGGCGCTTGTACTCATGCGGGCCCACCGGGTCCATGCGGGTGAAATAGTCCCATGCGAGGCGGATGACCTCATGCGGGTGAAATAGTCTCATGCGGGTGAAATAGTCTCATGCGAGGTGATGACCTTATGCGGGTCCACAGGACCTATGCGGGTGAAATAGTCCCAGGAGTAGGATTGCTTAATGATACTACGGGCGGGAGACCCTGTTTTGATCATGAGCCTCCTATTTTCATGCAGTAAAGTTTATACTTGTTACTCTCATTGTTAGTAAGGCACAGTGTACTGTATTTTGACTCTCTTCCATGACTCCAGTTTATTTTAAACTTATGATATTATTACAGTATTTTCCAGTTTTACATACTTGGTACATATTGTGTACTGACCCCCTTCCTCGGGGGCTGCGTTCATGCCGCAGGTAAGGGAAAGCAGGTGGTGGATCCTCATTCTTAGGATCTTTACTCAGGTGTCAGGAGCTCCATTTCTCCGGAGGCTCGACTTTAAGTACGGTTCTCCCTGGTGTTGTAGATACTTTGTACATTCAGGGGTATGACGGGGCCCTGTCCCGTCATAGTGTTTACACATTCTTAGAGGTTTGTAGTCCTGTCATAACTTGGGTTGTTAAGGATGTAACTGTTCAGCTTTGTTATATTTAGAGGTAGCCATTTTGGGTTAGTCTGCTTATATTCTATATGGGTTCTTATTGTGAGTTTATTTTCCGCTGGTTTTCTCTGATGTTGTATCACAAGGGTGCCTGGGGTAAGGCACCAGTCACGGGTCCGTGGCCGGGTCGTGACATGTACCGCATGTTAGTGAACCAAATAGACAGTCTTCTGGGACAGCTAATCAGGTAATTTTTGTGTTTCCCTTCTTTCCAACACATAGTAATATTCTGGAGCTTGAAATCTTATATATTATTATACTGTGAAATTATATGTTTTTATATGAGTAAACTACATTGAAGTTATTATTTATGATGTTTTGGCTAGTCTACCTTTTTTTTACTTATTACTATTCTTTATGTTACCTTGTAGGAGTCTGATGAGCTAAATGGAGAAGAAATCTAGCAATCTAACAAATGGGCGTGTAGGTGGAGGCTTATGTGTAGATTCTTTAATTTTGTGAACAATTATCTTGTAATATGTCCTAAGGGGTCTAATATTGTATTATTGTACATTTGTGAACAATTAGTAATACAATCATTTTTTATTATTATTTTCTCTTTTAATTATTTATTTTGCAATATTGTGTACGTGGCCGTCGCATTATGTGGTTAAAAAAGCCTCAAAACTCTTAGAGGTCTGTAGTCATATTTTGTGGGTTGGTTTGTAAGAAGAAAAAAAGAGGTAATTGTTTTTTACTGTGTATATATGTATCCAGGGATGTAGCCTTATCGGTTAATCTGTTGTTCATTCCTTATTGGTTTTTATTAAGAGTTGTATGTATGTTCCGCTGATGTTTCTCTGATGTATACCTGTAAGGATGCCTAGGTAAGGCACCAGTCGCGGGCCCGGGGTCGGGTCGTGACAAAAGTGGTATCAGAGCAGTTAGTCTTCGGAAAGTGTCTACAGACCGTGTCTAGTAGAGTCTTGGTTATCGGTGTGTTGTGCACCACATCTATAACCAGGAGGCTGCAGGACATTTAGGATTGGTTTCCATTCTTCTCACTCTGAGATCGTGCGATAGAGTTGTGTTGTTAGGATCGTCTCTCCCTAACGAGTTATGTTGATTGCAGCTATGAGAAAGCGTGATGACCGGGAAGGATTATGTGGATTGCGTATCGGGTTGGTAATAATTGTTGTATAGTTGGTATAATGACATATAGCTATCTGATTTATGTATGAAATCGAGCGTGTTGCCTAGAGTGATTTTAGATTACCAAGGATTGCTAAGGACTAATTAGATATCGGGAAGGTATGAAACAACTTAATGAATTCTCATCAAGGTTTACGTGCTAATTTGAGATAATTAGGAGAAGGGGAGCTGTCTGAGAAAGTAATGAACTCTTAAGAAATCATGTTAAGGGACTTAATGGAAGACTATGTTAATAAGATTAAGCTACGTAGTATGCTTAAGAGAATTGTACGGATGAGATCCGTATGGAGTAAGTATGGTTGTTGTGATCAAGACAACACGATTGTGGTATTATGAGAAGTTATCTTACCCGTATGAAGGGAAGGGTAATGTAGGCTTGGGGCATGGAAATGGCCTTAAATTGGTTGATGTAGTAACTCCAAATTTGGAGGCCAAAATCAGTATGGAGCTTATATACGTATGCTAGAATAAGTTGGAAGTACGGAAAGGGAGCAACCAAGTGTAAAAGAATAGAGTCCGAATCCATAAGAACCTTTCGAGGTAGCTACACCCGTGAGTGTTTGGGTGGTAGCTGAGCGGGTATATAAGAATTGCCCGGTGATGATACAGTCATCAGACCCTAGCAGACCATTAGTAGATGATGGGCAGTAAGAACACCTCGACGAAAGGTGGCAGACCTGTAATGACGGGCCAGACCGTATTAAAAAAACGGGGAGATAAGAGACCCCATGACAACTTGAATGGAAAAAAAATAAAGGTAAGACGAGCAGACACTCGAACGATGAGAGACATAATCATGACAAGACGAGAAATCTTGGCAAGCCATTGGATTATGAAATACCATGAATTGAGGTTGAACACCGGACTATAAGCTCTATGAGCTGGGGAGAATAATAGGATTACTACTTGATGAGATCAAGGAAATCTCCCCCTAGATTGTGATCGGCAGAAAGTCGTAGCCATGAGGCAAGTGAAGGAATTTGAATCTAAGTGTAGTAACCAAGTTTGGTTGCAACAGAAGACTGGAAATAGGAATCATGATTAAGATTGTATCGTGCTCGAATATTTCGGAAGTGTGAGAAAGGCTTCCAGTTGTTGGAAGATAAGTTGACTACGACTACAGTTCTAACCCCTCCTGAGGGACTAGAGGGTTAGGTTATTATTGTAACACTTTGAGTGTTGGGCTAGGTTGTGTGCTGATGCAGCACAGTAAGGTTATAGCCTATTCTTTCCGGCAGCTACGGGAGCATGAGCGGAGTTACCCTTGCCACGATTTAGAGTTGGCAGCAGTTATTCATGCCTTGAAGATTAGGAGGCATTAGTTATGTGGAGATCAGGTGGATATTTAGGCAGACCACAAGAGTCTCCAGTATATCTTCGGACAGAGGAAGCCGAAATTGCGGCAGAGACGGTGGTTAGAGTTGCTTAAGGATTATGATGTTGATATCCTATACCACCCGGAGGAAGCCAATGTGATTACAGATGCTCTTAGTCGTAGATCTATGGTAGTCTGTTGGATGTACAGCCAGATAGACAGGACATGGTCCGTGAGATTCATCAGCTAGCGAGCCTAGGGGTTCGGCTGGTTGATTCCGTTAATAGTGGAGTTCAGATACGAGAGGTTGCCGAGTCTTCCCTCGTTGAGGAGGTGAAGAGGCGACAGTATAAGGATCCAGTTCTAGTGCGAAATTGATATACGACTCTCCGCGGGGAGAATAGCCCGTTTGAGTAGCACCGGATGGGGTGTTGTGATATGAGGATAGATTGTGTGTGCCCGATGCTGCAGGAATTGTCAGCATGTCAAGGTTGAGCACCAGAAGCCCGGTGGGCTATTACAGACAATTGAGATCCCGACTTAGAGGTGGGAGGTGATTAATTTGGATTTTGTTACAGGGTTGCATCGTACTCGGAGGAAGTGCGACTCCCTGTAGGTCATAGTAAACAGGTTGACGAAATCAGCCCATTTTCTTCCGGTCAGGACCACTTACTCGGCTGAGGATTATGCTAGATTATATAGCAGGAAGATTGTGAGACTGCACGGGGTTCCTACATTTATGATGTCAGACAGATGAGCTCAGTTTACGGCTAACTTCTGGAGGTTTTCCAGAAGGGGTTAGGGACACAGGTGAGTCTCAGTGTCGCATTTCACCCTCAGACCGGCGGACACGCAGGGCATGTTATCCAGACACTTGAGGATAGGTTGCGGGCCTGTGTTATTGATTTCAGGGGTAGCTGGGAGGATCTTTTGCCTATCGTTGAGTTTGTGTATAATACCCGTTACCATTCCAGTATTCAGATGGCTCTGTATGAGGCTTTGTATGAAAGAAAGTGTAGATCGCCGGTTGGTTGGTTCGACGTAGGCGAGGTTCAGTTAGTTGGCCCAGACTTGATTAAGCGGGCTGTGGATAAGGAGAAGCTTATCCAGGAAAGATTATTAGCAAGCTCAGAGTCGACAGAAGCTTTTTGCAGAGAATCAACGTCGACACTTAGAGTTTCAGATTGATAATGAAATCTTCTTAAAGGCATCCCCCATGTAGGGTGTGATGAGGCTTGGAAAGAAAGAGAAACTAAGCCCAAGGTACATTGAGCCTTATCAGATTGTCCGTAGAGTAGGCAAGGTTGCCTATGAGTTAGATATGCGTCTGCTTGGGAGGCATGTACATCCGATCTTCCATGTTGTTATATCATGGGAGTGTATCAGAGATCCATCCAGAGTTTTCCGGTTAGTGATGTCCAAGTGACAGAGGGGTTATCGTTTGAGGAGAGTCCCATAGCGATACGTGATCGTCAGGTCAGACGACTATGGACTAAGGACGTGGCTTCCGTCAAAGTCTTGTGGTGGAATGATATTGAAAGAGATGATGATTTGGGGAGCCGAGGAGGACATGAGGAAGAGTACCCACACTTGTTCTCTACACCTACAGGAAATTCGCTTCTGATGCGCGAAAAGATGCACACACTTTAACGCAAGTGCACGTTATCGTGACAAGTAATATAGTCTTGGTAAGACCGAATATCGTCCACAAAGATTAGTGTTCAAGTACCAATTATCTATCTTTAGGTATCTATTTGGTAACCAATATTGATTTTTGTTGTTTATAACTAACAATTATAAAGGCTAATTACTATAGGTTTACTTCAGTAGTGATGGGAATAGGGCTTCCACGTCTCCTCAACTATCCGCTTATGTTACTTATTAATGCAATGAATTAGGGTTCTTCTTCTTTTGGAGCTAGCAGGTTTACTAAATCATTTTATACTCCCGTTAAGGCTATATAAACACTCAACCCCAGTATTGCTCCTTTCTACCTTTCGGTGATAAGGATGACTCTATAGGAGGATTAAGACCAAAAACCTAGTTAACCGTCACGCGCCATGCGTAAAATTAGGTGTTTAGACCTCTCGTTAACGCTACACAAGTAATTGAGGTATTTTCTTTGATCCAAAATATGTCTACCCAACTTACAACATATTCACAACCTCCTCCTTTCGAAGTTTGATTAGAAATCATATAAGTAATGATAATTAGTGATCAATTAATTACCAAGCATTCAAAGCAATTATTGGATAAATCTCAACAAGAAAAAGAATAACCATAACCATGCATCAATTCATAACATAAGTTTCTAGTGATTTAACATGGAAAACCCTATAGTAGAATTAGTTCCTAGCCATTGACATGACAAGAACTAATTCAATGTTCATCATAAAAACTGAAATAAAGAAAAGAAAAGAAAAGAAAGTTACTAAATTATGGTCTCCAATCTTCAATCCAAGAAGCCTTGTGTTGTGCAAGAAAGGGAACACTTAAAAACTGCCTAGGGTTCTCCTTTTATAGGCTCAAAACTGCCTCTAACTTTTCCCTTCAGGCCTGACCCAGAAAATCATCATTAAACCTGATTTTCCCGCGTCGGCGCCGCGGCCCTGCTATCGGCGCGCTGGCGCAAGCGATCCTGCGATACCGGATGATTTGGCGCGCGCTCGCTCTCTGTTATGCGAGCGCGCGCCGCAACTCTGCGCGCCTTACGGATGTTGGGCGCCGCGGCCCTGGACCTATCTGCAGTAGGCGCCGCGGTGCTGGTCCGTGTTTCTGCCTCGTTCGTCACTTTCTCGTCTTTTAAGCTCTGTAACCTCCACTTTTGCCCTCTTTTAGCTCCTTTTCCGCCATTTGGCCATTTTAACCACTTTGACTCAAAAGAAAGAAAATATATCCTAATACGACACGTATTTGTACAAAAAGGAACAAAAGACTAACTCAAAATGACTCAAAAAGTGTATATAAAATACATCGATCAAATACCCCCAAACTTACCCTTTGCTCGCCCTCGAGCAAAGATAAAAAGAAAGAAATAAAAGACTCAAGAAAGAGAAAAATAAACAGACTCAATGACATTGATCACTTTTGTTGCATTGATGTTACTTAGAAAAAACATGAAGATTAGCAGAATAATATGCAGGAACATATAGCATGAAATTTTAGCACACTAAACATATTAAGCTAGATATTTCGCAAACTCATTTTTATCATGCTTAATGGCAATCACAATACTGAATCATGCATGTTAATTTCAAAAATCTTATGGCATGTTTACTTGCTATTCTCCACTAATCATGGATATGCATAAAAGAGATCTTCAGGACTTTTAAGGGTTGTAATGTAGGCTTAGGTATGAGAAGGTAAAAATAGGCATTTTAGGCTCATTTTTGTGTACCATAAGCTCTTTAGCTTTTCAGTGTTTCCCTTTTCTTTTGATCCTCTTCTTCACTTCAAATCTATCTTTTCCCTCTTTTGTTTTGGGAGAGTGAAGGGTATTATAATAACAAGCACCCCCAAACTTAGGCTTTTGCCTATTTCTCATTACTTTTTTATTGGGGTGCATCACTTTTGTTCACTCTTTTTGTCTCTCTTTTAACACAATTTATTCCAACTATTTCACATGTTTACTTATGGCACAAGTATGGGAATATAGGGTGTCAAAGAAAAAGTTCAATTTTTAGGCGCAATGGGGCTGACTAGGGATACTTTTAATGTCAGGGATAGAAAAGGGTGGTAAGAATTGGTTATCAAAGAAACGCTTGAGTCATCTCCCTAACATGCATATCCTAACTATTTCGTCTCAAATAGCAAGCAATCATAACACATAAGTTTAAATCATTTAGCATGCATAATTCAAGCAAGAAACTCCAAATAGACAGATTTTGTGAGTTTTTGGCATATCTAACCTAAGTGTTTAGATAGTTGCTTTTAATTCCGTTACATTATTCCACCTTACTTCACTATGTGTTTCTAGTAACTACAGCATACATGATCTTTTGACAAACAATTATGACTCAAGAGAAAAAAAAATTGTGACTCAAAAATACACAAAAAACAACAAAAAGACTTAAACATACTTATAACAATAAAACACAAATAAAACACCCCCCCAAACTTAAATTACACATTGTCCCCAATGTGTGTAAGACTCAAAGACAATAAAAGAAAACAAGACACTTACAGACTTGGTTAAAATGGTGGTGGTGGCGGTGGCATTGGATAGTGCATTGACTACTGGTTGAACAAGGAACTCATCTCGTTAATTTGCTTCCTCGTTTCTTGTTGTCCTTGTATCACCGTGTCCAAATTCTGCATCATCCTCATCTGATTCGAGATCGCTTCTATCATGGGCAATGAAGGTTACGATTACGTGTGTTATACCGTATTTCAGTAGTATGCGCGAGGGGCGTCGTAGGAAATTTCGAACTTCAAGTAGGCTTGGCGATTTAATTTTATGCACAACACGGTTAGAGTCGTTTTGTGAAACATTTTCACGACTTTCGTAGGGAATTTCGGCTATGTCATTTTTAATTTTTGCGGATTTTTCCGAGAGGCGAAACATTTTGGACCAACAAGAGGCGCCACTTGGCACCTCCAATTGGTGGCGAAATCGTCCAACTTGGGCGAAATGGACAAGGTAAGGCACGTTTTTTGTGCCTTGACAAAGTCAAGGGTAGGTAGGATATTTGTGTTTGGTAAATCCTAGCCCTACACTTGCCTAACACATGGATTGATCTTGGCCTTTGGTTGGCCATCCCTTGACCTATAAATACCCCTCTCCCTTTGATGAATTCTTCATCCTTTCCACAAATCTTTAAGTGTTAAACTCTCCCCTCCCTTGTTGTGTTTCGTCCCCCTTTGTGAGGCTTAGCGAGAGCACCCTTCCCCCTTGGCAGAGTACCCCCACAGTGGGGTAGGTAGAGGGTATACACCACTCCTTGGGGTCTAGCAGTGGTACCCACTGCCTAGTTGTTTCATATAATACCCTCTTGTTAGAAATACTCTCAAAGTATTGTTATAATGCCCAAATTACCTTAGCAGTATACCTTGTAGTATTCTAAGGTTATACTTATCTGAAAAGCCCGAAATACTATTATACTTCCCTTGATCCACAAAACCGAAACCACAGGAAAATCTCCATAGTTAGTTGGAGTAATAAGTAGAAGTTGGTTAGAACTTCTAAGGGTTGTTTGGAGGCGGAGTCGGGCGCGGAGTAGGAGCTAAACCTTGCTCGGGACCGACATTTAAACTCGGATAATTATGGGCTTATCGAGGTAAATATCTTGTCCTCTATTGTAATTGGAAATTACATGTTTGTTAGACTATATAGTTGAAGTATACTATATATTTAGAATGAACGTAGTTATCGCGATGTCTTTTGACTTAAGCACGAATTTAAAGAAGATTCTTGAGCGTAATTACTTAGCGTATTCTGATGAGACTTGTGAAGTAGTAATGCAGTGGAGTAGAATTGTACCGTTAGGGTTAGATGTATAACCCACGGTTGGCTTGGTAGCCTCGATAGAGGAGGAGATTTCTGTTGTTGCGGGGAGAGTCTTTGAATTTTACGTAGAATGTTCTACGAAGGGATCTAAATGTTAATAAGCGCGCCTTGTGGCCTTATAGGTTGAAGTACTACGTATGGCGCGATCTGCGGCTAAGGAGTAGCCAACGGTTTGAAGTACTTGGGCGTTTTGCTATTAGTCGATACTCGTCGCGAGGTATGTGAACCTCTTCCTATCTCTTCTAGCATGATATGTGTGAACTATGTAGTACGGTGAGCGTCATGTGCTAAATGAATTTGATTGGTTTAAAACATAAAGTGTTATAACGGCTTTATGGGAAGTTGGTTATAACAGCTTTATGTTGGTAAGAAAATACTTGTGGTCTTTAAAAGGTAACTGATTTGAACTATAACTGGCGTGTTATGTGTTAATAAAGAACTTGAAGTATTTCAAAAGATTTTTGAATCATTTGAAAGAAGAAGTAATACTTGATTTGTTTTGAAAACTTAAGAGTTATGCTAGCTTTATGGAAAGTTAGGTATAACGTCTTAAGAATGTTTCTTGATTTTGGAAATCGAGAATGTGTATCGACAAACCAACTGCGGCGTTTATAAGAGGAAATGTTTTTAATAATTAAGTATTATTAAAACCAGAGAAACTTTCAATGCATAGAAGCTAAGATGAGACAAAATGATATTTCCTAGATCATGGCTGCTGTAATAAGATTGTTATAAACAAGAATATCCTACTCACATATAAGACTTATGTTTCTCAGATAGTTTAAAGGAGAATTATATTCTTAAATGAATAAGACTATGAACTACGAAACCTTTCTAAAATGAGAAACTTGAACATTGAAAATTAGGCAAACTTGATCATTGGAAAAGAATGTTGCTACTTGATTTTACAAAGAGAAGTAATTGATTTACTTTAAAAGGATAGTCACTCTATTTTATACTACGGGTATTGTGTGACATTGTGAAAGTAACGTATCTTTTAAAGAGTTAATGTATGAAGTACTTTGGGGATAAAACCCCGAACTTGTTGGCATATAGTAGAAAGTACCTTGTGTGTATAACTTGATTGTGTTGGTTTGTGATAGCCTGGTAATACTTTCTTGTTGATTGATAAGTAAACATGCTAGGATGCTACGTGTGTTAGTATCTTGTGATGTTGTGTAAAGGGGTTTCCTTTGTTGTGCTTATGTTGCTTAACGATAATCTGTTGTGTTAGTATTTTACATCACTCATCTCTTGAGATGATTAGGGTTGTCGCCTCTATGCGGGGTAGACTCGGCGGTCGATGGACCTATGATTCGAGAATACCTCATGCAGTCCCGGGGGCCTACGCGAGCTACGAGAGTTCGAGGTTAGTGTCGTCCTTTATGGGCATGCGGTCCATGTGGCGTGCGGCTGCGAAGTCGGGGCGATCTTGGGAGTAGCTACCCTCGATGCGGGAATACCTCATGCGGGCGATGAGATTGGCCTATGCGGGCTGCGGGAGTTCGAGTTAGACGCGTACATTGATCTGCGGGCAAGTGGCGGCTTTGATCATGTAACGATCTGAAGCAGATCTTATAATCTGATTCATGACCTTGTTAGTGCTGTGGGTTTTTAGTAGTCGGCTATGCCTTCGTACTTACCGTCTGATTTTATTATGACACAGTGGGACACGTGTTCATGTGTGTTCCTTGGTGCTTTTATATCATAGACTACTGGCGGTGAGGAAGGTATTCCACGGCGCATGATTGATGTTGTGGGCACGAGACCCATTGTTATACTTGAGTGATGACTTGAGGCGTGAGTCACGACTTGACATGGCGCTTTGTTGTAAAGCGTAGTTTGGTTATCATACATGTCTCTGCTTTATATGATCGCTATGATTTCATTTCTGATATGTATTTTGATTTCACGTGCTCGGTACTGTTATCGACCTCCTTGAGGCTGCGTTCATGCCGCGAGTTGAGGTACACGATCGTTGATCCTAGCTCTCGAGTCACGATTTAGCGTTTGGAAGCTCCGTTTCTCGGAGGCTTATCGGTGGTATAGTCCGCCGTCGTAAGTGTTTACATTCGGGGTTTGGCGGGCCATCCGCCATTGTTGTCATATCATTCTTAAGTGCATGTAATCTTGTTGTGGGCGGGATTTGTAAAAAGATTAAACCGTTCATGTTGAAAAAGTTGCTATTTATATTTATCTTGAAAGGTAAGTTTTGGTTGCTTTGTCTTATTTCTTTGTCTTATTACCTTTGGTTTCATGTATTGTCTTTATGTTCCGATTACTCGATGTATGTCTACTTGGGTGCGGGTAAGGCACGATCCACGCCCGAGTTCGGTCGTGACAAAAGTGGTATCAGAGCAGTTAATCCTCGGAAAGTGTCTACAGACCGTATCCAGTAGAGTCTTGATTATCGGTGTGTTGTGCACCACATCAATAATCAGGAGGCTATAGGATATTTAGGATTGATTTCTATTCTTCTCACTCTGAGATCGTGCCTTAGAGCTGTGTTGTAAGTTGGACCCTCTAACGTGTTTCTTTCTCACCGTTATGCCTCGCGTAGGCAACCCGCCCGGAGGCAAGCGGCCGAGGAGGCTGCGAGTAAATCTGAGAGGGTTACGTGGGCACAGCCCAATTATCACCTTGGGTGGTGCTTCATTCGGGAGTTCTGCGGCGTCACTAGCCTCGGCAGAGTTTAGCACGGCGGCGATTCCTCTGCGGCCATGATATTTGAACCTTCGCCCACGGCCAGCAGAGAATATAGATTTAAAGGAGGCGACCATGTTACTAACTATGGTTTTGACTACCTGAGAGTATTCCGATGTACCGCGATTCTTTATGACTATCTAAGAGAGGGTTGTGCAAGAGTAATTCTTCAGTTGGGCTTGAGCATGGCACGTATGCGGGCTTATGCGCAGCCGAAAAACGTAGAGATCGACGGGTTGAAGGGCGAAGAGGGCGAGCGGCAAGGTCCTTTAGTAACTTTTGAGGCGAGTCGCCTCACGTGAATAGTTTATGCACATCCACCCGGCGAGGTCCTCCACGAATTTCGGGGCGTTCGAGTGCAGGAGTTGGTCGAACTCCGGATCTTAGGTTCCGCGATGTGACGTCATCGGGAATGTCGTCTTTTAGTTGGTACTTGTTGTACCTACGACCGTCAGGGTCTGATGTCGATAGAGTGTCCTTGTAGGAGGACTTTGCCTTCAGTACCGGTGGGTAGTTCGTCACCTCCCTTAGCTATGCGCCTGCAGGCGAGTTTGATTAAACGACTAAGGGAGTGAAGCGATGAACATAGATCTATCCTTAACCCTCAGAGTTTTGTATAGGTGATAAGGTGAGTATACCTTAGGTGCTATGTTACGATAGCAGTGTGTTAGTTGTGATTTGAAATCATGGTTGTTTAACCGAGTAAGATTTTGGGGGATAGAGAAAGTGTGAGCCTTAGAGCTTTATACGTAGAGACCTTAGAGGTGAGGCCATCTCGAGAAAAAGGTGTAGTGTTATGTTTGACCCTTATCGGAGTGCATAGTGCACGTGAGTTATGTTGGGACAGGTCCCTAGTAGTGTGGAATGAAAGAGGGTAGTTGAGCTAAGAAGACCGCTAGGTTTTCGTAACGTGATTAGTGAGATTGTTCCGGTTCGGGGAGCTAGTATGATGCGCGTTGCCGGGTCGGGTTGAGGCCACGTTGCGGGTCAACCCGGCGAGGTTTAGTGGTGGGGTCGGTTGTGGTGGTCCTCGCGTGGTAGGTCCGCGAGGTGTTAGGCCCGTGTTCGATTAACTGTCTGAGTTCGTGGATGCATTCGACCGGTGGTCGGGTCGATGGGGGCAGCCCATCGTGTTCTTCGTTCGGGACCGTTCTCTCGGCAGAGGGTTATGCGAGATGTTGCATCAGAAAGGTTGTAAGGCTGCACGGGGTGCCTACCTTCACCTTATGACAGACAGAGGAGCCCAGGGTACGGCTGTTTTTGTTTCTGGAAGTCTTACCAGGCAGGGTTAAGAACTCAGGTGAGTCTCAGAATCGCATTCGCCACCGGGCGGTCGTGGATTTGAGGTAGTTGTGAGGATTGTTGTCTCCTGTGGAGGGAGCGTTTGAGCTACCATTTCAGTGATCGGATGTCGCCTTATGAAGCCTTGCAGGGGCGGAAGTGTAAGTTGTCGGTCGATTGGTTCGATGTTGGCAGGGTTCAGATAGTTGGTTCAGGCTTGTTCCGTGACGATGGATAGTGAGAAGCTTGTCTAGAAGAAGTTCTGGCAGCTCAGAGGAATCGTGCGGATAATCGGCGACGACGCTTAGAGTTCAGGTTGACGGTCGGTCTTCTTGAAGGTACCACCCCGGTTTGGGTGCGACGAGTTTTGAGAGCAGAGGAACTTAGCGAGTTACTTTGGGCCTTTGTGAGTTCATGTGAATGATAGGCGGGTTGCCTATATGTTAGCATTTGTCGTCCGAGCGTAGGAAGCGATCGTCCGATCTTCGTATTGTGATGTTGGGAAGTATCGAAGATCCATCGAGTGTTCGATTAATGATGACCACGTTAGAGATAGTAACCCCGAGTTTTGAAGCCAAGCGATGTCGAAATGTGGTAAGAGTTCGAGTGTCACGGCGACCTCGGGGATCGCATGTAGTCCGTACCATTTGTTGGGTCGCGGGTGACACTAGAACCTCGCGGCAAAGTGACAAAAGTGGTATCGGGAAGAAGCGAGCATGTATGGCGAGCATTGATGTGACCATTTCTTTTGTTTGGAAAAGTGTGGAAGAAGTATATTTTAGACCGGAGAGAGGTGTTTGTGGTGATGATAGAGGTGATTCCTCGTGGACTTGGATGTAAGTATTTTGCGTGATTGTTTACGTGGCCATTGTGGCGGGATTGTTTCGTAAGTATGGTAGTGAAGACTATCTTGGCGCGCGTTGTTTGAGACTTAGAAGGAACATTCGGGACGAATGTTTCTAAGAGAATGTTATACCGTATTTCCAGTATGTCTGCGAGGACGTGCGTAGGAAATTCGAACTTCAAGTAGGCTTGGCGATTTAATTTTGTGCACAACACGGTTAAGTCGTTTTTAGTGAAAGCGTTTTCCACGACTTTCGTAGGGAATTTCGGCTATGTCATTTTTAATTTTTGCGGATTTTTAGAGAGGCGAAACATTTTGGACCAACAAGAGGCGCCACTTGGCACCCTCGATTGGTGGCGAAATCGTCCAACTTGGGCCGAAATGGACAAGGTAAGGCACGTTTTTGTGCCTTGACAAAGTCAAGGGTAGGTAGGATATTTGTGTTTGGTAAATCCTAGCCTACACTTGCCTAACACGTGGATTGATCTTGGCCTTTGGTTGGCCATCCCTTGACCTATAAATACCCTCTCCCTTTGATGAATTCTTCATCCTTTCCACAAATCTTTAAGTGTTAAACTCTCCTCCCTTGTTGTGTTTCGTCCCCCACTTTGTGAGGCTTAGCGAGAGCACCCTTCCCCTTGGCGAGAGTACCCACAGTGGGAGTAGTAGAGTATACACCACTCGGCAGGGTGCTAGCCGTGGGGTACCCCCCCTAGCCTAGTTGTTTTCATATAATACCCCCCTCTTGTTAGAAATACTCTCAAAAGTATTGTTATAATGCCCAAATTACCTTAGCCGTATACCTTGTAGTATTCTAAGGTTATACTTATACGAAAAGCCCAGAAATACTATTATACTTCCCTTGATCCTGGCAACCGAAACCCTAAGGAAAATCTCCATAGTTAGTTGGAGTAATAAGTAGAAGTTGGTTAGAACTTCTAAGGGTTGTTTGGAGCGGGTCGGAGCGCACGGAGTAGGAGCTAAACCTTGCTCAGGACCGACATTTAAACTCGGATAATTATGGGCTTATCGAGGTAAATATCTTGTCCCTCTATTGTAATTGGAAATTACATGTTTGTTAGACTATATAGTTGAAGTATACTATATATTTAGAACTGAATGTAGTTATCGGCAATGTCTTTTGACTTAAGCCTGAATTTAAAGAAGATTCTTGAGCGTAATTACTTAGGCTGTATTCTGATGAGACTTGTGAAGTAGTACAGTGGAGTAGAATTGTACAGTTAGGGTTAGATGTATAACCCTTGGTTGGCTTGGTAGTGGCCTCGATAGAGGAGGAGATTTCTGTTGTTGCGGGGAGGTCTTACGAATTTTACGTAGAATGTTCTACGAAGGGATCTAAATGTTAATAAGCGCTTGTGGCCTTATAGGTTGAAGTACTACGTATGGCGCGATCTTGGCTAAGGAGTAGCGGCGGTTTGAAGTACTTGGGCGTTTTGCTATTAGTCGATACTCGTCGCGAGGTATGTGAACCTCTTCCTATCTCTTCTAGCATGATATGTGTGAACTATGTAGTACGGTGAGACGCATTGTGCTAAATGTATTTGATTGGTTTAAAACATAAAGTGTTATAACGGCTTTATGGGAAGTTGGTTATAACAGCTTTATGTTGGTAAGAAAATACTTGTGGTCTTTAAAAGGTAACTGATTTGAACTATAACTGGCGTGTTATGTGTTAATAAAGAACTTGAAGTATTTCAAAAGATTTTTGAATCATTTCGAAAGAAGAAGTAATACTTGATTTGTTTTGAAAACTTAAGAGTTATGTGTTATACCCCGTATTTCCAGAGTATGTACGCAGGGGACGTACGTAGAAAAGTTTGTGCCTTAAAGTGCTTGGCCGAATTTTATTTGTGCACAACACCCGTTTAGAGTCGTTTTTACGAAGCGTTTTCCACGACTTTCGTAGGGAATTTCGGCTATGTCATTTTTAATTTTTGCGGATTTTTAGAGGCGAAGCGTGTTGGACAACGAGAGGCGCCACTTGGCACCTCCCATTGGCGGACGTGAGGACTCGGCTTGGACGAATTGAAGAGGGGGGAGTTGGTAGGATATTTTGTGTGTTAGTTGGTTAAGGACACATGGGTGAATCTTGGCCCTACACTTGCTAGGCACTTGGCTAGATCTTGGCCATTGGTTGGCCTTGGCTTGTCTATAAATACCCTCTAGGTTGAAGACTTCTTCATCCAAAATGCCTAAGTCTTGAGAGCTTTCCCCCTCCCCGGTTCGTGGGGGCCCTTGGCGAGAGTTTCCCACAGTGGGTAGGCGAGGTAGCCACCCTAGCCTAGTTTGTTTTCATATAATACCCCCTCTTGGTAGAAATACTCTCAAAAGTATTGTTATAATGCCCAAATTACCTTAGCCATATACCTTGTTGTATTCTAAGGTTATACCTATACGAAAAGCCCAGAAAATACTATTATACTTCCGTCAGTCACAAAACCGAAACCCTAGGAAAAATCTCCATAGTCCGTTGGAGTATTGTGTAGAAGTTGGTTAGAACTTCTAAGGGTGGTTTAGAGCGGGTTGGAGCGCTCGGAGTTGGAGCTAAACGATTGCCCAGGATCGACTTTAAGCTAGGATAATTATGGGCTTACCGAGGTAAATATCTTGTCCCTCTATTGTAATTGGAAATTACATATTGTTAGAATATATAGTTGAAGTATACTATATATAGAACTGAACGTAGTATCGGCAATGTCTTTTGACTTAAGCCTGAATAATACTTACGGCAATGTCTTGCGACTTAAGCCTGAATTGAAAGAAGAATACTGAACTGTAATTACATAGGGCTGTATTACAGTAGACTTGTGTAGTAGTACCGTGAAGTAGAATTGTACCCGTTAGGGTTAGATGTATAACCCCCCCCTGGTTGGCTTGGTAGCCGGCCTCGATAGAGGAGGAGATTTACGCTGTTGCGGGAGAGTCTTGAATTTTCGGTAGAATGTTCTACGATGAGATCTGAATGTTAATAAGCGCCTTGTGGCCTTATAGGTTGAAGTACTACGAGTGGCGCGATCTACTTGGCTTAAGGAGTAGCCGACGTTTGGAAGTACTTGGAGCGTTTTGCTATTAGTCGATACTCGTCGCGAGGTATGTGAACCTCTTCCTATCTCTTCTAGCATGATATGTGTGAACTATGTAATGCGGTAGACGTCATGTGCTAAACGTATTTGGTTGATTTAGAACATAAAGTGTTATAACGGCTTTATGGGAAGTTGGTTATAACAGCTTTATGTTGGTAAGAAAATACTTGTGGTCTTTAAAAGGTAACTGATTTGAACTATAACTGGCTTGTTATGTGTTAATAAAGAACTTGAAGTATTTCAAAAGATTTTTGAATCATTTTGAAAGAAGAAGTAATATACTTGGTTTTGAAAAACTTAAGAGTTATACGACTTTATGGGAAGTTAGGTATAACGGCTTAGAATGTTTCTTGATTTGAAATCGAATGTGTATCGACAAACCAACTGCGGCGTTAATAAAAGGAAATGTTTTGACTAATTAAGTATTATTAAAACCGATGAAAGCTTCCATCTGCATAGAAGCTAAGATGAGACAAAATGATATTTCTAGATCATGTTTCTTTGTAATAAGATTGTAATAAACAAGAATATCCTACTCACATATAAGGCTTAGGTTTCTCAGATTGTTTAAAGAAGAATTATATTCTTAAATGAATAAGACTATGAACTACGAAACCTTTCAAAAAAAATGAGGAACTTGAACATTGGAAATTAGGCAAACTTGAACATTGGAAAAGAATGTTGCTACTTGATTTTACAAAGAGAAGTAATTGATTTTCTTTAAAAAGATAATCACTCTATTTTCATATACTACGGGTATTGTGTGACTTTTGTGAAGGTAACGTATCTTTTAAAGAGTTAATGTATGAAGTACTTTGGGGATAAAAACCCGATCTTGTTGATCATATAGTAGGAAGTACCTTGTGTGAACAACTTGATTGTATTGGTTTGTGATAGCGTTGTAATACTGTCTTGTTGCTTTGATAAGTAATCGTGTTAGGATGCTACGTGTGTTAGTATCTTGTGATGTTTGTGTAAAGGGTTTCCCTTGATTGTGCTTATTAACTATCGATCGTTATGATAGTATTGTGGCATTCATCTCTTGAGATGATTAGGGGTTAAGCGCCCTCCGTCACGGGGTAGACTCGGTGATGCAGGACCATGATTCGAGAATACCTCATGCGGGTCTGAGGGCCTATGCGAGCTACGAGTTCGAGTTAGCGTCGTCCTTTATGGGCATGCGGTCGCGTGGCCATGCGGACTCGGAAGTCGGGGCGATGCCGGGAGTAGCTACCTCGATGCGGGAATACCTCATGCGGGCGATGAGATTGGCCTATCGCGGGCTGCGGGAGTTCGAGGTTAGACGCGTGCATTGATCTGCGGGCAAGTGGCGGCTTTGATCATGTGATGGTCTAAACAGATCTTATGAATCTGATTCATGACCTTGTTGGTGCGTGGGTTTTAGTAGTCGGCTATGCCTTCGCACTTACCGTCTGGTTGTATTATGACACAGGTGGGACACGGTGTTCATGTGTGTTCCTTGGTGCTTTTATATCATAGGCTGCCGGATGAGGAAGGTATTCCACGGCATGATTGATGTTGTGGGCACGAGACCCATTGTTATACTTGAGTGATGACTTGAGGCGTGAGTCCCTAACTTGACATGTTGCTTTGTTGTAAGCGTAGTTTGGTTATCATACATGTCTCTGCTTTATATGGCGCTATGATTTCATTTCTGATATGTATTTCGATTTCACATACTAAATTTTTGTTATCGACCTCGCCCGGGGGCTGCGTTCATGCCGCAGTTGAGGTACGCGATCGTTGATCCTAGCTCTCGAGTCACGATTTCGCGTTTGGGAAGCTCGTTTCTCGGAGGCTTATCGGTGGTATAGTCACTCGTCGTAAGTGTTTACATTCGTGGGTTTGGCGGGGCCACTGTCCGCCATTGTTGTCGTATCATTCTTAGAGGTGCAGTAATGCTTGTTGTGGCGGGGTTTGTAAAAGGATTAAAGCGCTCATGTTGAAAAAGTTGTCATTTTATATATCTTAGAAAGCAAGTTTTCTCAGTTATTGTTTCATATTTCATAATATGTCTTGCATCGTTTTATATTCCGCTGATTACTATGATGTATGTCTACTTGGGTGCCCGGGGTAAGGCACCAGTCACGGGCCCGGGTTCGGGTCGTGACAAAAGTGGTATCAGAGCAGTTAATCCTCGGAAAGTGTCTACGCACCGTATCGATGAAGTCTTGATTATCGGTGTGTTGTGCACCACGATAATCGTGAGGCTATAGGATATTTAGGATTGGTTTCTATTCTTCTCGCTCCGAGATCGTGCCTTAGAGGCGTGTTGTAAGTTGGACCTCTAACGTAAATTCTTTCCCTTATCGTTATGCCTCGCGTAGTGGCAACGGGCCCGGGAGGGCAAAGCGGCAGGAGCTACGAGTAAATCTGAGAGGGTTACGTGGGCACGAGCCCAATTATCACCAGGTGGTGCTTCATTCGGGAGTTCTGCGGCGTCACTATCCCAGCAGAGTTTAGCGGCGGCGGCAGATTCTTCTGCGACCATGATATTTGAACGCCGGTTCCACGGCCAGAGCAGAGAATTTAGATTGCAAAGCGACCACATTTACTAGCTATAGATTTGGCTACGGGAGTATACCGATGTCTGCGAGTCTTGAGGACTATCTAAAGAGGTTGTGCAAGAGTAATTCTTGATTAGGCTTGAGCATGGCACGTATGCGGGCTTATGCGCGGCCGAGGCGTGTAGAGATCGGCGAGGTTAACGAAGGACACGAGAAGAGGGCGAGCGGCAAGGTCCTTTAGTAACTTTTGGCGAGTCGCCTCGCGGCAGATTATGCACATCCACGGTCTGGCGAGTCCTCCACGAATTTCGGGGCGTTCGGGGTATGCGGGAGTTGGTCGAGCTCGAGCTTCGGTTCACGAATACACGTAGGTTCCGGCCATCCGGATTGATTTTCTCGGTGTTCACAATGTGGCGGCGTCATCCGAGGAATGTCGTCTTTTAGTTGATGCGTGTTGTACCTATGACCGTCGAGTGCGTTGTCGAAAGAATGTCCTTGCGGGAGGACTTAGCCTTCGAGGATCGGTGGGTAGTTCGTCATCTCCAGCTATATCGCCTACAGGCGAGGTTTGATTAGAACGACTAAGGAGTGAAGCGATGAACATAGATCTATCCTTAACCCTCAGAGTTTTGTATAGGTGATAAGGTGAGTATACCTTAGGTGCTATGTTACGATAGCGATGGGTTAGTTGTGATTTGAAATCATGGTTGTTTAGCCGAGTAAGATTTTGGGGATAGAGGAAGTGTGAGCCTTAGAGCTTTATACGTAGAGACCTTAGAGGTGAGGCCATCTCGAGAAAAGGTGTAGTGTTATGTTTGACCCTTATCGGAGTGCATAGTGCACGTGAGTTATGTTGGGACAGTCCCTAGTAGTGTGGAATGAAAGAGGGTAGTTGAGCTAAGAAGACGCCAGGTTTTCGTAGCGTGATTAGTGAGATTGTTCGGTTCGGGAGCTAGTATGATGCGGCGTTAGGGTCGGGTTGAGGCCACGTTGCGGGTCAACCCGCGGCGAGTTTGGTGGTGGGTCGGTTGTGGTGGTCCCGCCTCGTGTTAGGGTTGTGAGGTGTTAGGCCCAGTTTAGTTAACCGTCTGCGAGTTCGTGGATGCGTTCGACCGATGGGTCGGGCGATGAGGCGACCCATCATGTTCTTGATCGGGACCGTTTACTCGTTGTGTTGAGTTATCAGAAAGGTTGTAAGGCTGCACGGGGTGCCTACCTTCACCTTAAGACAGACAGTGAAGCCCAGGTTGTGGCTATTTTTCGTCTTCTAAAAGTTTACCAGGCAGGGTTAAGAACTCAGGTGAGTCTCAGAATCGCATTCGCCCTCGGGCCAGTGCGTGGATTTCAGAGGTAGTCGTGGGGGGATTGTTGTCTCCTGTGGAGGAAGCGTTTAAGCTACCATTTTAGTGTTCGGATATCGCTTTGTGAAGCCTTGTAGGGGCGGAAGTGTAAATTGCCGGTCGATTGGTTCGATGTTGCCAAGGTTCAGTTAGTTGGTTCAGGCTTGTTCCAGCAGACTGTGGATAGTGCGAAGCTTGTCTAGAAGAAGTTCTGGCAGCTCAGAGGAATTGTGCGGATAATCGGCGACGCTTAGAGTTCGAGTTGGTCGGTCTTCTTGAAGGTACCACCGGGTTGGGTGTGAGTGCGGAATCTGAGAGGGAACTTAGCCCGAGTTACTTTGGGCCCTTTCGAGTTCATGTGAAGAATAGGCCAGGGTGCCTATATGTTAGCTTTTGCCGTCCGACTTAGGAGGCTGTACGTCCGGTCTTTCGTATTGTTATGATCGGGAAGAGTATCGGAGATCCATCCAGAGTGTTCCCACTTAATGATGACCACGTTAGAGATAGTAGCCAGTTTTGGAGGCTGAGCGATGTCGAAATGTGGAAAGAGTTCGAGTATCGACATCCTCGGGGATCATGGCGGCCGGTACCATTTGTTGGGTCGGAGCAAGGCTCGCGACAAAGGGACAAATTGGTGCCATTTGTTGGAGTCGCTTTGAGAAGGTTAATGCCTCGGGAAAAGTGACAAAGTGGTATCTACGAGTAAAGAGAAGTGAGCATGTATGGCGAGCATAGGTGTGATCATTTCTTTTGTAGAGAGAAGGTCTGAAGGAAGTATATTTTAGACCACGGAGAGAGGTGGTTGTGGTGATGTTAGAGGTGTTTCCTCGTGGACTTGGATATAAGTATTTTGTGATTGTTTCGTGGCCATGTATGGCGAGTTTGTTCTCGTAAGTATAGTAGTGAAGACTATCTTGGCGCGCTTGTTTGAGACTTAGAAGGAACATTCGGGACGAATGTTTCTAAGCGAGGAGAATGTTATACCCGTATTTCCAGTATGCACGCGAGGGCGACGTAGAAAAGTTTGTGCCTTAAAGTGCTTGGCGAATTTTATTTGTGCACAACACCCGTTTAGAGTCGTTTTTCGATGAAAGCGTTTTCCACGACTTTCGTAGGGAATTTCGGCTATGTCATTTTTAATTTTTGCGGATTTTTCAGAGGCGAAGCGTGTTGGACCAACGAGAGGCGCCACTTGGCACCTCCCATCAGCGGGCGTGAGGACTCGGCTTGGACGAATTGAAGAGGGAGTTGGTAGGATATTTTGTGTGTTAGTTGGTTAAGGACACGTGGGTGAATCTTGGCCCTACACTTGCTAGCACTTGGCTAGATCTTGGCCATTGGTTGGCCTTGGCTTGTGCTATAAATACCCTCTAAGGTTGAAGACTTCTTCATCCAAAATGCCTAAGTCTTGAGAGCTTTCCTCCCACTTTCGTGAGGCCCTCGGCGAGAGTTTCCCCACAGTGGGTAGGCTAGGGTAGCCACCCCAGCCTAGTTTGTTTTCATATAATACCCCCCCCCTCTTGGTAGAAATACTCACAAAAGTAATGTTATAATGCCCAAATTACATTATCCATATACCGTGTTTTATTATAAGGTTATAACTATAAGAAAAGCCCAGAAAATACTAATATACTTAGTCGGTCCACAAAACCGAAACCCTAGGAAAAATCTCCATAGTCCTTTGGAGTATTGTGTAGAAGTTGGTTAGAACTTCTAAGGGTGGTTTAGAGCGGGTTGGAGCGCTCGGAGTTGGAGCTAAACGATTGCCCAGGATCGACTTTAAGCTAGGATAATTATGGGCTTACCGAGGTAAATATCTTGTCCCTCTATTGTAATTGGAAATTACATATTGTTAGAATATATAGTTGAAGTATACTATATATAGAACTGAACGTAGTATCGGCAATGTCTTTTGACTTAAGCCTGAATAATACTTACGGCAATGTCTTGCGACTTAAGCCTGAATTGAAAGAAGAATCTTGAGCGTAATTACATAGGGTTGTATTACGAGACTTGTGTACTAGTACCGTGAAGTAGAATTGTACAGTTAGGGTTAGATGTATAACCCCGGTTGGCTTGGTAGCGGCCTCGATAGAGGAGGAGATTTCTGTTGCGGGGAGGTCTTGCGAATTTTGGTAGAATGTTCTCTGATGAGATCTGAATGTTAATAAAGCGCCTTGTGGCCTTATAGGTTGAAGTACTACGAGTGGCGCGATCTACTTGGCTTAAGGAGTAGCCGACGTTTGGAAGTACTTGGGCGTTTTGCTATTAGTCGATACTCGTCGCGAGGTATGTGAACCTCTTCCTATCTCTTACAGCATGATATGTGTGAACTATGTAGTGCGGTGAGCGTCGTGTGCTAAGCGTATTTGGTTGATTTAGAACATAAAGTGTTATAACGGCTTTATGGGAAGTTGGTTATAACGACTTTATGTTGGTAAGAAAATACTTGTGGTCTTTAAAAGGTAGCGATTTGAACTATAAGCGGCTTGTTATGTGTTAATAAAGAACTTGAAGTATTTCAAAAGATTTTGAATCATTTTGAAAGAAGAAGTAATATACTTGGTTTTGAAAAACTTAAGAGTTATACCACTTTATGGGAAGTTAGGTATAACGGCTTAAGAATGTTTCTTGATTTGAAATCGGAATGTGTATCGACAAACCACTGCGGCGTTAATAAAAGGAAATGTTTTGACTAATTAAGTATTATTAAAACGATGAAGCTTCCATCTGCATAGAAGCTAAGATGAGACAAAATGATATTTCCTAGATCATGGTCTTTGTAATAAGATTGTAATAAACAAGAATATCCTACTCATATAAGGCTTAGGTTTCTCAGTTGTTTAAAGAAGAATTATATTCTTAAATGAATAAGACTATGAACTACGAAACCTTTCAAAAAATGAGGAACTTGAACATTGGAAATTAGGCAAACTTGAACATTGGAAAAGAATGTTGCTACTTGATTTTACAAAGAGAAGTAATTGATTTTCTTTAAAAAGATAATCACTCTATTTTCATATACTACGGGTATTGTGTGACTTTTGTGAAGGTAACGTATCTTTTAAAGAGTTAATGTATGAAGTACTTTGGGGATAAAAACCGATCTTGTTGATCATATAGTAGGAAGTACCTTGTGTGAACAACTTGATTGTATTGGTTTGTGATAGCCTTGTAATACTTTCTTGTTGCTTTGATAAGTAAGCGTGTTAGGATGCTACGTGTGTTAGTATCTTGTGATGTTTGTGTAAAGGGTTTCTTGATTGTGCTTATTAACTATCGATCGTTATGATAGTATTGTGGCATTCATCTCTTGAGATGATTCCGGGTTAAGCGCCCTCCGTCGGGGTAGACTCGGTGATGCAGGACCATGATTCGAGAATACCTCATGCGGGTCCCGAGGGCCTATGCGAGCTACGAGTTCGAGTTAGCGTCGTCCTTTATGGGCACGCGGTCGCGTGGCGTCGCGGACTCGGAAGTCGGGGCGATGCGGGAGTAGCTACCCTCGATGCGGGAATACCTCATGCGGGCGATGAGATTGGCCTACGCGGGTGCGGGAGTTCGAGGTTAGACGCGTGCATTGATCTGCGGGCAAGTGGCGGCTTTGATCATGTGACGGTCTAAACAGATCTTATAATCTGATTCGCGACCTTGTTGAGTGCGTGGGTTTTTAGTAGTCGGCTATGCGCCCGTACTTACCAAATACGGTTGTATTATGACACAGTGGGACACGGTGTTCATGTGTGTTCCTTGGTGCTTTTATATCATAGACTGCCGGCAGTGAGGAAGGTATTCCACGGGCATGATTGATGTTGTGGGCCTGAGACCCATTGTTATACTTGAGTGATGACTTGAGGGCGTGAGTCCCTAACTTGACATGACTGCTTTGTTGTAAACTGTAGTTTGGTTATCATACATGTCTCTCGCTTTATATGATCGCTATGATTTCATTTCTGATATGTATTTCGATTTCACATACTAAATTTTTGTTATCGACCTCGCCCGAAGTGCGTTCATGCGCGAGTTGAGGTACACGATCGTTGATCCTAGCTCGAGTCGCGGATTTCCGCGTTTGGGAAGCTCCGTTTCTCCGGAGGCTTATCAGTGGTATAGTCCCCTGTCGTCGTAAGTGTTTACATTCAGGGGTTTGGCGGGGCCCTGTCCCGCCATTGTTGTCGTATCATTCTTAGAGGTCTGTAGTACTGTTGTGGGCAGGGTTTGTAAAAAGGATTAAACTGTTCATGTTGAAAAAGTTGTCATTTTTATATATGCCGAAAGGCAAGTTTTTCTCAGATTATTGTTTCATATTTCATAATATGTCTTGCATCGTTTTATATTCCGCTGATTACTCTGATGTATGTCTACTTGGGTGCCCGGGGTAAGGCACCAGTCACGGGCCCGGGTTCGGGTCGTGACATTATGCTAGCTTTATGGAAAGTTAGGTATAACGTCTTAAGAATGTTTTACTGATTTTGGAAATCAGAATGTGTATCGACAAACCACTGCAGCGTTTATAAGAGGAAATGTTTTTAATAATTAAGTATTATTAAAACCAGTAGAAACTTCCATCTGCATAGAAGCTAAGATGAGACAAAATGATATTTCCTAGATCATGGCTGCTGTAATAAGATTGTTATAAACAAGAATATCCTACTCACATATAAGACTTATGTTTCTCAGATAGTTTAAAGGAGAATTATATTCTTAAATGAATAAGACTATGAACTACGAAACCTTTCTAAAATGAGAAACTTGAACATTGAAAATTAGGCAAACTTGATCATTGGAAAAGAATGTTGCTACTTGATTTTACAAAGAGAAGTAATTGATTTACTTTAAAAGGATAGTCACTCTATTTTATACTACGGGTATTGTGTGACATTGTGAAAGTAACGTATCTTTTAAAGAGTTAATGTATGAAGTACTTTGGGGATAAAACCCCGAACTTGTTGGCATATAGTAGAAAGTACCTTGTGTGTATAACTTGATTGTGTTGGTTTGTGATAGCCTGGTAATACTTTCTTGTTGATTGATAAGTAAACATGCTAGGATGCTACGTGTGTTAGTATCTTGTGATGTTGTGTAAAGGGGTTTCCTTTGTTGTGCTTATGTTGCTTAACGATAAGCTGTTGTGTTAGTATTTTACATCACTCATCTCTTGAGATGATTCCGGGTTAAGCCGCCTCCCGCGGGGTAGACTTCAGCGGTCGATGGACCTATGATTCGAGAATACCTCACGCAGTCCCGGGGGCTATCGCGAGCTACGAGTTCGAGTTAGTGTCGTCCTTTATGGGCATGCGGTCCATGTGGCCATGCGGATCGCGAAGTCGGGGCGATGCGGGAGTAGCTACCCTCGACGCGGGAATACCTCATGCGGGCCGATGAGATTGGCCTACGCGAGTGCGGGAGTTCGAGGTTAGGCAGCGTACATTGATCTGCGGGCAAGTGGCGGCTTTGATCATGTGACGGTCTAGACAGATCTTATGATACGATTCATGACCTTGTTGATGCGTAGGTTTTTAGTAGTCGGCTATGCCTTCGTACTTACCCTTACAGTTTATTATGACACGTGGGACACGGTGTTCATGTGTGTTCCTTGGTGCTTTTATATCATGATCGCCAGCGGTGAGGAAGGTATTCCACGGGCATGATTGATGTTGTGGGCACGAGACCCATTGTTATACTTGAGTGATGACTTGAGGCGTGAGTCCACGACTTGACATGATCGCTTGTTGTAAATCGTAGTTTGGTTATCATACATGTCTCCTGCTTTATATGATCGCTATGATTTCATTTACTGATATGTATTTTGAGTTTCACATACTCGGTACTGTTATGCGACCTCGCCGGGCTGCGTTCATGCCGCAGTTGAGGTACACCGATCGTTGATCCTAGCTCTCGGTCACGATTTCAGCGTTTGGGAAGCTCCGTTTCTCGGAGGCTTATCGGTGGTATAATCCGCCGTCGTAAGTGTTTACATTCGGGGGTTTGGCGGGCCTGTCCGCCATTGTTGTCATATCATTCTTAAGTGCAGAAATCTTTTGTGGGCGGGGTTTGTAAAAGGATTAAACTTCATGTTGAAAAAGTTGCTATTTATATTTATCTTGAAGGTAACCGCTTTTTGGTTAGCTTTGTCTTCTTATTTCACTGTCTTATTACACTGGTTTCATGTATTGTCTTTATGTTCCGCTGATTACTCTGATGTATGTCTACTTGGGTGCCCGGGGTAAGGCACCAGTCACGGGCCCGGGTTCGGGTCGTGACACTGTGGTTGGCTGGTGGCTGCTCCCTGCCGCATATTGAGCCTCTATTTCAGGCTCATCTTCGTTCATTGCGGCCTCTGCTCTTGCTGCTGGGGGGCTTGGGTTTGGGAAAGAGTGCACTATCCCATATGACACAGGCAGTTGGTTTCTCTCATTAGTGTCAGTGGGTAGGATTGGGACCCCATTCATGTGGCATAAATTAGTGATAAGTGAGTCATGTCCCAATCCACCTGTTGTTACCAACCTGCTGATTTCTTCAATACTTTGCACTATCTCTTTCCCCACATCAATCGTTTTCCCCGTCATGATTCCATATATCAATTTAATCCTATCTTCTGGCACTCTGGTGAAGTGCGTTGATGGGATCGAGACGCATCGATGAAATATAGCCAACCCTTGTTGTTTTGTTGGCGCTTTGCTCGATCCTCTTGACCCAATTCTTGCAATATCAAATGCAGCTCCAGGGTAGCTCACTGTGTCTGCAACGGCGTCGATTGATGCTAGTGGTGCTTACCGACCATGGTGCGAAATAGCCGGTCGTCACCCCTTTCTTCAACATCTGCTTTTAGAGACATATTTATCACTCCCGTCACAGGCATATATCTTCCCCTTACAAAGCATTTATTTTCCACCCTCTCCGGAAAGTTAGCATAGAATTCACACACCATCGCTGTGTTCATTGGTGCTATCTTTTCCGGGTTTACAAATCTCCTCCACCCCATCATCTCAATCATTGCCCGAATGGGCTCATAGACATCCTCCTCCCCAAGCGACTCCCTCTGATAGTCCATTCCCCTTTCAGGGATTAAGGGTCTGATACTAAGCTTTTTGTATCTTTCATAAGCTTGGTAGCTCACAAACCTAGTATCATCGTATTGCGGGGCTGAGGTGGATGTGGAGGCTCTTCTCTTTCTGGCGGACATGGTTAAGTCACTTTTTGCAGCTTACAAACTTAGTATCACAAATGTTCCCCAACACAATCAACAATTAGAAGCTACAACACTAACACCCCCAAACTCCAACTCCTGTACTACACACTACCCACACCCTACTTGTATACTCCTCCTCTAAACTTCACAACCAATTTTTCAGCACCCCAACTACTTCAACAATGCAATACTTCTCCAAACTACTGCCTCCTTTGACTACTGAAAGCTTTCAAGAAAAGATGAAGATTACCTTTTTATGGTGTTCTTCAAGGTGTTCTTGCTTCTAATGGTGATTTGAGGCAATGGGATGGAGTTTTGTTGGTTGAGATGGCTAAGGGTTTTAGGGATTTAAGAGTTTTGGTTGTGGTTGGGTTTGATTTGTGGAAGATTTGTGGGTAAATTGTGGATTTTCGTGGGTTTTGTGGAGAAGAGAGGTTAGGTTTTGGTTTTGAAATTGGGGAAAACCGGATTTCTGGGCGTTTTATCACTTTCTGGATTTCCGCTTCGGCGCCGCGGCCTTGCATTTGGCGAAGAATTAAGTGTTGGTTCTTGTTTCCAGTTGTTTGTTAAGATTATTTTTTTTGGTTGTAATCTTTTGTTATTCATTTTCCTAGTTCTTGTAATATGAGTTTGCTATTTCCCATTTGTTGCTTGTATTCATTTTTTATCTAACTGGTATTTTGGCCGAAAAATGAATTAAAAGAGTATAACTAAAAAAAATAAACTATTAAACTAACAAACACTAATGATTTAGTTGTAGAAATGTATCCTACCATGATGGTGCATTTTTATAATTGTGTTATTATAAAACCAACCCCCCGAGGTCGGTAATTTTCAAAAATTAAAAATTAAAAACCGACCTCAGGAGGTCGATCTTTTCCAAAAATGTGTTTTAAAAAAGTCGACCTCCTAAGGTCAGTTTTTACTATCTCATGAAGTCTCTTTCAAAAATCGACAAAGCCTTTAGAGGTCTGTGCTTGAAGTCGGTTTTTAGGTCGATTTTGAATGAAAATCGGCCACATAAAGTCGATATTTACTGTTTTTTTCTTATTTTGACGCAATCATTAATAGAAATGATATTTTTGAGTTATTTATAATAAAATGTTGATTAGTCCTATTTCGAATTGTTTAGGGATATCTTTTGTCCTTTTTCCGTACTAAAAACTCCATTAGTAATACTCATTCTTATCGTACTACTCTAATTATATTAGCAATCAAACAATACTCTAATTGATGATAAGGAAAATAATTTCATTTTTTATGATTTTGAGTCTACATCCAAATGAAACTGACCCTATTTTAAATCCTTTACATGATGAAATTAAGTTATTATTATAACATACATCAATTGTTATTCGGTCCCCTGAGCAAACAAACGAACCAACAAAAAAAATCTTAAAAGAATACTTAAATCAATTACTCCCTCCGTTCAATTTTACTTGTTCACTTTAGAAAATCAAGAGATAATTTACCACTTCATATCTATTTTACCCTTATCATTTATTATTGGGTTAACAAGTTCAAGAAATTTTTAATGGTTGCACAACTTTTAAAGTATGTTTTATTTATTTCAATCATTAGGTTACTTAGCAATAATTAGGGGTGATATAATAAAAATCTTATTATATTTTTAATTCCTTCATAGGCGTGCCAAGTCAAAATGTGATAAGTAAAAATGGACTAAAAAAGTAGTTTGGAGTAATGCGACCATGACCATAAGTTGAAATAACTTGCGGTGTCTTTAGCAATTTTGATATTTCTATTGCAATTATAGGCCAACCAAAAATGATATACTCCTAATCATTTGCTTTTTCACACCATTAACAAGAAAGTAAAAGTTTAGATGGAGGGAAATTGTCTAAAAGACACTCCAATATATTTTTAAGGAATTTAGTTTGACATTTATTGAGTGGAATGGATAACAATTTAAACACGTACTGAACAAAATATCAAAAAATAAAGGAGTTCGATCATTTTCATGTCATTTCACTCTTTAAACAAAATGTTTATTTTAACCCCTCCCCTAGGAGCTCCCCTCTTTGTTCCCTTGGTGACTCGAACTTACAACATTCGGGTTGAAAGTAGAGGACACTTACCATCTGAGCAACCCCCTCTTGTCCAACAAAATAAAAAATTAGTATTCTCTCATGCACTCTTAATTTTTCATGGAGAAATCAGTTGATTCTCTTTAAATTTGATCTTGTGAATCACTATATTCTTTCATAATCGAGCCTTGACTTGTGTCGCATTGGAGACTGAGCTTGCCTTTATTTCCGAACCTCATCACACCCTTCATGGGTGAAACCTTCAGCAAAACTCGCTCACCAACCATAAACTCTAGCAGATGAACCTTCCGGTCTGCATAACTCTTCTGTCGACTCTAGGTTGTAAGACGTCGCTATTGGATTAACTTAACCTTATCCAATGAGTCCCTCAAAAGATAGGTACCTCAAGGTCGAACCTCAAACCATCCGACCGGTGAGTGACACCTCCTACCATAAAAGGCCTCAAATAGTGCACACTTCATACTCGAATGGTAATTGTTCTTGCAAGTAAATTCCGCCAAGGCTAGAAACTAGTCCCAATGACCATCAAAGTCAATAATGTAGGCTCACAACATGTCCTCGAGAACTTGAATCATCCGCTCGCATCGCCATCGATGAAGATGAAAGGCGATACTAAGCTCCACTTTAGTACCCAACTCCTTTTGCATGTACCACCAAAAGTGAGAAGTGAACTGCGTACCCCGATCTGAAACAATAGAAATGGGTACCCCGTGCAATCGGACTATCTCTTGAATGTAGATTCTAACCAACTTCTCAGAATTATAAGTAGTCTGAACTAGAATAAAATGGGTAGATTTGGTCAACCTATCCACAATGACCTATATATCATCAACCTTTCCCAAGGTATGAGGTAATCCTACCACAAAATCTATGGCAATCCGCTCCCACTTCCACTCAGGAATGGGCATCCTCTGAAGCTCACCACCAGGCCTCTAGTGCTAGTATTTCACTTGTTGGCAATTTAAAAACCGGACACGAACTCTACTATGTCTTTTTCATCCTACACCACCAGTAATGATGTCTCAAGTCACGGTACATCTTCGTAGCCCCTGGATGGATGGATTACTTCAAACTATGGGTCTCCTCCATGATCAATCTTGTCTAGTCAGCCACCCTAGGAACACAAATTTTACCCTTGATCGTCAAAACACCATCACTATCAATCCAGGCCTCTTTTGCTTCGCCCCACAACACCTTGTCACAGATTTTGCACAATTGAACATCATCATACTTTTGGGACCGAATCTACTCTAACAAGGAAGATCGCGCCTCCACACAAGCCAACACCATACTAGGATCGGAAATATCAAGTCTAACAAACTGATTCGCTAAGGACTGGGCATCCATAGCCATAGGACACTCTCCCACATGTAACATAGCCACACTACCCATTCTTAGCAATAAAATAAATGACACCATAAATTTTTATACTGGTTCGAAAACAATGTGGTATCCTAATTCAGTCCCCTTAGGTTGCAAGGTGGTTATCTCTTTAAACTCTTGTAATTTGACTTGAGTACAACCTTTGGGGTTTTCCACGTTCACCACCAACGTTTACAAGGTTGGTTTTAATTCGCTCACTAACAACGAACAAGGGTTAGTTTTGACACGCTCACCAGCAATGCACAAGGTTGGTTTTTCATTCGCTAACCAGTAACGAACAAAGTTGGTCTTCACTCGCTCGCCAACAACGAATTTTTGACACTACAAGAAAAAGGACCTACGGTGCGGTTAAAAACTGTCATCGGAGGGAGTGGATGACGATTTTTGTAAGTGTCATTGTAGCATGTGTCACGGTAGGTCCTTCATAGATGACGGTTTAAATAACTGTCACATAATATGTGACGGCCATAAATCGTCACACATTTTGTCGTTGACTTTGACTATTTCTCGCTTTTTTTATTTTTTTCCCGGGAATTTACAAATTTTGGCGGTAAAATATTTAAATTATTAATTTAATATATTTTTTGGCGGTAAATTTTTAAATAAATTTTAATTTTAATTAATTTAATTTTAATATAAAATAATTGCGAAAAAATTGATTTTGACGCATTTTGTATTTAATAATTAATTTAATTTAATTAATTATTTTTAAAAAATTTCAATAATAGTTAAATTGGTGGGAAAATGGCATATTGTAACTAAAATGTAATTAATTAATTAAATTATTTTAATACATATTATTGAAACACTTACGATTGTAACTAAAATGTAACTAATTAATCAAACATGTTACACATATTCTTGTTCCCAAATGTATCCAAAACAAAATATTTTACAAAACAAAATGAGCATAAGTACATATTATCCAAACATCATGAAGGTGACACAACTTCTGTAGTACGTAGAATCTTTGAAAAATGATGCGCCCATTCAATACAGACCTCATCACTGTCTTAGAGCAACAACTTTACCAGTTAAATATGTACAAAATTTTCGCTACCTCTACAATCAATTTTCAGATTAGACTTCCACTTTTAGAAGTAATATATCTCAACTAACCTCATCTAAGATCATAAGTGATAAACTAGCCAGCGATGAGAAAAAATAAATAATTAATACATAAATTTATACAACATTAACATAATTACTTCTTTTTGCAAAGACTCTTTCAAGAACTTTGCTCTCTTAATAAGTAAACAACCAACATGAGAATAAATTAAGCTCATAACAAAATATCTACTATTTATTTCATTCTATAAATACTTCAAACAAAATCAATTCTTAAACACACCTCTTAACTCATAATCTACACAATTAAAAATAATCACTACCACATAACAAATAAATCAGATCACCAAATCACCTTATTCATTAATAGATATGCAAGAACCTCTATAATCATTAGCAGGTTCGGACAAATATACACTGTAAAGTTCAGAAGAATTTTAAATTGACACTATGTAAGTAGTTGTTCACAATGTCTATCAGAGCAGATAAACATCTGCACAACCAAAATTCAATAGCCTTTCGAATTCCAGACCATAATAAACCTTCTGGGGGCTAAAGGTTAATGGTTGACCAAAGTATGATGAAAAAGACTGAGCATACCATTATTATCAGTAGAACGACAGCCGGAATTACATCATTTTCATTTTTTCCTTCATCTATTCCAGGTCCAACGAAACCAACTAAATATCTAAGAAACCAACAAATTAGCTTTTGTCTGGAGAGGTTAATGATCTATGGTAAAATAACGCAATTAATGACAAATTCCTGAAGTGGCGATTTAGAAGACAAAAGACTTGTAGTTTTATGATAATAAGACTCACACAGACACACAAAACTGTGAATTTAACAAAATATATTCGACTTTACATGCCATCTCCCCAGATGTGATTCACTTGCAAAACATGAACAACGAGAGCAACTTCAAGAACTCTTTCAATGTAAGGGAAGTCACATGAAATAACAAGTCCTCAATTCCAGTGACTATTCAGTCATTGACACCTGCACAAAGTGTAACGACCCGTTCCGGGGCCCGTTACTGGTGCCTTATCCCGGGCACCCTAGTGATACAACATCAGAGAAAACCAGCGGAAAATAAAATCATGAAACAAGAGATATAATAATAAACAGGCCAACCAAAACGGTTGCCTTCAGTATATACATAAAACCTGAACAGTTTAATCCTTTACAACCCTGCCCACAACAGTACTACAGAACTCTAAGATTTACAACGACTATGACGGGACAGGGCCCCGCCATACCCCTGAATGTACAAGAACCTACAACTCAGGGAACACATACCAAAAGATAAGCCTCCGAAGAAACGGAGCTTCCCAATACGCTGCACTGTGATCCTAAGAGCGGGGATCCACGACCGATGTACCTCTACCTGCGGCATGAACGCAGCCCCCCGAAGGAGGTCGATAACAGTACCAAGTATGTGGCAGTAAAAATCAGAATGAAATCATACTAGTCTATATAAAGCGAGACATGTATGATAACCAAACTACGATTCACAACATAAAAGCGATCATATCGATCGAGGACTCACGCCTCAAGTCATCACTCAAATATAACTATGGGTCTCACGCCCACAACATCAATCATGTTCGCATCACGGCGCATGCCGGAATTCTGCATCGGTGTAGACATGTCCATGATGCAACAATAATACGAATGCCCCGGCCACATGCCGGAATTCTACCTCGGTGTAGACACGCCCATGTGACATCAACAATAATATACTGGGTGAACAACCTGCGCGCAGCCATGCCCCGAATTCTACCTCGGTGTAGACATGTCCATGTAACCACAATAACAATATATCGGGTGTCGACCGACCGCACGGCCGCATGCCGGACTCTGCATCGGTGTAGACATGTCCATGTGACATCAACAACAAGACAGTAATCAAAATGGAAACATACCCGTGGAATTCTCCATCACTGCCAGCACGTCCAAGTAAGTTCTCAACAAGCCGACCGACCCTCTATCGAGAGACGCGGTAACACAGGATACCACACTTGCACAACAAAGGCTATCATCACAAGCATAGGCAAGTTTCACAACAACAAGCATAGGCAAGTTTCACAACAACAAGCATAGGCAAGTTTCACAACCACAAGCATAGGCAAGTTTCACAACAACAAGCATAGGCAAGTTTCACAACAACAAGCATAGGCAAGTTTCACAACCACAAGCATAGGCAAGTTTCACAACAACAAGCATAGGCAAGTTTCACAAAACTCAAAGTACTTTCATTTTATGCCAAAGTCCGGGTTTTTAACCCCAAAGTACTACATACGTTAAGTTCTTTTAAAAGAGATCCATTACTTTTATAAAAGTCACCCGATACCCGTAGTATTAGAATGACCAACCCACCTTCCTTTTCAAAATCAAGTAACAACATTCTTTTCCTAAGTTCCAGTTTGCCTAGTTTCAATTACTCAAGCTTCTCATTTTCAAATGGTTTCATAGTTCCCAAACTTAATCACTTGATTCCTTTTTAGAACAATTGAGTAACATATGTCATATATGTGAGTAGTTTATTCTTGTTTATAACGATCTTATTACAGCAGCCATGATCTAGAAAATGTAACATCATTTTGTCTTATCTTAGCTTCTATGCAGATGGAGGTTTCTACTGGTTTTAATACAACACATCCGTATTCAATACATTTTCCTTTATTAACGCTGCAGGGGTCTGTCGATACGTTCGATTCCCAAATCAGTAAAACATTATCCCTTTAAAAACCAAGTACTCATTACTCACGAATGAGGTTTCACACAAACATCCACATTAAAACAAATAAGTTAAGTCTCTTATCTTATAAGATCAAGTCTCTTAACTTCTCTCTTATCTTATAAGATCAAGTCTCTTAACTTCTAACATCAGTAAACCATTTTCACTTACATAAGGTCGTTATAACTAACTTCCCATAAAGCTATTATAACACCCTATGTTTTAAACCAACCAAATCACTTAGCACACGTACGCGTCACCGCACTACATAGTTCACAACAATCATGCTAGAAAAGATAGGAAGAGGTTCACATACCTCGCGACGATTTATCGACAATAAGCAAAATGCTCCAAGTACTACAACCTTGCTAGCCCTTTCCACTCCTCGAGTAGAATACGCTACTCTTAGTACTTTCACCTATAAAGGTCACAAACGTCTATTAACCCCAAAACATAAGTTTCTATCTTTCTATAGAAAATTCGAAGATTTTCACACACATGACAGTAAATCTCCTCTCTATCGAGGCCGGCAAGCCAACCAGTGTGGGTTTACACGCCTAACCTGACGTGTACAATTCTACACAAGTCTCTGCTGATACACCCTATGTAAATACTGATTGATTCGATTCTTTATTCTTCAGGCTTAAGTCAAAAGACATTGCCGAATACTAAGTATAGTTCCATATATAGTACTTCAACTATATATTCTAACAAACATGTAATTTCCAATTACAATAGAGGGACAAGATAATTACCTCGATAAGCCCAAAATTATCCAAGTTATAATGTCGATCCTGAGCAAGGTTTAGCTCCACCAGTGCGCTCAAACCACTCCAAACAACCCTTAGAAGTTCTAACCAACTTCTACTCAAATACTTCAACCAACTATGAAGATTTCCTTAGGGTTACGGTTTGAGACTAAAAGGACAAAAGGTAGTATTTCCGGACTCTACGTAAAGAGGTATCTTTGGAATACTACAAGGTACAAGGCTAAGGTATTTTGGGCATTATAACAATACTAGGGGGGGTATTTCTATACCACAACAAGGGGTATTATACGAAAACAACTAGGCTAGGGGTACCCCACTAGCACCGAGAAGGGGGACCTTCTCGGCCAAAGGCCACAGGAGGAGGAGGAGGAGAGGCTTGGGGCGAGAGCTACTAGAGGAGGAGGGATTTCATGACTTAGACACTGTGAGGAGTGACTGAATAAGTCTTCACAAGGAGGGTATTTATAGCAAAACCAAAGGCCAACCAATGGCCAAGATTAAGCCATGTGCAAGGCAAGTGTAAGGCCAAGATCAAGCCAAGTGCACCCTAGCCCCTACTCCTTAAAACCTCACAAATATCTACACAAATATCTAGCACAACTTGCCCTCCAATCGGCCAAGTCGCCCACTTGTCTCCGTTGTGAGGTGACACATGTCACCCTCCCGTTGGTCCAAAATGTTTCGTCTCTCGGAAAAATCCGCAAAAATACAAAACGACATAGCCGGAATTTTCCCTTCGCAAGTTACGCAAAACGTTTCGTCGAAAAACGACTCTAACCGGGTGTTGTGCACAAATGTAAAATCGGCCAAGGGTGCCACATGGGGGTGACACGTGTCGCCCCCCGATTCGAATATTTCGTCTTAGAAAATATCCAAATACCGGAAATCTCAAAAACAAAGCGGGCCCCACAAAACCGTAAATTTCTCCCGTGGGCCCCACGTGACCATGTCCGAAAATAAAATCTCAAAATTCTAATATAATCTATGAAGTCCAAATACCAAATCTGGGAATCCAATTCCCATTAACGAACCTTTTTCTTCACAAATAACCGGAAACTTTTCCGTCGAAAACTCACATCTTTCTTTCTTTTCAAAATTTCTGCCGTACTCTCGTACGTACGTCCTCACATACATACCCTGCAACTACGGGGTATAACACAAAGTATATGGTAGTATGTACTATAATGTGCAAACTACTAAACATACCTAGTTTGCAGTATGTTAGCCAGTAAGACATCCTTTGGTTTGATAGATAAGCATTAACAGATTATTCAGTCAATGACATATGGAAAACCTCAAGATATGTCTATGATAAAAATGGTCATATGCATTGCAGTTAAAGGAGTTCATAAATGGACCATACTACATTACCCTATCAGCAGCAAAATGGATTTTCTTCTGCCCTTCAGCCAATAAAACTTGCTCACACTCTGTAACCAAAGAAGCAGTTGTAATGTTGCTTCTATGACCAGTGAAGGATCTTGGTTGAAATCTCAAACTGTTGAATGAATGAATTATCAAAAAACATAGGTTGCTTCTGATTGCTTTCAAGTCCTACACAGGTAATACACTTGTATACATATCTAAATTCTTTAATAGCAACAAGCAAGAACATTTTGATGTCACAATTCCAGGCATATTATTCTTCAAAGTAATGCATTCAATTGCAACTTTAACTTTATCATTAAATAATCGTGTCAAACTTAATGTACTCTTCCTCGAGAAAGGACAAGATATTGGATGTAACTTCAGTTGCATTTTTTCAACGATAAAGAATATACTTCAATAACCTAAAGCCACAGCCTTTTAAATTCATGGAACTGAAATAGTTATGTTGCATTTGAGTCAAATAAACCAACAGCATTCCTCAGCCAATCAATCATTTAACTAATCTTCACCTTAATTTTACTAATCAGAAATTAAACCAATACAATACACATTTGAACTAAACAAGACTAGTCTGAGCATTTTAATTAACTCAAATGCTGAGTATTTACACTGTAATTAAAAGGAAGAGAGTGAGAGAAATTCAAACATAACTTCTTATCGTGCAGCCGTGAACGAGATCTGGTGTGGAAAACTCACCTCAAATACTCGAATACTCAGACCACACAAAAATGAAAAAAAATACTCTTGAAACCTAAGAAAAAGCGTTATAGGGTTTCAAATGCTCAAAATATGAGGCTTGCATAACTTATACTAAAAAGTTTAGGTGTTAATACTTGTCCTAAGGCTGAGGGTGAGGGATTCTTTATATAGGAGCAGAAACTCCAAAATATCATCATTGAAAACGACGTCGGAGATTGCAAATTTACAGATTTTGATTTAAATCTTTGAAATAAAATAACTGACCAATGAAAATTTGTTCTTTTGATCTTTAATGAGACAAAACCCATTAATGGGTGTCCGAAAAATGCAGAACAGAAGAAGGGGCTATTATCTCATGGAGAGAGACATATCGATGGAGAAGAGCCTTGCCAGATTTGCCCACACACGGACTGACATCGGCGAGATTAGGAAAGACAGAGGTGTTGTGAATCAGATATGGTGGTTTCAAACACCATTAATGGCTTCTCATCACTTCCACAACACCAGAAATGAAACCTTTGCTGAAGAAATCGAAGAGTTGAGAGAACAACAACTAGGGAAACTCTGTTTTATTTGAGAGAACCGACCAAATAATAGGCTGGTCTCTTTTATTTTAGTTTGGGCCATGTCTGTTGGGTCGGGTCAACTCTATAAAATCGTCACACAATATGTGACGGTGCAAATACTCATCATATAACTGTCATAATTTTACACTACTACATTTCTTACCTAATGCGACACCTCAGGTAGGTCTAATGCGACGTGTGTTGGAGAGCCGTCGCATTAGATGTGGTTATGCGATGGGTACACGCTAAAATCCAGAGCCATTGCATCAGATAAGCTAATGCAACGTCTCGTATAGTCTAATGCGACATCCCACTATAGCCGTTGCATTAGCCTATCTAATGCGACATCTCTGGAAGGCTAATGCGACAGGCCTATTGTCTAATGCAACACCCACTATAGCCGTCGCATTAGCCTATCTAATGCAACGGTTCTGGAAGGCTAATGCGACGGCACCTTCCTTTTAATTCCCCAAATCAGACGACTTTTGATTTCATTTTTCAGTTCCCGCGATTCAGCCCTCTTCTTCAATTTCTAATCCCTAGCCATCGCATCCCCTTCCCCCAACTCGATGTCTCATTACCCTACCTCGTTGTCGCCGTCGCCGTCGCCTTACTACTGTCGCCGTCGCGTTCAGCAGCAACTCCATCGTCGAATGCGCTTCCCTCTTCTCCAAGGTTAGATTATGTTTTAGCGTCGTTTTATCTTCCCCTTTCATGTGTTACCATTATTAATTCAAGATTAGATTAATGTATGTGTATAGATTTTCTCAGATTTTACAGTCGTTGCATCATCGAATTGCTCAAATCGAATTTCTCAGATTTTATTCATTGTTCTTCCAACATTAGTCACTTCTAGGCCTTAACAAGTGTCCATAAATCCTGTTATTGGTGAAGGCAAATTTTTTTCGCTGATCCAGTAAGTTAAATATTGTTCCTTTTCTTGTGAGATTGTTTCATTCGTCATTTAGATTGTAAGTAGCAGTACGTGTAAACCATGTCCAGTTTGAACAGATAGAGGAAAATAGACGAGGGAATAATTTTGTTACACCCCGTAGCTCCAGGACATGTGTTTAAGAGAATGTACGTGAGAAGATACGACCTTAAGATTTAAAACGAAAGAAGGATTGCTTTTTCCTACGGAAAATGATTTCGAGCCTCGGGAAGGAAAAGATTGTTCGTTAATGAGAATTGAGTTCCCGAATTTGATATTTGAGACTTATAGAATTTATCGGATTTTTGGGAGATGAAATATTTTAGACCAACCGGAGGGCGACACGTGTCACCCTCCACATGGCAAGTAGGACGAAATGGACAAGTCAAGCTAGACAAGTGGAGCTTGACATTCTTGACTAAATCCTAGTTCTTCAAGTGTTTTAATCCTAGCCTTTGATTCTCTTATATAGCCATTACTAGTGCAAGACTAGTGAACACTTAGAAAATATTTCAAGAACTTGTTGTTCTTAGTGGAGCTCTCGGCTTTAGGGCTAAAATGGAAGACAAAATTTTGCAATTGTGAATCATAATTCACAAGACTTTAACCCAAGGTTCCTATGAGTATTGTAAGGATATCTCAATAGAAAGATCTCGGAAAAACGACGTTTTTACGTTAGTCGCAAGACGAAACCCTAAGGTGTTCTTCAACTTTGAAGATGGAACTTGAAGAGGAGTTCTTCATGAGCTTCTAAGGAGTGCTTGAAGTGGATTTGAACATAAGAAGAGGAGCTAAAAGTTGCTAAGGATCGACTTTTACGCTTGGACATTATTAGGGTTTATTGAGGTAAAATCTTCATCTTCTTAATGTAATTGAAGATTACATGTTATAGTAGTTAAGAAATGAGCATGTGATATATATATTGAAGTTTGAAAAGATTTGGATCATGTCGACATGTTGAAAACCGAAAATGGACAAGTTAGCCATTTATGGTGTAATCAATTTAATTGTTAGTTACGATCGTCGCATGTTATAGAAAGAAGGGATTATAGTTGTTAAAATCGATTGAGGCTATATAACATGTTAGAATAACAATTTGGATTGAAAAGGAATTGGAATGAACTTTATGTTGTTACACATTTTGAAGCCGAGAATTGCCTTAATCTTTGGACAGTTTCGTATTAATTGTGGGGCAGAATTTTACACGTCCTGTTAAGGTGTGTAATCCCCTTTGGTTAGCTGAATTGATTAAGCCTTAAATGTGGCGTTTGGTTATTGATTTTAGGGCTTTGAAAAAGGTGGAAAAGTACGTAGAAACAAAGGAAGTGTTGTCCGATTTTCCGTAGAATTTGGTGACTTTACACTTAGAATATTCTACGTTTGAAGTTAGAGGTTAATGGACGTATTATGGCCATTACAGGTTGAAGTACTACGTATAGCGTATTCTACTTAAAGGATGGAATAGCTATCAAGGTTGAAGTACTTTGGAGCATTTTGCTACTTGTCGATAATCGTCGCGAGGTATGTGAACCTCTTCCTTCTTTTGACATGATTTTATGTATGGAATATACATGCGAAGATATTTCATGGTCCCTTCTACTCTTAGAACTTAAGAGGTATGTATGTTGATTTACTCTATGTAAAAGTCATGTCTAAGTTATCCTAAGTTCTTACCAAGTCTTATGGGGGATGTTGGTAAGAGTCGTTAGGAAGTATTTGGAGTCAAGTTGACTTTGCTAATTTACTGCACGAATGAGAATAAGTATCGAACAAGCCATTGCAGCGTTAATAAAAGAAAATGTATCGACAATCAATTATATTAAAATGAGTAGAATTCTCCATCTGCATAGAAACTAAGATAAAACAAAATTGTATTATATTTTCTAGATCATGACTGCTTTAATAAGATCGTTATAAACGAGTATAACTTATTCACAACGCATAAAAGTATATGTTAATTTAAAGAGTTTACGTTATGAAGTTTTAAGACTATGAACCTTAAATTCTTAAAAGGTTAAGAGACTTTATTTGTCAAGTTATGGGACTTGATTCTTAAAGGAAGAAATGACTTGATTTAAAAGTATAGAATACTTGATTTGGAAAGTATTGACTTCTTGAAATTCTAAAGATAAGAGACTTGTTTTCTAAGTAAGAAACTTGATTTCTAAAGATAAGAGACTTGAAGTATTTTGAAAGTTATGTAACTTGATTTGAAAGTATAAGTCTCTTGGTTATAAAAAGAATAAATTTGTCTAAGACATAAAGAGTTATAACGGCTTTATGAGAAGTTGGATATAACAACTTTATGGAAGGTTAAAAGAATGGTTTACTCTAGTGAAGTAAATAAAGAAAAATGACTTGAAAGAAAGAAAGGCAAATTGATTTGAAGGCATCAATTGCTTAAAGTTTTAAAGTAAAAAGTCACTTGATTTAGAAGTCTTTAAATGTAGTTCTAAAAGGTATTGTGGCTTGTTTTAAAAAGTAGATATGACTTGATACTACGATTATGAGCATCTTGGAAGTTTTATATGAAAAATAGTCATTTTAAAAGAATGGAAGTATGTAGTACTTTGGGTTAAATTCCCGGATTTTATAATGACATGTTAGTGCCTTAAGTAAACTAAAATGAGAGTGTATGTAAATAAGGTTAATAGGAAGTTAGGGAATTTCTTAACTTGCTTATGTTATGTATGATAAGCCGGTAGTGCTTATGTTATGTATGATAAGCCGGTAGCGATTATGTTATGTATGATAAGCCGGTAGTGCTTATGTTATGTATGATAGCCGGTTGAGCTAGGTTATGTTATTCTTGTGGGGTAAACCCCCGGGTTACTACTTATTCCATGGATTTGCTACCCATGATGCGAGTGCGGCATTTGTACTCATTACGGGCCCACCGGATCTATGCGGGTGAAATAGTCTCATGCGAGGCGGATGACCTCATTTCGGGTCCACAGGACCTATGCGGGTGAAATAGTCCCAGGAGTAGGATTGCCAAATGATACTATGGGCAGGTGGCCCTAAGTTGATCATAAGCTTCCTATTTTTATGCAGTATACCTTTATGGGCAGACTTATGTGACTTTATCGCGTCCCAGATTGGGCCGGGAAGTATACCTTTATGGGAAGACTTATGTGACTTTATTCCATCCCAGATTGGGTCGGGCAGTATACCTTTATGGGCAGACTTATGTGACTTTATTGTCACGACCCGTTCCGGGGCCCGTGACTGGTGCCTTACCCCGGGCACCCTAGTGATACAACATCAGAGTAATCAGCGGAACATAAAACGATACAAGACATATTATGAAATATGAAACAATAATCTGAGAAAAACTTGCCTTTCGGCATATATATAAATAACAACCTTTTCAACATGAACAGTTTAATCCTTTTTACAAACCACCTTGCAGTACTACAGACCTGCAGAAATGATACGACAACAATGGCGGGACGGGGCCGCCATACCACGAATGTAAATACCTACAACAGCGGGGACTATACCACGATAAGCCTCGGAGAAACGGAGCTTTCCCAATGACTGTGACCCCAAGGCGAGGATCAACGATCGTGTACCTTTTCTGCGGCATGAACGCAGCCCGAGGTCGATTACAACGGTACAGTATGTGGCGAAAATCGTAAATGAAATCATAGTAGTCTATAAAAGCAGGAGACATGTATGATAACCAAACTACGATTCCTGATAAGCGATCATGTCAAGTCAGGGACTCACGCCCTTAAAGTCATCACAATAAAACCGTACGAGGTAAGTACGAAGGCATAGCCGACTACTAAGACCCCCAGTACCACAAATGCCATAAACTGTATCACAAGGTCTTTCTAGACCGCTCCACATGATCGGCGGCCACTCGCGCGATATCAGCGCGTCTATTCTGGAACTCTCGCGACTCGCATAGGTCACACACGGACCCGCGTAGGTATCCTCGAATCATGGTCCCGCTTTGGTATACCAGCGTCGAGGCGACTTAACCCGGTATCCGCAGGCTCCGCAACCGCGTAGTCTCAAAAGACCGCATAGTCTCAGCGGACCGCGCATAGAATCCCCGCGTCGGGCTAAACACCGGAATGATCAATCACGGAGCTACCGCGCTCCGCGTAGTCACAAGGACCGCATAGGCCGTATAGACCGCATCAGGTGGCAAGCCCTCGGTATAATAAGTCAAGGGTATGTGATACAATAACGATCTGCGGGCTTAACGTTTAACAACGTAAGCACAACAAGAATGACCCCCTTACATCACGATCACACAAGATACTAACACAAGTAGCATCCTAACATGTTTACTTATCACATCAACAAGAAAGTATTTGCAAGGCTATCTCAAACCAACACAATCAAGTTAGTCACACAGTCTTGTATGCTAACAAGTTCGGGTATCTATCCTAAAGTACTTCATACATTAAATCTTTTAAAAGATCCGTTGCTTTCACATAAGTCACACAATACGTAGTATAAAATAGAGTGGTATCTTTTTAATTAAACCAAAACATTTACCTTTGTAAAATCAAGTAACAACATTATTTTCCAAACGTCCAAGTTTGCCTAATTTCAAATGTTCACGTTTCTTATTTTAGAAAGGTTTCGTAGTTCATAGTCTTATTCATTTAAGAATATAATTCTATTTTAAACAATCTGAGAAACATAAGCCTTATATGTGAGTAGGATATTCTTGTTTATAACAATCTTATTACAGCAGCCGTGATCTAGGAAATATCATTTTGTCTCATCTTAGCTTATGCGGATGGAAGTTTCTCTGGTTTAATAATACTTAATTAGTCAAAACATTTCCTTTTATTAACGCGATGGTTTGTCGATACATTCGATTTCGAAATCAAGAAAACATTCTTAAGCCGTTATACCTAACTTCCCATAAAGCTAGTATAACTCTTAAGTTTTTCAAAAACCAAGTATTACTTATTCTTTCAAAATGATTCAAAAATCTTTTGAAATACTTCAAGTTCTTTATTAACACATAACAAGCCAGTTATAGTTCAAATCAGTTACCTTTTAAAGACCACAAGTATTTTCGTACCAACATAAAGCTATTATAACCAACTTCCCATAAAGCCGTTATAACACTTTATGTTTTAGACCAATCAAATACATTTAACACGTACGTCTACCGTACTACATAGTTACACATATCATGCTAGAAGAGATAGGAAGAGGTTCACATACCTTGCGGCGAGTATCGACTAATAGCAAAACGCTCAAGTACTTCAAAGTCGGCTACTCCTTAGCCGTAAGATCGCGCCTACGTAGTACTTCAACCTATAAGGCCACAAGGCGCTTATTAACATTTATATCCGCCGTAGAACATCCTACAGAAAATGCGGACGCACCTCCCCCATAAGCGTAAATCTCCTCTCTATCGGGTAGGCTATCAAGCCAACCGGGGGTTCATACATCTAACGGGCGTGCACAATTCTACCTCACGGAAAAGCTACACAAGTCTCATGTCTGATCCTATGTAAAAACGATTCGAGACTCTTCTTTCGAAAGATTTCTTATTATTAAGCTTAAGTCCAAAGACATTGCCGACAACAACGTTCGATTCTATATATATAGTATACTTCAACTATATGGTCTAACAATCATGTAATTTCCAATTACAATAGAGGACAAGATATTTACCTCGATAAGCCCATAATTATCCGAGTATAAAGTCGATCTGGGCAATCGTTTAGCTCGACTCCGTGCGCTCCACCGCTCCAAACTACCCTTAGAAGTTCTAACCAACTTCTACATACTACTCCAACTAACCATGGAGATTTTCCCTAGGGTTTCGGTTTGGTATTGACGGGAAGTATAATAGTATAACTGGGCTTTTTGTAAGGTATGACCTTAGAATACAACAAGGTATCTGGCTAAGGTAATTTGGGCATTATAACAATACTTTTGAGAGTATTTCTACCAAGAGAGGGGTATATACGAGACAACACCACAAGGGGTGTATACCCTCGGCCTACCCAGCTGGGGTACTCTCGGCAAGGGTGGGGAGGGCTCTCGGCCAAAGTGCCAACTCAAAGGGGAGAGGGGTGTTGGGCGAAAACACCACACAAAGGGAGGAGGATTTTTAACACTTAGGAAATATTTGGAATGGATGAAGAAGTCTTCCAGGGTATTTATAGGTCTAGCAAAGGCAACCAATGGCGAATCATGCCAAGTGCATAGCAAGTGTAGGGCGAGATCTTGCCAAGTGCACCTAACCAACTAACACACAAAAATATCCTACCTACTACTTGACAAAATTGTCACCAAATCGTCCAAGCCAACCGCCCACACTCCATCAATGAGAGGGTGACAAGTGTCGCCCTCTCGTTGGTCCAAAATGTTTCGTCTCTCGGAAAAATCCGCAAAAATTAAAAATGACATAGCCGGAAATTCCCCTACGAAAGCTGTGAAAACGTTTCGTCGAAAATCGACTCTAAACGGGTGTTGTGAACAAAATTAATTCGGCCAAGCGACTTTACACTTCAAAAATTTTCTACGTCGCCCCACGTACATACTGGAAATACGGGTATAACATTCTCCTCCTTAGAAACATTCGTCCGAATGTTCCTTCTAATCTCAAAACAAGCGCGCGGTATAGTTCTCACTGCTATACTTACGAAAACAATCCTGCCACGCCTGGCCACGGAACCAACTTGCGCAAAATACTTACCTCCAAGTCCACGAGGAAACACCTCTAACATCACCACAAACACCTCTCTCCGGGGTCTAAAATATACTTCATTCGCACCTTCTCTTTACAAAAGAAATGATACCACTTTTGTCACTTTGCCGCGAGGTTCACTCGGCGACCAACAAATGGTGCCGGCTGCGTCGATCCACGAGGTGGCGACACTCGAACTCTTACCACATTTACGTCGCTTGTTCCAAAACTCGAGGTTACTATCTCTAACGTGGTCATCATTAGCGGGAACACTGGATGGATCTCCGATACTTTCCAAACATAACAATACGAAAGACCGGACGTACTGCCTCCCAAGTCAGACGGCAAAAGCTAACATATAGGCAATCTGGCCTATTCTTCACATGAACTTAAAAAGGCCCAAAACAACTCGGGCTAAGTTTCCTCTGTTTTTCCAAAGCTCGTCACACCCAATCCGGGGTGGTACTTTCAAGAAGACCGACCGTCAACCTGAACTCTAAGCGTCGTCGCCGATTTTTCCGCACGATTTCTCTGAGCTGCCAGAACTTCTTCTAGACAAGCTTCTCACTATCCACAGTCTGCTGGAACAAGCCTGAACCAACTGTCTGAACCTTGCCAACATCGAACCACTCGACCGGCAACTTACACATCCGCCCCTACAAGGCTTTATAAGGCGACATCCGAACACTGAAATGGTAGCTTAAACACTCCCTCCACAGGAGACAACAATCTCCACAACTACCCCTGAAATTCAACCACTGGCCCGAGGGCGAATGCGATTCTGAGACTCACCTGAGTTCTTAACACATGCTTGGCAAAGCTTCCAGAAACAAAACAGTAGTAACACAGGCTCCACATGCGACATAAGGTGAAGGTAGGCACCGTGCGACGCCTTACAACCTTTCTGATATAACAACACTGCTGAGTACATGGTCCTGACCGAAAAACACGACGGGCTGCCCCCATCGGCCCGACCACTGGTCGAACGCATCCACGAACTCGTACGCTGGTTAACTAAACTTGGGCCTAACACCCTCGTGACCCGCGCGGCGGACCACCACGAACCGACCCACCAACAAAGCGGCGCGGGTTGACGCGCGTAGCCTCAACCCGACCCACTCGCGTAAAACACTTGCTCCCGGTCGGAACAACTTTTCTAATCACGTTACGAAAACCTAGCGGTCTTAGCTCAACTACCCCCTTTCATTCCACACTACTCAGGGACTTATCACACAATATATCTCACATGCACTAAGCACTCCGATAAGGATCAAACATAACACTACACCTTTACTCGAGATGGCCTTACCTGCAGGTCTCTACGCATAGAACACGAAGGCTCACACCTTCTCGATCCCCCAAATCTTACTCGGTTACACAACCATGATCTAATCACACCGAACCCACTCCTCTCAGAACCTAGCACTGAAGGTATACTCACCTTATCACATAAACAAAACTCTAGAGGGTTAAAGATATATCTATATCTACTGCTTCACTCCCCTTAGTCGTTCTAATCAAACCTGCCACGTAGGGCGCATAGCTAGGGAAGATGACGAACTACCCACCGATCCTGAAGGCTAAGTCCTCCTACAAGGACATTCTATCGACATCAGACCCTGACGGTCGTAGGTACAACAAGTACCAACTAAAAGACGACATTCCCCGGGATGACGTCTGTCACACTGTGAACCGGAAGCCCTGGAGTTCTGACCAACTCCTGCACACCCCGAACGTCCTGAAATCCGTGGAAGACCACTCTGCACTGGCGGAGGTGCATATCTAATCTGCTGGTGAGGTGACTCGCCTCGAAAGTTACCAAAGGACCTTGCTGCTCTGGCCCCCTTCTGCTGTCCTTTGTTAACCCGTCGATCTCTACGTTTCTCGGCCTGCTGCGCATAAGCCCGTACACAGGCCATGCTCAAGCCCAACTGAAGAATTACTCTTGCAACCTCTTTTAGATAGTCCTCAAGACTCGCGATGCGTCGGTATACTCTCTGGTAGCCAAATCCATAGCTAATGTGAGTTTGTCTCTTGGCGATCTATATTCTCTGTTCTTGGCCGTGGATGAAGGTTCAAATATCATGGCGCGATGAAACCGCTGCTGGCCGTACTAAACTCTGCTGGGGCTAGTGGCGTCGCGAACTCCCGAAAGAAGCACTACCCTAGGTAATGATTGGGCTGTGCCCTCGCCACCCTCGAACTCTACTCGCGGCTCCGCCGGCGCCTTGCCCTCTGGGCCGGGTTGCCTACGCGGAGGCATAACGGTAAGGAAAGAAATACGTCGGAGGTCCAACTTACAACACGACTCTAAGGCACGATCTCGAGTGAGAAGAATTAGAAACCAATCCTAAATATCCTATAGCCTCACGATTATTGGTGTGGTGCGCACACCGATAATCGAACTCTTGGATCGATGCTGTCAGACACTTTCCAGGATTAAGCGCTCACGATACCACTTTTGTCACGACCTGTTCGGGGCGTGGATCGTGCCTTACCGGGCACCCTGGTGATACAACATCAGTGTCAGTGGAACATAAACGATACAAGACATATTATGAAATATGAAACAATAATCGAGAAAAACTTGCCTTTCGGCATATATATAAATAACAACCTTTTCAACATGAGCAGTTTAATCCTTTTTACAAACCACACAACAAGATTACTACAGACCTTAAGAAATGATACGACAACAATGGCGGGACGGGGCCCGCCATACCCCGAATGTAAATACCTACAATGAGGACTATACCACCGATAAGCCTCGGAGAAACGGAGCTTTCCCAATGACTGACCCTAGAGCGAGGATCAACGGCGGTGTACCTTTTCTGCGGCATGAACGCGGCCGAAGGAGTCGATCTGCAAGTACAGTATGTGAAATCGAAAATCCGTAAATGAAATCATAGTAGTCTATAAAAGCAGAGAGACATGTATGATAACCAAACTACGATTCTGATAGCGATCATGTCAAGTCGTGGACTCACGCCTTAAAGTCATCACAATAAAACCGCACGAGTAAGTGCGAAGGCATAGCCGACTACTAAGACCCCGATTACCACAAATGCCATAAATCGTATCACAAGGTCTTTCTAGACCGCACCACGATCGAAGCGGCCTCGCGCGATATCACCAGCGTCTATTCTGGAACTCTCGCGACTCGCGATAGGTCACACGGACCGCGTGAGGTATCCTCGAATCATGGTCCTGCATCGCCGAGGTATACCAGCGTCGAGGCGGCTTAACCCCGGTATCCGCAGGCTCCGCGACCCGCATAGTCTCAAAAGACCGCATAGTCTCAGCAGACCGCATGGGAATCCCGCGTCGGGCTAAACACCGGAATGATCAATCCGGAGCTACCGCGCTCCGCGTAGTCACAAGGACCGCATAGCCGTATAGACCCGCATCAGGGTGGCAAGCCCTCGGTATAATAAGTCAAAGGGGTATGTGATACAATAACGATAACGGGCTTAACGTTTAACAACGTAAGCACAACAAGAATGACCACTTACATCACGATCACACAAGATACTAACACAAGTAGCATCCTAACATGTTTACTTATCACATCAACAAGAAAGTATTTGCAAGGCTATCTCAAACCAACACAATCAAGTTATTCACACAAGTCTTTGTATGCTAACAAGTTCGGTATCTATCCCTAAAGTACTTCATACATTAAATCTTTTAAAAGATCCGTTGCTTTCACATAAGTCACACAATACGTAGTATAAAATAGAGTATTGTCTTTTTAATTAAACCAAAACATTTACCTTTGTAAAATCAAGTAACAACATTATTTTCCAAACGCCCAAGTTTGCCTAATTTCAAATGTTCACGTTTCTTATTTTAGAAAGGTTTAAGTAGTTCATAGTCTTATTCATTTAAGAATATAATTCTATTTTAAACAATCGAGAAACATAAGCCTTATATGTGAGTAGGATATTCTTGTTTATAACAATCTTATTACTGTAATGTGATCTAGGAAATATCATTTTGTCTCATCTTAGCTTCTATGCGGATGGAAGTTTCTCTGGTTTTAATAATACTTAATTAGTCAAAACATTTCCTTTTATTAACTGCAGATGGTTTGTCGATACACATTCGATTTCGAAATAAGTAAAACATTCTTAAGCCGTTATACCTAACTTCCCATAAAGCTAGTATAACTCTTAAGTTTTTCAAAAACCAAGTATTACTTCTTCTTTCAAAATGATTCAAAAATCTTTTGAAATACTTCAAGTTCTTTATTAACACATAACAAGCCAGTTATAGTTCAAATCAGTTACCTTTTAAAGACCACAAGTATTTTCGTACCAACATAAAGCTATTATAACCAACTTCCCATAAAGTGTTATAACACTTTATGTTTTAGACCAATCAAATACATTTAACACGTATGCGTCTACGTACTACATAGTTACACATATCATGCTAGAAGAGATAGGAAGAGGTTCACATACCTTGCGGCAGTATCGACTAATAGCAAAACGCTCAAGTACTTCAAACCGTCGGCTACTCCTTAGCCGTAAGATCGCGCGCCTACGTAGTACTTCAACCTATAAGGCCACAAGGCGCTTATTAACATTTATATCCCCGTAGAACATCCTACAGAAAATACGGCACCTCCCCATGGCAGCGTAAATCTCCTCCTCTATCGGCGGCTATCAAGCCAACCGAGGGTTCATACATCTAACGGGCGTGCACAATTCTACCTCACGAAAAGCTACACAAGTCTCATGTCTGATCCTATGTAAAAACGATTCGGATACTCTTCTTTCGAAAAGATTTCTTATTATTCAGCTTAAGTCCAAAGACATTGCGACAACAACGTTGATTCTATATATATAGTATACTTCAACTATATGGTCTAACAATCATGTAATTTCCAATTTCAATAGAGGACAAGATATTTACCTCGATAAGCCCATAATTATCCGAGTATAAAGTCGATCTGGGCAATCGTTTAGCTCGACTCGTGCGCTCCAACCCGCTCCAAACTACCCTTAGAAGTTCTAACCAACTACATACTACTCCAACTAACCATGGAGATTTTCCCTAGGGTTTCGGTTTGTGGCGGGAAGTATAATAGTATAACTGGGCTTTTTGTAAGGTATGACCTTAGAATACAACAAGGTATACGGCTAAGGTAATTTGGGCATTATAACAATACTTTTGAGAGTATTTCTACCAAGAGGGGGGGTATATACGAGACAACACCACAAGGGGGGTGTATACCCCTCGGCCTACCCCACTAGGGGGGGTACTCTCGGCCAAGGGGTGGGGAGGGGCTCTCGGCCAAAGTGCCAACTCAAAGGGGGAGAGGGGTGTTGGACGAAAACACCACACAAAGGGAGGGAGGATTTTTAACACTTAGGAAATATTTGGAATGGATGAAGAAGTCTTCCAAGGGGGGGTATTTATAGGTCTAGCAAAGGCCAACCAATGGCCAAGATCATGCCAAGTGCATAGCAAGTGTAGGGCCAAGATCTTGCCAAGTGCACCCTAACCAACTAACACACAAAAATATCCTACCTACTACTTGACAAAATTGTCACCAAATCGTCCAAGCCAACCGCCCACACTCCATCAATGAGAGGGTGACAAGTGTCGCCCTCTCGTTGGTCCAAAATGTTTCGTCTCTCGGAAAAATCCGCAAAAATTAAAAATGACATAGCCGGAAATTCCCCTACGAAAGCTGTGAAAACGTTTCGTCGAAAAACGACTCTAAACGGGTGTTGTGAACAAAATAAATTCGGCCAAGCCACTTTACACTTCAAAAATTTTCTACGTACGTCCTTACGTACATACTCTGGAAATACGGGGTATAACATTTATCGCGTCCCAGATTGGGCCGGGCAGTATAGCTTTATGGGCAGACTTATGTGACTTTATCGCGTCCCAGAATGGGTTGGGCAGTATACCTGCATGGGAAAGCTTTTGTATGCCTTCGCCGTGTCCCGCAAATGGGCCGGGTTACGTTATTACGTATGGATAATCAAAGTGAACTCCAAAATAAGGCGTCCCTCCATAAAGGGTCGGATTATGTTATGCAAGGTAAGTAAGTTATATGGTAATAAACTTGATGATTTTTTCCTAAGTATGTACGTAAGAATTTGACTATAACTCTTATTGAAAGATGGGAAAAGATAATAAGGTGCGATTAAGTTCACGAGATTGTAATGACACGGTAGGATCTGGTATTTATTTTGTTTATATACTTGCCCCTGTCATTCTTTTGTACAGTTATGATTTGTTTAATGTACCATATTTCCATTCCATATTCAGACTGTTATGCGGACCCTTGAAGTGCGTTCATGTCCGCAGGTTTAGGTACACAGTTGTGGATCCGCGGCTTAGGATCCTGGTTCAGCATTTTGAGATGGCTCTAATGTTCCGGAGCTTGTCATAATGGCTATGTATATTCAGGGGTACGGCGGGGCCTTGTCCCGTCATAGTATTGGTCCAAAATATTAGAGGTATGTATTCACATGTGGGCTGGACTGGTTAGAATTGTAATTACATTATTGGATAGTGTAAGCCCTTTTGGGTGATTTATATTATGGCAGCCTTATCGGCTTTGCCTTGGTTTTAGAAAAAAAAATGTGTTACTTTCGCGGTTATTTTGTATTGTATGATTAGAAGGGTGCCCAGGTAGGGCACCAGTCGCGGGCCCGGGGTCAGGTCGTGAAAAAAGTAGTATCAGAGCAGTTAGTCCTCAGAAAGTGTCTACAGATCGTGTCTAGTAGAGTCTTGATTATCGGTGTGTTGTGCACCACATCTATAATCAGGAGGCTGCAGGACATTTAGGATTGGTTTCCATTCTTCTCACTCTGAGATCGTGCGATAGAGATGTGTTGTTAGGGTCGTCTCTCCCTGACGAGTTATGTTGATTGCAGCTACGAGAAAGGCAGCAGTGACCTAGGAAGAACTATGTGGATTGCGTATCCAGGTTAGTGGTAATTGTTGTATAGTTGGTATAATGATTTACATCTATACGGATTTATGTATGAGGGTCATTTATGGGTTGCCTAGAATGATTTTAGATTACCAAGAGTTGGTAAGGTCTAAATAGATACCGGGAAGGTATGAAACAGTTAAAGAATTCTCATCGAGGTTTTACGTATTATTTTGAGATAATTGGGAAATGATGAGTTGTCTGATAGGGTAGTGAACCCTTAAGAAGCCATGTTAAGGAACTTAATGGAATGTCATGTTACTAGATTAAGCTATGTGGTAGGCTTAAGAGAATTGTACAGATGAGATCTGCATGGAGTAAGTAATGGTTGTTGTGATCAAGACAACATAGTTCTGGGATTATGAGAAGTTATTGTACCCGTTTACGGGGGAACTGATAAGGTAGGCTGGGAGCATGGAAATGGCGACCCTAAAGAATATTGATAACCGCCGAGACCTTAGGTATATAAAGCCTTCTCGGGCAATAAGATTTTATCCAGACTAAGGGTAAGAGTTAAGTGCGACGGTGGGTCGGGGTGAGGACCTATTACGAGTCGCCCCATGGCCTGAAATGGAGTGGGATCGGTTGGTAGTAGTTCCGCTACGTGACAGGGTCACGAGGGTGCAGGGCCAAAGTCTAGTTAAGTGTTTTACGGGTTCATGGACGCGTTCCACCGGAACCAGGTCGTGAGGGCCGGAGATGGCCTTATATTATTTAATAGAGTGACTCCAAAGATTGGAGGTCAGAATCGGTATGGAGGTTATGTACGTATGCTAGAGTAAGTTTAGAAGTACGGAAGGAGTATGACCAGTAAGAAAGAGAGCAACCAAGTGTAGAGAGCGAGCACGAATCCATAAGGACCTTTCGAGGTAGCTACACGATGGGTGTTTGGGTGGTAGTGGCGGGTATATGAGATTCTGGTGATGATCTGATCGTCGGACCACTAGCGGACCTAGTAGAGCTGAATACGACAGACTTTGAGGTCATTAAGAGTATGGACTAGTTGGCTTCGTGAGTGCCAAGGTAGACTGTAGTGAGAGGTTGGTTCGATTCCAGTATCCCGGTGAGCCGGTTATCGATAGGGAAGGAAAGGAAGTGTTAGTAATATGTAAGTTATTCCTTCATTCTTTGACATGAAATTATGGAGTCTATGTGACTTATTTTATTGAAATGATTGATTTGAATTTGAACGTTAAGAGACGGAGATAAGAACGTACGATTATTGAAGGATTTTATGTTAAGTGCCTTGGAGGTACTTGGAGTTCAGGTTGACGTTTTAGTATAAGTATTGTTATATGGCCAAGGGTGACATATTTTGTATGAAGGGTGTAGTAAAAGGAGACTATGTCGCTATCTAAATAGATTGGACTTCGAAAGAACATTGGGGGACGAATGTTTTTAAGGGGGGAAGAATGTTACACCCCGTAGCTCCAGTACATGTGTTTAAGAGAATGTACGTGAGAAGATACGACCTTAAGATTTAAAACGAAAGAAGGATTGCTTTTTCCTATGGAAAATGATTTCAGCCTCGGGAAGGAAAAAATTGTTCGTTAATGAGAATTGAGTTCCCGAATTTGATATTTGAGACTTATAGAATTTATCGGATTTTCGGGAGATGAAATATTTTAGACCAACCGGAGGGCGACACGTGTCACCCTCCACATGGCAAGTAGGACGAAATGGACAAGTCAAGCTAGACAAGTGGAGCTTGACATTCTTGACTAAATCCTAGCCCTTCAAGTATTTTAATCCTAGCCTTTGATTCTCTTATATATCCATTACTAGTGCAAGACTAGTGAACACTTAGAAAATATTTCAAGAACTTGTTGTTCTTAGTGGAGCTCTCGGCTTTAGGGCTAAAATGGAAGACAAAATTTTGTAATTGTAGATCATAATTCACAAGACTTTAACCCAAGGTTCCTATGAGCATTGTAAGGATATCTCAATAGAAAGATCTCGGAAAAACGACGTTTTTACGTTAGTCGCAAGGCGAAACCCTAAGGTGTTCTTCAACTTTGAAGATGGAACTTGAAGAGGAGTTCTTCATGAGCTTCTAAGGAGTGCTTGGAGCGGATTGAAACATAAGAAGAGGAGCTAAAAGTTGCTAAGGATTAACTTTTACGCTTGGACATTATTAGGGCTTATTGAGGTAAAATCTTCATCTTCTTAATGTAATTTAAGATTACATGTTACAGTAGTTAAGAAATGAGCATGTGGTATATATATTGATGTTTGAAAAGATTTGGATCATGTCGACATGTTGAAAACCGAAAATGGACAAGTTAGCCATTTATGGTGTAATCAATTTAATTGTTAGTTACGATCGTCGCATGTTATAGAAAGAAGGGATTATAGTTGTTATAATCGATTGAGGCTATATAACATGTTAGAATAACAATTTGGATTGAAAAGGAATGGGAATGAACTTTATGTTGTTACATATTTTGAAGCCGAGAATTGCCTTAATCTTTGGACATTTTCGTATTAATTGTGGGGCAGAATTTTACAAGTACTGTTAAGGTGTGTAATCCCCTTTGGTTAGCTGAATTGATTGAGCCTTAAATGTGGCATTTGGTTATTGATTTTCGGGCCTTGAAAAGGTGGAAAAATACGTAGAAACAAAGGAAGTGCTGTCCGATTTTCCGTAGAATTTGGTGACTTTACACTTAGAATATTCTACGTTTGAAGCTAGAGGTTAATGGACGTATTATGGCCACTATAGGTTGAAGTACTACGTATAGCGTATTCTACTTAAAGGATGAAATAGCTATCAAGGTTGAAGTACTTTGGAGCATTTTGCTACTTGTCGAGAATCGTCGCGAGGTATGTGAACCTCTTCCTTCTTTTGACATGATTCTATGTATGGAATATACATGCGAAGATATTTCATGATCCCTTCTACTCTTAGAAGTTAAGAGGTATGTATGTTGATTTACTATATGTAAAAGTCATGTCTAAGTTATCCTAAGTTCTTACCAAGTCTTATGGGGGATGTTGGTAAGAGTCGTTAGAAAGTATTTGGAGTCGAGTTGACTTTGCTAATTTACTGCACGAATGAGAATAAGTATTGAACAAGCCATTGCAACGTTAATAAAAGAAAATGTATCGACAATCAATTATATTAAAATGAGTAGAATTCTCCATCTGCATAGAAACTAAGATAAGACAAAATTGTATTACATTTTCTAGATCATGGATGCTTTAATAAGATCGTTATAAACGAGTATAACCTATTCACAATGCATAAAAGTATATGTTAATTTAAAGAGTTTACGTTATGAAGTTTTAAGACTATGAACCTTAAATTCTTAAAAGGTTAAGAAACTTTATTTGTCAAGTTATGGGACTTGATTCTTAAAGGAAGAAATGACTTGATTTAAAAGTATAGAATACTTGATTTGGAAAGTATTGACTTCTTGACATTCTAAAGATAAGAGACTTGTTTTCTAAGTAAGAAACTTGATTTCTAAAGATAAGAGACTTGAAGTATTTTGAAAGTTATGTAACTTGATTTGAAAGTATAAGTCTCTTGGTTATAAAAAGAATAAATTTGTCTAAGACATAAAGAGTTATAACGGCTTTATGAGAAGTTGGTTATAACAACTTTATGGAAGGTTAAAAGAATGGTTTTCTCTAGTGAAGTAAATAAAGAAAAATGACTTGAAAGGAAGAAAGACAAATTGATTTGAAGGCATCAATTGCTTAAAGTTTTAAAGTAAAAAGTCACTTGATTTAGAAGTCTTTAAATGTAGTTCTAAAAGGTATTGTGACTTGTTTTGAAAAGTAGATATGACTTGATACTACGATTATTAGCATCTTGGAAGTTTTATATGAAAAAGAGTCATTCTTTTGTACAGTTATGATTTGTTTACTGTACCTTATTTCCGTTCCATATTTGGTACTGTTATCGACCCGCCGGAAGCTGCGTTCATGTCCGCAGTTTAGGTACGATTGTGGATCCGCGGCTTAGGATCCTGGTTCAGCATTTTGAGATGGCTCCAATGTTCCGGAGCTTGTCATAATGACTATGTATATTCAGGGGTACGGCGGGGCCTTGTCTCGTCATAGTATTGGTCCAAAATATTAGAGGTCTGTATTCACATGTGGGTTGGACTGGTTAGAATTGTAATTACATTATTGGATAGTGTAAGCCCTTTTGGGTGATTTATATTATGGCAGCCTTATAGGCTTTGCCTTGGTTTTAGAAAAAAAAAGTGTTACTTATCTTCCGCGGTTATTTTGTATTGTATGATTAGAAGGGTGCCCAGGTAGGGCACGATCATGAGCTTGGTCGTGACAAATTTCTTGACAAATGTAATTTAGGTTAATTTCTTCCAACATTAGTCAGATTTTATTCATTGTTCTTCCAACATTTTGTTTATTTGTAAATTATATTTCCAAATTAAATTACAGAGAATGTTTGTACGTAATTTTCCGTCGTTGCGTCGTCGTTTTACATTTTGTTTACTGTATGTTTTTTCAGATTTTATTTATTAGTCTCCTAAATATTACATTGCGGAAATGAATTGTGGAACTAAGGAGTGGTGGATGTCTGTCAAATGGAGTGATGAATATGAACGAGGAGTAGACGAGTATATTAAAAAAGCTTTTGCTACAAAGTCTCAAGGAAACCAAATTTGTTGTCCATGTGATAGTTGTCACTATAGTTATTGGAAGCATGAGAATGTTGTGAGAGATCACGTAATAAGTAATGGTTTTGTGCCAAGAACAGATAAGTTATCTGAATTAGGGATCGAAATTGAAAGAGAAAGAACTAATCTGGATCATGATGAACAATCAAATATGGATGATTGCAATGATGACATAGCAGGGTTGTTGAATGATGCTCGTGATGTTTTTACAGAGGGGCCGAATGACGAGGCAAAAAAGTTTTTCAAGTTAATTGAAGAAGGTCAGGAGGAACTATATCCCGATGCAAGAAACATTCAAAGCTTTCCTTTATGATTCGACTATTTATTTTGAAGTGTGATCACAGTCTTACCAATGTTGCATTTGCTGATATATTAGAGCTTGTAAGGGAGGTGTTACCCGATGCAAAATTTCCTAAGTCTTTTAATGAAGCGAAGAGTGTTTTAAAAGTACTAGGGTTGGATTATACTAAGATAAATGCATGCCTCAATGATTACATGTTGTATTGGGAAGAACATGCAAATGCTACAAGATGTCATATTTGTGAGACGCCAAGATGGATGTCGAATGATAAAGAGAATGACACACGACATGAAAATGAAAAGATCCGTAGGATACCTAATAAGATCCTTAGGTACTTTCCATTAAAGAAAAGATTGCAAAGGTTATTTATGTGCGAAGAGACGGAGAAGTACATGACATGGCATGCTGATGGGCGTGAAAAAATCAGATTTTACAACATCCAGTGGATGGCCAAGCTTGGAAAGAGTTTGATTCTGTATACTCAAAGTTTGCAGAAGATCCACGCAATGTGAGGTTGGGGTTAGCCACAGATGGATTTAGCTCATTCAACTCGATGAGCATTGTTCATAGTACATGGCATGTTATATTGATCAATTATAACTTGCCTCCATGGATGATTATGAAGCCAGAGTTTTTGATATTGACTTTACTTATCCCTGGTCCTTCTTCCCCGGGTAATGATATTGACATCTATTTGCAGCCACTAATCAAGGATTTGAAGGATTTGTGGGTGTCTGGGTTGGAAACTTACGATTCTTCAAGTAATCAAAGGTTTGACATGCGTGTAGCTTTGATGACTATTGTTAGTGATTTTCCAGCTTATGCAATGTTGTCCGGGTGGAGCACAAAAGGATATTTGGCATGCCCTTCATGTCATTATGAAACAGATTCTGAGAGGTTGCTTTATAGTAATAAGAATTGCTACAGAGTCACTCGTAGATTTCTTGATCCAACTCACCCTTGGCGTCAAAATAAGAGGAATTTCGATGGAAAAACCGAGGATAGAATTGAACCTATTCCTTTGACAGGAATTGATATTGAGAATATGTTGCGTGATTTTCTAAATGAATTTGGAAAGAAGCGAAAGAAAAAGATGAGTAATGATAATGATGATCCAAATCCATGGAGAAAGATATCCATACTTTTTCAGTTGCCATACTGGAAGCATTGTTCTAATCGCCATAATCTTGACCCAATGCATATCGAGAAAAATGTGTTTGATAATGTCATTGGAACATTGTTAGACATACCGGGGAAGACTAGAGATCATGTAAGTGCTCGTCGAGATTTGATAGAACTTAAAATTATGCCAGAGTTTCAACCAATAGAATTAAAAGATGGTAGCGAAGAAATTTCATGCTCGCGCTTCTGGATGTCAATTGAAGAAAAGTGCAAGTTCTGTCAAGTCATAGAAAATGCTAAGTTACCACAAGGGTATGCTTCTAATATTGCTCGATGTGTGCATATTGAAGAAAGGAAAATCATAGGCTACAAAAGTCATGATGCTCATTTTATGATGAATTACTTGCTCCCTATTGCTGTGAAAACAACATTACCCAAAGATGTTGCTACTCCATTGATAAGACTTTGTGCTTTTTTCAGAGGCATATGGAATAAAGTTATTGATACTCGACATCTTGACAAACTCAAGTCAGATGTAGTTGAAACACTTTGCATGTTTGAACAGATTTTTCCACCCGCATTTTTCGACATAATGGTGCATTTACCTGTACATCTAGTGGACCAAATTAAGTTGGGTGGACCAGTTAGTTCAAGGTGTATGTATGAGATTGAGAGGTATCTTTGAGAGTTAAAGTTGGATGTTCGAAATAAGAGCCGTCCAGAAGGCTCAATGACAGAAGGATACCAAGCTAAAGAATATATTACCTTCATTGCTAGACATCTGAAACGATCAAACTCGTCCACAATTAATGTTAATAAGGATAGTGTCGCAAAATTATTTTTACCTAAGATTGAGCGTCCTATCAAGGGAAAGGGAAGGACCTCAAAGAAAAAACATTGTGGACACATGATTGATCAAACTATATGGATACAAGCACATCGATATGTCTTATTCAATTGCAATTATGAGGAAGTTGAGAGATACATAAAGTAAGATGACAAACCATGATGATAATTTTTTATATGTATTATTCAATTGTATTGTGTTATTAAGATATTTGTTTTTCTATTTTTTTATCACAGTGAACACAAAACGTGTGTAAGCACCAAACGAAAAAGAAAATGGGATAGTGCACAAGATCACAATAAGGATTTCATTGATTAGTTTAGGGAGAAAATTGAAGTGAAACTTCAAGAAGGTCAAGACATTATTACGAATCATATCTTATGGTTATCGAAAAAACCTTCTTATGTTGTTAAAAAGTACACAGGGTACTCTGCTAATGGATATAAGTTTCATACCATGAAGCGTGACGCGAAGTGCGTAACTTAAACCAATGGAGTCACACTCACAGCCGTAACACATAGCTTTGCGAGTTCCAAAGATCAAAATCTTATACTGAGAGATGTCAATTATTATGGTTCAATACAAGACATCATTGAGATATCTTATCATGGGCATTTTAGTGTTGTCTTGTTCAAATGTTTGTGGTTTCACTCGGAAAAAGATGACGATGAGTTTATCATGGTTAACATGAATAAGACAATTTATGTAGAAGAACCATTTATCTTGACATCTCAGGCACATCAAGTTTTTTTTGTTGAAAATTTAAACAAAAAGGGTTAGCAGTATGTTGTTGAAATCCCTCCTAGGGAAATTTCTGATGGTATGAAAATATCTAATTATTTACTCGTGTTTTAACTTATTTTTACTTTCTAGTTAATTTTGTATCACATTTTGACTTATGTACTTGTTTTTATATTTGTTGATATGTGCAGATGAAAGCTAATAAGTCCAAATTTTCTGATCTGCAAAGTCAGATTCCAGATTATGAGCGACAACGGATCGAGAATTTGAAAATGAATGAAGAATTTATGAATGCTCAAGGTGCTGGATATTTGGCTAATCAAATACTACGTAAAAATATTTTTGGTTTGGATCGTCCAAGTAGCGGTGGACATCGCAATGACCAGTTGGACGAAAGAGATGATGAAGCCACATCTGCATATGATGGAGGCGGTAACGAGGAGGAAACCACTAGAAATATGGGTGCAAAAAGGAAGGTAAATGTTTGAACTTTTGAACGTGTTGTATTATTGATGTTGGTACTGGTGCTGCCTCGATGAGCAGCTGCTGCTGCTGCCTCGCGTAGATTCTTCTTCTTGCCTCGACGAGCATCTGCTCACGCCTGCCTCGCTTCTTCTTCTTCTTCGCTAATTTAAATCCATACTCTAATTTCGTCCATTACAGGTTTTAGCTCGGCCACAAAATATGGAGGATTTTATGAAAAAGAATAATCCAAAATAGGAGGATCATCAAGTTGAGAAGAATCAACAATCTTTTGTACCACAAAATCAACAGAAAAAGAGGTCATTTTGTTGTTCATGTTCTATGTCAGCATATCTTGAATTGCGAAAAAAACAAGTAGAAAACATAGAAATGGTTGCAACAAGGAATTAGATTGTCACACATACTAATGCATCAACAGAAAGACAAGATAATGAAAGAGATGATAATGATTATGTCCAACTAAATGATAATGTCAATGATGCGGGACATGACCATGAAGATTTGGAATCAGCGGCTGAAGACGAAAATGAAGGTACACATTACTATTTATTAATCATATAGCTTATTAGCATACTAAATTAATACATGAATTAATAGTTGAATCTAAAACAGCTGCCAATAAGAAGAAGCCTCGAGGGCCAACAAAGCTTAGAAAGGTTCATGCGCGTACAAAAGAGGAGCGCCAAGAACTCATTAGGCCAGCCAGTTGGACCTACTAAGGAAATATTTGATGAATTCAAATTTTTCTTGGGAACTTTGGGGAAGGATTCCGAGCTTGCGCCATTGAATTATACTTGTTTTCCAAGTCTTCCCACACATGACAAAATATGGGATTATGTTTTGGTATGTTGAAATATTACAAGTATATTCTTGGTTCTAGACCTTTATTTATTACTAATGTGCCGCTTTAATGATTGATATAGGAAAAGTATATGGTTGCTGAAGACGGAAGGAAATATGTAATGGAGGCAGTTAATGCAAGTTGACGAAGTTATAAATGCAGAATTAAGAAGAATCACTTCTATAAATATGATAGTGATGAGTTAAGATGATTTCACAAACCTGAGACTATTTCAGTACCTCAGTTTCAGGACCGCTAAAATTATTGGCATTGTGAAAAGATTGAGGTATTCAATTAATTTTTTTTAAATTTTCGTGTATTAATAATGAGGTAATATTATTCTAACTTATTATTTTTATCTCACATGCAGAATGTCAGAGAAATAGAGACAATCGTCTATTGATGGATGATATGCACATGATGGGTCGTAAGTCATTTGCAATGTTACGTCATGAATTGGTATACACTTTTCTTTTTCAATAATTGAATTATCTCTTTGCTTCCATTAGTTCTCACTAATTTTAATTTGTAAAAATTTAAGACTTAGGTATTTGTGTGCTAAATTTTGTTTTGTTTTTTACAGAAATAAAATGATCCGAATAAGGAAGAACCTTCTCAAGCAAAGGTCTACAAAGAATCAAGGAAAAGAGTTCCAAGGAGAACATACCATACCATCAACGAGAAAACTGAACATAATATTGTGAGTTAACAAATTGTATTATCATATATTTGTGTACTATTGATAATTTAGTAAGACAATGACTTAATATTCTATAAATAGGCAGAGATAGATGTTATGGAGTCCACCCAACATGGAGAAGGTAGCAACTCTAAGGATCTAGTTCTTTACTCTGAAGTGCTTCAAGGTCTCAAAAGCAAAGATCGCTTACGACTTATCGGAAAAGGTGTGACAAAGACTGATTTGAAGAAAAAAGAAAAAAAATCAGGTTTCATAATTCCGGAGGAATTCTTGCAGAGTATGAAAGCTGAGTTAGTGCAACAGCTTGCACCGACCGTTGCATCAATGATTATATCACAACTTCAAGAAACCAATCCTAGAATAATTCTTGTGATTCCTTCTTTTGGGAGTTCATTAATTCCAAATAATTCGTCTAGTGCACTGTTATACCCCGTAGTTCTGGCCATACGTGTGAGAGCGTACGAAAGGGAGTAAGACTTAAAACAAATTCGAAAGATAGGTTGGCGGATTGTTTCGGACGGGTTTTATTCAACTTTGAGGCAGGTTACGACCCGTTACATTGAGAATTCCTAGGTGTTTCAAAGGCCTAGTGCGTAGTTCGTTGAGTCTAGTTTCCAACGCAACCAACCGTTCGTCGTTAGGACATCGGAGTAGGAAGTTATGGGAGTTACAAGTTCGGTCTGTGACGGACGAGAAAAGGTGTTTGATCGAGAGCCCGCAGGGCGCGGCGCTGCGAGGGCGCGGCGCCGGAAAGATCTGAGGGTTCGCTGAAGTTGCAGCGCCGGGAAGCAGGGCATGGCGCGCGGAATGTTCGAGTCGGCGAGTTTCAGCGGCGGCCTGCCCGCGGCGGCGCGCGCGAGGCTGCTGCAGTTAAGTGGAAAAATCTGCCGCTTTGTTTTAAAAGAGGCCATGGGTGGGGGACATGTGTCCCCCCCATCTGATTTTGCATGCACTACTTATTGACCAAGTCTTGAAGACTTGGTCATTCTTCAAACTCTCATCTCTCTCTAAAACTAAAAGCTCTTCCTTCTCTCTAGAATTTCAAGAGGAAATATAAGCTTGAAAAAAATCTGAAAAGTGTGGCAAGAAGGAAGCTTGTGGCTAGCTTGTAGGAGTTATTGTGGTGGTGTTCTTGGAAAGGAGGCTAGCAAAGTTGTTGGAATAATTTTGGCTAAAGCTCTAAGGTAACAATTCTTCTCTTGTAGCTAGTTATTGGTGTTGCATGTGAAGAAGAAGGAACTTGTAGTAGTAAATAATGCTCTTAGATTCATTGCATGTAAGAAGTATGGTTCGGATATGAAAAAGATTGGTTAAGAAGGTTATGTGAGCATGTTGTAGCCTAAAAACTATCTTAAACTTGTTAAGTTAGTTGTTATACATTGTGGGGCAGAATTTTACACATCCAAGATTAGGTGTGTAATCCCCTTTGAAATGTTTGGGTTGTTGGGCCTTAAATGTGGCGTTTGGATGTTGAATTCGGCCTTGAAAAAGGTGGCAAAGTATGTAGAAACAAAGAAAATGCTGCCCAATTTTCCATAGAATTTAGTGGCTTTGCACTTGGAATGTCTACATTGAAACTAGAAGTTAATAAACGTATTATGGTCATTATAGGTTGACATATTACGTGCGGTATTTTGGACTTAGCAAGTGGATTGACCGAAGAGGTATGTGGAACTTTCTTATCTCTTGAGCATGAGTAGTTGTACCTATGTAGTACGGTAGACGTACAAGATTTGATATTCTTCACTTGTTTTAAGTATATGATACTTGTTTCATTTAAAAGTATAAGTCCCTTGGATATAGGGAGATGTGTTTAACTAGTGTATAATGGTAATAGAACGACTTAATGGGAAGTTGGTTGTATTGGCTTTATGGAAGGTGAACAAAGAAAGGTTTACTCCAAGTAAAATAAGTACGGATAAATGGTTTGAATTTGTGGAAGGCAAATTGTTTTTAAGGCATTAATTGCCTAAGGTTTTTAAAGAAATGAAGTCACTTGATTTAAAAGCCTATTGTATTTTTAAAGATAAACGTGACTTGTTTTGAAAAGTTGTCGTGACTTGATACTACGGTTATTAGTATCTTGAGAGTTTTACATAAAAAGGAGTCATTTTCTTAAAAGGTTTAAGGAACGTGGTACTTGGGTTAAATTCCCGGATTTTCTTTTAAAATGACATGTAGTGCCTTAAGTAACTAAAATGAGAGGATGTACTAGAAATGTTATTAAGAAGTTAGGAGATATTCTTAACTTGCTTACGTTATGATAAGCCGGTAGCGCTTATGTTATGTATGATAGCCGGTTGTGCTGATTTATGTATTATTATTATTATTATTACTATTTATGCCATGGATTTGCTACCCATGATGCGAGTGCGGCGCTTGTACTCATGCGGGCCCACCGGGTCCATGCGGGTGAAATAGTCCCATGCGAGGCGGATGACCTTATGCGGGTGAAATAGTCCCATGCAGGTGAAATAGTCTCATGCGAGGTGATGACCTTATGCGGGTCCACAGGACCTATGCGGGTGAAATAGTCCCAGGAGTAGGATTGCTTAATGATACTACAGGCGGGAGACCCTGTTTTGATCATGAACCTCCTATTTTCATGCAGTAAAGTTTATACTTGTTAATCTCATTGTTAGTAAGGCACAGTGTACTGTATTTTGACTCTCTTCCATGACTCTAGTTTATTTTAAACTTATGATATTATTCTGATATTTTCGATTTTACATACTTGGTACATATGTGTCTTCGACCCTTCCTGGCTGCGTTCATGCCGCAGTAGGAAAAGCAGTGGTGGATCCTCATTCTTAGGATCTTTACTCAGTGTCGTGAGCTCGTTTCTCAGGAGGCTCGACTTTTAGTGCAGTTCTCCCTGGTGTTGTAGATACTTTGTACATTCAGGGGTATGACGGGGCCCTGTCCCGTCATAGTGTTTACACATTCTTAGAGGTCTGTAGTCCTGTCATAACTTGGGTTGTTAAGGATGTAACTGTTCAGCTTTGTTATATTTAGAGGTAGCCATTTTGGGTTAGCCTGCTTATATTCTATATGGGTTCTTATTGTGAGTTTATTTTCCGCTGGTTTTCTCTGATGTTGTATCACAAGGGTGCCCGGGGTAAGGCACCAGTCACGGGTCCGTGGCCGGGTCGTGACATGTACCGCATGTTAGTGAACCAAATAGACAGTCTTCTGGGATAGCTAATCAGGTAATTTTTGTGTTTCCCTTCTTTCCAACACATAGTAATATTCCGGAGCTTGAAATCTTATATATTATTATACTGTGAAATTATATGTTTTTATAATTGTAAACTACATTGAAGTTATTATTTATGATGTTTTGGCTAGTCTACCTTTTTTTACTTATTACTATTCTTTATGTTACCTTGTAGGAGTCTGATGAGCTAAATGGAGAAGAAATCTAGCAATCTAACAAATGGGCGTGTAGGTGGAGGCTTATGTGTAGTTTCTTTAATTTTGTGAACAATTATCTTGTTATATGTCCTAAGGGGTCTAATATTGTATTATTGTACATTTGTGAACAATTAGTAATACAATCATTTTTTATTATTATTTTCTATTTTAATTATTTATTTTGCAATATTGTGTACGTGGCCGTCGCATTATGTGGTTAAAAAAGCCTCAAAACTCTTAGAGGTCTGTAGTCATATTTTGTGGGTTGGTTTGTAAGAAGAAAAAAAGAGGTAACTGTTTTTTATTGTGTATATATGTATCCAGGAATGTAGCCTTATCGGTTAATCTTTTATTCATTCCTTATTGGTTTTTATTAAGAGTTGTATGTATGTTCCGCTGATGTTTCTCTGATGTATACCTGTAAGGGTGCCTGTGTAGGGCACGATCGCGAGCAGGGTCGGGTCGTGACAAAAGTGGTATCAGAGCAGTTAGTCTTCGGAAAGTGTCTACAGACCGTGTCTAGTAGAGTCTTGGTTATCGGTGTGTTGTGCACCACATCTATAACCAGGAGGATGCAGGACATTTAGGATTGGTTTCCATTCTTCTCACTCTGAGATCGTGCGATAGAGTTGTGTTGTTAGGATCGTCTCTCCCTAACGAGTTATGTTGATTGCAACTATGAGAAAGGCAGCAGTGACCCAGGAAGGATTATGTGGATTGCGTATCCAGGTTGGTAATAATTGTTGTATAGTTGGTATAATGACATATAACTATACAGATTTATGTATGAGGGTCAAACGCGTGTTGCCTAGAGTGATTTTAGATTACCAAGGATTGCTAAGGACTAATTAGATATCGGGAAGGTATGAAACAACTTAATGAATTCTCATCAAGGTTTACGTGCTAATTTGAGATAATTAGGAGATGCGGAGCTGTCTGAGAAAGTAATGAACCCTTAAGAAATCATGTTAAGGGACTTAATGGAAGACTATGTTAATAAGATTAAGCTACGTAGTATGCTTAAGAGAATTGTACGGATGAGATCCGTATGGAGTAAGTATGGTTGTTGTGATCAAGACAACACGATTGTGGTATTATGAGAAGTTATCTTACCCGTATGAAGGAAAGGGTAATGTAGGCTTGGGGCATGGAAATGGCCTTAAATTGGTTGATGTAGTAACTCCAAATTTGGAGGCCAAAATCAGTATGGAGGTTATGTACGTATGCTAGAATAAGTTGGAAGTACGGAAAGGGAGCAACCAAGTGTAAAAGAATAGAGTCTGAATCCATAAGAACCTTTCGAGGTAGCTACACCCGTGAGTGTTTGGGTGGTAGCTGAGCGGGTATATAAGAATTGCCCGGTGATGATACAGTCATCAGACCCTAGCAGACCATTAGTAGATGATGGGCAGAAAGAACACCTCGACGAAAGGTGGCAGACCTGTAATGACGGGCCAGACCGTATAATATACGGGGAGATAAGAGACCCCATGACAACTTGAATGGAAAAAAAAATAAAGGTAAGACGAGCAGACACTCGAACGATGAGAGACATAATCATGACAAGACGATAAATCTTGGCAAGCCATTGGATTATGAAATACCATGAATTGAGGTTGAACACCGGACTATAAGCTCTATGAGCTGGGGAGAATAATAGGATTACTACTTGATGAGATCAAGGAAATCTCCCAGATGTGATCGTGAAAGTCGTAGCCATGAGGCAAGTGAAGGAATTTGAATCTAAGTGTAGTAACCAAGTTTGGTTGCAACAGAAGACTGGAAATAGGAATCATGATTAAGATTGTATCGTGCTCGAATATTTTGGAAGTGTGAGAAAGGCTTCCAGTTGTTGGAAGATAAGTTGACTACGACTACAGTTCTAACCCCTCCTGAGGGACTAGAGGGTTAGGTTATTATTGTAACACTTTGAGTGTTGGGCTAGGTTGTGTGCTGATGCAGCACAGTAAGGTTATAGCCTATTCTTTCCGGCAGCTACGGGAGCATGAACGGAGTTACCCTTGCCACGATTTAGAGTTGGCAGCAGTTATTCATGCCTTGAAGATTAGGAGGCATTAGTTATGTGGAGATCAGGTGGATATTTAGGCAGACCACAAGAGTCTGCAGTATATCTTTGGACAGAGGAAGCCGAAATTGCGGCAGAGACGGTGGTTAGAGTTGCTTAAGAATTATGATGTTGATATCCTATACCACCCGGAGGAAGCCAATGTGATTACAGATGCTCTTAGTCGTAGATCTATGGTAGTCTGTCGGATGGACAACCAGATAGACAGGACATGGTCCGTGAGATTCATCAGCTAGCGAGCCTAGGGGTTCGGCTGGTTGATTCCGTTAATAGTGGAGTTCAGATACGAGAGGTTGCCGAGTCTTCCCTCGTTGAGGAGGTGAAGAGGCGACAGTATAAGGATCCAGTTCTAGTGCGGAATTGAGATACGACTCTCCGCGGGGAGAATAGCCCGTTTGAGTAGCACCGGATGAGGTGTTGTGATATGAGGATAGATTGTGTGTGCCCGATGCTGCAGGAATTGTCAGCATGTCAAGGTTGAGCACCAGAAGCCCGGTGGGCTATTACAGACAATTGAGATCCCGAGTTAGAGGTGGGAGGTGATTAATTTGGATTTTGTTACAGGGTTGCATCGTACTCGGAGGAAGTGCGACTCCCTGTAGGTCATAGTAAACAGGTTGACGAAATCAGCCCGTTTTCTTCCGGTCAGGACCACTTACTCGGCTGAGGATTATGCTAGATTATATAGCAGGAAGATTGTGAGACTGCACGGGGTTCCTACATTTATGATGTCAGACAGGTGAGCTTAGTTTACGGCTAACTTCCGGAGGTTTTCCAGAAGGGGTTAGGGACACAGGTGAGTCTCAGTGTCGCATTTCACCCTCAGACCGGCGGACAGGCAGGGCATGTTATCCAGACACTTGAGGATAGGTTGCGGGCCTGTGTTATTGATTCAGGGGTAGCTGGGAGGATCTTTTGCCTATCGTTGAGTTTGCGTATAATACCCGTTACCATTCCAGTATTCAGATGGCTCTGTATGAGGCTTTGTATGAAAGAAAGTGTAGATCTCCGGTTGGTTGGTTCGACGTAGGCGAGGTTCAGTTAGTTGGCCCAGACTTGATTAAGCGGGTTGTGGATAAGGCGAAGCTTATCCAGGAAAGATTATTAGCAAGCTCAGAGTCGACAGAAGCTTTATGCAGAGAATCGACGTCGACACTTAGAGTTTCAGATTGACAATGAAATCTTCTTAAAGGCATCCCCCATGGAGGGTGTGATGAGGCTTGGAAAGAAAGAGAAACTAAGCCCAAGGTACATTGAGCCTTATCAGATTGTCCGTAGAGTAGGCAAGGTTGCCTATGAGTTAGATATGCATCCGCTTGGGAGGCATGTACATCCGATCTTCCATGTTGTTATATCATGGGAGTGTATCGGAGATCCATCCAGAGTTTTCCGGTTAGTGATGTCCAAGTGACAGAGGGGTTATCGTTTGAGGAGAGTCCCATAGCGATACGTGATCGTCAGGTCAGACGACTATGGACTAAGGACGTGGCTTCCGTCAAAGTCTTGTGGCGGAATGATATTGAAAGAGATGATGATTTGGGGAGCCGAGGAGGGCATGAGGAAGAGTACCCACACTTGTTCTCTACACCTACAGGAAATTCGCTTCTGATGCGCGAAAAGATGCACACACTTTAACGCAAGTGCACGTTATCGTGACAAGTAATATAGTCTTGGTAAGACCGAATATCGTCCACAAGGATTAGTGTTCAAGTACCAATTATCTATCTTTAGGTATCTATTTGGTAACCGATATTGATTTTTGTTGTTTATAACTAACAATTATAAAGGCTAATTACTATAGGTTTACTTCAGTAGTGATGGGAATAGGGCTTCCACGTCTCCTCAACTATCCGCTTATGTTACTTATTAATGCAATGAATTAGGGTTCTTCTTCTTTTGGAGCTAGCAGGTTTACTAAATCATTTTATACTCCCGTTAAGGCTATATAAACACTCAACCCCAGTATTGCTCCTTTCTACCTTTCGGTGATAAGGATGACTCTATAGGAGGATTAAGACCAAAAACCTAGTTAACCGTCACGCGCCATGCATAAAATTAGGTGTTTAGACCTCTCGTTAACGCTACACAAGTAATTGAGGTATTTTCATCCCCAATCCAAAATATGTCTACCCAACTTACAGCATATTCACAACCTCCTCCTTTCGAAGTTTGATTAGAAATCATATAAGTAATGATAATTAGTGATCAATTAATTACCAAGCATTCAAAGCAATTATTGGATAAATCTCAACAAGAAAAAGAATAACCATAACCATGCATCAATTCATAACATAAGTTTCTAGTGATTTAACATGGAAAGCCCTATAGTAGAATTAGTTCCTAGCCATTGACATGACAAGAACTAATTCAATGTTCATCATAAAAACTGAAATAAAGAAAAGAAAAGAAAAGAAAGTTACTAAATTATGGTCTCCAATCTTCAATCCAAGAAGTCTTGTGTTGTGCAAGAAAGGGAACCCTTAAAAACTGCCTAGGGTCCTCCTTTTATAGGCTCAAAACCGCCTCTAACTTTTCCCTTCAGTTCGCCCGTAAAATCGTCATTAAACTCGATTTTCGCGCTGGCCACGGGCGTGATCCGCGATACTTCGGATGATTTGGCGCCGCGGCCCTGCTCTTTGTTGTCTGGGGGCGCCGCGATGCTGCAACTTCTGCGGCCTTCTGGATGTTGGGCGCCGCGGCCCTGGATCTATCTGCAGTAGGCGCCGCGGTGCTGGTCCGTGTTTCTGCCTCGTTCGCCACTTTCTCGTCTTTTAAGCTCTGTAACCTCCACTTTTGCCCTCTTTTAGCTCTTTTTCCGCCATTTGGCCATTTTAACCACTTTGACTCAAAAGAAAGAAAATATATCCTAATACGACACGTATTTGTACAAAAAGGAACAAAAGACTAACTCAAAACGACTCAAAAAGTGTATATAAAATACATCGATCAAATATCCCCAAACTTACCCTTTGCTCGCCCTCGAGCAAAGATAATGTCACGACCCGACCTGCTCGTGGATCGTGCCCTACACAGGCACCTTACAGTAAACATCGAGAGATAATCAATGAACATACATGAAACTTATAAAATAAAACAAAGATAATAAAACAACAGTTAGCCGATAGGGCTACCTTCCCGACGCATACATAAACGGAAGCGGTTGCCTCTTTTTCTTCTGCATCGACCCACGATATGTGACTCTGCACTCTAAGAGTTTTATCATAACAATCGTGGACAAGGCCCCGCTGCACCCTGAATAAACATAAACGTGACAACTCCGAACACCGAGCCATCTCGACTTCTTTGAACCGATCCTAAGCTCGCGGATCCACAATCGTGTACCTAAACTGCGGCATTTAACGCAGCTTGGCGGGGTCGATAACAAAAGTACCGAATATGGAACAGAAATAACGTCTGAAATGATCATAATCGCACAAAAGAATGACAAGGACAAGTATAAAAATACATACCGGATCGCCGTGTCATTACCACTTATGAACTTAATATCACATCAATATCTTTTCCATTCCATTAAGAGTTATAGCCATATCTTACGACTTACTTAGGAGAAGTCATTAAGTTCATTTCTATCTAACTTACTTATCTTTCATAACATAGTCCGCCCACTACGGAGGGACACATATACTACCCGCCCAAATCGACGCGATCAAGTCACACCAATATCAAAGCATGCGTGGAATCCCCATCATCACAATACTAAAAGTGTAAAACATAACCATAGGTCTCACGCCCATAATATCAATCAAAACAGGTGGTATAACGTCTTGGGGCTTGCCCCTCATTTATACTCTTACCCTGGAGAAGGTGGTAAAGCAGGGGGTATAACGTCTTGGGGCTTGCCCCTCATTTATACTCTTACCCTGGAGAAGGTGGTATAATGTCTTGGGGCTTGCCCCTCATTTATACTCTTACCCTATCTCGACCGGTCGTCAAACAACACATAAATCAGGTGGTACAGCGTCTCGGGGGTTTACCCCTCACTTATACTCTTACCCTGGAGAAGGTGGTATAACGTCTTGGGGCTTGCCCCTCATTTATACTCTTACCCTAGCTCGACCGACCATCAAACAAGACATAAGCACTACCATGTCTCTTATAAAATCCGGGAATTTAACCCAAGTGCTACAAATAACGGAAGCATACCCGTGGAATCCCACATCACCGCTTGTGACGCCCAAGTAACTTATAACAAGACAACGCTCCAACCGAGAGTCGCGCAACGTAATAAAACATAATACTTGCACTCAAAGGCTATCACCAGACATATAGGCTAAATCTCAATTAACCAAGCCAAAGTACTACGTGCGACGCTCTTTCAAAAACTCCTTTCCAAATAAAACTTCCCGATACTAACCACCGTAGTATCAAGTCCTATCCACCTTTCAAGACAAGTCACAATACCTTTTAGAAATACAATTACCGCTTCTAAATCAAGTGACTTCTTTATTAAAACCTTAAGCAATTGGTACCTTTAAACCAATTTGCCCTTACCTAATACAAGTTATTCCTTTGATTACTTTACTAGAGAAAACCATTCTCTTAATCTTCCATAAAGCCGTTATAACCGACTTCCCATAAAGCCGTTATAACCCTTTATGGTTTAGACTAACACGTTCCTTTTAACCAAGAGATTTATACTTTCAAATCAATTCTCTTAACTTTCAAAATACTTCAAGTCTCTTAACTTTTAAGAAAACAAGTTTCAAAGTCTTAAAAGCTTCATACGTAAACTCTTTTAAAATTAGTAACAAATCTTTGGTGCGTCGTGAATAAGTTATACTTATTTATAACGATCTTATTCAAGTAGCCATGATCTAGAAAATGTAATACAATTTTGTCTTATCTTAGCTTCTATGCAGATGGAGGATTTCTACTTGTTTTAACATAATGGATTGTCATTACATTTTCCTTTATTAACGCTGCAGTGGCTTGTTCGATACTTATTCTCATTTGTGCCGTAAATTAGCCAAATCAACTCGACTCCTTTTTATTAAAAAACCTTAGGCAATTGATGCCGTAAAATCAAGTTGCCTTTTTTTACATAGTCAAGTCATTTATCTTTCCATAAGGCAAATATAACTAACTTCCCATAAAGCCGTTATATTCACTTTATACCTTAGCCATAAACAATTTCCTATCCAAGGGACTTATACGTTTAGAACGGGGCAAGTATCACATACTTTAAAACTCTTCAAGTCCCTTAACTTTAAAATCAACTTAAGACATCCTTACTATTTTCAAAGAAGTGAGTTAATCTCCTAACCCACCCGACTTGGCATTACATAAAACAAGTAAAGAATATCATAGTCTCAGACGTCACCGTACTACATACGTGCAACTAGTCATGCTCAAAAGATAGGAAAAGTTCTACATAGAGTAAATCACATAACTACCTCTTAACTTCTAAGAGTAGAAGGAAACATGAAATGATACCACAAGTATATTCCATACATAGGATCATGCCAAAGGAAGGAAGAGGTTCACATACCTCGACGATTATCGACACGTAGCAAAATGCTCCAAAGTACTTCAACCTTGATAGCTATTCCACTCTCCCAGTAGGATACGCTATTCTTAGTACTTCAACCTATAATGGTCACCATACGTCCATTAACCTCTTACTCCAAACGTAGAATTATTCTAAGTGCTAAGTCACTAATTCTACGGAAAGTCGGACAGCACCTCCTTTGTTTCTACTAAATTTGCCACCTTTTCAAGGCGAAATACAATAGCCAAACAGCCCCAATTGGCTCACAATCAAAGCAATTAATCAATAGGGGATTACACGCCTACTAGACGTGTAAAATTCCGCCCCACAACGATAACAAGCTAATACAACTACTAGTCCAATTTTCGGCCATAAAGAATACAACAATACCAATTCTTATCCAATTTCCATTTCAATCCAAATTGGTAGCATAACATGATATCAAGTCGCATTTGATTATAACTACCATAATCTCCAAGTAAGTGACATGCGACGATTTCTAACAAACGACCAATTAGTAATCCAACTTCAAGTGGCTAATATAACATTTCGGATTAAGCTACAATCAATCCATAATACTTATAAACTTCAACATACCAACCTCATGCTATCAACATGTAAAGCTAACAACAACAATATAAACATATAATCTTGTAACACCTTAAAAGACAAGATTATACCTTAACGATTCTTAATCCAATTCCAAATCCGAAGTCGCTCCATAGTAGTTTAGAGCCTCTCCAAGGCACTTCAATCCGCTTGTTGGGACCCTTAGAACCATACCAACAACTTTCCTTCAATCTTCCAATCCAAAACCTAGAAAGCCACTAGGTTTTCACTTTGCGACTAATACGAAAACTCTCTTTTTCCGGGATTTTTCTATTGAGATACACTTACAATACACTCATGAACCTTGGTTTAAAGTGTGGAGCTTATTGGACAAGAAACAAATTTTTTTTTCTTATTGATGGGCATGAACCCGAGAGCTCCTTGCTCTTGTTCTTCAATTTGTTGTGAAATTTAGCTAAGTGTTAAGCTCTCTCTTGCTACTAGTAGTAATATAAAGCACAATGGAGGGTCAAGATGTGAACAATTGGGTGGCTAGGATGAAGTTCTCTTAAATATCAAGCTTGTGGACCCATTGACCAAGTCAAATATGTCAAGCTTGCTACTTGCAAGACTTGTCTTGCTAACAAAGGTCCAATGACCCTTTTGTCCATGTTCAAATTCGTCCAAGGCATCACTAAGGGGGTGACACGTGTCGCCTCCCATTCGCAATAATACGTTTTCCGACAATTCCATAATTCAGAAATTTTTACAAGTCTCAAATCTTAACACTGTGAGTTCTTACGTACGTTCTTACACCATGTCCTGTAAATACGGGGTGTAACATTCTTCCCCCCTTAGAAACATTCGTCCCCGAATGTTCTTTCGGAGTCAATCCTTAATTAGCGACATAGTTTCCTTTCACCACCCCGACATACAAATAATGCCACATGGCCCTAATACTCGCACACGCACATCCGTCCATCATAAGCCCAAAAGAGATTACCTTTTCGTCCTTCTAACTCCTTCTAACATACATACATCACTTCCATACCAATTTGGCCTCTAATCTTTGGAGTCACTCGATAAAACAAAATAAGGCCATTTCCGGCCACGACTGTTCGGTGGAACGCGCCCACGAACCCGTAAACAATTAACTAAACTTGGGCCTTGCGCCATGCGACTTCACACATAGCGGAACTACTACCAATCGATCCCACTTATTCCGTGCCAAGGGAGACCCGTGACAGTCCTCACCCCGACCCGCCGCACTTAACTCTTATCCTCGTCTGACTTAAAATCTTATTGCCTGAGAAAGCCTTATATATCTAAGGTCTCGGCAGTTATCAATATTCTTAGGCTCGCAATTTCCATGCTCCAAGCCTACCTTACCAGTCCCCCCCCCCCAGGAAACGGGTACAAAAACTTCTCATAAAACCAAAACCATGTTGTCTCGATCACAACAACCATTTCTTACTCTATACGGACCTCATCCGTACAATTCTCTTAAGCCTACTACGCAGCTTAATCTATTAACATGACATTCAATTAGGTTCCTTAACATGGCTTCTTAAGGGTTCACTACCCTACTGCATGTACCATCCTTTCCCAATTATCTCAAAATAAAACACAAAACCTTGGCGAAAATTCATTAACTATTCCATACCTTCCCGGTATCTAGTTAGTCTATACCAATCCCTGAAAATCTAAAATCATTCTAGGCAACACGCTGCCGCAATTTCATACATAACTCCGTATAGATGTATGTCACAATACCAACTATACTATAATCATTACCAACCCGGATACGCAATCCACATAGTCCTTCCCGGTCATCGCTTTCTCGTACCGCAATCAACATAGCTCGTTAGGGAGGGACGACCCTAACAATACAAATTTCTATCACACGATCTCAGTGAGAAGAATGGAAACTAATCCTAAATGTCCTGCAGACCTCACGATTATAGATGTGGTGCACAACACACCGATAATCAAGACTCTACTAGACACGTGCCGTAGACACTTTCCGAGGACTAATCGCTCGATACCACTTTTGTCACGACCCGACCGGGCGTGATCGTGCCCTACACGGCACCGCTTGTAAACATCGAGATAATCAGTGGAACATACATGAAACTTATAAAATAAAGCAAAGGTAATAAAACAAAGTTAGCCGATAGTGGCTACCTTCCCGGACGCATATACATAAACGGCGATTGCCTCCTTTTCTTCTGCATGACCACGATATGTGACTACGGACCTCTAAGAGTTTTATCATAACAATCTGGCGGACAAGGCCCGCCGTGCACTTCAATAAACATAAATGTGACAACTCCGAACACCGAGCCATCTCGACTTCGAACCGGGATCCTAAGCTCGCGGATCCACAATCGTGTACCTAAACTGCGGCATGAACGCACCGAAGGCGTCGATAACAGTACGAATATGGAACGAAATAACGCATAAGAAACAGATCATAATCGCAAAAGAATGACAAGGACAAGTATAAAAATACATACGATCTGCCGTGTCATTACCACTTATGAACTTAATATCACATCAATATCTTTTCCATTCCATTAAGAGTTATAGCCATATCTTACGCACTTACTTAGGAGAAGTCATTAAGTTCATTTCTATCTAACTTACTTATCTTTCATAACATAGTCCGGCCCACTACGAGGGACACATATACTACCCTACCAAATCGACGCGATCAAGTCACACCAATATCAAAGCATGCCTGGAATCCCCTATCATCGCCAATACTAAAAGTGTAAAAAATCACCATACGTCTCAGGCCCCTAATATCACTCAAAACAGGTTGTATAACATCTGGGCTTGCCTCATTTATACTCTTACCGAGAAGGTGGTAAAGCAGGGTATAACGTTGGGCTTGCCCTCATTTATACTCTTACTCGGAGAAGGTGGTATAACGTCTTGGGGCTTGCCCCTCATTTATACTCTTACCCTATCTCGATCGGTCGTCAAACAACACATAAAGCAGGTGGTACAGCGTCTTGGGGGTTTACCCCTCACTTATACTCTTACCCTGGAGAAGGTGGTATAACGTCTTGGGGCTTGCCCCTCATTTATACTCTTACCCTAGCTCGACCGACCATCAAACAAGACATAAGCACTACCATGTCTCTTATAAAATCCGGGAATTTAACCCAAGTGCTACAAATAACGGAAGCATACCCGTGGAATCCCACATCACTGTCGGTACGTCCAAGTAACTTATAACAAGACAGCCGGCCCTCCAACCGAGAGTCGCGGCAACGTAATAAAACATAATACTTGCACTCAAAGGCTATCACCAGCACATATAGGCTAAATCTCAATTAACCAAGCCAAAGTACTACGTATGCACGCGTTCTTTTCAAAAACTCCTTTCCAAATAAAACTTCCGATACTAACCACGTAGTATCAAGTCCTATCCACCTTTCAAGACAAGTCACAATACCTTTTAGAAATACAATTACCGCTTCTAAATCAAGTGACTTCTTTATTAAAACCTTAAGCAATTGGTACCTTTAAACCAATTTGCCCTTACCTAATACAGGTTATTCCTTTGATTACTTTACTAGAGAAAACCATTCTCTTAATCTTCCATAAAGCCGTTATAACCGACTTCCCATAAAGCCGTTATAACCCTTTATGGTTTAGACTAACACGTTCCTTTTATAACCAAGAGATTTATACTTTCAAATCAATTCTCTTAACTTTCAAAATACTTCAAGTCTCTTAACTTTTAAGAAAACAAGTTTCAAAGTCTTAAAAGCTTCATACGTAAACTCTTTTAAAATTAGTAACAAATCTTTGGTGCGTCATGAATAAGTTATACTTATTTATAACGATCTTATTCAAGTAGCCATGATCTAGAAAATGTAATACAATTTTGTCTTATCTTAGCTTCTATGCAGATGGAGGATTTCTACTTGTTTTAACATAATGGATTGTCATTACATTTTCCTTTATTAACGCTGCAGTGGCTTGTTCGATACTTATTCTCATTTGTGCCGTAAATTAGCCAAATCAACTCGACTCCTTTTTATTATAAAACCTTAGGCAATTGATGCCGTAAAATCAAGTTGCCTTTTTTTTTACATAGTCAAGTCATTTATCTTTCCATAAGGCAAATATAACTAACTTCCCATAAAGCCGTTATATTCACTTTATACCTTAGCCATAAACAATTTCCTATCCAAGGGACTTATACGTTTAAAACGGGACAAGTATCACATACTTTAAAACTCTTCAAGTCCCTTAACTTTTAAAATCAACTTAAGACATCCTTACTATTTTCAAAGAAGTGAGTTAATCTCCTAACCCACCCGACTTGGCATTACATAAAACAAGTAAAGAATATCATAGTCTTGTACGTCTACCGTACTACATACGTGCAACTAGTCATGCTCAAAAGATAGGAAAAGTTCTACATAGAGTAAATCACATAACTACCTATTAACTTCTAAGAGTAGAAGGAAACATGAAATGATACCACAAGTATATTCCATACATAGGATCATGCCAAAGGAAGGAAGAGGTTCACATACCTCGCGACGATTATCGACACGTAGCAAAATGCTCCAAAGTACTTCAACCTTGATAGCTATTCCACTCTCCCAGTAGGATACGCTATTCTTAGTACTTCAACCTATAATGGTCACCATACGTCCATTAACCTCTTACTCCAAACGTAGAATTATTCTAAGTGCTAAGTCACTAATTCTACGGAAAGTCGGACAGCACCTCCTTTGTTTCTACTAACTTTGCCACCTTTTTCAAGGCCAAAATACAATAGCCAAACAGCCCCAATTGGCTCACAATCAAAGCAATTAATCAATAGGGGATTACACGCCTACTAGATGTGTAAAATTCCGCCCCACAACGATAACAAGCTAATACAACTACTAGTCCAATTTTCGGCCATAAAGAATACATCAATACCAATTCTTATCCAATTTCCATTTCAATCCAAATTGGTAGCATAACATGATATCAAGTCGCATTTGATTATAACTACCATAATCTCCAAGTAAGTGACATGCGACGATTTCTAACAAACGACCAATTAGTAATCCAACTTCAAGTGGCTAATATAACATTTCGGATTAAGCTACAATCAATCCATAATACTAATAAACTTCAACATACCAACCTCATGCTATCAACATGTAAAGCTAACAACAACAATATAAACATATAATCTTGTAACACCTTAAAAGACAAGATTATACCTTAACGATTCTTAATCCAATTCCAAATCCGAAGTCGCTCCATAGTAGTTTAGAGCCTCTCCAAGGCACTTCAATCCGCTTGTTGGGACCCTTAGAACCATACCAACAACTTTCCTTCAATCTTCCAATCCAAAACCTAGAAAGCCACTAGGTTTTCACTTTGCGACTAATACGAAAACTCTCTTTTTCCGGGATTTTTCTATTGAGATACACTTACAATACACTCATGAACCTTGGTTTAAAGTGTGGAGCTTATTGGACAAGAAACAAATTTTTTTCCTTATTGATGGGCATGAACCCGAGAGCTCCTTGCTCTTGTTCTTCAATTTGTTGTGAAATTTAGCTAAGTGTTAAGCTCTCTCTTGCTACTAGTAGTAATATAAAGCACAATGGAGGGTCAAGATGTGAACAATTGGGTGGCTAGGATGAAGTTCTCTTAAATATCAAGCTTGTGGACCCATTGACCAAGTCAAATATGTCAAGCTTGCTACTTGCAAGACTTGTCTTGCTAACAAAGGTCCAATGACCCTTTTGTCCATGTTCAAATTCGTCCAAGGCATCACTAAGGGGGGTGACACGTGTCGCCCTCCCATTCGTCACAATAATACGTTTTCCGACAATTCCATAATTCCGAGAAATTTTTTACAAGTCTCAAATCTTAACACTGTGAGTTCTTACGTACGTTCTTACACCATGTCCTGTAAATACGGGGTGTAACAGATAAAAAGAAAGAAATAAAAGACTCAAGAAAGAGAAAAATAAACAGACTCAATGACATTGATCACTTTTGCTGCATTGATGTTACTTAGAAAAAACATGAAGATTAGCAGAATAATATGCAGGAACATATAGCATGAAATGTTAGCACACTAAACATATTAAGCTAGATATTTCGCAAACTCATTTTTATCATGCTTAATGGCAATCACAATACTGAATCATGCATGTTAATTTCAAAAATCCTATGGTATGTTTACTTGTTATTCTCCACTAATCATGGATATGCATAAAAGAGATCTTCAGGACTTTTAAGGGTTGTAATGTAGGCTTAGGTATGAGTAGGTAAAAATAGGCATTTTAGGCTCATTTTTGTGTACCATAAGCGCTTTAGCTTTTCAGTGTTTCCCTTTTCTTTTGATCCTCTTCTTCACTTCAAATCTATCTTTTCCCTCTTTTGTTTTGGGAGAGTGAAGGGTATTATAATAACAAGCACCCCAAAACTTAGGCTTTTGCCTATTTCTCATTACTTTTTTATTGGGGTGCATCACTTTTGTTCACTCTTTTTGTCTCTCTTTTAACACAATTTATTCCAACTATTTCACATGTTTACTTATGACACAAGTATGGGAATATAGGGTGTCAAAGAAAAAGTTCAATTTTTAGGCTCAATGGGGCTGACTAGGGATACTTTTAATGTCAGGGATAGAAAATGGTGGTAAGAATTGGCTATCAAAGAAACGCTTGAGTCATCTCCCTAACATGCATATCCTAACTATTTCGTCTCAAATAGCAAGCAATCATAACACATAGGTTTAAATCATTTAGCATGCACAATTCAAGCAAGAAACTCCAAATAGACAGATTTTGTGAGTTTTTGGCATATCTAACCTAAGTGTTTAGATAGTTGCTTTTAATTCCGTACATTATTCCACCTTACTTCAATATGTGTTTCTAGTAACTACCAGCATACATGATCTTTTGACAAACAATTATGACTCAAGAGAAAAAAAAATTGTGACTCAAAAATACACAAAAAACAACAAAAAGACTTAAACATACTTATAACAATAAAACACAAATAAAACACCCCCCCCCCCCCCAAACTTAAATCACACATTGTCCCCAATGTGTGTAAGACTCAAAGACAATAAAAGAAAATAAGACACTTACAGACTTGGTTAAAATGGTGGTGGTGGCGGTGACATTGGATAGTGCATTGACTATTGGTTGAACAAGGAACTCATCTCGTTAATTTGCTGCCTCGTTTCTTGTTGTCCTTGTATCACCGTGTCCAAACTCTGCATCATCCTCATCTGATTCTGGAGTAACTGCTCTATCATGGGCACTGAAGGTTCTGATTCTGTGGTTGGCTGGTGGCTGCTCCCTGCCGCATATTGAGCCTCTATTTCAGGCTCATCTTCGTTCATTGCGGCCTCTGCTGTTGCTGGTGGTGGTGGTTGTGCTCTTCTTCTTGCTGCTGGGGGGCTTGGGTCTGGGAAAGAGTGCACTATCCCATATGACACAGGCAGTTGGTTTCTCTCATTAGTGTCAGTGGGTAGGATTGGGACCCCATTCATGTGGCATAAATTAGTGATAAGTGAGTCATGTCCCAATCCACCTGTTTTTACCAACCTGCTGATTTCTTCAATACTTTGCACTATCTCTTTTCCCACATCAATCGTTTTCCCCGTCATGATTCCATATATCAATTTAATCCTATCTTCTGGCACTCTGGTGAAGTGCGTTGATGGGATCAGACGGGCACTGATGAAATATAGCCAACCCTTGGCTGTTTTATTGAACTGGCACCTGCTCAGTCCTCTTGACCCAATTCTTGCAATATCAAATGCAGCTCCAGGGTAGCTCACTGTGTCTGCAACGGCGTCTCAGTTGATGCTGGTGGTGCTTCTCGACCATGGTCTGAAATAGCTTTGGTCGTCACCCCTTTCTTCAACATCTGCTATTTTTAGAGACATATTTATCACTCCTGCCGTCACAGGCATATATCTTCCCCTTACAAAGCATTTATTTTCCACCCTCTCAGGAAAGTTAGCATAGAATTCACGCACCATCGCTGTGTTCATTGGTGCTATCTTTTCCGGGTTTACAAATCTCCTCCACCCCATCATCTCAATCATTGCCCGAATGGGCTCATAGACATCCTCCTCCCTAAGCGACTCCCTCTGATAGTCCATTCCCCTTTCAGTGATTAAGGGTCTGATACTAAGCTTTTTGTATCTTTCATAAGCTTGGTAGCTCACGAACCTAGTATCATCGTATTGCGGGGCTGAGGTTGATGTGGAGGCTCTTTTCTTTCTGGCGGACATGGTTAAGTCACTTTTTGCAGCTTACAAACTTAGTATCACAAATGTTCCCCAACACAATCAACAATTAGCAGCTACAACACTAACACCCCCAAACTCCAACTCCTGTACTACACACTACCCACACCCTCCTTGTATACTCCTCCTCTAAACTTCACAACCAATTTTTCAGCACCCCAACTACTTCAACAATGCAATACTTCTCCAAACTACTGCCTCCTTTGACTACTGAAAGCTTTCAAGAAAAGATGAAGATTACCTTTTTATGGTGTTCTTCAAGGTGTTCTTGCTTCTAATGGTGATTTGAGGCAATGGGATGGAGTTTTGTTGGTTAAGATGGCTAAGGGTTTTAGGGATTTAAGAGTTTTGGTTGTGGTTGGGTTTGATTTGTGGAAGATTTGTGGGTAAATTGTGGATTTTCGTGGGTTTTGTGGAGAAGAGAGGTTAGGTTTTGGTTTTGAAATTGGGGAAAACCGGATTACGGCGTTTATCACTTTACGGATTTCCGCCTTGTGCCTTGCATTTGGCGAAGAATTAAGTGTTGGTTCTTGTTTCCAGTTGTTTGTTAAGATTATTTTTTTTGGTTGTAATCTTTTGTTATTCATTTTCCTAGTTCTTGTAATATGAGTTTGCTATTTCCCATTTGTTGCTTGTATTCATTTTTTATCTAACTGGTATTTTGGCCGAAAAATGAATTAAAAGAGTATAACTAAAAAAAATAAACTATTAAACTAACAAACACTAATGATTTAGTTGTAGAAATGTATCCTACCATGATGGTGCATTTTTATAATTGTATAAAACCAACCCCCGAGGTCGGTAATTTTCAAAAATTAAAAATTAAAAACCGACCTCAGGAGGTCGATCTTTTCCAAAAATGTGTTTTAAAAAAGTCGACCTCCTAAGGTCAGTTTTTACTATCTCATGAAGTCTCTTTCAAAAATCGACAAAGCCTTTAGAGGTCTGCGCTTGAAGTCGGTTTTTAGGTCGGTTTTGAATGAAAACCGGCCATATAAAGTCGATATTTACTGTTTTTTAAGTAATGACTCTAGTATTTACTTTCAAAACTATTATACTGATCTTCAATTGAAACTTGGGCTGACTTGAAGTTACAATAAGCAATATAGTGTATCAAGGTATAATTGAATATAATTTCTATTATCATATCATTCTTAGAGTTAGTAAAAAAATCAGTATTATTTATGTAAATAAATTTTTAAATAGTTATGTAAGATATAAGGTACATGATTTCATGTTAAAAAATAATAACTCATACCTAATACGTAAGAAACCAGAATATATCATCATTTCTTTTGTTAAAATAGGAAGTGTTTGTACTACATATTTCTTATATTGTTATTATATGAAAACTGCCCCATTTCATGGACAAAATTGACCCATTTTTTCTTATTTTGACGCAATCATTAATAGAAATGATATTTTTGAGTTATTTATAATAAAATGTTGATTAGTCCTATTTCGAATTGTTTAGGGATATCTTTTGTCCTTTTTCCGTACTAAAAACTCCATTAGTAATACTCATTCTTATCGTACTACTCTAATTATATTAGCAATCAAACAATACTCTAATTGATGATAAGGAAAATAATTTCATTTTTTATGATTTTGAGTCTACATCCAAATGAAACTGACCCTATTTTAAATCCTTTACATGATGAAATTAAGTTATTATTATAACATACATCAATTGTTATTCGGTCCCCTGAGCAAACAAACGAACCAACAAAAAAAATCTTAAATCAATTACTCCCTCCGTTCAATTTTACTTGTCCACAATATTAAAAATAGTTGTCCAATTTTACTTGTTCACTTTAGAAAATCAAGAGATAATTTACCATCTCAGCAACCCCCTCTTGTCCAACAAAATAAAAAATTAGTATTCTCTCATGCACTCTTAATTTTTCATGGAGAAATCAGTTGATTCTCTTTAAATTTGATCTTGTGAATCACTATATTCTTTCATAATCGAGCCTTGACTTGTGTCGCATTGGTGACTGAGCTTGCCTTTCTTTCCGAACCTCATCACACCCTTCATGGGTGAAACCTTCAGCAAAACTCGCTCACCAACCATAAACTCTAGCAGATGAACCTTCCGGTCTGCATAACTCTTATGTCGACTCTAGGTTGTAAGACGTCGCTATTGGATTAACTTAACCTTATCCAATGAGTCCCTCAAAAGATAGGTACCTCAAGGTCGAACCTCAAACCATCCGACCGGTGAGTGACACCTCCTACCATAAAAGGCCTCAAATAGTGCACACTCCATACTCGAATGGTAATTGTTCTTGCAAGTAAATTCCGCCAAGGCTAGAAACTAGTCCCAATGACCATCAAAGTCAATAATGTAGGCTCACAACATGTCCTCGAGAACTTGAATCATCTGCTCAGACTGGCCATCGATATGAAGATGAAAGGCGATACTAAGCTCCACTTTAGTACCCAACTCCTTTTGCATGTACCACCAAAAGTGAGAAGTGAACTGCGTACCCCGATATGAAACAATAGAAATGGGTACCCCGTGCAATCGGACTATCTCTTGAATGTAGATTCTAACCAACTTCTCAGAATTATAAGTAGTCTGAACTAGAATGAAATGGGTAGATTTGGTCAACCTATCCACAATGACCTATATATCATCAACCTTTCCCAAGGTATGAGGTAATCCTACCACAAAATCTATGGCAATCCGCTCCCACTTCCACTCAGGAATGGGCATCCTCTGAAGCTCACCACCAGGCCTCTAGTGCTAGTATTTCACTTGTTGGCAATTTAAAAACCGGACACGAACTCTACTATGTCTTTTTCATCCTACACCACCAGTAATGATGTCTCAAGTCACGGTACATCTTCGTAGCCCCTGGATGGATGTATTACTTCAAACTATGGGTCTCCTCCATGATCAATCTTGTCTAGTCAGCCACCCTAGGAACACAAATTTTACCCTTGATCGTCAAAACACCATCACTATCAATCAAGGCCTCTTTTGCTTCGCCCCACAACACCTTGTCACAGATTTTGCACAACTGAACATCATCATACTTTTGGGACCGAATCTACTCTAACAAGGAAGATCGCGCCTCCACACAAGCCAACACCATACTAGGATCAGAAATATCAAGTCTAACAAACTGATTCGCTAAGGACTGGACATCCATAGCCATAGGACACTCTCCCACATGTAACATAGCCACACTACCCATGCTTAGCAATAAAATAAATGACACCATAAATTTTTATACTGGTTCGAAAACAATGTGGTATCCTAATTCAGTCCCCTTAGGTTGCAAGGTGGTTATCTCTTTAAACTCTTGTAATTTGACTTGAGTACAACCTTTGGGGTTTTCCACGTTCACCACCAACGTTTACAAGGTTGGTTTTAATTCGCTCACTAACAACGAACAAGGGTTAGTTTTGACACGCTCACCAGCAATGCACAAGGTTGGTTTTTTCATTCGCTAACCAGTAACGAACAAAGTTGGTCTTCACTCGCTCGCCAACAACGACTTTTTGGCACTACAAGAAAAAGGACCTACGGTGCGGTTAAAAACTGTCATCGGAGGGAGTGGATGACGGTTTTTGTAAGTGTCATTGTAGCATGTGTCACGGTAGGTCCTTCATAGATGACGGTTTAAATAACTGTCACATAATATGTGACGGCCATAAATCGTCACACATTTTGTCGTTGACTTTGACTATTTCTCGCTTTTTTTATTTTTTTCCCGGGAATTTACAAATTTTGGCGGTAAAATATTTAAATTATTAATTTAATATATTTTTTGGCGGTAAATTTTTAAATAAATTTTAATTTTAATTAATTTAATTTTAATATAAAATAATTGCGAAAAAATTGATTTTGACGCATTTTGTATTTAATAATTAATTTAATTTAATTAATTATTTTAAAAAAAATTCAATAATAGTTAAATTGGTGGGAAAATGGCATATTGTAACTAAAATGTAACTAATTAATTAAATTATTTTAATACATATTATTGAAACACTTACGATTGTAACTAAAATGTAACTAATTAATCAAACATGTTACAAATATTCTTGTTCCCAAATGTATCCAAAACAAAATATTTTACAAAACAAAATGAGCATAAGTACATATTATCCAAACATCATGAAGGTGACACAACTTCTGTAGTACGTAGAATCTTTGCAAAATGATGCGCCCATTCAATACAGACCTCATCACTGTCTTAGAGCAGCAACTTTACCAGTTAAATATGTACAAAATTTTCGCTACCTCTACAATCAATTTCTGTAGATTCCGGCTTCCACTTTTAGAGAAGTAATATATCTCAACTAACCTCATCTAAGATCATAAGTGATAAACTAGCCACTGATGAGGAAAAAATAATAATTAATACATAAATTTATACAACATTAACATAATTACTTCTTTTTGCAGCACTCTTTCAGTAACTTTGCTCTCTTAATAAGTAAACAACCAACATGAGAATAAATTAAGCTCATAACAAAATATCTACTATTTATTTCATTCTATAAATACTTCAAACAAAATCAATTCTTAAACACACCTCTTAACTCATAATCTACACAATTAAAAATAATCACTACCACATAACAAATAAATCAGATCACCAAATCACCTTATTCATTAACAGATATGCAAGAACCTCTATAATCATTAGCAGGTTCGGACAAATATACACTGTAAAGTTAAGAAGAATTTTAAATTGACACTATGTAAGTAGTTGTTCACAATGTCTATCAGAGCAGATAAATATCTGCACAACCAAAATCCAATAGCCTTTCGAATTCCAGACCATAATAAACCTTCTGGGGGCTAAAGGTTAATGGTTGACCAAAGTATGATGAAAAAGACTGAGCATACCATTATTATCAGTAGAACGACAACCGAAATTACATCATTTTCATTTTTTCCTTCATCTATTCCAGGTCCAACGAAACCAACTAAATATCTAAGAAACCACCAAATTAGCTTTTGTCTGGAGAGGTTAATGATCTATGGTAAAATAACGCAATTAATGACAAATTCCTGAAGTGGCGATTTAGAAGACAAAAGACTTGTAGTTTTATGATAATAAGACTCACACAGACACACAAAACTGTGAATTTAACAAAATATATTCGACTTTACATGTCATCTCCCCAGATGTGATTCACTTGCAAAACATGAACAACGAGAGCAACTTCAAGAACTCTTGCAATGTAAGGGAAGTGACATGAAATAACAAGTCCTCAATTCCAGTGACTATTCAGTCATTGACACCTGCACAAAGTATATAGTAGTATGTACTATAATGTGCAAACTACTAAACATACCTAGTTTGCAGTATGTTAGCCAGTAAGACATCCTTTGGTTTGATAGATAAGCATTAACAGATTATTTAGTCAATGACATATGGAAATCCTCAAGATATGTCTATGATAAAAATGGTCATATGCATTGCAGTTAAAGGAGTTCATAAATGGACCATACTACATTACCCTATCAGCAGCAAAATGGATTTTCTTCTGCCCTTCAGCCAATAAAACTTGCTCACACTCTGTAACCAAAGAAGCAGTTGTAATGTTGCTTCTATGACCAGTGAAGGATCTTGGTTGAAATCTCAAACTGTTGAATGAATGAATTATCAAAAAACATAGGTTGCTTCTGATTGCTTTCAAGTCCTACACAGGTAATACACTTGTATACATATCTAAATTCTTTAATAGCAACAAGCAAGAACATTTTGATGTCACAATTCCAGGCATATTATTCTTCAAAGTAATGCATTCAATTGCAACTTTAACTTTATCATTAAATAATCGTGTTAAACTTAATGTACTCTTCCTCGAGAAAGGACAAGATATTGGATGTAACTTCAGTTGCATTTTTTCAACGATAAAGAATATACTTCAATAACCTAGAGCCACAGCCTTTTAAATTCATGGAACTGAAATAGTTATGTTGCATTTGAGTCAAATAAACCAACAGCATTCCTCAGCCAATCAATCATTTAACTAATCTTCACCTTAATTTTACTAATCAGAAATTAAACCAATACAATACACATTTGAACTAAACAAGACTAGTCTGAGCATTTTAATTAACTCAAATGCCGAGTATTTACACTGTAATTAAAAGGAAGAGAGTGAGAGAAATTCAAACATAACTTCTTATCGTGCAGCCGTGAACGAGATCTGGTGTGGAAAACTCACCTCAAATACTCGAATACTCAGACCACACAAAAATGAAAAAAAATACTCTTGAAACCTAAGAAAAAACGTTATAGGGTTTCAAATGCTCAAAATATGAGGCTTGCTTAACTTATGCTAAAAAGTTTAGGTGTTAAGACTCGTCCTAAGGCTGAGGGTGAGGGATTCTTTATATAGGAGCAGAAACTCCAAAATATCATCATTGAAAACGACGTCGGAGATTGTAAATTTACAGATTTTGATTTAAATCTTTGAAATAAAATAACTGACCAATGAAAATTTGTTCTTTTGATCTTTAATGAGACAAAACCCATTAATGGGTGTCCGAAAAATGCAGAACAGAAGAAGGGGCTATTACCTCATGGAGAGTGACATATCGATGGAGAAGAGCCTTGCCAGATTTGCCCACACACGGACTGGCATCGGCGAGATTAGAAAAGACAGAGGTGTTGTGAATCTGATATGGTGGTTTCAAACACCATTAATGGCTTCTCGTCACTTCCACAACACCAGAAATGAAACCTTTGCTGAAGAAATCGAAGAGTTGAGAGAACAACAACTAGGGCAACTCTGTTTTATTTGAGAGAACCGGCCAAATAATAGGTTGGTCTCTTTTATTTTAGTTTGGGCCATGTCTGTTGGGTCGGGTCAACTCTATAAAACCGTCACACAATATGTGACGGTGCAAATACTCATCATATAACTGTCATAATTTTACACTACTACAGTTCTTACCTAATGCGACGCCTCAGGTAGGTCTAATGCGACGTGTGTTGGAGAGCCGTCGCATTAGATGTGGCTAATGCGACGGGTACTGTTATACCCCGTATTTTCAGAGTATGTACGTATGGACGTACGTACGAAATTTGAGCCTTAAGTTAGGCATTGGATTCGATTTGGGCACAAGTGCCGATTAGAGTCGTTTTTCGACGAAACGTTTCCACAGCTTTCGTAGGGGAATTTCCGGCTATGTCATTTTTAATTTTTGCGGATTTTTCCGAGAGACGAAACATTTTGGACCAACGGGAGGGTGACATGTGTCACCCTCACATTGGAAGCAAATGGAAGGTTGGACGATTTGGGCGTCCAAGAGGCCTGGTTGGCCTTGGCCGATCGCTCCCCCTTTGTGCCTAGTTTTGTGGCTTGTTTTGTGGAGTGTTTTGTGGAGTGTTTTGTGGGTGCACTTGGCTTGATCTTGGCCTTACACTTGCCTTGCACTTGGCTAAATCTTGGCCATTGGTTGGCCTTTGGGTTTGCTATAAATACCCCTTTGTTGATGAACTTTCATCCAAAAATCATTTCAAGTCTTGAAATCTCTCCCCTTTGTGTGTTGAAATTCGTCCAAGCCCTCCCCTTTGTGGAGCTTGGCGAGAGGTCTCCTCCCCTCATGAGGTCTAGCTGGGTACCCCCTAGCCTAATTGTTTCGTATAATACATCCCCCTTTGTGGTATTGAAATACTCCTCCAAGTATTTTTATAATTCCCAAAATACCTTAGCCTTATACCTTGAAGTATTCCAAAGGTTACCTCTATACGTAGAGTACGGAAATACTACCTTTTGTCCCTTTAGTCTCAAACCGAAACCCTAAGGAAACCTTCACTGTTGGTTGAAGTTTTGGAGTAGAAGTTGGTTAGAACTTCTAGGGGTTGTTTGGAGCGGATTGGAGCACTCGGAGTAGGAGCCAAGCGTTGCTCAGGATCGACTTTATACTTGGATAATTTTGGGCTTATCGAGGTAAACACTACTGTCCTTCTATTGTAATTGGAAATTACATGTAAGAGTATATCGTTGATGTATACTATATATAGAACTATACTTAGTAATCGTGGCAATGTCTTTTGACTTAAGCTGAAGAAGAATCCGAATCAATCTGTAATTACATGGGGTGTATTACATGAGACTTGTGTAGTATTACTGTGTAGTAGAATTGTACACGTCTGGTTAGGCGTGTAAAACCCCCCCCCCCCTGGTTGGCTTGGTAGCCGGCCTCGATAGAGAAGGAGATTTACGCTGTGGCGGGGGGGGGAGATGCTGCCGAATTTTCTGTAGAATATTCTACGTTGTGGTCTAGATGATAATAGGCGCCTTGTGGCCTTATAGGTTGAAGTACCTACGTGTGGCGCGATTTACTTGGCTTGAGGAGTAGCCGACTGTTTGGAGCGTTTTGCTATTAGTCGATACTCGTCGCGAGGTATGTGAACCTCTTCCTATCTCTTCTAGCATGATATGTGTGAACTATGTAGTACGGTAGACGTACATGTGTTAATTGTATTTGATTGTTGTAAAACATAAAGTGTTATAACGGCTTTATGGGAAGTTGGTTATAACAGCTTTATGTAGGTAAGACAATACTTTGTGGTTTTAAAAGGTAACTGATGTTAGAAGTTAAGAGACTTGATCTTATGAGATAAGAGACTTAACTTATTTATTTTAATGTGGATGTTTGTGTGAAACCTCATTCGTGAGTAATGAGTACTTGGTTTTATGTTTCTTGATTTGAAATCGAATGTGTATCGACAGGACCACCGCGGCGTTAATAAAGGAAAATGTATTGAATAATGATGTATTGTATTAAAACCGAGAAACCTCCATCTGCATAGAAACTAAGATGAGACAAAATGATATACATTTTCTAGATCATGGCTGCTGTAATAAGAATGTTGTAAACAAGAATAACCTACTCAATTGTTCAAAAAAGGAAATCAAGTGATTAAGTTTATGAACTATGAAACCATTTGAAAATGAGAAACTTGAGTAATTGAAACTAGGCAACCGGAACTTAGGAAAAGAATGTTGTTACTTGATTTTGAAAGGGAATGTGGGTTGGTCATTCTAATACTACGTATCGGGTGACTTTTATAAAAGTAATGGATCTCTTTTAAAAGGACTTAACGTATGTAGTACTTTGGGGTTAAAAACCGGACTTTGGCATAAAATGAAAGTACCTTGAGTTGTGTGAAACTTGCCTACGCTTGTTGTGTGAAACTTGCTCACGCTTGTTGTTGTGAAACTCGCCTATGCTTGTTGTTGTGAAACTTGCCTATCTTGTGATGATAGCCTTTGTTGCGCAAGTGTGGTATTTACGTATACCGCGTCTCTCGATAGAGCGGTTGACTTGTTGAGAACTTACTTGGGCGTCTTTGGCGGTGATGGAGAATTCCACGGTATGTTTCCATTTTGATTCTCGTCTTATTGTTTCATCACATGGGCGTGTCTACACCGACGCAGATTAGGCGTGGCCACGCGGCCGGGTTGATTACCCGATATATGGTTATTTCATTCCATGGGCGTGTCTACACCGATGTTGTATTAGGGGCATGTGGCCGCGCGCGGGGTTGACTACCTAGTATATTGTTGTTGAGGTTACATGGGCATGTCTACACCGGCGTCAGTATTCCGGGGTACGTGGCCATGCGGCCTTATTATTATTGTTGCATCATGGACATGTCTACACCGATGCAGTATTCCGGGGGCATGTGGCCATGATGCGAACATGATGGATGTGGTGGGCGTGAGACCCATAGTTATATTTGAGTGGTGACTTTGAGGGCGTGAGTCCCTGACTTGACTGCTTTTATGTTGTGAACTGTAGTTTGGTTATCATACATGTCTCCTGCTTTATATAGACTAGTATGATTTCATTTACGATTTTTCTGATTTCACATACTTAGTACTGTTAGATCGACCTCTTCGGGCCGCGTTCACGCCGCAGTAAGTACATCGTTGTCGATCCCCGCCATTGTAGGATCACGTTTCAGCGTTTTGGGAAGCTCCGTTCCTTGAGGCTTATCTTTGTAGGTTTCCGAGTTGTAAGTTCTTGTACATTCGTGGTATGGCGGCCCTGTCCGTCATAGGTTGTTATTCCTTCTTAGAGGTCTGTAGCACTGTTGTGGGCAGGGTTGTAAAAAGGATTATGCTAAAAAAAAAAAAAATGTTTATATATATGCATGAAGGCAACCGTTTTGGTTGGCCTGTTTTTGTCATAACTATTGTTATATTGTTAAAGTTTTTATTTCAGCTGGTTTTCTCGATGTTGTATCACTAGGGTGCCCGGGTAAGGCACGATCCACGCCCGGATTTCGGGTGACATAGTGGTATCGTGAGCGATTAGTCCTCGAAAGCGTCTGCACCGTGTCTAGTAGAGTCTTGATTATCGGTGTGTTGTGCACCACATCTATAATCAGGAGGCTATGAGACATTTAGGATTGGTTTCTATTCTTTTCATTCTGAGATCGTGCCTTAGAGCTGTGTTGTAAGTTGGACCCTCCGGCGTGTTTCGTTTTTACGATTATGCCTGCGAAGGCAACGGGGCCCGAAGGGCAAGGCAGCCGAGGGAGCTGCTAGTGGGATTCAGAGGAGTACGAGGGCGCAGGCCCGGTCAGTACCTGAGGTAGTACTTCCGACGGCGAGTTTCGCGACGCCCGGCCAGGCGAGGTTTAGGCCGCGGCCGTGGCGTGAGACTCTGATGCACGAGCCTCCCGTCCCGCGATGCGGAAGCGGGAGATGGGTCACGAGAGATGGCGATTCTTGGCCGAGATTGTGGCGAATATGAGCAGTGGATCGGCGATTCAGTTCAGAAGACGCGTGGTGCACCCGAGCAGAATAGTTTGAGTGCGAGATTTTACGAGTTGTAGCGCGAGTTTTACTGGTCGAGGCGGAGGATGATCCGCAGGAGTTCATCCGTCGATTCTGAGAGGATCATGCGGGTGATCAAGGCTTCGATGAGTGAATGACATTTAGTTCGCGTCGCTGCGTGACACCGCGATCGATTGGTTTGACTTCGTGGAGCTTTCCGGGAGAGCATGCACTTCCACCGTTTGGGATGAGTTTTCGGGGCCTTCTGGCGCATTTCTTGCCTCGCGGATGAGGAGGGCTCGGGCGATTTTTGATGTTGAGGCGAGCGAGCGTCTGATTCGGGAGTACAATGTGAGTTCGACTCATTGGCGGTATGTTCCGCATTAGTAGCTAGTATGGAGGATCGAGTGCACCGATATGTTCTGGGCTAGATGATTATATGGCCGAGTCTTGTGCGGGTGTTTCTCTTGGTAGGGCATGGACATTGCCGCATTCGAGCTCATGCACTTGGGTGCGAGGAGCGCAGATCGACGCAGGTGGACGCCGGCGAAGAAGGCGAGCACGGGATATTTTGGCGACCTTCGAGGCGGACCGCCTCGGAAGATACTAGTTTTGTACCTCCGCCATTGCGAGTGGTCCTCCGCGACCTTCGGGACCGCAGGATATTCGGGAAGCGGTCGGGGCTCCTGTGTTTGAATGTTGGGAGTAGGGTGTTGGCGGATCGCACCTACCACCGGTGTGGTCGATGTGGTAGACGCATTTGGGAGTGTCGTAGTACGAGGAGCTTGTTATTCTGCGGCCGTCGGGCCATGTAAAGAGAGCGTGCTTATAAGAGAGGTTCAAAGACGACTCGGCCTTGGGATCGGTGGCTGGTTCATCACCTTCTGATTATGCGCCTGCAGTGTGCCTATGATTAGAGTGGAGCGGTAGCGGTATATCCTTAACCTCTAGAGTTTTGGTATCTGATATGATGATCTCATTATTATGTGCTATGTGTGCGAATAGCGTTGTGTTAATTGTGAGTTAGAAAACATGGTTAGTTGGGAGGCTAAGTATGGGGTCATGGTAAGTATGAACCACAGCGTATCACGATTGAGACCTTACGGGTAAGGTCGTCTTGAGTAAAGATCTATTTTATGTTTGACCTTTGTCAGAGTGCGTAGTGTACGTGGGATATGTTTGTGTGATCAGTCCCTGGGTAATGTGAAATGGAAGTGGTAGCTTTCATGACCTGTAGAGGTAAGATTGTCCCGGAACGGGGGACAAGAGCGTGATGCGTTAAGTGGGTCGGGTTGGGGCCATGTTGAGGGTCAACCCGCGTCCCGTTTCGAGGAAGGGTCAACTCTGGGTGGTCCCGCCAGGTGGCAGGGTCACGAGGGTGCTAGGCCCAAGTTTAGATGACCATCGTATGAGTTCATAGATACGTTCGATCAGAATCTGTTCGTGAAGGCCGGGAATGGCCTTAGGGGAAATCGAGGTTAGTGAGATGACCAAGTTTGGAGGTAGAGACTCCAAGGGTTGGAAACAGAAGCGTTGACAGAAGTGTGGTACGGATACTAGAACGAGTTCGAGTGTTCGAGACGAGTACTACGAGAAAGGGGAGAAGTGAACGTGTGTTTTATGGCCAGGTGTGGCATGATCGTTTTCGTAAGTATAGCAGTGAAGACTATACTGGTACCTGTTTGTTTTGAGACCTAGAAGGAACATTCGGGACGAATGTTTCTAAGGGGGGAAGAATGTTATACCCCGTATTTTCAGAGTATGTACGTATGGACGTACGTACGAAATTTGAGCCTTAAGTTAGGCATTGGATTCGATTTGGGCACAGTGCGATTAGAGTCGTTTTTTTATGAAACGTTTCCACGACTTTCGTAGGGGAATTTCGGCTATGTCATTTTTAATTTTTGCGGATTTTTCCGAGAGGCGAAACATTTTGGACCAACGGAGGGTGACATGTCACCCACATTGGAAGCAAATGGAAGGTTGGACGATTTGGGCGCCCAAGAGGCCTTGGTTGGCCTTGGCGATTGGCTCCCTTTGTGCCTAGTTTTGTGGCTTGTTTTGTGGAGTGTTTTGTGGAGTGTTTTGTGGGTGCACTTGGCTTGATCTTGGCCTTACACTTGCCTTGCACTTGGCTAAATCTTGGCCATTGGTTGGCCTTTGGGTTTGCTATAAATACCCCTTTGTTGATGAACTTTCTTCATCCAAAATCATTTCCAAGTCTTGAAATCTCTCCTTTGTGTGTTGAAATTCGTCCAAGCCCTCCCCTGTGGAGCTTGGCGAGAGGTCTCCTCCCCTCATGAGGTCTAGCCAGTGGTACCCCACTAGCCTAATTGTTTCGTATAATAAAACCCCCGTTGTGGTATTGAAATACTCCTCCAAGTATTGTTATAATTCCCAAAAAACCTTATCCTTATAACTTGAATTATTCCAAAGGTTACCTCTATCGTGAGAGTGCGGAAATACTACCTTTTGTCCCTTTAGTCTCAAACCGAAACCCTAAGGAAACCTTCACTGTTGGTTGAAGTTTTGGAGTAGAAGTTGGTTAGAACTTCTAGGGGTTGTTTGGAGCGGATTGGAGCACTCGGAGTAGGAGCCAAGCGTTGCTCAGGATCGACTTTATACTTGGATAATTTTGGGCTTATCGAGGTAAACACTACTGTCCTTCTATTGTAATTGGAAATTACATGTAAGAGTATATCGTTGATGTATACTATATATAGAACTATACTTAGTACTGTGGCAATGTCTTTTGACTTAAGCCTGAAGAAGTAAGAACTGAACTGAACTGTAATTACATAGGATCAGACATGAGACTTGTGTAGTATTACTGTGTAGTAGAATTGTACACGTCCGGTTAGGCGTGTAAAACCCCCCCCCCTGGTTGGCTTGGTAGCCGGCCTCGATAGAGAAGGAGATTTACGCTGTGGCGGGGGGGGGAGATGCTGCCGAATTTTCTGTAGAATATTCTACGTTGTGGTCTAGATGATAATAGGCGCCTTGTGGCCTTATAGGTTGAAGTACCTACGTGTGGCGCGATTTACTTGGCTTGAGGAGTAGCCGACTGTTTGGAGCGTTTTGCTATTAGTCGATACTCGTCGCGAGGTATGTGAACCTCTTCCTATCTCTTCTAGCATGATATGTGTGAACTATGTAGTACGGTGACGCATACGTGTGTTAATTGTATTTGATTGTTGTAAAACATAAAGTGTTATAACGGCTTTATGGGAAGTTGGTTATAACAGCTTTATGTAGGTAAGACAATACTTTGTGGTTTTAAAAGGTAACTGATGTTAGAAGTTAAGAGACTTGATCTTATGAGATAAGAGACTTAACTTATTTATTTTAATGTGGATGTTTGTGTGAAACCTCATTCGTGAGTAATGAGTACTTGGTTTTATGTTTTACTGATTTCGGAAATCAGAATGTGTATCGACAGACCACTGCAGCGTTAATAAAGGAAAATGTATTGAATAATGATGTATTGTATTAAAACCAGTAGAAACCTCCATCTGCATAGAAACTAAGATGAGACAAAATGATATACATTTTCTAGATCATGGCTGCTGTAATAAGAATGTTGTAAACAAGAATAACCTACTCAATTGTTCAAAAAGGAAATCAAGTGATTAAGTTTATGAACTATGAAACCATTTGAAAATGAGAAACTTGAGTAATTGAAACTAGGCAAACTGGAACTTAGGAAAAGAATGTTGTTACTTGATTTTGAAAGGGAATGTGGGTTGGTCATTCTAATACTACGGGTATCGGGTGACTTTTATAAAAGTAATGGATCTCTTTTAAAAGGACTTAACGTATGTAGTACTTTGGGGTTAAAAACCCGGACTTTGGCATAAAATGAAAGTACGTTGAGTTGTGTGAAACTTGCCTACGCTTGTTGTGTGAAACTTGCCTACGCTTGTTGTGAAACTTGCCTATGCTTGTTGTTGTGAAACTTGCCTATGCTTGTGATGATAGCCTTTGTTGTGCAAGTGTGGTATTTACGTATTACCGGCGTCTCGATAGAGGCGGTTGACTTATTGAGAACTTACTTGACGTCTTGGCGGTGATGGAGAATTCCACGGGTATGTTTCCATTTTGATTCTTGTCTTATTGTTTCACACATGGGCGTATCTACACCGACGCAGATTCGGGCACGTGCGGCGGGTTGATTACCCGATATATGGTTATTTCATTCCATGGGCGTGTACACCGCGATGTTGTATTCCGGGGCATGTGTGCGGCGGGGTTGACTACCTAGTATATTGTTGTTGAGGTTACATGGGCATGTCTACACCGTCTTTGTATTCGGCGTGTGGCCGTGCGGCCTTATTATTGTTGCATCATGGACATGTCTACACCGTCTTTGTATTCCGGGGGCATGTGGCGTGATGCGAACATGATGGATGTGGTGGCGTGAGACCCATAGTTATATTTGAGTGGTGACTTTGGCGTGAGTCCACGACTTGATCGCTTATGTTGTGAGCGTAGTTTGGTTATCATACATGTCTCTGCTTTATATAGACTAGTATGATTTCATTTACGATTTTACGATTCACATACTTAGTACTGTTATCTTGACCTCGCCAGGCTGCGTTCACGCCGCAGTAAGTACATCGCCGTCGATCCCCGCCAGTAGGATCACGTTTCAGCGTTTGGGAAGCTCCGCCTTCGGAGGCTTATCTTTGGTAGGTTTCCCTGAGTTGTAAGTTCTTGTACATTCAGGGGTATGGCGGGGCCCTGTCCCGTCATAGGTTGTTATTCCTTCTTAGAGGTCTGTAGCACTGTTGTGGGCAGGGTTGTAAAAAGGATTATGCTGTTCAGAAAAAAAAAAAAAATGTTTATATATATGCATGAAGGCAACCGTTTTGGTTGGCCTGTTTTTGTCATAACTATTGTTATATTGTTAAAGTTTTTATTTCCGCTGGTTTTCTCTGATGTTGTATCACTAGGGTGCCCGGGGTAAGGCACCAGTCACGGGCCCGGATTTCGGGGTGTGACAGGTACACGCTAAAATCCAGAGCCGTTGCATCAGATAAGATAATGCAACGTCTCGTATGGTCTAATGCGACATTCCACTATAGCCGTTGCATTAGCCTATCTAATGCGACAACTCTGGAAGGCTAATGCGATGGGCCTATTGTCTAATGCAACACCCACTATAGCCGTCGCATTAGCCTATCTAATGTAACAGTTCTAGAAGGCTAATGCGACGGCACCTTCCTTTTAATTCCCCAAATCAGACGACTTTTGATTTCATTTTTCAGTTCCCGCGATTCAGCCCTCTTCTTCAATTCCTAATCCCTAGCCATCGCATCCCCTTCCCCCAACTCGATGTCGCATTACCCTACCTCGTCGATTCAGGGCAACTCTGTTTTATTTGAGAGAACCGACCAAATAATAGGCTGGTCTCTTTTATTTTAGTTTGGGCCATGTCTGTTGGGTCGGGTCAACTCTATAAAACCGTCACACAATATGTGACGGTGCAAATACTCATCATATAACTGTCATAATTTTACACTACTACATTTCTTACCTAATGTGACGCCTCAGGTAGGTCTAATGTGACGTGTGTTGGAGAGCCGTCGCATTAGATGTGGCTAATGCGATGGGTACACGCTAAAATCCAGAGCCGTTGCATCAGATAAGATAATGAAACGTCTCATATGGTCTAATGCGACATTCCACTATAGCCGTTGCATTAGCCTATCTAATGCGACAACTCTGGAAGGCTAATGTGATGGGCCTATTATCTAATGCAACACCCACTATAGCCGTCGCATTAGCCTATCTAATGCAACGGTTCTGGAAGGCTAATGCGACGGCACCTTCCTTTTAATTCCCCAAATCAGACGACTTTTGATTTCATTTTCCAGTTCCCGTGATTCAGCCCTCTTCTTCAATTCCTAATCCCTAGCCATCGCATCCCCTTCCCCCAACTCGATGTCGCATTACCCTACCTCGTCGTCGCCGTCGCCTTACCACTGTCATCGTCGCGTTCAGCAGCAGCTCCATCGTTGAATGCTCTTCCCTCTTCTCCAAGGTTAGATTATGTTTTAGCGTCGTTTTACCTTCCCCTTTCACGTGTTACCATTATTAATTCAAGGTTAGATTAATGTATGTGTATAGATTTTCTCAGATTTTACAGTCGTTGCGTCATCGAATTGCTCAAATCGAATTTCTCAAATTTTATTCATTGTTCTTGCAACATTAGTCACTTCTAGGCCTTAACAAGTGTCCATAAATCCTGTTATTGGTGAAGGCAATTTTTTTTCCTGATCCAGTAAGTTAAATATTGTTCCTTTTCTTGTGAGATTGTTTCATTCGTCATTTAGATTGTAAGTAGCAGTACGTGCAATGATAACATTTAACCATGTCCATTTTGAACAGATAGAGGAAAATAGACGAGGGAATAATTTCTTGACAAATGTAATTTAGGTTAATTTCTTCCAACATTAGTCAGATTTTATTCATTGTTCTTCCAACATTTTGTTTATTTATAAATTATATTTCCAAATTAAATTACAGAGAATGTTTGTACGTAATTTTCCGTCGTTGCGTCGTCGTTTTACATTTTGTTTACTGTATGTTTTTTCAGATTTTATTTATTAGTCTCATAAATATTACATTGCGGAAATGAATTGTGGAACTAAGGAGTGGTAGATGTGTTATACCCCGTGGTTCGGTCCGACCATGGGTCAGCCTCAGCCGCGCTCCGCAGGCGTACGCGCGCCAAGGCGGGTGATTGTAGGCCGCGCCGAAGATCTGAGGTCGCTGGTTTCAGCGGCCGCGCCGGAAGCGTGGCCGCGCGCGAAAGTCCTAAGAAGCGGCAGAGTTTCAGCGGCCGCGCGCGACTAATGTTATACCGTGGTTCGGTCCGACCGCGGATCGGGGCCTCAGCCGCGCTCCAGAGCGGGCAGCGCGCCAATGAGGCGATTGTAGGCCGCGCGCCGGAAAACGTGGCCGCGCGAAGATCTGGCGGTCGAAGTTTTAGCCGCACGGAAAGTCCTAAGGCGCGGCAGAGTTTCAGCGTGGCCGATCGCAGGTCGCGCGCCAGGCGGGATCTGCGAGAGTTAGTGGAAATTTCTGCACTGTTTTGTTTTAAAAGAGGTCATGGGTGGGTGACAAGTGTCCCCCCATCTGAAATGTTGCATGCCTTATATTGACCAAGTCTTGAAGACTTGGTCATCTTTCATCTTTCATCTCTCTCTCTCTCTCTAAGCTAAAAAGCTCTCCCTTCTCTCTAGAAAATCAAGAGAAACTCCAAGCTTAAGGAAAATCTGAAAAGGGTGTTAAGAAGGAAAGTTATTTGCAAGCTTGTGGAGGTTATTGTGGTGGTATTCTTGAAAAGGAGGCTAGAAAAAATTGTTGGAATAGTTTTGGCTAAAGCTCTAAGGTAATGATTCTTCCTTTATAATTAGTTTTTAGTGTTGCATGTTAAGAAGAAAGAACTTGTGGTAGTAAATAATGCTCTTAGAGTCATTGCATGCAAGAAATGTGGTTTGGGTATGAAGGATTTGGCTAAAGAGGTTATGTGAGCATGTTGTAGCCTAAAAATTACCTTAAACTTGTTAAGATTAATTGTTATAACTTTTGGGGCAGAATTTTACACACCCAAGTTTAGGTGTGTAATCCAGCTGTGTGTGTTTGGATGTTGGGCCTTAAATGTGACGTTTGAGTGTTAAAAATCGGCCTTTGAAAAGGTGGCAAAGTGAGTAGAAACAAAGGAAATGCTGCCCAATTTTCCATAGGAATTAGTAACCTTGAACTGGGAAATATTCTACTTTGAAACTAGAAGTTAATAAACGTATTATGGTCATTATAGGTTGACGTATTACGTGCGATAGTTGGAATTAACAAGTGGATTGACCGAAGAGGTATGTAGAGCTTTCCTATCTCTTGAGCATGAGTAGTTGTACCTATGTAGTACGGTATACGTACAAGATTTGATAATCTTCACTTGTTTTGAAGTATATGATACTTGTTTCGTTTTAAAGGTATAAGTCCCTAGGACATAGGGAAATGTGTTTGACTAACGTAAAATGTTAATATAACGGCTTTATGGGAAGTTGGTTATATTAGTTTGGGAAAAAGGTAAATAAAGAAGGGTTTACTTTACATAAAATAAGCAAGGGGAAAATGAGTTGAATTTGTGGAAGGTAAATTGTTTTAAGGCATTAATGGCCTAAGGTTTTAAAGGAAATGAAGTCACTTGATTTAGAAGCTTGGGATATTTTCTAAATGAAAAATTGTTACTTGTTTTGAAAGTGGTTGTGACATGATACTATGAGTATTAGTATCTTGGAAGTTTTATATAAAAAGGAGTCATTTCGAAAAAGGTTTACGGTATGTGATACTTGGGTTAAATTCCCGGATTTCTCTTAAAAAGACATGTAGTGCCTTAATGAGCTAAAATGAGAGGATTTATATTAATAATGTTCATAAAAAGTTAGAAGATTTCTTATCTTGTTTATGTTATGATAAGCCGGTAGCGCTTATGTTATGTATACTAGCCGGTTGTGCTGATTTATGTATTATTATTGTTATCACTGAGTATTCTGATAAGCCGGTAGCGCTTATGTTATGTATACTAGCCGGTTGTGCTGATTTATGTATTATCATTGTTATTACTGCGTATTCCATGGATTTGCTACCCATGACGCGAGTCGCGCTTGTACTCACGCGCTCACCGGGTCCACGCGGGTGAAATAGTCTCACGCAGTGAAATAGTCCCATGCGGGTCCACAGGATCCATGCGGGTGAAATAGTCCCATGCGGGTGAAATAGTCCCATGCGAGGCGGATGGCCTTATGCGGATCCACAGGATCCATGCGGGTGAAACAGTCTCAGGAGTAGGATTGCTTAATGATACTACGCGAGAGATCTGTTTTGATCACGAGCCTCCTATGTTTATGCGATTATACTTATACTTGTTACTCATTGTTAGTAAGGTACAGCAACATAATTTGATTTTTACCTATAACTTCGGTGTATTTTGGACTTATGATATTACTACGATTTTCCGCTTTACATACTTGGTACATCATGTAATCGACCCTTCCTGGGGCTGCGTCACGCCATTGGTAAGGGAAAATGTGGTAGATCCTCATTCCTAGGATCTTTTACTCAGTGTCGTGAGCTCCATTTCTTGGAGGCTCGACTTTTGGTATGGTTCTCCCCGGTGTTGTTGATGTTTTGTACATTCAGGCATGACGGCCCCGTCCGTCATAGTGTTACTCCTTCTGTAGTCACGTAGTCTTGTCATAACTTGGTTTGTTTAAGGATGTAATGTTCGGTTTTATGTACTTTTGGGGTAGCCATTTTGGGCTAGACTATTTATATCATTATGGTTGTTTATTGTGAGTTTATATTCCGTGGTTTTCTCGATGTTGTGTCACGAGGTGCAGGTTAAGGCACGGTCACGGATCCGGTCGGTCGTAACAAAAGTGGTATCGATCGATTAATCCTCGGAAGCGGTCTGAGCCGTATCTAGTAGAGTCTTGATTATCGATGTGTTGTGCACCACATCTATAATCGTGAGGTCGCAGGATATTTAGGATTGGTTTCATTCTTTCACTCTAAGATCGTGCAATAGAGTTGTGTTATAGGTTGAATTTCCTCCGATGTATTTTTCTCAGACGCTTATGCCTCCACGCAAGGCAACCGCGCACGTGGGGCAAGGCAAGAGAGGGAACTACTAGTAGGCACCGAGGGCTACGAGGCACGTGCCCGCCCCTTACTGGGATGAGGTGTTTGGACGGCGAGTTCTACAACGCCGCCAACCCAGAGAGTCCGAGGCAGCAGCAGCGCCATCGAGACCGCGCAGACGAGCCTCGATCCAAAGCAGGAGCAGGATATGGGCTACAAGAGATGACCCGCCATCGCCGGATCGTGGCGCATACGAGGATATCCGAGACAGCAGCCTACCATTGTACGTAGTTCAAAGACAGAGCCGCCACTGAGATCCGAGGACTTTTGATTGCAGCCCACCAGAGTTTTATGGGTCGAGGCACGAGATGATCCTCGGGAGTTTATCCGACGATTCTGATCATGAGGGTGATCGGGCTTGAGACCGAGTCGGTGGTATTAGGTTCGTGACGGCCGCGGACACCGCAGCTGATTGGCCCGGTATGATTCATGGAACCGCCCCGGGAGCATGCGCTTCACTGTTTGGGACGAAGTTCTCGAGGTGTTACTTGGCCATTTCTTGCCTCCGCAGATGAGGAGGGCTCGCCGATAGATTTTTGACATCGAGACAGAGTGGGCGACGGTCGGGAGTACAATGTGAGTTTGACTCATTGCCCGTATGTGCCCGCTTTGGTAGCATACATAGAGGACGGGTGCACCGCTATGTCACAGAGACTCGATGATCACTTGGCCGAGAGTTGCACGGAGTAGCTCTTCACCGCATGGACATTGCCCGCACGCAGCTTATGACTGCGGTGAACGCAGGGCCGACGGATCGGCAGTGTATCGCCAGAAGAGGCCAGATGACAGGTCCTCCGGTAGTTTTAGGGTAGACAACCCAGCAGACCAGATTTGCACCACAGCCGGTCCAGAGCGCTCCTCCACCATCTTCGGGACGTACAGAGTATTCAGGAGCAGGACAGGGTTCCAGGGCTTCGGGTTCCCAGAGGGACCAGAGTTCCGGTAAGATAAGGCCACCTATACCTCGGTATGGTCGATGTGGCGATTGCCATTATGGGGGTTGCCGTATTACTCCAGGAGCTTGTTATTCTTGCGGCCAGCAGGGCCATTTGAAGAGAGATTATCCGACCAGAGGCGGCGGGAATATGATGGCTCAACCGACAGGGTCTGTGGCTGGATCTTCGTCTTCGGTGGCAATCGCGCCTGCAGAGCGGTGTTCACGGGCCAGGCCGCGCAGGGGTCGTGGCGGGGTTCTAGTTCCAGGTCCTCGTAACCGCATCTATGCTATGTCGATCGCCAGACCGGAGGCGTCACACGATGTCGCCACAGTACATTATTGGTTTCTTCTTTGTGATGTATATGCTTTGATAGATCCGGTTCTACCTTGTCCTATATATCTCCTCATATTCTTTGGTAGAATAGGATAGAGCCCAGTCCATAGAATCTTTTGAGGTGGCTACGCCTGCAGGTGCTTGTGGTAGGCGAGCGGATATATAAGGCTTGCCCGATGATCAGAGATAGTCGCTTGACTCTAGCCGACTTGATAGAGTTGGATATGACGAACTTTGATGTGATCATGGTATGGATTGGCTAGCGTCTTGCTATGCCAATGGGGTAGAGAGACTAGTACGGTTCCGCTTCTGGTGAGGTGATCGAGTGGAAAGGGAATCTTGCATCGCCGAGGGTAGGTTTATTTCTTACCTCGGCTAGGAAGATGGTGCGAAAGCGGTATATTTACCATTTGGTTGGTGTTTGATCTCGAGGTGAGATACCGGACCTTCAGTCAGTTCCGGTTGTTAGAGAGTTTTCAGACGTATTCCCAGACGAGCTTCCGGGTATCCCTCCTGAGAGGGAGATTGTGTTTTGCATCGATTTGGCGCGGACACTCGACCGATATCTATTCCGCCATACAGAATGGCACCTGCCGAGTTAAAAGAGTTGAAGGACCAGCTGAAGGATTTGCTGGAAAAAGGCTTTATCAGGCCTAGTGTTTCTCCACGGGAGCGCCGGTTGTTTGTAAAGAAGAAGGATGGACGCTGCGTATGTGTATTGATTACTGAGCGGTGAACAAGGTAACTATCAAGAAGATATCCTCCCGTGATTGATGATTTGTTTGACCAGTTGCAGGGTGCGAGATGTTTTTACAAGATAGACCTGCGTTCTGGTTATCATCAGGTGCGAGTTAGAGAGGCAGATACCCCGAAGACTGCATTCAGGACCGTAGAAACACTATGAGTTCAGGGTGATGTCTTTCGGATTGACCAACGCTCCAGCGGTATTCATGGATTTGATGAATAGGGTGTTCAGGCCATTCTTGGATATGTTCGTTATAGTGTTCATTGATGATATCTTGGTGTATTCGCGCACAGAGCAGGAGCATACAGATCATTTGAGGACGGTATTGGGAGTCCTCGTGACCGGCGATTGTATGCCAAGTTCTCGAACGCGAGTTTTGGTGGCAGTGTCTTTCTTAGGACATGTTATCTGGGCCGATGGTATTCGGTTGTCTGACTAAGATTGAGGCAGTCAAGACTTAGCCTAGACCAACTACACCGACAGAGGTGTGCAGCTTCTTGGGCCTTGCAGGTTATTATCGGAGGTTTGTGGAGAGGTTTGCCTCCATGTCAGCGCCTTTGACAGCCGACTGGCGCAAGGGCTACATTTCGGTGGGCGGATGTCAGGAGAGTTTCCGATTAAAGGAGAAATTGACGACCGCCCCAGTCCTTACTCTTCCAGAGGGCTTAGATGGATATGTGGTTTATTGCGATGCGTCAGGTGTCGGGCTTGGGTGCGTTCTGATGCAGCACGGCAGAGTTATAGCTTATGCGTCTTGACAGCTTATGAAACATGAGAAGAACTATCCCACACATTATTTGGAGTTGGCAGCAGTGATTTATGCCTTAAAGATCTGGAGACATTATTTGTATGGGGTTCATGTGGATATTTACACAGACCACAAGAGCCTCCAGTATATCTTCAGCCAAAGGGAGCTGAACTTGCGACAGAGACGGTGGTTGGAGCTGCTTAAGGATTATGATGTTGATATTCTATACCACCCAGGGAAGGCCAATGTAGTTGCAGATGCCCTTAGTCGCAGATCGATGGGTAGTCTATCCGATATACAGCCGGGGAAAAAGGATATGGTCCGAGAGATTCGTCAGCTAGTGAGCCTTGGGGTTCGTTTGTTTGATTCTGATAGTGATGGAGTTCGGGTTCGAGAGGTTGCCGAGTCTTCCATCGTCGAGGAGGTGAAGAGGCGACAGTATTGTCACACCCCGAACCCCGGGCCCGTGACTGGTGCGCTACCTGGGCACCCTTCTACCTTAACAACACAAGTAAACTGCGGAAATTAAATAACACCTCATTTTTTTTTAAAACCAACGTGCGCAAGTGCGGCAAAGCCGACAAGGCTGCCATATATACATAAACAAAAGACACTACACCGCATACGAGTCCAATCCTACATATGAATACTGCACTCTAAGAGTTTCTTGAAATATGACGGACAAGGCCCCATTGCACCCATAATCGTATAAAAGCACATCTTGAAAGAACTTATACCAAAAAGATAAACTCCCAATGAAGGAGCTATCCAAAACTACGGCGGTCCTACACTGCCGATCACCAAATGCGTACCTAAACTGCGGCATGAACGCAGCCTCAAGGAGGTCAAGAAGAATGTACCAAGTATGTGAAACGAAAGTCTTGTAATGAAATCATAACGATCTAAGCAAAACAGAGACATGTATGATAGCCAACCTACGACACAACACATAAGCAAATATAACAAGTCGTGACGATGCCTCAAGTCATTTCTAAAATATAACCATGGGTCTCACGCCCATAATATCAATCATGCCCGTGGAATCCTTCCTCACTGCCGGCAGTCCATGATATAGTATAACACCAATAGGCATACATGAACACCAAGTCCCACCTGTGTCCTAAAAACTGTATGGGCCAAGCAGGAAAACGAGCAGGTGGTAAAGCAGGGGGTATAATGTCTTGGGGGTTTACCCCTCACTTATACTCTTACCCTGGAGAAGGTGGTAAAGCATATTGGGGCTTTACCCCTCACTTATACTCTTACCCTATCTCAACCGACCATCAAACAAAACAAGCAGGGGGTATAATGTCTTGGGGGTTTACCCCTCACTTATACTCTTACCCTATCTCAATCAAGCCACAAAAAAACATAAGCACTACCATGTCTTCTATAAAAATCCGGGAATTTAACCCAAGTACTACAAATAACGGAAGCATACCCGTGGAATCCCCCATCACTGTCGGTACGTCCAAGTACTTACAACAAGACCGCCGGCCCTCCAACCGAGAGTCGCGACAACGTAATAAAACATAATACTTGCACTCAAAGGCTATCACCAGCACATATAGGCAATTCTTCATTAAACAAGCCAAAGTACTTAGCAAGGCAGACTTAGAATAATTCTCAATTAATCAAGTCAAAGTACTTATCAAGGCACACTTAGAATAATTCTCAATTAATCAAGCCAAAGTACTTATCAAGGCACACTTAGAATAATTCTCAATTAATCAAACCAAAGTACTTATCAAGGCACACTTAGAATAATTCTCAATTAATCAAGCCAAAGTACTTATCAAGGCACACTTAGAATAATTCTCATTTAACAAGCCAAAGTACTTATCGAGGCACAAATAGAATAATTCTCAATTAATCAAGCCAAAGTACTTATCAAGGTACCCTTAGAATAATTCTCAATTAATCAAGCCAAAGTACTTATCAAGGCACACTTAGAATAATTCTCATTTAACAAGCCAAAGTACTTATCGAGGCACAAATAGAATAATTCTCAATTAATCAAGCCAAAGTACTTATCAAGGCACCCTTAGAATAATTCTCAATTAATCAAGCCAAAGTACTTATCAAGGCACACTTAGGATAATTCTCATTTAACAAGCCAAAGTACTTATCGAGGCAAAAATAGAATAATTCTCATTTAACAAGCCAAAGTACTACGTACGTACATTCTTTTCAAAAGACTCCTTTTTATGTAAAATCCCAAGATACTAACACCCGTAGTATCAAGGTGTGTCTATTTTTCAAAGTAAGTTACTACACTTTTAGAAAACTCATTTCAAAGTTTGAAATCAAGTAACTTCAAATTTTCACAATTTAGGCAACTTATGCCCAATAATCAAAATAGACAACTTTCTTAACCTTCCATAAAACCGTTATAACCAACTTCCCATAAAGTCGTTATAACCCTTTATGGTTTTAGACAATTTCATTCATTTTTTATAACCAAGAGACTTACACTTAAAACCAAGTATCACAAACTTTCAAATCAAGTTTCTTAACTTTCAAAATACTTCAAGTCCCTTAATATTTAGAAAACAAGTTTCTTCTACTTTTAAACCTCAAGTAACTCACACCTTTAAAACAAGTTACTTCTCTTAAATCATGTCATTTCTCCTCTCTTAAAACAATTAAGTAAATCACTCCTTTAACTCCCCTAAAGTCATTACAACAACCCTTAGGTTTTGGAACTAAGGCACTAGCCAAAAGGTTTGGCAACCACTCTCTTTTCAAGACTCCATGTACTTTAAGTAAAATACTTTCACTTTTAAGAATCCAAACTTCACTAAGGAAATGGATTATACAACTTACAATTTAAACATCAAAGTACAATCAAGGGAGTACATAGAACGAATTCTATTTTAGGCAATCCAAATACTACCAAGGAATGGATCATTTAAGGAGTAGAACTTACTTTCTTTATCTTAAGGAATCATGCTAGAAGAGGAGATAGCTCACATACCTTTTCGGCTAAATCCACAAGCTAAGCCGAATACGCCGTACGTAGAAGTGTCAACCTATAATGGTCACAACAAGACTATCAACTTCTAGTCTCAACGTAGAATAATACTAAGTATACGGTCTCTAATTCTACGAAAAATCGGGCAAAGACTTCCTTTGTTTCTACTCACTTTGCCACCTTTTTCAAGGCCGAATACAATAACCAAACATGCCACATTTAAGGCTCCAAACAACAACCAACCAAAGGGGATTACACGCCTTACAATACGTGTAAAATTCCGCCCCACAATTCATACGAAATAGCTCCATAATCTAGCCATTCTCGGCCAACAAAAATAGTAACACTAAGTCCTTTCCAATCCTTTTTCAATTCCAAGTTCTAAGTTCTAACATGTTATATAGTCATAAACAACTTCAACAACTACAATTTCCTTCTTTAAACAACATGTGACGACTTTACTAATAATCGACTTGAATTGAAATCTTAGGGCTAAACATGCTAGTTTTCGGATTAGGGTTCCAATAGCCAATACACTAATCCAACTACATAATATATAACTCATGCTTGCTAAATCCATAGCTACAATCAATAAGTAAACTTAATTGCTAAAACGACAAAATTAATACCTTTCCAAGCCCTTAAAATTTCCAAGATTCAAAGTCGCGCCTTAGCAATTCTTAGCTCCTTTCCTTAGGTTCCAATCCGCTCAAGCACTCGTAGAGGCCTATGAAGAACCCATCTTCAAGTTCCAACTTCAAAGTTGAAGAACTCCTCTAGTTTCCGCCTTGCGACTAATACGAAAACGTCGTTTTTCCGCAATCTTTCTATTGAGATATCCTTACAATACCCTAAGGGACATTGGGTTAAAGTCTTGTGGCTAATGGATCAAAACTATAAAAATTTTGTGTGGGAATTTCATGAAAGCCGAGAGCTTCTTGAACTCAAGCTCTAGTTCTCAAATATTTTCTAAGTGTAAAATGCCAAGTCTTGCACTAGTATGATATATAAAACACATTGGAGGGTCTAGATAATAACACTTGTTAAAATTGGAGGGAAGAGATCAAGCCAAATGGCCCTTGACTTAGTCAACAATGTCAAGCTCTAGCAAGACTAATCTTTTACCTTGGTCAATGACCATTATGCCCTTGCATAAATTCGACCAAGCCATGAGGGGGAGGTGCCACGTGTCGCCCTCTCATTCGTCCATAAAATTCCGTAACCCTCGTGGGCCCCACAAAACGTAAAATTCCTCGGGTGGGCCCCACGTGACCAAATCCATAAAAATAAATTTCCATAAGGTTAAGAGTTCCATACTCTTCAAATAATGCCTTTTGAGAATCTAATTCTCAACAACGAACATTTTTCGTTACCGACGTTCGGAAGATTTTCCGTCGGAAAAACAATTCTTCCTTTCGTACCGACTTCCAAGTCTTGTTTCCTTTCGTACATTCTCTTTTACATGTCCTGGACTTACGGGGTGTAACATTCTTCCCCCCTTAGAAACATTCGTCCCCGAATGTTCTTAGTCGGTTGCCAATCTATACAAACTCCGGCATAAACTCTATACTATGCCTATCAATCAAAACATGCACAAGACCAACGATGCCACACATGGCCACCACAACATACGTGAACATAAAAATGGACCTTCCGTCCGTGGTCCCTTCTCACAAAACTCGAAGGTTACTGCCTTCCCAAACACGGGATCCTTAGAGGTTCCTTTCATTCCTTACTTGTCATACTTTCTCGTACTTTCAAACTCATCTAGTACACGTACAAAATCTCAAATTTTGTTTCTCTTCTCCAATCCTTGGAGTTACTATCCAAACTTGGCCATATTGTTACTTACATTCCCGTTAAGACTCTTCTCGGTCCTTACGACCTAGTTCCGGTGGAACGCATCCACGAACTCGTACAACGATCAACTAGACTTGGGCCTAGCACCCTCGTGACCCTATCATATAGTGGGACCAATACCAACTGACATCACCCCATTCCATACTATCGACTGACCCGAAATGAGTCTATAACCCGACTCATCGTCACACTTAACTTCTCATTCTTAGCCTGAAATAAATCTCTCTCTTATCTCAAGGTACTTCTCACCCTATCCTCCCATTCACTAGAGGTTTGTCACATAAGCCAAGGTATTTCTACTATACATCCTTCCCTATCGGTCTCACATCGTTTGGGTAATTACAACTTGTGAACTCTATACAACTATAGTCTCAGTTCACTTATCATTCTTGTCAATATTCTTAACTTCTCACTTTACTAATCAAAGTATCCCTACCTCTGGGGTACTATCACTTTACAACTCTAGCAATAAAGGGAAAACATATACGCTAGGGTAAAATCTGAATCTAACAATGCACGTATGATTCCAAAGAATCGACATATACCGTAACCCCGTGCGATGTCGCCTCCGATCCCGCCCGTAGTCACGTCATCTCTGCGGTTCAAGGACCGCGAACTATAAACTCCACTCGACCTCTACCACTACCGGCCGACATCCAACACCTTGGCTCGGGGACGACATACCGGAGGAAAGGGAACCAACTATTGGCCTCATAGTCGAGCCACTTCACCGGTTTCTCTTCTAAAAGGACATACTCAAAGATATGGCGGACGACCACAATAAAAACAAACACTGTGCCATAACGACATTTCCGAACGACGCTTACTACATCCGATACATCGAGGAATAGGTGGCTCGACCGAGAAAATCCTCCGCTCCTCCGGTAACCTCGACCTGGAGCTCTGACCGCTCCTAAATACCTTGTGGGTCCAAACTCCTACCGTGAGCTGCGGGGTATGTACCGGGTAGGCCGAGACGAATATCACACTCGCCGCCGAGGCAGCCGTCCAAAACTCACCGAATAACCAACCGGTCTAGCCTCTTACGCCGATCTCCGCGTTGCCTCTACCCTCTGTACACTGCTGCATCGCCGAATAACCTCGCTGATGAAATCGTAGACCGCTATCTTGATCAATAACATAATGGCTTCCTTCATGACCCTAACGTCTTCCCTAATCGAAACCGAGGCTCGTGCTGGGCCTCAAAACTCGGGCGCAGGTTAACTCGCCATCGCGAACAACATCCAGATACCCCGGGCATAAGCCCTATCAACTCTCTCGAGTCGACTAGTAGCTCCTGCTACTCCTTTGCCCTTCAAGGGCGGCCGCTTCTCTCGAGGCATAATCAGAATACACAACAATACGTCGAGAGGAATTATCTTACTAACACGCCTCTATGGCACGATCTAGAGTGAGAAGAATAGAAACTAACTCCTAAATGTCCTGTAGCCTCGCTTATGGGTGTGGCGCGCAACACACCGATAATCAAGACTCTACTAGACACGGCCTCAGACATTCCGAGGATCGATCGCTTCGATACCACTCCACACCCCGAACCGGCCCGTGATCGTGCACTACCCGGGCACCCTTCTACCTTAACAACACAAGTAAATGCGAAATTAAATAACACCTCATTTTTTTAAAACCAACGACGTGCAAGGGCAAAGCCGACAAGGCCGCCATATATACATAAACAAAAGACACTACACCGCATACGAGTCCAATCCCACATATGAATACAGACCTCTAAGAGTTTTACTGAAATATAACGGGACAAGGCCCCGCCGTACCCATAACCGTACAAAAGCCTGTACTGAAAGAACTTATACCAAAAAGATAAACTCCCAATGAAGGAGCTATCCAAAACTCGACGGCGGTCCTACACTGCCGATCACCAAATGCGTACCTAAACTGCGGATGAACGCAGCCTCAAGGAGGTCAAGACGAAGAATGTACCAAGTATGTGAACGATGAAATCAGTAATGAAATCATAATCTAAGCAAAACAGAGACATGTATGATAGCCAACCTACGATACACAACACATAAGCATATAATAAGTCGTGGACGCATGCCCTCAAGTCATTTCTAAAATATAACCATGGGTCTCACGCCCATAATATCAATCATGCGTGGAATCCTTCCTCACCGTGATCCCATGATATAGTATAACACCAATAGGCATACATGAACACCAAGTCCCACTGTGTCCTAAAAATTATGCAAGCAAGCAGAAAACGAGCAGTGGTAAAAGGTGGTATAATGTCTTGGGGTTTACCCTCACTTATACTCTTACCCTAGAGAAGTGGTAAAGCATCTTGGGGTTTAACCTCACTTATACTCTACCCTATCTCAACCGACCATCAAACAAAACAAGCGGGGTATAATGTCTTGGGGTTTACCCTCACTTATACTCTGACCCTATCTCAACTGGCCGTCAAATAAAACATAAGCACTCCCATGTCTTCTATAAACATCCGGGAATTTAACCCAAGTACTCCAAATAACGGAAGCATACCCGTGGAATCCCCATCACCGCTTGCAGACGCCCAAGTACTTACAACAAGACCGTCGGCCCTCCAACCGAGAGTCGCGACAACGTAATAAAACATAATACTTGCACTCAAAGGCTATCACCAGCACATATAGGCAATTCTTCATTAAACAAACCAAAGTACTTAGCAAGGCAGACTTAGAATAATTCTCAATTAATCAAGTCAAAGTACTTATCAAGGCACACTTAGAATAATTCTCAATTAATCAAGCCAAAGTACTTATCAAGGCACACTTAGAATAATTCTCAATTAATCAAGCCAAAGTACTTATCAAGGCACACTTAGAATAATTCTCAATTAATCAAGCCAAAGTACTTATCAAGGCACACTTAGAATAATTCTCATTTAACAAGCCAAAGTACTTATCGAGGCACAAATAGAATAATTCTCAATTAATCAAGCCAAAGTACTTATCAAGGCACCCTTAGAATAATTCTCAATTAATCAAGCCAAAGTACTTATCAAGGCACACTTAGAATAATTCTCATTTAACAAGCCAAAGTACTTATCGAGGCACAAATAGAATAATTCTCAATTAATCAAGCCAAAGTACTTATCAAGGCACCCTTAGAATAATTCTCAATTAATCAAGCCAAAGTACTTATCAAGGCACACTTAGGATAATTCTCATTTAACAAGCCAAAGTACTTATCGAGGCACAAATAGAATAATTCTCATTTAACAAGCCAAAGTACTACGTACGTACATTTTTTTCAAAAGACTCCTTTTTATGTAAAATCCCAAGATACTAACACCCGTAGTATCAAGGTGTGTCTATTTTTCAAAGTAAGTTACTACACTTTTAGAAAACTCATTTCAAAGTTTGAAATCAAGTAACTTCAAATTTTCACAATCTAGGCAACTTATGCCCAATAATCAAAATAGACAACTTTCTTAACCTTCCATAAAGCCGTTATAACCAACTTCCCATAAAGCCGTTATAACCCTTTATGGTTTTAGACAATTTCATTCCTTTTTTATAACCAAGAGACTTACACTTAAAACCAAGTATCACAAACTTTCAAATCAAGTTTCTTAACTTTCAAAATACTTCAAGTCCCTTAATATTTAGAAAACAAGTTTCTTCTACTTTTAAACCTCAAGTAAATTACACCTTTAAAACAAGTTACTTCTCTTAAATCATGTCATTTCTCCTCTCTTAAAACAATTAAGTAAATCACTCCTTTAACTCCCCTAAAGTCATTACAACAACCCTTAGGTTTTGGAACTAAGGCACTAGCCAAAAGGTTTGGCAACCACTCTCTTTTCAAGACTCCATGTACTTTAAGTAAAATACTTTCACTTTTAAGAATCCAAACTTCACTAAGGAAATGGATTATACAACTTACAATTTAAACATCAAAGTACAATCAAGGGAGTACATAGAACGAATTCTATTTTAGGCAATCCAAATACAACCAAGGAATGGATCATTTAAGGAGTAGAACTTACTTTCTTTATCTTAAGGAATCATGCTAGAAGAGGAGATAGTTCACATACCTTTCGCTAAATCCACAAGCTAAGCCGAATACGCCAGACGTAGTTGTCAACCTATAATGGTCACAACAAGACTATCAACTTCTAGTCTCAACGTAGAATAATACTAAGTATACGGTCTCTAATTCTACGAAAAATCGGGCAGCACTTCCTTTGTTTCTACTCATTTTGCCACCTTTTTCAAGGCCGAATACAATAACCAAACATGCCACATTTAAGGCTCCAAACAACAACCAACCAAAGGGGATTACACGCCTTACAATACATGTAAAATTCCGCCCCACAATTCATACGAAATAGCTCCATAATCTAGCCATTCTCGGCCAACAAAAATAGTAACACTAAGTCCTTTCCAATCCTTTTTCAATTCCAAGTTCTAAGGTCTAACATGTTATATAGTCATAAACAACTTCAACAACTACAATTTCCTTCTTTAAACAACATGCGACGACTTTACTAATAATCGACTTGAATTGAAATCTTAGGGCTAAACATGCTAGTTTTCGGATTAGGGTTCCAATAGCCAATACACTAATCCAACTACATAATATATAACTCATGCTTGCTAAATCCATAGCTACAATCAATAAGTAAACTTAATTGCTAAAACGACAAAATTAATACCTTTCCAAGCCCTTAAAATTTCCAAGATTCAAAGTTGCGCCTTAGCAATTCTTAGCTCCTTTCCTTAGGTTCCAATCCGCTCCAAGCACTCCTTAGAGGCCTATGAAGAACCCATCTTCAAGTTCCAACTTCAAAGTTGAAGAACTCCTCTAGTTTCCGCCTTGCGACTAATACGAAAACGTCGTTTTTCCGCAATCTTTCTATTGAGATATCCTTACAATACCCTAAGGGACATTGGGTTAAAGTCTTGTGGCTAATGGATCAAAACTATAGAAATTTTGTCTGGGAATTTCATGAAAGCCGAGAGCTTCTTGAACTCAAGCTCTAGTTCTCAAATATTTTGTAAGTGTAAAATGCCAAGTCTTGCACTAGTATGATATATAAAACACATTGGAGGGTCTAGATAATAACACTTGTTAAAATTGGAGGGAAGAGATCAAGCCAAATGGCCCTTGACTTGGTCAACAATGCTGCTTCAAAGAAGACTAATCTTTTACCTTGGTCAATGACCATTATGCCCTTGCATAAATTCTACCAAGCCATGAGGGGAGGTGCCACATGTCGCCTCTCATTCGTCCCATAAAATTCAGAACCCTCGGGCCCCACAAAACGTAAAATTCCTCGGGTGGGCCCCACGTGACCAAATCCATAAAAATAAATTTCCATAAGGTTAAGAGTTCCATACTCTTCAAATAATGCCTTTTGAGAATCCAATTCTCAACAACGAACATTTTTCCTTACCGACGTTCGGAAGATTTTCCGTCGGAAAAACAATTCTTCCTTTCGTACCGATTTCCAAGTCTTGTTTCCTTTCGTACATTCTCTTTTACATGTCCTGGACTTACGGGGTGTAACAAGTATGAGGATCCGATTATGGTGCGATATCGAGATGCCTCTCTTCAGAGAAAGAATAGTCTATTTGAGGTAGCGCCTGATGGGGTGCTAAGGTTTGAGGGCCGATTGTGTGTTCCCGATGTGACATGACTAAGTCAGAAGATAATCTCGGAGGCACACAGTGCTCGTTATACTATTCATCCGGCGTCCACTAAGATGTACCATGACCTCAGGTGTGTGTATTGGTGGGATGGTGCGAAGAGGACGCGAGGTGTTTTGCCGCATGTCCTAATTGTCAGCAGGTCAAGGTTGAGCACCAAAAGCCCGGTGGGCTATTGCAGGCTATTGATATTCCGACTTGGAAGTGGGAGGTGATAAATATGGATTTTATTACAGGGCTACCTACCACTCAGAGGAAGCATGATTCCATATGGGTGATTGTCGACAGTCGATTTAAATCACCCATTTTCTTCCCGTAACGACGCTTCACCGAGGACTATGCCGATTATATATTAGAGAGATTGTGAGATCGCACGGAGTCCCGTGTCGATTATATCGATAGAGGAGCCCGCTTCGCTAACTTCAAGGTCTTTTCGAAGGGATTAGGACACAGTGAGTCTCAGATCGCATTTCACCCTCGATCGACGGATGTGCCGAGCGCACTATCCGCATACACTTGAGGATATCTCGCGGGCTTGTGTTATTGATTTCGTGGGTAGGAGGATCATTTACCTCTTGTGGAGTTTGCTTATAACAACAGCTACCATTCTAGTATTCAGATGGCGCCTTATGAGGTCTTATACGGGAGGAAGTGCAGGTCACCGATAGGCTGGTTCGAGGTAGGAGAAGTTCAGTTAGTCGGGCCAGACTTGATTCAGCAGGCAGTGGATAAGGTGAAGCTTATCCAGGAGCGGTTATCGCACCCAGTCGGCAGAAGTCGTATGCAGATCAGCGGCGTCGACACTTGGAGTTTGAGGTACATGATTGGGTTTTCCTGAAGGTGTCGCCCATGAAGGGCGTGATGAGGTTTGGGAAGAAGGGAAAACTTAGCCCAAGGTACATTGGGCCTTACCAGATTGTCCGGAGGGTAGGCAAGGTTGCCTATGAGTTGGATCTGCCGTCCGATCTAGAGGCAGTACATCCAGTGTTTCATATGGCAATGTTGCGGAAATGTATTGGAGACCCATCTAGAGTACATCCGATTCATGAGGTTCAGGTAACAGAGGAGTTATCGTATGAGGAGAGTCCCATAGCGATACTCGATCGTCAGGTTAGACGACTTCGGACAAAGGATGTGGCTTCCGTCAAGGTCTTATGGCGGAACGAGAACAGGGAAGAGATGACGTGGGAAGCGGAGGAGGACATAATGAAGAAATATCCTTACTTATTCCCTACACCTCCAGGTAACCCACTTTCCTGCTTGTTAGTTTTGATTTAGCAATGGTGCTTAAGTATTGTTGTGGCCGTGGGGAGCGTCTTTATTTGCAAAAGAGTAGTTAAGAGTGTCTACGTCGATTTGTGATTCGAGTAAGCCTAGAAGGAACATTCGGGAAGAATGTTTCTAAGGGGGGGAGAATGTTATACCCCGTGGTTCGGTCCGATCATGGGCCTCAGCGCGCCTGCAGCGTGGCGCGCCAAGGCGGGTGATTGTAGGCCGCGCACGGAAGATCCGAGGGTCGCTGAGTTTCAGGCCGCGCGCCGGAAGCGAGGCGCGCGCCGAAAGTCCTAAGCGCGGCAGAGTTTCAGCGCGCGCACATCGCAGCGCGCCGAGGCGGGATCTGCGAGAGTTAGTGGAAATTTCTGCACTGTTTTGTTTTAAAAGAGGTAATGGGTAGGTGACAAGTGTCCCCCCATCTGAAATGTCAGATGTTTTATATTGACCAAGTCTTGAAGACTTGGTCATCTTTCATCTCTCTCTCTCTCTCTCTCTCTAAGCTAAAAAGCTCTCCCTTCTCTCTAGAAAATCAAGAGAAACTCCAAGCTTAAGGAAAATCTGAAAAGGGTGCTAAGAAGGAAAGTTATTTGCAAGCTTGTGGAGGTTATTGTGGTGGTATTCTTGAAAAGGAGGCTAGCAAAAATTGTTGGAATAGTTTTGGCTAAAGCTCTAAGGTAATGATTCTTCCTTTATAATTAGTTTTTAGTGTTGCATGTTAAGAAGAAAGAAATTGTGGTAGTAAATAATGCTCTTAGAGTCATTGCATGCAAGAAATGTGGTTTGGGTATGAAGGATTTGGCTAAAGAGGTTATGTGAGCATGTTGTAGCCTAAAAATTACCTTAAACTTGTTAAGATTAATTGTTATAACTTTTGGGGCAGAATTTTACACACCCAAGTTTAGGTGTGTAATCCCCTTTGTGTTGGTTTGGATGTTGGGCCTTAAATGTGGCGTTTGAGTGTTGAAAATCGGCCTTTGAAAAGGTGGCAAAGTGAGTAGAAACAAAGGAAATTGTCACGACCCGAACCCGGGCCCGTGACTGGTGCCTTACCCCGGGCACCCTAGTGATACAACATCAGAGAAAAACCAGCGGAAATAAAACTCAAGAAAGAAAACAGTGAAATAAGAAAGCAGGCTAACCCAAACGGTTACCTTTTTGTACATAAATTAAAACTTGAGCGATATCCTCATAATCCCGCCACAACAAAGCATGCACTCTACAAATTTTGAAACCATAATGACGGACAGGCCCCGCCATGCCCCGAATATACAAAAGTCTACTACTTGAGTGGAACCGTACCACGTGACAAGCTTCCGAGGTATGGAGCTTTCGAGAATCGAACAATGATCCAAGAGAGCGGATCGCAGCTATGTACCTCAACTCGCGGCATGAACGCAGCCCCGGGCGAGGTCAAGACAACAGTACCAGTATGTGAAATCAGAAATATCAGAAATGAAATCATAATAGTCTATATAAAGCAGGAGACATGTATGATAACCAAACTACGATACAACATATAAGCCATGTCAAGTCGAGGACTCATGCCCGTGAAATCATCACTCAAATACAACCCGAATTTAACTCGCACAATAGCCGCACGCCAAGATCTCACCTCGGTATAAGCATGGCCATGGAACCATCCTAGTGGCCCATACCCGTGGACCATCCAGCGTGTCGATGCCCAAAGGAAATAACAAGATGATACTCACTGTGGACGCATACCCGTGGGCTACCCAACGTGTCAGTATGTCCAAACAAATAACCAGATAACACTCCTAATGAAAGCATACCCGTGGGCTACCCAACGTGTCAGTATGTCCAAGAGGATCGTCATATGGAAGCATACCCGCTGGCTACCCAACGTGTCAAGATGTCCATCAATCAACGGATAGCCGCCTCCATCGAGAGACTCGGTAGCACACAACCAAACACTTGCACAACAAAGGCTACCACAACAAGCAGAGGCAAGTTACACACAACTCAATGTACTATACATACTTCTTACCACTTCGTCAAGTATACCATTAAAACCCAAGTATTTAACCCCTTAAGATCAAGGTACTCCTACCTTATATAAACAAGCCACTTATGTTTTTCCATCACAAGGAGTTCAATATTTGAAAACAAGTTACTTCCCTTTTCACAAAATCAAGTTACCATTTTACCTTAATAATGAATCCATTCCTTTACTCCCATAAAGTCATTATAACTAACTTCCCATAAAGCTGTTATAACACTTCATGTTTTAAAACAAGTCAAGACAAAACCATGCCTTTCTTTTAAAACAAAACATTTCAAATTCTTAAGTCTCTTTTCTTTTAGAAATCGAGTATCCTTACTTTGGAACTTTTAAGAAAATCAGAACTTGATTTCAATAATTCTTATTAGAGCAGCCATGATCTAGGAAATGTAATACAATTTTGTCTTATCTTAGCTTCTATGCAGGTGGAGGTTTCTACTGGTTTTAATATAATTAATTGTCATTACTTTTTCCTTTATTAACTCTGCATTGGCTTGTTCGATTCTTATTTCCATTTCCGAAATTTATGTAACATTACTCTTTTAAAAACCAAGTATTCATTTCTCATGAATGAGGTTTTATACTTTTCAACACCAATTAGGTCAGTTATAAGTCAAGTCTCTTATCTTTTGAAAATCACAAACCATTCTTTTACCTACATAAAGTGGTTATAACAACTTCCCATAAAGCCGTTATAACACTTTATGTTCTAAACCAACCAATTGCAACTATAAGCATTTATGAGACCAATAGGGCTCATTCTTTAACCACCGAATACCCGTTACCAACGGATAAGACTTTACTACTTTTTCCACACAATGAAGCCCTTTACACTTCATATCAAGTCAAGACACAAAGGGGAAATCAAATTCCTTTAACACATGTGCGTCTACCGCACTATATACTTTACAAATAGTCATGCTGAAGAGGATAGGAAGAATCACATACCTCGCGACGATTGTCGACAATAAGCAAAATGCTCCACAGTACTTTCCCCCCTTAAGTAGAATATGCTACCGTAATACTTCAATCCTATATGGTCATAAACGCTCATCGACTTCAGCTTCAACGTAGAATAAACTAAGTGCAAGGCCCCTACATTCTACGGAAATTTGGACAGAACTTCCTTTGTTTCTATTAACTTGCCACCTTTCTCAAGGCCGAATTCAATAACCAACGCCACATTTGAGGCACACAATCAGCTAACCTCAAAGGGGATTACACGCCTTTGCAGGACGCGTAAAATTCCGCCCCACAACAATCTAAAACACAACCAATACTTTCCATGCCATTCTTGGCCAACAATATAACCAATCCTAGATCCTTTCCAATCCAAGTTATTTAGGTCTAACATGATATCTAGCCCTAGACATCTTCAACAACTACAATTTCCCCCTTTACAACATGCGACGTCCAAATCGAAGTTATCATCTTAAGGCTAACATGCCCATTTGGTTTCAACAAGACAACAAGATCCAAATTTATTCAAATATAACAGCCTCAGGCTCAATTCTAAACTACTAAAATATAACAGCCTCAGGCTCAATTCTAACTACTAAAACATAACAGCCTCAGGCTCAATTCTAAACTACTATAACAAGTATTAACTCAAATCCAAGAGAAGGGGAAACTTTTACCTTTGGAGAAACTCATAAAAGCCCCTTTCTTCCACTTCTTTTCCGTCAAACTCGTCCACCAGCACTTCCCACAAGTTTACCCACACTTTTCCTTCTTGCCGCCGCTCCAACAATTTCTTCTAAGGCAAGGTTTTCTTCGAAAAACTAGAGAGAAGGGAGAGGGTTTTTCTTGGGAGGGTTTTGAAATGAAATGGCCAAGTCTTCCAAGACTTGGCCCTAAAATAGGCCCTTAAACTGGTCACAAGGATGGGAGGGACACTTGTCACCCTCCCATAGGCTTTTAACAAAATATCCTATTTTTACTTTATTCGCAGAAAAATCCCACTCGGCGCTGCTGCCCGCCACGCGCCGCTGGCCCACTTCCGAAAAGTTCCAGCATTCGCGCCATGCCTCGCATTCGGCCGCGCGCTGCACTTCGAACCGAAATCGCCGCTTGCCTCGATCGCGCACCAAACTTGAAACTTCCATAACTTTTGACTCCGATGTCCTATCGACGAACGGTTTGTTGCGTTGGGAACTAGATTTAACAGACTACACACTAGGCTTTTTAAACACCTTACAATTCTTAACAACTGGGGTACAACACTCCAAGGTAAACTCAAAATCCGTCCAACACATGTTTGTCAACTTATCTTAACTTCTAGAATTTACGGGGTGTAACAGAAATGCTGCCCAATTTTCCATAGGAATTAGTAACCTTGAACTGGGAAATATTCTACTTTGAAACTAGAAGTTAATAAACGTATTATGGTCATTATAGGTTGACGTATTACGTGCGATAGTTGGAATTAACAAGTGGATTGACCGAAGAGGTATGTAGAGCTTTCCTATCTCTTGAGCATGAGTAGTTGTACCTATGTAGTACGGTATAATGCACAAGATTTGATAATCTTCACTTGTTTTGAAGTATATGATACTTGTTTCGCTTTTAAAGGTATAAGTCCTCGACATGGAAATGTGTTTGACTAACGTAAAATGTTAATATAACGGCTTTATGGGAAGTTGGTTATATTAGTTTGGGAAAAGGTAAATAAAGAAGGGTTTACTTTACATAAAATAAGCAAGGGAAAATGAGTTGAATTTGTGGAAGGTAAATTGTTTTAAGGTATTAATGGCCTAAGGTTTTAAAGGAAATGAAGTCACTTGATTTAGAAGCTTGGGATATTTTCTAAATGAAAAATTGTTACTTGTTTTGAAAGTGGTTGTGACATGATACTATGGGTATTAGTATCTTGGAAGTTTTATATAAAAGAGTCATTTGAAAAAGGTTTACTGTATGTGATACTTGGGTTAAATTCTGATTTCTCTTAAAAAGACATGTAGTGCCTTAATGAGCTAAAATGAGAGGATTTATATTAATAATGTTCATAAAAAGTTAGAAGATTTCTTATCTTGTTTATGTTATGATAAGCCGGTAGCGCTTATGTTATGTATACTAGCCATTGGTCTTTGATTTATGTATTATTATTGTTATCACCGAGTATTCGATAAGCTGGCGCTTATGTTATGTATACTAGCGGTTGTGCTGATTTATGTATTATCATTGTTATTCTGCGTATTCCATGGATTTGCTACCCATGATGCGAGTGCGCGCTTGTACTCACGCGCCCACCGGGTCCACGCGGTGAAATAGTCTCACGCGGTGAAATAGTCCCACGCGGGTCCACAGGATCCATGCGGTGAAATAGTCTCACGCGGTGAAATAGTCCCACGCGAGGCGGATGGCCTTATGCGGATCCACAGGATCCATGCGGGTGAAAGCTTGTCGAGTAGGATTGCTTAATGATACTACGCGAGATCTGTTTTGATCATGAGCCTCCTATTTTTATGCAGATTATACTTATACTTGTTACTCTCATTGTTAGTAAGGCAAAGGCAACATAATTTGATTTTACCTATAACTTCGTGTATTTTGGACTTATGATATTACTACGATTTTCCGATTTACATACTGTACGTTGTGTAATCGACTTCCTGGGGTTGCGTCACGCCGCAGGTAAGGAAGCGGTGGTAGATCCTCATTCCTAGGATCTTTTACTCAGTGTCGTGAGCTCCATTTCTTGGAGGCTCGACTTTTGGTATGGTTCTCCCGGTGTTGTTGATGTTTTGTAAATTGAGGCATGGCGGCCCTGTCCCGTCATAGTGTTACTCCTTCTTAGAGGCCTGTAGTCTTGTCATAACTTGGTTTGTTTAAGGATGTAACTGTTCGGTTTTATGTACTTTTGGGGTAGCCATTTTGGGCTAGACTATTTATATCATTATGGTTGTTTATTGTGAGTTTATATTTCGCTGGTTTTCTCTGATGTTGTGTCACAAGGGTGCCCGGGTTAAGGCACCGGTCACGGATCCGGGGTCGGGTCGTGACAAGATGTCTGTCAAATGGAGTGATGAATATGAACGAAGAGTATACGAGTATATTAAAAAGGCTTTTGCTACAAAGTCTCAAGGAAACCAAATTTGTTGTCCATGTGATAGTTGTCACTATAGTTATTGGAAGCATGAAAATGTTGTGAGAGATCACGTAATATGTAATGGTTTTGTGCCAAGAACAGATAAGTTATCTGAATTAGGGATCGAAATTGAAAGAGAAAGAACTAATCTGGATCATGATGAACAATAAAATATGGATGATTGCAATGATGACATAACAGAGTTGTTGAATGATGCTCGTGATGTTTTTACAGAGGGGACGAATGACGAGGCAAAAACGTTTTTCAAGTTAATTGAAGAAGGTCAGGAGGAACTATATCCCGATGCAAGAAACATTCAAAGCTTTCCTTTATGATTCGACTATTTATTTTGAAGTGTGATCACAGGCTTACCAATGTTGCATTTGCTGATATATTAGAGTTTGTAAGGGAGGTGTTACCTGATGCAAAATTGCCTAAGTCTTTTAACGAAACGAAGAGTGTTTTAAAAGTACTAGGGTTGGATTATACTAAGATAGATGCATGCCCCAATAATTGCATGTTGTATTGGGAAGAACATGCAAATGCTACAAGCTACCATATTTGTGAGACGCCAAGATGGAAGTCGAATGATAAAGAGAATGACACACGACATGAAAATGGAAAGATCCATAGGATTCCTAATAAGATCCTTAGGTACTTTCCATTAAAGAAAAGATTGCAAAGGTTATTTATGTGCGAAGAGACGGCGAAGTACATGACATGACATGCTGATGGGCGTGAAAAAGATCAGATTTTACAACATCCAGTGGATGGCCAAGCTTGGAAAGAGTTTGATTCTGTATTCTCAAAGTTTGTAGAAGATCCGCGCAATGTGAGGTTGGGGTTAGCCACAGATGGATTTAGCTCATTCAACTCGATGAGCATTGTTCATAATACATGGCATGTTATATTGATCAATTATAACTTGCCTCCATGGATGATTATGAAGTCAGAGTTTTTGATATTGACTTTACTTATCCCTGGTCCTTCTTCCCCGGGTAATGATATTGACGTCTATTTGCAGCCACTAATCAAGGATTTGTGGGTGTCTGGGTTGGAAACTTACGATTCTTGAAGTAATCAAAGATTTGACATGCGTGTAGCTTTGATGACTACTGTTAGTGATTTTTCAGCTTATGCAATGTTGTCCGGGTGGAGCACAAAAGGATATTTGACATGCCCTTCATGTCATTATGAAACGGATTCTGAGAGGTTGCCTTATAGTAATAAGAATTGCTACAGGGCCACTCGTAGATTTCTTGATCCAACTCACCCTTGGCGTCAAAATAAGAGGAATTTCGATGGAAAAACCGAGGAAAGAAGTGAACCTATTCCTTTGACAGGAATTGATATTGAGAATATGTTGCGTGATTTTCTAAATGAATTTGGAAAGAAGCGAAAGAAAAAGATGAGTAATGATAATGATGATCCAAATCCATGGAGAAAGATATTCATACTTTTTCAGTTGACATACTAGAAGCATTGTTCTAATCGCCATAATCTTGACTCAATGCATATCGAGAAAAATGTGTTTGATAATGTCATTGGAACATTGTTAGACATACCGGGGAAGACTAGAGATCATGTAAGTGCTCTTCGAGATTTGATAGAACTTAAAATTATGTCAGAGCTTCAACCAATAGAATTAGAAGATGGTAGCGAAGAAATTTCATGCTCTCGCTTCTGGATGTCAATTGAAGAAAAGCGCAAGTTCTGCCAAGTCATAGAAAATGCTAAGTTACCACAAGGGTATGCTTCTAATATTGCTCGATGTGTGCATATTGAAGAAAGGAAAATCATAGGCTACAAAAGTCATGATGCTCATTTTATGATGAATTACTTGCTCCATATTGCTGTGAAAACAACATTACCCAAAGATGTTGTTACTCCATTGATAAGACTTTGTGCTTTTTTCAGAGGCATATGAAATAAAGCTATTGATCCTCGACATCTTGACAAACTCAAGCCAGATGTAGTTGAAACACTTTGCATGTTTGAACAGATTTTTCCACCCGCATTTTTCGACATAATGGTGCATTTACATGTACATCTAGTGGACCAAATTAAGTTGGGTGGACCAGTTAGTTCAAGGTGTATGTATGAGATTGAGAGGTATCTTCGAGAGTTAAAGTTGGATGTTCGAAACAAGAGCCGTCCAGAAGGCTCAATGACAGAAGGATACCAAGCTAAAGAATATATTACCTTCATTGCTAGACATCTGAAACGATCAAACTAGTCCACAATTAATGTTAATAATGATAGTGTCGCAAAATTATTTTTACCTAAGATTGGGCGTCCTATCAAGGGAAAGGGAAGGACCTCAAATATAAAACATTGTGGACTGATCGGTGTATTTTATATACACCTTTTGAGTCATTTTTTAGTTAGTATTTTACTCATTTCATTTATGTTTAGTATAGTATTAAGGTCGTTTTCCTTTCTTTTGTGTCACAGCGGTCAGAAATGGAGAAATGGCGAAAAGGAGATGAAATGAGCATAAATGAGATGGAATTGCACACTAAAAGGGCCAAGAAATGAAGTCTAAGAAGTTCCGGGAATTATAGAGGAGATCAGACGAAGACCGGACGAACAAAGGACGAAGAAACGAAAAATCCGGAAGAATGTCATCACCACGCGCCGACTAATCAAGTCGTCCGAAAGCCTTCGATTTTCAGCGCCGTGGCGCCAGATGCAGGTCGCGCGCGACGCTGATTTTTGGGCCGAATTTGACACATTTTCAGAGTCCAAAAGGGATAACTTTTCCTACTTACATATTCCTTAACCCTTTTCCATAACTTTTCCTAAAACCTTTACCTAAAAGGATTTCATAACCTTTCCTACCTACATAATCCCTAACCCTTTACCTAAAGGATTCTTGGTCTATAAATAGTCTCTACATCATTAGAAGAATCATTCATCCTTCATCCAATTCCCATTCCACAATCCATCACCCATCCTACATTTCATTCCATTCCATCTTGTAAATATTCCACAACACAATCCTTGGATGCTAGAAGGCTTGGAGACTCGTTATTGAGTATTTTTCTTTTCTTTCTTTTTGTTTTGTTATTTCAGTTCATGTATGGAGATTGTATTAGTTCTTAGCGTGACTATGGCTAGGAGCTAATTACTTATTTAGGGATTTTCTTGTGATTCTCTTGAAACTCTTATTCATGAATTAATAAATTAGTTGATTTCTTCTTCACTTGTTTAAGATTTATTCAATAGTTGTTTTGATTGCTTGATAATTAATTGATCACTAATTATCATAACTTATATGATTTCTAATCGAAAGCTGAAAGGGGAGATTGTGAATATGCTATAGTTGAATAAACATTGGTTTAAATCGTGGACGAAAGTACCCCGATACTTGTGTAGCTTAATAGGTTATTGCTCTTAATCCTCCTTTGTAGTCAATCTTGTCACCGAAAGGTAGAAGGGTTCTCCATTGGGGTTGAGTGTTTATATTACCTTAACAGGAGTATAAAACTGTCACGACCCGACCTCGGATCCGTGACTGGTGCCTTACCCCGGGCACCCTTGTGATACAACATCAGAGAAAACCAGCGGAAATCAACTCACAAACAAGAACCATATAAGAATATAAAACAGGCTAACCCAAAGTGGCTACCTCTAAATATAATAAAACGAACAGTTACATCCTTACACCCCAATTCATGACAGGACTACAAGCCTCTAAGAAGGTATAACACTATGACGGGACAGGGCCCCGCCATACCCACTGAATGTACAAAAGCCTACGACCTCAGGGAATCGTACCAAAAGACGAGGCCTCCGGAGAAATGGAGCCTTCCGAGAACCGAACCGTGATCCTAAGAGTGCGGATCAACAAGCTATGAACCTCAACCTGCGGCATGAACGCAGCCCCCCGAAGGAGGTCAGTACAACATGTACCAAATATGCGAAACTGGAAAATACTGTAATAATATCATAAGTCAAAATATAAGCTGGAGTTATAGACGAAAATCAGTTTACTTGCACTGTGCCTTACTAATCAATGAGAGTAACAAATGTATATATATATACTGCATAAAAATAGGAAGCTCATGATCAAAACAGGGTACCTCGCCCGTAGTATCATTAAGCAATCCTACTCCTGGGACTATTTCACCCGCATAGGTCCTGTGGACCCGCATGAGGTCATCCGCCTCGTCATGGGACTATTTCACCCGCATGGGACTATTTCACCCGCATGGATCCTGTGGTCCGGATCCGCATGAGTGCAAGCGCCGCACTCGCATCATGGGTAGCAAATCCATGGCATAAATAATAACCCGGGGTTTACCCGTAATAATATATATATAACATAGCTCATCCGGCTATCATACATAACATAAGCACTACCGGCCTATCATATCATAACATAAGCACTACCGGCCTATCATATCATAACATAAGCACTACCGGCCTATCATATCATAACATAAGCACTACCGGCCTATCATATCATAACATAAGCACTACCGGCTTATCATATCTTAGCATAAGCACTACCGGCCTATCATATCATAACATAAGCACTACCGGCTTATCATATCTTAACATAAGCACTACCGGCCTATCATATCATAACATAAGCACTACCGGCTTATCATATCTTAACATAAGCACTACCGGCTTATCATATCATGACATAAGCAAGTTAAGAAATCCCCTAACTTCTTATTAACATTATTAATATATCCTCTCATTTTAGTATACCTAAGGCACCAACATGTCTTTTAATAGAAAATCCGGGAATTTAACCCGAGTACCATGTACTTCTAACCTTTTAAGAAATAACTCCTTTTTATACAAAAATTCCAAGATACTAATCACCATAGTATCAAGTTACAATTTCTTTTCAAAACAAGTCACATTTCCTTTTAGAAATATAATAAGCTTCTAAATCAAGTGACTTCATTTCCTTTAAAACCTTAGGCAACCAATGCCCAAAAATCAATTCACCTTTCTTAGTTTCGAATCCTTTACCCGTACTTGTTTTAATTAGAGTAAACCTTTCTTTGTGAACCTCTCAAAAACTAATATAACCAACTTCCCATAAAGTCATTATATTAGTGTTATTCCTTTGTCAAAAACATTTTCCCTAAATCCAAGGGACTTATACTTTTAAAATGAAACAAGTACCCATATACTTTTAAACAAGTGAAAGATATTGAATCTTGTACGTCTACCGTACTACATAGATACAACTACTCATGCTCAAAAGATAGGAAAGTTCCACATACCTCCTTCGGTTAATCCACTTGCTAAGTCCAACTACCGCAAGTAATATGTCAACCTATAACAACCATAGCGTGTTTATTAACCTCTAATTTCAATGTAGAATTTCCAAATTCAAGTTATCAATTCCTAAGGAAAATTGGGCAGCATTTCCTTTGTTTCTACTCACTTTGCCACCTTTTCAAAGGCCGATTTTTCAACATTCAAACGCCTCATTAAGGCCCAACAACCAAACCAACACAAAGGGGATTACACACCTAATCTTGGGTGTGTAAAATTCTGCCCCATTAGTTATAATAGTACACTTAACAATTCTAAAGTGGTTTTTAGGCTACAACATGCTCATAATATTTCTTTAGCCAAATCCTTCATATCCAACCCACATTTCTAGCATGCAATGACTCTAAGAGCATTATATACCACCATAAGTATTTTCTTCTTAACATGCAACTCTATAAACTAATAATAGAGGAAGAATCATTACCTTAGAGCTTTAGCCAAATTTATCCAACAATTTGCTAGCCTTTCTACCAAGAATACCACCACCACCACCTTCACAAGTTAACCACAAGCTTCCTTCTTGTCTTTTAATTCTTCAGATTTTTCCTAAGGCTAGATTGTCTCTTGGATTTTTAGAGAGAAGGAGGAGCTTGAAATATTTAGAGAGAAGGAAGAGGTTTGTCAAAGAGAGAGATGACAAATGACCAAGTCTTTAAGACTTGGTCAATATATTGCATGTAAAAAACAGATGGGGACACTTGTCCCCACTCACCTTTCAAAAGATAAATCGACTTTTCCTAAGTTTTTTTTTGATTTCCGCCTCAGCACGCTTTTCCGTGGCGCGCGGCGGCGACTCCCGCGACCGGATCTTTCGGCGCCGCTTCCGGCGCATGAGCTGAAACTTCAGCGACCCTCGATTTCGGAGCGCGCCGACTTCCGCGCGCGGCCTACAATCACTGCGCTTGGCGCCATGTTCGCCCCGGCCGCGGCTGAGACTTCGATCATGTCCAGCCCGAACCACGGTATAACATTCTCCCTTAGAAACATTCGTCCCGAATGTTCCTTCTAGGCTTACTCAGTCACAATATCGACATAGACTCAAATAAAGACGCTCCACACGGCCACAACAAAACTCAAGCATAAATACTAAATTTAAAGACCAATAATTTAGAACGTGGGTTACCTGGAGTTATAGGGAATAAGTGAGGATATTTATTCATCATGTCATCCTCTGCTTCCCACGTCATCTCCTCTCTGTTCTCGTTCCGCCATGAGACCTTGACGGAAGCCACATCCTTTGTCCGTGTCGCTAACTCGACGATCGAGTATCGCTATGGGACTCTCCTCATACGATAACTCCTCTGTTACCCGAACCTCATGAACCGGGTGCACTCTAGATGGATCTCCAATACATTTCCGCAACATGGACACATGGAAGACTGGATGTACTGCCTCCAAATCGGACGGCAGATCTAACTCATAGGCAACCCTGCCTACCCTACGGACAATCCGATACGGCCCAATGTACCTTGGGCTAAGCTTCCCCTTCTTTCCAAATCTCATCACGCCCTTCATGGGCGATACCTTTAGAAAAACCCAATCATCTATCTCAAATTTCAAGTGTCGACGCCGATGATCTGCATACGACTTCTGTCGACTCTGAGCTGACAATAACCGCTCCTGGATAAGCTCCACCTTCTCCACTACCTGCTGTACCAAGTCTGGCCCGACTAACTGAACTTCTCCCACCTCAAACCAACCTATCGGTGACCTACACTTCCTCCTATATAAGGCCTCAAAAGGCGCCATCTGGATACTAGAATGGTAGCTGTTGTTATAAGCATACTTCCACAAGAGGTAAATGATCCTCCAGCTACCCCTGAAATCAATAACACAAGCCCGCGGCATATCCTCGTTGTCTCGGATAGTGCGCTCGGCACTGTCGGTCCCGAGGATGAAACGCCGTCATCGAGACTCACTGTGTCCCTAATCCCTTCGAAAAGACCTCCGGTTAGCCGAACCGGGCTCCTCTATCCGATATAATCGACACCGGGACTCGTGCGCCTCACAATCTCTAATATATAATCCGCATAGTCCTCACCGAGAACGTCGTTCTGACCGGAAGAAAATGGGTTGATTTCGTCAGCCTGTCGACAATCACTCAAATGGAATCATGCTTCCTCTGAGTGGTAGGTAGCCCTGTAATAAAATCCATATTTACCACCTCCCACTTCCATGTCGGAATATCAATAGCTGTAATGACCATCGAACTTCGATGCTCAACCTTAACTCGGCGACAAATAGGACACGGTGCAACAAAACTCGCCACGCCCTCTTCGTGCCGCCCCACCAATACACACATCCGAGGTCATGGTACATCTTAGTCGACCCGGATGAATAGAATAATGCATCTTTGTGCCTCCCCGATCTGACGTGAAGTCTGTCACCTCGGGAACACACAATCGGCCCTCAAATCTTAGCACCCCATCCGACGCTACCCCTAATAGACTCTTCTCTTTCTGAAGATATACCGGAGTTTCGTGTGGTCTACGCAAATATCCACATGAAATCTATATAAGGAATTGCCTCCAAATCTTCAAGGTACGATTAACTGCCGCCGACTCTAAATCGTGAGTAACGTAATTCCTTTCGCTTCCCTAACCGCCGAAAACATAAGCTCTAACCTTATCGTGTTACAAGACACAACCTAGCCCAACACCCAACGTGTTACAATAATACCCTAACCTCTAGTCTCTCAAGATGGGTTAGAAGCGTAGTCGTGGTCAACTTCTCTTCCAATAATCGGAAGCCTTTCTTGTACTTATAAATATTCGCATCCTTAATCTCGATTATGGTTCATGTTTCCCTTTCTCTTGCAACCAAACTTGGTTACTATACTTGATCGATTCGGCTTTGCCGCATGGCTAAGACTTCTGCCAATCACAATTTAGGGAAGACTTCCTTGATCTTGTCAAGTAGTAATCCTATTATCCTCTCTCACTCGTAGAGCTTATAGTCCTGTTCAACCTCAATTCACTAGATTACATAATCCAATGACTTGTCAAGATTTCTTATCGTTCGAGTGTCTACTGCCTTTCCTTTATAAGTTATTTCAAGTTGTCACGGGTCCCTTACCTCTCCGTATTCTCTTACTATCTTTCTCACAAGACAGATGCTACTACCTTTCCTCGAGGTGTTCCTACTGCCCATTACCTACTAATGGTCTTACACCAGTCCGGGGTAACTGTATCTTGTGCAACTTACATAACCATAGTTGTATTCTCTTTTTATCCTTCTGGTCAAAACCTACCTTATGCTTATTAATAGTAAAGTGTTTCTAATTTGATCCATAATCGCATGCTTTCAAATATCGTACTACTGCATTTTTCTTACGACACTTCCTCGACCGCTTCGTAACGTCGTTCTTAATTACCCCAACATAACACTTTTTCCACGGTTATCTAAAATCGTAACTTATGGCATGGCGACGACATCAAGACCTACCGTCTCCCATCCTTCGCCTAACTACATGGGTACACATGACCCCATAATACGTAAGACTATCCTTTTATGTAGGGAGAGAACTTATCTCCTTCAATAAACTTTCTCGTGTCACAACCCTAATCACCGGTCCTCTCGTGGTCCCAGAATATCTAATCATTACGCACCGCCTTAAAATCGTAGATTTTCAAAACCTACCAAAGATGCCCTCACTTCTGCCGGCGCCAGATTTATTTTATTCTTGCCTTGCACATTTCCTTGAAATTATCCGGAAGGTCGTGGCCCTGACCGCCACACCAAACCAACAGGGAACTTAACATAAATTCCTTCAAATTCAAGTATTACTTACTTTCTGCGTCAATTTTTCCCAATGAACAAGTCACACAGACTTATTAAAACAATGGTGCCAAAGAAGGAAGGATAATTCACTGGTTACTACCACTTCCCTTCCTCTCCACTCGATAACCGGCTTACGGGGAAACTGGTACCGAATCAATCTCTTCTGTAGTCCACGTTGGCATAACATGAGGCCAACTAGCCCGTACTCATAATGACCTCAACGTCTGTCATAACAGCTCTGCTAGGGTCCGACGACTGTATCGTTACCGACAATTATTATCTGCCCACTCAGCTACCACCCAACACTCACGGGTGTGGTTACCTCATAAAGGTTCTCATGGATTACGCTTCATTTCTTTCACACTTGGTTGCTCACTTCCTTACGGCCGTATTTTTCCGTACTTCCAAACTTATTCTAGCTTACGTACATAACTTCCATAATAAAGTTGGCCTTCGATCTTGGAGTTACTAAGTTAAACACTATAAGGTCATTTCCGGCGCTCACCACCTGGTTCCGGTGGAATACGTCTGCGAACTCGTAAAATGATTAATTAGACTCGGGCCTGTACCCTCGTGACGCTGTCCCGTAGCGGGACTACTATTAACTGATCCCACCCCATAAATGGGTATACTAACTTCTCATAATACCATAGTCGTGTCGTCTTGGTCACAACAACCATTACTTACTCCACACGGATCTCATCCGTACTATCCTCTTAAGCATACCACGTAGCTTAATTTACAAACATAGTCTCCCATTGGGCCCCTTAATTAAGCTTCTTAAGGTTCCATTACTTTTTCCGACAACTCATCGTCTCCTAATTATCTCAAACTAGCACGTAAAACCTCGATGAGAGTTCCTTAACTGTTCAACCTTCCGTGATCTATTTAGTCCTTACCAACTCACGGTAATCTAAAATCATTCTAGGCAACACATATGTGACCCTCAAATGTAAATCAGATATTTGTATGTCACAATACCAACTATAATACAAGTATTACCAACCTGGATACGCAATCCACATAATCTTTCCTGGATCACTGCTACTTTCTCGTAGCTGCAAACACCATAACCTGTTAGGGAGAGACGACCCTAACCACACAACTCTATCGCACGATCTTAGAGTGAGAAGAAATGGAAACCAATCCTAAATATCCTGCGCAGCCTCACGATTATAGATGTGCACAACACACCGATAATCAAGACTTACTAGATACGGCTCAGACCTTTCCGAGGATTAATCGCTCGATACCACTTTTGTCACGACCCGACTCGGATCCGTGGATCGTGCCTTACCCCGCACTTGTGATACAACATCGAGAAAACCAATGGAAATTAACTCACAAACAAGAACCATATAAGAATATAAACAAAGCAACCCAAAGTGGCTACCTCTAAATATAATAAAACGAGCAGCTACATCCTTACACCCCAATTCATGACAGGACTACAAGCCTCAGAAGGTATAACACTATGACGGACAGGCCCCGCCATACCCAATCGAATGTACAAAAGCCTACGACTCGTGGAATCGTACTAAAAGACGAGGCCTCCGAGAAATGGAGCCTTCCGAGAACCGAACCGTGATCCTAAGAGCGGATCAACAAGCTATGAACCTCAACTGCGGCATGAACGCAGCTTCGGCGAGGTCAAGATAACATGTACCAAATATGCGAAACTGGAAAATACTGTAATAATATCATAAGTCAAAATATAAGCTGGAGTTATAGACAAAAATCAGTTTACTTGCACTGTGCCTTACTAATCAATGAGAGTAACAAATGTATATATATATACTGCATAAAAATAGGAAGCTCATGATCAAAACAGGGTACCTCGCCCGTAGTATCATTAAGCAATCCTACTCCTGGGACTATTTCACCCGCATAGGTCCTGTGGACCCGCATGAGGTCATCCGCCTCGTCATGGGACTATTTCACCCGCATGGGACTATTTCACCCGCATGGATCCTGTGGTCCGGATCCGCATGAGTGCAAGCGTCGCACTCGCATCATGGGTAGCAAATCCATGGCATAAATAATAACCCGGGGTTTACCCGTAATAATATATAAATAACATAGCTCATCCGGCTATCATACATAACATAAGCACTACCGGCCTATCATATCATAACATAAGCACTACCGGCCTATCATATCATAACATAAGCACTACCGGCCTATCATATCATAACATAAGCACTACCGGCCTATCATATCATAACATAAGCACTACCGGCTTATCATATCTTAGCATAAGCACTACCGGTCTATCATATCATAACATAAGCACTACCGGCTTATCATATCTTAACATAAGCACTACCGGCTTATCATATCTTAGCATAAGCACTACCGGCCTATCATATCATAACATAAGCACTACCGGCTTATCATATCTTAACATAAGCACTACCGGCTTATCATATCTTAGCATAAGCACTACCGGCCTATCATATCATAACATAAGCACTACCGGCTTATCATATCTTAACATAAGCACTACCGGCTTATCATATCATGACATAAGAAAGTTAAGAAATCCCCTAACTTCTTATTAACATTATTAATATATCCTCTCATTTTAGTATACCTAAGGCACCAACATGTCTTTTAATAGAAAATCCGGGAATTTAACCCGAGTACCATGTACTTCTAACCTTTTAAGAAATAACTCATTTTTATACAAAAATTCCAAGATACTAATCACCATAGTATCAAATTACAATTTCTTTTCAAAACAAGTCACATTTCCTTTTAGAAATATAATAAGCTTCTAAATCAAGTGACTTCATTTCCTTTAAAACCTTAGGCAACCAATGCCCAAAAATCAATTCACCTTTCTTAGTTTCGAATCTTTTACCCGTACTTGTTTTAATTAGAGTAAACCTTTCTTTGTGAACCTCTCAAAAACTAATATAACCAACTTCCCATAAAGTCATTATATTAGCGTTATTCCTTTGTCAAAAACATTTTCCCTAAATCCAAGGGACTTATACTTTTAAAATGAAACAAGTACCCATATACTTTTAAACAAGTGAAAGATATTGAATCTTGTACGTCTACCGTACTACATAGATACAACTACTCATGCTCAAAAGATAGGAAAGTTCCACATACCTCCTTCGGTTAATCCACTTGCTAAGTCCAACTACCGCAAGTAATATGTCAACCTATAACAACCATAGCGTGTTTATTAACCTCTAATTTCAATGTAGAATTTCCAAATTCAAGTTATCAATTCCTAAGGAAAATTGGGCAGCATTTCCTTTGTTTCTACTCACTTTGCCACCTTTTCAAAGGCCGATTTTTCAACATTCAAACGCCTCATTAAGGCCCAACAACCAAACCAACACAAAGGGGATTACACACCTAATCTTGGGTGTGTAAAATTCTGCCCCATTAGTTATAATAGTACACTTAACAATTCTAAAGTGGTTTTTAGGCTACAACATGCTCATAATATTTCTTTAGCCAAATCCTTCATATCCAACCCACATTTCTAGCATGCAATGACTCTAAGAGCATTATATACCACCATAAGTATTTTCTTCTTAACATGCAACTCTATAAACTAATAATAGAGGAAGAATCATTACCTTAGAGCTTTAGCCAAATTTATCCAACAATTTGCTAGCCTTTCTACCAAGAATACCACCACCACCACCTTCACAAGTTAACCACAAGCTTCCTTCTTGTCTTTTAATTCTTCAGATTTTTCCTAAGGCTAGATTGTCTTTTGGATTTTTAGAGAGAATGAGGAGCTTGAAATATTTAGAGAGAAGGAAGAGGTTTGTCAAAGAGAGAGATGACAAATGACCAAGTCTTTAAGACTTGGTCAATATATTGCATGTAAAAATCAGATGGGGGGGGGGGGACACTTGTCCCCCACTCAGCCCCTTTCAAAAGATAAATCTGACTTTTCCTAAGTTTTTCCGCCTGATTTTCCGCCTCGGCGCCTCGGCGCCGCGGCCCTGCTTCCCGGCGCCGCGGCGCCGCAACTCCTGCGGACCCTCGGATCTTCCGGCCAGCCGCTTTCCCGCGCCATGCGAACTTCAGCGACCCGCGCATTTCGAGTCGCGGCACGACTTCCGCGCCCTACAATCGCTGCCTTGGCGCGCGTTCGCCTCCGCCGCGCTGAGACACGATCATGTCCAGGCCGAACCACGGGGTATAACAAAAACGGTCTAGTTAACCTGCTATCTTAACGTAGAAGAAGAAGTCAGTCTAATTGTATTAAGGATTGAATAGAGTGGATAGTTGATGATCTTGGAAGCCCTAATTCTACATCATAACTGATTTAATTCAAAGTATTTTTATAATTAGTTTATTTCCTGCATTATTAGTTTAGAATTCCAACTCAATTAACGTTAATCAAATAGAAACTAAAGCATAGATAATCGGTACTTGAAAACCAGTCCTTGAGGACGATATTTGGTCTTACTTAGACTATATTACTTGTCACGACACGTGCACTTGCGTTAGTGTGTGCATAAATCGCGCATCATGGACACATGATTGATCAAACTATATGGATACAAGCACATCGCTATGTCTTATTCAATTGCAATTATGAGGAAGTTGAGAGATACATAAAGTAAGATGACAAACCATGATGATAATTTTTTACCTCATTTTTTATATGTATTATTCAATTGTATTGTGTTATTAAGATATTTGTTTTTCTATTTTTTATCACGGTGAACACAAAACGTGTGTAAGCACCAAACGAAAAAGAAAATGGGATAGTGCACAAGATCACAATAAGGATTTCATTGATTGGTTTAGGGAGAAAATTGAAGTGAAACTTCAAGAAGGTCAAGACATTATTCCGAATCATATCTTATGGTTATCGAAAAGACCTTTTTATATTGTTAAAAAGTACACAGGGTACTCTGCTAACAGATATAAGTTTCATACCATGAAGCGTGACGCGAAGTGCGTAACTCAAAACAATGGAGTCACACTCACAGCCGTAACACATAGCTTTGCGAGTTCCAAAGATTAAAATCTTATACTGAGAGATGTCAATTATTATGGTTCAATACAAGACATCATTGAGATATCTTATCATGGGCATTTTAGTGTTGTCTTGTTCAAATGTTTGTGGTTTCACTCAGAAAAAGATGACGATGAGTTTATCATGGTTAACATGAATAAGACAATTTATGTAGAAGAACCATTTATCTTGACATCTCAGGCACATCAAGTGTTTTTTGTTGAAAATTTAAACAAAAAGGGTTGGCAGTATGCTGTTGAAATCCCTCCTAGGGAAATTTCTGATGGTATTAAAATATCTAATTATTTACTCGTGTTTTAACTTATTTTTACTTTCTAGTTAATTTTGTATCACATTTTGACTTATGTACTTGTTTTTATATTTGTTGATATGTGCAGATGAAAGCTAATAAGTCCAAATTTTCTGCTCTGCAAAGTTAGATTCCAGAGTATGAGCGACAACGGATCGAGAATTTGAAAATGAATGCAAAATTTATGAATGCTCAAGGTGCTGGATATTTGGCTGATCAAATACTACGTAAAAATATTCTTGGTTTGGATCGTCCAAGTAGCGGTGGACATCGCAATGACCAGTTGGAAGAAAGAGATGATGAGGCCACATCTGCATATGATGGAGGCGGTAACGAGGAGGAAACCACTAGCAATATGGGTGCAAAAAGGAAGGTAAACGTTTGAACTTTTGAACCTGCTGCATTATTGATGTTGGTACTGGTGCTGCCTCGACGAGCAGCTGCTGCTGCTGCCTCGGCGCGCAGCTGCTGCTGCTGCTGCCTCGACGAGCATCTGTTGATGCCGCCAGATGCACTGCAGCCGCTGCCGCTTTCGGTATGCACCGCAATGTTGCCGCTGCCGCCGCCTGCCGCCGCTGCTTCGCCGCCGGGCGCCTGACTACCTCGACGCTCAACTGTTGTTGTTGCTGCTGCTGCTGCCTAATTTCGTCCATACTCTAATTTCGTCCATTACAGGTTTTAGCTCGGCCACAAAATATGGAGGATTTTGTGAAAAAGAATAATCCAAAACAGAAGGATCATCAAGTTGAGAAGAATCAACAATCTTTTGTACCACAAAGCAACAGAAAAAAAGGTCATTTTGTTGTCCAGGTTATATGTCAGCATATCTTGAATTGCGGAAAAAACAAGTATAAAACATAAAAATGGTTGCAACAAGGAATCAGATTGTCACACATACTAATGCATCAGCAGAAAGACAAGATAATGAAAGAGATGATAATGATTATGTCCAACTAAATGATAATGCCAATGATGCGGGACATGACCATGAAGATTTGGAATCAGCGGCTGAAGATGAAAATGAAGGTACACATTACTATTTATTAATCATATAGCTTATTAGCATACTAAATTAATACATGAATTAATAGTTGAATCTAAAATAGTTGTCAATAAGAAAAAGCATCGAGGGCCAACAAAGCTTACAAAGGTTCATGCGCGTACAAAAGAGGAGCGCCAAGAACTCATTAGGCCAGCCAGTTGGACCTACTAAGAAAATACTTGATGAATTCAAATTTTTCTTGGGAACTTTGGGGAAGGATTCCGAGCTTGCGCCATTGAATTATACTTGTTTTCCAAGTCTTCCCACACATGACAAAATATGGGATTATGTTTTGGTATGTTGAAATATTACGAGTATATTCTTGGTTCTAGACCTTTATTTATTACTAATGTGTCGCTTTAATGATTGATATAGGAAAAGTATATGGTTGCTGAAGACGGAAGGAAATATGTAATGGAAGCAGTTAATGCAAGTTGACGAAATTATAAATGCAGAATTAAGAAGAATCACTTCTATAAATATGATAGTGATGAGTTAAGATGATTTCACAAACCTGAGACTATTTCAGTACCTCAGTTTCAGGACCGCTTAAATTATTGGCATTGTGAAAATATTGAGGTATTCAATTAAATTTTCTTAAGTTTTCGTGTATTAATAATGAGGTAATATTATTCTAACTTATTATTTTTATCTCACAGGCAGAATGTAAGAGAAATAGAGACAATCGTCTATTGATGGATGATATGCACACGATGGGTCGTAAGTCATTTGCAATGTTACGTCATGAATTGGTATACACTTTTCTTTTTCAATAATTGAATTATCTCTTTGCTTCCATTAGTTCTCACTAATTTTAATTTGTAAAAATTTAAGACTTAGGTATTTGTGTGCTAAATTTTGTTTTGTTTTTTACAGAAATAAAATGATCCGAATAAGGAAGAACCTTCTCAAGCAAAGGTCTACAAAGAATCAAGGAAAAGAGTTCCAGGGAGAACATATCATACCATCAACGAGAAAACTGAACATAATATTGTGAGTTAACAAATTGTATTATCATATATTTGCGTACTATTGAAAATTTAGTAAGACAATGACTTAACATTCTATAAATAGGCAAAGATAGATGCTATGGAGTCCACCCAACACGGAGAAGGTAGCAACTCTAAGGATCTAGTTCTTTACTCTGAAGTGCTTCAAGGTCCCAAAAGCAAAGATCGCTTACGACTTGTCGAAAAAGGTGTGACAAAGACTGATTTGAAGAAAAAAGAAAAAAAATCAGGTTTCATAATTTCGGAGGAATTCTTGCAGAGTATGAAAGCTGAGTTAGTGCAACAGCTTGCACCGACCGTTGCATCAATGATTATATCACAACTTCAAGAAACCAATCCTGAAATAAATCTTGTGATTCCTTCTTTTGGGAGTCCATTAATTCCAAATAATTCGTCTAGTGCACCGCATGTTAGTGAACCAAATAGACAGTCTCCTGGGACAGTTAATCAGATAATTTTTGTGTTTCCCTTCATTCCAACACATAGTAATATTCTGGAGCTTGAAATCTTATATATTATTATACTGTGAAATTATATGTTTTTATATGAGTAAACTACATTGAAGTTATTATTTATGATGTTTTGGCTAGTCTACCTTTTTTTTACTTATGACTATTATTTATGTTACCTTGTAGGAGTCTGATGGGCTAAATGGAGAAGAAATCTAGCAATCTAACAAATGGGCGTGTAGGTGGAGGCTTATGTGTAGATACTTTAATTTTGTGAACAATTATCTTGTAATATGTCCTAAGGGGTCTAATATTGTATTATTGTATATTTGTGAACAATTAGTAATACAATCATTTTTTATTATTATTTTCTCTTTTAATTATTTATTTTGCAATATTGTGTACGTGGCCGTCGCATTATGTGGTTAAAAAAGCCTCAAAATAGTCGAATATGTAATGCGATGGCTGGCCGTCGCATTAGAGGGTTAAATAACCATAAAAACAACTGACTATCTAATGTGACGGCTCGCTCGATCGCCGATTAGGGAGGGACGTCACGTTAGATTTGGGCCGAGCCGTCAGACATGGGGTATAGGTGTCACATTAGATAGGAAGCTAATGTGATGGCTAAACACAGTCGTCACATTAGCTTCATATCTAATGCGACGCCTATAGAGCCATCGCATTAGGCCCTTCTGGTCGCTGCATTAGACCTAATGCAATGTCAGGAGATGTCACGTCCCCTAGCCGTTGCATTAGGTCTAATGCAACGACCAAAAGGGCCTAATGCGACGACTTGGGGGCGTTGCATTAGCCTAGAAATGTAGTAGTGTTATGACAGTTTAAATAATTGTCACACATATATCATAAGTATCTGTTGACTAAGAAGTCAAGGGAAAAACTGTCATACTATGTGACAGTTGAATAAACTGTCACCATAGATCATTTTTCTTGTAGTATGGTTTTCACTTAGAGAAATGAACAATGACACAACCTTTCAATATAAAGCCTCACCAACAATATTTTTCTCTCCTCTCCTTTTTTGAGTACATAGTAAATCAATAAAAAAAATACAATGCTTATTAAAAGTAGCGTAAAGAATTTGAGAAGGTTGACACAAAAGTATAAGTGGCTGCGTGTTGTTCTCGTTCTCGAATTCTCGTACTTATAGTCTTCAAGTTTTCTGACCGTAGCACTTTTATGGAATCTTGAATCTGCTTTCCTTTCTTGACTGTTGTCGGACATATGTTTGTGAATCTTTTGATAGCTTGTTGATATCTCCTCGATCTTCTTTAATTTCCTGTATGTAATCAATATTTCTTGTAGTATAACTTCTTTCCTTCTTTGTAATGGTTGACTAGAAGACTTTCTAATGTATCAATAGGATCTTCTCTTCCTTAATATACATATTTTAAATAAATGTCCTTTGATTTGTTTCCTTTCCATCACGTCCTTTAGTAAGATAGGAAGAATATGTATTTTCAGCTTCCTCTCATAAATCATGGGAAATAATTTATTTCCATAATAAAGTAGTAGCTCATCAAATCTTTTTAATATTCTTTCAATCATATGATTTGCATCCGTAGTAGATATCTCTCTTCCAGAATGATTTGAGCATTCTTTTTCTTCTCCCATGATTCCATCTTATAATATCTTCTTTTCTTACCAAATCCTTTTTCATTAAAAGATGTGTATCAAAAGTAAATGTTCTTTTATTGAATATTATGTTTGTTTGTTATCATCAAAATTAGTAGGTGAAACCTTGGACCTAACAGTGTCTAACTTGTCTCTTTAAGATATGCCTTCATAATGACATACATCTGACGATTAGACTAATTCCATATAAATTTGACGTACAAATGTGAAATAAAATACTCTAATAGTTTAAGTAATATGTATATGTGCGACAAAAGTTATAATATGTGCATGCATATATATATAAAACATAAGCGTCTAAAGCGCCGTGGACCACTGGGAAAGCCACAGAAAATTATAATTCCGTTAACATGTAGCTATGATGTTTTATTGTATTTAAAGAATATTCCATTTCGAAAAACTCAAATTCTTGAAAACAAGTAATTCCAAATTGTCACAACAATGTAGCCACCCTGCATAATATATAACAAAAAAATAGAAAAAGAAATAAAAGATAGACGAAGAAAATTAATGTTGTGTAAGCGTGATATATCCTTGATGCACGCCGAATTTGTTTAAAGATCGAAGTTATAAGTGTAAACGTGTACAGTGATTCATACAAAATTTACACCAATAATTAAAATATATTCCATATATTGTGTAAATATAATTATGGTAAGACTAGGATACTCTTATAATTAGAATTAGGATTCCTATTGTATAAGAGATGAATATTGTACACTATATATATTGATATTAATGAGAAAGACTCTTCAAAGGAGATTAATATCATCTTACATGATATCAAGAATCAAAACCCTACAAACGTAGAATTTTTTCGTTCTTGATTTCTCTTCTTCTCCATTCCTCTCTTATCTAAATGGACCCTCTTGCCTCCCACACTTTTTGATGCTTCCGCTTCCACAGCTCCCACCACCAACTCATCACCATCTTTTCATCCGGCTCTCGCCGTTACAAACATCAAGAATTTTATCCCTCTCATTCTTGATCAGGAAGATGGTCAATACTGGTCGTGGGTCGAACTCTTTAAAATTCATGCATGTGTTTACCACGTGCTTGATCACATCGACGATTTTGTTTCTTGGCCCCCGGAGATCGATGACACAACATGGCATAGTCTCGATGTCATGGTTAAACAGTGGATATATGACACTATATCCAAAGATCTCCTTCTCACTATCATGAAATATGGTGCCTTAGCTCGCGACTTGTGGATTCGTTTGGAGGAAATATTTCAAGACAACAAACACACACACGCTGTGTATTTGGAGGAACAATTTAACAACACACGTCTTGATAATTTCTCCAACATGACTGAGTACTATAAACAGTTAAAATTTGTGGCGAATCAACTCTCCAACGTCGGCACGCCTGTATCGGAAACTAAAATGATGTTACAATTGATTGCATGCCTTCCAAAAGGCGAATATGATACTTTGACCACCGTGATTCAACAGGCGGATCCGCTACCCAGCTTTAACAAAGTTCGCTCGCAGTTGTTGCTCGAAGAAACTCGTTGTGCTAAACAGGATGAACATAATCAAAAGGCGTTATCCGTCGAAACATCTCCCCAAAATCAGCTTCCTACTGGCCAAACACCGCTGGAAAATTCCCAACAGCGGCAGGGCCGCGGCAGCAGAGGAGGTCGTGGTCGTGGCAAGGGTCACGACCAGTAGAACTAGCAAATGGGTCGGGTCATCCAGGAGCCCCAGTTTTTAACTTTCTTAGAGGAAATAATTTTATTCCGTGTAATAATGGGAAACTACCCCAACACTATGTTTCTTATTCTTTAGGCAAACATACTCGTCTTCCGTTTAAATCATCTACTAGTGTTACTTTTGCACCTTTTGATATTATACATGTCGATTTATGGACATCTCATATCCCTAGTTCCCTCGGTCATAAATATTATCTTGTGTTGCTAGATGATTTTTCTCACTACATTTGGGTTTGTCCTCTTAAATTCAAATCGGAAGTGTTTGCCAAATTTCTCGAGTTTCACACTTTTATCCAAATACAGTTTGAAAAATGTATAAAATCTTTTCAGTGCGATAATAGTCGTGAATTCAATAACTCCACCTTTCACTGGTTTTGTACAAATAATGGCATAGTTTTTCAATTCTCCTGTCCTCACACATCCCCACAAAACGGTAAAGCTAACGAATTATTCGCACCATTAACAATATGATTCATACCCTATCGATTCATGCATCTCTTCCTCTGTCATTCTGGATATATGCCGCAAAAATGTCAGAATACATTCTAAATATTCTCCCGACAAGTACCCTTTACAATATGACTCCCACCGAAATCCTCTACCGTAAAATTTCTTCTTACGATAATTTACGGATATTCGGTTGTCTCTGTTATCCTAACCTTGCCTCCACCGCCCCTCACAAACTAGGCCCCCGGACCACACAATGTGTCTTTGTAGGCTTCCCGCTGAACCATAGGGGTTATCTCAGCTATGACTAATCCACTCATCAAATCCATATTTCCCATCACATCACGTTCGACGAGACCATATTCTCATTTTCAAATCCTCATAAATTTCAAAAACCGGATTACTCCTTTCTTGACGATCTTTCCATCTCTCCCATCATTCTCAGTCAACTCCAGTCATCATCGTCGTCAGTGTCGCGGCCCATCGATGAGGCACCGCAGTGCCAACCTTCCAGTGAACAAAGTTCTTCCACACCGTCGTCAGCACCACGACCCATCGATGAGGCGCCGCGGTGCCTAATCTCCAGTGAACAAAATTCTTCCACACCATCGTCAGCGCCGCGACCTATCGATGAGGCGTCGCTGTGCCTCAGCTCCCGTAGCCACTAGACTTCGAGCGTCGCGGCCCTTGATCGCGACGCCTCTGACGAATTTTCCACCACCCTCCCCATATCCGACCATATCATCTGTCTTGGATCCTGCCACTCAACTGCTGCAGCCACCCACTGTCCCCACTCACTAAATGGAAACCCATGCCAAACATGGGATTTCAAACCAAAAACCCAATTCAACTTGTCTGTCCAAACAATCTCTCCAATTCTCAAGAACCCCAAATTGGTCAAATAAGACCCTAATTGAAATGCGGCTATGTATGAGGAATTTAATGTTTTAACTAAGCAGCGCATGTGGGATCTAGTACCTAGATCGAAGGGGGTGAATGTGATCCGTTGTATGTGACTATTTCGTCACAAATTCAGAGACAGTGGAGATCTTGAGAGGTTTAAGGCACGACTTGTGGCTAATGACACAAATTAGTAGGGGGGCATTGATTGTGGTGAGACTTTCAGCCCGGTTGTCAAACTGGCTACCATTCGCATAGTTCTGAGTATAGCATGGGAAAACACTGGCCGATCCATCAACTTGATATAAAAAATGTATTTTTACATGGGGACCTGAAAGAAACAGTCTACATGCATCAGCTGTCTTGGTTCGTCCATCATGTTATCCCTCACTATGTGTGTCGTCTCCGTAAGTCAATATATGGCCTGAAACAAGCCCCCCGTGCATGGTATGATCGATTTGCCAGGTATATTATGCAGATTGGGTTTGTATGCAACATAAGTGATAATTCCCTTTTCATTTTTCATCGAGGTAGTAGAATTGCTTACTTACTACTGTATGTGGATGACATTTTTCTTACTACCTCATCCGATGAGTTGAAAAATGAGATTATTTCTTTACTTAAGACCGAATTTGCAATGACTGATTTGGGCAAGCTGAGTTACTTCTTGGGGATATCAGTGACTAGGTCTGCCAACCACATGTTCTTGAGTTAGCTTAAGTATGCAGAGGAGATTGTGTACAAGACTAAGATGGCGAATTGCAAAATCATGCCTACTCCAGTTGATTCAAAATTCAAGCTCAGTGCTATGGATGGTGCTCCAGTCTCCGATCCAACTCTTTATAGGAGTCTTGCATGTGAACTTCAGTATCTCACATTTACAAGGCCAGATATTGCTTATGTTGTTCAGCAGGTATGCCTATTTATGCATGCCCCCAGGGAGTCTCATTTTATTGCCCATAAACGTATCATCTGATTCATTAAGGGCACACTTGATCATGGTTTGCACCTGTACCCCTCTGAACCAAATAGGTTGCTCTCTTATACAGATGCAGATTGGGTAGGGTGTCCATACACGCGACGCTCCACCTCCGGTTTTGTTATACCCCGTATTTCCAGAGTATGTACGTAAGGACGTACGTAGAAAGTTTGGGCTTTAAAGTAAGGCTTGGCCGATTTTTATTTGTGCACAACACCCGGTTAGAGTCGTTTTTCGACGAAACGTTTCCACAGCTTTCGTAGGGAAAATTCCGGCTATGTCATTTTTAATTTTTGCGGATTTTTCCGAGAGACGAAACATTTTGGACCAACAAGAGGGCGACACTTGTCACCCTCTCATTGGATAGGCTTGGGCGGTCAAGGGTGGACGAATTGGGTGAGTTTTTGTCAAGTAGTAGGTAGGATATTTTGGTGGTAGATGGATAAGGTGCACTTGGCATGATCTTGGCCCTACACTTGCTATGCACTTGGCATGATCTTGGCCATTGGTTGGCCTTTGCTAGACCTATAAATACCCCCCTTTGGAAGACTTCTTCATCCATTCCTAAATATTTCTAAGTGTTAAAATCCTCCTCCCTCCCCTTTGTGTTGAGTTCGGCCGAGAGCCCCTCTCCCCCCATGGCGAGAGTACCCCAGTGGGGTAGGCCGAGGGTATACACCACTCCTTGTGGTGCTAGCCGTAGGGTACCCACACTGCTAGTTGTTTCGTATAATACCCCCTTGTGGTGTTGTCTCGTATAAATACCCTCCTCTTGGTAGAAATACTCTCAAAGTATTGTTATAATGCCCAAATTACCTTAGCGTATACCTTGTAGTATTCTAGGTTATACTACTGAAAAGCCAGTAATGCTATTATACTTCCGTCAGTCTCAAAACCGAAACCACAGGAAAATCTCCTAGTTAGTTGGAGTGTTATGTAGAAGTTGGTTAGAACTTCTAAGGGTGGTTCGGAGGCGGGTTGGAGCGCGTGGAGTTGGAGCTAAACGTTGCCAGGATCGACATTTATCTTTGGGATAATTATGGGCTCATCGAGGTAATTATCTTGTCCCCTATTGTAATTGGAAATTACATGTTGTTGGAATATATAGTTGAAGTATACTATATATAGGAATGAATATAGTTTTGTGGCAATGTCTTTGGACTTAAGCTGAATTTAAAGATGAGAAGCTGACGTAATTACATGGGGTGTATTCTGATGGGCTCGTGTAGTTTGTGGGTAGGGAAGGGCTGCCCAATTTCTGTAGAACCTTGCATCTAGATTTATTCTCTTGAGTAGTCTAGACTTTGATAGACTTGTATAACTTTGTATAGGTTGAATGTTCTGCGAGTAGCGTGTACTCTTGAGAAGGTGGACCAGGCTAGCCGGGTTATAGTCGTGGAGCGATTTGCTTTTAGTCGATAATCGTCGCGAGGTATGTGAACCTCTTCCTATCTCTTCTAGCATGATATGTGTATAACTATGTAGTACGGTAGACGTACGTGTGTTAATTGAACGTAGTTGTAAGGCAATGTCTTTTGACTTAAGCCCGAATAATAATAATCTTGAAGTAGTTCAAGAGAATTAAGAACTGTTTTTAAAAGAAGAGTAATACGTGGTTTTAAAAGCTTAAGAGTTATACTAGCTTTATGGGAAGTTAGGTATAACGGCTTAAGAGTGATAAAACAAATGATTTATTTATTTTAGAAGTTAAGAGACTTGATCTTGTAAGATAAGAGACTTAACTTAAATGAATTATATGAATTTTGTGTGAAACCTCATTCGTGAGTAATGAGTACTTGATTTTTTAAAAGGGATAATGTTTCTTGATTTGAAATCAGAATGTGTATCGACAAACCACTGCAGCGTTAATAAAGGGAAATGTTTTGATTAATAAAGTATTAATAAAACCAGTAGAAACTTCCATCTGCATAGAAGCTAAGATGAGACAAAATGATATTTCCTAGATCATGGTTGTTGTAATAAGATTGTTATAAACAAGAATATCCTACTCACATATAAGGCTTATGTTTCTTAGATGGTTTAAAAGAGAATTACATTCTTAAATGAATAAGACTATGAACTACGAAACCTTTCTAAATAAGAAACATGAACATTTGAAATTAGGCAAACTTGGACGTTTGGAAAATAATGTTGTTACTTGATTTTTTACAAAGAGAAGTGTTTTGATTTACTTCAAAAGATAATCACTCTATTTTTATATACTACGGGTATTGTGTGACTTTGTGAAAGTAACGTATCTTTTAAAAGAGTTAATGTATGAAGTACTTTGGGGATAAAAACCCGATCTTGTTAATCATATAGTAGAAAGTGCCTTGTGTGTATAACTTGATTGTGTTGGGTTGTGATAGCCTTGTAATACTTTCTTGTTGATTTGTTAAGTAAACATGCTAGGATGCTACGTGTGTTAGTATCTTGTGATGTTTGTGAAAAGGGTTTCCTCGATTGCGCTTAAATTGTTTCACTATCACCGATATGTTGGTATTATACCACTCACCTTGACTTGTTTCGGAGGTTGCCGCCTCCGTCTGCGGTAAACTTCGGTAGTCTGTGGGACCTATGATTCGAGGATACCTCATGCGGGTCCCGAGGGCCTATGCGGAGCTACGAGTTCGAGTTAGTATCGTCCTTTATGGGCATGCGTTACATGTGGCACGTGCGGTGCGAGTCGAGCGGATCTTGGAGTAGCTACCCTCGATGCGGGGTTATACCTCATGCGGGCCTATGAGTTTGGCCTATGCGAGCTGCGGAGAGTTCGTGGCTGGGCGCGCGCATTAGATCTGCAGGCGAGTGGCGGCTTTGATCATGTAATGATGCAAGCAGATCTCGTAATCTGATTTATGACCTTGTTGATGCGTAGGTTTTAGTAGTCGGCTATGCCTTCGTACTTACCCTGTACGGTTTTAGTAGGACACAGGTGGGACCTGGTGTTCATGTGTATTCCTTGATGCTTTTATATCATGGACTGCCGGCAGTGAGGAAGGTATTCCACGGGCATGATTGATGTTGTGGGCGTGAGACCCATAGTTATATTTGAGTGATAACTTTGAGGCGTGAGTCACGACTTGACATGATTGCTTATTTATTGTGAGCGTAGTTTGGTTATCATACATGTCTCTGCTTTATATAGACTACTATGATTTCATTTCTGATGTTATTTATTTTGATTTCACATACTAAATTTTTGTTATGCGACCTCGCTTGGGCTGCGTTAATCTGCGCGGTAAAGGTACACGATCGTTGATCCTCGCTCTTAGGGTCACGATTCGGCGTTTGGGAAAGCTCCGTTTCTCGGTGGCTTGTCTTGGTATAGTCCCCGTGTTGTAGGTGCTTACATTCGAGGTATGGCGAACCTGTCCGTCGTTGTTGTCATATCATTTGTAAGTGCATGAAATCTTTATTGTGGCGGGGTTTGTAAAAGGATTAAAGCTGTTCATGTTGAAAGAGTTGTTGTTTATATATATGTCGAAAGGCAAGTTTTTCTCAGTTATTGTTTCATATTTCATAATATGTCTTGTATCGTTTATGTTCACTGATTACTCGATGTTGTATCACTAGGGTGCGGGGTAAGGCACGATCCGCGGGCCGAGGATCGGTCGTTCTGAGTTTTGTGGTTTTTTAGGGGATAATCTGGTTTCATGGTCTGCCAAGCTACAGGCCACCCTTGTCACGCCCCGAACCCTCGGGCCCGCGACTGGTGCCCTACCTTGGCACCCTTCTATTCATACAACACAATAAATCGCGGAAGATAAATAACACTCATTTTTTTAAAACTAAGGCAAAGCCGGAAAGACTGCCTTAATATATATTACCCGAAAGGGGCTACAATGTTCAACAATGTAAATACAACTCTAGCCAGTCCAGCCCACATATGAATACCAACTTCTAAGATTTTGGACAAATACTATGACGGGACAAGGCCCCGCCGTACCTCTGAATGTACCTAGCCATAATGACAAGCTCCGGAACATTGAAGCTGTCCCAAAATGCTGAACAAGGATCCTAAGCTCACGGATCCACAACTGAGTACCTATACCTGCGGACATGAACGCAGCCCCCCGAAGGAGGTCAGTACAACAGGTACTAAGTATGGAACGGAAATAAAGTACAGCAAATAAGATCATAACTGTACAAAGGAATGACAGGGGCAAGTATGAAAATCAAATACCAGATCCTACCGTGTCATATAAAATCAGAGCCAACTGTACCTTGTATCACTGTACTACTGTAACACCGTACCACTTTCAAATATGAAAGTCATGTCAAAATCCGGGACACCTGCCCTCAGCATATAATATCACAGAAGCATGCTCGTGGAATACAACATCACTGTCAGCATGTAACAAGTATAATATACAACCATCATCAGATAAGCATGCCCGTGGAATTCCCACATCACTGTCGGCATGTAATAAGTATAATAATCAACTACCAGTACACTGTGCCTTTTTAACAATGAGAGTAATAAGAGTAAACTTTACCGTTTTAAAATAGGAAGCTTATGATTAATTTAGGGCCGCCCGCCCGTAGTATCATTATGCAATCCTATTCAAGGGACTATTTCACCCGCATAGGTCTTGTGGATCTGCAATGGAGCAATTTTCCCCTCATAGGACTATTTCACCCGCATAGGACTATTTTACACGCATAGGCCCTACGGACTCGCAATGAGCATATACGCCATACTCGCATCGTGGAGAGCAAATCCATGGATATGTAATGTCCCGGGGATTGACCCCGCAATAAATAATATAACACTTGCACTACTGGCTATCATGAACAACATATGCAAGTTAAGTAATCTTTAACTCTCATTAGATCCAAGTGAATGAACCACCATTTTAGACGACCAAGGCACTATCATATCTTTCATTTTAAAACAACCAAGGCAAATACCATGCTTTCCTTTTAAAATAAACAAGACAATAACATGCCTTCCTTTCTAAATAACCAAGACCATACCATGCCTTCCTTTCTAAAATGACCAAGACAATACCATCATGTGAGGTACGACATGTCCCGGCCCATTTTTGGGACTTGGTGCAAATATAAAGGACTGTACACATATAGTTATCACAAGAAACTATGTATCATTTAAATCATCTTCAAGTCTCATTAGCACAAATAGAATGAACTATCATTTTTAGAGAAGCCAAGACACTAACAAGTCTTTCATTTTATAACACCAAGGCACTATCACATAGTTCATTAAGGATTAAAATCCATTACAACAATATACGTCCGCCGTACATTCACTTCATAAACTCAAGACACTTTCATTTCATGTACTATATTAAGGACTTAATCATGGACATTCTCACATGATTTCCTTATAACCTTTTATACTATCTCTTGACTTTCCACAAACTGTTATAACCAACTTCCCATAAAGCCGTTATAACATCTTTCATTTTAGATAACTAAAGCACTACCACATCTTTCCTTTTAATACAACCAAGGCATTATCACGTCATGTAAGGGAGTTGAACCCAAAGTACTACGTACATTCACTTCTTTACAAGAATACCCAAATCATGTAATGTTAGGGGATTAAACCTAAAAGTACTACATACATCTATTCTTTATAAAAAGAATCATTTCATGAAATTTTAGGGGGTTGAACTGTTATACCCCGTATTTCCAGAGTATGTACGTGAGGACGTACGTACGAAAGTTTAAGCCTTAAGTAGGCAAGGGTCGAAATTTTGTGCACAACCCCCGAAAAGAATCATTTTCAAAAAGCGTTTTCCAAACTTTGCGAAGGGAAAATTACGGCTATGTCATTAATAATTTTTGCGGATTTTTCCGAGAGATGAAATATTTTGGACCAACGAGAGGGCGACACTTGGCCCTCAAGTGGACGGCAAAGCTAGGGGAGTCTTGGCACGTTTTTTTTGCCTTTCCCTTGGTCAAGGGTTAGGTAGGATATTTTGTGTAGTTGATAAGCAAGTGGGACCCACAAACACTTGTCCAAATCTTGACCCTACACTTGCCCACCACTTGTCTTGATATTGGCCATTGGTTGGCCTATAAATACCCCCCTTAGTTGAAGACTTCTTCATCCACACTTAGAGATTTCAAGTCTTGAAAATCCTCCCCTCCCCCCTTTGAGAGGCCCTTGGCCGAGACACAAACCCACTCTCTTTTGTTGTCTCGTATAAATACCCCCCCCCCCCCCTTGGTAGAAAAGTATTCTCCAAGTGTTGTTACTATTCCAAAATACCTTGGCCCAAATACCTTGTAGTATTCCAAGGTTACACCTATACTAAAAGCCTAGAAATACTATTATACTTCCCTTCAGTCACAAAAACGAAAGCCTAAGGAAAATCTTCATAGCCGGTTGAAGTATTAAGAAGAAGTTGCGTAGAACTTCTAAGGGTTGTTTGGAGCGGGTTGGAGCACCCAGAGTAGGAGCTAAACGTTGCTCAGGATCGACATTAAAACTTGGTTAATTTTGGGCTTATCGAGGTAAATACTCTTGACCTTCTATTGTAAGTGGAAATTACATACTGTAGTTGTATAGAAATGAATATAAGATTCATAGAAGGATATTACAGAAGAGAATTGAACTGTAATCACATCAGAAGAATATTAAAGAAGAGGATTAAAAACTGTACTTACATAGGATTGTATTTACAGTAGACTTGTGTAGCTTAACGGGTAGGAAAGTGCTGCCCGATTTTCCGTAGAATAGAGAAGCCTCTGCTTAGAATGTTCTACAGAGTAGTCTAGACATTGATAGACTTGTATAACCGTTATAGGTTGAAGTACTGCGAGTAGCATGTTCTACTTGAAAGGTGGACAAGGCTAGTAGGGTTATAAGCGAGTGGGCGTTTTGCTAATAGTCGATAATCGTCGCGAGGTATGTGATTCTTCCTACCCTCTTGAGCATGATATTTTAAAAGAAAATATATATATTGTACGGTAGACGTACGTGTGTTAACTGAACGTAGTTTTACGGCAATGTCTTTTGACTTAAGCCTGAATAATAAGAATCTTGAAGTATTTCAAAAGAATTAAGAATCCTTTTTGAAAGAAGAGTAATACTTAGTTTTAAAACTTAAGAGTTATACTAGCTTTATGGGAAGTTAGGTATAACGACTTAAGAGAGATAAAAAGAATGGTTTATTGATTTTAGAAGTTAAGAGACTTGATCCTAAAAGATAAGAGACTTGACTTAATTAAATTAATATGAATTTTGTTAAAAAATGTGAAACCTCATTCGTGAGTAATGAGTATTTGGTTTTTAAAAGGAATAATGTTTTTGTTATACCCCGTATTTCCAGAGTATGTACGTAAGGACGTACGTAGAAAGGTTTGAACTTTAAGTAGGCTTGGACGAAAATATTTTGTGCACAACACCCGATTAGAATCGTTTTTCGACGAAACGTTTTACAAAACTTGCGAAGGGAAAATTCCGGCTATGTCATTTTTAATTTTTGCGGATTTTTTCGAGAGACGAAATATTTTGGACCAACGAGAGGGCGACACTTGTCACCCTCAAGTTGGTGGAGTGTGGACGGCAACTTGGACGAAATGGGAGTCAATAGTTGGTAGGATATTTGTGAGGGATTTGTGGAGTAGGGACTAGGGGCCACTTGGGCAAATCTTGGCCCTCCACTTGCCCCCCACTTGGCTAGATCTTGGCCATTGAACTCCCTATAAATACCCCTCCCCCCCCTTTTGAAGACTTCTTCATCCACTCCTCACTTCCTTAAGTCTTGTAATCCTCCCCATTTCGTGAGGCCCCTGGCCGAGAGTTTTCACCTCCTCTGTGTGTGGCGAGACACACCCCCTTCCTAGTGGTGCTAAGCGCTGGGTACCCTCCCTTGCCTAGTTTTTCTCATAAAATACACCCCCTCTTGGTAGAAAATACTCTCCAAAGTATTGTTACTATACCAAAATACCTTAGCCATATACCTTGTAGTATTCCAAAGATACCTCTATACGTAGAGCCCGGAAATACTACCTTATGTCCTTTTTGTCTCAAACCGAAACCCTAAGGAAAATCTTCACAGTTGGTTGAAGTATTAAGAAGAAGTTGCGTAGAACTTCTAAGGGTTGTTTGGAGCGGGTTTAGCACCGAGTAGAGCTAAACGTCATCAGATCGACATTTAAACTTGGATAATTATGGGCTTATCGAGGTAAATATCTTGTCTCCCTATTGTAATTGAGTTTACATACTATTGAAGTATAAGAATAAGTATAATTTATATATAAGGAAGGTATATAAGAAGGCAATTGAACTGTACTTACATAGGACTGTATTACAGTAGACTTGTGAAGTTTGACGGGTAGGGAAGTGCTGCCCGATTTTTTCCGTAAATAGAGAACCTACTGCTTAAGAATATTCTACCGAGTAGTCTAGACTTTGATAGACTTGTATAACCGTTATAGGTTGAAGTTCTGCGTAGCATGTCCTACTTGAAAGGTGGACAAGGCTAGCCGGGTTATAGCCGTGGAGCGTTTTGCTAATAGTCGATAATCGTCGCGAGGTATGTGATTCTTCCTATCCACTTGAGCATGATATTTTAAATGAATATATATATAGTACGGTAGACGTACGTGTGTTAACTGAACGTAGTTCTACGGCAATGTCTTTTGACTTAAGCCTGAATAATAAGAATCTTGAAGTATTTCAAAAGTATTAAGAAACCTTCTTGAAAGAAGAGTAACACTTGATTTTAAAAGCTTAAGAGTTATACTAGCTTTATGGGAAGTTAGGTATAACGACTTAAGAGAAGTAAAAAGAATGATTTATCGATTTTAGAAGTTAAGAGACTTATTCTTAAAAAGATAAGAGACTTGACTTAGTTAAATTAATATGAATTTTGTTAAAAAAGTGTGAAACCTCATTCATGAGTAATGAGTACTGGGTTGTTAAAAGAAATAATGTTTCCGATTTGGAAATCAGAATAAGTATCGAACAAACCACTGCAGCGTTAATAAAGGGAAATGTACTGACTAATTAATGTATTATTAAAACCAGTAGAAACCTCCATCTGCATAGAAGCTAAGATGAGAAAAAATGATATTACATTTCCTAGATCATGGCTGCTGTAATAAGATTGTTATAAACAAGAATAACCTACTCACATATAAGGCATATGTTTCTCAAATCATTTTTAAAGGAGAACTATTTCATTAAGTGATTAAAACTATGAACTACGAAACCTTTCGAAAATGAGAAACTTGAGTAATTGAAATTAGGCAAACTTGAACGTTTGGAAAAGAATGTTGTTACATGATTTTACAAAGAGAAGTGTTTTGATTTACTTCAAAAGATAGTCACTCTATTTTTATATACTACGAGTATTGTGTGACTATTTGTGAAAGAACAGATCTCTTAAAGAGTTAATGTATGAAGTACTTTGGGGATAAAAACCCGATCTTGTTAAACATATAGTAGAAAGTACCTTGTGTGAATAACTTGATTGTGTTGGTTTGTGATAGCCTTGTAATACTTTCTTGTTGATTTGATAAGTAAACATGCTAGGATGCTACGTGTGTTAGTATCTTGTGATGTTTGTGTAAAGGGGTTTTCCCTCGATTGCGCTTAAGTTGTTTAACTATCAGCCGTTATGTTGGTATTGTACCACTCACCTGACATGATCCGGAGGTTGTCGCCTCCGACGCGGTAGACTCAGCGGTCTGTGTGACCTATGATTCGAGAATACCTCACGCGGGTCCCGGGCCTATCGCGAGCTACGAGAGCTCCGTGTTAGCGCTGGCCTTTGTGGTCATGCGCTATGTGGCCATGCGATCGCGAGTCCAGATTTACGGGAGTAGCTACCCTCGATGCGGATACCACGCGGGCCTATGAGGTTGGCCTACGCGAGTCGGGAAGTTCGGGGCTAGACGCGCACATTAGATATGCATGGCGAGTGGCGGCTTTGATCATGTGACGGCAAGACAGATCTCATGATACGATTTATGACCTTGTTGGTACTGCTGGTTTTAGTAGTCGGCTATGCCTTCGTACTTACCGTGCACGGTTTTATTATGACACAGTGGGACACGTGTTCATGTATCCTTGGTGTTATCATATCATGATCGGCGGTGAGGAAGGTATTCCACGCATGATTGATGTTGTGGGCGTGAGACCCATTGTTATATTTGAGTGATGACTTTGAGGCGTGAGTCACGACTTGACATGATCGCTTATTTATTGTGAATCGTAGTTTGGTTATCATACATGTCTCCCGCTTTATATAGACTACTATGATTTCATTTACGTATTTTTCGATCCACATACTGTACTGTTATCGACCTCCTCGGGCCGCGTTCATGCCGCAGTAGAGTACGCGATCATCGATCCTCGCTCTTAGGATCACGTCAGCGTTTGGGAAGCTCCGTTTCTCGAGGCTTATCGGGTATAGTCCTGTCGTTATAGGTACTTACATTCAGGTATGGCGGCCCCGTCCGCCATTGTTGTCATATCTTTCTTAAGTGCATGAATCTGTTGTGGGCGAGTTGTAAAGGGATGTAATCGTCTAGTTGATATATATATTATGCCGAAAGGCAAGTTTTCTCAGATGAACTGTTTCTTACTTCATAATATTTTTCATGTCTTGTTTTATGTTCCGCTGATTCCTCTGATGTATGTCTACTTGGGTGCCCGGGTAAGGCACGATCACGCCCGGTTCGGTCGTGATGATTTCTTGATTTCACAATCGTAATAAGTATCGAAACCATCTGCGGCCAATAAAGGGAAATGTATGCGAGATGTTATATCGGGAAGGTGGTAAGGCTGCACGAGGTGCCTACTTTCACCTTATGACAGGCAGTGGAGCCCAGGTTACAGCTATTTCTTTTTCTGGAAGTTTTTACTGTGCCGTTAGGAACTCGTAAGTCTCAAGATCGCATTCGCCACCGGGCGGTGTTTGGATTTCAGGGGTAGCTGTGAGGATTGTTGCCTCCTGTTGAGGGAGTGTTTTATAGCTACCATTTCAGTATTCGGATATCGCCTTATGACGCCTTGTAGGGGCGGAAGTGTAAGTTGTCGGTCGATTGGTTCGATGTTGGAAAGGTTCAGATAGTTGGTTCATACTTGTTTCAGCAGGATGTGGATATGGTGAAGCTTATCCAGAAGAGGTTATTGGCAGCTCAGAGTCAACAAAAGTCGTGCGGATAATCGGCGACGACGCTTGTAGTTCAGGTTGACGGTGGGTCTTCTTGAAAGTACCACCCCGGAAAGGGTGTGACGAGTTTTGGAAAACAGAGGAAAACTTAGCCCGAGGTACTTTTGGGCATTTTCAGATTGATTGTAGAATAGGCCAGGTTGCCTATAAGTTAGCATTACCGTCCGACGTAGGAGGCAGTACGTCCGGTCTTTCGTGTTGCTAGGTTCGGAAAAGTATCGGAGATCCATCCAGATTGTTCCCGGTAATGATGATCAAGTTGGAGGTAGTAACCCAGATATTTTGGAAACAGAAGCAGTAGCAGAAATGTGGTAAGTAATGAGAAAGAGTTCAAATGTACGAGAAGGGTACGACGAGTAGGGGAAGAAGCGAGCATGTGTTACGAACATAGATGTGATCATTTCTTTTGTAAAGTGAAGGTGCGAAGGGAGTATATTTTAGACTTTGGGTGGGAGCTTTTGTGATGTTAGAGGTGATTCCTCGTGGACTTGGATTAAATATTTGAGCGTATGTTATTTTATGGCCAGGTGTGGCATGATTGTTTTCGTAAGTATAGTAGTGAAGACTATACTGGCGCATGTATGTTTTGAGACTTAGAAGGAACATTCGGGACGAATGTTTCTAAGTAGGGGAGAATGTTATACCCCGTATTTCCAGAGTATGTACGTGAGGACGTACGTACGAAAGTTTAAGCCTTAAGTAGGCAAGGGTCGAAATTTTGTGCACAACCCCCGAAAAGAATCATTTTCCGACGAAACGTTTTCCAAACTTTGCGAAGGGAAAATTACGGCTATGTCATTAATAATTTTTGCGGATTTTTTCGAGAGATGAAATATTTTGGACCAACGAGAGGGCGACACTTGGCCCTCAAGTGGACGGCAAAGCTAGGGGAGTCTTGGCACGATTTTTTTGCCTTTCCCTTGGTCAAGGGTTAGGTAGGATATTTTGTGTAATTGATAAGTAAGTGGGACCCACAAACACTTGTCCAAATCTTGACCCTACACTTGCCCACAACTTGTCTTGATCTTGGCCATTGGTTGGCCTATAAATACCACCCTTAGTTGAAGACTTCTTCATCCACACTTAGAGATTTCAAGTCTTGAAAATCCTCCCCCCCCCCCCCCCCTCTTGTAGAAGCTCTCGTCCAAAAGAGCACCCCTCCCCCCTTTGAGAGGCCCTTGGCCGAGACACAACCCCCCCCCCCCTTGGTAGAAAAGTATTCTCCAAGTGTTGTTACTATTCCAAAATACCTTGCCCCAAATACCTTGTAGTATTCCAAGGTTACACCTATACTAAAAGCCCAGAAATACTATTATACTTCCCTTCAGTCACAAAAACGAAACCCTAAGGAAAATCTACATAGTCGGTTGAAGTATTAAGAAGAAGTTGCGTAGAACTTCTAAGGGTTGTTTGGAGCGGGTTTGAGCACCCAGAGTAGTAGCTAAACGTTGCTCGGATCGACATTAAAACTTGGTTAATTTTGGGCTTATCGAGGTAAATACTGACCTTCTATTGTAAGTGGAAATTACATCGTAGTTGTATAGAAATGAATATAAGATTCATGAAGGATATTCTGAAGAGAAGAATTGGCGTAATCACATCAAGAATATTAAAGAAGAGGATTAAAAGCGTACTTACATAGGATTTGTATTCTGATGAGACTGTGTAGCTTAACGGGTAGGAAGTCGCCCGATTTTCCGTATAGAATAGAAGCCTCGCTTAGAATGTTCTCTGAGTAGTCTAGACATTGATAGACTTGTATAACCGTTATAGGTTGAAATCGCGAGTAGCGTTCTACTTGAAAGGTGGACAAGGCTAGCGGGTTATAGCAGTGGAGCTTTTTGCTAATAATCGATAATCGTCGAGGTATGTGATTCTTCCTACCTCTTGAGCATGATATTTTAAAAGAAAATATATATATATAGTACGAGACGACGTGTGTTAATCGAACGTAGTTTTACGGCAATGTCTTTTGACTTAAGCCTGAATAATAAGAATCTTGAAGTATTTCAAAAGAATTAAGAATCCTTTTTGAAAGAAGAGTAATACTTGGTTTTAAAACTTAAGAGTTATACTAGCTCTATGGGAAGTTAGGTATAACGACTTAAGAGAGATAAAAAGAATGGTTTATTGATTTTAGAAGTTAAGAGACTTGATCCTAAAAGATAAGAGACTTGACTTAATTAAATTAATATGAATTTTGTTAAAAAGTGTGAAACCTCATTCGTGAGTAATGAGTACTTGGTTTTTAAAAGGAATAATGTTTTACTGATTTCGGCAATCAGAATAAGTATCGAACGAACCACTGCAGCGCTAATAAAGGGAAATGTATTGACTAATAAAGTATTATTAAAACCAGTAGAAACCTCCATCTGCATAGAAGCTAAGATGATACAAAATGATATTACATTTCCTTGATCATGGCTGCTTTAATAAGATTGTTATAAACAAGAATAACCTACTCACACATAAGGCATATGTTTCTCAAATCGTTTTAAATGAGAATTATATTATTAAGTGATTAAAACTATGAACTACGAAACCTTTCGAAAATGAGAAACTTGAGCATTTGAAATTAGGCAAACTTGAACGTTTGGAAAAGAATGTTGATTACTTGATTTTACAAAGGGAAGTGTTTTGGTTTTGGTTTACTTAAAAAGATAGTCACGCTATTTTTATACTACGGGTATTGTGTGACTTTTGTGAAAGAAATGGATCTATTAAAGAGTTAATGTATGAAGTACTTTGGGGATAAAAACCCGAACTTGTTAAACATAAAGTAGAAAGTACCTTGTGTGAATAACTTGATTGTGTTGGTTTGTGATAGCCTTGTAATACTTTCTTGTTGATTTGATAAGTAAACATGTTAGGATGCTACGTGTGTTAGTATCTTGTGATGTTTGTGTAAAGGGGTTTCTCTTGTTGTGCTTATGTTGTTTAACGATAAGCTGTTATGTTAGTATTATATCACTCACCTCTTGACATGATACCGGGGGTTAAACTGCCCTCCGATGCGGGGTAGACTCAGGCGGTCTGGGACCATGATTCGAGAATACCTCATGCGGGTCCAGGGGATCTATGCGGAGCTACGAGAGTTCCAGGTTAGTGTGCGGGGTTATACCTCATGCGGTCTATGTGGCTACGCGATCGCGAGTCCAGTGACGACGCCGGGGAGTAGCTACCCTCGACGCGAGGAATACCTCACGCGGCCTATGTGAGTGGCCCATGCGAGCGGGAAGTTCCCAGGACTAGACGCGCACATTAGATATCGCGCGAGTGGCCGCCGATCATGTGGCGGTGCAGACAGATTTCATGATACGCTTTATGACCTTGTTGGTACGCTGGTTTTAGTAGTCGGCTATGCCTTCGCATTTTACCCCAGACGGTTTTATTATGACACAGCGGGACTCGTGTTCATGTGTATTCCTTAGTGTGTTTATATCATGGATCACGGTGTGAGGAAGCTATTCCACGCATGATTGATGTTGTGGCGTGAGACCCATTGTTATATTTGAGTGATGACTTTGAGGCGTGAGTCCCCGACTTGACATGATTGCTTATTTATTGTGAATCGTAGTTTGGTTATCCTACATGTCTCTCGCTTTATATATAGACTACTATGATTTCATTTACGATTTTCGCCACATACTTGGTACTGTTATCGACCTCCTTCGGGCCGCGTCATGCCGCAGTAGAGGTACACCGTGTTGATCCTCGCCATGTGGTCACGTCATTGGGAAGCTCCGCTTTCTCCGGAGGCTTATCGTACGTATAGTCCGCTGTCGTTGTAGGTACTTACATTCGTGGTATGGCGAGCCTCGTCCCGCCATTGTTGTCATATCATTCTTAGGTCAGAGTACCTTTGTTGTGGGCGTGGTTTGTAAAAGGGATGAATCGCTCAAGTTTATATATATATGCCGAAAGGCAACTTTTCTCTGATAAACTGTTTTTATTTCATGTCTTGTTTTATATTCCGCTGATTACTCTGATGTATGTCTACTTGGGTGCCCGGGGTAAGGCATCAGTCACGGGCCCGGGTTCGGGTCGTGACATGAACCCCAAGAATACTTTTGCTATCAAAGTCAAGTTACTTACACTTTTAAACTTAAGTAACTTATACCTTTAACACCAAGAACTTCTTCTTTCAACATTAAGTCATTTATTCTCTTTAAATCAATCAAGTAACTTATACATTTAAATCAAGTTACTTCTCTTCTTTAATATCAAGTAAGCTTGTACTTTTCTAATCAAGTATTATAACTTTCAAAATAAATCAAATCTCTTAACTCTAGAAATCAAGTCCCATAACTTGAAAAATAAAGTCTCATAATCTTTTAAAGAAATCAAGTCTCATAACTTTAAATCAAATATCTTAACTTTAGAAATCAAGTCTCATAACTTGAAAAATAAAGTCTCATAATCTTTTAAAGAAATCAAGTCTCATAACTTTAAATCAAATCTCTTAACTTTAAAGTAATTCAAGTAACTTATACATTTCAAACCAAGTCACTCATACTTTCTGTCACGACCCGACCTCGGGCCCGCAACTGGTGCCTTACCCCGGGCACCCTAGTGATAAAACATCAGAGAAAATCTGCGGAAATAAAACTCATAGACATGGAACAATATCAAAGAAGAAACATGCTAACCAATAAGGTCACCTTTCTGCATATATATATATATCAATAACCCGAACAGTTACATCCTTTACAAGCCTAACAGGACTACAGACCTCTAAGAGTTTGACATAACAACTATGACGACAGTGGCCCCTATACCCCGAATGTACACTGCACTACAATCGACAGGAACCATACCAAAAGATAAGCCTCCGGAGAAACGGAGCTTCCCAAACTCAGAACTGTGACCCTAAGAGCGAGGATCAACAACAGGTGTACCTCTACCGCAGATGAACGCACTTCCAAGCGAGGTCGCATAACAGTATCAAGTATGTGAAATCGAAAATATCAGAATAAAATCATAACGATATATAAAACAGGAGACATGTATGATAACCAAACTACAGTACACAATATATAAGTAGTCATGTCAAGCCAGGGACGCATGCCCTCAAAGTCATTACTCAAATGTAACCATGGGTCTCACGCCCATAATATCAATCATGCCCGTGGAATTCCTTCCCCACTGCCGGCAGTCCATGATAAAATATAACACCAATATGTATACATGAACACTAGGTCCCACCTGTGTCATAAAAACTGTACGGGCCAAGTAAGAAGGCCAACCACCATATCCAGCCTGCATCATAAAACTGACCGGAGCAAGTACGAAAGCCAACTACTGATTCACCGGCTAACAATCGATCGGCAAGTAAAAGCATTTACGGATCCATCTCGCCACGAGATATGACCGGGCAAGTACGCCATCTACCGTAGTCTGTACCAAATCGCGCTAGAATCGACCGGCAAGTACGAAGCCAACTACGATTCGGCTGCCAAAGAATCGATCGGGCAAGTACGGTTAACTACGGATCACTGCGTCGCTACTAAACCTCAGAGCTAGTCCATGGAATAAAAATATCATCCGAATTGACCAGATCCCGGCCGACGCCGAACCTTCATCGCGGCATGTCCATGGATCAATAGTGGAAGATACCCGGGCCACCCAACGTGCGATGTCCAAGGAACGATATAGTGGAAGATACCCGCGACCATCCAACGCGTGTCAGTATGTCCAAGGAACGATATAGTGGAAGCATACCCGTGGACCATCCAACGTGTCAGTATGTCCAAAGGAATGATATAGTGGAAGCATACCCGTGGGCCACCCAACGTGTCAGTATGTCCAAAAGGAACGATATAGTGGAAGCATACACGTGGGCCACCCAACGTGTCAGTATGTCCAAGGAACGATATAGTGGAAGCATACTCGTGGGCCACCCAACGTGTCAGTATGTCCAAGGAACGATTTTTACACCCCGTAGTTTCAGAGTATGTATATGAGGACGTACGTACGAGAATACGACATTAAAATTGGAAAGGAAGAAAGATGTGATTTTTCGACGGGAAAGTTTCCGAATTTTGAGAAGGAAAAATGTTCATTAATGGGAATTGGATTCCCAGATTTGGTATTCGGACTTTTTGGAATATTTGAGAATTATGGAATTTTATTTCCGAAATTGGTTTTGTGGGGCCCACTTTATTTTCGGATTTTTGGCATTGCGGATATTGTTCGGAAGATGAAATATTTTGGACGAGTAGGGGGGGGGGGGCGACACCAGGCACCCCCATGTGGCTCATCGTAGAAAAATTGTGGGACCACATGGACACTGACGTTTTTGGGGACAAGTGGTGCAGCGGTTGTCCCATTTTTGTGGTGGACATTTGGTAGGCAAATTACCCACACACTTGGACCCAATCTTCACCATACACTTGCCTAGATCTTGGCCATTGATTTCTCTATAAATACCCCCCCTTAATGCAAGACTTCTTCATCCACACTTAGAGAGTTTCCAAGTCTTGAAAAATTCCCTCCCCTTTCCTTGTGAGCTCTCGGCCATGGGCTGAAATTGTGAGCTAAAGTTGTCCAAAAATTCTTAAAGTTTTAAGTGTTCTTCCTTAGAGTGTTAGGAAGATTGTGTACCAAGAGTTGGAAATATTTCACACCCCTAGACTAGAAACCTTACCTTGACCGAAACTTGCCATAGTTTTAGCCTAAGTGTTCTTCACTTTTTGGAGTTGGATCTTGAAGAGAAGTTGTTTAGAAACTTCTAAGGGTTGCTCGGAGCGGGTTGGAGCATAAGGAATTGGAGCTAAGCGTTGCTCAGGATCGACTTATAATCTTGGATAATTTTGGGCTTATCGAGGTAATGATTTATGTCCCTCTATTGTAATTGGATATTACATATTGTAGTAATTTAGAATTGAGTATAAGATATATTGGAAGGATGTTTATAAAGAATTGAACTGTATTTACATAGGACTGTATTTACAGTAGACTTATAGTATTATTGTGGAGTAGAATTGTACACGTCCGGTTAGACGTGTAACCCCCCCTGGGATTGTTGGTTTGCAGCAGGCCTCGTTGAGGAGGAGATTTATGTGGTCATGCGGGAGGTGCCGAATTTTCCGTAGAATAAGAAATCTTGTATCTAGAATTATTCTACGAAGAGATCTAGAGGTTGATAGACGTTTTGTGGCCTGTATATGTTGAAGTACTACGAGTAGCGTATTCTACTTGAAGGGTGGAAAAGGCTAGCAGGGTTCTGATTTTTGGAGCGATTTGCTAATTGTCGATAATCGTCGCGAGGTATGTGAATCTCTTCCTATCCTTTCTAGCATGATGTTTTGTAAACTATGTACGGTAGACGCATCGTGTGCTAAATGAGTTTTGGTTGGTTTAAAACATAAAGTGTTATAATAGCTTTATGGGAAGTTAGTTATAACGACTTTATGTAGGTAAAAGAATGGTTTATTGATTTTAGAAGTTAAGAGACTTGATCTTAAAAGATAAGAGACTTGACTTAATTGAATTGATATGAATTTTGTTAAAAAGTGTGAAACCTCATTCGTGAGTAATGAGTACTTGGTTTTTATAGAATAATGTTTCCGATTTGAAATGAGAATAAGTATCGAACGAACCATGCGGCGTTAATAAAGGAAAATGTATTGACAAATAATTAATTATATTAAAACCAGTAGAAACCTCCATCTGCATAGAAGCTAAGATAAGACAAAATTATATTACATTTCCTAGATCATGGCTGCTTTAATAAGATTGTTATAAACAAGAATAACCTACTCACACATAAGACATATGTTACTCAAATTGTTTTAAAAGAGAATTATGTTATTAAGTGATTAAGACTATGAACTACGAAACCTTTCGAAAATGAGAGACTTGAGTATTTGAAATTAGGCAAACTTAAACTTTTTGAAAAGAATGTTGCTACTTGATTTTAAAAAAGGAAAGTATGGTATTATCTTAATCTGTCTTAAAAGAGAGTTTAAATGTTATGGCCGACTTGATACCGAGTCCATGAGATGGACCGGGAATGTATTCCACCCGATTTGATACCGAGTCCATGGGATGGACCGGGAATGTATTCCACACGATACCGAGTCCATGGGATGGACCGGGAATGTATTTCACCCGATTCTATACAGAGTCCATGGGATGGACCGGGAATGTATTCCATACGATTCTTATCGAGTCCCATGAGATGGGCCGAGACATGTATTCCATACGATTTTTATCGAGTCCCATGAGATGGGCCGAGACATGTATTCCATACGATTCTTATCGAGTCCCATGAGATGGGCCGAGACATGTATTCCATACGATTCTTATCGAGTCCCATGAGATGGGCCGAGACATGTATTCCATACGATTCTTATCGAGTCCCATGAGATGGGCCGAGACATGTATTCCATACGATTCTTATCGAGTCCCATGAGATGGGCCGAGACATGTATTCCATATGATTCTTATCGAGTCCCATGAGATGGGCCGAGACATGTATCCATACGATTCTTATCGAGTCCCATGAGATGGGCCGAGACATGTATTCCATACGATTCTTATCGAGTCTCATGAGATGGGCCGAGACATGTATTCCATACGATTCTTCATCGAGTCCCATGAGATGGGCCGAGACATGTATTCCACACGATTCCACCTCGAGTCCCATGGGATGGGCCGAGACATGTTATACGTATCATACGATTTATACCTAGACTGTCGGCAGTGAGGAACAAGTTCCACGGGCATGAGGGATGAATTTGAGGGAATGAGTCCCTGCCTTGACATGACTACTTTTATGTTGTAAACTGTATTTTGATTATCATACATGTCTTCTGTTTTATATAAACTGTTATGATTTCATTTACAATATTTTCCAGTTTCACATACTTGGTACTTGGCTTGCATCGACCTCCGGCCGCTCACGCCGCAGTAGAGGTACATCGGTTGTTGATCCTCGCCATGGATCACAGTCAACAGATTGGGAAGCTCCGTTTCTCCGAGGCTTATCTTTGGTATGTTTCCGAGTTGTAGGTTCTTGTACATTCGTGGTATGGCGGGCCCCGTCCGTCATAGTTGTTGTTACATTCTTAGAGGTGCAGTAATCCGCTGTTGTGGGGGTTGTAAAGGATGTAACTGCTCAATTTCTCAGTATATATGCAAAGGCGCAACCGCTTTGGTTGGCTGCTTTATTATCATATCTCTTGTTTCATATCTCAGATATTTTATTTCCGCCGGTTTTTCTCTCGATGTCAGATCACCAGGGTGCCCGGTAAGGCACCACCACGCCCGGATCGGTCGTGACAAAAGTGGTATCAGAGCAGTTAATCCTCGAAAAGTGTCTACAGACCGTATCTAGTAGAGTCTTGATTATCGGTGTGTTGTGCACCACACCTATAATCAGGAGGCTGCAGGATATTTAGGATTGGTTTCTATTCTTCTCACTCGAGATCGTGCCTTAGAGTGGTTATAAGTTGGACTCCTCTCGACGTATTCTTTTCACCCGTATTGCCTCTACGCAAGGCAACGAGCCCAGAAGGCGCGCAGCAGGAGCCGCGAGTAGAGCACGAGAGGTTACCAGTGGCACGCCCGCCATTATCGGAGATAGCGATTCATTCGGGGAGTTCTGCGACGCCGCTAGCCCCAGGAGGGTTTAGAGCAGTAGAAGTAGCTACTGAGACCACGATACCTGAGCCTCTAGTCCCACGGCCAGGAACAAAGGATATGAGTTACAAGGAGATGGCCCGATTACTAGCTAGTCCGTGGTGAAAATGAGGACGACGGAGCCGGTGGTTCCGGCAGCACGATGGTTCACCCCGGATCCAATAGTCCGAGACTTCGGATTTCTTGAGTCAGTCGCGAGTTCTATGGATGGAGAGTCGAGGATGATCCTCGTGGTGTCGTGCTAGTTTGGGATATTGTTATGCTTGCACGCAGGCCATTTGGTGAGAGCTTGTCCGACCAGAGGTAGCACGGATGTTGAGACTCACCCGGGATCGGTGGTCGTTCATCACCTTCAGTAGTTACGCGCCACAGAGCAGGTTTTGATTTGAGCAAAGAAAGGGAAAGTGAGGCAAGAGTTACAGAGATATCTTCACTTAAGAGATCGGTCTAAGTCGTTATGGTAGATACACGTGAGTGCTATGTACGGATAGCATTGTGTTAGGCGTGGATTAGGAAACACGGGTAGTTGAGAGGGTAAGTCCGGGACGAAAATGGTGAGCCTTAGAATTTATAGCTGGGACCTTGGATGCAAGGCCGTCTTGAGTGGATGATTTTACGGTTAGTCTTTGTCAAGTACTTGGTATGCGTAATATATATCAGGGATAATTCCATGGGTAGTGTGAGATGGAAGTGGTAGCTTTCATGACGCGTGAATTGGTAAGATTGTTAGGATCGGCGAACGAGAGTTTAGTACGAAGTGGTCGGGTTGAGGCCATATCGCGAGTCAACCCGCAGTCCGAATGTGGTCGGTCGGTTGAGGTGGTCCCGCTAGATGATAGGTCACGAGGGTGTTAGGCCCAAGTTTAGGTAACCATCGCACGAGTTCGTGGATGATTCGACGAGCTCCGCCGATGAGATCAGCCCATCTTGTCTTTCAGTCAGGACTGTTTACTCGGCGGAGGGTTATGCGAGATGTTGTATATCAGAAAGGTTGTAAGGCTGCACGGGGTTCCTACTTTTATTTTATGGCAGGCAGTGGAGCCCAGTTTATGGCTATTTCTTTTTCGGGAGGTTTTACCAGGCGGGTTAGGAACTCAGGTGAGTCCCAGTATTGCATTCACCCTCGGGCCGGTGTTTTTGATTTCAGGGGTAGCAGCAAGTATTATGTGCCTCTTGTTGAGTGAGTATCACTATAGCTACCATTTCAGTATTCGGAGGTCGCCTTATGAAGCCTTGTATGGGCGGAAGTGTAGGTTGCCGGTCGATTGGTTCGATGTTGGCAAGGTTCAAATAGTTGGTCCATACTTGATCCGACGCGGATGTGGATAAGGTGGAGCTTATCCGTAAGAGGTTATTGGGTACTCAGAGTCAACAGCGATCGTGCGGATAGTCGGCGTCGACACTGGAGTTCAGCCGACGTGGTCTTTGAAGGTGCCACCGGCGGTGTGACGAGATTTGTAAAGCAGGGGAAACTTAGCCCGAGGTACTTTGGGCATTTTCAGATTGTTTGTAAATAGGCCAGGTTGCCTATAATTTAGCACTGCCGTCCGACTTAGGAGGCAGTACGTCCGGTATTCCATGTTGCTATGTTTTGGAAGAGTATCGGAGATCCATCCAGAGTGTTCCCAGTTAATGATGACCAGGTTGGAGATAGTAACCCCGAGATTTTGGAAGTCAAGCAATGACGAAAATGTGGTACGTATAGTAGGAAGAGTTCGAGTGTACGAGGAAGGTACGACGAGTAAGAAAAGAGGCTAAGATGCGTTAAGAAGATGGAAGTGTCCTTTTTATAAGTGAAGAGGGGAAGAAAAGTATCCTTTGGACCATGGGTGGAAGTTTTTGTGTTGTTATACACGATTAGAGGTGATTCCTCGTTGGCTTGGATTGAGTTTTGCGCGTATGTTAAACTATGGCCATTGGTGGCAGGATTGGTTTGCTAAGTATAGTAGTGAAGACTATACCGGCGCAGGTATGTTTTGGAGACTTGAAGGAACATTCGGGACGAATGTTTCTAAGGGGGGAAGAATGTTACACCCCGTAGTTCCAGAGTATGTATATGAGGACGTACGTACGAGAATACGACATTAAAATTGGAAAGGAAGAAAGATGTGATTTTTCGACTTAAAAGTTTCAATTTTGAGAAGGAAAAATGTTCATTAACGGGAATTGGATTCCTGATTTGGTATTCGGACTTTTGGAATATTTGAAAATTATGGAATTTTATTTCCGAAATTGGTCACGTGGGCCCACGAGAATTTACGGTTTTGTGGGGCCCACTTTATTTTGGATTTTGGCATCATGGATATTTTTGGAAGATGAAATATTTTGACGAGTAGTGGGCGACACATGGCACCCCACGTGGCTCATTGGCGAAAAATTAGGGACCATACGGACACTGGCGTTTTTTTTGGGGGACAAGTGGCAAGCCACTTGTCCCATTTTTGTGGTGGACATTTGGTAGGCAAATTACCCACACACTTGGACCCAATATTCACCATACACTTGCCTAGATCTTGGCCATTGATTTCTCTATAAATACCCCCCTTAATGCAAGACTTCTTCATCCACACTTAGAGAGTTTCCAGTCTTGAAAAATTCCTCCTTTCCTCATGAGCTCTCGCCATGGGCTGAAATTGTGAGCTAAAGTTGTCCAAAAATTCTTAAAGTTTTAAGTGTTCTTCCTTAGAGTGTTAGGAAGATTGTGTACCAAGAGTTGGAAATATTTCACACCCCTAGCCTAGAAACCTTACCTTGGCCGAAACTTGCCATAGTTTTAGCCTAAGTGTTCTTCACTTTTTGGAGTTGGATCTTGAAGAGAAGTTGTTTAGAAACTTCTAAGGGTTGCTCGGAGCGGGTTGGAGCATAAGGAATTGGAGTTAAGCGTTGCTCAGGATCGACTTATAATCTTGGATAATTTTGGGCTTATCGAGGTAATGATCTATGTCCTCTATCAGAATTGGATATTACATATTGTAGTAATTTAGAATTGAGTATAAGATATATTGGAAGGATGTTTATAAAGAATTGAATCAGATTTACATAGGGTGTATTCTGATGAGACTTGTAGTATTATTGTGGAGTAGAATTGTACACGCCGGTTAGACATGTAACCCCGGGATTGTTGGTTTGCAGCGTGCCTCGTTAGAGGAGATTTATGTGGTTGCGGGGGGGGAGGTGCTGCCGAATTTTCCGTAGAATAAGGAATCTTGTATCTAGAATTATTCTACGAAGAGATCTAGAGGTTGATAGACGTTTTGTGGCCTGTATAGGTTGAAGTATAGCGTATTCTACTTGAAGGGTGGAAAAGGCTAGCAGGGTTACAGTACTTTGGAGCGATTTGCTAATTTTCGATAATCGTCGCGAGGTATGTGAACCTCTTCCTATCCTTTCTAGCATGATGTTTTGTAAACTATGTAGTACGGTAGACGTACATGTGCTAAATGAGTTTTGGTTGGTTTAAAACATAAAGTGTTATAATAGCTTTATGGGAAGTTAGTTATAACGACTTTATGTAGGTAAAATAATGGTTTATTGATTTTAGAAGTTAAGAGACTTGATCTTAAAAGATAAGAGACTTGTTTTAATTGAATTGATATGAATTTTGTTAAAAAGTGTGAAACCTCATTCGTGAGTAATGAGTACTTGGTTTTTAAAGAATAATGTTTTACTGATTTCGGAAATGAGAATAAGTATCGAACGAACCACTGCAGCGTTAATAAAGGAAAATGTATTGACAAATAATTAATTATATTAAAACCAGTAGAAACCTCCATCTGCATAGAAGCTAAGATAAGACAAAATTATATTACATTTCCTAGATCATGGCTGCTTTAATAAGATTGTTATAAACAAGAATAACCTACTCACACATAAGGCATATGTTACTCAAATTGTTTTAAAAGAGAATTATGTTATTAAGTGATTAAGACTATGAACTACGAAACCTTTCGAAAATGAGAGACTTGAGTATTTGAAATTAGGCAAACTTGAACTTTTTGAAAAGAATGTTGCTACTTGATTTTAAAAAAGGAAATTATGGTATTATCTTAATCTGTCTTAAAAGAGAGTTTAAATGTTATGGCCGACTTGATACCGAGTCCATGAGATGGACCGGGAATGTATTCCACCCGATTTAATACCGAGTCCATGGGATGGACCGGGAATGTATTCCACACGATACCGAGTCCATGGGATGGACCGGGAATGTATTTCACCCGATTCTATACCGAGTCCATGGGATGGACCGGGAATGTATTCCATACGATTCTTATCGAGTCTCATGAGATGGGCCGAGACATGTATTCCATACGATTCTTATAGAGTCCCATGAGATGGGCCGAGACATGTATTCCATACGATTCTTATCGAGTCCCATGAGATGGGCCAAGACATGTATTCCATACGATTCTTATCGAGTCCCATGAGATGGGCCGAGACATGTATTCCATACGATTCTTATCGAGTCCCATGAGATGGGACGAGACATGTATTCCATACGATTCTTATCGAGTCCCATGAGATGGGCCGAGACATGTATTCCATACGATTCTTATCGAGTCCCATGAGATGGGCCGAGACATGTATTCCATACGATTCTTATCGAGTCCCATGAGATGGGCCGAGACATGTATTCCATACGATTCTTATCGAGTCCCATGAGATGGGCCGAGACATGTATTCCATACGATTCTTATCGAGTCCCATGAGATGGGCCGAGACATGTATTCCATATGAATCTTATCGAGTCCCATGAGATGGGCCGAGACATGTATTTCATACGATTCTTCATCGAGTCCCATGAGATGGGCCGAGACATGTATTCCACACGATTCCACCTCGAGTCCCATGAGATGGGCCGAGACATGTATTCCACACGATTCTACCTCGAGTCCCATGGGATGGGCCGAGACATGTTATACGTATCATACGATTTATACCTAGACTACCGGCAGTGAGGAACAAGTTCCACGGGCATGAGGGATGACTTTGAGGGAGTGAGTCCCTGCCTTGACATGACTACTTTTATGTGGTAAACTGTAGTTTGATTATCATACATGTCTTCTGTTTTATATAAACTGTTATGATTTCATTTGATATTTTCCGCCACATACTTGGTACTGATCGACCTCCTCGGGCCGCTTCACGCCGCAGTGAGGTACATCGGTTGTTGATCCTCGCCATAGGATCACGCCAACAGATTCGGAAGCTCCGCTTTCTCCGGAGGCTTATCTTTGTATGTTTCTCGAGTTGTAGGTTCTTGTACATTCGTGGTATGGCGGGCCCCGTCCGTCATAGTTGTTACATTCTTAGGTCCATGTAGTGCAAGTGTGGTTGTAAAGGATGTAACTGCTTCAATTTCGTATATATGCAAGAGCAACCGCTTTGGTTGCTTTGCTTTATTATCATATCTCTTGTTTCATATCTGTATGTTTTATTTCCGCTGGTTTTTCTCTGATGTTGTATCACTAGGGTGCCCGGGGTAAGGCACCAGTCACGGGCCCGGGATCGGGTCGTGACAACGATATAGTGGAAGCATCCCCGTGGGTCACCCAACGTGTCAGTATGTCCAAGGAACGATATAGTGGAAGCATACCCGTGGACCATCCAAATACCAAAATTGAGAATCCAATTCCCAATAATAAACCTTTTTCCTTCACGAGATTCAGAATATTTTCCGTCGGAAAAACAATTCTTTCTTCCTTTTCGAACTTAATGTTGTATTCTCGTACGTACGTCCTCACATACATACCCTGGAACTACGGGGCGTAACATTCTTCCCCCCTTAGAAACATTCGTCCCGAATGTTCCTTCTAAGTCTCCAAAAACACATGCGTCGGTATAGTCTTCACTACTATACTTACAAAACCAATTATGCCACATATGGCCATAATATAACACACGCGCAAATACTTAAATCCAAGCTAATGAGGAATCACCTCTAAAATGTATAACATCACTATTAACTCCCACTCATAGTCCAAAAGATACTCTCTTCGTACCTTCACTTCACATAAATAGTCACTTCCATCCGTTTAACACATGTTCGCTTCTTTTCTTACTCGTCGTACCCTTCTCGTACACCCGAACTCTTTCTAGTACACGTACCACACTTCAGTCATCGCTTCAGTTTTCAAAACCTTGGAGTCACCACTTTCAAATTTGGTCATTATACTAGCTTCAATTTCCTTTAAGGCCATCCTCGGCCTTTCCGACCTGGTTCTGGTGGAACGCATCCACGAACCAGTACAACGATTAACCAGACTTGGGCCTTGCACCTTCGCGACCCTATCACCCAGCGGGACCACCTCAAACTGACCCCACTTTATTCCGGGTTGCGGGTTGACCCGCGGTTTGTCCTCAACCCGACCCATTTATCGCACTAAATTCTCATTCCTGGTCCGGAATAAATCTCACTATTCAAGTCATGAAATTCTAGTGGTCTTCTTAGCTCAACTACCCACTTTCATTCCACACAACCCATGGAATTATCACACTAATATACCCCACGTATACTATGTATTTCGACTAAGATCAACCGTAAAATCTTTCACTCAAGACGACCTTGAATCTAAGGTCTCACAATTTCCATATCCCCAAACTTACCTTTCCTTCTAACCATGTTTTCTAAATCACAATTTACACAATACTACCCGTACAACCCTCTGCGTTCTACTCGCAGCTCTCTCTGCTGCCTTGCCCTTCTGGGCCCTGGTTGTCTTGCGTAGAGGCATAATTGGTACATAAGAATACGTCAGAGGGAGTCCAACTTATAACATAACTCTATCGCACGATCTCAGAGTGAGAAGAATAGAAACCAATCCTAAATATCCTGCAGCCTCCTGATTATAGGTGTGGTGCACAACACGCCGATAATCAAGACTCTACGAGATACGGTCTGTAGACACTTTCCGAGGACTAACTGCTCTGATACCACTTCTGTCACGACCCGACCTCGGGCCCGCAACTGGTGCCTTACCCCGGGCACCCTATTGATAATATATCAGAGAAAATCAGCGAAAATAAAACTCATAGACATGGAACAATATCGAAGAAGAAACAGGCTAACCAATAAGGTCACCTTTCTGCATATATATCAAAAACCCGAACAGTTACATCCTTTACAAGCCCAACAGGACTACAGACCTCTAAGAGTTTGACATAACAACTATGACGGGACAGGGCCCCGCTATACCCCTGAATGTACCTGTACCTACACTGACAGGGAACCATACCAAAAGATAAGCCTTCGGAGAAACGGAGCTTCCCAAACGCAGAATTGTGACCCTAAGAGCGAGGATCAACAACCGGTGTACCTCTACCTGCGGCATGAACGTAGCCCCCCCGAAGGAGGTCAGTACAACAGGTACCAAGTATGTGAAACTGAAAATACTGTAATGAAATCATAACAGTCTATATAAAACAGGAGACATATATGATAACCAAACTACAGTACACAATATATAAGCAGTCATGTCAAGTCAGGGACGCATGCCCTCAAAGTCATTACTCAAATGTAACTATGGGTCTCACGCCCATAATATCAATCATTCCCGTGGAATTCCTTCCTCACTGTCGGCAGTCCATGATATAATATAACACCAAAATGTATACATGAACACCAGGTCCCACCTGTGTCATAAAATCAGACGGGCAAGTAGCGCAACCACCATATCCACTGCATCATAAACCGACGGGGCAAGTACGAAGCTACGAGATTCACTGCGTCAACAATCGATCGGCAAGTACGAAAGCCAGCTACCAGATCCAGCCTGCATCACGAGATATGACCGGGGCAAGTACGAAAGCCATCTACCACAATCTGTCGTACCAAACTATTCCATAGAACTGACCGGGGCAAGTACGAAGGCCAACTACCAGATCCGGCATACAAGAATCGATCGGCAAGTACGGCTAACTACGGATTCTGCGTCGCTACTAAACCTAATGGAGAGCTAGTCCATGGAATAACAATATCATCCAGGAATTGCACCTGCATCCTGGCCGCATGCCCCCGGAACCTTCATCGGTGCAAGTATATCCATGGATCAATAATAGTGGAAACATACCCGTGGGCCACCCAACGTGTCAGTATGTCCAAGGAACAATATAGTGGAAGCATACCCGTGGACCATCCAACGTGTCAGTATGTCCAAAAAGAACGATATAGTGGAAGCATACCCGTGGGTCACCCAACGTGTCAGTATGTCCAAAGGAACGATATAGTGGAAGCATACTCGTGGACCATCCAACGTGTCAGTATGTCCAAAGGAATGATATAGTGGAAGCATACTAGTGGGCCACCAAACCTGTCAGTATGTCCAAGGAACGATATAGTGGAAGAATACCCGTGGGCCACCCAACGTGACAGTATGTCCAAGGAACGATATAGTGGAAGCATACCCGTGGGCCACCCAACGTGTCAGTATGTCCAAGGAACGATATAGTGGAAGCATACCCGTGGACCATCCAAATACCAAAATTGAGAATTCAATTCCCAATAATAAACTTTTTTCCTTCACGAGATTCGGAATATTTTCCGTCGGAAAAACAATTCTTTCTTCCTTTTCGAACTTAATGTTGTATTCTCGTACGTACGTCCTCACATACATACCCTGGAACTACGGGACGTAACACTTTCATAATCAAGACTCATATACTTTCAAAATCAATTCATTTACTTCAAATATATCAAGTCACATAGACTCACCAAAATCAAGTCACATAGGCTTTTTAAATAATCATGTCAAAAGAAGAAATGATAGTTCACATACCTCGTGACGACTAACCAACACGACAAGTAGCAGTACGCTCCAATGTACTTCAACCTTATCGTCTATTCCACATTCCAAGTAGAATATGCTACACGTAGTACTTCAACCTATAATGACGATAACACTTCTATCAATATCATACTTACTAGCATAATACTTATACCAAATAATTGCCCTCTTATTCTACGGAAATTTGGGCAACACTTCCTTTGTTTCTACGTACTTTTCCACCTTTTTCAAGGCCCGAATTCATCAACCAACAAGCCACATTTAAGGCACAACCAACAGTTAACCAAAGGGGATTACACATCTAACTTGACGTGTAAAATTCTGCCCCACAATCACATTAAAACAGTCCACAATGCAGTCCATAATAAATCAACATTAAGGGTATAATGTGAAGCCTTTAACACCCTTATTCCTTAGGACTTTCACTAGTCATTTTACCATATTAAACATGTATGTTAGGGGCTGATTTTCCAGCATATCTACACCCCAAAATAGTCCATAAAAACTGCATGACAACATCCAACAATTTTATAGATTCTACGACCAACAACTACAATCCGATGTCCTTTTCCTTAATTCCTTTTAATCCAATTTTCATTCCAACATGTTATATAAGTTATATAAACTATCAACAACTATATTTCCTTCATTATATAACATGCGACAAGTGTTATTAACAATAATAATAACCAACGAATCCAACGACGACAAACATTGCCTAGTCTCGGCCAACTTGCCAAAAATGGCCCAAATACTTTTCAATCTTCATTCTTTTTAGTACAAGATCATCTATACACGTCAACAACAAGTAATACCCAATTACTTTAAAAGAAGAAGAGATTTTACCTTCCAAAAGCCTAAAAAACGCCCAAAATAGTCCGGGGGTACATGGTCCGCAGTTTTCGTTTCGCTCCACTTCTTCAAGTTCCAATCACATATATGTGACCCTTATGAGCTTATACACAACTTCACTTTGTATTTCACTTCCAAAAAGTCGACGGAACCTTAGGGTTTCACCCTCCTATATTCGGCCATACCATGTTCTTGGGTTTAAGGGGTTATCTTTGCTTAGCACTTCATTAGGGATCTTGGTCTTGAGTTTGAGGATATATCATCAAGGATTGGAGAATTTTTGCCCAACAAATGGGCTCAAAACCGTGAGCCTCTAAGAGAGAAAGGGAGGTGAAATATTTTCTAAGTGTTGTGATGAATCTTGCAATCCCTCTATGTGTATATAATGTATCACCAAGGGGGGAGATCATGCCGAGTGTATGGCCAAGCTAGCAAGACAAGTGGAGTGGGACCCACTTGTCCACTTGTCTCACAAATATCTTAGTCCAAGTCTTGCAAGACCAAGTGGAGGGGTGACACGTGTCGCCCTCCTATTGGTCCAAATTATTTCTTCCTCTAAAATATCTATATTTGGCCAAAATATCTCAAAATATTGTGGGCCTCACACAACCGTAAAATTTTCCCGTGGGCCCCACATGACCAAATCCGGAACTTAAAATCTAAAATTCCAATATAATCTATAAGTCCCAAATACCAAATTTGAGAACCAAATTCCAATTAATGAACCTTTTCCTTCACAAATTTCCGATATTTTTCCTTAAGAAAAAGTAATCTTTCTTTCTTTTTAAAATTCAAATCTTATTTCATACGTACGTTCTCATATCATTCCCTTGAAAATTACGGGGTGTAACAACCCTATCTCATTCCAGTGCCGATGCTGAGTACAGAGGCGTTGCAAATGTGGTAGATGAGATTTGTTGGCTCAGAAATTTACTGTTAGAGCTCCAGTGTCCTTTGCGTCAGACATCTATTGTGTACTGTGATAACATCTCTGCGATCTATCTTTCTCACAACCCGGTTCAACATCAGCGAACCAAGCCCAATGATATGGACATACATTTCGTTCGTGAGAAGGTTTCTTTAGGACATGTCAGAGTGTTACATGTTCCCTCATCATATCAGTACGCAGATATATTAACCAAAGGACTTCTCTGATAGTTATTTCTTGACTTCAGATTCAGTCTCAGCTTCCGACCTCCTCCTGCTCCGACTGAGGGGGTGTGTAAACGTGTATAGTGATTCATACAAAATCCCTACCCATAATTAGAATATACTCCATATATTGTGTAAATATAATTATGGTAAGACTATGATTCCTCTTGTAATTAGGACTAAGATTCCTATTGTATAAGGGGTGAATATTGTACACTATATATATTGATATTAATGAGAAAGACTCCTCAAGGGAGATTAATATCATCTTACAATAACTGCAATTTCAGTTTCCAATTAAACGTATGAAATTATACTAAATATCCAAATAACTAACATGCTTAAAGTCTAGGAAAGTTATTATTAGTAGTCGTTATATCTTATTTAGTAATTAATTTGTATTCATTTTTTATTTATAAGTTACGAAAGATACTCCCTCCATCTCAATTCATGTGATGTAGTTTGATTGAGTACACAATTTAAGATAAATTGGGACAAATGAAGTATATGTTTCAAAAATATTTTTTCTCTGTTTTAATCAAATACGTGAATAAAGATATTTAACAAAAGTATTTATCTTTTTAAAAAGTTTAATAAAAATAAATACATAAAAATTCTTATTTATAATTTTTATTAATTCTATTTCAAGATACTTAATTAATTACGAATATAGTCCATAGGGGTGTAAGTCATATAGAATATGATATAAGGGTACAAGTCTTTGATTTTAAAATGTATGGGGGTGTACTGAGGCGTCCCTCTTGGCTAAATTTCCATGCAACGACTCTACTGATCATTTGTGTATATATATGTGTGTTTTTATGACTATTGTCTACTTATACGGGAAAGTCATCCTATAATTTCTATTCGCCTTCATTAACGGTAAATCAGGTGTTTATGGCTGTCCAAGTAGAACCGAGACTTCCTGTCATTGAGTTCACGGATGATAACTTGATGGCTGGCACAAGCTCTTGGATATCGACGTCCGGAGAAATCCGACGTGCGCTGGAAGAGTACGGCTGCTTTGCGGCGGTGTACAAGAAAGTATCGCCGGAGCTACGGGAAGCCATGTTCGATCACTGCAAGGAGTTGTTCCAGCTTCCGTTGGAAACTAAAGTACAAAATACATCCGATGTTTTTGGGTTTGGGTATGGTGGGAATTTCCCTAACATGCCTCTTGCTGAATATTTTGGGATTGAAAATGGTGAAACTATTTACTCAACCAAAAATTTCGCCAATCAGATGTGGCCAAATGGCAACATCCATAAATTTTGGTCAGTACTCTCTCTTCATGTATGTGACCATAAAAGATCATCAATATTAAGCATAAAATGAAAAGACTAAGGTTATATTTGTTTTTAAATATAAAAATATATCGTCTTTTTCTAAACAAACTAATAAATAATAAATTGAGAAATTAATACTTTTGTAACCTAGATCACAAGTTCAGGGCATAGTCTCAAATTGCAAGGGGGTGTTGGGTTCATATATACAGATCCTTCAGTGTGGCCACAATAATTACCAATGTGTATTTTGTGGATGGAGTAATTAAGCTCTTTTAGTAAAAACATTCCTAAAAAAATAAGAATTAGCGACTTAAACAGTAAAATTAGTCGCTAATTTTATTTAGCGATGGAGTAGCCTATTAACTATGAGAAAATTAGCAACGAAATTTGTAGTTAATTTCATAAATATTTATGTGTATTTTGCAGTGAAGAAACGCTTTCATATTCTAAATTAATTGCTGAACTGGACGATGTGGTGATTCAAATGATATTGGGAAGCTATGGCTTAGAGAAATATTACGACCCTCTAAAACATTCTACTATGTATTTGATGAGATTCATTAAATATCGAAGCCCAAATATAAATGAGATAAACATAGGTCATTTACCTCATAGAGATAAGTCATTCATGGGGATTATTGACACTAATCAAGTGGGAGGTTTGGAGATGCAAACAAGAGATGGCAAGTGGATGACCTTTCAACCCTCCTCTTATAACACTGTCGTCTTCATTGCTGGTGAGCCATTCACGGTAAGAATTACTTCCTCCGTTTTTCGCTTCTGGTCCATTAATTTAACTAATATATGAAGCTAAATTGAATTTTAACTCAACTTTTTTAATTTAGATATTCAAAAACTATAAATACAAATTAAAAAGTAATACGGTCAAACCTCTCTATTATTGTCATTCGCTATAACAACATTTTAGTATAACAACCTCATTTTCTCCGGAATCGATTTTTCATGTTGTATTTTACTTCTATATATAATATCATTCTACCTATAACATCAATGACATTCATTATAGCGGTACACTCTTTATAAAATTATCTCTCTATAACAGTTGTAACACCCCATTTTAACCGGAGTCGAAACGGGAGTACTACGTATGGTATGATTCCTAAATTTATTTTAAGGAGTCGCCACCTAATTATTATAGTGAATTAGGACACTTATTAAATAGTGTAAAAATGCTATAAATGATCTCCATTTAAAGGTCTACGAAAGCTATGTGAGATTCTGGATCAAGGTTCTTTATTATCCTAAAGGGAAGGGGTCAGGCATCCTATAGGATCCGCTAACTTGCGGTTATGCGTTCAAACCTAGGTTGATTATATATTGTCTTTTATTCTATCTACTCTAAGCATTTTTATTCTATATATAATATCATTCTACCTATAACAGCAATAACATTCATTATAGCGGTACACTCTTTATAAAATTATTTCTCTATAACAGTCATACTCAAATATTGTGTAATAATATTTATAAGAAATATATTATGTATACAAAAATAAATTATTAAAATATTTATGATAATCACGAATTAAGACAGAAGACTTCTTCACGTATCCTGTATAAGGCATGTTGGTACGACAAATGTATTGAAAAATATTATTTTCTGATATTTGGTGTGACATAAGGCATTTTCCTTATAATTATTTTTTATGCGTTAATATCCATTAAATAATTTAAACTCAGTAACTGAAATTGATCAGCGACTGCAGTGGTATCCCGAACCCACAGAATTCAAATTTTGGATCTGTCTCTAAAAATGAAAAAGTCATTTTCCTTATAATTATCTTTTAATTTACAATATTTAACTTCATATTACTTGATCCAACTAACACTTCAATATATTATTATTGATCTTTATCACTCAAATTATTCATATAAAAAACACAGACTTTCTACTACTATTATTATTATTATTAATTATTTAATATATACAATTACCAAAATAAATTAGAACAAAAGTAAAAATTTACTGATGACAGGCGTGGAGCAATGGTAAGGTATATGCTCCGATGCACCGGGTGATTATGAAAGGATGTGAAGATAAATATTCGTTAGCATTGTTCTCGTTTATGAGAGGGATGGTGAAAGTACCAGAGGAGCTAATTAATGAAGAGAACCCACAACATTTCAAGTCATTTGATCACTTTCAATTTCTGAAATATTGTGCAACAAATGGCTGCAATGAGAAAAATCCCATCAAAGCCTATTGTGGTGTTTGAGATTTATGATATTTCATCTTGTTTCTGCTTTCTACCTTCAGCTTTGTTAAACTATGTAAAAACGTTTCATGTTTTGCTCTTTCTTGTCCTATTTATCTCCTTGAATAGTGGTATGTATTCCTAGCAAACCAATTATTATTAAACATCTGAGCAAGCCATGCTCCTTTTTTACCAAAACAATATTAAAAGATCCAAATCTAGAGGGGCCAGCTTGGCTTGCAGGGGATCAAGTTTGCGGCCGAGAGGTTGCAAGTTCGATTCCTCCCTCCGGATATCGTCCTCCGGGGTACATGCTTGTGATTAAGCCTGGGCGCTAAAAGCCGCGCGGGCATGTTGCAGTGTGGGTTTGATTCGCCAGACGGTGCCCCGGCGGGTCGACCAGTAGATTGATCCGTTGACGCATGGCGACATCGATCACGAGTGCACATCCCGCGATGATTTGGTTGTGGAGTCTTTGAAGGACCGGTCCATGACCTCAGAGTTAGTACCAACACTTGTGATTAGCGATATGGGGGATGAGGGTCCCCGAAACCTGGATTATCAAAAAAAATATATATATATATATATATATTAAAAGATCCAAACACTGAAAGTATCCACCAAATGACTAGCAGTGACAACATTAATTAAAGCTGCTAACGGAAAGACAAGTTGACAGGACATATAGAAGAGTAACTTCATTTACTAGAAAGCAGCTGCACAACTTCTGGACCCCGAGTCAAACTATATCATCAACAACTTATCACTCATATTTTTAAAAGATAAGAAACACACAAAGTACAAGGTTTAGATATATGTAATGCTACCACATATTTATACAGATAACTACCACCCGTCAAGCTGCAGAGTATCTTCCAACTAGAGATGGCAGTGGATCTTGGACCCCATCCGGATTTGGTGGATCCAGATCCGTTTTATAGGATATGGATCTTCAGAATTTGAATCCGACGGATTCGGATCGGATTCGGATCCGTTTCTGACGGATCGGATCTGAATCTTGTATTTGAGATCCGATCCATAGATCCGTTTTTTATTAAATATTTTCATAACCTAGAATGTAATTTTATAAGTATTTTATTAAAAAAATTCATAATATCTTGTATTTTACATTCAGATTGTTGTCACTAAGATTTTTTTTTCTCTGAGTTCTTCATATGTTTAAAATATGAAATTATATTCCCTTTGTTAAACTTTCTATTCTGCCTTAGACTATGTGATTCATGTATTATGATTGATAGAGTTGGGTCCTTTATATTAATATTTCTATGTGTTTGCGGATATATATAATCTTTTATGAGATTGGGGATGGTGTATTTTAGTTTAAATAGGAGAAGCTACTCTTTAATAGAATAGGAGTCGACATTCCATTTCCCTTTCATTTTTTGAGTCTTATTTTAAATACTTTTGTGTAAATGTGTTTTGTATGGTCAGAATCCTCCTATTAGTAAGATTCTAGTTTTAAATATTTTTAGTGACTCATTTGTTTAAATGTTTCTTAAGTTTTTTCATAATTTTTACATGTAGATCCAGATCCGATCCGTGGACCCGGTGGATCCAATGAATATGAATTTGGATCTAATTTTTATGGACCCGATGGATCTGGATCCATGTATGAAAAATAAATCTGAATATAGTAGGATCCGATTCAGACCCAATCCGTTTCCATCCCTACTTTTACCGTGAAGCAGCATGAGCAGGCAATGTCATGCAAATCTGGATAGCAAAATCCAGAATCAGAATGGTATATAGGTACAAGAAATAAAAAAGTGCAGTTGTACGGGTTAATGTAAAATAAAATACTTACTGCTTACTCTTTCACAATACTCGACAGTAGAAACTCGACCACGACGCAGCACTCAAAAAAACCACGCCGCCGCATAACTCACCACGGCCGTCATCTTGCATGACTGGCAACTACTGCCAAGCAGGTGGATCACAGGATTTAACTGGCACCCGCTGCGTACGCAACATCACACCATCCTGGCTTCTTTGCGGAAAATAAAATACTCTTTGATACAATAAGAGTCACATGAATTTTATTAAGTATGACGTTCCCCCTTATTGGCCAATAAGAGTGCCTTTTCTTTATTAATTATTTTTCTTTTCTTACGTCATTTTTTGGAGGATAAGGAGATGTGCAGCAGTAATGCAGACACCTTTAAGGATGACATTTTCTGGAAATTTCAAAATGCTGGATCATTTGGCAAAAAAACAAAGAACAAGAAAATCGACCGGATTCAAGTCTGGGAGCAAAATCATTACCTAAAGCACACCTAATAATACATGAGAGGTCCACATGCTACAGATCAACATTTGGAGAAAACGAAGGGCCAGAGGGAAGAGCTGCAGCACCACAAGCTTCTTTAAGAGATTTGCAGCATCCAACTAGAGATGGAATATTCAACTCTAAATTTTGACCTTATTCTGTTTATTCAAACTGCTTCAACCAATGTAACTATCTCATTGGTTCGTTGGAAATTTATTTATTAAACGTGAATATAGTTAATCTTATTATTTATGACTTGAATATTTGGGGCCCCGCACATCGGAAACCTTGTTTCCACACATGTGCAAAAGTTGTGCTAAGGATCACAAATTTCCTTAGTGAAAGAGATATTGGTACATATACGATATGTTCGGGACATGAAATGATAGACAGTTATTGGCCAAATGACGTTGGTTTCACATTGGTAAATGAATAAAGAATTGCACAAAGTGTGAATGTCGAAACTAGTCGAACGCCGCGACAGCAGAATCGCTTCTGGCCGCGGCGCCACCTCTCGTAGACGCCTACGGCGACGATCGTAACTCTACGGTTATGGCGTATGGCCAACCTCCGCGATCGCGGCGCGATTTCGTAACGTTGAAGTGAATTTAAGGTGATTTTGGTGACTTTGAGTATTAACTCCCATTATGTTGCTTCATGAATTCACCATTATTTGCGTAATCAGAACTCAACAATCAAGTCTAATTCATGGCAATTCAAGGCCATTAATTGGTATGTGGAAGGTCATCTTCCAACACTATAAAATGATGCATTTGGCTCATTTGCAAAACACACTTGACACTAAACATTTTAGAAAGTATTCTTCCCTTGTAATTCTTCACACACTCAAAAAAAATTCTTTTATAGTAAACTCTTGAGTTATTCTTTGCTCAAGAGTTTGTGGTTGTTTTATCTTGGTAGACGAATTGCCAATAGCCGTTAAGGGATTAATATGGGGCAATATTGTCTTAAGGACATATTGAATATCAATCGACTCAATCAACCTTTCGTTATATTCCATTTCTGATTGTAATTTGTTGTTGTTGTTATTTCCCGCCGCGCGCCGCTTTTGACCCTGGTCCAACGATATCCGCAACGCCGCTTCTTTGGCGCGTTCCTGACGGAGCAATAATGCTGATTTTGAAGAGTCGCCACCTAATTAGTTAAGTGAATTAGGACACTTGATTTATTGCAATAATAATACTGCAATTAATCTCCATTTATGATCTGCGAAATTAATGAGATTCTGGATTAGGGTTCTTTATTATCCTAAAGGGAAGTGGTTAGGCATCCTTTAAGATCCGCTAACTTACGGTTATTCGTTCAAATCTAGGTTAATTATTTATTGCCTTTTTTACTCTATATATTTTAAGCAGTTTTCATAATTTACAATGGAATGCAATACGGAATAATAAAGCTAAAATTGAATAAAACTCTGGGACATCTTTTAGCCCCTTTTAGGCCTTCTGCACAAGATGATCTCCGGGTACCTGCATAAACACTTAGTAAAAGTGTTAGTAATAGAATAAATAATTTTAAAGCAATGACAAGAATTAATAAGTAAAGCCAAAAATAAATTTGTCTTTTGTACAGGGGAGGCCTTGGAAATCAGACGGAGATTCCTTCATCGGTCAATATTGTTAGAAACAATAAAATAAATAAAACCTTCAAATCCGCGCCAAAACAGAAATAGTTTTAAACACGGAGGACTCAGATATATAAAATAAAGTGGGACATCCTAAACAAGTCCGGCTGCAAAAATTCGCCCCGCCAACGCATGTTGGTTATCCTGTGTAAGTAGAATAAATCATCAACGTCCGGAAAGCTTCATTTTATTTTATTTTCCGTCTTTGCAACTGTGGAGGCCTCAAAAATCGACGGATAACTTTTTCATTGGTCATTCAAGTGTAGTATCAATTCAAATCAAGAAACCAAAGAAAATATGTGTCAAAATCAAGATGCAACATGCAGAAAAACTACCCAAAGGAAATGACCAAAATCAGTCCTACAAGCAGTGAAACAACAACCAAGCAGTGGCGAAGTAGTGGTACACCAGTGGCAAAACAACAAAAAGAACAAGACGACCAAAACTGTCCGGAAATATAACCTTCAAACGAACACGTCAACTGAGCAAGCTATCCAGTAGCCAAAGCTTATGAAAAATAGACACATTAGTTGAGCAAAATCACCAGAATAAAGCAATACCCCAATGTAGAACAAATATAATCCATAGAACACCCATAGAAGTAAAAATAAACATGGTGGTCACCGGCGTTTATGGTGTTTTGTCCACGACAAATCGCCGAAAAATATTCTAAAATAACCAACGTTCAGCACAGTCACAACAAAATGAATATCAACAAAATAATCAAAATTTAAGCCGGCTGAAATAGAACACAAAAACAGTTGTGACGAGCAATTTCAGATCTGAGAAATTCATATCACGACAGGGATGAAGGGAGAATAAAGGCCGAACGACGCTACGCCAGTGGTGGTGCTGGTGACGGGATTAGGGCGACGGGATTAGGGCGACGGGAACAGTGGGGGTTCGACGGTGGTGTTTGTGTGTGAGAGGCCGACGGGAATGCTTGGGTCAGTGGGGGTGAGGTCGACGACGGGAGAGTGGGGTTAAACTGGTGGTTCGCGGGGATGGTGAAGGTGGTGTGAGGGAAAGTGGAAGGATTAAGAGGAGAGAGATGAAATGTTTTGTAGGAAAAGAATGAGTGTGGCGGCTGAGGTTGGGTATGGTGTGGTTGGAGGTGTGGTATGTGGAGAGGATGAAGTTAGTGAAGTGGGGAGTGTTAATGAAGAAGATAAAAATGGGTGTGGGAGTTATGGCTGAAGGTTATCTTAATAATAGAGTGAAGTGCTTTATAAATAAAGGTAATATTAGGGTTTGACTTTTGGGGGGAAAGATGAAAAGTGTGTTTTGATTTGGGGGGAAAGTAAAAGGTGTATGATTAAGATAAAATAAAAAGAGTGTTGGGATGAAATAATAAAAAAGTGTTAGATTGGACTGATCCGGATTGGGCCTCGGACTGGACTGGTTTGATAAAAATACAAAACGTGTTAATTATTTAAAAGAAAATTTATTTAAAAGATGCAAAATTATTAAATTAAAAATGACGGTGTAATAATAATTAAAACATAATATTATCAGTGACTTAATGCTTAATTTAAAAGTAAAAGATGCAATGTCATTTTGTAAAAAAAATAAACATAGAATATTAGGCAAAAAATGCAAAAAGTAATGATTAAAATGCGGTGTCCTAAAATACATAAAATTGCAACAAATATATGATAAACGGGTCAAAATTGACTGTCAACAGCATGTCCCTCTTTGTACGGTGATGATGGAAGAGTCTTCGGACAAAGATGTTGACTTGTAGCAAATTTTGTCCTATTTTATAAACTAGAACTCAAAAGTGGGGCTGATGCAGACTCAACATTGTCCAGTGTCAAATTATGATGACACTGGATCGTTGTGATGCGAAAATAAAAAGCAAAGCTGACGCAGATTTAAAAATGTCTCAGTGTCGAATTATGAGGACACTGGGTTGCTGCGATGCTAAAATTATGGACGGACGAATCCGATTCAAAAATATGTCCCAGTGTCGAATCTTGATGACACTGGGTTACAATTGTGATAGGATGCTGGAAAAGACAAAGTGTTTGTTCTCTGAAATGCCTCTAGGGTGTTTGTTCCCGAGGTCAAAATGCAAAGGCAATGCAGATGGCGTCGTTTCTGGAAGCAGTGCAGATGTTCGTTGTTTCTGGACGAAGATGACGTAGTTTCTGGACGCAAATACAGTTGTTCGTCATTTCTGGACAAAGATGACGTCGTTTCCGGACGCAAATACAGATGTTCGTTGTTTCCGGACGAAGATAGATGAAGTCATTGCATAGGCTCACATGAAATGGCGTCGTTGCGTAGACGCGATGCAGTTGCATAGACGAAACATAGATGAAGTCGTTGCATAGGCTCACATGAAATGGCGTCGTTGCATAGACGCGATGCAGATGTTCGTCGTTGCAATGACGAAACATAGATGAAGTCATTGCATAGGCTTAGATGAAATGACGTCGTTGCATAGACGCGATGCAGATGATCGTCGTTGCATAGACGAAACATGGATGAAGCCGTTGCATAGACTTAACGAAATGGCGTCGTTGCATAGACGCGATACAGATGTTCGTCGTTGCATAGACAAAGCATAGATGAAGCTGTTGCATAGGCTTACATGAAATAGCGTCGTTGCATAGACGCGATGCAAATGCTCATCATTGCGTAGACGAAATATGGATGAAGCTGTTGCATAAGCTTTTATGAAATGCGTCGTTGCATAGACGCGATGCAAATGTTCGTCGTTGCATAGACGCGATGCAAATGTTCGTCGTTGCATAGACGAAACATGGATGAAGTCATTGCATAGGCTTTTGAAATGGCGTCGTTGCATAGACGCGATGCAGATATTCGTCGTTGCATAGACAAAACATAGATGAAGCCGTTGCATAGGCTCACATGAAACGACGTCGTTGCACAGACGCGATGCAGATGTTCGTCGTTGCATAGACGAAACATAGATGAAGCCGTTGCATAGGCTTAGATGAAATGGCGTCGTTGCATAGACGCGATGCAAATGCTCGTCATTGCATAGACGTAACATAGATGAAGCCGTTGCATAGGCCTACGTGAAATGGCGTCGTTGCATAGACGCGATGCAGATGTTCATCGTTGCATAGACAAAACATAGATGAAGTCGTTGCATAGGCTTAGATGAAATGGCGACGTTGCATAGACGCGATGCAGATGTTCGTCATTGCATAGACGAAACATAGATGAAGTTGTTGCATAGGCTTACATGAAATAGCGTCGTTGCACATACACGATGCAGATGCTCGTCGTTGCATAGACGAAACATAGATGAAGCTGTTGCATAGGCTTACATGAAATGACGTCGTTGCACACACGATGCAGATGTTCGTCGTTGCATAGACGAAACATAGATGCAAATTGCCAGATAGGCTTAGATGAAAGCGCGCCGCAGATGACGCAGATGCTCGTCGTTGCATAGACGAAACATAGATGAAGCCGTTGCCAGATAGGCTTACGTGAAATGGCGTCGTTACGTGACGCCGACGCAGATGCTCATCGTCAGATAGACGAAACATAGATGAAGTCACAGATAGGCTTAGATGAAGCGGCGCCGTTACATAGACGCGACGCAGATGCTCGTCGTCAGATAGACGGCCGCCAGATAGGCTTAGATGAAATGACGTCATTGCGTAGACGCGACGCAGATGCTCGCCGTGCATAGACGAAACATAGATGGCCGTTGCATAGTCTTACGTGAAATTGCGCTCGTACGCACGCCGACGCAGATGCTCGTCGTCAGATAGACGAAACATAGACGGCCGCCAGATAGGCTTACATGAAATGACGTCGTTGCATAGATGCGATACAGATGCTCGTCGTTGCATAGACGAAACATAGATGAAGTCATTGCATAGGCTTAGATGAAAGAACGTCGTTGCATAGACGCGATGCAGATGCTCGTCGTTGCATAGACGAAACATAGATGAAGATGTTGCATAGGCTTAAATGAAATGTCGTCGTTGCATAGACGCGATGCAGATGTTCGTCTTCGCTTAGACGAAACATAGATGAAGTCGTTGCATAGGCTTACATGAAATGACGTCGTTGCATAGACGCGATGCAGATGCTCGTCGTCGCATAGACGAAACATAGATGAAGCCGTTGCATAGGCTTACATAAAATGGCGTCGTTGCATAGACAAGATGCAGATGCTCGTCGTTGCATAAACGAAATATAGATGAAGCCGTTACATAGGCTTAGATGAAACGGCGTCGTTGCATAGACGAAACATAGATGAAGCTATTACATAGGCTTAGATGAAATGACGTCGTTGCACAGACGCGATGCAGATGCTCGTCATTGCATAGACGAAACATAGATGAAGCCGTTGCATAGGCTCACATGAAATGGCGTCGTTGCATAGACGCGATGCAGATGCTCGTCGTTACGAAGACGAAACATGGATTAAGCTGTTGCATAGGCTTACATGAAATGATGTCGTTGCATAGACGCGATGCAGATGCTCGTCGTTGCATAGACAAAATATAGATGAAGTCGCCAGACAGCTTACATGAAATTGCGCTGCTGCACGACGCTGACGCAGATGCGCCGTCGTTGCGTAGACGAAACATAGATAAAGTCGTTGATATGCTTAGATGAAAGAGCGTCAGATAGACGCTGATGCAGACGTCGCGTGACAGACGAAATATAGATGAAACTGTTGCATAGGCTTACGTGAAATGACGTCGTTGCATAGACACGATGCAGATGTTCTTCGTTGCATAGACGAAACATGTATGAAGTCGTTGCATATGCTTAAATGAAATGACGTCGGTTTATGGGCGTACCTGCTTTATGACCCGTCTGGGTTGAGATAACGTCATTGCATAGACGTTGTGTATTTGTAACCCGCATGGGCTTATTATTGTGCTCCCTCCTTTGCTGATATGAAGATCCTGCAACCAAAGAAAACTAGTGAGTTTTAGGAAATGAGTGGTTGATTAGCGTCGACTTTGTAGTTTTGGCTCTTGACGCTTGCATTCCCAGATTGGTTTGGATTGAACACCTAGTTGGCCTGCTTTTTTCCTGTTTATTGTCATTTTCTTGCAGTGAATCCTTAAAATACCTCAGTTTCTGGTGAATGAAGATGTTGAACTTTCAACTGGGTAAGATTGAGTCTTGACGCTATCAAGGCGATCAGGTAAGCAAATTTTTCTTTTTTTATTACGAATGAAAAGCTAATGCGAGAATATGGACAATGTACAATTGAGTAGATTAGAATGCAACCCTCAAAATATGCCCCAGTCATGTGTAGGTAGCCATGGATGCAAAACATATGAGGATACTAAACTCTCCAATAGACAAAATTGAGTCCTGTGCAAAACAAAGAAGAAATATTTCTAATGGTGTGACCGAAGCCGATGTGGCTGCCTACATATCCCGCCGAGGGAATCAGGTCAGAGCGTAGTTCGTGATGTTTTTTTTTTGAAAAAATGGAACACAACATTACGTTCTGACTTCAGTTGATACCAATAATTAGTATTGTGCATAAGGATTTTCGTTTATTGCTTTCAGTCTAACCGAGATTGACTCCGGTGTAATTCACACAACTTCAGATAGTACCTCAGACATACCTGAGTGTCGACACACTTGCTTGCAGCCAAGGTTTCGAACTACACGTAATCTCACGTTTCAAATGCCCTTACTGAAAGAAAGTCCCATCCACACATATATTCCAGTATTTTAAATTTTGGGACGTTTAGAGAAACACACTCACACTCAGAAAGATGTTCAATGCATGCAATTGTGATACCATAGGCTTGGCCGTCATGTAAGTATCCACTAATGTGAGAACCCTCAGTATAAGATCATGTAGTGCTTGTCACGGGCTTGTAACTTAGGCTTGGGGAAAGAAATGGATATTATTTGGGTAAAAGTGACTAATCATTCCTCGAGAGTTGGACTACGTCCGTGCTTGATATTTGTGCGCTTTAATGCTGACTTGCTTTCTTTTTGTCCTAGTTTTTCTGTATTGACTTCTTTTGAATCTTTCGTTTGGAGCCCCATTTTTCCAGAGTTATTCTCTCGTTTTATTCAGTTTTTTTTATAATGTCGAGGCTTTTGATTTCTTTTTTTTGTGAAGTCGTCTTTTATTTTTTTTTCTTTTCCCTTTTGAGACTTTGACCATTTTTGTCTTTGCAAACTTCAACGTAGAATTTTGTCAGCTACTTGCACATTTCTAAAGCGCTCAAGGAGGTCGGGCCAAGAGAGGGATAGTGCGTATGCACTCAGAAACGGTATAGGTGTAATATGCAGTTGTTAAAAGAATAGGTTTTTATGCTCAAAGGGGTGTACTAGGGATAATGTTATTTGGTAGGCTGAAAAGACTCAAAAGGGCCAAAGAAAGCCTACGATCATTTCCTATACCGAGTGTTACTCAGAATTTCGCCTCAACAAATATTCCGGTCAAGTTCTAGATCACAGCGCAATGCAATTGAACTTATTCAAAAACTCACCATACAATGCATATGAAACGATGAGGTTGGTTTAATTCTTATCTTGGAAAACATGCAAGACAATGTCATTTACGGGTATGAATAAGAGGTACCAAAAGAATCTATGGTTTACCACAGAGTCAACTCATACTGATTATTACTTTTTTTTTCTATGCACACTCCTAACTGTGTTGGTATTACAAAGTCAATAATACTTAAAAAATGTTTTTGTATTTTTGAATATTTTTTTTTATATTTTTTGAATAAATAATACCGAACCCGAATAGGGCTGCCTACGTATCCCGCCGAAGGAATCAGGTGCGCGTAATTCATTCAGATATGTTTGAAAATGTATGCTTGAAAAAGAATTCAAATATGATAGGATATCAGTAGTAAAAGTTGTGCAAAACAAATGATAGAATGAATACAAAGTAAGATGAATGTCCATGATATGATGAATGTAATGAAAAATAAAAATGAATGTTTGTGATAGAATGAATGTAATGAAAAAAATGAATGTATGTGATAAAATGAATGAAATGCAAAAATGAATGTATGTGATAAAATGATTGAAATACAATAATGAATGTCCGTGATTGGATAAATGCAATGAATGAGTGAACCAAATATGTTCCCTTTTTTTTATGTGGTGTCGAACCCTAGATGAGTTACCTACGTATCACACCGTATGGTGAGAATCATACACGCGTAGTTCGGGATGATTATGCTGTAAAATGCATGATAAAGAATTATGTAATCAACACTAGACATATCAATTGAATTTGCAAATATGTATAAAGATACAAAATATAGAAGAACTGAGAGTGATGTATCGTTGAATCTGATATAAACTGACTTCTATTAGTCAACATAACTCCCGCTCATTCTTGTGATAACTCTTGTCAACATAACCTTCCTGCAAAAATATGAAAAATGGGTGAGTAGGAAAATGACAAAATAATAAAAATGCAGATGTGTGATAATATAGTCAAAGACTCCCCCGATTGGTTCGACCAGAGTGAAGGTTGATGCTTCGCAAGGTCCAAGTCGTGATGTTCAAGAACAATTTATTCAGTATAGGTCATGATTGCAGTGTGACATCAAAAAGTGCAAAAAATGCAAATGCACGTGCCCGAAGTTATAAGCCCATGATATGTACAGAGTTTAAAAGGATAATTATTGCTTTAAATAGTATGTACAGAGTTGCTAGCGACAAACAATAGTAAATACAAAGAATGCAAATCAAGCGCGCGCCCTAATATGCTTGGGACCTCCCTTATGTCAGAGGTGGACTTAAACGCCAGATATGCGAGATTATGATAAATAGGTCCAAGCCATTAAACTGCAATATTTCGTTCGAAATGACGACCAAATGATGGTGCACTTTTTCCAATTTCGGCGTGTCATGATCAGGCTTGGATCCGTCTATCATCATCACGCTACACACATATGCTTATTTGTCGTCGGGTTGTGAAACCCAACGACAATTTGGTGGATTTCCTAATCGTGGAGACGATACAAAGGATCGATCCACCTAGGGTGTATGCATGCATGACTTAAAATAAAGAGGACGGTATAGCTCTATCTTAAATTTTCTAAAATTTGGCTTACTAGACACAATGGTTTCCGAGCGGACTACTCGAGTGAGAAGGCTACGCGGCCACCGGATGGTCCGGATGCTCCTGCGCCTTTGCCAACTCGTCTATATTTTGGTATTTGAAAGAAATTTGCGGGTGCGCCAACACACCTCGCATGTAGTGTGTGATAGTGTCAATTTTCCAGAAGGGAGGAAATATGAGCGGAATGACAATTTAAGGAAAGCAGTAAAAGAATGTAGCAATTAAAGTAGTTAATTACAAAATAAAAGCAAACAATATAAAACATTTACAACAAATATAAAAGCAAAATAAAGCGCAATATTAATTAACCTGAGTTTTCTATGATCAAGAACCTGATATCCCCAACGGAGTTGTCATGCTGTCGCGCCCGTTTTTTACCTCGGGGTCTGAACGGTATCCGCAACGTTGCTCTTTGGCGCGGTTCCCTGGATGGAGCAATAATGCCGATTTTGAGGTGTCGCCACCTAATTAGTTAAGTGAATTAGGACACTTGATTTATTGCAATAATAATACTGCAATTAATCTCCATTTATGGTCTGCGCAAATTAATGAGATTCTGGATTAGGGTTCTTTATTATCCTAAAGGGAAGTGGTTAGACATCCTTTAAGATCCGCTAACTTGCGGTTATTCGTTCAAACCTAGGTTAATTATTTATTGCCTTTTTTACTCTACATATTTTAAGCAGTTTTCATAATTTACAATTACAATGGAATATAATACAGAATAATAAAGCTAAAATCGAATAAAACTCCGGGACATCTTTTGGCCCCTTTTAGGCCTTCTGCACAAGATGATCTCCGGGTACCTGCATAAACACTTAGTAAAAGTGTTAGTAATAGAATAAATAATTTTAAAGCAATGACAAAAATTAATAAGTAAAGCCAAAAATAAATCTGTCTTTTGTACAGGGGAGGCCTTGGAAATCAGACGGAGATTCCTTCATCGGCCAATATTGTTAGAAACAATAAAATAAATAAAACCTTCAAATCCGCGCCAAAATAGTAATAGTTTTAAACACGGAGGGCTCAGATATATAAAATAAAGTGGGACATCCTAAACAAGTCCGGCTGCGAAAATTACCATGGTACCACTTTGACGGGTTATCCTGTGTAAGTAGAAGAAATCATCAACGCCCGGAAAGCTTCATTTTATTTTATTTTCTGTCTTTGCAACTGTGGAGGCCTAAAAAATCGACGGATAACTTTTTCATTGGCCATTCAAGTGTAGTATCAATTCAAATCAGTAAACCAGCAAAATATGTGTCAAAATCAGTATGCAACATAGCAGAAAAACCAGTCCAAAGGAAATGACCAAAATCAGTCCTACAAGCAGTGAAACAACAACCAAGCAGTGGCGAAGTAGTGGTACACCAGTGGCAAAATAACAAAAAGAACAAGACGACCAAAACTATCCGGAAATATAACCTTCAAACGAACACGTCAACTGAGCAAGCTATCCAGTAGCCAAAGCTTATGAAAAATAGACACAGCAGTCGAGCAAAATCACCAGAATAAAGCAATACCCCAATGTAGAACAAATATAATCCATAGAACACCCATAGAAGTAGGGATGGCAACGGGTAGGATCTGGACCGGATCCTACTAGATCCAGATCCAGATCCGTTTTACATACATGTATCCATATCCATATCCAGATCCATAGGGTCCATAAAATCATATCCAAATCCAGATCCATCGGATCCACCGGTTCCACGGATCGGATCTGGATCCAAATCAAAGTGATTGATTATTAAGTTATACCTTTTAATCAGTCCAAATTTTCTAGAAAAAGAGTCAATTTAATTTAACGGAATCATGGGGAGTGCATCCGTAAATTAGGACTAAATGACATTGTTGACAATTGTTATGCCTATTGGCTATTGTTGTAGTGCGAAACAATCCTCTCAATACCTAAGCTACTACATAAGTATCACATAAATGATTAATATAATGATTAAAGAATAACACACAAAACGTGTCTCAATTAAAAAAATAATGTCTTCGGCCCTTTGAATATAAAATAAAATTAATATTACAAAGGATTCGGTGCCATGATGTATAAATAATAAATGTATAATTAATTTAATAAAAAACGGATTCACGGGTCGGATCTGGACCGGATACGGATCTCAAAGACAAGATCTAGATCCAGATCCGATCCATCATAAACGGATCCGGGTCCGATCTGAATCCGTCGGGTCCAAACTTTAAATATCCATATCCTATAAAATGGATCTGGATCCACCAGATCCGGATCGGATCCGGGATCCATTGCCATCTCTACATAGAAGTAACAATAAACATGGTGGTCACCAGCGTTTATGGTGTTTTGTCCGCGACAAATCGCCGAAAAATGTTCTAAAATAACCAACGTTCAGCACAGTCACAACAAAATGAATATCAACAAAATAATCAAAATTTAAGCCGGCTGAAATGGAACACAAAAACAGCCCGTCACAGCGAGCAATTTCAGATCTGAGAAATTCATATCACGACAGGGATGAAGGGAGAATAAAGGCGGCGTCACTTCCATGGCTAACGCCGGAACGATGCCGCCACAGTGGTGGTGGTGCTTAGCGACGGGATTAGGGCGACGGGAACAGTGGGGGTTCGATGGTGGTGTTTGTGTATGAGAGGCCGACGACAATGCTTGGGTCAGTGGGGGTGAGGTCAACGACGGGAGAGTGGGGTTAAACTGGTGGTTCGCGGGGATGGTGAAGGTGGTGTGAGGGAAAGAGGGAAAGTGGAAGGACTAAGCGGAGAGAGATGAAATGTTTTGTAGGAAAAGAATGAGTGTGGCGCCTGAGGTTGGGTATGGTGTGGTTGGAGGTGTGGTCTGTGGAGAGGATGAAGTTAGTGAAGTGGGGAGTGTTAATGAAGAAGATAAAAATGGGTGTGGGAGTTACGGCTGAAGGTTCTCTTAATAATAGAGTGAAGTGCTTTATAAATAAAAATAATATTAAGGTTTGACTTTTGGGGGGAAAGATAAAAAGTGTGTTTTGATTTGGGAGAAAAGTAAAAGGTGTATGATTAAGATAAAATAAAAAGAGTGTTGGGATGAAATAATAAAAAAGTGTTGGATTGGACTGATCCGGATTGGGCCTCGGACTGGACTGGTTTGACAAAAATACAAAACGTGTTAATTATTTAAAAGAAAATTTATTTAAAAGATGCAATATTATTAAATTAAAAATGACGGTGTAATAATAATAAAAACATAATATTATCAGTGACTTAATGATTAATTTAAAAGTAAAAGATGCAATGTTATTTTGTAAAATTGCAATAAATATACGAAAAATGGATCAAAATTAACTGTCAACATCCCGATTTTCTTGTAATTCATATTTTTACTCACAATCTTAAGAGAATATTTGTTGTTAACAACATGACTGGAGAACATCAAACCAACACTGTTCAAGGCAACTCAAATGCCTTCACTTCTCAAGGCACAACTAGTGTCAACACCACTGCTGCTGAAGGCGTTCCAAACGTCTTTACTACTGCTAATGGTAACACCACTGTTCCATCACCTTCTGGTTTTCATCATGAACACCCCGAGAAGTTCATGAGAATGAATTTTAAGAGATGGCAACAAAAAATGCTTTTCTTTCTGGCGGTTATGGGAGTATCTCGCTTCCTAACCGAAGATCCTCCAAAAGTTGGAGATGAAGTGGACCCTCAGCCTGAAACATTGGCGGGATGAGGCCAAGAGATCAATGTCACTAATGACATGAAGTTGACTCTAGATGCCTGGAGTCATAATGATTTCCTTTGCTGAAACTATATCCAGAACTGCTTATCTGATCCTCTTTACACGGTATACTGTACCGTTGGCACTGCCAAAAAATTATGGGATAAGCTTCAGATGAAATACAACACCCAAGATGCGGGTTCTAAGAAGTTCATCATTGGGAAGTTTCTAAAATTTCAAATGGTGGACAACAAGACGGTGGCATCCCAAGTCCAGTAATTTCAAATTATTGTACATCACTTGGATTTGGAAGGTTTGAAGCCAAATGAGCAATTTTGGTTGGCTCGTTGATTGAGAAGTTACCTCCATCGTGGAATGAGTTTATGAGTTATTTAAAACTCAAAACGAAAGAAATGACTCTAGATGAGCTTATTGTCAAACTCTAGATTCCGGAGGACAATAAGAAGGTCGTGCCAAAGGGGAAGCAACCCGCTCAGGCTAAGGCAAACATGGCGAAAGTAAGAGGGGACTCAACCAAGAAGCGTAAGTTCCAAAAGGATACAAAGGGCCCAACAACTGAAAATTTTAAAGGGACTTGCTTTTACTGTGGCAAATCTGGCCACATGGCTAAGGAGTGCCGCAAGCTCAAGCATGCTAATAAAGTGAAGGCCAAAGGAAAGGTCAAGGCTAACGTCGTCGAAGATACTCTTCTTGACGGTATGATTGAGGAACTTTCGGCGGTGGTTCTTGAAGCAAACCTCGTTGAAAATCCTATGCAATGGTGGATAGACACAGGTGCCATCCGCCATATATGTTCCAACAAAGACGCTTTTTCCACATATACACCAGTCACGAACAAGAAGTTGTTCATGGGAAACAACGCTTCTTCAGAAGTGCTGGGGGTAGGGAAGGTGGTCCTAAAGATGACATTCGGAAATGAGCTGACTCTGAAGAAAGTGATGCATGTCCCAAAAATTCGAAGAAATTTAATTTTTGGACCACTATTGGTGAACGCTAGTTTTAGGCTAGTGTTTGAATCTAATAAGTTTGTAATCACTAAACATGGAATGTTTGTAGGAAGAGGTTTTGTCTGTGAAGGCTTCTTTAAGGTTAATGCTTCTGTAATGGCTACTCCTATCATCAATAAAATTGAGCCTTCTACTTACTTGCTTGAATCTTATAATTTGTGGCATCACAAATTAAGACATGTAAACTATCAATCCATCCAAAGGTTGATAAAGATAGAGTTGTTGTCGTCTATCGACGTAAACCCTCAACGTAAGTGTGAGGTGTGCGTAGAGGCAAAACTTTCAAATAATCCTTTTAGATCCGTCGAAAGGGAAACCGCTCCTCTAGAACTCATACACACTGATATAAGTGATTTGAAGTTCGCACAAACTAGAGGGGGGAACAAGTACTTTGTGACTTTCATAGATGATATCACAAGATATTGTTACCTTTACTTGCTCAAAAGTAAAGATGCCGCATTTGAAGCATTCAAACGCTACAAAGCAGAAGTTGAGAATCAACTAAGCGGACGGATTAAAACAATCCGTAGCGATAGAGAGGGAGAATATGTCTCACTGTTTGAAAATTTTTGTGCTCTATCGGGCATTGTTCACCAAATGACGGCTCCTTACTCACATTAATCTAATGGAGTTGCTGAACGTAAAAATCGTACACTAAATAAAATGATGAATGCATTACTCATCAATTCAGGCCTTTCCCAAGAAATGTGGGGAGAAGCTGTCCTTACCGCTTGCAAAATTCTTAACAGAGTTCCTCACAAAGGTAAGGACAAGACTCCATACGAGCTATGGAAAGGAAAGAAACCCAACTACAAATACTTTAAGGTTTGTGGTTGTCTAGCAAAGGTTAAAGTACCTACGCCAAAGCAGGTCAAAATTGGACCTAAGACTGTTGATTGTATATTCATCGGATATGCAAGCAACAGTAGTGCCTATCGCTTTATAGTGCATAAGTTGGATGTACTCGATGTTCATGAGGATACAATCATGGAATCAAGGAACGCTAGATTCTTTGAAGACTCATTTCCTATGAAGGAAAAAGACATAACCTCTCTTAAACGAAGTTATGATCAGATATCACAAGATTCAGGAGTCACTGACTACCCAGATCTAAACAGTTCAGATCCAGCTAACTCCGCAGTAGCTGATTATCCGGAATCTAGTATTCCAGATTCTCAGGACTTGGAGGATCCAGAGATGAAACCAAGACGAAGCAAAAGGGTCAGACAAGATAAGTCCTTCGGTCCAGAATTTGTAGCTTATATGGTTCATGACGAACCACAAACACTCGCTGAAGCGTTTTCAACTCCAGAAGCGCCGCTCTGGAAAGAAGCTATTAAAAGTGAGATAGAATCCATCTTGCACAACTATACTTGGGATTTGGTTGATCTTCCTCCGGGAAACAAGCCGTTGGGATATAAATGGATGTTCAAACATAAATTAAAAGCTGATGGATCTATAGACAAATACAAGGCCAGGTTAGTAGTCAAGGGATATATACAAAAGGAGGGTCTTGACTATTTTGATACCTACTCTCCAGTGTCTAGGATGACATCCATATGTATGTTCTTAGCTATCTCCGCCTTGCGGGATCTAGAAATACACCAAATGAATGTCAAGACAGCCTTCCTAAATGGTGATTTGGAAGAAGAACTTTATATGGACCAAACCCGAGGGGTATGTGGTTCCTGGACAAGAGACGAAAGTTTGTCGGCTTGTCAAATCGCTATACGGGCTGAAACAAGCCCCAAAGTAATGACACGAAAAATTTGATAATACTCTATTATCAAAGAGATTCGCCATTAATGAGAGTGTGATAAATGTGTCTACACAAAAGGAGATGCCAACTTATTTGTAATGATCTACCTTTACGTAGACGACATGTTGATCACAAGTAGCAGTCCTAGGAAAATCCTAGAGACTAAAAACATGTTGAAACAATATTTTGACATGAAAGACATGGGTATCGCAGATGTCATCTTAGGGATCAAGATCTCTAAGACATCTGACAGACTGGTCTTATCTCAATCTCATTACATCGAGGATGTGCTGAAGAAATTTGAGGTTTTCGATAGTTCACCAATATCGACACCACTGGATGTAAATCAAAAGATTGAAAAACATTCCGGTACACCCATACGACAGGAATGATATGCAAAGGTAATTGGCAGTTTAATGTACATTACAAACTGCACTCGACCTGATATCGCTTATGCAGTCAAAAAATTGGCTAGGTTCACCTGCAATCCGAGTGAGGATCACTGGAAAGCGTTAAATCGGGTACTAAGATATCTGAAACACATGCAAACTTACGGGTTAGATTATTCGAGGTATCCAGCTGTACTAGAGGGGTACAGTGATGCAAACTGGATATCTGATATCGAGAACACCAAGTCCATCAGTGAGTATATATTTACAATTGGTGGTAGAGCTGTGTCTTAGAAATCCTCTAAGAAAACTTGCATTGCCCGATCCACGATGGAGTCGGAGTTTATCGCTTTAGACAAAGCAGGAGAAGAAGTTGGGTGGCTTCATGACTTCTTAGAGGATATCCCATGTTGGGATAAACCCGTACCTTCTGTAATGATCCACTGCGACAGTCAGTCATCTCTAGGAAGTGCACGGAGTTCTATGTACAACGGTAAATCTCGTCACATCAGACGAAGACATAATATCGTTCGGCAGCTGGTAACCACATATATTATTTCTATTGATTACATAAAATCAAAAGAAAATATAGCAGATCCCTTGACGAAGGGAATATCCAGAGATCAGATGTTCTGCATGTCTAAGGGAATGGGCTTAAAATCCAATCACTAAGAACTGATACCGCGGACACCCAACCTAACAGACTAGAGATCCCAGGAATTAGGTTCAATAGTCGTAAAAGTTCTGTGGAGCGTTTCGATGGAAGAAAGAGCACTTCGGATAATGTTTCTACATAGAAACATGAATCCAAGGTCATTCCCGTGATAGACATCAAGTGCTACCTGAAAGGGGTAAGAGGTTAAGTTTCCAAAACCTTGATAATCCTCAGTCGTTGAGGTTAGGTTTGAGAAAACTTTTAATGGTTCCTAATACTTGTAAAAGTTGGGAATAGAAGAATACCTTGTAGAATACCACCTATTTAAGTGCGGGGACTGGCCGACCTCAACTGAAGCACTTAAAAATTTAGGACGTGTCCATGGCCACAACGGACAAAATCTTAAAGAAGAATAGAGTAAGGAAATGTGTTGTGTTGGTACCATTGTCTTGGCTTATACTAAACACTGACGGTTCAAGACATCGCGTTCACCGCGCAGTAAATAAGTCTGATGGTATTCTACTATAGAAGGTTCAAAGTCACGGCTACTTATCCAGATGCAACATTGATCCGCCGAAGGATTACTAGAAAGACACCATGGGTGTACGCCAGAATCTCTTTTAAGAGGGGATTGTTGGAAATTTATTTATTAAACGTGAATATAGTTAATCCTATTATTTATGACTCGAACATGTGGGGGACCGCACGTCGGAAACCTTGTTTCCACACACGTGCACAAGTTGTGCCAAAGATCACAAATTTCCTTAGTGAAAGAGATATTGGTACATATGCGATATGTTCGGGACATGAAATGATAGACGGTTATTGGCCAAATGACGTTGGTAAATGAAGGAAGAATTGCACAAAGTATAAATGTCGAAACTAGTCGGAAACGGGCCGTGACGCTAGAATCGCCGAGATGCCGCTTGTTACTCACGCCACCAGCGCCACGGCGACGATCGAACTCTCGAATTTCGAGGCTGACGCCAATGTTACACCGCGTAAGTCCAGGACATGTAAAAGAGAATGTACGTAAGGAATCAAGACTTGGAAATTGTACGAAAGGAAGAATTGTTTTTCCGACGGAAAATCTTCCGAACGTCGGAAAGGAAAAATGTTCGTTGATGAGAATTGGATTCTCAAAATGTATTATTTGAGGAATATGGGAATTTTAACATTATGGAATTTATTTTTACGGATTTGGTCACGTGGGGCCCACCCGAGGAATTTTACGTTTTGTGGGGCCCACGAGGGTTACGGATTTTATGGACGAATGAGAGGGAGACACGTGGCACCCCCCACATATGGTCTTGGACGTTTTTAAGTAAGGGTAAAATGGTCATTGACCATGGTAAAAGATCAAGTCTTCAAGCTTGAGATTGTTGACCAAGGTCAACTTGTCCACTTGGCTATTTAATTAATGATCCTCATCCTAGCCACACATTTGTGATAATCTAAGCCTTCCATTGTGTTATATAAGCATACTACTAGTACAAGACTTGTCTTCAACACTTAGAAAATTAGAAACCTTGTTCTTGTCCCTTTAGAAGCTCTCGGGTTAGTGCCATCTCCCACACAAAATATTTGTAGTTTTGATCCTTTGTTCACAAGACTTAAACCCAATGTCCCTAAGGGTATTATAAGGATATCTTAATAGAAAGATTTCGGAAAAACGACGTTTTCGTATTAGTCGCAAGGCGGAAACTTAAGGAGTTCTTCAACTTTGAAGTTGGAACTTGAAGACGGGTTCTTCATAGGCTTCTAAGGAGTGCTTGGGGCGGATTGGAACTTAAGGAAAGGAGATAAGAATTTGCTAAGGCGCGACTTTGAATCTTGGAATTCTTAAGGGCTTGTAAAGGTATAATCTTGTCATTTTAGTAATTAAAGTTTACTTATTGTTGTAGCTATGGATGTTAGCAAGCATGAGGTATTTATTATGAGGTTTGATAAGTGTTTTGGCTATTGGAACCCTAATCCGAAAACTAGCATGTTAGCCTTAAGATTACAATTCAAGTCGATTATTAGTTTAAGTCGTCGCATGTTGTAGAAAGAAGAAATTGTAGTTGTTGAAGTTGTTTATGACTATATAACATGTTAGACCTTAGAACTTGGAATTGGAAAAGGATTGGAAAAGACTTTGAATTGTTGGATATGTTGTTGGCCGAGAATGGCTTGAATATGGAACTACTTCGTATTAATTGTGGGGCGAAATTTTACACGTATTGTAAGGCGTGTAATCCCCTTTGTTTGGTTGTTGTTTTAAGCCTTAAATGTGGCGTGTTGGTTATTGTATTCGGCCTTGAAAAAGGTGGCAAAGTGAGTAGAAACAAAGGAAGTGCTGCCCGTTTTTCCGTAGAATTAGAGACCGTATACTTAGTATTATTCTACGTTTGAGACTAGAAGTTGATAGTCTTGTTGTGACCATTATAGGTTGACACTTCTACGTACGGCGTATTCGGCTTAGCTTGTGGATTTAGCCGAAAAGGTATGTGAACTATCTCCTCTTCTAGCATGATTCCTTAAGATAAAGAAAGTATGTCGTACTCCTTAAATAATCCATTCCTTGGTTGTATTTGGATTGCCTAAAGTAGAAATTGTTCTATGTACTTCCTTGATTGTACTTTGATGTTTAACTTATAAGTTGTATAATCCATTTCCTTAGTGAAGTTTGGATTCTTAAAAGTGAAAGTATTTTACTTAAAGTACATAGAGTCTTGAAAAGGAAGTGGTTTTCAAACCTTTTGGCTAGTGCCTTAGTTCCAAAACCTAAGGGTTGTTGTAATGACTTTAGGGGAGTCAAAGGAGTGATTTACTTAATTGTTTTAAAAGAGGAGAAATGACATGATTTAAGAGAAGAAACTTATTTTCTAAATATTAAGAGACTTGAAGTATTTTGAAAGTTAAGAACTTGATTTGTAAGTATGTGATACTTGGTTTTAGGTATAAGTCTCTTGGTTATAAAAAGGAATGAATATGTCTAAAACCATAAAGGGTTATAACGGCTTTATGGGAAGTTGGTTATAACGGCTTTATGGAAGGTTAATAAAGTTGTCTATTTTGATTATTAGGCATAAGTTGCCTAGATTGTGAAAATTTGAAGTTACTTGATTTCAAGCTCTGAAAAGAGTTTTCTAAAAGTGTAGTAACTTACTTTGAAAAATAGACATACATTGATACTACGGGTGTTAGTATCTTGGGGTTTTACATAAAAATGAGTCTTTTGAAACGAATGTACGTACGTAGTACTTTGGCTTGTTTAATTGAGAATTATTCTATGTGTGCCTTGATAAGTACTTTGGCTTGTTTAATTGAGAATTATTCTATGTGTGCCTTGATACGTACTTTGGCTTGTTTAATTGAGAATTATTCTATGTGTGCCTTGATAAGTACTTTGGCTTGTTTAATTGAGAATTATTCTATGTGTGCCTTGATAAGTACTTTGGCTTGTTTAATTGAAAATTATTCTATGTGTGCCTTGATAAGTACTTTGGCTTGTTTAATTGAGAATTATTCGATGGGTTCCTTGATAAGTACTTTGGCTTGTTTAATTGAGAATTATTCTATAAGTGCCTTGAGTTTATAAAATGAAAGTCTATAGATTTTATGAACTTGCCTATGTGTGCTGGTGATAGCCTTTGAGTGCAAGTATTATGTTTTATTACGTCTTGCGACTCTCGGTTGGAGGGTCGGCTGTCTTGTTGTGAGTTTACTTGGACGTACCGACAGTGATGTGGGATTCCACGGGTATGCTTCCATTATTTGTGTTACTCCTTGGACATGCTTATGATGTGGGATTCCGGGGCATGTGACCAGGAGGCGGGTTAGATTCCCGGATTTATAATGTCATGTTAGTGCCTTAAGTAAACTAAAATGAGAGTGTATATGAATAAGACTAATAAGAAGTTAGGGGGGATTTCTTAACTTGCTTATTTATTGTGTGACGGCCGGTTGAGATGGGGTAAGAGTATAAATGAGGGGTAAACCCCCAAGACGTTATACCACCTTCTCCAGGGTAAGAGTATAAATGAGGGGTAAACCCCCAAGACGTTATACCACCTTCTCCAGGGTAAGAGTATAAATGAGGGGTAAACCCCCAAGACGTTATACCACCTGCTTTACCACATTCGCCAGGATAAGAGTATAAATGAGGGGTAAACCCCCAAGACGTTGTACCACCTGCCTCAGGGTAAGAGTATAAATGAGGGGTAAACCCCCAAGACGTTATACCACCTGTTTCCATTGATTTGCTACCCATGATTTGATCGTGAGTTTCCTATTTTATATTGTAAGTATACTACTATTTACTCTCATTGTTAGTAAGGCCTTTGGTAATCGTTATTTGAGTAGTGGCTTGAGGCACGCGTCCACGACTTGATATGATCGCTTATGTATTGTGTCGTAGGTTGGCAATCATACATGTCTCTGCTTTGTTTAGATTGTTATGATTTCATTCTGATTTCATCGTTTCACATACTTGGTACATTCTTCGCATCGACCTCCTTCGGCTGCGTTCATGTCGCGAGTTTAGGTACGCTTGTTTGGTGATCGGCAGTGTAGGACCGCTCGAGTTTTGGATAGCTCCTTCATCGGGAGTTTATCTTTTTGGTATAAGTTCTTTCAAGACATGCTTTTGTACGATTATGGGTGCGGCGGGGCCTTGTCCGTCATAGTTGATAAAACTCTTAGGTGCGTATTCATATGTGGATTGGACTCGTATGCGGTGTAGTGTCTTTTGTTATGTATATTATATGGCGGCCTTGTCGGCTTTGCCGCACTGCGTATGTTGGTTTTAAAAAAATGAGGTGTTATTTAAATTCATGATTTACTTGTATGGTAGGTAGAAGGGTGCCTGTAGGCACCACCACGCCCGGGGTTCGGGCGTGACAGAGTGGTATCGAGCAACGACTCGAATGTCTCAGACCGTGTCTAGTAGAGTCTTGATTATCCGGTGTGTTGCGCGCCACACCCATAAACGGAGGCTACAGGACATTTAGGAGTTGGTTTCTATTCTTCTCACTCGAGATCGTGCCAGAGGCCGTGTTAGTAAGATAATTCCTCTCGACGTAATTTTGTGTTCTGATTATGCCTCCGAGGGCAACCACCGAGAAGGGCAAAGGAGTAGCGAGCTACTAGTCGACTCGGAGTTGATAGGGCTTATGCCTGTGGTATCTGGGATGATGTTCGCGATCGGCGAAGTTCTTCCTGCGCCAGTTTTGAGACCCAAGACTGCAGAGCCTCCGGTTTCTCTTAGGAGAAGACTATAGGGTCATGAGGGAAGCAGTTATGTTATTGACCAAGATAGCGGTGCTACAGTTTCATCAGCAGGAGGTTATTCGGCCAGTACAGACAGGTGTACAGAGGGTAGACGACCAACGTGGAGATCAGCGTAAGAGGGCTAGACCGGTTGGTTATCCCGGTGAGTTTTTGGACGAGTTGCCTCAGCAGCGAGTGAGATATTCGTCCCCTACCCAAGACATACCCCGCAGGTTCCAGTGTGGGATATTGGACCCCAGAAGGTATTTAGGAGCCGATCCAAGCTCCAGGGGTCGAGGTTCTCAAAGGAGCAGAGGATTTTCTCAGTCGAGGCCACATATTCCTCAGTGTTTCTAATATAGTAAGCGTCATTTGGGGAAATGCCGACATGGCACAGATGTTTGTTATTATTGTGACCGTCCGGGCCACAAGAAGTGGGAATGTCCTGTTAGGAAGAGCGGCGTAGGTGGCTCACTTATGAGGCCGATGGTTGGTTACCTTTCCTCCACGTATGCGTCCCCGAGGCGTGTTGGATGTCACCGATCGTGGTAGAGTCGTGGTGAAGTTTATAGTTCGCGGTCCTTCGAACCGCGAGAGATGACGTGACTACGGGCAGGATCGAGGCGGCATCGCATGGGGGTACAGGTATATTTCGATTCTTTTGAATCATACGTGCATTGATAGATTCAGATTTCGCCCTAGCATATATGTTTTCCCTTTGTTGCTAGCAGTTGTAAGTGATAGTACCCCAGAGGTAGGAATACTTTGATTAGTAAAGTGAAAAGTTAAAAATGTTGACAAGAATGATAAGTGAACTGAGACTATAGTTGTGTAGAGTTCACAAGTTGTAATTACCCCGTAACAGTGTAAGACCGATAGGGAAGGATGTGCAGTAGAAATACTTTGGCTTATGTGACAAACCTCTAGTGAATAGGGGGATAGGGTGAGAAGTACCTAGAGATAAGAGAGAGATTTATTTCAGACTAAGAATGAGAAGTTAAGTGTGACGATGAGTCGGGTTATGGACTCATTTCGGGTCAACCGGTAGTATGGAATGGGGTGATGTCAGTTGGTAGTGGTCCCGCTATGTGATAGGGTCACGAGGATGCCAGGCCCAAGTTTAGTTAATCGTTGTGCGAGTTTGTGGACGCGTTCCACTGGAATCAGGTCGTAAGGACTGAGAAGAACCTTAACGGGAATTTGAGTAACAATATGGCCAAGTTTGGATAGTAACTCCAAGGATTGGAGAACAGAAACAATATTTGAGATTTTTGTACGTGTACTAGATAAGTTTGAAAGTACGAGAAAGTATGACACGTAAGGAAAGAAAGTAACCTCTAAAGATCTTGTTTGTGATAAGAATGTAACCTTCGAGTTTTGTGAGAAGGGGTCGCGGACGGAAGGTCCATTGATATGTTTACGTATGTTATGTGGTGGCCATGTGTGGCATCGTTGGTCTTGTGGAGTTTTGATTGATAGACATAGTATAGAAACTGTGCCGGAGTTTGTATAGCTTGGAAACCGACTAAGAACATTCGGGGACGAATGTTTCTAAGGGGGGAAGAATGTTACACCCCGTAAGTCCAGGACATAAAAAAGAGAATGTACGTAAGGAATCAAGACTTGGAAATTGTACGAAAGGAAGAATTGTTTTTCCGACGGAAAATCTTCCGAACGTCGGAAAGGAAAAATGTTCGTTGATGAGAATTGGATTCTCAAAATGTATTATTTGAGGAATATGGGACTTTTAACATTATGGAATTTATTTTTACGGATTTGGTCACGTGGGGCCCACCCGAGGAATTTTACGTTTTGTGGGGCCCACGAGGGTTACAGAATTTTATGGACGAATGAGAGGGCGACACGTGGCACCCCCACATATGGTCTTGGACGTTTTTAAGTAAGGGTAAAATGGTCATTGACCATGGTAAAAGATCAAGTCTTCAAGCTTGAGATTGTTGACCAAGGTCAACTTGTCCACTTGGCTATTTAATTAATGATCCTCATCCTAGCCACACATTTGTGATAATCTAAGCCTTCCATTGTGTTATATAAGCATACTACTAGTGCAAGACTTGTCTTCAACACTTAGAAAATTAGAAACCTTGTTCTTGTCCCTTTAGAAGCTCTCGGGTTAGTGCCATCTCCCACACAAAATATTTGTAGTTTTGATCCTTTGTTCACAAGACTTAAACCCAATGTCCCTAAGGGTATTATAAGGATATCTCAATAGAAAGATTTCGGAAAAACGGCGTTTTCGTATTAGTCGCAAGGCGGAAACTTAAGGAGTTCTTCAACTTTGAAGTTGGAACTTGAAGACGGGTTCTTCATAGGCTTCTAAGGAGTGCTTGGGGCGGATTGGAACTTAAGGAAAGGAGATAAGAATTTGCTAAGGCGCGACTTTGAATCTTGGAATTCTTAAGGGCTTGTAAAGGTATAATCTTGTCGTTTTAGTAATTAAAGTTTACTTATTGTTGTAGCTATGGATGTTAGAAAGCATGAGGTATTTATTATGAGGTTTGATAAGTGTTTTGGCTATTGGAACCCTAATCCGAAAACTAGCATGTTAGCCTTAAGATTACAATTCAAGTCGATTATTAGTTTAAGTCGTCGCATGTTGTAGAAAGAAGAAATTGTAGTTGTTGAAGTTGTTTATGACTATATAACATGTTAGACCTTAGAACTTGGAATTGGAAAAGGATTGGAAAAGACTTTGAATTGTTGGATATGTTGTTGGCCGAGAATGGCTTGAATATGGAACTACTTCGTATTAATTGTGGGGCGGAATTTTACACGTATTGTAAGGCGTGTAATCTCCTTTGTTTGGTTGTTGTTTTGAGCCTTAAATGTGGCGGGTTGGTTATTGTATTCGGCCTTGAAAAAGGTGGCAAACTGAGTAGAAACAAAGGAAGTGCTGCCCGTTTTTCCGTAGAATTAGAGACCGTATACTTAGTATTATTCTACGTTTGAGACTAGAAGTTGATAGTCTTGTTGTGACCATTAAAGGTTGACACTTCTACGTACGGCGTATTCGGCTTAGCTTGTGAATTTAGCCGAAAAGGTATGTGAACTATCTCCTCTTCTAGCATGATTCCTTAAGATAAAGAAAGTATGTCCTACTCCTTAAATGATCCATTCCTTGGTTGTATTTGGATTGCCTAAAGTAGAAATTGTTCTATGTACTTCCTTGATTGTACTTTGATGTTTAACTTATAAGTTGTATAATCCATTTCCTTAGTGAAGTTTGGATTCTTAAAAGTGCAAGTATTTTACTTAAAGTACATAGAGTCTTGAAAAGGAAGTGGTTTCCAAACCTTTTGGCTAGTGCCTTAGTTCCAAAACCTAAGGGTTGTTGTAATGACTTTAGGGGAGTCAAAGGAGTGATTTAATTAATTGTTTTAAAAGAGGAGAAATGACATGATTTAAGAGAAGAAACTTGTTTTCTAAATATTAAGAGACTTGAAGTATTTTGAAAGTTAAGAACTTGATTTGTAAGTATGTGATACTTGGTTTTAGGTATAAGTCTCTTGGTTATAAAAAGGAATGAATATGTCTAAAACCATAAAGGGTTATAACGGCTTTATGAGAAGTTGGTTATAACGGCTTTATGGAAGGTTAAGAAAGTTGTCTAATTTGATTATTAGACATAAGTTGCCTAGATTGTGAAAATTTGAAGTTACTTGATTTCAAGCTCTGAAAAGAGTTTTCTAAAAGTGTAGTAACTTACTTTGAAAAATAGACATACATTGATACTACGGGTGTTAGTATCTTGGTGTTTTACATAAAAAGGAGTCTTTTGAAAAGAATGTATGTACGTAGTACTTTGGCTTGTTTAATTGAGAATTATTCTATGTGTGCCTTGATAAGTACTTTGGCTTGTTTAATTGAGAATTATTCTATGTGTGCCTTGATAAGTACTTTGGCTTGTTTAATTGAGAATTATTCTATGTGTGCCTTGATAAGTACTTTGGCTTGTTTAATTGAGAATTATTCTATGTGTGCCTTGATAAGTACTTTGGCTTGTTTAATTGAGAATTATTCGATGGGTGCCTTGATAAGTACTTTGGCTTGTTTAATTGAGAATTATTCTATAAGTGCCTTGAGTTTATAAAATGAAAGTCTATAGATTTTATGAACTTGCCTATGTGTGCTGGTGATAGCCTTTGAGTGCAAGTATTATGTTTTATTACGTTACCGCGACTCTCGGTTGAAGGGTCGGCTGTCTTGTTGTGAGTTTACTTGGACGTACCGACAGTGATGTGGGATTCCACGGGTATGCTTCCATTATTTGTGTTACTCCTTGGACATGCTTACGATGTGGGATTTCGGGGCATGTGATCAGGAGGCGGGTTAGATTCCCGGATTTATAATGTCATGTTAGTGTCTTAAGTAAACTAAAATGAGAGTGTATATGAATAAGACTAATAAGAAGTTAGGGGGGATTTCTTAACTTGCTTATTTATTGTGTGACGGCCGGTTGAGATGGGGTAAGAGTATAAATGAGGGGTAAACCCCCAAGACGTTATACCACCTTCTCCAGGGTAAGAGTATAAATGAGGGGTAAACCCCCAAGACGTTATACCACCTTCTCCAGGGTAAGAGTATAAATGAGGGGTAAACTCCCAAGACGTTATACCACCTGCTTTACCACATTCGCCAGGATAAGAGTATAAATGAGGGGTAAACCCCCAAGACGTTGTACCACCTGCCTCAGGGTAAGAGTATAAATGAGGGGTAAACCCCCAAGACGTTATACCACCTGTTTCCATGGATTTGCTACCCATGATTTGATCGTGAGTTTCCTATTTTATATTGTAAGTATACTACTATTTACTCTCATTGTTAGTAAGACACTGTGTACTGTTATTTGAGTAGTGACTTGAGGGCATGCGTCCCTGACTTGATATGACTGCTTATGTATTGTGTACTGTAGGTTGGCAATCTTACATGTCTCCTGTTTTGTTTAGACTGTTATGATTTCATTACTGATTTCATCGCTTCACATACTTGGTACATTCTTCAGACCGACCTCCTTCAGTGGCCGTTCATGCCGCATGTTTAGGTACGCTGTTTCGTTATAGGCAGTGTAGGACCGCCGTGAGTTTTGGATAGCTCCTTCCGTCGAGTTTATCTTTTTGGTATAAGTTCTTTCAAGATGTGCTTTTGTACGATTATGGGTACGCGGGCCTTGTCCGTCATAGTTCAAGAAAACTCTTAGAAGTCGTATTCATATGTGGATTGGACTCATGCGGTGTAGTGTCTTTTGTTATGTATATTATATGACACTTGCGGCTTTGCCTCGCACGTATGTTGGTTTTAAAAAAAATGAGGTGTTATTTAAATTTCGCAGTTTACTTGGTTGCATAGGTAGAAGGTGCCTGGTAGGCACCATCACGCCCGGTTCGGGCGTGATACCTAACTCGCACGCACGCCGCGATTTGAAACGTTGGAAGTGAATTTAAGGTGATTTTTTGGGCTGACTTTGGAGTATTAACTCCTCATTATGTTGCTCATGAATTCAACCATTATTTTGCTGAATTGTAACTCCACAATCAAGTCTAATCCATGGTAATTCAAGGCTATTACTTGGTATGTGGAAGGTCATCTTTCAACACTATAAAATTATGCATTTGGCTCATTTGCAAAACACACTTGACACTAAACATTTTAGAAAGTATTCTTTCATCTCTTGTAATCCTTCACACTCAAAGATTTTTCTTTTATAATAAACTCTTGAGTTATCCTTTGCTCAAGAGTTTGTGGTTGTTTTATATTGGGAGACGAATTGCCAATAGTCGTTAATACGGGGCAATATTATCTTAAGGACAAATTGAATATCAATCGACTCAACCAACCTTCCGTTATATTTCATTTCTGATTGTAATTTGTTGTTGTTATTTCCCGATTTCCTTGTAATTCGTAATTTTACTCACATGGTCATACTTCATTTCCGTATATCTGCACAGAAAATTGAAGGAACTCAACATTCTAATGGAAGCATACAAGAACAGCAGTTCGACAAAGAAACTGGAAATATGATTATCTCATTTTAGCAATACAATATGCAGTTTGCCTGCAGGGATTCTTCTGTCGTAGTCTGAAGTCATCATTCGTGAGCACTGGTAAAGAAATAGGGGCAGACGAGATAAAAAATATACAGGGAAACGTTTTGTAGCACATGCTTTGCAAAAAAAACAATTGAACAAAGTAATAAGGGTGGGTATATCTTACCAGGCGTCAGTTGAGGCTTCGGTTCACTATTTGGTTTACTCGTATTATTCTCTTTGCTGCAGACAGGAAGTACGGTTAAGTTTCTTTACAACTTAGTAGGTCTATAATCAAACACTGCTTTGAACATCTATAGCTGCAATACTTCATAAAAACAAGTAATCACTCTAGAGAATGTTGATTTTTCCCCCAAAAAAGTGTACTAGTAAATGCAGATGCTGAATCATGTACCGATTTAACTATCAGTGCAAGAACATGGTACAAGAACTCTCTTCAAGATAGCACACTCCTGACACGAAAGTAATAGCACACGGTAATTATGGGGGCAATCCCATAATTACCTCCATTATTATTAATTGATTATGTAATATAATATAATTAAGTAGCATCTTCTAATTTAGATTAGTCTTCTAGAATAATCTTTGTAAATTAGATAAAAGATGATTACAATTCTAGAATAGTTTTCCATAGAATCCATGTATATATATATTGTATATTTAGAAGAATAATGATTAAGAAATTCAATTTTTACATGGTATCATTAATCAAATATCCTTTGCCCTAAACTTTTCTTTCTTACCTTTTTCTTGGACGATTTTTTCCATTCTTCCTGCCTTTGTTTTCTGTCACAAAGTTCCTTTGTTCTATTACATTTTCGTCCACAGTTAGGTAGACAAAGAAATCTTCTTTTCCTTTGCTTTTTCGTCCACAGTAAGTAGTAGACCAACTATTCATCCTAAACCTAAAACACCCTTTAGGTTGACTATTCCACTCTCATCCCAATACAACTTCCTTCACCACCTTATTTTTTTCTCTCTAAGTGGAACCTACGGCCGAAAAACAAATCTTTCATCCCCTTTTGTCGTCAATAACGTCAAGAATTTCATCTTCATAACTCTTGAAATGGAGAAAGGGCAGTATACCTCATGGGCAGAACTTTCAAAATTCACTATCGTGCTTATGAGGTGCTTGACCATATTCTTCCATCCGAGTCACCGATGGATACCACTACGGTGGACAAGAAATTGTGATCTCACTTAGATGCTATTGTCCTTCAATTGATTTATGGCACAATTTGAAATGATCTTCATACCATCATTGAACCCAATTCTACGGCTAAACAGGCGTGGGAAAGATTAGAGAATATTTTTCAAGATAATAAAATATCTAGGGCCGTTTATCTTGAACACCAATTTACTAATATTAAATTGGATAATTTTTCTAACATCTCAGTCAATTGTCAAGAATTAAAAGTGATTGCGGATCAACTGTCCAACGTTGGTTCGCCCGTAACAAATCAAAGATTAGTTCTTCAGTTGATTGCGGGATTGAATGAACATTATGATGGTGTTGCTACGTTCATTCAGCAAAGCAATTCATTACCTCTCTTTTACGAGGCCCGTTCAAGATTAATCCTTGAGGAAACAAGGAAGGCAAATCAAGCATCATTGGGCACAACCGCTAGTGACACGACCCTCATATCTACCAACTCTTTTTCACTAATTTGAAACCCCAAAATTCTGGTTCGGGTACCAAAATAATGGTCAACAACGGGGTTCGAATTGAAATAATAAAGGAAAAAATAATGATGGAAAGGGACGTGGAAGAGGCGGGGGACAAAACAGCGGCGGCAACAGCCATCCCGAGCAGTGGCGGTGGTTTTGCTATAGGTGGCGTCGGTCAGTGGGGGAAATACCCACCGTGGGCTGCCCCACCATGTACTTTTCCGACCTCTTCTTGGGCCCGACCTCCTCTTTCCAATCGCCAAATCCGGTATTCTCGGATCTCATCCTCAACATGCTTTTGCAGCTCAGGCACCATCTTCTGTCGGCTATGCACCCACGGATATTGAACAAGCCATGAGTCAAATGAATCTGAATATTCCAGATGAATCGTGGTACATGGATACAGGGGATACGTCACACATGACAACATCTCAAGGTAATCTTTCATCTTATTTTAATACGAGCGGTAATAAAAATATTGTTGTCGGCAGTGGGCATGAAATTATAATTCGTGGTGTTGGTCAGCTAACTCTACCCTCACCACACCCACCTTTATGTTTGAAAAATGTATTGCATGCATCAAAATTGATTAAAAATTTGATCTCTGTAAGACGTTTTACAACTGATAACAATGTTTTTGTGAATTTTGATCCGTTTGTCTTTTCTATGAAGGATTTTCAAACGGGGATGCCGCTCATGAGATGTAATAGCACGGGAGACTTATATCCCATCACTTTTGTTTCCACAAATTATAGGGTCGCACCTTCCACCTTTGCGGATATCTCTCCTAGTGTATGACACAATAGGTTGGGACATCCAGGAGCACTGGTGTTTAATCAATTTAGGAAGAATAATTTGATTTCCTGTAATAAAACTTTAGACTCTTCGGTTTGCCAAACCTGTGTGTTTGGTAAACATATTAAACTTTTGTTTTCTGCATCTACTACTACTACTATTATGTCATTTGATATTTTGCATTGTGATTTGTGGACGTCACCCGTTTAAGTGTTGCAGGTCATAAGTACTATTTACTCATTCTTGATGATTTTTTGAATTTTTTGTGGACCTTTCCCTTAGGACAAAAATCACAAACCTATAACATTTTGAAACAATTTAGTGTGTTTATCAAAACTCAGTTTGACAAAACCATTAAATGTTTTCAATGTGATAATGGGAGGAAATTTATAAATACCTAATTTTAGAATTTTTGTCTCCAAAATGGGATATCCGTCTGTATCTCATGTCCACATACATCTTCTCAAAATGAAAAAGCTGAAAGAAAGATTCGAAAAATCAACAATATGACTCGTTCTATCTTGGTGCATTCGTCCACACCACCACATTTTTGGCACCATGCTCTTCAAATGGCTACATATCTCTTAAATATTCTTCCTAGTAAACTCCTCTCTAATGTATCACCAACTCAGGTATTATACAACTGTATCTCTTCGGTTACACATTTACAAATTTTGGGTGCTTGTGTTATCCATTGTTTCCATCCGCCACCATTCATAAACTTCAAGCTCGGTCTACTCCGTGCGTATTTTTGGGGTATCCACATAATCACAGGAGATATAAATGCTTTGATATGTCAACAAGAAAAATTATTATTTCTCGTCATGTCATCTTTAACGAATCATCTTTTCCGTTTGCAACATTTCGAGCGGCATCCTCACCTCATATTATTTTCTGGACGGCGAAATTCATCCACTTTTGACGTATCATATCAACTATCAAAATAATAATTTAGGAAACTCACCGACCCCTACACCCGTCATCCCACCCTCACCCATATCCCCTAATACTCATACCAGTACCAGGCCCACTAGGCCCAAACCACCGAAACTTCCCTACCGACTGTTTCGGCCGAAAATCCCAACACTACCAAAACATCGAACTGCCCAACTCCTCAACGAACCATAGAAACCCGTTCCATGCATGGTATTTTTTGCCCTAAACACCATTTCAACCTCACCACATCAGTCCAACTGTTATACCCCGTATTTCCAGAGTATGTACGTGAGGACGTACGTACAAAAGTTTAGGCCTTAAGTTAGGCTAGGAACGAAAATATTTGTGCACAACTACCAAAAAGAATTTTTTGCCGACGAAACGTTTTCCAAACTTTGCGAAGGGAAAATTACGGTTGTAACGTTGATTATTTTTGCGGATTTTTTCGAGAGATGAAATATTTTGGACCAACGGGAGGGTGACATGTGTCACCCTCAAAGTGGACGTTATTGTGGGCGGTTCTTGGACGATTTGAGGGTCAAAGAGTTGGTAGGATATTTGTGATATTTTGTGTGGTAGATGGATAAGGTACACTTGCCCAAATCCTCACCCTACACTTGCCCACCACTTGTCTTGATCTTGGCCCTTGGTTGTCCTATAAATACCCCCCCTTGGTTGAAGACTTCTTCATCCACAAAATGTTTTCTAAGTCTTGAAATCCTCCCCCCTTCTTGTGTAGTTCTCGTCCAAGTCTTCCCTCCCCTTTGTGAGCCTTGGCGAAACCCCCTACCTTGAGAGTTGTTCTCAGAATACACCCCCTTGGTAGAAAAGTATTCTCCAAGTATTGTTACTATTCCAAAATACCTTGGCCCAAATACCTTGTAGTATTCCAAGGTTACCCCTATACTAAAAGCCCAGAAATACTATTATACTTCCCTTCAGTCACAAAAACGAAACCCTAAGGAAAATCTTCATAGCCGATTGAAGTATTAAGAAGAAGTTGCGTAGAACTTCTAAGGGTTGTTTGGAGCGGGTTGAGCACCTGCAGGAGCTAAACGTTGCTCAGGATCGACATTTAACTTGGATAATTTTGGGCTTATCGAGGTAAATACTCTTGTCCTTATATTGTAATTGGAAATTACATACGGTAGTAGTATAGAAATGAATATAAGATTCATAGAAGGATATTACAGAAAAGACTTGAACTGAAATCACATCAGAAGAATATTAAAGAAGAAGATTAAATCAGATTTTACATAGAATTTGTATTCTGATGACTTGTGTAGTTTAACTGCAGGAAGTCGCCCGATTTTCCGTAGAAAAGAGAACCCCCGCTAGAATATTCTACTGAGTAGTGCGGGCGTTGATAGACGTATATGGCCTTTATAGGTTGAAAGTTCTGCGAGTAGCATGTCCTACTTGAAAGGTGAACAAGGCTAGCCGGGTTATAGCCGTGGAGCATTTTGCTAATAGTCGATAATCGTCGCGAGGTATGTGATTCTTCCTATCCTCTTGAGCATGATATTTTAAAGAATATATATAGTACGGTAGACGTACGCGTGTTAACTGAACGTGGTTTCTTTGCGGTGTCTTTTGACTTGAGTCTAATAATAAGAATCTTGAAGTATTTCAAAAGAATTAAGAAACCTTTTTGAAAGAAGAGTAATACTTGGTTTTAAAAGCTTAAGAGTTATACTAGCTTTATGGGAAGTTAGGTATAACGACTTAAGAGAGGTAAGAAGAATGGTTTACTGATTTTAGAAGTTAAGAGACTTGATCTTAAAAGATAAGAGACTTGACTTAATTGAATTAATATGAATTTTGTTAAAAAGGTGTGAAACCTCATTCGTGAGTAATGAGTACTTGGTTTGTAAAAGGAATAATGTTTTACTGATTTCGGAAATCAGAATAAGTATAGAACAAACCACTGCAGCGCTAATAAAGGAAAATGTATTGACTAATTAAGTATTATTAAAACCAGTAGAAACCTCCATCTGCATAGAAGCTAAGATGAGACAAAATGATATTACATTTTCCTAGATCATGGCTGCGTTAATGATGCGCGGTAAGATGCACACACTTTAAACGCAAGTGCACGTTATCGTGACAAGTAGTATAGTCTTGATAAGACCGAATATCGTCCTCTAGGATTAGGGTTCAAGTACCAACTATCTATTTTCTAGTATCTATTTGGTAAATTGATAATTGAATGTGTTGTTTATAACTAAGAATTATAAAAGCTATTTAAATATAAAGATTTACTTCAGATGTGATGAGAATAGGGCTTCCATGTATCCTTACTATCCGCTTATGCTACGTACTAATGCATTAACTTATGGTATTCTTCTTTTGGAGAAAGCAGGTTTACGAAATCGTTTTATACTCCCGTTAGGGTTATATAAACACTCAACCCCAGTATCACACCTTACCTACCTTTCGGTGATAAGGATAACTTTATAGGAGGATTAAGAACAAAAACCTAGTTGACCGTCACGCACAATGCGCAAAATTAGGGTTGTTAAGCCTCTCATCAACGCTACATAAATAATTGAGGTATTTTCATCCCCAATCCAAGAATGTCTACCCAACTTACAGTATATTCACAATCCCCCATTTTCAGAATCTGATTAGAAATCATATAGTGATAATTAGTTGTCAATTAATTTTCAAAAGGGGCGAGGGCTGGTGGTGAAGGAAAGGGGGAAGCGACTCGTTCCTTCCTTGCTTGTTAAAACTCCTTTCCTCTTCAAGCTAAACTCATTTGTCTTTCACTTCATTGTTCAATACCAAGAATTCAACTCAATTATTGGATAGATCTCACAACAAGAAAAATAACCATAAGCATGCATTAATTCATAACAAAAGTTTCTAGCAATTCAACATGGAAAGCCCTATAAGAGAATTAGTTCCTAGCCATAGACATGACAAGAACTAATTCAAAGTTCATCATACAAAACTGAATTAAAGAACAAGAAAGGGAAAAGAAATTACTAAACTAATGGTATCCAATCTCCAAGCCAAAGTCTTGTGTTGTGCAAGAAGGGGAACCCTCAAAAACTGCCTAGGGTTCTCCTTTTATAGGCTGCAAACAGCCTCCCTCTTTCCTTCAGTTCGCCCGATTTTCAAAAGACCTAATTTTTCCGCGTCGGCGCTGCCCTCGCAGACAGCGCCGCGCGGAAGTTCTGCACTCGTCCGGGTGTTTTGGCGCCGCCCGATATCGCTGTCTTGGCAGCCGCGCGCATCTCTGTAGCTTCTGATGTTTAGCGCCGCCTCGCTTGGCATGCGAGGCGCCATGGGCGCCAGTCTTCGCAGCCTCTCTGAATAGTTGGCGCCGCGCTGATCAGAGGAGGCCGCGCTGGTGCAGATTTTATCTCGTTCGCCACTTTCTCTGTTTCCAGCTCTGGCATCTCCTCTTTTGCCCTCTTTTTGCTCCTTTTCCGCCATTTGGCCATTTTAACCACTTTGACTCAAAAGAAAGAAAAACTATCCTAATACGACACTTATATGTGCAATATGGGATAAAAGACTAACTAAAACTGACTCAAAAGGTGTATATAAAATACACCGATCAAATACCCCCAAACTTAACCTTTGCTCGCCCTCGAGCAAAGATAGAAAGAAATAAAAGACTCAAAGAACGAGAAAAATAAAAGACTCACTGCCATTGATCACTTTTGCTGCATTAGTGTTAACTAGAAAACATGAAGGTTAGCAAAATAATATGCAGGAACATATAGCATGAAATTTCAGCACACTAAACACATGAAGCTAAATATTTCGCAAACTCATATTCATCATGCTTAATGGAAGTCAATATACTAAATCATGCATGTAAATTCAAGAATTCCTATGGCATGCTTACTTGCTATTCTCCACTAATTCTGGATATGCATAAAAGAGATCTTCAGGACTTTAAGGGTTGTAATGTAGGCTTAGGTAGGGGTAGGTAAAAATAGGCAATTTAGGCTCATTTCGTGTACCATAAGCTCTTTAGCTTTTCAATATTTCCCTTTTTCTTTTTGTTCTTTTCTTCATTTCGATTCTATCTTTCCCCTCTTTTGTTTTGGTAGAGTGAAGTATCTAATAATGACAAGCACCCCCAAACTTAGGCTTTTGCCTATTTCTTATTACTTTTGTATTGGGGTGCAACAAACTTATTCACTCTTTTTGTCTCTTTTTTAACACAATGTATTCCACTATTTCATATTTTCACTTATGACACAATTTGTGGGAATATAAGGTGTCAAAGAAGAAGTTTCAATTTTTGGCTCAATGGGGCTGACTAGGGATATTTTTAAAGTACGGGATAGAAAAAGAATGGTAAGAATTGGCTATCAAAGAAATGCCTGAGTCATCTCCCTAACATGCATATCCTAACTATTTCGCCTCAAATAGCAAGCAATCATAACACATAAGTATTTATCATTTAGCATGCATAACTCAAGCAAGAAACTCCAAATAGACAGATTCTGTGAGTTTTTGGCATATCTAACCTAAGTGTTTAGATAGTTGCTTCAATTCCTTTACATTATTCCACCTTACTTCACTAGGTGTTTCTAGCAACTACAACATACATGATCTTTGACAGGCAATTATGACTCAAAAAGAAAAAAAATTTGGTGACTCAAAATAAACATAAAACAATCAAAAAGACTAAAATAAAATATAACATGACACAAATAAAACACCCCCAAACTTAAATCACACATTGTCCCCAATGTGTGTAGACTCAAAGACAGTAAAAGAAATAAGACACTTACAAACTTTGGTTAAAATGGTGGTGGTGGCGGTGGATAGTACTTTGAATTCCGTGAGGGGAGGAGCATTCTTGGTGTTTTGATTTGGCGATAGGGCCTTCGACTCAGGGTGTCTTGCAGAATTCAGATTTTCCGTTGTGGAGCCGCGGCCCTGCAAATGGCGCCGCGGCGCCCAAACTTCTGGGCGTCTTCTGATCATTTGGCGTCGCGGCCCTGCGTTGGGGAGCCGCGGCGCTATGGCGATTTTTCTGGGTATCCTTGGCTTCTCTTCATCTTTTCGCCTTCCACATCCTTGGCTTTCACCTGTCAACACAACATAGACACAAGAACCCAAGACCGTGAGACTGATCAAGACGAAATAAAATAAACTAAAAACAGAAATTGAAATAACATAATTAAAAACATTGGGTTGCCTCCCAAGTTACGTCTTTAACGTCTTTTAGCGGACGCAAGTTCCTTATTATTTTAAGGTATGAGAAGTTACCAAGTTCATGTATTCCATTTCATTGATCGTAGGTTTTAACCTCCGTCCGCTTACCTTGAAGGCGCCTCCTCTCCCTTTTATTTCAATCGCTCCATATGGGAATACTCTTACCACCGTGTATGGTCCTGTCCAACGTGATTTTAACTTTCCTGGAAACAATCTCAACCTTGAGTTAAATAACAGCACTTGTTGTCCTTCTTGAAAGTATTTTGGTATCAAATTCTTATCATGCCATGCTTCGCTCGTTCTTGTAGATCTTTGCATTCTCATAGGAATTGTGTCGGAATTCATCTAATTCGCTTAGCTGTAGTAGCCTCCTCTGTCCTGCTGCCGTGGTATCCATGTTTACCTTCTTCATTGCCCAGTATGCTCTATGTTCCAACTCTCGGCAAATGACATGCTTTACCAAAGACTAATTTATAAGGTGACATACCAATTGTGTTTTGAATCTTGTCAGGTATGCCCACAACGCGTCATCCAATTTGATAGACCGCTTTTCCTTGAGCCGTTCACCGTCTTTTCCAATATGCTCTTTACTTCTATTTGATACTTCCGCTTGCCCATTAGCTTGAGGTGGTAGCGGTTGTAGTCGGTGGTAAACTCCATATCGGAAAGCAATGAATTCAAATTGTCTATTACAAAATGGCTCTTCACATCGATGAGAGCTCTTGGTGCCGAACCTCAGAAAATATTCTTTTGAGGAATTTTTGAACGCTTCATCGCTGCTTTTCTTTGGTGGCCGCTGCTTCTACCCATTTGGACACATAGTCAACTGCCAGAAGGATATATTGATTTCCAAAGGATGGCGGGAATGGCCCCATGAAATCGATTCCCCACACATCGAATAGTTCTACTTCCAATATCCCTTGCGAAGGCATTTCGTTTCGTCTTGAGATGTTCCCTGTTCTCTGACAATTATCACATCTCTGCACAAAGGTATGGACATCCTTAAAGAGTGTTGGCCAATAGAATCCGCATTGCAATACCTTTGCCGCTGTTCTTGATGCCCCAAAGTGTCCACCACATGATAAGGTATGGCAATGGGTGAGAACCTGGTGCATCTCTTCCTCTGGTATACATCGCCTGATGACTTGGTCGGCACAGTGTTTGTATAACATCGGTTCCTCCCAATAGTAATGTTTTACTTCTGAATAAAACCTCTTTACTTGCTGTCTTGACAAGCCTGGGGGTAGTACTTTAGCTGCAAGAAAGTTAACAAAATCAGCGTACCAAGGTAAATTAGAATTCATACTTACTCGACACAGTTGTTCGTCTGGAAAGTGATCATTTATTTGCACATCCTCGTGTTACGCTCTCTGTGTTTTCCAGTCTTGACAAGTGGTCTGCGACTGAATTCTCTGTTCCTTTCTTATCACGAATCTCTACGTCAAATTTTTGTAGAAGTAGAACCCATCGAATGAGGCGAGGCTTCGCATCCTTCTTTGTCATCAAGTACTTTATAGCAGAGTGGTCAGTGTATACTATCACTTTATTCCCAATCAAGTATGGCCTGAATTTCTCAAATGCATATACTATAGCTAGTAGTTCTTTTTCAGTAGTTGCATAATTTAACTGTGCGTCATTTAGAGTTTTACTAGCATAGTAAATGGATCTAAATACCTTGTCGATTCTCTGTCCAAGCACCTCTCCAACTGCATAGTCGCCAGATCGCACATTAGTTCGAATGGGAGCTCCCAGTTTGGTGCAATGACTATGGGTGCTGAAATGAGCTTCTCCTTGAGCGTTTGAAATGCGGATAAGCATTCTTTATTGAAGTCGAAGGCAACCCCCGTCATTAGCAATGTGGAAAGAGGCTTTGAGACTTTTGAAAAATCCTTGATAAATCTTCTATAAAACTCGCATGTCGAGAAACTTCGACTTTTTTGTTGATCATCGAGGTGGTAGATTTTCGATCACGAAATCTTTGATTTGTCCACCTCAATACCTTGGTTTGATATTTTGTGTCCCAAGACGATTCCTTCATTACCATGAAGTGACACTTCTCCCAATTTAGCACAAGGTTAGATTCTTCGACCGCCAACATCGCTTCTAAATGCCTTAAACACTCATCGAATGATGCTCCCGCATCAAAAATCATCCATAAAGATCTCTATAGTTCTCTACCATATCCGAGAAAATTGCCATCATACACCTACGAAAAGTTGCAGTGCATCAGAGTCCGAATGGCATCCTTCGAATGCAAATGTACCAAAAGGACAAGTGAATGTGGTATTTTCACGATCTTCGGGCTATTGCAATCGTGATACCGAGTATCCATCCAAAAGCAATAGTAGTTATGCTCGCAAGTCCATCCAACATTTGATCTAGGAATGGCAACGGAAGTGGTCTTTTCTAGTTGCTTTATTCAACTTGCGATAGTCAATGCAAATTCTCCATCCGTGACCGCTCGAGGGTATGAGTTCGTTTCTTCGTTGGTCACCACCGTTATTCCACCCTTTTCGCACCACTTGTACCGGGCTTACCCGTGTCTTTTCGGATATGGGGTAGATTACTCTGCATCGAGCCATTTTAAGATTTCCTTTCACTACCTCTTTCATGTTTGGGTTTAGTCGCTTTGGGCTTGATGGATGGTCCGCTTCTCATCTAGACGGATCTTATGCATTCTTGTTGATGGACTTATCCTTTATGTCCGCTAATGTCCATCCAATGGCCCGCTTGTGATTCTTTAGTACTCTTAGCAGTTTGTCAATCTCTTCGGTGGATAGGTGGCATGAAATGATCACTGGTAAGGTTTTTTTTCCACCTAGGTATTGGTATTGTAGATGATTGGGTAGGGTTTTTAACTCTAACTCTGGAGCCTTCTCTGTGGATGGTAATGATCTTTCTGGTACTTGTCCAAGTTCTTCATACTTCCTTGTATCCCATTTTTCATAAGCATTCATCCAATTTGCATACTCCATCAGATCTGGATCGTTTCTACTATCATCATCCCATGTGGTCAGTACTTCTTCAAGCGTATCATCATATCCGAATTCTTTGGTTGACACTGCTTCTTCGCTAAGGTCAATGGCTGAGCAGTTATCCTTGGCCTCTGAAAAAGTTGTTGCTCGAAACACATTGAAAATCACCTCTTCTTCGTCTACTCGAAGCTTCAATTCCCCTTTGTGAACATCAATGAGCTACCGTCCCGTGGCTAAGAAAGTCCACGAGTATGATGGGGATTCCATCGTTATCTTGTATGTCTAAGATAACGAAATCGGCGGGGAAGATGAATTTGTCCACCTTCACTAAAACATCTTCGATGACTCCTCTCGGATGAACAATTGAGCGGTCAGCTAACTGCAAGGTGATGTTTGTAGGTCTGATTTCTCCCATTTCTAGTTTGCAGAAAACTAGATAGGACATCAGATTTATGCTCGCTCTAGTCGCATGCTGCCTTCTGACATTCAAACTTCCCAATAGTACATGGGATGGTAAAGCTCTCAGGGTCTTGTAACTTCTGAGGCAGTTGTCTCTGTAAGATGGCACTACATTCCTCGACCAACATCAACGCTTTCGTAATCCTCTATCCTCCTCTTTTTGCTAAGCACATCCTTCATGAACTTGACGTAGCTCGGCATTTGTTCTAATGCTTCAGCAAACGGGATATTGAGTTGCAATTGTTTGAGGACCTCCACGAATCTGGAGAATTGCTTGTCAAGGGTGCATGTTTTAATTTCTGAGGATATGGTATCATCACCTGGGGTGCGGTCGCCAATGCGCCGATTTCGATTTACAGGTTCAGCGGCGCCACTTTCCTCAGATCGCCTCGGATGCCGTAACCTTCAGATCGCTCTGTATTGTCGAACTTTCGCGCCGCGACCGCTCATCGCCGCGGCTGCTGCGAACTCTCTATCTCCCTTGATTCGGCATCCTTCAGGTCAATTGCCTGACATTGTGTTTCCTCATTGCCTACCCCAGGTGCAGATTGCTCTTCATATGTTTCGCTGTTGAATATGATCGCGAGCTCTGCTATTTTCGTTTCCAATTTCTGCATGGCCATTCTTGTTTCGTCTATGAACTGATTTTGGTACCTCGTGAGGCTGAGTATAGTTTCTCTTAATTCCTCCCTCTCTTCCTCTATGGTTGGTTCTCTGTCATATTGGCAGTAAAAATCCATATCTAAGAAATTCCTGAGATAAATCAAAACCAACAAAGAATCACGGCACCTCGAACTTTTCGAAAATATAATTAAAAACGTAAAAACGTAAAAATTTAAAAATAAAACAAACCAAATTAGAAATTAAAAATAGACAAATTTGATATTGAACTATGCCTAATCCCCGGCAACGGCGCCAAAAACTTGATGCGCGGTAAGATGCACACACTTTAAACGCAAGTGCACGTTATCGTGACAAGTAGTATAGTCTTGATAAGACCGAATATCGCCCCTCAGATTAGGTTCAAGTACCAACTATCTATTTTCTAGTATCTATTTGGTAAATTGATAATTGAATGTGTTGTTTATAACTAAGAATTATAAAAGCTATTTAAATATAAAGATTTACTTCAGATGTGATGAGAATAGGGCTTCCATGTATCCTTACTATCCGCTTATGCTACGTACTAATGCATTAACTTATGGTATTCTTCTTTTGGAGAAAGCAGGTTTACTTAAATCGCTTTATACTCCGTTAGGGTTATATAAACACTCAACCTCAATGATCGCACCTTACCTACCTTTCTGATAAGGATAACTTTATAGGAGGATTAAGAACAAAACCTAGTTGATCACACGCACAATGCGCAAAATTAGGGTTGTTAAGCCTCTCATCAATGCTACATAAATAATTGAGGTATTTTCATCCCCAATCCAAGAATGTCTACCCAACTTACAACATATTCACAATCCCCCCTTTTCAGAATCTGATTAGAAATCATATAGTGATAATTAGCTGTCAATTAATTACCAAGAATTCAAATCAATTATTGGATAGATCTCACAACAGTTAAAATAACCATAAGCATGCATTAATTCATAACAAAAGTTTCTAGCAATTCAACATGGAAAGTTCTATAAGAGAATTAGTTCTAGCCATAGACATGACAAGAACTAATTCAAAGTTCATCATACAAAACCGAATTAAAGAACAAGAAAGGGAAAAGAAATTACTAAACTAATGGTATCCAATCTCCAAGCCAAAGTCTTGTGTTGTAAGAAGGGAACCTCAAAACCGCCTAGGGTTCTCCTTTTATAGGTCGAAACCGCCTCCTCTTTCCTTCAGTGCTCGCCTGATTTTCACAAAGACCTAATTTTTCCGCCGCTGCCGCTTCGCATGACAGCGCGCGCGAAGTTCGCACTCGTCGGTGTTTTGGCGCCGCGGCCCTGATATCTGCTGTCTTAGGGCGTCGCGGCGCTGCATCTCCTGTAGCTTCTCGGATGTTTAGCGCAGCGCCTCGCTTCGCTGTCGAGCGCCGCGCTCGCTGATCAGAGGAGGCCATGTGCTGGTCCGATTTTACCTCGTTCGCCACTTTCTCTGCTTTCACCCGCATCTCCTCTTTTGCCCTCTTTTTGCTCCTTTTCCGCCATTTGGCCATTTTAACCACTTTGACTCAAAAGAAAGAAAAACTATCCTAATACGACACTTATATGTGCAAAATGGGATAAAAGACTAACTAAAACTGACTCAAAAGGTGTATATAAAATACACCGATCAGTTAATAAGATTGTTATAAACAAGAATAACCTACTCACATATAAGGCATATGTTTCTCAAATTGTTTTAAAGGAGAATTATATCATCAAGTGATTAAAACTATGAACTACGAAACCTTTCAAAAATGAGAAACTTGAGCATTTGGAATTAGGCAAACTTGAACGATTGAAAAATAATGTTGTTACTTGAATTTACAAAGGGAAGTGTTTTGGTTTACTTAAAAAGATAGTCACTCTTTTTTTATACTACGGGTATTGTGTGACTTTTGTGAAAGAAACGGATCTTTTAAAGAATTAATGTATGAAGTACTTTGGGGATAAAAACCCGAACTTGTTAACATAAAGTAGAAAGTACCTTGTGTGAATAACTTGATTGTGTTGGTTTGTGATAGCCTTGTAATACTTTCTTGTCGATTTGATAAGTGAACATGTTAGGATGCTACGTGTGTTAGTGTCTTGTGATGTTTGTGTAAAGGGGTTTCCCTTGTTGTGCTTATGTTGTTTAACGATAGTCGTTATGTTAGTATTATATCACTCACCTCTTGACATGATACCGGGTTGTCGCCTCCACGCGGGTATAGCTCAGCGATGCAGGACCATGATTCGAGACTACTCACGCGGGTCGGGGACCTACGCGAGCTACGAGAGTTCGAGTTAGTGTTCGGCCTTTGTGGTCATGCGGTCTATGTGGCCACGCGGATCGCGAGTCCGGGACGTTGCGGGAGTAGCTACCCTCGACGCGGAATACCTCACGCGGCCTATGCGAGTGGCCTATGCGAGTCGCGAAGTTCGAGACTAGACGCGCACATTTGATATCGCGGCGAAGTGGCCTTCGATCATGTGGCGGTCTAGACAGACTCATAATACGATTTATGACCTTGTTGGTACTGTAGGTGTTAGTAGTCGGCTATGCCTTCGTACTTACCGTGACGGTTTTATTATGACACAGTGGGACACGTGTTCATGTGTATTCTGGTGCTTTTATATCATAGATCGCCAGTGAGAACGGTATTCCACGGGCATGATTGATGTTGGGGGCGTGAGACTCATATTTAGAGTGAGTGATGACTTTGAGGGCGTGAGTCCCGGACTGGACATGACTGCTTATTCATCAGGAATCGTAGTTTGTTATCATACATGTCTCCCGCTTTATATAGACTATTATGATTTCATTTACGATTTTCGGGCCACATACTTGCACTGTTAGATCGACCTCTTCGGGCCGCGTTCATGCCGCAGGTAGGTACACGATTGTTGATCCCCGCTCTTAGGATCACAGTTCAGCGTTTTGGGAAGCTCCGTTTCTCCGGAGGCTTATCTTTGGTATAATCCCTGATGATTGTAGATATTTATGTTCATTCAGGTATGCGGGCCCCGTCCGCCATAGTTGTTTTACTTCCTTAGAGGTCTGTAGTCCCGTTGTAAAGTTGGGATGTAACTGCTCACTTTGGGTATTTATATATATTATGCCGAAAGGCAACTTTTCCTCAGATAAACTATGTCTCTTTTACATTTTTCATGTTGTGTTGTTATATTCACATTACTGACGATGTCTACTTGGGTGCCTGGTAAGGCACCACCACGGCCCGGTTTGGGTCGTGACAAAAGTGGTATCGAGCGATTAATCTCGGAAAGTGTCTACAGACCGTATCTAGTAGTCTTGATTATCGGTGTGTTGTGCACCACACCAATAATCGTGAGGCTATAGGATATTTAGGATTGGTTTCATTCTTCTCACTCGAGATCGTGCCTTAGAGTTGTGTTATAAGTTGGACCTCTAACGTATTTCTTTCCCTTACGATTATGCCTCCGCGTAAGGCAACCCGAGCCTGGCGGCAAGCGCGAGGAGCCGCGAGTAGAGCACGAGGGTTACGAGGCACGCACCCAACCATCACCCGAGTTGGTGCTTCATTCGGGAGTTCTGCGGCGCCGCGATCCCAAAGAGAAGTTCAGCACTGGCAGCAGCGATTCCATGCGGCCATGATATTTGAACCTTCGCCCACGACCAAGAGCATGAGGTATGGATTGCAAAGAGACGACTGCTTTCTAGCTATGGATTTAGCAACTGCAGAGTATTTTATGTATCGATTTATCGCGCCTTGATGAATATCTAAGAAAGGGTTGTGCAAGAGTAGCTCTTGATCGAGATGAGCATGGCTCGCAGACAAAGCTTATGCACGCAGTCGAGAAACGTAGGATCGACGGGTTAACCAAGATCGGCGAAGAGGCCGTAAAGCAGTGGTCCTTTGGTAACTTTCGAGGCGACCTTCTCGCAGCAGATGGTTATGCGCCTCCGCCAAAGGCAGAGTGGTTCTCCACGCAGTTCGTGACGCTCGTATGTAGGAGTTTGTCAGAGCTCCAGGGCTGCTAGTTCGCAGAAACACGTAGGTTTCAGCCAGCCGGATTCAGTTTTCCCTCAGTGTTCACAGTGTGACAAACGTCATCCCGGGGAATGTCGTCTTTTTGTTGGTACTTATTTTACCTGCGGCCGTCAGGGCCATGTGTCGAAGAGATGTCCTAGTAGGCGGCCTCGGTCTACCGCATCGATTCTGGAGTCGGTGGTTCGGAGAGGAAGGGTGTTAGCGAGAGGCCACCCCACCCTCGGTGGCCGTTGTGGTAGATGTCATTTTGGGAGTGTCGTGCTTCTTCGACGACTTGTTATGCTTATGACGCAGGCCATTTTGCGAGAATTTGTCCGACCAGAGGTGGCGCGGATGTAGAGACTCAGCCTTCAGGATCAGTGGCTAGTTCATCACCTTCCCTAGCTCTGCGCCCAACAGGGCAGGATTGACTAGAACGACAAAAGGGAAGTGTTTTGGTTTACTTAAAAAGATACTCACTCTATTTTTATACTACGGGTATTGTGTGACTTTTGTGAAAGAAACGGATCTTTTAAAGAATTAATGTATGAAGTACTTTTGTAAAGTCCTAGATTAATATTAAATTATTATTACAATAACAATAGTAGTAATAATAATAATAATAATAGTAGGATGTATTAGAAAATTTAGAATTAAGTTATACCATATTAACATAGTATTAACTTTGTTTTTATACTATCCTATTAAATAAAAGATGATGATAAATCTCATCTTAACACTACAATAGAAAAGCAGCAAACAGAAGAGAAAATAAAAAGGTAGACGTGAAAATTAAATAATAAATTCATTGAAGTATTTATGAAACCTCTTATCTTATCATATCTTCCATGGGATGAAATCATGAACGAAATGGGTATAACGTATGGTGACATATTACAAAAATTAATGGGCTAGAGAGTTCCATTCTTTTTTTTCTTTATTTTTCAATTTCAGTTGATTGCATTGAAGGTCAGCTATTGGAACGGACCTTGGACTTTTCGCTTTTCAGTCATATAATCTATGATCATATATGCACACTACACTAGAAAAATCTGCACATGCATCTTCTTCCTCTCCTTTAATTCCCTCCACTCTTGGCCTTCCCCCTCCCATAGGTTATACAAACACATCAACTCACCTCAAATTATATAGTGTATTTGACACAAAATAAAGTGTCTATTACAAGGAATATAAATCAGGAAAAAAATCAAGTGAACAAGAAGGGAAAAAATCAGGAAAATATTAAGGGAGGAAGGAGAACAAGAAAATTAGGGAACACTAAGGAGCAAGGACCACTTGTAGCAACCGAACCACAATCCTTTTTTCACGCTTACAAGGTGAGTTTTCTCACTCAGAAATTCTTGGTAACATCCTTTATTTTAAGTTCAATACATGTTAGAATAAGAATTGAGTATTGAAAAGAAATATTGAACTTTTGATTGTTTAGACAACTAGTTGCGTCATGAACTTTACGAACTGTTCTCACTGAGTTATAACTGTTAGAATTTGATGAAATTCGAAAGAGTGGTACACCTCTCTAATATGATCATATAGAACCAAAAATGAGGTAAAATGGACATACGGTTTGAAAGTTATCATAGTTCAAAGTTCCTGCCTTAGTTTTGGTCGAAATTCGGAAAGGCATAATTACGGACTGTTTTTATTGAGTTTTACTTATTAGAATTATATGAAAATTTACATGGTTGTAAATCTCTCTGTTACGGACAGATATAGATAAATAGTTATTAAAACGGATTTACGAGTTGAGAGTTATTGTAGTTTGAAGTTGGTGCCTCGGATTCATCGGAATCCAGAAGGGCAGGAAGTTGAAACGTAAAACTGTACTAATATGTGGGGAATATGAAAATTGTTGCTAAATAAAAGTTCTAGATCTCTCTGTTGTGGACATTTTGAGACCTTACGGGGGTCTATCCGACTTACGGATTGAGAGTTATCGCTGTTTAAAGTTTCTGCCTCGGATCTATCGAGATCCAGGAAGGGCAGCGAATAAAAGGGTAAAACTGTACCAAATGGTACAGAATATGAAAGGATGGCTCACATGGAGACGTGTAGCTCTCTGTTCTCGTCGTTTTGAGATTTTATGGGGCTTGAACGGGTTTACAGATTAGGAGTTATGACTATTCTAAGATTGGGTGTTGTTTAATAAAATTTCTGCCGAAATAAATTTCATGTGGCTGTTTTGAGGATAAATTTGTGTTAGTTACCCAAAGTAGTTTTAAATGAAATTTGCTACCATGAAAGATCCCCGTCTTACCTTAGTTTCCGCTTGAGAAACACCTTAGTTGGAGTTATGGTTAAAAAATTATAATCGTTACAAGTATGAATGACAGAATGTTGGGAAAGAGAATATTATTTATTCGATCTTCTGAAAAATATGAAAAGTGAATACGTGTTCACATAAATATATAAATATATAAATATAAACATAATGGATCGGGTTTCACGCCGCAACAAAACGTAAAGTGAATACGCGTTCACAAATACGTAAACATAATGGATCGGGTTGCACGCCGCAACAAAACGTAAAGTGAATATGTGTTCACAAATACGTAAATATAATGGATCGGGTTGCACGCCGCAACAAAACGTAAAGTGAATACGCGTTCACAATACGTAAACATAATGGATCGGGTTGCACGCCGCAACAAAACGTAAAGTGAATACGTGTTCACAAATACGTAAATATAATGGATCGGGTTGCACGCCGCAACAAAACGTAAAGTGAATACGCGTTCACAAATACGTAAACATAATGGATCGGGTTGCACGCCGCAACAAAACGTAAAGTGAATACGTGTTCACAAATACGTAAATATAATGGATCGGGTTGCACGCCGCAACAAATATAAAAAAGTGAATACGCGTTCACAAATATATAAATGTAATAAACATGTGGAAATGCAGGGGAATGTCTTAACGTATAATACGAGATAAAATGAAGTGTTAGTTAAACCGAGAATTTCCTATGAGGAGTTGTTGCATATTTAAAAATGTTGTAACCTGATATGTTTTTGCAATATGCTTATTACGTTATAATGTGATTGCACTTGAAATATTGTGGTGTTACTTTGAATTGCAGGGTAAGGTTCTCACTCAGCCCCAGATGGTAGGGCTGACTCTTTATTTAACATGTTTCAGGAAAGCGTGATAGAGGAAAGGCTCCACGCCAAAGCTAGCGATCGTCCCGCAGCCTCTTGTCATACCAAGTCCATTGTTTCGGGCTTGGTACTCGTCAGGTTCAGAATGTCAGTTCCAATGTCTCGGGAAATGCCCGTGTGGAATGGTTTCCCTTCCAACTTAGAATAATATTTGCCAGTATGTCTATGTAGAAACAATATTTGCACGAGCATGGGCTCGCGTTATATTTTCAATAAAGTTATAAACAAAATTCTTTATTGTTATTTTATTAATAGCTCCGTATTTGAATATAAGTTTAAATTTCTAAATAAAGAGAATTAAATGGTGCTCCTGGTGGAAAATAATTGTCCAGGTGCCATCACGCCCTAAGTAAAGACTTAGGAAAATTTGGGGCGTGACAAGTTGGTATCAAAGCTAAACCAGGTTAGGAGATTCTAGGAAGTTTCTTCGAGTCGGGTGTTTGAACGGTTACTTATTGCGACGGTGTGCGCGCCACCTTAGTAATAAGTAAATGGAATAACATCCTAAAGTTTCACTTCTTTCATACTCTTCTCGTGCCTATCTTGAGTCTTTTCAAAGACTTGGTTCTCGTGCTACCTCCTTCAAAGGATTGTGGAAGGGAGTGTACAACGATAAAATAACCAGATGTGACTGCACCACCGACCGAAAAGGTAGGAGAGGTACCAGATAGACTATGGGGCAAATTTTGTGAGAAGAAGGGAACATATCTATACAGGGAAGTACTACAAGTCTAACCCAATAGTATTTCTCGATGAGGTAGAAAACCTACTGTTTACACGAGGATGTTTGGAGACGCATGACGTCAATTTGGTAATCGCACGGTTAGTGGACGACACACGGGTGTGGTGGAGAAATTTTAGAAGAAATCGTCCCCCGATGACACCACCAATGACTTGGGGAGGATTCAGAGCGACATTCATTGAGAAATTTATGCCTAATACGCGCAAGGATGCGCTCAGACGGTTGTTTGAACAATTTAAGCAAGGTGACCGCAGTGTACAAGAATATGATACACAGTTCGTGAGGTTATCGGCATACAACACACATGTCGTCCCTACAGAAATGGATAGAGTCAAGCGATTTGTAGAGGGTTTAAACCCGAACATAGCAGAGAAGGTGGTGGCGTTAGCCAACGATCGAACTTATCTTCAGTTTGTCGATATGGCTTTGAGGGTAGAAGGTTTCGCTAAAGCAAAAAGAGAATATTCGCAGAAGAGATTTCGGACGTCAGGATCATTTAACCAGAGTCAAAATCAGAAGCAGGAGTTTAGTAAGGGATCTTCAGGACCGAACCAACCTGTGGGCCAGTCTTATTTCAAGCCTAAGGGGCATAGTTGGTCTAATTACCAAGGTAGCAAGGACAAGGCCACCAATCCTAACACAGGAGGTGACAAACCGATTTGTAAGATTTGTCAAAGGAAATACAATGGAGAATGTCGGCTCTTAACGAAGACATGTTATAACTGTGGAGAGTCAGGCCACTATGCCAGGGATTGTAAGAAGAGGACCCAAACGCAATCTATTCAGGGGAGGTCAGAAGCAACCACAGCTGCCTACAGGGGAAATCAGGGAAACCAACCCCGCCAGAGTCAGGGAGGTCAACAACCCAACAATTCTAATCGGCCACGCTTGCCTGCAGGAATAAGCGTAAGCATCTAATGCGGTGGTCACAGGTATTTTGCTAGTCTTGCTGCTCCCTTGACCCGGTTGACTCAAAAAGCGGTTAAGTACCAGTGGTCAGAAGCATGTGAAGCAAGTTTTCAGAAACTAAAGGAATTGTTGACTACTACACCAGTCCTAACCTTACCATCGGGATGCTATGGTTCACGCCTATTGCGATGCCTCTAGAGTTGGGTTAGGATGTGTCTTGATGCAGTTTGGAAAGGTTATTGCGTATGCATCTAGACAGTTGAAGATACATGAGAAGAATTACCCAACTCATGACTTGGAATTAGATGCGGTGGTGTTTGCCTTACGAATATGGAGACACTATTTGTATGGTGTGCATGTGGACATATTTACAGATCATAAGAGTTTGCAGTACATAACCACGCAGAAGGATTTGAATCTCCGACAAAGAAGATGGTTAGAGTTGCTTAAGGATTATGACCTTAGTATTCTTTACCATCCTGGAAAAGCCAACGTGGTGGCTGACACACTCAGTAGGAGATCAATGGGCAGCTTGGCCCATTTGGCAATACAAAAGAGGGATATTGTTCGTGAGGTACAAAGATTGGGAAACCTCGGGGTTAGCTTAACTGAGATCGGTGAAGGTAGGGTGGTGGTACATGATACCTCGCAGTCTGCCTTAGCCTCAGAAATAAAAGAAAGTCAGTTTGAGGATACGGAGTTTGTTGAATTTCGGGAGAGGATCCAACAGGGAAAACCTTCACAGTTTACATTGGGAGATAATGACGGAACCCTTCGGTATAAGGGTAGGTTATGTGTTCCTAAGGTAAAGGATCTAAGGAGGAAGATCTTAGATGAGGGTCACAACACAAGATATTTCATTCATCCAGGATCAACAAAAATGTATCAGGACCTCAAGGCAAATTACTGGTGGGACGGGATGAAGAAAGACGTTGCGGAGTTTGTCGGGAGGTGTCTTATATGTCAGCAGGTGAAAGATGAACATCAAAAACCTGACGGATTACTTCAGGACATTGGATTCCCCATGTGGAAATGGGAGGCGATTCATATGGATTTCGTAACTGGTCTACCGAAAACTCGAGAAGGGTATGATTCTATTTGGGTGATTGTTGAACGGCTTACAAAGTCATCCCATTTCTTACCGGTCAAGGCTACGTATCGCGCACCACAGTACGTACAGATTTATTTGAAGGAGATTGTGCGGTTACACGGGATTCCTTTACAAATTATTTCAGATAGAGGTTCCCAGTTCACCTCACACTTTTTGCAAAGTTTCCAGCAGGGTCTCGGGACAAAAGTTAAGTTAAGCACGGCTTTCCACCCGCAAACAGATGGGCAAGCTGAGCGAACAATTCAAACACTTGAGGACATGTTGCGATCTTGTGTGTTAGATTTCCAGGGAAGTTGGTTGGACCATCTATGTCTAATTGAGTTTGCCTACAACAATAGTTTTCACTCTATCATACAAATGGCCCCGTTTGAAGCATTATATGGACGAAAATGTAGGTCTCCACTTGGATGGTTCGAGGTGGGTGAGACGCAACTGTTCGGACCTGAAGTCATTCATGAAACAAATGATAAGGTACAAATGATTCGGGAGCGGATCAAAACAGCTCATAGTCGTCATAAGTCCTATGCGGATCATCGAAAAAGAGATCTTGAATTCCAACAGGGGGAGAAAATATTTTTAAAAGTGTCCCCAATGAAGGGAGTGATGCGTTTTGGTAAGAAAGGGAAATTGAGCCCAAGGTTTGTTGGGCCATATGAGATCTTGCGAAGAGTGGGGAATGTGGCTTACGAATTAGCACTTCCACAAGAGGCGGTGCATCCATTATTTCATGTGTCAATGTTACGAAAATACTTGCACGATCCAAGTCACGTCATCCTTCCCCAGGAGATAGTTCTTAATAAAGAGCTTCAATATGAAGAGGCTCCGGTAGAAATACTTGATAGAAAGGTCCAACGCCTTAGAAATAAAGATATTGCTTCCGTAAAAGTCCTATGGAGGAATCACTCCACAGAGGAAGCCACATGGGAAGCTGAAGAGGCGATGAAAGTCAAATATCCATTCCTATTTGACCAAGGTAATAAAAAAAAAGTGTTACATAGTACTTCATATGTGTGTCATTTGCGTGTCTATATGCATGTGTTACAACCTTATTCTCATTCGAGGACGAATGCTTCTTAAGGGAGGGAGAATGTGAAGCCCCAAATTTGTTACAATAACAATAAACATTATTATGTCTATGTGATTAGGTTACGACCTTAGTCACATTCGAGGACGAATGTTGTTTAAGGAAGGGAGAATGTAAAGTCCTAGATTAATATTAAATTATTATTACAATAACAATAGTAGTAATAATAATAATAATAATAGTAGGATGTATTAGAAAATTTAGAATTAAGTTATACTATATTAACATAGTATTAACTTTGTTTTTATACTATCCTATTAAATAAAAGATGATGATAAATCTCATCTTAACACTACAATAGAAAAGTAGCAAACAGAAGAGAAAATAAAAAGGTAGACGTGAAAATTAAATAATAAATTCATTGAAGTATTTATGAAACCTCTTATCTTATCATATCTTCCATGGGATGAAATCATGAACGAAATGGGTATAACGTATGGTGACATATTACAAAAATTAATGGGCTAGAGAGTTCCATTCTTTTTTTTCTTTATTTTTCAATTTCAGTTGATTGCATTGAAGGTCAGCTATTGGAACGGACCTTGGACTTTTCGCTTTTCAGTCATATAATCTATGATCATATATGCACACTACACTAGAAAAATCTGCACATGCATCTTCTTCCTCTCCTTTAATTCCCTCCACTCTTGGCCTTCCCCCTCCCATAGGTTATACAAACACATCAACTCACCTCAAATTATATAGTGTATTTGACACAAAATAAAGTGTCTATTACAAGGAATATAAATCAGGAAAAAATCAAGTGAACAAGAAGGAAAAAAATCAGGAAAATATTAAGGGAGGAAGGAGAACAAGAAAATTAGGGAACACTAAGGAGCAAGGACCACTTGTAGCAACCGAACCACAATCCTTTTTCACGCTTACAAGGTGAGTTTTCTCACTCAGAAATTCTTGGTAACATCCTTTATTTTAAGTTCAATACATGTTAGAATAAGAATTGAGTATTGAAAAGAAATATTGAACTTTTGATTGTTTAGACAACTAGTTGCGTCATGAACTTTACGAACTGTTCTCACTGAGTTATAATTGTTAGAATTTGATGAAATTCGAAAGAGTGGTACACCTCTCTAATATGATCATATAGAACCAAAAATGAGGTAAAATGGACATACGGTTTGAAAGTTATCATAGTTCAAAGTTCCTGCCTTAGTTTTGGTCGAAATTCGGAAAGGCATAATTACGGACTGTTTTTATTGAGTTTTACTTATTAGAATTATATGAAAATTTACATGGTTGTAAATCTCTCTGTTACGGACAGATATAGATAAATAGTTATTAAAACGGATTTACGAGTTGAGAGTTATTGTAGTTTGAAGTTGGTGCCTCGGATTCATCGGAATCCAGAAGGGCAGGAAGTTGAAACGTAAAACTGTACTAATCTGTGGGGAATATGAAAATTGTTGCTAAATAAAAGTTCTAGATCTCTCTGTTGTGGACATTTTTAGACCTTACGGGGGTCTATCCGACTTACGGATTGAGAGTTATCGCTGTTTAAAGTTTCTGCCTCGGATCTATCGAGATCCAGGAAGGGCAGCGAATAAAAGGGTAAAACTGTACCAAATGGTACAGAATATGAAAGGATGGCTCACATGGAGACGTGTAGCTCTCTGTTCTCGTCGTTTTGAGATTTTATGGGGCTTGAACGGGTTTACAGATTAGGAGTTATGACTATTCTAAGATTGGGTGTTGTTTAATAAAATTTCTGCCGAAATAAATTTCATGTGGCTGTTTTGAGGATAAATTTGTGTTAGTTACCCAAAGTAGTTTTAAATGAAATTTGCTACCGTGAAAGATCCCCGTCTTACCTTAGTTTCCGCTTGAGAAACACCTTAGTTGGAGTTATGGTTAAAAAATTATAATCGTTACAAGTATGAATGACAGAATGTTGGGAAAGAGAATATTATTTATTCGATCTTCTGAAAAATATGAAAAGTGAATACGTGTTCACATAAATATATAAATATATAAATATATAAATATAAACATAATGGATCGGGTTGCACGCCGCAACAAAACGTAAAGTGAATACGCGTTCACAAATACGTAAACATAATGGATCGGGTTGCACGCCGCAACAAAACGTAAAGTGAATATGTGTTCACAAATACGTAAATATAATGGATCGGGTTGCGCCGCAACAAAGCGTAAAGTGAATACGGCGTTCACAATACGTAAACATAATGGATCGGGTTGCGCCGCAACAAAGCGTAAAGTGAATACGTGTTCACAAATACGTAAATATAATGGATCGGGTTGCGCGCAACAAAGCGTAAAGTGAATACGCGTTCACAAATACGTAAACATAATGGATCGGGTTGCACGCCGCAACAAAACGTAAAGTGAATACGTGTTCACAAATACGTAAATATAATGGATCGGGTTGCACGCCGCAACAAATATAAAAAAGTGAATACGCGTTCACAAATATATAAATGTAATAAACATGTGGAAATGCAGAGGAATGTCTTAACGTATAATACGAGATAAAATGAAGTGTTAGTTAAACCGAGAATTTCCTATGAGGAGTTGTTGCATATTTAAAAATGTTGTAACCTGATATGTTTTTGCAATATGCTTATTACGTTATAATGTGATTGCACTTGAAATATTGTGGTGTTACTTTGAATTGCAGGGTAAGGTTCTCACTCAGCCCCAGATGGTAGGGCTGACTCTTTATTTAACATGTTTCAGGAAAGCGTGATAGAGGAAAGGCTCCACGCCAAAGCTAGCGATCGTCCATGACCTCTTGTCATACCAAGTCCATTGTTTGGGCTTGGTACTCGTCGAGTTCGTAATGTCGGTTCAATGTCTCGGGAAATGCCCGTGTGGAATGGTTTCCCTTCCAACTTAGAATAATATTTGCCAGTATGTCTATGTAGAAACAATATTTGCACGAGCATGGGCTCGCGTTATATTTTCAATAAAGTTATAAACAAATTTCTTTATTGTTATTTTATTAATAGCTCCGTATTTGAATATAAGTTTAAATTTCTAAATAAAGAGAATTAAATGGTGCTCCTGGTGGAAAATAATTGTCCAGGTGCCATCACGCCCTAAGTAAAGACTTAGGAAAATTTGGGGCGTGACAACTTTGGAGATAAAAACTCGAACTTGTTAACATAAAGTAGAAAGTACCTTGTGTGAATAACTTGATTGTGTTGGTTTGTGATAGCCTTGTAATACTTTCTTGTCGATTTGATAAGTGAACATGTTAGGATGCTACGTGTGTTAGTGTCTTGTGATGTTTGTGTAAAGGGGTTTCCCTTGTTGTGCTTATGTTGTTTAACGATAAGCTGTTATGTTAGTATTATATCACTCACCTCTTGACACGATCTGGGGTTAAGCGCCTCCGTGTAGGGGTATAGCTCGGCGATGCAGGACCATGATTCGAGACTACCTCACGCGGGTCCAGGACCTATGCGAGCTACGAGTTCGAGGTTAGTGTGCGGCCTTTGTGGTCACGCGATGCATGTGGCACGCGGATGCGAGTCCAGGCGCCACGGAGTAGCTACCCTCGACGCGGGAATACCTCATGCGGGCTATGAGTGGCCTATGCGAGTGCGGGAAGTTCGAGGACTAGACGCGCATTTGATCTGCGGGCGGTGGCGGCCGATCATGTGGCGGTCAAGATGCACCTCGTAATCTGATTTATGACCTTGTTGATGCGTAGGTGTTAGTAGTCGGCTATGCCTTCGTACTTACCCCGTGACGGTTTTATTATGACACAGGTGGGACCCGTGTTCATGTATTCCTTGGTGCTTTTATATCATGATCGCCGTGAGGAAGGTATTCCAGGAATGATTGATGTTGTGGGCGTGAGACCCATATTTATATTGAGTGATAACTTTGAGGGCGTGAGTCCCTGACTTGACATGACTGCTTATTTATTGTGAACTGTAGTTTGGTTATCATACATGTCTCCTGCTTTATATAGACTACTATGATTTCATTTACTGATATTTCGATTTCACATACTCATTTTTGTTATCGACCTCGCCCGAAGTGCGTTCACGCTGCAGAGGTACACCGCGATTGTTGATCCCCGCTCTTAGGATCACAGTTCAGCGTTTTGGGAAGCTCCGTTTCTCCGGAGGCTTATCTTTGGTATAGTCCCTGATGATTGTAGATATTTATGTTCATTCAGGGTATGGTGGGGCCCTGTCCCGCCATAGTTGTTTTACTTCCAGAAGTCCAGTAGTCCGTTGTAAAGTTGGGATGAAGCTTCACTTTGGGTATTTATATATATTATGCCGAAAGGCAACTTTTCCTCAGATAAACTATGTCTCTTTTACATTGTTTCATGTTGTGTTTTTATATTCCGCTGATTACTCTGATGTATGTCTACTTGGGTGCCCGGGTAAGGCACCAGTCACGGGCCCGGGTTCGGGTCGTGACAAAAGTGGTATCAGAGCATAGTTCATGTGAGATATGTTTGTGTGATAAGTCCCTGTGTAGTGTGAAAGGAAAGAGGGTAGTTTATCTAAGAAGACCACTAGGTTTTCGTGACTTGATTATGAGATTGTTTCGGATCGGGGAATAAGAGTTTTGCGTGATAGCGGGTCGGGTCATGGGTCCACCGCGGTCAACCCGCGGCCGTATTGTGCGGGCAGTTTGTGGTGGTTCCGCCAGGGTAATGGTCATGAGGGTGTTAGGACCAAGTTTAGTTAACCAGCGTACGAGTTCGTGGATGCGTTCGACCAGTAGTCGGGCCGATGAGGTCAGCCCATCTTGTCTTTCATCGGACCGTACTCGCAGGTGTTATGCGAGATGTTATATCGGGAAGGTTGTAAGGCTGCACGAGGTGCCTACTTTCACCTTATGACAGCAATGGAGCCTGTGTTACGCTTATTTCTTTTTCTCGAAGTTTTACCAGCAGGTTAGGAACTCACCGAGTCTCGAGACGCATTCGCCTCGCCGTTGTTTGATTCAGGGGTAGCTGTAAGGATTGTTGCCTCATGTTGCGGGAGTTTTTAATAGCTACCATATCAATATTCGGAGGGTGCCTTATGAGGCCTCGTTTGGGCGGAAGTGTAGGTTGCCGATCGATTGGTTCGATGTCGTACGCTCACCTAGTAGGTTCATACTTGTTCAACAGACGCTGGTAGGGAAGCTTATCCAAGAAAGGTTATCGCAGCGTGGTCAACGTAAGTCATGCGGATAATCGACGCCGACACTTGAAGTTCAACGGTCGGTACTCTTGAAGCGTACCACCCGGAAAGGGTGTGGACGAAGTTTTGGAAAACAGAGGAACTTAGCACGAGATACTGAGCGCTTTCAGATCATGTGAAGAATAGGCGGTTGCCTATAAGTTGGCATTACCGTCCGACGTAGGAAGCGAGACGTCCGGTCTTTTAGGTTGTTACGTTCGAAAAGTATCGGAGATCCATCCAGAGTGTTCCCGATTAATGATGACCAAGTTGGAGATAGTAACCCGAGATTTTGGGAACCAAGCGAGCGTAAATATGGTAAGTTACGAAAGAGTTCGAGTGTACGGCGAGGGTACGACGAGTAAGGGAAGAAGTGAGCATATGTTAAGTGGAACGTTATCGTTATCCGCCTTGAGAAGGAACATTCGGACGAATGTTTCTGAGGGGAGAATGTTATACCCCGTATTTCCAGAGTATGTACGTGAGGACGTACGTACAAAAGTTTAGGCCTTAAGTTAGGCTAGGAACGAAAATATTTTTGCACAACTACCAAAAAGAATTGTTTTCCGACGAAACATTTTCCAAACTTTGCGAAGGAAAATTACGGTTGTAACGTTGATTATTTTGCGGATTTTTCCGAGAGATGAAATATTTTGGACCAACGGAGGGTGACATGTGTCACCTCAAAGTGGACGTTATTGGGCTTCTTGACGATTTGAGGGTCAAGGAGTTTGTAGGATATTTGTGATATTTTGTGTGGTAGATGGATAAGGTAAACTTGCCCAAATCCTCACCCTACACTTGCCCACTACTTGTCTTGATCTTGGCCCTTGGTTGTCCTATAAATACCCCCTTGGTTGAAGACTTCTTCATCCACAAAATGTTTTCTAAGTCTTGAAATCCTCCCCTCTTCATGTAGTTCTCGCCCAAGTCTTCCCTCCCCTGTGAGCCTTGGCGAAACCCCCTACCTTGAGAGTTGTTCTCATAAATACACCCCCTTGGTAGAAAATTATTCTCCAAGTATTACTATTCCAAAATACCTTGGCCCAAATACCTTGTAGTATTCCAAGGTTACCCCTATACTAAAAGCCCGAAATACTATTATACTTCCTTCACCACAAAAACGAAACCCTAAGGAAAATCTTCATAGCCAGGTTGAAGTATTAAGAAGAAGTTGCATAGAACTTCTAAGGGTTGTTTGGAGCGGGTCGAGCACCTGCAGAGTAGAGCTAAACGTTGCTCGGGATCGACATTTAACTTGGATAATTTTGGGCTTATCGAGGTAAATACTCTTGTCCTTATATTGTAATTGGAAATTACATACTAGTAGTATAGAAATGAATATAAGATTCATAGAAGGATATTACGTAAAAATACTTGAATGAAATCACATCGAAGAATATTAAAGAAGAAGATTAAATGATTTACATACGATCGTATTTACTGAGACTTGTGTAGTTTAACTGCAGGAAGTCTCGCCCGATTTTCCGTAGAAAAGAGAACCCCCCCTGCTTAGAATATTCTACAGAGTAGTCTGGACGTTGATAGACGTATATGGCCTTTATAGGTTGAAAGTTCTGCGAGTAGCATGTCCTACTTGAAAGGTGAACAAGGCTAGCCGGGTTATAGCCAGTGAGCGTTTTGCTAATAGTCGATAATCGTCGCGAGGTATGTGATTCTTCCTATCCTCTTGAGCATGATATTTTAAAGAATATATATAGTACGGTAGACGTACGCGTGTTAACTGAACGTGGTTTTGCTGCGGTGTCTTTTGACTTGAGTCTAATAATAAGAATCTTGAAGTATTTCAAAGAATTAAGAAACCTTTTGAAAGAAGAGTAATACTTGGTTTTAAAAGCTAAGAGTTATACTAGCTTTATGGGAAGTTAGGTATAACGACTTAAGAGAGGTAAGAAGAATGGTTTCTCGATTTTAGAAGTTAAGAGACTTGATCTTAAAAGATAAGAGACTTGACTTAATTGAATTAATATGAATTTTGTTAAAAAGGTGTGAAACCTCATTCGTGAGTAATGAGTACTTGGTTTGTAAAAGGAATAATGTTTTACTGATTTCGGAAATCAGAATAAGTATCGAACAAACCACTGCAGCGCTAATAAAGGGAAATGTATTGTCTAGTGAAGTATTATTAAAACCGAGAAACCTCCATCCGCATAAGCTAAGATGGGACAAAATGATATTACATTTTCCTAGATCATGGTCAAGTTAATAAGATTGTTATAAACAAGAATAACCTACTCACATATAAGGCATATGTTTCTCAAATTGTTTTAAAGGAGAATTATATCATCAAGTGATTAAAACTATGAACTACGAAACCTTTCGAAAATGAGAAACTTGAGCATTTGGAATTAGGCAAACTTGAACGATTGAAAAATAATGTTGTTACTTGACTTTACAAAGGGAAGTGTTTTGGTTTACTTAAAAAGATAGTCACTCTATTTTTATACTACGGGTATTGTGTGACTTTTGTGAAAGAAACGGATCTTTTAAAGAATTAATGTATGAAGTACTTTGGGGATAAAAAAACCGAACTTGTTGACATAAAGTAAAAGTACCTTGTGTGAATAACTTGATTGTGTTGGTTTGTGATAGCCTTGTAATACTTTCTTGTCGATTTGATAAGTGAACATGTTAGGATGCTACGTGTGTTAGTGTCTTGTGATGTTTGTGTAAAGGGGTTTCCCTTGTTGTGCTTATGTTGTTTAACGATAAGCTGTTATGTTAGTATTATATCACTCACCTCGACATGATACTGGGGTTAAGTCGCCTCCACGCGGGTATAGCTCGCGGTGATGGGACCATGATTCGAGACTACCTCTACGCGGGTCCAGGGGACCTGGCGCGAGCTACGAGTTCCGGTTAGTGTGCGGCCTTTGTGGTCACGCGGTCTACGCGCTACGCGATCGCGAGTCGGGGACGTTGCCGGGAGTAGCTACCGACGCGGGAATACCTCACGCGCCTATGCGAGTGGCCTACGCGAGTGCGGAAGTTCCAGGACTAGACGCGCACATTTGATATCGCGCGAGTGGCGGCTTCGATCATGTGGCGGTTTAGACAGCACCTCGATACGATTTATGACCTTGTTGGTACCGCTGGTGTTAGTAATCGGCTATGCCGCATTTACTCCCGCAGACGGTTTTATTATGACACGGTGGGACTGGTGTTCATGTGTATTCCTTGGTGCTTTTATATCATAGATCGCCAGCGGTGGAAGGTATTCCACGGGCATGATTGATGTTGTGGGCGTGAGACCCATATTTATATTGAGTGATGACTTTGAGGGCGTGAGTCCCTGACTTGACATGACTGCTTATTCATTGTGAACTGTAGTTTGGTTATCATACATGTCTCCTGCTTTATATAGACTATTATGATTTCATTTACGATTTTCGCCACATACTCGACTGTTGATCGACCTCCTTCGGGGGGCTGCGTTCATGCCGCAGGTAGAGGTACACCAGTTGTTGATCCCCGCTCTTAGGATCACAGTTCAGCGTTTTGGGAAGCTCCGTTTCTCCGGAGGCTTATCTTTGGTATAGTCCCTGATGATTGTAGATATTTATGTTCATTCAGGGTATGGTGGGGCCCTGTCCCGCCATAGTTGTTTTACTTCCTTAAGTGCAGTCCTTGTAAAGTTGGGATGTAACTGTTCACTTTGGGTATTTATATATATTATGCCGAAAGGCAACTTTTCCTCAGATAAACTATGTCTCTTTTACATTGTTTCATGTTGTGTTTTTATATTCCGCTGATTACTCTGATGTATGTCTACTTGGGTGCCCGGGTAAGGCACCAGTCACGGGCCCGGGTTCGGGTCGTGACACCAACCCTCACCAATTTCAAAAAATCTCAAAGTTGTCTTATCAGACCCGAATTGAAAGACAGCCATGTTAGATGAATTTACTGCTCTTATTCAAAATAAGACTTGGGATTTGGTACCACGACCATCTAATGTGAACATAATTCGATCTATGTGGGTTTTTATCATAAAAAGAATTCTGATGGTTCTTTTGCGAGATAAAACTCTTCTTGTTGGTGATGACAGATCTCAGCAGGTGAGTGTTGATTGCGGTGAAACTTTCAGTTCGGTAGTCAAGCCTACAACTATTATGATTGTTCTTATCCTGGCACTGTCTAAATCATGGTTCATTCATCAGTTGGATGTCAAGAATGCATTTCTACATGGACACTTGCAGGAAACTGTGTACATGCATCAGCTGTTGGGATTTCGTGATCGTGCCCGGCCAGATCATGTGTGTTTATTAAGGAAATCCTTATATGGTCTGAAACAAGCCCCTCAGACATGGTATAACGGGTTTACCGGATTTGTTTCCAAATTAGGATTCTCTCACAGCAAGTCCGACCAGTCTCTTTTTATTTATCGAAAGGGTACTGATATGGCTTATATACTTCTGTAAGTTGATGATATTATACTCACTGCATCATCAACTTCACTCCGCCAGTCTATTATGTTTTTTCTTGCAGCCAAATTTGCAATGAAGGACTTAGGTCCATTGAATTATTTCCTTGGCATTGCTGTCACTTAATTTGCAGGTGGTCTGTTTCTCAGTCAAAAGAAGTATGCTGAGGAGATACTTGAAAATGAAGGAATATCTTCATGCAAATCTTCACATACTCCAGTTGACACAAAGGCAAAGTTGAGCAACGCTTCTGGTACTCCATTCAGCGACGCCACACATTACCGCAGCCTGGATGGTGCATTGCAGTATCTCACTTTTACGAGGCCTGATATTTTCTATGCGGTCCAGCAAGTTTATTTACTCATGCATGATCCGAAGAAAGAACATATGTGGGCTCTCAAGAGGATTATGTGGTATGTGAAGATCACTCTCTATTTCGGACTTCATTTGTATAAGTCTTCCATCACGCACCTATCAGCCTACACAGATGCAGATTGGGGTGGATATCCGGACACGACGCTCCACTTCTGGTTATTGTGTGTTCTTGGGAGACAATCTTGTGTCGTGGTCGTCTAAACGACAATCCACATTGTCTCGGTCTAGTGCTGAGGCGGAATACAGAGGGGTAACCAATGTGGTTGCTGAATCATGTTAGCTCTGTAATCTACTATTGGAACTACACCGTCCGATTGAGTAGGCAACAATGGTTTATTGTGACAATGTGAGTGTGATATACTTATCGGACAATCCTGTTCAGCATCAGCGCACAAAACACATTGGAATGGATATCTTATTTGTCCGCGAAAAAGTTGCCCGTGGACAAGTTAGAGTTATTCATGTCCCATCCCGTTATCAAATTGCTGATATTTTCACCAAAAGGCTTCCGCGCGTACTTTTCGATGACTTTAGGGACATTCTTAGCATCCATGAACCTCCTGCTAAGACTGCGGGGGACTAATAGCACACGGTAATTATGGGGGCAATCCCATAATTACCTCCCTTCATTATGATTAATTGATTATGTAATATTATGTAATTAAGTAGCATCTCCTAATTTAGATTAGTCTTCTAGAATAATATTTGTAAATTAGGTAAAAGATAATTACAATTCTAGAATAGTCTTCCATAGGATCCATGTATATATATATATTGTATATTTGGGGGAATAATGTTTAAGGAATTCAATTCTTACAGAAAGTTTCCACTCAGATTTTCAAAAAGTGCCAAAACGGATAATAGTCACTTGAAAACTTTGAATTGCAAACACTACTGTAAGGTCCCCTGGGGTATACTATGGAACAGTAAAAAGACAAACTGAAAGTAAAATTAAATTGAATGCTAATACAGTGTTACACCCCGTAATTCCAGGACATGTTTATAAGAACGTACGTAAGAACTCAAAAATGTTAAGATTTGAGATTAGTAAAAATTATCGGAATTATGGAAATGTCGGAAAACGAAATATTGCGACGAATGGGAGGACGACACGTGTCACCCCCCTTGGTTGGTCTTGGTCAAATTAGACCATGGGTTTAATGGCCATTTGACCAATGTAAAGATGAGCAAGTCTTGCTAGGCTAGAGCTTGATAATATTGACTAAGTCAAAGGGCCATTTGGCTTGATCTTTTAGTGAAATGCATCCAAGCCACCCATATGTTCTAATCTTGACCCTCCATAGTGTTATTTAAGCATACTACTAGCAAGACAAGTTCCCACACTTAGTAAATTTTTCAAGAAACTTGTTCTTGTCTTAGGGAGTTCTCGGGTTTGGGTCAAATTGCAAGACAAAGATTTTCGTTTGTTGTTCAATAATCTCCATACATTAAACCAAGGTTCCTAAGGGTATTGTAAGGGTATCTCAATAGAAAGATCCCGGAAAAGTGTCATTTTTGCATTAGTCGCAAGGTGAAAACCTAAGTCGCTTTCATAGGTTTGGATTGGAAATTGAAGAAAAGTTGTTTGTGATCTTCTAAGGGCTTCAAGTGGCGGATTGGAGTGTCAAGGAGAGGCGCTAAGTTGCTAGGGAGCGACTTCGGATCTTGAAGTTGGATTAAGGCTCGTCAAGGTAACAATCTTGTTCTCTTAAGTGTTATAAGATTACATATTGTTGTAGCCTTACATTTTAACTAGCATGAAGTATATGTATTGAAGATTGATAAGTGTTATGGATATTGGAAGCCTAAATCCGAAATGACTTATTAGCCATTTGAAATTGAAATACAATTTGGTCGATAATTAGAATCGTCGCATATTATCTACTTGAAGATTGTAGTTGTTATAATCGAATGCGGCTTTATAACATGTTATACTGGACAACTTGGATTGAAAAGGAATTGGAAAGGATGATATGTTGTTGCACCTATTGGCCATGAATGGCATTGCCTTTTTGGATTAGTTTGATAGAAATTGTGGGGAAGAATTTTACACGTCCTATTAGTCGTGTAATCCCCTTTTGTTAACTACATTGTTGAGCCTTAAATGTGGCACGTTTGGTTATTGAATTCGGGCCTTGAAAAAGGTGGAAAAGTACGTAGAAACAAAGGAAGTGTTGTCCGATTTTTCGTAGAATTTGGTGACTTTAGACTTAGAATATTCTACATTTTAAGCTAGAAGTTAATAGACGTATTATGGTCATTATAGGTTGACATAATATGTACGACACATTGGACTTAGCAAGTGGATTGAACCGAAGAGGTATGTGGAACTTTCCTATCTCTTGAGCATGAGTAGTTGTAAACATATAGTACGGTAGACGTACGAGATTTTGATGAATTTAGTTTCATTTGATATCCTTGACTTGTTTTAAGAATGTCCAAGTTGGTTGAGTTAGGGAAGTAACTCACTTGTTTTAAAGGTTAAGGATATCTTAGTTTCTAAAAGTTAAGAGACTTGGTTTTTGAAAGTATAAGTCTCTCGGTTATGAAAAGAATGTAAGTGTCTAAAACATAAAGTTAGTATAACAGCTTTATGGGAAGTTGGTTATAATAACTTTATGGAAAGTTGAAAGAATGGTTTACTCTAGTGATGTAAGTAAAGATAAATGACTTGAAATGAAGAAAGGCAAATTGATATAAAGGCATCAATTGCTTAAAGTTTTAAAGTAAAAAGTCACTTGGTTTAGAAGCCTATAAATGTATTTCTAAAAGGTATTGTGACTTGTCTTGAAAGGTAGATATGACTTGATACTACGGTTATTAGTATCTTGGAGTTTTATATGAAAAAGAGTCATTTTAAAAGAATAGAAGTACGTAGTACTTTGGGTTAAATTCCCGGATCTTTTATGATACGATAGTGTCTTAAGTTAAAAGAAATGAGAGTGTATGCTAATTAAGTCAAATGAGAAGTTAAGGGGTTTCTTAACTTGTTTATGTTATTTATAGTAGCCGGTTGTGCTTGGGATATATTGTTCATTACGGGGTCATTCCCCGGGCTTGTGGCATTTGCATATTTCGTGGATTTGCTACCCACGATGCGAGGAATACCTCATGCGAGTCCGTATGGCTCATGAGGGTGAAATAGTCCTATGTGGGGCGGACCAGTCCTATGCGAGGAAGTTACCTCATGCGGGTCCATACGGCCTATGAGGGTGAAATAGTCCCAGGAGTAGGATTGCGTGATAATACAACGGGCGGATGGTCCTAGGTTAATCACAGACTTCCTATTTTTAAGAACCGGAAATGTATATTTTTCTCTCATTGTTAGTAAGGCACAGTATATTGCTAATTTGATTATCATACATGTCTCCAGCTTTCTTTTAGACTTATGATGTAAATTGCAGTATTTTTCCAGTTTTACATACTTGGTACATATTGTGTAATCGAATTTTCTGGGCCGCTGCGTTCATGCCGCAGGTAGGGGTAAGCAGGTGGTGGATCCTCATTCTTAGGATCACTGATCAGGTGTCAGAAGCTCCATTTCTCCGGAGGCTTGTCTTTTGGTACAGTTTCCCTGATGTTGTAGATTTATGTACATTCAGGGGTATGGCGGGGCCCTGTCCCGTCACAGTTGTTACTATTAGAGGTCTGTAATATTTGTGGATTGGGTTGTAAGAACAATGATGTAACTGTTTTTATTTTGGGTTATGTATATTTCCCAGAAGGCGGCCTTATCGGCTAGCCTGTTGATATTTGTTGTTAAGTATTTTATGAATTTTGTATGTTCCGCTGCTATTCTCTGATGTATACCTGTAAGGGGTGCCGTCGTGGGCCCGGGCCCGAGCAATCCTATGTGTCCCCTCTTATTGCTGGTAGAATAGGGATAGAGCCGGTGTCGATTGAGACTTTTGAGGTAGCTACGCCAGTGGGTGATTCAGTGTTAGCTGAGCGGGTGTACAAAGATTGCTCGGTGTTTATATACGCCGCCGACCAGCAGACTTGATAGAGTTGAGATGACCGATTTTGACGTCATTACGTATGGAGTTGGCTTCTTGTTATGCCAATGTTGATCGTAGAGACAGTTGGTCCGATTCCGTTTCGCGAGCCAATTATCGAGTGGAAGCGGCAATACTGGCCGCCGGCGGTAGGTTTATTTCTTACCTCAAGGCTAGGAAGATGGTGCGCAGAAGCGGTACATCTATCATCCGGTTCGGTATTCGATACGCAGGTTGAGGTGCCGCTTATTGATCGCCCGTGGTTAGAGAGTTTCCGGATGTATTCCCAGATGATCTCCGAGGTATTCCTCCCGAGAGGGAGATAGAGTTCGTTATTGACACGTTGCCAGACACTCGGCCTATATCTATTCCGCCGTACAGGATGACACCTGCTGAGTTGAGGGAGTTGAAGGACCAGCTGAAAGATTTGCTGGAAAAAGGTTTTATCAGGCCTAGTGTTTCTCCATGGGGAGCGCCGATTTTGTTTGTAAAGAAGAAGGATGGGACGCTGCGTATGTGTGTTGATTACAGGCAGCTGAATAAGGTAACCATCAAGAATAGATATCCCCTCCCCTGGATTGATGATTTGTTTGACCAGTTACAGGGTTACCTCGTACTCAGAGGAAGTGTGATTCCATCTGGGTTATTGTAGACAGGCTGACGAAATCAGCCCACTTTCTTCAAGTCAGGACTACGTATTCGGCTGAGGATTATGCTAGATTGTATATCAGGGATATTAAGATACTGCACGGAGTTCCTATATAGATTATATCGCATGCAGGAGCCCGCTTTACGCTAACTTTTGAGGTCTTTCGAAGGGATTAGGGACACAGTGAGTTTGATCGCTGCTTCATCCTCGCATCACGGGTGCAGAGCGTACTATTCAGACACCTGAGGATATGTTGCGGGCCTGTGTTATTGATTTCAGGGGTAGCTGAGAGGATCATTTACCTCTTGTGGAGTTTGCTTATAACAACAGCTACCATTCTAGCATTCAGATGGCGCCATATGAGGCTTTGTATGGGCGGAAGTGTAGGTAGCCGATTGGTTGGTTCGACGTGGGCGAGGTTCCGTTAGTTGGCCCAGACTTGATTCAGCAGGTTGTGGATAAGGTGAAGCTTATCCAGGAGAGACTGTTAGCAGCTCAGAGTCGGCAGAAGTCTTATGCAGACAATCGGCGTCGACATTTGGAGTTTCAGGTAGACGATTGGGTCTTCTTGAAGGTATCACCCATAAAGGGTGTGATGAGGTTCGGAAAGAAGGGTAAACTTAGCCCAAGGTACATTGGGCCTTACCAGGTCATCCGTAGAGTAGGTAAGGTTGCCTATGAGTTAGATCTTCCATCGGATTTAGAGGCGGTACATCCGGTCTTCCATGTTTCTATGTTGCGGAAGTGTATCGGAGATCCATCGAGAGTTTTCCCAGCTAGCGAGGTCCAGGTGACAGAGAGGTTATCTGTCACGACCTGACCACGGGCCCGCGACTGGTGCCCTACCTGGGCACCCTTACAGGTATACATCAGAGATAATCAGCAGAACATACATAAACTTAACAGGAAATAAATAACAGGCTAGCCGATAAGGCCACCTTCCAAAAATATACACGTAACCCAAAACGCAGTTACCTTTTTTTTTTCTTTACACAACCCAATCCACAAGATATGACTACAGACCTCTAAGAATTCTGACATAACAACTTTGACGGGACAAGGCCCCGCCATACCCCTGAATGTACATAAAACTTCAACTTCAGGGAACTGTACCAAAAATACAAAGCCTCCGAAATAATGGAGCTTTTCAACCAGCTGAACAGTGATCCTAAGAATGAGGATCAGCAAGCTATGTACCTCAACCTGCGGCATGAACGCAGCCCCCCGAAGGAGGTAAGTACGAAATATGTACCAAGTATGTGAAACTGAAAATACTGTAATGAAATCATAACAGTCTATAATAAAGCTGGAGACATGTATGATAACCAAAATAACGAGACATCAGGCTTACCGTGGATGTAATGAAAGTCAGTTTTACCTTTTTAAAGACTATTTCAACACATGAACAGTAGTCACACCAGGGCTATGGACACAAGCCCTCAAATATCATCACACAGTCCAGTAAGGGTCTCAAGCCCACAAATATCAAAGCGTGCCCGTGGAATCCCCATCACTGCCGACAGCTATAAGTGTAAAATATAACAATGTGACGCGCTCGTGGCATCCTACCTCACTGTCGGCGTACACACTTACACTACATATATATATCTCCTGCCCGTGGAATCCCCCATCACTGCCGACAACCGTAAGTGTAAAATACAACCATATGACGCACTCGTGGCATCCTACCTCACTGTCGGCGTACATATATACAATACATATATATATATATATATATATATATATATATATATCTCATGCCCGTGGAATCCCTCATCTCGGGTACATGACTTCATGGAGAGCTAATTCATGGGGTAGTAATCGTATATAACATGCCCGTGGAATCCCTCATCTCGGGTACATGTCTTCATGGGGAGCTAGTCCATGGAGTAATAATCGTACATAACATGGTGGCATGCCCCAAAATCCCTCATCGTATAAGCATGGCCATGGGGTAATAATCGTATATAACATGCCCGTGGAATCCCTCATCTCGGGTACATGTCTTCATGGGGAGCTAGGCCATGGAGTAATAAAACAAATCCGGGAATCTAACCCGCCTCCTGGTCGCATGCCCCGGAATCCCTCATCGTATAAGCATGTCCAAGGAGTAATAAAAACAATCAGGGAATCTAACCCGCATCCTGGTCGCATGCCCCGGAATCCCACATAGTATAAGCATGTCCAAGGATCAATCACAATGGAAGCATACCCGTGGAAGCCTCCACATCGCTTGCGACGCCCAAGTAAATTATTAACAAGACATGCCCTCCAACTGAGAGTCACGACAGCGTAAACATATAATACTTGCATTCAAGGCTATCACAAGCAAGCATAGGCAAGTTCATAAAATCTTTAGACTTTCATTTTATATACTCAAGGCACTTTTCGTTTCACATAAAAATCCGGGAATTTAACTCAAAGTACTACGTACTTCCATTCTTTTCAAAAGACTCCTTTTCGTATAAAACTCCAAGATACTAACACCCGTAGTATCAAGACATGTCTACATTTCAAACAAATCACCACATTTTTAGAAATACATTTCTAGGCTTTTAAATCAAGTGACCCTTTCTTTAAAACTTTAAGCAATAGATACCTTTATATCAAATTGCCCTTCCTTATTTCAAGTCATTTCTTTGTTTACATTACTAGAGAAAACCATTCTTCTAACCTTCCATAAAGTTGTTATAACCAACTTCCCATAAAGTCGTTATACTAACTTTATGCCTTAGACTAATTCATTCTTTTTATAACCAAGAGACTTATACTTTCAAATCAAGTTACATAACTTTCAAAATACTTCAAGTCTCTTAACTTTAGAAATCAAGTTTCTTAACTTAGAATATCAAGTCTCTAAACTTAGAATTTCAAGTCTCTTAACTTTAGAATATCAAGAAATCCATACTTTCCAAATCAAGTATTCTATACTTTTAAATCAAGTCATTTCTTCCTTTAAGAATCAAGTCCCATAACTTGAAAAAATAAAGTCTCTTAACCTTTTAAGAATTCAAGGTTCATAGTCTTAAAACTTCATAACGTAAACTCTTTAAATTAAGTACATATACTTTATGTGTTGTGAATAGGTTATACTCATTTATAACGATCTTATTAAAGCAGCCATGATCTAGAAAATGTAATACAATTTTGTCTTATCTTAGTTTCTATGCAGATGGAGAATTCTACTCATTTTAATTTAATTGATTGTCGATACATTTTCTTTTATTAACGCTGCAATGGCTTGTTCGATACTTATTCTCATTCGTGCAGTAACTTAGAAAAGTCAACTCGACTCCAAATACTTCCTAACGACTCTTACCAACATCCCTCAAAAGACTTGGTAAGAACTTAGGATAACTTCCAAATAGAGTAAGTCAACATACATATCTCTTAACTTCTAAGAGTAGAAGGAATCATGAAATAACACCACATGTATATTTCATACATAAAATCATGCCAAAAGGAGGAAGAGGTTCACATACCTCGCGACGATTATCGACAAGTAGCAAAACGCTCCAAAGTACTTCAACCTTGATAGCTATTCCATCCTTTAAGTAGAATACGCTACTCGTAGTACTTCAACCTATATTAATCATAACATGTTTATCAACTCTTCCCTTTTAAACGTAGAATCATACTAAGTATAAAGACTCTTATTCTACGAAAAATCGGGCAGCACCTCCTTTGTTTCTACGTACTTTTCCACCTTTTTCAAGGCCCGAAAATCAATAACCAAACGCCACATTTATGGCCCAATAATTCAGCAAATACAAAGGGGATTACACGCCTAATAGGACGTGTAAAATTCTGCCCCACAATCAATATAAAATTGTCCAATAATTCCAAGCCCTATTCGGCTACAATGTCACAACAATTATCAATTTCCTTTCAATTCCTTTTTTCAATCCAAGTTGTGATTCCAACATGTTATATACATAATAACAATTACAACAACTATAAATCCTTTCTTCCTTAACATGCGACGATTGTAACTACCGTCCAAATTAATTACAACATTAATGGCTAACTTGTCCATTTTTCGGTTTTAACATGTCGATATGATCCAAATCCTTTCAAACTTCAATATATATACCACATGCTCATTTCTTAACTACTATAACATGTAATCTTCAATTACATTAAGAAGGTGAAGATTTTTACCTCAATAAGCCCTAATAATGTCCAAGCATAAAAGTCGATCCTTAGCAACTTTTAGCTCCTCTTCTTATGTTCCAATCCGCTCCAAGCACTCCTTAGAAGCTCATGAAGAACTCCTCTTCAAGTTCCATCTTCAAAGTTGAAGAACACCTTAGAGTTTCGCCTTGCGACTAATGTAAAAACGTCGTTTTCCCGGGATCTTTCTATTGAGATATCCTTACAATACCCCTAGGAACCTTGGGTTAAAGTCTTGTGAATAATGAACCACAAACTAAATTTTTTGTGTGGGAAAATGGCACAAAGCCAAGAGCACTCCTCACTAGCGCAAGTGTTCTCTAATTTTTTCTAAGTGTTGAAGACTTGGTCTTGCATCTAGTGTGTATATATAACACAATGGAGGGTCAAGATAACAACAAATGTGTGCCTATGATGAAGGATACTTAGATATCTATACAAGTGGCAAGTTGACTTGGTCAATTATCTCAAGCTTTGCAAGACTTGATCATCTACCTTGGTCAATGACCATTTTACCCTTGGCCCATTTCGTGAAAGCCATGGGGGGGGAGGTGACACGTGTCGCCCTCCCATTCGTCCATAAAATTTCGTAAGCCTCGTGGGCCCCAGAAAACGTAAAATTTCTCGGGTGGGCCCTACGTGACCAAATCCGTAAAAAAATAAATTTCCAATATGATAATACATTCTATACTCCTCAAATAATGCATTTTAAGAATCTAATTCTCACCAACGAACATTTTTCCTTTCCGACGTTCGGAAGATTTTCCGTCGGAAAACAATTCTTTCTTTCGTACCAATTTTCAAGTCTTGCGCTCTCGCATCTATTCTCTTATTCATGTCCTGGAATTACGGGGTGTAATATTCTTCCCCCCTTAGAAACATTCGTCCCCGAATGTTCTTTCGGAGCCCAATCTAATTAGATAGCGACATAGTCTCCTTTTACTACACCCTTCATACAACATATGCCACCCACGGCCACATAACAATACTCGTACTAAAACGTCAACCTGAACTCCAAGTGTCGACGTCGGTTATCTGCATAAAGCTTTTGCTGACTCCGAGCTTAGTAAAAATCTTTCCTGGATAAGCTTCGCCTTATCCATAGCCCGCTGAATCAAGTCTGGGCCAATTATCTGAACCTCACCTACGTGGAACCAACCAAACGTCGATTCTACACTTTCTTGCTGGTTGTATTCTTTCTGTACCTCCAACTTATACTAGCATACTTACATATCCTCCGTACTAATTCTAGCCTCCAATCTATGGAGTCACTCTATTAAACAATATAAGGCCATTTTCGGCTCTCACGACCTGGTTTCGGTGGAATGCGTCCACGAAGCCGTAAAACAATTAACTAGACTTGGGCCTTGCACCTTCGTGACCCTGTCACGTAGCGGAACTACTACCAACTGATCCCACTCTATTTCAGGCTATGGGGTGACCCGTAATAGGTCCTCACCCTGACCCGCCGTCGCACTTAACTCTTACCCAAAGTCTGCATAAAATCTTATTGCCCGAGAAGGCCTTATATACCTAAGGTCTCGGAGGTTATCAATATTCATAGGCTCGCATTTTCCATGCACCAAGCCTACCTTCTCAGTCCCCCCGAAAATGGGTACAATAACTTCTCATAATACCATAACCATGTTATCTCGATCACAACAACCATTACTTACTCCATACGGATCTCATCCGTACAATTCTCTTAAGCCTACCACGTAGCTTAATCTATTAACATGGCATTCCATTAAGTTCCTTAACATAATTTCTTAAGGGTTCACTACCCTATCAGACAACTCGTCATTTCCTAATTATCTCAAAATAAAACATAAGACCTTGGCGAGAATTCATTAACTGTTCCATACCTTCCCGATATCTATTTAGTCCTTACCAAATCTTGGTAATCTAAAATCATTCTAGGCAACACGCGTCTGACCCTCATACATAACTCTGTATAGTTGTATGTCATTATACCAACTATACTACAATCATTACCAACCTGGATACGCAATCCACATAGTCCTTTCTGGGTCACAGCTGCCTTTCTCAAAGCTGCAATCAACATAACTCGTTAGGGAGAGACGACCCTAACAACACAGCTCTATCGCACGATCTCAGAGTGAGAAGAATGGAAACCAATCCTAAATGTCCTGCATCATCCTGATTATAGATGTGGTGCACAACACACTGATAATCAAGACTCTACTAGACACGGTCTGTAGACACTTTCTGAGGACTAACTGCTCTGATACCACATTTGTCACGACCCGACCCCGGGCCCGCGACTGATGCCCTACCTGGGCACCCTTACAGGTATACATTCGAGATAATCAGCGGAACATACATAAACTTAACAGGAAATAAATAACAGGCTAGTCGATATGGCCACCTTCCAAAAATATACACGTAACCCAAAAAGCAGTTACCTCTTTTTTTTCTTTACACAACCCAATTCACAAGATATGACTACAGACCTCTAAGAATTCTGACATAACAACTGTGATGGGACAGGGCCCCGCCATACCCCTGAATGTACATAAAACTACAACCTCAGGGAACTGTACCAAAAATACAAAGACTCCGAAATAATGGAGCTTTTCAACCAGCTGAACAGTGATCCTAAGAATGATGATCAGTAAGCTATGTACCTCAACCTGCGGCATGAATGCAGCCCCCCAAAGGAGGTCAGTATGAAATATGTGAAACTGAAAATATTGTAATGAAATCATAACAGTCTATAATAAAGCTGGAGACATGTATGATAACCAAAATAACAGTACAATGTGCCTTACCGAAGTGGAAGTAATGAAAGTCAGTTTTACCTTTTTAAAGACTATTTCAACACATGAACAGTAGTCACACCAGGGCTATGGACACAAGCCCTCAAATATCATCACACAGTCCAGTAAGGGTCTCAAGCCCACAAATATCAAAGCGTGCCCGTGGAATCCCCCATCACTGCCGACAGCTATAAGTGTAAAATATAATCATGTGACACGCCCATGGCATCCTACCTCACTGTCGGCGTACACACTTACAATACATAAATATATCTCCTGCCCGTGGAATCCCCCATCACTGCCGGCAGCCGTAAGTGTAAAATATAACCACGTGACGCGCCCGTGGCATCCTACCTCACTGTCGGCGTACACACATACAATACATACATATATATATATATATATATATATATATATATATATATATATATATATATATATATATCAGGCCCGTGGAATCCCTCATCTCGGTACATGACTTCATGGAGAGCTAATTCATGGGGTAGTAATCGTATATAACATGCCCGTGGAATCTCTCATCTCGGGTACATGTCTTCATGGGGAGCTAGTCCATGGAGTAATAATCGTACATAACATAGTCGCATGCCCCGAAATCCCTCATCGTATAAGCATGGCCATGGGTTAATAATCGTATATAACATGCCCATGGAATCCCTCATCTGGGTACATGTCTTCACGGGGAGCTAGGCCATGGAGTAATAAAACAAATCCGGGAATCTAACCCGCCTCCTGGTCGCATGCCCCGGAATCCCTCATCGTATGAGCATGTCCAAGGAGTAATAAAAACAATCCGGGAATCTAACCCGCATCACGGTCGCGTGCCGGAATCCCACATCGTATAAGCATGTCGGATCAATCACAATGGAAGCATACGTGGGAAGCCTCCACACCGCTTCAGACGCCCAAGTAAATTCACAACAAGACAGTCGGCCCTCCAACTGAGAGTCACGACAGCGTAAACATATAATACTTGCACTCAAGGCTATCACAAGCAAGCATAAGCATGTTCATAAAATCTTTAGACTTTTATTTTATATACTCAAAACACTTTTCGTTTCACATAAAAATCCGGAAATTTAACCCAAAGTACTACGTACTTCCATTCTTTTCAAAAGACTCTTTTTCATATAAAACCCCAAGATACTAACACCAGTAGTATCAAGGCATGTCTACATTTCAAACAAGGCACTACATTTTTAGAAATACATTTCTAGGCTTCTAAATCAAGTGACCCTTTCTTTAAAATTTTAAGCAATAGATACCTTTAAATCAAATTGCCCTTCCTTATTTCAAGTCATTTCTTTGTTTACATTACTAGAGAAAACCATTCTTCTAACCTTCCATAAAGTTGTTATAACCAACTTCCCATAAAGCCGTTATACTAACTTTATGCCTTAGACTAATTCATTCTTTTTATAACCAAGAGACTTATACTTTCAAATCAAGTTACATAACTTTCAAAATACTTCAAGTCTCTTAACTTTAGAAATCAAGTTTCTTAACTTAGAATATCAAGTCTCTTAACTTAGAATTTCAAGTCTCTTAACTTTAGAATATCAAGAAATCATACTTTCCAAATCAAGTATTCTAAACTTTTAAATCAAGTCATTTCTTCCTATAAGAATCAAGTCCCATAACTTGAAAAAATAAAGTCTCTTAACCTTTTAAGAATTCAAGGTTCATAGTCTTAAAACTTCATAACGTAAACTCTTTAAATTAAGTACATATACTTTATGCGTTGTGAATAGGTTATACTCGTTTATAACGATCTTATTAAAGCAGTCATGATCTAGAAAATGTAATACAATTTTGTCTTATCTTAGTTTCTATGCAGATGGAGAATTCTACTCATTTTAATTTAATTGATTGTCGATACATTTTCTTTTATTAACGCTGCAATGGCTTGTTCGATACTTATTCTCAGTCGTGCAGTAACTTAGAAAAGTCAACTCGACTCCAAATACTTCCTAACGACTCTTACCAACATCCCCCAAAAGACTTGGTAAGAACTTAGGATAACTTCCACATAGAGTAAGTCAACATACATACCTCTTAACTTCTAAGAGTAGAAGGAATCATGAAATAACACCACATGTATATTTCATACATAGAATCATGCCAAAAGGAGGAAGAGGTTCACATACCTCGCGACGATTATCGACAGTAGCAAAACGCTCCAAAGTACTTCAACCTTGATAGCTATTCCATCCTTTAAGTAGAATACGCTACTCGTAGTACTTCAACCTATATTAATCATAACATGTTTATCAACTCCTCCCTTTTAAACGTAGAATCATACTAAGTATAAGGACTCTTATTCTACGGAAAATCGGGCAGCACCTCCTTTGTTTCTACGTACTTTTCCACCTTTTTCAAGGTCCGAAAATCAATAACCAAACGCCACATTTAAGGCCCAACAATTCAGCAAATACAAAGGGGATTACACGCCTAATAGGACGTGTAAAATTCTGCCCCACAATCAATATAAAATTGTCCAATAATTCCAAGCCCTATTCGGCTACAATGTCACAACAATTATCAATTTCCTTTCAATTTCTTTTTTCAATCCAAGTTGTGATTCCAACATGTTATATACATAATAACAATTACAACAACTATAAATCATTTCTTCCTTAACATGCGACGATTGTAACTACCGTCCAAATTAATTACAACATTAATGGCTAACTTGTCCATTTTTCGGTTTTAACATGTCGACATTATCCAAATCTTTTCAAACTTCAATATATATACCACATGGTCATTTCTTAACTACTATAACATGTAATCTTCAATTACATTAAGAAGGTGAAGATTTTTACCTCAATAAGCCCTAATAATGTCCAAGCGTAAAAGTCGATCCTTAGCAACTTTTAGCTCCTCTTCTTATGTTCCAATCCGCTCCAAGCACTCCTTAGAATCTCATGAAGAACTCCTCTTCAAGTTCCATCTTCAAAGTTGAAGAACACCTTAGAGTTTCGCCTTGCGACTAACGTAAAAACGTCGTTTTCCCGGGATCTTTCTATTGAGATATCCTTACAATACCCCTAGGAACCTTGGGTTAAAGTCTTGTGAATAATGAACCACAAACTAAAAAAATTCTGTGGGAAAATGGCACAAAGCCGGGAGCACTCCTCACTAGCGCAAGTGTTCTCTAATTTTTTCTAAGTGTTGAAGACTTGGTCTTGCATCTAGTGTGTATATATAACACAATGGAGGGTCAAGATAACAACAAATGTGTGCCTAGGATGAAGGATACTTAGATATCTATACTAGTGGCAAGTTGACTTGGTCAATTATCTCAAGCTTTGCAAGACTTGATCATCTACCTTGGTCAATGACCATTTTACCCTTGGCCCATTTCATGCAAGCCATGTGGGGGGGGGTGACACGTGTCGCCCTCCCATTCATCCATAAAATTTCGTAACCCTCGTGGGCCCCACAAAACGTAAAATTTCTCGGGTGGGCCCTACGTGACCAAATCCGTAAAAAAATAAATTTCCAATATGATAATACATTCTATACTCCTCAAATAATGCATTTTAAGAATCTAATTCTCACCAACGAACATTTTTCCTTTCCGACGTTCGGAAGATTTTCCGTCGGAAAACAATTCTTTCTTTCGTACCAATTTTCAAGTCTTGCGCTCTCGCGTCTATTCTCTTATTCATGTCCTGGAATTACGGGGTGTAACATTATCGTATGAGGAGAGTCCCATAGCGATACTCGATCGCCAGGTCAGGCGACTGCGGACCAAGGATGTGGCTTCCGTCTAAGTCTTGTGGCGGAATGATAATAGGGAGGAGATGACTTGGGAAGCGGAGGAGGACATGTTGAGGAAGTATCCTCACTTATTCTCTAAACCTTCAGATAATTCATTTCCCCTACTTGGCAAGTTTTAATTTAAGTATTTAGCTTAAGTGCTATTATGTGGCCACGTGTGGCATTATTGGTAGGTGGGGGTTGTAAGACGAGAAGATGTCGCTATCTATAATTTTGACTCCAAAAGAACATTCGGGGACAAATGTTTCTAAGGGGGGAAGAATGTTACACCCCGTAATTCCAGGACATATTTATAAGAACGTACGTAAGAACTAAAAAATGTTAAGATTTGAGACTAGTAAAAATTATCGGAATTATGGAAATGTCGGAAAACAAAATATTGCGACGAATGGGAGGGAGACACGTGTCACCCCCTTGGTTGGTCTTGGTCGAATTAGACCATGGGTTTAATGGTCATTTGACCAATGTAAAGATGAGAAAGTCTTGCTAGGCTAGAGCTTGATAATATTGACTAAGTCAAGGGCCACTTGGCTTGATCTTTTAGTGAAATGCATCCAAGCCACCCATATGTTCTAATCTTGACCCTCCATAGTGTTATTTAAGCAGACTACTAGCAAGACAAGTTCCCACACTTAGTAAATTTTTCAAGAAACATGTTCTTGTCTTAGGGAGCTCTCGGGTTTGGGTCAAATTGCAAGACAAAGATTTTCGTTTGTTGTTCAATAATCTCCATACTTTAAACCAAGGTTCCTAAGGGTATTGTAAGGGTATCTCAATAGAAAGATCCCGGAAAAGTTTCGTTTTTGCATTAGTTGCAAGGTGAAAACCTAAGTCGCCTTCATAGGTTTGGATTGGAAATTGAAGGAAAGTTGTTTGTGATCTTCTAAGGGCTTCAAGTGGCGGATTGGAGTGTCAAGGAGAGGCGCTAAGTTGCTACGGAGCGACGTCGGATCTTGAAGTTGGATTAAGGCTCGTCAAGGTAACAATCTTGTTCTCTTAAGTGTTATAAGATTACATATTGTTGTAGCCTTACATTTTAACTAGCATGAAGTATATGTATTGAAAATTGATAAGTGTTATGGATATTAGAAGCCTAAATCCGAAATGACTTGTTAGCCATTTGAAATTGAAATACAATTTGGTCGATAATTAGAATCGTCGCATGTTATCTACTTGAAGATTGTAGTTGTTATAATCGAATGCGACTTTATAACATGTTATACTAGACAACTTGGATTGAAAAGGAATTGGAAAGGATGATATGTTGTTGCACCTATTGGCCGTGAATGGCATTGCCTTTTTGGATTAGTTTGATATAAATTGTGGGACAGAATTTTACACGCCTAATCCCCTTTTGTTAACTACATCGTTGAGCCTTAAATGTGGCACGTTTGGTTATTGAATTCGGGCCTTGAAAAAGGTGGAAAAGTACGTAGAAACAAAGGAAGTGTTGTCCGATTTTTCGTAGAATTTGGTGACTTTGCACTTAGAATATTCTACGTTTGAAGCTAGAAGTTAATAGACGTATTATGGTCATTATAGGTTGACATACTACGTACGGCACATTGGACTTAGCAAGTGGATTGAACCGAAGAGGTATGTGGAACTTTCCTATCTCTTGAGCATGAGTAGTTGTAAACATATAGTACGGTAGACGTACGAGATTTTGATGAATTTAGTTTCATTTGATATCCTTGACTTGTTTTAAGAATGTCCAAGTTGGTTGAGTTAGGGAAGTAACTCACTTGTTTTAAAGGTTAAAGATATCTTAGTTTCTAAAAGTTAAGAGACTTGGTTTTTGAAAGTATAAGTCTCTCGGTTATGAAAAGAATGTAAGTGTCTAAAGCATAAAGTTAGTATAACGGCTTTATGGGAAGTTGATTATAATAACTTTATGGAAAGTTGAAAGAATGGTTTACTCTAGTGATGTAAGTAAAGATAAATGACTTGAAATGAAGAAAGACAAATTGATTTAAAGCCATCAATTGCTTAAAGTTTTAAAGTAAAAAGTCACTTGGTTTAGAAGCCTATAAATGTATTTCTAAAAGGTATTGACTTGTCTTGAAAGGTAGATATGACTTGATACTACGGTTATTAGTATCTTGGAGTTTTATATGAAAAAGAGTCATTTTAAAAGAATAGAAGTACGTAGTACTTTGGGTTAAATTCCCGGATCTTTTATGATACGATAGTGCCTTAAGTTAAAAGAAATGAGAGTGTATGCTAATTAAGTCAAATGAGAAGTTAAGGGGTTTCTTAACTTATTTATGTTATTTGTAGTAGCCGGTTGTGCTTGGGATATATTGTTCATTACGGGGTCATTCCCCAGGCTTGTGACATTTGCATATTCAGTGGATTTGCTACCCACGATGCGAGGAATACCTCATGCGAGTCCGTAGGGCTCATGCGAGTGAAATAGTCCTATGTGGGGCGGACCAGTCCTATGCGAGAAAGTTACCTCATGCGGGTCCATACGGCCTATGCGGGTGAAATAGTCCCAGGAGTAGGATTGTGTGATAATACTACGGGCGGATGGTCCTAGGTTAATCACAGGCTTCCTATTTTTAAGAACCGGAAATGTATATTTTTCTCTCATTGTTAGTAAGGCATAGTATACTGCTAATTTGATTATTATACATGTCTCCAGCTTTATTTTAGACTTATGATGTAAATTGCAGTATTTTTCCAGTTTTACATACTTGGTACATATTGCGTACTGACCCCCTTTCCTCGGGGGGCTGCATTCATGCCGCAGGTAGGGGTAAGAAGGTGGTGGATCCTCATTCTTAGGATCACTGATCAGGTTTCAGAAGCTCTATTTCTCCGGAGGCTTGTCTTTTGGTACGATTTCCCTGATGTTGTTGATTTATGTACATTCAGGGGTATGGCGGGGCCCTGTCCCATCACAGTTGTTACTCTTAGAGGTCTGTAGTCATATTTGTGGATTGGGTTGTAAGAACAAGGATGTAACTATTTTTATTTTGGGTTATGTATATTTCCCGGAAGGCGGCCTTATCGGCTAGCCTGTTGATATTTGTTGTTAAGTATTTTATGAGTTTTGTATGTTCCGCTGCTATTCTCTGATGTATACCTGTAATGGGTGCCTAGGTAGGGCACCAGTCGAGGGGCCAGGGTCGGGTCATGACATACAGTTTGCTAATATCAGCGATAATGTCGTCAATGACCGAAAGTATTGTATATATTTATAAATAATTGAATAAATTCATTATTTTACAATATTACAAGATAATACCAAAGAAATTAAAAAGTTGAAGTCGCAGATGACTTCTGCCTGAAAAATCTATCTAAATAGATATAGATAACATCTCATTACAATTGCTTCTCTGAAGAACAAATCTAGAATCTAAGCAGCAATTATAATGTTGGGTAGAATGTTGTCGACACGCTCAGACAACACTTGTGATCCAGTTTTCTGAGATGAATTCTGGAGAGCTCTCTTGATATTTTTACAATCTGATTCTAGAAATAGATTCACTCTTCTTCCCTCTCTATTTATTGTAGAGAGTCTTTCTTGAAAAGCTCATCGATTAGTTGTAGAGGTTGAGGGAAAGATAGACAGCCGATAAGGTTTGTTGGAGAAGATCATGGAGCAAAATCCTCTAACTTCTTGGACTTGTTCCCAAGCTTAGCAACAACTTTGACTTGTTCTTCCCACGCTTTTCATCAGCTCCTAATCACCTTGCCAAGTTACTTTACCATCGTGGTAAAAATCCTACGAGATTTGCTTCAGTTCCGTGAAGTAAGGCAAAACTGTTTTACAGAATGTTGGTCCGAATGTCGTGATATTTGTTCCAACGTTTCTGAGTACTAAAAATGACATGTTGGGCAAAATGTCACAACACCAAACCCAACATTAACATTCTCCCCTTTTTTTCCTTTCTTCATAAAACATATTATATTATGTGCAAGTGACTTACATCAATGTCATAAATGTTGTCCTAACATCTATGATTACAATAATGCTCCCCCTTAACATGTGATGGCATATACACACAACATATACAAATAGCATATATATATATATACCATTCATGTAGGATTAGAGAAATACAAAAAATAGTCATTTAATCATATCATCTAAAACAAAACAAAAATTGTCAGATCACTTAATTACATCCCTAATATCCAAACCAAACAGTAACCAAACAATCCACATTCAACAACAGCAGCAGCCATACACTATCAGCAATATTCCTTGCATTTCATGCATCAGTAATAGCTTCCAGAAGGTTCTTTATCAGTTACTTCATCAATGTAAGGTTCTTTATCAGTTACAGATTTCAGAAGCTTACGATCTTCTAGAAACTCAATCAACCCATATTCAGAACAAGAGACTGAGTCTACTACCTTTTCTGTCCTAATAATTCTATTCATATATCAATTTTATCTATCAAACTTTTCTTGGGAATAGAACTTGTCAGAAAATATATTTACCTCAACTTCAGGCTCTGATTCTGTGTTTCCAAAGGAGGATGGAGAGGACGTCTCTTCAGGTGTCTGCTGGAATGTTGCTTGAGATATTGTAGTATCATTGGCAACATTCTGGGCAACATCTGGTCTGACATGATGATGAATTCCTTTGGGGCATAACCTTTTTAAGGGGGTGTCGTCGGGAATCTCCTCATCCTCAGACTCACATTGTGGAACAGAGACTGGAGATTCAGGTTGAGGATCAACAACTGGGGTTTCTTCTTCTGTGTCCTCTGAAGATAGTTCAAAGTCAATATCATCCGTATCACTACTTGAACAAGAAGGAACTTTGTACTCAAACCTAGACCTTTTGGCAACAGGTTCTTGTTGGAATGTTCTTTCGAACACTCGCTTGATCTTCTAGAAGGAAAGGAGGAAGAACTGTTCCTTTTGCCTAAGACAGAGATATCAGGAGTGGCATCCACATCAATGGGGTTATTATCATCCCAGGGTAACTGATTTCTAAGGGTTCTTCAGATGTGCTAAGAACAATGACCGAGCAAAGTGGAGGACTAGTGCTTATGGGTGTGTTGGTGGACATAAGGGTTGACATTGGAGATGTTTCCATGAGTGAATTTGGAGGAGAGAATATTGGGAGTTTAGGGTTTTTTGGGTTTTTGGATGAAGAATGAAGTGAAGAGTCCATCGGTTTTGGTTGATTTTACCAATGATGTGATATTTCCCCTTTTTTTTTACTTTTACGGAAAAGACAAAGAGATAAAAAGAAGAACAAATGAAGAAGATTTTATACTCTTGGCAATTTGAAAAAGAAATTTTCCTGGTTTTAGGTGTTTGAATTGTATTCAAATACTTGTACCTAAAATTTTGGAATAAAAAGATAGACATCACATTTGGAATTTTAATCTTATCATCTTAAAGTTTGAATTTCAATTAAAAACATGGCATAAAATAGGGAAGATAGAAACTGATTTTTCTAAAGTTATTTACTAACACCATCCCAACAAATATTATCATCTGAGAATGTCAACAGTAATGTTGACAACATTTTGGACAACACAAGTATTATGATCCCGCAAGAACTTTTTGTTTTGACAACAAATCAAACCACGTTTTATATGTATTTTTGTGAGTTTAACCACTGGACTAATGTAACATTTCCCATTGTGTCCTTTATCTAATCATAAAACACATACAAAATTAATTTTTTGTGTCAAAAATAAGAATACTTATTTAGTATCCTCATAATTTCAGTTTAAGCACTTGATACTCCTATAGAATAGGAACAGTACCATTTCAAGGGCGTTGCCCATATTGCACAGTTGCCAATAGTTAGTAAAGGCTTTGCCTTATTTTGATACTCTTTTTGTATGATATCTAATATCATCGCAGAGAACAGTATCACATTCGAATCATGTTCTTATTTAGGATCATGCTTGTGTGGCCAACATTAATGCACTATACAACAATAATAATCATATTATGATATTACATAGGTAAATATCACCTGAAATTTTAGAGATATTTCAGCCAACATTCACCAAAATACCTTTTTAGAGATTACAAAGACCAAGAAATTTTTTCAAACTAGAAAATCTCTAATGGTCCAAAGCTTTTGTAAAAATATCAGCTAGTTGATGAAGAATGTCAACATGTTCAATTTGAACTAGCTATTTTTCAACCAAATCTCTTAAAAAGTGATATCTAATATCAATATGTTTTGTACGTGAGTGCTGAACTTGATTTTTAGAAATATTTATAGCACTCAAATTATCACAATATAAAATTAAGATATTGCTTGAAAAACTATAGTCGTCTAACATGTGTCTTAACCATATTAATTGAAAGCAATAACTTCCAGCTGCTACATATTCAGATTCAGTAGTTGAATGTGAGACACAATTTTGTTTACGACTATACCAAGAAACAAGATTATTGTCAAGATAAAAACATCATCCACTTGTACTCTTTCTATCATCCACATCACCAGCCCAATCCGAGTCACTATATCCTATTAAATTAGGATTAGTGTCTTTGGAATACCAAATTCTCAACTAACATGTACCGACAACATATTTTATGGAATTTAAGTGAGATATTTTGAGACACATTTGGAATCGAGCACATACACAAACACTAAACATTATATCAGGACGACTAGCAATGAGATATAGAAGACTACCTATCATAGATCCATACAATGTTGGGTCGACATTTTTGCCAACATTATCTTTCCATATCTTATGTGACGATCTCATTGGAGTTCTCATTTGTTTAGCATTTTCCAATCCAAATCTCTTAACTAGATTCTTGGCATACTTACTTTGGGAGATGAAGATTGCATCTTCACTTTGCTTTATCTGCAAGCCAAAGAAAAAAGTTAGTTCCTCAATCATGCTCATTTCAAAAGTTGATGACATTCCTTCAACAAATGTCTTAAGGTATGATTGTGAGGTCGAACAAAAAACTATGTCATCTACATAGATTTGAGTAATAACAATATCTACACCGTGGTGTTTTATGAATAAAGTACAATCAGCTTCACCACATTTAAAACTAAATTCCATAAGGAAGTTAGTTAGATGACCATATCATGCACGAGGAGCTTGTTTCAATCCATACAAGGCTTTTATGAGCTTGTATACAAACCGTGGATGGTAAGGATCTTCAAATCCTTTAGGTTGTTCAACATAGACAAGGCTCCTTATCAAGATAACCATTCAAGAAAGAACCTTTAACATACATTTGATGAAGAGTAATTATTAGACAGCAATCAATGAAAAGTAGTAATCTAATTGACTCAATTCTAGCTACAGGAGCAAAGGTTTCATCATAATCAATCCATTCGACCTGAGTATATCCTTGAGCAACTAGACGAGTTTGTTTCTTACAACAGTTCCTGATTCATCTGACTTGTTTTTAAATATCCATTTAGTTCCAATTACATTGGTATTATTTTGGCGTGGAACTAAATTCCAGACTTCATTTCGAGAGAACTATTCAAGTTCTTCTTGCATTGCTTGAATGCAACAATTATTCTTGAGTGCTTCTGAAATATTCTTAGGTTCTAAAGTCGATACAGAACAAGAAAGACTAACCTTTTGGTACATGGTAGACATACACACATACCTTACCATATCTCTGTAATTGAGCGGTTCTTTCCCTCTTGTTCTTACTCCCTCAAACACTCCCTCTATCACCTGACATGTTGGATGATTCTTTCTAATTCTTGATGAGGGGTCCCTTCGTACTTGATCTAGCAACTCAGCATTTGACTCCTCATCTGCACTTTATGTGATCTCTAGTTCAGGTTTAGATGTTGCTTCAGATGTGGTAACATTTGGGGCAACATTTGATTCTTCAGCAGTCTGCACATTTTCTACTGAAACTATAGTGTTTTTTTCAGATGTACTCCCAGTAAAATCAGAACAATCATCAAAAATATTATTTACAGACTCTTGTACAATTTTGGTCCTAAGATTTGTACACTCGATACGCATGAATATTTTCAGAGTAGCCAATAAAAACTCATTTGTCACTTTTAGAGTCAAACTTTGCCAAAAGGTCTCTATCATTTAAAATGTAACAAATACACCCAAAATTATGAAAGTAACGCAAGTTAGGTTTCTTTCCATTTATTAGCTCATAAGGTGTCATATTTGTTCCAGGCCTAAGATAGACTCTATTTGTGATGTGACTTGCAGCATTCAAGGCTTCAGCCCAAAAATGTTTTGACAGTTTCTTAGAACTAAGCATAACTCTAGCTATTTCTTGTAGTGTTCTATTCTTCCTCTCTGCTACACCATTCTGATGAGGAGTTTTGGGAGCAGAAAATGCATGGAAAATACCTTTTTTCTCACAATATTTTGAGAACGAGTTATTTTCAAATTCTTTTCCATGATCGGACCTAATCCAAAAAACAAGAGAATGAAACAAATTTCTTATCCTAGAGTGCTAGACTTTAAACATGTCAAAAGTTTGAGATTTTTCTTTCACAAAATATATCCATGAATATCTAGAAAAATCATCTACAATTACATAGAAATACCTCATGCATCCTAAACTGTCTACCTCAATTGGAACCATAAGATTCATGTGCAGTAATTGAAAACATTGAGACGTACCTGAATGTTATTATGGGAAACACGAGTTTTCTTACCTTTTAGACAATCTTCACAGACCACTGTTTTACCTTTAGGACTCAGTTTAGGAATGTCTCTTACCGCCTCATAAGAGATCAATATTTCTAAGTTACGGTAGTTTACATGTCCTACCTTTTGATGCCACAATGTTATGTCATATGTACTAACATTATTGCATATTTCTTGTCTTCCAACAAGATAGTAATTGTCACATGTTCTTGTACTTGTCATAACACACATGTTAGTTTCATTTGTAACTTCACAGGCATTCTTATTTAACTTTACCTCAATATTGTCGTCACATCGTTGACTTATACTAATTAAATTAGTCATTAACCCTTCAACATGTAAGACATTCTTTAAGGTAGGAAAACCATGAACATTTAAGATCCCTTTTCAAATTATCTTATTTTTACTACCACCTCCAGAAGTTACGTTACCTCCACTGAATGACTCGTAGTTCTTTAGAAATTCATTTGTACATGTCATGTGACGTGAATTCACTATCAAAGTACCAAGAACCTGCAATATTATTCCTTAAAGCAGTTATCGCAATATTACAAGTTACATCCATTTTGGGAACTCAAACTCTTCCAAAACATTTTTAAATTTTAGGTTCAGAAATGTTTCTTCGAATGTTGTCCGAGATATTGGACAGTCTTTTAGGCAACATTTTGCTCACATAATTTTAAAGTTTGAAACAGTGTGGTTTTAAGTGACCAGGTGAGTTACAATAATGACACACAAACTTCATATTCCTTGACATATATGAGAACTTATTATTTAATCCTTTCTCTTTTACAAAGCATATTTTCTCATTTTTGTCAAACAAACTAGAGCATATTGTTTTAAGAGAGATTTTATACCCAATACATATATGTGTAAGTTTACTAAAGCTGAGTATCTCATCCAGTTTAGAAGTCCCTAAGTTGAGCTTACGGAAGGTTGATTCAGCTAGATCCAACTTTGCATTTATCTTACCAAATTCAACGTCTTTTTTGGTAAGTGCAACAAGAGTTAAAGATTTTAACTTTGTGTCAAGTTGCTTGGATTCTATGATTAGGCCTTTACAAAGTTTTTACAATTCCTTAATCATGTCATATTTGGAGTCAACTTGATTTTCAAAGTTAGTCTCACTACTAGAAACAAATCAACTAAAGCAATTAACATAAGGATAGTTAAAGTATTCATACCTCTCGGATGTTGCTGAAAATGTAGATGTTGTCGCTGATGTTGATGCAAATGTTGTGACATTTTGGACAACATTGTCGATGGCATTTTCTTCGTCCGATAAGGACTGTTCGAAAATAGTAGCCAACATTTCTTGTGACTCTATATCTTGATCTCCTTCATCTTCTCTTTTGTCGTTACTAAGGGAAACCCACGTACTTTTAACATATTTCCTCAAGATATTTGCATATTCATTAGAATAATGACTCCACCCCGAGCATGCATGACATTGCACGGTTTCAAGTTGCTTGGGATCAAATTTGGTACGATCTGAGTTGGTTCTCTTTAGTTGATTTCCTCTTTGAACTATAGGAAGGGGTTTAGTGGACTTTTGATTGAAGCCTTGATTTTGGTGTTCTTTGGATTTGAACTTATTTCTATCATCATTGAACTTCCTTACCGTTGAATTGAATTTTCGAGTAAGGAGAACAATATTTGCACCATCACCAATTTCTTCAAATTCTCATCATCTTTTTCGATTTGACTCTCCAAGGATTTGACTTGAAGTGCTACATCTTTATTCTTATACAATTTCATTTGATTCTCAATATTCATCTCATAGGTTTTGAGAATACTCATTAAGGTATGAAGGTCCATTGTAGCAAGATTATGAGCTTCTTCAATCGCACAAATCTTTCTATTGAACTTTTTAGGAAGAGAATGAAGTGTTTTTCCACAAGTTGAGTGTTGGTCAAAGGGGCACCAAGCACTTAACATTCATTAGAGATGTCAATCAACTTCTCAAAATAGGTTTTAATGTTCTTCCTTCCTCCATCCTTAAACGTTCATATTTACTCATGAGCATACGAAGCTTCGTTCGACGAACACTAGAGCTACCTTCACAATGAGTTTGTAAAGTATCTCATGCGTCTTTGGTCGTGGAGTAGTTTTGTATGAGTTTGAACATATAAAGATCAACCCATCCAAAAATGGCAGTTAAGGCGTTTTCGTTGAAGCTTGCATTGTTGGTTTCTTCCGCAGTCCATTCAGATTCAGGTTTAACAAGTATGTCACCTTCCTCATCCGGTGGTAGCATTGGAACAACATATTCATTGATGATAGATCTCCATACCCTAACATCAATTGATTTTATATGAGAGCATAGGCGAATCTTCCGATATGCATAGTGTTTTTCCGCATATGACGTTTGCCTGAAAAATCTATCTAAATAGACATAGATAATATCTCATTACAATTGCTTCAATGAAAAACAAATCTAGAATCTAAGCAGCAATTATAATATTGGACAAAATATTGTCGACACACTCAGACAATACTTGTAATCCAGTTTTCTGAGATGAATTCTCGAGAGATCTCTTGATATTTTTACAACCTGATTCTAGATATCGATTCACTCTTCTTTCCTCTCTATTTATAGTAGAGAGTCTTCCTTGAAAAGCTCATCTATTGGTTATACAGGTTGAGGGAAAGATGGGCAGCCGATAAGGTTTGTTGGAGAAGATCATGCAACAAAATCCTCTAACTTTTTGGACTTGTTCCTCAAGCTTAGCAACAACTTTGAATTGTTCTTTCCACGTTTTTCATCAGCTTCTAATCACCTTGCCAAGTCACTTTACCATCGTGGTAAAAATACCACGAGATTTGCTTCAGTTTCGTGAAGTAAGGCAAAACTATTTTACAGAATGTTGGTCCAAATGTCATGACATTTATTCCAACATTTTTTAGTACTAAAAATGATATGTTGGGGAAAATGTCACAACACCAAACTCAACATTAACAACTACTTTGCCAAATTCTTTCGGACACACAAATAGGAACAAGCTTGGCATTTAAAGCAAATGTTATGATTGGGGACACTTCTTTCCACTTTGTCCTGGCTCCTTGTATTCTCATGGTGAAACTTCATGCAAAAGTCATGATAAGAGTTAAAAGTTATGTTAAATTGAAAACAATATACTGATGACTATGAGTGAAAAAACCAAGAGAAAAAGCAAAGGAACAAGAATAACTGCATTGACCATGTTACACCCCGTAAGTCCAGGACATGTATAAGAGAATGTACGTAAGGAATCAAGACTTGAAAATTTGTACGAAAGAAAGAATTGTTTTTTCGACGGAAAATCTTCCGAACGTCGGAAAGGAAAAATGTTCGTTGATGAGAATTGAATTCTCAAAATGCATTATTTGAAGAGTATGGAACTTATTATCATTATGGAAAGTTATTTTTACAGATTTGATCACGTGGGGCCCACCCGAGGAATTTTACATTTTGTGGGGACCACGAGGGTTACGAAATTTTATGGACGAATGGGAGGGCGACACGTGGCACCCCCACATGGCTTGCTCGAATTAAGACAAGGGTATTTTGGTCATTGACCTATGTAGATGAACAAGTCTTGCAAAGCTTGAGAAAATTGACCAAGTCAACTAGCCACTTGTCTAGATAATTAATTACCCTTCATCCTAGCCACACATATGTTATAATCTAAGCCCTCCATTGTGTTATATATACTACACTAGTGCAAGACTAAGTCTCCAACACTTACAAAAAATTCACAACATTCTTGTGCTTGAAAGTTGCTCTCGGGTTTGGCATTAATCCCACACAAAAATTTTGCAATTGTGGTTCTTTATTCACAAGACTTTAACCCAAGGTCCCTAAGGGTATTGTAAGGATATCTCAATAGAAAGATCTCGGAAAAACGACGTTTTCACGTTAGTCGCAAGGCGAAAACCTAAGTTGTTTTCATAGTTTTGGATTGAAAATGGAAGAGAAGTTGGTTGTGAACTTCTAAAGGCTTCAAATAGCGTATTGGAACGTAAAGGAAAGGAGCTAAGAATTGCTAAGGAGCGACTTTGAATCTTGGAATTTATAAGGGCTTATAAAGGTAACAATTCTTGTCGTTTTAGTAATTAAGATTACTTATTGTTGTAGCTATGGATATTAGCAAGCATGAGGTATATAGTATGAAGTTTGATAAGTGTATTGGCTATTGGAACCCTAATTCGAAACTAGCATGTTTAGCCTTTGAGATTACAATTCAATTTGATTATTAGTTTAAGTCGTCACATGTTATATAAAGAAGGAATTATAGTTGTTGAAGTTGTTTATAACTATATAACATGTTTGACCTAAGAACTTGGATTGAAAAAAAAATTGAAAAGGACTTTTGTTGTTGTATATGTTAGCCAAGAATGGCTTTGGATATTAAACTACTTCGTATAAATTGTGGGGCAGAATTTTACACGTATTGTAAGACGTGTAATCCCCTTTGATTGGTTGTTGTATTGAGCCTTAAATGTGGCATGTTGGTTATTGATTGTCGGGCCTTAAGAAAGGTGGAAAAGTATGTAGAAACAAAGGAGGTGCTGCCCAATTTTCCGTAGAATAAGAGACCGTTTACTTAGTATTATTCTACGTTAGAAACTAGAAGTTGCTAGTCGTGTTGTGGACATTATAGGTTGACAATTCTACGTGCGGCATATTCGACTTAGCTTGTGGATTAAGCCGAAAAGGTATGTGAACCATCTCCTCTTCTTCTAGCATGATTCCTTATGATAAAGAAAGTAAGTCCTACTCCTTACATGATCCATTCCTTGATTGTACTTGGATTGCCTAATATAAAAGTTGTTCTATATAACTTCCTTGATTGTACTTTGGATGTTTAAATTGTAAGTTGTTATAATCCATTCCCTTAATGAAGTTTGGATTCTCAAAAGTGAAAGTATTTTACTTGAAGTACTTAGAGTCTTAAAAAGGAAGTGGTTTCCAAATATTTTGGCTAGTGCCTTAGTTCCAAAACCTAAAGGTTGTTATAATGACTTTAGGGGAGTCAAAAAGGAGTGATTTACTTTATTGAGTTAAAAGAGGAGAAATGACATGATTTAAGAGAAGTAACTTGATTTAAAAGTATAAGTTACTTGATTTCTAAAGTTAAGAAACTTGATTTCTAAAGTTAAGAGACTTGAAGTATTTTGAAAGTTAAGAAAAATGGATTTGAAAGTATATGATACTTGGTTTTAAAAGTATAAGTCTCTTGGTTATAAAAGGAATGAATTTGTCTAAAACCATAAAGGGTTATAAGGACTTTATGGGAAGTTAGTTATAACGGCTTTATGGAAGGTTAAGAAAATTGTCTATTTTGATTCATAGGCCTGAGTTGCCTAGGTTGTGAAATTTAAAGTTACTTAGTTTCAAAGCCTTGAAATAAATTTCTAAAGGTGTAGTAACTTATTTTGAAAAATAGACATGCCTTGATACTACGGGTGTTAGTATCTTGGGGTTTTATACAAAAAGGAGTCTTTTGAAAAGAATGGACGTACGTAGTACTTCGGCTTGTTTAAATGAGAATTTTTCTATGTATGCCTTGATAGTACTTCGTCTTGTTTAAATGAGAATTTTTCTATGTATGCCTTGATAGTACTTCGGCTTGTTTAAATGAGAATTTTTCTATGTATGCCTTGATAGTACTTCGGCTTGTTTAAATGAGAATTAGTCTATGTGTGCCTTGATAGTACTTTAGCTTGCTTAAATAAGGCATGGTAATTGTCTTGGTTTATGTAAAAAGAATGCATGGTAATTGTCTTGGTTTATGTAACAAGAAGGCATGGTAATTGTCTTGGTTTATGTAAAAAAGAAGGCATGGTAATTGTCTTGGTTTATGTAAAAAGGAAAGGCATGGTAATTGTCTTGATTTGTGTAAAGGCATGGTATTGTCTTGGTTTGCTTGCATATGGGTTGCTCATATAGACATTCATGCAAGTGTCATATTTCCACATCTCCGCGTCCCTCCATAAAGGGCCGACAACTTGGTTCAAAAGATACCATGGGGTAGCTCCCACGGGCGAGTGGTACACACTCACAAATGGTCGAGATTTGACTCGGGCGGTTAAATTCGAGATATATATATAAGTCATGGATTAGCTATCCGTGATGCGAGTATCGTACCGATGACTCATCATGGTCCACATGACCTAAGCGGGTGAAATAGTCCCTTGCGGGTGAAATAGTCTTATGATAGGTTGCATTATAACACAGAGGGTGGTTGACCCTGGCACTGGCACGACCTTCATGTTTTGAAACGGTAGTGATTTCATTAATGAAAGGGTGCAGTGTGGTTATGACTTAAAGTGGAACAGTTAGTCTCATTGTTAAAAGCATAACTTAAAAGATAAAAAGGATTGCATTACTCTCATGATTGCAAGGTTCAGTGTGCTTATTGATGTTATATTATATCATGGATCGCCAAGCGATGAGCGATTCCACGCATGATTGATATTATGGGCGTGAGACCCGTGGTTATATTTGAGTAATGACTTTGAGGCACGTCCACGACTTGATATGATCGCTTATGTATTGTAATCGTAGTTTGGCTATCATACATGTCTCTGCTTTGTATGATCGTTATGATTTCTTTACTGATTTCTTGTTTCACATACTTGGTACATTCTTCAGATCGACCTCCTTCGGGTTGCGTCATGTCACGAGTTTAGGTACGCAGCTTGGTGATCTGCAGTGTAGGACCGCCGTAGTTTTTGGATAGCTCCATCTGCTCGTGAGTTTATCATTTTGTATAGATCCTTGATGTGCTTTTGTACGCTTACATGGGTAGTGGGCCTCATTCCGTCATAGTTCAAGAAACTCTTAGGTGCAGTATTCATATGTGGATTGGACTCATGTACAGTGTAGTGTCTTTTTATTATGTATATTATATGGCAGTCTTGTCGGTTTTGCCCTTGCATGTTCGTTGTTTTTAAAGAAAAAAAAAACGAGGTGTTATTTAGTTCCGCGATTTATTTGTGTCAGTTAGGTAGAACGGTGCCCAGGTAGGGCACCAGTCACGGGCCTGGGGTTTGGGGCGTGACAGACCAGGAGTATGACATATACATGAAGGAATTGGGGTAGTCCCGCCAGCCCCGTCCCGGTCCCGCCCCCTGTCCCGTATGTCCCCCTCCCCTTTGCACAAAATAATTGTTGCACAACGGTCATTTTATATTTTGGCCGTTGTGTAACGGTCATTTGTCCTCCCCCTACCCCCTTAATATTTATTATTAACCTCTAAGTTATTATATTTACACTCTAACCCAATTTGTCAAACTATAAATACTTCATTTTCTCTTTATCTTTCTCACAAATCTTTCTACAATCTCTCAATCTATCTCTCTACAAGTCTACTAAATATTCAATTTTATTTATTCATTTGGGAGTGAAGTTGGCAACTAGCTTGAGGATCATCCATCGAGCGAAGTTTCAATTTTCAACCTCTCGATTACACGTCGACGTTATGTCGGCGTTTGGTACATTCGTTCCTTCATTAAATTATTATTGTCTTTTATTTTAATTAGCGCACTTAATTTCATTATCTTTAACTATTTATTAGAATGAAAGGATTAAGATGTATGTTTAAGGGTAAGAGTAAGGGTCAGGCTTCTTCTAGTAGGGGTAACAAGGGCAGTTATACTTTTTATAGTCATTCTATTCCTCATAGACAAGACGATTTCTTTGATACTGAATTTTTCCTAAAGTACCATTAGATTTAGACGAGGAGATATTTTTTGGAACTCAACAAGATTTTAATTTAGAAGATAATCTTGATAACACACCCACTTATCTAGATGACACACCGACTAATGTAGATGACCCACCTCAAACTGGAACGCCTCATATTCCCCCTAGTATGAGACGAGGCCCAACACAACAAAAATTAAAATAAGATGCATGGGCTTTTTTTATATAAGGACCAAGTGAATGAAGTAGTTAGATGTCAAATTTGTAAAAATGTTTATAAATTTAAAACGGGAAAAAGTTAGGGTGGGACGGGAGGTTTAATTAAGCCTTCATTTTAGGTCGAGAAGGCACCTCAAAATCGTTGTAAAGAGTTTTCACACATCTATGTGGGAGGAATATGAGGCTACAAAGTTGGGTGCGCAAATGCGCTCCAGTCGATACAAGGTTCACATAGTGTTTCTGTCCCGGACCAAGTACATGATCAAATTAACCCTATGACGGGGGGAATTGTAGGCCCTAAATACGATAAACATATACATAGGGAAGCATTGTCAAAATTAGTTATTGTGGAGGGTTTGCCTTTTTCATTTCTTTCCCTCCTGATTTTATTCATTACATTAGAGAAATGTATAATCCTGCTTTTAACGATTTTTCTATATCAACTGTTAGGACAGATGTTTATAAATTTGCATACGAATATCAACAATATTTACGTTATTCATTATATCATTTTCTAGAAAAAGTATCTATCACGTCTGATATAGGTCGTATTACTAACAACCACTATTATTTAACAGTAATATGTCATTGGATAGATTAGAAAGGGTCTATGCAAAAACGTATTTTAGCGTATAGATATATAGATAGTAGGCACACTGGTAATTGTATTTCAAAAAATATTTATTTAGTTTGCGATTATTATGACATAACTGATAAAATTATGACTATTACATTAGATAACGCTTTTTCTAATAATTCTGCTATTAGACTTTTAAAAGAACTTTTAACTCCATCTTTTCAAAATCATTTTCATATAAAATGTGCATGTCATATTTATAACTTAGTTGTAAAGGATGGTCTATTACTTTTTAAAAATATTCTTAATAAAATACAATTTAATATAAACTATATTTTTAAAACTAATAGAATACAATGAATAAAAAAATATAAAAAAACTTGTCATGATTGCGAACTACCTTATAGAAAAATTCCCGAAGAAGTGACCAGTATGTGCAATTCTTTATACGAGCAACTACTTGTTGTTTATGATTATAGAAGACCTATAACTTTATTTTTTAACGCCCATAATTAAAATCTTACATATATGGTTGTAGATTCCGATTGGGATTCAATTTCAGAACTTATTGTATTTTTAGAAAAAAAATCAAGCTACTAAAAAAAATTCCGGTATTTATTATCCTACTGTTTCATCAATGTTATTTTATATAGCTCTAATATTTTTATTACTTAGTGAATATATGGAAAAATCAGTTTATAAGACACCTATTAAAAATATTTCTCAAAATGAAATAATATTTTATTCATATTTCTCCAATTTATATTATTAGTGTTGTATTAAATCCGGCAATTAAAATAGACGGTTGTACAACACTTATTGAAACTATTGATGATTATATAGCAGCACTACCACCTCCAGCTCTCAAAAGTCCAACTAAAGAACAAGTATTGTCTAGCATACGAGAAGAATGTAAAAAAGTATATAGGTATTAACAACAAGAAAATGCTAGCAACCAACCGGCTTCCATACCATCTTCTTCTTCTTCAACACAACCTCAAAAAAGACATGTTGTTTCTGCGGCTAGTATTGAAAGCCTTAGAAATAGAATGTTTAGTGGTAACACTACTAATCAAGCTAGCGAGTTTGATGTTTTTATTTTGCAGGGTGTTGTATTGTACCAAACAGTTCTCAATGAAGAAGGACGTGAAGACTTGCTGAAATACTGGAGGGAGAATGAGAAATTTCCGACACTGTCATTGATGGCCTGAGATGTGTTGAACATTCAAGCGTCATCAAAAGCGTCTGAAAGTGTTTTTCGGCCGACGGATTTCAAATAGGAGAGCACGGACACTCATTAGCGTTAGACAACTTGGAAATTGCAGTATTATTCTGAACTGATTTTTGTGCAATGTCTGATTATTGAAACTCCGAAAAGGGGTCTTACATAGAGTCATTCGGATAGCATATCAATTTTCTTATATGGGTTTCATTTATTGAGATTGGATACGAGCGGAGCGGAGAATGTACTGTCAACCGGAGATCAACGAAGAAGAAGACTACAACTACAACGAAATCTTATCCGACAGAGGTGGAAGCGACGTCGAGCAATTTGACCAACAAATATCAATTCTAACCGAAGAACCACGAGAAATTATAAAGAAACTAGAAAAGGTGTTTCTCAAAATGTAATTTTTTTAATTGTAATTTTACTATGTTATTTATTTGCAACTTTCAACACCACAAAATTGCAATTTTGAAATTGTATTACAAAAAAATCACATTTCTATTAAATAATATAAGAGGCACAAAAACAGTCTTGGACTTTTCTTATTAAACTATCTTGTTCAATTATTGAGTTGTTTATATATATGTTATTTTTTTAATTTAAGGGCAAAAAAAATAGAAAACCCAAAAACCCGATCCCGCCTTGCCAGTACCATCGGGTACCGGTCCCTCCCTACCCCCGTCCCGCTGGGTCCCGCCCCACCCGGACCCGCCCCGTTGGTCAGCCATACTTAAAAGTACAAATATTTGTAACGTCTCATAATTTTGGACAATAATTTGAGCACCTGAAGGAAATAGATACGAGCGTTGGGAAATTTAAGTTATGTTACGTATGCTAATAAGGAAATTAGTATACAAAATGATGTGATCCCGAAATAATTTTGGATGCAACAAGTGTGACGATGAAATTAATAATAATAATAATAATAGTTGTATATCTCCAAGAGAGGTTATGCACTATTGTCATATTACAAGTATTATGACATTGAGTATACGAAGATCTTATGAGTTATTTAGGATTTAAATAAAATAGGATCTAGAATTAATTATGGGTGTAATTGACTAATTGTGGGATCAATTAATAATTGTGGGGGGACATAAGTTAGTGGGGCATTACGGGTGGCGTACAAAGTGCACTAGTGTAAATAACTAAGCCTAAGCAATTGAATAGGTGGCATCATACTAAAGTCTTCAAGACTAGTGATGACATGTCTAAAAGGTGGCCACCCACATAATTCAGATTGCCAAAGAATGTAGGATATGAGACTATTGTTTAAATGGTTTAAGAGGCAAACAGGAAAGCAGTACGTTCAGCCACTCATTTTAGGAGTAGATTCTCTTCTTAGAGTGTTAATTTCATTTAAAGAGCAGCAGCACGTCTTACAACTTGTTCAAAGCAAAAACGTTCCAGCAATTCAAAATACAGAATTGTTGAAAAGGTAATATTCGAGGTATGTTAAAGCAAATTAATTCCTTCTTTTAGCATGTTCCATGAAAACAGTGGTATTGCTTCAAAAATTATTCTACTCCTACAAATTAAGAATAATCATGTTATTGATTCCTATGCTGAAAGCATGTCTAAATTGTTTCTAAGTCCTTAATAAGGCATATAAAAAAGATGATAATGATATTCACGAGCCAAGCGACAGGTAATATATGGCTGACGTTGGAATATGGTGTTGTCATTCATGATTTTCATTCAGATTGCATTCGTGATATTACCCTGCACACTCATATGCATGACATTACTATATGGTAAATATTGTATATATATAGAGGATATTGGGAAAGAGAAAGACGTTATATACGCACACCACCTGCAGTTGGTACAGACTATCACAAAAGAGCCCTAAGAGGCCATATATCGTGCATGTGTGGCCTAAATGGATGCATGTGTGGCCAAGACGATATGATATAAATGCATGTGTGGTCAATATAACCAGATGCCCACAAAGGCTCTTATGGGTAAGATGTCTGTGTGACCGTAGTATACCGCATGTGCATCATGCATGACATTTATGTATATTATGTCCACATAGGCTGTTATGAAAAGAAAGACACCTATGTGGCCATCAGTATAATGCATTGGTATTGCATAAAATTTAAACATATGTACTAGGGACCTCAGAGGCACGTACTGTTGGTCAGTGTTTCTGTTTCAGATTATGATATATCTTGGCTATGTTATTTCTTATGCCTGACATACTCAGTACATCAGTCATACTGACATTTCTTTTGTTGGGGGACGCTGCGTTTCATGCCCGCAGGTTCAGTTTAAGAGAGTGATGGTTCGCACTGGTAGGTTGTTGATTCAGCTGATGTTGGAGCACTCTATTTGTTCCAGAGTTGCAGTCTAGTCTTGGTATGATATTCTGATGTTATATACTCTTTAGAGGCTTGTAGACAGGTGTCCTGTGGATAGTGGTTTTGGATGACTTTATCGGCCTTGGCATGAGTGTGTACATGTATGAGTCAATTTTTTTAGTTAAGAGTTTTCATAATCTTTTTCGGCTTAGTCCGTGCTTATTGTGATTATACGGTGATGGTGTGATTTGGGGTACCCGACAGGTGAGATCCGGGTGCCCGTCGCGGACCTCCGGTTTGGGCCGAGAGAAACTTGGTATCAGAGCATGTTTGTCCTAGGAAGTCTACAAGTCGTGTCTAGTAGAGTCTTGTGTATGTGTATGTTGTCCACCATACTTATACATAAGAGGCTATCTGGCATTTAGGAATGATTTCTATTCTTTCATATCATAAATCGTGCAGTAGAATTGAGTTTTAAGAATTCGAGTTTAACTCATGCCTGTTATGATTTCGGTAACACCAATTACCAAAAAGACTTCGGTTAGTTTATACTCGTAGCTAGTAAATGAGCGATTTCTATCAATGTGGTTGATACGCCAGAAGGGCAGTAGTATGTTAAAAAAATTTGAGAGTATGATGAGTTGTCTCACGCATATACGAAAGATTCGATAGAATCGACTAAGTTTACGATAGGTCCTCCTTCCAGCATGTTTACTCTTGATCAAGGCAGAAATGTTTTTTTTGTTTAATGACGAGTATAAGGAAGGATTACGACAAGAATGATAAAGGTAAATGAAATTATAGTTATGCGGGTTTCATAAAGGTATAATTACTCCAGAACAGTGTAAGGACCAATGGTAGAGGAGGGACTGTAATAATACTTCGGCCAAAGGTGACGAACCTCTGATGTTCAGGAAGATAGTAGGAGAAATACTTTGAGATAAGAGACCCCCATGGAAACTTGAAATGGAAATGTAAAGGTAAGACGAATGGGCATTCGATCGATTAGAGACCTAATAATGATAAGACAAGAAAGCTTGACAAGTCATTGGATCATGTAACACCGTGAATTGAATCTAAATATATGAAGCATCAGTTCCACGACATATGCAGTCATACCTTTCAGAAAGTATGTAAACGAAAGTAACAGTGAGTAAAGTTTGAGATTAGCACCTAAACATGTGAAAAAAGGCTAATGGATATAAGGTAGACATTAAAGATATATGTCAAGAGATAATGACAATATAATGCAGATAAAATATCAGGAAAATGCAGATGTCTATGAGCATTTTTAACTGACCAAAAGTTCTACGAGGTAGGTAAAGTACTGGGTTTACAGCTTAGCGAGATCAAGGAAATATTTTCCTAAAACACCATTGACAGAAATAGTTAGCCATAAGGCAAGTGGAAGAACTCGAAGCGAAGTATAATGACCAGGTTTGGAGATAGTAGGTCAACGTCATGTCAAATGGCTTGCTTGAAGATGGTCTTAGAGTTGCAGGGTAATCATCATCAGGATTAGAGAGGGGTACTTAGGTGTATGTTTCCAACTTGGATGTTGGAGTACGAATTCAGATATACGTGTAGCTCTTAGGTTAATTCTCTCGGTGTACAATAGAAAGGTAGCAATTGTGACTGGAAAATAGGTCGATGACGAACAACAGCTAGTCTAATCACCATATACTCTTATTACACCGACGAGTGGAATTCGATGGCATCTCGCACCAATAATATTTGGGAGTTTTTTTTTACCGATGGAAGTCCAAGCTATACCTGAGGAGAATGAAACCAGTAGCCTTAAGGAGGAGGTGCAACTCTATTTTGTGAAGTTGGAAAACAAGGAATAGGTGGCACGCAAGTTGCAATTCTCTGATGCTAGTACCACTTCTCATACTACACCGATGATCCGACGACTGTTGATATTGTACGAGGAAATCAAAGCGACAATATGTCATTAACTTATGTATCTCTTAGTGTGAAAGATGGAGTTATAACTGTAACAATTGAGAATGATGATATTAAGAACCAAAAGGAGCAATGTCAATATGCTCTTATTGGATACGTTTTTGGAGATATACCTTATGCGAAGCAAATAGATAGGTATGTTACTCGAGTTGGAATTTTGTTATGAAACCTATGGTGCTAATAAATGATGAAGGGTACTTTATTTTCAAATTTTAATCGATTCAAGACAAGGATATGGTGTTAAAAGCAGGCCAGCAATTTTTCAATAACAAACCTCTTATACTCAAACCTTGGGAACTTGATTTCAAATTTGATCAAAATGTGTTGAGTATGATTCCAATATGGATAAAATTTCCAGCATTGCCGGTAGGGTATTGGTTACCAGAAGCTTTGAGTAAAGTTGGTAGTACAGTGTGTAAGCCATTGTACAATGATGAATTCACTGCTAATGTTGAGAAGATATCATATGCTCGAATTCTTGTGGAAGTTGATGTATCCCAACCCTTACCAAACTTTGTTAATGTTGAAACCCCATCAGGACTATGGCACCAGCCTATTGCTTACGATTGGAAGCCTAAGTATTGTAATGAATGCATTAGGTTTGGACATGATGCATCTGAATGTTGGAACTATAGAGAGGATGAGGTATAAGTTGTTACCCCTGAAGATGTCCCTAAAAAGATGAAGATGAAAACTAGGAAGATGAGGACTGTTAGATAGGAATAACAATCTAAAGGTGTTCAACAACCTTCTTTTCATACTGTTGATGCAGGGGTGGACTCTTCTCACTCTGTTGTGCATAGTGAGAATGAGGGTAGGAATAGAGTACCATAATCATATATTTCTATGCCTTCTAAGGGATCTAAGAGAACTAATATGAGGTTAATGCAAGAAAGGGTACAGAATCAGAAGAAGCCAGACCAGAGAAATGGTAAGTTCAAACTCAGGCCCTTACTATTCATAATGATAGCAGAATTGAGAATTTGAAACCAAAAAGAGGCTCACGGGGTGCTGGCACTTCTAAAATCAATATTTTATCCCTCATGATTATCTCCATCTGGAACATAAGAGGCCTGAATAAGGCCCATAAGCAGAAGGAGGTGAAGCTCTTTCTGGCTAAGAATAAAATAGAAGTGTTTGGATGTGTTGAAAAAGAGTAAGGGAGCAAAGAAGATATTGAAGAAAGTGGCTCAGGTTGGAACTCCTACTATAACCATACTAGTGCACCTAATGAGATGATATGGGTAATTTGGAAAAAGTCATATTCAGATGTGTGACGGCAAGACTTAGAGTTCCAAGTAGATGATTCTTACACCCCATAATTCCAGGACATATATACGAGAATAGACGTGAGAGCACAAGACTTATAAATTTGAACGAAGAAAGAATTATTTTTCCGAAGGAAAATCTTCCGAACGTCGGAAAGGAAAAATGTTTGTTGATGAGAATTAGATTCTCAAAATACATTATTTGAGTATGAAATTTATTAACATTGTGGAAATTTATTTACGGATTTGGTCACGTAGGGCCCACCCGAGAAATTTTACGTTTTGTGGAGCCCACAAGGGTTACGAAATTTTATAGACGAATGGGATGGCGACACGTGTCACCCCCCTTTGCATAGTCTTGGACGAAATGGACAAGGGTAAAATGGTCAAATGACCAAGGAGATGATCAAGTCTTTTTTTTTCCGGGTAAATGCAAATATTATTACTAAGAAAGGAAAGAGCAGGGGGCTACAATCAGTCATTGAGGGTTCTCAATCCTCAACGTAATACAAAACAAGAAATGAAGGAGGGATGGGACGGTCACTCAGAGGTGTCGTTACAAGAGGGGATTAAATCATAGAGAACTCTATAAGTTGTTGTTTTAACTTTTGCAATGACCTCCTCCGCCGTTAAGCTAGTTCCTTCAAAGAGCAATGTATTTTTTGTCCTCCAAATCTCATATACCACTATGCAAAAGGCAAGTAAGATAGATTTGGCTCGGATGCCTGTCCCGCGGTGCTTTACCCCGGGCACCCTAGTGATCCAACATCAGAGAAAATCAGTGGAAATAAAACTTTAAACATGAAACAAGAGATAAGATCATAAAACAGGTCAACCAAACGGTTACCTTCCAATAAATATATGTATACAAATCTTTCAAACCGAACAGTTTAATCCTTTTTACAAACCCTGCCCACAACAGTACTACAGACCTCTAAGAGTTTTTATACAACATGACGGACAGGCCTTCGCCATACCCCAGAATGTACAAGAACCTACAACTCGGGTAACATACCAAAGATAAGCCTCGGAGAAACGGAGCTTCCTAACGCTCGTGATCCTAAGAGCGAGGATCGCAATCGATGTACCTCTACTGCGGCATGACGCGGCCCAGGAGGTCAAGATAACAGTACCAAGTATATGGCGAAAATATCAGTAAATGAAATCATAGCGATCTATATAAAGCGAGACATGTATGATAACCAAACTACGATTCCTGATAAATAGCGATCATGTAAGTCGTGGACTCACGCCGTGAGTCATCACTCAAATATAACTATGGGTCTCACGCAACATCAATCATGCGTGGAATACCTTCCGCCAGCTGGCGATGCATGATATAATAACACCACGGAGTACATATGAATACCAAGTCCGTACTATGATACTATACAACTAAACCACGAAGGCGTCACGGGCAAGTACGGCCGACTACCGGATACCAAGGCGTGTCACGTGGTGGCCGGCAAGCAATACGAGGGCTAACTACGGTACCAGGCGTATCACGAGACCGTCACTACATCGAACGCGGCAAGTCGAGGGCTAACTACTGGTACAGGCGAATCAGCCATGAGGCGGGGCAAGTCTGGCCGACCACGGATACCAAGGCCGATCAAAAACCTCGCGGAGAGCTAGTCCATGGAATAACACTATCAACAGGGAAACGAACCCTCATCATGGCCGCATACCCGTGGACCATCCATCGAGTCAGTATGCCCATGGACTATCATAGTAGAAGCATACCCGTGGGCCACCCATCGTGTCAGTATGTCCAAAATGATCAAGAATAACACGACCGGCCCTCCATTCGAGAGACGCGGTAACATAAGAATACAACACTTTGCACAACAAGGCTATCATACACAAACATAGGAAAGTTACACACAACTCAAGGTACTTTTTATTTTATGCCAAAGTCCAGGTTTTAACCCCAAAGCACTACGTATGTTAAACTCTTTTTAAATGATCCATTTCTTTTACAAAGGTCACCCGATACCCGCAGTATAGAGTGACTAACATATTTTAAGTAAACCAAAACAACTTACATACTTTCCTTTATAAAACCAAAATAAGGCAATACCATGCCTTTTTTTTTAGACCAAAGCACTTCTCCTTTTAAAGTCAAGTTACCACTTTAAAACCAATGATAAAACCATTCCTTTGTTTTCATAAAGTCGTTATAACTAACTTCCCATAAAGTTGTTATAACACTTTATGTTTTAAACCAATTTTAAGACAAAACAATGCCTTTCTTTTAAACCAAAGACTCTTTAATTTCCTCAAGTCTCTTTTTAGAAATCAAGTTCCTTACTTATTCTCATTTCCGAAATCAGTAAAACATTATTCTTAAAAAAAACCAAGTACTCATTACTCACGAATGAGGTTTCACACTTCTTAACAACTTTCACATCAATTCAATTAAGTCAAGTCTCTTATCTTTTAAGATCAAGTCTCTTAACTTCTTAAAAGCAATAAACCATTCTTTTTATCTCTCTTAAGTCGTTATACCTAACTTCCCATAAAGATAGTATAACTCTTAAGCTTTCAAACCAAGTATTATTCTTCTTTCAAAAAGGATTCTTAATTCTTTTGAAATACTTCAAGATTCTTATTATTCAGGCTTAAGTCAAAAGACATTGCCGTAAAACTATATTCAGTTAACACACGTACGTCTACCGTACTATATATATATATTCTTGTAAAATACTTCCAGATTCTTTTTATTCAGGCTTAAGTCAAAAGACATTGCCACACGTACGTCTACCGTACTATATATATATTCTTGTAAAATACTTCCAGATTCTTATTATTCAGGCTTAAGTCAAAAGACATTGCCACACGTACGTCTACCGTACTATATATATTCCTTTAAAATATCATGTTCAAGAGTATGGGAAGAATCACATACCTCGCGACGATTATCGACTATTAGCAAAAAGCTCCAAAATCGTAGTCTGTTAGCCTTTTCCACCCTTCGAGTAAATTCGCTACTCGCGATCTTCAACCTATAACGGTTATACAAGTCTATCAATGTCTAGACTACTCGGTAGAATAAATCTAGATACAAGATTCTTACGGAAAAATGGCAAGACTTCCTACCCGTCAAACTTCACAAGTCTCAGTAGAAACAGTCTATGTAAATCTGATTCAATTCTCTTCTTATATACCTTCCTTGTATATAACTTATACTTAAATCTTATACTTCAACAAAGATGTAAACTCTAATTACAAAAGAAGGTCAAGCGTATTTACCTCGATAAGCCCAAAATTATCCAAGTTTAAATGTCGATCTGAGCAACGTTTAGCTCGACTCTGGCGCTCCACCGCTCCAACAACCCTTAGAAGTTCTACGCAACTTCTACTTAATACTTCACTTGCTATGAAGATTTTCCTTAGGGTTTTGGTTTGAGACTAAAAGGACAAAAGTAGTATTTAAGACTCTACGTATAGAGGTAACTTTTGGAATACTAAAAGGTATAAGGCTAAGGTATTTTGGAATAGTAACAATAATTTGAGAATACTTTCAACCAACGCGTGGTGTATTTTTCGAGAACAACTAGCCAAAGGGGGGGGTACCTCTCTCGGCCACAAGGCCTAACAAGGGGGGAGGGTGTGGCGGACGAAAACACTAGAAGGGAGGGAGGGATTTTTGCCTTGGAATTTATCAAGTGAGGATGAAGAATAAGTCTTCAACTAAGGGGTATTTATATGAAAACCAAGGGACAAGATCAAGCCAAGTGGGGCAGTGGAGGTCAAGATCAAGCCAAGTGCACCACAACCCTACTCCACAAATCCTCACAAACATTGACCACTTGTTTTAAGCCTCAAAATCGTCAAGCCAAGCCACTTGTTTAGTCCACCTTGAGGGTGACAAGTGTCGCCCTCTCGTTGGTCCAAAATATTTCATCTCTCGGAAAAATCCGCAAAAATAATAAAAGACATAGCCGGAATTTTCCCTTCGCAAGTTCTGTAAAACGTTTCGTCGAAAAACGATTCTTTTCGGGGGTTGTGTACAAATTTCGAATCTTGCCTAACTTTAAGGCTCAAACTTTTCTACGTACGCCCACACGTACATACTCTGGAAATACGGGGTATAACATTCTCCCCTCCTTAGAAACATTCGTCCCGAATGTTCCTTCTCAAAACAGATAATGATCAGTTCCTCATAACTTAAGCCCGTTGCCAATGCCACACCTGGCCACAAAATAACACACGCTCAATATTTAATCCAAGTCCACGAGAATTAACCTCAAGAATAACAAAAGCTTCCACCCTGGTCTAAAGGATACTTCCTTCGCAATTTCACTTCACAACAAAATTATCACTTCTATGCTCTCAACACATGCTCGCTTCTTCCCTTACTCGTCGTACTCTTCTCGAACACTTGAACTCTTCTAGTATACGTACCATACTTCAGTCATTACTTCAGTTTCCAAAATCTCTGGAGTCACTACCTCCAAACTTGGTTATCTTACTAGCCTCGATCTTCTTTAAGGCCAATCCCGGCCTTCACGATCCGCTTCTGGTTGAACATATCCACGAGCTCATACGATGGTCATCTAAACTTGGGCCTAGCACCCTCGTGATCCTACCATCTGGCGGGACCACCCAGAACTGACCCCACCGTCAGACTCACGGGTTGACCCGCAATACGCCCTCAATCCGACCCTCCGTCGCGCCAACTCTTGCTCCTCGATACGGAACAATCTTACTAATTCACATCATGAAAGCTACCACTTTCATTTTACACAACTCACGGAATTATCCCACAATACATTTATACGCAAACCAAGTATTTCGACAAAGACTAAGTAACATCTTTTATTCAAGCGCCTTACATCTAAGGTCTCAACGTGTAATATTCTAAGGTTCACCTTCTGTCCCCCACACTTATTCTTTCAACTATCCATGTCTATAAACTACGATACACACAAAGCTATCTGTACATAACACTCAACACATGCTCGCTTCTTCCCTTACTCGTCGTACTCTTCTCGAACACTTGAACTCTTCTAGTATACGTACCATACTTCATTCATTACTTCAGTTTCCAAAATCTCTGGGGTAACTACCTCCAAACTTGGTCATCTTACTAGCCTCGATCTTCTTTAAGGCCAATCCCGGCCTTCACGATCCGCTTCTGGTTGAACATATCCACGAGCTCATACGATGGTCATCTAAACTTGGGCCTAGCACCTCGTGATCCTACCATCCGCGGGACCACTAATCGACCCACCTAAGACTCACGGGTTGACCCGCATACGCCTCAATCCGACCTCGTCGCGCCAACTCTTGCTCCTCGATACGGAACAATCTTACTAATTCACATCATGAAAGCTACCACTTTCATTTTACACAACTCACGGAATTATCCCACAATACATTTATACGCAAACCAAGTATTTCGACAAAGACTAACCGTAACATCTTTTATTCAAGCCTTACATCTAAGGTCTCAACGTGTAATATTCTAAGGTTCACCTTCCTGTCCCACACTTATTCTTTCAACTATCCATGTCTATAAACTACGATACACAGGCCTAACAAGGGGAGGTGTGGCGAATTAAAACACTAGAAGGAGGGAGGATTTTTGCCTTGGAATTTATCAAGTGAGGATGAAGAATAAGTCTTCAACTAAGGGGTATTTATAGGAAAACCAAGGGACAAGATCAAGCCAAGTGGGGGCAAGTGGAGGTCAAGATCGCCAAGTGCGCACAACCCTACTCCACAAATCCTCACAAACATCGACCCTTGTTTTAAGCCTCAAAATCGCCCAAGCTAAGCCCTTGTTTAGTCCACCAGGGTGACAAGTGTCGCCCTCTCGTTGGTACAAAATATTTCATCTCTCGGAAAAATCCGCAAAAATAATAAAAGACATAGCCGGAATTTTCCCTTCGCAAGTTCTGTAAAACGTTTCGTCGAAAAACGATTCTTTTCGGGGGTTGTGTACAAATTTCGAATCTTGCCTAACTTTAAGGCTCAAACTTTCACGCACGCCCACACGTACATACTGCGGAAATACGGTATAACATTCTCCCCTCCTTAGAAACATTCGTCCCGAATGTTCCTTCTCAAAACAGATAATTATCAGTTCCTCATAACTTAAGCCCGTTGCCAATGCCACACCTGGCCACAAAATAACACACGCTCAATATTTAATCCAAGTCCATGAGAATTCACCTCAAGCATAACAAAAGCTTCCACCCTGGTCTAAAGGATACTTCCTTCGCAATTTCACTTCACAACAAAATTATCACTACTATGCTCTCAACACACGCCGCTTCCCTTACTCGTCAGACTCTTCTCGAACACTTGAACTCTTCTAGTATACGCACCATACTTGACCATTACTTCGCTTTCCAAAATCTCCGAGTCACTACCTCCAAACTTGGTCATCTTACTAGCCTCGATCTTCTTTAAGGCAAATCCCGGCCTTCACGATCCGCTTCTGGTTGAACATATCCACGAGCTCATACGATGGTCATCTAAACTTGGGCCTAGTACCCTCGTGATCCTACCATCTGGCGGGACCACCCAGAACTGACCCCACCTAAATCTCACGGGTTGACCCGCAATACGCCCTCAATCCGACCCTCCGTCGCGCCAACTCTTGCTCCTCGATACGGAACAATCTTACTAATTCACATCATGAAAGCTACCACTTTCATTTTACACAACTCACGGAATTATCCCACAATACATTTATACGCAAACCAAGTATTTCGACAAAGACTAACCGTAACATCTTTTATTCAAGCCGGCCTTACATCTAAGGTCTCAACGTGTAATATTCTAAGGTTCACCTTCCCTGTCCCCACACTTATTCTTTCAACTATCCATGTCTATAAACTACGATACACACAAAGCTATCTGTACATAGCACTCAACACATGCTCGCTTCTTCCCTTACTCGTCGTACTCTTCTCGAACACTTGAACTCTTCTAGTATACGTACCATACTTCAGTCATTACTTCAGTTTCCAAAATCTCTGGAGTCACTACCTCCAAACTTGGTCATCTTACTAGCCTCGATCTTCTTTAAGGCCAATCCCGGCCTTCACGATCCGCTTCTGGTTGAACATATCCACGAGCTCATACGATGGTCATCTAAACTTGGGCCTAGCACCTCGCTATCCTACCATCCGCGGGACCACTGAATGACCCCACCTAAATCCGGGCTACGGGTTGACCCGCAATACGCCCTCAATCCGACCCTCCGTCGCGCCAACTCTTGCTCCTCGATACGGAACAATCTTACTAATTCACATCATGAAAGCTACCACTTTCATTTTACACAACTCACGGAATTATCCCACAATACATTTATACGCAAACCAAGTATTTCGACAAAGACTAACCGTAACATCTTTTATTCAAGTCGGTCTTACATCTAAGGTCTCAACGTGTAATATTCTAAGGTTCACCTTCCCTGTCCCCACACTTATTCTTTCAACTATCCATGTCTATAAACTACGATACACACAAGGCCTAACAAGGGGGGAGGGTGTGGCGGACGAAAACACTAGAAGGGAGGGAGGGATTTTTGCCTTGGAATTTATCAAGTGAGGATGAAGAATAAGTCTTCAACTAAGGGGGTATTTATAGGAAAACCAAGGGACAAGATCAATCCAAGTGGGGGGGCAAGTGGAGGGTCAAGATCAAGCCAAGTGCACCCTAACCCTACTCCACAAATCCCTCACAAACATTGACCCTTGTTTTAAGCCTCAAAATCGTCCAAGCCAAGCCCTTGTTTCCGTCCACCTTGAGGGTGACAAGTGTCGCCCTCTCGTTGGTCCAAAATATTTCATCTCTCGGAAAAATCCGCAAAAATAATAAAAGACATAGCCGGAATTTTCCCTTCGCAAGTTCTGTAAAACGTTTCGTCGAAAAACGATTCTTTTCGGGGGTTGTGTACAAATTTCGAATCTTGCCTAACTTTAAGGCTCAAACTTTTCTACGTACGCCACACGCGTACATACTGCGGAAATACGGTATAACATTCTCCCTCTTAGAAACATTCGTCCCGAATGTTCCTTCTCAAACAGATAATGATCGATTCATAACTTAAGCCCGTTGCCAATGCCACACCTGGCCACAAAATAACACACGCTCAATATTTAATCCAAGTCCACGAGAATTCACCTCAAGCATAACAAAAGCTTCCACCCTGGTCTAAAGGATACTTCCTTCGCAATTTCACTTCACAACAAAATTATCACTTCTATGCTCTCAACACGCCGCTTCTTCCTTACTCGTCGTACTCTTCTCGAACACTTGAACTCTTCTAGTATACGTACCATACTTGACCATTACTAGCTTTCCAAAATCTGGAGTCACTACCTCCAAACTTGGTCATCTTACTAGCCTCGATCTTCTTTAAGGCCAATCCCGGCCTTCACGATCCGCTTCTGGTTGAACATATCCACGAGCTCATACGATGGTCATCTAAACTTGGGCCTAGCACCCTCGTGATCCTACCATCTGGCGGGACCACCCAGAACTGACCCCACCTAAATCCGGGCTACGGGTTGACCCGCAATACGCCCTCAATCCGACCCTCCGTCGCGCCAACTCTTGCTCGCCGACACGAACAATCTTACTAATTCACATCATGAAAGCTACCACTTTCATTTTACACAACTCACGGAATTATCCCACAATACATTTATACGCAAACCAAGTATTTCGACAAAGACTAACCGTAACATCTTTTATTCAAGCCGGCCTTACATCTAAGGTCTCAACGTGTAATATTCTAAGGTTCACCTTCCCTGTCCCCACACTTATTCTTTCAACTATCCATGTCTATAAACTACGATACACACAAAGCTATCTGTACATAGCACTCAACACATGCTCGCTTCTTCCCTTACTCGTCGTACTCTTCTCGAACACTTGAACTCTTCTAGTATACGTACCATACTTCAGTCATTACTTCAGTTTCCAAAATCTCTGGAGTCACTACCTCCAAACTTGGTCATCTTACTAGCCTCGATCTTCTTTAAGGCCAATCCCGGCCTTCACGATCCGCTTCTGGTTGAACATATCCACGAGCTCATACGATGGTCATCTAAACTTGGGCCTAGCACCCTCGTGATCCTACCATCTGGCGGGACCACCCAGAATCGACTTTAAATCCGGCACGGGTTGACCCGCAATACGCCCTCAATCCGACCCTCCGTCGCGCCAACTCTTGCTCCTCGATACGGAACAATCTTACTAATTCACATCATGAAAGCTACCACTTTCATTTTACACAACTCACGGAATTATCCCACAATACATTTATACGCAAACCAAGTATTTCGACAAAGACTAACCGTAACATCTTTTATTCAAGCCGGCCTTACATCTAAGGTCTCAACGTGTAATATTCTAAGGTTCACCTTCCCTGTCCCCACACTTATTCTTTCAACTATCCATGTCTATAAACTACGATACACACAAGGCCTAACAAGGGGGGAGGGTGTGGCGGACGAAAACACTAGAAGGGAGGGAGGGATTTTTGCCTTGGAATTTATCAAGTGAGGATGAAGAATAAGTCTTCAACTAAGGGGGTATTTATAGGAAAACCAAGGGACAAGATCAAGCCAAGTGGGGGGGCAAGTGGAGGGTCAAGATCAAGCCAAGTGCACCCTAACCCTACTCCACAAATCCCTCACAAACATTGACCCTTGTTTTAAGCCTCAAAATCGTCCAAGCCAAGCCCTTGTTTCCGTCCACCTTGAGGGTGACAAGTGTCGCCCTCTCGTTGGTCCAAAATATTTCATCTCTCGGAAAAATCCGCAAAAATAATAAAAGACATAGCCGGAATTTTCCCTTCGCAAGTTCTGTAAAACGTTTCGTCGAAAAACGATTCTTTTCGGGGGTTGTGTACAAATTTCGAATCTTGCCTAACTTTAAGGCTCAAACTTTTCTACGTACGCCCACACGTACATACTCTGGAAATACGGGGTATAACATTCTCCCCTCCTTAGAAACATTCGTCCCGAATGTTCCTTCTCAAAACAGATAATGATCAGTTCCTCATAACTTAAGCCCGTTGCCAATGCCACACCTGGCCACAAAATAACACACGCTCAATATTTAATCCAAGTCCACGAGAATTCACCTCAAGCATAACAAAAGCTTCCACCCTGGTCTAAAGGATACTTCCTTCGCAATTTCACTTCACAACAAAATTATCACTTCTATGCTCTCAACACATGCTCGCTTCTTCCCTTACTCGTCGTACTCTTCTCGAACACTTGAACTCTTCTAGTATACGTACCATACTTCAGTCATTACTTGTTCCAAAATCTCTGAGTCACTACCTCCAAACTTGGTCATCTTACTAGCCTCGATCTTCTTTAAGGCCAATCCCGGCCTTCACGATCCGCTTCTGCTTGAACATATCCACGAGCTCATACGATGGTCATCTAAACTTGGGCCTAGCACCCTCGTCATCCTACCATCTGGCGGGACCACCCAGAATCGACCCGCTCGTCAACTCACGGGTTGACCCGCACACGCCTCAATCCGACCCTCCGTCGCGCCAACTCTTGCTCGCCGATACGGAACAATCTTACTAATTCACATCATGAAAGCTACCACTTTCATTTTACACAACTCACTAATTATCCCACAATACATTTATACGCAAACCAAGTATTTCGACAAAGACTAACCGTAACATCTTTTATTCAAGCCTACTTTACATCTAAGGTCTCAACGTGTAATATTCTAAGGTTCACCTTCCCTGTCCCCACACTTATTCTTTCAACTATCCATGTCTATAAACTACGATACACACAAAGCTATCTGTACATAGCACTCAACATACAATCATCGTATCACGCATGCAAAACTCTCATGATCCAGAATCGCTTGATGAACTCACGCGATCATCCTCGTGCCTCGACCAGAACTCTCAAGCTACAACTCGTAAAGTTCCGTAGCCTCAAACTATCCGATCTCGCGAACCACGGTGCATCGAATCGCTGGCCCAAATTATCTCATGTTCGCCACGATCCCGCCAAGAATCGCCAACTTTGTAACCCATCTCTCCGCTTCAGCCGTGGACCTGAGGCTCGTATCGTTGTCTCATCGCCCACCGCTGCGCTCTAAACTCGCTGGCCGGGCGGCCGCAAACTCGCCGTCAAGCACAATTCGTGTATCGACCGGCTCGCGCTGCATTCTCTCTCAGATCTCACTAGCAGCCTCCCTACGCCGCGCGAGGCATAATCGTAAAAACGAGATACGCCGAGGGGTCCAACTTACAACACTTCTAAGGCACGATCTCGAATGAGAAGGCGGAAACTAATCCTAAATGTTTCAGCCTCCCGACATAGATGTGGTGCACAACACACCGATAATCAAGACTTACTAGACACCTGTCAGACACTTTCCGAGGATTAATCGCTTCGATACCACTTTTGTCATGACCGATCCGGCCCGTGATCGTGCCTTACCCTCGCACCCTAGTGATCCAACATCGAGAGAAAATCGGAAATAAAACTTTAAACATGAAACAAGAGATAAGATCATAAACAAAGCAACCAAACTGCATTTCCAATAAATATATGTATACAAATCTTTCAAACCGAATGCTTTAATCCTTTTACAAACCCCGCCACACAACAGCATTACTGCACTTCTAAGAGTTTTTATACAACATTACGATGTGGCTCCGCCATACCCCGAATGTACAAGAACCTACAACTCGTGGTAACATACCAAAGATAAGCCTCCGAGAAACGGAGCTTCCTAACGCCGAATCGTGATCCTAAGAGCGAGGATCGAATCGATGTACTTCTACCGCAGATGAACGCACTCGGGCGAGGTCAAGACAATGTATCAAGTATATGAAATCAAAATATCAGAAATGAAATCATAGCGCTATATAAAGCAGAGACATGTATGATAACCAAACTACGCCACAATAAATAAGCAGTATGTAAGTCGTGGACTCACGCCTCGAGTCATCACTCAAATATAACTACGGGTCTCACGCCCGCAACATCAATCATGCCCGTGGAATACCTTCCTCACCGCCAGCCTATGATATAATAACACCACGAGTACATATGAATACCAAGTCCGTACTAACAATACTATACAACTAAACAACGGCGAGCACGGCAAGTACGAAAGCCGACTACCAGATACCGCGCCGTGTCACGAAATGACCGGCAAGTACGAGGGCTAACTACTGTGTACCGCGTCAGATCACGAGACTTCGCCACTACACCGAACGGCAAGTCGCGAGGGCTAACTACTGTGTACCAAGGCCGAATCACCACGAGACGGCAAGCACGAAGCCGACCACCGATACCAAGGCCGATCAAGAAACCTCACGGAGAGCTAGTCCATGGAATAACACTATCAACAGGGAAACGAACCCTCATCATGGCCGCATACCCGTGGACCATCCATCGAGTCAGTATGCCCATGGACTATCATAGTGGAAGCATACCCGTGGGCCACCCATCGTGTCAGTATGTCCAAAATGATCAAGAATAACACGACCGGCCCTCCATTCGAGAGACGCAGTAACATAAGAATACAACACTTTGCACAACAAGGCTATCATACACAAACATAGGAAAGTTACACACAACTCAAGGTACTTTTTATTTTATGCCAAAGTCCAGGTTTTAACCCCAAAGCACTACGTATGTTAAACTCTTTTTAAAGGATCCATTTCTTTTACAAAGGTCACCCGATACCCGCAGTATAGAGTGACTAACATCTTTTAAGTAAACCAAAACAACTTACATACTTTCCTTTATAAAACCAAAATAAGGCAATACCATGCCTTTTTTTTTTAGACCAAAGCACTTCTCCTTTTAAAGTCAAGTTACCACTTTAAAACCAATGATAAAACCATTCCTTTGTTTTCATAAAGTCGTTATAACTAACTTCCCATAAAGCTGTTATAACACTTTATGTTTTAAACCAATTTTAAGACAAAACAATGCCTTTCTTTTAAACCAAAGACTCTTTAATTTCCTCAAGTCTCTTTTTAGAAATCAAGTTCCTTACTTATTCTCATTTCCGAAATCAAGAAACATTATTCTTAAAAAAAACCAAGTACTCATTACTCACGAATGAGGTTTCACACTTCTTAACAACTTTCACATCAATTCAATTAAGTCAAGTCTCTTATCTTTTAAGATCAAGTCTCTTAACTTCTTAAAAGCAATAAACCATTCTTTTTATCTCTCTTAAGTCGTTATACCTAACTTCCCATAAAGCTAGTATAACTCTTAAGCTTTCAAACCAAGTATTATTCTTCTTTCAAAAAGGATTCTTAATTCTTTTGAAATACTTCAAGATTCTTATTATTCAGGCTTAAGTCAAAAGACATTGCCAGAAACTATATTCGCTTAACACACGACGCTTCACCGTACTATATATATATATTCTTGTAAAATACTTCCAGATTCTTTTTATTCAGGCTTAAGTCAAAAGACATTGCCACACGTACGTCTACCGTACTATATATATATTCTTGTAAAATACTTCCAGATTCTTATTATTCAGGCTTAAGTCAAAAGACATTGCCACACGTACGTCTACCGTACTATATATATTCCTTTAAAATATCATGCTCAAGAGTATGGGAAGAATCACATACCTCGCGACGATTATCGACTATTAGCAAAAAGCTCCAAAGTACTGTAGTCCTGTTAGCCTTTTCCACCCTTCGAGTAGAATTCGCTACTCGCAGTACTTCAACCTATAACGGTTATACAAGTCTATCAATGTCTAGACTACTCGGTAGAATAAATCTAGATACAAGATTCTTACTTTAAAATTGGGCAAAGACTTCCCTACCCAAACTTCACAAGTCATCAGAGAAACAAATTCTATGTAAGTACAGTTCAATTCTCTTCTTATATACCTTCCTTGTATATAACTTATACTTAAATCTTATACTTCAACAGTATGTAAACTCTAATTACAAAAGAAGGTCAAGCGTATTTACCTCGATAAGCCCAAAATTATCCAAGTTTAAATGTCGATCCTGAGCAACGTTTAGCTCCAACTCGGGCGCCCAACCCGCCTCCAAACAACCCTTAGAAGTTCTACGCAACTTCTACTTAATACTTCAACTTGCTATGAAGATTTTCCTTAGGGTTTTGGTTTGAGACTAAAGGACAAAAGGTAGTATTTCCTGCTCTACGATAGAGGTAACTTTTGGAATACTACAAGGTATAAGGCTAAGGTATTTTGGAATAAGAACAATACTTGGAGAATACTTTCTACCGGGGGTGTATTTTTCGAGAACAACTAGCCAAAGTGGTACTCTCTCGCCACAAGGCCTAACAAAGGGAGGTGTGGCTGACTAAAACACTAGAAGGGAGGAGGGATTTTGCCTTGAATTTATCAAGTGAGGATGAAGAATAAGTCTTCAAATAAGGGGTATTTATAGGAAAACCAAGGGACAAGATCAAGCCAAGTGGGGCAAGTGGAGGGTCAAGATCAAGTGCACCCTAACCCTACTCCACAAATCCTCACAAACATCGACCTTGTTTTAAGCCTCAAAATCGCCCAAGCCAAGCCCTTGTTGCCGCCCACCTCGAGGTGACAAGTGTCGCCTCTCGTTGTCCAAAATATTTCATCTCTGAAAAATCCGCAAAATAATAAAAGGCATAGCGGAATTTTCCTTCAAGTTCTCAGAAACGCTTCGAAAAACGATTCTTTTCGGGGGTTGTGTACAAATTTCGAATCTTGCCTAACTTTAAGGCTCAAACTTTTCTACGTACGCCCACACGTACATACTCTGGAAATACGGGGTATAACAATAATTAACCCGCTTTGCATTTTGTCAAACCAGTCCAGTACGAGACACAATCCGGATCAGTGTAGTCCGCCAAAATCGAGGCCCAAACAGAGGCCCAAAAAATTGGGCCCAATACACTTTAATCTTTTCCCCCCCCCCCCCCCCCAAAAAAAAATCAAATACCACTTTTCATTTTCCCCCAAAACCAAACCCAAACCCTAAACCTAAATACCCCTATAAATAAAACATTACCCCTCCTTCTAAAAGAGGGGAGCAGCCGCACAAATCAGTGGAGCCCTTCTTATTTTACAATCTACACCTCCTCCCTCATCCCTCACTCCCTTCTTCCCCTCTCTCGTCGCCGCCGCCCGAACTCCGGCGAGCCTCCCACCAGCCCATACTGTCGCCCTCTCGATGATCCCCTCCCCCACTATTATACAACACCGGCAAACATCCCCCCCACACTCACACTGCCCGTCGCCTTCTCCCCTGTCACCACTACTCGAACCACCACCAGTGAACCACCATCACTGTCCCGTCGAACCTTTATCCCGTCGAACCCCTATCCCGTCAACCCAATCGCCGGAAAATCGCCACTGTAATATCTCGCCACTTCCCGCAACACCCATACCAGTGTTATGGTGGCGTCGCTCCGGCTTTAGCCGTGGAAGTGACGCCGCCACCCCTTTCGGCACCATTGAAGCTAGCCGGAGCTTGAAACTCCGGCGGCCTTGTTATTTCTATTTCTCGGATCTATGGCATATTTTGTGTGTTTGAGCCCTCCGTGTTTAAAACTACTACTGTTTTGGCGCGGATCTGAAGGTTTTATTTATTTTATTGTTTCTAACAATATTGGTCGATGAAGGAATCTCCGTCTGATTTCCAAGGCCTCCTCTGAGCAAAAGACGGATTTATTTATTTTTGGCTTTACTTATTAATTCTTGTCATTGCATTAAAATTATTCATTCTATCACTAACACTTTTACTAAGTGTTTATGCCGGTACCCGGAGATCATCTTGTGCAGAAGGCCTAAAAAGGGCTAAAAGATGTTCCGGAGTTTTATTTTATGCCGCATTTAATTTTAGTTTTATTATTCTGTATTGCACTTTATTTTAATTATAAATTATGAAAAAAATGCTTAGAATAGGTAGAATAAAAAGGGCAATAAATAATTAACCTAGGTTTGAACGAATAACCGCAAGTTAGCGGATCTTAAAGGATGTCTAATCCCTTCCCTTTAGGATAATAAAGAACCCTGATCCAGAATCTCATTAATTTCGCAGACCATTAAATGGAGATTAATTGCAGTATTTTTATTGCAATAAATCAAGTGTCCTAATTCACTTAACTAATTAGGTGGCGACTCCTCATAATCAGCATTATTGCTCCATCCAGGGAACCGCGCCAAAGAGCAACGTTGCGGATACCGTTCAGACCCCGAGGTCAAAAACGGGCGCGACATTATATACGATTATTACCCCATGGATTAGCTCTCCATGAAGTCATGTACCCGAGATGAGGAATTCCACGGGCATGAGATATATATATATATATAATGCATATGTGTACGCCGACAGTGATGGGGGATTCCACGGGCATGAGATATATATATATATATATTGCATATGTGTACGCCGACAGTAAGGTAGGATGCCACGGGCGCGTCACATGATTATATTTTACACTTACTACCGTTGTGATGGGGATTCCACGTGAGATATATATATATATTGCATATGTAGCCGATAAAGGTGAGTAGGATGCCACGCGCCACACACGGTTATATTTTACACTTACGACTTTCGCAGTGATTGGGGATTCCATCGCACGCTTTGATATTTGTGGGCTTGAGACCCCATCGACTATGTGATGATATTTGAGGGCTTGTGTCCATAGCCCTGGTGTGACTATTGTTCATGTGTTGAAATAGTCTTTAAAAGGTAAAACTGACTTTCATTACTTTCACTTCGGCAAGGCACAATGTGTTGTTATTTTGATTATCATACATGTCTCCAGCTTTATTTTAGACTATTATGATTTCATTACAGTACTTTCAGCTTTACATACTTGGTACATATTTCAGATCGACCTCCCGGGTCTGCGTTCAGCCGCAGTCGAGGTACATAGCTGGCCGATCCTCACTCTTAGATCACTATTCGCCTAAAAGCTCTATTCTCCGAAGGCTTGTCTTTTGGTACGGTTTCCACTGGTGTCAGATTTACGCATATCTGTGGATACGGCGGCCCCGCCCCGTCACAGCTTGTTATGTCAAAACTCTTGAAGTGCGTAGTCATATCTTGTGGTCGCTTTGTAAAAACAAAAGAGGTAATCGCTTTTGGTTTTACATAGTTATATGTATCCGTGAAGGTAGCTTTATCGGCTAACTTTGTTATTTATTTTTGTTAAGTTTATGTATGTTCCGTTGATTATCTCTCGATGTATACGTAAGTGGTGCCTGTGTAGGCACCGCCATGCCCGAGTTCGGTCGTGACAATGATTGGGTATTTTTGAAGATTTCACCTATAGAAGGAGTAATGAGATTCGGAAAGAGGGAAAAGCTTAGCCCAAGATATATTGGACCATATCGCATAATTCGACGTATTGGTCAAGTAGCTTATGAATTGGACTTACCCTCAGAGTTGGAGTTTGTTCATCCGATTTTCTATGTTTATGTGTGAGAGATCCTTCTCGAATTGTATCGATTGATGATGTGATTGTAATTAATGCTTGAAGACCATGAGAAGTCTGATGTAGTGATGTATGTTATATGTCACCCAACATTCGAGGACGAATGTTTCTAAGGGGGAAAGGATGTAACGTCTCGTAATTTTGGACAATAATTTGAGCACATGAATGAAGGAAATAGATACGAACGTTGGGAAATTTAAGTTATGTTACGTATGCTAATAAGGAAATTAGTATACAAAAGGATGTGATCCCGAAATAATTTTGGATGCAACAAGTGTGACGATGGGATTAATAATAATAATAGTTGTATATCCCCAAGAGAGGTTATGCACTATTGTCATATTACAAGTATTGTGACATTGAGTATACGAAGATCTTATAAGTTATTTAGGATTTAAATGAAATGGGATCTAGAATTAATTATGGGTGTAATTGACTAATTGTGGGATCAATTAATAATTGTGGGGGGACATAAGTTAGTGGGGCATTACGGGTGGCGTACAAAGTGCACTAGTGTAAATTACTAAGCCTAAGCAATTGAATAGGTGGCATCATACTAAAGTCTTCAAGACTAGTGATGACATGTCTAAAAGGTGGCCACCCACATAATTCAGATTGCCAAAGAATGTAGGATATGAGACTATTGTTTAAATGGTTTAAGAGGCAAACAGGAAAGCAGTACGTTCAGCCACTCATTTTAGGAGTAGATTCTCTTCTTAGAGTGTTAATTTCATTTAAAGAGCAGCAGCACGTCTTACAACTTGTTCAAAGCAAAAACGTTCCAGCAATTCAAAATACAGAATTGTTGAAAAGACAATATCCGACGTATGTTAAAGCAAATTAATTCTTTCTTTTGGCATGTTCTATGAAATAAAATATAACCGTGGTATTGTTCCAAAAATTATTCTACTCCTACAAATTAAGAATAATCATGTTATTGATTCCTATGCTGAAAGCATGTCTAAATTGTTTCTAAGTCTTTAATAAGGCATATGAAAAGGATGATAATGATATTCACAGTGTCGTCAAAGGTACAAAGGTAATATGTCACCTGTTGAGATTGGAATATGGTGTTGTCATTCATGCATTTTCATTTGCATTGCATTCGCATATTACCCTGGACCACTTGTGTTATGCACATTACTATATGGTAAATATTGTATATATATAGAGGATATTGGGAAAGAGAAAGGCGTTATATACGCACACCACCTGTAGCTGGTACAGACTATCACAAAAGAGCCCTAAGAGGCCACATATCGTGTCTGTGTGGCCTAAATGGATGCATGTGAGGCCAAGACGATATGATATGAATGCATGTGTGGTCAATATAACCAGATGCCCACAGAGGCTCTTATGGGTAAGATGTCTGTGTGGTCGTAGTATACCGCATGTGCATCATGCATGACATTTATGTATATTATGTCCACATAGGCTGTTATGAAAAGAAAGACGCCTATGTGGCCATCAGTATAATGCATTGGTATTGCATAAAATTTAAACATATGTACTAGGGCCCTCAGAGGCATGTAATGTTGGTCAGTGTTTCTGTTTCAGATTATGATATATCTTGGCTATGTTATTTCGACATACTCAGTACATACATCAGTCGTACTGACGTTTCTTTTGCGGGGGACGCTGTGTTTCATGCCCGCAGGTTCAGTTAAAGAGAGTGATGATTCGCACTGCAGCTGATGTTGGAGCACTCTATTTGTTCCAGAGTTGCAGTCTAGTCTTGGTATAATGTTCTGATGTCATATACTCTTTAGAGGCTTGTAGACATGTGTCCTGTAGATAGTGATTTTGTATGACTTTATCGGCCTTGGCGTGAGTGTGTACATGTATGAGTCAGTTTTTCTGGTTAAGAGTTTTCATAATTTTTTTCTGCTTAGTCCGTGCTTATTGTGATTATACGGTGATGGTGTGATTTGGGGTAACCGGCGGGTGAGATCCGGGCGCCTGTCGCGGCCCTTCGGTTTGAGTGTGACAATATCATTCTAGTACAAGAAGTGATACGATAACCAGTTTATAACACTTACTGGACTTGATATTGCTAGAGCGTAACTTATGGAAGAGAAAACCTAGCTACTAAACAAAACAAGAGAAAGAATACATAATTAACATGCTGCATGAACCATTTCAAGGGGAAAATGAAACTTTAAAGTTTGTCTAAAGAAGATCACTACAGGACAAGTATACTCAAGAGTCTTTTTCAGAATAAGACTCATTTCCATATTTTCGTATGTATTGATGTTGGCTTATAAAGGGTTACCTGACAGAAAGGTTGGAGTCCCAGAAAAGTTCTGATTATTGTGACCATTACCCATGTTTCCAGGTGCACCCACAGTTTGAGTCCCATATCCCCTTCCATCACCCTGAAGACTGCCTTTCCCTTTTGCAACCATAGAACTCGTTGATTTAATGGACTCTGAAGAAAATTCAAGCTCTTCAGGTTCACAAGTATTCATAGGTTGTGCTGTTTTGGGGGGAGATGAAACTTGAGATCCATGCATCTTGTCGCTCTAATCAGCTGTGCCATTTGCGTAAAAGGTTCCCCTCGACTTTGAGCATAATATCGCTGGGTAGGGTGGAGCTGGTTTGACAGAGATACCCTGTTGACTTGGCTATTGGGTACAGGCGATTGATAATTCCTATGTGGCGATGCATTACAACCTCTTCCTTGTACTCTCAATGCCTGAGAATGAGTTGAATTTATTGATGAAGGCATCCCCAGTGGCAACTGCAAACTAGATGAAGGCTTCCCAGCAATTGCTGGAATAGAATCATCAATATTAAGCTTGTTTATGCCAAGGGAATCATTCAGATTCTTTCAGAATATTACAGTTGATTGTGAAGAAGCAGTCTTGTGGCTACTTGTCTCAGTTTGCATTCCGTCTTGTGTGTTATTGTAGTCTCTTTGCTGGAAGAGTTAGAGGGATAAAATGTAGGAGAAGCATAATTCAATCATGACATAAACTAGTGGTCGATCAGATGGGTCGCCGACCGACCGGCCCTTGGCCTCTGCATCACTGCTTAAAAATATATATTAGCTGTCCGGAGCCGAACCGACGACATGGTATGATCCCGCCCGACCTTGGCCCCGCCAGATCTAACCCGCCCGGCCCCGCCCCGATCCCGCCTGGCCTCGCCAATTACCAAAAATAGTCGTTGCAATAACGGTCATTTTATATTTTGGCTTCCCCCACTCCCCCAACCCCCTACCCCCTTTATATTTATTTTTAACCCCTAAGTTATTATATTTACAATTTAACCCAATTTTTCAACTATAAATACCTCATTTTCTCTTCTTATTTCTCACAAATCTTCCTACAATCTCTAATCTCTCAAATCTCAATCAATCTATTTCTATACAACATTGTCTACTACATATTCACTCTATTTATTAATTTGAGAATTAGGAGTGAAGTTGGCAACTAGCTTGAGGATTAATCTATCGAGCAAAGTTTCAATTTTCAACCTCTCTCGATTACACATCGACTCTACGTCGGCGTTTGGTACATTAGTTCTCTCATTAAATTATTATTTTGTTTTTATTTCATTTAGCACATTTAATTTCATTATCTTTAACTTTTTAAGTCCTTAACTATTTATTACCATAATTAAAATGAAAAGAACAAAAAATGTTTTGGGCAAGGCCTTGGGTATGAAGGGCAAGGGCAACGGTACTTCTTCTAGTATTCCTAGACAAGATGATTTTATAGATCCTGAACTGTTTCCTGAAATACCATATGATCTTGACACAGATGTTTATCCTCAAAATGAAGAAGATTTTAATTTAGATGACACTCTAGATGATGATACACCTACTAATGTAGATGATGATACACCCACTAGTGAAATGTCTCCTATCCCCCCTAGTATGAGACGAGGTCCAGCAAAACGACCATTAACATCAGCTGTATGGAAATATTTTCACAGGGACGTACCGAATCAAGTAGCTATATGTAAAACTTGTAAATCTGTTTATTCTTTTAAAACTGGACAAGGTAATGGTGGGACGGGGTGTTTAGCAAGACACCTATTGTAAAAACACAAAGCCTTGCATGCCCAATATCTTATTGAAAAAGATGGTGAGCAAGCGTCCTCTCAATCGGGACAAGGTTCACATACTGTCCCGGACAAAGTACAGGGTCAAATTAACCCTATGACGGGGGGAGTTGTAGACTCTAAATACGATAAACATAAAGATAGAGAAGCACTAGCAAAATTAGTTGCTGTGGAGGGTTTGCCTTTTTCATTTCCTGAATCGTCTGGTTTTATTCATTATATTAGAGATATGTATAATCCTGCTTATAAAGGTTTTTCTAGATCAACGTTTAAGAGAGACGTGTTTAAATTTACACACGAATATCAACAACATTTGTGTTATTCATTATATCATTTAAATTGCAAAGTCGCTCTGACTTCTGATATAGGTCGTAGTACTAACGGCCATGATTATTTAACGGTAACCTGTCATTAGATAGATTATAAATGGTCTATGCAAAAACGTATTTTAGCATATAGATATATAGATAGTAGGCAATAATCGTGAGTTTATTTCACAAAATATTTATTTAGTCTGCGATTATTACTTTAATAAGCGATAAAAAGTTATGAGTATTACATTAGATAACGCATTTTAACAATTCTGCTATTTATGTTTTAAAAGAAGTTTTAACTCCGTCTTTTTCAAAACATTTTCATATCAAATGTGTGTGTCATATTTATAACTTAGTTGTAAAGGATGGTCTTTCACTTTTGCAAGATATTCTTGAAAAAATACAATTTGCTATAAACTTTATTTTTAAAAATAATATAATTCAACAGAGAAAAGAATATAAAAAACTTGTCACGATTGTGACTATCTTACGTAAAAATTCAGAAGTACCAACTAGGTGAAATTTTTTATATGACCAACTAGTTGTTGCTTATGACTATAGAAAATCTATCACTTTATTTTTTAACGCCCATAATCAAAATCCAAATGATATGATTATGGATAATGATTGGGACAAAATTAAAGAACTTATTGTATTTCTAGAGAATTTTCAACGAGCAACAAAAGAATTTTCTACTTTATATTATCCTACTATTTCAACTATGTTGTTTTATATAGCTATAATATTTTTACTTCTTAAAGAATATATGGAAAAACCTGCTTAGAAGGCAGCTATTAAAAAAATGTTTATGAAATTAAATAAATATTTTATTCCTATTCTCCCTATTTATATTATTAGTGTTGTATTAAACCCGACTATTAAAGTAGACGGCTGTAAAAGTCTTATTGAAAATATTTATAACTGTATGGACGTACTACCACCTCCAACTCCCAAAAATTTAAATGTTGAGCCACCTATTGAACAAACGCTAGAAGAAGTGTTGGATAGCAGAAGATGAATGCAAAAAGTATATCGGCATTACCAAAGAAGAAAGTGCTAGTAACCAACCGACTTCAGACATCTTCTTCTCGCTTCAACACAACTTCAAAAAGACATGTTGTTTCTGCATGATTGAAAGCCTCGTAAATAATGCGCGGTGGTAATCGCTAACCAAATTAGAGTTCGATGTTTTTGTTTTGCAGGCATTTTACCTACCAAGCGCTTGTCAATGAAGGCGGAAAGAAAGACTTCTTAAATATCGGATGCAGAATGAAAGACATTTCCGACACTTTCAATGATGGCCGAGATATTTTGAACATTCAATTATCAATCGCACGAAAGCGCTTTTTCGCGCAGATTTCAAATAGAGAGCACATACACTCATTAGCCGAGACATCTTGGAGATTTGCACTATTCGAGAGATTGGATACGAAATGAGCGAAAAAGTCTGGCCACCCAGAGATTAACGGGAAGACGAAAACTACAACGACATCTTATCTCAAGGCATGAGTAGCGACGTGGAACAATTTGACCAAGATATATCAATTCCAACCAAGAACCACACGAAATTATAAAGAAACTAGAAAAGTATTTTCAAATTGGTAATATATTTCATTGCAATTTTAGTATTTTTTTAAATTTTTCTATGTCTTTGCAAAAATTTCAACAACAAGACACTACAATGTTGTAATTGAATCTTGTATATTTCAATTAAATAATTAATAATATAAGATGACAAAAATAGTTTTGATGTTTTTACACTCTTCTTGTCTTTGTTTAATTATTTAGTTTATAAATATATACGAGATAATACTATAATAGTATAATATGAAAGATACGACTATCACTATACGACTATATGTTACTTTGTTAGTAATTTAAGATTTTTAATTTAGTGGAAAAATTTTTAAAAACGCTCACGCCCCCGTCCCGCCCGACCGATCGCCCACCAGACCGTGATCGGATGGGACACGGTATCATTCCGCTAGTACCCGTCCCTCCTGGCCCGCCCCAGCCCGACCCCGCCCCTCCTCTCCGTCCCGAGCCCGCCTATCCCGATCCCAGTGGGCCCGGCCCACTGGACAGCCCTAACATAAACCTTTGCTTTGCAGCCGTAAGTGCATCTTTTTTCTAAATCTGATACAGGAGCAGATGCTTTATTTTTGCTATTAAGTGAAGGTTTATCAACAGAGAGACCAGATCTGAAAAATTAGATTTGACAAGAAAATTTGAAAAAGATCCTTCACAAGGAAAAACGGAGAATAATAGTTGAATTGAAACTGACTCGTTGTTTAGTGGAGGTGGTGTGTCAATGTTGTCCTTAAAAGACGGTCTGTACCTCCTAGGCCCCCGGCCTCTGATAGATTTAGAAGGATTATTCTGAATCTTCTGCTTATTATCCTTAGTCTGATCATTACCATTAATGTACGCTTTTGGTCTTCTTCCTCGTGAAGCTCCACTATCAGCCCCTCGAATCCTACCACGACCTCGATAGTGACCCCTTGATATCCTCCTATCCTGATAATTTTGACAGCTTATTAAGATCATCCAAAATCTTTTGAGCAAAAGACTAGGTCACAGGGAAAAAGATAATGCCAGAATGAAAAGCAAATAAATAAAAGCAGTCACCTCATCATAACTCCTCTCCTCCACAGTCAACTCTTCAACTTGTCATGCCCCATTTACAATCATTTTTTGTAGGGTTTTGTCGATTTCGTACACGCAGCGGAATTTAAAAATTTATGTTTCAAATCCGACGTGTCACGACCCAACCTCGGCCGCTGACCGGTACTTACCGGTACTTCCGTATATATGTCGAGAATAGCAAATGAACATACACAACACATACGTATAAAGAAAGTAACATCACCGCCAGTAGGTCGCTTTCCATAAAACATACTTAACAAAAGATAAGTAGTACAACCTGTTCTTATAGCAAAACACATAGGTGGCCTGCACTTAAAGATAATAATCGAGGCGACAGGCCCCGCCATACCCTGAATGTACAAAACACCTATAGCATCGTGGAATATCCGCATCAATAAATAAGCTTCCGAGGAATGGAGCTTCGACACGGAATAGTGATCCTAAGAACGAGGATCCTCAATCGCACTTTACCGCACAGATTGAATGCAACCAGGGAAGGGGTCAAGACACATATGTACCAAGTATGTAAAGTTGGAAAAATCGTAATATGATATCATAAGTCTAAAAGCAATTGAGTCATGAAAGACAATAAAATACCTTTATCGTGCCTTACTAACAATGAGTGACAAGTATATATATATATAATCTTGCATAAAATAGGGCCTTAGGATCAAACAGGTACCTCGCCTGTAGATCAATAAGACCCCTACTCGGGACTATTTCACCCGCATAGTCCCGTGGACCCGCACGAGGTATTCCTCGCATAGTCAGACTACCGCACGGGACTATTTCACCCGCATAAGCCCATAAGGACTCGCGTGAGGTATTCCTCGCGTCACGGGTAGCAAATCCACGAACAGTGGTATAACGATCTTGAGGACTTTTCCTCGATATACTCTTACCACAGGCGGATGGTATAACGATCTTGGGGATGTACTCGATATACTCTTATACCGAGCAGATGGTATAACGATCTTGGGGCTTGCCGCCGATATACTCTTACACCGTGCAGATGGTATAACGATCTTGATCCGCCCGATATACTCTACACCGAGAAGGTGGTATGACGATCTTGGGGCTTGCCCGCCGGACATACTCTACCCCGGAGAAGGTGGTATAACGATCTTGGGCTTGCCTCGGATATACTCTTACCCTAACTCAAATCACATCATATCATAATCATAAATAAGTTAAGAAAACTTATAACTTCTTATTAGTCTTGTTCATATACCCTCTCATTTTAGTTCACTTAAGGCACTTAACCATATCTTTAATAAAAGAACACCGGGAGTTTAACCCAAGTACTACATACTTCAACTCTTTTGAAAATGACTCTTCTTTATACATAAAAACCTTTGGGCAATTGATACCTTAAAATCAATTTGCCTCTCCATATACTTATCTTATTTAGAGTAAATCTCTTCTCATTAACCTTTTATGAAGTTAATAAACCAACTTCCCATAAAGTTGTTATATTAACTCTACACTTTAGTAAAATCATACTTTTTCCCTAACTAAGGGAATTATACATTCTTAAAATGAAACAAATCATTATATACTTAAGACAAGTAAGAATACCAAATCTCAGACGCTCACCGTACTACATAGCTTCATCTATTCATGCTCAAGAGATAGGAAAACTTCACATACCTCTTTGGTCAATCCACTTGCCAAGTCCAAACTACCGCAAGTAATATTTCAACCTATAATAGTCATGATACATTTATTAACCTCTAATCTTAATATAGAACAATCCAAGTTCAAAGTCACTAAATTTTATGGAAAATTGGGCAGCATTTCCTTTGTTTCTACTCACTTTGCCACCTTTCTCAAGGCCGAATTTATCATCCAAACACCACATTTAGGGCTCAATCAATCCAACAATTCGAAGGGGATTACACACCCAAAATTCTGTCCCATAAGTTTACAACAATTCACTTAACAATTCTAAGGTGGTTTTTAGGCTACAACATGCTCATAATCTCTTCTTAACCCATTCTTCATATCCAAACCACATTTTTAGCATGCAATGACTCTAAGAGCATTATTTACTACCACAAGTTCTTTCTTCTTAACATGCAACACTATAAACTAAATCTAAAGGAAGAATCATTACCTTAAAGCTTTAGCCAAACTTATTCCAAATGTTTTGCTAGCTTCCTTGCCAAGAACACCACCACAAGCTAGCTACAAGCCTTTTTCGTTCTTAACTTTCAGATTTTTTGGGTTTTTAGAGAGAAGGAGGAGCTGATTTTTAGAGAGAGGAAGATGTTTGAGAGATGACCAAGTCTACAAGACTTGGTCAATATAAGCCATGCAAGCAAAATCAGATGGGGGGGGACACTTGTCACCCTCCCATGGCCTTTTTAAAAGAGAAATCAGACTTTCCTAAGTTTTTCCGCCCAAAAATCCCGCCTCGGCGCTGAAACCTCCGCAGCCTCTCGAGTTTCGCGCCATGCGTTGTCTGCCATGGGCGCTGCAACTTCAGCGACTCAAGTACTTTAGGCGCCGCGTTCGCATCCGCGCCGCTGCCCGCCGCTTTGTCCGAAGCACATTTCTGTCCGACTGCGCACTGAACTTGTAACTCTTATAACTTTCTACTCCGACGTCCTATCGACGAACGGTTGGTTGCGTTGGAATCCAGACTCAACGAACTACGCCCTAGGCCTTTAAAACACTTAGGAACTCTCAATGAATCGGGTCATAACCCGCCTCAAATTTGACTAAAACCCGTCCGGAATAATCCGTCAACCTATCCTTTGAAAATTTTAAGTCTTACATGCTTTCGTACGCTTCCATACGTAGGGTCAGAATTACGGGGTATAACACGACGACGGTCAAACTGTAGGATGATTATACAATGTAAAATAAACACAAGCAAGAATGTAATACTTCGAACGAAGACTTACATTGATAGCAATATGAAATTTCTTGAAGTTTGTGCAGACCGAGAGTGCGCACGCAATAGTCCCTCGATATGCAAGTCAAAGACTATGATGTAATTTCTCCTTTGGAAAGCTAGAAATTCCAGCAGAGTTTCAGTAGAGTTAATCTTATGAAAAGATGGTGTGTAAAATATGAGGCAAAACTTTGTATATATAGCTGAATAAATCAGCTAGGATTTTCCTCGTGGGCCGTGCCCGTAAAAGCAGAGTGGTCATTCGACCCATCGACGCTGCATGTCGCGCTGCCACGAGTAAGTGGCGATGTGGCGCCGTGGCCCTGCTCCATTTTTGCTTCGTTTCTATTTTATTCTAATGTCTCGATCAGCAACCGAATATTTATTAAACTCTCTGATTACATACTTGAATCGACGGAACAATTGACTTAGTGTTACCATTCAGGCCTTTACATATTGACACTAATAACATTAGGGTCCACACGAAATTCCTAGACTGCACCGGAAGACGAACGCAATATGTAAAGTTTAGATACACGAAACATGTGAACTGAACCTCTATGTGGGAAGATAAAATCATTTCATTCATGAAACACTCAATCTAGCTTAGGATTTGTCAAGTGTATCCAAATGGCTTGATCATTATAACTCATCTATATTAGTTGACAACAGGACCATATCAACGACATGTCCACTGCATTGACCAATGACTTAGTCAACCTAATACCATATGAGTATCTGAGTGTTCAATTGAATATATATTCCCTAATCTTGGTTCACATACCACCTTTAATCTACTTCATAATGCACCCAAAATAAGCCGCATCTCAACCTATAAGGCATTTGAGCTTAGGAAATGATCAAAGTACATTACTACGTAAACAAGGTGATATTGACCTCAAGTCTAAGGACTTCTATCTCCCACATGTCGATGACAGTATAGACATATAACAAAACAGTACATCAGCAGGGTATATCAATACTTCAACAAGTATCTATGTGTCCATCATGAGTTGCCATAACTCGCAGCAAGTGAGACATACTACATCCCCTAAGGATATGATGCAGACCACATGTCAACGTATCACATATCATCGATATCCCAATCTCGATGATCATTAGTCGAGGTAACTTAAGAGTTACATTATAACATTAATTCTCACATCATTAATAAACACGTAAACTCTATGGATGCATTTATAGAATATTATAAACAATCAACTAATAATTCAACAAATGCAAATGTCATAATATTAATCACCATTAATATAAATACGAATGTGTATAAAGTACATTTTGTCTTAATACAGATTGTCTCTAGGATATACATATACTTTCAATCTCCCACTTGGCCTAGAGCCAATCACCATATCTAATACCCATGTTCTCAAAATGATCATTATGCTTCACCAAGCATAATGGTTTAGTAAACGGGTCTGCTAGATTATTGTTTGTGGGAACATAATCTATCTTGATATCTTTAGCTTCCACCATCTCTCGGAGAATGTGGTACTTTCTCGATACATGTTTGTTTCTGTTAGTTGATCTTTGTTCCTTTGCTTGTGCAATAGCACCAGTGTTGTCACAATAAATGGTTATTGGACAACTAGCACTCGGAACAACCCCTAGTTCCTTCAGAAACTCATAAATCGCGACAGCTTCTTTACCAGCTTTCGATCCAAATATGTATCGCTTGATGAGTAATAAGCGAGAGTAGCTTATTTGGAGCTCTTCCAGCTCACTGCTCCTCCATTGAAAATGAGCGTGTAACCAGACTGAGATTTGAAATCATCAACATCTGTCAGGAAACTAGCATCGGTATACCTAGTGGCAACCAATTTATCTCCTCCACCATAGACTAAGAAGTAATCTTTAGTACGTTTGAGATACTTAGGAATACTCTTGACTGTCTTCCAGTGATCCTCACCAGGATTCTGCTGGAACTTGCAAGTCATACTAATGCAAAGGCCACATCTGGCCTAGTATAAGTCATGGCATACATGATCGATCCTATAGCCGAACCATATGGGATCATCTTCATGCGCTCAAGTTCTACAACACTAGAAGGGCAGCCCTTCTTAGATAACTTGATGCCTTGACCCATTGGAAGACCGCCTTTCTTGGAATTCTCCATTGAGAAGTGTCTAAGCACTTTGTCTATGTAGATTGATTGTGACAGCCCCAACAATCTATTAGGTCTATCTCTATAGATCCTAATTCCCAGAATGTAGCAGGCTTCACCCAAATCCTTCATCATGAAGGTCTTGGACAACCAATCCTTAACTGACTGCATGAGAGTCTTATTGACTCTCATTATTAATATGTCATCAACATATATAATAATGAAGACAATGCCCTCATCCTTGTGTTTGCTATAAACACAATGATTCTCTTTGCTTCTGACGAAATCAAAAGATTTGATAGTCTTGTCAAAGCAAATATTCCAACTCCTAGAGGCTTGCTTAAGTCCATAAATGGACTTCTGTAGCCTGCACACAACATTTGGTCTGGACTCGGATGAAAAACCCTCGGGCTATTTCATATACACTTCCTCAATTAGATTACCATTGAGGAATGCAGTTTTGACGTCCATCTGTCAAATGTCATAATCATAATGTGCAGCTATCGCAAGCAAAATCCGAATAGACTTTATCTTAGCCACCGTTGAAAAAGTCTCATAATAATCCACGCCAGGACGTTGAGTGAAACCTTTAGCCACGAGTCTAGCTTTATAAGTCTGAACCTTGCCAGATGCATCGATCTTCTTCTTGAAGACCCATTTGCATCCTATGGGTTTAACCCCATTTGGCAAATCAACCAAATTCCACACTTGATTGATATACATAGATTCCATTTCGGATTTCATAGTTTCTTGTCATCTCTTCGAATCAATGTCTAGCATTGCTTCGCTGTAGGTTCTAGGCTCGTCATCATCAGTATTATCTAGCTCATTTTGTGTTTCCACAAGTAGACTTAGTCTTTCCGGAGGACGATGAGTTCTAATAGATCTACGGAGTTGATTGTCTTGCAGTTCAGTTATAGGTATGTTCTGATTCTGAGAAGGTTCTTATGCGCTGGTTAATCCACCAACATTAGAGCTTTCAGGAATATCATTTTCATGTCTTTCCTGAATGAGAGGAGGTGCAACTGGTGCATTAGCTCCCAAGGTCTGTGCAGGAGGATCTTGCATTTCTGCATCTCTCCTCGTAGCACTCCCACTGGCCGAAGGGCGTACCCTGAGTACCAAATCTTCGCCATAAGCTCCCATTGAATCTTTTCCTTGTTTACTCGGCAAGGGATCAACCTTTATGTTACTTTGTTCTTGAATTTTTTCAAGTTTTATCTCTGTGCAGCTCTGTTCCTTGTAGACATATTCATCTTCAAGAAAAGTTGCGTTCCTAGAAACAAGTAGCTTATGTTCTCCAGGAAGATAAAAATAGTGTCCCTTAGTTTCCTTTGGATACCCAACGAGGTAACATTTCTCACTTTTAGACTCCAACTTATCAGTGATCAACTTCTTGACATATGCAGGACACCCTCAGGGCCTCATATGTGTCTAAGTGATGTCTTCTTGCCACATCATACCTCATATGGTGTATTTTCAACTGATTTAGAAGGAACTCTGTTCAGAACATATATCGAGGTTAGAATAGCGTATCCCCAAAGGTATGTAGAAAGAGCTGAAAAGTTCATCATTGAACGAACCATGTCAAGCAAGGTTCGGTTTCTCCTCTCGACAACATCATTCATCTGAGGTGTTCCAGGAGGTGTCCATTCGGAATGAACTCCATGTAGCTTTAAGTATTCAAGAAATTCTTTACTTAAGTATTCACCCCCCACGATCAGATCGGAGAGTCTTGATACTCTTCGAGAGTTGTTTCTCTGCTTCACGCTTAAACTCCTTAAACTTCTCGAAGGCCTCGGATTTGTTGTCCCTTACCTTTTGGTTTGGGATAACTAGAGGAGCTAACCATCAGAATAGGTTTACTTTTGGAGACCGAAGATTCAAAAGTTTTCAAAGATATCAGGTACTCGCAACTTCGCCTTAGTTCCATTCATATTGTAATTTATAATGAAACTCTCGAACGAACGTAGAAGTGAATGGAGGATGAGTGTGGTAGCGACTCTGTCGTGAAACTTTATTTCAATGGATGTCAACCTTTCTATCAACTCAATCATTTTCAGAACATGAGGAGACACTTGGCCCCCTTCAATGAGTTTACACTTGAAAAGTTCTATGAGCAGTTCATACTCCATTGTCTGATACTGCGAGTCATAGAGACTCTTCAAATGTACCAACATTTCATTGGTCCCCATGTTCTCATGTTGTCTTTGTAATGTAGGTGACATAGAAGACAACATCAAACACTGAGATCAAATGACATCATCATAATGTTTTTGATAAGCCACTTTATCAAAGGTTGCATATTCGGCAGAGTCCTCCGCAGGCACTGTAGGGAATACCTGGTCCAATGTATATTCAATTTTTTCTTGTCTCAGGACTATTCTCACATTCCTGAGCCAATCTATAAAGTTGGGTCCAGTCAATCTATTGGATTCCATTAGCATTTTCATTGAGAAGTTCGACATTCTGAAGATCTGAAGATATAGGTAGACAAGAAAAATACAATCAAAATTCATTCTCTTAATTATACACATTCGTTATATGCTAATTTAGAATGGCCTTTTGTTTTAATTAGCTCTCACTATTTTTTATTTTTTTTTGCATACTTCCACAATCCCATGGTAGAATACGGACCTAAAACATTTTAAGGTCATAGTGGGCCAAGATCCAAACATATGTTATGTCCGCATTTGCTTTGGCTGATAACTTCAATAACACACTTTGGTGGGTCCTCAACCAATTGTAAAGCTTATTCACAATTCTTGGTTTGATTAAATATCTTTCATTTTAATCTTACGTCTTTAGACTAGCCCGACACTTTGGCGCCAAGATTCATCTAAACAAGTCAACCCCATTACACGACTGTGTTTAAATGCCTAAGTAAACTTAGCCTTTGCAAGCAAACACTTTGGTATAAATACCTACAAAAGTTTATTATCTACTTTCATTTTAACACATCTATGAAAGGGCATGAGTCCTCGTAGACTTAGAGCAAATGTTTTGGCATAAATACTCGTATCGCCGAAAAGGATTTTGCACCCTAACAATTATAATGGATGACGCGTTATAATTAGACTTGTATTTAATGTTTGGGGAATATTCTTTCAGTTTTGGGGATTTCAACCAAGATCAACAATTATGTCATACATCATATGACATCCTACCATGCAATTTCTAAACACATTTAGATGGGAAAACATCAAACCCAATAGGCATGATATAAGATGGTTTTAATCACATACTGGACGTCGTCTACCCAGACAATTATAGCGGTCATTGAAAGTAAACAATAATTGCGGACGCTATGTTAATAATTTAAATGCATCACATTCAAACACTTAGCATATTTGTATATTATAGAATAATATACCATTAACGATAATCATGGGTTTATTTGTCTAAATTATAAAACTATGTCTTTGCCAAATAATCCCTAAACATTTTCTGATTTTAAAAATTCTGATTTTCAGGTTTCTATAAACTTTTAAAATTTACAGTTTAGTCTCTTAAGAATTTAAATGTTCAATCTGAACCCCATTAAATTCAAAAAATACACTTTTGACTTTCAGAAAATATTTTCAGGTTTCAGGGACCTGTTTGCAATTTTTAGAACTTAAAAAATCAAATTTTCAGAAAGTTTCTTTAATTACAGATTTACCCGAAAAAGACCGAATTTGTCCAATTTAAAATTTTATTTTCAGACTCTGAAACTTTAAAATTTTCAGAATTAGATTCTGAAACTATTAAAACTTCAGTTTCTAATTTTGATTTTTTTATATTTCAAATACGCATACCGCAGGAGGCGTCGCGGTCTTAAAGATCGCAGAGCGTAAAACTCGAAACCGTCTCATCAGCGCTTACCGCGCTGCAGGCGATGAGTCCGAAAAATAATTTAAGTTTCTGGATGAACAGCGTCGTGGCCCTATTGAACAGAGTCGCGGCGCCGCCGCAAAACTCTAGTCAGCACCGCGGTGCCTCGACCCCAAAAACACAATTTTTGCAATTTCGAAACCCTAAAACTGGTTTAGGCTCAGATTTGCAGATCCATTCCGTACCCCTATCACTATTTCACAGCACATTCATCGACCATTATCAAATCCCTCTTCGTTCTTCGTCTCAATGCACCATGTTTGAATCGAACCGGTCACGCATATCAACTTAGATGAGTTAGATTTGAATGGCTTCCTCTATTACATCACTGTTTAACAGATCTAGATACAAAACTATGTGTTCTTGGGATTTTAATGTTTTAAAACTTTTAAACATAAATTAAAATTTAAACAAATCCTAACCCACATTATCACTAATATTCATTGTATAATCACACAAAACAGTCCAGACTCTGATACCACTGTAGGATTTTGTCGGGTTCATACATGCAGTGGAATTTGAAAATTTATGTTTCAAACTCGACGACGATCAAACTGTAGGATGATTATACAATGTAAAATAAACACAAGCAAGAATGTAATACTTCGAATGAAGACTTACATTGATAGCAATCTGAAATTTCTTGAAGCTTGTGTAGTCCGAGGGTGCGCACGCAATAGTCCCTCGATATGCAAATCAAAGACTATGATGTAATTTCTTCTTTGAAAAGCTAGGAATTCCAGCAGAGTTTCAGTAGAGTTAATCTTATGAGAAGATGGTGTGTAAAATATGAGGCAAAACCCTGTATATATAGCTGAATAAATCAGCTAGGGTTTCCCTAGTGCCGTGCCCAAAACCGGCAGTGGGTCATTCGACCCACCGACGCGTGTCGCGCGCTGATTACGAGTAAGTGGCGCTGTGGCGCCGTGGCCCCGCTCCATTTTTGCTTTGTTTCTATTTATTCTAATGTCTCGATCATCAATCGAACATTTATTAAACTCTCTGATTACATTCTTGAATTGACGAAACAATTGACTTAGTGTTACACTTCAGGCCTTTACATATTGACACTAATAACATTAGGGTCCACACGGAACTCCTAAATCACACTAAGATTTAACTCAATATGTAAAGTTTATGTCACGACCACCGGGCAACTAGTGCCCTACCTGGCACCCTTTCCAGATACATCGTGAGAATAGCGGTGAACATACACAACTCATAAAATAAAAATCATACTTAGACAGTAGACATCAACAGGCTAGCCGATAAGGCCACATTTCGTAACATATACATAATACAAAATTAAAACAGTACATCTTTGTTCTTACAAACCCAATCCACCAATGTGACTACAGACCTCTAATAATAACAACTGTGGCGGGACAGGGCCCCGCCATACCCCTGAATATACAACAACCGACACTACCAGGGATAAGCCTCCGAAGTAAAGGAGTTTCTCAACAGCTGAACAGTGATCCTAAGAGTGAGGATCAAGAACTGTATACTCTACTCACGTGATGTAACGCACTCAAGGAGGTCGACAACATGTACCAAATATGTGAAACTAAAAGTACTGTAGTGAAATCATAAGTCTAAAATAAAGCTGGAGACATGTATGATAACTCAAATAACAGTACAATGTGCCTTACTAACAATGAGAGTAAACAAGAGTATACTTTACTGCATAAAAATAGGAGGCTCATGATCAAAGTAGGGTCACCCGCCCGTAGTATCATTAAGCAATCCTACTCCTGGGACTATTTCACCCGTGATAGTCCTGTGGACCCGATGAGGTCATCCGCCTCGCGTGGGACTATTCCACCGTGATAGTCCTACGGACCCGCAATGGAGCGATACGCCCGCGTGAGACTATTTCACCCGACAGACTATTTCACCCGCTTAGGCCCGGTGGGCCCGCAATGAGTACAAACGCCGCACTCGCATCATGGGTAGCAAATCCATGGAATTAGTAGTAACCCGGGGCTTTACCCCGTAAGAATAACATAAACTAGCATGACCGGCTATCATACATAGCATAAGCACTACCGGTTTATCATACATAACATAAGCGCTACCGGCTTATCCTAACATAACATAAGAGCTACCGGCTTATCGTACATAACATAAGCAAGTTAAGAAATCCCCCTAACTTCTTATTAGTCTTATTCATATACACTCTCATTTTAGTTTACTTAAGGCACTAACATGTCATTATAAAAATCCGGGAATTTAACCCAAAGTACTACATACTTCTACTCTTTTAAAATGACTTTTTTTCATATAAAACTTTCAAGATACTAATAACCATAGTATCAAGTCATATCAACTTTTCAAGACAAGTCACAATACTTTTTAGAAATACAGTTAGGCTTCTAAATCAAGTGACTTCTTTCTTTTAAAAATCTTAAGCAATTGATGCCTTCAAATCAATTTGTCTTTCATTATTTCAAGTCATTTATCATACTTACCTTACTTAGAGTAAACCACTCTTTTTAACTTTCCATAAATCTATTATAACCAACTTCCCATAAAGCCGTTATACTAGCTTTATGCCTTAGATACTTACATTCTTCTTTATAACTAAGAGACTTAAATTTTCCAACAAAACAAGTATCGAAAATACTTTCAAAATACTCAAAGTCTCGTAAGTTTTAGAAACCAAGATATCCTTAATATTTTTAAACAAGCGAGTTAATTCTCTAACTCAACCAACTTGGACATTCTTAAAATAAGCCAAGGATATCAAATGGACTAGATTGTCAAAATTCAGACGCTCACCGTACTATACATTTACAACTTATTCATGCTCAAGAGATAAGAAAGTTCCACATACCTCTTCGGTTTAATCCACTTGTCAAGTCCAATATGCCGTACGTAGTATGTCAACCTATAATGACCATAATACGTTTATTAACTTCTAGCTTCAACGTAGAATATTCCAAGTGCAAAGTCACTAGATTCTACGGAAAATCGGACAGCACTTCCTTTGTTTCTACATACTTTGCCACCTTTTTCAAGGCCGAATTCAATAACCAAACACGTCATATTTAAGGCTCAACAATGAAGTTAACAATAGGGGATTACACGCCTACAAGACGTGTAAAATTCCGCCTCACAATTATAACAAACTAGTCCAAAAATACAATGTCAATTCGGCCAAAGGTGTATCAATATATCAACCTTTTCAATTTCCTTTTCAATCCAAGTTGTTTAGTATAACATGTAATCAAGCCGCAATCGATTATAGCTACTACAATCTTCTAGTAGATAACATGTGATGATTCTAGATAACGACCAAATTGTAATTCAATTTCAAATGACTCAACATGTCATTTTCGAATTTGAGCTTCTAAACGTCCATAACACTTATCAATCTTCATAATACTTATCACATGATCATTTCTAGCTTATCATAACATGGAATATTCAATTACAAAAGTAAGACGAAGATTATACCTCATTTAGCCCAAATATGATCCAAGATTACAAGTCGATCCTTAGCCACTTTAGCTCCTTTTTTTGACGTTCCAATCCACTCCAAGCAACTCGTAGAATCTTATGAAGAACTCATCTTCAAGTTCCAACTTCAAAGTTGAAGTACTCCTTAAGTTTCCGCCTTGCGACTAATACGAAAACGCCACTTTTCCGGGATCTTTCTATTGAGATACCCTTACAATATCCTTAGCAACCTTGGTTTAAAGTATTGTGAATTTAGAACAAAAATTACAAAATTTCTTCCTTCAAAAGGCCTCAATGTCGTGAGCCTCCATTTAGTGCAAGAACAAGATTTCAAATTTTTCTAAGTGTAGAAATGACAAAGTCTTGCACTACTAGTGTACATATAAACTACATTCAAGGGTCTATATTAGAACATTTGTGTGGCTTGGATGAATTCATTTAAAATATCAAGCTATGTGGGCTCATTGACTTGGTCAATGTTCTCAAGCTCTTAGCCTAGCAAGACTTTCATCTTAATTATGGTCAAATGACCATTCTACCCATGCACAATTCGTCTATTTCCATAATTCCGATAAATTTTTACTCGTCTAAAATCTTAACACTTTTGAGTTCTTACGTACGTTCTTATAAACATATCCTGGAATTCCGGGGTGTAACAGTTTAGCTATACGAAACATGTGAACTGAACTTCTATGTGGGAATATAAAATCCTTTCATTCATGACACACTCAATCAAGCTTAGGATTTGTCAAGTGTATATCCAAATGGCTTGATCATTATAACTCATCTATATTAGTTGACAACAGGACCATATCAACGACATGACCACTTCATTGACCAATGACTTAGTCAACCTAATACCACATGAGTATCTGAGTGTTCAATTGAATATACATTCAAGGAATGAATCTTAATCTTGTTTCACATACTACCTTTAATCTACTTCGTAATGCACCCAAAATAAACCGCGTCTCAACCTATAAGGCATTTGAGCTTAGGACAGGATCTAAGTACATTACTCCGTAAATAAGGTGATATTGACCTCAAGTCTAAAGGACTTCTATCTCCCACATGCCGATGACATTATAGACATATAACAAAACAGTACATCAGCAGGGTATACCAATACTTCAACAAGTATCCATGTGTCCATCATGAGTTGTCATAACTCGCAGCAAGTGAGACATACTACATCCCCTAAGGATATGATGCAGACCACATGTCGACGTATCACATAACATCGATATCCTAATCTCGATGCTCATTAGTCGAGGTAACTTAAGAGTTACGTTATAACATTAATTCTCACATCATTAATAAACACGTAAACTCTAGGGATGCATTTATAGAATATTATAAACAAATGCAAATGTCATAATATTAATCACTATTAATATAAATACGAATGTGTATAAAGTATATTTTGTCCTAATACAGATTGTCTCTAGGACATACATATACTTTCACTTTTGATTACCATAAACTTCTTCCACCAGACATTCTCCTAAACAAAATATTTTTTTCATGATCAATTGCCTAGAAAAAAATATTATATGAGAGGATGACATAAACTAGGCATAATAAATGAAGTCTACTTACTTATAGTGAAATGTCATAGAAAATGGAGTCATAATTATTTTTGATAAAGAAAATGGAGTCATAGTTACAGCCTACAACATTCAGCGCAACTACGAACTGAACAGGATGGACCTCGGAGAGAAAGATAGGCAGCATGATAAATTACACTGATATGTACAAGCAACTAAGGAAACATACTTTTGTTTGGCTTACTAACAGCACTGCCCTTTTATACACAAGAATATTCGTAAATGGACAAAAGAAGCATGCTAAGTTCTAAAAGATTGAGCAAATATTCCAACTATGACAGGAACGCGAGAACAAGATTGCAGCAAGTGATCGTGGCACCAGCCATTAAGGTCCTTCCATCAAATTTCATTGACTCGTGTTGGCACCTCATGACTTACCAGACAACTTTTAATCTTTAAGAGCTTTTGCTTATTTAACTCAAACTTTCATTCAGTTACTATAATAATGTGGCCAGGAAAAGGAGAGATCAAAGGTAATGAGGGAAAGCACAGCCAATGAATAATTACGCAAGAGCTTCTGAGAACAAGTCAACAGCAAAATTAAGATTTCAGATTTCTGAATACCCTCACTGGTGCCTAACGAACGGTACTCATTGAGCATTAACGTATATCAACCGCTAAAGCAAACAATTTCAAGAAAAGGATTACCTGATTATGGATATTTCTCTTCCTTCCAGGGTTTAATTCGTACAAGAGGCTGGGGAAGATATGGTCAAGGAACCACTATATTCCTAGTCTTTGTAGAAAAATGAATTAATTAATAACAAAAGCGTGGCATAGTTTTATCTTCACATAGGGGAAACATACGTAAAGCACACTGTTATGCATTTAGCCAACTGCAGTTTTAAGTCAGCTGACCCTCTATAAACCTTTTCAAGGAGGTTTGCGTTGTCGTTTGGATCGGGAAACCATGAAGTGAGCAAAGGAGCAGCAATCACAGTCGTAACTTGGAAGCAATCAAGAAGGTAATTAGCTAGTGTTTTGGAAAACTTTCACCAGAAAATTGGCTTTTAACTTTTAGAGGGAAAATCAAACACATAGTCAAGGTATAGCTATGTTGGAAGTTTATTAATGTGGAATATAATTTATCCCATTATTTATGACTCGAACAATTGGGGTCTCGCACGTGGAAAAAACGTTTCCACACACGTGCACACGTTGTACCAAGGATCGTAAATTTTCTTAGTGAAAGAGATATTGGTATGTAAGTAAAATGTTTGAGACATAGAATGATGGAAGGTCGTTGGCCGAATGACAAGTGTTCCACGTTGGTAAATGAAGGAAGAAGTGTGCATAGTGTAAAGATTGGAACGGGTCGAAAAGGGCCGCGGAGCTAATTCAATGATGAGTCACTAGAGCCACAGCGCTTCTGAGGTGAGTCGCGACGCTAATTCAGTGATGAGTCACTAGAGCCGCAGCGCTGTGGCACCTCCGAGGCTCAGCCGCGGCGCTAATTCGATTTTGCCAAGCAGAAAGTCTGAAACCGAAAATCTGACTTTGGAGACCTTTGGGTTGCCCTCAATGACATTCATTCAGTCATTACTTGGGAGCAATCTAACACCCTGGCTGATGAATGAGTGTCATTACTTGGGCAATTCATGGTCATTATATGAGTGATTCAATGTTATTACTTGACACTTGAGGAGACAAAATCATGCACTATAAATTGAGGCCTTTTGGCTCAATTTTTAAACACTTGCAATACTTGAAAGACTTGCAACCATTGCATTTTCAGAAAATCTTCTTCCTCTCTAGCATATTTCAATACTCAAAGTTCTTCAAGAGAAACACTTGACTTTCCTTTGCTCAAGTGTTTAGCAGTTGTTTTATCTTGGAAGACTGTTGTCTATCAACGTAAAAAGATATATACGGGGCAATCTTGTCTTAAAGACAGAGTGTCATCACTCGACTCAACCATAGTTATAACTATCCAGATTTGGTGTTTATTGATTTCAGGTTATCAAGATTAAAAATCCTTATCGTTTATCCTTTCGAAGCACTTGTAATAGTTATTTATTATTCCCGTATTGCTTTATTATCCAACAATTTTAAGACATGTTTGTATTAGTGTTCGAAAGATGTCGGTCAACAGTTGTGTGACTGGTTATGATTGTGGTTTTCTGATTGAAGACATATCCATTGTCAGTTCTGCTGACAATAACTCTATTGGTGTCAACAAACTAGACTATGGTTCTGATGCTAAGGTTCAAAGCACCTATGCGAATCATATTGTTGACGACGGTCAAGGTGTTGATGGTGTCACCGCTCTCGAGAGTGGTGGAAGAAAGCGCTCATGAGAGGTGGAGGATGTCAATTGGGACAAGAGGAAAAAGCTGAAGATGTGGTTCTGTCTTGCAGCAGAAGGTCTATATTTGTCCTAGACAAAGGATCTGAATTATGGTAAGGGGAAATGGACACTCAGTCCAACAAAAGGACTTTAATGGTGTCATTGACATCTCTAAAGTAGAAGGGGTTTGATACGTTGTCCTTAAAAGGACTTTATGGAATGGGGTCACTCTAAAAGGAGGTAATACATGTCCCAAACATGGCTTTAGGGATGTTGTTGGTTAAGCTGGTTTGAGTAATTTGCCTTGCCCCATTCTTCGATTATTGGGTAGTCCAACAGGTCTGTAATAACTAAAAAATGGTACAGTATGCCTGTAGACAAATGAATGATATATTTGTGATTTGTGCATCTATGCCATCATAGATTAGGACATGTTTAATAGAAAGGCATTCAACATCTAACTAAGTTGAAATTATTATTGTCTGTCGACATAAACCCTCAAAAGGAATGTGAGGTGGGTGAAGAGGCAAAATCACATTTCCACTCCAGTAAAGGAATAGCGAAAGAAGCACCGCTCCTCTAGAACTTAGTCACACCTATATTAGTGATTTGAAATTTATACAAAATAGAAGGGGGAGACAAGTACTTTGTGACCTTCATTGATGATGGTACAACGTATTGCATCCTTTGTCTATTGAAAAGCATAGATAAAGTTGTTGAAGCGGATAAGCGCTACAAAGAAGAAGTTGAAAATCAATTAAAGCCTACGGATTGAGGAAATTGTAGTAATAGATGGGGAGAATGTGAAGCATCGTTCATGTAACGACAACTCCTTACTCACCTCAGTCTAACGGTGTTAGCCAAGCGCAAAGCCGTACGCCCAAAATATGTTGGGCAAGGCGATCCTTACCGCTAATGCGATTCTCAATAGAACTCTGCATAAGGATAAGGATAACCCTCCATGTGAAACATGGAAATGATCCCACCTACAAATGTTGTGATATGGGGTGTCTTGTAGAGGTTGAAATATTGAAACAGGTCAAGTTGGACCTAAGACCATAGATTTCATATCCATTGGATCTGCAAATAACAGTAGTGTTTGTCGCCTCTTGGTGTAAAAAAATATCGAATTTTTTGAAGATAACTTTCCTTGAGAAGGAAAAAGAAGTAATTGCTCGAGGTTAACAAGAACCCTTCAGTGTCTGACTATTCGGAACTAGACATTTCAGATCTACAGGACTCGAAAGTTGTTGACTATCTGAAACTTAATGTTCCAGATCTACAAAACTTAGAGATTCTAGATGTTGAACCGAGACGGAGCAAAGAGGGGACAAAGACTTATTCCAGGCCTTCTAGCTTGTATGGTTGAGAATGAACCATGGACCATTAACAAAGAATTGTCAACTCTAAAAGCACTGCTTTGAAAAGAAACTACAAAGAGAAATAGATTCCATCAGATAGAACCATACTTGTGTAATGGTTAACCTTCCTCAGGGAAACGATTTTTGGGTCATAAAAGTGGATACTCAAATTGAGTACAAAGAAGATGGATCTACTAACGAGTGTAAGGCCTCGACTACACTGACACGTGCTCCCGAATAGCTTAATATTCAGGGCCACTGCAGTCTTGCGTGATATTGATGTTGAGACAGCCTTCCTAATCGGAGAGTTGGTTTGGTGGATTGTTGGGCTTTTTCTTGAACTTTCATTTTGGTTCTTAAAATGTTTATATTTTTGTACTGGAAGGTTCAGATGAAACAGAAACAATGAATCTGACTACATAAACATTGACTCTGAAGTTAAAAAGCCAATAGTTGAAAAACCAACAGTCTAAAAGTGGAAGAAGAAACTTATATGGAACAACCCGAGAGGTATGTGGTTCCAGGGCAAGAGAAGAAAGTTTGTCGACTTATCAAATCTATGTATGGGCTGAAATAGACCCCGAGGCAATGGTACAAAAACTTTGATAATACTCTACTATCGAGGAGTTTCTCCATTAATGTGTGTGATAAATGTGTCTACATAGAATGTAATTCTGACTCGTTCGTCATGATATGTCTTTACGTAGATGACATGTTGATCACAAGGAGTAGTCCTAGTTTGATCCTAGACACTAAGAATATGTTGAAATGATGTTTCTATATGAAGGAATTGGAATTTCTAAGACATCTTAGGAATTGGAATTTCTAAGACATCTTAGGAATTGGAATTTCTAAGACATTTAACGGACTGGTCTAATTCCAAACTCAATTTGACATTCTCGTTGAAGTCACCAATGGGTATGAATCATATGATTGATTGGAATCATGGTGCGCCCGTATACCAGGAGTGATATGTGCAAGTCACATATAGGTCAATGTATTTTACACACTACAATCGACCCGGTATCGGCTTACAAAGCAGATCTGTTGAACTAAGGTTCACTCGTGATTTTGGAAATGATCGATAGAAGTCGTTAAATCGAATATGACGATATCTGAAATATTCGTTTATCTACGAATTATGATATTCTGGATGTCCAGCGTTTCTGGAAGAACGCAATGACACAAACTGAACATCAGACTTGAAGAACACCAAAACCACAAGTGGATGTGTATGGTGCGTCTTTGAAAATCCTCTAAGCAAACTTGCATCGGCCAATTCATGTCGAGTCTAAATGATAACGGTTAGTTATTGACGACGGTTGGTTTATGGTATACATATCCACGGTCTCTTAAATTTGTATAATTTGGGATTGGAGTTTGTTGTTTCATTTCTTTTTTTGTTTGTTTGTTTGTTACGCTCTTTGTCATCACTATCAGGATCATCATGAACCTTGCTCATAAAAATTCAATTCCAACATTTGATGTCTCATTGCATTCACCCATGTAATCGCCACCTACTATGATATATTCTGCAATTGACGCCATAATAAATCTATTATAGACTATGGTTATGGTCTATGACGGTAATCGATACCATAATAAGTTATTCGGATTGATTTTCGGATGAGAAGCCAGAATTTTCAACGGAAGCGGGATCTGAAAAGTGGAGATTTCGGGAGCTTTGAAGAAAAATATTTAATTTTTTATTTCTTTTTGGGATAATTAAAATGGAGGAAAATATTTAATTTTCTATTTATTTTTGGGTAATTAAAATGTTGGGGGTCAAAATGTATTTTTTATTTCTTTTTGGGATAATTAAAATGGAAGTAAATATTTAATTTTCTATTTCTTTTTGGGTAATTAAATTATTGGGCGTTAGGGGTCAAAATATATTTATTAAAATTTTAGGGCTAGGATTGACGACTTGTGACTTGTGAGACTGGTGATGCTAATGTAATAAATAGTGACTGTTTTGTCAAAATATATACTCTTTTGACCTAGAAGCTAGAACCCCATCTTTCTTTCTTTCTTATTTTCTCTTACATTTGCAAAATTCTTTTTTTCCTTTTATAATTTAAATTTGATACTACACAATATTATTTTAATATATTATAGATTTTTTTTTGTGATGCTTATATGGTGCCGTATATGTGATAAACCATATATTAGAGTTACAAATTAAATATAATGCATGTATATTAAATTTAGGCATGATATATTTTGTTTATTTAGTTGTATAATACATTTACCAATATATAAGTAATTGATTTTTTTTATAGAGTAAGATAAATAAATTAAGAAAAAAATATTAAACATATATAATCTTATATATATATATATGTGTGACAAAAAATTTATGTCTATGTGTATGTATATACATATTAAACCAAATGTATATCCTAATATAGGTTACATACTTAAGATAGATATTTATATAATTGATAAATATAGGTAGAAATATGCAAGAATAAGGGAATGAATATCGGTACTGATAGGGGAGAAGTTGGGATAAAGAAGAGAGGTATAAATAGGACTTCCTGATTTTGTGGGACCGATTAATTATTTATTTGATTAATAATTGTTCAGATTTTAGTGTATAGGCTAAAAGTGATTTAACTTTTGCTATTTATGAAAAGATGCAAAAGTTATGTTATTTATATAATTAACTATATAAATATGTTTTACATAGTAAAAATCTCTAAACCGGAGTTAATCTAAGTCAAGATGTATCTATAAATCGCAACCATATACTCCCTCCTCTATTCAGATTTTTGTTTTTTAGTCGGTTTTATAAAAGGATGACAACTTTTATATTTAATAATAGTTTAACCTTATTAATGAGATGATTTATATCCACATAAATATTAATAATTTGTTTTAGAAGTTTTTTTTTATTCGTCCAATCAAACATCATCACGTAAATTGAGAAGAAGGGAGTAATTAATCTACCACCTACTAGTGATTAGTTGTATGCGAGAATAGGGAATGAAGTAATCAAATAGAGAATCCACAAAACAGATTTACCCAACAAGAAAAAAGGAAAAACTTGAATTCCCTGTTAGCTAGATCAACGTCTTGGATTTGCATCATAAGAAGAGATGATCCATACATGATAAGCACCATATCCTCACGACAATTGAGATAAATTTATGTTAATAGAAGAGGCAAAGCGTGAATGAGACCACCTAGCAGAAATGAAATTGCATAATATTCCAATTCTAAAGGAATATGTTTCTTTATGTTTATTGATAAATGATTTACAATATATATAAGGTTATAAGAATATTTATTTTGATATAGATTAGCTAACTAATTAACCTAATTATAAAAAGATTATAATTATACCTAAAATAGGAGATATAAAATTAATGAAAGAATATTGGGAAATATTCTATTACACCCCCGCAGTTGAAGCGGGAGGTTCACGAACACTGAGACTGATTCAAAAATCATCAAATAGTATGTGCGAAAGTCCTTTGGTGAAGATTTCGGCAATCTGATATTGGAAGGAACATGAAGGACACGAACTTGACCACGAGCCACTTTTTCGCGAACGAAATGAATGTCCATCTCAATGTGTTTAGTGCGCTGATGTTGGACGGAATTGCCGGAAAGATATATCGCACTAATATTATTGCAGTAGTGAGTAGACCAGTGTTGCCTTTTGAATCAGGCAGTGAAGCTCAAGTAGAAGGTTACGGATCCAACAAGACTCGGGATAGTGTAGGTTGCCTTTCGGAAGACCAAGACAATAGGTTATCTCCGAGGAAAATACAATAACAAGACGTGGAGCGTCAGGTGTCAGGACATCCACCCCAGTCAGCATCAAAATAAGCAGTGAGACAAGTGAGCAAAAACCTGTATAGATGCAAACCGTAGTAAAGTGTACCTTGGACGTATCGTAAAATACGTTTAAACTCATACATGTGTGCTTCTGTTGGACTATGCATGTGTAAGCAGATTTGTTACACGGCATATGATATGTCTGGTCTCGTGAATGTGAGGTATTGCAGGGCCCCGACCAGGCTACGATAGTGAGTTTGGTCTAAATATGAAGGGTCAGAATAGCGTTGAGCTTGGAATTGGTGTCTACAAACGTGTGGAATGGTTTGCAAGATGTCTTGCCAGCACGATCAAGGATCTCTTCGGTGTACTTCTTCTGACATAGAAATAGGCCACCAGAATGTCGAGTGACAAAGATGCCTAAGAAATGTTCAAGGGGCCCAGATCTTTTATAGCAAACTCGGAGGAAATGAGAGACATAATGGACCGGCGGAAAGCATTAGATGATGTGGTGAGATTGATGTCATCAACACATAATAATAGGTAAGTTATGTTTGTACCCTTGTTGTAGATGAACATGGAATGATCAGTGAAAACCCAATAGAGGAGACATAATCAGGAAATTGTTAGTACCATGCTCGAGGAGCCTGCTTTAGTCCATAGAGTGATTTTGGCAACAGACACGCATAATCCGGATGAATATGATCCTTGAAACCTATAGGCTGATGAATATATATCGTTTCATGAAGATCCCCATGTAAGAATTCATTCTTGACATCAAGCTGATGAATGAGCCAAGACTTGGATATGACAATGCTGAGGATGGTTGCGGCCTTTACAACCGGACTGAAAGTTTCATCACAGTCCACTCCCACCTGTTGAGACCTGTCATCACCTACAATATGAGACTTGTACCTCTCAAAAGAACCATCAAATCTATTTTTATGTATAAAATCCACATAGAATGAATAATGTTAGCATCAGGTAGATGGGGTACTAGGTCCCACGTCTTATTATCAATAAAAGCATTATATTCGTCAATCAGTGCGGCTTTCCAATTAGGGTCGGACAAGACATCCTTCGGGTTACGAGGGACAGGGGAAGAGACTGTTATACCCCGTATTTCCAGAGTATGTACGTGAGGGCGTACGTATATAAATTTTAGCCTTAAGGATTGGCAAGGTTCGAAAATTTGGGCACAAGTGCCGAAAAGAATCGTTTTTCGACGAAACGTTTTACTAAACTTGCGAAGGGAAAATTCCGGCTATGTCATTACTAATTTTTGCGGATTTTTCGGAGAGACGAAACATTTTGAACCAACGGGAGGGTGACATGTGTCACCCTCACATTGGAAGCTTGTGGGCGGCTTGGACGATTTGGGGTCAAGGGAGTAGGTAGGATATTTTGTGATATTTTGGTGGTAGATGGATAAGGTCCACATGGTTAAATCTTGACCCTACACTTGCATGGCACTTGGCTTGATCTTGGCCATTGGTTGGCCATTGCTTGACCTATAAATACCCCTCTTAGTTGAAGACTTTCTTCATCCAAACTTGAGCAATCTTTCTAAGTCTCACACTACTCCCTCCCTCTTGAGTTCGTCCGCCACACCCTCCCCCTTTGTTGAGGCCTTTTGGCCGAGAGAAATACCCCCTGCCAAGTTGTCTCGTATAAATACCCCTTTGTGGTATAGAAATACTCTCCAAGTATTGTTATAATGCCCAAATACTTTAGCCCATATACCTTGTAGTACTTTCCAAAGTTACCTCTATCGTAGAGCAGGAAATACTACTATATTTCCTTAAGTCACAAAAACGAAACCCTAAGAAAACCTTCATAGTCGGTTGAAGTGTTAAGTAAGTTGTGTAACTTCTAAGGGCTGTTTGGAGCGGCTTGGAGCACTCGGAGTAGAGCTAAACGTTGCTCGGGAGACATTAAACTTGGATAATTTTGGGCTCATCGAGGTAAATACTCTCGTCCTTCTATTGTAATTGGGAATTACATCTTGAAGTAGTATAGAAATGAATATAAGATTCATAAGAGAATTGAATCGTAATAGAAGGATATTACTCAATCGAAATCACATCGAAGATATTAAGTAGAAGATTAAATCGTACTTACATGACTGCATTTGTACAGATGGCGATAACCTTTATTGGTTGAATGTTCGCAAGTAGCATATGCTACTTAGAAGGTGGACAAGGCTAAGGGTTATAGCCGTGAGCGTTTTGCTTATAGTCGATAATCGTCGAGGTATGTGATTCTTCATATACTTGAGCATGAAGTATTTTAAAAGTATATATATATAGTACGGTAGACGACGTGTGGCAATGTCTTTTGACTTAAGCTTTGAATAATATATATATATAGTGATGAGCGACGTGCTTAATCGAATATAATTGTAAGGCAATGTCTTTTGACTTAAGCACGAATAATAAGAACCTTGAAATATTTTAAAGGAACATATATATAGTACGATAGGCGTCGTGTTAAGCGAATGTAGTATTATGGCAATGTCTTTTGACTTAAGCTGAATAATAAAGAATCTTGAAGTATTTCAAATGAATTAAGAAACCTTTTGAAAGAAGAGTAATACTTGGTTTTGAAAACATAAGAGTTATACTAGCTTTATGGGAAGTTAGGTATAACCTCTTAAGAGAGATAAAGAGAATGGTTTACTGAATTTTAGAAGTTAAGAGACTTAATCATAAAAGATAAGAGACTTGACTTAATATGGATGTTTGTGTAAAACCTCATTCGTGAGTAATGAGTACTTGGTTTTAAAAGGAATAATGTTTCTTGATTTGGAAATCGAATAAGTATCAAACAAACCAACTGCGTTAATAAAGGAAAATGTAATGAATAATGAAGTATTATTAAAACCAAGAGAAACCTCCATCTGCATAGAAGCTAAGATGAGACAAAATGATATTACATTTTCTAGATCATGTTGCTTTAATAAATGGTTATAAACAAGAATAAATCGCTCACGCCTTTATGACATATGTTACTCAATTGTTTTAAAGGAGATTAAGACATCGAACTATGAAACTTTTCTAAAATAAAGAGACTTGAGTAATTGAAATTAGGCAAACTGGAACTCTAGGGAAAAAGAAAGGCATTGTTTTGTCTTAAATTGGTTTAAAACATAAAGTGTTATAACAGCTTTATGGGAAGTTAGTTATAACGACTTTATGAAAACAAAAGAAGTGTTTTGGTCTAAAAAGAAGTCATGGTATTGCCTTAATTTGGTTTTAAAAAGGAAAGTATGGAAGTTGTTTTGGTTTACTTAAAAGATGTAAGTCACTCATTTTTTATATATACTACGGGTATCGGGTGACTTTTATAAAAGGAATGGATCTCTTAAAAGGAACTTAACGTACGTAGTACTTTAGGGTTAAAACCCGGACTTTGATGTAAAATGAAAGTACATTGAGTTGTGTAACCTGCTTATGCTTGTTGTTGTGTAACTTGCCTATGCTTGTTGTGATAGCCTTTGTTGTGCAAGAATTGTGTTTCTATACTACCGCGTCTCTCGATGGAGGGTCGGTTGACTTGTTGAGGATTTACTTGGACGTACCGGCAGTGACGGAGAATTCCACTGCACGCTCGCTGATAGTGTTATTCCATGGACTAGCTCTCATGAGGTTTCTTCTTGTTCGCCTTGGTACCGGTGGTCGGCCAGACTTGCCCCGCCTCGTGGCTGATTCGGCCTTGGTACTGGTAGTTAGCCCTCGACTTGCCCCGCTCGATTAGTGACGAAGTCTCGTGATACGCCTGCACCGTAGTTAGCCCTCGTACTTGCCGGCCACCGGTGGCCGCCTTGGTATCCGTAGTCGGCCAGACTTGCCCGTGTCGCCTTCGTGGTTTGGTTGTATTGTATTGTAAGTACGACTTTGGCATAAGGTAGTACTTGGAGTTCATGTCTACTTCTTGGTGTTATCATATCATAGACTGCCGGCAGTGAGGAAGGTATTCCACGGGCATGGTTGATGTTATGGGCGTGAGACCCATCGTTATACTTGAGTAATGACTTGGAGGGCGTGAGTCCCTGACTTGATATAACTGTTATATGTGTGTACTGTAGTTTGGTTATCATACATGTCTCCTGCTTTATATGGACTATTATGATTTCATTTACAGTATTTACAGTTTCACATACTTGGTACCTGTTGTACTGACCTCCTTCGGGGGGCTGCGTTCATGCCGCAGGTAGAGGTACATCGGCTGTCGATCCCCGCTTTTAGGATCACCTTTCAGCGTCTTGGGAAACTTCGTTCCTTCGGAGGCTTATCTTTGGTATGTTACCCTGAGTCTATAGGTTCTTGTACATTCAGGGGTATGGCGGGGCTCTGTCCCGTCATAGTTGTTGTATAAATCTTAGGGCTGTAGCTTTGCCATGCGGGGTTGTAAGGATTGTAACTGTTCAAATGTCTATATATATATGTTGGAAGGCAACCGTTTTGGTTGGCCTATTTTCTTTTATCTTGATCCATGTCTATTTAAATGTTTAAGTTTTTATTTCCGCTGGTTTTTCTCTGATGTTGTATCACTAGGGTGCCCGGGGTAAGGCACCAGTCACGGGCCCGGGTTCGGGTCGTGACAAAAGTGGTATCAGAGCAGTTAGTCCTCGGAAAGTGTCTGCATCGCGTTCAGTAGAGTCTTGATTATCGATGTGTTGTGCACCACATCTATAATCGTGAGGCTATAGGACATTTAGGATTGTTTCCATTCTTCTCATTCGAGATCGTGCCTTAGAGGCGTGTGATAAGTTGGACCCTCCGACGCGTGCCGTTTTTACGATTATGCCTCCGCAAGGCAACCCGGGTCCGAAGCGGCAAAGCGGCGAGAGCTGCGAGAGTAAGCGCAGCGATCTCTGAGACCACGACACGAGCCTCCACCCGCAACTGGAGCAGAGAGATGGGTTACGGAGTGGCGATTAATGGCCGTTGTGGCGGACTTGAGGATATTGGGCCGACGCAGTTAGAACGATGGTTCACCCTAGATTAGATAGTTTGAGGCTACGGGATTTTCTGAGATGTAACCCGCCAGAGTTTTATGGGTCGAGGCCTGAGGATGATCCGCAGGAGTTCATTCGGCGATTCGACGGATCGCGAGAGTGATCGAGGCATCGGAGACCGAGTCGGTGGTCCTAGGTTCGCATCGGCCGCGTGATACCGCAATGATCCGGTTTGATTCGTGAGCTGTCGGGAGAGAATGCAATTCCACTATTTGGGACGAGTTCTCGGGCGGCATTTCTTGCACATTTCTTGCCTCCACGGATGAGAGGGCTCGGCCGACAGATTTTTGGTGTTGGCGAAGCCGCGTGATTCGGGAGTACAATGTGAGTTCGACTCATTGGCGAGACGTCCCCGCGTTAGTAGCTAGTATGAAGGATCGAGTGCACCGATATGTTCTGAGGGCTCGATGACACAGCAGAGTTGTTGGTGTAGCTCTTCACCGGGCATGGACATTGCCCGCACGCAGCTTATGCACTGGAAGTGAGCGGAGAAATCGGCGAATGACCAAGATCGGGTAAGAGGCGAGCAATGCAGGTCCTTTGGTGACTTTCGAGGCGGACCGCCTCAGCGTGACAAGTTATGTACCTCCGCCAAGACTGAGTGGTCCTCCACAATCTTGAGCATCCAGAGTATTCGAGGCGGTCGGGGCTCCTGTGTTTGATTTTGAGTAGGAGTGCTCGCCGAACGAGGTCGCCTCTTGTCTCAGCGTTGTGGAAAACTTCATAAGGAGAGTGTCGTACTAACTGGGAGATTGTTATTCTTGCGGCAACGTGGTCATCTGCAGATCGTCCGACTGTGGTAGCGCTGGTAGGATAGCACTACGAGTTCGGCGGGTTCTTCACCTTCCATAGCTAGGCAGGATGTTCATACACCGGCGGGCCACGTTAGAGGTCGCGGTGGAAGTTCCCAGTTTTAGCGGTCCTCTGAACCGCCTATTTTCAGGTATATCCTTAACCCTCTAGAGACTTGTATGTATTGATGTTATGATAATGTGTTAAGTGTTATGTTCGGATAACTTTGTGCAAAAATGTGATTTAGAACCTGGTTAGTGAAAAAGGGTAAGCCTGGGGGTGAGAAAATGATGAACCTTAGAATATTACAGTTGAGACCTTAGATGTAAGGTCGTCTTGAGTACAAGATTTTGCGAGTGATTCTTGTCGGAGTGCATTTTATACCTAGAATGTATTATGTGATAAGTCCCTGGGTAGTGTGAAATGGAAGTGGTAGCTTTCATGACCTGTATAGGTAAGATTGTTCCGGATCGGGAAACAAGAGCTTGATGCGTTAAGTGGGTCGGGTTGGGGCCATGTTGCGGGCCAACCCGCGGCCTGTTTCGAGGTGGGGTCAGCTCTGGGTGGTCCCGCCAGGTGGTAGGGTCACGAGGGTGCTAGGCCCAAGTTTAGATGACTATCGTATGAGTTCGTGGATATGTTCGACCAGAAGCGGATCGTGAAGGCCGGGAGTGGCCTTAAGGAAGATTGAGGCTAGTAAGATGACCAAGTTTGGAGGTGGTGACTCCAAAGTTTTGGAAACTGAAGCGTGGACTGAAGTGTGGTACGTTTACTAGAAGAGTTCAAGTGTTCGAGAAGGGCACGACGAGTAAGGAAGGAAGAGAACGTGTGTTATTTCGTGGCCAGATGTGGCGTTGGCAACTTGTTAGAAGAACTTCATCGTTATTCGTCTTGAGAAGGAACATTCGGGACGAATGTTTCTAAGGAGGGGAGAATGTTATACCCCGTATTTCCAGAGTATGTACGTGAGGGCGTACATATATAAATTTTAGCCTTAAGGATTGGCAAGGTTCGAAAATTTGGGCACAAGTGCCGAAAAGAATCGTTTTTCGACGAAACGTTTTACTAAACTTGCGAAGGGAAAATTCCGGCTATGTCATTTCTAATTTTTGTGGATTTTTCCGAGAGACGAAACATTTTGGACCAACGGGAGGGTGACATGTGTCACCCTCACATTGGAAGCTTGTGTGGGCGGCTTGGACGATTTGGGGTCAAGGGAGTAGGTAGGATATTTTGTGATATTTTGGTGGTAGATGGATAAGGTCCACATGGTTAAATCTTGACCCTACACTTGCATGGCACTTGGCTTGATCTTGGCCATTGGTTGGCCATTGCTTGACCTATAAATACCCCTCTTAGTTGAAGACTTTCTTCATCCAAACTTGAGCAATCTTTCTAAGTCTCACACTACTCCCTCCCTCTTGAGTTCGTCCGCCACACCCTCCCCCTTTGTTGAGGCCTTTTGGCCGAGAGAAATACCCCCCCCCCCCCTTTGCCTAGTTGTCTCGTATAAATACCCCCTTTTGTGGTATAGAAATACTCTCCAAGTATTGTTATAATGCCCAAATACTTTAGCCCATATACCTTGTAGTACTTTCCAAAGTTACCTCTATACGTAGAGCCCGGAAATACTACTATATTTCCTTAAGTCACAAAAACGAAACCCTAAGAAAAACCTTCATAGTCGGTTGAAGTGTTAAGTAGAAGTTGTGTAGAACTTCTAAGGGCTGTTTGGAGCGGCTTGGAGCACTCGGAGTAGGAGCTAAACGTTGCTCAGGAGCGACATTAAACTTGGATAATTTTGGGCTCATCGAGGTAAATACTACTGTCCTTCTATTGTAATTGGGAATTACATACTGAAGTAGTATAGAAATGAATATAAGATTCATAGAAGAGAATTGAACTGTAATAGAAGGATATTACTTGAACTGAAATCACATCAGAAGATATTAAGTAGAAGATTAAACTGTACTTACATAGATGCATTTACGATGAGATCGATAACCTTTATTGGTTGAATGTTCTGCAAGTAGCATATGCTACTTAGAAGGTGGACAAGGCTAGCCGGGTTATAGCCGTGGAGCGTTTTGCTTATAGTCGATAATCGTCGCGAGGTATGTGATTCTTCATATACTCTTGAGCATGAAGTATTTTAAAAGTATATATATATAGTACGGTAGACGTACGTGTGGCAATGTCTTTTGACTTAAGCCTGAATAATATATATATATAGTACGGTAGACGTACGTGTGCTAACTGAATATAATTGTAAGGCAATGTCTTTTGACTTAAGCCTGAATAATAAGAACCTTGAAATATTTTAAAGGAACATATATATAGTACGATAGACGTACGTGTGTTAACTGAATGTAGTATTATGGCAATGTCTTTTGACTTAAGCCTGAATAATAAAGAATCTTGAAGTATTTCAACAGAATTAAGAAACCTTTTTGAAAGAAGAGTAATACTTGGTTTTGAAAACATAAGAGTTATACTAGCTTTATGGGAAGTTAGGTATAACCTCTTAAGAGAGATAAAGAGAATGGTTTACTGATTTTTAGAAGTTAAGAGACTTAATCTTAAAAGATAAGAGACTTGACTTAATATGGATGTTTGTGTAAAACCTCATTCGTGAGTAATGAGTACTTGGTTTTAAAAGGAATAATGTTTCTTGATTTGGAAATCGAATAAGTATCAAACAAACCACCGCGTTAATAAAGGAAAATGTAATGAATAATGAAGTATTATTAAAACCAGTAGAAACCTCCATCTGCATAGAAGCTAAGATGAGACAAAATGATATTACATTTTCTAGATCATGGCTGCTTTAATAAATGGTTATAAACAAGAATAAACTGCTCACGCCTATGACATATGTTACTCAATTGTTTTAAAGGAGATTAAGACATCGAACTATGAAACTTTTCTAAAATAAAGAGACTTGAGTAATTGAAATTAGGCAAACTGGAACTCTAGGGAAAAGAAAGGCATTGTTTTGTCTTAAATTGGTTTAAAACATAAAGTGTTATAACAGCTTTATGGGAAGTTAGTTATAACGACTTTATGAAAACAAAAGAAGTGTTTTGGTCTAAAAAGAAGGCATGGTATTGCCTTAATTTGGTTTTAAAAAGGAAAGTATGGAAGTTGTTTTGGTTTACTTAAAAGATGTAAGTCACTCATTTTTTATATATACTACGGGTATCGGGTGACTTTTATAAAAGGAATGGATCTCTTAAAAGGAACTTAACGTACGTAGTACTTTAGGGTTAAAACCCGGACTTTGATGTAAAATGAAAGTACCTTGAGTTGTGTAACCTGCTTATGCTTGTTGTTGTGTAACTTGCCTATGCTTGTTGTGATAGCCTTTGTTGTGCAAGAATTGTGTTTCTATACTACCGCGTCTCTCGATGGAGGGCCGGTTGACTTGTTGAGGATTTACTTGACGTCTGGCGGTGTGGAGAATTCCGCACGCGCTCGCGGTGATAGTGTTATTCCATGGACTAGCTCTCCATGAGGTTTCTTAATGTTCGCCTTGGTACACGTGGTGGCCAGACTTGCCCCGCCTCGTGGTGATTCGGCCTTGTACCGGTAGTTAGCCCTCGACTTGCCCGATTCGATTAGTGACGAAGTCTCGTGATACGCCTCGGTACACAGTAGTTAGCCCTCGTACTTGCCCGGTCACCGTGGCGGCCTTGAGTATCTGGTAGTCGGCCGTACTTGCCGTGTCGCCTTCGTGGTTTGGTTGTATTGTATTGTTAGTACGACTTTGGCATCGGTAGGACTTGGTGTTGGTGTACTTCGGTGTTATCATATCATAGATCAGGAAGTGAGGAAGGTATTCCACGCATGGTTGATGTTATGGGTGTGAGACCCATCGTTATACTTGAGTAATGACTTGGAGGCGTGAGTCACGACTTGATATAATCGTTATATGTGTATCTTGTAGTTTGGTTATCATACATGTCTCCCGCTTTATATGGACTATTATGATTTCATTTACTGATTTACGCTCACATACTGGTACTGTTATCGACCTCCTTCGGGGCTGCGTTCACGCCGCAGTAGGTACATCGTTTGTCGATCCCCGCTTTTAGGATCACCTTCAGCGTCTTGGAAGCTCGTTCCTTGAGGCTTATCTTTGGTATGTTACCACGAGTCCATAGGTTCTTGTACATTCGGGGTATGGCGGGCCTGTCCGTCATAGTTGTTGTATAAATCTTAGAGGTGCAAGACCTTTGTGGCGGGTTGTAAGGATTATAATCGCTCAAATGTCTATATATATATGTTGGAAGGCAACCGCTTTTGGTTGCCTATTTTCTTTATCTTGATCCATGTCTATTTAAATGTTTAAGTTTTTATTTCCGGTTTTTCTCTCGATGTTGTATCACTAGGGTGCAGGTAGCACGATCACGCCCGGGTTCGGGTCGTGACAGGGACAACTAAAACGGAAAGGTTAAATAGTCATTTAGGTTTATGAATTTTGTGCATGGCATTGGTTTCCATGGTCTGAGAGTATGCCTCGGGACAGAGTGATGGGAAAGGGGTTTGTTGCGGGACTACCGGGAAGATGAGGAAGGGTAGGGGTGATGGTACTGGCTGACCGAACCTCAGTTTGCCGAGAAGTGGCTTCGGAATCACCCTGAGGCGGGCTATTCTAGGCCACCATCGGCAAAATTGGGTATGCAGCTAGTCTCGTACTGGCCGAGGTGGTGGCGGGTGATAGGGTCTGGGATGACAAACTATGTAAATAATGAATTAAAAAAGGGTTTAGGATATCATCTAGGAAGTCGTGGGAATGTCGAAGTGGCGAGTGTAGAGAGGAAAATGGGAATTGAGACTCATCAAATAGAACATGACATGAAATAATAATTTTACGGTTTGACAAGTCATAGCACGAGTAACCACGATGATTGACAGGGTAATCCAAAAATACACACGAGAAAGACATGGGTTAGAGTTTGTGAGTGGTCGGATGGAGAGGGTAACAAAGACATCCAAAAATACGCAAGTGTTGGTAGGAGGGGTTCCTACGAAACAGAACTTTAGTGGGCGATCGTTGAGCTAGAGACTTGTTTGGGATTATGTTTAGGATATATGTGGCCATAGAGTGCGTAATTCCAAAATTGAGAGGGAATTTAAGCGTGAACAAGAATGGCACGAATAAGGTTGTTTATGGTTCATATTTTTCGTTTGGCTTTACCATTTTGAGAGGATGTGTGAGGGTAGGAAAATCGAAAGGTAAGATCATATTTTGAGCAAAACTGTTTGAATTGGTTATTATCAAATTCTCTGTCATTGTCACATTGAAAATATTTAATGCTCTTTTCATATTGTATTTTTACGAAAACGCTAAATAAAGAAAAAATGGGGTAGACCTGGGATTATTTCCAATTGGAAAATCATAAAAAATAGAATAATCATCCAAAAACAACACATAATATCGATAGTCAGCCGTACTCAAAATAGGGGATGTTCACAAACCACTATGTATGATATCGAAAGACATTAAAGTGTAATTTTTGGATACAGAAAATGATAATTTAACATGTTTTCCAAAAATACAAGATTCACATATAGGAGTCCTAGAAATACAATTGTAATTAATAAATTATTTTTCCTAAAGGAGTGTAAAACAGAGTCTCCCGAATGTCCTAATCTAGAATGACATAGGGGAGATGAAAGAGCAGCAAATGTTGATGGAGCTAAGGCTGGATTGTTGACAGCATTTGAAATATGGTAGAGATCTCCGGTGTTGTCACATCTCATTATTCGTCTTCCTGTGGTAAAATCCTTTAAAGTAAAACCAAAAGGATCAATGTCAAGAGAAACCCAATTATCAGTTGTGAAATATCGCACAGAGATTAGATTCTTAATGAGTTTAAAGGCATGAAAGACATTTTTTAAGATTAGTGGTGGATGTTGTGGGGATATGGAGAAATGACCATAACGACGGATGGAAATGCCTTGTCCACTATCAATAATAATATTCCGATTTAAGTTACTCAAATTGGAATAAGACGAGAGAATACCTTGTGATGTCGTCATGTGAGTTGTGGCACCTGTGTCCATATACCAATTTTCATCTGGAGTTGGTGCATAAGTCGGGGGGTTATGATGTGTAGGCATGTTATGGACATGGGTCAAGTATGCCAGGTTGGGCTTGTCGATTCTGAGGTAGAGTCCACAAGAATGTCGCAAAGATGGGAGGCCCGTGATGGTGGAGACTGCTGCCACTACCACGGTTGCTGCTGGTTATTTCCGGTCGGCGGATCGCCCTTCCGCACGCATTATTGCAATTTCTTTTCGCCGCACTCATCGATCGCTCGCTCCAGGTTATTCACGGGAGGAAGCGGACTATTGTGGGTCTTTTGACCGATTCTAGTTGCCAGAGCGGGAGGCCCAGCCATCGGCGAAGAGCCTGACGGTGGTGGTGAGGAGGAGGCGTCGAATGCCGCCCGATTAGTGCGCTTTTAATTTTTGGGTTTCGCCGACGATGAGCTTGAGCGGCCTCACAAAACTGAGGTAACGGCGTGCATTATTTAAGAATGGTGGAAATGTCGTCACAGGATTCGTTCAAACCTGTAATAAGTTACATGACCAATCGTTGATTAGTGATTAGTGTGCCGACGTTGGAGAGATGGTCGGCAAGCATCTTGAGTTCTTGACAATAAACAGACACGTTTGGGAAATCGTCCTGATGAACGTCCTTGAACTGATTTTCAAGGTATAATTTGTTGACCTGGAAAATATTTTCCAAACGTTTCCACGTTTGGCGGGCAGTGACATCGGTCTCAATGATGGTGTGTAACAGATCATTAGATATCGTGTTGTATACCCATTGGAGGACGACTGCGTCCAAATGAGACCAGAGTGCATAATCAGAAGTCGAAGCTGATGGTATGCCTGCAGACTTCGGCGTGGGAGGGATGATGTTGTCGATAACTTCGTAAACACGATAATTAATCTTAAAAAGCTCTACCCACGAGGAGTATTGACCCTTTTTCATCTCAAGAGTCATATGGATGAAGTTTTAATGTTGTTTATGGCAAATGCATGATGAAATTTAGTTTTGTTCAGCCATGGAAGAAGAAATTTAGAAGGAAGAGGGAGGGAGAATGGCCGAAAAAATTAGGGTTCCGTCATGGAGAAAAGAGGGGGTGGGCGGCCGAGAGAGGTCGGCGGCTAGGGTTTCGACGTTGGCTAGGTGACGATGTGGAAAAAAAAGTAGCGGCCGAGGCCGAGAAGGTGTAACGGCGGCTAGGGTAGGATTTGTAGTTTTAGGCTACTGATTCCATAAAGGAATATGTTCCTTCATGTTTATTGATGAATAATTTACAATATATATAAGATTACAAGAATATTTACTTTGATACAAATTAGTTAACACTAATTAATTATAAAAAAAATTATAATTCTACCTAAAATAGAAGATATACAATTAATGAAAAAATATTAAAAAAAAATTCTATTAAATTCAACTACCAATTAATATAAATTTATTTTAAACTAGCATCACCATCCCATCATTGAGCAAAAATAAAAGTAAAGTATGAAGTGACTCACATTTAAAGATTTTTTTCTTTTACAACGTCTAGGATTGCCACTTCAAATTCTCCCCTACCACTACGGCTGCGGCTACCACTTGGAACAATCAGTAGAAATTTTCCATTACAGAGGTCAACCAAAATTGGTCTTGGAGAACCATTTTCACATTCATCCCGCCAAGTCTTGGTTGGAATTGTCCATAGTTCCATTTTAAGACATACGATGGAAATCATCTTTTTTCAACAAAATCATATCCATACAAATACAGGTCGTAGGTAAACCAATACAATGTTGAGTTATTCATCACTCTCCGTACTTCTTCCTTGCGTACACATTTTAGTGCGAGAATATTTTAATGCTTCGAGCCCTTCTCGAAGACGAGCATCTCGATGAGTATCATCTTCTAAATCCAAAGAGGGATGTTTCTCAATGAGAAATTCGCCCGTCATCACATTGTAAAACAGCAAACGACCCTTATTAGTGCGCCTGACGGAGCTTTCGCCGCAAGAATAGCACTTTCAGAAGTAGTTATCAAAGTGGTTGGGGCATCTGGAGTTAGTAGTTGTTTACCCGATGCTTCTGTATCTATAACATTATCTCCAGTCTTTGAGTTCGAGTGCAACCTTCTATCTTATTTCTGGACTTTGCTGTGACGGTAGTAATACGATTCTTGTCGGTTCACCTTCTTTTTCCACTATCAAGAATGGATCTTGGACCTAACTCAACCCCAAAAGCTAGCTTGTATGGTGAGAACTGTCCAAGTTCATATAAAGAGTCCATGTTCCCATTTCATTTTCGATGTGGGACACTTAACACTCTCCCGCACGCCCAGACCTTATTAACTAGAGCATGAATAATATAATTTGGGCACCCAACATCGGTGAACAAAAAATTTGAATAATTTTGACTCTGATACCAAGAATGAATTTTGGGTCTAACTCATCCCTAAAAGTTATCTTGTAAGCTGAAGATTGTTCAAGTCTATATAAGAAGTTCATGTTCTCATTCTATTTCCGATGTGGGACACTTGACATCCACAACCACACAATTGGAATAAAGAAAATCACCAAGACTAGTCTTGATATCCAATTCAAGCACTTTCTATTTTTTTAGTCGAGGTCATAAATTTCGCCTCAGTTTCTCTAAATCAAATCCTCCTAGAACGTATAATGTCTACCAATCGAAGCGACAAAGGGCGTTGACCGAGCAAAATTCCTGAAAGAAGATGTGATTATCCAGCCAGAACTAGGATTTCTCGCGCTGAGTTTAAGCAAATTCCTAGTGTTTTTCCTATTATATGACCCTTCTGTATAATTAATTCCGCCAACATAGTAGATATCTTCACCATCAATAGTCCAACTTCCTCGCTGTTCAGAATACCACATCTTGGCAATGGGAGAAAGTTGTATGGGCTCTAAATGGGGCAGTATCGTCAAAGCACAACACTTGGAGCATTCCGTTTTAGGTTTATTGGTGTCAATAACAGAATGTAAACGAAACGACTCAACTTCAATGGGATACCACACATCTCTCCTGTCACAACCGTTACCGTGCAAATAAACCACCGGAGATCTATTCGTGGAGTTTGAAGCCTCTACTTTCTTTTCCATTGAAAATGCTCTAATAATATATTTAAAATTAGGATTTACTGGAATAGTGATCATAGTAATTAAAACTAGGTTTCAATAGAAGGATTTATTTGTGTCCTTTTTCTAATTAATACGTGAGTTGCAAGAAATACTTGTAGGAAATATTAACAATATCAATCAGAAAATTAAATAAAATGATAGAATCAACTTATCAGATTAACGTTGCGTCGTGGTAAGTCACTGTCTTGAAAGAGATTTCGGCCCTACTCCGGTGCAAATCGTTAAAACCGGTCGCTCCCCAAGGTTCCACAGCACTCTCAATTGCACTAGTGGCCAAAAGTTTGGAGTTGCACAAAACCAATTGCCCAGAAACAATTCAAGAGAAAAGATGAGAAAAGAAAAAGTTTTTTTGTGTATCTCAACAATTCACCGAGAAGATGGGTTTATGTAGGCTGAAAATCTAAAGGGTCAAAGAAGGTTAATGATCCATGAACTCAGTCATCAAGGAGAACTTAATGTGTCATTAATCTGGCTATTAAAATCAACATAAATCAGCCTTTAATAATGGAATTGAAGAGTCGGTTACAAATATGGAATACTGACTCATTATATAGAATGAATCAAGACATTTTTGTAGTTAAACATTGCATTACCAATGTAGGAATTCCATAATAGGAATAAATAACTTCAACAATCCCTTACTAATGCAATGGTAAAGAATAAGAATAATTTTTTGGGCAAAAGAAAAGAAATCTTTCGGTTTGAATTAACACGTAGTGAAATGAGACAACAATAAATATCCAAAAAGTGAAGTACTCTTGAATTAAATGGACATAAGTTGAGACCCCCACAACACATACTATATCCTCAATTCATGCAAACTCCGAGATACTAACACCATGCTTTTATGGTCATGCACCAAACCTCGGATCTCATGAATGCTCTAGAAAAACAACCTAAGTTTTTCATAAAATGTGGTCAAACCTTTACATTCACGTAGGTGATCCATAAGTCTATCTTCAACATAAACTACCATAAGGCTACGAAATTATTAAGAGCAGAATAAGCTCAACCTTTCTCATATCAAGCGGTGAATCCAATAAATGCTTCTCAATAGCACCACCACAACGGGTTATAGAAATATTAAGAGTAAAATTTAAGTAAATCCATCAAGTGCGTCTCAAACACACACCCACAACGGGCTATGAATTAAGAGTAAAACTCAACCTTATAAAACACTACCACACGCCATAGGGATACAAAATTTAGTGTTTAATGACGGCCTATATGGTTTCGTTTGACCATAAACAGGTATCCACCATATTACCTCAATTCATGGGCTTTATCCCTATCGATGTTTCAAGGATCATTTTTTTTGTCAAATCCTTAGTTAGAGGATCCACCAAATTTCTTTCGGATCTTATGTATTCTAAGGAGATAACACCATATTTCAACAATTATTTGACTACATCATGTCTTATGTCAATATGTCTTTTTTCCATTATATACATTGTTCTCTGCAATTTCAATTGTCGTCTGTGAGTTACAATGTAAAGAGACTAGTGAAGTTTGTCTTTCCTACAATGGCACATCTGTCAAAAGGTTTTTCAACCACTCAGCTTCTTGCCATGTTAAGTCAAGAGCAATAAACTCATATTCCATGGTAGAACGTGTATGCAAGTCTATTTGGAAGACTTCTATGAAATAGCACCTGCACCAAAAGTAAACATATAGCCACTGGTGGAACTAACTTCATCATTATCAGTTACCCAATTTGCATCACATAAACCTTCAAAAACAGCAAGAAAATTATTAAAATGCAAACACCAATTCATAGTACCTATCAAATACGTTAACAAACGATGAAGAGCATTTCAATGTTCATTGTTGGGATTATAAATATATCTGCTCAATTCGCTAACAACATAAGCTATATCAGGGAGTATCGTTCATGAGAAACATCACACTACCAATTATTTGAGCATATTTAGTTTGAGAAACACTAGATTCTTTTTTTTTTCTCAAGTGTATGCTAGGGTCATAAGGAGTTCTCACTGGTATCACATCAAGACAATTAAATTTTTTGAACATCTTTTTAATGTAATGAGACTGACACAAATAAAAGTCATTAACAGTTCTTTTGATTTTAATCCTTAAAATCCTTTTCATTTCAAATTTAGAAGACAAAAAATTCTTAGTCTTATTAACAACATTCATATTAGGGTCAAATATTAATATATCATCCACATGTAAATATATAATCACACAATCTTGAAATAAACACAGATATATGAAGCATTAAAAACAAAACCATCATCACCTTGACATCCACGACACAGATCTCTACTAATTGTATTTTTGAAATTAGCTGTCTGAATACACTAGTTAAACCAATTCTGTTTTGTCTACTAGTGACAGACTTGAAAGGTTTTTTTTAATGTTTTGCTTCTACATAAACTGGGCACTTGGAAAGTTTTTCAACAATCATCACATGAATTAAATTAATATTTTTAAGTCTTTTAATATCAACATGACCCAGCCTATCCTGCCACACATCAATATAAGCAGAATTAAGAGTACTTTTCATTATTAATGATCTCAAAAAGTCTAGAGAAATTCACATTTTTAGTTATCAAACACACTTCACAAGAGACATTAAAATTATCATAAAGGTATGAGAAAATTTTAAAATATAAATATCATTTATTCACACGATTAATCGACGCGTGGTTTGCGGTATTATACGGCGAGTTTACTGCGCTTGCACTCGAAAGAGTAGCGGCTGCGGGTTCCTTGTCCAAAAAAAAAATATTGTATAACAAAATTCAAGTGTAGATATGATCCTCCCAATTTAAATAATTCATTTCATTCCATGACTTGTAGTTAAAATCCACATGATCTTTTATGCATTTAATCACTAATATTTCATAAGAAACATAAGAGTAGATTTATAAATAAATAGGAGTGCAACATTCATCAGTCCACTTTTCTGCATTGATCAAGATAGATCGCAAACAAATTCATCTGCTGTCAAATTCCTACGATAAGGACAGTCTAATTTCTCTCCGATTCTTCCCAACAGCAGATTGATTATAATCACGTAAATATGTATAAAATTATTTTACTTCTCCATATGCTACTGATCAACATTGTATAAAATAAATTCGCTTTCAAATTGTAGGAAATATTAACTATATCAATCATAAATTAAACAAAATGATAGAATCAATTTATCGGATTAACGTTGCATCGTGGTAAGTCATTGCCTTGAAAGCGATTTTGGGTGCAAATCGTTAAGACCGATCGCTCCTCAATGTTCCACAGTACTCTCAAATACTTGCACTAGTGGCTGGAAGTTTGGAGTTGCACAAAACTAATGTGCAAAAACAACTGAAGAGGAAAGATGAAAAAAGAAAAGTTTTGTGTATCTCAACAATTCACCAAGAAGATAGGTTTATGTAGATTGTAATAACCATTGCATTACCAATGTAGGAATTCTACCATAGGAATAAACAATTCCAACAATATGACTCCGTGAAATTAGGAAAACTTAAAAACGCAGCTAGCTTCCATATTCAGTTGAGAGTTTTAGGGTTCAATCTATATATAAGTCGGTGTGTTATATATTTTTGTATTTGTATTATAATAATTTTCACTAGCTCAGTTTCAAAAAAATATAGTAAACTCCCTTTTCCTGATAAATACATTACCTCATGCGAATCAATGCATATTTCAAGTGGCACAAGCCGCACAACATTGTTGTTAAGCGTAACCCATAATCCTTACCAGTCTTGCGGTGTCAAACGGGCGGATTTGAGCGGACCAAAAAATAGGTTAAATAAAAAAGGATCAATTACCTGACTCATTCATATTTAATACGGATAAAAAATAGGTTAATCCGACGGATAATATGGATATTCATATTATCTAAAGTTACTTTAAAGATGTTGGTTTCATGTATCTAATATGAAAAAAATTAATTTATTTTTTTGTCCACAAATTTAATCCCTAATACATAATTGCACCTCAACATTTGAGGGAAGAATATAACTTCGAAGTTGTCCAATGATACGACCTCTCAGAAATATTTTTCAAAAAATACCCCATCATTCCCACCCCATTGCACCCACCCACTCCCCAAAAATCTCACCCCCACTCAATCACTATCCTCGAATGCACTTCATCTTCACTCATCTTTATCACACACCACCACCCACCCCAACGTCACCCCACCCCACATAACCGCCCCACTCAACCCCTCCCTCCCAAATATATATTTCATATATTTTATTTTACTTTAATAAAAAATAGAAATTATTTGTTACCCCCACCCCGTGATACAAGACGAGCTTCATCAATATAATGTAAATCAAGCTGAGCTAGGGATCACTACTTTGGAGGTTTAGAGGTTGCTTGGAATGAAGCTCAAGAATGTACTAAAATGAAAGTATATGCCTCATTGGAAGAAGTATGGAGAAAAAGTCTTTTTTCATCTTATGAGAACACTACCAACCAAATAAGCCTCTTACTTCATTAAGGATTTATTGTAATAGTCATAGTAGTCTTCCTTTTATAATTAGTATAAACACTAGTTTAGTTTATTTTATTAATTAGACTTTTATGATATGAAATATTAAAATTGTGAAACTCCATTGAAAGCATGAGAGATGAGGGTTTGTGGAAGTCATTGATTGAATGTTTGTTGAAAGGGTTGATTGTTTGGGAACTTTATTTCTCTTGAGGTCACCTTAAATATTACTGGATATATCGTGTTGTTATTGTTATTGTATTGATTAATTGAAAGAAATAATCCCTTGATTATTCTTATTAATGAAAAACATATATATACAAGTTACAAGAAATATCCTCTTCCTATTCTACCTAGGAATCCCTATTCTATAAGAATACTAACTTTACAATTATGGTAATATTACACTACTAATTAAGGTAAAAACCTAAGTCTAATATTCACCAAATATACAAAGGAAACCCAAAGGGACCCACATGATAACTCTCGGCTGGGTTGTGGCCCATATACACTTTAACACACACCATGATCATAAGGAGACGGTCTTCTGTGAGATCTCTAAAATCTTCAAAAGGGGCCAGAGGAAGACCGCTTTGTAAAGATGTGCGTCGATATCTGGAAGGGACATGACAGACGCGTACTTGTCATTTAGCTACCTTCTCTCGAACAAAGTAAATATCCATCTCTATGTGTTTAGTGCGCTGGTGCTGAACTGAATTACCAGAAAGATATATGGTACTTATATTATCACAATACACAAAGGTAACTTTCTCAATGTGACAATGAAACTCTAAAAGTAGATTTCGTAACCAACATGACTCGGAACCCACATTGGCTACCCCTCGATACTCGGCCTCTGCACTTGAACGTGAAAGCATAGATTGACGCATGGCAGACCATGAGACCAAGTTATTACCCAAAAACATACAATAGCCATACGTAGACCGTCTGGTGTCAGGACAACCACCCCAATCAACATATGTATATGAGATAAGTGTAGACGTCAATGAAGGGTACAAATGCAAACCATAATCAAGTGTTCCCTGAATGTACCTAAGGATGCGTTTGAGCGCATTCATATGTTAAACTATGGATATTGCATAAACAAATACACCTGCCGGAATGTCTGATCTTGTGAACGTAAGATACTGAAGGGCGTCTGCAAGACTACGATAGCGGGTTGGATCCTCATACGGAGAGCCAGCTGCAACACCTAACTTGGGTTTAGTATCAACTGGAGTAGAAGTGGACTTACAGGATGACATATCAGCCCTCTCAATGATCTCTGATGCATACTTCCTCTGTGTTAAGAAAAATCCGCCTGCATGACGAGTGACTGCAATTCCCAAAAAATAGCTCAAGGGTCTCAAGTCTTTCATGGCAAACTCAGAACTGAGAATTGTCATAATAGACTTTTTCAAAGCATCAGAAGAGGAAGTCAAGATAATATCATCAACATATAACAATATATATGACGATATATGAACAATGAATTATCAGACCTGCTGTGAGAAAAATTCATAGTCGAAACAAAATCAGCAAACCTCTTATACCAAGCTTGTAGAGACTGCTTAAGTCCATACAAGGACATCTTAAATAGATAGACATGATTAGTATATCTAGTATCCCTGAACCCCAACGGCTGATGCATATACACTGTCTCCTGAAGATCACCATGTAGAAAAACATTCTTCACATCTAGCTGATGAATGAGCCATAATTTTGAAAGAGCCAAGCTGAGCATAGTGTGAATGGTAGCCGGCTTGACCACCAGGATAAATGTATCACTACAATCCACACCAACCTGCTGAGTCTTACCATCACCTACAAGTCTAGCCTTATGCCTTGCAAATGAACCATCAGAATTTTCCTTATGAACAAAAATACACATAGACCGAATAATATTAACACCAGATGGATGTGGTACCAACTCTCATGTCTTATTATCAATAAGAGCATTATATTCCTCAGTCATGAAAATTTACCAATTAGGGTCATTTAATGCAGACACAAGATTACGGGGTAAAGGGGATTTCAGAACATTAGAATTCAAATTGAAATGTCTTTTTGGTTTAAAAATACCCCGTTGACTGCGAGTGACTGGACCAATACTCTTGGCTGGATTGGGTGAATTTTGAGAATTTTCGGGAATTTTCGTCGAAGGCGTCGCGACGCTCTCTGTGCAGGGTTGTGGCGCTGTCTCGCAGGAGTTTTGGCGCCGCGGCGCTGACGGCATTTTTTCGGGAAAATCTGAAAAATGACGTAGAACATAGGGGGAGATATCCTCATCCAAAAAATCATAAGAACTAGGCACGGGTTTTTCTACTTTAGAAAAGAGAAATTGGGATTCATCAAAGAGAACATGACGACTAATGATGATTCGTTTAGAAGACAAATCAAAGCATTTATAACCACGGTGATTTGACGGAAAATCCAAAAACACACAAGGAGTAGAACGTGTCTGAAGTTTGTTGAATGTAGTGGATGGAAACTGTAAAATTCCGAAATTTGTTGTGTGTCTAGGTGATTATGTTACGACCTTATTCACATTCGAGGACGAATGTTGCTTAAGGAGGAGAGAATGTGAAATCCGAAAAAAAAAAATAATAATATATAGTTGTGGTTGGGTTAATAAAAAAATATATATGTATAAGAAAACAAAGAATAAATTGCATGAGATAGAGTTAGTGTTAAAGTTGGATAAATAGATAGATGAAATGAAAATAAGAAAACAAAAGAAAAACAAAAGAAAAAAAAAAAAGGTGCAAAGAAGATGCACGTACATTTGCTCCCCCCTTCCCTTTTCATTTTCCCTCCAACTCTTGTCATTTCACCTCCCATAGGTTATAGAAAACTCTCCACTTATACATTGTATTTACACACAAACAAAGTACATAACATAAAGGTTAGAAAATCAGAAAAAAAACAAGTGAAAAGAAGAGGAAAAAATACCAAGAGGGCAAGAAGAACAAGAAGCAAAATACTAGAGAGTAAGGATAATTTTAGCAACCACACAACAATAATCTTCACACTTACAAGGTGAGTTTTCTCACTCAGAAATTCTTGGTAACATCCTTTATTTTTAGTTCAATACATGTTAGAATAAGAATTGAGTGTTGAAAAGAAATATTGAACTTTTGATTGTTTAGACGACTAGTTGCGTCATGAACTTTACGAACTGTTCTCACTGAGTTATAATTGTTAGAATTTCATGAAATTCGGAAGAGTTGTACACCTCTCTAATATGATCATATAGAACCAAAAATGAGGTAAAATGGACATACGGTTTGAAAGTTATCATAGTTCAAAGTTCCTGCCTTAGATTTGGTCGAAATTCGGAAAGACATAATTACGGACTGTTTTTATTGAGTTTTACTTATTAGAATTATATGAAAATTTACATGGTTGTAAATCTCTCTGTTACGGACAGATATAGATAAAGAGTTATTAAAACGGACTTACGAGTTGAGAGTTATTGTAGTTTGAAGTTGCTGCCTCGGATTCATCGGAATCCAGAAGGGCAGGACGTGGAAACGTAAAACTGTACTAATATGTGGGGAATATGAAAATTGTTGCTAAATGAAAGTTCTAGATCTCTCTGTTGTGGACATTTTGAGACCTTACGGGGGTCTATCCGACTTACGGATTGAGAGTTATCGCTGTTTAAAGTTTCTGCCTCGGATCTATCGAGATCCAGGAAGGGCAGCGAATAAAAGTACAAAACTGTACCAAATTGTACAGAATATGAAAGTATGGTTCACATGGAGACGTGTATCTCTCTGTTCTCGTCGTTTTGAGATTTTATGGGGCTTGAACGGGTTTACAGATTAGGAGTTATGACTATTCTAAGATTGGGTTCTGTTTAATAAAAATTTGCCGAAACAAATCTCATATGGCTGTTTTGAGGATAAATTTGTGTTAGTTACCCAAAGTAGTTTTAAATGAAATTTGGTACAGTGAAAGATCTCCGTCTTACCTTAGTTTCCGCTTGAGAAACACCTTAGTTGGAGTTATGGTTAAAAAGTTATAATCGTTACAAGTATGAATGACAGAATGTTAGAAAAGAGAATAGTATTTATTCGATCTTCTGAAAAATATGAAAAGTGAATACGTGTTCACATAAATATATAAATATATAATGGATCGGGTTATGCGCGCAACAAAGCGTAAAGTGAATACGCGTTCACAAATACGTACATATAATGGATCGGGTTGCACGCCGCAACAAAACGTAAAGTGAATACGTGTTCACAAATACGTAAATATAATGGATCGGGTTGCACGCCGCAACAAAACGTAAAGTGAATACGCGTTCACAAATACGTAAACATAATGCATCGGGTTGCACGCCGCAACAAAACGTAAAGTAAATACGTGTTCACAAATACGTAAATATAATGGGTCGGGTTGCACGCCACAACAAAACGTAAAGTGAATACGCGTTCACAAATACGTAAATATAATGGGTCGGGTTGCACGCCGCAACAAAACGTAAAGTGAATACGCGTTCACGAATACGTAAACATAATGGATCGGGTTGCACGCCGCAACAAAACGTAAAATGAATAAGTGTTCACAAATACGTAAATATAATGGATCGGGTTGCACGCCGCAACAAATATGAAAGATGAATACATGTTCGCCTTTATATAAATATGAAAAGTGAATACGCGTTCACAAATATATAAATGTAACAAACATATGGAAATGTAGGGGAATGTCCTAACGTATAATACGAGATAAGCGAAGTGTTAGTTAAGCGAGAATTTCCTATAAGGAGTTGTTGCATATTTAAAAATGTTGTAACTTTGATATGTTTTGCAATATGCTTATTACGTTATAATGTGATTGCGCTTGGAATATTGTGGTGTTACTTTGAATTGCAGGGTAAGGTTCTCACTCAGCCCCAGATGGTAGGGCTGACTCTTTATTTAACATGTTTCAGGAAAGCGTGATAGAGGAAAGGCTCCACGCCAAGGCTAGCGATCGTCCCGCAGCCTTTTATCATACCAAGTCCATTGTTTCGGGCTTGGTACTCGTCAGGTTCAGAATGTCAGTTCCAATGTCTCGGGAAATGCCCGTGTGGAATGGTCTCCCTTCCAACTTAGAATAATATTTGTCAGTATGTCTATGTAGAAACAATATTTGTACGAGCATGGGCTCGCGTTATATTTTCAATAAAGTCATAAACAAATTTCTTTATTGTTATTTTTATTAATAGCTCCGTATTTGAATATAAGTTTAAATTTCTAAATAAAGGGAATTAAATGGTGCTCCTGGTGGAAAATAATTGTCCAGGTGCCATCACGCCCTAAGTAAAGACTTAGGAAAAGTCGGGGCGTGACAGAAACAGTGGATAACATAACCATCCGAAGACCCTAAGATGAGAATATGACGGAGACTTATTATATAAGACTTTGAGAGGGGATGAATATGTCAAACCTTTAGAAGGAAGAATATTGAGTAGATCGGTAGCCATTTGTAGTGCATGATGCTAAAATAATGGAGGAACGGAAGAACGAACCAATAAAGTGCGGACAATATTATTAATGGTACGAATTTTTCGCTCAGTTTTCCCATTTTGTGAAGATGTATGAGGACAAGAAAAATGAAAATTTATCCCATTTTGAGAACAAAACTCCCTAAATTCCCCATTGTCATACTCTTTGTCATTATCACATTGAATATTTTTTATTTTTCGTTCAAATTGTGTTCTTATGAAAGCTCTAAATTTTATGAAAATGGAAAAAACTTGACATTTTTTCGCAATTGGAAACGTCCATAAATATTTAGAATAGTCATCTAAAAATAAAACATAGTAACAATGACCCATAGAATTGAGAACCGGAGATTTCCACAAATCACTATGAATAATATCAAATGACATTGAAGTAGTAGAATTTGACGCTACAAATGACAACTTAATAATTTTTTCCAAAGCACATGAGTGACAAAGTGGAGTATTACGCGTACCCTTACAAGAAATAAACTTATGTCTATCTAAAGAAGATAAAATAGACGATCCTGGATGACCTAGACGAGCATGCCACAAGGAAGGAGAAAGAGCTGCAAAAGTGGATGGCATAGCTTGACGCGAGATGTTGAGACTTGGAGTGATTGGATAAAGATCACCCCTACTGTTACACCTCATGAGATGACTCCCCGTCTTAATATCCTTCACAGAAAACTCAAACAGATCAAAATTAGTAGAAACTCAATTATCAGTGGTGAATTTACGGACAGACACCAAATTCTTTATCAATTTTGGGGCATGAAGGGTATGTTTCAAGACAGGGGGTGGATGAGGAGGTGACAAAGTTTTATGACCATAACCCTTAATTGGAATAGAATTGTCATTACCAACAGTTATACCACTATTAGTGCTCAAATTGGAATAAGACGAGAGAGTACCTTGATCGGATGTCATATGGGTAGTACCGCCGGTGTACATGTACTAATTTGGGTCTGGTTGAGTCAAGCCAAGCGTATGCATCGTTGCTTCAATGTCAGTCTGGGTGGGCCCCACTACGTGGTGGGCCTGATGGGGGCGAGGTCCAAGTATACTGGACTACTGGGGCTGCCCATAAGCTGGTCTGAACCTTGGAGCCTGAACTGGGAAGAAGATGGGTCATGACTGAGGCGCTGTGGCGCTGTAAGGTGGAACCGCGGCACTGTGAGGCACTGGGACCCACTGCCACTGTCCAGGGGGTCCTTGTGGGCTCCAGGACTACCCCTGCTGCTGACAGTTGCCTCCGTTGTTGTCACCACGATTTTTACCATTATTCTTCCGATTCTGGCCCTTTTTACCACCCTCGTTGTTGTGATTTTGAATCATGTTGGCTGTATTGGAAGGAGTAAAATTGGAAGCAGTCATCATGACGACAGGGCTGGCCCAATCGCCACTTTCTTAGCCAATCCGGCTTCCTCCAAAGTAAGCATAGAACGGGCTTGATAAAACCCTGGCAGGGGGTTACTCTGACGAATCACCGAAGCAACACCGCTATAGGCCTCTGAAAGGCCTGCAACCATCTGAAGAACTAGAAGACTTTGAGAAACCGGAGAACCCACATTTCTGAGTTGGTCTGCCAAGTCCTTGATGCGTTTGCAATAAGAAGAAACGTTGGGAAAACTCGTCATAGCCACCTGGGAGAATTCATGCTCAAGGATAACAATTCGAGAATGACTGTTATCTTGGAATATGTCGCGCAATCGATCCCACTCCGCATAGCTGTGGAATTTGGTTCCATAATCGTCTGTAAAAGGTCCAAGGAGATAGTGGCATAAATCCACTGAAGAACCTTGACATCAAGCATGACCCATAATTCTTGATCTGCCTCTTTAGTGGGCACAATCGTCATAGAAGTAGATACTGTATCACCCCCCTTTGGAGGAGTTGGAAGAATGATATGATGGAGGACTTTATGTGCCAATGAATGAATCTTAAATAATTCCGCCCAAGTCCCATATTAAACGTTTTCTAGGTCAAGAACGATAGGAAGAACGCTCTTGATATTAGAAACTGTGAGGGCAGGGTGAAAATGGCAAGAATCGTGGCGGCAACAACGGAGGCAACCGTCGGCGATCTGGAGCCTACAAGGACCCGCATGCGATGGCGGTGGGTCTTGTGGGCTTGATCGTTGGCGACGATTGCCTCCGTTGCCGCCACGATTCTTGCTATTATTCTTCCGATTATGGCCCTTCTTATTAATGAAATAAATGATCCCTTGATTATTCTTATTAATGAAAAACATATATATACAAGTTACAAGGAAGATCTTCTTCCTATTCTACCTAGGAATCCCTATTCTATAAGAATACTAACTTTACAATTATGGTAATATTACACTATTAATTAAGATACAAACCTAAGTCTAATATTCATCAAATATACAAAGAAAACCCAAAGGATCTCACATGATAACTCTCGGCTGGGTTGTGGCCCATATACACTTTAACATTAATTAATGTGATTTAGTAATAAGAGTGTATTTATTTTTGAAATTTTCTTGCTTACATGAGATAATTTTTGAGTTTGAATAAGCTAAGGGTGTTATACCCCGTATTTCCAGAGTATGTACGTAAGGGACTACGTACGAAAGTCTAGCCTTAAAGATAAGCCTTGGACGTTTTTATTTGTACACAACTCACTAAAAGAATCGTTTTCCGACGAAACGTTTCCACAGCTTTCGTAGGGTAAATTCCGGCTATGCCATTTCTAATTTTTGCGGATTTTTCCGAGAGAAAACATTTTGGACCAGCGGAGGGCGACACTTGTCACCCTCCAATTGATGGACTTGAAATCGTCCATTTGGACGATTTGAACAATAGAGCACGTTTTTGTGCCTTGTGCACAAGTCAAGGAGTTGGAAGGATATTTGTGTATAGTTAATCCTCACCCTACACTTGCCTTGCACTTGTCTTAATCTTGGCCATTGGTTGGCCACTTCTTGACCTATAAATACCCCCCTTAAGATGAAGAGTTCTTCATCCACAAATTACTTTCCAAGTCTTGAAAATCCTCCCTGCGCCCTTGTTACCCATTTCGTCCAAGCCCTCGTCCCCCTCGCGCCTCGGTGGCCCTTGGCCGAATACTCCCCCCTCGCCTCGCCAAAAATCGACCCCCCCTCCCTTGGTAGAAAAGTTACCTTCTTGTATCGTTATAATGCCCAAAATACCCTAGCCCAAAGACCTTAGTACTTAGTAGAAGTTGTGAAGAACTTCGAAGGTTCTGAGCATACAACTTAGAGCAAAACCTTGCTCAGCGACTTTTCTAGGATATTATTGGGCTTACCGAGGTAATAATCCTAACCCTCTTTTGTATTAGAGAATGCATCTTTGTAGAAGTATAAGAATAAGTATTAATCACTTAGAAGAATATCACGAGAATAGAATTGAAGTTACCACAGTAGAAGGGTTTAAAAGAAGAATAATCAAGCTGTACATACATAGATTTGTTTTCACATGAACTTATATAGCTCACCGGGTAGGGAAGTCTGCCCGACTTACCGTAGAATTATGAACCCTCTGTTTAGAATGACCTTGAGTAGTCTTTGATAGATATCTGTGACTATTATAGTGACTCTCTGCGCGACATATTGACTTGGCGGTGGTTTCTTGTTGAGAAGGTATGTGATTCTTCCTAAAGCATGATATTTTACAATATATATAGTATGCAGACGCGTACGTGTTAAGCGGATAATAACTATGGCAATGTCTTTGACTTAAGCTGAATAATACTTACGAATGCCTCACGCTTAAGCTCGAATAATACTTACGAATGCCTCACGCTTAAGCTTTGAATAATAAAGAAGCGAAAACATTTCAAAAGACTCTTGAATCATATTAATGAAGAGAACTAATTGGTTTTAAAGCGAAGCTTAAGAGTTATACTAGCTTTATGGGAAGTAAGTATAACCACTTAAGATTGATAAAAGAAACAAGTTTGCCTATGTGTTTATAACAAACTTATATTGAGAAAGAATAATAAGATGGTTTGATAAGTAGACATGATATGATGCTATGTGTGTTAGTATCTTGTAACGTTTGTATAGGTGAGTATCCTTGTTGTGCTTATGTTGTTTAAAGTTAAGTTGTTATGTTAGTATACTATCACTCACCTCTTGAGATGATACAGGGGTTAAGTCGCCTCCGTCGCGGGGTAGACTCGTGATGCAGGACCATGATTCGAGAATACCTCATGCGGGTCGAGGGGCCTATCGCGAGCTACGAGAGTTCGAGTTAGTATGCGGGGTTATGCCTCATGCGGTCTATGTGGCCATGCGGACAATGAGTCGGGGCGATGCCGAGGAGTAGCTACCCTCGATGCGGGGTTATACTCATGCGGGCCCGTGAGTGGCCTATGCGGACTCGAGTCGAGATTAGGCTTGCAGAATGATAATACGGGCGAGTGGCCTGCTCGAATCATTCGCAGCCTAGAAAAGACCTATTACGATTTACCTATTGTTGCTCTTGTTTGTGATGTGGCACTATGCGGTTCTTGATTTCTTCATACATACTTGTAAACTGGTTTTAAAAGGGTTATGATTTCATTTAAGTACTTTACAGTTTCACATACTTAGTACCTGTTGTACTGACCTCCTTCGGGGGGCTGCGTTCATGCCGCAGGTAAGGGCAAGCAGGTGCTAGATCCGCATCCTTAGGATCTCTACGTTGGTGTCGGGAGCTCCATCTCTTAGGAGGCTCTACTTTTGGTATGATCTCCCCGTTGTAGATAGTTTTATCTGATCGGTATGGCGGGCCACTGTCCCGCCATAGTTGTATATTTCCTTAGAGTGCTGTAGTCATGTTTATGCGATGTCGGATGTAGCGCTAAACCATGATTATATATATATATCGAAAGCGATGTTTTCTCACATAAAGCGTGTCTTATTTTATAAACTGTTTCATGTCTTGCTTTATATTTCCGCGGATTACTCTGATGTATGACTACTTGGGTGCCCCGGTAAGGCACCAGTCACGGGCCCCGGAACGGGTCGTGACAGAAGTGGTATCGAGCGATTAATCCTGGAAAGTGTCTCTGACCGTATCTAGTAGTTCTTGATTATCGGTGTGTTGTGCACCACACCAATAATCGTGAGGCTATAGGATATTTAGGATTGGTTTCCATTCTTCTCATTACGAGATCGTGCTTTAGAGTTGTGTTATAGGTTGGACCCTCTAACGTATTCCTTTCTGTAATGATTATGCCTCCACGTAAGGCAACCCGCCCGAAGGGGCAAGGCCGAGGAGGCGCTAGCGAGACACCCATAGTCACGAGGGCTCGAGCCCGTCTATACGAGCAGCGAGTTCTATGGCGCCGCCCGGCCAGAGACCACAGTACCACACCTCTGTCCCACACCGGGCGGAGGAGTTAGGGTCTGAGAGGCCCGGACTTTTGGCTAAAGTTGTGGCCCGATACGAGGAGAGGCTGGATGCGGCAGTTCCAGTTCCAGCTCCAGTGCCGGTCGCACCCGTTGTTCACCCGAGGGCAGAGAGTTTGAGGCTACGAGACTTCTTGAGCTGTAGCCCGCCGGAGTTTTATGGGTCGAGGCCGGAGGATGATCCGCAGGAGTTCATCCGTCAGCTTCAGAGGATTTTGAGAGTGATCAGGGCGTCGGAGACCGAGTCTGTGATCTTTGGTTCACATAGGCTGCGTGATACCGCAGTCGATTGGTTTGATTCATGGGAGTTATCCCGGGGAGAGCACGCGTCCCGGCCTACTGGGATGAGTTCTCGGAGGCTTTCTCACTCACTTCTTGCCTCGCGGATGAGGCGGGGTGATAGATTTTTCTGCCGAGGCGAGAGGGCCTTGTCAGGGAGTACAATGTCGAGTTTGATTCATTGGCTCGATATGTCCCAGCATTGGTAGCAGATATGGAGGATAGGGTGCACCGCTATGTCACCGGGCTAGACGACTATATGGCCGAGTCATGTGCGGGGGTTTCTCTCGGTAGGTATGGACATTACCCGCGCAGCTCACGCCCTTGGATGCGAGCGCAGAGGTCGGCGAGTGGGCGACGGCAGCGAAGAAGGCGGGGCGGAGGGTCTTCGGTGGTTATCGTGGTGGCGGCCTCGGCCGATCTGGATTCGCACCACAGCCAGCTCAGAGCACTCCTGCACCGTCCTCAAGGCCCGAGTTTTCGAGGCGCACGGCCCAGGGCTTGAGCGTCGAGTAGCAGATCTTGCCGTCGGGACCACCCCGGTGGCCGATGCGGTGGATCCCATTACTTGAATTGTGGTACTACTTTTGGAGCTTATTACTGTTGTGGCGCAGGTCACTGCGAGATTGTCAGACCGGGGCGTGGTGGTAGGCTCGACGCCCGAGTTCTTGCCGCTTCATCATCTCCTACAGTTACTCGCCCCGGAGGGCAGGGTTCACATGGGTCAGCAGGTCGCGGCAGAGGTCGTGGCTCGGGTCCCAGTTCTAGCGGTCCTCAGAACCGCATCTATGCTTTGTCCAGCCGACAGGATCAGGAGGCCTCACCTGATGTCGTCACAGGTACCTTATCAGTTTCTGGGTTTGATGTTTATGCCTTGATAGATCCGGGTTCTACTCTATCCTATATATCTCCCCTTGTTGCTAGTAGGATAGGGATAGAGCCTGAGTCCATAGACCCTTTCGAGGTAGCTACGCCAGTGGGTGATTCGGTGGTAGCTCGGCGGGTATATAGGGCTTGTCCTGTGACCATTCTGATCGTCGACCGCCGACTTGATAGAGTTGGAGATGATTGACTTGACGTGATTATGGGGATGGATTGGCTAGCTTCTTGCTATGCCAATGTAGCTGCAGAGAGAAGTAATGCAGTTCGATTTCTGAGGCAGGTTGTTGAGTGGGAGGAGCACCAGACGCCGGTGGGTAGGTTTATTTCCTACCTCAAGGCTAGGAAGATGGTGCAGAAGGGGTATATCTACCATCTAGTTCGAGGGTTTGATACTGAGGCTGCGGTACCAGATTTTGATCGGTTCCGTAGTCGTGAGTTCCCGACGTGTTCCCGGATGACCTCGGGTATCCCTCACGAGAGGAGATTGAGTTTTGTATTGACATATTGCGGATACTCGGCCTATTTCCATTCCGCCATACGAATGGCACTGCCGAGTTGAGAGAGTGAAGGACCGGTGAGGATTTCTTGGAGAAGGGCTTCATTAGGCCCGTGTTTCCCGGGAAGCGCCGATTGTTCGTGAAGAAGAAGGGCGGACGCTGCGCATGTGTTGATTCTGAGCGGTGAACAAGGTGACCATTAAACAGATACCCTTCCGATTGATGATTTGTTCGACCGGTTGCGAGCGCGAGATGTTTCTCCAAGATTGATCTGCGTCGCTATCATCGTTCGTGTCGAGAGTGGATGTCCCTAGATTGCATTCGGACGACGGGCATTATGAGTTCGTGGTCATGTCTTTTGGGTTGACCAATGCTCGTGGTATTCATGGATTTGATGAACCGAGTGTTCAAACCATTTTGACACGTTTGTGATAGTGTTCATTGATGATATCTTGGTTTATTCTCGCTCGAGCGGAGCATGCGGAGCATTTGGCGATCTTGTGATTCTCAAGACCAGCGATTATCGCCAAGTTTTCCAAATGTGAGTTTTGGTTGACTTGATGGCGTTTCTTGGGCATATTGCCGGCCGATGGCATTCAGTGGATACGGCCAAGATCGGCGATCGAGACTTGGCCTGACCTACTACTCCGGCGAGGTTCGCGATTTTACGGGCCTTGCGAGTTATTATCGGCGGTTCGTGGAGAAGTTTGCTTCTATCTACGCACCATTGACTAGGCTGACTCGAAGGCGGCAAGTTCCGATGGATGATTGTGGCAGGTTTCGATTCTTGAAAGAGAGATTGGCGGCCGCCCGTTCTTACTTCCGGAGGTCCAGATGGTTATGTCGTGTATTGTGATGCGTCGAGCATCGGGTTGGGATGTGTTGATGCGGCATGGCGGGTTATAGCATATGCATCCCGACAGTGAAGAAACACGCAGGAACTACCCCACCCATGATTTGAGTTGCGCCGTGATTCACGCTTTGAAGATCTGAGGCACTATTTGTATGGGTTCACGTGGATATTTATACGCACCACAAGAGCCTCGGATATCTTCACCAGAGGAGCTGAACTTACGGCGAGACGCGGTTAGAGTTGCTTAAGGATTACGATGTTGATATCTGTACCACGGGAAGGCGATGTTGTGGCGGATGCTCTTAGTCGTAGGTCGATGGGGAGCCTATCGGATGTGCGACTAGAGAGGAGGACATGGTTCGTGATTTGCATCGATTAGCGAGCCTTGGTGTCCGTTTGATTGATTACGATAGCGGTGGGTTAGAGTTCGTGAGGTTGCCGAGTCTTCCATCGTCGGCGAGGTGAAGAGGCAACGATTCGAGGATCGGCTTTGATTCGATATCGTGATCTGACTCTTACGTGAGGCGCGGTCCTTTGAGGTAGCACGATGGGGTGCTAAGGTTTGAGGGCGTATGTGTTCCGGATGTTTGAGGACTTGGCAGAGTTCTTGGGAAGCACACGGTAGCGTTACTCTATCCATCCGGTCGACCAAGATGTACCACGACCTTAGATACGTATTGGTGGGATGGCTTGAAGAGGGCGTTGCGAGTTCGTAGCTCGGCCCGTGTTGTCGGCGGTGAAGGTAGAGCACGAGGCACGGTGGTTTGTTGCGCAGCGATTGAGATCCCGACACGGAAGTGGGAGGTAATCAACATGGATTTCATCACGGGATTACCTCGCACTCGGAGGAGACATGATTCTATATGGGTTATCGTCGGCGGTGGCGACGAAATCAGCCCACTTTCTTCCGTCGGACGACTTTTCGGTGAGATTATGCGGACTTTACATCAGAGAGATCGTCGATCGCATGGAGTCCCTACCCGATCATATCGCATGGAGCCCGGTTCACGCTAACTTCGGAATCCTTCCGAAGGGTTTAGGACGCAGTGAGCACGAAATCGCATTTCATCCACGCAGACGGACGAGAGCGCACTATCCGCACTGCGAGGATATCTGCGAGCCCGTGTTATTGACCGTGGTAGTTGGGAGGATCATTTGCCTCTAGTTGAGTTCGCGTATAATAATAGCTACCACTCCGTATTCGAATGGCGCCTTATGAGGCCTTGTATGGGAGGAAGTGCAGATCGCCTATAGGTTGGTTCGATGTGGGCGAGTGCGGCTAGTAGGACCAGATTTGGTACAGCAGTGGATAAGGTGAAGCTTATCCGAGGCGCTATCGACTCGTAGTCGGCAAGTCGTATGCAGATCATCGTCGTCGGCATCTTGAGTTCGAGGTTCATGATTGGGTTTTCCTAAAGTGTCACCCATGGGGTGTGATGAGATTCGGGAAGAAGGAAACTCACCAAGGTACATTGGGCGTTTCGATTGTCCGCAGGTAGGCAAGGTTGCTATGAGTTGGATCTGCCGTCCGATCCGGAGGCGGTGCATCCGGTTTTTCACGTATCTATCTTTGAGAGATGTATCGGATCCATCTAGGGTACACCCGATCGGCGATGTCGGTGTGACCGAGGGGTTATCGTATGAGGAGATTCCCATAGCGATAGTCGATCGTCGGTTAGGCGTCTGCGGACCAAGGCGTGGCTTCCACAAAGTCTTGTGGCGAACGAGCTCGGGAGGAGATGGCGTGGGAAGCCGGGAGGACATGAGGCGGAAGTATCCTCACCTATTCCCCACACCTCCAGGTAAATTCACTTTACTACTTGTAAATTTACGTTATCGTTTCTGACAAAGTGTTGCTCTCTGGCACTGTGTGGCATTTACAATTGATAAAGATTCTTCGATAAAGGTCTTGGGAAGGAACATTCGACGAATGTTTCTAAGGGAGAATGTTATACCGTATTTCAGTATGTACGTAAGGGACTACGTCGAAAGTCTAGCCTTAAAGATAAGCCTTGGGCGTTTTTATTTGTACACAACTCACTAAAAGAATCGTTTTCCGGCGAAGCGTTTCCACGACTTCGTAGGTAAATTCCGGCTATGCCATTTCTAATTTTGCGGATTTTTCCGAGGCGAAACATTTTGGACCAGCGGGAGGCGACACTTGTCACCCTCCGATTGATGGACTTGAAATCGTCCATTTGGACGATTTGAACAATAGGAGCACGTTTTTGTGCCTTGTGCACAAGTCAAGAGTTGGTAGGATATTTGTGTTTAGTTAATCCTCACCCTACACTTGCCTTGCACTTGTCTTAATCTTGGCCATTGGTTGGCCACTTCTTGACCTATAAATACCCCCCTTAAGATGAAGAGTTCTTCATCCACAAATTACTTTCCAAGTCTTGAAAATCCTCCCTTCTCCCTTGTTAGCCATTTCGTCCAAGCCCTCTTCCCCCTCTAGCCTAAGTGGCCCTTGGCCGAATACTCCCTAGCCTAGCCAAAAATCTACCCTCCCTTGGTAGAAACGTTACCTTCTTGTATCGTTATAATGCCCCAACATACCCTAGCCCAAAGACCTTAGTACTTAGTAGAAGTTGTGAAGAACTTCTAAGGTTCTGTGAGAATACAACTTAGGAGCAAAACCTTGCTCAGGCGCGACTTTTTCTAGGATATTATTGGGCTTACCGAGGTAATAATCCTAACCCTCTTTTGTATTAGAGAATGCATACTGTAGAAGTATAAGAATAAGTATTAATCACTTAGAAGAATATCACGAATAGAATTGAACTATTACCACAGTAGAAGGGTTTAAAGAAGAATAATCAAGCTGTACATACATAGAATTGTTTTCACGATGAACTTATATAGCTCACGGCAGGGAAGTCTTGCCCGACTTACCGTAGAATTATGAACCCTCTGTTTAGAATGACCTTGAGTAGTCTTTGATAGATATCTGTGACTATTATAGGGTGACTCTGCTTGCGACATATTCACTTGGCGGTGGTTTCTTGAGAAGGTATGTGATTCTTCCTAAAGCATGATATTTTAATATATATAGTGCGGTAGACGCATACGTGTTAAGCGGATAATAACTATGGCAATGTCTTTGACTTAAGCTGAATAATACTTACGGAATGCCTCACGGCTTAAGCTGAATAATACTTACAGAATGCCTCACGCTTAAGCACGAATAATAAAGAAGCGAAAACATTTCAAAAGACTATTGAATCATATTAACAGAAGAGAACTAATTGGTTTTTAAAACAGAAGCTTAAGAGTTATACTAGCTTTATGGGAAGTAAGTATAACCACTTAAGATTGATAAAAGAAACAAGTTTGCCTATGTGTTTATAACAAACTTATATTGAGAAAAGAATAATAAGATGGTTTGATAAGTAGACATGATATGATGCTATGTGTGTTAGTATCTTGTAACGTTTGTATAGGTGAGTATCCTTGTTGTGCTTATGTTGTTTAAAGTTAAGTTGTTATGTTAGTATACTATCACTCACCTCTTGAGATGATACCGGGGGTTAAGCTGCCCTCCGATGCGGGGTAGACTTCGTGATGCAGGACCGTGATTCGAGAATACCTCATGCGGGTCGGAGGGCCTATGCGGAGCTACGAGTTCGAGTTAGTATGCGGGGTTATGCCTCATGCGGTCTACATGTGGCCATGCGACGTGAGTCGGGGCGATGCCGAGGAGTAGCTACCTCGATGCGGGTTATACCTCATGCGGGCCCGTGTGAGTGGCTATGCGGACTCGGAGTCGGATTAGGCTTGCGAGAATGATAATACGCGAGTGGCCTGCTTGAATCATTCGCAGCCTAGAAAAGACCTATTACGATTTACCTATTGTTGCTCTTGTTTGTGATGTGGCACTATGTGCGGTTTCATGATTTCTTCATACATACTTGTAAACTGGTTTTAAAAAGGGTTATGATTTCATTTAAGTACTTCTGATTTCACATACTTAGTACTGTTATCTTGACCTCCTTCGGGCTGCGTTCATGCCGCAGTAAGCGGCAGTCTGCTAGATCCGCATCCTTAGGATCTCTACGTTGGTGTCGGAGCTCCATCTCTTGGAGGCTCTACTTTTGGTATGATCTCCTGTTGTAGATAGTTTTATCTGATCGGTATGGCGACCTGTCCCGCCATAGTTGTATATTTCCTTAAGTGCTGTAGTCATGTTATGCGATTGTCGGATGTAACTGCTAAACCATGATTATATATATATATGCCGAAAGGCGATGTTTTCTCACATAAACTGTGTCTTATTTTATAAACTGTTTCATGTCTTGCTTTATATTTCCGCTGATTACTCTGATGTATGACTACTTGGGTGCCCCGGTAAGGCACCAGTCACGGGCCCCGGAACGGGTCGTGACAAAGGGGTCCATTAATATATTATCTAATATGCAATGTACCCCCTGAAAGAAAACAGATAAGCTCAAGATAGTTTCTTTATTTTAAGAAGATTAGTACTAGTAATTACTCAATTAGAGGTCTTGGTTATATAGAACCTTGGTTTTGATATTTCTCTTTGTGTCAACTTATCTATCCTTTAATTTTTCTTGTCTTTTTGAATTCCTAGTTAATTTCTTTGTTTCTCTATCCTTTATTGTATTTCACCCCACTCCCTTCCCCCCTCCCCCCAAACCATAACACACCACTCATTCCACACCAAATTTAACCACGCAAATTTCTCATTCTTTATCATTTTTTATAAAAGAAAAATAAAATATATGTAGTAAAAAATTCGGGACGAGTAAGGATGCGGGGAAGGGGAAGAGTAGGTAGATGGTGTAGAAAATTAAAAAAAATTAAGGAAATAGATTTTTTTGGAAGGGTGTTGGGGTCGGGATGGGAGGGAAGGGGAAGGAGGTGTAAACATGTATATTATAGAAACAATTGTATCCCTACCCATAATTAGAATATTTCCATATATTGTGTAAATATAATTATGGTAAGACTATGATTCCTCTTTTGTATAGGCTTAGGATTCCTATTGTATAAGGGATGAATATTGTACTCTATATATACTTTGATATTAATGAGAAGACTCCCCAAGGGAGATTAATATCATCTTACATGGTATCAAGAGCCTAAACTTCAAAAACCCTAGAAATTTTCCTCCACAGCCGCCGGCACCACCCTCTCAGACACGGCGCCGCGGCTCCCTTCTTCTCTTCAAAATATTTCTTGGTTTTTCTTTTCTTCCTCTCTTCTCTAAATGGATACTCAGGATTCTTCCACTGTTGTTGACGCTTCTACCTCTACAAATCCCACCACCAAGTCGTCACCTTCTTTTCATCCCGCTCTCACTGTTTCCAACATCAAGAACCATATTCCCATCCGTCTTGATCAAGAAAGCAGTCAGTATTATCCTTGGGTTGAACTATTTCGCAATCATACATGTCTCTATAACGTGCTTGATCATATTGATGACACCATTCCGCGCCCTTCTGAGGTTGATGATTCTACTTGGCGTCGTCTAGACGCCGGCGTCAAACAATGGATATATGGTAGTATTTCTCAAGATCTACTTCTTACTATCATAAAATCTGACTCCACAGCCGGTGACTTGTGGAATCCTTTGGAGGAAAATTTTCAGGACAACAAGCACACCCGTGCTGTGTATTTAGAGGAGCAATTTAACAATACACGTCTTGAAAACTTTTCCAATGTGACTGCGTACTGCAAACAGTTAAAGCTCCTGACGGATCAACTTGATGTTGTCGACTCGCCTGTTACTGACACCAAAATGGTGTTATAATTGATTGCTGGCCACCCTAAAGGAGAATATGATACATTGGCCACCATGATTCAACAGGCGGATCCGTTACCCAGCTTTAACAAAGCTCGCTCACAGTTGTTGCTCAAAGAAACCCGTCGTGCTAAGCGGCGAGGACCCAAAGATCGATCACTGCGGGCCCGCCATTCCGATGCAGCAGTCTTTCAACCCTTATTCCCACTACGGGTTGTTAGGTCCAGCATCACAGTAAACCCACTTCATGCAGGGACAATTCCAGCCTCCCTCCTCCGCCATGACACCCACTAAGTTGGGTCAGGCTTTCAGCACCCTCAACATGCAACAGCCTGACAACAATTGGTACATGGACTCCGAAGCCACATCTCACATCACCCAGTCTGTAGGTACTATTCCCAAATTGTGCAGTTTAAAGCATCTTCAATATGTTACAATTGGTAGTGGACAACACATTCCAGTAAAGGTTATGGTACATCATACACACAACCTCCCCATCCACAATTTTCTCTTAAAAATGCATTATATGCCCACACATGATTAAGAACCTAGTCTCTGTCCACCAATTTACTCGTAATAATTTTGTCTCTGTTGACTTTGACCCTTTTGGTTTCACTGTAAAGGATCTTCGTACGGGGACACCTCTTACGAGATGCAATAGAACGGGGGATATCTATCTATTCACATCCACCTCCGCTCTTAGGTCCACTCTATGTGTCTTCCTAGGCTTCCCACCGAACCATAGGGGCTATCTATGCTACGACTTGTCCACTCGTCAAATCCACATCTCTCGTCACATCATATTCGACGAGACCACATTCCCGTTTTCGAATCTTCAGAAATTCCGAAAACCGGATTACTCATTCCTTGACGAGCCTGATATCTCTCCCATCATCCTTGATCATCTTATCTCTTCTGACTCGTCGACAGCGCCGTGGCCCAGTGTTGAGGCGCCGCAGCGCCAACTTTCCAGAGAGGTCTTTTCTCCCAACCCGTCGACATCGTCGCGGCCCAGTGATGAGGCGTCGCGGCGCTAGATCCAGGCGTCGTGGCGCCTCCGACGGCTTCGCCCCCGCCTTCTCCTTTTCCGACCCTACCATCAGTCTCAGTCCTCCCTACTCAGCCAGTACCGCCTCCCACTGTCTCCACTTACCAAATGGAAACTCGTGCCAAGCATGAATCTTCAAACCCAAATTCCAATTTAATTTATCTGCCCAAACCATTTCTCTAATTCCCAAAAACCCTATATTGGCTAAACAAGACCCTAATTGGAATGCGGCTATGTATGAGGAATTTGCTTTAACTAAACAGCACACATGGGATCTAGTACCTAGACCTGATGGGGTAAATGTGATTCGTTGTCTATGGCTTTTTCATCACAAATTCAGAGACAGTTGAGATCTTGAGAGGTATAAGGCACGATTTGTGGCTAATGGCACAAATCAGCAGGAGGGCATTGATTGTGGTGAGACCTTCAGCACGGTTGTCAAACCGGCTACCATTCGCACAGTTTTGAGCATTGTCATGGGCAAACACTGGCCGATCCATCAGCTTGATGTGAAGAATGCATTCTTACATGGGGATCTGAGAGAGACAGTCTACATGCATCAGCCGCCAGGGTTCACCCATCCAGCAGTTCCTCACTATGTGTGTCGTCTCCGTAAGTCACTATATGGCCTGAAACAGGCCCCCCGTGCGTGGTATGATCGTTTTGCCAGGTATATCTTGCAGATTGGGTTTGTATGCAGCAAGAGTGATACATCACTATTCATTTTTCATCGAGGTAGTAGCACTGCTTACTTATTACTTTACGTGGATGATATTGTTCTTACTGCCTCCTCCGACGGATTGAAAAATGATATTATTGTCTTGCTTAAGTCCGAATTACAATGACTGATTTGGGGAAGCTGAGTTACTTTTTAGGGATATCAGTGACCAGGTCTGTCAATCATATGTTCTTTTGTCAGCGTAAGAATGCAGAGGAGATTGTGTACAGGGCTAAGATGACGAACTGCAAATAGATGCCTACTCTAGTTGATTCTAAATCTAAGCTTAGTGCCATGGATGGTGCTCCAGTCTCTGATCCTACTCTGTATAGGAGTCTTGCAGGTGCACTTCAGTATCTCACCTTCACCAGGTCAGACATAGCTTATGCTGTTCAGCAGGTGTGTTTATTCCTGCATGCCCCTAGAGAGTCTCATTTCACTGCTCTTAAACGTATCATTCGATACATTAAGGGCACTCTTGATTATGGTTTGCACCTATACACCTCTGCACCAAACAAGTTGCTTTCATATACGGATGCAGATTGGGCAGGGTGTCCGTGTTATACCCCGTAGTTGCAGGGTATGTATGTGAGGACGTACGTACGAGAGTACGGCAGAAATTTTGAAAAGAAAGAAAGATGTGAGTTTTCGACGGAAAAGTTTCCGGTTATTTGTGAAGGAAAAGGTTAGTTAATGGGAATTGGATTCCCAGATTTGGTATTCGGACTTCCTGGAATATTAGAGAATTATGGAATTTTATTTTCGGAAATGGTCACGTGGGGCCCACGGGAGAAATTTACGGTTTTGTGGGGCCCACTTTGTTTTCGAGATTTTGGCCATTGTGGATATTTTTGAAAGAGCGTTTTGAGGGCCAATAGGAGGGTGACACGTGTCACCCCGCCTGCGTGGCTCGGGCCGGTTACATTTGAGCAAGTCCATTAAGTCGTTTTCAGGCGAAGCGTTTCCACGACTTTCGTAGGGAAAATTCCGCTATGTCCTTTTTAATTTTTGCGGATTTTTCCGAGAGGCGAAACATTTTGGACCAACGGGAGGGTGACATGTGTCACCTCACATTGGAGGCTTGTGGCGTCAGTGGGCGATTGGGTCACGTAGGGGATTGTTTTGTGGCTCACGTTTTTGGCCCTATTGGTTCCTTGTTTTGTGCCTTGTTTTGGCCTTGTTTGTGGCTTGTCTTGTGCCATGTTTTGTGGAGTAGGGTTAGGGTTCACTTGGCAGATCAAGGCCTTACACTTGCCTGCACGTGGCTTGATCTTGGCCGTTGGTTGGCATTTGGGTTTGCTATAAATACCCCTTTGTGAAGACTTCATTCATCCACAAATGTTTCCAAGTCTTGAATCCTCCTCCTCTTGTTGACTCTCGTCCAAGAGCTCCTCTCCTCAGAAAGTGGCCTTTGGCGGTGAGGTCTCCTCCCTCATGAGGTCTAGCTGGGGTACCACTAGCCTAGTTGTTTCGTATAATACCACTTGTTGTGGTATAGAAATACTCCTAGTATTGTTATAATGCCCAAAATACCTTAGCCTTGTACCTTGTAGTATTCCAAAGATACCTCTTTACGTAGAGTCGGAAATACTACCTTTTGTCCTTTTAGTCTCAAACCGAAACCCTAAGCAAAACTTCATAGTTGGTTGAAGTATTTGAGTAGAAGTTGGTTAGAACTTCTAAGGGTTGTTTGGAGTGGTTTGGAGCGCGGAGTGGAGCTAAACCTTGCTCAGGATCGACATTATAACTTGGATAATTTTGGGCTTATCAAGGTAATTATCTTGTCCCTCTATTGTAATTGGAAATTACATGTTTGTTATGATATATAGTTGAAGTATACTATATATGGAACTATACTTAGTATTCGGCAATGTCTTTTGACTTAAGCCTGAAGAATAAAGAAGCGAATCGACTGTATTTACATAGGGTATGTGATGAGACTTGTAGAATTGTACACGTCAGGTTAGGCGTGTAAACCCCCTTGGTTGGCTTGTAGCGGGCCTCGATAGAGAGGAGAGATTTACGCTGTGGGGAGAGTCTTTAATTTTCTATAGAAAGATAGAAACTTGTGTTTTGGGGTTAATAGACGTTGTGACCTTTATAGGTGAAAGTACTAAGAGTAGCGTATTCTACTCGAGGAGTGGAAAGGGCTAGCAAGGTTGTAGTACTTGGAGCATTTTGCTTATTGTCGATAAATCGTCGCGAGGTATGTGAACCTCTTCCTATCTTTTCTAGCATGATTGTTGTGAACTATGTAGTGCGGTAGACGCATACGTGCTAAGTGATTTGGTTGATTTAAAACATAGGGTGTTATAATAGCTTTATGGGAAGTTAGTTATAACGACCTTATGTAAGTGAAAATGGTTTACTGATGTTAGAAGTTAAGAGACTTGATCTTATAAGATAAGAGACTTAACTTATTTGTTTTAATGTGGATGTTTGTGTGAAACCTCATTCGTGAGTAATGAGTACTTGGTTTTTAAAGGGATAATGTTTTACTGATTTCGGGAATCAGAATGTGTATCGACAGAACCACTGCAGCGTTAATAAAGGAAAATGTATTGAATAATGATGTGTTGTATTAAAACCAAGAGAAACCTCCATCTGCATAGAAGCTAAGATAAGACAAAATGATATTACATTTTCTAGATCATGGTCTTTGTAATAAGATCTTTATAAACAAGAATAAACTACTCAAATATATGACATATGTTACTCAATTGTTCTAAAAAGGAATCAAGTGATTAAGTTTGGGAACTATGAAACCATTTGAAAATGAGAAGCTTGAGTAATTGAAACTAGGCAACCGGAACTTAGGAAAAGAATGTTGTTACTTGATTTTGAAAAGGAAGGTGGGTTGGTCATTCTAATACTACGGTATCGGGTGACTTTTATAAAAGTAATGGATCTCTTTTAAAAGAACTTAACGTATGTAGTACTTTGGGGTTAAAAACCGGACTTTGGCATAAAATGAAAGTACTTTGAGTTGTGTGAAACTTACTATGCTTGTTGTTGTGAAACTTGCCTATGCTTGTGATGATAGCCTTTATTGTACAATCGTTGTGTTTCGTATTACCGCGTCTCTCGATAAGTCGGTTGGTAGTTGAGAACTTACTTGGGCGTCAGCGATGTGGAGAAATTCCACGCATGCGTCGCTGATAGTATTATTGTTGTTAATCGCTTTGGACATACCGACACGATCGTAGCGCTGCGGGTATGCTTCCATTTTGGTTAAGGTCTTGTGGTTGTCGCTTTGGATATCTCGACACGATGCGTGGCGCACGGGTATGTTTCCATTTTGATTATAGACTTGTGATTTCCCTATGCACATACTGACACGAAGCGTAGCGCTGCGGGTATCGTCCATTTGGAATGTTGTCTTATTTTTCCTTGGACATACCGACACGATCGTGGCGCGGGTATCGTCCATTTGGAATGTTGTCTTATTTTTCCTTTGGACATACCGACACGATCGTAGCGCAGCGTATGCTTCCATTTGGATTCTTTGTCTTATTGTTGCATCATGGACATGTCTACACCGTCGCAGATTCCGGGCATGCGCCATACACGAACTGATTGATGTTGTGGCGTGAGACCCATAGTTATATCGAGTGATGATTGTTTTATGTTGTGAATCGTAGTTTGGTTATCATACATGTCTCTCGCTTTATATAGACTAGTATGATTTCATTCTGATATTATGCAGTTTCACATACTTGGTACTGTTATCGACCTCCTTCGGCCGAGCGTATAAAGAGGCGAGCCTCTCACTGAACGAGCCCAACCGTGGCTCTCCGTATGGCACATCACGAGAAGGGCCGTTGGGCATGCCTCGAGGATCGCAAAGAGCCCGGTACACTTTGTAGGTCGCCGAGAAGGTTAATGCCTCGAGGCGGCTTAGCGATTACAAAAGTGGTATCGAGCGATTAATCCTCGGAAAGTGTCTCTGCACCGTGTCTAGTAAGTCTTGATTATCGATGTGTTGTGCACCACATCTATAATCGGAGGCTGCAGGACATTTAGGATTAGTTTCCATTCTTCTCATTACGAGATCGTGCCTTAGAGCCGTGTTGTAAGTTGGACCCTCCGACGTATCTCGTTTTTACGATTATGCCTCCGCGCAAGGCAACCAGAGCCCGGCAAGGCGCAGGAGCCGCTAGTGAGATCTGAGGAGTTCGAGGGCGCAGCGGCCAAGACCGAGAGCAGTGCTTCCGGACGGCGAAGTTTTGTACGCCGCCACCAAAGAGGTTAGAGCCGCAAAGAATGGCTGCTGAGACCGCAGCACTGAGCCTCCAGTCCCCATGCCGGGCGAGAGATGGGTTACAAGAGATGGCCCGCCTTGGCGTGGTCGTGGCCGATATGAGATAAATGGACGCAGCAGCCGATTCGAAAGAGCACCAGTGGTTCACCCCGAGCAGATAGTTTGAGGCTACGGACTTTACGAGTTGTAGCCCGCGAGTTTTATGGGTCGAGGCACGAGGATGATCCGCGAGTTCATCCGGCGATAAATGATCACGCGTGATCAAGGCTTCGAAACCGAGTGCGTGACCTTTGTTCGCATCGGCTGCGTGATACCGCGATCGATTGGTTTGATTCATGGAGCTTTCGGGAGAGCATGCACCTCCAGCAGAATGGGATGAGTTTTGGGGCTTTCTCACGCACTTCTTGCCTCCGCAGATGAGGAGGGCACGCCGGCGATTTTTGTTCTCGAGGCAGAGGCGACCGTCGGAGTACAATGTCGAGTTCGATTCTTTGGCTCGATATGTCCACGCGCTAGTTGCAGATATGGAGGATAGGTGCATCGCTACGTCACCGCTAGATGATTATATGGCCGAGTCTTGTGCGGTGTTTCTCTTCACCGGGCATGGACATTGCCCGCACGCAGCTCACGCACTAGGATGTGAGGCACGGAGGGTCGACGGAATGACTGGATCGTGAGAAGAGGCCGGGGCGCAGGTCCTTTGGTGGCTTTCGAGGCGGACCGCCAAGAAGAAGTTAGTTATATACCCCCACCGATGCAGTGGTCCTCCACCGTCTTGAGAGCGTCGGGCTCGAGGTTCGATTTTCGGCAGAGCGGGGTGTTAACCACCAAGCCACCTACCTCGCGTGACCATTGTGGTAGACTCCATTTTGGAGAGTGTCGTGCTAGATTGGGAGTTTGTTTTGCATGCGGCAGCAGGCCATTTTGCGAGGCTGTCACCAAGGGTAGCGGATGTTACGACTCACCTTCAGATCTGTGGTGGTTTATCACCTTCATAGCATGCCTGCAGGCAGTGCCTATGATTAGAGTGGAGCGGTAGCTGGTATATCCTTAACCTCTAGAGTTTTGGTATGCTTGTTATGATGATCTCATTATTGTGTGCTATGTACGGATAGCATTGTGATATGTGTGAGTTAGAATGCATGGTTAGTTGGAAGGATACGTATGGAGGCATGGTAAGTGTGAACCTTAGACTATTTCACGATGAGACCTTAGAGGTAAGGTCGTCTTGAGTAAAAGATTCGTTTTATGTTTGACCTTTATAAGGGTGAGTAGTATACGTGGGATTTATTTGTGTGATAAGTCCATGGGTAGTGTGAGATGGAAGTGGTAGCTTTCATGTGAATTAGTAAGATTGTTAGGATCGGGAACAAGAGTTTGGCGATTGGGGTCGGGTTGAGGACCATTTGCGGGTCAACCCGTAACCGGTTTGGGGTGGTCAGTTCAGGTGGTCCCGGTGGTAGGGTCACGAGGGTGCTAGGCCCAAGTTTGTATGATCATCGTATGAGTTCGTGGACGCGTTCGACGAGCGGTTCGTAAAGGCGGGAATGGCCTTAAGGAAGTTTGAGGTTAGTAAGATGACCAAGTTTGAGGTAGTGACTCCAGATTTTCGAACGGAAGTAATGACTGAAGTATGGTACGTAATGGGAGAGTTCAAGCGTTCGAGAAGGGCACGACGAGTAAGGAAGGAAGATAACGTGTGTTATTTCGTGACCAAGCTGTGGCGTTGGCAATTTGTTACAAGGAACTTCATCGATATCCGTCTTGAGAAGGAACATTCGGGACGAATGTTTCTAAGGAGGGGAGAATGTTATACCCCGTAGTTGCAGGGTATGTATGTGAGGACGTACGTACGAGAGTACGGCAGAAATTTTGAAAAGAAAGAAAGATGTGAGTTTTCGACGGAAAAGTTTCCGGTTATTTGTGAAGGAAAAGGTTCGTTAATGGGAATTGGATTCCCAGATTTGGTATTCGGACTTCCTGGAATATTAGAGAATTATGGAATTTTATTTTCGGAAATGGTCACGTGGGGCCCACGGGAGAAATTTACTGGTTTTGTAGGAGCCCACTTTGTTTTGAGATTTTGGCCATTGTGGATATTTTTGAAGAGCGTTTTTGAGGGCCAATAGGAGGGTGACACGTGTCACCCCGCCTGGTGGCTTAGCCGGTTACATTTGGGCACAGTCTGACTGTAGTCGTTTCCGGCGAAGCGTTTCCACGACTTTCGTAGGAAAATTCCGGCTATGTCCTTTTTAATTTTGCGGATTTTTCCGAGAGGCGAAACATTTTGGACCAGCGGAGGGTGGCATGTGTCACCCTCACATCGGAAGGCTTGTGGGCGTCGAGTGGACGATTGGTTCACGTATGGGATTGTTTGTGGCTCACGTTTTTGGCCCTATTGGTTCCTTGTTTTGTGCCTTGTTTTGGCCTTGTTTTGTGGCTTGTCTTGTGCCATGTTTTGTGGAGTAGGGTTAGGGTGCACTTGGCTTGATCGAGGCCTTACACTTGCCTTGCACGTGGCTTGATCTTGCCGTTGGTTGGCGTTTGGGTTTGCTATAAATACCCCCTGTGAAGACTTCATTCATCCACAAATGTTTCCAAGTCTTGAATCCCTCCTCCTCTTGTTGACTCGTCCAAGAGCTCCTCTCCTTGAAAGTGGCCTTTGGCCGCAGGTCTCCTCCTTGTGAGGTCTAGTAGTGGTACCCCTAGCCTAGTTGTTTCGTATAATACCCCTTTGTGGTATAGAAATACTCCCTAGTATTGTTATAATGCCCAAAATACCTTAGCCTTGTACCTTGTAGTATTCCAAAGATACCTCTTTACGTAGAGTCAGGAATACTACCTTTTGTCCTTTTTAGTCTCAAACCAAACCACAAGGAAATCTTCATAGTTGGTTGAAGTATTTGAGTAGAAGTTGGTTAGAACTTCTAAGGGTTGTTTGGAGTGGTTTGGAGCGCGCGGAGTGGAGCTAAACCTTGCTCAGGATCGACATTATAACTTGGATAATTTTGGGCTTATCAAGGTAATTATCTTGTCCCTCTATTGTAATTGGAAATTACATGTTTGTTATGATATATAGTTGAAGTATACTATATATGGAACTATACTTAGTATTCGGCAATGTCTTTTGACTTAAGCCTGAAGAATAAAGAATCGAATCAATCTGTATTTACATGGGTGTATTGCATGAGACTTGTAGAATTGTACACGTCCAGGTTAGGCGTGTAAACCCCCGGTTGGCTTGGTAGCCGGCCTCGATAGAGGAGGAGATTTACGCTGTTGCGGGGGGGGGGAGGTGCTGCCGAATTTTCTATAGAAAGATAGAAACTTGTGTTTTGGGGTTAATAGACGTTGTGACCTTTATAGGTGAAAGTACTAAGAGTAGCGTATTCTACTCGAGGAGTGGAAAGGGCTAGCAAGGTTGTAGTACTTGGAGCATTTTGCTTATTGTCGATAAATCGTCGCGAGGTATGTGAACCTCTTCCTATCTTTTCTAGCATGATTGTTGTGAACTCTGTAGTGCGGTGACGCATACGTGCTAAGTGATTTGGTTGATTTAAAACATAGGGTGTTATAATAGCTTTATGGGAAGTTAGTTATAACGACCTTATGTAAGTGAAAATGGTTTACTGATGTTAGAAGTTAAGAGACTTGATCTTATAAGATAAGAGACTTAACTTATTTGTTTTAATGTGGATGTTTGTGTGAAACCTCATTCGTGAGTAATGAGTACTTGGTTTTTAAAGGGATAATGTTTCCGATTTGGGAATCGAATGTGTATCGACAGACCAACGCAGCGTTAATAAAGGAAAATGTATTGAATAATGATGTGTTGTATTAAAACCAAGAGAAACCTCCATCTGCATAGAAGCTAAGATAAGACAAAATGATATTACATTTTCTAGATCATGGTCTTTGTAATAAGATCGTTATAAACAAGAATAAACTACTCACATATATGACATATGTTACTCAATTGCTCTAAAAGGAATCAAGTGATTAAGTTTGGGAACTATGAAACCATTTGAAAATGAGAAGCTTGAGTAATTGAAACTAGGCAAACCTGGAACTTAGGAAAAGAATGTTGTTACTTGATTTTGAAAAGGAAGGTGGGTTGGTCATTCTAATACTACGTATCGGGTGACTTTTATAAAAGTAATGGATCTCTTTTAAAAGAACTTAACGTATGTAGTACTTTGGGGTTAAAACCCGACTTTGGCATAAAATGAAAGTACTTTGAGTTGTGTGAAACTTTTTATGCTTGTTGTTGTGAAACTTGCCTATGCTTGTGATGATAGCCTTTATTGTACAATCGTTGTGTTTTACGTATTACCGCGTCTCGATAGAGGTCGGTTGGTAGTTGAGAACTTACTTGGGCGCGCGCGGTGTGGAGAAATTCCGCACGTTCGTTGATAGTATTATTGTTGTTAATCGCTTTGGACATACCGACACGATCGTGGCGCGGGTATGCTTCCATTTTGGTTAAGGTCTTGTGGTTAATCGCTTTGGATATCTCGACACGATGCGTAGCGCGGGTATGTTTCCATTTTGATTATCGCCTTGTGATTTCCCTTTGGACATCTCGACACGATCGTAGCGCACGTATCGTCCATTTGGAATGTTGTCTTATTTTTCCTTTGGACATACCGACACGATCGTAGCGCACGTATCGTCCATTTGGAATGTTGTCTTATTTTTCCTTTGGACATACCGACACGACGCGTAGCGCGGGTATGCTTCCATTTGGATTCTTTGTCTTATTGTTGCATCATGGACATGTCTACACCGTCGCAGATTCCGGCACGCGCCATAATGCGAACGATTGATGTTGGGCGTGAGACCCATAGTTATATTGGAGTGATGATTGTTTTATGTTGTGAATCGTAGTTTGGTTATCATACATGTCTCGCTTTATATAGACTAGTATGATTTCATTCTGATTGCATGATTTCACATACTTGGTACTGTTATCGACCTCCGGGGGCTGCGTTCACGCCGCAGTAGAGAGGTACATCGGTCGTGGTTCCTCGCTCATAGGATCACGCCAGCAGATTGAAGCTCCGTTTCTCGAGGCTTATCTTTTAGTAGGTTCTCGAGTTGTAGGTTCTTGTACATTCGGGGTATGGCGGCCCTGTCCGTCATAGTCGTGTATATCTTAAGTGCAGAAATCTTGTTGTGGGCGGGGTTGTAAAAGGATTAAACTGCTCGAGTTTTATGTATATCTGAAGGCAAGCTGTTTTGGTTGCTTATTCATTTATCTCTTGTTAAATGACTCTTGTTTTGTGTTCGCTGATTTTCTCGATGTTTGTATCACTAGGTGCCTGGGTAAGGCACGATGCACCCGCCCCGAACGGTCGTTCTGATCGGACACGCGATGCTCCACCTCCGGTTTTTGTATTTTTTTAGGAGATAATCTGATTTCTTGGTCTACCAAACGACAGGCTACCCTATCTCGATCCAGTGCCGAGGCTGAGTACAGAGGCGTTGCAAATGTGGTAGCTAAAATTTGTTGGCTCAGAAATTTACTGTTAGAAATTCAGTGTCCTTTGCGTCAGGCATCTATTATGTATTGTGATAACATTTCTGTCATATATCTTTCTCATAATCCGGTTCAACATCAGCGAACCAAGCATAATGAGATAGACCTACACTTCGTTCGTGAGAAAGTTGCGCTAGGCCATGTCAGCGTGTTATATGTTCCATCATCATATCAGTATGCAGACATATTTACCAAAGGACTTTCCAGACAGTTATTTCTTGACTTCAGATCCAGTCTCAGCGTCCGGCCTCCTCCCGCTCCGACTGAGGGGGTGTGTAAATATGTATATTATAGAAACAATTGTATTCCTAGCCATAATTAGATTATTTCCATATATTGTGTAAATATAATTATGATAAGACTAGGATTCCTCTTTTGTATAGGCTTAGGATTCCTATTGTATAAGGGATGAATATTGTACTATATATATACTTTGATATTAATGAGAAGACTCCCCAAGGGAGAGGTATAAAAATCAAATTAAAAAAAATAAAACTTTTTTTAAAAGAAAATTTATTTTTTTTGGAGGGTGGTGGAGTGTGTGTGGGGTAGGGGTTAGTGATGTAGAAAACAAAACAAAATATTAAAAATTTAAAAAAAAAACTTTTTTTGGAGGGGATGGGGTGGAGTTGGGTGGTGGTGGGGTGGTTGGCGAAATGCCACTTCTGGAACTTGTTTTCCCTAATGTTATTAGGAAAGTTCTTTTTCCTTACTTTTAAGAAATTTGTTTTACTAAAGTTGTTGGTTTTGTCCATTTTACTCATTAAGTTTATCATATTTTAAGTGGATAATATGAGTTGACTCATATTGAACCTATTTTAAATGAATTAGATATCCAATGCATTTTAAATGAATTGGATTGGATGAATATCCATATTTTTTACCCATTTTGTCGTCCCAACCGGCAAGAAAGCTAACAATACTGGCCTGGTACTAGTTGAATAAGCTAAGCCCTTCATAATACCGAAACTTAGTTACCTCTAGCATTCCTAAACACTTCCCCAATACCTGGATTGCCTAGACCTGAGCCACCCGTCTTCAATTTGAAACACATCATTTTTGGAGGTCCTCATTTAACAGATATGTTAGTAGTGGTCCTACCATTATTCGGAATATTGTTGGTATAATAATCTCTATATGGCCAAAATAATGTTTCAACACAATCTGTTTAAACACTTAGTAAAAAGCAGATTACATAGTATAGAAATTACTTAACAGTAAATTAATCAAGAAAAACAGTAGACGAAACATAATCTGTTTTGGAAAATAATTTCAGAATATAATCGAACCCACTTAGTTCAAAGTGTGCCCTTAAGGAAATTATTTCCCTCACAGTACTCGAGGTTAATGGAATATCGCCTCCCAGGATAGAACGATTATCTTACCAGAATAGTAGTACTCTAAATTCCGGTAGCAGTGAACCACTCAACGGTAGTATATCACACAGATTTAGGAAGAGAGAATTTTTCAGACGAAGAAATTCGTATTGAATAAATTGATTAATAATTCTTGGAACAAACAAGAATTTATAGTTGTTGGAGGTACTGATTCTGAATGTTTGCAACCATTTAGAATAGTCACCAAAATTTTGGAGGGAAATTCGAAAAGAAAAAGGACTTAAACCGGACGGGTCGGTGGCGGGTCTTGGGTCGATCCGTTTGGATTTATTTTAATTAAATAATTAATTAATTAAAGAAACGTTAAAAAGATTATCAATCAATCGATCCAAATCCAAAGCCGAGCCGAGCGAGCGACGACGACGGTGCGAGGGGTCCTTGCCCTCTCAACCTTTTTAGCAACTAGAGAAGGTGTAATGTAATATATACACCTCTCTTTCCTTCTCTTTTTTCGATGTGGGACAAAAGAGTCTTTTACTCCCTTTAATTTTCATCCACTCTTTTCTCATTCACCAATATCAAAACCCAACAATCCCCCACATGAATGGGGAATGGCTATAAGATAAAAGAATGTACGGACGAGTGTGATATACAAGCGAGAATTGACTGCATCTGGATAAGTAGGTTTCCCTTTGAACTTTCCGTAGTGAACTTATATCGGATATACTCGATCAATCGGTAGATTTGATATCTTTGAACCGTCGAACTTTGTTGTATACCTAGACAACATAAGATACACAATCAACCCTCAACCGTTTATGGTTCTCACGGTTGTGTTCGTTTCAGCCATGAACACCGCCTGGTCTCATGAGTGCATAGAGAATGGGCCTTTACTGTCATTCCCCTTTAAAGCGGCTTACACTTAACACTCACATAGGTGATGTCTAAACATGTGGTCCTATAGCCACATTATCTGGTCATACATTGCCAGATTTAGATAACCATTAAAAAACATTAATGCTTTATTAACTCATTAACAAGCCATAACGTCTTATCCTTATTTCTGAACATTGTCTTCATCCGAGAATGGGTTGAGTTATTTGACAATGTTTGTTACACCCCTAAGTTCAGGACATGTATAAGAGAATTGACGCGAGAACGCAAGACTTGAAAAAGGGTACGAAAGGAGGAATTGTTTTTCCGAAGGAAAATCTTCCGAATGTCGGAAAGGAAAAATGTTCGTTGATGAGAATTAAATTCTCAAAATGCATTATTTGAGGAATATGGAATTTATTATCATTATGGAAATTTATTTTTTTACGGATTTGGTCACGTGGGGTCCACCCGAGGAATTTTACATTTTGTGGGGCCCATGAGGGTTACGAAATTTTATGGACGAATGGGAGGGCGACACGTGAAATAGATTGTGTTTTGTTGTGGGGTACTCTGTTGAGTATTCGATTAGCTGTAAGGATAGATTCCCCCCACAAGCTCTGCGGTAAACCGGAACTAATTAGTAAGGCATTCATCATTTCCTTTAATGTTCGATTTTTCCTTTCCGCAATTCCATTTGATTGTGGTGTGTAAGGGGCAGTAGTTTGATGAATAATTTCATATTCCAAACATGTCTCTGCAAAAGGAGATTCGTACTCTCCACCCCTATCACTTCTAATCATTTTGATCTTTTTATTCAATTGATTTTCCACTTCGTTCTTGTATTGCTTAAATGCATTAATTGTTTCATCTTTACTATTAAGCAAATACACATAACAATATCGAGTGCAATCATCAATGAAAGTTATAAAATACTTTTTCCACCACGAGATGGTATTGACTTCATATCACATATATCTGTGTGAATTAAGTTTAAAGGATTTGAATTCCTATCAATAGACTTATATGGATGTTTAACAAACTTAGATTCAACACAGATTTCACATTTTGATTTATTGCACTCGAACATGCAATACTTCTAGATTAATCAATTTCCGCAAGGTTTTGTAATTGACATGTCCTAAACGAACATGTCATAAGTCATTTGACTCCAATAAGTAAGACGAAGCTGAATTCTTATTAATATTGACTCTTCTCATGTATTGTGAACGAGACTCTTCACATATAGTGTGAACGTGACTCTTCACATGTAGTGTGAACGAGACTCTTCACATGTAATGTGAACGAGACTCTTCACATGTAATGTGAACGAGACTCTTCACATGTAATGTGAACGAGACTCTTCACATGTAGTGACTCTTCACATATAGTGTGAACGTGACTCTTCACATGTAATGTGAACCAGACTCTTCACATGTAGTGTGAACGAGACTCTTCACATGTAATGTCTTTGGCATTTTCCAGAATCTCATAATTGAAAATTATGACTCCCAATTTTGTAACTCAACAACCAAGACCGTTCGTCCCATGACTATTTGGAATCAACACGGACACTAAATTGAAGCAATTTCGTAATTTTTCTTTATAGAACTTTCGCTTCCAACCTTGTATGTCTATCATCCATCCAGTAAATAATTTTCTTGCCATTAATTGTTTGTCACAGTCAAATCGACAAACTGTTTTAGTTAATAAAACCAAAATAGCAATTAATTCACAGACTTCAACGATGAAGATTTTATTTCTTCAAATCGCAGTATAATTATGAAACTTTAGTATTCCAACGAAGTTTTTATATCTTCGAGTCAGAATACTAATATTCATATGGAGTAGAAAACTACACAAGTTTTAATCTCCTTAAACAGAACGACAAAAATTTTATGTTCTTCAAATCGTTGTACAAGTGTCACATGAGTAATTCAAATTCATTCTTACTACCTTGAAAATAATCTTCACGTATTTCATGCAACAAATATAATACACAACGGTGAAGATTTTATTTCTTCAAACCGAATCAATTATGCTTGAAACGAAGTGCAGTAGATTGTATATTGTGTACCTGATGAAGTTTTTATATCTTCAAATCAAGTACTCAAATGAGTAGAAAGTTATGAAAACTTTAATCTCAACCGGAGTAGAAAATCCGAAGATTTTAGTCTCCAAACAACATACCAGAAAAACACTTTTTTTTTCCCATGGAAAACACCTTTTTTTTCTCTTTTGGAAAACACTTTTTCCTGGACTTTAATTGTTACACCCCGTAGTTCCAGGGTATGTATGTGAGGACGTACGTACGAGAGTACGACATAAATATTGGAAAGAAAGGAAGATGTGATTTTTCGACGGAAAAGTTTCCGGGTTTTGTGAAGGAAAAAGGTTCGTTGATGGGAATTGGATTCCCAGATTTGGTATTTGGGCTTCTTGAATTATATTAGAATTATGGAATTTTATTTCCAGAATTGGTCACGTGGGGCCCACGGGAGAAATTTACGGTTTTGTGGGGCCCGCTTTGTTTTTGAGATTTTGGCCATTAGGGATATTTTCGGAAGATGAAATATTTTGGACGAGTAGGAGGGCGACACGTGTCACCCCACAGGTGGCCTTGTGGGAAATTAAATTGTGTGCCAAGTGGCCAAGACAAGTGGCCAAGTCTTGCAAGATATTTTGTGTGGACAAGTGGCTTGTGGGTCCCACCCACACTTGTCCCCAATCTCAACCACACACTTGCCTTCATCCTAGCCCTTGGTTGTCCTATATATGCACCCTTTGTTGATGAAATCTTGCACACTTAGATATTTCAAGACTTGAGAAATATTTTCCTCTCCCTCCTCTCACAGCTCTCGTCGAACACCCTCTCTAACCTAACCTTGTCCAATAATTCCTAAACTCCTAAGTGTTCTTCCTAGTGTATTAGGAAGACTCTTACCCAAAAGTTGGAAAAGATTTCACCCCTAGCCTCAAAAAGGCCACCTTGGCGAGAGCTCTCAGAAGAAAAGCCTAAGTGTTCTTCACTTGTTTAAGTTGGTTCTTGAAGAGATGATGGTGAGGAGCTTCTTAGGGTGATTTGTGGTGGTTTGTAACATAAAGATTGGAGCTAAGACTTGCTTGGAACGACATTAAGTTCTTGGATAATTTTGGGCTATTTGAGGTAGTGAATCTTAACCTCTTTGTGATTTGGTCATTATACATATATTATAAGTATATTATGGAGTATGTAATATATGGAGTAAAGTTTGGAAGAGTTGGATCTTGTTAACTTGTTAAAAGAAAGGATTGGCCGTTTGCCATTAAAATGGTAAAAACGTATCTTACTTGTGAAGAAGTAATTAACAAAGTAACTATAACTTATATTAAGAATGGAAATATAAGTTGGATGACTAATGAGTAAATTGGATAAGTAAAATGGACAAAGCTGGCCAAGGACCCCAACTTAAGGACTGTATTTACTTTGGACTGTATTTACTTTGGACCGTATTTACTTTGGACTGTATTTACATTGGACTGTATTTACATTTCTGTTAAGGGGAAGATTTTTCAATCGCGTTCCGTTTGGGCGTGTGATCCCCTTTTTAATTATTGTATTGTTATGAAGGCGTGATAGTAAACCGCGTTACCGGTTGGGCGCGTAATCCCCTTCTTTTACTTATTGTTGTTATGAAGGCGTGATAGTAAACCGCGTTATCGTTTGGGCGTGTAATCCCCTTCTTTATGTTGTTTAATTATTACGCCTTATATATATATATATATATATGGTATATATATTACTGATTATTCGCCTTGGAGAAAGATGGAAAAGTGAGTAAAACGGGAAGTCACGAATTTTCCGTAGAATTAGAGGGCTTTTTATTGGTATAAGTCTTCAATGGTGAGAAGGTTTGCTAAAAGTACTATGACCGTTTTAGGAGTGGAGTACTACGTGTGGCGTGATCTACTTGGCTTAAGGAGTAGCCGACGGGTTGAAGTACTTGGAGCGTTTTGCTATTTGTCGATAATCGTCGCGAGGTATGTGAACCTCTTCCTATCCTTTCTAGCATGATTGTTGTGAACTATGTAGTACGAGAGCGACGTGTGCTAAACGAGTTTTGGTTGGTTTAAAACATATAGTGTTATAATAGCTTTATGGGAAGTTAGTTATAACGACTTTATGTGAGTAATAGAATGATTTATTGATTTTAGAAGTTAAGAGACTTGATCTTGAAAGATAAGAGACTTGACTTAGTTTGACTTGTTATGAATTTTGTTAAAATGTTGTAAAAACCTCATTCGCGAGTAATGCGTAGTTGGTTTTAAAAGAATAATGTTTTACTGATTTCGGAAATGAGAATAAGTGTCGAACAAACCACTGCAGCGTTAATAAAGGAAAATGTACTGACAAATAACTAATTGTTATTAAAACCAGTAGAAACCTCCATCTGCATAGAAGCTAAGATAAGACAAAATGGTATTACATTTCCTAGATCATGGCTGTTGTAGCAAGATTGTTATAAACAAGAATAAACGGCTCACGCATAAGACATATGTTACTCAATTGTTTTAAAAGAGATTAAGACTATTGTCGCGCCCTTTTTCGGCCGCGGCTTTATTTTCTAAACTCCTGCTTAAATAAAATGTTAGAAAATAAAAATAAAAAAAAATGCTAAATGCTAAAATGTTAAAAGGGTAAAGAGTATTAAGATATAAAAATGCTAAAGGTAGTGCTAGAATGCTAAGGGTTCGCGGAGTCGCCACCTAATTATTTGGGTGAATTAGGACACCTAAATGTTAACTAGTTTAAAGTAAACATTAACTCCATTTGATGGTCTGCTACACTTAATGAGATTCTGGATAAGGGTTCTTTATTATCCTAAAGGGAAGGGGTTAGGCACCCTAAAGGATCCGCTAACTTGCGGTTGTCCGTTCAAACCTAGGGTTAATTATTATATTAAAGAAACGCTTATTATTATTTTTTGAAAATACTTTAAGTAAGGGTGCTTTAAAAGTGGGGAAATGCATAAAAAGAATAATAAGGCTTGATTATAAAATACATGTGAGGTTATTTTTTTTTTGGATAAAAATATACATTTATAAGGGCATTGCAGAAATTGCATAAAAATACTTTATGAACCCGCGTATATGTTGCATTAATTAAGGAAAGAATCGATTTTTGATAGAAAATGTATATTTAGACAAACACAAAGTGGACGTGGTATAGTTTATAAAAATACAGGTCTTGTTATAGGAAAGAGATTACTTTGAATTTGTGAGAAAAGATCATTCTTTGTTATGAGTTTTAAAAAATCGGAATCTAGGCATGTTTGACAACATTAAAATAACCAAACTAAGGGTGAATTTCCATCTTAAACTAACCTCCAAATCTACTAAAGTCTAATTACTACAAGTATACTAAATCCAACTGTTCTACGCATTTCCATAATTGTATAGAGTTATACAATTTCATAATAAGAAGAATAAAATGACGAAATAAATAAAATAAAAAAAAAGAGTAAGGAGTTTAAGAGAAGTGACTAGGACGGATGAAGATGTCATCCCGCCCTATTTGTTTAGAAGTCCTGAGGCAGGAGAATGCAAGGAACCTAGACGCGAGTCTTCGTTTGGCGAGAAATGTGGTGAGTCTCATATAAGACTCTTCGTTGCTCCCCGTGCGTTTCATGTAAAAATAAGAAGGGAAAGGATTAGCATACGTTCAAAGTTCATCAGAAGTAACAAATGAGCATTTTATCTTCAGCACATGATTCGAAACTAAGCATATATGAGGGATTAGATTATTAAGCCAACAAGTAATCAGGATGACGGAAGGTAGATTCAAAGGGCAAATTCTAGATTGCATTCAGGGTAAACGACAACACAGAGGGGGAAATCAAATGGGACAAACCCCAGATACATATAACATGATTCTTAGAATGATAAGAGTACTTGACAATGTATAGGGCATTGAGATTCATGTCTGCAAACCGATATAGAATACTAACATCAAATCTAACAAGACTCGTTTCATTACTCAAGATAGCCTATTAGACTTTATTAGTACAACTAAATCGACCTATAGGATTATGCAAAGAAAGATTAAGTTCTTATGTATCTAGACAAGACATAATAAGCATACAAGCGAATCAAACAATGCTATACCACCAGGGATAAGGGGGATTGAGACATCTTATATGATTTGGATGACACAAGCATCTTGGAGTGATCACAAATGGATGATTCAGTGCAATAATAAAAAAGAAGCATACTTAATATATACCCAATTGGGTAATCAGTTACGTGTACATCAGTGACGAGGAGCACTAAGAACAACTATTTAGAGTGTGTCCTTTAAAAATTCTAAGATGTGATTTGAACAAAACATGCGGTTCCATATTTAAACCATCCGATTAGTGATTTCTTGCCATAGGCCTAGCATGATACCTCGTGACTTAAACATACACTGGTCCATAAAGCGATGAAGAATGCATTCAAACATGTGAAGCCATTTGCGAGTTACATGGCGCTAGAAATCTTCCCTACTCAAACTCTTTTTGCCCCAAACAAATCGATAGGTGACTTACACGACACCCATTTTGAGACATCTTAATGGTTGGCCAAGCATTTTAGGCATTACCAATGCAGATGCGATCTATAACAGCCATCAAACATGTATTTAGACTAAACGTGACTGTATATTAGCCTAAGATTCCCGACTAAAAATGCTTCAATAAATAATGCCCTGGACTCAAACAATAACCAAATCTGTACAATCAAGAGTGGTCAAGAACAGTCAACATTAGTTAAAACAGGTCCCGCAATCAACCCAATGAACACAAGCGATGCGACCATCGGCTTAACACACGCTAACACTCGTTGAAACACATTAACGTTAAACGAAATTCAAGACTATAAGGATAAAATATTACCTTCTCCGGGCAGCGAACAAGGGCAGCAAATCAAGTCGTCGACCCACTCGGGTTTCGGCTTTGCGATGCGAGATAGAGGGCAAGGTTGATTTGCTGATTTCCTTTCTGAAATCGGAAGAAGAAGGGTTTCAAACCTCCTGTTCTTGTGAAACTAAAGGGCTGGGTGCTGTGTTACCCTAGTGTTTACTATTGTTTTCTGATTTCTGAGTCTCCTCCGCGATGCCTATTGCATGCATAGTGGTTCTGTATTTATAGCTACGATTTGGGTCTAAGTTTGGTAAGTAATAAAGGCTGATTTTGTGCGATTTGTACGAATCTTGGCGAGATTGAGGATGAAGATTTGTTACCATCTAGGGACTGATTTTAAATGCAATTTGGGCCAGGTTTGGTGTAATATTGTTATATGATGTAAATGGTAAGTATGTAATGGTGATTTGGGCGAGATTTTTGGTGCTGGTTCTCGCTATGGCAAATTCTAGGAAAGGAAAGTGGGATTTTGGTCATGATCTGGCGGGATTTAGGGCGTGTGGGTAAGGGAGGCGGCGAGAAAGGCTTAGGGTTTTCTTTAGGCTTCTTTTTTTTTGTTTGGTTCGTCGACAGGGAGAGGTGAAAATGGTAAAGGGCTGAGAGGGGGCGAAGGTATAGGGAAATAAGGGATGTTGAGGTGGGTTGGGCTGGCGGGTGGGCTTGGGTAGAAGGGTTGGGCTGGGCGAATTAAGGTATTAGTTTTGGGTTGGGTAGAGTTTAGGTATTAAGTGTATTAGGTTAGTTTCAATTAGGCTTTTAATTAATTTAACTAGGTATTTAATTAGGGTAGTATTAAAATCTAGGAGTTTAATTAGTTTTTTAGGCTAGTTAATTAATTAGCTAATTAATTCTAGGCAAGTGTATTAATTAATTAGTGATAACTTAAATTAACAAATGTGATTAAAATAATTAGGTGCTTCATTAATCTAATTGTTATAATAAATAAATGCGGGCGTGCTATTTAATTAATGCTCAATACTTTAGACCACGGCGCTATTATTTAAAATCTTATTGTTATGCATTATTGCGAGGTTAGATTAAAATTGCATTGAGTTTAGATTAAATTATTTAAATGCTAAATGCAAGTATGATATTTAAGATTTATTTAAAGCCCCTTTTTTTATAAATGCGACGCTATTAAATGCACGTATTAGATTAAAATTGATTACAATGCGGATATGCTACTTGACACGACGTTATCGCTAAATTATTTATTTTATGCATTTATTAATTATTTAAGGATTACGACAAAGCTTAAAGTTAGTTAATGCGGGCGCGGGATTCTAAGTGTTTAAAACTTTACGTAAGACGATGCCATTATTAAATTAATTATTTATGCTGTATTTAATGTTTTATTGTTGTATTTTATTATAAAAATCCTAAAAGATATTTTACAAAATTAGTGTAATTTTATGGTTAATGGTACGGGAGGGTCAAAATTGGGTGTCAGCAGATGTCCTCTTTGTATGGAGATGATGGAAGAATCTTGGACAAAGACGTTGACTCATGCCAATTTTGTCTCGATCTTCGAATTGCAAAAATGTTGGGCAAGTGGACAAGTGGCGCAAAAATCAAAATCTGTCCCGATGTCGAGTTATGGCGACCTTTGGGCTACCATGGTCAAAACACGAGCGGGCTAACGCGGACTTAAAATGTCGATGTCGAGTTATGATGACACCGGGTTATGGTGCAAAAAGTAAAGAAAATAAGCGGCTTGAACACAGGGTGTGTCTTTATGGCTTGTGGTCTTTGGGTTCTACGGTGATGTGGGCGAGTGGGCCGCGGCTGAGGCGCTACGCGTCGTTGGGAAGGTTGGCCCCGACAGTTGCCGGTTATTTGTAGAGAAAATCCACGTTGTGCTCCTGCTGCTGCATGCTAAGACTTGAACAAACGGTTAGTGCATAACTGTTAAGGCAAAACAATTTTAAAAACAATGAACTGTGAATAGAAAAGGTTATCTGCCAAAGCGTGATGTGCATTGTGTTGATGCGATGTTGCGAATCTTTGTGATTTTCGTCCTTGCAGGGCGTGTTGCGATTGTGAGCGGGTATGTTGTCGCTGCTGCAATTGTCCTGTGTACTAAAGCTCAAGAAGGAGTTAGTGCATAACTGCTAAGGTGGAATATTAAAGCATGCGTAAGAAATGCAATTCCGGGGGTATAGAAATCGTCCCTGTGTGATATGCTGATGATGGCGTCGTTTTCGGACTTGTTGTGCTGATAACGTCGTTGTCTGTAAGTGTTGTTCTTTGGCGTCGTTGCGTGAGCGCAATGTTGATGGTGTCGTTGCTGGACCTGATGCTCATGCGTCGTTACTGGGCGTGTTCTTCTTTGGCGTCGTTGCGTAGGCCAATCTTGATGGTGTCGTTACTGACCTGATGCTCATGCGTCGTTACTGGGCGTGTTCTTCTTGGCGTCGTTGCGTGAAGCGCATCGCGATGGTGTCGTTGCACTGGACCTGATATGCTCATGCGTCGTTACTGGGCGTGTTCTTCTTGGCGTCGTGCGTAGCGCAATCGCGATGGTGTCGTTGCCTGGACACAATGCGGATAATGTCGTTGCCTGGACATGTTGCTGCTGGCGTCGTTGCGTAGACGCAATCTTGAGGTGTCGTTGCACGGACCACGATCTTTGAATCGTCGTTACTGGGCGTATTCTTTGGAGGCGTCGTTGCGTGAGCGCAATCTTGATGGCGTCGTTACTGGGCGTGTTCTTCTTTGGCGTCGTTGCGTAGACGCAATGTTGATGGTGTCGTTGCTTGGACACAATCGCGATAACGTCGTTACTGGGCGTATTCTTCTGGCGTCGTTGCGTGAAGCGCAATGTTGATGGTGTCGTTGCTTGGACACAATCGCGATAACGTCGTTACTGGGCGTATTCTTCTTTGGCGTCGTTGCGTGAAGCGCAATCTTTGAGGATGTCGTTGCCTTGACATAATCGCGATGGCGTCGTTACTGGGCGTGTTCTTTTTGGCGTCGTTGCGTGACGCAATCTTGAGGTGTCGTTGCACTGGACACAATCGCGATAACGTCGTTGCACGGGCGTGTTCTTTGCTCCTGTAGAATAAATGCTCCTGCAAGCTGAGCTTTGAGAAAACGTTAGTGCATACCCGTTTAAACAAGATGATAAGCATATAGGATAGGTGCATTTTTATGGATAGAGATGTCGTCCCTGATATGCCTGACGAATACTGGGATGTTGCCCTTGCACTGCAACTGACGAATTGTTATGATGCCTTTGTTGTGTGCGATGCGCTGGTTGCTAGTTTTATGCTAGGTTTTGTTGCGGAACTCTGAACTTTGATTGCCGATTGTTGATGCCCCTTTCTGCTGCTGCTGCTCTTGCTGCGGACTTTGGATTGTTGTCATCCTCTGCCTTTGCTGCTTTTCCTGCTTCTGCGAAGAGACCTTTCGTCGTATTTTACGCTTGGTACATTTGCACTTTCATACATTAATATTAAAGACTGCGCCAAAGAAAATTTTGTGAGTTTTGGGGGGGGTCGATTCATATTTGACCTCGCTGCCTTGTTCCTTGATATCTGCGTGCCTGGCTTGTTTGGGACTTGCAACCCCTGTCTGACCTCTTTGAGATGTTTAGTAGTGCCCCAAAAGCATTTTCCAAAAATGAAATGTTTTCATGAAGTATGCCCAAAACATCTTTAGAAATAAACATTTATATGACATGCGTAAAAAATGTAAAAGCCTCGTCTAATTTGCCGAATATGACATGTATTTCGACCAAGCGAACATCCTTTGGAATCCTTGTTATTGCCTTCCTCGCGGTCTAAAAGCGTCTCAATTTCAATGTGTGTCGCGTGGGCGGAACTTAACTTCGTGATGAATTGCTCATATCGTTTTTGGAATAACTCAGACATGTTGTTGCCTGTAGACAAATGGGAAGATTCCTAACGGTGTGACCGAAGCCGATTTAGGCCGCCTACGTATCCCCATGAGGGAATCAGGTCATGACGTAGTTCATTACAAGCGAAATTGGGTAAAATTCTAAAAAGTGGGACCGAAGCCGATATGGCCGCCTACGTATCCGCCAAGGGAATCAGGTCATGACGTAGTTCAGATTACAAGTAAAGGGCTTTTGATTTGCAGCGGCGAGACCCTATATGGGCTCTATGCATATCCCACCGAGGGAATGCAGCTTTACAATATAAAGGGGATTACGGAAGACAAATACTCCTAGGCGTAATATCTCTTCATCATCTGCGTTGATAGCCTTGGGCCATACCTCGCCATCCATCTCAGCTAAGATTAGAGCCCCTCCACTTAAAACTCGATGAACCATGTAGGGCCCTTGCCAATTAGGGGCGAACTTTCCTTTAGCTTCACTTTGATTCGGAAATATGCGTTTCAAAACCAATTGTCGGTTTGAATAACCTAGTCCTAACTCTTATTAAAAGCTCTAGCCATTCTGCTTTGATATAGCTGCCCATGACAGATTGCATTCAACCTTTTTTCGTCAATCAACATCAATTGCTCATAACGATCCTGTATCCACTCGGCTTCGCTCAACTCGGCTTCTTGGATGATTCTCAACGATGGTATTTCCACCTCTGCTGGTAGCACGGCTTCTGTTCCATACACCAAAAGATACGGCGTTGCCCCGGTAGAAGTTCGGATTGTGGTGCGATAACCCAAAAGCGCAAAAGGCAAATTTTCGTGCCAATGTTTGTAGTTGCTGATCATCTTGCGCAATATCCTCTTGATGTTCTTGTTGGCTGCTTCTACTGCTCCATTCATCTGAGGTCGGTACGGAGTGGAATTACGGTGAGTGATCTTGAAATTTCCACATATCTCACGCATCAAATTACTGTTGAGATTGGTTCCGTTATCGGTTACAATTGATTCGGGAACCCCAAATCGGCAAATGATGTTGTTGCGAACGAAGTCAACCACCACCTTTTTCGTCACTGATCTGTGTGATGACGCTTCTACCCATTTAGTGAAATAGTCAATTGCTACGAGGATGAATCTGTGCCCATTTGAAGCAACGGGTTCGATGGGGCCGATGACATCCATGCCCTGTCGCGAATGGCCAAGGAGAACTTGTCACATTAAGCTCACTTGGAGGCACTCGAATCAAATCTCCATGAATCTGGCATTGCCGACATTTCTGCACAAAGCGGATACAATCTGTTTCCATCGTCATCCAAAAATAACCTGCTCGCAGAATCTTTTTCGCCAAAGTGAAGCCGTTCATATGAGGTCCACACGTCCCTCCGTGTATCTCTTCTACTAGCTTGCCTGCCTCTTGAGCATCGACACATCTCAATAAGCCCGGATCTGAGTCCTTCGTACAATTTCCCGTTCAAAAATAAATGATTTGCTAGTCTTCGAAGTGTCTTCTTCTGGATGTTGGTTATGCCTTCTGGATATTCTCCTGCTTTGAGGTACCTTTTGATGTCATGGTACCATGGATTGCCGTCTGTTTCCTCGTCTATATGGGAGCAATAAGCCGGCTGCTCTAGCACGCTCACTGTGATTGGATCGATGTAATTCTTGTCCGGATGCTGAATCATGGAGGATAAGGTTGCCAATGCGTCAGCGAATTCGTTCTGGATCCTCGGAACATGCCTAAATTCTATGTGGCTGAACCTCTTCTGTAATTCCTTCACGCAAAACAGGTAGGGAAGTATCTTCATATTCTTGGTCGCCCATTCGCCATGTACCTGATGGATCAGTAAGTCTGAATCACCTATGACCAGCAGCTCTTGTATGTCCATATCTACGGCCATTCTGAGCCCCAATATGCAAGCTTCATATTCCGCCATATTGTTGGTGCATGGAAATCTGAGCTTCGCGGAAATCGGATAATCTTGACTGTTTAGAAACCAACATGCTCCAATCCGACTCCTTTGAAATTTACCTCATCGAAAAACATCCTCCAACGGGTAAACCTCGAGATATCTTCTCGACAAACAATACCTCTTCATCGGGAAAATAGGTTCGAAGGGCTCGTACTCATCGACTGGGTTCTCAGCAAGATGATCAGCTAATGCCTGTCCTTTTACGGCTCTCTGCGTGGCGTAGACGATGTCAAACTCGCTCAACATAATTTGCCATTTCGCTAGTTTTCCGGTGGGCATGGGCTTCTGAAGGATATACTTAAGCGGATCCATCCTCGAAATGAGATAAGTAGTGTATCTTAGATAGATAGTGTGCGAACTTAGGCGACCCGAGTTAATGCGCAACAAATGCGTTCCACAGAGTATAACGAGCTTCATATGCCGTGAACTTCTTACTCAAATAGTATATGGCCTGTTCCTTTTTCCCTGTTTCATCGTGTTGCCCCAACACGCATCCGAAAGCATTTTCTAACACAGACAAATAGAGTAGCAAAGGTCTCCCCGGTTCTGGAGGCACTAGAACTGGCGGATTAGACAGGTATTCTTTGATTACGTCAAAAGCACATTGGCAATCATTTGTCCACAGTAGCTGCATCCTTTTCAATAATTTGAATATCGGCTCGCATATCACGGTGGCGGGCTATGAACCTGCTGATGTAGTTGAGGCGACCAAGGAAACTCATCACGTCCTTTTTGCTTTTCGGAGGAGGTAATTCTTGGATGGCTTTTATTTTCGAGGGGTCTAGCTCAATCCCTCTCCTGCTCACTATAAAACCCAACAGCTTCCCTGCGGGAACGCCAAATGCGCACTTTGCAGGATTCAACTTCAAGTTATACTGTCTTAGTCGTTGGAAAAACTTCTTCAAGTTTGCCAAATGGTCCTCCGCTTTTCGCGATTTGATGATGACGTCGTCCACATAGACCTCAATTTCTTTATGAATCATGTCATGGAAGATGGTGGTCATGGCTCTCATGTAGGTGGCGCCTGCGTTCTTGAGACCGAACGGCATAACTCGATAATAGTACACCTCGCGGGGTAGTGAATCTTTGTCTTTCTGCGTCCTCTTACGCCATAAGGATCGATGATAGCAACAAAGCAATCGACGAGCATCGTAGTTCATGCTTCGCACAATTATCGATGAGTATATGGATGTTTGGAAGAGGAAAGTCATCCTTGGCTGGCTCTGTTGAGGTCTCTGTAATCTACGCGACTCGGACCTTTCCATCTTTCTTCTTTACCAAGACGATATTTGCTAACCAAGTAGGATACTTTGCAACTCGAATTACCTTTGCCTCAAACTGTTTAGATACTCTTCTTTGACCTTCAAACTCGTATGCGGTTTGATCTTTCTCGGCCTTTGTTTCTGGGAAACAAGATGGTTCAATAGGTAGCTTTGTGTGCGGCGATGTACTCAAACTGGCGTGTCCTCATATGACCAAGCAAACACATCGGTGTCTTGTTTGAGCTCAATTAATTCTTCTTTACGTGTGGCGTTTAGGTGGCATGACTCTAGTCTCTTTCACGGTTCCCTCATCGCCTAAGTTTATTAACTCTGTTTCTTCCAAATTTGGTTTAGGCCTATTCTCAAAGTTTTCCAGCTCTTGGCTAAGTTCTAATTGCGGACATTCCTCTTGTTCCTCGGGGTTATGCTCGTCATTTGAACTTTGTTCGTTGGTCTCCTTACATGTCATATTCGCGTTATCAACAGGTTTATTAATATGATCATTTGAAAGAAAAATGCTTAAAGAATTTAATTTTAACACAAACAAAATCTTTTAAAAGGCTGCGAAAATGTCACGGAATTTATGATGAAAGTAAAATTGCGAGATTAAAAACATATTAAGAATCATAAATGCATGCTTTCTTTCTAGATAAAAAGGTCACACCGCTAGAACTAATCATAAATTCTACCAAGCTTCTGACGGTCGGGGCGAGTGCAAGTCCAATTATTCAGTGTATCCATGCTCTGCATCCCAAATGGTGAGCTCCTCGCGTGATCTCCTGCGATCATGCAACAATCGCCTCATCATCACCTATGAGCAGTTACGGAACCCTGCGCAAGATCATCCGGTCATCTTCTCTCGGCATCCGACGGATGGTGTAGGCTTTGACGAATGATCGACTCAAGGCGGAATGGGCGCGAGCGAGGAATGTATCCTTCTTCCGAGGTTCGTGGTCACCAAATCCTTGAAGTGGTGGTACCCCAAACCAAAAGTGTCTCTCTTCCCAAATAAGCGGATAGGCTCTGTGATCCTTCATCGACTCCAAGACCTCTGCCGGGCTCGTATCCATTTCTTAACATTTCCTTGGCCACCATTTTGAGAGAACGTGGCAGCTGCAATGGTCGGACCCTACTTGCTCTCTTGATCTCATTAATGTGAAAAACCGAACCATCCGACCGTTTCACGTCTTCTATGACAGGGATTGCATAATCAGTGTTGATGCTCCCCTTTTTATCTCCAAATACTACCACTTCACTGTGATTCCATATAAACTTTGAAACGATGCAAGGTGGGCGGATCGCACCAGCCTCATGGATCCACGGCCTTCCTATCAACAGGTTGTAACATGTAGCAATATCCAATATTTGAAATTCCACAACGAATTCTGCAGGTCCGATCCGCAGTGTGAGGTCCATTACGCCTTCGACCCCTCTATGGACTCCGTCGAAACCTTTGACTCTGATATGACTTTCACGAATTTTCTTACAGTCTGCCCCCAATTTCAACAGTGTCGTCATGGGACAAATGTTGTGGTGAGCCTCCATCAATCAGCACTGTTGAAACAATCTTGTCTGCGACTTGGATGGTGATATTCAATGCAAGGTTGTGTCTGACGCCCTCAGCGGGTAACTCATCATCGTGAAAGGTGATTCTGCGGGCCTCTAGTACCTGTCCGACCAAAGCTGCCAAGTTCCCGTCTGTTGTACCCTCCGGAACGTATGCATCCTTCAACACCTCCATCAATGCAGTCCTGTGTGAGGCGTAATCATTAACAATGAAAGTAGAAATATCTGTGAGGTTTTCTTTAACTGCTCTACGACGGAATACTCTTTAGTGGGCATCTTCCTCCAAAATTCCTCGACTTCAGCCTCTGTCACGGGCTTCTTTTGCGGTGCCTCCTTGGCTGCCTCTATAGGTGTGTAATACCTCCCTGACCTGGTTATACCTGCAGCGGTGACTTCTATGACCCGCTTCCCACTTTCTCCGCGATCCATCTTGATCGGTGGCCCCTTCCCGGGCGCCTGAATAACTGTGATTGAACCTTTATGTCTCGGCGGTGCCCTTTCCAACTCAAATACTGCTTTCTTTCGAGGATTGGTGGCAGGGGCGACGAAAGCAGAAGGTTCGACTCTTCCCTCACTTCGAACTGATCGGATGGTTCCCTCCAAGTTGTATTCCTCATCAAGGGCTATCAAGTGCACATTGGCGTTGCCGTGGTTTGGCAAGGGATTATCATGCACGTTTGGGGCAGGATCCTTCAGCTGAATTACTCCTTCTTTGATCAACTCTTCGATTTTGTCCCTGAGGGTGTAGCAACTTCCGGTGTCATGCCCTGGGCTATCAGAGTGATACGCACAACGCTTATTCTCATCATACCATCTTGGGATAGGGCTGGGAATCCTCCACGAATTGGTTGGATCAAACTGCGGCTCGCATGATCTTTCGTATATCCGGGGTATGGGTTCGGCCGGTGGGTGCGGGTTACGATGGTTTTCCTTCAAAATTCGCATTTAGTGCAGGCGCATTGGGTGCTCTATGTTGTTGGCGGGCTTGATGGGCGGGTTGTGCGGGTGGATAAATGGGTGCTTGGGAGCGTTATATATGGTGTGTGTGGTAGGCTGGGGTGTGAGGCGGTGTATAGTGCGGTGTAAAGTTTTGTTCTTTGGTGTGGTAGTATGGGGTTTGATAGGGTGGGTTACGGTATGTTATGAATGCTTGGGTTTGCGTTCTTGTACAAACATGGAAGAAAGCGTCTCCTTCTTCCAAGTACCGATCGTCCTGATGAATCGCCTTATTGGTTGCTGCAATGCCGCGATTCGTAATCTGCCGGTTTAATACCTTCTTCTGCGAAGTCACCCATTCGACGACCTGCAAAATTTCGCCGATGGCGCTTATCATCCGCTCATAATAGGTTGCATCCTTCAAAGATTGTACGAATAGTGTGGTCATCTCACTCTCCACCGTGGGTGGTTGTACCTTTCGCCTCTGACGCCACCTCATGGCGTACTCTGCGAAAAGTCTCCGTAGATTTCTTTTCCAACTTCATTAGATAGAACACATCACGCGGTTTCGTGTTGAATCGAACCGCTCCACAAAGTCTTGGGCGATGCATTCCAACTATGCCATTTACGCGGATCGGCTAGTGTACCAATCTATTGCCTCGCGGTTAAACTTGAATGAACAACTTCATGATGGCCATTGGGTTCTTCCTACCCCGATTAACTTGTCGCATGATATGATCTCAAGTGTGCGCGAGGATTTCCTTCCCATCAAATAAATCGAACTTGGCACCTTATATCCCAGCTGGCGGTTCCACATCCGGATGCATGCAAAGATCTTCATAATCTAGTCGCCCGTGACCTTTATCCGATCGCGTGCCACGAGCGCTTCTTTCAGTGTGAATCTCTGCCACGCTATCGTCCATTTTGGCTCGGACTTCCTTTCCATTTCTTCGTAATGATCCACTTCTTGGTGAGCGCGGGGCGGTAAAGGTTGGGTTTACATTGTGTAAGTTAGCTATGCGGGTGGTTTCTTTGGTTTGGTAGTGGGTATGGTGCGTGGGCATTGGTTGGCTTGGCGATTAGGGTGATTATGGTGAAGTGAGTAGGCGGAGGCGAGGTACATGGGCGATGGGAGGATCATTTTGAAGGTGAGGTTGATGATTGGCGGGCGGGCGATTGGGTCGATGGCGGCGGCCTTTGTGGGGAGTTTTGGGGGATATGTGGTGGTGGAGGTCGATCTGGGGCGGTCTGCGGGATAGTGGCCCTTTGCTCGGCATAGGGGTATTCAAACTGATGGATAGGTTGGTCAGATTCCGTAGCCTCTCCATCTCAACCTGCATATCAGCAATCTGTTGCGGAATTGAGCAATACATTCTTCCCGTGACCGTGATATTCCTCCACGAAGTTTCGTTTGTTGGCGAGAATAATTCCCAAACCATTCGGCTCGACGCCACGAACGATCATATCGTCATTTCTTGCCTTGGATCTGGTGAAGTGTGGATGCTCCGACATTGTTGAGTCAAATACGAACCGACCTTTGGGGAAGATGATAAATCTTTCTAAAAATGCAACAGACAGCGTTAGCATAAGAACATAATTTGCAATTATGTAGCAGAAAATATTGCACACAACACATTCAAACGTTTCCTAACATGCAGGGGGACCTCTTTATGCGGTAGGCCTAAACGTCATATATGCGATAATGATGGATTGGTCCGAGCCATCGGAGAAATGCTTTTATTGGGACTAAAAAATAATTAAATTGCAACAATGAAATGTTAAAACTAAAGATCTATTCCTAATGCTATATTGTGCTGTTGGCGAACGTGGCGGTGGTGTTGCTAGGTCCTGCTCCTGCATCTTTCAAATACTGCATGATGTTTTGAAGTTGGTCCCACCTCTCAGGGGGAACGGTGTTGTTCCCTAATCTGCACACTTTTACCCAATTGGTCATGTCGATATCCTCGAAACCTTGCTTGCCTTTGGGGCTTGGACTGCTACAATCTTCCTTGAACCATGCATGATTCAGCGTACCTCCGCATTGTTCGTATTTGACATCTATTTTCTCAACGTTGTTCCATTCTTCAAGGATTTGCTTCTTTCTGGGGAAAGTGCAATTTGCCCCAAACGCGACCTCTGAATCCTTCATGTCTGATTGGAGCGGGATTACCTGTTCTTGACCAAACTGGCGGAGTACACGCAACGGAGCATATGGCTGAAGTCCCCTTAATCCGATGAGCTCGATGTAATAACGGTCCTTGCTCCTTACATAGGCTTTGTTGATACGGGATAGCAGTGGGTACCTCCATTGCACTTGGTTGCTAGTGCGGGATGCCGTAAATTCATACGATCCCTAGCGACGACGAAACAAACCGCTTCATCCTGTCGTAAAAACTTACAATCCTATAATCATTGCTAAAACAAATGTCTGTCATATTCGATCGCTGATAAAAGTGTTCCATGGCCCACATCTGTAAGATGAGATTGCATCCCTCGAAGAAATTGGTTTCCCTTCGCTTGCATTTTCCTAGAGCTCGAAATATCTCAGCTAGAATCATGGAACCAAAGTAAGTTGCGTGCCATTAATGCCTTCAAAACCATCCGGTCACGAGAACATATGCAAATCGATCCGTCCGTGTTCAAGGGGAAACACTAGAGTGCCTAATAGAGCAACGGTGAATGCGGTATGTCGTCTAGTTTTCCATTGTCCCAGACTGCAAGAAAACTCCTTTCGGAATGACTGATAGCTATCTTGGCGACCATATCTCTCGTCTGAATAATCTAGGAAACCTAATTGTTCTCGAAGCAACGGAGTTCCTTTGTGTTTTTAGGCCCATGTAATGCAAGAATCTCTTTCAGTTGATTATAAGGGATGATTTGCCCTCTGTCTCGTAAGCTAGGCTCGTGAAGTAGTTGATCTCCTCCAACGTGGGGGTGAGTTCGAAGTCTCGAAATCTGAACACTGCCTTATCCGGATCCCAGAACTGGATTAAGGCCCTAACTATGTGTTGATCCGGAGCGATGTCAAACAAAGCCGTGAGACAACCTAATTTGCTTCTGATAATCATTTTACTGCTGCCGTCGAAATTCTCCCACCAAACCTTTAGCTTTGCCGAACACCGCTTACCATTCGACCTCGGGATTGTTGGAATCGCTCATCCTATACATAAACAAGTAAAATGTAAAATTTCCCAATGTTAGCATGTCACGTTGGGCTCGGATTCGATCCATTAATATCACGTAGCACATAATATGTTGTTGGTCGTTGGGTCGTGAGAAACCGCCCGACAATTGGCGAACCTCACAATTGTGGTGTCGATACGAGGACCAGGCCACCTAAGGTAAATGCATGTATGACTTAGTATGAAGGGTGGTATAGCTCTATCCTAAGTTGCTAAGATTTGGCTTTTCTAGACGCAAGGTTCCCGAGCGGACAACTCGAGTGAGAAGGCTACGCGCCAGGTTAGGCAGACCGGGCACTCCACGTATATTACCAACTCTCCTAAATTTGGATTTTGAAGAAAGAATTTTGCTGATGCACCCAGCGCACCTCGCATGTAGTGTGTGATTGTGTGAATTTTCCAGAGTGGAAGAAATATGAGCGGAATGCCAGTTTAAGGAAAACAGTAAAGCAGGTAGCAATCAAAAATAAATAAAACAAAATACAACACACAAAAATTAAATGCCAAAGTAATTGCCAAATAATTATCCTAGATCTGTTGTGGTTAAGAACCTAAATTCCCCAGCGGAGTCGCCATTTCTGTCGCGCCCTTTTTCGGCCGCGGCTTTATTTTCTAAACTCCTGCTTAAATAAAATGTTAGAAAATAAAAATAAAAATAAAATGCTAAATGCTAAAATGTTAAAAGGGTAAAGAGTATTAAGATATAAAAATGCTAAAGGTAGTGCTAGAATGCTAAGGGTTCGCGGAGTCGCCACCTAATTATTTGGGTGAATTAGGACACCTAAATGTTAACTAGTTTAAAGTAAACATTAACTCCATTTGATGGTCTGCTACACTTAATGAGATTCTGGATAAGGGTTCTTTATTATCCTAAAGGGAAGGGGTTAGGCACCCTAAAGGATCCGCTAACTTGCGGTTGTCCGTTCAAACCTAGGGTTAATTATTATATTAAAGAAACGCTTATTATTATTTTTTGAAAATACTTTAAGTAAGGGGTGCTTTAAAAAGTGGGGAAATGCATAAAAGAATAATAAGGCTTGATTATAAAATACATGTGAGGTTATTTTTTTTTGGATAAAAATATACATTTATAAGGGCATTGCAGAAATTGCATAAAAATACTTTATGAACCCGCGTATATGTTGCATTAATTAAGGAAAGAATCGATTTTTGATAGAAAATGTATATTTAGACAAACACAAAGTGGACGTGGTATAGTTTATAAAAATACAGGTCTTGTTATAGGAAAGAGATTACTTTGAATTTGTGAGAAAAGATCATTCTTTGTTATGAGTTTTAAAAAATCGGAATCTAGGCATGTTTGACAACATTAAAATAACCAAACTAAGGGTGAATTTCCATCTTAAACTAACCTCCAAATCTACTAAAGTCTAATTACTACAAGTATACTAAATCCAACTGTTCTACGCATTTCCATAATTGTATAGAGTTATACAATTTCATAATAAGAAGAATAAAATGACGAAATAAATAAAATAAAAAAAGAGTAAGGAGTTTAAGAGAAGTGACTAGGACGGATGAAGATGTCATCCCGCCCTATTTGTTTAGAAGTCCTGAGGCAGGAGAATGCAAGGAACCTAGACGCGAGTCTTCGTTTGGCGAGAAATGTGGTGAGTCTCATATAAGACTCTTCGTTGCTCCCCGTGCGTTTCATGTAAAAATAAGAAGGGAAAGGATTAGCATACGTTCAAAGTTCATCAGAAGTAACAAATGAGCATTTTATCTTCAGCACATGATTCGAAACTAAGCATATATGAGGGATTAGATTATTAAGCCAACAAGTAATCAGGATGACGGAAGGTAGATTCAAAGGGCAAATTCTAGATTGCATTCAGGGTAAACGACAACACAGAGGGGGAAATCAAATGGGACAAACCCCAGATACATATAACATGATTCTTAGAATGATAAGAGTACTTGACAATGTATAGGGCATTGAGATTCATGTCTGCAAACCGATATAGAATACTAACATCAAATCCTAACAAGACTCATTTCATTACTCAAGATAGCCTATTAGACTTTATTAGTACAACTAAATCGACCTGTAGGATTAGGCAAAGAAAGATTAAGTTCTTATGTATCTAGACAAGACATAATAAGCATACAAACGAATCAAACAATGCTATACCACCAGGGATAAGGGGGATTCAGAGACATCTTATATGATTTGGATGACACAAGCATACTGGAGTGATCACAAATGGACAGATTCAGGTGCAATAATAAAAAAAACGAAGCATACTTAATATATACCCAATTGGGTAATCAGATTCTGTGTGTACATCAGGCAACAGGGAGCACTAAGAACAACTATTTAGAGTGTGTCCTTTAAAAAATTCTAAGATGTGATTTGAACAAAACATGCCAGTTCCATATTTAAACCATCTGATTAGACTGATTTCTTGCCATAGGCCTAGCATGATACCTACGTGACTTAAACATACACCCTGGTCCATAAAACAGTGAAGAATGCATTCAAACATGTGAAGCCATTTGCGAGTTACATGGCCTTAGAAATCTTCCCCTACTCAAACTCTTTTTGCCCCAAACAAATGCGATAGGTGACTTACACACCGACACCCATTTTGAGACATCTTAATGGTTGGCCAAGCATTTTAGGCATTACCCAATGCAGATGCAGTCCTATAACAGCCATCAAACATGTATTTAGACTAAACGTGACTGTATATTAGCCTAAGATTCCCGACTAAAAATGCTTCAATAAATAATGCCCTGGACTCAAACAATAACCAAATCTGTACAATCAAGAGTGGTCAAGAACAGTCAACATTAGTTAAAACAGGTCCCGCAATCAACCCAATGAACACAAACAGTCGCAACCATCGGCTTAACACACACCTAACACTCGTTCGAAACACATGCTGCACACATTAACGTTAAACGAAATTCAAGACTATAAGGATAAAATATTACCTTCTCCGGGCAGCGAACAAGGGCAGCAAATCAAGTCGTCGACCCACTCGGGTTTCGGCTTTGCGATGCGAGATAGAGGGCAAGGTTGATTTGCTGATTTCCTTTCTGAAATCGGAAGAAGAAGGGTTTCAAACCTCCTGTTCTTGTGAAACTAAAAATTTGAGTCTTTGTGTTACCCTAGTGTTTACTATTGTTTTCGATTTACGAGTCTCCTCGCGATGCCTATGCATGCATAGTGGTTCTGTATTTATAGCTACGATTTGGGTCTAAGTTTGGTAAGTAATAAAGGTGATTTTGTGCGATTTATGCGAATCTTGGCGAGATTGAGGATGAAGATTTGTTACCATCTAGGGACTGATTTTAAATGCAATTTGGGCCGGTTTGGTGTAATATTGTTATATGATGTAAATGGTAAGTATGTAATGGTGATTTGGCGAGATTTTTGGTCTTTGGTTCTCGTATGGCAAATTCTAGGAAAGGAAAGTGGGATTTTGGTCATGATCCGCGGGATTTAGGGCGTGTGGGTAAGGTAGGAGGCTAGAAATGCTTAGGGTTTTCTTTAGGCTTCTTTTTTTTTGTTTGGTTCGTCGACAGGGAGAGGTGAAAATGGTAAAGGGCTGAGAGGGGGCGAAGGTATAGGGAAATAAGGGATGTTGAGGTGGGTTGGGCTGGCGGGTGGGCTTGGGTAGAAGGGTTGGGCTGGGCGAATTAAGGTATTAGTTTTGGGTTGGGTAGAGTTTAGGTATTAAGTGTATTAGGTTAGTTTCAATTAGGCTTTTAATTAATTTAACTAGGTATTTAATTAGGGTAGTATTAAAATCTAGGAGTTTAATTAGTTTTTTAGGCTAGTTAATTAATTAGCTAATTAATTCTAGGCAAGTGTATTAATTAATTAGTGATAACTTAAATTAACAAATGTGATTAAAATAATTAGGTGCTTCATTAGTCTAATTGTTATAATAAATAAATGCGGGCGTGCTATTTAATTAATGCTCAATACTTTAGGCATGCGCTATTATTTAAAATCTTATTGTTATGCATTATTGCGAGGTTAGATTAAAATTGCATTGAGTTTAGATTAAATTATTTAAATGCTAAATGCAAGTATGATATTTAAGATTTATTTAAAGCCCCTTTTTTTATAAATGCGACGCTATTAAATGCCTGTATTAGATTAAAATTGATTACAATGCGGATATGCTACTTGACACGACGTTATCGCTAAATTATTTATTTTATGCATTTATTAATTATTTAAGGATTACGACAAAGCTTAAAGTTAGTTAATGCGGGCGCGGGATTCTAAGTGTTTAAAACTTTACGTAAGACGCGATGCCATTATTAAATTAATTATTTATGCCTGTATTTAATGTTTTATTGTTGTATTTTATTATAAAAAATCCTAAAAGATATTTTACAAAATTAGTGTAATTTTATGGTTAATGGCTGGACGGGAGGGTCAAAATTGGGTGTCAACAACTATGAGTTATGAAACCTTTCTAAAATAAGAAACTTGAGCATTTGAAATTAGGCAAACTTGAACGTTTGGAAAATAATGTTGTTACTTGATTTTACAAAGGGAAGTGTTTTGGTTTACTTAAAAAGATAGTCACTCTATTTTTATACTACGGGTATTGTGTGACTTTTGTGAAAGAAATGGATCTTTTAAAAGAACTTAACGTACGTAATACTTTGGGGGTTAGAACCTGGCCTTCGGCATAAAATGAAAGTACTTTAAGTTGTGTGTAACTTGCCTACGTTTGCGTGTGATAGCCTTGTTGTGCAAGTATTGTATTTCTATACCACCGCGTCTCTCGATGGAGGGCCGGCTGATTTGTTATGTATGATTCTTTATCGAGTCCTAGGACGGTAGACACGTATTCCACCGATTCTTTATCGAATCCCGTAGGATGGACCGAGACACGATTCCACCGATTCTTTATCGAGTCCCACGAGATGGTAGACACGATTCCACCAGTTCTTTATCGAGTCCCGTAGGATGGGCGAGACACGTATTCCACACGATTTATACCTAGGCTGGCGGTGAGGAAAAGAGTTCCACGGGCGTGAGGATGACTTTGAGGCGTGAGTCCCCGACTTGACATGATCGCTTTTATGTTATGAAATGTAGTTTGGTTATCATACATGTCTCTGCTTTTACGTAGATTATGATTTCATTTCTGATATTTTCGATTTCACATACTTACTTTGTTATCGACCTCGCCGTGGTGCGTTACGCCGCAGTGAGGTACATCGGTTGTGGATCCTCGCCATAGGATCACGATTCAACGTATTGGAAGCCCCGTTTCTCGGAGGCTTATCTTTTGGTATGTTACCACAGTGCAGAGGTTCTTGTACATTCGTGGTATGGCGGGGCCTGTCCGTCATAGTTGTTACTTCTTAGAGTGCAGTAATCTTGTTGTGGCGAGTTTGTAAAAAGGATAATTGTTCGGGTTTTTATGTATATATCTGAGCAAATGCTTTGGTTGCTTTGCTTATCTATCATATCTCTTGTTTCATGTTTATGTTTTTATTTCCGCTGATTTTCTCTGATGTTGTATCACGAGGGTGCCCGGGGTAAGGCACCAGTCACGGGCCCCGGTTCGGGTCGTGACATTAATATTCCAACGAAGTTTTTATGTCTTCAAGTTAGAATATGAAATTTCATACGGAGTAGAAAACCACACATGTTTTAATCTCCAAACCATAATACATATTAAAATAAAATAAACTTAATTTCCTTAAGATTGTTGGTATAATAATCTGTATATGGCCAAAATAATATTTCAACACAATCTGTTTAAACACTTAGTAAAAAACAGATTACACAGTATAGAAATTACTTAACAGTAAATTAATCAAGAAAAACGGTAGACGAAACATAATCTGTTTTGGAAAATAATTTCAGAATATAATCGAGCCCACTTAGTTCAAAGTGTGTCCTTAAGGAAATTATTCCCCTCACAGTACTCGAGGTTAATGGAATATCGCCTCCCAGGATAGAACGATTATCTTACCAGAATAGTAGTACTCTAAATTCCGGTAGCAGCGAACCACTCAACGGTAGTATATCACACAGATTTAGGAAGAGAGAATTTTTCAGACGAAGAAATTCGTATTGAATGAATTGATTAATAATTCTTGAAACAAACAAGAATTTATAGTTGTTGGAGGTACTGATTCTGAATGTTTGCAACCATTCAGAATAGTCACCAAAATTTTGGAGGAAAATTCGAAAAGAAAAAGGACTTAAACCGGATGGTTCGGTGGCGGGTCTTGGGTCGATCCGTTTGGATTTATTTTAATTAAATAATTAATTAATTAAAGAAACGTTAAAAAGATTATCAATCAATCAATCAATCCAAATCCAACGCCGAGCCGAGCGACGACGGCACGAGGAGTCCTTGCCCTCTCAACCCTTTTAGCAACTAGAGAATGTGTAATGTAATATATACACCTCTCTTTCCTTCTCTTTTTTCGATGTGGGACAAAAGAGCTTTTTACTCCTTTTAATTTTCATCCCATCATTTCTCATTCACCAATATCAAAACCCAACAAATATTGGGTAAACAATTGGAACTCCGTGGTTCGCATAATGGCATTCTTTACACACAAAAATATTTAAAAAAATTGTTGTTGTTGATTTGGTTTTGTTTCAGTATTAGCCAAATATCCCAAAGGAAAAAGGCTGAATGCACGTTCAAGGTTATGAAATAGTTGAAAATTTTGTTGTTGATAGCCTTTCATGTTCTGTTCCGATTAGCAGCGTTGAAGTTGATGTTACTACTGGTACTATTATTGGAGATTTTTCTAGTAAGCTTGTTCCAGATCGTAGATGCATTAAGACATCCAAAGAAGATGTGATGGATCTTCATTTGTCTGGCCACAGAAGCTGCAATATGAGAAATGTTCAGACCGATGTTCTTGAGGTGATGATGGTTCGTGAGAAGCCATCCATGCTTGTATAAAAGATTAATCTTATTTGGGGTCTTTATTTTCTAAATCCAAGAGAATGTGTGGCTATGGTGGTCGTGATATGAGTTTGCCTCAAGTATGGCCATCTAGGCATTAAAGTTTTGGGAGCTATCCAATTGAATGTAAGAGTTGGTGAAGTATACTGAATCTCTTTTGTTCAAAGGATATACTGTTTAAATTCTACGGACCGATGATGAGAAAATAGTCTTTTGATTACAAACAATTGCCTGTATTAGTCCACATCCCAAGACCATTTGATTTCTTCTCTTTTTCCTATTGCCGGGAAAGAGCCAGCCAGCTTTTGAAACCCAAGTGCAAGAATAATATGTGAAAGCTCCAGCACCTTATGGGCAGATTTTAATAAAAAGGGAGATGCAAATTAAAACGCTTTTATATATGGTATAAGTGTCACTACATTCACAAGGGCAATATGAATTTACGCCTTAAAAGAATAATGTAAAGCTATGAGGTGTCTAAGGCTAATTACTCAAGCTGGAAACAAATGTCTTTCTACAGCATCCCCATAAAACTCATTGCTACAAAATCACACCACTGGCATTGCAGACATCCGGTCCCTTTAAGGCAGCAGAATCTTAGAATGAAAACTAGAAATCATCAGTAACGTTAGGAAGAAAAGTTGCAAAAAGAGAAATTATTAGATGTTCTTTCAAAGGCAAAAGAAATTGACACAGTAAGGCAATGGCTTAAAGGAGCTGAATATTCATTCCACTTAATCCTCTATCAATGAAGTATAGAGTTAGTCCAGCCAAATATTTAAAGGTTGAGAGATGCAGAACGCAACCAGAAAACTTTGTATGACATGTACTCTTACTTAAAAGATAATGAAGGAATCAGGGTATTGCCTGGTAGCATGCCTTTCTTCGGTTTTATTGCATCAATCCCAAGAAAGAATTTGGACGCATTTCAATCAAATAATATGTAAAACAGTGTTGTTAAAGACGTATTTGAGGCAGGTTTAGACCCTAAAACTAGGTCTCGCATGTTGGGAACTTCATTTAACATAGAAATACTTTGGTGGAGGTACCAAGGCTTATAACATGCACCACAGCACTCATACGCTCTATGTTAAACAGGACGACACTAAACACTAACTATAGCTGGCAAAGTAAAGCGTTGATAGCCAAGTACAGTCGAAGAACAAATTAAGAGATTAGGAATATAAAATTAAAAAATTGGTATATGAGATTGCTCTTTTTAAAATTCGTTTGACCATATAATTAGTGTGTGTATCATTTTTCCTTGAAGTATAATATATGTATATATGTATGTATTTCTGCCTTCGTAGAAAATCTTTAATTGCATTTTGTGCTGAAAACGCCAATAAAGTTTGACACTTCTTTACCTTTTCACCTTGAAAAAACTGAGTACAAGGGAGGTCCCTCAAGCAAATTAAAATAATAATGTTTCACACAGAGAGTTGGAAAGTAAAATGAGACATGAAGTTCCCTATTAAGTAGACATATAGATTGACTAAGAACATTTTCCAGGAAAGAATCAGATCGTGATTACAGTGTGTGCAGAAATTCAATTCTCACCTTAAGAACGGACTACATACAACTGGAACCATCTGTCTTGGCTGAACCTAATGACGTGGTGCAAGGACTGCCAAAGCATCAAAACAGAAAAGTATGAGAGACGAAAGAGAGAACAATGGCAACATTAATAAGCAAAAGATATACATCAAACAGCGATGTTAGAGATGCGTGCAAACAAGCTGAAGAAGAATCGCAGGCAACTGCCCTAATTTGTGCCAAGATTAACAGAAAGCAGACTAAGGTGGGCCACAACACGATGAAAAGCTTAGCAACTTGTAGCAACATTTCAAGCTCAAATGACACAAGGATGTCAAGAGTAGAGATGAGATACCCAAGAAAGCTTGATTAGAAAAACAACTGTGTAAAGCTTCCCACACGGAAGAAGAACCAAACATCAAACACTAGTCTCTTACACAGCTTGTGCTACATGTTTCTCCTTTCCCTGGAGGGGGTGGGTAGTGAGATGATTGTTTAAAATGTTCCAATCCGGGGACAAGTATCTTACATTTTGCAGACAGGTATAATGACAGTATGAAATAAGGGAACCATGAAAAAGAAAAGAGAAGAATTTTGAATCTATGAAAGTGAAATGTAGCAACTAAAGGAAATTCAATTAATCACCAGCAACAAAACTAGGATTTCACACCAACCCAACCAATTGCTTTTAGGCTGACGGTTTTCCTTCAGTATTCGTACCCCACTCTTCTTCAGCCTCATTACCATTAACAAGTACTGCACCATCAGTAGAGTCAGCATCCACCACAACCGCCTCTTCTTGGCCCTCTTGTTGAAGGTCATCTTCAACCTGTTCTTGCACCTCATCACCATTCTGTTCTGCAACCTGACCAGTTAAACCAAGGGAAACAATCACTTAACTAATTAGCTTTTACCAACAACAGGTTTAATATTAACAAATTGAACTGCTAACTCTTTCTTATTTAAAACGGAACAAATTATCAACTTCACATAATCCTAGCCACATAAAAGCAAATGGCTTTTCTTTTATTTCTTATTTTATGAAAAAGATCACATGTAAAAATCAATTCTCATAAGCAGGAAAATAGAAACTTGTCCATCTTATACCTCATGATCCAACTCTCCGTTTTCAAGCGGTTCTTCATCAATTCTCATATTGCTGAAAGCTTCTACGAGGTTAGTAGTTGGTCTATCAGCATAATTTACATAATCTGCCGCTGCCGGATAGACACCCCTACAAAAAATAAGGAAAGCAACCAAATTGGTACAAAATATAAAAGCTCTCTTTCAAAAGGCCATACATACTGGAACTAGAATACATCCCTTTTAAGTTCATATTCCAAGCAAGAAAGAAAACAAGCAACAAATTGTGCAGAAGATGTGAAAAACTAAGGGAAAACGGGAACTTCCATACACCAAAGCAGATTCAACCAAAGCATTTTGAAAAAGACACTGGCAGTTAGCGAAGAGAACATAACAAGATACATGGAAAGCAGAAAGAGCTGTATACTGATTACCTTTCCTCCGCAACTCTAGCTTCAACAGCGTGTGCAATTTGCCAGTGCTCAAACAGGTTAGGATATTCTTCAGGGTCAGCCAAAGCTTCTGCTGCTTTCTGGTTAACCTGCATGCAGAATTCATGCAAAACAAGGTCAAGATTTTGCGCTTATGGCCATGGAGAACAATTGGAAGTTTACAAACAGCATGAAGTCTAAAGAGTAATCATGAAATTTTCATTAACAATCAACCTTTGCATTTTCATTAAGGTCTGTGTACACTATACCCTCTCTAGACCCCACGTCGTGGGATTGTACCGGGTATGTCGTTGTTGTTGTTGTTGTAATCAACCTTTGCATTTTCAAACTTACGGTCAAATCCTTTAGTTAAAGTAATCATTCAGGCCATTGGCCTTTCCAAAACTTATGAAGAAAATGCTTGTGGCACGCATAATATAAAATTGAATGCACAGTACGCCTGGATTTGTTTGATAACTCGCTACCACAGGCGTAAATGAGCCTCATTAAAGAGTACAGAGGTCTGAAGTCTAGCTCTGGGAAAACTTTCCACAGTGCACAAAGTACACAGAAAAACAATCACAAAAAGGAAGATCACTAACCTTACTGAGGTCCTTTTTCCAAATTGAAACTATTTCAGGAACCTTACTAGGCAGATAAGATCTTGCCATAAATGCAGCCTCAGGTATCCGATTGCTGCAAAGATAATGTCACATGGAAATAATTACAATATGAAAAATACATATATATGTAGGATTATGAGAAATGGTACCTGTCAACCAACAGCTGAATGCACTCCTCCACTTTACCCAACAGGAACATGCAAAGGAATGCAACATTGTTTTTCCCGTGCTCTTTGGCGAAAGAAGATAGTTCAGTTATTCCTTCAGCATCTCCTAGAGAAGAATAGAGTAGCAACAAACCACTCATATCATTTGCATGCTTCAAACACTCCTCTGCCATCTCAAGCTGCAAAACATAGTAAAACAGCAGCAGTTATGAAAAACTGATGAAAAGTAAACAAGCACATGCATTTTGCAAAGAAACATTACTAGGATGCTGCAGAAATCAACTGCAAAGCACCCTCTGCTACTTCACTACAGAAAGAACACAAACAAAACTTCTTTCTAGGCTAGTTGAGTTGGCTATTTCTCTAAATCCATTTCGCTTCACCCCAAGCTTGTTTCATTCAAATACTCAATAATATGGGGTCTTCCAACATTTCTATTGACATGCAAAAAATCTAAACAGACTAAAAACACTCCAACCAAACACTAATTGGCTACAAACAGAAACAGATGGGATAACTTTAATAGATGACAGGACAACAGACAGAGTAGTCAACTATTATCCTATACAGAGTGATATACTTGACTCTGCTTCTTCTGTCAACCAATATTCAGAGAAGTGTTAATTGGTAGCAACCACAATAGCCAGTGCATCATCCCTAAGAATATTAAGTATAAACTTCTCCGGCAACAAAAAGTCTATGAATCAAAGGTTTTCTGCAAAGAAATTTTTGGATACCAAAATTCACTTGAATGTTAACGGAAGAAGCTTAACATTTAATTTCTACATGTTCTCTCTTTAAAATTCAGTAAATTTTCACTTCCTCTTGTCATAATTCCTTCACCAAAAATGGCTCAAGTGGCAATAAGTACAGTTACCCTTCCACTAGACATGGCTAGGTCACCCAACTGCTTCCATTTGGACTCACTCTGTGCCACTGCAGCAATTTCCTGCATGCATAGAAAGAGCCGCAACTTTTAACAACATATAGTTCTTTTTCGCAGCAATAATTCTAAAAGAAGAGGTGCTGCAAGGAAAACCATAGTTCACTAGTTATTAGCCCTCACCTGTGCAATCTCTAATTTACCCAGCTGTATGGCTAGTTCAAATTTGTAGTCAGTGTCTGTAGCAACTTCTAATGCTTCCTCTATCATTCCGCGTGATTCCAAGAAATGAGCAACACTGGTAGGAAAAATCATTCAATCAGACATCAGGAACTATATACAGACAAAGCAATGCCTCCACCCACCAACCACCCACCACCCAACCCCAAAGTCCCAAAAACAAATGGGCAGACAAATAAATAAATGAGTAAAATATATAAAGGTTACTTTGTATAAAGCTATATTGATTAGAAATAACAATGCCTTCGAACATAGGCAAAAATCAAGATCTACAAACTAGCTGCATTCCACACAACCTTTTATAGGAGCCACTACAGCACCAGATATATACATTTTACAACATAAAATTACAACATCGGCATCTCTAATTTTAAAGACCCAGTTCATCACATTCTACAACCATGTTGAAAGATTTAAATTTTAGAAGAAAAAAAAAGATGCAGTGCCAAGCACAATTGATTTATCATGTTCCCTAGAAAAGTACATCATAAAGAGCTAAACATGCAATATACCTGTTGTGATGCTCCTTTGGAATTGATAGTAAGACCTCATTTACTCTGTCCCAGTCACCACGAATCACAAGTGTCTTGTACTCAATCAAGCCAAGGAGTAGAGTATATCCCACAACACTACAGGAAAGGAGATAAGTTCATGTATCTATTGAAACAAGTCCTGGTTTCCCTTATTAAAAGCGCACACAAGCTTACTTAAACTCCTTGTCAATCAGAAAAACCCTGCTCTGATTAGCAAGATATCCCAGCAGGTACATGGGTCGATCAAGGTGAAACATTGTGGTGACCTAAAATTATCAAAAAATATGTCACTCACTCAGCATGAGAACAGATGTTCTGCAGATACATTTCCCAGGGGAGCAGTATAAAGGATCTATCATACCTCACCGCCAACACAATAGTTAAGTCTCCAGGAAGAATTATTGTAAATGAAGCAATCCCCAACCCAAATCCCAGTCCTGACCCGTTCATTGATCTCATTAAGAAGTTCAAAAGCTTCTTCAACACCTTGTTCATCTACTGATCTTCCATTATCTACATGTGCAGAGACCACATCTCGCTGCAGGTTTATCATCAAACAGTAGGAGGATTGTTAATACGAAAATGCACGGGAAAGAAAAAACTTCACTGCATGTAACTTAAAATTAGTGAAAGAGAGCTCTTACATTATACTTAAGTATATAGAATGATGTATCACTTGCAATTGCCACCAAATCACCACTGTCGGCCCAGTATAGATTCTGAAGAAGTTGAAGCAAAAGAACACATCAGAAAATCAGAACTACCAGCTAAAAGAGTAAAGCACCACTCTACTCTATATCGAGGTAAAGCTTTATATATCTTACTTTGACATTAACATCAATTCGCCGTATCAACCTGCACTCAGCCCAATCATAGAAACAAATGAACTCATTTGAACACATTGCCAATAAAGTACCCCCGTAGATGCGCTCAGCAGAAAAAGTAGGTCGGATGCTCTTCTTCTCCTGGAGAATACAATCATAATTTACATTTCCGTCGGAATGTGAAAAGAAATAAACTAACTACACCTTGTTTACTTCAGCTTCAAGATAATAAGAAAGTAAGTGCATTTAAAAGTTAAAACTCTATTTAACTCATTGGAGGTGAACTAGTAACTTTCTTGTCAAGCTCAGTCCGATATAATTCATTAAAAACAAGGGGTTTAAAGCAAAAAGCGAGAGAAGAGGGGCTGGGGCTTGGGGGAATTGGATTCCAATATTTGAAGAAATGTATCACGAGACGGATCAAATAACAGCTAATGCAAATCACCAAATAATTGCAAAAGATTTTGAGGTGTTTGGAAGGAAAAATTGGACCTGGAAATTTTTGCTGTAGATCTTAATCTTTGAAGTACTTTCCCTCACAGCATATTCTCCATCCGAAGACCAAACAAATTCCAAAGCTGAGCCAAATGACCTATTTCTCCAAGCAAGAGCAGTATATATGATATATTCTCCATCTCCACAAACAACGACAAACCTTCCATTTGGATTATGTTTCAAGCTCTGTCAACAAGAAGAAGTGAAAGATTTTCAGTAAATGAACTTCAGTAGTCAATCTTCTAATGCTAAGTGCTAACCCAGTTGAAAAAGACAGAAGACGGCAACTACTATATTATACACATACTCTTTAAACTACTATAAGATGAAAGCCCAACAAGATTAAAATGAATTCTTCATGGTTATTAAAAATGAAACAAAGGAAAATAGGAAACATAAACCAAACATCTTTTGGGAACAGCATTAATAAAGATAAATCACCCATTCTACATATAAAGTTCGCTAATGGTGTGTATGCTTTGAAATATGTGGACTGCTCGTTTGACTAAAAGAGTAATAACAACAGACTTTCACTAGGAACTGATCTAATTCACTTGTTATAAAACAGGTTATACAAAGTAAACCAATATGCATATTCAGTAATCAAACTCACTTGTGGGTAGAGGTCACAAGATCCCAATTCCTTGACAGCCAAAGGCAATCTTTCTCCATCAGCGACCTGAGAGATACAGCAGACAGAGAATTCATATAACACCACTGAGGCGGTAAGAACAATCAGGTGAGCAAAAGTAGAGATAGTGTGATGTGAGACCTCATAATCTGCCCCAACATTCTTGATGTTAACAGTCAGAACTTCATTGTGCTTAGCCCAAATAACTTTTCCACTGTTATCCATACTGGCAACAGGTACTTCTCGACCAAGTTTTACCATGATGGTTCCCTCATCATAACCAATTACAACCCTGTACATATAGCACAATCATCACAACTGCAACTATAACTAAACAAATACAAAGAGCACAATTAATATGACGATCCAATGCTTTTCTCTTCATTAGTTGCAGATATTTTGTTAATTTGTTAGCCACACAGTTAATAGTGGGTTTTCCCTGTTTCCTAGTCCAGAAAAACTTTTCTCGCAATGAACAAGAAGAAAACTAATTGAAAAGCAAATTGAGTTACAAGCAAATGTGCGGACTTCCAAAGAGAACAAAGATACCGGTATAAATTAATTGAAAAAACTCACCTCCTTGAACTTTTCATGTAACCAATTGCCCATACTCTTTCAAGACCATAATTCAAAGTATTCTCAAGTCTACATGAAAATGCCAACAAACAAAAGGATTAATAACTCAAGCACAACGACTTAAAAGAGAATATAAGGAGTCAGAACAACAAGAATACATACAAAATGAATCGACTCATCATTTCTAGACCACAGTCACCACAAGATGAAATGCCCTGTTTTAAGTATTAAAATGTTTTTTCTCATAGAAGTTCAGCTTCTTAGAGAAATTGTTAGAACATATTAGTTTTTAAGCTTAGGAGATCATTTTTGCCCCCAGAAAACTGGAAGTGAAAAAGCAGCATCAGCTTTTTGGCACTAGATTAATTTTACCGTGGGATGTTAAGCTTCAGCCTGTAGATAGAAAAATGAGAAATCTACCTCATCTCTAGCATACAACAGAAAAGAGGACTTCAAAATCGTTGCAATGCACCAACTGATCTTGCTCAAAAGTATCTCAAAAAGCAAGGTCCAGCTTTGGTATAAAGATGTGTCAATCCAGCACCATATGATAGATTATGTTTGTATAACACAAAATGTCGGCGGAAGGATATTCATTTATCCCTCAGTCCCAAAGCCCACAGCAAAAAGATGTTCCTCCCAGTGACAAGGACATCAAAATACAATTATAGTCTGGAAGAGAAAGCACGGTTATTTTGACCCAAATAGAGAATCCATATGCACCAACTAGTCTATTACACTAGAAGTTCTTCTGAACATATGAATACAACTGAGAACCTAGAAATGAAATAAGAGGGTGAAAGTAAAAAGAAAAGGATGATGAGAACTGTCCACATTTTACTTTGTCAATTTGAAAATCACTATCTCGGGCTGCTGTTTGGTTCATCCCGGACTAACTGTGCACATTTTACTTTGTCGATTTGAAAATCATATTAGAAAAGGAACATATTAGGAGTATTCAATCTTTACTTTTAAGGAATTAAAAAGGGGGATGGGCTAAAAGCTGATAAAAGGGGTCAGATGTAACTTTTGTATTACTAATTTGATGCAAACAATTCTTTATAGGAAAATGTTCCTAATTCTATTAAAAGTCTTCAATGGTGAGGGCACAGCTCTTAACGGATAAAGTACGACTTACCACTAACTTATTGGTCGTCAACTGTAAATCAATATGAAAATTCACATGGCCTTCTAATTACCTGGTTCAACTGATTTAGACAACTCCAAACAATAAAAGAGAAGGATTTTTCTCTTAAAAGAAATGGCTACAATATGTACATATACATGTAGAGCAATTAGTGTCTTCTCGGAGGTAATGGAAACCAACCAGTATAGGATAACTTCCTAGAAACACATTTATTCAAAAAAATGAGCAAATTCAATCTTGTCATTGATATGAAAATTTGAACTAAGCTGAGATAATTAGGTAATCCAACACTACCTATAAGTGGTTGCGTGCCATATACGAACAGTACCATCTTCAGAACCTGTAATTATAATTGGAAGCTCGGGATGAAAACATACAGCAGAGACATTGTGGGTGTGGCCTTCAAGAGTCTGAACACAACTTTTTGTCTGATAGTCCCACACCTGTTATATGGATACCAATACATAAAATAATTCAAATCCTATATGTAAACAATAAGAATGGAACATGGGAAAAGATAAAGACTGGCAAACCTTAGCAGTGTGATCGTCAGAACCAGTAATTAGATAGGGTTTATCACCCCCAGTGAAATAGTCTACACAATTAACCCCTTTAAGATGAGCATCCAGCGTGAAGTTTGGATCAGGAGAGCCAAGGTTCCAAATCTAAAAATGTTACATTGGTGAATGAATATATCAACCAATTTCTCGGAGGAGTAATGAATGAGATGAGGAAGGGAAACACCGCTTACCTTTATAGTTCGATCAAGAGATGCACTAGCAAAAGTATTGGTGTCTTTCGGATTAAAGGTGACTTGCATAACATAATGGGAATGACCTTCAAATATTTGAGTGCATAACCATCCCTTCTCCCAATCCCAGAGCTTTATTAGCATGTCATCAGATGATGACAGCACATATGGTAGTGTAGGATGGACAGCCACACACCTAATATAATCTGTGTGTGCCTCGAATACCTTGACTTTATCCATGGTATTGTAATTGTAAACACGAATAAACATGTCATCAGCACCAGCAACAACCCATTGCTTGCGTGGTATAAACTTTGCTGACCTAACTGCAGAACAATAACTTAGGTGTTTCAAAATATTGCAAACCTTAAATAAAGCGGAAGGTTGCCCAAACTGACCAAAGAGGCCATTCGGATACCATAAACTGACCTGGTAATTCAGTAGCTTCGAAAGATTTTACCATCGTCTGCATCAAAATGAACTACCCATCAACATTCTTATCGACAATGCTATTAAATGCTTTTTTCTAACAATTTACAAAATGCTGATGCAAATAAGCAAAAAACAGTAGTATCTGCGATGATTCAATGAAGGTAAATATTTCATTAAAATCCTGAACTCTTGTGAGAGCCATTATCGATTTCAGATAGAATATTTAAGGGGCAGTTTTGATACTAATGTTAATAATCTGACTTGGCGGTCCTCATTGTGGCTAAAACAGATGTTATCCTGAAAAAGGTAAAGCAGGTAAAAGAAGAATAGGTAATGGATAGAGAACCAGAAGACACACAGAGGTAAAGAACAAACCAAAGTGACTCAAGTCGCTACTAAACTTAGCTTTTTGAAGTAAACAACAAGTGTTAAAGCCACAATCATTTCACATCTATAAGTAACTCTCTTCCAGGTTAATCATGTTCCTAATATTCAACAACTTGCTAGTATCTTGCATTCCAATATTGGCTCCCTCCCCATGAAGTATCTGGGTTTACCTCTTTGGCAAAAAGATAACTCTACAGATATTGTGGAATAGGGTTCTTGAGAAGATGGAGAAGAAGTTGTCAAATTGAAAGCAACAGAAACACTCTTATTAACAGTGTTCTAGATGCTTTCCCCACTTAGACCATGCTGCTCCTTCCTACCCTAGCTCTATCTTAAAGTGCATGGACAAATTGAGGAGAGTTTCTGTGGCATGCTGTCAAACAAATAATTTTGTTTTGTTAAGTGGAAAAATCTTACTATGACCAAAATTGGTGGTCTTGGAACTAAGAATTTGAAACACCATAATGGAATTCACTTGATGAAATTCTCATTGGAAGCTCAACAAGGACGAAAACACACTTTGGAGGAAACTATTTTTTAATAAGATAAGGTAAAGTACTTTGAAGGAAACTGTTGATAATTTACTCTGGAAGCTCCCTGGTGTAGCAGAATCTCAAGTGCACACATGGCACTGTTTTATGGTAACACATTCCTTCTGGACCAATTTTGTTGCAAACTCAAGTTTTTAACTACGAAATGATAGAAAAATCAGCACCCCAACGGTGTGACCTAGTGGTCAATAAAGTGCATGCAAACCTTGTCAACCAAGGTTCAAACCCAGCATAGATAAAAAACACTAGCCGATTTCTTCTCATCAACCTAAGACTTCTTGATAGAATTATAATGTGCTGGTGGTGAAATATCAATTGTGTAGAGTCGCTTTTTCAGGATTACGATCATTAACAAGGAAAAGTATGTCTTAGAGCCTTGATGACAACACTGAAGTGCCAGCTAAGCGAGACGAAGTGCTCAACATGCTTTGTGTATTGCTTCAGGGCTTCAGCATGCTTTAAGTGCGACATGGACAACACTATAGTCAAGGTGCGCGCAAACTAGCCCAGAAACCACCGTTATCACAAAAAAAACATTTTTTGTGAAGATGCTTGGTTGGGATACTTATCCTTAAAAGAAAAATATATGGTATTTACATCATTTCTACCCTCCACAATGCTTAAACTGTTGATTTCATAGTACTCAAGGATGGGACCTTTTTCTTAGAAGAAACATTATTGGTAGGGAAGTTGATATGATTCTAGGAAGCTCATGGGCGACTATGAAGGCTAAAACCCGTGATGGGGATCCGAATGTACATTTCCATGCCACGCCCTTTGGCATACCTTCAGGATCGAGGGTCCCACCCGGTAAACACCATACAGGCAAAATACTTGCAGGGGGAGGAGGCCCTTCTCACTCAAGCTCAAGCATTTACTTTTCTAGTTAGAGACTAGTGTTTAGTGATAGATGATAAGGTGGATTCCTTAGTTGGTTATTGAACTCAATACCATCAATTTTATAATTGAGTTGTTCACTTGTGGATTCATTCATTTGAATCATCTCTTTTGTTGAAATTGAATAATATGGGTTCTTTTGGTTGAATTCAATTGGGAAGGTTTGGATTTCATATATCCAAGTTTATCCATAAATTCATTACCAATCGGGACTTGCTTCTGTCCTTCTCTTCTCATCTCCAATTTCTATCTATCTTTAATTCCGCGTCTTTGAATTGTCTTGTGTTTCCTTGAGTCTCCCAAGTCGATTCTTATCATTTCTACTCTCCACAGTGCTGAAACTGTTGATTTCATAGTACTCAAGGATGGGACCTTTTTCTTAGAAGAAACATTAATGGTAGGGAAGTTCAAAGAGCATGTGACTTGTTGCAACTTCTAAACAACACTGTGCTGAACCAACATCAGTGTCATTCCATTAAATGGGGGAACCAATCAGATGGTCTATTCTCTGTCAATTCTTGCAACAGACGATGCTCTCAGAAGCTAACACAGATTGCTGGCCATGGATGAAGATTTGGCGCAACAAGGCCCCCCTCTAACGGTTTCCTGTTTTTCTTGGTTAGTGGCTAGGAAAACCTGCCTCAATCAAACTAATCTTCAGAGAAGAGGGTGTCAGCTGTGTAGCAGATGTCCTCTATGCGAAGAACATCAAGATGCTAGTCATCCATTTTTGCACTGCAAGGTGACTCGCCAGCTGTGGTACATATTTGTTGCCATAATGGAATATCCACACCACACTCACTTTGGAGCTTCTGTTCAGGAACAGATATGGACTGAATAAGAGAACTCACAAAATCCAGAATACTATCCCCCAGTCCATTTGATAGACAGTTTGGACCGAAAGGAACCATAGAATTTTTTAAGGCAAGAGAAATACTTAACATTAAATTTAGCTCTGCCTCCATGGTAGCTGTTTGGTGCAACCTAGTCTATGTAATTTCCCCGTTCTCTCCCCCGATCAAGATATCCCCGTTTTGCCCAAGAAAGATAAATTGAATATGAAGGACATAATTGGAAACTTGCATAACTTGTAACTATGTTTCAGCACAAACTTAGTTTCTTTTTCTTTCATTTTTAAAATTCTTTATTTAAGTATCAAAAAAATGTGCATATTATCTTTATTCGATAAATAGGTTTGCATATCGTCTTTCTATCCAATCCTTCCAACCTAAATCTGCTATGTAAGCATATTCATACATTGAAGAATCAACACACACCCAACACAAAAAGTCCAGTGGTCACGTTCCATGACTTGTGTCATTTAAGTGTGGCCTGAATTGAGCTACCACCAGACCAGCTATTCTAAGTCTCCGCATTTGTATATGAAGATTGGTCCAAGGCATAAAAAATAAACCATCTCGTCATATCATGTTTCACACATTCTATTTTGGAACGTCCTAAATCTATGGAATTATACCAGAATGTCACACATGTCTCTCAGAAGATTCAAGAATTCAAATTTACTATAAAACAACATGATTTTCGGTACCTGGGTCTGGTAGTTCCAGATGCACACAGTCCCCGAATACAAACTTGCCAATATCCTGCAGGAAGGAAGACATAGAATGAGCTGCGGATAGCTAAAATTAATGATAAAATAAGCAGCCAGTCTTAATCAAACGAACTCAACATCAAACTAAGCTCAACCCCACTCCAAAATATAAACAGAATTTTAGTAATATTTTTCTTTTCCTAGCAACATATCCCTCCAATAAACAATTCAATCAACTACCTCAATTCAAAACTATTTGGTATCAGCTAAACGAATTCTCTATACCCATTTTGCGCTAGTACCGCCCAGTCATTCCAATATATCCCTCTGTCCCAAATTACTTGTCAGGTTTCCTTTTTCGAAAGTTAAACTATATAAACTTTGACCAACATTTTAAGATGTATTTTTCACCATTTTGATATGAGAAAAATTGCAACTTCTAGTACTTCTCGTGTAGTTTTTGAATATCTAAATTTTAATTTTATAATGTTAAATTAATCTAATCTAATTTGAGCAGAGGGTCTCTCGGAAACAGCCTATCTACCTCCTCAAAGGTAAAGGTAAGATCTGTGTACACTCTACCCTTCCCAAACCCCACTTTCTAGGATACACTGGGTATGTTGTTGTAATCTAATCTAATTTAGCTCCGAATATTAGTCAAATTGACTCTCGAGAAGCGAAACATGACAAGTATTCAGGGACAGAGGGACTAATAACATTTCAAAATCATAAAACATATTGATCTAATTTCGTAAAATGGAAGTTCAATTTACCATGGCTCGGAAGGATGTAGATCCACGGACTTTACCCTTTCCGATCTTTGAGCAAGTTTTCTCTGATCCAATAACAACAGTCAGAATAATGTAAGTACATAACCAAAAAAACAAATACAAAACCATCAGTAGTATTTGAATTTGAATAACGGTACGTACCTTAATCTCCAACCTCAGAGGCTGTATCATTTCGAGTTCCATATTGGAAAAAACACAATGCAGCAAGTGAAATTAAGTTAGTAATAACAAAGTATCAGATCTCAAAGAGGCTGAAACCCTAAACAAATCATGAATCTTCGTAACAATTAATGCGAAGTAATTAATATCGATATACGCTATTTACAATATTTGAACAATATATAGAGATAATCAGAGGCGGATCTAAGATTTAAATTCTATGAATTCAATCTTAAGATTCTTAGCATTGCAGCCATTATATTTTTATTACAAATTTAGTATTTGTTTACACATAAATTTATGCTCCGCGTCAAAAGTCAGTTGGTACCACTAAAAACGAATCGGATCAGATCGGAGTTGTTACAAGACGCGAAAGTGATTAAGGAATGGTTGAAATAAGTACCATTTTTGAGGGATGAATGAGAGACTGGAATTATTGCTTGCTTGTTGAGAGAGATCGAAGAAATCAGTAGAGCTGTTTTGCTTATCTAACAGCCGAACTTTCTGTAATAAGATGCAGCAAGGAACACCAAATGTTTAACCTTTTTACTCTATAATTAAAAATATTTTACATTTTTTACCACTTATAATTTACTTTTTTACTAATATTTATGACTCACAAACATATCAACTATTTTTTTGTTAATGGGTTTTTATTTTTAAAACTATAGAGGAAATTCTAATATTTAGGGATCATTTGATCAGTGAAATGAAGAATTATAATCTCAAAATAAATTAAATAATTATTTATTTAATGTTCAATATACCTTTTTTTACTTTGAGAATTAAAAATTTCAAGATTATTTATATCATAAGTATGATATATTTTTATATGTGGAATATCAATCTCGAGATTACTAATCTTGAGATAAAACAACAAATTATAACTCTACCCTTCTCAAAAAAAATCCTAAATTTTTAAGAAAGACAAGATTAAATTAGAAATAAAAGTTTATTTCAATTTATCTAATTTGAATCAAACACGTATTTATACTCCACCACGTTATCATAACCTAAAAAGGGTAAGACTAGCACCCGCTAACGTCTATCTGCACCGAGCAAGTTATTATTATGTATTTTACCCATTTTATATTCATGTGCACACATTATTCATCATTTATTTTAGGCGAAATAAATAGATCGCTCAAGATAGACACATTAACTATGTTAATGACGACACCTCTACTTGGTCTCTTTGACATCAGATTTGAAAAATAATTATAGATTTGGGTCGTGGGGTTATGGATAACCCGAAAATATAATTAATTTCAAATTTTGATCATAGAGATTAGATTTGACTTTTTGATAAATTTTGACTTTAATTTTATCTGAATTTGAAATACAAGTACTGAAGGAAAGCCTTGGAGTAACTGGTAAAGTTGTTGTCATCTGACCAGAAGATCATAGATTTAAGTCGTGGAAACAGTCTCGGGCAGAAATGCAAGGTAAGACTGCGTACAACAGACTCTTGTGGTCCAACCCTTCTCGGGACCCCGCACATAGCGGGAGCTTAGTGCATCGGTCTGCCCTTTGTTTTCTTAAAATACGGGTATTGTTGGACCCATTTAACCTCATGAAATATTCTTTTGAATAGAGTGAGCTCGTGTGATTGATCTGGAGCGAGGACAGAGTATTCAAGAGGGCTAGAATTGCTTCCCACCGAAGTAAGTTAAGACTTTGACCTCAATGAGGTAATTCTTCCTAAATTGACTTGTTTGTGACGTACTATATTTATGGAGGTGACGCATATGCAATGTAACGAGTGCATATGCGGATATCATAGTCCGTGTTGGGGATTATGATATACCATGATTATTTTTCATGATTTAATTGTTGCATGACCACTTGAGCATACTTTCATACTAAAGATAATGTTATAGGCATCATTTTTATGTTAGTTTAATATTCACATAGTCACGACTCCTTTTGAATGAATCGTTGTGGCACATACGTTATTCTCATCGATAGGAGAACCACTCCACAATTAACCAACACAGTAAGTAAGAAATGCGGAAGTAACAAAATACTTAAATAAGTTGTCTACCATAATATAAATTGCGGAAAGATAAGCCTGAAAATCATGCGCACAACCTCCAAGAATCTAGTCAATAATACAAGAGCTCTAAACCAAATACAATAACTGAATAAAAAATAACATAGGCCAAATGCCTAAATAGCATAATCTGAATGGTTGAACATGTCTTTCAGATAAATAAAATACAAGAGTAAAGATAAGAGTATCCAGGGCATGCTGAATGGAAGCATCCCCACCCCGAACACTGGATGTCCCCCAACTCAGACTCAACTCGAGGTCCTGAACTGACATGAGGCATTGTAACTGCATCCAAAAAGAATGCAGGAAATATAGCATGAGTACACAACGTACTCCCGTAAGCATCATAGGCCGACAATGACAGAAAATGCGTAACAGAGATAAATATCAAGTTGAATATCAAATAGGTTCTATTCTAAGCATTTCAATAGTAACATAAAACACATTGTCCAGTTCATGAATCATACAAGTCACTTAGCTCCCATCAAGGTTCGATCACTCAATCAAGTACACTTCCATTCATAAGGCACACGCATGGAATTTACTATCCATACCCCCCCCCCCCCCCCGAACTGACCATGTTTAAGCCATACTCATATTTAGCCTCACTTACTGACTTGATACATCAAATAAGCAAGTCCACACTTAATTCTAAACAACCTTTATTATCTCTAGTCTTTAGACTTAATTAGGACTCTATGTAGCTACAGTCTTGACGCTCATTAGTTCATTTCATGTCCACCTTATTCCCTAAATAGGGGTCTATGTCATACACCCTTTGATTAAGGAGGGAAATTCTACACACACATGACAACAAGTCCATAACCACAATAACAAACTTCACTCAAGTTCCTTACGAGACTCATTACCCCATAATGTAATCAATTATCAGACAACACACAAACACATATAGCTCATTTTTAATCTAAACGATAGTATTGATATTATCGACCATAGTAGCAGTTGATATCAAATACTTAGACGCATAAATTGTAACCCACAGAACCCAATACACAGGAAATCAAGCTACATATGGCAATCAAATACAATTGAATAGAATCAATACAATTATTCAACTATTCACAGAGACAAAGCCCAATCATGGTAACCATTCTAATTCAATAGAATCAATCCAACTATCCAAGTTTTCCCAGAAACAAACCCAATCATGGAAACCAATCTGGTTCAATAGAATCAATCCAATTATTCGCATAAACAATCCCAATCATGACAATCAATTCGCTTTATAAATCAACATGTAATCAATGTATTAATGTGTGTATGTATGATATGAATGCAAATGCAAATTCTAGGTATATTTTCCTCCAGTATACAAACGTTCAAATTTTATGAACTGCACACTCATGAAGGACACATGAAATCCATATACTTCTCTGAAATTTCTCCATAGACCACAACTCTTGGCTAAATAATAATTGTTGCAGACGTACAATCCGTTCCCCCGCATATCATCACCATCTAGAATTTCTCATCGGATCCCAACTCTGTTCTAATTAAATAACTATTAGTAGTCGTTCTTCTTTCTTCTATATAGTTCTAAGGAGAGTTTGTTGTAGTATCATCATCAATCAATGTTGCCAAATTCATATATATTCTTACCTTCACGGTCTCTTGGACCCACAATATTTTCATACCACTCTCATATCAATATCATCAGAACCATGAGTGTATGAATACAAATAACAATACAAGGAAAGAAATCAATATGTAATGAGATACGTATTAGAGATGAATAACGCATGCTTTCAAGAATTCAACAACACATAATCCACGTATAATTAGGATATCATATAGAAAGCATGTGTGATGAATAAACACAGCAATAGCAAGTATGGCGACGAACCCACATAACAACAGTCGTAATCAGCTTAAGGGTGATTCTCCGAATTACCCATCAACATAGTTCAACACCAGTACTCAACCAACCGCTAATGTGAAACCCCCAAACACACTCAATACCCTTCAATATTTATAACTACTACACATTTCTATCGGAGTCTAAAAGAGCTAAATTATAGATTACCTCAAAGTCGAGCAAGAGCCACAAATAATCCATCTTCAGTGTTGGTCTTGCCCTTTCAGAGCGCCTCGTAGTAATCATAGTCTAACATGCATAGACTATACATCAATATTAACTCATTATACAATATAAATGTGTACCAATACAAGGACTTAGTCCTTCAAACATACCAAAGACACTCAAAACCAACCCCGGCCCACGGTGTCAAAATCCGAACTTTATTATCTAAAAATCATAAACGCATATTAGATAATCATATCCTTAAGTTAGTTAGAAACTTAAGCCAATTAGACCTTCAATTTCATGATTTAGAAAAAAACCCAATTACAAACCCTAGATTTTCCCTCAATTTTTAAAAGGGTTTCCATAATTAAATTAATCACTACAATATGATCATCTATCGTAAATCATTACTTATTCCCAATAATAAAGTAAAATAACTCGTATTTCACCCCTAAATCAAAGCTTTAAGCATCTTATTCTACCATGGAAACTTAAGACCTCACCTTTCCCCAAGTTAACGTCTATACCAAGACTACAGCCGTAAAATATAAAATAAAATCATAAAGGGTGAAGAATTATACCTCTAATAAAGAACTTAGCCCCAACCTTCAAGATTTCCCCTTTGGACAACTCTAGAACTAAGATGAGGTATTTTGGGTAATTGATTCGACCTAAGGCATTTATTAGGCTTTTTGAAACAACACTTCTGCTCCAGCGGAATCGACCTTGCTGGCACGATCTTGCTTCAGCGGACAAGGACTCACTAAGGCGCAGTCACTTGACAGCTCACCTCAGTGCATAAGCATAAAATGAGCTCGTAGAGACGCATTCGCCTTTGTGTGAAAACCCTCGCTGGGGTGGAACTCCCAAAACCTATTTATACGAGCCAACCTCCGTAGAGGCGGACACGCAGGGGCGGACAATAGTAGCGTTGGGTGGACACCAGACACCAGCAAAAATGGATTTCAATTCAAACTTCCACCAAACACCTGAAACACTCCCGAGACCCCCCGAATATAAACTAGACATGCTCTCCCAAGATAAATAGTGCTACAAACTCGCTCGAGCCCTCAGATTTCTTATTTAACCAAGCTAAGATATACTTTTCTAAAAATTTGCCCAAAATAACCAATTTTTACAAATTCACAATTAATGCCACAATACACATCTGATTATCTCGGGAAGCAAAGCAATGACTCGATTAAGTCATAAATGACCCTTCGTAACTACTAGAATCGACAAAACCTGAGAACGAACCCATATACTCGAAAGTCAACTTTGAATCAAACTAATCAAATCTAAGATTCTTATTTTAGATTTTTTAATCTAAAACTCGTATAATAGACCTCAGGATCCGTGCCACCCATCCCCGCTCATCACAAACTTCACACAGAGTCTATGGAAAGAGTAAAATAGGTTAATAAGGTTCTTTAGCTAAGAACTACTAGATGAGTCATTACATCATATACTAATTAAATAAATATTCGTCCTCAAATGAAAGAAAGAAGGTACAAAAGTCGATGAGTAATCAAGGAATCCCCATCATAACCTCATGAAAACCCCAATAGGCAAGAAGTAAATCAATAGTATCGATTGCTTCCTTTATCAGTCAAGACTCGCCTTTAACCTAACTCGACACTCCAAATTCTTATTCCTTCATAACCAAAATTTCTTTCACATCTGATTCTCGAATGTAAACCTAACTCCGCTTGAATTCCATGATTTGATCACAACTGTACCTCTTTACACGTTATATTAAATCCACAGTTATTACAATAATCACCATCATTCTTTAGTTATAGCCACAAACATAGTCTAACTTGTACCGATAATCTAGCCCTATTATTATTAGTCTTCATTCTCAACTATCAATGTCGTCCTTGCACCAAAATCCCTTAGAAATACATAGACACACTCACAAGCTCAATTTTCCTCAAATCTCCAAATCACCATACTATAAGCATACCTATTGATTACCTTATCGTGCCAGATTCGTAAAAAGTCAACTGATCACTCTAAAGACTTCCCATAACCATTTGTACTCCCTCAATGCATACCAAGTACCCATGCAAACCATTAGAATTATTTGAATTGTTGTCATCCAAAGAATATAATCAATCTTAGTTGAAATTTTGATGAGAATCAGTAACACTGTCGTGCCTCCATTCTGAATCGAAGTCCATCGAACCCTTATCGATGGTTTACTAGATTACCATAAGTATTCCACGCAACATAAACACGAGCCACTCGGCCCAAATTAATAAATCTGACCTCGAATTAAATGCTTAATTTTTAAATCATCGATAATCACCTGAACTAACTCTAAATTAACTAGTAAGCTTTCCATAAACATGTTATGACCTCTTCCATCTCTTTTCTGCTTGAACAATCAATCATGTGTCATCACCCACAACTTCAAAAGTTGGATTTCATCCAAGTCATCAATTTAGCACCGACGAACCATACCCTTAAGTATAATCTTCAAGTTTCCTCAACTTCTACTAGATATGCATGTCTGATTGGACCACATGAACTCTAAATACCTCAAATCTTCATTGTACTCTCTCTTAACTCGCCCACACTCTAGACACCTCATCGAACCTATATCTATCATATCTCGATATTTACCAGCCTTACCAATTTTTGATATATCAACCTTATCTTCTATTTACCTTACATTGCTCAATTTCTTCAAAGTTTTTTAATACCTGTAATACTCATCCATGTTAATAATCAACAACGGTTCAACACAGTCTACCACCGATCGCCAATCGTAGACCCCGTGGAACATTTGTCATAAGACTTAGTTAACTATCACAGACCTACTCCTCTGAGCATACCAAATACTTTCCCCCGGTCTGAATGATGCAAAAATAATACCACCATAATCCACATCTAACACAAAAATTTCCATTGTTTTAAATTCAGATCCTTCCTTATCTCGAAGAGGCACCTTACTCATTCCACACTAGATCAACCATGCATTTGTCGAAATTCTTACATTTCCACCTTTCATTTCAATCATGTTCACCACGAACAACTGATCATTACTCAGACCTGCTTCAGAGCGTACCGAAATATCATAAGCCTCGTAAAATAACTAAACCGATCCTGAAAATAGTAGGACACTGCATACTCCACAACAGAGAGTTTTCCTCGCCCCACTTGAACTTTCAAACTGGAAGCTTATCCGTATCCTCCACATCCCATGTACCATCCTTTATAAAATTCCTTCACTATAAAGGTACCGACCTACTTTGGTTACTCTAACAAAAAATCATTTAGTACACAAGCGATAAATCAAACCATCACTGATATGTCCATGATCTGAAGGTCGATTCTTAATTATCGAACATACAATCGTACTAACATTCTCATGGAGTTTCGTCGAAGTACCCCTGCCAAAATCTCTAACTAAAATAATTATTCTTCTATATTGGTTCATAAGTTACTAATCCGATCCTCGATACCCGAAGCTTTCCACAACTAGTATTAGACTAAACCATCCTCGATCTATTACCATAAATATCTCCATTTACCAATACATTATTCGAGAGTCTTATACGATGCTTGCCTATGAAGAACCAATCCTTACCTTCTTTTATCAAGCCCTAGAACATCCAGGCAACCGTGCAATTTTTCTCTGTTCTTTGTTCAACTCCAAAGTCATTATACCGGTAATTATACAAAATTCTTAAGTATTATCCTTTACATACTCTGCCCACAAATCTTATCCGGGAACTAGATGCAACACCCAATAATCCCTCGAACAGAACTCCACCTTTGTCCAACACTACATTCATTCATATTAATCGATCACTGACTCACATTAGCCTTCGACGTAGTCTAACATACCAAGTCATATACTATTTGTAAAGTCTCGAAATTTTAGACAATGATTTGAACACTTTAACTGTTATACCCCGTAGTTCTGGCCATACGTGTGAGAGCGTACGAAAGGGATTAAGACTTAAATTTTAGAAGGATAGGTTGACGGATTGTTTCGGACGGGTTTTTGGTCAAATTTGGGGCGGTTTATGACCCGTTACATTGAGAGTTCCTAGGTGTTTCAAAGGCCTAGTGCGTAGTTCGTTGAGTCTAGTTTCCAACGCAAACAACCGTTCGTCGATAGGACATCGGAGTAGAAAGATATGGGAGTTACACGCTCGATCAAGTCGGACGAAAGGTGTTTCGGCCGAGCCACGGGGCATGGCGCGGATGCAGGCCGCGGCGCGGATGATCCGAGGTTTGCTGAAGTTGCAGTGGCCGGGAAGCGAGGCCGCGGAAAGTTCTGGGAGTCGGCAGAGGTTTCAGCGCCGAGGCGGATTCTGCGAAGTTGAGTGGAAAAATCTGAACTGTTTTGTTTTAAAAAAGGTCATGGGAGGGTGACAAGTGTCCCCCCCCCATCTGATTTTGTATGTACTACTTATTGACCAAGTCTTGAAGACTTGGTCATTCTTCAAGTTCATCTCTCTCTCTCTAAAGCTAAAAGCTCTCCCTTCTCTCTAGAATTTCAAGAGGAAATCTAATCTTGAGGAAAATCTGAAAGTGTGGCAAGAAGGAAGCTTGTTGGCTAGCTTGTAGGAGTTATTGTGGTGGTGATTGTGGAAAGAAGGCTAGTGAATTTGTTGGAATATTTGGCTAAAGTTTTAAGGTAACAATTCCTTCTCTCTTTGTTGGTTTTTGGTGTTGCATGTGAAGAAGAAAGATTTTGTTGTTGAAAATATTACTCTTAGATAAATTGCATGTAAGAAATATGGCTTGGATATGAAAGAATTGGATAAGAAGGTTATGTGAGCATGTTGTAGCCAAAATACTACCTTAAACTTGTTAAGTTAGTTGTTGTACATTGTGGGGCAGAATTTTACACATCCAAGTTTAGGTGTGTAATCTCCTTTGAAATGTTTGGATTGTTGGGCCTTAAATGTGGCGTTTGGATGTTGAATTAGGCCTTGATAAAGGTGGCAAAGTATGTAGAAACAAAGGAAATGCTGCCCGATTTTCCGTAGAATTTAGTAACTTTGCACTTGGAATATTCTACGTTAAAACTAGAGGTTAATAAATGTATTATGGTCATTATAGGTTGACGTATTACGTGCGGTGTTTTGGACTTAGCAAGTGGATTGACCCGAAGAGGTATGTGGAACTTTCCTACCTCTTGAGCATGAATAATTGTATCTATGTAGTACGGTAGACGTACAAAGGCTTTGGTATCCTTACTTGTTTTAATGATGTTTTAAGTCTTAAAGTTAAGGGACTTTGAGTGTTTGAAGTATATGATACTTGTTTCGTTTAAAAGTATAAGTCCCTTGGATATAGGGAGATGTGTTTGACTAGTGTATAATGGTAATATAACGACTTTATGGAAAGTTGGTTGTATTGGCTTTATGGAAAGTTAACAAAGAAAGGTTTACTCCAAGTAAAACAAGTACGGATAAATGGTTTGTAATTGTGAAATGCAAATTGTTTTTAAGGCATTAATTGCCTAAGGTTTTAAAAGAAATGAAGTCACTTGATTTAGAAGCCTATTGTATTTTTTAAAGGTAAACGTGACTTGTTTTGAAAGGTTGTCGTGACTTGATACTACGGTTATTAGTATCTTGGGAGTTTTACATAAAAAGGAGTCATTTTCTTAAAAGGTTTAAGGAACGTGGTACTTGGGTTAAATTCCCGGATTTTCTTTTAAAATGACATGTAGTGCCTTAAGTAACTAAAATGAGAGGATATACTAATAATTTTAATAAGAAGTTAGGAGATATTCTTAACTTGCTTACGTTATGATAAGCCGGTAGCGCTTATGTTATGTACGATAGCCGGTTGTGCTGAGTTATCTATTATTATTATTATCATTATTACTACTTATGCCATGGATTTGCTACCCATGATGCGAGTGCGTCGCTTGTACTCATGCGGGCCCACCGGGTCCATGCGGGTGAAATAGTCCCATGCGGGTGAAATAGTCTCATGCGAGGCAGATGACCTCATGCGGGTGAAATAGTCCCATGCGGGTGAAATAGTCTCATGCGAGGTGATGACCTCATGCGGGTCCACAGGACCTATGCGGGTGAAATAGTCTCAGGAGTAGGATTGCTTAATGATACTACGGGCGGGAGACCCTGTTTTAATCATGAGCCTCCTATTTTTATGCAGTAAAGTTTATACTTGTTACTCTCATTGTTAGTAAGGCACAGTGTACTGTATTTTGATTTTCCTCCATGACTCCAGCTTATTTTAGACTTATGATATTATTACAGTATTTTCCAGTTTTACATACTTGGTACATATTGTGTATTGACCCCTTCTGGGCCGCGCATGCCGCAGTGGTAAAGCAGGTGGTGGATCCTCATTCTTTGGATCTTGCTCAGGTGTCAGAAGCTCCATTTCTCCGGAGGCTCGACTTTTGGTACGGTTCTCCCTGGTGTTGTAGATGTTTGGTACATTCAAGGGTATGACGGGGCCCTGTCCCGTCATAGTGTTTACACATTCTTAGAGGCCTGTAGTCCTGTTATAACTTGGGTTGTTAAGGATGTAACTGTTCAGCTTTGTTATATTTAGAGGTAGCCATTTTGGGTTAGCCTGCTTATATTCTATATGGGTTCTTGTTGTGAGTTTATTTTCCGTTGGTTTTCTCTGATGTTGTATCACAAGGGTGTCCGGGGTAAGGCACCAGTCACGGGTCCGTGGTCGGGTCGTGACAAAAGTGGTATCAGAGCAGTTAATCCTCGAAAATGGTCTACAGGTCGTATCTAGTAGAGTCTTGATTATCGGTGTGTTGTGCACTACATCTATAATCAGGAGGCTACAGGATATTTAGGATTGGTTTCCATTCTTTCACTCTAAGATCGTGCAATAGAGCTGTGTTATAGGTTGGACTTCCTCTGACGTATTTTTATGTATCAGTTATGCCTCCACGCAAGGCAACCGCGGCCCAGAAGGGCAAGGCGGTGAGGAGCCGCTAGTAGGACACGAGGGTCACGAGGCACAGCCCAATCCTTACGAGATGATGTTTGTGGCGAGTTCCACGTCGCTACCCCCAGAGTTTGGGGCAGCGGCATCGAGACCGCGATACGAGCCCCCGCCATTACGGCTGGAGCAGAGGAGATGGGTTACAAGGATATGGCCCAGCTATTAGCCAGGATCGTGGCTAGGCAGGAAGACAGACGAGAGGCAGCGGTTCCGGTTGTACCCGTGGTCCACCCCAGATCTGATAGCTTGAGACTGCGGGACTTTTTGAGTTGCGACCACCGAGTTCTATGGGTCGAGGCACGAGGATGATCCTCGTGAGTTTATCCGACGATTCTGGATCATGAGTGATCGGGGCTTGAGACAGAGTCGGTATTATTGGGTTCACATCGGTGCGGATACCGCAGTTGGCGAGTATGATTCATGGAACTATCCCGGGAGCATGCGGCTTCCGGTATTTGAGACGAAGTTCTCGAGGCGTTAGCCATTTCGGCCTCCGCAGATGAGAGAGCTCGGGCGATAGATTTTTGACATCGAGGCAGTGGGCGGGCGGTCCGGAGTACAACGTAGAGTTTGACTCGTTGGCTCGGTATGTACCCGCTTTGGTAGCGACATGGAGGGCGAGTGCACCGCTATGTCACGAGGCTCGATGATTACTTAGCGAGAGTTGCACGGAGTAGCTCTTGATCGGGCATGGACATTGCCGCGTGCAGCATATGCACTGGGTGTGAGGAACGCGGCCGACGGATTGATAGGTATCGCAGAAGAGGCGGTGATGCAGGTCCTCTGGTAGTTTTCGAGGTAGACAACCTCAAAGAGACCGGATTTGCACCTCGGTAGCTCAGAGCGCTCCACCATCTTCCGGACGACGGGGCATTGAGGCGTGACAGGTCCTGTGGCCGGGTTCTCGAGGACGAGTTCCATCGATGAGGCCACCTATACCTCGGTGTGGCCGATGTGGCGATTGTCATTATGGGGGGTGTCGTGTTCCTCCAGGAACTTGTTACTCTTGTGGCCAGCAGGGCCATTTGAGGAGAGATTGTCCGACTAGAGGCGGCGGGAATGTTATGGGTCAGTGGCTGGATCTTCGTCTTCGGTGGCGATGCGGCCCGGAGGGCAGGGTGTTCACGGACCAGCAGGCCGCGGTAGGGGTCGTGGTAGGGGTCCCAGTTCCAGCGGTCCTCAGAACCGCATTTATGCTATGTCCAGCCGTCAGGACCAGGAGGCATCACCAGATGTCGTCACAGGTACACTATTGGTTTCATGTTGTGATGTATATGCTTTGATAGATCCAGGTTCTACCTTGTCCTATATATCTCCTCATATTGCTGGTAGAATAGGGATAGAGCCCGAGTCCATAAAACCTTTTGAGGTGGCTACGCCGATGGTGATTCGGTAGGCGAGGTATATATAAGGCTTGCCCAGTGACTATAGACAGTCGTCAGACTCTAGCCGACTTGATAGAGTTGGATATGACGGACTTTGATGTAATTATGGGTATGGATTGGCTAGCGTCTTGCTATGCCAATGTGGACTGTAGAGAGAGACTGGTACGATTCCAGTTTCCTGGTGAGCCGGTTATCGAGTGGAAGGGGAATACTGCGTCGCCGAGGGGTAGGTTTATTTCTTACCTCAAGGCTAGGAAGATGGTGCGGAAGGGGTATATCTACCATATGGTTCGGGTATTCGACATCGAGGCGAGATACCGCACCTTGATCGATTCCGTTGTTAGAGAGTTTCGGACATATTCCCGCACGAGCTCGTATCCTCCCGAGGAGATTGATTTTTGCATTGATTTGGCGCCAGACACTCGACCGATATCTATTCCGTCATATAGGATGACACCTGCTGAGTTGAAGCAATTGAAAGATCAGCTGAAAGATTTGCTGGAAAAAGGTTTTATCAGGCCAAGTGTTTCTCCCTGGGGAGCGCCAGTGTTATTTTTAAAGAAGAAGGATGGTACGATGCGTATGTGTGTTGATTACAGGCAGTTGAATAAGGTAACTATCAAGAACAGATATCCCCTCCCCAGGATTGATGATTTGTTTGACCAGTTGCAGGGTGCGAGATGTTTCTCCAAGATAGACCTGCGATCTGGTTATCATCATGTGCGAGTTAGAGAGGCAGATATCCCAAAGACTGCATTCAGGACCCGGTATGGGCACTACGAGTTCAGGGTGATGTCTTTCGGATTGACCAACGCCCCAGCAGTATTCATGGATTTGATGAACAGGGTGTTCAAGCCATTCTTGGATATGTTCGTTATAGTATTCATTGATGATATCCTGGTTTATTCGCGCAAGCAGAGCAGAACACGCAGATCACTCGGCGGCGGTATCGAGTCCTCGGACCGTGATTGTATGCCAAGTTCTCGAAACGCGAGTTTTGGTTGGCCTCTGGCTTTCTTAGGGCATGTTATCGGGCCGATGGTATTCGGGTTGATACAACAAAGATTGAGGCGTCAAGACTTGCCCGCACTCCACTACACCAACAGAGGTGCGCAGCTTTTTGGGCCTTGCAGGTTATTATCGGAGGTTTGTGGAGAATTTTGCTTCCATTTCAGCACCTTTGACTAAGCTGACTCAGAAGGCAGCTATGTTCTGGTGGACGGATGCTTGTGAGGGAAGTTTCCAGTTACTAAAAGAGAAATTGACGACCGCCCAGTTCTTACTATTCCGCAGGTTTAGGCGAATATGTGGTTTATTGTGATGCCGTATCGGACTTGCGCATCTTGACGCAAAGATAAAGTTATACCACGCATCTCGGCTTAGGAAGCATGAGAAGAACTATCCCACACATGACTTAGAGTTGGCGGCGTGATTCATGCCTCAAGATCCGAGACATTATTTATATGGAGTTCATGTGGATATTTACACAAACCACAAGAGTCTCCAAGATATCTTCACCGAGGAGCTGAACTTGCGCGAGGCGGTGGTTGAGCCGCTAAGGATTATGATGTCGATATCCTATACCATCCAGGGAAGGCTAATGTAGTTGCAGACGCCCTTAGTCACCGATCGATGGGTAGTCTGTCAGGTGTACAGCCAGAGAAGAGGGACATGGTCCGCGAGTTACATCAACTAGAGAGCCTTGGGGTTCGTTTGGTTGATTCTGATAGTAATGGAGTTCGGGTTCGAGAGGTTGCCGAGTCTTCCATCGTCGAGGAGGTGAAGAGGCGACAGTATGAGGATCCGATTATGGTACGGTATCGAGATGCAACTCTTCAGGAGGAGAAGAGTCTATTTGAGGTAGCACCTGATGGAGTGCTAAGATTTGAGGGCCGATTGTGTGTTCCTGATGTGACAGGACTTCGTCAGCAGATTCTGGGGGAGGCACACAATGCTCGTTATTCTATTCATCCGGGGTCGACTAAGATGTACCATGACCTCAGATGTGTGTATTGGTGGGATGGCCTGAAGAGGGACGTGGCAGGTATTGTTGCCAGTGCCCGAATTGTTAGCAGTCGAGTTGAGCACGAAGCGGTGGGCTATGCAGCTATTGATATTCCGATGTGGAAGTGGGAGGTGATCAATATGGACTTTATTACAGGGTTACCTCACACTCAGAGGAAGCATGATTCCATTTGGGTTATCGTCGACAGTCGATTTAAATCACCCATTTTCTTCCGGTCGGGGCGATTTTTTCACGAGGATTATGCTAGATCAGATATCGAGAGAGATTGTGAGACTGCACGGAGTTCCTATATAGATTATTTCAGACAGAGGAGCCCAGTTCACGGCTAACTTCGGGAGGTCTTTCCAGAAGAGATTAGGGACGCAGGTGAGTCTCAGTACTGCGTTTCATCCTCAGACCGACGGACAGGCCGAACGCACTATACAGACACTTGAGGATATGCTGCGGGCTTGTGTTATTGATTTCAGGGGTAACTGGGAGGATCATTTACCTCTTGTGGAGTTTGCTTATAACAACAGCTACCATTCTAGTATTCAGATGGCGCCTTTTGAGGCCTTGTACGGGAGGAAGTGCAGATCACCGATAGGCTGGTTTGAGGTGGGAGAAGTGCAGTTAGTCGGGCCAGACTTGATTCAGCAGGCAGTGGATAAGGTGAAGCTTATCCAGGAGCGATTATTGTCATCTCAGAGTCGATAGAAGTCATATGCAGATCATCGGCGTCGACACTTAGAGTTTGAGGTAGATGATTGGGTCTTCCTGAAGGTGTCTCCCATGAAGGGCGTGATGAGATTTGGGAAGAAGGGGAAACTTAGCCCAAGGTACATTGGGCCTTATCATATTGTCCGTAGGGTAGGCAAGGTTGCCTATGAGTTGGATCTGCCATCCGATCTGGATGCAGTACATCCAGTTTTCTATGTGTCTATGTTGCGGAAATGTAATGGAGATCCATCTAGAGTGCACCCGATTTGTGATGTCCAGGTGACAGAGGAGTTGTCGTATGAGGAGAGTCTCATAGCGATACTCGATCGCCAGGTTAGGCGACTACGGACAAAGGATGTGGCTTCCGTCAAGGCCTTATGGCGGAACGAGAACAGGGAAGAGATGACGTGGGAAGCAGAGGATGACATGATGAAGAAGTATCCTCACTTATTCCCTATACCTCCAGGTAACCCACTTTCCTGCTTGTTAGTTTTAATTTAGCAATTATGCTTGAGTAATGTTGTGGCTATGTGGAGCGTTTTATTTGCAAGAGAAATAGTTAAGAGGGTCTATGTCGATATTGAGATTCGAGTAAGCCTTGAAGGAACATTCGGTACGAATGTTTATATACACTTTTTGAGTCAGTTTTAGTTAATCTTTTTCCCTTTTTACACATAAAAGTGTCGTATTAGGATAGTTTTTCTTTCTTTTGAGTCAAAGTGTTTAAAATGGCCAAATGGCGGAAAAGGAGCTAAAAGAGGGCTAAAGAGGAGATTTGAGAGAAAAGTGGCGAATGAGTGAAACGGACTCAGCACATGGCCTCTGCGATCGAAGCGGGCGCGGCGCCACTATCGAAGAGGTGCAGAAGACCAGCGCGCGGCCTCATGTCGGCAGTGGGCGCGGCGCTAAACATCCGGAGCTACAGAGTTGTGGCCGCGGCGCCACGACAGCAGAGATCGGGCGCGCGCCAAATCACCGAAGGATTGCAATTTCCGCGCGCAGCGCGACGCTGAAAATAAGGTTTTCAGATCGATTTTGGGCGAACTGCGAGGGAAAAGTTGAGGCGGTTAGGAGCTATAAAAGGAGAACCCTAGGCAGTTTTAAGGGTTCCCTTCATGCACAACACAAGGCTTTCTTGCTTGGAGATTGGAGACCATAGTTTAGTAAATTTCCTTTCCTTTTCTTGTTTTTATTTCGCTTTATGAAGAACATGGAATTAGTTCTTGTCATGTCAATGGCTAGGAACTAATTCCTCTATGGCTTTCCATGTTGAATCTCTAGAAACTTATGTTATGATTTAATGACGCTTATGGTTATTCTTCTTCTTGTTGAGATCTATCCAATAATTGAATTGAATGCTTGGTAGTTAATTGACAACTAATTATCACTATATGATTTCTAATCAGACTCCGAAAGGAGGGGATTGTGAATATGCTGTAAGTTGGGTAGACATTCTTGGATTGGGGATGAAAATACCTCAATTATTTATGTAGCGTTAACGAGAGGCTTAACAACCCTAATTTTACGCATTGTGCGTGACGGTTAACTAGGTTCTTAGTCTTAATCCTCCTATAGAGTCATCCTTATCACCGAAAGGTAGAAAGGAGCAATATTGGGGTTGAGTGTTTATATAACCCTAACGGGAGTATAAAACGATTTAGTGAACTTGTTTTCTCCAAAAGAAGAAGACCATAAGTTATTCCATTAATAAGTAACATAAGCGGATAGTGAGGAGACGTGGAAGCCCTATTCTCATCACAACTGAAGTAAACTCATTAGTTAAATTAGTCTTTATAATTCTTAGTTATAAACCACAAAATCAAATATCAATTTACCAAATAGATACCAAAAGATAGATAGTTGGTACTTGAACCCTAATCCTTGTGGACGATATTCGGTCTTGCTAAGACTATATTACTTGTCACGATAACGTGCACTTGCGTTTAAGTGTGTGCATCTTTTCGCGCATCAAGTTTTTGGCGCCGTTGCCGGGGATTAGGCATAGTTCAATATCAAATTTATCTATTTTTAATTTCTAATTTGGTTTTTATTCTTTGTTAATTTTTATTTTTTTAATTTTATTTTATTCTTTTTCGTTTTATGTATTTATTGTGTGAAAACAAGGGTGCCGTGATCCGTTGTTGGTTTTGATGCATCTCAGAGATCCTTTAGACATGGATTTCTACTGTCAATATGATAGAGCTCCAACCATAGAGGAAGAGAGGGAGGAGTTACGAGAAGTCATACTCAGTTTCGCTAGGTATCAAGCTCGCATGGGCGAAACGAGATTGACCATAAAGAAGCTGGAATCGCAAATAGGAGAACTCGCGATCATTTTGAACAAAGGAACAGAAATTGAGGAGCCTGAACCACAACCAACCATTGAGGAATCTGGTGAGATAGTTGGTGTAGAGAAGGAAAAGATTGCAGAAATCCAATTATTCACCTTCTTGGATTCTGTGGAATTTTTTTATCTTGCACCTATTACAGAAGAAACACCACCAGCTATCACTGCTGATCCCCATTTAGGAAATCCACATCACCAAGAGTACCCCCTAGAGTCGAGAGATGTAGAGAATTTCACGGAGTCCTACATTATAGAAAGCATAAAAGACAAGCCTGTCTTGTGTACTTGGGGGATAATTGTATGTTTAAGGCACTTGGTTGAACAAATGGTCGTAGGGAAATTGAGACCTACAACAATAAATCTGTGGATTGCAAGAAGTTCACAGAAGTATCCAATGGGCACTCGTACCGGTTAATTGCGTCCGGCTAAAAGACGTTAAAGACAGCGCTTGTTGGGAGGCAACCCAACGTTTTCAATTATGTTAATTTAATTTCTATCTTTAGTTTATTTTATTTTATCTAGAACAGTCTCACGGTCTTGGGTTGTAGCGTTTGTGTTGTGATTGGCAGTGCGGGCCAATAAGCGGCGAAAAGCGGAAAAAGCCGATTTCGGAAAAAAAAAGCGGGTTAAGCCGGCTGAAAGCAGTGCGGCGCCAAAAGAAGCTGTAAGTCTTTGAAGTTTAAGCGTGGCGCCAGAGCGAGCGCGGCGTAATTCGAAAATTTGCCAAGTTAAAGCCGCGCGCTGAGAAAACCCGTCTGAACATTAGGTAGCGGGCCAAAAAATCGTCATGCAATGGCGAAATCGAAACTTAAAACGCCCAGAAATCAGATTTTCCCCAATTCCAATTTCAAAAACCTAACCCTTCTTCTCCAAAAACACACGAAAATCCAAAAATCCACCCACAATTTGTTATACCCCGTATTTCCGGAGTATGTACGTGAGGGCGTACGTACAAAAGTTGAGCCTTAAATTAGGCATTGGGACGAAAATTTTGTTCACAACCCACGAAAATAATTGTTTTCCGACGAAACGTTTTCCGGACTTTGCGAAGGGAAAATTACGGTTGCGACATTTATTATTTTTGCGAATTTTTCCGAGAGATGAAATATTTTGGACCAACGAGAGGGCGACATGTGTCACCCTCAAGTTGGCGGAAATGTTGGACGAATTCCATGGCACGTTTTTGTCATTTTTGTTGCCTAAAACATTTGGTCAATGTTTTGTAGATATTTTGTGTGGTAGATGGATAAGGTGGGACCCACACACACTTGTCCAAATCTTCACCCTCCACTTGCCCTCCACTTGCCCTTAATCTTGGCCATTGATTTCCCTATAAATACCCCCCTTGAGTTGAAGACTTCTTCATCCACAAAATAAATTCTAAGTCTTAAAATCCTCCCCCCTCTTAGTAGTGTTCTCGTCCAAGAGCTCCCCCTCCCCCTTGAGAAGGCCTTGGCCGAAACAACCCCCTCTTGCCTAGTTGTTCTCGTAAAATACCCCCCCCCCCTTGGTAGAAAAGTATTCTCCAAGTATTGTTACTATTCCAAAATACCTTGGCACAAATACCTTGTAGTATTCCAAGGTTACCCCTATACTAAAAGCCCAGAAATACTATTATACTTCCCTTCAGTCACAAAACGAAACCCTAAGGAAAATCTTCACAGTTGGTTGAAGTATTAAGAAGAAGTTGCGTAGAACTTCTAAGGGTTGTTTGGAGCGGGTTGGAGCACCCAGAGTAGGAGCTAAACGTTGCTCAGGATCGACATTTAAACTTGGATAATTTTGGGCTTACCGATGTAAATACTCTTGTCCTTCTATTGTAATTGGAAATTACATACTGTAGTAGTATAGAAATGAATATAAGATACATAGAAGGATATAACAGAAGAGAATTGAACTGTAATAGAAGGATATTACAGAAGAGAATTGAATTGAAATCACATCAGAAGAATATTGAAAAAGAAGGTTGTTACTTGTCTTAAAAAGGGAAATCGTTTTTGGTTTGCTTAAAAGATAGTCACTCTATTTTTGATACTACGGGTATCGTGTGACTTATGTGAAAGAAACGGATCTTTTTAAAGAATTAATGTACGTAGTACTTTGGGGATAAAAACCTGAACTTGTTGACATAAAATAGAAAGTACCTTGTGTGAATAACTTGACTATGTTTGGTTTGTGATAGCCTTGTAATACTTTCTTGATTGGTTTGATAAGTAAACATGTTAGGATGCTACGTGTGTTAGTGTCTTGTGATGTTTGTGTAAGAGGTTATTCTTATTGTGCTTATGTTGTTTAACGATAAGCCGTTGTGCTAGTATTATATCACTCACCTCTTGACATGTTATACCGGGGGTTAAGCTGCCCTCCGATGCGGGGTATACCTCAGGAAGTCTGGGACTATGATTCGAGAATACCTCATGCGGGTCCAGGGGACCTATGCGGAGCTACGAGAGTTCCAGGTTAGTCTGCGGTCTTTATGGCCATGCGGATACATGTGGCGTGCGGTGCGAGTCCAGGGCGATCGGGAGTAGCTACCGACGCGAGAATACCTCACGCGGGCCTATGTGTGGCCTATGCGAGTCAGCGGAAGTTCGAGATTTGACGCGCATTGATCTCGGCGAGTGGCGCCGATCATATGGCGCGATGCAGAAAGACCTCGTGATACGATTTATGGCATTGTTGGTGCTGTGGGTTTTAGTAGTCGGCTATGCCTTCGTACTTACCGTCTGATTTTAGTATGACACAGTGGGACACGTGTACATGTGTATTCCTTGGTGTGTTTATATCATGGATGCCGTGATGAGGAAGAAATTCCACGGCATGATTGATATTGTGGGCATGAGACCCATGGTTATATTTGAGTGTTAACTTTAAGGCGTGAGTCACGACTTGACATATCGCTTACATGTGTGTATCGTAAATTGGTTATCACATATGTCTTACATTTTATATAGACTATTATGATTTCATTCTGATATTTTGATTTCACATACTTGGTACTGTTATCGACCTCGCCGGGCTGCGTTCAATCTGCAGTGAGAGTAAACACCGATGTTGATCCTCGCTCGTAGGAGTCCTGATTCAGCGTTTGGAAGCTCCGTTTCTCGGAGGCTTATCTTGGGTATAGTCACTGTCGTTGTAGGTACTTACATTCGGGGTATGGCGGGAACCATCCGCCATTGTTGTTATAACATTCTTAGAAGTGCATGTAATCTTGTTGTGGGCGAGTTTGTAAAGGATGAATCGGATTAAGTTATATATATATGCCGTAAGGCAACTTTTCTCAGATAAACTGTTTTACACTTCATATTATTTCATGTCTTGTTTTATGTTCCGCTGATTACTCTGATGTATGTCTACTTGGGTGCCCGGGGTAAGGCACCAGTCACGGGCCCGGGTTCGGGTCGTGACACAATTTCTCCACAAATCCAACCCAACCACAACCAAAACTCTTAAAATTCCTAAACACTCTTAGCTATCTCAACCAACAAAGCTCCATTCCATAGCCTCAACCCACCATTAGAAACAAGAACAGCTTGAATCTTCTCATAAAAAGGTAATCTTTTTCTGTTCTTGAGATCTTTACTAAAGTCACAGGAGGTAGTAGTTTGAAGGAGTATTGTAGTTGTGAAGTAGTTTAGTCTTTGAAAAATTGATTGTGAAGTTTGGAGAAGGAGTAGAAAAGGAGGTGTGGGTATTGGGTAGAAGAGTTGAAGTTTGGGGTGTTGTGTTAGGTTTGCTAGTTGTTGAGTGTGTTGGGAAACATTTGTGCCACTAAGTTGTAAGCTGCAGAAATTGTTTTAACCATGTCCACTAGAAAGAGAAGAGCCTCCACATCCACCCCAGCCCCACAATACGATAATACTAGGTTTGTGAGCTACCAAGCCTTCCAGAGATACTAAAAGCTTGATACCAGACCCTTAATCCCTGAAAGGGGAATGGACTACCAGAGGGAGTCATATGGGGAAGAAAATGTTTATGAGCCCATTCGGGCAATGATTGAGTTAAGGGGGTGGATGAGATTTGTAAATCCGGAGAAAATAGCACCAATGAACACAACAATGGTGCATGAATTCTATGCCAACTTTCCGGAGAAGGTGGAAAGGGGATGCTTTGTACGGGGAGTTTATGTGTCTGTGACAGCAGAGAATGTAAATGCACAATTGAAGACGGCTGATGTTGAAGAAAGAAGCGATTGGAATCACTTTCGAACATGGTCTAGAAGCATCGACCGCATCGACTGGAATGCCGTTGCAAACACCGTGAGCTACCCTTGGGCTGATTTTGATATTGGAAGAAATGGGTCAAGAGCACTAGCAGTGCGATTCAACAAGCGACCAAGGGTTGGCTATATTTCGTCGGCGCGCGTGATTCCATCCACGCACTTCACGAGTGCGGAAGATAGGATTAAAGCGATATATGGAATTATGAGGATGACGATTGATGTGGGAAAGAGATAGTCTGAGCATTGAAGAAATCAGCGAGTTGGTGACAACGGTGGATTGGGACATGGCTCACCGATCACCAATCTATGCGCCTTCCATGGGGTCCCAACCCTACCCACCGACACTCATGAGAAACCAGCTAGGTGTCCCGTGGGATAGTGCACTCTTTCCTGCACCAAGGCCGAAGCGGCGTAAGAAGAGCACAACCTGACAGCGGCAGCAGAGGCGCCATGAGCGAAGATGAGCACGAAATAGGGGCTCGATATGAGGCGAGACCTAGCCACCACAACCACGTAATCGTAACCTCGGTGCACATGATGGAGCAAGTGCTCAGAACGAGAGAATGATGATGCAATATTTCGACACAATGATGCAAGGACAAAATGAGTTGAGACAGGACAAAATGAGTTGCGACAAGGGCAACAAGAATTGGCGAGAGCAACAGCGATTGCACCAGCGGTTTGAGATGAGTTCTGCTCAACGATAGTCGATGCATTATCCACCGCCACCACCATTTTAGCCAAAGTCCGTAAGTGTCTTATTTCTTTTACGGTCTTTGAGTCTACATTGGGACAATGTGTGATTTAAGTTCAAAGGGGTGTTTTATTTGTGTCTTGTTTTATTTGTGTCTTGTTATGTTTTATTTAAATCTTTTTATTGTTTTATGTATTTTTATTGGAGTCACAAATTTTTTTCTTTTTTAGTCATAATTGTCTGTCAAAAGATCATGTATGCTGTAGTTACTAGAAACACCTAGTGAAGTAAGGTGGAATAATGTAATGGAATAAAAGCAACTATCTAAACACTTAGGTTAGATACGCCAAAAACTCACAGAATCTGTGTATTTAGAGTTTCTTGCTTAAATTGTGCATGCTAAATAATGAAAACCTATGTGTTATAATTGCTTGCTATTTGAGGCGAAATAGTTAGGATATGCATGTTAGGGAGATGACTCAGGCATTTCTTTCATAGCCAATTCTTACCACTCTTTTCTATCCAGTACTTTAAATATATCCCTAATTAGCCCCATTGAGCCTAAAAAGTGAAACTTCTTCTTTGACACCCTATATTCCCACAAAGTGTGCCACAAATAAAAATATGAAATAGTGGAATCAAGTGTGTTAAAAAAAGAGACAAAAAGAGTGAATGAGCTTTTTGCACCCCAATAAAAAGTAATAAGAAAGAGGCAAAAATCTAAGTTTGGGGGTGCTTGTTATTATAATACACTTCACTGTCCCAAAATAAAAGAGGGGAAAGATAGAATTGAAGTGAAGGAAAGAATCAAAAGAAAAGGGAAAAATTGAAAAGCTAAAGAGCTTATGGTACACAAAAATGAGCTTAAATGCCTATTTTTACATACCCGTGCCTAAGCCTACATTACAACCCTTAAAAGTCCTGAAGATCTCTTTTATGCATATCCAGGATTAGTGGAGAATAGCAAGTAAGCATGCCATAGGATTTTTGAATTTATATGCATGATTTAGTATACTGACTTCCATTAAAGCATGATAAATATGAGTTTGCGAAATATCTAGCTCAATGTGTTTAGTGTGCTGAATTTTCATGCTATATGTTCCTGCATATTATTTCGCTAACCTTCATGTTTTTCTAGTTAACACTAGTGCAGCAAAAGTGATCAATGTCAGTGAGTCTTTTATTTTTCGTTTCTTTGAGTCTTTTATTTCTTTCTTTCTATCTTTGCTCGAGGGCGAGCAAAGGTTAAGTTTGGGGGTATTTGATCGGTGTATTTTGTATACACTTTTTGAGTCAGTTTTAGTTAATCTTTTGTCCCTTTTTACACATATAAGTGTCGTATTAGGATAGTTTTTCTTTCTTTTGAGTCAAAGTGTTTAAAATGGCCAAATGGCGGAAAAGGAGCTAAAAGAGGGCTAAAGAGGAGATTTCAGAGCGACAAAGCAGAAAGTGGCGAGGCTGAAACCAGCACGCGGCGCTGCTGCGATGAAGCTGCGCGCGGCGCCACTATCGAGAGAGGCTGCGAAGACCAGCGCGCTGGCTACTCATGTCAGCGAGTTCGGGGCGCGGCGCTAAACATCCGAGACGCTACAGACCTTGCAGCGCCGCAGCGCCCACAGACAGCAGAGATCAGGGCCGCGGCGCCAAATCACCCGAAGGATTGCAGAATTTCGGCGCGCAGCGTGAAAAAATAAGGTTTTCAGACGGATTTTGGGCCAGACCTGCAGGGAAAAGTTGAGGCGGTTAGGAGCCTATAAAAGGAGAACCCTATGAAGTTTTTAAGGGTTCCCTTCTTGCACAACACAAGGCTTTCTTGCTTGGAGATTGGAGACCATAGTTTAGTAAATTTCTTTTCCTTTTATTGTTTTTATTTCAGTTTTATGAAGAACATGGAATTAGTTCTTGTCATGTCAATGGCTAGGAACTAATTCCTCTATAGGGCTTTCCATGTTGAATCTCTAGAAACTTATGTTATGATTTAATGCATGCTTATGGTTATTCTTCTTCTTGTTGAGATCTATCCAATAATTGAATTGAATGCTTGGTAGTTAATTGACAACTAATTATCACTATATGATTTCTAATCAGACTCCGAAAGGAGGGGATTGTGAATATGCTGTAAGTTGGGTAGACATTCTTGGATTGGGGATGAAAATACCTCAATTATTTATGTAGCGTTAACGAGAGGCTTAACAACCCTAATTTTACGCATTGTGCGTGACGGTTAACTAGGTTCTTAGTCTTAATCCTCCTATAGAGTCATCCTTATCACCGAAAGGTAGAAAGGAGCAATACTGGGGTTGAGTGTTTATATAACCCTAACTGGAGTATAAAACGATTTAGTGAACCTGCTTTCTCCAAAAGAAGAAGACCATAAGTTATTGCATTAATAAGTAACATAAGCGGATAGTGAGGAGACGTGGAAGCCCTATTCTCATCACAACTGAAGTAAACTCATTAGTTAAATTAGTCTTTATAATTCGTAATTATAAACCACAAAATCAAATATCAATTTACCAAATAGATACCAAAAGATAGATAGTTGGTACTTGAACCCTAATCCTTGTGGACGATATTCGGTCTTGCTAAGACTATATTACTTGTCACGATAACGTGCACTTGCGTTTAAGTGTGTGCATCTTTTCGCGCATCATGTATGGCCTTATCAGCCTTGTCGTGGTCATGTATATATGTATAAGTCAATTTTCTAGTCAAGAGCTTACATAATATTTTTCGGCTTAGTCCATGCTTATTGTAATTATACGGTGATAGTGTGATTTGGAGTACCCGGCGGGTAAGATCCGGGCGCCCATCGCGGCCCTTTGATTTGGGTCGTGACAAACTTGGTATCAGAGCATGTCTGTCCTAGGGAGTCTACAAGCCGTGTCTAGTAGAGTCTTGTATATGTGTATGTTGTGCATCATACTTATACGTAAGAGGCTATCTGACATTTAAGGATGGATTCTATTCTTTCATCTCGTAGATCATGCAGTAGAGCTGAGTTTTAAGAGTTTGAGTTTAACTCGTTCCTTATACCGTTTCGGTAATGCCGATTTCCAAGAAGACTTTGATTAGTTTATACTCGTAGCCAGTAAATGTGCGATTTCTATCAAAACGGTTGATACGCCAGAAGGGCAGTAGTATGTTAAAAAGTTTCGAGATTATGAGAAGTTATCTCACGCATATACGAAAGAGATAATGCAAGCCTGGGAAGTGAACCATTTGTTTTAGGAAGGATTAAAATAAAGGAGGTACTACACACCGGAACACATGAGTTTTTAAGGATTCGTCTTGTCGACGTTATTGTGTTTACAATTATAGCAATGCTTTCTTCTAGTAGGATTATGATTAGCAGGGAGATTGAAGTTGGATCGAGTGTAATTACGAGTAGTATGCTTTCTATTGGGATAGATCCGTCAGAGGATATGAGTAAGTTGTTTTCCCAAGTATCGACGAATTCAGTAGCACCAGAGGAGTTAAGAGAAGATCATTACCATCAGTCCTACCATCGGCTCCGTCTAATTAGGATGTAAAGAGACTGGTGCAGGTATTGAATCAATTGGTTGCCTCTCAGGAACGACTTCAGCCTAGAGCGTCAGATAGAGAGAGGCCCTTGAGAGGTCAGTGATTTTATTAGCAAGGATCACCGATATTTTAAGTACTTGAAGATGCCAACGTCTCAGGATCAAAGTTGCAAGGGTCGAGTGAGACTACCCCGACCATCTTGTAGTCAGTATGGTGGAGCGCATGCTGGAGTATGCCACAAAAGTATAGGGGGTTAGTTTAGTGTGGCAGCCATGGACACAATATTCCGAAGTGTTCCAAGTGGATGCGCAAAGGTAAGGATAAGATGAGTATAAGTGGTACAAATGAAAAACAGAAGACATCATTGGAAGATTTAGTAGGTTATGAAAATCTACACGTTTTGTGGTGACTCTTGTTGATTAGAATTCTAGAGGGAACTGCAACAGGACCCTATGAATGAGGCTTTGATTACAAAAGAAGTACAATGTGCTAAGGACTATCAGAGGTGGAATGAGACAAGGACAAAATTCTTTCAACAGAAGTGCAAAAATTCAATGGCTAATATGTGGAGATATGAATACAACAGTATTCCACAGCTTGATAAAAGCAAGGAGAAATGCGAATAGGATATTCAATATAAATGACTAAAAAGGTGATACTCTAAATGATATGTCAGGGATTACACAAGCTTTTGTGGAATTCTACGTTAACTTGATGGGAACACAAAGCTTCAGAAGGGATCATGCAACCAGTAATATAGTGAAACAAGGAGCAGTGGTCAGTGAGGAACAAAGAACAATGCTAGAAAGGAAGATTATGGAGGGGAGATAAGCCCTCATCCTTGCGTAAAGGGTGATACTGCGTATTATTGAGAATTACATATATCAATGTTAGTAAGTTAAGGTATGCTATAGATATTGGACTGGTAAGGTCTTCGACTTCGTTGTGCAACATGTTACAATTCTTCATAACCTCTGGATAATAATAGTTTGTTGGGGGGTAATTGAGGACGAAAACTATGAAGCAAGCAAAGAAGGGTTGTAAGAATATGAAAATAGTTAATAAGTATGAATGGAACTGTATGATCGAGTATCAAGGTAGAAATATTTTTCGTTTAATGATGAGTAGAATGAAGGATTACGACAAGAAGGATAAAGGTGAATGAAATGTAGGTTTCACAAGGGTATAATTACTCTACAACAGCGTAACGATCAATAGTAGAGAAAGAACAATACGAACTTTTCATCCAAAGGTGACGAACCTCTGATGTTCAGGAAGATAGTATGAGAAACACTTTGAGATAAGAGACCCCCAAGGCAATTTGAAATGGAAATGTAAAGGTAAGACGAATGGGCACTCGGTCGATGAGAGACCTAATAATGATAAGACAAGAAAGATTGACAAGTCATTAGATCATGTAACACCGTGAATTGAATCTAAACATATGAAGCATCGGTTCCACAACATATGCAGTCATACCTTTCCGAAAGTATGTAAATTGAAGTAACAGTGAGTAAAACTCGAGATTAACACCTAAACAAGTGAAAAGGGGCCAATGACGCATATGGGATATAAGGTAGACATTAAAGATATATGTCAAGATATAATGACATTATAATACAGATAAGTTGTCAGGCAAATACAGATGTCTATGGGCATTTTTTAACTGACCAAAAGTTCTACGAGATAGGTAAAGTAACGTGTTTACAATTTAATGAAATCAAGGATTTTTTTTAACTTCTGAAATGCCATTGACATAAAGAGTTAGCCATAAGGTAAGTGGAAGAATTCGAATCGAAGTATAATGACCAGGTTTGGAGATAGTAGGCCAATGTCATGTAATGCAATTCTTCAAGGTCTTCTATGTACTGAATAAAGGAATAAGTTAACAATTCATCCCTTAAGGAGTAGTAACGCCAATGATCGGAATTATGAGTAATGTTTGAGATTATGTATGTATACCATAATATTTTAGAATTATGAAGAGTACGACAAGTAAGGAAATAAGTGAACAAGTGTCAAAAGAAATGAAGTTGTACATAATTACGAGTAGTGAGAAGGTAAAAAAAAAGATTCCTTTAAGACCATGAATGCGAGTTAACTACGATGATACACACACTTTATATTCCACGACATTGTCTATAAAGTGTTCACGATTGAGATACTATAAATATAAGAATTTCTAGCACACTAGTTAGTAAACAAAACTAAGTTGACAATATGATCATTCACCCACAAGCAGCTTGACTAATGTGAGGACTAAGAAGAGAACTTGACATGAGAGAACACATCAGTTAGTTAAGTGGGAGTCCAATTGAAGGATTCAGATAGTGATAGCCCTATGACTCAGAATACGATAGGGTCATCCCCATACGGGGAAAAAAATGAACGTCGTGATGAAGATCCCGTTTTTAAAGAAGATTTGGAAAGATAGTTAACAAAACAAAGAACTGCAACCTTCGAGTATAATGGGAGAGGGACCCTCAGATGAAATGTCCATTTGTGTATTCCGAATATAGTAGGATTACGAGACAAAATTACGACGGAGGTCCATTATTCACAATATTCCATTCACCGTGGATCTACTAATATGTATTATGATCTCAAAAAGGGTATGTATTGGTAGGATGACATGAAGAGAAACGTTGCTGAGTTGGTGTTAGGCCGATTTCTAATTGCTCACGCAACTGTACATATCGTTACAAATAATATAGTCTGGTAAGACCGAATATCGTCCTCAGAGACTGGTTTCTAATTACCAAACATCTATTCTAGGTTATCTATTTGGCAAATGATGGTTGATTTGGGTTTTTATCTAACACTACTAGAGTAATCGCAAGAATTAAACTAAATTATTGAGGTTTAATCAGTTATGAAGGAATTAGGGCTTCCAATATCCTCAATTATCCACTCTTTTCAATCCTTAATGCAACTAGAATGACTTCTTCTTCTACGTTAAGATAGCGGTTAACTAGAATGTCTTATATTCCGGTTAGGATATATAATCGCTCAACCCCAGTGCAGAAACCTTCTATATTTCTATGATAGATTTTACCACATAGGAGGATTAAGAATAATAACCTATAATGCTATACAAGTATCGGAGTACTTTCGTCCGCGATTTAACCTATGTCTATTTAATTACAACATATCCAAATATCTCCTATCGGTTCTTGATTCGAAATCATATAGATTATGATAATTAGTGATCAGTTAACTATCAAACATTCATACCAATATTGAATAAATATTAATCAAGTGAAGAAGAAATCAAACTACTGCATTAATTCATGAAATAGAGTTTCAAGCGATTCAACAGGAAAGCCCTAATAAAGTGTTTAGCTCCTAGTCATAGACATGCTAAGAACTAATACAAATCCTATATGAACTGAATTGAAAATAAAGAAAAGGAAAAGAAAATACTTAGAACTAGGTCTCCAATCTTGTAGCCTCCAAGAGCTGTGTTGTGGAATATGTACAAGGATATGTGATAGGTGATCCCCCAAAATTTATTCCAAGGGTTTATTTATGTTGTCAAAAATGTGTGCCTTGGACCCTTTTGGCCCTTGTCAATTCTATTTCGGATTAGAAATTCCCGCATCGACACCGCGGTCCTATAGAATGGCACCGTGGTGCCGAAAGTACTGCGGCTTCTCAGTAATTGTGGCACCGCGGTCCTGCAGTCCGGCATCGCGATTCTGCGGTATTTCGTCCTGATCTGCCAACTTTCGTCTTTTTTGCTTTGGGAGCTCATTTTCTGTCCACTTTTAGCTTATTTTTGCCATTTAGAACCGTTGTGACTCAAAAAAAAAACCTAATACTATACTAAACATAAACGAATTAGTAGTATATAAACTAAAAATGACTCAAAAAGTGTATACAAAAGATGTCTAACAGTTGGTGGTTCAGTGTCTTAATTGTCAGCAGGTAAAAGTAGAGCACTAAAAGCCCGGTGGCTTGACTCATAACATCGATATTCCGATATCGAAATGGAAAATGATTAATATGGACTTCATTACGGGGTTACCTTGTTCTTTCCAGAAGTTTGATTCTACTTGGGTGTCAATGACTGACCAAATCAGCTCATTTCCTGCCAGTGAAAATTACATATACTGTCGAGGAGTACGCGAAGTTATATATTAAGGAGATTGTTCGAATTCATGGTGTGCATATTTCTATTATATTTGACCGAGGTATTCAGTTTACAACTAACTTCTGGAAGTCATTTCAGAAATGGTTAGGCATCCGAGTTAATTTAAGTACGACTTTTCATCCACAGACAGACGGTCAGGCCGAGCGATCGATTCAGACGCTCGAAGACATGTTATGAGCTTGTGTATTGGATTTTAAAGGAAATTGGGATGATCACTTACCTCTTATTGAGTTCGCATACTATCACGCCAGTATTAAAATGGCTCCATATGAGGCATTGTACGGACGAAGATGTAGATGTCCTATTGTATGGTTCGAGGTGGGCGAATCAGAGTTATTTGGACTTGACTTAGTGCATCAAGACATAGAAAAGGTGAAGCTTATTCAAGAACGATTGTTAATGGCACAGAGTCGTCAAAAGTCATATGCAGATGTGCGACGGCGAAACCTGAAGTTTCACGTAGACGATTGGGTATTTCTGAAGGTTTCGCCGATGAAAGTCGTGATGACCATGCGAGATCAGTACCCGTAAAGTGGTGGATGTGTCTTCTGACTATGTGACGAGGATTAGATATATCACATCAAAATTCGAGGATGAATGTTTCTAAGGAGAGAAGGATGTAACATCTCAAAATTTTGGATAATAATTTGAGCACTTTAACGTAGTCAAGTAGACCCGGACCCTGGGAAGTGTATGTTATATTTATGTATGCTAATAAGAAAATTAGTAAACAAAAAGATGTGATCCCGAAATGATTTTGAATATAACAAGTGTGACGATGGGGAATAATAATAATTGTTGTATATCCCCAAAAGAGGTGATAGACTAATGTCATATTACAAATTATGACATCGAGTATACGAAGGTCTTATGAGTTTTTAGGATTTAAGTGAATTGAGATAAAAAATTAATTATGTGTATAATGGATAATTATACGGAGGTAGGTCACCTGTTATTAAATAAGAGTGACACATTACAGACAATTAATACTCCTCGCCTCCAACATTGGCCAGGTGGACGCTTAGCACCACACAAGCCATGCGCATAGTACAAAAGTGTATGATTCTTTTGTTATTTGGTCATTTGTCTTAATGCTCTTTTTTTTCAATTTCAACAACAATATATACCTCATATTCAGACACGAGAAATTCCAACATCAGCCCCAACCTCATTTACTCTGGCAACAATTCACATGATTAAGAGAATGAATGTGGCAACAACTATTTGCTAATTCTTGAAAATTCCAACGTGACCAGCATCTTGGAAATTACACCTTTCTAAATAAACTCCTAGGAGTGTGTGGAGCAACATATTGTGTTTAATTTTAAGTGTCATAGTCGTTTGTTCTGGAAAGCTCGGGGAAGCGCCGACTAACTCCATTTTGGTTAAAAACATTTATGAACGAATTGGATGGACTAGTTTCGTAGTAGTTATGGAATAAGCACTATCCAAGGTATGTCAAGACAAATTATTTCTTTCTTTTGGCATGTACTATGTATGAAATATAACGTGGTATTATTCCATAATTTATTCTACTCCTAGAAGTTTATAACAATCATGTTGTTGATTCCTATGCTAAAAGCATGTCTAAATTGTTTTCCAGTCCTTAATGAGACATATGGAAAGATAATAATGATATTTCTAGTGTCGTCAAAGGTACAAGGGTAATATGTCACCCGTTGAGGTTGGAATATGGTGTTATCATTCATGCATTTTCATTTTCATTGCATTCATATATTACTCCGGACCACTTTTGCTATGCACACTACTATATGGTAAATATTATATATATGTAGGGGAAATGGGGAATGGAAAAAATGTGTTATATACGCACACCACCTGCAGCTGGTACAGACTATCACAAAAGAGCCCGACGAGGCCAATATAATGTGATAATGTGATGTGATGCCCTTAGGTGGCCAATATGATGTGATGCCCACATAGGCAATTATGGGAAGGAAGAACATTTGTGTGGCCAATATATATATATATATATATATATATATATATGAATACCGCATTTGCATCATGCATGACATTTATGTATATTATGTCCACAGAGACTGTTATGAAAAGAAAGACGTTTGTGTGGCCATCAGTATACTGCATTGGTATTGCATAACATTTAGACATATGTACTCGGGCCCTCCGAGGCATGTACTGTTGGTCAGTTGTTCCTGTTTCAGATTATGATGCATCTCTGCTATGTTATTCATTATGCCTAACATACTCAGTACATCAGTTATACTGACGTCCCTTTTGTCGGGGGACACTGCGTTTCATACTCGCAGGTTCAGTTAAAGAGAGTGATGGTTCACGCTGGTAGGTTCCTGGTTCAGCTGATGTTGGAGCACTTTATTTATTCCAGAGTTGCAGTCTAGTCTTGGTATGATATTTTGATGTCGTATACTCTTTATAGGCTTATAGACAGGTGTCATATGGATAATGGTTGTGTATGGCCTTATCGGCATTGGTGTGGTCATGTATATATGTAAAAGTCAGTTTTCTGGTAAAAAACTTTCATAATTTTTTCGGCTTAGTCCATGTTTATTGTGTTTATACGGTGATGGTGTGATTTGGGGTACCCGGCGGGTGAGATCAGGGCGCTCGTCGCGGCCCCGTCGGTTTGGTTTGTGACACTATCTCCTACACTCACTCTACGCAAAACAAATGTGAAATAACTCACAATCAACAATATTTTTTTATCACTAATATCGAAACACCAAGTGACCCTACGAACACACTCTGTAGGAGAAGAAATATAAGTGTCTACTCCCTTGAGCTTCATTTATCACAAGTTTTATTGCCACCTGATCTCGAACAGATAATCATTTCCAGAAATAACTCACCAATCACTAGTTCTCACTTCCCAACTACATCTCTTCTATTTAGAAGCCCAATTTAACCTTTCATAAACACATACGACATGCACCCTCGTACATATTGCATCTTTATCCTAATAAGCACGTCATGTACTAATTTTCCCTTCATATAGCGGAGATTGATCCATCCAAATTCTTTTTCTTGCACCTTTATATTATCATTCCCACATTTCAAGGATATCACCAAACTGATAAGTCACAATTATAACCCTAATCAACTGTATCTTCAAGTCATAACTGAAAACTAAACTTGGTCGCGTATCTGTACCACTGTATCACCTCTTATACCCTACCCGCGATGTCATATCGAATTACTTAGGAACGAATTTAAGAGTGTGTTACCACCATCAGTGATAGAATAAAAAGAAGAAGTTTTAGATACCAATTTGATTCACTTAGCACGAAAGGAATGAATAAATTGAAGTTTTCTAACTGTCACATAGCCTCTCAAAGATAAGTACGGATGTCTACGCACCAATCCACAAGACTCTACTAGACATTGCTCTTGTATTTAAGACCGTATAACCTAAAACTCTAATACCAACTTTGTCACGATCCTTTTTGAAAGAAACGTGGTGGAACCTACGCTACTCCTACTGGTAGACGAATCACTCCCCAATTAACCAACACAGTAAGTAAAGAAATGTAGAAGTAACAAAATACTTAAATAAGCTATCTATAATAATATAAAATGCGGAAAGATAAGTTTGAAAATTATAAGTACAACCCAAAAAATCTAGTCAATAATGCAAGAGTTCTAAATCGAATACAACGCATGAATAAAGGACAACATAGGACAAATGCCTAAATAGCATAATCTGAATGTTTGAACATGTCTCTCGGATAAATAAAAGACAATAATAAATATAAAAGTATCCAAGACATGTTGAATGGAATCATCCTCACCTCGAACATTGGATGTCCCAATTAAGACTCAACTCGAGGTCCTGAACTGGTATGAGGCATTGTATCTACATCCAAAAAGAATGCACCAAGTGTAGCATGAGTACACAACATACCCTCATAGACGTCATAGGATGACAACGACGGAAGATACGTAACAAAGATAAATATCAAGTTGACTCTCAAATAGGTTCTATTCTAAGAAGTTCAATAGTCAGATAAGATACCTTGTTCACATAGAGTTCATGAATCATACAAGTCACTTAGTTCCCATCAAGGTTCAATCACTCAATCAAGTACACTTCCATTCATAAGCCACACACGGGGAATTTACTATGCATACCCCCAGAACTGAACTCTGTTTAAGCCATACTCATATTTATCCCCATTTACTCTACTTGACACATCAAATAAGCAAGTGGACACTTAATTCTCAACAAGCTTTATTATCTCGAGCCTTTAGACTTAATTAGGACTCTATGTAGGTACAATGTGACACACATTAGTTTATTCAACGTCCACTTTATTCCCTAAGTAGAAGTCTATGTCATACACCCTTTAATTAAGGAAGAAATTCTATATATAAATGGCAACAAGTCCATAACCACAATAACAAACTTCATCCAAGTTCCTTACTAGACTCATTACCCCATAATGTAATCAATTATCAGACAACACACAAACACACGTAGCTCCTTTTGAATCTAAACGATAGTGATGTCATATCGACATTACCGACCACAATAGTAGTTGAAATCAAATACTTAAATGCATAAATTGTAACCCACATAACCCAATACATATGAAATCACGCCACACATGGAAACCAAATCCAATTCAACAAAATCAATGCAATTGTCCAACTATTCACATAGACAAAGTCCAATCATAGCAACCATTCTGATTCAATAGAATCAATTCAACCATCCAAGTGTTCTCATAAACAAGCCCAATCATAGCAACCAATCTAGTTCAATTATATCAATTCAATTATCCAAGTATTCATATAAACAAGCCCAATCATGACAACCAATCCACATTATTAATCAATAAGTAATCAATATATAAATGTATGTATGATACGAATGCAAATATCATGTACCCTTTCCTGCAGTATACATGCGTTTAAATTTTATGAATCGCACACCCATGGGGGACCCGCGAAGTCTATATACTCCTTCAAAATTTCTCTATGGAGTTCAGCTCTTAGTTGAATAATAAAAGTTGCAGACGTGCAACCTGTTTCCCCGCATATCATCACCATCTGGAATTTTCCATCGGATTACAGCTTTGTGGTTGTAGTATCATCATCAATCAATGTTGCCAAATTCATACGTATTCTTACCTTCTCGGTCTCTTGGACCCACAATATTTTCATATCAACTCATATCAATATCATCAGAACCATTAATGTATGAATACAAATGACAATACAAGGCAAGAAATTAATATATAATAAGATGCAACCAAGTATATATATGAATATCATATGCTTTTAAGAATTCAATAACATATAATCCACGTACAATTAAAATATCATATCGAAAGCATGTGTGATGAATAAATACAACAATAACAAATATGGCGATGAACCCACATTATGACGACAAGCCCATATAACAGCAGTCGGAATGTCCTTAAGCCTGATTCCCCAAATCACTCATTAACACAGTTCAACAACAGTACCCACCCAAATATTCATTACAACTGCTAAAGTGGGACCCCCAACCAATCCCAATACCCCTCAACATTTATAACTACTACACACTTCTATCAGAGTCTAAAAGAGTTAAATCGTAGCCTACCTCAAAGCCGAGCAAGAGCCATGAACAATCCATCTTCAGTGATGGCCTTGTCCTTTTGGGGCGCGTCATAGTAATCATAGTCTAACACGTATAGAATATACGCCAATATTAAGCTATTACACAACACAATGACTTATTCCTTCAAACATACCAAAGACACCCAAAACCAACCGCGGGCCCACGATGTCAAAATTCGAACTTTATTACCCAAAAAGCATAAACACATATTATATAATCATATCCTTAAGTTAATTAGAAATCTATGCTCATTTGGACCTTCAATTTCATGATTTAAGATAAAGCCCAATTACAAACCCTGGATTTCCCTTCAATTTTAACAAGGGTTTCCATAACCAAATTAATCATCACAATATGATCATCTATCGTAAATCGTTACTTATTCCCAATAATAAAATAAACTAACTCATATTTCACATATGATCATCTATCGTAAATCATTACTTATTCCCAATAATAAAATAAACTAACTCATATTTCACCCTTAAATCAAAGCTTTAAGCCTCTTATTCTACCATGGAAACTTAAGAACTCACATTTCCCCAAGTTAAATTCTATACCAAGACTAGAGCCTTAAAATATGAAATAAATTCATAAAGGGTGAAGAATTATACTTCTAATGAAGAACTTAGCCCCAACCTTCAAAATTCCCCCCTTGGAAAACTCTAGAATCGAGATGAGGTATTTTAGGTAATTGATTCAACCTAAGGTATTTATTAGGCTTTCTGAAACAACACTTATGCTCCAACGGAATACACCTTGCTGGCGCGATCTAGCTTCGGCGGATAAGGGCTAGTTGAGGCGTAGTCACTTGACAGCTCGCCTCAGCGCAGAAGTGGAACCCTTGCTAAGGTAGAACCCCCACAAAAATCTCAAAAACCACTTCTATGAGCCAATCTTCGCAGAGGCGGACATGCATGAGCGGACAACATTATCGCTGGGGCGGACACCAGACACCAACAAAATGAATTTCAACTCAAACTTTCACCAAATATCTGAAACACTCCCGAGACCCCCCGAATATAAACCAGACATGCTCCGCCAAGGTAAACAGTGCCACAAACTCACTCGCGCCCTCAAATTTTTTATTTAACCGAGCTAAGACATACTTTTCTAAAGAATCACCAAAATAACCAATTATCATAAATTCACAATTAATGCCACAACACATTACATTGTCTTGGAAAGCGAACCAATAACTCGATTAAATCATAAATGAACCTTCGGATCTACCAAAAGTGTCGAAACTAGAGAACAAATTTATATACTCAAAAGTCAACTTTGAGTCAAGCTAGTCAACTTAAACTTTTTATTTTTTATTTTTCATCCCAAACTCATATAATAGACATTGGGATCCATACCACTTATCTCCATGCATCACAAACCCCACATAGAGTTTATATGAAGGGTAAAATAAGCAAATAAGGGTCTTTAGCTAAAAATGACCAGGCGGATCATTACATATAATTATGCACATGTTTGATTACATGTTTAGGTGATAGTCGTGCACTGTTTGTATGCTTTATAATTGCATACATGATTTAATATCTTGATATGGTTTTGACACATGAGTTGTTCATGTGAAAATTAGCACGTGAATTTTCCATGCAGTGTGTGAATATGGATTTTTCTCTGATTAGTCACTATATTACCCAGGTAGTGTGCACACAAGTTTATTACACTGGGAGCGCCAATAAGAGTTGAGGTTGAGTCTTTATTATACATCTCATGAACTATGACTCGTGTTTGATGCATATCTTTTGTAAGACCTCGTATCTTCGGGCTAAGCTTAGATCCTTAAGATGGAGATAATTGAACCAATATGGCGAGTGTAGGAAGTTTTTGAAACCTAGTCAAAGAATAAGAAGAGTCGTAGGACAAAGTAAAATTGGAAGCTACTCTACACCATATTTTTAAGTGAGTTTGCATAAGGAATCACTTAAAGCGCGTATAGGGTAAAATCTATAAAGAATATCGGGAAATGATCTTGATAAAAGTTGTATTCCTTTGAAATATCTTTCTATCTATATAAGGATCATGTCAACTGGATCTCCAAACAAAAAGTTATGTCAGGTTTACTAAATCTCGCTCAGCCAGCCGCAAAGCGATTTAGGAGCTCGTCGTGGAGATCACTCAGTGAAGCCAAACCAAGGGGTGAGATCTCCTTGGAGATAGCTCAGCAAGTCCCAGAGTGAAGGGTGAGCTCTCACTGGAGCTCGCTCGGCGAGCCAAGCGGGAATTTCCCCCAGGCCTATTTATGACCCTTAGACGATTTATGTCATTTTTCACATTCCAGACTTCATTCTAAGGCCATAAGCAGTCGTTTTATCCTCTCCCCATCCTCCCATGTCAACCATGTCAAGGTAAGATCGTTCTAATATAGTCTAAGTATTTATAATATTAATTCATGATTATTCAACCAACACATAAGATTTCCAACGTAAATCCTTCCCAATATCTCAAAGCTAAGGTTGGGAGTTCTTCGCCAGAGAAGTAGTTTAGTCGTTAGATTGGAGCGATTATATGTATGTAATGCTAACTCTTTACATATGGGAATGTTATTGATCTCCCCATGCCATGTTTTTTCTGCAATTACTATGAATTGCATCAGAAATAGAGTTATGTCCAGTTTCATGCTTCAAAACTTCTATTCTTTAAATGATATAGTTTCGTAGTTCGTTCATGATTATCATTCTGAAATCGTGAACTCAATACGTAATCAGTGTGGGTTTATTTTTTTTTATTTATCCCATGAGTCTCAGTCATGAAAATTCAAAATGTATATGAACAATTTATTACGGATAATTATTTTTTAGAATCGCTACCTAATTTATACGGAAATTAAGAAAATTGAGTTAAAAGGTTTTTTCCAAAACATAGAAAAATCCTTTAAAAAAAATAGAGTTCGAAGTAAGGGTTCTGGTGATCCCCAGATAAGGTGTTAGACACCCCGTATTAAAGATCCGTAAAATATAGTTGACCTTCGAATTCCATAGTATGCTTTATTGTGACTAATTGCTTAAACGAGTGTTTAAGTTCTCGCAAAAATAAAAGTCATAGCATATCATCTTTATTTTTTATTTCAAAGTTCTGAATTATTATTTTTTAAAATAGAATTGAATTTTATTTGAAAATGTTCATATAGGGGTAAATTAGTCAATTCATTTTCCGGACTAAGATACACTCAAAAATTATTTTGAGTAGAATCCTACTAGATTTAGTCCAAATGTCATGTCTTTCATCCTTATTTGTCTTTTGAAAATCTTTTGAAAGAGAGTGTAAATCCTTTAAAAAATTATATGTCTTGGTTTTTAGAAGTATAAAGTTTTCCCTTTTTTGTTATGAAGGTCAACCAATATCCTATTTTAGAACTACTTTACTCAACTTGGACCTTTAAATAGGTCTTCCATTTTTTAAAGTCAATGAGTTGGGCCTCCGCCAAAATAATCCTTAGGTAAATGGTTTCTTTAAAATATAAACTGTCAAAAAATCATACTTTGTCTAGATTTTTTCTTAAACTAGTCCGGATTATATCCAAAGTGATAAAAACATTTCCAAATATTCAAAAATGTCCAACTTATTATAAAAAGCAATGTTTATTATTTATTTGAGAAAAAAAAGTACAAGTCCTTTATCTTTTGGGCCGGTTTAAAAATATATTTTGGGGATCCTATCCGTTCTAAACGATATACATACTGTTTTTCCTAATCCTAAGTCATGACTGTTTGTGTTCCATTTTACAATTACAATTGTTAAATAAAAATACATGAAATTAAAGAGAATAGTTAGGCTGGTAGGCATAGTTAATAATTTTCACTTTCAATGCGCTGCAAGTGTCAATTTGATCAAGAAAAAGTTGTTGGGCTTCTGGCCCAACTGCATAGGTAATCTTCTAGCCCAAATGGCTCATTTCCAGTTATGCGATAAAGAAAGAAAGGGGAGTAATTTCTTAAATGTACAATTTTACAAATAACTTATACATTTATCATACAAAACAATTGGGAGTAGCCATACTAAACTCGAGGACCAAACACAGTTGAGATGCAAACAAACTCGCAGTTAATCCCACATTTAACAGAATGTAAAAGCAACAACTGGGCCTAGCCTATTTCAAACAACAACAACACCCTTATGAAAAAAATCATTACAAATAGGCCTGGCCCAGTTAGCACATAGCAGTGAATAGAGACGGTCTAAAGAGAGAGAAATGGGTGAGGCCCAAAAACACTTATAACAGGTGATATACATAATGATATGCTCTACATATATATCTTGTCTACTGAGTATACATGGTATGCAATCTATATATCCATGTGTATATCAATTATACTCTAAGCAAAAGGCATATCAAGAAATGAATGAAGGAAAATGAGGCTGACATGCACATATACAGATAGCAACATGTTGACATGGTTCACTAGCACCAAGGACCTTGTTAGATATTTAAAATGATCATTATGCTCAACATATTAACTAAGTGAAGATGGGTTGACTATGTCAAGGTTGTTATCAGGTCACATTACCAAACTAAACTAGTACATATCACACTTAGGGCAATCACACTACTTAGATCAAACTTCCATTCCTAACTATCTTTCAAGTTAGCAGATATGGGAATCCAGACTAGGGACTGGTAACTAAACATATGTGAATCAAGTAATCAACTTAGCATTTTGACACATATATAGCATGTAAACGTGTCAATTTAACTAGCATGGAGGTAACCTAAACATGTGTTAGCCAGAACCTAGACATCAAAATACTACATGATATACAACTTTTTAGATTTTTCAGGTTTCATGTCAAATAGGTATTAAACTAAGTGATTGGATTTCAAACAAACAACCTCAACTAAACAATTAGGAAAACATGACATTCAACATGGTATTCTATCACATATATGTATATCATTTTGAGTTCTTAAGGGACTAATGTTCATTAACCTAGTTCAAGAGGTCAATGACCACCTAGCATGACTCAAATCTACAGAACAAGGACATAGTGTACTCATATATGACACTAATGATTCATGTATCAAATCTAACAAAGTCTCAAAGACCAAATTGAACTACCTTAAGCCTAGATCAGTAAAATAAACATAGGATAGACATAAAATGAGTTAAATAAGTATTGAGACATGCACTGCTCATGTACCAAGCCTAAATCAGCCCCAACAGATACATGATTGACATAGTATGAACTAAACAATGTCATTATCATATATATCATGGCTAAACATATGCTTTAAATCCATATTTAACCTATACTAACCCTAAACTAGGTATAATGATATTCATAAGCCTAAACATGTTCACTATCCAGAGATACATAAGCAAATAGATATTCTAAATTCATGTTAAACCTATACTAGTCTTGAACCAGTTGCAATGACATTCATGAGCCTAAACATGTTCATTATCAAAAAGAAAATCATGGATAAACTGTTGAAAATTTACTAAACGTGAAATAAAATTAATCCTATTAATTATGACTCAAACAATTGGGGCCCCGCACGTCGGAAACATGATTTTCACACACGTGCACATAAAGTGTCAAATATCGTAATTTCCTTAAATGGAAGAGATATTGATACATATACGAATTGTTTGAGACGTAAGAGAATAAACGGTTATTGGCCAAATGACAAATGGTTTCACGTTGGTAAATGAGTGTAAAAGATGAAACGAATCAGAAATCGCCGCGGAGCCGAGAAGGGCCGCGGCGCATCAAAGTCAGGGTCGCGATGCTTGGAGCGCCGCGGTGCCTCCTCCAAGAGCCCCGACTCTACTGGAATTGAAGCACCGCAGTGCCTTCCCGAAGGGCCGCGACTCTAATTGGCGTTTTAGTTCCAGTGAGTAACTAGACATGCAGCGCCGCAGCTCCCTCCCGAAGGGCCGCGACGCTTAGACTGTTTTTCAGTCCGTTGGAGGCGAATTAAAACTGATTCTTGGGCTGACTTTGGAGCATTTAATCTCCATTACTTGGCTATTGATTTCAACCATTACTAGGCTGAATTAACCTCAATATCAATGGCCATTACTTGACATTGATGACCATTCATTTGGTTAATTGAGAAGACATAATCATCTACCTATAAATTGATGTTTTTGACACAATTGCAAAATACATCACACTTAACAATTCTCTGAAATTGTCTTCCTCTCTTGCAATCACAAAACACTCAAAGATCTTTCTTCCAAAGCGAACACTTGAGTTATCTTTGCTCATTTATTTGATTGTTGTTTTATCTTGAGAGATAAGTTGTCATTACACCGTTTAAATGATATATGAGATAATATTATCTTAAGGATAGATTGAGAATTCAGTCGACTTAGCAAGCCAATTATTTGTTGATTTCCAGATTTCTACCTTTGTTGTTGTTGTTGTTGTTACTTTCCTATTTCCTTATTATTTCACCTTATTTCCCATAAGCTTAAGATGATAGTCACTGCTTTCAACAACAACATGTCTGCTGAAGATCAATTCAACACTTTGAACAACGTCACTGCTCAAGGAAATACTAATGCTTTCACTTCCGCCACTCAAAGCGATGACGTTGCCTACACCCCAACTAATCCAAGCATTCCCAATGCTTTCCAAACTGCTGGCTTTGGCACAACTAGTGTCAACACCGTCTTTGGCACAACCAATGCCTCCACTGCTGCTTCGGGCACTTATAGTGCCAATGCTACTGCCCAAGGCATCCAGAACGCCTATGCTTCTCTTAGAAGCGTTCTCAACTCCTTTGCAACTGCTCAAGGGGGCGTCACTGCCCCTACACCCACTGGTTTTCACCTTGATCGTCCTGAAAAGTTCATGGGTGCTCACTTTAAGCGATGATAGCAAACGGTGATGTTTTTCCTGACGGTTATGGGAATGTCACGTTTTCTAACCGAAGACCCTCCACTAGTTGGGGAAGACGTAAACCCTCAGCCAAATGATTTGGCGGGAGGGGGCCAAGGTAACCATGTCGCTGACGACATGAGGATGGTTCGTGAAGCATGGAAACATAGTGATTTCATATGTAGAAACTATATTCTAAACAGTTTGTCCGATCCACTATACACGGTATATTGCACCGTTGAAACTGCTTAGCAGTTATGGGACAAACTTCAGAAGAAATACAACACCCAAGATGCAGGTAGTAAGAAATTCATCATTAGGAAATTCCTGAAATTTTAAATGGTGGACAATAAAAGTGTGTCATCCCAAGTCCAGAAATTTCAAATGATTCTACATCACCTGGATTTGGAACGATTGAAGCCCAACGAGCAATTCTTGGTTGGGGCATTAATCGAGAAGATGTCTCCCTCGTAGACTGAGTTTATGAACTATTTGAAACTCAAAACGAAGGAGATGACCTTAGACAAACTTATTATCAAAATCCAGATTCAGGAGGACAATAAGAAGGTCATGTCAAAGGTAAAACAACCTGCTGAGGCTAAGTCGAACCTGATAGAAGTAAAAGAGAACTCAAGCAAAAAGCAAAAGTTCCAGAAGGTAGGCAAGACCCAAACAACTGAAAAGTTCAAGGGAAATTGTAACCATTGTGGTATAGTTGGTCACATGGCTAAAGACTGCCACAGGCTCAAACGTGAGAATAAAAAGAAGGCCAAAGGTAAGGCCAAGGCTAACATCGTCGAAGACACGCTCATAGACGATATGATCGAGGAGTTCTCAGCGGTGGTTCTTGAAGCAAACCTCGTTGAGAATCCGGTGCAGTGGTGGTTGGACACGGGTGCCACCCGTCACATATGTTCCAATAAAGAAGCCTTCTCCACTTATACACCAGTCACAGACAAGAAATTATTCATGGGAAACAATTCTTCTTCAGAGGTGTTGGGGGTAGGAAAGGTGATCCTAAAGTTGACGTTCGGGAAGGAGCTGACTCTAAAGGAAGTGATGCACGTTCCAGAAATTCGTAGAAATCTGATTTCTGGACCTTTGTTGGTTAATGATGGTTTTAGGCTAGTGTTAGAAGCCAATAAATTTGTAATCACTAAAAACGAAACTTTTGTAGGAAGAGACTTCGTCTGTGAAGGCCTCTTTAAGTTTAATGTTGCACCTGTAATGTCTTATGTTTCAACTATCAATAAAATTGACTCTTCTACTTACTTGATTGAGTCATCTAATTTATGACATCATAGATTAGGACATGTTAACTATCAATCTATCCAAATATTGGTAAAGTTGGAATTATTGCCGTCTATCGACATAAACCCTCAACATAAGTGTGAGGTGTGCGTAGAAGCAAAACTTTCCAAGTATCCCTTTAGATCCGTCGAAAGGAAAACCGCTCCTCTAGAACTCATACACACTGATATATGTGATTTAAAGTTCGCTTAAACTAGAGGGGGGAACAAGTACTTTGTGACTTTCATAAATGATGGCACAAGGTTTTGTTACCTTTACTTACTAAAAAGTAAGGATGAAGCCTTTGAAGCATTCCAACGCTACAAAGAAGAAGTTGAGAACCAACTAAGCGGGCGGATTAAACAATCCGTAGCGATAGAGGAGGAGAATATGTAGCACATTTTGAAGAATTTTGTACCCAATCGGGTATAGTTCATCAAACGATGGCTCCTTACTCACCTCAATCAAACGGTGTTGCTGAATGCAAGAACCGAACGCTAAAGGAAATGATGAATGTTTTACTCATCAATTCGGGCCTTCCTCAAACCATGTGGGGAGAAGTTTTCCTTACCGCAAATAATATTCTTAATAGAGTCCTACACAAAGGTAAGGACAAAACTCCATACGAATTATGGAAATGAAAGAAACCTACCTACAAGTATTTGAAGGTATGGGGTTGTCTGGCCAAGGTAAAAGTACATATGCCAAAGCAGGTCAAGATTGGACCTAAGACTGTGGATTACATATTCATCGGATTTGCCAATAATAGTAGTGCTTATCGCTTCATAGTGCATAAGTCGGATGTACTGAACATTTATGAAGGTACGATCATGGAATCAAGGAACGCATGGTTCTTTGAAGACACATTTCTATATAAGGAAAACAACATAACCTTTCGCAAACAAAGTTATGATCAAAACTCTGAGGATCTAGGAATCGATGACTATCTAGATCCAAACGGTTAAGATATAGTGAATTCTGAAGTGGCTGATTATCTGAAATCCAGTATTCTAGATTCTCAGGACTTGGAAGATTCAGAGATGGAACTAAGGAGAAGCAAAAGGGCCCAGAAGGACAAGTCCTTCGGTCCAGACTTTGAAAATTATTTGGTTCAGGACGAACCACAGACAATCGTCGAAGCATTGTCAACCCCAGAAGCACCGCTCTGGAAGGAAGCTTTAGAAAGTGAGATATCATCCATCCTGCATAACCACACCTGGGAGTTGGATGAACTTCTGGGTTGTAAGCGGATCCTTAAATGGAAGTTAAAGGCAGATGGATCTATCGACAAGTACAAGGCTAGGTTAGTAGTCAAGGGTTATCACCAAAAGGAGGGTCTTGATTACTTTGACACCTACGCTCCGGTGTCTAGAATGACATCCATACGTATGTTCATAGATATCGCCACCTTGCGGGATCTTGACATATATCAAATGGATATTAAGACAGTCTTTCTAAATGGCGATTTGGAAGAAGAAATATATATGGACCAACCAGAGGGGTATGTGGTTTCAGGACAAGAGACAAAAGTGTGTCGGCTTGTTAAATCATTGTACGGGCAGAAATAGACCCCTAAACAATGGCACGAGAAATTTGATAGTACTCTACTATCAAAAGGGTTCGCCATTAACGAATATGACAAATGTGTCTACATGAAAGGAAATGTCGAATCCTTCGTCATGATATGTCTTTATGTAGATGACTTGTTGATCACTGGAAGCAGTCCTGGGATAATCCTAGAGACTAAGAACATGTTAAAATAGTGTTTTGACATGAAAGATATGAGAATTGCAGATGTCATCCTAGGGATCAAGATCTCTAAGACATCTGATGGAATGGTTTGTCTCAATCTCACTACATCGAGGATGTACTGAAGAAATTTAGGATGTTAGATAGTTCACTGATATCAACACCATTGGATATAAGTCAAAAGATTGACAAACATCTTGGTGAGCCCGTACGCCAGGAGCAATATGCGCAGGTGATTGGTAGCCTGATGTATATCACAAATTGCACTCGACCAAATATCGCTCATGCAGTCAATAAATTGGCTAGATTCACCCGAAATCCAAGTGAGGATCACTGGAAAGCGTTGAATAGGATACTATGGTTCCTAAAGTTCATGCTAAATTTCGGGTTACACTATTCGAGATATCCAGCTATACTAGAGGGGTACAGTGATGCAAACTGGATATCTGATAGCGACGACATCAAGTCCACCAGCGGATATATTTTTATAATCGGTGGTAGAGCTGTGTCTTGGAAATCCTCAAGGAAAACTCGTATTGCCCGATCCACAATGGAGTAGGAATTTATCGTTTTAGATAAAGCGGGAGAGGAAGCTGAGTGGCTTCATGGTTTTCTAGAGGGTGTACCATGCTGGGATAAACCCGTGTCGTCTGTAATGATCCACTGTGATAGTCAGTCGTCTCTAGGAAGAGCACGAAGTTCTATATACAACGATAAGTCTCATCATATTCGACGGAGACATGAGTCTGTTAGGCAGTTGATCACCTCAGGTGTTATTTCCATTGATTACGTAATATCTAAGGAAAATATCGCAGATCTCTTGACGAAGGGAATACCCAAAGATCAGATGTTCTGCTTGTCTAGGGGAATGGGCTTAAAACCCAAATGATAAGAACCGATATAGTGGACACCCAACCTTACAGACTGGAGATCCCAAGAATAAGGTTCAATGGGAAAACTAAACTGTAAAGGTTCCGTGAGCGCTTCGGTGAAAGCAAGAGCACTTCAAATAATGTTTTCTTCTTAAGAAACATAATCCAGGATCGTTTCCGTGATAGACATAAAATTCTACCTGTAAGAGGGGTAAAGGATAAGTTTCCAAACCTTTAATGATCCTCAATAGTTGAGGTTAGGTTGGGGAAATTTTTAATGGTTCCTAACACTTGTGTAGCGGGGTATTGCAGGATACCTTGTAGGAGACCACCTATTTAAGTGTGAGGACATGCCACCTTAAATGAACGCACTTAAGAATCCAAGTGTTTCCACGACCCACGATGGACAAAAACATTAGAAGGATTGAGTATGAAAGGTGTTGTGTTGGTATCATTGTCTTGACATATACTAAACACTAACGGTTCAAGATATCACGTTCACCGAGCAGTAAATATGTCCGATGGTATTCTACTATGGAAGGTTCAAAGCTCCGACTACCTCTCCAGATGCAACATCATTCCGCCGAGTAATTGTTCGAAAGGCACCATGCGCGTGCACCAAAATCTCTTCCAAGAAGGAATTGTTTGAAATTTACTAAACGTGAAATAAAATTAATCCTATTAATTATTACTCAAACAATTGGGGCCCCGCACGTCGAAACATGGTTTTCACACACGTGCACATAAAGTGCCAATGATCGTACTTTCCTTAAATGGAAGAGATATTGGTACGTATATGAATTATTTGAGACGTAAGAGAATAAAAGGTTATTGGCCAAATGACAAATGGTTTCACGTTGGTAAATGAAAGGAAGAAATGTTTAAAAGATGAGAAGAATCAGAAATCGCCACGGAGCCGAGAAGGGCCACGACACATCAAAGTCAGGTTCACAGTGCTTGGAGCGCTGCGGTGCCTCCTCCAAGAGCCCCGACTCTAAATGTCGTTTCAATTTCAGTAGCTCACTGGAATTGAAGCACCGCGGTGCCTTCCCGAAGGGCCACAACTCTAATTGGCGTTTTAGTTCCAGTGAGTAACTGGACATGCAGGGCCGCGACGCTTCGACTGTTTTTCAGTCCGTTGGAGGCGAATTAAAATTGATTCTTGGGCTGACTTTGGAGCATTTAATCTCCATTACTTGGCAATTGATTTCAGCCATTACTAGGCTGAATTAACCTCAATATCAATGGTCATTACTTGACATTGATGGCCATTCATTTGGTTAATTGAGAAGACATAATCATCTACCTATAAATTGATTCCTTTGGCACAATTGCAAAATACATCACACTTAACAATTTTCTGAAATTGTCTTCCTCTCTTGCAATCACAAAACACTCAAAGATCTTTCTTCCAAAGTGAACACTTGAGTTTCCTTTGCTCATTTGTTTGATTGTTGTTTTATCTTGGGAGATAAGTTACAATTACACCGTTGAAAGGATATACGGGGTAATATTATCTTAAGGATATATTGAGAATTCAGTCGACTCAGCAAGCCAATTATTTGTTGATTTCCAGACTTCTACCTTTGTTGTTGTTGTTGTTATTTTCCCATTTCCTTATTATTTCACCTTTGTTTCCCACATAAACAACTACTCTAAGTTCATTTTAAACTTAAATTACTCTTAAGTCAGCTACAAGGGACACATATTGCTCATAAAATCCTTAAAGCGGGTTCATAATCATATAAGCATACAGAGGGCAGTTAATTAAAATGGAAAGAGGTTAAAGAGGGTCAAATGCCTTTTGTAGAGGCAGTCTATCATCGGGGGTTGAATCTTCACTTCACACTTAAAATCTCTTGCGTGCACACACACACACAAAAAGATTTTAGAAACTGAAGGAATAATTTCGAGTGGGTGATATGCTCAAATTACACCTAAGTTATGGCGTAAAGCGGACATTGTCAAATATAGTAACTCAATAAGGTTGGGGTCAAATTCCACATTGAATATGGTGAGAAAAGGTTACTCATAATGAATAACTTTACGTAGATCTTTGTTCTGATTCCGCAAAGGTTGTGTAATTCTAATAGTTATATTGTGTTGATTTAAATTCAAATGATTAAGAAACTAAGATTGTGTCCCCGCTTATATTAGATGTTATGCTCTAGGTATCAACGTGATATCCTCCTCATGGATTGCGTATTGTATGCACTTAATCTCTATTTGACTTCCTAATATTTTCCAATAGTTAGAAAGTATTTATCTTCATGATTTTCTATAATATATAAGACTGATATTAAGAATAATTAATTATGCCAAGTAAAACTCCTTTTATTCCTAAATGACTTTATTAAACGAGACGTAAAGTCCCGAGTCCTTGTTAATTATTTTTTACTAAACCCTACTAACTTTCTCAAGAAAAGTAGAAGTTATTGGCTTAGATTAATGTTTGCAACCACTAATAAAAATGAATGAATAAGAAATGATTATCCATGATTAGTATATCAATATCAAAACCCTATTCACATAACACCCACCATTGGGTTCACAATCTCAATATAGAGTTTAGTTACTCGTGCTATTAAAGATAAGAAAAAGACTTGAAATTATTATAAAAGCTTACAATGGAATTCAAAGATTAAACCATGATAACTTGTTCTTGAAAGCCTCAAAATACTCTAAGTAATTGATACTATCGATACACGTCTTAAAACCGAAGATAAATAAAATATAAAACTCTAAAAAGTATTTATACAAGTCAAAAACTCGGAATTAAAAGCAAACAAAATTGCCCCCTATCGTTGAATTCAACAGACCGTACAATTAAGTATGGTTCATCAAAACTTCTACGGTCACTTGAGATGGTCAAAATCGACAGTCCGTCAAATCTTCTCCGGTACTATCTAAAACTCTAATATTTTATCTTCTTGTAGTACTTGAAAGGATGACACGATTATCTAGTCAGTCAAAATATTGACGGACCATCAAATCCCACCGTCACTTCTCTGTTACTTTTGCAATTCCGTTTCTTTTCATCAGGCCTTTTTACGGTCCATACAAATTTGTACGGTATGTACAATCCTCAAAACTGAAGCTTTTGCTTGAATTTCCTCATTTTTTCTTCCTTAACGACATTTACCTGAAACATAAATGAAATACATCAAAACGACACAAACTTGCTTAAAAAATAAGTAAACTTATAGTAAAAAAGCATCAAATGTGTTGTTATTCTATGACACATCAACACCCTCAACTTACGGTCTTTGCTTGTCCTCAAGCAAGTAAAACAACACACAATACTACACAAATGCTCAGATATCACAAAGTAAAAATGTTTACAATGGTTTTGTCAAGTAACTACCGCCACATCTCTCGTAAAAACATGACTCCCCCATATCCATATTAATCAACACGATGTATGACTCAAAACGGTTGCAACTAATAATGAAGCTTCAATGAGTGACATCAAGTTGTTACGGGAACTATTGTGCACATCAATCTCAACTTATGGGAAACCAATCACTTTACCAACCTTTATGCCCTCACATAGATCAAAGAATATCCCAACACACATATATACGAACAAACGGGACAAAAGACTATAAAGAAGAGAAACACTCACACTCACACTCACAAAGAAATTCTCAAACTATACATGAAAATACCATATGATTGCCCTTATTTTCAATGCCTTCGACTCGGACAGTTCGCATGTGATCACATTAAGACTTTCTCAGGGTTATAATGTAGGTTTAGGGATGAGTATGATGTATATTTGGATAATAGTGACTTACCCTTCTTGAACGCTACACTTATTTCACTTTTTATGACCTTCTTTTCTTTTCTCTTTCTTTTGTTGCCTCGATGTGGTTTATTTACTACTATATTTCTTTTTGTACCACTTTTCAATATATATTTTTCAATACCTTTTTTCTATTTACAACCACCACACAGTTTTCAGTAACTAGGCAACTCACGTCTACCCAAACTTTAGGCATACGCCTCATTTTTCAATATTTCACATATCACCCTCAACTTAGGCTTTTAGACTATTTTTCATCATTTTAAGTATCAAGAATGGACCGAGTGCAAAAATAGATATATTCAGAATAAAGGGTATAAGCTCATTCGCGACTAGTCAAAGAATAGGCTTGTAGGCTTAAAATGGAAAACTATGGATATTTATGTACACAAGTTAGGCTCATGAAAGGCAAAAAGGGTTCAACATCAAATAAATAAGGCCTAAGATCACTTCATAGCTCAACTTATTCTAAGAAACAAGGCACGACTAACCAGACAAGTTCTAGATTGCACATATAACAAGAGAACATATATAAAAACCTCACAACACACTAACATAAGGATTATTCACACTAACTTTCCCATTAAGCATTCAACACACAAGGTAACACAATACTCTAAATATCACAAAAAGAATCATGAATGACAATTAAGCAACACATTTCGAGTATACATCACAAAAATTTCAGAGTGGAGTATTTCAAATATCAAACATTGAACATGCCTTAAGTTAGTCAAACCACCACCACATATGTCATAATTAATCTATTTATAACGACCCATTCTGTCATTACTAGTCTTTCACTTACTTTTCCCAAAATTCCCTCCGATAACTTCTTATCTGTGCTTTTGGTTGAATTGAGGAGTAGAAGTTCCTAAGTCTGTTTTTATTGGAAACTATTTGACTGGTAGTTAACTTTTGTATTGTTATATCCGGACCAGAATTCTGATGATTTTGTTAGGTTCGGGAGATAATTTTAGTATTAGCAGCATGGTCGGTTCAGTTTCTGAGGACTTGAGGACATTTTTGTCTTTAGATTTGGTTTTCATGTTTTGGTTGTTGGGGTTGACTTGGTCAACATGACCTTGTAAGATGATTCCGAGTATGCGGTGAGTTTAGTGTATTTTTATATTGGGAAGCATATTTGGTTTGTGTCTGGGGTCCCAAATGTGTCTCAGAGTTTCGGGGTGAATATGGGAAGTGCTAGATTTTTCTAGTTTGTTGTTCTGGTATGCTTCATTGCATGAAGAGTTGGGTTCTGGGCCGAGTTGGCTAACCATTGCGATCGCGATGGTCTAGCCGTGTTCACGAGGCATTGGGTCAGGTCATTCTCGCGTTCGCGAAGAAGGATTCACATGGGCAGTGTATTAATAACGAAAAACAATGGGAACATTTCATTTTTTTGGATATTTGGGGTTCTAGAGCTCGGTTTTTGGTGATTTCAAGTCCTACAGTCAGAATTTTTCATCGGGGTAATTTCCTACACTTCATCTTGGTATTATTTCATGTTTGCATCTTTTGATTTTCAAATTCCTTCCATGATTGGAACTTGAGAAATAAGATTTTCTAATGATAGTGAACTCTAGGTTGATAATGACCCTTTTCTCCTAGATTTACAAATGGTTATGAAGGAATTTCACAGTTTTGGACTTGAGTAAGTATTTCTAACTTCATTTTTTGTCCAAATGAATTTTCAAATGGTTTAAAATGGAGATTTGAAATCCTAGGCTTGAAATTGGGTTTTCTTCGATTAAACATGAATTAGTGGATGAATTTAACTCTTTTGGTATGTAGACTCCATAAGTAATGGGTAAATTAATTTTACACTAAATTTCATATTTTGCCCTTCGTGGCTCAGAATCTTATTTTGGGTGACTTTTTTGGTTCGGTTTTAAAGTATGTCAATATGGGTACCATTGGGTTCATATTACTTCCTAGAATAATATTTTGACTTTATTGAACCCAATTTTCCTATGAAATGACTATTTTGTCCCTCGAGGTTGGAAACGAGTTTTTAAACTAACTTTTCTACCCGAAATTCTCCTATGACTATTATGGGTATCCTTCATATCTTGTGTTAACGTAAAATTCATAATTATTAGACTTTGCTTATTTTGAGACGTTTCGGAAGAAGAAGCTCAAGCTGGATAGTTTGTGGCACCTATTCGGCTTTCTAGGTAGGTTATGACTTACTTTCTGGTTAGACTTCAGTTAGCAAATCATATGTAGAGTTAGTTACTGTCGGATAAATGTACGCCTTTGGGTATGAAGTTGGGATGGATTACTTAGGCTTGGTATTGTTGATTGATTTGTGGGCTAGTTTCCTCTTTGTGATTTATTAGTTGTTACTATGTGTGTGATATTAGACTTGTACTTAGTTGCTTCGTTGTGATTATGATACGGTTGTCTCTCACTTATTTTGACACTATCATGGAGAGAGGAAATGACTTGATTTGAAATTGATATTGTCATATGTGACCATATGTGGCACGATTGGATTTGGCTACGATTTACACTTGAGATTGATACATGCATATCATTCATACACCTTCTACATGATTCCTTGTTGGGAACTGTGATTTGATATTAAAAATGATATGAGAGAAAGTGAAATAACATAAGGTGTTATGTGGCTTGTTGCCATATTTGCTATATTTGTGACTTGTATTTGCATTCATCTCTGTTTCTTCATATCTCACTAATCATCGTAAATGGAAAGATAATGAAATGGCTTGAAATTATAAAGTGTACTTCATGACAAGTGTAATTGATATCATACATGACATCCATTCTTATTTCATATAATGATTTGTTATGAACTGTGATTGAGAATGATGATAAGTGCGAGAGTGTATTCTTTGAGGTCTTTGCCGGAGAGCTTAAAAGAGAGTTGAGTGTCTAATACCCGAGGTCTTTGCAGGGATCGTGAGGGTGTCTGATGCCCGAGGTCTTTGCCGGGATCATGAGAGTGGTACATGGATTTCGCGACTCTCCATAAGTCATGACTGCTGGGACACTGATATATACCATCCGGAGCATGTATGTATAATATGAGACAATTGGCCAGTGCATTGCATCACATATACATTCACATAACTGTTGGGACACTGATATATCAATTGAATTAACAGTTTAGGAATCAAGTGTAGAGTATTGAGATCTAGTGTAATTCACCTTACTGCAAATCTTACATGAGTGTGCTTAGTAATTACTTCATTTTCATATATCTTGGATTCTGACTGAATTATCTATACTTAGGATGATTATTCCTAGACTGTGATATTATTTGTACTTGATTGTGAGCATGTCTATCTTTTTGTTTGTTTCATATATATATGTTAGATAACTGTTTTTGGCCAATGATACCTACCAGTACATGGTGTTTGTACTAATACTACTCTTGCTACACCCTTTTTCAGGGTGTAGAGTTGTTGAATGAACTTCAGTGAGGTTCGGTTAGCCTTCTAGGATCTCATAGAGTTCATCCAGATTTTTTGTTTGATTCTCTTTCTAAACAGAAGTGTATTCAGGTTGTAGTTGTAACCTTCATTCAAGTTGTATACTTAGAAACTCTTGTACTATTCAGACTAGATCTTTGGGTAGTTGTATTCCGCATTATCAAATATCTATAATTTTTAGACTCCTATTGTTCCTACTATTTATGTATATTATTGGTGAATCTTTAAGGAATGAGTTCGCCTATCGCGATGGGAAATGGTAGGTGCCCGCACGATTTAGTAATTTGAATAGTGACAAGTTAGTATCAGAGCCCTACGTTATTCGGTCTATAAGTACAAGAAAAATGTATAGTAGAGTCATACTTATGGGTGTGTTGCACGCCAAACTTATAATTGGAAGGCTATAGGACATTTAGAAAACTTTGAGTTATTTCATTCTTTCGTGCTACATCATCCAAATTGGTATCTAGTAGATTGTAATTGGTATTTGAATTTCCTTATCTTAATAACCCACGGAAGATGGGACTTCATCCTTAAAATCTTATGTGAATGGTTTGTTTATGATATGTTGTGGTATGGTACGAGATGTGTTATCTTGATTCAGACACGTGACCAAGTTTAGCTCTAGCTTTGGCTTAAGAATTAAATTGCGGAAGTTTTTTTGAGAAATGGGATATATAGTATAGAGTGTCGGATGATCTCCATGTTTCAGTGTTGGGTTCCTCGAAAGTGGAAAAAGTGTATTTACAGATTAATAAGAGTGATTTATTCGATGATATGATCAGTTTGGGAAAAACTTACAATATCATCAAGATATTATGATAGTTTGCATGACACGTGCGTACCAATGGCAAAGTATTGGGTATCGATATGCAGGGATGAGTGTAAGTTCAATAAGGATCATCAGATGTGGCATAAGTATAGTGACCACGGATAAGACATGAATGCCAACTTTGTGGGAATTATGTAGCGAGATAAGATTTCTTAGGGTATTTTGGTAAGAGTGCTTTTTGGACTAATGGGATGGAGGTGTAAGGAAGAGGATTTGGATAGATCAATATCTGTTATTATGAAGGGAAAATTGGTATTTGATGTGTTTGACAAGATAAGGTTAAAATTGGTACGAGAGTGGATTTCATCTTCGGTCGTGAAAAGTTAAGTTGGACTCTGCTGTGACTACATAGTAGTGGGTTCTTTCAGGAAAGTGGTCATCGGTCCTAGATCAAAAAGTGATGATGCTTGTGACGAGTGTAGACTTAAGATGTTGGGATATCTTAGAGAAATGATAAGAATATCGTAGGATCAAGAGCTAGTGATTTGAGAGTTATTTTATAGTCATACATTGTAGAGTAGACTTAAGGGTTCATCATTGAGTTGGTATGTTTGGTTACACGTAGGCCAATGGGAGCTAGGGGTTGACTAGTAACAATGAATCTAGTGCTAGATAAGTACAAAGTTTTAGCACTCAAGGAGCTAACAGGTGTTGCATATATTATTGAATTAGGGTTGAGAGCCTTGTACCTATTGTGTAAGTTTCTGCTAGTTTCTGCTACTACTAGTGAGCTACTCGGTTGAGTAATCGGGTGAAGGGGATAATCGAAGAATGAATAGAGGTGTTCTGGTTTGACAATTAGGACGTTCGAAGTGGTAAATCAATGATGAGGTTCAGATTAATTCGAGTTGTAGAGAATAATTCAAAATTTGAGTTAAGGGAACTTGAACAAATACACCTTGGTCGAGATACATGAGGACATTAGTAGGATTGTGTATGTGATACGCTGGATTTAGAAAGTATACAATTTTAGAGTTGAGTGGGCTCGAGAAATGGTTAGATGGTGATGATGTTTGACTAGAATTGGTGAATTGAATAGTCTAGAAAGAGTATAGTTTATCAAGAATCGGTAAAAAGAAGATACATCTTCGAGATTACTTGGTCATTATGGGTTTTGGTGTTGTTGTCTCGCTTATTCCAGATTAGGTGTGATTGTTAAGTATGCTTTAAAAGGGAGTCCATAGAAATGGACTAAGTGATATTGATGTAAGTAAGGAGGGTTTATGTTGGGTAAGTGGATCGGGTGTGGATGATATTCGGGCTGACCCGAAAATAGATGTCAAAATGGGCTTGTCGGTTTGGTGGGACAGTGGGGTGTTTGATGGCTATTTCGGGTGAATGTAAAGCGAATCGGATCAAGGAATTTTATGGAGTGATTTTAGACACAATGAATGTGGGTTTTATTGTTGGGCTTTGGTGGTTGCACGGTGACAGGTTGGTGGAAACGTAACTAAGATGATGGTTCTGAAAGTTGAGCTATGATCGCCTTGGTGTTATTGGGATTGGACGGGTATTTGTGTATTATTTTGGGTGATGAACTTTGGTAGGGATGTTAGTGAGGTACAGTGGGAGGTAAGGGTAGTCCGTATATAGTAGTTTAAGTGAGGGTTGAACACAAGTTGTCGTATACAAATTCGAGTGAAGGAATGGTGGATTTTGGTTAAGTGTTGGTTCAATTGATATGGTTTAAGTGTTTAGTGTTTGGGGTTTTAATGAGGAATGGTAGATAAGCCCAAAGATAGATACGCAGGAGTTTTAATTCCCGAGTCGACACCAAGGATAATGTGATCAATGCCACAAGGTCAAGACAAGGGTTTGCTAAGTGCAATAACCGTGAACTAGCCAAGTGAGGGTGATCGAAGCCCTTTTAGTAACCCAAAGCTTAGGCTAGGTTAGTACACATAGTTCCAACATTCACTTACCATTAAAGAGGTTCCTCGAGATTGGGAATTGATTAGGTCACACAGTTCTAACTAAGTCTTACACTAAAGGGAGGGGCGACCCACACATGATCGATATGCTTCAACGCACAAGTTGAAAACATACTTTAGATTTAATCTTAAACTCAAAACTGATATATACAATATCCTAAAGCTCTATTTATAGTATCATAGAGACCATTCTATAAGGAAAATAAAAGGACACAAAGCTAAGGTCAATCGACTGAAATGAGAACAATGGAAGGGGATGGGTTGGCTTGGGAACCAAGTCGCCCTTCGGTCATTGTGAGCATGGTATGAACGAGGTTGTCCTTTCTTGGAGACAAGGGTAAACTCAATCATCTTCACACTTTCTTTGTAGTAATCGAGTAGAAAGGGGAAATGAATCTTGCCTTCTCTAGACTTCATCTTCTTGGGATCAATATAGAAGCTTCAATTCCTTGCACAATATCATAGTTCTCGGCCAACTCTTCCACTTCTCTAGGCCGGGCTTGACCTTCTTTGTTTGGCTCTTGAATGATCTTCTTGGAAAACTTCTTGTCTCGACCAAGTCTCCTCTTGTTCGTGCCATCTTGGATATTATTTGCCATGTCACCTTCTCGGCTTAACCATTTCCTTACAAACATTGAATGTGTCCCAAGGCAATCTAAGAGTTATTACAAGATTGTAATATGTCATAGGATAACTAATAAATAGGCTAGAAATTAAACACAATAAAATAAAATGCAAGGTCTCGGCCAAGACCAACACATAAGGGCGAATAAAAATTGTGATTAGGAGGCCATTAAGTTATAGCTCCTAATCCTCCCCATAATCCATGTCATTCTCAACCCTCAATCGTGGGTTGATAACCAATTTTTGGCCCCCTCGATCTTTTGGTCAATAACTCAAATTGAGAAGATAAGTCCCGACTCTTTCTTTCATCAATCTCCCATTCATTCCTCAAATACGAATGGTTCAAGTATGAAGGCAACTTAGTAACATAACATGTTAGTCTATTGCTCGAAACTTTTGTTTCACATAAGCCACTTCAAAACATAGCCATTAACTTGAAGGGGTCATCCCTCAAGTAGCCTTCCCATTCAAGAAAGTTGTTATAAGACCATGGTTGGTGGTGTGTTACCATCAACTTCTTATCACAAAGAGTCACGATTTGGGGTTTCTTTATAGGGTTGGCACAAGGCTCTTGTTCAACTGCCTCTTGGTTTCTTGTCAAGTCGAGCTTTTTTGGCTTCCCACAATTCTCTAACATAAAAACTCATCCTCGACCATGAAAATTCAAACCGTACAATGAGGTTGTAGACCAATTGGTGACCAATGTGTACTTCCCACACTTCCTTTATCTCGGCACCACCAAGCGAGGCACGTGTTAGAGCTCAAGCATTCTTGGACATTCTCCTTGCCTAACTCTTCTTGTTCTTTACATTCATAGGCTTGACGACAACGAATTTCCAAAAAATAAATCATGGGTAAATTCATTATCTTTCCTTGTTAGGATTCCATAAATGTTGTTCATTGGGAATTCCATGTCGGCATCTTCGTCCATGCGGGTTGACTCATATAATGGGTTGACAAAGAAGACGTCGCCTATTTCCTACATTTGGTACAAAGGATTGGTAAAGAAGGCCCAACCCTGCTTTGTTTCTTCAACCACCTTCGAAATATTACCATAGATAGTGATTGGACATGAAACAAGGCTCTTGTGAACACATGGCTCGGTTGTTTCATGCGGATCATAGGGAGTGAGGGATCTTCCGAGGGCTACCTCACAAATGGTATCATTATTGTTAGGTGGTAGCTCGATTGTTGGTTCATATGGCTTGATCATATTCAAAACTTTTATGGTTTCCTTCGAACCCGCCTCTTCTCTATATGCCAAAACACTCATGGCACTCCCATTCTTAGATCCATCCTTCTCCTTCTATACCTCGTACTTGGTGTCACGACCCGACCTCGGGCCCGCGACTGGTGCCTTACCCCGGGCACCCTAGTGATATAACATCAGAGAAAATCAGCGGAAATAAAAACTCATAAAAGATAAACAGTGAAATAAGAAAACAGGCTAACCAAAACGATTACCTTTCTGTATATATAAATAAAAACTTGAACAGTTACATCCTTTACAAACCCTGCCTACAATAGTACTACAGACCTCTAAGAATTTTTATAATAACTATGACGGGACAGGGCCCCGCCATACCCCTGAATGTACAAGTACCTACAATCTCAGGGAATCATACCAAAAGATAAGCCTCCGGAGAAACGGAGCTTCCCAAAACGCTGAACTGTGATCCTATGAGCGAGGATCAACAACTGGTGTACCTACACTGCAGATGAACGCAGCCCCGGGCGAGGTCGAGACAACAGTACCAAGTATGTGAAATCAAAATACAGAAATGAAATCATAATAGTCTATATAAACAGAGACATTTATGATAACCAAACTACGATACACACATGTAAGCCATATGTCAAGTCGTGACTCACGCCCAGAAAGTCATCACTCAAATATAACCCGAATTTAACTCGCACAACGGCCGCATGCGGCAAGATCTTACCTCGGTATAAGCATGGCCATGGAACCATCCTAATGGAAGCATACTCGGCCACCCATCGTGTCGGTATGTCCAAAGGAAATAACAAGATAACAATCATAATGGAAGATACTCGGCCACCCATCGTGTCGGTATGTCCAAAGCAAATAACAAGATAACACTTAATGGAAGCATACGTGGCCACCCATCGTATCGGTATGTCCAAAAGAAAATAACAAGATAACAATCATAATGGAAGCATACTCGGGCCACCCATCGTGTCGTGATGTCCAAAGCAAATAACACGATAACACTCCTAATGGAAGCATACCCGCCACCCATCGTGTCAAGATGTCCAAAAGGAAATAACAAGATAACAATCATAATGGAAGATACTCGTGGGCCACCCATCGTGTCGGTATGTCCAAAGCAAATAACAAGATAACACTTAATGGAAGCATACCCGGGCCACCCATCGTCGGTATGTCCAAAGCAAATAAGAAGATAACACTTAATGGAAGCATACCCGTGGGCCACCCATCGTGTCGATGTCCAAAAGGATCGATATAGTGAAGCATACCCGTGGCCACCCATCGTGTCGGTATGTCCATCAATCAACCAGATAGTCGGCCCTCCAACGAGAGACGCGGTAGCACAGAAATACAACACTTGCACAACAAAGGCTATCACCACAAGCATAGGCAAGTTCAACATACTCATAGACTTTCATTTTATTACAACAAATCCGGATTTTAACCCCAAGGTACTACGATTTTAACTCTTTAAAAGATCCATTTCTTTCACAAAAGTCACACGATACGTAGTATCAAAATAGAGTAACTATCTTTTTAAGTAAACCAAAACAATTTCCATATCTTCTTTTCGAATAAACCAACTTAAGACAAAACCATGACTTCCTTTTAAACCATTTTAAGACAAAACCATGTCTTTCTTTAAAACCAAAACACTTTAATTTCCTCAAGTCTCTTTTTTTTAGAAAACAAGTTCCTTACTTTGGAATTTAAGAAAAATCAATACTTGTTATTAATGATCTTATTAAAGCAGTCATGATCTAGGAAATGTAATACAATTTTGTCTTATCTTAGCTTCTATGCAGATGGAGGTTTCTACTGGTTTTAATATAATTAATTATTTGTCAATACATTTTCCTTTATTAACGCTGCAGTGGTTTGTTCGATACTTATTCTCATTTCCGAAATCAATATAACTTATTCCTTTTTAAAACCCAATTACCCATTTCTCATAAATGCGGTTTCACAACTTTTTAACACAAACCAAGTCCTTAATATTTCACATCAAGTCATTTATAAGTCAAGTCTCTTATCTTTTAAAAACCACAGACCATTTCTTTACCTACATAAAGTTGTTATAACAAACTTCCCATAAAGCCGTTATAACACTTTATGTTTTAAACCAACCAAATTCGGTTAGCACACGACGCTCACCGTACTACATAGTTCACAACAATCATGCTAGAAAAGATAGGAAGAGGTTCACATACCTCGCGACGATTATCGACAATTAGCAAAATGCTCCAAAGTACTATAACCCTGCTAGCCTTTTCCACCCTTCAAGTAGAATACGCTACTCGTAGTACTTCAACCTATAAAGGCCACAAAACGTCTATCAACCTCTAGATCTCTTCGTAGAACAATTCAAAGCACAAGGTCATTATTCTACGGAAAATTCGGCAGCACCTCCTCCCCCGTAACCACATAAATCTCCTCCTCTATCAAGGCCCGCTACCAAGCCAACAACTCCAAGGGGGTTACACGCCTAACCTGACGTACAACATCGCCCCACAATAATACTACAAGTCTCATCAGAATACACCAATGTAAATCTGATTCAAGTATTATCAATATTCATTCTATATATAGTATACTCAACTATACATTACTACAACATGTAATTTCCAATTACAATAGGGGGATAAAGATCATTACCTCGATAAGCCCAAAATTATCCAAGTTTTATAAGTCGATCCTGAGCAACGTTTAGCTCCAATTCCTTACGCTCCAACCCGCTCCAAGCAACCCTTAGAAGTTTCTAAACAACTTCTCTTAACACTTCATCTAAGCTTATGAAGATTTTTCTAGGGTTTTATTTTGCGACTAAGGAATAAAGTAGTATTTTCGGGCTCTTAGTATAAAGATAACTTTGGAATACTACAAGGGATTTTTGGCTAAGGTATATGGGATTATAACAATACTTGAAGAAATTCTTTCACAAGAGGGGGGGGGGGTGTTGGACGAGAACCACAAAGGGAGGGAGGGGGAATTTTTGCCTTGGAAAAATATTTCAAGTGAGGGATGAATAAAGTCTTGCAACAAGGGGGGTATTTATAGAGAAATCAATGGCTAGGATCAAAGCAAGTGTATGGTGAGGATTTGGTCCATGTGGGAGTGGAGTCTTCCAACCAAGTGTCCACCACAACAATGAGACATGTGTCCACCATAAAAATGGGACAACTGGCTTGCCACTTGTCCACCAACCATTCGGCCAACATGGCCACATGGGGGTGACACGTGTCGCCCCCTACTCGTCCAAAATATCTCATCTTCCGAAAATATCCATAATGCCAAAAATCCGAAAATAAAGTGGGCCCCACAAAACCGTAAATTCTCCCGTGGGCCCCACGTGACCAATTTCGGAAATAAAATTCCAGAATTCTCAAATATTCTAAAAAGTCCGAATACCAAATCTGGGAATCCAATTCCCATTAACGAACCTTTTTCTTCACAAAATCCGGAAACTTTTCCGTCGAAAAATCACATCTTTCTTCCTTTCCAATTTTAATGTCGTATTCTCATACGTACGTCCTCATATACATACCCTGGAACTACAGGGTGTAACATTCTTCCCCCCTTAAAAACATTCGTCCCGAATGTTCCTTCTAAGTCTCAAAACATACATGCGCTGGTATAGTCTTCACTACTATACTTACAAAACCACTTATGCCACACCTGGCCATAATATAACACATGCGCAAAACTCCAATCCAAGCCAACGAGGAATCACCTCTAACATCACAAAAGCTTTCACCTATGGTCTAAAGGATACTCCTTCGTGATCTTCACTTCACAACAAAATGATCTCTTTATTCTGCTAACACACGCTCACTCCTTTCCTTTCGTCATACCCTTCTCGTACACCCGAACTCTCTAGTACACGTACCATACTCCGCCATCGCCGGTTCCAAAACCTTGGAGTCACTACCTTCAAACTTGGTCATTTTACTAGCCTCAAATTCCTTTAAGGCCCTTCTCGGCCTTCACGATCCGATTCTGGTCGAACGCATCCACGAACTCGTACAACGGTTACCTAAACTTGGGCCTTGCACCCTCGTGATCCTACTACCTGGCGACCACCTCGAACGACCCCACCTCATTCCGGCCGCGGTTGACCCGCGATCTGGCCTCAACCCGACCCGCTATCGCGCCAAACTCTCTCGTTCCCCGATCCGGAACAATCTTACTAATTCACGTCATGAAAGCTACCACTTTATCTCAAACTACCCATGGAATTATCACACAAAACTCCACGTATACTATGCACTCCGACAAAGATCAACCGTAAAATCATCCACTCAAGACGGCCTTGCATCCAAGGTCCCAACTGTTATAAATTCTAAGGCTCACCATTTTCTCGTCCCCAGACTTACCCTTTTCAACTACCCATGTTTTCTAATCCACACCTAACACAATGTTATCCGCACATAGCACTCCACATGTATCTACCATAACGACCTAAACAAGTCTCTTAAGGGCTGAAGATATCTCTGTAACTCATCGCCTCACTTTCTCTTTGTCGCCTAATCAAATCCTCGCTCTGTGGCGCATAACTGAAGGTGATGACGAACCCATCGATCTCGGCGTCGAGTCGTAACATCCGCGCCACCTCTGGTCGGACAATTTCTCACAAAATGGCCATGCTGGCCGCAAGCATAACAAGCTATCGAAGTAGTACGACACTCCCTATAAGAACACCTACCACAACGCCATACAGGGTGGGTGGCCTCTCAGCTAACACCCTTCCTCTCCGAACCATGAATCCAAGAATCGCCCGGTATGCTAAGTCATCCCACCTGTATCCCTCCTACTAGGACATTCTCTCCTCACATGGCCCTGACGGCCGTTGGTAAAACAAGCATTAGTAAAAAGACGACATTTCCCGGATGACGTCTACCACATAGTGAACACTGAGGGGAAATTGAATCTGGCTGGCTAGAACCTATGTAAATCTGTGAACCATAAACCCTGGAGTTCTGACCAACTCTTAAATACCCCGAACGGCCTGAAGTCTGTGGAGGACCACTCTGTACTGGCGGAGGCGCATAACCAGTCTGCTGCTGAGAAGGTCCGCCTCGAAAGTTACCAAAGGACCTGCTCGCAGCCTCTTACGATGATCTTGGTTAATCCGTCGATCTCTACGTTCCTCAGTCTGCTGCGCATAAGCCTGTACGCGGGTAATGTCCATGCCTGACTGAAGAGCTACTCTTGTACAACCATTTACTAGATAATCGTCAAGTCCTGTGACATATCGGTGCACTCTATCCTCCATGTATGCCACTAAAGCGGGGACATAACGAGCCAATGAGTCAAACTCGACATCAGATTTCCAACCGTCCCGCCTGCTCGCCAACATCATAAATCTATCTCGCCCGAGCTCTCCTCATCTGCGAGGGCAAGTGTGTAAGAAATGCCTCGAGAACTCGTCCCAACCAGCTGGAGGCGCATGCTCCCCTGGGACAGTTCCCATGAATCAAACCAGTCGACTGTAGTATCACACAGCCGATGTGAACCTAATACCACCGACTCTGTCTCTGAGGCCTCGATCACTCTCATGATCCGCTACAATCGTCAGATAAACTCGCGAGGATCATCCTCATTCCTCGACCCATAGAACTCAGTGGATCGCAACTCCAAAAAGTCCCGGTTTCAAACCGGCTGCAGGGTGTATTACGGTACTCTGGCCCCGCCTATCCTCATGCCTCGCCATAAGCCGAACTAGTAATCGGGCCATCTCCTCGTAACCATATCCTCTGCTCTGGCCGCGTGGGACTAGAGGCTCGTGTATCGTGGTCCCCGTAGCTACCGCCGCTCTAAACTCTTCGGGGCTAGCGTCGCGAACTCCCGAATGAAGCATCACCTCAGGTGATGACTGGGCCTGTGCCCTCACACTCCTCTGTGTTCCACTAGCAGCTCCCTCTGCTGTCTTGCCCCTCTGGGCCCTGGTTGCCTTGCGCAGAGGCATAACTAGCACAAACGAATACGCCAGAAGGAGTTCAACTTATAACACAGCTCTAAGGCACGATCTCAGAGTGAGAAGAATGGAAACCAATCCTAAATATCCTGCAGCCTCCGACATTAGGTGTGGTGCACAACACGCCGATAATCAAGACTCTACTAGATACGGTCAGAGACACTTTCCGAGGATTAATCGCTCGATACCACTTTTGTCACGACCCGACCCTCGCGATCGTGCCTTACCGGGCACCCTAGTGATACAACATCGAGAAAATCGGAAATAAAAACTCATAAAAGATAAACAGTGAAATAAGAAAACAAAGCAACCAAAGCGGTTACCTTTCTCAGATATATAAATAAAAACTTGAAGTTACATCCTTTACAAACCCCGCCCACAACGATACAGATCTCTAAGAATTTTTATAACAACTATGGCGACAGTGGCCCCGCCATACCCCGAATGTACAAGTACCTACAATCTCGGGAATCATACCAAAAGATAAGCCTCGGAGAAACGGAGCTTCCCAAAACGCTGAACCGTGATCCTATGGCGAGGATCAACAATCGTGTACCTCTACTGCGGATTGAACGCAGCCCGGGCGAGGTCGACAACAGTACCAAGTATGTGAAATCTGAAAATACAAGAAATGAAATCACAATAGTCTATATAAAGCAGAGACATATATGATAACCAAACTACGATACACACATGTAGCGAAATATGTCAAGTTAGGGACTCACGCGTAAAGTCATCACTCAAATATAACCCGAATTTAACTCGCACAACGGCCGTGCCGATCTTACCTCGGTATAAGCATGGCCATGGAACCATCCTAATGGAAGCATACTCGTGGCCACCCATCGTGTCGATGTCCAAAGGAAATAACAAGATAACAATCATAATGGAAGCATACTCGTGGCCACCCATCGTGTCGGTATGTCCAAAGCAAATAACAAGATAACACTCTAATGGAAGCATACGTGGCCACCCATCGTGTCGGTATGTCCAAAAGGAAATAACAAGATAACAATCATAATGGAAGCATACTCGTGGCCACCCATCGTGGTCAGATGTCCAAAGCAAATAACAAGATAACACTCATAATGGAAGCATACCCGGGCCACCCATCATGTCAGTATGTCCAAAGAAAATAACAAGATAACAATCATAATGGAAGCATACTCGTGGGCCACCCATCGTGTCAGTATGTCCAAAGCAAATAACAAGATAACACTTAATGGAAGCATACGTGGGCCACCCATCGTGTCGGTATGTCCAAAGCAAATAACAAGATAACACTCTAATGGAAGCATACGTGGCCACCCATGGTGTCAGTATGTCCAATAGGACCGTTATAGTGGAAGCATACACGTGGGCCACCCATCGTGTCGGTATGTCCATCAATCAACCAGATAGCCGACCCTCCAACGAGACGCCAGAGTACGTAAATACAACACTTGCACAACAAAGGCTATCACCACAAGCATAGGCAAGTTCAACATACTCATAGACTTTCATTTTATTACAACAACCGGATTTTAACCCCAAGGTACTACGTATTTTAACTCTTTAAAAGATCCATTTCTTTCACAAAAGTCACACGATACGTAGTATCAAAATAGAGTAACTATCTTTTAAGTAAACCAAAACAATTTCCATATCTTCTTTCGAATAAACCAACTTAAGACAAAACCATGACTTCCTTTTAAACCATTTTAAGACAAAACCATGTCTTTCTTTAAAACCAAAACACTTTAATTTCCTCAAGTCTCTTTTCTTTTAGAAAACAAGTTCCTTACTTTGGAATTTAAGAAAATCAATACTTGTTATTAATGATCTTATTAAAGCAATCATGATCTAGGAAATGTAATACAATTTTGTCTTATCTTAGCTTCTATGCGGATGAAGGTTTCTCTGGTTTTAATATAATTAATTATTTGTCAATACATTTTCCTTTATTAACGCCGCAGATGGTTTGTTCGATACTTATTCTCATTTCAAATCAATATAACTTATTCCTTTTAAAACCCAATTACCCATTTCTCATAAATGCGGTTTCACAACTTTTAACACAAATCAAGTCCTTAATATTTCACATCAAGTCATTTATAAGTCAAGTCTCTTATCTTTTAAAAACCACGGACCATTTCTTTACCTACATAAAGTTGTTATAACAAACTTCCCATAAAGCCGTTATAACACTTTATGTTTTAAACCAACCAAATTCGTTTAGCACACGTACGTCTACCGTACTACATAGTTCACAACAATCATGCTAGAAAAGATAGGAAGAGGTTCACATACCTCGCGACGATTATCGACAATTAGCAAAATGCTCCAAAGTACTATAACCCTGCTAGCCTTTTCCACCCTTCAAGTAGAATACGCTACTCGTAGTACTTCAACCTATAAAGGCCACAAAACGTCTATCAACCTCTAGATCTCTTCGTAGAACAATTCAAAGCACAAGGTCATTATTCTACGGAAAATTCGGCAGCACCTCCTCCCCCGTAACCACATAAATCTCCTCCTCTATCAAGACCCGCTACCAAGCCAACAACTCCAAGGGGGTTACACGTCTAACCGGACGTGCACAACACTACCCCACAATAATACTACAAGTCCACTGTAAATACAGTCCAATGTAAATACAGTTCAATTATTATCAATATTCATTCTATATATAGTATACTCAACTATACATTACTACAACATGTAATTTCCAATTCTGATAGGGGATAAAGATCATTACCTCGATAAGCCCAAAATTATCCAAGTTTTATAAGTCGATCCTGAGCAACGTTTAGCTCCAATTCCTTACGCTCCAACCCGCTCCAAGCAACCCTTAGAAGTTTCTAAACAACTTCTCTTAACACTTCATCTAAGCTTATGAAGATTTTTCTAGGGTTTTATTTTGCGACTAAGGAATAAAGTAGTATTTTCGGGCTCTTAGTATAAAGATAACTTTGGAATATTACAAGGGATTTTTGGCTAAGGTATATGGTATTATAACAATACTTGAAGAAATTCTTTCACAAGAGGGGGGGGTGTTGGACGAGAACCACAAAGGGATGGAGGGAGAATTTTTGCCTTGGAAAAATATTTCAAGTGAGGGATGAATAAAGTCTTGCAACAAGGGGGTATTTATAGAGAAATCAATGGCTAGGATCAAAGCAAGTGTATGGTGAGGATTTGGTCCATGTGGGAGTGGAGTCTTCCAACCAAGTGTCCACCACAACAATGAGACATGTGTCCACCAAGCCACTTGTCCACCAAAACGTCCAAACACTTGTCCACCAACCATTCGGCCAACATGGCCACATGGGGGTGACACGTGTCGCCCCTACTCGTCCAAAATATCTCATCTTCCGAAAATATCCATAATGCCAAAAATCCGAAAATAAAGTGGGCCCCACAAAACCGTAAATTCTCCCGTGGGCCCCACGTGACCAATTTCGGAAATAAAATTCCATAATTCTCAAATATTCTAAAAAGTCCGAATACCAAATCTGGGAATCCAATTCCCATTAACGAACCTTTTTCTTCACAAAATCCGGAAACTTTTCCGTCGAAAAATCACATTTTTCTTCCTTTCCAATTTTAATGTCGTATTCTCGTACGTACGTCCTCATATACATACCCTGGAACTACGGGGTTTAACACTTGGCTTGGCATTTCCGTGCTTGTTGGATCTTCATTTCCCTTACATTACTTGGTGGCAAATGTATTAGCCAGAGGTCCCTACCGTCCTTATGAAAGGAGTAGGTGTTTTGTTCGTCATCGTGCATGGTTTTTCGATCATATTTCCATGGCCTTCACAACAATATATGGAATGCATCCATTGGAAGGACATCACACCAACTTTCATCAATATAGCCTCAAATACAAAAAATGATAAGGGATTGGGTGACAACTTTGAGCCCATTCGCCTTGTTTACCCATCGGAGGTTGTAGGGTTTAGGATGCTCACAAATTGGTAGTTGTAATTTGCCTACCACTCTTATGGATATCATATTTGCACAACTCCCTCCGTCAATAATTACACTACACACTTTATCTTTTATTTTGCATCGTGTGTAGAAAATTTGCTCCCTTTGATTTTCTCAAGCTCCTCCAATTGTGCACTTAGCACGTGTTGAGGACTAGACTCACACCATCCTCCACAATAGCCTCGTCTTTCTCTTGGCTCTTGTATACCTCAGTCTCCTCTATCACAAAGGCATCGCCACTTGCTTTATACTCTTCTAGTTTCATGGTCCTCGGGTTGGGACATTCTTTAGCAAAATGCCTGAGTCCTTGGCACTTGTAACATCTCTTGCCGCATTTAACAACACCTTGGGAAACTTCCATTTTTCCCTTGTCTTTGTTTACATCATCTTGTTTGTACAAGGGGTTAGAATAGGACGTGCCAACCTTCTCCTTAGCACTTGCAGTCTTAGTGTAAGGTCTTGTGACAACCTTATTTTGTTGTCGTTCGAACCTTAGTGCCAAATGACACACATCCTCAAATGTTGTATAAGTGGACACTTTCACTTTTTCTTAAATTGCCGCACTTAGTCCGCCAATGAATCGTGCAATGTGTTGCGACTCTTTTTCTTCCAAGTCACACAACATTGTGACCTTCTCGAATTCCCGGATGTATTCTTCCACCTTAAGGACACCTTGCCAAAGCTTAGTGAGTTTAAGGTACAAATTTTGTTCATACTCTCAGGGCAAGAATTTTCTCTTTAAGTGTTTCTTTAATCTTTCCCAAGAATCGATCTTGGACTTGTCATGCTTCTTTTGGCTTGCCTTTAAATCTTCATACCACACGAAGGCAAAGGATTTAAGCTTTAATGCAGCAATCTTAAATCATTGGTTATCATCATAGTTTTTTAATTCAAAGAGCCTTTCAATGACCCTTAGTCATTCGAGGAACTCCATGGGATCCAAGTTTCCTTCAAATGTTGGAATGTCGAACCGTAACGTCCGGTCACTTCCTCTTTCAATTCTTGGTGCATCTTGTGCATAATATTCAATATGTATGGAGTTATTTTGAGCAACTTCCTCTCATGATTCAACATCATTGATGACTGCACAATTGACAAATTCTCTCCTTACTTGGTCCGCAACCATTTCGGACAAGACTATTTTAAGTTCGTCACTTATGTTAGTCATATCGTTGTTGTGTTGGACGGGAACATTTGGATCTGATACCAATCTGATTTAAGTAAGAAGGGGTTATGTTGGGTAAGTGGGTCGGGTGTGGATGATATTCGGGTTGACCCGAAAATAGATGTCAAAATGGGCTTCTCGGTTTGGTGGGACAGTGGGGTGTTTGATGGCTATTTCGGGTGAATGTAAAGGGAATAGGATCAAGGAATTTTATGGAGTGATTTTAGACACAATGAATGTGGGTTTTGTTGTTGGGCTTTGGTGGTTGCACGGTGACAGGTTGGTGGAACAGAACTAAGACAGTATGGTTCCAGGAAAGTTGAGCTATGTAGACTGCCTGGTGTTATTGGGATTGGACGGGTATTTGTGTATTATTTTGGGTGATGAACTTTGGTAGGGATGTTAGTGAGGTACTGTGGGAGGTAAGGGTAGTCCGTATATAGTAGTTTAAGTGAGGGTTGAACACAAGTTGTCGTATACAAATTCGAGTGAATGAATGGTGGATTTTGGTTAAGTGTTGGTTCAATTGATATGGTTTAAGTGTTTAGGGTTTTAATGAGGAATGGTAGATAAGCCCAAAGATAGATACACATGAGTTTTAATTTTCGAGTCGACACCAAGGATAATGTGATCAATGCCACAAGGTCAAGACAGGGGTTTGCTAAGTGCAATAACCGTGAACTAGCCAAGTGAGGGTGATCGAAGCCCTTTTAGTAACCCAAAGCTTAGGCTAGGTTAGTCCACATAGTTCCAACATTCGTGTTACACCCCGTAGTTCCAGAGTATGTATACGAGGACGTACGTACGAGGATACGACATTAAAATTGGAAAGGAAGAAAGATGTGATTTTTCGACGGGAAAGTTTCCGGTTTTTGTGAAGGAAAAAGGTTCGTTAATGGGAATTGGATTTCCAGATTTGGTATTCGGACTTCTGGGATTATTTTAGAAGTATTGGAATTTTATTTCCGGAATTGGTCACGTGGGGCCCACGGGAGGAATTTACGGTTTTGTGGGGCCCACTTTATTTTCGGATTTTTGGCATTACGGATATTTTCGGAAGATGAAATATTTTGGACCGATAGGAGGGCGACATGTGTCACCCTTAGGTGGCATGTTGGAAGAAATTGTGGGCAAGTGGCCTAGTCAATAAGCCAAGTCTTGCAAGATGTTTTTTTGGGTTAGTGAGAGTAGGTTTGGACGGTTTTGTTGGTGCAAGTGGATGGCCACATGGCTCATTTTTGTGGTGGACATATGTCCCAAAGTTGTGGGGGACATATGTCCCAATGTTGTGGTGGACACTTGGTGGAAGACTTCACTTGCTCAAGCTACCAAATCTCCACCCTCCACTTGCTTGAATCTTGGCCATTGAAGGTTCTATAAATACCCCCCTTAAGTGCAAGACTTCTTCATTCCACACTTGAGAAATTCCAAGGCAAAAATACTCCCTCCCTTTGTAGTTGTTCTCGTCCAAAACACTCCCTCCCCCTCTTAGAAGCTCTCGTCGAAATACCCCCCCTCTCTTGTGAAGTTCTCGTCCAACCCCCCCCCCACTTTGTGTAGAAATACTCCAAGTATTGTTGTATAAATCCCAAATACCTTAGCCTAAATTCCTAGTAGTATCCCAAAGTTATTTCAATACTAAGAGCCCGGTAATACTACTTTATTTCCAATAGTCGCAAAATGAAGCCCTAGAAAAATCTTCATAGCTTAGATGAAGTGTTAAGAGAAGTTGTTTAGAAACTTCTAAGGGTTGCTTGGAGCGGGTTGGAGCGTAAGGAAGTAGAGCTAAACGTTGCTCAGGATCGACTTATAAAACTTGGATAATTTTGGGCTTATCGAGGTAATGATCTATGTCCCCCTATTATAATTGGAAATTACATGTTGTAGTAGTTAATAATTGAGTATAAGATATATTGGAAGTATAGTTATGAAGAATTGAACTGTATAAACATTGGACTGTATTTACAGTAGACTTGTGGTATTATTGTGGGGCAGTGTTGTACACGTCCGGTTAGACGTGTAACCCCCCCTAGGAGTTGTTGGCTTGGTAGCGGGCCTTGATAGAGAAGGAGATTGATGTGGTTACGGGGGGGAGGTGCTGCCGAATTTTCTGTAGAATATGAAACCTTGTACTTAGAAATATTCTACGAAGGGATCTAGAAGTTAATAGACGTTTTATGACCATTATAGGTTGAAGTACTACGAGTAGCGTGTTCTACTTGAAGGGTGGAAAAGGCGAGCAAGGTTAGAGTACTTTGGAGCGTTTTGCTAATTGTCGATAATCGTCGCGAGGTATGTGAACCTATTCCTATCCTTTCTAGCATGATATTTGTGAAATATATTTAGTGCGGTAGACGCACGTGTGTTTTAAGTAATTTGTTTTTACTTTTGTGTCCTTGACTTGATTCCAAGGTTAAGTGACTTGTTATGAAATATTAAGGACTTGAATTATGTTAAAAAGTTGTAAAACCTCACTCATGAGTAATGGGTGTGTGGTCTTTTAAAGAATAAAGTTATCTTGATTTCGAAAATAAGAATGGTTTTATCATTGGATTTAAAATGATAACTTGACTTATAAACAACTTGATTTTGGGAAAGGAGAAGTAACTTGATTTAAAGGTATAGGTTACTTGTTTTTAAAAGAGTAAGACACTTGGTTTAAAAAGTATATTGCTACTTGACTTTAAAAAGGAAAAAGTGCCTTTGTTTTAAAGGAAGGCATGGTTTTGTCTTAAAATGGTTTTAAAAAAAGGAAGGCATGCTTTTGTCTTAAGATTGGTTTAAAAAGAAGGTATGGAAATTGTTTTGGTTTTACTTTGATGTCTTTTGACTTGAGTTTTAAATAATAAGAATCTTGAAGTATTTCAAAAGAGTCATGAATCATTTTTGAAAGAAAAGAAATACTTGGTTTTAAAAGCTTAAGTGTTATACTAGCTTTATGGGAAGTTAGGTATAACGACTTAAGGAAGATAGAAGGAACGGTTTACTTATTTGTTTATGAAAGTCTTGTATTGATTTCTGGAAAGTGTAGTAAGATGGCTTGATAAGTAAACATGTTATGATGCTACGTGTGTTAGCGTCTTGTGACGTTGGTATAAGGGGGTTTTCTTGTTGTTTAACGATAGGCAGTTATGCTGATATTATATCACTTACCCCCCTGACTTGTTATGCCGAGGGTTAGCCGCCCCCGATGCGAGGAATACCTCACGCGGTGCATGTGACCTATGCGCGAGTGCGGAGTTCGGGATGATCCTGCGGTGGTTACCGTCGCGGCGAATACCTCATGCGTCACGTGACTATGCGGTGCGAGTCGAGTTGATCCGAGGGTTAGCTACCCCGTCGCGAGAATACCTCATGCGGACCTACGTGGTCTATGCGATGCGGAGTCCAAGATTAGGCTCGCATAATGATACTATGGGCGATCGCCTTGCCCGATCATTAGCGGCCTAGAAAAGACCGATTACATTATATCTATTTTGCTCTTGCTTATCTTTGTGCACTATGCGCGTTGAATTGGTTGTATTTGTACTTGGTTTTAAAATGTTATGATTTTATTTGATTTTACGATTTCACATACTTGGTACCGGCCAGATCGACCTCCTTCGGCCGCGTCATGCCGCAGGTAGAGGTACACCAGTCGTCGATCCTCGCTCATAGGATCACAGTTCAGCGTTTTGGGAAGTTCCGTTTCTCCGGAGGCTTATCTTTGGTATAGTCCCCTGTCGTTGTAGGTACTTACATTCAGGGGTATGGCGGGGCCCTGTCCCGTCGTAGTTATGGTTATATTCTTAGAGGTCTGTAGTACTGTTGTGGGCAGGGTTTGTAAGGGATGTAACTGTTCAAGTGTTTATATATATATACAGAAAGGTAACCGTTTTGGTTAGCCTGTTTTCTTATTTCATTATTGTATATCTTGTTTTATGTGTAAGTTTTTATTTTCGCTGATTTTCTCTGATGTTGTATCACTAGGGTGCCCGGGGTAAGACACCAGTCACGGGCCCGGGGTCGGGTCGTGACAAAAGTGGTATCAGAGCAGTTAATCCTCGGAAAGTGTCTACAAACCGTATCTAGTAGAGTCTTGATTATCGGTGTGTTGTGCACCACACCAATAATCAGGAGGCTATAGGATATTTAGGATTGGTTTCCATTCTTCTCACTCTGAGATTGTACCTTAGAGCTGTGTTATAAGTTGGACTCCCTCTGACGTATTCTTTTCACCCGTTATGCCTCTACGCAAGGCAACCAGATCCCAGGAGGGCAAGGCAGCAGAGGGAGCTGCGAGTAGAACACGGAGGGTTACGAGGGCACAGGCCTGGTCATTATCTGAGACAGCGCTTCATTCGGGGAGTTCTGCGACGCCGCTAGCCCCAGGAGAGTTTAGAGCAGTAGCAGTAGCTACTGAGACCACGATACCTGAGCCTCTAGTCCGCGGCGAGAGCAGGATATGAGTTACAAGGAGATGACCCAGTTACTAGCTAGTCTGGTGGCTGGGAATGAGGACGGACGGGAGCCGGTGGTTCCGGCAGTACCACTGGTTCACCCTAGATCCGATAGTTTTGATACTTCGGGACGTCTTGAGTTGCAGTCCACCCGAGTTCTATGGATTGAGAACTGAGGAAGATCCTCAGGAGTTTATTCGGCGATTCTGCGGATCATGAATGTGATCGAGACCTTAGAGGCATTTCTACACGCTTGCGCCTCGCAGATGAGAGCTCGGACGATTAGATTTTTATGTTGAGGCGAAGCAGGCGGGCGGTTCGGGAATCTGATAGTAGTTTGACTCATTGGCTCGTTATGTCCCCGCTTTAGTGGCAGACTTGGAGGATAGAGTGCACCGATATGTCACAGGACTTGACGATTATCTAGCAGAGAGTTGTACAAGAGTAGCTCTTCAGTCAGACATGGACATTGCCCGCGTACAGGCTTACGCGCAGCAGACTGAGAAACGTAGAGATCGACGGGTTAACCAAGATCAGCAGAAGAGGGCCAGATCCGCAGGGTCCTTTGGTAACTTTCGAGGCGGATCTTCTCAGCAGCAGGCTAGTTATGCGCCTCCGCCAGTGCAGAGTGGTCCTCCACAGGGTTCAGGACGTTCGGAGTATGCAGGAGTTGGTCAAAGCTCCAGGGCTTCTGGTTCACAGATTTACATAGGTTCTAGCCAGCCGGGTTCAGTTTTTCCTCAGTATTCACGATGTGACAGGCGTCATCCCGGGGAATGTCGTCTTTTTGCTAGTGCTTGTTTTACCTGCGGCCGTCAGGGCCATGTGAGGAGAGGATGTCCTAGTAGGAGGGATGCAAGTAGGAGGACTCAGCCTACCAGGTCAGTTGCGGATTCAGTGGTTCGGAGAGGAAGGGGTGTTAGCCAGAGGAGGCCGCCCCCACCTCGGTATGGCCGTTGTGGTAGGTGTTCTTATGGGGAGTGTCGTACTACTTAGATAGCTTGTTAGGCTTGCGGCCAGCAGGACCATTTTACGAGAAATTATCCGAACAGAGGTGGCGCGGATGTTACGACTCAGCCTTCGGGATCAGTGGCTGGTTCATCACCGTCTGTAGTTATGCGCCCAGCAGAGCAGGATTTGATTAGAGCGACAAATGGAAAGTGAGGCAGTAGTTACAGATATATCTTCAGCCTTAAGAGACTTGTTTAGGTCGTTATGGTAGATACAGGTGGAGTGCTATGTTCGGTTAGCATTGTGTAAGTTGTGATTAGAAAACATGGGTAGTGGAAAAGGGTAAGTCTGGGGACGAGAAAATGGGGAGCCTTAGAATTTATAACAGTTGGGACCTTGGATGCAAGGCCGTCCTGAGTGGATGTTACGGTTGGTCTTTGTCGAAGTACTAGGTATGCGTGATATATATCGTGGGATATAATTGTGTGATAAGTCCCTGAGTGGTGTGAAATGAAAGAGGGTAGTTGAGCTAAGAAGACCACTAGGTTTTCGTGACTTGGTTAGTGAGATTGTTCCGGATCGGGGAACAGGAGCTTGGCGCGATAAATGGGTCGGGTTGAGGCCATGTTGCGGGTCAACCCGCAGCCCGGTTTGAAGTAAGGAAAATTTGTGGTGGTCCCGCTATGTGATAGGGTCACGAGGGTGTTAGGCCCAAGTTTAGTCAACCATCGTACGAGTTCGTGGATACGTTCGACCAGTAGTCGGGCCGATGAGATCAGCCCATCTTGTCTTTCAGTCAGGACTGTTTACTCGGCGGAGGGTTATGCGAGATGTTATATATCAGGAAGGTTGTAAGGCTGCACGGGGTTCCTATTTTTTTTTTACTTTATGACGGGCAGTGGAGCCAGTTTACGTCTATTTCTTTTTCTGGAGGTGTTACCAGGCGGGGTTAGGAACTCAGGTGAGTCTTAGTATTGCATTCACCCTCGGGCCGACGGCCAAACAGCGCGTTTTATCCAAATATTTGAGGATAGGTGGCGGGCCGGTGTTTTGATTTCAGGGGTAGCCGTAAGTTTTAATTGCCTCTTGTTGAGTGAGTATTAAAATAGCTACCATTTCAGTATTCGGATGTCGCCTTATGAAGCCTTGTATGGGCGGAAGTGTAGGTTGCCGGTCGATTGGTTCGATGTTGGCAAGGTTCAGATAGTTGGTCTCTACTTGTTTCAGCAGGATGTGGATAAGGTGAAGCTTATCCAGAAGAAGTTATTAGCAGCTCAGAGTCAACTGAAGTCGTGCGGATAATCGGCGTCGACACTTGGAGTTGTGCCGACGGTGGGTCTTCAAGGTACCACCGGCGAAGTGTGACGAGATTTGGAAAGCAGGGAAAACTTAGCCCGAGGTACTTTGGGCATTTTCAGATCGTTGTAGAATAGGCCAGGTTGCCTATAAGTTAGCACTGTCGTCCGACTTAGGAGGCAGTACGTCCGGTATTCCATGTTGCTATGATTCGGAAGAGTATCGGAGATCCCTCCAGAGTGTTCCCAGTTAATGATAACCAAGTTAGAGATAGTAACCCCGAGATTTTGGAAACCGAAGCAATGACGAAAATATGGTACATATACTATAGGGAGTTTGGGTACGAGAAGGGTACGACGAGTAAGGGAAGAAGCGAGAATGTGTTAAGAGAATAGAAGTGATCATTTCTGGTGCGAAGAAAGTATCCTTCGGACCTTGGGTAGGAGCTTTTGCGATGATAGAGGTGATTCCTCGTGGACCTGGAATTAAGTATTTGCACGTGTGTTATATTATGGCCAGGTGTGGCATGATTGGTTTCGTAAGTATAGTAGTGAAGACTATACCGACGCATGTATGTTTTGAGACTTAGAAGGAACATTCGGGACGAATGTTTCTAAGGGGGGAAGAATGTTACACCCCGTAGTTCCAGAGTATGTATACGAGGACGTACGTACGAGGATACGGCATTAAAATTGGAAAGGAAGAAAGATGTGATTTTTCGACGGGAAAGTTTCCGGTTTTTGTGAAGGAAAAAGGTTCGTTAATGGGAATTGGATTTCCAGATTTGGTATTCGGACTTCTGGGATTATTTTAGAAGTATTGGAATTTTATTTCCGGAATTGGTCACGTGGGGCCCACGGGAGGAATTTACGGTTTTGTGGGGCCCACTTTATTTTCGAATTTTTGGCATTACGGATATTTTCGGAAGATGAAATATTTTGGACCGATAGGAGGGCGACATGTGTCAACCTTAGGTGGCATGTTGGACGAAATTGTGGGAAAGTGGTCAAGTCAATAAGTCAAGTCTTGCAAGATGTTTTTTTGGGTTAGTGGGAGTAGGTTTGGACGGTTTTGTTGGTGCAAGTGGATGGCCACATGGCTCATTTTTGTGGTGGACATATGTCCCAAAGTTGTGGGGGACATATGTCCCAATGTTGTGGTGGACACTTGGTGGAAGACTTCACTTGCTCAAGCTACCAAATCTCCACCCTCCACTTGCTTGAATCTTGGCCATTGAAGGTTCTATAAATACCCCCCTTAAGTGCAAGACTTCTTCATTCCACACTTGAGAAATTTCAAGGCAAAAATACTCCCTCCCTTTGTAGTTGTTCTCGTCCAAAACACTCCCTCCCCCTCTTAGAAGCTCTCGTCGAAATACCCCCCCCTCTTGTGAAGTTCTCGTCCAACCCCCCCCCCCCCACTTTGTGTAGAAATACTCCAAGTATTGTTGTATAAATCCCAAATACCTTAGCCTAAATTCCTAGTAGTATCCCAAATACCTTAGCCTAAATTCCTAGTAGTATCCCAAAGTTATTTCAATACTAAGAGCCCGGGAATACTACTTTATTTCCAATAGTCGCAAAATGAAGCCCTAGAAAAATCTTCATAGCTTAGATGAAGTGTTAAGAGAAGTTGTTTAGAAACTTCTAAGGGTTGCTTGGAGCGGGTTGGAGCGTAAGGAAGTGGAGCTAAACGTTGCTCAGGATCGACTTATAAAACTTGGATAATTTTGGGCTTATCGAGGTAATGATCTATGTCCCCCTATTGTAGTTGGAAATTACATGTTGTAGTAGTTAATAATTGAGTATAAGATATATTGGAAGTATAGTTATGAAGAATTGAACTGTATTTACATTGGACTGTATTTACAGTAGACTTGTGGTATTATTGTGGGGCAGTGTTGTACACGTCCGGTTAGACGTGTAACCCCCCTAGGAGTTGTTGGCTTGGTAGCGGGCCTTGATAGAGAAGGAGGTGCTGCCGAATTTTCCGTAGAATATGAAACCTTGTACTTAGAAATATTCTACTAAGGGATCTAGAAGTTAATAGACGTTTTATGACCATTATAGGTTGAAGTACTACGAGTAGCGTGTTCTACTTGAAGGGTGGAAAAGGCGAGCAAGGTTAGAGTACTTTGGAGCGTTTTGCTAATTGTCGATAATCGTCGCGAGGTATGTGAACCTATTCCTATCCTTTCTAGCATGATATTTGTGAAATATATTTAGTGCGGTAGACGCACGTGTGTTTAAAGGAATTTGATTTTCCTTTTGTGTCCTTGACTTGATTCCAAAGTTAAGTGACTTGTTATGAAATATTAAGAACTTGAATTATGTTAAAAAGTTGTAAAACCTCACTCATGAGTAATGGGTGTGTGGTCTTTTAAAGAATAAAGTTATCTTGATTTCGAAAATAAGAATGGTTTTATCATTGGATTTAAAATGATAACTTGACTTATAAACAACTTGATTTTGGGAAAGGAGAAGTAACTTGATTTAAAGGTATAGGTTACTTGTTTTTAAAAGAGTAAGACACTTGGTTTAAAAAGTATATTGCTACTTGACTTTAAAAAGGAAAAAGTGCCTTTGTTTTAAAGGAAGGCATGGTTTTGTCTTAAAATGGTTTTAAAAAAAGGAAGGCATGCTTTTGTCTTAAGATTGGTTTAAAAAGAAGGTATGGAAATTGTTTTGGTTTTACTTTGATGTCTTTTGACTTGAGTTTTAAATAATAATAATCTTGAAGTATTTCAAAAGAGTCATGAATCATTTTTGAAAGAAAAGAAATACTTGGTTTTAAAAGCTTAAGTGTTATACTAGCTTTATGGGAAGTTAGGTATAACGACTTAAGGAAGATAGAAGGAACGGTTTACTTATTTGTTTATGAAAGTCTTGTATTGATTTCTGGAAAGTGTAGTAAGATGGCTTGATAAGTAAACATGTTATGATGCTACGTGTGTTAGCGTCTTGTGACGTTGGTATAAGGGGGTTTTCTTGTTGTTTAACGATAGGCAGTTATGCTGATATTATATCACTTACCCCCCTGACTTGTTATGCCGAGGGTTAGCCGCCCCCGATGCGAGGAATACCTCATGCGGGTCTGTGTGACCTATGCGGAGTGCGGAGTTCGAGGATGATCCTCTGGGTGGTTACCGTCGCGAGGAATACCTCACGCGATGCAATGTGACTATGCGACCGCGGAGTCCAGGTTGATGCCGAGGGTTAGCTACCCCCGATGCGAGGAATACCTCATGCGGACCTACGTGGTCTATGCGGACTGCGGGAGTCCAAGATTAGGCTCGCATAATGATACTATGGGCGATTGGCCTTGCTTCGATCATTAGCGGCTTAGAAAAGACCAGTTACATTATATCTATTTTGCTCTTGCTTATGCTGTGGCACTATGTGCGGTTGAATTGGTTGTATTTGTACTTGGTTTTAAAATGTTATGATTTTATTTCAGTACTTTACAGTTTCACATACTTGGTACCGGCCAGATCGACTCCTCGGGGCTGCGTCACGCCGCAGGTAGAGGTACATCAGTCGTCGATCCTCGCTCATAGGATCACAGTTCAGCGTTTTGGGAAGCTCCGTTTCTCCGGAGGCTTATCTTTGGTATAGTCCCCTGTCGTTGTAGGTACTTACATTCAGGGGTATGGCGGGGCCCTGTCCCGTCGTAGTTATGGTTATATTCTTAGAGGTCTGTAGTACTGTTGTGGGCAGGGTTTTTAAGGGATGTAACTGTTCAAGTGTTTATATATATATACAGAAAGGTAACCGTTTTGGTTAGCCTGTTTTCTTATTTCATTATTGTATATCTTGTTTTATGTGTAAGTTTTTATTTCCGCTGATTTTCTCTGATGTTGTATCACTAGGGTGCCCGGGGTAAGGCACCAGTCACGGGCCCGGGGTCGGGTCGTGACAATTCGCTTACCACTAAGGAGGTTCCTCGAGCTTGGGAATTGATTAGGTCACACAGTCCTAACTAAGTCTTACACTAAAGGGAGGGGTGACCCACACATGATCGATATATTTCAACGCACAAGTTGAAAACACACTTTAGATTTAATCTTAAAATCAAAAGTGATTATTTACAATATCCTAAGGCTCTATTTATAGTATCATAGAGACCATTCTAGAAGGAAAATAAAAGGACACAAAGCTAAGGTCAATCGACCGAAATGAGAACAATGGAAGGGGATGGGTTGGCTTGGGAACCAAATCGCCCTTCGGTCATTGTGAGCATGGTGTGAACGAGGTTGTCCTTTCTTTGAGACAAGGGTAAATTCAATCATCTTCACACTTCCTTTGTAGTAATCGAGTAGAAAGTGGAAATGAATCTTGGCTTATCTAGACTTCATCTTCTTGGTATCAATATAGAAGCTTCAATTCCTTGCACAATATAATAGTTCTCGGCCAACTCTTCCACTTCTCTAGGCCGAGCTTGACCTTCTTTGTTTGGCTCTTGAATGATCTTCTTGGAAAGCTTCTTGTCTCGACCAAGTCTCCTCTTGTCCATGCCATCTTGGTATTTTTTGACATGTCACCTTCTCGGCTTAACCATTTCCTTACAAACATTAAATGTGTCCTAAGGCAAGCTAAGAGCTATTACAAGATTTTAATATGTCCTAGGATAACTAATAGCTAGGCTAGAAATTAAAGACAATAAAATAAAATGCAAGGTGTCGGCCAAGACCAACACATATGACCAAATAAAACTTGTCACTAGGAGGTCATTAATTTATGGCTCCAAATCTTTCCCATAATCCATGTCATTCTCGGCCCTCAACCGCGGGTTGATAGCTAATATTTGGTCCGCTCGATTCTTTGGTCAATAACTCAAATTGAGAAAATAAGTTCGGACTCTTTTTTTCATCAATCTCCCATTCTTGGAGAAAATTTGTCTCACTAAGAAAACGCTCTCAACGTTTCCCTTAGTTGCTCCTTAGGTTTCTTCCTCTTCTTCCCCCCCCCCCCCCCCCCTTAGATTTTCGTTTGATTCATTATGGTTTGATTATTATTGTCCACAATATGAAAAAGTCTAAACGTTACACACGTTCTAGCAATGATTCAGGAGGTTCAGGCAGTTCGGCTAAAGCTAGAACAAAGAAGAAAAAAAAGAATGGCAGTAGTACAACAATTGCCGAGGAAAATCTCATTCGGCAATCTCGGACCTTCCGTGTTAGTTCATGTTACTCCGCATCGCGCTTTCCTTTAGAAAATGTAGTAGATGATTCTATGCTACAAAGGATACATGATTGGGGCAAAAATATCGAAATTGAAAGCTTGGATATTAGTGAGTTTGAAGCGCGAACTTCCGGGACCATTGGCGCCCTAATGCTACTATGGTGGTTGATCATTCCACGGGCCAATTTGTTGGTAAAGGGATCATTTCGGAAGAACTAGACAGTCACTCAAAGATTAGTACCCGACACTACACGAAATTCTCTCAGGTTAGCCGGAAAAGGGTTAGAATCTAGGCCAGACATTGCAATTGGTGAAGCAAGACACGATGGCATTCTTGGGTCTAAACCGGGTCAGGGCGTGGGTCAAAAGTTCTTGGCGGGTCGTGCAGGTGTTCATGGGTCCAAGAGTAATCATGTCTTGTTTGAATCGAAGTCAGTGGAAAGCATTGATGGTACTCCTATCCCCAAGAAGTTCAACGCGGGTGTCAAGAGAGCAAACTTCAATGCCCCTGGAAACGATGTGACTATTCCTATTACGGGTCGGGTCTTGGGTCAGAAGGCTAAGGCGGGTCACGAGGATAACAATGATACTAGGAATATGGACTCTATGCAAGGATCAAGATCAGATGTGGAATACGAAGGGGTTTCTATCCCCAAGGACTCTAACGTCATTATTGAGGGTGCCGAGGCGTCACACATTAATGCCGCGGGTATCAACATGTCACTCACAACCACGGGCCTTTATGATGGTCTGATTTCCAAGGCGGGGCAGGGGGATAACCTAGGGACATTAACTACCCCCGTTTTACAAGGAGCTAAGTCAGGGGTGTGTTCTAACGTTTTTACTGAGGGTGCCGAGGCGTCGCACATTTATGAGGCGGCGATCAATAACTCTCTAATGACTCCGGGACTTTATGATGGTCTTGGTTCCAAGACGGATCAGGGGGACAATCTAGGGGCATTGACTACTCACGTTACACGAAGAGCCAAGTCAATTGTGAGAAACAAAGCTATTTCTATGTCCAAGGAGCCTAGGAACTCCATAACCATAAATGATGCAAGAGCCGAGGCGTCGCACATTTATGAGGCGGGTATCAATGACTCTCTAATAACTCCGGGACTTTATGATGGTCTTGGTTCCAAGACGGATCAGGGGGACAATCTAGGGACATTGACTACTCACGTTACACGAGGAGCCAAGTCAATTGTGAGAAACAAAGCTATTTCTATGTCCAAGGAGCCTAGGAACTTCATAACCATCAATGATGCAAGAACCGAGGGGTCAGCATTGAATGAGACGGGATTCGAAGTGCCTTCTCGTGATTCAAGTCAACAACCCCAGATTTCTTTAAGTGTCACCAATGAAGTCTTCCATACTTTAGCTAGTTTGCTAAGTGGAGGCAATCCCAAGAATCACAACACTCCTTTCGTCTTTAACACTTCCTCGGATTCGAGTAGAGTCTTTAACATCCCCCCTCTCTCATCTAACACCACTTCACTACTTCCTAAATTTCACAACACCTCACCCTTTCTATCTCCTCTTCCTTCTATTCCTTCTGAAAACCAACACAAATTCCCTACCCTCCCAAATGGCACGCAAATCATCTCTTCTATTGCGGGCCCAAGCTCACTCCCTTCTACCCTTCCCCCTCTGCCTATACCTCCAGATATACCTCCCAATGATTTACACACTAATGCATCTCCTAAACCACATCATATCCCTACCACGGCCACAACTCAAAACAATCTTCCCCCAAATCATGGCAAAGGTCCCTTCCCTCCTAAAAAGACTTATCTTTGAGTCTCAGGGAACTAGGATTGAGGCAAAAGGTATGAAGTTATAATTTATTGAACAACAAGGGGCGGAAGTACATATAGAAGCTGAGGATGAAGTTCCTTTCATAGAAACTTGGGGCTATTGCCTAATAGGTTGCTTCACGGGTCCTTTCGCGGGAAGAGAAGCAGTGAATACGATTGTGAAAGGATGGGAGTTAAATGCCGTATTATACCATATGGCAAAGGTGGGACAGTGTTCAAATTCATGACGGAGGAAGAGCGCACTAATGTACTTCACGAAGGCCCTTATATGGTCTACGGGAAAACCATGATGCTCAAGGCTATCAATAAAGGAGTTCTTATAACGGATGATTTGTTTATGGACATTCCTATTTGGGTCACTTTCCGGACATTCCCTTTCTATTTGAGGTAACGGGCCTTAGTAAGATTGCCTCACGTGTAGGAAAACCTCTTTACACTGACCAATATACTAAGGAAAGGTCTAAAATGAACTATGCAAGAGTTCTAGTGGAAGTGGATGTTAGCAAGGAGCCGATAATGGATTTTGTCGTCAATCTCCCCGATAACAGAAGGTATACTCAAAGGGTAAACTATGAGAATTACCCGGACTTTTGCTATCATTGTGCGGCTTTTGGACACAACCATTTGAAGTGTAGGAAGCTGAGGGATGATGTCAACAATGAAGAAGCTCCACAAACACGCAATACTGAGGTACCACCTAACAACAAGGATGATTCTACTCGTTTGAAGGTCAACAAAGGTACAGGTGGAACCAACCCTCCTCCCCCTCATCCACCAACTCACCAACATCCCGTAGATGCTGATAACTTGATGGACATTGAAGAAACTGAGCACACAACACCTCCTGGAACCGGAAGCTTGGGAGAAGTATCACATGCCGCGGGTCCTCCGGTTTTGGGTCATTCTGGCCCACCATGTTTGCGGGATTCTCTAGCAAAGTCCTCACTGCCTAATTCTCTCAATGGCAGTACACAACATGTTAGGATGAGGGGTGAGTCAAAACATTCTGATTCTGAGATGCCTATGAACCCGCCACCTTCATTGGATGAAGTGACATACAACGGTGCTACGGAAAAGGCTCAGCTTGTGTCAAGTAACGTTAACTTTGAACGCGGGGAACATAGCTTGGCTGGTACACAAGGTATGGCTTCCAGCAACAAAGATGATGGATGGCAAGAAGTTTTGTCCAAAAAGAATGGGCCGAAAAGCAGTGGGAAAGCGAAGGCAGCTAAGCGCGGAGGTGCTAATAAAACCTCCTTTGTTTCCTAATGAAAATACTTTGTTGGAATGTCCGTGGTCTTTGCGGACAAAGGACGAGGCTGCCACGCAAGCTCTAGTGTGTAGTATCACAAAACAGCATGACGCGCTATGATTTGTCTTTTGGAAACTAAGCTATCTCGCCAAGACGTAGTCTTTCTACTCAAAGATTCAAAGCATGGAAGTTTTGCTCAAATTTGGAATTCATTGGAGGCGGTAGAATGCTATTACTTTGGGATCCATCCAGGTTTGTTGCGAAGTGCTTGGTATGGACTCTCGGCATATCCATGTCGGCAAGTTGCAATATAACACAAGTGTCCTTCCTTGCCACATTTGTGTACCGGTTTATAGCATCTCGGATAAGAATGCTTTGGCATCACCTCTCTCTTGGGTGTTGGCATCACTAAGCCTTGGATGATTATGGGAGATTTCGACACTTATTGCTACCCTCATGATAAGGTGGGGGGTCCTCCTCTCACGCCTTATGCACTTAGGGATCTTGGAGATTTCAGGAATTCTCATGGACTAGAAGACGCTCCTTCTTCCGGTTCCTTCTACACTTGGACGAATGGTTCGATTTGGTCTAAGCTTGATAGAGTGTTGATGAATCAAAGTTGGAGTGATTTGACCCTAGAATGCACAGCCAATTTCATGCCTATGGAACCTGTCTCGGACCACTGTCCTGTGATAGCCACGATTATTGCATCCTATAATGTTGGGAAACGCCCTTTCAAGTTCATGAATATGTGGCTTTCTCACACAGCCTTTGAGAACATTATGACTTCATGTTGGAGACAAGACATATTGGGAATCGCCAATTCGTCCTTGCCTCCAAATTGAAAGCCTTGAAGCAACCTTTAAGGGCTTTGAACATTAGTGACTTTGGAGGTATCGAACAAAGAGCAAAAGGGGCAAACATAGAGTTCAAGGAGGCTATCAATGCACACATGGAAAATCCCTTTGATGAGGAGCTTAAAGCCAAGGTTAAGTCCTCAAGAGCTAGAGCAAACACCTTACTGGAAGCCGAAAGACACTTCATAAGGCAGAAGTCAAGACAGAAACACTTGATTGGAAGTGATAGATGTTCCAAATACTTTCATAGCTTGATCAAAAGGAGTAATGTCAGGAACTCCATTAACTTTCTTGTTAAAGCTAATGGTACTATCACTACATCACCAGAAGAAGTTAGGAAGTTGCTCGTTGAATTTTACAAAGATCTATTAGGTACTTCCCGACCCACTACCAACTTTGATCCTGAAGTGTTCAATTATGGCCCAAAGCTGAGTGAAGAAGAGATTCTGACTTTGCATTTCATCACCCCAAAGGAGATTTGGGAAGCTCTCCGATATAGGCAATGACAAGGCACTGACCAGATGGTTATCACGCCTTCTTCAAGAATAGATGGAAAGATGTGGCCGTGATGTTGTAAGATGTGTCCAAGAGTTCTTCTCTCGGAGTTCTTTAAAAGCAGTAAATCATACCATCATTACCCTGCTACCAAAGACTGATCATGATCCCAAGATAAATGATTTCAGGCCAATCGGATTGACTAATGTGACCTATAAGATCATCACAAAGATTCTAGCTAACAGAATGGCATTGATCCTTCATTCTCTCATTGACAAATCCCAAGGGGCTTTTGTGAAAGGAAGAAACATGATGGACAACGTATATGTGGCACAAGAGCTTGTGAGAGGATTTAATAGAACCAGAGTCTCACCAAGATGTATGCTTATGGTGGACCTTCGAAAGCATTCGTCTGATCTCTTGGAGCTTCCTCGAATTGGTACTAAGAAGTCTAAAATTTCCAGACAGATTTACTAGATGGATCATGGAATGTGTTAGCTCAACCTCCTTCTCCCTTTCTATCAACGGTGAGCTACATGGATACTTCAAAGGAAAGCGCGGCCTAAGACAAGGTGATCCTATGTCCCCTACTCTCTTTATCTTGTGCATGGAATACCTCTCAAGGCTGCTTAAAATGAAGGCTAAGGCAAGAGCTTTCTCATATTTTCCAAAGTGTAAGAATTTGGGCATTACTCATCTGGCGTTCGCGGATGACCTCATGTTTTTTTGCCAAAGGAGATATATCTTCAGTTGGGATTCTTATGAATTGTCTGGAAGAGTTGGAGGCTGCCTCAGGATTAACTCTTAACCCAGCTAAATCCTCTGTCTACTTAGCGGGAATGCATTCTACAGTTCGGGACTTGATATTGTCCAGGGTGGGATTCGCCATTGGAAGCTTTCCGGTACGATACTTGGGGATTCCTTTGTCCCCAATTTATGTCTCGGTGGATCAATTTGCCCCATTCACTAGTGCTATTTCGAACTACATTCAGAAATGGGGGCATCACACCCTTTCTTATGCTGGTAAGCTGGAACTTATCAGGTCGGTTGTCCAAGGGGTTGAGAGCTTTTGGTTCCGGGCACTTCCTATCCCGGCCACTATTATCAACAAGGTACGGTCTGCTTGTATTCAGTTCTTATGGGGTGGGAAACCACCAAGAGTTGTTTGGGATATCATTTGCTTGCCTCAAACTGAAGGTGGCTTGGGTCTTATGAACATCAAGGAATGGAATCATGCCTTGTTATCCAGGACGATTTGGCAAACTCACACTAAGTCGATTCTCTTTGGGTCCAATGGATCAATAGCCACTATTTGAGAGGTATTACTATTTGGGACTATGAGGTACGTCCTAGGGACTCCCCCTTATTCAAAAAGATTTGTGGGATTCGCGACAAATTTGTTTCTATCTTTGGTAGCCATGGTGATGCTATTGACGGCTTTACAAAATGTTGTGCCAACGGTATATTTGATTCAAGCCTCGTGTATGATATCTTGCGCACTCCGCAAGCTAAAAAGCCTTGGATGTCACAAATTTGGAAAGACTTCATTCCTCCCAAATTCTCTTTTACTATGTGGCTAAATTGCAGAAAACGGTTAGCTACAAAGGATACTCTATCATTTCTCAACTTGGAGGATAAATCTTGCGGGTTCTGCAAGCAAGCTAATGAAACAAGGGAACACCTCTTCTTTGCTTGCCCCTATACACACATGATTTGGAAGAGCATACAAGATTGGTTGGGTATTAGAAGAGAGATGACAACTGTTGAAAGCTCCCTTAAATGGATTAAGAAAGAACACCGCGGGACAAGCATCCGAGCCAAAGCTATTTTGCTTACTTTTTGCATAATGGTTTATGAGATTTGGAGGGCAAGAAACACAATGCTCTTTGAAGGCACAAGCTTTCCGGCAGAAGAGGTCATTGCAAGAATCAAAACAACATCTTATAGAGTTCTCTATGATTTTATCTCCTCTTGTAATGACACCTTTTGAGTGACCACCCCTCCCCTATTTCACTTCTTGTTTGCATTACGTTGAGGCCTGAGATACCTCAACGACTGATTGTAGCCACTTCCTTTTCGTTATTAGTAATAATATTTGCATTTACCTAAAAAAAATAAAAAAAAAAAAAAAGTACCTCACGAGTAACAGAGAGAAATTAGCATTGCCAGCTTAGAATAAAGACTTCTCAATAAGAGTATTATTCAAGTCAAAATGACTTACAACTTGAAATTCTTTAATAAAGTATAAATCAATTCATTCACTAAATTAGAATGGTAAATTGTTTGGTATGAATAAGCGATTAATTGAGATAATAATATATAACAATTTAATTATATTACAATTAAATATATATCGTGCATCATGCATTTCTTATATAATATATTATAATTCCTATATCCTTGTTTTCTCGTCTAAATTTACCTCTGAATTAGGTGTAAGTCCTGCATTGATGGAGAAAGACTCTCTAACAAAGACAGTTTAGTATTTAGGGAACTCAAACTCAAAATTTTTAATTAAAGAAAAAGGAGTAGTTGACACTGCACCACAATGTTGTTACTAGTTCGAGTCCGCAACTTAATTAACTCACTTTGTGGAATTTTGAAGACAAATACCCACTAAAAAGTTACAATACTATCTTTTGCGCATGAATTTTCTGCGCAATTGGGGTTAATATAAAAGCCTAGCAGCCCACGTTTTTAAAATGTTCACTTTTAGTCCAATTACGCAATAAATTATTGCATTTTACAATCAATTATTCATTTATCCATTTGTACTTGATTTGACATGCCACTATGACAACTCATCCGTTTTTCTATTTAATATGAATTTTGGATGAGGTAAAGACTCATCCATTTCATAAGTTTAAGTCATCTTTTCAAATTCTTGAAAAAATATTCAACTCCAAAGTTCTCCTCCTTCAACTGTTAAGGTTTCTTTATTTTGGGATGGAGAGATTATTCATGATAATAATACCGTTCGTTATTGTATTAAACCACAATACCATGTTAAGTTTCTAACTATCGTGGATTACGAAACATTACTCGATTACATACACAAAAGAATGAAAAGTAAGTGTGACTATGAATTATCTGTAATAGACAGATATCTAATATTCATTGCATCGTAAGGTTTAGTGTTTTATGGGGAGTGAAATATCACTGATAATAAGTCTTTAAGGGAATATTTGAGGGCACTGGAAGAATATAGGGGGTTAATCATCCTCAATATTTTTGAAATGTATGTTGAAAAGATACCCCACAATCATAATAAAGTCTTGGCTAGGACTCGTCAGGAAGTCCCTCAAGTCCAACCTACTCATGGTAACACTTATACGGACTTGAGTTCTTATGAAAGACATTTTGAGTAGTTAAGTGTCGCTAAAAACTCTAAGCCAATAATTTAATCAAAATTACGGGGAAAATTAGTAAATATTCATTTTTAATTATTATTTTGTGTAGTAGCACATGTTTATTATACATATGGTAATAGTAATATTTTTTTATATCTTTTTAGGGGTTATACACATGATATGAGTAATATTGGGCAATCCTCTCAGTTCGGTGTAGTTGATTATTATCGGGATGTATATTTTTTATTAATTAAATAATATAAGTATTTTGATGTTTAGTATTTACAATACTTGAATTGCATTGTAGTGAAAATTATTCACAAAAGTCGCTAGTGGTTCCAAACGTTGAATTCGGTGCAGTTGATCATTCTTCAAACCCTGATAATATTGATCATTATCGGTAGGTTCATCACCTTAAGATTAAATAATTCATATATATTTTGATGTTGGTGTTTAAAATATGTTATCTATTTTTCGTGTAGGAAGAGGCATTTACTAGATGGTGGTAATTATCCAAATCATATATAAACATAATCGGGTAATAGCGATGATATGTCGAATGCAGAGGTATCCGATGATGATGACATAAATATATTAGATAATGAGGTTGATGTTTATCCTCATAGGCATGAAAAACAATTAGTAGAAATGATGCAAAGTCGGTCACACCAACAAGAACCGCTGACAGGAAGTCCAATTCACCAGCACGAACCGATGACAGAAAGCCTAATTCAGTGGCATTCTGACGTGATTTCATATCTTGACAATATTTAAGGTCGTCCCGATGCCTTTATCTTCACCAGAGTAGATGATCCAATTCGCCACAAAATGTGAAAAGAATCGATAAATCTTGTAAATGATAAAGTTCACATTGCAAAAGACATGATGTTTGAATCCAAAAAGGCATCGCAAAGGGCCGTCAAAATTTATAGCTTCAAGGAAATGAGAGAGTTTAGGGTTGATGATTCAACTTGAAAGATGTGAATACTGGTTTGCAGACAGTAGTATCAAGGTTATTAATATATGCTTCAAGGTATTGTTACTCATGATAGTATGTGGACTATCACAAAATTCCACACACGTCACACTTTTGATATGGAAGAGAATCGAGTAGATCATTTAAATTTAGATTCAAATATGATTGCTCAAGTGTTACTTGCTGACATTGTTGAAAACTCAAGGTAACATATTCAACCAAGTTCATTATAATTTTGACATCAATTAAATTATCTTTGCTAAATATTGTTTGTTTAAACTTATCCAGGTTCCTTATCAAATATTGCATTAGAAATGTTAAGAGAGTGTATCTTAAAATGATAAGCAAGAGAAAGGGATATCTCGGGCGTAGACGAACTTTTGAGATGATTTATGGTATTTGGGAAGGCTCTTTCTAGCAGTTGCTGAGGTATATGACAGTTATACAAAAATTCAATCCTGGTACTGTGTAGAGTGGAAGCTCGACACCCAACCTGGTGTGGCCGGTAATATTTTCAATTTTGTGTTTTAGAAATTCAAACAATGTATTGATGGGTTTGCTTATTACCGACCAGTCATATCCGTAGATGGTACGCATGTGTACGGGATATACAATAACAAGCTATTGATTGCATTAGGAATATATATCAATGGGTCGATATCCCTATTTCTTTTTCCATTGCCACTAACGATAGCAATGAGACACGTGGGATGTTTTTGACAATTTGAGGCGATATGTTATTTAGAATCGTATGGGCATATGCGTGCTATCTGATCGACACCAGGACATATTGAATAATATATTTTATTTGACGGGGTGAGAGCTTCTCTTTGCTTACCATCGTTTTGTTTAAGGAACATAAAGGTAAATTTTCAAACGACTTTTAGAAATAAAACACTAAATAAATTAATGTGGGCGGCTGCATCAAGAAAAAAGTTTCTTGTGCGGAGATATGATCAAGACAATGAAGCCGGAAGTATATGATGGTTGAAGGCACTCGACATTGACAAATGGACATTACATATGAATACATGTATGAGATGAGGGATACTAAAAACAAATAACTCAGAGTCATTCAATGATTTGCTAAAATCTGCACGGAGGCCGCTCGTTACTACAATGGTGAGAATGACTTACAAGTAAGTTGTGAAGCGATTTGTGGATAGAACAAGACAGTTTAAAGCCATATTAGCATATGGTGGGAAATGAATGTCAAATTCTGTAAAAATGTTCGAGCATCATTTAAACAAATGTAAACTACACAAGATGGTAGAGTATAATCATGATGAATATGTGTTTGAAGTCGAGACATGTTATTACCAAGGTTGTGGAGGAAACATTCATACCGTTTATGAGATGACGAGAACGTGTAGTTATGGTAAGTGGCAATCATACCACATGACGTGTTCTCGTGCCATCAAATGTTTCAAGACAATTGAAAAAATAGTATCAAATTATGTGGCATCAGAATACAATATCAAAAGTTATCTTAAAGTGTATGCGGTCATTTCTACCCACTTGGTGATTAGACTTATTGGCCAAACGAGCCATTTTAATGATTGTAAATAAGGAGTATATCTATAAATTATGTGTTATTGCACGAACTCAGATTTCTAATCAAATGGATATTCCGGATAAGACATATTCTCGAAGGTGCTCAACGTGTAAGGATTTTAACCATGATAAGAGTTTGTGTAACCTAAGGAGCCGTGGTGGTGCAAGTACCTCTCGAAGTAGAACAACCTCTCGTTGTTGAAAATCTCATGATTTTATGAATGTATTTTAGTTTTTCTTGATGCATTCGAATTGTCTTGAATTATGAATCTTAAGTATTTTTCTTATTGTAATGAATGATGCATTATTTTTTAATGAAGCATCTTGAATTAGACATTTATCATCAAGAAAATTCTATTGAAAAATTTCATAACATACAAAAATTAGAAAAGTAATTTAATCTTCGTCGTTTTCTGGAACCACCTCGTCGTCGTTTTCATCTTCATCATCCTCCTTACTTGCATTCTCTTATTGATCTTCTTCCCATTCATTTCTTTCTCCATCATCCTCTTTGTAGTCTATATCCCAACTATAATCATTAAGAGCACTCGTTGGCATAATTATCTTGGGGCAAAACTAAATTATGCCAGCGACATAATACCTCATAATCACACCTTTTCGAATATAATTGAAACTTTTCACTTCAAATTATAGCTCTTTCGGGTTTTGAGGAGAGTGTGTCACCCTTAATTATGTGTCAAGCAACTTTTAAATCAACATTGATATAAATTGATTGATTTTCAAAGGGAGGAAAAATACCATATCATTTTTCATTAGATAAATATATGTAACATCCTAATATCTCTTTTTCAAAATATGATTAAATTGTGTTTGTATTTGTTTCTATCCTATCATGAGGCCTTCTTGAGCTACCCTCGCGTTTTTGCCTATTTTGAACCAATTATTGAATGTGAGTTTTTAGATATTTTTAAAATGTGAGTTTTTTAACTTAATGAGTTATATAAAAGTTCTTAACCAAACGAGTTATATAAACTTTCCGTTATATAAGTGTGTCATATTTTGCGCATGTAAAAGATGCGCAATATAAATGGGTCATATAAAGCGGTCAAAAGCGAGCATAGTATTGTCAAATCAAGGGTGTCATTCCGAAAACTCATATTTTGCGCATGTAAAAATTGTGCAATATAAGTGTGTCATATAAAGCAATTAAAAGCGAGCATAGTATTGTCAAATCAAGGATGTCATTCCGAAAACTCATATTTGCGCATGTAAAAGTTACGCAATATAAGTGTGTCATATATTTCAAAACTCATATTTTGCGCATGTGAAAGTTACGCAATATAAGTGTGTCATATAAAGCGGTCAAAAGCGAACATAATATTATCAAATCAAGGACGTCATCCGAAAACTCATATTTGCGCATGTAAAAGTTGAGCAATATAAGTGTGTCATATATTCCGAAAACTCATAATTTGCGCATGTAAAAATTACGCAATATAAGTGTGTCATATAAAGCGGTCAAAAGCGAGCATAATGTTGTCAAATTAAGGATGTCATTCTGAAAACTCATATTTTGCGAATGTAAAAATTGCGCAATATAAGTGTGTCATATAAAGTGGTCAAAAGCGAGCATAATGTTGTCAAATCAAGGAGTAGTATATAACATGAATGAAGAACAACTAGCATTCACATTAAAATGAATTATTATGTTAATTTGGAACCAACTGTGTGATATTAGTTCTATTACATATTTTACCCCAACAAATATATTCGAAGCAATGGGTAGGACATGAGAACTAGATGATGATGATTTTAAATACTCAAATAACCCGAATCACATATACAATCAAAAATACAATAATATAATGAGAGCTAAGTGGAATTGGCGTGTTAGGGAGGCTGAAATGCTAGAACAAAACTTGAGGGCACTCAGACTCAAATGTTCAAAAAGTCGTGCTATGTTAATACCTCATGGTACACAACAAAAGTTCAATGTTGCTCTTAACCATTTTCGCGAAGAGAATAATAGAATGAAAATACGTTGCCTCAGAGTAGAATATGGTCAACATGGTTATGTCAGATTCAGATCCAAGTGGGATATAGAATGTGAGATGTCCGATGAAGATGAATCTCCATTATCCTATTATTTATAATAAAGTATGTATGTAGAGTCATAATGACGACCCCAAGGGTACTTGGGGGTTTGCAACTACATAAGTGGTCTTTCATTTGTTATTAAACTACAACATATTCAATGTCGACTAGTAGAAATGTAGATTGTTCGGTATTCCTTTCAAATGATTCGAATAGCAGTGGTGATGATAACTCAAATCATAACATCTATTCCGGTGAATCGAGTTATCTTGATAACAATGAATTCAAGATAGGAGATTTGAAACCCCACCTTTTTATAGAGCGTAATGATAATTTTTTGCAATGTGAAATATTCAGATCCATGAGAATATTATTGCGGGTTACGTCGAGAATGGGCATATCGGCATGTCGAATCAGAACGTCTTGTTCGTGACTTGAAAAATCTCAACGCACAAATTCCAACAAGGTTCTCAATGCCCATGCCTCGAACTGATCCACATTCTTGTGAGGTTGTCGTACAGAGGATTAGAAAAGAAAACAACAGAATGCTAGCAAGACGTTGTAGATTTTACATGCTAAAGTTGGCCGAAGAACAAACATCATCAACAACAGGTAGAGAACTAACATCTACAGAAAAAAAGATATGTCTTAAGAACCCCAAAATATTGTTCTAAGGACGATGTTGAAGACTTCTATTCTGATGATGATTAAGGATTATTTTGGTTCACTTGCTTAGTTTTGGGTCATTTAAGTTATGGACTCATGATTTAATTTATATTTTTAATTTATGATGAAGTCATCAATTTGAAAAAAATTAGTATGTTTTAATTTGCTTTGATTGTTATAGTTTATTATTAATTTATATAAGCTTCTTAGAGTTAATAATACATAAAAAGTTAAACAACTCACAATTTTAAAGAAAATACAAATAAATAAGTACATAAAAGGTGTCGATTAAATAATACATTAAACACATGCAACTAGGAAAAATAAAATACATAAACATAACAAACTAAACCGTAAATACATAAAAACAAAATACATAGAAATAATAAACAACAACAAGATAACACAAATAATCTTCCAAAATTTCATTATTTCTTTCAAAGCATTTTTCTGGTACTGAGTGTTTCTAAGGTTATGCTTGAAAATCCTTTGTTTTTTTTTTCGGTTTCTTTTAGCAAGCCCTCCAGAAGGTTAAATTTTTCTTGAGCTTCCATAAGTCTAAACTGGAAGTCAAACTTCACGGTATCTCTATTAATACGTGAAGTCGCGATATCTCTATCAACAAGAGGGTTTTAAACTTCGGCGCCACCGTTTTATCCACGGGAATGTCATCTTCCCATCGAAAATGTTTGCAACCATTCATATCATATAATCATTACAAGAAAATCAATTTTTGAAAGTAAAATATGTAGATAAAAAGAAAAAAATGTAAACCCTAAAAACGTGTAAAAATATTTACTTCGATCACTTTACAACGTCAAAAATGATGATCCGGATTATATTGGGTCCTTAATGTTCTTAGCTTATAATAATAACTGTATTTATAAATGTTGATGTTGGAAGGAGGTTGTGGAAACATCTGCAAATACTCAGGACAACATCTCTTGTGTGGACAAGAATGTTGCCTGCGATGTTGTGGCAACATTTCAGCCAACATCTATGTAACAGTTTTGCCTATTCTTCCGGCCTAAGCAGGAGAAGTTACTGCGAGTAAAAAATGACGCAAGCTAGCTCACAAGTCTGATGTGTTTAAAACGTGGTGGAAAACTGAATCAAAGCGTGTAGAGAAAGCAGAGGAAGACTTATTCCAAAACGTGAGGATTTTCAGGAAGAAGTTCAGGATTTTCAGGAGGATGAATCGGTCAATGCTGCTGCCACATTTTACTCAACCTCCACAACAAGCAGTGATGATTTCAAGGGAAGTTCCACACTATAAATAGAGGGGTACTTTAGTGCATTCGATATCCAGAATTACAACGACAATAAGTCAAGAGAGATCTCAGATTTTACAATAGAAATCTGGATCAACAATTAGCCTAAAGTTGTTTTAACAACATCTTGTCCCACATTGCAAAGCTATCTCTATTCTAGATTAAACTCATTGTTCAAGCGGGTGTAATGAAGATGTTGTATTTTATCTTTTAGAATTTGTGACTTTAGGCGAAGTCATCTGCGACTTCATTTTTGTTTGTAATTTCTCTTTCGTATTTTATGCTTTATCTTGTAAAAGAAATTCATTTATAATTGTATATAATTTATACAATTCTTTTGGTCACCGACCATCAAGGGATATTAATATATACCCTTGAAAATATAAACCTTGTGTTCTTTTACTTTTCCACTGCATTTACTCTAACAAGGTTTATCTCGGTTTATCTCAATGTTGCCTCAAATGTTGACCCAACATTAAAGGCAGCATCCAGAAACAGTTTCTAGTTTACTAAGTTGTCGATTTATTTTCTTACTCAAATTTACTTATCTGTAGCCTAGGACCCAACAAGTGGTATCAGAGTCAACACTTGATACAATAAGTGTCTGATTCTGAATATTACGGCTATGGACTCAGCTAACCATAACGTTGGTCGTCTTCCAATTCTAGATGAGACAAATTACGCCTATTGGAAAATTCGTCTTCGTTCTCACATCAAATCAATTGATGTTAGAGCATGAAGATCTGTCTCTGAAGGATATGTGGTCCCCAAATATCCAGCAGACGAGGACGTTCTTACAAAGCCCGAGTCTGAATGGACCCAGGAAGAAGTTAATAGCGCAAACTATAATGAAAAGGCTCTAAATGATATTTTTGGATGGGTGGATCTGTATATGTTTAAACTCATCCAGAATTGTTCAACGGCCAATGATGCTTGAAAAACTTTGCAAACTCATTATGAAGGTACATCAAGTGTCCGACGTACAACGCTTCACATGAGCTTGAGCCAATACGAACGCTTAAGGATGGAAAAGTCTGAGGACATAAAATCCTATTTTGAAAAGTTAATTGACATTGCTAATCAGTGTCAAGTGCTTGGGTCTCATTTGACCAACACACAACTTGTGGATAAAGCCCTCAGATCTCTTCCTGAAAGATTTACTACTAAGATTTGTGCAATTGAAGAGGCCCATAATCTTGCTAATATGGATCTTTATGCCTTGATGAACATCTTTCAAACCTATGAGATGAACTTGAAGAGCCAACGAGACCTGTATCAAGACAAGACTTTGGCACCTCGAGACCTGTAGAAGCCGAGGAGAAGAACCTGGAGGAGTTAGGGGATGGTGCTACTGTTGCCTTGCTCGCTCGTCGATTCAATTCAATGATGATGAAGATCAATAATGACCGCAACAAAGCAAAATACAAACAACACCAAAAACCCCTCTTCAACAAACAGTCGAATAGAACACCTTTTGAAAATTGAAATAACAATTCACTGAGAAAATCCAACTCCGACAATACCAATTTCAATCCGAAACAACTCGAAGGTGTGCAATGTCATGCGTGCTCAGGTTGGAGACACTATTCTAATGAGTGTGCAAACACCCTTAGGAAAATTGGTAAAGCCATGTGGGTTACTCTCAGTGACAATGAAGATGATGAGGAGGTAGAAAATTAAGAAGAAGAACCACAAGCAATGCTAGCAGCCATGTTCGAACACTCACTGTCCGACGATGAAGATGTTGTTGACAATGTTGCCTCAACATCAAATGTTGTTGACAATGTTACCTCAACATCAGGAATAACATCGAACGCTGGAAGGACTGCATCATCAGAGAGGTATATTTTCTTTAACTATTATGATGTAAACTGTTTTAGTGGGTTTATTTGTTCATCTGAGGCTGTAAACTTAGATCTGGTTGACTCCAAAGAGGAAGTGATAAAAGAATTGCAAGACCTTTGTAAAGCTCTAATCACTGAATCGGAACAACTAGATTCAAAGGCACAGTTACTGGCTCTTGAGAATAAAAGTCTTAAAGGCACAATCAACCGCTTAGAGGTAATGCTTACCAAGAGGGATCTTGAACTTGGTAAAATTCGTGCAAGATTGAACACAAATGAGACCACTTTCCAAAGGCTCAACACGGGGAAGTCCAAACTGGATGAAATCCTGAATCTCAATAATACTTCGAGAGCAAGTCTTGTGTATAAATCACTAAGTAAACTCAATACTTCTGGGATCTATAGAAAAACAGATGGGATAAAATTCATCAAAGAAAATACCAATAATGACTTTCATAACTCTATGATTGGATCAAAGTTTGTGTGCAGTTTCTGTAAAAAGACAGGACACTTAACGCCCTACTGCTACATACTTCAAAATTCTGCTCTCAGACCCATGTCTCAAGTGTTGCCAGAAATGTTGCCCAACATCACTGACAACATTCGAAGAAAAAAGTCTGGAAACAGAAGGAAGTATAGTTCTGAAAAGGTGTGGATACCGAAACTGAATCTGAAATGTAATGTGTGTATAACTGCTTTACGAACTAACATTACAGGATCATGGTATTTCGATAGTGGTTGCTCACGTCATGACAGGTACCAAAAGTTTATTGAAGGATTTTGGAGCATTCAATGGAGGATACGTGACCTTTGGAGGAGGAAGTAAGAGTAGGATTATCGGAAAAAGAACTCTCAATGTTCCGAATGTACCCACCTTGAAAGATATTCTTCTCGTGGAAGGCTTAGTTGTTAATCTCCTAAGCATAAGTCAACTATGTGATGATGACCTCGAGATGAAGTTCAACAAGCTTGGATGCAAGGTTACAGACTCTGCGAATAAATGTGTCATGTCAGGAACAAGGACTTGAGATAATTGTTATCTAGTAGGTGGACTAGAGGTGTGCAATTCAGCGAAGATAAGTGACTTGACACTTTGGCACCAAAAGTTAGGACATGTCAACTACGGCACCTTGAAAAAGCTGATATCATTCGAGGCTGCAAGAGGCATCCCCAAACTGGATCCAAATGAGAAAATATTGTGCGAATATTGTTTAAAAGGGAAGCACACCCGAGTCTCTCACAATGTTGCCCAATATGATGGACAACATTCAGGTACGTCTCATTGTTTTCAATTGTTACATATGGATCTTATGGGTCCAATTGGAGTAGACAACCTAGGTGAAATGAGATACTCGTATGTGATAGTTGATGATTTTTCCAGGTTTACATGGATATATTTCTTAAAGGAAAATTCACAAGCCTTTGACATGTTTAACGCTCTTCACTCTAGAATAAGGAACTTGTTTTGTTTTTCCATTTTCAGAATTCGTTCTGACCATGGAAAGGAATTTTAAAATCAAACCTTTGCAAAGTTTTGTGAAAAGAAAGGCATATTTCATGAGTTTTCGGCACCAAAAACACCTCAACAAAATGGGGTTGCCGAAAGGAAGAACAGAACTTTACAAGAAATGGCTAGAGTCATGTTAAGTTCTAAGCATTTGTCAAAAATATTTTGGGCTGAAGCCTTGAATATAGTTTGTCACATATCAAATAGAGTATACCTTAGGCCAGACACCAAGATGACACCCTATGAACTACTAAATGGAAAGAAACCCACCTTGCGTTACTTTCATGTCTTTGGGTGTGTATGCTATATTCTTAATGACAGGGATCAACTGGCCAAGTTCGACTCCAAGAGCGACAAGGGTGTATTCGTTGGCTACTCTCAGAATAGCTATGCTTACCGGGTATACAATCTTCAAACGAGAACCATACATGAGTCTGTCAATGTTATTTTCAATAATATGCTGGATATATCTGGCAGATCGTCTGAAAACAACATTATAGTTGCAGTGGAAGAGAAGCGACCACTGAAGATGCAGATGTTGTACCAAATGTTGACCCAACATCAGAAAACACATCTGACACTCAAGAGGAGAACACTGGAATGAAGTCGAGGAGGAATCTGACACTGAACTCAACGATCAAGTAAGAAAAGATCATCCTTCGAGAATCAAAAGGAACCATCCGCCCGACCAAGTGATAAGGGGAGTGTTTGAGAGAAGGCGCACAAGAGAGAAAGAACTAGTCAATTACCGAGAGATGGTAAGGTATGTGTGCATGTCCACCATATACCAATAGGTTAGTCTTTCTTATTTTATATCTACACTAGAACCTAAGAATATTGGGGAAGCATTGAAAGATAATTTTTGGATACAAGCGATGCAAAAGGAACTTGAACAATTTTCCAGAAATGAGGTTTGAGACTTGGTACCACGACCCAAAAACACTAATGTTATTGGGACAAAATGGATATTCAAAAACAAATCGGATGAGTTAGGGAAAATTGTGAGAAATAAAGCAAGACTTGTTGCTCAAGGATATACACAAGTCGAAGGGATCGACTATGACGAGACCTTCGCCCCTGTGGCTAGAATTGAGTCAATAAGACTACTACTTGTCATTGCTTGCTATCTAAGGATTACCTTGCACCAAATGGATGTTAAAGGTGTCTTTCTCAATGGATACTTGGATAAAGAAGTGTATGTTGAACAACCCAAGGTATTTGAAGATCCACACAATCCACAACATGTATACAAGCTCAAGAAAGTCTTGTATGGATTGAAGCAAGCACCACGAGCATGGTATGGTCGTTTAACTACATTTCTTGTCGAATTTGGGTTCACCCGTGGAGAAGCCGATAGAACCTTGTTCATTAGAAGACACAGAGAAGATGTAATAATTGCTTAGATTTATGTCGATGACATTGTTTTTGGATCAACATCAGAGTCATTCTTGAAGTCATTTGTCGAAGAAATATCCACGACATTGAAATGAGCATGATTGGAGAACTAACATTTTTCTTAGGCTTGCAGATTAAGCAAAATGAAAAGGGAATTTTTGTATCTCAAAGCAAATATGCCAAGAATCTTGTCAGAAAATTTGGTCTGGAAAATGCAAAACACATGAAGACTCCAATGGGATCTACGCAACAGGTATGTAAAGACGATGTTGGACAAGATGTTGACCCAAAAAATGTGACGACGAGAATTTATATTAGTGGTTGAATTCTTTCCAAATGGAGTTATGGACTTAAGATTGTATTATTAAATATTGGGATTAAAAATATGAGCCAATTGAAAATTTCACAATTTTGGGGGGTGTCCATAGAAATTTTAAGTATTTTGGCTAAGTATGGAATTATTTTTGTTAAGAGAATTATGGGCGAATAAGAGGGTGACACGTGTCTCTCCCCACTTGTGTAACAAAACTCTAATTATATATATGTGTATGTATTGCAAGATTGGCTAAGTGTGGGAGATATTATAGTGATGACAAGTGGACAAGTGGGTCCCCCTCCACTTGTGCTACATACACCTTATATGCACAAGTCTTGGAAGACTTTGTGTATCACAAAATATCTTCATCCAAACTCTCCTTACTCTTCTCTCTTTCTTAAGCTCCAAGTTCTCAAAATCCTAGCCAAAGTGAAGAACAAGATTAAGTTATTTTCCTAGATTAAGCACCTTAACCAAGTTCTAAGCCAAGTAAACTCTCCAAAATAGTGGGAAGTGGTGGTTGGCCGATTCTGCCTTGGAAACTCCTAAACTTGGAAATGAACTTTTTGGAAGTAAAACAAGAAGGGAAGATGGTTACAAACTTGTAGAGGATACATTGGTGTGATTGAAACTTGAAGATGTGGAGCTAAAACGAAAACTGTGGCAGAAAGTTAGTGGATTGTTTTGAGCAAAATTTAAGGTAAGAGTCTTCTTCCTCTTGAAGTAATTGGATATTACATATTATTATAGTAAATAGATGAACTTGTGTTAAGTGAAATGAAGAATAAGAAATGCATGAGACTATTTTTGGGTGTTGGCCGAATCTTGGACATTTTGCTATAATTGGATTCGTTGGTTATTATTGTTATTATCGTCACTTGTTGCACGCTAAAATAAAGGAATCTTATTATTGATAAGTCGATATGGTTTATATAAAAGTATTGAAACTTGAATTGGATTATAAGGAATATTGAAAAGAGCTTTGGTTGTGGTTGTTTGGCCGAGACTTGTATAAAACTGTTGGATATTGTTATGCAGTTTTTGGGACTGTTTTGTGGCATTATAATGCTGGAAATTCAGCGGCCATTATGCATGTTTAAATGTGGTAATTGCTAATGTAAGTCCTGAAGGTTTAAGGGTGTAGAATGATGTAGAAAGGTTTCACATCTTACCCTCGTTGTGTTGGATTATGGACTGTTTTTAGTGGACTGTTTTATATGGATTAAGAGACCGGATTAACATAAGAAGTAGGTGTGTGAATCACCTTGGTTGTTGTTTGGTTGTACCCTTAATTGGTGCTTGGTTATTGATGAAATTGGTCTTATTGAAAGGTGGAAAAGTACGTAGAAATAGGGGAAGTGCTGCCCAGATTTTTATAGAAAAGAGAGTCATTACTTGGTATATATCTTATACTAGTATTCATGAAGTTGATAGACGTGTTGTTGTCATTATAGGTTGAAGTACAAACGTATTCTAGTTGTCAAGTTGGTAGAGCCTTTAAGGTATGTGAACTCTTCATTTCTTCCTTGAGCATGAACTTTATAAAATGAGTGTAGGTGGACGTACGTGTTTTAAATGAAACTAGATTTCATGTGGTACATGAGGTGGTAGTGACTTGATTTTAAAAGTATACTTGACTTATTTTTAAAAGTGTAAGTAACTTGTTTTTAAAAAGTGAAAGTGTCTTGATGCTACAAGTGTTAGTGTCTTGGGGTTTTATAAATGAAAGGATGTACGACGAACGTACATGGTGCTATTGGGTTCAAGTCCCTAATATTACATGATATGATTCTTTTTATAAAAGGATGTACGGCGCACGTACATGGTGCTATTGGGTTCAAGTCCCTAATATTACATGACATGATAATGCCATGGTTTTTCTAAAATAAGAGTTCCTTCTATTTATTTCATTGAGAGTCAAAGATGATTTAACTTGCATATGGTTGCTCATGATAGCTATTCGTGCAAGTGTTATATTTCCACATCACCGCGTCCCTCACTAAAGGACCGACAACTTTATATATTATTCCATGGACTTGCGATCCATGATGCGAGTTTGTATACTCATGCGGGTCTAAAAGATCCATGCGGGTTCGAGTCCCATGCGGGTGAAATAATCCCATGAATATTTCATGGACTAGCTCTCCATGACGCGGGTATCGAGTATAGATACTCATTGCGGGTCTAAAAGATCCATGCGAGTTCGAGTTTCACGCGGGTGAAATAGTCCCATGAATAGGATATGCATAATGATCCTGAGGGCAGGCGTCCCTGATTTTGACATGACTTTCATATTTTGAAATGGGACACTTGATTTCATATTTTGAAATGGTATTTTGAAAAGATACATTTGACTCTCATTACTCTTATTTTTCATAAGGCACAGTTGTACTGGTAGTTTGTGTCAAGACCCGAACCCGGGCCCGTGACTGGTGCCTTACCCCGGGCACCCTAGTGATACAACATCAGAGAAAACCAGCGGAAATACAAACTTAAACATGTAAACAGACATGGATCAAGATGAAAATAGAAATAGGCCAACCAAAACGGTTGCCTTTCAACACATATATATATACATTTGAACAGTTACAATCCTTACAACCCTGCCCACAACAGTGCTACACACCTCTAAGATTTTACAACAACTATGACGGGACAGGGCCCCGCCATACCCCTGAATGTACAAGAACCTATAGACTCAGGGTAACATACCAAAGATAAGCCTCCGACGGAACGGAGCTTCCCAAGACGCTGAATGAGATCCTAAACGCGGATCGATAGATGACATTTCTACCGCGGATGAACGCAGCCCGAAGGAGGTCAAGACAACAGTACCAAGTATGTGAAATCAGAAGTACTATAAATGAAATCATAGCGAATTTATAAAAAGCAGGAGACATGCATGATAACCAAACTACTGACACAACGTAAAAGTTAGCCAAGTCGTGGACTCACGCCTCAAGTCATCACTCAAATACAACTATGGGTCTCACGCCCACAACATCAATCTTGTTCGCATCACGCCACATGCCCCGAATTCTGCAGACGGTGTACATGCCCATGATGCAACAATAATAATAATGCCGCATGGACACGTGCCCCGACTGCAGACGGTGTAGGCATGTCCATGTAACATCAACAACAATATATCGGGTGATCAACCCGCCGCACGGCCACATGCCCCGACCGCCTGTAGACATGTCCATGTAGCCACAATAACAATATATCGGGTAATCAACCTCGCCGCATGGCCACACGCCCGAATTCAGACGGCAGACATGTCCATGTAACATCAACAACAAGACAAGAATCAAAATGGAAACATACCCGTGGAATTCTCCGTCACCGCCAAAGACGTCCAAGTAAGTTCTCAACAAGTCAACCGCCTCTATCGAGAGACGAGAATACGTAAATACAACACTTGCACAACAAAGGCTATCATCACAAACATAGGCGTTTCACAACAACAAGCATAGTAAGTTATACATCACTCAAAGTACCTTCATTTTATGCCACACCGGGTTTTAACCTAAAGTACTACGACGTTAAATCCTTTAAAAGATCCGCTTTTCACATAAGTCACACAATACCCGTAGTATAAAAATAGTGACTATCTTTAAATAAACAAACCACTTCCCCTTTTGTAAAATCAAGTAACAACATTATTTTTCCAAACGTCCAAGTTGCCTAATTTCAAATGCTCAAGTCACTTATTTTAGAAAGGTTTCATAACTCCTAGTCTTATTCACTTAAGAATATACTTCTCTTTTAAACAACCTGAGAAACATATGCCTTATATGTGAGTAGGTTATTCTTGTTTATAACAATCTTATTACAGCAGCCATGATCTAGAAAATGTAATATCATTTTGTCTCATCTTAGTTTCTATGCAGATGGAGGTTTCTACTGGTTTTAATAATACTTCATTATTCAATACATTTTCCTTTATTAACGCTGCAGTGGTTTGTCGATACACATTCTGATTTCCGAAATCAGTAAAACATTATCTCTTTTAAAAAGCACGTACTCATTACTCACGAATGAGGTTCCACACAAACATCCATATTAAGATAATTAAGTTAAGTCTCTTATCTTATAAGATCAAGTCTCTTAACTTCTTAAAAACAGTAAACCATTTTCTTTACCTCTCTTAAGACGTTATACCTAACTCCCCATAAAGCTAGTATAACTCTTTTTTTAAAATCTTTAAAACCAAGTGTTACTCTTCTTTTAAAAATGGTTTCCTAGCATTTGAAATACATTCAAGGTTCTTATTATTCAGGCTTAAGTCAAAGACATTGCCGTACAACTACGTTCAATTAGCACACGTACGTCTACCGTACTATATATTATTCAGGCTTAAGTCAAAAGACATTGCCGTACTATACATATCTTCCTTTAAAATATCATGCTCTAGAGTATAGGAAGAATCACATACCTTGCGACGTTTATCGACTATAAGCAAAACGCTCCACGGCTTATAACCCGGCTAGCCTTGTCCACCTTCTAAGTAGCCCATGCTACTTGCAGAACATCAACCAAATATAGGTTATCAGTCTACTGTAAATACGGTCCTATGTAAGTACAGTTTAATCTTCTACTTATAAGTTCAGGCTTAAGTCCAAAGACATTGCCACAAGACTATGTTCAGTTCTATATATAGTATACTTTAACTATATATTCCAACAACATGTAATTTCCAATTACCATAGAAGGACAGTAGTATTTACCTCGGTAAGCCCAAAAATTATCCAAGTTTAATGTCGCTCCTGAGCAACGTTGAGCTCCTACTCCGAGTGCTCCAATCCGCTCCAAACAATCCTTAGAAGTTCTAACCAACTTCTACTTAAATACTTCAACTATCAATGAAGATTTTCCTTAGGGTTTCGTTTAGTGGCTAAAGGAAGTATAATAGTATTTTTCTGGGCTTTTGTACGAATGTAACCTTGGGAATACTACAAGGTATTTGGGCATTATAACAATACTAGGAGAGTATTTCTATACCACAACAAGGGAGTATTTATACGAGACAACAAGGCTAGGGGGGTGTACCCCACGGCTAGGGCACTACAAAGGGGAGGGGGTGGCTCTCGGCCAAGCTCACTCAAGGGGGGGGGTGTGGTGGACGAAAACTTCACAAGGGAGAGGGAGGGATTTTTAACACTTAGAAAATATTTGGATGAAGAATTTCATCAACAAATGGTGGGTATTTATAGGTCAAGCCATGGCCAACCAAGGGCCAAGATTCTTCCAAGTGTATAGCAAGTGTAAGGTCAAGATTTAGCCATGTGCACCTTATCCATCTACCACACCAACTACACAAAATATCCTACCTACCCACAAGCCCCAAATCGTCCTCTTTGCCGTCCACAATGCTTCCAATGTGAGGGTGACACATGTCACCCTCCCGTTGGTCCAAAATGTTACGTCTCTCGGAAAAATCCGCAAAAATTATTATTGACATAGCCGGAATTTTCCCTACGAAAGCTGTGGAAACGTTTCGTCGAAAAACGACTCCAATCAAAGGCCAGGTACAAATTTCGAAACTAGCCCACCTTTAGGCTTAAATTATTGTACGTACGCCCTCACGTACATACTCTGGAAATACGGGGTATAACATTCTTCCCCCCTTAGAAACATTCGTCCCGAATGTTCCTTCTCAGCCTCAAAGCAACCACGTGCCGGTATAGCCTTCACTACTATACTTACGAAACCAAACATGCCACATCTGGCCACAAAAATAACATGCGCGCGAAAACCCAAATCCAAGCCAACAAGGAATTACCTCTGTTTGTCACAAGAGTTCCCACCAAGGTCTAAAAACATAATCCCTTCGCACATTCATTTCTCAAAAGAAACGATCACACACGTTCACTTCTCCCCTATCTCGTTGTACCCTTCTCGAACACTCGAACTCTTCTAGTATACGTACCACATTTCCGTCATCGCTCCAGTTTCCAAAACTTTGGAGTCACCACCTCCAAACTTGGTCATCTCACTAGCTTCGCTTCTTTTAAGGCCATTCCCGGCCTTCACGAACCGATTCTGGTCGAACGCATCCACGAACTCATACGATGGTTACCAAAACTCGCCTAGCACCCTCGTGACTTACCACTGGCGGGACCACCTGAGCTGACCCTACCACGAACAGCCGCGGGTTGGCCCGCAACATGGCCCCAACCCGACCTACTAACGATCAAGCTCTTGTTCCCGATCCAAACAATCTTATTTATACAGCCGCGAAAGCTACCACTTCCATTTCACACTACCCAGGGACTTACCCTTTTCACTAACCAGGTTTCTAAATCACATTTTAGCATAACACTTAACACATTATCATAATATCAATACATACAAGTCTCTAGAGGGTTAAGGATATACCTGAATCTACCGCTCCACTCTAATCATAGGCCCACGCAGGCGCATACCGTAGGCGCGATGAACCACCCATCGATCCCGGGTGAGTCGTAACATCCGTGCTACCCTTGGTCGATGGGTTCCTTGCAAAATAGCCCACGGCCGCAAAAATAACAAGCTCCTCGCACCACGACACTTCCGAAATGCGGTCTACCACATCGACCACACCGGGTAGGGTGATCGCACCGCCAACACCCCTACTCCCGACACTGAACCTACGAGCTCGACTGCTCCCGGTTGTGGAGGACCACTGCACCGGGCGGAGGTACAAAACTAGTCTGTCACGAGGCGGTCCGCTCGAAAGTCACCAAAGGACCTCATTGCTCGCCTCTTCGCCGATCTTGGTCATTCCGTCGATTTCTCCGCTTACTCACCTCCAGTGCATAAGCTGCGTGCGGCAATGTCCATGCCGGTGAAGAGCTACACCGAACAACTCGCTAGGTAATCATCGAGCCCCGTAACATATCGGTGCACTCGATCCTCCATACTAGCTACTAATGCGGAACATACCGCCAATGAGTCGAACTCACATAGTACTCCCGAATCAGACGCCTGCTCGCCTCAACATCAAAAACTGTTTACCGAGCCCTCTCATCCGCGAGGCAAGAAATGTGCCAGAAGGCCCCAAAACTCGTCCCAAACGGCTGGAAGTGCATTCTCTCCCGACAGCTCCCACGAATCAAACGACCGATCGCGGTATCACGCAAATGACGCGAACCTAGGACCACCGACTCGGTCTCCGGCTTGATCACTTACGATCCGTCAGAATCGCTTGACGAACTCCTGCGGATCATCCTCGTGCCTCGACGTAGAACTCTGGCGCTACATCTCGTAAAGTCCTGTAGCCTCAAACTATCCGATCTAGGTGAACCATCGGCGCGCATCGAACCGCCGGCCCAAATTTATCCTCATATCTGCCACTACCGCCAAGAATCGCCATTTCTTGTAACCCATCTCTTCTCGCCTGCATCGTGGACCGAGGCTCGTATCAGAGTCTCAGCAGCCACCGCCGCGCTTCTAAACTCGCTGGTGTTGCGGCCGCGAAACCCGCCGTCAAGCACTGTCTCGTGCATCGACCGCTCGCGCTTCTCGCACTTCTCAGTATCCCACTAGCCTCTCGGCCGCTTTCGCCTGTCTGGGCACAGGTTTTACGCGAGGCATAATCGATAAAGGAAAGGAATACGTCGAGGGTCCAACTTATCACACACTTTCTAAGGCACGATCTCGTAATGAGAAGAAATGGAAACTAATCCTAAATGTCTCAGACCTCACGATTATAGATGTGGTGCACAACACATCAATAATCAAGACTCTACTAGACACGGTCGTAGACACTTTCCGAGGACTAATCGCTCGATACCACTTTGTCAAGACCCAACCGGCCCGTGGATCGTGCCTTACCCCGCACCCTGGTGATACAACATCGAGAAAACCAATGGAAATACAAACTTAAACATGTAAATAGACATGGATCAAGATGAAAATAGAAATAGGCCAACCAAAGCGGTTGCCTTTCAAATATATATATATATACATTTGAGCAGTTATAATCCTTACAACCCCGCCACAACAAAGGTTGCTGCACTTAAGATTTTACAACAACTATGACGGACAGGCCCCGCCATACCCCGAATGTACAAGAACCTATAGACTGTGGTAACATACCAAAGATAAGCCTCCGACGGAACGAGCTTCCCAAGACGCTGAATGAGATCCTAAACGCGGATCGACGATGATTTCTACCGCAGCATGAACGCAGCTTCGGGCGAGGTCAAGCATAACAGTACCAAGTATGTGAAATCAGAAGTACTATAAATGAAATCATAGCGAATCTATAAAAAGCAGGAGACATGCATGATAACCAAACTACGATACAACGTAAAGTAAGCCAAGTCGTGGACTCACGCCTCAAGTCATCACTCAAATACAACTATGGGTCTCACGCCCACAACATCAATCTTGTTCGCATCACGGCCACATGCCGGACCTGCAGACGGCAGACATGCCCATGATGCAACAATAATAATAATGCCGCACGCCACATGCCCCGACCGCAGATCGCCGGTAGGCGTCCATGTAACATCAACAACAATATATCGTGATCAACCCCGCCGCACGCCACATGCCCGAATTCTCGCCTGTAGACATGTCCATGTAGCCACAATAACAATATATCGTAATCAACCCCGCCGCGTGACCACACGCCCCGAATTTGACGGCAGATACGCCCATGTAACATCAACAACAAGACAAGAATCAAAATGGAAACATACCCGTGGAATTCTCCACATCGCCAAAGACGTCCAAGTAAGTTCTCAACAAGTCAACCGGCCCTCTATCGAGAGACGCGGTAACACAGAAATACAACACTTGCACAACAAAGGCTATCACCACAAACATAGGCAGGTTTCACAACAACAAGCATAGGCAAGTTATACATCACTCAAAGTACCTTCATTTTATGCCACAGTCCGGGTTTTAACCCTAAAGTACTACGTACGTTAAATCCTTTAAAAGATCCGTTTCTTTCACATAAGTCACACAATACCCGTAGTATAAAAATAGTGACTATCTTTAAATAAACAAACCACTTCCCCTTTTGTAAAATCAAGTAACAACATTATTTTTCCAAACGTCCAAGTTGCCTAATTTCAAATGCTCAAGTCACTTATTTTAGAAAGGTTTCATAACTCCTAGTCTTATTCACTTAAGAATATACTTCTCTTTTAAACAACCTGAGAAACATATGCCTTATATGTGAGTAGGTTATTCTTGTTTATAACAATCTTATTACAGCAGCCATGATCTAGAAAATGTAATATCATTTTGTCTCATCTTAGTTTCTATGCAGATGGAGGTTTCTACTGGTTTTAATAATACTTCATTATTCAATACATTTTCCTTTATTAACGCTGCAGTGGTTTGTCGATACACATTCTGATTTCCGAAATCAGTAAAACATTATCTCTTTTAAAAAGCACGTACTCATTACTCACGAATGAGGTTCCACACAAACATCCATATTAAGACAATTAAGTTAAGTCTCTTATCTTATAAGATCAAGTCTCTTAACTTCTTAAAAACAGTAAATCATTTTCTTTACCTCTCTTAAGACGTTATACCTAACTCCCCATAAAGCTAGTATAACTCTTTTTTAAAAATCTTTAAAACCAAGTGTTACTCTTCTTTTAAAAATGGTTTCCTAGCATTTGAAATACATTCAAGGTTCTTATTATTCAGGCTTAAGTCAAAGACATTGCCGTACAACTACGTTCAATTAGCACACGACGCTCACCGTACTATATATTATTCAGGCTTAAGTCAAAAGACATTGCCGTACTATACATATCTTCCTTTAAAATATCATGCTCAAGAGTATAGGAAGAATCACATACCTTGCGACGTTTATCGACTATAAGCAAAACGCTCCACGGCTTATAACCCGGCTAGCCTTGTCCACCTTCTAAGTAGCCCATGCTACTTGCAGAACATCAACCAAATATAGGTTATCAGTCTACTGTAAATACGGTCCTATGTAAGTACAGTTTAATCTTCTACTTATAAGTTCAGGCTTAAGTCCAAAGACATTGCCACAAGACTATGTTCAGTTCTATATATAGTATACTTTAACTATATATTCCAACAACATGTAATTTCCAATTACCATAGAAGGACGAGTATTTACCTCGGTAAGCCCAAAATTATCCAAGTTTAATGTCGCCCCGAGCAACGTTGAGCTCCTACTCCGAGTGCTAATCCGCCCAAACAACCCTTAGAAGTTCTAACCAACTTCTACTTAAATACTTCAACTATCAATGAAGATTTTCCTGTGGTTTCGTTTAGTGGCGAAAGGAAGTAGAATAGTATTTTTCTGGGCTTTTTTACGAATGTAACCTTGGGAATAATACAAGGTATTTTGGCATTATAACAAAACAAGTAGAGTATTGCTATACCACAACAAGGGAGTATTTATACGAGACAACAAGGCAGGGGGTGTACCCACGGCTGTGGCACTACAAAGGGGAGGGGTGGCTCGCCAAGCTCACTCGAGGGGGTTTGGTGGACGAAAACTTCACAAGGGAGAGGGAGGGATTTTTAACACTTAGAAAATATTTGGATGAAGAATTTCATCAACAAAGGGTGGGTATTTATAGGTCAAGCCATGGCCAACCAAGGGCCAAGATTCTTCCAAGTGTATAGCAAGTGTAAGGTCAAGATTTAGCCATGTGCACCTTATCCATCTACCACACCAACTACACAAAATATCCTACCTACCCACAAGCCCCAAATCGTCCTCTTTGCCGTCCACAATGCTTCCAATGTGAGGGTGACACATGTCACCCTCCCGTTGGTCCAAAATGTTACGTCTCTCGGAAAAATCCGCAAAAATTATTATTGACATAGCCGGAATTTTTCCTACGAAAGCTGTGGAAACGTTTCGTCGAAAAACGACTCCAATCGGGTGTTGTGTACAAATTTCGAAACTAGCCCACCTTTAGGCTTAAATTATCAGACGACGCCTCACGCACATACTGCGGAAATACGGTATAACGGTTTGATTATCATACTTGGCTCCTTGTGATCTTTTGGATCATATGATCTCATTTACGATTTATTGTTTTACATACTTGGTACATCTTTCGATCGACCCCATTTTCTCGGGCCTGCGTTCACGCCGCAGTGTAGGTAATACGCTTGGTGATCCTTGCTCTTAGGATCTCTACTCAGTTTTTGGGAAAGCTCCATTATTTCGGAGACTTGTCATTTTGGTACGAACCCTTGTATTGTAGGCTTATGTACAATCAGGGGTACGGCGGGGCCCTGTCTCATCATAGTTTACTGTCTAAACTCTTAGAGGTCTGTATTCATATGTGTTGGACTCATGGAGTCAGATATATTGGCCGCCGCTTGTACCATCAGACATTATGGATGTTCTCTTTTATATATATATAGCGGCAGCCTCGTCGGCTTGCCTTGTTGCTACATATACAGTTTTCCATATGTTATTTGGCCTATGTCTTATATGGGATGTGAGGGTATCAGTCGTGGAACCGGGGTTCGAGTCGTGACAAAAGTGGTATCGTGAGCGATTAGTCTCGAAATGTCTACTGCACTGCAAGAGAGTTCGTTATCAGTTTGTTGTGCACCACACCCATAAATAGGAGGCTACAGTACATTTAGGATTGATTTCTATTCTTCTTACTCTAAGATCGTGCGATAGAGCTGTGTTGTTAGGGTATCCCTCCATAACGTATTATTGTGGTTGCAGCTATGCCTCCGAAGAAAGCGACAGCGGCCCAGAAAGGAATATATGGACTTGGTACACATGTTGGTAAAATTGTTGTATAGTTGGTATGATGATGACGTGCATCTATATGAACATATTTATTAGGGCCATGTGTGTGTTTCCTGAAGTGATTGTGGGTTATCCTGAGTTGGTTAAGCTTTAGTAATGGCTTGGAAGGTATGAAACAATTTAATGAATCCTCATCAAGGTTATATATGTACTAATTTGGAACAATTAAGAGGTGATGAGATGTCTGAGAGGGTGATGAACCCTTAAGAGGTCATGTTTAATTGACTTAATGGCATACCATGTTGTTAGATTAAGCTGTGTTGTATGCTTAAGTGATATATTGTCACGACCCGATTCCGGGCCCGTGACTGGTGCCTTACCCCGGGCACCCTAGTGATACAACATCAGAGTAATCAGCGGAACATAAAACGATACAAGACATATTATGAAATATGAAACAATAATCTGAGAAAAACTTGCCTTTCTAAGATATATATAAATAAAAACTTTTTCCAACACAACGCTTTAATCCTTTTACAAACCCCGCCACAACAAGATTACTGCACTTCTAAGAAATGATACGACAACAATGGCGGGACAGGGCCCCGCCATACCCCTGAATGTAAACACCTACAACAACAGGGGGCTATACCACTGATAAGCCTCCGGAGAAACGGAGCTTTCCCACACGAATCGCGTGACCCTAAGGCGAGGATCAATGATCGTGTACCTTTACTCGCGGCATGAACGCACTTCGGGCGAGGTCGCATAACAAAAATTTAGTATGTGAAACTAAAAATATCAGAAATGAAATCATAATAGTCTATAAAGCAGAGACATGTATGATAACCAAACTACGCTCACAATAATAGCCATGTCAAGTCGTGACTCACGCCTCAAGTCATCACTCAAATATAACAATGGGTCTCACGCCCACAACATCAATCATGCCGTGGAATACCTTCCTCACCGCCGCTTTATGATATAAAAGCACCAAGGAACACACATGAACACGGGTCCCACTGTGCCATAATAACACGCATGGTAAGTACGAAGGCATAGCCGACTACTAACACCTACGCATCAACAAGGTCATGAATCGTATCATAAGATCTGCTTGCCGTCACATGATCAAAGCCGACCACTTGCCCGCAGATCTAATGCGCGTCTAGCCACGAACTTTCCGCAGCTCCGCATAGGCCAATCAGATCGGCCCGCATGAGGTATAACCCCGCATCGAGGGTAGCTACTCCCCGGCAGCGTCCTGTACTCGCCGTCCGCACGCCACAAGGACCGCGTGACCACGCGGCCGATCCTAACTCGAACTCCCGCGATTCCGCATAGCCCTCGACCCGCATGAGGTAGTCTCGAATCATAGTCCATCGACGCCCGAGTCTACCCGCGACGGAGGCGCCTAACCGGAATCATCTCAAGAGATGAGTGATGTATAATACTATCATAACAGCTTATCGTTAAACAACATAAGCACAACAAAGGAAAAACCCCTTTACACAAACATCACAAGATACTAACACACGTAGATCCTAGCATGTTTACTTATCAAATCAACAAGGTATTACAAGGCTATCACAAACCAACACAATCAAGTTATACACACCAGGTACTTTCTACTATATGCTAACAAGTTCGGGGTTTTATCCCCAAAGTACTTCATACATTAATTCTTTAAAAGATACGTTACTTTCGCAAAAGTCACACAATACCCGTAGTATATGAAAATATAGTGATTATCTTTTGAAGTAAATCAAAACACTTCTCTTTGTAAAACTCAAGTAACAACATTATTTTCCAAACGTCCAAGTTTGCCTAATTTCAAATGTTCATGTTTCTTATTTAGAAAGGTTTCGTAGTTCATAGTCTTATTCATTTAAGAATATAATTCTCCTTTAAACTATCTGAGAAACATAAGTCTTATATGTGAGTAGGATATTCTTGTTTACAACAATCTTATTACAAAGAAATGCATGATCTAGAAATATCATTTTGTCTCATCTTAGCTTCATGCAGATGGAAGTTTCTCGGTTTTAATAATACTTAATCACAAACATTTCCTTTTTATTAACGCCGCAGTTGGTTTGTCGATACACATTCGATTTCCAAAATCAAGAAACATTCTTAAGACGTTATACCTAACTTTCCATAAAGCTAGTATAACTCTTAAGTTTTCAAAACAAATCAAGTATTACTTCTTCTCTCAAAATGATTCAAAACTCTTTTGAAATACTTCAAGTTCTTTATTAACACATAACAAGCCAGTTATAGTTCAAATCGATTACCTTTTAAAACCACATGTATTTTCTTACCAACATAAAGCCGTTATAACTAACTTCCCATAAAGCCGTTATAACACTTTATGTTTACACCAATCAAATACATTTAGTACATGACGCCTACCGTACTACATAGTTCACACATATCATGCTAGAAGAGATAGGAAGAGGTTCACATACCGCGACGAGTATCGACTAATAGCAAAACGCCCAAGTACTCCCAACCGCTTCGGCTACTCCTAAAGCCAAGTAACGCGCCACACGTAGTACTTCAACCTATAAGGCCACAAGGCGCTTTATTAACATTAAGATCTTATCGTAGAACATTCTACGTAAAATTCGCAAAGACTCTCCCGCAACAGCAGAAATCTCCTCCTCTAATGGGCCGCTACCAAGCCAACCAGTGGGGGTTATACATCTAACCCGAACGGTACAATTCTACTCCACAAGATTACTACACAAGTCATCAGAATACGAGATTGGATTCTTCAGCTTAAGTCAAAAGACATTGCTAACTAACCACGTTGATTCTATATATGGTATACTTTAACTATATATTCTAACAACATGTAATTTCCAATTACAATAGAGGACAAGATATTTACCTCGATAAGCCCATAATTATCCAAGTATAAAGTCGATCCCGGGCAATCGTTTAGCTCCAACTCCGAGCGCCCAACCCGCTCTAAACCACCCTTAGAAGTTCTAACCAACTTCTACACAATACTCCAACTGACTATGGAGATTTTCCTAGGGTTTCGGTTTGTGGACTGACGGAAGTATAATAGTATTTCCAAGCTTCAGATAGGTATAACCTTAGAATACTACAAGGTATATGGCTAAGGTAATTTGGGCATTATAACAATACTTTAGAGAGTATTTCTACACCACAAAGGGGTATTATACGAAACAACTTCACAGTGGGTACCCCACTGCCACACTACTAGGAGGGGGTGTACTTCTGGCCAAGGCCTCAGGAGAGGGAGGCCTCTTGGCCGAACTCAACACTAAGGGGAGGAGAAGATTTAACACTTAGAAACATTTAGGAAAGGATGAAGAATTCATCAAAGGGAGAGGGTATTTATAGACAAGCCAAGGCCAACCAATGGCCAAGATTGAGCCAAGTGTTACACAAGTGTAGGGCCAAGATATGCCCAAGTGCCCCTAGTCCCTACTCCTTAAAACCTCACAAATATCTACCAAAATATCTACCACTGACCTCCCCCAATTGTCCCACGCGCCCACCTTGCCCACCAATGAGAGGGTGCCAAGCCGCCTCTCGTTGGTCCAAAATGTTCCGCCTCTCGGAAAAATCCGCAAAAATAAGAAAAGACATAGCCGGAATTTTCCTTCGCAAGTTATGTAAAACGTTTCGTCGAAAAACGACTCTAACCGGTGTGCCACAAATGCCATTCGGCTAAGCCACTAGGCGGGGTGACACGTGTCACCCTCCTATTGGCCCAAAATAAAACATCTTCCAAAATATCCACAATGGCCAAAATCTCGAAAACAAAGTGGGCCCACAAAATCAGAATTTCTCCGTGGGCCCACGTGACCATTTCCAAAAATAAAATTCCATAATTCTCTAATATTCCAGAAGTCCGAATACCAAATCTGGGAATCCAATTCCCCATTAACGAACCTTTTTCCTTCACAAAACCTAAACTTTTCCGTGGAAAAATCGCCTCTTTCTTCCTTTCCAATCTTTACGTCAGATTCTCGCACGCACGCCCTCGCATACATACCAGGAACTACGGGTATAACATTCTTCCTTAGAAACATTCGTCCCGAATGTTCCTTCTAAGTCTCAAACGAACGCGTGCAAGATAGTCTTCACTACTATACTTACGAAACAATCCCGCCACACCGCCACGTAAATACCCACGCAAAATACCTACATCCAAGTCCACGAGGAAACACCTCTAACATCACCACAAATAATACTACTTTTGTCACTTTGTCGCGAGCCTTGCTCCAACGACCCAACAAATGGTACCGGTCGCACGCGATCACCGTTCGCCAGACACTAATTCTTACCATATTTCGAGCATCGCTTTAGTATCCAAAACTCTGGTTACTATCTCTAACGTGGTCATCATTAATCGGAACATTCGGATGGATCTTCGATACTTTCGAACATAACAATACGAAGACCGGACGTCCTTCCTCCTAAGTCGGACGACAAATGCTAACATATAGGCAACCCGCCTATTCTTCACATGAACTCACAAAGGCCCAAAGTAACTCGCTAAGTTCCTTCGCTTTCCAAAACTCACACACTGTCCGGTGGTACTTTCAAGAAGACCGACCGTCCAACTCGAACTCTAAGCCGCCGCCGATTATCCGCACGATTCTCCGAGCCCGTAACTTCTTCTAGACAAGCTTTTCACTATCCACATCACCGGAACAAGATCAACCAACTATCTGAACCCCGCCAACATCGAACCAATCGACCTAAGAACTTACACTTCCGCCCGCAAGGCTTCATAAGGCGACATCCGAACACCGAAATGGTAGCTCAAACGCTCCTCCACAGAGACAACAATCCTCACAACTACCTCGAAATCCACGACCGCCCGGCGGCGAATGCGATTCTCGAGACTCACCAGTTCTTAACACATGCTTGGTAAAACTTCCAGAACAAAACAGCCGTAACTGGGCTCCACTGTCATCATGGTAAGGTGAAGGTAGGCACCTGCGCAGCCTTTACAACCTTCTCGATAAATCAACATCGCCAAGTGAACGGTCCCGATCAAGAACACGATGGGCTGCCCATCGCCCGACCACCGCCGAAACGCATCCACGAACTCAGACGTTGGTTAACTAAACTGGGCCTAGCACCCGCGACCTACCACAAGGCGGGACCACCACAACCGCACCACCGCCATACATGCCGCGGGTTGACTCCAACGTGGCCTCAACCCGACCAAGAACGCCGCACAATACTAGCTCCCGATCGAACAATCTCACTAATCACGTTACGAAAACCTAGCGGCCTTCTTAGCTTAACTACCCTCTTCATTTCACACTACTTAGGACCTATCCCAAACACACCACGCGGCACTATGCACTCCTATAAGTGGTCAAACATAAACATACGCCTCTACCCGAGATGGCCTTACCTCTAAGGTCTTTGCGTATAAAGCTCTAAGGCTCACACTTTCTCTATCCTCCAAAAACTTACTCTGTTAACCCACCATGATTTCTAATCAAAACTAACACACTGATATCAGAACATAGCACTTAAGGTATACTCACCTTGAAAGTTACCAAGGACGCTCACGCCCGCCCTCTTCTCGCCCTCGTTAACGTCGATCTCTACGCTTTCTCGGCCGCAAGATAAGCCCGCATACGTGCCATGCTCAAGCCCAATCAAGAATTACTCTTGCACAACCCTTTCTTAGGTAGTCATCAAGACTCGCGGTACATCCAGATACTCTGGTAGCCAAATCCATAGCTAGTAACAGGGTCGCCTCCTTGCAATCTAAATTCACTGTTCCCGGTCGTGGAACTGAAGGTTCAAATATCATGGCGCAGTAGGAACTGCGGCCGCCGTGCTAAACTCGGCTGGGGCTGGTAACGTAGCATAACTCCCCGAATAAAACACCACCCTAGGTGATGACTGGGCTGCGCTCGCAACCCTCTCGTATTCTACTCGCAGCCTCGCCGCTTGCCTCACGGGCGGGTTGCCTACGCGAGGCATAACGGTAAAGGGAAAGAAATACGTTTAGAGGTCCAACTTAAAACACACTCTAAGGCACGACCTCAGTGAGAAGAATAGAAATCAATCCTAAATATCCTATAGCCTCCGATTATTGGCGTGGTGCACAACACACCGATAATCAAGACTTCGAATCGATACGGCTCAGACACTTTCCGAGGATTAATCGCTCGATACCACTTTTGTCACGACCCGATTCCGCCCGTGATCGTGCCTTACCCCGCACCCTAGTGATACAACATCGAGTAATCAATGGAACATAAACGATACAAGACATATTATGAAATATGAAACAATAACTGAGAAAACTTGCCTTTCTAAGATATATATAAATAACAACTTTTTCCAACATGAGCAGCTTTAATCCTTTTTACAAACCCCGCCACAACAAGATTACTGCACTTAAGAAATGATACGACAACAATGGCGGACAGGGCCCCGCCATACCACGAATGTAAACACCTACAACAACAGGACTATACCATCGATAAGCCTCCGAGAAACGGAGCTTCCACACGCCGAATTGTGACCCTAAGAGCGAGGATCAATGATCGTGTACCTTTACTGCGGCATGAACGCACTCGGGCGAGGTCGATAACAAGTGCGAGTATGTGAAACTAAAAATATCAGAAATGAAATCATAATAGTCTATAAAGCAGAGACATGTATGATAACCAAACTACGATTCACAATAATAGCGATGTCAAGTCGTGACTCACGCCTCAAGTCATCACTCAAATATAACAATGGGTCTCACGCCCACAACATCAATCATGCGTGGAATACCTTCCTCACCGCCAGCTTTATGATATAAAAGCACCAAGGAACACACATGAACACGGTGTCCCACTGTGCTATAATAACACGCATGGGGTAAGTACGAAGGCATAACCGACTACTAACACCTACGCACCAACAAGGTCATGAATCGTATCATAAGATCTGTCTGCATCACATGATCAAAGTCGACCACTTGCCCGCAGATCTAATGTGCGCGTCTAGCCTCGAACTTTCCGCGACTCGCGATAGGCCAATCGATCGCCCGCATGAGGTATAACCCCGCATCGAGGGTAGCTACTCCCGGCAGCCGCCCGACTCGCCGTCCGCACGGCCACAAGTGACCGCATGACCACAAGGGCCGATCTCAACTCGAACTCCCGCAGCCCGCATAAAGCCCTCGACCCGCATGAGGTAGTCTCGAATCATAGTCCATCGACCCGCTGAAGTCTACCCCGCGACGGAGGCGCCTTAACCCCTAATCATCTCAAGAGATGAGTGATGTATAATACTATCATAACGACTTATCGTTAAACAACATAAGCACAACAAAGGAAAACCCTTTACACAAACATCACAAGATACTAACACACGTAAAGATCCTAGCATGTTTACTTATCAAATCAACAAGAAGGTATTACAAGGCTATCACAAACCAACACAATCAAGTTATACACACCGTACTTTCTACTATACGCTAACAAGTTCGGGTTTTATCCCCAAAGTACTTCATACATTAATTCTTTAAAAGATACGTTACTTTCGCAAAAGTCACACAATACGTAGTATATGAAAATATAGTGATTATCTTTTGAAGTAAATCAAAACACTTCTCTTTGTAAAACTCAAGTAACAACATTATTTTCCAAACGCCCAAGTTTGCCTAATTTCAAATGATCATGTTTCTTATTTAGAAAGGTTTCGTAGTTCATAGTCTTATTCATTTAAGAATATAATTCTCCTTTAAACTATCTGAGAAACATAAGTCTTATATGTGAGTAGGATATTCTTGTTTACAACAATCTTATTACAAAGACCATGATCTAGGAAATATCATTTTGTCTCATCTTAGCTTCATGCAGATGGAAGTTTCTCTCGGTTTTAATAATACTTAATCACAAAACATTTCCTTTTATTAACGCTGCAGTGGTTTGTCGATACACATTCGATTTCCAAAATCAAGAAACATTCTTACGACGTTATACCTAACTTTCCATAAAGCTAGTATAACTCTTAAGTTTTCAAAACAAATCAAGTATTACTTCTCTCAAAATGATTCAAAACTCTTTTGAAATACTTCAAGTTCTTTATTAACACATAACAAGCCGGTTATAGTTCAAATCAGTTACCTTTTAACAACCACATGTATTTACTTACCAACAGACAGCCGTTATAACCAACTTCCCCGAAAGCCGTTATAACACTTTATGTTTTACACCAAACAAATACATTTAGTACATGTACGTCTACCGTCATACATAGTTCACACATATCATGCTAGAATAGATAGGAAGAGGTTCACATACCTCGCGACTAGTATCGACTAATAGCAAAACGCCCAAGTACTCCCAACCGTCGGCTACTCCTAAAGCCAAGAGTAACGCGCCACACGTAGTACTTCAACCTATAAGGCCACGGCGCTTATTAACATTAAGATCTTATCGTAGAACATTCTACGTAAAATTGGCGACCTCCCCGCAACAACAGAAATCTCCTCCTCTAATGGCCGGCTACCAAGCCAACCAGTGGGGTTATACATCTAACCCGAACGGTACAATTCTACTCCACAAGATTACTACACAAGTCTCATCAGAATACGATTCGATTCTTGAGCTTAAGTCAAAAGACATTGCCAACTAACCACGTTGATTCTATATATGGTATACTTTAACTATATATTCTAACAACATGTAATTTCCAATTACAATAGAGGACAAGATATTTACCTCGATAAGCCCATAATTATCCAAGTATAAAGTCGATCCCGGGCAATCGTTTAGCTCCAACTCCGAGCGCCCAACCCGCTCTAAACCACCCTTAGAAGTTCTAACCAACTTCTACACAATACTCCAAACTGACTATGGAGATTTTCCTGTGGTTTCGGTTTTGTGGTTGACGGAAGTATAATAGTATTTCCGGGCTTTCAGATAGTATAACCTTAGAATACTACAAGGTATATGGCTAAGGTAATTTGGGCATTATAACAATACTTTAGAGAGTATTTCTACACCACAAAGTGGGTATTATACGAAAACAACTCACAGTGGGGTACCCCACTGCCACACTACTAGGAGGGGTGTACCCTCGGCCAAGGCCTCTGAGAGAGGAGGCCTCTTGGCCGAACTCAACACTAAGGGAGGGAGAAGATTTAACACTTAGAAACATTTAGGAAAGGATGAAGAATTCATCAAAGGGAGAGGGTATTTATAGACAAGCCAAGGCCAACCAATGGCCAAGATTGAGCCAAGTGCTACACGTGTTGTAGGCCAAGATATGCCCAAGTGCCCCTAGTCCCTACTCCTTAAAACCCTCACAAATATCTACCAAAATATCTACCACTGACCTCCCCAATTCGTCCCACGCGCCGCCCACTTGCATGACCAACGGTGCGGTGCCGCCTCTCGTTGGTCCAAAATGTTCCGCCTCTCGGAAAAATCCGCAAAAATAAGAAAAGACATAGCCGGAATTTTCCTTCGCAAGTTATGTAAAGCGTTTTCGTCGAAAAACGACTCTAACCAAGGTGTTGTGCACAAATGCCATTCGGCGAAGCCACTGGCGGGGTGACACGTGTCACCCTCCTAGTGGCCCAAAATAAAACATCTTCCGAAAATATCCACAATGGCCAAAATCTCGAAAACAAAGTGGGCCCCACAAAACCGTAAATTTCACCCGTGGGCCCCACGTGACCATTTCCGAAAATAAAATTCCATAATTCTCTAATATTCCAGGAAGTCCGAATACCAAATCTGGGAATCCAATTCCCATTAACGAACCTTTTTCCTTCACAAAAACCGGAAACTTTTCCGTGGAAAAAATCGCCTCTTTCTTCCTTTCCAATCTTTCTGTCGTATTCTCGTACGTACGTCCTCGCATACATACCCAGGAACTACGGGGTATAACATATATACGAATAATATTTGTATGGAGTAAATAGGGTTGTTGTGGTTAAGACAACATGATTTGGAGATTATGAGAAGCTACCTTACCCGTATACGAGGAGAGATAATGTAAGCTTGGGACATGAAATAATTGAGAATCCTAGAATATTGGAATAATCGTTGAGACCTTAGATATACAAGGCATTCTTGAGTAAAGTATTTTATGTGTGATCTTGGCTAAACTACATAGTATATGTGAAGTATATTAGTGGTGATGATTCCTTGGTTTGAGTATAAACCACTTGTGATTGTTGTTGGTGAAAGAGACTATGTGTTATATTGTGGCCCGGTGTGACATCTGTGGGTTGCTGAATATTGTTGGAACTAGTAGAAGAAGAAGAGATTAAGTGAATACATGCTGTGAATTTCAGGTACAAAGATCACGCTTAAACTCGCAGAGTCGCAGAATCTTAACCATGCTACGATATGCAGGATCACGGTGCTAACACTAACGAGTATTGGTTGATAGGTATAGTTAAAGGAGACTATACCGAAATTTGTATAGCTTGAGACCTTTGATGAACATTCGAGGACAAATGTTTCTAAGGGGGGGAGAATGTTACACCCCGTAGTTCCAGGGCATATAAGTGAGAACGTAAGTAAGGAAATAAGATGTGAAGGTTGTAAGGAAAGTATATTTACATTTTCTGATATGGAAAAATTTTGGATAAAAAAAAATGTGACGTCGAGAATTTATATTAGTGGTTGAATTCTTTCCAAATGGAGTTATGGACTTAGGATTGTATTATTAAATCTTGGGATTAAGAATATGAGCCAATTGAAAATTTCACAATTTGGGGGGGGGGGGGGGGGTGTCCATCGAAATTTTAAGTATTTTGGCTAAGTATGAAATTAATTTTGTTAAGAGAATTATGGGCGAATAAGAGGGTGACACGTGTCCCTCCCCACTTGTGTAACAAAGCTCTAGTTATATATATGTATATGTATTGCAAGATTGGCTAAGTGTGGGAGATATTATAGTGAAGACAAGTGGACAAGTGGGTCCCCCTCTACTTGTGCTACATACACCTTATATGCACAAGTCTTGGAAGACTTTGTGTATCACAAAATATCTTCATCCAAACTCTCCTTAACCTCTCTTATCTCTTCCTTAAGCTCCAAGTTCTCGAAATCCTAGCCAAAGTGAAGAACAAGATTAAGTTATTTTCCTAGATTAAGCACCTTAACCAAGTTCTAAGCCAAGTTAACTCTCCAAAATAGTGGGAGGTGGTGGTTGACCGATTCTGCCTTGGAAACTCCTAAACTTGGAGATGAACATTTTGGAAGTAAAACAAGAAGGGAAGATGGTTACAAGCTTGTAGAGGATACATGAGTGTGATTGAAACTTGAAGAAGTGAAGCTAAAACGAAAACAATAGTCGAAAGTTAGTGGACTGTTTTGAGCAAAATTTAAGGTAAGAGTCTTATTCCTCTTGAAGTAATTGGATATTACATGTTGTTATAGTTAATAGATGAACTTGTGTTATGTGAAATGGAGAATAAGAAATGCATGAGACTATTTTTGGGTGTTGGCCGAATCTTGGACAGTTTTGCTATAATTGGATTTATTGGTTATTGTTGTTATTATCGTCACTTGTTGCACGTTAAAATGAAGGAATCTTGTTATTGATAAGTCGATATGGTTTATATAAAAGTATTGAAACTTGAATTAGATTATAAGGAATATTGAAAAGGGCTTTGGTTGTGGTTGTTTGGCCGAGACTTGTATAAAACTGTTGGATATTGTTATGCAGTTTTTGGGACTGTTTTGTGGCATTATAATGCTGGAAATTCAGCGGTCATTATGCATGTTTAAATGTGGTAATTGCTAATGTAAGTCCTAAAGGTTTAAGGGTGTAGAAAAGCTTCACATCTTACCTCGTTGTGTTGGATTATGGACTGTTTTATATGGATTAAGAGGTCGGATTAACATAAGAAGTAGGTGTGTGAATCACTTTGGTTGCTGTTTGGTTGTACCCTTAATTGATGTTTGGTTATTGATGAAATTGGCCTTATTGAAATGTGGAAAAGTACGTAGAAATAGGGAAAGTGCTGCCCAGATTTTTATAGGAAAAGAGAGCCATTACTTGGATATGTCTTATACTAGTATTCATGAAGTTGATAGACGTGTTGTTGTCATTATAAGTTGAAGTACTACTTGAGACGTATTCTAGTTCTCAAGTTGGTAGAGCTTATAAGGTATGTGAACTCTTCCTTTTGTTCCTTGAGCATGAACTTTATAAAATGAGTGTACGGTAGACGTACGTGTTTTAAATGAATCTAGATTTCATGTGGTACATGAGGTGGTAGTGACTTGATTTTAAAAGTATAGTTGACTTGTTTTTAAAAGTGTAAGTAACTTGTTTTTAAAAAGTGGAAGTGTCCTGATGCTACAAGTGTTAGTGTCTTGGGGTTTTATAATTGAAAGGATGTACGGCGAACGTATATGGTACTATTGGGTTCAAGTCCCTAATATTACATGATATGATTATTTTTATAAAAAGGATGTACGGTAGACGTACATGTTGCTATTGGGTTCAAGTCCTTAATATTACATGACATGATAATGCCATGTGGTTTTCTAAAATGAGAGTTCCTTCTATTTATTTCATTGAGAGTCAAAGATGATTTAACTTGCATATGGTTGCTCATGATAACTATTCGTGCAAGTGTATATTTCCACATCACCGCGTCCCTCACTAAATGGCCGACAACTTTATATATTATTCCATGGACTTGCGATCCATGATGCGAGTTTGTATACTCATACGGGTCTAAAAGATCCATGCGGGTTCGAGTCCCATGCGGGTGAAATAGTCCCATGAATATTCAGTGGACTAACTCCCCATGATGCGGGTATCGAGTATAGATACTCATTGCGGGTCTAAAATATTCATGCGGGTTCGAGTCCCATGCTTGTGAAATAGTCCCATGAATAGGCTATGCATAATGATCCTGAGGGCAGACGTCCCTTATTTTGACATGACTTTCATATTTTGAAATGGTACACTTGATTTCATATTTTGAAAAGATACAGTTGACTCTTATTACTCTTATTTTTCATAAGGCACAGTTGTACTGGTAGTTTGATTATCATACTTGGCTCCTGTGATCTTTTGGACGGTTATGATCTCATTTACAGTACTTATTGTTTTACATACTTGGTACATCTTTCGTACTGACCCCATTTCCTTTGGGGGCTGCATTTCATGCCGCAGGTGTAGGTACACAGTTTGGTGATCCTTGCTCTTAGGATCTCTACTCAGTTTTTGGGAAAGCTCCATTATTTCGGAGGCTTGTCATTTTGGTACGGACCCTTGTATTGTAGGCTTATGTACAATCAGGGGTACGGCGGGGCCTTGTCTCGTCATAGTTTAGTGTCCAAACTCTTAGAAGTCTGTATTCATATGTGGGATGGACTTACGGGAGTGTATATATTGTTGACCAGTTGTACTACTGTATTATCGGGATGTTCTCTTTTATATATATATAGCGGCAGCCTCGTCGGCTTGCCTTGTTGCTACATATACAGTTTTTCATATGTTATCTGGCCTATGTCTTATATGGGATGTGAGGGTATAAGAGGGGGTGCCCAAGTAGGGCACCAGTCGCGGGCCCGGAGTTCGGTCGTGACAACTATCACCCACTCCACCTGAACAAGAAAATCCAGAATCCGAATCGGATTCTGAGGTAATGGCCTATTCCTCTATGTTTCACAGTAAATCATATTCTAATAGATGGAACTGGTACAAAAGTAGAGGAATTAGAGGTGAAAAAGTTGTAGATATGTCTTCATTTTGCCGAATATGGGTTGATTAATTTCCTGAGAAGTCGTGGGATTCTGAATTCTGTGTCGAAAAAGAAGCCATATTGCGAGAAAGTAGTTAGGATGTTTTATGCAAATTTGACACACCTCGTGAAGGATGCCGCTTCAAAGAAATTTGGGAAAATATATCTTTACGACAAGGTGTACAACTTCACACCCGAGATTATTAATACGACACTTGGAATCCAAATTGGTGAGACAACCCTTGAAATTTCATCGAAGAATCTGGATGAGATGATTAAATACCTAACTGGAAATTTGATCACTTCTTGGGCTCTTCGCAGCCCATTGTCTAAACTCACAACCCTCTTTGCAACCTTACACAGAATAACAATATACAATTGGTTGTCATCCCTGAATGAAACAGTGGTCACTCTTGACCAAGCAACATTGTTGTATAGAATTGGAAGAAATGAAAGGATTGATCTAGGTACATTAATCTTCAACCATGTGACTAACTTGGCTGAAAGACAATCCAATTTTGCTTTACCATACCCCTCACTGATCTACTAAGTACTGCTCAACCAAGACTTTAAAATTCCTAAGGGGGAGAAACTAAGTAAAGCCCTTGATGACTATCCTGTTCAAAGAGCAGTAGTTAACAGTAGAGACAGGGTAATAGACTTACCCTGGAAGGAGAAAACCTGGGACACTGACATACAACATAATATTACCACTAATGTTGCCACATTCAAGGCAACATCAAGGATACTGTCCCCATGTCCAAAAATTGGCTAAAGAAGCACATCGCAGAACTTGAAAGGCAAATACAGAAACTTGTACGAGCCAAAAGCTACTTCGAGAACATGTTTTCTTCACAAAGCGAGAGAGTGATCATTCATTGGTGAGAGAAGCTCACAGAAAGGGGGAGACATGTTTGACCAAGCACACATGGGGAGATGAGTGCTTGATGAAGATTGAAGATGGTGATGGGTGATGATGGGTGAGGTTGATCAACCACGTAAGCTACCGAAGCTATTGGGTTAGGTTAATCACGCCGAGAGATTTAAGTTTGTGTGTGGCTCATTTTGTTGAGGATTGGGACTAACAGACAATTGGTTATGCTTATTTGGTCTTGTACATATTTTTTAGATATTTTTGGTTAATGCGATAGATGGTTACTATGTATGATGTGTTATGAATGTTTACTGCATATCTGTTGTAAGTCATGATTAACTAGTCTTAAAAATAATAATAATTTTTTTGCTTGAAATCTACTACTGCAGGTTAAGGGGGAGCACATCAATAATCTTACTGTCTCTTAGATTATTGAGGACTATATCTAGATTCAGTATCCTGGTCATTTTTGCAACGTATGAAGTTTTGTGAAGAAAGACAAAAATGGAGAGATTGTTGATGTTGAAAGGATGTTGTGGCAACATCTGAAAATACTCAGGACAATATCTCTTGTGTGGACAAGAATGTTGGTTACGATGTGGCAACATTTCAGCCAACATCTATGTAACAGTTTTGCCTATTCTTCCGGCCTAAGCAGGAGAAGTTACTGCGAGTAAAAAATGACGCAGGCTAGCTCACAAGTCTGCTGTGTTTAAAACGTGGTAAAAAACTGAATCAAAGCGTGTAGAGAAAGCAGCGGAAGACTCAATCCAAAACGTGAGGATTTTCAGGAAGAAGTTAAGGATTTTCAGGAGGATGAATCGGTCAATGCTGCTGCCACATTTTACTCAACCTCCACAACAAGCAGTGAAATTTCAAGGGAAATTTTACACTATAAATAGAGGGTATGACCAGCAAATCACGTGTCCTATTCAGTTATTTTCACTCTCAGCCGCCAATCATCTAATCCCCCCACAATAACCTTGTGACAGCTTCTCCGCCGCCACCTACCGCCGCTATGCAAGCCCATTTGCTCTCCCCTCCTATATACCCCACCAACACAACAACAGCTTTCAGCACCCTTTTCCCCAAATGTAGGCCCCACTCAAGAAAACTATCCACCCTCAACATTCGAGCCTCAACGGAACCACCACAGACCACCAACTCAACAGACCCATCACAAAAACTCAACAAATACAGCAGTCGCATAACTGAACCCAAGTCCCAAGGTGGGTCCCAAGCGATTCTGTACGGAGTAGGATTAACTGATGATGATATGAACAAACCCCAAATAGGAATATCATCTGTTTGGTATGAAGGGAACACTTGTAATATGCATTTGTTACAACTTGCTGAAGCTGTGAAAGAAGGGGTTAATGAAGCTGGTATGGTTGGGTTTAGGTTTAATACAATTGGTGTTAGTGATGCTATTTCTATGGGGACTAGAGGCATGTGTTTTAGTTTACAGTCAAGAGATTTGATTGCTGATAGTATTGAAACTGTCATGTCTGCTCAGTGGTATGATGGCAACATTGCTATCCCTGGATGTGATAAAAATGTGAGCCTATTCTTCTTTATACACCCTCCGTCCCAATTTATGTGATTTTGGGCACAAAGTCTAATGGAAGACTTTTGAATCTTGTGATCTAAAACAAACGATAGATCATCTCGCTAAGCGTAAAGATTAAGTTTAAAATTAAATTATTGTCAAATAAGAAAATGTATCATTCTTTTTGGGACTGACCGAAAAGGAAAGTGTAAGACAGAGGGGTGTGTCATATTGCCAAATTAGTATCTATGAAGAATTTTAGGGGTCGTTTGGTACGCAGGATAAGGTGGTGGTTAAGTCTGGGATTAAATATATACTGTATTTGGTTGACAATATAAATTTATGTCCGGGATATCCCACCTTATTCTATCAAACTTGGAATTATTTTATCCCACATTGATAAATTAGTCCAAAGGATTATAATCCCGTGAATATAATCCTGGATTAATTTAGACCGCATACCAAATGACCTCTAAAAGATATGCACTAACAAAAGTAAGGAGACTTACTAGTTTGGTTGCCGGTTAGAGTTATGCATGTATTAGAAATGCAGGGATTGCAGTGATTAGTCATGCAACATTTAGTTATTTCATGTTCTATCCTGCTTAAATAATACATGGATTCCCTCATAACTTATATGTATTAGTTATGTGTGATTCTAAATTGCTATCCAAACACTGTATTTGGTTTACTGAATTTTATACATAGGAAAAAAGCTACCAAAGATGGTACAAGTTATGCAGAATTTAATACATGAATAAATCACCCCCTAACCCAACCAAAATGACCCCTTTGTAATTTGACTATTGTTAATTACCACATTTGCAGGTTATCAATTAATGCTTATTATAAAGTGTTACATGCTAATGTCTTTTAAGTTACCTGATTTTGTATGAATTGTTTTGGATTTAATATGTTGTCAGTGCATAAATGTAACTCCTTTCTGAGTTGTTTCCTTCTAAGTAGATCTTTTTTGCTATATCCTTGGTGAAGATTTTTGTGACATTTTTTTTAAAACTTAATGTTCTTGATATTTGGGGAAATTGTGAGTTTGAGTATCCAATTGCAAAGTATGAAAGTTGAGGACATGCAACTTATTATATTTGTTTCTTAAGTAAATGATCCAGACTTTGCTATTATAGTGGAGAAAAAGATGTAAGTTTTGCAATTTTATAGGTATATGACATATTTGCTGTTTTACTTTCGACAAATTACTGCCGATCCTTATACAAACTCACACTCTCTTGTCTAGGTTAAATTTGTTTGAGTAGATAAGATTCTTAGTTGATTTCCGGAATGAATATTGATTCTTGGAAGCTCGACACTTCCAATTAGAAGTGTATAAAAGTATAGCATTTTAAAGATTTTGTATAGAAGTTTGAGGATTGATTTATAATTTGAGAAAGCAAAAAACATAAATTCCAATATATTAGGTGACTTTCTGATGTGAAGATTTATAATCCAGATATGCATTTACTTCAGAATGCCAAATACTTTTTATCTGACATGTTACATGCTTTTTCAAAAAGTTGTTTCTTTGACCTGCCGTGGTTATAACCCGTGGCAGAGCCAGATTTTTTCACCAAGTGAATTCAAAATATAAATAAGTAAAAACGCACGAAGAAACCAAGAGAACTCAAGATTTACTATATATACACAAAAGAATAATTTTGATCTTGTATATATAGTGTAATTTTTCGGTGACCTTACGCCCCGTGACTCCACCCATGGTTATGACACACTCAAGTTAAATTGTAATACGCCACAGAATTTCACATAGCAATTTAAGATTAAGTAAATATAACTTTCTGACATGTTTATGATTTCCTGCAACTTGTTTCTTTCATGCTTTGGTGGTGTTCCTTTTCACTAAACTTCTGCCTATCCATATACACATGCTATAGTACCGTAGTTCTATTTTTGGCGGTTACATGAGGTGGTACTGGGTAGTGTTGATGGAGTGAAAAGAATGAGACTCTTCTTGGTAAGAGGACCCAAATCATTGAGCTTAACCCCCTAATCATTTCCTACTCTTCTCTACTGCAGTTGCATTTCATGCTGTATCTCTTCGAAATGATAACTTCTTGTTGTAATACGGCAGATGCCAGGCACAATTATGGCGATGGGAAGATTAAACAGGCCAAGTATCATGATATATGGTGGAACCATTAAGGTCAGATGGGAACACTCTAGTTTTAATTCTTTCTTGTGCATCTACTGCCTATTTTCATGTAAAGTAGACGTTATCTTCTAAATTGTGCTGCTTGGAACCATTTCTTTGGGAATAGTTAAAGTTGAATAACTGTGGAGATAAACAAAAAGAGAGATAACCAGGTTAAAGTATTTTATGTACTCAGGATCCCACAGTTAATAAGAGAAATAGAGAAAAAGAAACCCATTGGGTCGATCAAAAGAGACGTGGAGAAGAGAGTTAGCTCGATATGTTTGGAGTTTGTTTTCGAGTTACTTGGTAGGAAACAAGGAATATTTAACTTTCAGGCAGGAATATGGAAAGAAATTTGAAAGGGAAGCGGTGTAGTATTTGAAATCAATTTGATGTATCAGGTAAATGAGAGAGTAGAGGGAAGTGCTCAATATGAAAGCAGTCTTTACAAGACCTCTACAGAAATCTGTGTTAGCCACATGGTGGTGTATGTGGCTCTTTTGCACCTCCTTTTACATGGTTTTCACAGTGTATGCAGCAGATGTTGTTTGGCTTATTTGAGAGGGTTTTCGCTTTCCTGCTAAACTTCGTGATATGGTATTAAGACTGGTCAAATTCTTCGGAAATCTTTTATGTTGATTGTAGGAGTTTGTATGGTGTATCCATTATTCTTCGGAAATTCTTCGTGATATTGTGGTCTGCTGTCTGGTGCAAAGACATAAGACCATGCATCTTTTTCAATCAAATCACGACAAAGCTTCTTCTCTATCTTGTAATTTTCTCATGTATCATTAAAAATTATTTTCTTAAAATCTCACAGGCATTTTTACAAATTACCCAAAGGTTTTTTAATAAAATGCTTATGTAGTTGCTAAATATTCAGTAAACATTAACAAATAAAGCATGGAAGAAAAAGTACATGTCGATTATCGACACCTGCTAAAAACTTCTTCATCGTTCCATTATTTTTCATGCAACAAAGAGAACTTTCTTGCTGCATTAAAAAGTGCAAATGAAAATGGAAGACAGCTTGTTATGGATGGCATATAAGACAGCAATCCAAATGGCGTAGGACATGTCAAACTGGAGTAGCCACAAATTTATATATTCTAAGCTGTCTTGCTAGGAAAAGAAAGTGGGGGAAACGTTAAGAGGTTGAGAACTGGAATAAGCGAGAATGAAATGGGAGAGATCATCTTTTAGGTTAACTTCTAGAAGGAGAGAAAGAATATGAAATATTAGAGATTATATAGACTGCTTCTAAGCTTCTAAATATCTTCTGTATGCTTCTGCTGCTGCCAATGTTCTCCAAGATACAGCTGATAACAACTAGAAAATTCCAATACATCAATTACTTCATTGCTAAATCGTAAGAGTGACCAATTTTCTAGAAATAATGCCAAGTAAAAGACGACATAAAAGGTTAACACCTCTAAGACTCTTAGGGATCGTTTGGTAGAGTGTATAAGAATAATCCTGAATAGTCTGTATTAGTAATGCTGTCATTAGTTATCTAGGGATTATTTTTTATCCACCGTTTGGTTTGGTATATTAGAAATAACATGCATTGCATAATTTCTAAAAATAATTGGTTGTTTACAAAAATACTCTCTATATTATGAGAGGGACTTCATGGGTAATTGTGTCTTTAACCATGCTAATGCATGCATTAAAACCCATTACATTGTTAATACCATGGTTTGCTAGATATTAGTTATGCATAGGATAATACCAAATTGGGTGTATGAAAAGTGCACCAAACAAAGTATTGGTAATACACAAAGCTAATGCATGCATTATTTTCTCTAATACACCCCTTACTAACGTGATGACAGATAAAATGATGTTTCAAGAGCATTTATTGCATCACATATTGGTCTGTTATTCTGCTTGATTCTGATTTGTTTATCCTTTACCTTTTCTCTGATGTACAGCCTGGTCATTTTCAAGGGCACACATTCGACATTGTATCCGCTTTCCAGGTGTGTGCTGAATTGTTAGTTTGCTGTTCTAATGTCTTCTTACTGCTGTTAGTTACCAGTTTCAAAAAAATGCCTTTTTACTGCTGTTTTTAGCAGTTCTTCTGTTCGTTTTGCCTTTGAGCACAATAAGTGCTTGTTTGGCCAAGCTTCCAAAATTGCTTATTTTGAGAAGCACTTTTGTCAAAATAACTTCGGAGAGATGCAAATGACTCAGTGCGGAGGTGTGAGAGGCTGACTACGGACGGGTTCAGGAGGGATAGAGGTAGATCGAAGAAATATTGGGGAGAGGTGATTAGACGGGATATGGAGCAGGCGCAACTTACTGAGGACATGACCTTAGATAGAGAGTTGTGGATGACACATTAGGGTAGAAGGGTAGTAGGTAGTCGAATGTAGTCCTACTTACACTTGCAAACATGTAGTTGTTGTGTTATTACTGTAGGCAGACTTAGCATATCATATGAATAGACGTAGTATTGCTTTATAGTCTGTCTAGTTTTATTTCTTCTGCTATGCGTTTTTTAATGCACTTGGTTTATCTCATTTATCTGCGTTAGTTATTGCTTCTCTTTCAAGATGCGATATCACGGCGTATTCGCGTTTGCTATCAGCATTTTCTTACTTTTTTAATTTTTTGATCTAGTCTGATTGTTTTTTTGCTTTGCTTGTCCTGAGCCGAGTGTCTCTCGAAAACAACCGCTCTACCTACAAAGGTAGAGAGGTAAGGTCTGCGTACATTCTACCCTACCTAGACCCACGTTGTGGGATTTCACTAGGTATGTTGTTGTAATTTTGGAGCTCAACAATTTGTGTTTGGCTAATTCGTTTGGCAAGTGTTTTTTTTTAGTTTTTGATAAACATATGTGTTTTCACCATTTTTGTTTCAAAAAGTGCTTTTGAGTGTCAAGGCACATTTTACTGATTGTTTAAACAAAGTTTTTGTTTAAATATTTATAATGAAAGACTTAAAAGTTATGTGGGAAAATATATTAACTCGTATCTTTTCTAGTGATGGCTTTGTTATTCCAAAGAAGAAATGGAGAGATAGAGGAACTAGATGATAGAAAGAAGGGAGAAGTAACTCACATCAAAATTTGATACGCTCAAATTACACCTAAGTTATGGCGTAAAGCAGACGTTGTCAAATATAGTAACCCAACAAGGTTGGGGTCGAATCCCACATGGAATAAGATGAGAAAAGGTTACTATCGTAGTGTATTACTTGACGATGAATATCAACGGCCAGAAGAACGGTCCATCAAAACTGACGGGACGATAAACCAAAACTCTGAGAACTGTTTGATTGCAGTAATGGAAATGACGAAAGGATTATTCTATTTGTCAAAATATTGACGGACCGTCAAATCCCAGCGTCCCACATCTGTCAACTTGCAAACTCTCTACTTCTTTCTATTAGGCTTTTTGACTATCCAATTATACGATCCTCCGTTCAATCCTCAAAACTGGGGACTTTGTGCGAATTGCCTTGCTTTTGCTTCCTTGATGATAGTTACCTGACAACACAAACTTGCTTAAAAACAAGTAAAACTTATAGTAAAATAACATCAAATGTGACGTAATTCCACGACACATCAACACCTTCAACTTAAAGTCTTTGCTTGTCCTCAAGCAAGTAAAACAACACACAATACTAACACAAATGATCAGATATCACATATTAAAAATGTCTACAGTGGTTTTGGCAAGTAACTACCGGCATATTGCTCCTACCAACATGACTCCCCCATATCCACAATAATAAACAAGATGTATGACTTAAGACTGTTGTAACTAATCATGAAGCTTCAATCAATGACATCAAGTTATTACAGGAACCATTGCGTGCATGAATCTCAACTTACGGAAAACCAATCACTTTACCAACCCTTATGCCCTCACATAAACCAAAGAATGTCCCAACACACACATGTACAAACAAACGGGACAGAAGACTATAAAGAAAAGTAACACTCACAAAGAAATTCTCAAGCTAAACATGAAGATACCCTTATATTCAGTACCCTCGACTTCGGACAGTTCGGCTATGATCACATTAGGTCTTTTTCAGTGTTGTAATGTTGGCTTAGGGACCGGTAGGATGTATATTTGGACAATAGCGACTTACCCTCCTTGAATACTACACTTATTTCACTTTTTATGACCTTCCGCTCTTCCCTTTTTCTTTTGTTGCCTCAGTGTAGTTTTATTGCTACTCTATTTCTTTTTGTACTAATTTTCAATATTTTTCTTTTTTTATTACCTCTTTTTTTTTTTTTCATTTACAACCAGCACACCGTTTTCAGTAACTAGGCAACTCACGTCTACCAATCTTTAGGCGTAGACCTCATTTTCCCACATTTCACATATTACCCCAACTTAAGCTTTTAGCCTATTTTTCATCATTTTAAGCGTTAAAGAGGGATCAGGTGCAAACATAGGGATATACAACCAAAGGGTATAGGCTCATTCGCGACTAGTCAAGGAATAGACTTATAGGATCAAAATGGGAAACTAGAGATATTTATATACACATGTTAGACTCATGAAAGGCTAAAAGGAATTACTCACACAAACAAAGACTAAGATCACTTCACAACTCAACTTATCCTAAGAAACAAGGCAACCAGGCAAGTTCTAGATTGCACATATAACAAGAGAACAGAGACACAAAAACCTCACAACACACTGGCATAAGGATTGTTCACACACTGACTTCCCCGTTAAGCCTTCAACACACAAGGTAACGTAATACTCTAAATGTCACATAAAGAATCATGCATGTCAATTAAGCAACACATTCTGAGTATACATCACAGAAAACTTGATGACATATGGGGTAGTCATGTTTGTACGCGCAATGTGCCGGTAGTTACTTACCAAAACCAATGTAGACATTTTTACTTTGTGATATCTGAGTATTTGTGTTAGTATTGTGTGTTGTTTTACTTTCTTGAGGACAAGCAAAGACTTTAAGTTGATGGTGTTTATGTGCCGTGGAATTACGACACATTTGGTGCTTTTTGACTATAAGTTTTACTTGTTTTAAGCAAGTTTGTGTTGTTTTGATGTATTTTTTATTATGTTTCAGGTAATTATCAAGAAAATTCGCGCAAAGTCCCCAATTTTCAGGATTGATGGTCCGTACAATCCTCAAAACTGGGGACTTTGCGCAAATTTCCTTGTTTTGCTTTCTTAATGATAATTACCTGAAACAAAATACATCAAAACAACACAAACTTGCTTAAAAACTTATAGTAAAAAAGCATCAAATATGTTGTAATTCCACGGCACATCAACAGACTATTCCAAAGAGGAGCCTTGGAGTAACTGGTAAAGTTGCTTCCATGTGACCAGGAGGTCACAGGTTCAAGCCGTGGAAACCGCCTCTTGTAGAAATGCAAGGTAAGACTGCGTACAATAGACCCTTGTGGTCCGGCCCTTCCGGACCCCGTGCATAGCGGGAACTTAGTGCACCGGACTGCCTTTTTTTTAAAGACTATTCCAAAGTGGGAGAGGAGAAGGAAAAGAAAGAAAAAAAAGAGCAAAGAAACTACATGGTCGAAACCAAAAAGAAAAAAGGAGAAAAGAATTGTATTTAATTGAAAGATAGATATGTTAAGTTAATGAGAGATAGTTTGGTAAGTATAATATTTTTGTCTTGAAAAAAATTAATTTTCTACTTCTGCTTCTTGGAAAAATCAGAACTTTGTAGTTCTTTCCAACAACAGAAAAAATGCTTCTGCTGCTGCCTGCTTAAAAGCACTTTCTTTGTTGGGCAAACACCTAAAAGCTAATGAAATGATATCTCTTCTTAAAAATAAAGGTGCTTTAGCCTCCAAGAAGCTGGCCAAACACACTATAAATGTCCTCAGTTTAGTAATATGCTTGCTTGTGGTAAAAAATCATATCAGTGGTTGTCTTAAAAATAAACCAGTAAAATAGGTGAAAGCATGTTCTGGTTGAAGTTCTCTTTAGCCTATGTAACTTTGAAGTACTTGAGGGAACCATGGAGGACTATCTAGATCTTCAAGGGGAGCTTCTGTAGAAAGAGAGCGATTTGTCCAAACATTTGGGTTTTTCTGATGATTATTTTGATTTGGTAAGTAAAGCATTTACTAGGAAATGCACTAAGGAGGTACGACAAGTCAGCAAAAGCTTTACTAGATTACTATCCTAATGAACTAGGAAGGCACTGAAAATTCTTAGTCGTTTAAAATTTTCTATTCTAACCTAACTAATATAAAGTAGTTAGACATATATACTTATAACATTTCTTACCTTGTGCCGTTCCCTCTAAATATATTATATTTGTCTCTCTATTTCATCTTCTGGTGGAGGATGGTCTTTATCTGTTGATTATGGTAAAATTAATGCCGATGTTTGGGGTGTGTGTGTGTGTCTCTCTCTCTCTCTCGCTATATATATGTACATATATATTATCAATGAATACACTGTTGAAGCACAATTGATGTCCATGTGACATTGTGTTGCAACTGCAAATCTTTTTCTTGACAAAGGCCATTCCCATTTATGAATTACGGCAACTTAAAATTTCTTTTTAATGGCAACTCTTGTTTGTAAAAGCAATTAAATGTTGTTCTTGAGCAGCTTCCAGACGTACTGGAGTTGTAGTTGTAATGGTTTATATGATAGAAGTATGTTGTGTGACTTAAAACTTTTTTGATTATGAGAACGGCTAACCTTAAAAAACAGCTTTTTTCCTTAGCTTTTTCAATCACCAATCTTCAATTCTGTAAGAACTTTGGTGATAGCATTTTTTCTGCTTTGATTTTACTTACAGGTGTATGGAGAGTATGTTAGTGGTACTGTTAGTGATGAACAGAGGATGAATGTAGTTCGTAATTCATGTCCTGGTGCGGGGGCTTGTGGTGGAATGTATACAGCAAACACCATGTCATCTGCTATTGAGGCAATGGGCATGTCACTGCCTTATAGGTAGAAAAATGTGATGTAGTACTACTTGGTTTAACAATAATCGTTGCTAATATGTCCTTCATCTCCTTTTCAATACCAAAGCTCTTCCATACCAGCTGAAGACCCATTGAAGTTGGATGAGTGCCGCCTAGCGGGAAAGTATCTTCTGGAATTGTTAAAGATGGACTTGAAACCTAGAGATATCATCACAAAAAGGTCACTTCAAAATGCAATGGTAATCGTCATGGCACTTGGTGGATCTACCAATGCTGTACTACATTTAATTGCTATTGCAAGGTGAGCAAAATTTCTGCATAGTTCCCTATACTTTTGATGAAGCCGTATAGTTCCTTATACTTTTGGGATGAGTATGTGAGTCATTATTAGTATCTCCACAGGTCTGTTGGTTTGGAATTAACTCTAGATGACTTCCAAAAGGTTAGCGATGAAGTACCTTTCCTTGCAGATCTGAAGCCAAGTGGAAAATATGTTATGGAGGATGTGCACAAGGTTGGTTCAATACGTTGCGAATTCATTTTTAGATTTGGTTATATGGGCATGCACTGCTGTTCATTTTGTTCTGATGAACTGATGAGCTTAATTGTTTAGATTGGAGGTACACCCGCAGTCATCCGCCACCTGTTGGAGCTGGGGTATATGGATGGGGACTGTATGACTGGTATTTGCTTTGATGATTAACAGCTATTTTCTGATACTGGTCATCTAATTATTCATGGCACTCATTTCACTTGCTTTTGATTTGCAGTCACAGGAAAGACTCTGGCTGAAAATGCAAAGCTATTTCCTTCTTTAGCTGAAGGTCAGGTAGGTCTTTTTACCAATATTTGCTTCCCATGTGCTGCAGTAATTTTTTCATAGGTCTTTTGCTCCTGAGTGAATTAGGAATATAGATACTCAGTTTTTTCTATCTTTCTTTTTTTTTCTAGCAAATAATAAGACCACTGTCAAACCCCATCAAAGAAACAGGCCACATTCAGATATTATATGGGAATCTTGCACCAGACGGCAGCGTGGCAAAGATCACTGGAAAAGAAGGGCTATACTTTTCTGGTACAATCTCTTTCTTTAGAATTTAATTTATGGTGTCTTCAGACACTATTTGTTTGACTCTTGAAAAATATAAACAATTACGGGAACTTGTTCATCAGGCCCGGCCCTAGTATTTGAAGGAGAGGAAGCTATGCTTGCAGCTATCTCAGAAGATCCTTTGAGTTTTAAGGCAAGCCAGTTAATCCTTTTCCCTATATTTTTTCATTTACTTCTATCCTGATTAAATCTGGGAATGGAGTGAGGAGGAGACTATATGAGTGCCAAACGTCAATATCTGAGTTGCATTCATATCTCAGACAAGACTGGTGCATTGAGTAATAGTAAATATTGGAATCTCTTGAAGTCCAAAAAAACAAAAGGGTTAAGATTTACTGCAATTGAATATTATCTTGGATGAATTAATTTCAAGATTTTCCCTTCTAGAGGCATTTTTAATGATTAAAACAATATGAAAATATCAATACTCGAAATCTTTTGCCTTGGGGTATTTCGCCTAAGCCCTCCCCTGTTAGCCTATTACTTCTATGAAAATAAGCAGTGGTCTCTTTTTTTCCTATTCTTTCATGTATTTCTTAAGGCAATGGTCCTTGTGTTCTTTATAGGTTTATGCTCTCTTCCCAGGCACGGTGTTTATGCATGACATTAGACTTTTCACAACAGAAACATCGAAAACATAAGTAGGTCTCTGATAAGGCCGCAAAGAAGAAAATATGGAATCTCTGCTCCGTTTATTTGTCTTGTTGTCTCTCTCTTCCCTATTATTCCTGCTGTAATTGTATATATTATTTTTTTGGGATGAGTTGCTGTAATTATACACATCTTGTTGGAACTTCTTCAGATAGGTAAGGTAGATACTTTGTCGAAGTATCATGCCACTGAGAGTTACTTCTGCTGATTTCTTCTGTTTCAGCTCGCATTTGGTCTCGTAGACTTCAATTGGATTTGCCTAGCAGCAAAGTACCTTTTAAGCATGGGTTTACTCCGAGTTCTCTTCTAGAGTGCTGAAATTTTCAGTTATTAGTGATGTGTTGTTCTTGCCTTTTCTTTTGTTGAATAGTATCTGGCTGCAATAGTTTGAGCTTATTTTTGAGCCAATTCCAGTGTGTTGGATATTTGGTATCTAGACATCTTATCTGTGTACATTATTTCAGGGAAAAGTTGTAGTCATTAGAGGAGAGGGACCTAAGGGAGGACCAGGTATGCCCGAAATGCTGACACCCACAAGTGCAATTATGGGTGCAGGTCTTGGGAAGGTACGTAATGCGAGATGTTTTTTTTTTGTGCCGAGGGCCTATCGGAAACAGCCTCTCTACCTCCAAGGTAGAGGTAAGGTCTGGCGTACACTTCTACCCTCCCCAGACCCTACTTTGTGGGATTTCACTGTATATGTTGTCTATTATATTTTTTTTATAGTTCTTATGGTCTCTCTATAGTATCAGTATGCCATTTTGACTTTGTTACATGGCCTTAACTCGTACTCTTTGGTACTCTTCCTTGCTGAATGTTTATTTGGTTTTGGTTTGAACAATAGGATTGTGCATTACTTACTGATGGAAGATTTTCTGGAGGTTCTCATGGTTATGTTGTTGGGCATATTTGTCCTGAAGCACAGGTGCATTAACTTTTGTTTCTAAACTTGTTGCTTCTTTTACATCATGAAGATTTTGTTCCTTCCCGCCAACCATAATGCTTTCATTATGTTGTCTGGTCGACAGTTATAGCTTGTATTTTGTAGCCTTCAGGAACTTGTGGGCCACCATAATATTCTGGATATGTGACTAATCTCTAAAATGGGTTAAAAAAGGATCCCACCCTTGATTAGGCGCATGTTACAGGTTAGAACCTGCTGCAAGACAAAAGCCAGGCATTTAAGTGCAAAAGGGTTTGGGGGGGATTCCGAGTTTCGACCATTTTGCCAGTCCCTCGGGGATTTTCTTGTTTTAAAACAAAAAATAAAAACAAATGGCACCCGCTATGAGCACCTCCCCTAATGCATTTAATGTTTAACTACAATATAAGCACCTCGCCTAACACATTTAGGAGTTTTATTTGTAAAAGTATGACACTTTAGTCGGAAAGTGTTCGCGTGGTAATTGAACTATTATTAGATCCTAACGTACCAGTTCAGTTGTTAAATTTGTTCAACGAACAGTTCCTAGTTTTGAGAGAGCAATCACTAGTTTTTAGTTGCCAATTTAGTAGCCAGAATTTTCCTGGTTTGTTTTCTAGTGTTATTCCCACCCCCAGAATTTTCCTGGTTTGTTTTCTAGTGTTATTCCCACCCCCACCTAGTTTGGGTTTGTTCATAAAGACATGATTTGTCTAATTTATTAAGTGTTAAATAGTGTATCATTGTCCTCGCAGTCGTGGTGATAACAGTCTTAGAACATAAACATTCATAATTACGTAGAGGAATCTGTACAATCTTGTTTTATTGTCATTGATAATCATGCAATTCAAACTCTCACCAGGAAGGAGGTCCAATTGGTCTTGTTCAAAATGGAGACATAATAACAATCGACATTCAGAAAAGGAAAATGGACGTTCAGTTATCAGATGAGGTGTTGGAGCAGCGTAGAAAGAATTGGACGCCCCCTGCATATAAGGCTGACCGAGGGGTTCTCTACAAGGTACAGGAATATTCGACAGTGGAGAAATATTGAACGCAAACATCGTAATGTCTGACTTAATTTTTTTCTTGCAGTATATAAAAAATGTGCAATCCGCTTCCAAGGGATGTGTTACTGATGAATAGACAAGAAGCATAGAGAACCTGGGAAAGCCTGATTTTGTAAATTTGCATGCAGCTGCAATTGGGGCATCTGCGCGGCTCTTAACCTATTTATTAGAGGTATCCTATTTATGTTTTCAGGTGTAACTTATGTTTATTGGTTCTTTGAAAGTAGAGAGCTATGCTCTTCTTTTTTCCTTTTTTGTCATTTTTCCTACCTGTATTACTGGAACACACTCAACTTGTTGATTGGTAGTGATTTACTAATCAACCACTTTTATTTTGGAAATTCCCAAAAGTTTGTATTAATCTCTGAGATTGGTATCTACGGACTTGGTGTAAGTTTTTTAGACTGTATTCGGAGTTTGAAAATCAGGTTTGAAGCTGCCAAAAGTTGTTACTATTATATAGACAAAGGGATGGATGTCATACTAAAATTATCCACTGCTAATGTGGCCGTTATATTTAGCTATATTAATTTGTTTTTTCGTTATACTGGTTATTATGGAGTATCTCTGACAACTATCCCTTGTTCCAACTCCGTTAAATTTTTTGAAAGTACATTTTTGATAAGTATATCATACCAAGGTCTGTCTACCCTCCCCCGACCCACGTTCACTGAGTATGTTGTTGTTGTACTTTACATCATACCAACAACTTAAAAGAGAATTTAGAATGATGAAATTTTATTGTTGGACTGGAAAATCAAAATATATGATAAGCAAGTAGAATAGTTGTGGTAAGATAAGAACATTGTATAGACTTCCTATGCAAAATGAAGTTGACACCAGAGTGCAAATTGTGTTTTGTACGGCGAAAGTCATATAAGAGAAAATTATTTTGTGGGGTTTGGTCAATACAAAATGTTTTTTTCATCAAAAGTACACGAGATCTCGTGCCAATGAAATATAGAAGAGAACAAAATCGTTGTAGATTGAGATTGAAGCTGTAAAGGGCATCATCCTTTTGGAAAGCAGAATATCAAGAAGCATGAAAAACTAAAGCAAATTGCCAAAATACAAGGCTACCAGCCGTTCATTGCAGACTAGTCCAATTTACAAATATAAACCTCTATTTATTCTAGCGTCATAGATTCTGGTTTTCAATTTCTAGCGCATCGTACGAGTCTCCTCATTCGCAACCCCCATTTTAGTGTTGTTGTGAGGTAGAAGTAAGGCTGTCCAATGGGGTGGGGATACCCGACCCCGCCTGACCCGGTACCGGATCTGGAATTATTCCCGACCCAACCCCTTCTCGCCCCGACCCCGCTGCCCTTTGCAACCGTTGCACAACGACCATTTCACAATTTGGCCGTTGTGCAACGACCAAATTTGCCATCCCACCCCAATCCCCCTACCCCCTTAATATTTATTTTTAACCCCTAGTTATTATATTTAAACTTTAACCTAATTTTTTCAACTATAAATACCTCATTTTCTCTTCATCTTTCTCACAAATCTTCATACAATCTCTCTAATAACCTCTCAGTCTATCTCTCATTCTCTCTACATTATCTACTAAATATTCAATTTTATTTATTCATTTGGGAGTGAAGTTGACAACTAGCTTGAGGATCATCCATCAAGCAAAGTTTCAATTTTCAACCTCTCGATTGCACATCGACGTTACGTCGACTTTTGGTACATTCATTCCTTCATTAAATATTGTTGTTTCTTTACTTTAATTAGCACACTTAATTTCATTATCTGTAATTAGTTATTTACATAATTAAAATGGAAGAACTTAGAGATATGATTGGTATGGGTAAGGGTAATGCTTCTTCTAGTAGGGGTAACAAGGGAAGGGTACTTCTTCCAGTCATCCTATTCCTCCTAGACATGACGATTTTGTTGATACTGAATTATTTCCTGAAGTACCATTAGATTTAGACGATGAACTATTTTCTGGAACTCAACAAGACTTTAATTTAGAAGATAATCAAGATGACACACCCACTAGTGCACCTCAAACTGGAACGCCTCCTATTCCCCCTAGTATGAGACGAGGCCCACCACAATGAAAATTAAAATCAGATGTATGAGCTTTTTATGATAGAGACGTAGAAAATCAAGTAGTTAGATGCCAAATTTGTAAAAATATTTATAAATTTAAAATGAGAAAAGGTCAGATCGGGACGGGAGATTTAACTAAGCATTTGCAAAGGAAGGAGAGGAGCGGAAGAATCAGTTTCTCATTTTTCCAATGGAGAAAACACCCCAGCTCGCCATTTGATTTCACAAAGCTAGGTGGGAGGAATACCTGGCTAAAAATTCGGGTGCGCCAATGCCCTCTCAGTCGGAACAAGGTTCATATACTGTCCCGGATCATGTACAAGGTCCAATTAACCCTATGACGGGGGAATTGTAGGCCCAAAATACGATAAATAAAGAGATAGGAAGCATTATCAAAATTAGTTGCGGTGAAGGGTTTGCCTTTTTCATTTTCTTCCTCTCCTGGTTTTATTCATTATATAAGAAATATGTACAATTCTGCTTTTAACGGTTTTCCTAGATCAACTGTTAGGAGATGTTTTTAAATTTGCACACGAATATCAACATTATTTACGTTATTTATTATATCATTTTTCTGAAAAAGTATCTATCACATATGATATAGTCCGTAGTACTAACGACCATAATTATTTAACGGTAACATGTCATTGAGTAGTGTCACGACCCGACCCCGGATTCGTGACCGGTGCCTTAACCCGGGCACCCTTGTGACACAACATCAGAGAAAACCAGCGGAATATAAACTCATAATAAACAACCATAATGATATAAATAGTCTAGCCCAAAATGGCTACCCCAAAAGTACATAAAAACCGAGCAGTTACATCCTTAAACAAACCAAGTTATGACAAGACTACAGGCCTCTAAGAAGGAGTATCGCTATGACGGGACAGGGCCCCGTCATGCCCCTGAATGTACAAAACATCGACAACACCAGGGAGAACCATACCAAAAGTCGAGCCTCCGAAGAAATGGAGCTCCTGACACTTGAGTAAAAGATCCTAGGAATGAGGATCTACCACCGCTTCCTTACTGCGGATTTAACGCACCCGGAGAAGGGTCGACACAACGTACCAAGTATGTAAAATCGAAAATATCGTAGTAATATCATAAGTCAAAAATAAGCCGGAGTCATAGATAAAAATCAATTTCTCAGACCGTGCCTTACTAACAATGAGTAACAAGTATAAATCTTATAGCATAAAAATAGGAGGCTCACGATCAAACAGGTACCTCGCCTGTAGTATCATTAAGCAATCCTACTCCTGGGACTATTTCACCCGCATGGGTCCTGTGGACCCGCATGAGGTCATCCGCCTCGTCATGGGACTATTTCACCCGCATGAGACTATTTCACCCGCATGGATCCTGTGGACCCGCATGAGTACCATCGCCGTACTCGCATGGGACTATTTCACCCGCATGGATCCTGTGGTCCGGATCCGCATGAGTGCAAGCGCCGCACTCGCATCATGGGTAGCAAATCCATGGCATAAATAATATAAATATATAACATAGCTCATCCGGCTATCAAACATAACATAAGCACTACCGGCCTATCATATCACAACATAAGCACTACCGGCCTATCATATCACAACATAAGCACTACCGGCCTATCATAACATAAGCACTACCGGCTTATCATAACATAAGCAAGTTAAGAAATCCCCTAACTTCTTATTAACATTATTAATATATCCTCTCATTTTAGTATCCTAAGGCACTAACATGTCTTTTAATAGAAAATCCGGGAATTCAACCCGAGTACCATGTACTTCTAACTTTTTAAGAAATAACTCTTTTTATAAAAATTCCAAGATACTAATCACCATAGTATCAAGTTACGATTTCTTTCAAGACAAGTCACATTTCCTTTTAGAAATATAATAGGCTTCTAAATCAAGTGACTTCATTTCCTTTAAAACCTTAGGCAACCAATGCCTAAAAATCAATTCACCTTTCTTAGTTTCAAATCCTTTACCCGTACTTGTTTTAATTAGAGTAAACCTTTCTTTGTGAACCTTTCAAGAAAACTAATATAACCAACTTCCCATAAAGTCATTATATTAGCGTTATCTCTTTGTCAAATACATTTTCCCTAAATCCAAGGGACTTATACTTTTGAAATGAAACAAGTAGCATATACTTTTAAAACAAGTGAAAGATATCAAATCTTGTACGTCTACCGTACTACATAGGTACAACTACTCATGCTCAAGAGATAGGAAAGTTCCACATACCTCTTCGGTTAGTCCACTTGCTAAGTCCGAAATACCGCACGTAATATGTCAACCTATAATGACCATAATACGTTTATTAACCCCTAATTTCAATGTAGAAATATTCCAAGTTCAAGTTACTAATTCCTAAGAAAATTTGGGCAGCATTTCCTTTGTTTCTACATACTTTGCCACCTTTTTCAAGGCCGAATTCAATATCCAAACGCCACATTTAAGGCCCAACAATCCCACATTTCAAAGGGGATTACACAACCAAACTTAGGTGTGTAAAATTCTGCCCCAATAGGTAAAACAATACACTTAACAATTCTAAAGTAGTTTGTAGGCTACAACATGCTCATAATATCTCTTTAACCAATCTTTCATATCCAAACCATTTTTCTTACATGCAATGATTCTAAGAGCATTATTTACTACTACAAATTCTTTACTCTTCACATGCAACACCAATAACTAGCTACAAGAGAAGAAATGTTACCTTTGGAGCTTTAGCCAAAACTATTCCAACAATTTTGCTAGTCTCCTTTTCAAGAATACCACCACAATAACCTCCACAAGCTTGCAAATAACTTTCCTTCTTAACACCCTTTTCAGATTTTCCTTAAGCTTGGAGTTTCTCTTGATTTTCTAGAGAGAAGGGAGAGCTTTTTAGCTTAGAGAGAGAGATGAAAGATGAAAGATGAAAGATGACCAAGTCTTCAAGACTTGGTCAATATAAGGCATGCAACATTTCAGATGGGGGGGACACTTGTCACCCACCCATGACCTCTTTTAAAACAAAACCGGGCAGAAATTTCCACTACCTCTCGCAGATCCCGCCGCCGCTGCCTGCGATCGGCCTGGCACAAACTCCCCGCCGCTTTCTTAGGACTTTCGCCGCGCCTCGCTTCCGGCCGCGCACTGAAACTTCGACCCTCGATCTTCCGCCGGCCTCGTTTTCTCCGCGCCGCGCCCTACAATCACCTGCTCAGCGCCGCGCTGAGGCCCCTGACCGCGATTTTTCATCAACCTACTTAAGTCTTAACTCCTTTCGTATGGCCCCATACGCACGGCCTAAACTACAGGGTATAACATTCTCCCCCCCTTAGAAACATTCATCCCGAATGTTCCTTCTAGGCTTACTCAAGTCACAATATCGACATAGACTCTCTTAACGGCCACAACAAAACTCAAGCATAATTACTAAATTTAAAGACCAACAATTTAGGAACGTGGGTTACCTAGAGGTATAGGGAATAAGTGAGGATATTTCTTCATCATGTCATCCTCTGCTTCCCACGTCATCTCCTCTCTGTTCTCGTTCCGCCATAAGACCTTGACGGAAGCCACATCCTTTGTCCGTAATCGCCTAACCTGACGATCGAGTATCGCTATGGGACTCTCCTCATACGATAACTCCTCTGTTACCTGAACCTCATGAATCGGATGTACTCTAGATGGGTCTCCAACACATTTCCGCAATATAGATACGTGAAAGACTGGATGTACTGCCTCCAGATCGGACGGCAGATCCAACTCATAGGCAACCTTGCCTACCCTACGGATAATCTGATAAGGCCCAATGTACCTTGGGCTAAGTTTCCCCTTCTTCCCAAATCTCATCGCACCCTTCATGGGTGATACCTTCAGGAAGACCCAATCATCTACCTCAAACTCCAAGTGTCGACGCCGATGATCTGCATACGACTTCTGTCGACTCTATGCTGACAATAACCGTTCCTGGATAAGCTTCACCTTATCCCCTGCCTGCTGTACCAAGTCTGGCCCGACTAACTGAACTTCTCCCACCTCAAACCAACCTATCGGTGACCTACACTTTCTCCCGTATAAGGCCTCATAAGGCGCCATCTGGATACTAGAATGGTAGCTGTTGTTATAAGCAAACTCCACAAGAGGTAAATGATCCTCCCAGCTACCCCTGAAATCAATAACACAAGCCCGCAAAGATATCCTCGAGTATGCGAATAGTGCGCTCGGCCTGTCCGTCGGTCTGAGGATGAAACGCCGTACTGAGACTCACTTGTGTCCCTAATCCCTTCTGGAAAGACCTCCAGAAGTTAGCCGTAAACTGGGCTCCTCTGTCTGAAATAATCGATATAGGAACTCCGTGCAGTCTCACAATCTCCCTGATATACAATCTAGCATAATCCTCGGCCGAAAAAGTCGTCCTGACTGGAATAAAGTGGGCTGATTTCGTCAGCCTGTCGACGATAACTCAAATGGAATCATGCTTCCTCTGAGTGGAAGGTAATCCTGTAATAAAATCCATATTTACCACCTCCCACTTCCAAGTCGGAATGTCAATAGCCTGCAACAGCCCACCGGGCTTCTGGTGCTCAACCTTAACTCGCCGGTAGCCGCATCGCGCCACGAACTCCGCAACGCCCTCCTCGTGCCATCCCACCAATACACGACCGAGGTCATTATACATCTTAGTCGACCCGTATGAATAGAATAACGAGCACCTGTGCTTCCTCGTAATCTGGCCGACGAGTCTGTCACATCGGAACACACAACCGGCCTCAAATCTTAGCACCCCATCCGCGCTACCTCAAATAGACTCTTCTCTTTCGGCGGCATCTCGATACCGCACTAATCGGATCCTCATCTGCCGCCTCTTCCTCGACGATGGAAGACTCGGCAACCTCTCGAACCGAACTCCATCACTATCGGGAATCAAACAAACGAACCCCAAGGCTCGCGGCGATGTAACTTACGGACCATGCCGCTTCTTCCTGTCGCACTTCGACGGACTACCCATCGATCTGCGACTAAGGGCATCTGCAACTACATTGGCCTTCCCTGGGTGGTATAGGATATCAATATCACAATCCTTGAGTAACCCTAACCACCGTCTCTGTCGCAAATTCAGCTGCCTCAGTCTGAAGATATACCGGAGTCTCTGGTGGTCTGCACAAATATCCACATGAAATCTATATAAGGAATTGCCTCAAAAACTTCAAGGTACGATTAACTGCCGCCGACTCTAAATCGTGAGTAGCGTAATTCCTTTCTTGCTTCCCTAACCGCCGGGAAACATAAGCTCTAACCTTATCATGTTGCGTCAGCACACAACCTAGCCCAATACCCAACGTGTTACAATAATACCCTAACCCTCTAGTCTCGCAAGAGGGGTTAGAACTGTAGTCGTGGTCAACTTTTCTTCCAATAACTGGAAGCCTTCCTTGTACTTACGAAATATTCGGGCATCCTTAATCTCAATTATAGTTCCTGTTTCCCTTTCTCTGTTGCAACCAAACTTGGTTACTATACTTAGATCTGATTCCTTTGCTTGACGACGCCAAGACTTCCGCCAATCACAATTTAGAGGGACTTCCTCGATCTCACAAGTAGTAATCCTATCATTCTCTCCCACTCGTAGAGCTTATAGTCAGTGTTCAACCTCAATTCCGTATTACATAATCCAATGACTTGTCAAGATTTCTTATCGCTCGAGTGTCTACTGCCTCTTCCTTTATAAGTTATTTCAAGTTGTCCTGGGGTCCCTTACCCTTCCGTATTTTCTTACTATCTTTTTTTATATCAGTGTCGATGCTACCACCTTCCCTCGAGGTGTTCTTACTGCCCATTATTTACTAATGGTCTTACACTAGTCCGGGGTAATTGTATCTCGTGCAACTTACATAACCATAGTCGTATTCTCTTTTATCATTCTGGTCATGACCTTATCTTATGCTTATTATTAACAAAAGTATTTCTATCTTGATCCATGATCATACGGTTTCATACATGCGTACTATTGGCATTTTTCCTTATGACACTTCCTCGACCATTTCGTAACGTCGTTCTTAATTTCCCCAACACAATACCTTTCCCACGGTTATCTAAAACTGTAACCTATGGCATGACGATACAAAAGACCTTACCAGTCTCCCATCCTTCGTCTAACGACATGGGTACACATAACCCCATAATACGTAAGACTATCCTTTTATGTAGGGGAGAGAACTTATCTCCCTTCAATAAACTTTCCTTGGCGTCACAACCCTAATCACAAGGTCCTCTCGTGGTCCTGTAAATATCTAATCATTACGCATCGCTTAAAATGGTGTAGATTTTCAAAACCTACCAAAGATGCTGACTTTCTGGCCAAGCCAGTACTTATTTTATTCTTGCCTTGCACATTTCCTTGAAATTATCCGGAAGGTCGTGGCCCTGACCGCCACACCAAACCAACTCCAAGTACCTCCAAGGGCACTTAACATAAATTCCTTCAAATTCAAGTATCACTTACTTTCTGCGTCAATTTTTCCTCAATGAACAAGTCACACAGACTTATTAAAAACAATGATGCCAAAGAAGGAAGGATAATTCACCGTTACTACCACTTCTCTTCCTCTCCACTGATGGCAAACTGCAGGGAACCGTACCAATCAATCTCTCTTACGTAGTCCACGTTGGCATAACAAGAGGCCAACTAGCCCGCACTCATAATGACCTCAACGTCATAACAATACTGCTAGTGGTCCAACGATCGTATCGTTATCGACAATTATTATCTACCCACTCACTACCACCCAACACTCACGTGTAGTTACCTCATAAAGGTTCTCATGGATTCGCTCCATTTCTTTCACACTTGGTTGTTCACTTCTTACGGCCGCATTTTTCCGCATTTCCAAACTTATTCTAGCTACGACATAACTTCCATAATAAAGTCGCCTTCGATCTTGAGTTACTAAGTTAAACAATATAAGGCCATTTCCAGACTCACAACACGGTTCCGGTGGAATACGTCTGCGAACTCAGAAAGCGATTAATTAGACTCGGGCTTGTACCCGTGACTCGCCACGAATGGCGGGACTACTATTAACTGATCCCACCCCATAAACGGGTACACTAACTTCTCATAATACCATAGTCGTGTCGTCTTGATCATAACAACCATTACTTACCCCACACGGATCTCATCCATACTATCCTCTTAAGCATACCACGTAGCTTAATTTACAACCATAGTCTCCCATTAGGTCCTTTAATTAAACTTCTTAAGGGTCTATTACCTTCTCAGACAACTCATCATCTCCTAATTATATCAATTTAGTACGTAAAACCTTGATGTGAGTTTATTAAACCGTTTCATACCTTCCCGGTACTAAATTAGCCCTTACCAATTCCTGGTAATCTAAAATCATTCTAGGCAGCCCATATATAACCCTTATACATAAATCCGTATAATCGTACGTCATTATACCAACTATACAACAATTACAACCAACCTGGATACGCAATCCACATAATCCTTCCTGGGTCACTGCTGCCTTTCTCGCAGCTGCAATCAACACAACTCGTTAGGGAGAGACGACCCTAACCACACGGCTCTATCGCACGATCTCAGAGTGAGAAGAATGGAAACCAATCCTAAATATCATGTAGCCTCCTGATTATAGATGTGGTGCACAACACACCGATAATCAAGACTCTACTAGATACGGCTCAGACTTCTTTCCGAGGATTAACTGCTCTGATACCACTTTTGTCACGACCCGACCCCGGATCCGTGACCGGTGCCTTAACCCGGGCACCCTTGTGACACAACATCAGAGAAAACCAGCGAAATATAAACTCATAATAAACAACCATAATGATATAAATAGTCTAGCCCAAAATGGCTATCCCAAAAGTACATAAAAACCGAACAGTTACATCCTTAAACAAACCAAGTTATGACAAGACTACAGGCCTCTAAGAAGGAGTATCGCTATGACGGGACAGGGCCCCGTCATGCCCCTGAATGTACAAAACATCGACAACACCAGGGAGAACCATACCAAAAGTCGAGCCTCTGAAGAAATGGAGCTCACGACACTGAGTAAAAGATCCTAGGAATGAGGATCTACCACCGCTTTCCCTTATCTCATGCAGATTTAACGCAGCCCCGAAGCGGGTCGCACACAACGTACCAAGTATGTAAAATCGAAAATATCGTAGTAATATCATAAGTCAAAAATAAGCCGGAGTCATAGATAAAAATCAATTTCTCAGACCGTGTGCCTTACTAACAATGAGAGTAACAAGTATAAATCTTATAGCATAAAAATAGGAGGCTCACGATCAAAACAGGGTACCTCGCCCGTAGTATCATTAAGCAATCCTACTCCTGGACTATTTCACCCGCATGGGTCCTGTGGACCCGCATGAGGTCATCCGCCTCGTCATGAGACTATTTCACCCGCATAGGACTATTTCACCCGCATGGATCCTGTGGACCCGCATGAGTACCATCGCCGTACTCGCATGGGACTATTTCACCCGCATGGATCCTGTGGTCCGGATCCGCATGAGTGCAAGCGCCGCACTCGCATCATGGGTAGCAAATCCATGGCATAAATAATAACCCGGGGTTTACCCCGTAATAATATAAATATATAACATAGCTCATCCGGCTATCAAACATAACATAAGCACTACCGACCTATCATATCACAACATAAGCACTACCGACCTATCATATCACAACATAAGCACTACCGGTGTTATTCCCCGTATTTCCAGAGTATGTACGTGAGGACGTACGTAGAAAATTTAAGCCTTAAGGATTGGCAAGAATCGAAATTTGTACACAAGTGCCGAAAAGAATCGTTTTTCGACGAAACGTTTTACTAAACTTGCGAAGGGAAAAATACGGCTATGTCATTTATAATTTTTGCGGATTTTTCCGAGAGACGAAATATTTTGGACCAACGAGAGGGTGACACTTGTCACCCTCATTGGACGGCAAAGAGGGCTTCCCTTTGGCACGTTTTTTGTGTTTTTCTTGGTCAAGGGTTAGGTAGGATATTTTGTGTAGTAGATGGATAAGGACACATGGGTAAATCCTAGCCCTACACTTGCACCACACTTGTCTTCATCTTGGCCATTGGTTGGCCTTTGCTTGACCTATAAATACCCCTCTAAGTTGATGAACTTCTTCATCCTAAAATCATTTTTCCAAGTCTTAAAATCCCTTCCCCTTTGTAAGTTGAGTTCGTCCAAACTACCCCCCCTCTTTTGAGAAGCCTTGGCCGAGAACACCACACCCCCCCTAGCCTAGTTGTTTTCGTATAATACCTCCATTTGTGGTATAGAAATACTCTCCATGTATTGTTATAATGCCCAAATACTTTAGCCCAAATACCTAGTAGTACTTTCCAAAGTTACCTCTATACGTAGAGCCCGGAAATACTATTATACTTTCCTTTAGCCACTAAACAAAACCCTAAGGAAAACCTTCATAGTCGGTTGAAGTGTTAAGTAGAAGTTGCGTAGAACTTCTAAGGGTTGTTTGGAGCGGGTTGAGCAAGACGGAGTAAGAGCTTAACGTTGCTCAGGAGCGACATTAAACTTGGATAATTTTGGGCTCATCGAGGTAAATACTACTGTCCTTCTATTGTAATTGGGAATTACATACTGTAGTTGTATAGAAGTGAATATAAGTTTCATAGAAGTGAATTGAACTGTAATAGAAGGATATTACAGAAAAGACTTGAACCGAAATCACATCCGAAGAATATTTAAGTAGAAGATTAAACTGTACTTACATAGATGTATTCTGATAGATCGATAACCTTTATTGGTTGAATGTTCTGCGAGTAGCATGTGCTACTTGGAAGGTGGTCAAGGCTAGCCGGGTTATAGCCGTGGAGCGTTTTGCTTATAGTCGATAATCGTCGCGAGGTATGTGATTCTTCCTATACTCTTGAGCATGAAGTATTTTAAAAGAATATATATATAGTACGGTAGACGTACGTGTGGCAATGTCTTTTGACTTAAGCCTGGATAATATATATATATATAGTACGGTAGACGTACGTGTGTTAACTGAATGTAGTGTTACGGCAATGTCTTTTGACTTAAGCCTGAATAATAAAAAATCTTGAAGTATTTCAAAAAGATTAATAAACCGTTTTGAAAGAAGAGTAATACTTGGTCTTGAAAACATAAGAGTTATACTAGCTTTATGGGAAGTTAGGTATAACGTCTTAAGAGAGATAAATAGAATGGTTTACTGATTTTTAGAAGTTAAGAGACTTAATCTTAAAAGATAAGAGACTTGACTTAATATGGATGTTTGTGTGAAACCTCATTCGTGAGTAATGAGTACTTGGTTTTTAAAAGGGAATAATGTTTTACTGATTTCGGAAATCAGAATGAGTATCGACAAACCACTGCAGCGTTAATAAAGGAAAATGTATTGAATAATAAAGTATTATTAAAACCAGTAGAAACCTCCATCTGCATAGAAGCTAAGATGAGACAAAATGATATTACATTTCCTAGATCATGGCTGCTTAATAAAATTGATTATGAACAAGAATAACCTACACTCATATAAGGCATATGTTTCTCAGATTGGTTAAAAGAGAATTATATTCTTAAAAGATTAAGACTATGAACTGTGAAACTTTTCTAAAATAAAGAGACCTGAGTAATTGAAATTAGGCAAACTGGAACTTTAGGGGAAAAAATGTTGTTGAAAAGGAAAGTGTTTGGGTTTACCTAAAAATGTGAGTCACTCTATTTTTATACTACGGGTATCGGGTGACCTTTATAAAAGGAATGGATCTCTTTAAAAGGAATTTAACGTACGTAGTTCTTTAGGGTTAAAACCCGGACTTTGATATAAAATGGAAGTACTTTGAGTTGTGTATAACTTGCCTATGCCTGTTGTTGTATAACTTGCCTATGCTTGTTGTTGTGTAACTCGCCTATGCTTGTTGTGATAGTCTTTGTTGTGCAAGAATTGTGTTTCTATACTACCGCGTCTCTCGATGGAGGGTTGACTTGTTGAGCTTACTTGACGGTGACGGAAGATTCCACGTATGCTTCCATTATTATTGCTACATGGGCATGTCTACACCGAGCAATCGGGGCATGTGGCTACGCGGGGTTGATTACGATATATGGTTATTATTGTTACACGGGCGTGTCCGCACCGGCGCAGTCGGGGCATGTGTCCGTGCGGCAGGTTGACCACGATATATTGTTGTTGATGTTACATGGACATGCTCGCACTGGCGAATTCCGGGGCATGTGGCCATGCGGCATTGTTATTATTGTTGCATCATGGACATATTCGCACCGGCGCAGTCGGGCATGCGGTCATGATGCGAACATGATTGATGTTGTGGCGTGAGACCCAAAGTTATATATTGAGTGATGACTTCGAGGCGTGAGTCCTCGACTTGATCGCTTTTATGTTGCAGATCGTATTTTGGTTATCATACATGTCTCGCTTTATATAGATCGTTATGATTTAATCGCAGATTTTCGATTTCACATACTTGGTACTTGTCAGATCGACCTCGCCCGGGCTGCGTCATGCCGCAGGAGTACACCGTAGTTGATCCTCGCTCATAGGATCACATCAACAGATTAGGAAGCTCCGTTTCTCGGAGGCTTATTCTTGGTATATATGTTCCCGAGTTGTAGGTTCTGTACATTCGTGGTATGGCGAGCCTGTCCGTCATGGTTGTTGTAAATCTTAGAGGTGCAGTAATGCTGTGGCAAGCGTGGTTGTAAAAGGATTAAACTGTTCGGGTTTTATGTATTTATATACGTAAGGCAACCGTTTTGGTTGCTTTGTTTATATATTATATCTCTTGCTTCATGTCTTGTTTTTATGTTCCGCTGATTTTCTCTGATGTATGGCTACTTGGGTGCCCGGGTAAGGCACCAGTCACGGGCCCATGTTCGGGTCGTGACAAAAGTGGTATCAGAGCAGTTAATCCTCGGGAAGTGTCTACAGACCGTGTCTAGTAAAGTCTTGATTATCGGTGTGTTGTGCACCACATCTATAATCGTGAGGTCGCAGGACATTTAGGATTGGTTTCCATTCTTCTCATTCTGAGATCGTGCCTTAGAGTTGTGTTGTAAGTTGGACCCCTCTGACGTATTTCGTTTTCACCGCTATGCCTCGCGCAGGCAACCCGGCCCAGTGGGCAAGGCGTGAGGGAGCTAGTGAGATACAGAGGAGTGCGGGCGCATGCGGTCATTTCTCGAGCAGTGCTTCGACGGCGAGTTTTGCGCCGCCAATTTCAAAGAAGTTTAGAGCCGCAGTGGGCCGATGAGACCACGCACCTGCACTTCACCCACACCGGGCGAGAGTTGGGTACAAAGAGATGGCCCGATCGCCGGGATCGTGGCGACATGAGGATAGCCGGACGCAGCAGCCCGTGAGCACCATGGTTTACCCAAGATCGGATAGTTTGAGGCTACGGGACTTTCGAGATGTAGCCCGCCGAGTTCTACGGTCGAGGCACGAGGATGATCCGCAGAGTTCATCCGGCGCTATGGATCATGAGAGTGATCAGGCTTCGAGACCGAGTCGGGTCCTAGGTTCGCATCGGCCGCGTGATACCGCAATGATCGGTTTGATTCGTGGGAGCCGCCTCGGGAGAGAATGCACTTCCACCGTTTGGGACGAGTTTTGGCATTTCTTGCCTCCATGCATGAGGAGGGCTCGCCGATAGATTTTTGATGTTGAGGCGATCCGCGCACCGCTCGGGAGTACAATGTGGAGTTCGACTCATTGGCTCGGTATGCCCCGTAGTGGCCGATATGGAGGATGAGTACACCGCCACGTTACGGGTTAGATGACTACTGGCGAGGCTTGTTCAGTGTAGCTCTTCACGGGCAGGACATTGCCGTGCGCAGCTTATGACTTAGGTGTGAGCGGAGAGGTCGGCGGAATGACCAAGATCGCAGAAGAGGCCGTAACAACAGGTGGTCCTTTGGTGACTTTCGAGGCGGACCGCCAAGAAAGATACTAGTTTTGTACCTCCGCCGGCGCAGAGTGGTCCTCCACAACCTTGTGGTATCCGGAGATTCGGAGGCAGTCGAGCTCAGGAGTTGATTTCGAGGAGTAGGTGTGGGCGGATCGCCACCCCTACCTCGTGTGGTCGATGTGGTAGACCGCATTTTGGGAGTGTCGTGGTACGAAGGAGCTTGTTATTTTTGCGCCAACAGGCCATCTGGCGAGATCGTCCGACAGGGGTAGCGCTGGTAGGATAGCACAGATCACGGATCGATTGCGGGTTCTTCACCTTCCATAGCTAGGCAGGATGTTCATACACCTGAGCCACGGCATAGGTCGCGGTGGAAGTCCCAGCTTAGCGGTCCTTTGAACCGCCTATTTTCGTATATCCTTAACCTCAGAGACTTGTATGTATTGATGTGATGATGATGTGTTTAGTGTTATGTTCGGATAGCTTTGTGCTAAAGTGTGATTTAGAAACCTGGTTAGTGTAAAAGGGTAAGCCTGGGGGTGAGAAAATGATGAACCTTAGAATATTACAATTGAGACCTTAGATGTAAGGCCGTCTTGAGTACAAGATTTTGCGGGTGATCTTTGTCAGAATGTATAAGTATACATGGAGTAATTGTAGGAAAATTCCTTGGGTGGTGTAAAATGGAAGTGGTAGCTTTCATGACCTGTATAGGTAAGATTGTTCCGGTCGGGAAACAAGAGCTTGATGCGTTAAGTGGGTCGGGTTGGGGCCATGTTGCGGGCCAACCCGTGGCCTGTTTAGAGGTAGGGTCAGCTCGGTGGTCCCGCCGGTGGTAGGGTCACGGTGCCAGCCCAAGTTTAGTTGACCATCGTATGAGTTCGTGGGTGTGTTCGACCAGAAGCGGATCGTGAAGGCCGGGAATGGCCTTAAGGAAGATTGAGGCTAGTAAGATGACCAAGTTTGGAGGTGGTGACTCCAAAGTTTTGGGAACGGAAGCGATGACTGAAGTGTGGTACGTATACTAGAAGAGTTCAAGTGTTCGGGAAGGGCACGACGAGTAAGGAAGGAAGAGAACGTGTGTTATTTCGTGGCCAGGCGTGGCGTTGGCAAATTGTTAGAAGAACTTGATCGTTATCCGTCTTGAGAAGGAACATTCGGGACGAATGTTTCTAAGGAGGGGAGAATGTTATACCCCGTATTTCCAGAGTATGTACGTGAGGACGTACGTAGAAAATTTAAGCCTTAAGGATTGGCAAGAATCGAAATTTGTACACAAGTGCCGAAAAGAATCATTTTTCGACGAAACGTTTTACTAAACTTGCGAAGGGAAAAATACGGCTATGTCATTTATAATTTTTGCGGATTTTTCTGAGAGACGAAATATTTTGGACCAACGGGAGGGTGACACTTGTCACCCTCATTGGACGGCAAAGAGGGCTTCCCTTTGGCACATTTTTTGTGTTTTTCTTGGTCAAGGGTTAGGTAGGATATTTTGTGTAGTAGATGGATAAGGACACATGGGTAAATCCTAGCCCTACACTTGCACCACACTTCTCTTCATCTTGGCCATTGGTTGGCCTTTGCTTGACCTATAAATACCCCTCTAAGTTGATGAACTTCTTCATCCTAAAATCATTTTTCCAAGTCTTAAAATCCCTTCCCCTATGTAAGTTGAGTTCGTCCAAACCACCCCCCCTCTTTTGAGAAGCCTTGGCCGAGAACACCACCCCCCCTAGCCTAGTTGTTTTCGTATAATACCCCCCTTTGTGGTATAGAAATACTCTCCAAGTATTGTTATAATGCCCAAATACTTTAGCCCAAATACCTAGTAGTACTTTCCAAAGTTACCTCTATACGTAGAGCCCGGAAATACTATTATACTTTCCTTTAGCCACTAAACAAAACCCTAAGGAAAACCTTCATAGTCGGTTGAAGTGTTAAGTAGAAGTTGCGTAGAACTTCTAAGGGTTGTTTGGAGCGGGTTGGAGCGCACGGAGTAGGAGCTTAACGTTGCTCAGGAGCGACATTAAACTTGGATAATTTTGGGCTCATCGAGGTAAATACTACTGTCCTTCTATTGTAATTGGGAATTACATACTGTAGTTGTATAGAAGTGAATATAAGTTTCATAGAAGTGAATTGAACTGTAATAGAAGGATATTACAGAAAAGACTTGAACCGAAATCACATCAGAAGAATATTTAAGTAGAAGATTAAACTGTACTTACATAGGACTGTATTTACAGTAGACTGATAACCTTTATTGGTTGAATGTTCTGCGAGTAGCATGTGCTACTTGGAAGGTGGTCAAGGCTAGCCGGGTTATAGCCGTGGAGCGTTTTGCTTATAGTCGATAATCGTCGCGAGGTATGTGATTCTTCCTATACTCTTGAGCATGAAGTATTTTAAAAGAATATATATATAGTACGGTAGACGTACGTGTGGCAATGTCTTTTGACTTAAGCCTGAATAATATATATATATAGTACGGTAGACGTACGTGTGTTAACTGAATGTAGTGTTACGGCAATGTCTTTTGACTTAAGCCTGAATAATAAAGAATCTTGAAGTATTTCAAAAAGATTAATAAACCGTTTTGAAAGAAGAGTAATACTTGGTCTTGAAAACATAAGAGTTATACTAGCTTTATGGGAAGTTAGGTATAACGTCCTAAGAGAGATAAAGAGAATGGTTTACTGATTTTTAGAAGTTAAGAGACTTAATCTTAAAAGATAAGAGACTTGACTTAATATGGATGTTTGTGTGAAACCTCATTCGTGAGTAATGAGTACTTGGTTTTTAAAAGGGAATAATGTTTTACTGATTTCGGAAATCAGAATGAGTATCGACAAACCACTGCAGCGTTAATAAAGAAAAATGTATTGAATAATAAAGTATTATTAAAACCAGTAGAAACCTCCATCTGCATAGAAGCTAAGATGAGACAAAATGATATTACATTTCCTAGATCATGACTGCTTAATAAAATTGATTATGAACAAAAATAACCTACACTCATATAAGGCATATGTTTCTCAGATTGGTTAAAAGAGAATTATATTCTTAAAAGATTAAGACTATGAACTATGAAACTTTTCTAAAATAAAGAGACCTGAGTAATTGAAATTAGGCAAACTGGAACTTTAGGGGAAAACATGTTGTTGAAAAGGAAAGTGTTTGGGTTTACCTAAAAATGTGAGTCACTCTATTTTTATACTACGGGTATCGGGTGACCTTTATAAAAGGAATGGATCTCTTTAAAAGGAATTTAACGTACGTAGTACTTTAGGGTTAAAACCCGGACTTTGATATAAAATGGAAGTACTTTGAGTTGTGTATAACTTGCCTATGCCTGTTGTTGTATAACTTGCCTATGCTTGTTGTTGTGTAACTCGCCTATGCTTGTTGTGATAGTCTTTGTTGTGCAAGAATTGTGTTTCTATACTACCGCGTCTCTCGATGGAGGGCCGGTTGACTTGTTGAGAGCTTACTTGGACGTCGCGGTGACGGAAGATTCCACGTATGCTTCCATTATTATTGCTATACGGGCATATCTACACCGACGCAGAATTCCGGCATGTGGCCACGCGGCAGGTTGATTACCCGATATATGGTTATTATTGTTACATGGGCGTGTCCGCACCGGCGCACTCCGGGGCACGTGGCGTACGCGGCGGTTGACCACCCGATATATTGTTGTTGATGTTACATGGACACGCTCGCACCGGCGCAGTCGGGGCATGTGGCCACGCGCATTGTTATTATTGTTGCATCATGGACATGCCCGCACCGGCGCACTCCGGGCATGCGGTCATGATGCGAACATGATTGATGTTGTGGGCGTGAGACCCAAAGTTATATATTGAGTGATGACTTCGAGGGCGTGAGTCCCTGACTTGACTGCTTTTATGTTGCGTACTGTATTTTGGTTATCATACATGTCTCCTGCTTTATATAGACTGTTATGATTTAATCGCAGATTTTCGTTTCACATACTGTATCTCACAGATCGACCTCCTTCGGGGCTGCGTTCATGCCGCGGTGAGTACACCGTAGTTGATCCTCGCTCATGATCACGATCAACAGATTGGGAAGCTCCGTTTCTCCGGAGGCTTATTCTTCGGTATGTTTTCCCTGAGTTGTAGGTTCTTGTACATTCAGGGGTATGGCGGGGCCCTGTCCCGTCATGATTGTTGTAAATCTTAGAGGTCTGTAGTACTATTGTGGGCAGGGTTGTAAAAAGGATTAAACTGTTCGGGTTTTTATGTATTTATATATAGAAGGCAACTGTCTTGGTTGGCCTGTTTATATATTATATCTCTTGCTTCATGTCTTGTTTTTATGTTCCGCTGATTTTCTCTGATGTATGGCTACTTGGGTGCCCGGGTAAGGCACCAGTCACGGGCCCAGGTTCGGGTCGTGACAACCGGCCTATCATAACATAAGCACTACCGGCTTATCATAACATAAGCAAGTTAAGAAATCCCCTAACTTCTTATTAACATTATTAATATATCCTCTCATTTTAGTATCCTAAGGCACTAACATGTCTTTTAATAGAAAATCCGGGAATTCAACCCAAGTACCATGTACTTCTAACTTTTTAAGAAATAACTCTTTTTATACAAAAATTCCAAGATACTAATCACCATAGTATCAAGTTACGACAACACCAGGGAGAACCATACCAAAAGTCGAGCCTCCGAAGAAATGGAGCTCCTGACACCTGTGTAAAAGATCCTAGGAATGAGGATCTACCACCTGCTTTCCCTTACCTGCGGCATGAACGCAGCCCCCGAGGAAGGGGGTCAGTACACAACGTACCAAGTATGTAAAGCGGAAAAATCGTAGTAATATCATAAGTCAAAAATAAGTGAGTCATAGATAAAAATCAATTTCTCAGACCGTGCCTTACTAACAATGAGAGTAACAAGTATAAATCTTATAGCATAAAAATAGGAGGCTCACGATCAAAACAGGGTACCTCGCCCGTAGTATCATTAAGCAATCCTACTCCTGGGACTATTTCACCCGCATGGGTCCTGTGGACCCGCATGAGGTCATCCGCCTCGTCATGGGACTATTTCACCCGCATGAGACTATTTCACCCGCATGGATCCTGTGGACCCGCATGAGTACCATCGCCGTACTCGCATGGGACTATTTCACCCGCATGGATCCTGTGGTCCGGATCCGCATGAGTGCAAGCGCCGCACTCGCATCATGGGTAGCAAATCTATGGCATAAATAATATAAATATATAACATAGCTCATCCGGCTATCAAACATAACATAAGCACTACCGGCCTATCATATCACAACATAAGCACTACCAGCCTATCATATCACAACATAAGCACTACCGGCCTATCATAACATAAGCACTACCGGCTTATCATAACATAAGCAAGTTAAGAAATCCCCTAACTTCTTATTAACATTATTAATATATCCTCTCATTTTAGTATCCTAAGGCACTAACATGTCTTTTAATAGAAAATCCGGGAATTCAACCCGAGTACCATGTACTTCTAACTTTTTAAGAAATAACTCTTTTTATAAAAATTCCAAGATACTAATCACCATAGTATCAAGTTACGATTTCTTTCAAGACAAGTCACATTTCCTTTTAGAAATATAATAGGCTTCTAAATCAAGTGACTTCATTTCCTTTAAAACCTTAGGCAACCAATGCCTAAAAATCAATTCACCTTTCTTAGTTTCAAATCCTTTACCCGTACTTGTTTTAATTAGAGTAAACCTTTCTTTGTGAACCTTTCAAGAAAACTAATATAACCAACTTCCCATAAAGTCATTATATTAGCGTTATCTCTTTGTCAAATACATTTTCCCTAAATCCAAGGGACTTATACTTTTGAAATGAAACAAGTAGCATATACTTTTAAAACAAGTGAAAGATATCAAATCTTGTACGTCTACCGTACTACATAGGTACAACTACTCATGCTCAAGAGATAGGAAAGTTCCATATACCTCTTCGGTTAGTCCACTTGCTAAGTCCGAAATACCGCACGTAATATGTCAACCTATAATGACCATAATACGTTTATTAACCCCTAATTTCAATGTAGAAATATTCCAAGTTCAAGTTACTAATTCCTAAGGAAATTTGGGCAGCATTTCCTTTGTTTCTACATACTTTGCCACCTTTTTCAAGGCCGAATTCAATATCCAAACGCCACATTTAAGGCCCAACAATCCCACATTTCAAAGGGATTACACAACCAAACTTAGGTGTGTAAAATTCTGCCCCAATAGGTAAAACAATACACTTAACAATTCTAAAGTAGTTTGTAGGCTACAACATGCTCATAATATCTCTTTAACCAATCTTTCATATCCAAACCATTTTTCTTACATGCAATGATTCTAAGAGCATTATTTACTACTACAAATTCTTTACTCTTCACATGCAACACCAATAACTAGCTACAAGAGAAGAAATGTTACCTTTGGAGCTTTAGCCAAAACTATTCCAACAATTTTGCTAGTCTCCTTTTCAAGAATACCACCACAATAACCTCCACAAGCTTGCAAATAACTTTCCTTCTTAACACCCTTTTCAGATTTTCCTTAAGCTTGGAGTTTCTCTTGATTTTCTAGAGAGAAAGGAGAGCTTTTTAGCTTAGAGAGAGAGAGAGATGAAAGATGAAAGATGAAAGATGACCAAGTCTTCAAGACTTGGTCAATATAAGGCATGCAACATTTCAGATGGGGGGGACACTTGTCACCCACCCATGACCTCTTTTAAAACAAAACAGTGCAGAAATTTCCACTAACTCGCAGATCCGCCTCGGCGGCCTGCGATCGGCGTGCGGCGTTGAAACTCCTGCCGCCTTCTTAGGACTTTCCGGCGCCGCGGCCCTGCTTCCCGGCGCCGCGGCGCTGAAACGGCGTTTTCACGTTAGTCGCAAGGTGAAAACCTAAGTAGTTTTCCTAGTTTTGGATTGGAAATGGAAGAGAAGTTGGTTGTGAACTTCTAAGGGCTTCAAATAGCGGATTGAAGCGTAAAGGAAAGGAGCTAAGAATTTCTAAGGAGCGACTTTGAATCTTGGAAATTTTAAGGGCTTGTAAAGGTATAATTCTTGTCGTTTTAGTAATTAAGATTACTTATTATTGTAGTTATGGATATTAGCAAGCATGAGATGTTTATATTATGAAGTTTGATAAGTATATTGGCTATTGGAACCCTAATCCGAAACTAGCATGTTTAGGCTTAAGATTACAATTCAAGTTGATTATAAGTATAAGTCGTCACATGTTATATAAAGAAGGAAATTGTAGTTATTGAAGTTGTCTATGACTATATAACATGTTAGACCTAAGAACTTGGATTGAAAAAGAATTGGAAAGGACTTAGGATTGATTATAAGTTGGCCGAGAATGGCTAGGATATTAAACTTACTTGGTATGAATTGTGGGGCGGAATTTTACACGTATTATAAGGCGTGTAATCCCCTTTGATTGGTTGGTATGTTGAGCCTTAAATGTGGCATGTTTGGTTATTGTATTCGGCCTTGAAAAATGTGGAAAAATATGTAGAAACAAAGGAAGTGTTGTCCGATTTTCCGTAGGATTTAGGGACTTTACACTTAGAATATTCTACGATTGAAGCTAGAGGTTAATGGACGTGTTATGACTATTATAGGTTGAAGTACTACGAGTAGCGTATTCTACTTGAAGGGTGGAAAGACTAGCAAGGTTATAGTACTTTGGAGCATTTTGCAACTTGTCGCTAGTCGTCGCGAGGTATGTGAACCTCTTCTTTCTTTGGCATGATCCTACGTATGAAATATCCATGTGATAGTATTTCATGATTCCTTCTACTCTTAGAAGTTAAGAAGTATTCACATTGTTGATTCTAAGTTAAGAGTATGTTTAAATTGTCCTAAGTCCTTACCAAGTCTTATGGGAGATGTTGTTAAGAATGGTTAGGAAGTTATGAGATTTGATTTAAAGCTATGTGTCTTGATTTATTTAAAGTAAGCAAGTTGATTTTATGTTTAAAAATGACTTGAATTTATATGGGAAAAGGGGTTTGATTTTAAAAGTGGAAGTTATATGGTTTTAAAGAGAATAAGTTACTTGGTTTTGGAAGTGTATGAAACTTTATTTTTTTCAAGTTATGTGACTTGAGCTTTAAAAAGAAAGAAGTTTTAGGATTCTTTTAAGTATGTATGTACGTAGTATTTTTGGGTTTAGTTTCCCTAATGTTGCAAGAATAAAGTGCCTTAAGTTCTCTAAAATGAAAGGTTGTTATAATAGCTTTATGGGAAGTTGTTATGACGACTTAAGAAGAAGTGAAAAGATGATTTAAAAATATTATGTAAGGAAAATCACACCGAGCCTACAAATAGGCCGGATTACGTTATGAAATACACCGAGCCTACAAATAGGCCGGATTACGTTATGAGATACACCGAGCCTACAAATAGGCCGGATTATGCCATATTACCCCGAGCCTCCACATAGGCCGGGTTACGTCATCTTACACCGAGCTCCACAGGCGGGCCGGATTATGCTACATGATTCCACGATGCAGAAGTCCGCGGCGGATTATGCTACATGATTCCACAAGACACGAGCTCGCGGCGGGCGGATTATGCTACATGATTCCACAAGACAGAGCTCCACAGCGGGCGGATTATGCCACATGATTCATGACACCGTGTCCCGCAAATGGGCGGACACGTTATCACGTATGAATAATCAAAGTTAGCTTCCAAATAAGAAGTCCCTCCATAAAGGGCCGAATTATGTTATGTAAGATATGTAAGTTGTGTGGAAAAACTTGATTAAATTCTTAAGTATGTATGTAAGAATATGATGTTAATTCTTATTGAAAGAAGGAAAGGAACGGTTAATATACGATTGATTTCAGGAGTTAAAATGACATTCTTTTATACAGTTATGATTTGGTTGTTGCACCTTATTTACATTTCCATACTGCAAATTGTTTGTCGACCTTCGGGCTGCGTCATGCTGCAGATGTTAGGTACACAGGTTGGTGATCCTTGCTCTTAGGATCTCTGTTTAGTTTTTGGGAAGAAGCTCCATTCACTCCGGAGGCTTATCTTTTTGGTACGGTTTCCCTGATGTTGTAGATTTATGTACATTCAGGGGTATGGCGGGGACCTGTCCCTCCACAGTTGTAATTCTTAGAGGTCTGTAGTCACATGTTGTGGGTCGGTTTGTAAAAAAAAGAAAGGGATATAACTGCTGTTGTTTATGTATATGTATATGTGTCCATGGAGGTAGCCTTATCGGCTAACCGGTTGTTTAAATTCTCGTTGTTTTATTTTATAAGTTTCATGTATATTCCGCTGATTATCTCTGATGTATACCTGTAAGGGTGCCCAGGTAGGGCACCAGTCGCGGGCCCGGGGTCGGGTCGTGACAAAAGTGGTATCAGAGCAGTTAGTCCTCGAAAAGTGTCTACAGACCGTGTCTAGTAGAGTCTTGATTATCGATGTGTTGTGCACCACATCTATAATCAGGAGGCTGCAGGACATTTAGGATTGGTTTCCATTCTTCTCACTCTGAGATCGTGCAGTAGAGCTGTATTAATAGGTTGATCCGTCTCTGACGTATTCTTATGTATATGAATCAGCTATGCCTCCACGGAAGAAGTGGCCCGAGGGCGAAGCGCAAGCGAGCGAGCCGCGGCGCGAGAGGTTAGTTACTAGGACTCGAGCGCACTATGCACGAGGTTGTGGTCGGCGGCGAGTTGATTCGGCCAGACAGAGAAGCGAGAGCGGCCGCACTCGGGGGTTCCGATACTGAGCCTCGGTCCACCGGCGGGGCGGAGTATAGAGTATGGAGAGCGGTCGGGTTATTGACTAGCATAGTGGTAGGCGGCACAGCGAGCGAGTAGCTAACCACAGAGTGATTTGAGGTCGGGATTTTACGGGTTGTAGTCCACGAGTTCTATGGTTCGAGATCCGAGGAGGATCCTCGGGAGTTTGTCAGCGAATCTGACGGACTATGCAGGTGCTTAGGGTCTCGGAGACCGAGTCGGTGCTAGCTTCTACCGGTTCTGCGATATTGCGTTGGCCGGTTTGAGTCATGGAGCTCTTAGGGGTGTGGGTGCTCCTCCAGCTGTTTGGGATGAGTTCACAGAGGCCTTTCTTGATCACTTTTTACCTCCTGAGATGAGGAGAGCCCGTGTTGATAGGTTCTTGTCATTGAGGTAGAATGGGAGGACCATCAGGGAGTACAACCTGGAGTTTGACTCGTTGGCCAGGTATGCGCACACTATTGTGGCTGACATGGCTGATAGAGTTCATCGCTATGTTATGGGGCTAGACCGTTATATGATCACTGCTTGCCCGGGAGTGGCCCTTCAGCCAGGTATGGATATTGCCAGGATGCAAACATATGCACAGGGGATTGCGGACAGGGAGAGAGAGGACCGACCAGACCAAGGCCAGCCCAAGAGGCGGGGCAGCAGGGTTGGGGTGATTTTCGAGGCGGAGAGCCTCAGCAACAGACTAGGTCTACATTTCAGTCGGCACAGAGTGCTCCTTCCCAGTTTTCTGGCAGGAGGTTGGATCAGCCGGGTAATTCAGGAGCGGTCGAGAGCTCGAGCTTGGATCGTATGCGCGCATGGGTTCTAGCGATCGGGGCCACTCTTCCTCGGTGTCCACAGTGTGGCGGCGATCACCATGGGAATGTCGTCGTGACATCAGTGCTGTTTACCCGTCGGTGCCATATGTTGAGGATTGTCCTAGTAGGAGAGTTACTGGGAGGGATAGCACCACCGGATCGATTGCGGGTTCTTCGCCTTGATGCAGGCGGGATGTTCATACACCGGCAGGCCGTGGCAGAGGTCGTGGTGGAAGTTCCCAGTTTTAGCGGTCCTTTGAACCGCCTATATGATTTCAGGTATATCTTCGACCCTTTAGAGATTTGTATGCATGATAAGGTTGTTGTATGTTTAAGTATCAAGAACGGATAATATTGAGATTATGTATGTATGCTAGAAGTAAGTTGGAAATACGAAAAGATAATCCTTTTAGGCCATAAATGTGAGTAGATAGTGATGGTGCACACTTTGAATTTGTTTCCTCGTTTGGTTTGTGATGGATAAATATGCAAGTGCGGTGTATTAGGGCCATATGTGGCATAATTAGGTTTTACTAAGTGCAGTTTTATGAGACTATGCCAAGAAATGATAGATTGAGCTCCGAAAGAACATTCGGGGACGAATGTTTCTAAGGGGGGAAGAATGTTACACCCCGTAAGTCCAGGACATGTATAAGAGATTGTACGTAAGGAATCAAGGCTTGAAAATTTGTACGAAAGGAAGAATTGTTTTTCCGACGGAAAATTCTTCCGAACGTCGGAAAGGAAAAATGTTCGTTGATGAGAATTGGATTCTCAAAATGCATTATTTGATGAGTATGGAACTTATTAACGTCATGGAAATTTATTTTTACGGATTTGGTCATGTGGGGCCCACCCGAGGAATTTTACGTTTTGTGGGGCCCACGAGGGTTACGGAATTTTATGGACGAATGGGAGGGAGACACGTGGCACCTATCCCACATGGTGTTGGACGAAAATTGCAAGGTTAAAATGGTCATTGACCATTGAAGATGATAAGTCTTGTTAGCTTGATAATATTGACCAAGTCAACTTGTCCACTTGGCTATTTAATTAATGATCTTCATCCAAGCCACACATTTGTTATAATCTTGACCCTCCATTGTGTTATATATACTACACTAGTGCAAGACTTGCTCTTCAACACTTAGAATTATTTCACACATTCTTGTTCTTCAAGAAGTGCTCTCGGCTTTGTCCAATATTCCCACAAAAAATTTTGTAATTTTGTTCCATTATTCACAAGACTTAAACCCAAGGTCCCTAAGGGTATCTCAATAGAAAGATTTCGGAAAAACGGCGTTTTCACGTTAGTCGCAAGGCGAAAACCTAAGTAGTTTTCCTAGTTTTGGATTGGAAATGGAAGAGAAGTTGGTTGTGAACTTCTAAGGGCTTCAAATAGCGGATTGAAGCGTAAAGGAAAGGAGCTAAGAATTTCTAAGGATCGACTTTGAATCTTGGAAATTTTAAGGGCTTGTAAAGGTATAATTCTTGTCGTTTTAGTAATTAAGATTACTTATTGTTGTAGCTATGGATATTAGCAGGCATGAGATGTTTATATTATGAAGTTTGATAAGTATATTGGCTATTGGAACCCTAATCCGAAACTAGCATGTTTAGGCTTAAGATTACAATTCAAGTTGATTATAAGTATAAGTCGTCACATGTTATATAAAGAAGGAAATTATAGTTGTTGAAGTTGTCTATGACTATATAACATGTTAGACCTAAGAACTTGGATTGAAAAAGAATTGGAAAGGACTTAGGATTGATTATAAGTTGGCCGAGAATGGCTAGGATATTAAACTTACTTGGTATGAATTGTGGGGCGGAATTTTACACGTATTATAAGGCGTGTAATCCCCTTTGATTGGTTGGTATGTTGAGCCTTAAATGTGGCATGTTTGGTTATTGTATTCGGCCTTGAAAAAGGTGGCAAAATATGTAGAAACAAAGGAAGTGTTGTCCGATTTTCCGTAGGATTTAGGGACTTTACACTTAGAATATTCTACGATTGAAGCTAGAGGTTAATGGACGTGTTATGACTATTATAGGTTGAAGTACTACGAGTAGCGTATTCTACTTGAAGGGTGGAAAGACTAGCAAGGTTATAGTACTTTGGAGCATTTTGCAACTTGTCGCTAGTCGTCGCGAGGTATGTGAACCTCTTCTTTCTTTGGCATGATCCTACGTATGAAATATCCATGTGATAGTATTTCATGATTCCTTCTACTCTTAGAAGTTAAGAAGTATTCATATTGTTGATTCTAAGTTAAGAGTATGTTTAAATTGTCCTAAGTCCTTACCAAGTCTTATGGGAGATGTTGGTAAGAATGGTTAGGAAGTTATGAGATTTGATTTAAAGCTATGTGTCTTGATTTATTTAAAGTAAGCAAGTTGATTTTATGTTTAAAAATGACTTGAATTTATATGGGAAAAGGGGTTTGATTTTAAAAGTGGAAGTTATATGGTTTTAAAGAGAATAAGTTACTTGGTTTTGGAAGTGTATGAAACTTTATTTTTTTCAAGTTATGTGACTTGAGCTTTAAAAAGAAAGAAGTTTTAGGATTCTTTTAAGTATGTATGTACGTAGTATTTTTGGGTTTAGTTTCCCTAATGTTGCAAGAATAAAGTGCCTTAAGTTCTCTAAAATGAAAGGTTGTTATAATAGCTTTATGGGAAGTTGTTATGACGACTTAAGAAGAAGTGAAAATATGATTTAAAAATGTTATGTAAGGAAAATCACACCGAGCCTACAAATAGGCCGGATTACGTTATGAAATATACCGAGCCTACAAATAGGCCGGATTACGTTATGAGATACACCGAGCCTACAAATAGGCCGGATTATGCCATATTACCCCGAGCCTCCACATAGGCCGGGTTACGTCATCTTACACCGAGCTCCACAGGCGGGCCGGATTATGCTACATGATTCCACAAGACAATCAAGTCCACAGCGGGCGGATTATGCTACATGATTCCACAAAGACACCGAGCTCCACAGCGGCCGAATTATGCTACATGATTCCACAAGACACCGAGCTCCACAGCGGGCGGATTATGCCACATGATTCATCAAGACACCGTGTCCCGCAACGGGCGGATTACGTTATCACGTATGAATAATCAAAGTTAGCTTCCAAATAAGAAGTCCCTCCATAAAGGGCCGAATTATGTTATGTAAGATATGTAAGTTATGTGGAAAAACTTGATTAAATTCTTAAGTATGTATGTAAGAATATGATGTTAATTCTTATTGAAAGAAGGAAAGGAACGGTTAATATACGATTGATTTCAGGAGTTAAAATGACACTCTTTTATACAATTATGATTTGGTTGTTGCACCTTATTTATGTTCCATACTCAGACTGTTGTGACGAATTATTCGGGCCGCGTTATGCCCGCAGTGTTAGGTACACAGTTGGTGATCCTTGCTCTTAGGATCTCTGTTCAGTTTTTGGGAAAAAGCTCCATTCACTCCGGAGGCTTATCTTTTTGGTACGGTTTCCCTGATGTTGTAGATTTATGTACATTCAGGGGTATGGCGGGGCCCTGTACCGCCACAGTTGTAATTCTTAGAGGTCTGTAGTCACATGTTGTGGGTCGGTTTGTAAAAAAAAAAAAAGGGATATAACTGCTGTTGTTTATGTATATGTATATGTGTCCATGGAGGTAGCCTTATCGGCTAACCGGTTGTTTAAATTCTCGTTGTTTTATTTTATAATTTTCATGTATGTTCACGATTATCTCTCGATGTATACTGTAAGTGGTGAGTAGGCACCCGATCGCGAGCCCGGTCGTCGTGACCGCTTTCAAGCGGCTAGTATTGAAAGCCTCAGACATAGAATGTTTAGTGGTAACATTTCTAACCAAGTTAGCGAGTTTGATATTTTTGTTTTGCAGGGTGTTCTACCGTACCAAGCAGTTCTCAATGAAGAGGGACGTGAAGACTTACTAAAATACTGGAGGCAGAATGAGAAGACATTTTCAACATTGTCTAAGATGACCCGAGATGTGTTGAACATTCAAGCGTCATCACTGAAAGCATTTTTTCGGCCGACAGATATCAAATAGGAGAACACAGATACTCATAGCGGGAGATAACTTGGAGATTGCAGTATTATTCAGAGATTTGATACGAGCGGAGCGGAGAAGGTGCGGTCAACCGGAGATCAACGAAGAAGAAGACTACAACTACAACGAAATCTTCCGACGGAGGTGAAAGCGACATCGACCAATTTGACCAACAAATATCCACTCTAACCGAAGAACCACAAGAAATTATAAAGAAACTAGAAAACATGTTTCTTAAAATGTAATTCTTTTAATTGTAATTTTACTATGTTGTTTATTTGCAACTTTCAATATCACGAAGTTGCAATTTTGAAATTGTATTACAAGAAAATAAATCATACTTCTATTAAATAATATAAGAGGCACAAAAACAGTTTTGAAATGTTTTTATTAAACTATCTTGTTCAAATATATATATATATATATACGCGCGCTATTACTAAAAATAATAACAAATTTATAGATATAAACATTCCAAATCAAATTTATTTGATCTCACTGAAAGTTTGGACTTATTACTAAAAAAATGTGAAATTCCAATAGAATTTTTATTAGAAATTCACCCGTTAAAAACGTTTTCATCGGAAATTTCTGAAATTCTACGGATTTCCGACGTAAGCGTTCATCGGAAGGTCGCGTATTTTTAGTAATTTGATTTACCTTATTCTAGTAACTAGTGAGTAGGAGGTAGGAGGTCATGAAACAAATTTCTCAGAAATGTGAAATTGCATCTGATACACGCGTCCGATTTTTTTCCGGACGCTGCACATAGTAAAAATTTAGTGCACCAGTTTTTTTTTTTTTTAAAGTAACTAGTGAGTAGTGACTAATACGGTAATACCTACCGTTTTTATTAGGACAAAGGACTAGGTGCTTTTGAGTATCATCATGTGATAGTGTTACTAGTCTAGACTCTAGAGTGGAGAGTAATTGATAAGGATTCATTTCCAAGCAAAGTTGAAGTTGGAGACTACAATACTAGGAGTTTCAATGCTTCACATAATATGAGTCAATGTCCCTATCATTATTAGTACTAGCTCCTCTATGGCACTATCAATAGTTGAATGGTATATTCGGAGAATAAACTTGTCCACTTACTGCCAACAAACCCCTTTCTCTCCTTTTCGTTTGCTTGTGGTGACTAGTGAGTGCTAGAATTGTGGGGTTGTTATCTTAGGTCTTGGGGTCACTTCAACTGATTATCCAAATCTATTTAATAGGGGTCCAAAACGCTACTAGTATCTCTTTTTGTTAATGGCTCCAAGTCGTGTCTCTGTTTTTTTTTGTGTCATGTTATTTCTTCCTAGCATTGAGTGGTGAAGGCAAAAATTTATATAAAAGAAAATAAGAAAGTTCTACCATCAAACCTCTTTATAACGATATTGTTTGTCTAAATTTATTTTAGCTGCTATAGCGAAATATTGTTATAGAGAACATACAATATAGCATATCATGAAAAATTGATTTCAATAAAAACTTGATTGTTATAGTTAAATATATTATTGAGGATAGCTGTTACGGTGACTATAGAGCATTATCAATGAGATTGAAATTTGTGACCATAGGCAACTTTGAACTGCATTTACCATTACACTAGATTTTTTCTGGCTACATAGCTGATAGCACTATTACCATATTTTACCACTTAATTTCATGGATGATTTGTCACTCACTCAACCTTTATATTATTGTATCAAAGTCATAAATTATTTTTAATAACAAAAAAATCAATCGGCTTTATGTAAGTATTATGAAAGCCAATAAACTATTTTGGATCCAGAGATACGCTCATTGGTAAGGAAAAGACTTACCTAATTTTTTGTTGGTTATTGCAAAGTGCAAACTATTCATATATAGTGGCCAATATCAGAACTCAAGATCATTATTCTTCTGTATGATTGACCTTACTCCATGAATAGAAGTGTTAAGAGTCTCCATCGGTAATTGAATGAAAACATGGACTCTTTATATGAACTTGGCCTATAAGTGATGCGCGATTTATGCACACACTTACGCAAGTGCACGTATCGTGACAAGTACTATAGTCTAGGTAAGACCGAATATCGTCCTCAGGGACTGGTTTTCAAGTACCGATTATCTATCCTATGGTATCTATTTGGTTAACGTCAATTGAATTGAAATTCTAAGCTAATAATGCAGGAAATAAACTAATTATAAAAATACTTTGAATTAAATCAGTTATGATGGAGAATTAGGGCTTCCAAGATCATCAACTATCCACTATATTCAATCATTAATACAATTAGACTAACTTCTTCTTCTACGTTAAGATAGCAGGTTAACTAGACCGTTTTATACTCTTGTTAAGGTTATATAAACACTCAACCCCAATGGAGAACCCTTCTACCTTTCGGTGATAAGATTGACTACAAAGGAGGATTAAGAACAATAACCTATTAAGCTACACAAGTATCGGGGTACTTTCGTCCACGATTTAATCTATGTTTATTCAACTATAGCATATTCACAATCTCCCCTTTCGGCTTTCGATTAGAAATCATATAAGTGATGATAACTAGTGATCAATTAATTATCAAGCAATCAAAACAACTATTGAATAAATCTTAAATAAGTGAAGAAGAAACCAAACTAATATATTAATTCATGAATAAGAGTTTCAAGAAAATCACAAGGAAATCCCTAATAAAGTAATTAGCTCCTAGCCATTGTCACGCTAAGAACTAACATAATCTCCATACATGAACTGAAATAAATAAAGCAAAAAGAAAGAAAAGAAAATACTCAAGAACGAGTCTCCAAGTCTTCTAGCATCCAAGGATTGTGTTGTGGAATATTTACAAGGTGGAATGGAATGGTGGATGAAGAATGGAATGTAGGATGGATTGTAGGATGGTATGAAGGATGGCTGGATGTAGAATGTAGAATGAATTCTTCTAATGATGTAGAGACTATTTATAGATCAAGAATCCTTTAGGTAAAGAGTTAGGGATTATGTAGGTAGGAAAGGTTATGGAATCCTTTTAGGTAAAGGTTTTAGGAAAAGTTATGGAAAAGGGTTAAGGAATATGTAGGTAGGAAAAGTTATCCCTTTTGGACTTTGAAAACATGTCAAATTCGGCCCAAAACTTCAGAAATCCCGCGTCGGTGCCGCGGCCCTGCAATCGGGCGCCACGGCGCCGAAAAACCTGCAACTTTCAGACTTCGCAGCACATCATGCCGCCGCCACATGGCCGGTGACGTTTTCGGCGGATTCGTTTGTCGTCCGACTTGCCCGATCTCCTCTATCATTCGAACTTAACTTAGACTTCATTTCGCCCTTTGTGTGCAATTCCATCTCATTTATGCTCATTTCATCTCCTTTTCGCCATTTCTCCATTTCTGACCGCTGTGACACAAAAGAAAGGAAAACAACCCTACTACTATACTAAACATAAATGAAATGAGTAAAATACTAACTAAAAATGACTCAAAAGGTGTATATCAAATACACCGATCAATAAGCTAGTTTTTGAGGTTGAGTTAGACCCAAGATCTATTCTTTACATGGTATCAGACCCATTCCAGTTCTATATTCATCGATGTTGGATACCCAAATTATGTTATCCACGCTCCGGTTAACGGGGTCTGGGCTGCGGGGGAGTGTTAAGAATCCCGCATCAGTAATGGAATGAAAACATGGACTCCTTATATGGAGTTGGACAATCTTCACCCTACAAGCTAGCTTTTTTGATTAAATTATGCCTAAAATTTATTCTTTACAAGAATAGCTCTATCTCAAAGCACAGTTTATTTTCCTTCAAGTGTTTGACATATGGAACAATTAAGATGTGACCTTTGAACCAAATCCGCAGTAACAAACACAAGTTTACATGTGCTTATCTTCTTCTTAGTAATATTTTCCTGAAATTTCTCAAAAACCTCAAGTCCATGTGTAGTTGTATCTACATGCCATGGCTAATGGTGAATACTTATTTGTTTTCATCTATAATTTCATTGACCCCTCTCTCCCATGCCAAGAAAATCACACTTGAAAATAGAAAGTAGAGGGTGTAATTTGGATATATAAACTTATTATAAACATATTTTGATTTATCTCCATAAATACAAAAGCCAAAACTTGTGTCTTTTCAACTTTGAGCACTTTTAACGATCAAATATTTTACTGTACATAACTATCAATTGCTTTTAATTATCAGTATGAACAATTATATTTATGTACATAACTATTTATTTTACTGTACATAACTATCAATTGCTTTTAATTATCAGTATGAACAATTATATTTATGTACATAACTATTTATTTATAAACTTGATGTTTATCAGTTACTTTTAATCAGCTAAACAAAACAGGCTCCCAATATTGTTGAAAAGTGGAAAAAATTGTTTTAGGTGCGAAGAACCAACCCATCGGAGGGTTATTGATGCTAAAGAATAATTATAGATTTTAGTGATGAGACGTCATTGATTCATGAGTTCTTAATTAATACTTATCTGTCCATTTTTACTTGTAACATTTTGATTTGGCACGCATTAAAAAATTAAAAATAGAATGTTAATTTAAAATATCATCTCTAGTTATTGCTAAGTAATATAATGATTAAATAAATAAAACATACTTTAAAAATTATGCAACCACTTAAAATTCCTTAAACTTGTCAACCCAATAATAAATAATAAGGATAAAATAGGTATGAAGTGATAAATTATCTTTTAATTTTTTAAAGTGGACAAATAAAATTGGACAACTATTTTTAGTATAATGGACAAATAAAACTAGACGGAGGAAGTACTACTTGTCACGACCCGAATCGGAGGGCCATGACGGAAACCCGAACCTTACTTGCCGGGAACCACTAACCGTATATTTACCACATAATCATAATTAAGCATGGCCCACGAGGGCCGCCACGAGATACCTTACTGACATATGGAAATGGTAACTGAAAATGAGCTATGTAAAATCCTGCAACCAGAAGGACCCAACCTATATACACATACATACCAAGGCCGACAGGATCATACACGATTAATTTACACAGGACAACTATCTACAAGCCTCTAGAGACTACGTGACATCATAAGGTCGGGACAGGGCCCCGCCATACCCATATGTACATGAAAAAATACTGTATCAAGACTAGACCGCAACTTCGGAACAAATGGAGTGCTCCAATATCAGCTGAATTGACAACCTACTAGTGCGGACCGTCACCCTATCTACCTGGACCTGCGGGCATGAAACGCAGCGTCCCCGACAAAAGGGACGTCAGTTTGAATAATGTATCGAGTATGTCAGGCATGAAAATAACATAATAGAGACCTGAAAGTAACCTGAGATAAGAAACAACCAACCAGTAGAGAATGCCTTTGAGGGCCATAATATGCGCAAGTACCATGTCTGTGCAGAATGCATCTGAGGGCCATAATATGCTTAAATGACATACACCATGCGGTCATACATATACATATGCGTACATAACACCATCAAGCCTCTGTGGGCATTCCATCATATCATATCGGCCTATGTGGGCATAATCATTATCGTGTATATTTGTACCAGCTGCAAGTGGTGTGCGTATATAGCGCCTTCACTTTTTCTTATACCCCATACATATATATAATGTATACATATAATAAAGTATAAAACTCCTTTGAGGTCAAGGTATGTACATGAATATAATGCATGAATGATACTAAGATACTGAGCTTATCGGAGTGACGTAATGCCGCTTCACCACCGATTAACATTATGAATACTAACACCTTTTTTATATACCTCAATAAGATTTTAGGAACATATTTAGACATGCTTTGACAATAGGAATGAATAACATGAACATTCTTAACTATTAAGAGTAGAATCATTTATGGGACAATACCACTTTTACGTTCATTTACATACGGGTCATGTCAAAAGAAGGAAGAGTTAGCCTTAACATACCTATGTCGAGTCACCTAACAACACAATTCATGTAGATCGTCTAGCGCCTCAACCTTAGCTTCACTTTACTTAACTGTGAAGAATATTTGATTTACTATTCCCTCGGAGGAAACCGATATGTACATGACCTCTATATCATTCTTCACATTTTTGCTCCATCATAAGAGGATTTATCTACCTCAAGTCGCTGTCGTCCATTTTTCTCTTAAGGATTTTGTAAACGTGTATATAGTAGTACCAATTGTATTCCTACCCATAATTAGAACATTTCCATATATTGTGTAAATATAATTATGGTAAGACTAAGATTTCTCTTGTGATTAGGTTTAAGATTCCTATTGTAAAAGGGATGAATATTGTACACTATATATACTTTGATATTAATGAGAAGACTCCCAAGGGAGATTAATATCATCTTACATGGTATCAAGAGCCTAAAGCAAAAACCCTAGAATTTCGGCGGCGCCCCTCTCCTCCCTAAATTCTTGGGTTTTCTCTCCATCCCCCTCTTCTCTAAATGGATACTCAGGATTCTTCCAATATTTCTGATGCTTCCACCTCCACAAATCTCACCACCATGTTGTCATCCTCTTTTCATCCAGCCCTAACTGTTACAAACATCAAGAACTCTATTCCAATTCTTCTTGATCAAGAAAACAGCCAGTATTTTCCCTGGGTTGAACTGTTTCGTAATCATGCATATCTCTATAACGTGCTTGATCATATCGATAACACTATTCCGCGTCCTCCGAAGGTTGATGATTCTACTTGGCGTCATCTAGACGCCGGCGTCAAACAGTGGATTTATGGTAGTATCTCTCAGGATCTTCTTCTTACTATCATGAAATCTGGAGCCACAACCCTTGAGTTATGGAACCGCTTGGAGGAAATATTTCAAGATAACAAGCACACTCGTGCGGTGTATTTGGAGGAACAATTTAACAATACATGCCTTGAAAATGACTAAGTACTGCAGACAGTTGAAACTACTGGCGGATCAACTCTCCAACGTCGACAAACCTGTCTCAGACACTAAAATGGTGTTGCAATTGATTGCAGGCCTTCCCAAAGACGACTATGATACGTTAGCCACCATGATTCAACAGGCAGATCCGCTACCCAGTTTTAACAAAGCTCGCTCGCAGCTGTTGCTCGAAGAGACTCGACGTGCAAGGTGATGAGCACAATCGAGGCGTTAGGCCAAACGCGCCCTCAAGATCTAACACCGCTAGAAAACTCTCAACCGCAGCAGGTACGCGGTGGCAAGGGCCGAGGCAGAGAAGGTCGTGGTCGTGGCAAGGGTCGCGGACAGCAGAATCAGCAGCAACAACAACAGGGCCCGCAGAATCAGTTCAACGTCGCGGCTCTCCAACAGTATCCGTACAGCGCCGCGACACCGCCGCAGTTCCAGTACCAGCAACCCTTTAACCAGTTCTCCCACCACGGGTTGTTGGGCCCTACTCTAGCCCCTCGGCAAGTTCAGTACCTGCCGCAATCCCACTTCATGCACGACCAGTTCCAGTAGCCCTCGTACAACATGACACCCACTGAGTTAGGTTAGGCCTTCAACAGTCTCAATATGCAATAGCGTGACAACAACTGATACATGGACTCTGGAGCCACTTCTCACCTCACCCGGTCTGCAGGTAATATTCTCAAACTGTTTGGTTTAAAGCATCCTCAATTTGTGATAGTTGATAGTGACCACCGCATTCCAGTAAAGGGTTATGGTACATTCTACACACCACCTCCTAATCCATTCCCCCTTCAAAATACCCTATATGCCCCACATGTGATTAAAAATATAATCTCTATCCATAAATTTACTCGTAATAATTTTGTCTCTGTTGATTTTGACCCTTTTGGTTTCACTGTGAAGGATCTTCATACGGGGACACCTCTTATGAGATGCAATAGCACGGAGGATCTCTATCCATTCACTCCCACCTCCACTTCCAGATCTTGATCTCCCGTCTTTCTAGTGGTAATTTCTTCTTCAACATGCATAATAGGTTTGATCATCGAGGAGCCCCAGTTTTTAATTTTCTTAGAGGCAATAATTTCATTACTTGTAATGGGAAGCTTGCCCAAAACTGTGTTTCTTGTTCTTTAGGAAAACATACTCGTCTTCCGTTTAAATCATCTACTAGTGTTACTTTTGTACCTTTTGATATTATACATGACGATTTATGGACATCACCTGTTGCTAGTTCTCTCGGTCATAAATACTATCTTATCTTACTAGATGATTTTTATCACTTTGTTTGGTTGTATCCTATCAAATTTAAATCGGAATGAGTTTCAAACATTAATTCAAACACAGTTTGAAAAAGGTATAAAATCTTTTCAGTGCGATAATGGTCGTGAATTCAATAATTCTATATTTCACCATTTTTGTAATAATAATAACACGGTCTTTCGCTTCTCCTTCCCCCACACCTGCCCTCAAAACGGTAAAGCTAAAAGAATCATCCTCACCATTAACAATATGATTCACACTCTATTTATTCATGTCTCCCTACCTCCGTACTTCTGGGTCTATGCTGCTAAAATATCGGAATACGTTCTCAATATTCTCCCAACTAGCACCCTTCACAATATGACCCCTACCGAAATCCTCTATCATAGAGTCCCATCTTATGAGCATCTTCGGATATTCAGTTGTTTATGCTATCCTAATCTTGTCTCTACTGCCCCTCACAAACTAGCTCCTCGGTCAACTCCATGTGTCTACCTAGGCTTCCCACCGAACTATAGGAGCTATCCATGCTATGACTTGTCCACTCGTCAGATCCACACCTATCGTCACATCACATTCGACGAGACCACATTCATGTTTTCGAATCTTAAAAAGTTTCAAAAATTGGATTACTCTTTTCTTGACGAGTCTGTCATCTCTCCCATCATTCTCAGTCAACTAGATTATAGCACTGCCATAGAATCACCGTCTTTTCCCGGTAGTTCTTCTTCAACGTCAGCGCTGCGACGCCCAAATTTCAGAGAGGACTGTCAGTCGACAGCGCCGAGGACCTGTGATTTGGCGCCACAACGCCAAAACTCATGCGAACAGATTTCCTCCAGCTCCGTGGCCCTCGGCATCGCGGCGCGTCGACGGCTTAACCTCCTCCTTCTCCCTATCCAACCAATCCTTCAGTCTCGGCTCTTCCCACTCCGCCGACACAGCCTTCCACTGTCTCCACTCACCAAATGGAAACTCGTGCCAAACATGGATTCTTCAAACTCAAAGTCCAATTTAACTTGTCTGCCCATACCATTTCTCCAATTCTAAAGAACCCTATATTGGCAAAACAAGACCTTAATTGGAATGCGGCTATGTCTGAGGAATTCAATGCTTTAACTAAACAACGCACATGAGATCTAGTACCTAGACATGATGGGGTGAATGTGATTCGTTGTCTATGGCTATTTCGTCACAAATTCAGAGATAGTGGAGACCTTGAGAGATATAAGGCACGACTTGTGGCTAACGACACAAATCAGTAGGAGGGCATTGATTGTGGTGAGACCTTCAGCACGGTTGTCAAACCGGCTACTATTCACACAGTCTTGAGCATTTCCATGAGCAAACACTGGCCGATCCATCAACTTGATGTGAAGAGTGCATTTTTAAATGGGGATCTGAGAGAAACAGCCTACATGCATCAGCCGCCTGGGTTCACCCATCCAGCAGTTCCTCACTATGTGTGCCGTCTTCGTAAGTCACTATATGGCCTGAAGCAGGCCCCCCGTGCGTGGTATGATCGCTTTGCCAGGTATATCTTACAGATTGAGTTTGTATGCAGTAAGAGTGTATATCACTCTTCATTTTTCATCGAGGTAGTAGCACTGCTTACTTATTATTTTACGTGGATGATATTGTTCTTACTGCTTCCTCCGACGGGTTAAAAAATGAGATTATTGTCTTGCTTAAGTTAGAATTTGCAATGACTAATTTGGGAAAACTGAGTTATTTTTTTGGGATATCAGTGACCAGGTCTGCCGACCACATGTTCTTGTGTCATCGTAAGTATGCAAAAGAGATTGTGTACAAGGCTAAAATGACGAATTGCAAAGTTTCACCTACTCCAGTTGATTCAAAATCTAAGCTCAATGCTATGGATGGTGCTCCAGTCTCCGATCCCACTATGTATAGGAGCCTTGCAGGTGCACTTCAGTATCTCACATTTACAAGGCCATACATTGCTTATGTTGTTCAGTAGGTATGCCTATTCATGCATGCCCCCAGGGAGTCTCATTTCACTGCTCTTAAGCGTATCATCCGATACATTAAGGGCACACTTGATTATGGTTTGCACCTATACCCCTCTGCACCTAACATGTTGCTCTCTTATACGGATGCAGATTGGGAAGGGTGTCCGGACATGCGACGCTCCACCTCCGACTTTTGTGTATTTTTAGGGGATAATATGATTTCTTGATCTGCCAAGCGACAGACTACCCTATCTCGTTCTAGTGCCGAGGCTGAGTATAGAGGCGTTGCAAATATGATAGCTGAGATTTGTTGGCTCAGATATTTACTGTTGGAACTTAAGTGTCCTTTGCGTCAGACATCTATTGCGTACTGTGATAACATCTCTGCCATCTATCTGTCTCATTATCCAGTTCAACATCAGCGAACGAAGCACATTGAGATAGACCTACACTTTGTTCGTGGGAAAGTTGTGCTAGGTCATGTCAGAGTGTTACATGTTCCCTCATCCTATCAGTATGCAGATATATTTACCAAAGGACTTCCCAGACAGTTATTTCTTGACTTCAGATCCAGTCTCGGCGTCCGGCCTCCTCCCGCTTCGACTGAGGGGATGTGTAAACGTGTAGTTGTCAATTAGTCATCCCTACCCATAATTAGAATATATTCCATATTTTGTGTAAATATAATTATGATAAGACTAGGATTCCTCTTGTGATTAGGTTTAGAATTCCTATTGTATAAGGAATGAATATTGTACACTATATATATTTGATATTAATGAGAAGACTCCCTTGATTACTATCATCTTACATCATCTTTGTCCAAATGAAGAAGAATATATATATATATTGTCTATACTAACTAAAACATGGATGTCCTATACACATAATATCAAGAGATAACTATTTGCTCCTTCACGTACATAATCATACATTAAATGTATACGAATATAATTCCAAGAACAGAAAATTATGTATTATGTCACTCTTATCCTAGTTGCTGCCTATATGACACTTAAGATCCCTACTAAGTACTAACTACCATTAGCAAATATTATCTAGATGTCACCACTGGATCACACCATGAACATTAGTCACCTACTACTTTTCTCCACATGTCAATTTGTTATCTTAAGAGCTTTGGCTCATCAAATCCTACTATAACTTAATGCCACCTTTTTTTCTAATGCCATGTGAAAGACCATCACTAGTAGTTATCCATTTAATCTTAATTAATGCCACGATTAATTCTTTACTCTCTCACTTTATTCTGACATTTAACCAATTGCCCACATAATTAATTTATTGATTACAATTCACTTAAATAGTAATCATTTAAAACACACTTCATATGCTCACTATCATCATCAAGTAATATATCATTAATCCATAGCCTCTTTTAGTACACACAAAATATCATTCACAATTCCCGCCGTTACACTTATTAAGTCCTACATTATTTTGGGACCACATCCGTTTATATACTAAGCTCTTCATTTGCGTACGTGAATATGACATAAAAACTCCAACGCTCGGTTCTATTTACATACGCCTAGCGATTCAAATCATGACTTGAAAGTACGTGATGTTACATCATTTTCCCCTTAGAAACATTCATCCTCGAATGTTGGGGTATCCACGTCTAGCTTTCTCATGATCACGTGTGTCCTCATACAAACACTCTTTGCCTCGGACCAACCAATGACTACTAATTCCATTCCAATATTCAATTCTTTCGATTTAAGCATAGGTAATTCATTCTAGTCTCACTTAATATCTATAAATCGGCTCATTCTTGGTTCTCAATACGAAATTTATCTCTTTTCATTTCATATGTCCTTAATCCTTAACTTACCATGAACCAACCACTCTAGTTACCTCTAGGCTCATCGTCTGGATTGCCGAATGTCTTTGTCTCCGTTGCGATTACACAAAGTATTTTTATAGATTCTCCCGTAAAGAGTTAAACAACTCATCTATCCTACAATCTTATTCTGCCATAAAACTTTTACGGAGGTTGCTTCTTTAGTCCTCAAACTGCGAACTTAATGATTTAAGATAGTAATAGGAACCTCTAAGTCCCACTGCCGCACATCTGAATAAAACTTCTGACTACTCTGAGCGGTTAACAGCCGTTCCTGGATAAATTTCACATCCTCTATGGTTTGGTGCACTATGTCAGGCCCAAATAATTCTTATTTGCCTAATTCAAACCATCTGATAGTAGATATACATTCCATCCATACAAAACCTCATATAGAGCCATTTTAATGTTAGCATGATAATTGTTATTGTATGCAAATTCAATGAGGAATAGATGATCATTCCAACTTCCCCTTAAAGTCCAATACACAAGCTCATAGCATGTTCTCGAGCGTTTGAATCATACGTTCGGCCTGCCTGTCTGTCCGAGGATGGAAAGATGTGTTAAGATTAACTTGAGTGCCCAACCCTTTTTAAATATTTTCCAGAATTTGGCTGTGAACTGCGCGTCTCGGTCAGATATAATAGAACTAGGCATACCATGAAGGCGAACAATCTCCTAAACATAGTTCTCGGTTATGTAGGTAGTTTTGACCGCTAGAAATTGAGCTAATTTGGCCAATCTATCAACAATCACCCAAATAGAATCAAACTTATGATAAGAGCGAGGTAAACCCATAATGAAATTCATATTAATCATGTTACACCCCGTAATTCCATAGTTACTAAGTGAGAACATGATTATGGAAATAAGATTTGAATGTTGGAAGGAAAAGATTTTTACATTTTCTTATATGGAAAATTTTCGAGATTAACGTGATGACAAGAATTAATTTCCAGTAGATGAATTATTTTCAATAGAATTTTGGACTTAGTGTGAATTATTAAGTCTTAGTATTATATAGAGAGGCCATCGAAAATTTCATGAAAAATGGCTAAGTGTGGGAAGATATTTTGTTTGAAGGGAGGGCAAGTGGATAAGTGAGCCAACTTGGGTCCCCCTCCACTTGTGCTTGTATACACAATTATATATATATTCCATGGACATGTTTCATGATGCGAGTACAAGATACTCAGGTTCCATGGACAATATCCATGATGCGAGTACAAGATACTCAGGTTCCATGGACAAGATCCGTGATGCGAGTACATGATACTCAGGCTTATATGTGTATTACTCCATGTATACGTACCCATGATGCAAGTATAGATACTCAGACTCTATATTATTCCATGGACACGTATCCATAATGCGAGTAGAGATACTCAGACATACATGACTTTCACTTGGAAAAAGGCACAGTTGATTCTCTGTTTGTACAAGGTACAGTTGACCCTTATTTTATATGGCACAGTTGGATCTGGTATTTGATTTACATACTTGTCCCTGTCATCTTTTGGCCAGTTATGATTCTATTTACTGTACTTTATGTTTCCATACTTAGTACCTGTTGTACTGACCCCCCTTTCCTCGGGGGGCTGCGTTCATGCCCGCAGGTGTAGGTACTCAGTTGGGTGATCCGTGAGCTTAGGATCTTTGCTCGGCTTTTTGGGATAGCTCCATTGCTTCGGGGCTTATCATTTTGGTATAGTTTTTGGGCTGTTACAGGCTTATGTATATTCAGCGGGGCCTTGTCCCGTCATAGTTACTGTGATACTATTAGAGGTCTGTAGTCATGTGTGGGTTGGATAGGTGTACAATTATAGCTCGTTTTGGCATTGTGTATATGATGGCAGCCTTGGCGGCTAGCCTGTTTTATTATATGAGCTATTATGATTATGAGTTTTCTTTAGCTTCTGTTGGTCATTTATGAGGTACGTGTATAAGGGTGCCCAGGTAGGGCACCAGTCGCGGGCCCGTGGTTTGGGTTGTGATAAAAGTGGTATCAGAATAGTTCTTTCTCGGAATGTCTACAAACCGTGTCTAAGTAGAGTCTTGGGTATAGGTATGTTGTGCACCATACTTATACGCAGGAGGCTGCTGGACATTTAGGATTGGTTTCCATTCTTTCATCCCATAAGATCGTGCAATAGAGCTGTGTTATTAGGATGGTTCCTCTCTAACATGTTATTGTGATCTGCCTATGCCTCAAGAAGCAACATGGCCCGTAAGGCAAATCGCAGTAGGAGCTACCGGTCGGACTCAGAGAGTTACTAGGCACACGCTCGCCTATGCCTATGCGACAAGGCGTACCAACAAGTTGATTACACCGCCATTACCATAGGAGCTTAGAGCAGCTCAGAGGCCCCGATACTGAGCCTCCGCCTCATCCAGTGGGCAGATGATAGGCCGAGAGATACAATCTGATCCGGCTAGATTTGTGACAGGGCAGACCCGCAGACAGGGACCAGGAGTTGACCCTAGGTCCGACAGTTTGAGGGTTCATGATTTCTTACATTGTGACCCTCCAGAGTTTTTTGGTTCACTGCCCGAGGATGATCCGCAAGAGTTCATCCGACAGATGCAGCTGCACTTGAGGTAATCGTGGCTTGAGATCGGTCGGTTGAGCTAGCTTCATATAGGATGCGAGATATATCGACAAACTGGTATGAGTTTTGGGAGTTGTCCAGGGGAGAGGATGTTCCTCCAGCTATATTGTTACACCCCGTAATTCCAAGATATGTTTATAAGAACGTAAGTAAGAACTAAAAAACGTTAAGATTTGAGACTAGTAAAAATTTATCGAAATTATGGAATTTTCGGGAAACGAAATATTGCGACGAATGGGAGGGTGACATGTGTCACCCCCCTTGGATGGTCTTGGTCGAATTAGACCAAGGATATAAGGGTCATTTGACCAAAGTAAGATGAATAAGTCTTGCAAGCTAGAGCTTGAGTTTATTGACTAAGTCAAAGAGCCACTTGGCTTGATCTTTTAATCTCTTCCATCCAAACCTAACATGTGTTGTAATCTAGACCCTCCAATGTTTTATATAATCATCCATGTAGCAAGACTTGTCTTAACACTTAGAAAAAATTTAGAGAAATTTGAGCTAGGCATAAGGAGCTCTCGGCTTTGCTCTTAAAGAAGAAGAATTTTTTTTCGTTTGTGGTTCAATAATCTAATACTTTAAACTAAGGTTCCTAAGGGTATTGTAAGGATATCTCAATAGAAAGATCCCGTGAAAACCACATTTTTACGTTAGTCGCAAGGCGAAAACCCAATGTGTTCTTCAACTTTGAAGTTGGAAATAGAAGAGGAGTTTTTCACAAGCTTCTAAGGGTTGCAAATAGCGGATTGGAACGTCAAGAAAAAGAGTTGAGGTTGCTAAGGATCGACTTAGGGTTTTGGATTATTTTGGGCTTAAAGAGGTAATAATCTCCGTCTTGCTATTGTAATTCAAGATTTCATGTTGTAGTAGTTAGAAATGATCACGTGGAATATATTATGAAGAATGATAAGTGTTATGGAATATTTGGATGGAATCCGAAAGTTGCATGATTTAGCCTTTAAGATTGTAATTCAATTTAGTTACTAGTTTAGTCGTCGCTTGTTATCTAAAGAGTTGATTAAAGTGGTTATAATTGTTACAACTAGTTGTGACTATATGACATGTTAGAAGTAACAACTTGGATTGAAAAGGAATTGGATAAGACTTTGTAGTATGATACATTATAGCCGAGAATGACATGGAATTATTGGATTGTTTTGTATTATTGTGGGGCAGAATTTTAAACGTCCTGTTAACGCGTGTAATCCCCTTTGGATAGCTGAAGTGTTGGGCCTTAAATGTGGCATGTTTGGTTGTTAAATTCGGGCCTTGAAAAGGTGGAAAAGTACGTAAAAACAAAGGAAGTGCTGTCCGATTTTTCGTAGAATTTGGTGACTTTACACTTAGAATATTCTACGTTTGAAGCTAGAGGTTAATAGACGTATTATGGTCATTATAGGTTGAAGTACTACGAGTAGCGTATTCTACTTGAAGGGTGGAAAAGCTAGCAAGGTTATAGTATTTTGGAGCATTTTGCTATTTGTCGATAATCGTCGCGAGGTATGTGAACTTCTTCCTTCTTTTGGCATGATTCTATGTATGGAATATACATGTGGTATTATTTCATGATTTCCTTCTACTCTTAGAAGTTAAGAGGTTTGTATGTTGATTTACTCTATGTAAAGGTTATGTCTAAGTTATCCTAAGTTCTTACCAAGTCTTATGGGGGATGTTGGTAAGAGTCGTTAGGAAGTATTTGGAGTCGAGTTGACTTTGCTAAGTTACTGCACGAATAAGAATAAGTATCGAACAAGCCATTGCAGCGTTAATAAAAGAAAATGTATCGACAATCAATTAAATTAAAATGAGTAGAATTCTCCATCTGCATAGAAGCTAAGATAAGACAAAATTGTATTACATTTTCTAGATCATGGCTGCTTTAATAAGATCGTTATATACAAGTATAACCTAGTCACAACGCACAAAAGTATATGTTACTTAATTTAAAGAGTTTACGTTATGAATTTTTAAGACTATGAACCTTAAATTCTTAAAAGGTTAAGAGACTTTATTTTTCAAGTTATGGGACTTGATTCTTAAAGGAATGAATGACTTAATTTAAAAGTATAGAATACTTTATTTGGAAAGTATTGATTTCTTGATATTCTAAAGATAAGAGACTTGATTTCTAAAGTTAAGAAACTTGATTTCTTAAAAGTTAAGAGACTTGAAGTATTTTTTTGAAAGCTATGTAACTTGAGTTTTTAAAAGAAGAAGTTTATGGATTTAAGAAGAGAAGGAGTTTTATGATTCTTTTTAAGTATGTATGTACGTAGTACTTTTGGGTTTAATTTTCCCTAATGTAAAAAGAAATAAAAGTGCCTTAAGTTCTCTAAAGTGAAAGGTTGTTATAATAGCTTTATGGGGAGTTGTTATAACGACTAAAGAAGAAGTGAAAAGATGATTTAAAATGTTATGTAAAGAGACATTATCGCCCCGTGAATGGGCCGGCAAAGATACCTTTATGGGCGACTATTCGACATTATCGCGTCCCAGAATGGGCCGCAAGATACCTTTATGGGCGAGTATATGACATTATCGCGTCCCAGGAATGTGACGGCCAGTATACCTTTATGGGCAGACTATATTACATTATCGCATCCCGTGAATGGGCCGGCAAGATACCTTTATGGGCGACTATATGACATTATCGCGTCAGAATGGGCCGGCGATACCTTACGGGCGAACTATATGACCTTATCGCGTCCCGAATGGGCGGCGATACTTACGTGGGATGAATTTTGTATGACCGCCGTGTCCCGCAATGGGTCGGTTACGTTATCACGTATGGGTAATCAAAGTAAGCTCCCAAATAAGAAGTCCCTCTATAAAGGGCCGAATTATGTTATGTAAGATATGTAAGTTATGTGGAAAAACTTGATCGAATTCTTAAGTATGTATGTAAGAATATGATGTTAATTCTTATTGAAAGAAGGAAAAGAATGATTAATGTACGATTGATTTCATGAGTTAAAATGGCACTAGGATCTCGGTATTTTAATTTTTATACTTGCCTATCATTCTTTTGTACGATTATGATCTTGTTTAATGTACTTTATTTCCGTTCCATACTTAGTACTTGTTGTGACCGACTTTCAGTGGCTGCGTTCATGTCCGCAGGTCTAGGTACACAGTTGTGGATCCGCGAGCTTAGGATCCTTGTTCAGCATTTTGAGATGGCTCTAAGTTTCGGAGTTTGTCATTATGGCTAGGTATATTCAGGGGTACGGCGGGGCCTTGTCCCGTCATAGTTGTTGTCACCTTCTTAGAGGTCTGTATTCATATGTGGGCTGGACTGGTGTAAGTTGTATTTACATTGTTGTACAGCGTAGACCCTTTCAGGTGATTTATATTTATACGGAAGCCTTTCCGGCTTTGCCTTTGTTTTTTAAAAAAAAAGAGTAATATTTATCTTCCGCGGTTTATTTATGTGGTATGGGTAGAAGGGTGCCCAGGTAGGGGCACCAGTCACGAGCCCGGGATTTGGGGCGTGACATAGATAGGCCATCGAAAATTTCATGAAAAATGGCTAAGTGTGGAAAAATATTTTGTTTGAAGGGAGGACAGGTGGACAAGTGGACAAGTGGGCCAACTTGGGTCCCCTCCACTTGTGCTTGTATACACAATTATATATATATATATATATATATATATATATATTCCATGGACATGTTCCATGATGCGAGTACAAGATACTCAGGTTCCATGGACAAGTCCATGATGCGAGTACAAGATACTCAGGTTCCATGGACAAGATCTGTGATGCGAGTACATGATACTCAGGCTTATATGTGTTTTACTCCATGGATACGTACCCATAATGCGAGTATAGATACTCAGGCTATATATTATTCCATGGACACGTATCCATGATGCGAGTACAGATACTCAGACATACATGACTTTCACTTGGAAAAAGGCACAGTTGATTCTCTGTTTGTACAAGGTACAGTTGACCCTTATTTTATATGGCACGGTTGGATCTGGTATTTGATTTACATACTTGTCCCTGTCATCTTTTGGACAGTTATGATTCTATTTACTGTACTTTATGTTTCCATACTTAGTACTGTTATCGACCCCCTTTCCTGCGATTTGCGTTAAATGTCCGCAGGTGTAGGTACTCAGTTGGGTGATCCGTGAGCTTAAGATATTTGCTTGGATTTTTGGGATAGCTCCATTGCTTCGGGGCTTATCATTTTGGTATAGTTTTTGGGCTGTTACAGGCTTATGTATATTCAGGATACGGCGGGGCCTTGTCCCGTCATAGTTACTGCGATACTCTTAGAGGTCTGTAGTCATGTGTGGGTTGGACAAGTGTACAGTTGTAGCTCGTTTTGGCATTGTGTATATGATGACATCCTTGCCGGCTAGCCTATTTTATTATATGAGCTTTTATGATTATGAGCTTTCCTTAGCTTCTGTTGGTCATATGTGAGGTACGTGTATAAGGGTGCCCAGGTAGGGCACCAGTCGCCGGCCCGGGGTTAGGTTCGTGACAAACCATTTCTCATTTCCACATCGGGACCTAAATGTTATGAGTCACGTCGTCTGGCTTTTGGAGCTCTACTTTTACTTACTGACAATTAAGGCACTGAGCTACAAACTCCGCATTGTATGAAACAGCTTAATGAATTCTCATCGAGGTTATGTACGTATGCTAGTATAAGTTGGAGGTACGGAAATAGTACGACCAGTAAGAAAGAAAGCAACCAAGTGTAGAGGAATAGAGTATGAATCCATAAGGACCTTTCGAGGTAGCTACGCCAGTGGGTGATTGGGTGGTAGCGAAGCGGGTAGATAAGATTTTCCCGGTGAGGATACAATCGTCAGACCCTAGCAGACCTAGTAGAGCTGGATACGACAGACTTTAAGGTCATTATGAGTATGGACTAGTTGGCTTCGTGGGTGCCAAGGTTGACTGTAGAGAGAGGTTGGTTCGGTTCCAGTTTCCCGGTGAACCGGTTATCGATAGGGAAGGAAATGAAGTGTTAGTAATATGTAAGTTATTCCTTCATTCTTTGCCATGAAATTGTGGAGTCTATGTGACTTATTTTATTGAAATGATTGATTTGAATTTGAACGTTAAGAGACGGAGATAAGAACGTACGATTATTGAAGGATTTTATGTTAAGTGCCCTTGGAGATACTTGGAGTTGGTTTAATGTGGCAGTCAGGGCCACGACATTCCGAATAATTTCAGAAAAATGCGCAAGGCAAGAATAAGATAAGTATGAGTGCTGCCTGTGGAAAACAGAAGACATCGCTGGTAGGTTTTGAAAATCTATAGGACTATAAGGTGGCGCTTGACGATCAAGATTATGAAAGGAAGATAAGCTCTCTCCCCCACGGTAAAAGGATAGTTTTACGTACTATAGGGTTATATGTACCCAGACTATTAGGCGATGGATGTGAGACAGCTAAGATCTTCAGTGTCGTCATGTCATAGGTTACAATTTTAGTTAACCATGGAAAAAGTATTGTGTAGAGGCGATTGAGGATTATGCGAGATTATATGTCAGGAAATTATGAGACTGCACGGGGTTCCTACACTTATTTATGACCGACAGATGAGCCCAGTTTACGGCTAGCTTCTGGAGGTTTTTCCCAGAAGGGATTGGGGACACAGGTGAGTCTCGGTGTTACATTTCACCCTCAGACCGACGGACAAGAAGGACATGTTATCCAGACACTTGAGGATAGGTTGCGGACATGTGTTATTGATTTCAGGGGCAACTGGGAGGATCTTTTGCCTCTCGTTGAGTTGCGTATAATACCTGTTACCATTCCAGTATTCAGATGGCCCTATATGAGGCTTTGTATGAAAGAAAGTGTAGAATCGCCGATTGGTTAGTTCCACGTAGGCGAGGTTCAGATAATTGGCCCAGACTTGATTCAACGGGCTGTGGATAAGGCGAACCTTATCCAGGAAAGATTGTTAGTAAGCTCGGAGTCAGCAGAAACTTTATGCAGATGAACGACGTCGACACTTGGAGTTCAGGTTGACGTTTTAGTATAAATATTGTTATGTGGCCATGAGTGGCATATTTTGTATGAAGGGTATAGTAAAAGAAGACTATGTCGCTACCTAATTAGATTGGACTCCGAAAGAACATTCGGGGACGAATGTTTCTAAGAGGGGAAAAATGTTACACCCCGTAGTTCCAGAACACGTGTTTAAGAGAATGTACGTGAGAAGATACGACTTTAAGTTTGAAACGAAATAAGGATTGCTTTTTCCTACGGAAAATGATTTCGAGCCTCGGGAAGGAAAATTGTTCGTTAGTGAGAATTGGGTTCCCGAATTTGCTATTTGAGACGTTTAGAATTTATCGGAATTATGGAAGTTTATTTACAGAGTTGGATACGTGGGGCCCACCCGAGAGATTTTACGTTTTTATGGGGCCCACTAGGTTTCCAATATTTTGACGAATTATGAAAATGTCGGGAAACGAAATATTATGGATCAATGGGAGGGCGACACGTGTCACCCTCCACATGAATCATCTTGGACGAAATTATATGGCTAGTGTAGCAAATTTTAGCTTGATAAAATGGACCAAGTCAACTAAAAAGTGTAGCTTGAGATAATTGACCTAATCCTAGCCATCCATATGTTTTAATCCTAGCCATTGGTTGTAGTATATATCTATACTAGTAGTGCAAGACTTGATCATTCTAACACTTAGAAAAATTTGAGAAATCTTGTGAGCTCTTGAAGAGGCTCTCGGCCATAACTCAAAATTTAGAATTTTTTTGCAATCTTGTTCCATAATTCACAAGACTTTAACTCAAGATTCCTAGGGGTATTGTAAGGATATCTCAATAGAAAGATCTCGGAAAAATGACGTTTTTACGTTAGTCGCAAGGCGAAAACCTAAGGTGTTCTTCAACTTTGAAGATGAAACTTGAAGAGGAGTTCTTCATGAGCTTCTAAGGAGTGCTCGGAGCGAATTGGAACATAAGAAGAGGAGCTAAAAGTTGCTAAGGACCGACTTTTACGCTTGGACATTATTAGGGCTTATTGAGGTAAAATCTTCATCTTCTTAATGTAATTGAAGATTACATGTTATAGTAGTTAAGAAATGAGCATGTGGTATTGTCACGACCCGATCCCGGGCCCGCGACTGGTGCCCTACCTGGGCACACTTACAGATATACATCAGAGATAATCAGCGGAACATACATAAACTTAACAAGAAATAAATAATAGGTTAGCCTATAAGGCTACCTCCCTGGACATATATAAATCCAAAAGCAGTTACCTCATTTTTTTTTCCAAAGTGACCCACAAGATATGACTACAAACCTCTAAGAGTTTTGACATAACAACTGTGACGGGACAGGGCCCCGCCATACCCCTGAATGTACATAAATCTACAACCTCAGGGAACCGTACCCAAAGACAAAGCCTCCGGAGAAAATGGAGCTTTCCAAGAACTGGACAGTGATCTTAGAGTGCGGATCAGCAAGTTATGTACCTCAACCTGCGGCATGAACGCAGCCCCCCGAAGGAGGTCAGTACAAAATATGTACCAAGTATGTAAAACTGAAAGTACTGTAATTTAGATCATAATAGTCTAAAATAAAGCTGGAAACATGTATGATAACCAAATTAACAGTACAATCGTGCCTTGCCGAAATGAAAGTAATGAAAGTCAGTTTTTTACCTTTTAAAGACTATTGCAACACATGAACAATAGTCACACCATAGCTAGGGACACAAGCCCTCAAATATCAAAGCGTGCCCGTGGAATCCCCATCATCTGACACCGTAAAGCGTAAAATATAACCATGTGACGCGCGTGGCATCCTACCTCATTGTAGGTGTACACACATATATATATATATATATATATATATATATATATATATATATATATATATATATATATATATATATATATATATATATATATCATGCCCGTGGAATCCCTCATCTCGGGTACATGACTTCATGGAGAGCTAATCCATGGGGTAATAATCGTATATCACATGCCTGTGGAATCCCTCATCTCGGGTACATGTCTTCATGGAGAGCTAATCCATGGAGTAATAATCGTATATCACATGCCCGTGGAATCCCTCATCTCGGGTACATGTCTTCATGGAGAGCTAATCCATGGAGTAATAATAGTATATAACATGCCCGTGGAATCCCTCATCTCGGGTACATGTCTTCATGGAGAGCTAATCCATGGAGTAATAATAGTATCCGAAAATTTAACCCGCATCATGGTAGCATGCCCCGGAATCCTCCATCGCAAGCATGTCCATGGATCAATCACAATGGAAGCATACCCGTGGAATCCTCCATCACTGTCGGTACGTCCAAATAATTTCACAAGAAGACAGTCGACCCTCCAACTGAGAGTCACGGCAGCGTAACAACATAATACTTGCACTCCAAGGCTATCACAAGCGATTATTGGCAAGTTCATAAAATTTTTAGACTTTCATTAACATACAAAATGGATCTCGCTTTATAACCTTAAGGCACTCTCATATCACACAATAATTCCGGGAATTTAACCCAAAGTACTATGTACTTCTATTCTTTCAAAAGATTCCTTTTTACATAAAACCCCAAGATACTAACACCCGTAGTATCAAGACGTGTCTACATTTCAAACAAGTCACTACATTTTTAGAAATATATTTTTGGCTTCTAAATCAAGTGACCCTTACTTTAAACTTTAAGCAATTGATGTCTTTAAATCAAATTGCCCTTCTTAATTTCAAGTCATTCATCTTTGTTTACCCTACTCGAGAAAACCATTCCTTTAACCTTCCATAAAGTTTTTATAACCAACTTCCCATAAAGTCGTTATACTAACTTTATGCTTTAGAAACTAAGACATCCTTATCCTTTCATAAAGCCGTCATAACTAACTTCCCATAAAGCCGTTATAACTCTTTATGTCTTAGACAAAATCATTCTTTTTATGACCAAGAGACTTATACTTTCAAATCAAGTTACACAACTTTCAAAATACTTCAAGTCTCTTAACTTTAGAAAACAAGTTTCTTAACTTAGAAATCAGGTCTCTTATCTTTAGAATAGTTCAAGAATCAATACTTTCCAAATCAAGTATTCTATAATTTTTCATGTCAAGAACAAGTGAGTTAATTCTCTAACTCAATCAACTTAGACATTCTTAAAACAAGTCAAGTATATCAAATGAACTGACTTCATTTAAATCACGTACGTCTACCGTACTATACATTTATAACTACTCATGCTCAAGAGATAAGAAAGTTTTCACATACCTCTCCGGCTTAATCCACTTGCCAAGTCCAATATGCCGTCCGTAGTATGTCAACCTATAATGACCATAATACGTCTATTAGCCTCTAGCTTCAACGTAGAATATTCTAATTGTAAAGTCCCTTATTCTACGGAAAATTGGATAGCACTTCCTTTGTTTCTACGTACTTTTTCACCTTTTTCAAGGACCGAATTCAATAACCAAACGCCACATTTAAGGCCCAACAATTCGGCAATACAAAGGGGATTACACGCCTAACCGGACGTGTAAAATTCTGTCTCACAATTCATATTAAACAATCCAACTCGTTATTCCAACATGTTATATAAGTCATAACCAATTATAACAACGATATACCCTTCTATATATAACATGTAACGATTTTAGCTAACAACCGAGTTGATTACAACATTAGTGACTAACATGCCCATTTTCGGTTTTCAACAAGTCGACATGATTCAAATCTTTTCAAACTTTAATATATATACCACATGCTCATTTCTTAACTACTATAATATGTAATCTTCAATCACATTAAGAAGGTGAAGATTTTACCTCAATAAGCCCTCTTTCCGAAATTCTTCTTCACGTTAAAATCACCCACACAAACCCTCTACAAGCTTGCCAACATATTTCCTTCTTGTTGCCTTTCCAGAAATCTCATCACACTTGGGGTTCATCAATTTTTAGAGAGAAGAGAAGAGGATTTTCTTTTAGGAAGAACCTTTGCAAAATGACCAAGTCTTGAAGACTTGGTCATAATATAAGACCTTCTCTTGATCAAAAAGATGGGAGGGACACTTGTCGCCCTCCCATGGGTCTTTACACAAATATCTTATGATTTTTCTCCATTTTTCACGAAAATCCCACCTTGGAGCCGCGGCCCTGCAGCCGGCGCCGCGGCGCTGCAACTTCAGAACACTTCAGGGCTTTCGGCGCCGCGGCCCTGCTGCCGGCGTCGTGGCGCTGTGGCGCCTGACTGGAGCTTTCTTTATCGTTCGTCAACAGAACTTCTAACGTTCATAACTTTCTACTCCGATGTCCTATCGACGAGTGGTTTGTTGTGTTGGAAACTAGACTCAACGAACTTCATACTAGGCTTTTGAAACACCTAAAAACGCCTAATGAACTAGGAGATATACCGCTCCAAAGTTGACTGAAAATCTGCCTACAACATTTTTGCCAACTTATCTTTCCAAATTCAAACCTTATTTCCTTTCATACATTCTTATCTTATTCTCTTGAATTTACGGGGCGTAACAGGTATATAGAATGAAGTTTGAAAAGATTTGGATCATGTCGACATGTTAAAAAACCGAAAATGGACAAGTTATCCATTTATGCTATAATCAATATGGTCGATAGTTACAATCGTCGCATGTTAAGGAATAAATGATTTATAGTGTTGTAATTGTTATTATGTATATAACATATTGGAATAACAACTTGGACTAAAAAGGAATTGAACGGAAATTGACATTGTTATGGGTATTTGTTATTGCCGAGAATGTGCCTTAAGGAATGGACAGTTTTATATTGATTGTGGGGCAGAATTTTACACTAACTATTAGGCGTGTAATCCCCTTTGTATTGCTGAATTGTTGGGCCTTAAATGTGGCGTTTGGTTATTGATTTTCGGGCCTTGAAAAAGGTGGAAAAGTACGTAGAAACAAAGGAAGTGCTGCCCAATTTTCTGTAGAATTAGAGGCCTAGCACTTAGTATTAATCCACGTTGATAAGCTAGGAGTTGATAGACATGTTATGGTTATTATAGATTGAAGTACTACGTGTAGCGTATTCTACTTGAAAGGTGGGATAGCTAACAAGATTGAAGTACTTTGGAGCATTTTGCTACTTGTCGATAGTCGTCGCGAGGTATGTGAACCTCTTCCTTCTTTTGGCATGATCCTACGTATGAAATAGCCATGTGATATTATTTCATGATTCCTTCTACTCTTAGAAGTTAAGAAGTATCCACGTTGTTGATTCTAAGTTAAAGGTGTGTCTAAATTATCTTAAGTCCTTACCAAGTCTTATGGGGGATGTTGGTAAGAATAGTTAGGAAGTTATGAGGTTTGATTTAAAGCTATGTGCCTTTTATTTAAAGTAAGTAGGTTGATTTTATATTTGAAAATGACTTGGATTTATAAGTGAAAAGGGACTTGATTTTATAAGTGGAAGTTATATGATTTTAAAGAGAATAAGTTACTTGGTTTCGGAAGAGTATGAAACTTTATCTTTCAAGTTATGGGACTTGATTTCTAGAGTATAGATGACATGATTTTATATGTATAAGCGACATGATTTTAAAGAATGTATGTTATGAAGTTTCAAGACTATGAACTTTGATTTTCTTTAAAGGATTATGAGACGTTATTTTCAAAAGTTAAGAAGATTGATTTCAAAAGAGTGTGTAACTTGAGTTTTAAAAAGAAGAAATTTATTGATTTAAAAGAGAAGGAGTTTTATGATTCTTTTTAAGTATGTATGTACGTAGTATTTTTGGGTTTAGTTTCCCTAATGTTGCAAGAATAAAGTGCCTTAAGTTCTCTAAAATGAAAGGTTGTTATAATAGCTTTATGGGAAGTTGTTATAACGACTTAAGAAGAAGTAAAAAGATGGTTTAAAAATGTTATGTAAGGAAAATACAACCGAGCCACACAGGCGGGCCGGATTATGCTACATGATTCCACAGTACACCGAGCCCCACAGGCGGGCCGGATTATGCCACATGACTCATCAGTACACCGTGTCCAGCAAATGGGTCGGATTACGTTATCAAAGTAAGCTCCCAAATAAGAAGTCCCTCCATAAAGGTCCGAATTATGTTATATAAGATATGTAAGTTATGTGGAAAAACTTGATCGAACTCTTAAGTATGTATGTAAGAACATGATGTTAATTCTTATTGAAAGAATGAAAAGAACGGTTAATGTACGATTGATTTCATGAGTTAAAATGGCACAGTAGGATCTGGTATTTCATTTTTATACTTGCCCCTATCATTCTTTTGTACAGTTATGATTTGTTTACTGTACCTTATTTCCGTTCCATATTCGCACTGTTGCGACTTCCTGGGCTGCGTTCATGCCCACAGGTGTTAGGTACACAGGTTGATGATCCCTGTTCTTAGGATCTCTGTTAAGTTTTGGAAAGAAGCTCCATTCACTCCGGAGGCGTATCTTTTGGGTATGGTTTCCCTGATGTTGTAGATTTATGTACATTCAGGGGTATGGCGGGGCCCTGCCCCGCCACAGTTGTAATTCTTAGAGGTCTGTAGTCATATCTTGTGGGTCGGGTTGTAAAGAAGAAGGATGTAACTGCGTTTGGTTATGTATATGTATATGTGTCCAGGGAGGTAGCCTTATCGGCTAACCTGTTGGTTATTTTTTGTTGATTTATTTTATAACTTTCATGTATGTTCCGCTGATTATCTCTGATGTATACCTGTAAGGGTGCCCAGGTAGGGCACCAGTCGCGGGTCCGGGGTCGGGTCGTGACAAATACACTCCAATGTTATAAGCTCCTGACCCCTCAAGGGCCTATCTCTATCAGATGCTCTAGGATGAAGTCGTGCCTGGGAGACAACTAATTGATTCAATACCTGCACCGCTCTCCGTACATCCAATCAAACGGAGTCGGTGATAGGACTGATGGTACGGGAGCTTCCCTCAACTCTCCTGCCACTACTAGATTTATCGATACCTGGGAAAGCAACTTACTCATACCATCTGACGGATTTGTTTCAATAGAGAGCATACTGCTCGCATTTACACTAAATCCAACCTTAATATCCCTGCGAATCATAGCTCTGTTGGAAGAAGGCACTGTTGTAATCATAAACACGATAAGGTTTACAGAGAGAATTCTTACAATTCAGCTCTATAACACGATTCTAGATCAAGAAGGAAGATAACCATTATCCTAGATACCCTGTAGCCTCCTGTCAATAAGTGTGATGCACAACACACCCATAAACAAAAATCTATTAGACACGGCTTGTAGACTCCCTAGGACAGACATGCTCTGATAATAAATTTGTCACGACCCAAATCGGAGGGCCATGATGGAAACCCGAACCTTACTTACTGGACACCACTAACCGTATATTTACCACATAATCATATTAAGCATGGCCCACGAGGGCCGCCACGAGATACCTTACTGATATATGGAAATGGTAACTGAAAATGAGCTATGTAAAATCCTGCAACCAGAAGGACCCAACCTATATACATATACATACCAAGGCCGACAGAACCATACACGATTAATTTACACAAGACAACTATCTACAAGCCTCTAAAGAGTATGTGACATCATAAGGTCGGGACAAGGCCCTGCCATACCCATATTCACATGCAAAAATATTGTACCAAGACTAGACCGCAACTCCGGAATAAATGGAGTCCTCCAATATCAGCTGAACTGACAACCTACTAGTGCGGACCGTCGTCTTATCTACATGAACATGGGGGCATGAAACGCAGCGTCCCCGACAAAATAGACGTCAGTACGAATAATGTACCGAGTATGTCAGACATAAAAAATAACATAATAGAGACCAGAAAGTAACCTGAGATAAGAAACAACAAACCAGTAGAGAATGCCTCTGAGGGCCATAATATGTGTAAGTACCATGTCTGTGCAGAATGCATCTGAGGGCCATAATATGCCTAAATGACATGCATCATGCGGTCATACATATACATATGCATACATAACACCATCAAGCCTTTGTGGGCATTCCATCATATCATATCGGCCTATGTGGGCATAATCATTATCGTGTATATCTGTATCAGCTGCAGGTGGTGTGCGTATATAGCGCCTTCACTTTTTCCCATACCCCATACATATATATAATGTATACATATAGTAGAGTATAAAACTCTTTTGAGGTCAATGTATGTACATGAATATAATGCATGAATGATACTAAAATACTGAGCTTATCGGAGTGACGTAATGCCGCTTCACCACCGATTAACATTATGAATACTAACACCTTTTTCATATACCTCAATAAGAATTTAGGAACATATTTAGACATGTTTTGATAATAGGAATGAATAACATGAACATTCTTAACTACTAAGAGTAGAATTATTTATGAGACAATACCACGTCTACGTTCATTTATATACGGGTCATACCAAAAGAAGGAAGAATTAGTCTTAACATACTTGTATCGAGTCGCCTAACAACACAATTCACGTAGATCGTCTAGCGCCTCAACCTTAGCTTCACTTTACTTCATTGTGAAGAAATCTTTGATTTACTATTCCCTCGGAGGAAACCGATATGGACATGACCTCTATATCATTCTTCACATTTTTGCTCCATCGTAAGAGGATTTATCTACCTCAACTCGTTGTCGTCCATTTTTCTCTTAAGGAATCTTTGTCCAATTGAAGAAGAAAATATATATATTGTCTATAGACTCTATACTAACTAAAACATGGATGTCCTATACACATAATATCAAGAGATAACTATTTGCTCTTTTTTTTTTTTTTTTGTTGACGAAGGAACCCGCAGCCGCTGTTCTTTCGAGTGCGCACAGGGTAAACCCCGGACTGACGCAATAGCCTGCAAATCACGTCAGCCAGTTAAACCACACTTGGCAAGCCAGGTGTGACAGACTCCCCCAAGAGGCGAAGGCAGGCCAGGCGTTACCCTGGGGTTTCGAACTTGTGACCAAGCTCTCCCACACCATCCGATGAGGATACCCTCTGCCTTCAAGACCAACTGGGCAAGGGCTTCGAATATAACTATTTGCTCCTTCACGTACATAATCATACATTAAATGTATACGAATATAATTCCAAGAACAGAAAATTATGTATTATGTCATACTCTTATCCTAGTTGCTGCCTATATGACACTTAAGATCCCTACTAACTACCATTAGCAAATATTATCTAGATGTCACCACTGGATCACACCATGAACATTAGTCACCTACTACTTTTCTCCACATGTCAATTTGTTATCTTAAGAGCTTTGGCTCATCAAATCCTACTATAACTTAATGCCACCTTTTTTTCTAATGCCATGTGAAAGACCATCACTAGTAGTTATCCATTTAATCTTAATTAATGCCACGATTAATTCTTTACTCTCTCACTTTATTCTGACATTTAATCAATTGCCCACATAATTAATTTATTGATTACAATTCACTTAAATAATAATCATTTAAAACACACTTCATATACTCACTATTGATCAAATATATCACTAATCTATAGCCTCTTTTAGTACACACAAAATATTATTCACAATTTCCACTGTTACACTTATTAAGTACTACATTATTTCGGGACCACGTCCGTTTATATACTAAGCTCTTCATTTGCGTACGTGAATATGACATAAATCCTCCAACGTTCGATTTTATTTACATACGTCTAGCGATTCAAATCATAACTTGAAAGTACGGAGTGTTACACTACTGTACCTTTGACCAGGAATTATGTAGTTAAACTATATAATATGTGTTTGTTTCTATAAATTGCATCGAATGACTTCTGTCCTTATGGTAAAAAGAAAAGTCTGCAACCCTCTATTCTTGAAGATAATAAGTTGTATATATTCTGATAAAATTTTAGTTTTGGTTCTCAACCTTATAGGAACACAACTTACAACCATATATGTGTGCCATTGAGTTGTGAAGGACTTATTGGTATCTTGCCGCTAATTAACTTCCTTATGATATACTTCCTCCGTCCCATATTATTTGACCACATTACTAAAATTATTCATCCCAAATTATTTGGAAACTTTTTAAAAACTAGATAAAATTAATTAATTTTTTTATACTTTGCCTTTGACATTAATTATTTTTTAAAGTAACCAATATTAATTAGAGTGTAATTAATTAGAGGGAAATAAAGATAATGTAGTAAAAATATCCTTCTTATTTATGATTTCTTAAAGGATGTGTAGAAAAAGTGATCAAGTACTATGAGACAGAGTGAGTACGTAAATATTATTTGAAAAATACTAAGTACAGTATAGGTTGGAAATATGAAATATAATTAGCACTTATTCTATTATCATAATTAATGCCCATTGCATTATCAATGAAAAAAGGATCCCCATAAGAAGGGAGAGGAAATATGTACGGAAACATCACTTCAAGAGTTAATGTGATGACTATGTATAATATTTTGTATTATATGTCTTTTAATATTTGTTGTACTCCTTAAAATATTAGTAGGCATTTGTCTAGATTACCTCATTTTCTTCTTAAACGTCTCACTTAAATTAATAATTCGTCAAATTTGAATACCAAGGGTAGATCTGAAAAATGTAATAAATGTGTTTTTGTCTTTCTAAATGTCTTCCTCTATCGAAATATATGTGTCATAATTTTATTTCGAGAGTCAAACTTTTTATTCTTAACCGTAAATTTGGTTTAAAATCTATAAAATTTTTGATTTTTTACATACAATAAGTCACAATAATTAATAATTTAAAATATTTAAAAAACATGAAAAATCACGATAATAATACTTGTTTGACTCTCAAAATCTGTTCGCCGCCACATAATTTGAGATGGAGAGAGTAATATTATGAAACATAGTTAATTTGCCACAACTATTAATATTTTGGGTCGACATGAGTAATATGATATCTAAACTTTTTATATAAAATTCAGTCATGAAAACTGAAAATGAATGAATTAATACTATATCACTTTCACAAACAAGAAAAAATAAAATGAAAAATGATTTACAACTGTTTTTCCGATTCGCCGCATGTAGAAATGTCATTGTCCTCTGCTCTCTATTATTTTATGAACCTTCATTCTGTAAAGTTGACAAAGTGTTAAAAGTACCTGTTAACTTTTTTATAATCAGCAGAAAGATTTATTCTTCTGCAATCAAATAGGGCTTCTCGTTTATTTTCTAAGACGAATCATGCATCTGCATTATATTATGCCAAGTGAAAACTTTTGACCTCCATTTATTCTCCACTTCAATATTTATCAAAAGTTAAAATATTAGCCTCTGCAGAATTAGGATTCAAGTTATATATAGAAGCGAAATCGGGATTTAAAGCTTGTGAGTTCAAAATTCTAGTCTTTTTAAGTTATTGGATTCTAGATTAATGACTTGTACATATTCAATATATTTCTTTAGATAAATATAAGATTTAAATCAAAATTACTGAATTCGGCTGAATCTGTAAACCATATGCATTAGCTCATAGAAAATGATAGCGATAGCAATAGCAATATAAGACAAGAGATGTAGATAAAGAAGTAGAGAGGAGGAAGAGACTTTTTTTTTGGTGTAACGGTAAAAAGTGTATTAAGTAACCAGCAACAACCGAAGGCGAACCTACAGACAAAAGATATGAATGACGCTAGGAAAAACATGCATACCCACAAGTCGGGAAGTCACAATATTCATTAATGTCAAACAAATTACTCAGGCTGAACCCACAAGTCGGGTAGTCAAGAGGACCCAAGTAGGCGAAATGATGCTAAGAATCAAAATGCACATCCCACAAGTCGGGTAGTCATATGATTCTTTTGCGTCATAACCAAAACTCAAGCGGATCCCACAAGTCGGGAGGTCAAGAGGGCCTATATAGGTCGACCCTCGTCAATCCCTTATGTCAAAGAAACCGACATAAGGTTGCAGCCGCAGCCTCCGTAAACCCTTATCATGGTAAACCCAAAGGGACAAACCCATGATAAGGGGAAAACGCCTAGCGTTATGCTGCTAGTGTGAAATATTGTCGAGGGCCAAATGTTCAAAACAAGAAGTAAAATGCGGAAATAAAGAAAACAAAATAGAGTAGACAATAGTTTTGATTTTGAAAACGATGGCCTCCTTATCCAGCCTGGACCCGTTGAAAATCATATTGTTGCTGTCACGATCCGACCCCAGGACCGCGACTGGTGCCCTACCTGAGCACCCTTACAGGTATACATCTGAGATAATCAGCGGAACATACATAAAACCATAACGTACAACAACAGGAAATAAACAACAGGCTAGCCGATAAGGCTACCTCCCTGGACCTATCTATATACATAGCCAAAAGCAGTTACATCCTTCTTCTTTACAAACCAACGCACAAGATATGACTACAGACCTCTAAGAATTTTTGACATAACCACTGTGACGGGACAGGGCCCCGCCATACCCTTGAATATACATAATCTACATCAACAGGGATCTGTACCAAAAGATAAGCCTCCAGAGTGAATGGAGTTTCTTCCCAAAAACTGAACAGATATCCTAAGAACGGGGATCACCAACCTGGGTACCTAATACCTGCGGGCATGAACGCACTTCTGGGTCCGATAACAAAAATTGCAAGTATGGAACGAAAATAAGGTACAGTAACTAAATCATAATTTTATAAAAGAATGACAGGGGCAAGTATAAAAATTTATTACCAGATCCTACCGTGCCATTTTTAACTCATGAAATCAATTGTACATTAGTCGTTATTTTCCTTCTTACAATAAGAATTAACATCATATTCTTACATACATACTTAAGAATTTGATCAAGTTAATCCGGCCCTTTATGGAGGGACTTCTCATTTTGGAGCTTGTTTTGATTATCCATACGTGATAACGTAACCCAGCCCATTTGCGGGACACGGTGTACTGATGAATCATGTGACATAACCCGGCCCACCCGCGTCTTGCATCGCGAATCGTAATAACCCACCCGCCCGCGGCCTTGCATCGTGGAATATGTAAGATAACCCGACCCGCTGTGGGGCTCGGTGCATCGGAATATGAAGATAACCCACCCTCCCGCCTGCATCTTGTGGAATCTGTAGAATAACCCGACCCGTCTGTGGGGCTCGGTGTACTGTGGAATATGTAGCATAACCCGACCCGCCTGTGGGGCTCGGTGTACTGTGGAATATGTAGCATAACCCGGCCCGCCTGTGGGGCTCGGTGTAAAATGACGTAATCCGACCTATGTGTAGGCTCGGTGTATCTCATAACATAACTCGGCCTATGTGTAGGCTCGGTGTGTCTCATAACATAACCCGACCTATTTGTAGGCTCGGTGTGTTTCATAACATAACCCGGCCTATTTGTAGGCTCGGTGTGTCTCATAACATAACCCGGCCTATTTGTAGGCTAGGTGTGTCTCATAACATAACTCGACCTATTTGTAGGCTCGGTGTGTCTCATAACATAACCCGGCCCGTTTTGCGGGACCCGATGTAACTCTCCTTACATAACATTTTAAACCATCTTTTCACTTCTTCTTAAGTCGTTATAACAACTTCCCATAAAACTATTATAACAACCTTTCATTTTAGAGAACTTAAGGCACTTTTATTTCTTATTACATTAGAGAAACTAAACCCAAAAGTACTACGTACATACATACTTAAAAAGAATCATAAAACTCCTTTCTTTTTAAAATCCATAAAATTCTATTTTTTTTTCTTAAACTCAAGTTACATACTCTTTTGAAATCAAGTCCCATAACTTGAAAATAGCGTCCCATAATCCTTTAAAGAAATCAAAGTTCATAGTCTTAAAACTTCATAACATACATTCTTTAAAATCATGTCGCTTATACATATAAAATCATGTCATCTATACTTTAGAAATCAAGTCTCATAACTTGAAAAATAAAGTTTCATATACTTCCAAAACCAAGTAACTTATTCTCTTTAAAATCATATAACTTTCATATCAAGTCCCTTTTCAAATATAAAATCAACTTACTTACTTCAAATAAATCAAGGCACATAGCTTTAAATCAAACCTCATAACTTCCTAACCATTCTTACCAACATCTCCCATAAGACATGAGTTAAGTGAAACTAAGCTCCCTTCTGGTGGCTCCATGCTAAGGGAGAGGGGAAGCAACGGACAAGACCGACAAGGACTTAGGATAATTTAGACACACCTTTAACATAGAATCGACAATATGAATACTTCTTAACTTCTAAGAGTAGAATGAATCATAAATAATACCACATGTATATTTCATACCTAGAATCATGCCAAAAGAAGGAAGAGGTTCACATACATCGCGACGACTAACGACACGTAGCAATATGCTCCAAAGTACTTCAACTTTGTTAGCTATTCCACCATTCAAGTAGAATACGCTACTCGTAGTACTTCAACCTATAAGGACCATAATACGTCTATCAACTCCTAGCCTTTTAAGGTAGAATCATACTAAGTGTATGGTCTCTTATTCGACGGAAAATTGGACAACATTTCCTTTGTTCTTACGTACTTTTCCACCTTTTTCAAGGCCCGAAATCAACAACCAATACGCCACATTTTAGGCTCAACAATTCAGCTAACCAAAGGGGATTACACGCCTAACAGGACGTGTAAAATTCTGCCCCACAATTAATATAAAACTGTCCAATATTCCAAAGCCATTTTTGGCAATCACAAGGATAATACCACATCTATTCTTCCAATTCCTTTTCCAATTCAAGTTGTTAGTCTAACATGTTATATAGTCGCAATCAATTATAACAACTAAAATCCCTTCTCTATACGACATGCGACGACCGTAACTAACAACTAAATTAATTTCAATTTCAATGGCTAAGCATGCTAGGTCTCGAATTTAAGGCTTCCAAATTCCATAACAATTATAAACCTTCATTCCATAATATCACATGCTCATCTATCAACTACTACAATATGAAATCTTGAATTACAATAGCAAGACGGAGATTATTACCTCTTTAAGCCCAAATACAATCCAAAACCTAAAGTCGATCCTAGCAACTTTAGCTCCTCTTTTCAACGTTCCAACCCGCTATTTGCAACCCTTAGAAGCTTGTGAAGAAGTCCTCTTCAAGTTCCAACTCCAACTATGAAAACCCCCTTAGGTTTTCATGTTGCGACTAACGTAAACACGTAGTTTTTCCGGAATTTTTGTGTTGAGATATCCTTAGAATACCTTTAGGGATCTTGGGTTTGAATATTGGGATTTATGAAGCAAGATTGCAAATTTTTTGTGTGAACAAAGGGACATGGCGGAGAGCTCAACAAGTGCAACTCAAGATTTCCCAATTTTTTTCTAAGTGTTCAAATGATCTAGTCTTGCTACTAATGTGATATATATAATACAATCAAGGTCTTGGATTAAACCAAAATGATGGCTAGGATTGAGTCAATTATATCAAGCTCTCATTTGTCTTCCTTGACTTGGTCAATTATATCAAGCCTTGACCATCTTACCCTTGGTCATTTCGACCAAGTCCTTGTTGGGGGGGGGGGGGGGTGGCCCGGGGCACCCTCTCATTCGTTCATAAAATTTCGTTTCCCGAAATGTTCATAATTGGTCAAAATATCGGAAACCTTGTGGGCCCCACGTGACCAAATCCGAAAATAATATTCCATAATTTCGATAAATTATCTAAGTCTTAAATAACAAATTTGAGAACTCAATTCTCATTAATAAACACTTCTCTTTCCCGAGGTTCGGAAGAATTTCCTTAAGAATAACGAATTCTTCTTTCGTTCAAAAATTTTAAAATCCTGCTTCCTTACGTACATTCTCTTTAACATGCCCTGGACTTACGGGGTGTTGATCGGTGTATTTTATATACACTTTTTGAGTCAGTTTTAGTTAGTCTTTTGTCCCTTTTTGTACAAATAAGTGTCGTATTATGATAGTTTTCCTTTCTTTTGAGTCAAAGTGGTTAAAATGGCCAAATGACGGAAAATGAGCTAAAAGAGGGCAAAAGAGGAGGTTCCAGAGCTGAAAACAGAGAAAGTGGCGAACGAGGTAGAATCGCACCAGCCATGGCCGCTCGCTGCTCGAAGTGGCCGCGCGCCAACATCCAGAGGCTGCGAAGACCCAGCACGGCCGCCTACGCCAACAAGAGCAGGTGGCCGCGCGCTAATCATCGAGAGGCTACGTAATGAGGCCGCGCGCCTACGCATGCCAGAGAATCGGGCCGCGACGCCAAATCACCCGGCGACCATTGAGTTCCGGCGCTGGCGCTAAAAGCAGTGGCCTCTACCGACGCTGAAAATCGGGGTTTTCAGACGGATTTTGGGCCAGCCCGCAGGGAAAAGTCGAGGCGGTTTTCACATAAAAGGAGAACCCTATGCGCTTTTAAGGGTTCCCTTCTTGCACAACACAAGATTTTCTTGCTGAGATCGAGACCTAAACTTAGTAATTTCTTTCCTTTTCTTTTCTTTATTTCGCCAGATGATGAACTTTGAATTAGTTCTTGTCATATCAATGACTAGGAACTAATTCTCTTATAAGGCTTTCTATGTTGAATCTCTAGAAACTTATGTTATGATTTAACGACGCTATGGTTATTCTTCTTCTTGTTGAGATCTATCCAATAATTGAATTGAATGCTTGTAATTAATTGACAACTAATTATCACTATATGATTTCTAATCGGACTCAAAGGAGGGATTGTGAATATCTTGTAAGTTGGGTAGACATTCTTGGATTGGGGATGAAAATACCTCAATTATTTATGTAGCGTTAATGAGAGGCTTAAAAACCCTAATTTTGCGCATGGTGCGTGACGGTTAACTAGGTTCTTAGTCTTAATCCTCCTATAGAGTTATCCGTATCACCGAAAGGTAGGTAAGGTGCAATACTGGGGTTGAGTGTTTATATAACCCTAACGGGAGTATAAAACGATTTAGTGAACCTGCTTTCTCCAAAAGAAGAAGACCATAAGTTATTGCATTAATAAGTAACATAAGCGGATAGTGAGGAGACATGAAAGCCCTATTCCCATCACAACTGAAGTAAGCTTATAGTTAAATAGCTTTTATAATTCTTAGTTATAAACAACAAATCCACATATCAATTTACCAAATAGATACCAAAAGATAGATAGTTGGTACTTGAACCCTAATCCTTGTGGACGATATTCGGTCTTACTAAGACTATATTACTTGTTACGATAACGTGCACTTGCGTTAAAGTGTGTGCATCTTTTCGCCATCAAGTTTTTGGCGCCGTTGCCGGGGATTAGGCATAGTTCAATATCAAATTTATCTATTTTTAATTTCTAATTTGGTTTTTATTTTTGTTTCTTTAAATTATTTATTTTATTTTCTTTTAAAAAATAAAATAAAATAAAAAAAAGTGTGTCGTGATTCGTTGTTGGTTTTGATTCATCTCAGGGATCCTTAAGACATGGATTTCTACTGTCAATATGATCGAGCTCCAACTATAGAGGAAGAGATGGAGGAATTACGAGAAGTTATACTCGGGCCTCACGAGGTACCAAAATCGTTCATGACGAAACGAGAATAGCCATGAAGTTGGAAACGCAAATAGCGAGCTCGCGATCATATTCAACAAATAAACATAAGAACAACTGCACTGGGTAGGCAATGAGGAAACACAATGTCGTGCAATTGACTTGAAGGATGCCGAATCAGGGGAGATAGAGAGTTCGCAAGAGCAGTTAGCGGCCACGCCGATGAGCAGGCCGCGTCGAAGACTCGAGACAAGCAGAGAGAGTGAGGCCGCGGGCGCCTAAGACTGGCCGCGCGCCGTAACCCGTAAATCGAGAATTCTGCAGAAGTTGTAGCAACTGCAACCCATGTGATAATACCATATCCCCAGAAGTTAAAAACATGTACTCTTGACAAGCAATTCTCTAGATTCGTGGAGGTCCTCAAACAATTGCAACTCAATATCCCAATTGCTGAAGCATTAGAGCAAATGCCGAGCTACGTCAAGTTCATGAAGGATGTGCTTAGCAAAAAGAGGAGGATAGAGGACTACGAAACAGTAGTGTTGACGGAGGAATGTAGTGCCATCTTACAGAGACAACTACCTCAGAAGTTGCAAGATCCAGGGAGCTTCACCATCCCATGCACCATTGGAAAGTTTGAATGTCAGAAAGCATTGTGCGACTTGGGAGCAGACATAAATCTGATGCCTTATCTAGTTGTCTGCAAACTAGGAATGAGAGAAGTCAAACCTACAAACATCACTTTGCAGTTAGCTGACCGCTCAATAGTTCATCCTGTATAATCATCAAGATGTATTAGTGAAGGTGGACAAGTTCATCTTTCTCGCCGACTTCGTTATCTTAGACATACAAGATAACGATGGAATCCACATCATACTTGGCGACCTTCTTAGCCACGTGACGTGCTCTTATCGACGCTCACAAAGGAGAGTCAAGCTTGAGTAGATGAAGAAGAGGTGATTTTCAATGTTTTCAAGCAAAGAACTTTTCCGATGCCAAGGATAACCGCCACCATTGATCTTATCGAAGAAGTTGTCACCAAGAGTTCGGACAGATGATATGCTTGAAGAAGTGCTAACCAAATGGGATGATGATAGTAGTAACGATCCAGATCGATGGAGTATGCAAATCGATGAATGTTTATGGAAAATGGATACGAGAAGTATGAAGAGCTTGGACAGATGCCAGAAAGATCATTACCATCCACAGAGAAGGCTCCAGAGTTAGAGTTAAAAACCCTACCCAATCATCTACAATACCAATACTTAGGTGAAGAGAAAACCTTACCAGTAATCATTTCATGCCACCTATCCACCGAAGAGATTGATAAACTGCTAAGAGTACTGAAGAATCACAAGCGGGCCATTGGATGGACATTAGCAGACATAAGAGGGATAAGTCCGTCAACGGTAATGCATAAGATCCGTCTAGATGAGGAAAGCAGACTATCCATCGAAGCCCAAAGGCGACTAAACCCAAACATGAAGGAGGTAGTCAGAAAGGAAATCCTAAAATGGCTTGATGCAGGAGTAATCTACCCCATATCTGACAGCACATGGGCAAGTCCAGTACAAGTGGTGCCGAAAAATGGTGGAATAACAGTGGTGACCAACGAAAGAAACGAACTCATTCCCTCAATAACAGTCACCGGATGGAGAATCTGCATTGACTATCGCAAATTGAATAAGACAACCAGAAAAGACCACTTCCCGTTGCCATTCCTAGATCAAATGTTGGACAGACTTGCAGGGCATAACTACTACTGCTTTTTGGATGGATACTCAGGGTATCACCAGATTGCAATAGCACCAGAAGATCAGGAAAAGACAACATTTACTTGTCCTTTTGGTACATTTGCATTCAGAAGGATGCCATTCGGACTTTGCAATGCACCTGCAACTTTTCAGAGGTGTATGATGACAATTTTCTCAGATATGGTGGAGAGGACTATAGAGATCTTTATGGATGACTTTTCGGTCTTTGGAGCATCATTCGATGAGTGTTTAAGGCATCTAGAAGCAGTGTTAAGTCGGTGCGAAGAATCTAACCTTGTGCTAAACTGGGAGAAGTGTCACTTCATGGTAACAGAGGGAATTGTCTTGGGACACAAAATATCAAGCCAAGGTATTGAGGTGGACAAAGCAAAGATTTCAGTGATCGAAAATCTACCACCTCCAAAGATCAACAAAAGCGAGTCGTTGTAACGCCCAACCTCGCCGTTCACATCGTGCCTTACCCCGCACCCTAGTGATACAACATCGAGAAAACCGGAAAATAAAACATGAATCATGAAACAAGAGATATAATAAATAAACAAAGCAACCAAAACAGCTTGCCTTGATATACATAAAACCCAACAGCTTTAATCCTTTTTACAACCCCGCCACAACAGCTTCTACTGCACTTAAGATTTACAACGACTATGACGGACAGGCCGCCATACCCCGAATGTACAAGCACCTACAACTCAGTGGAACACATACCAAAAGATAAGCCTCCGAGAAACGGAGCTTCCCAAAACGCTGAATCGAGATCCTAAGAGCGAGGATCCACGATCGACACTTACTCACTGCGGATGAACGCAGCCAAGGAGGTCAAGACAACAGTACCAAGTATGTGAAGTCGCATAACATCAGAAATGAAATCATACTAGTCTATATAAAGCAGAGACATGTATGATAACCAAACTACGATCACAACATAAAACGATATCACTCCAATATAACTATGGGTCTCACGCCACAACATCAATCAGTTCGCATTATGGCCGACGCTCGAATATCAGACGGTGTAGACATGTCCATGATGCAACAATAAGACAAAGAATCCAAATGGAAGCATACCCGCGCGCTACGCATCGTGTCGATGTCCAAAGGGAAACAATAAGACAACTTTCCAAATGGACGATACCCGCGCGCCACGATCGTGTCGGTATGTCCAAAAGGAAATCACGGCGATAATCGAATGGAAACATACCCGCGCGCTACGCATCGTGGTCAAGATATCCAAAGCGATTAACCACAAGACCTTAACCAAAATGGAAGCATACCCGCGCGCCACGATCGTGGTCAAGATGTCCAAAGCGACAACAACAATAATACTATCAACGAACGCACTGCGGAATTTCTCCGCCACACGCCAAGACATCCAAGTAAGTTCTCAACTACCAACCGACTTCTATCGAGACGCGTAACATTAAACACAACGCTTGTACAATAAAGGCTATCATCACAAGCATAGGCAAGTTTCACAACAACAAACATAGGCAAGTTTCACAACAACAAGCATAGGCAAGTTTCACACAACTCAAAGAACTTTCATTTTATGCCAAAGTCAGTGTTTTTAACCACAAAGTACTACATACGTTAAGTTCTTTTAAAAGAGATCCATTATTGTTAAAAGTCACCCGATACGTAGTATTAGAATGACCAACCCACCTTCTTTTTCAAAATCAAGTAACAACATTCTTTTCCTAAGTTCCGCTTGCCTAGTTTCAATTACTCAAGCTTCTCATTTTCAAATGGTTTCATAGTTCCCAAACTTAATCACTTGATTCCTTTTTAGAGCAATTGAGTAACATATGTCATATATGTGAGTAGTTTATTCTTGTTTATAACGATCTTATTACAGCAGCCATGATCTAGAAAATGTAATATCATTTTGTCTTATCTTAGCTTCATGCAGATGAGGTTTCTACCGGTTTTAATACAACACATCATTATTCAATACATTTTCCTTTATTAACGCCGCAGGGTGCTGTCGATACACATTACGATTCCCAAATCAAGAAACATTATCCCTTTAAAAACCAAGTACTCATTACTCACGAATGAGGTTTCACACAAACATCCACATTAAAACAAATAAGTTAAGTCTCTTATCTTATAAGATCAAGTCTCTTAACTTCTAACATCGAAACCATTTTCACTTACATAAGGTCGTTATAACTAACTTCCCATAAAGCTATTATAACACCCTATGTTTTAAATCAACCAAATCACTTAGCACATGACGTCTACCGTACTACATAGTTCACAAAGAATCATGCTAGAAAAGATAGGAAGAGGTTCACATACCTCGCGACGATTTATCGACAATAAGCAAAATGCTCCAAGTACTACAACCTGCTAGCCCTTTCCACTCCTCGAGTAGAATACGCTACTCTTAGTACTTTCACCTATAAAGGTCACAAACGCCTATTAACCCCAAAACACAAGTTTTCTATCTTTCTAAAGAAAATTCAAGAAGACTCTCCCCGCAACAACAGAAATCTCCTCCTCTATCGAGGCCGACTACCAAGCCAACCGTGGGTTTACACGCCTAACCTGACGTGTACAATTCTACACAAGTCTCATCGCAATACCCCTATGTAAATACAGTCATCAGCTTCTTTATTCTTCAGCTTAAGTCAAAAGACATTGCGAATACTAAGTAGTTCTATATATAGTATACTTCAACTATATATGCTAACAAACATGTAATTTCCAATTACAATAGAGGACAAGATAATTACCTCGATAAGCCCAAAATTATCCAAGTTATAATGTCGATCCCGAGCAAGGTTTAGCTCCACTCGCGCGCTCCAAACCACTCCAAACAACCCTTAGAAGTTCTAACCAACTTCTACTCAAATACTTCAACCAACTATGAAGATTTCCTTGGGTTTCGGTTTGAGACTAAAAAGGACAAAAGGTAGTATTTAGGACTCTACGAAAGAGGTATCTTTGGAATACTACAAGGTACAAGGCTAAGGTATTTTGGGCATTATAACAATACTAGGAGTATTTCTATACCACAACAAGGGTATTATACGAAAACAACTAGCAGTGTGGGGTACCCCACTACCAAGACACCACAAAGGGAAGGAGGAGGCCCTCGGCCAAGACTCTCAAAAGAGGGGGGGGATGAGTTGGACGAACTCAACACTAGAGGAGGGAGGGATTTTTAGGCTTGGAAGGTTTCATTTGTGGATGAAGAGTTCATCAACATAAGGGGGGTATTTATAGCAAAACCAAAGGCCAACCAAGGGCCAAGATCCTTCCAAGTGTAAAGCAAGTGTAAGGGCAAGATTAAGCCAAGTGCACCCTAAACCCTACTCCACAAAACACTCCACAAAACAATGCACCAAACAAGGCACACTTCAAGGGCCAAGTGCCAACCCACTCGACCGCCCTCCAAATCACAACGAGGGTGACAAGTGTCACCCTCCCGTTGGTCCAAAAGGTTTCGTCTCTCGGAAAAATCCGCAAAAATACAAAACGACATAGCCGGAATTTTCCCTTCGCAAGTTACGCAAAACGTTTCGTCGAAAAACGACTCTAACCGGGTGTTGTGCACAAATGTTATTTCGGCCAAGGGTGCCACATGGGGGTGACACGTGTCGCCCCCCGATTCGCCCAGAATATTTCGTCTTCCGAAAATATCCAAAATACCGGAAAACTCAAAAACAAAGCGGGCCCCACGTGACCATTTCCGAAAATAAAATCTCAAAATTCTAATATAATCTATGAAGTCCAAATACCAAATCTGGGAATCCAATTCCCATTAACGACCCTTTTTCCTTCACAAAAAACTGAAACTTTTCCGAAAAACTCACATCTTTCTTTCTTTTCAAAATTTTCTCAGTACTCGCACGCACGTCCTCCCATACCTACCCTGCAACTCCGGGGGATAACATTCTCCCCTCCGTAGAAACATTCGTCCCGAATGGTCCTTCTCAAGTCGAATAACGATAAAGTTCCTCTAACAAGTTGCGATGCCAGCTGCCACGAAATAACATACGCCCTCTTCTTTCCTTACTGCCGTGCCCTTCTCGAACGCTTGAACTCTCCCATTACGCACCATACTACCATTACTCCGCTCGAAAATCTGCGAGTCACTACCTCCAAACTTGGTCATCTTACTAACCTCAAACTTCTTTAAGGCCATTCCCGCCTTTACGAACCGCTCGTCGAACGCGTCCACGAACTCATACGATGATCATACAAACTTGGGCCTAGCACCCTCGTGACCTACCACCGGCGGGACCACCCAGAATCGACCCACCCCAAACCGGGTTACGGGTTGACCCGCAAATGGTCCTCAACCCGACCCCCAATCGCGCTAAACTCTTGTTCCCGATCCTAACAATCTTACTAATTCACATCACGAAAGCTACCACTTCCATCTCACACTACCCATGGACTTATCACACAAATAAATCCCACGTATACTACTCACCCTTATAAAGGTCAAACATAAAACGAATCTTTTACTCAAGACGACCTTACCTCTAAGGTCTCGATCGTGAAATAGTCTAAGGTTCACACTTACCATGCCTCCATACGTATCCTTCCAACTAACCATGCATTCTAACTCACACATATCACAATGCTATCCGTACATAGCACACAATAATGAGATCATCATAACAAGCATACCAAAACTCTAGAGGTTAAGGATATACCAAGCTACCGCCCACTCTAATCATAGGCACACTGCAGGCATTATAGTCAGTAGGTGATAAACCACCCACAGATCCCGGGTCGAAGTCGTAACATCCGTGCTACCCTTGGCCTGGACAGTTCCGCAAAATGGCCCCGCTGGTCGCATGCAAAACAAACTCCCAATCTAGCACGACACTCCAAAATGGAGTCTACCACAATGGTCACAACGAGGTAGGGTGGCTTCACCGTTAACACCCCGCTCGCCGAAAATCTGAACCTCGAGCCCCGACCGCTCCTCAAGACGCGGAGGACCACTGCATGCGGGGTATATAACTAGCTCGCCGCCGAGGCGGTCCGCCTCGAAAGCCACCAAAGGACCTCGCCCCGCCCTCTTCTCGCGATCCGTGTCATTCCGTCGACCCTCCGTGCCTCACATCCTAGTGCATGAGCTGCGTGCGGCAATGTCCATGCCCTACAAGAGAAACACCCGCACAAGACTCACCATATAATCATCTAGCCCGTGGCGTGGCGATGCACCCTATCCTCCATATTCGCAACTAGCGCAGTGGGACATATCGAGCCAAAGAATCGAACTCGACATTGTACTCACGGCGGTCGCCTCTGCCTCAAGAATAAAAATCGTTTACCGCGCGTTCTCCTCATCCGCGGAGGCAAGAAGTGCGTGAGAAAGCCCCAAAACTCATCCCATTCTGGCTGGAGTGCATGCTCTCCCGAAAGCTCCTATGAATCAAACCAATCGATCGCGGTATCACGCACCGACGCGAACCAAAGGTCACAGACTCGGTCAAGCTTGATCACCCGCATGATCCGTCAGAATCGCCGGATGAACTCCTCGCGATCATCCTCGTGCCTCACCCATAAAACTCGCGGGCTAACTCGTGAAAGTCCCGTAGCCTCAAACTATTCGCTCGGGGTGAACCATCGGTGCTATCGAATCGAATCGCCAGATCCAAATTTATCCTCATATTCGCCACGACTCGCCAAGAATCGGGCCATCTCCTTGTAACCCATCTCCTCGCTCTGCATCGTGGACTGGAGGCTCGTGTATCGGTCTCGCAGCCTATTGCCGCGCTTCTAACTCATTGGGCTGGCGTCCAAAACTCGCCGTCGGAAGCACTGCTCGTGTAATCGACGCTCGCGCCGAACTCCTCTCAGATCTCACTAGCGCCTCCTCGCCGCTTGCCCTTCCGGGCTCGCTGTTTTGCGCGAGGCATAATCGTAAAAACGAGATACGTCGAGGGTCCAACTTACAACACGACTCTAAGGCACGATCTCGTAATGAGAAGAATGGAAACCAATCCTAAATGTCCTATAGCCTCCTCGATTATAGATGTGCACAACACACCGATAATCAAGACTTACTAGACACGGTGCAGACACTTTCCGAGGATTAATCGCTCGATACCACTTTTGTAACGCCCAACCCGGCCCGCATCGTGCCTTACCTCGCACCCTAGTGATACAACATCGAGAGAAAACCTGGAAAATAAAACATGAATCATGAAACAAGAGATATAATAAATAAACAAAGCAACCAAAACAGCTTTTCAAGATATACATAAAACCCGAACAGCTTTAATCCTTTTACAACCCCGCCTACAACAGCTTCTGCACTTAAGATTTACTAACGACTATGACGACAGGCCTCGCCATACCCCGAATGTACAAGACCTACAACTCAGTGGAACACATACCAAAAGATAAGCCTCCGAGAAACGGAGCTTCCCAAAACGCTGAATCGAGATCCTAAGAGCGAGGATCCACGATCGATGTACTCTACTGCAGATGTAACGCAGCTTCAAGGAGGTCGATAACAGTACCAAGTATGTGAAACTGCATAATATCAGAAATGAAATCATACTAGTCTATATAAAGCGGAGACATGTATGATAACCAAACTACGCTCACAACATAAAACACTATCACTAATATAACTATGGGTCTCACGCCCACAACATCAATCGTTCGCATTATGGCCGTACGCCGAATATCGTGACGGTGTAGACATGTCCATGATGCAACAATAAGACAAAGAATCCAAATGGAAGCATACCCGCGCGCTACGATCGTGTCGGTATGTCCAAAGGGAAACAATAAGACAACTTTCCAAATGGACGATACCCGCGCGCCACGATCGTGTCGCGATGTCCAAAAGGAAATCCTGGCGATAATCGAATGGAAACATACCCGTGCGCTACGATCGTGGTCAAGATATCCAAAGCGATTAACCACAAGACCTTAACCAAAATGGAAGCATACCCGCGCCACGATCGCGGTCAAGATGTCCAAAGCGATTAACAACAATAATACTATCAACAGAACGCATCTGTGGAATTTCTCCGCCACACGAAGACATCCAAGTAAGTTCTCAACTACCAACCGACTTATCGAGAGACGCGTAACACGTAAACACAACGCTTGTAATAAAGGCTATCATCACAAGCATAGGCAAGTTTCACAACAACAAGCATAGGCAAGTTTCACAACAACAAGCATAGGCAAGTTTCACACAACTCAAAGTACTTTCATTTTATGCCAAAGTCCGGGTTTTTAACCCCAAAGTACTACATACGTTAAGTTCTTTTAAAAGAGATCCATTATCGTTATAAAAGTCACCCGATACCGTAGTATTAGAATGACCAACCCACCTTCTTTTTCAAAATCAAGTAACAACATTCTTTTCCTAAGTTCCAGTTTGCCTAATTTCAATTACTCAAGCTTCTCATTTTCAAATGGTTTCATAGTTCCCAAACTTAATCACTTGATTCCTTTTTAGAGCAATTGAGTAACATATGTCATATATGTGAGTAGTTTATTCTTGTTTATAACGATCTTATTACAAAGACCATGATCTAGAAAATGTAATATCATTTTGTCTTATCTTAGCTTCTATGCAGATGGAGGTTTCTACCGGTTTTAATACAACACATCATTATTCAATACATTTTCCTTTATTAACGCCGCATGGTCTGTCGATACACATTCGATTCCCAAATCGGAAAACATTATCCCTTTAAAACCAAGTACTCATTACTCACGAATGAGGTTTCACACAAACATCCACATTAAAACAAATAAGTTAAGTCTCTTATCTTATAAGATCAAGTCTCTTAACTTCTAACATCAAGAAACCATTTTCACTTACATGGTCGTTATAACTAACTTCCCATAAAGCTATTATAACACCCTATGTTTTAAATCAACCAAATCACTTAGCACACGTACGTCTACCGCACTACATAGTTCACTAGAATCATGCTAGAAAAGATAGGAAGTGGTTCAGATACCTCGCGACGATTTATCGACAATAAGCAAAATGCTCCAAGTACTACAACCTTGCTAGCCCTTTCCACTCCTCGAGTAGAATACGCTACTCTTAGTACTTTCACCTATAAAGGTCACAAACGTCTATTAACCCCAAAACACAAGTTTTCTATCTTTCTAAAGAAAATTCGCAAAGACTCTCCCCGCAAACAGCAGAAATCTCCTCTCTATCGAGGCCTGGCTACCAAGCCAACCAGTGGGGTTTACACGCCTAACCTGACGTGTACAATTCTACACAAGTTCATCGCAATACACCCTATGTAAATACTGATTCATTGTTCTTTATTCTTCAGCTTAAGTCAAAAGACATTGCCGAATACTAAGGAGTTCTATATATAGTATACTTCAACTAGATATGCTAACAAACATGTAATTTCCAATTACAATAGAGTGACAAGATAATTACCTCGATAAGCCCAAAATTATCCAAGTTATAATGTCGATCCTGAGCAAGGTTTAGATCCACTCCGGCGCCCAAACCACTCCAAACAACCCTTAGAAGTTCTAACTAACTTCTACTCAAATACTTCAACCAACTATGAAGATTTCCTTGTGGTTTGGTTTGAGACTAAAAGGACAAAAGGTAGTATTTCCTGACTTCACGTGAAAGAGGTATCTTTGGAATACTACAAGGTACAAGGCTAAGGTATTTTGGGCATTATAACAATACTGGGAGTATTTCTATACCACAACAAGGGTATTATACGAAACAACTAGGCTAGTGGTACCCTGGCCAAGACACCACAAAGGGGAGGAGGAGGCCCTCGGCCAAGACTCTCAAAAGAGGGGATGATGTTGACGAACTCAACACTATAGGAGGTAGGGATTTTTAGGCTTGAAGGTTTCATTTGTGGATGAAGAGTTCATCAACATAAGGGGGGTATTTATAGCAAAACCAAAGGCCAACCAAGGGCCAAGATCCTTCCAAGTGTAAAGCAAGTGTAAGGGCAAGATTAAGCCAAGTGCACCCTAAACCCTACTCCACAAAACACTCCACAAAACAATGCACCAAACAAGGCACACTTCAGGCCGCCATGCCAACCCACCTCGACCGCCCCTCCAAATCACAACGAGGTGACAAGTGTCACCCTCCCGTTGGTCCAAAAGGTTTCGTCTCTAAAAATCCGAAAAAATACAAAACGACATAGCCGGAATTTTCCCTTAGCAAGTTACGTGAAAACGTTTCAAAAACGACTCTAACCGGGTGTTGTGCACAAATGTTATTTCGCCAAGGGTGCCACATGGGGTGACACGTGTCGCCCCGATTCGCCAGAATATTTCGTCTCCAAAATATCCAAAATACCGAAAACTCAAAAACAAAGCGTACAAAATCAGTAAATTTCTCCCGTGGGCCCCACGTGACCATTTCCAAAATAAAATCTCAAAATTCTAATATAATCTATGAAGTCCAAATACCAAACTGGGAATCCAAATCCCATTAACGAACCTTTTTCTTCACAAATAACCGGAAACTTTTCCGTCGAAAACTCACATCTTTCTTTCTTTTCAAAATTTTCTGCCGTACTCTCGTACGTACGTCCTCACATACATACCCTGCAACTACGGGGTATAACAAGAAGTTTCCTTGGACATGCAGGTTTCTATAGAAGATTCATCAAGGATTTTTCAAAGGTCTCAAAGCCTCTTTCCACATTGCTAATGACGGGGGTTGCCTTCGACTTCAATAAAGAATGCTTATCCGCATTTGGGCCTTTCGAGGAGAAGCTTATTTCAAAGACTCCATAGTCATTGCACCAAACTGGGAGCTCCCATTTGAACTAATGTGCGATGCAAGCGATTATGCAGTGGGAGCAGTGCTTGGACAGAGACTCGACAAGGTATTTAGATCCATTTACTATGCTAGTAAAACTCTAAATGACGCACAGTTAAATTATGCAACTACCAAAAAGGAACTACTAGCTATAGTATATGCATTTGAGAAATTCAGGTCATACTTGATTGGAAATAAGGTGATAGTATACACTGACCACTCTGCTATAAAGTACTTGATGACAAAAAAGGATGCAAAGCCTCGCCTCATTCGATGGGTCCTGCTTCTACAAGAATTCGACGTGGAGATTCGTGATAAGAAAGGAACAGAGAATTCGATTCTGAACCACTTGTCAAGACGGAGAACACAGAGAGCGAACACCAGGATGTACAAATAAATGATCACTTTTCGCATTTAACAACTATTTCAAGTAAGTGTGAATTCTAATTTACCTTGGTACGCTGATTTTGTTAACTTTCTTGCAGCTAAGGTACTACCCCCAGACTTGTCAAGACAGAAAGTGAAGAGGTTTTATTCAGAAGTAAAACATTACTATTGGGAGGAACCTATGTTATACAAATACTGTGCCGATCAAGTCATCAGGCGATGTATACCAGAGGAAGAGATGCACCAGGTTCTCACCCACTGCCACACCCTATCATGTGGTGGACACTTTGGGGCATCGAAACGGCAAAGGTACTGCAATGCGGATTCTATTGGCCAACACTTTTCAAGGATGCCCATACCTTTGTGAAGAAATGTGATAGTTGCCAGAGAACAGGGAACATCTCAAGACGAAACGAGATGCCTTCGCAAGGGATATTGGAAGTGGAAATCTTTGACGTGTGGGGAATCGATTTCATGGGACCATTCCCGCCATCCTTTGGAAATCAATATATCCTTCTGGCGGTATACTATGTGTCCAAATGGGTAGAAGCAGTGGCCACAAAAGAGAACGACAGTAAGACTGTTCAAAAATTCCTTCAAAAGAATATTTTCACGAGGTTCGGCACTCCAAGAGCCATCATCAGTGACGAAGGAAGTCACTTTTGCAACAAGCAGCTGAATTCATTGCTTTCCCGATATGGAGTCTACCACCGCACTACAACTGCCTACCACCCTCAAGCTAATGGGCAAGCAGAAGTGTCAAATAGAGAAGTGAAGAGCATATTGGAAAAGACGGTGAATGGCTCAAGGAAGGACTGGTCTATCAAACTGGATGACGCATTATGGGCATACCAGACAGCATTCAAAACACCAATTGGTATGTCACCTTATAAATTAGTTTTTGGTAAAGCGTGTCATTTGCCAGTAGAATTGGAACACAGAGCGTATTGGGCAATGAAGAAGTTAAACATGGACGCCACGGCAGCAGGACAGATGAGGCTACTACAGCTAAACGAGTTAGAGGAATTCAGGAACAATGCCTATGAGAATGCAAAGATCTACAAGGAACGAACGAAAGCATGACACGACAAGAAATTGCTACCGAAAGACTTTCAAGAAGGACAACAAGTGCTTTTATTCAACTCAAGATTTAGATTATTTCCAGGCAAGTTAAAATCACGTTGGACAGGATCATACACGGTGGTAAGAGTATTCCTATATGGTGCGATTGAAATAAAAGGGAGAGAGAGAGCTTCCTTCAAGGTAAACGGACAGAGGTTAAAACCTTATTTGATCAATGAAATGGAATACATGAACTTAGTAACCTCTCATACCTTAGAATAATAAGGAACTTGCGTCCGACTAAAAGACGTTAAAGACAGCGCTACTTGGGAGGCAACCCAACGTTTCAATTATGTTATTTCAATTCCTGGATTTAGTTTATTTTATGTTGTCTTGAACAGTCTCACGGTCTTGGGTTCTTGTGTCTGTGTTGTGTTGACAGGTGAAAGCCAAGGACTTGGAAGGCGAAAACTGAAGAGAAGCCAAGGATCCCCAGAAAATCGCCAGAGCGCCGCGGCTCCTAGAAGCAGTCGGTCGCGCAGAAGTTCGTAACCAGCACAGAGTTCAGCCGCGCCACGTATGCGTGGCCGGCGCCACAACGGAAAATATGAATTCTGAAAGACGCCCTGATCCGAAGGCCCCGTCGCCAAATCAAACACCAAGAGCTCTCATCCCCTCACGGAATACAAAGTACGATCCACCGCCACCACCACCATTTTAGCCAAAGTTTGTAAGTGTCTTATTTCTTTTACTGTCTTTGAGTCTACACACATTGGGGACAATGTGTGATTTAAGTTTGGGGGTGTTTTACTTGTGTCTTGTTTTATTTGTGTCTTGTTATGTTTTATTTAAGTCTTTTTATTGTTTTTAGGTATTTTTGAGTCATAATTGTCTGTCAAAAGATCATGTATGTTGTAGTTGCTAGAAACACCCAGTGAAGGAAGGTGGAATAATGTAATGGAATAAAAGCAACTATCTAAGCACTTAGGTTAGATATGCCAAAAACTCACAAAATCTGTCTATTTGGAGTTTCTTGCCTAAATTGTGCATGCTAAATGATGAAAACTTATGTGTTATGACTGCTTGCTATTTGAGGCGAAATAGTTAGGATATGCATGTTAGGGAGATGACTCAGGCATTTCTTTCATAGTCAATTCTTACCACTCTTTTCTATCCCGGACTTTAAATATATTCCTAGTTAGCCCCATTGAGCCTAAACGTTGAAACTTCTTCTTTGACACCCTATATTCCCACAAATTGTGCCATAAGTAAAAATGTGAAGTAGTGGAATAAATTGTGTTAAAAAAAAACAAAAAACAAAAAAAGTGAATGAGCTTGTTGCACCCCAAGTAAAAGTAATAAGAAATAGGCAAAAGCCCAAGTTTGGGGGTGCTTGTCATTATTATATACTTCACTCTCCCAAAACAAAAGAGGGAAAAGATAGAATCAAAGTGAAGGAAAGAACAAAAAGAAAAGGGAAATACTGAAAAGCTAAAGAGCTTAGGGTACACGAAATGAACCTAAATGCCTATTTTTACCTACCTATACCTAAGCCTACATTACAACCCTTAAAGTCCTGAAGATCTCTTTTATGCATATCCAGGATTAGTGGAGAATAGCAAGTAAGCATGCCATTAGGATTTTTGAATTTATATGCATGATTGAGTATATTGACTTCCATTAAGCATGTTGAATATGAGTTTGCGAAATATCTAGCTTAATGTGTTTAGTGTGCTGAAAATTTCATGTTATATGTTCCTGCATATTATTGTGCTAACCTTCATGTTTTTCTAGTTAACACTAATGCAGCAAAAGTGATCAATGTCAGTGAGTCTTTTATTTTCGTTTCTTGAGTCTTTTATTTCTTTCTTTCTATCTTTGCTCGAGGGCGAACAAAGGTTAAGTTTGGGGGTATTTGATCGGTGTATTTTATATACACTTTTTGAGTCAGTTTTAGTTAGTCTTTTGTCCCTTTTTGTACAAATAAGTGTCGTATTAGGATAGTTTTCCTTTCTTTTGAGTCAAAGTGGTTAAAATGGCCAAATGACGGAAAATGAGCTAAAAGAGGGCAAAAGAGGAGGTTCAGTGCAGAGAAAGTGGCGAACGAGAATCGCGAACCGGCGCATGGCCTCCTGCGATCGAAGCGGCGCGGCGCCCAACATCCGAGAGGCTGCGAAGACCTAAGCGCGGCGCTACCATGCCAACGATAGAGCGCGGCGCCTAATCATCGAGGCTACGAAGAAGTAAGCGTCGCGGCGCCACATCTGAGAGAATCGGGGCGACGCCAAATCACCCAGGACCACATAAGTTCGCGCGCTGGCTAAAGCGAACGCGGCAGCGCGGAAAAATCAGGGTTTTCAGACGGATTTTGGGCCAGGCCTGCAGGGAAAAGTTGAGGCGGTTTTCAGCTTATAAAAGGAGAACCCTAGGCAGTTTTTAAGGGTTCCCCTTCTTGCACAACACAAGATTTTCTTGCTTGGAGATTGGAGACCTAAACTTAGTAATTTCTTTCCTTTTTCTTTTCTTTATTTCAGTTTTTGCATGATGAACTTTGAATTAGTTCTTGTCATATCAATGACTAGGAACTAATTCTCTTATAGGGCTTTCTATGTTGAATCTCTAGAAACTTATGTTATGATTTAATGCATGCTTATGGTTATTCTTCTTCTTGTTGAGATCTATCTAATAATTGAATTGAATGCTTGATAATTAATTGACAACTAATTATCACTATATGATTTCTAATCATACTCCGAAAGGAGGGGATTGTGAATATGTTGTAAGTTGGGTAGACATTCTTGGATTGGGGATGAAAATACCTCAATTACTTATGTAGTGTTAATGAGAGGCTTAAAAACCCTAATTTTGCGCATGGTGCGTGACGGTTAACTAGGTTCTTAGTATTAATCCTCCTATAGAGTTATCCTTATCACCGAAAGGTAGGTAAGGTGCAATACTGAGGTTGAGTGTTTATATAACCCTAACGAGAGTATAAAACGATTTAGTGAACCTGCTTTCTCCAAAAGAATAAGACCATAAGTTATTGCATTAATAAGTAACATAAGCGGATAGTGAGGAGACATGGAAGCCCTATTCCCATCACAACTGAAGTAAGCTTATAGTTAAATAGCTTTTATAATTCTTAGTTATAAACAACAAATCCACATATCAATTTACCAAATAGATACCAAAAGATAGATAGTTGGTACTTGAACCCTAATCCTTGTGGACGATATTCGGTCTTACTAAGACTATATTACTTGTTACGATAACGTGCACTTGCGTTAAAGTGTGTGCATCTTTTCGCGCATCAGGTGTAACAATTGCGTTCCATCCAAATCTAATAGACGGTGGTTGCAAGCGTTGTTCTTTTAGCCTTCGCCTGCCAACCCGTGTCGCGCCCCTCCTTTCTAATATATTTCAACGCACTGTCAATGGTGCTCATGGTTCTGGTGATTCCCAACCAGTTCCTAATCCGCTGCCAGATGAAAGTGGAAGTGGTGCATGTGAAGAACAAGTGAGGTATATACTCGTCGTCCCTACCGCACAACCCACACACCCGAGTGGTGTCGATGTAAGCAATTATGTCTTTGGTATGCATCTTTTTGGTGATTCCTAGCCAAAAGATGAAGGAATGTTTAGGCAAAATTCAAGGGTTCCAAACGTCCTTCGACCAATAAGCTTTAACCCCCTAATTCTGAAGAATTCATAGGCCGTCTGCGTACCGTTGATACCATTGTTGTCACGATGCCAAGCATTGACGGTTCCAAGCATTGTGCACTTAATCTTATTTCAAGTGTATGTTGGTCTACCTTCAAAGGTGAATAACATCCCAATTTATAGGATGAAACCACCCAATGAAGGTTACAAATATTAAGTGCCCAAATTAATAGGTACATGTAACCGCCCAATGGAGGTTACAAACATTAAGTGCACAAATTAATAGGTACATGTAACATATAAAAGGTTAGTGAATGTGTATGGACATCCATACAAAGTGATGTATTTCATAACACTCCTCCTTGAATGTCCATAGATAATGTGCCTCGTTAAAACCTTACTAGAAAAAAACTCAGTGGGAAAAATTCTAGTGAATGAAAAAGAGTACACAATTCTAATAATACATATTTTGGTCACTTCATTAAAAACCTTACAAGTAAAACCCAGCGGGACAAAACCTTATACGGAAAAAAGAGTACAACATGTATTAACTCCCCCAGATGAGAACTTCTGGCCAAATGCTTGAGTCTTCGCATTCTAATCTTGGGTACCATCTTCTCGAAAGTTGTAGTTGGCAGAGACTTAATGAACAAATCTGCCATAGTATCACTTGAACGAATATGTTGCACGTTGATATCACCATTCTTTTGAAGCTCGTTGTTGACACCCAATTTTGACCCTCCCGTCCAGCCATTAACCATAAAATTAGACTAATTTTGTAAAATAATTTTTTAGGATTTTTTATAATAAAATACAACAATAAAACATTAATACAAGCACAAATAAACAATTTAATAATGGCATCGCATCTTACGTAGAGTTTCAAGCACTTAGAGTCCCGCGCCCGCATTTATTAACTTTAAGCTTTGTCGCAATTCTTAAATAATTAATAAATGCATAAAATAAATAATTTAGCGATAACGTCGTGTCAGGTAGCATAGCCGCATTTATTAGTAATCATTTGCAAAGCTTTAAACGATTCTTAAATATCATACTCGCATTTAGCATTTAAATAATTTAATCTAAACTCAATTCAATTTTAATTTAACTTCGCAATAATGCAATAATAAGATTTTAATAGCGCCGCATTTTAAAATATTAAGCACTAACTAAATAGCACACCCGCATTTATAACAATTAGATTAATAAAGCAACTAGATAATTTAAGCACAATTTATTAATTAAGCACCTAAAATTAAATACCTAATACTAAAAACTAACTCTAATACCTAAATAATTCTACCCAGCCCAACAATTACTGTCACGACCCGAACCTGGGCCCGTGACTGGTGCCTTACCCCGGGCACCCTAGTGACACAACATCAGAGTAATCAGCGGAACATAAAGACAATACATGAAACCAATGTAATATGACAGTGAAATAAGAAAAAGCTAACTAAAAGCGGTTACCTTGGTATATATATAAATAGCAATTTGAGCGATTTACAACCTCTTACAAATTCTGCCCACAGCGATTACTACGACCTCTACGAATAATATGACAACAACGACGGGGCGGGGCCGTCATACCCTGAATGTAGCACCTACCACAACAGGGGACTATACGAAGATAAGCCTCGGAGAAAGCGGAGCTTTCCCAAACGCCGAATTGTGACCCTAAGGCGAGGATCAACGGCGGTGTACCTTTACTGCGGCATGAACGCGGCCCGAAGGTCGATCTGCAGTGCAGAGTATGTGGCTGAAATAAATCACGTAAATGAAATCATAGTAGTCTATATAAAGCAGAGACATGTATGATAACCAAACTACGATTCACAATAAATAAACGATCGTATGTCAAGTCGGGGACTCGCCTCAAGTCATCACAATAGACCGAATGCGGGGTAAGTGCGAAGGCATAGCCGACTACTAAGACCCGCGATACAAACCAAATACCATAAAGCGCATCACGAGGTCTTTCTAGACCGCACATGATCGAAGGCGGCCACTCGCGCGGTATCAATGTGCGCGTCTATCCTCGGAACTACCGCGACTCGCGATAGGTCACACGCGGACCGCGTAGGTATTCCTCGAATCATGGTCCTGCATCGCTGAGGTATACCGCGTCGAGGCGCTTAACCCCGGTATCCACCTAGGCTCCGCGGCCGCGCATAGTCCTCAAAGACCGCATAGTCCTCAAAGACCGCGTAGGGCATCCCCGCGTCAGGCTAAACACCGGAATGATCAATCTCGGAGCTCCGACTCCGCATAGTCACAAGGACTGCATAGGCCGTATAGACCCGCATCAAGGGTGGCAAGCCCTCGGTATAACAAGTCAAGGGGGTATGTGATATAATAACAGTACAACGGGCTTAACGTTTGACAACGTAAGCACAACAAGAGTGACCCCCTTACATAATAATCACAAGATACTAACACACGTAACATCCTAACATGTTTACTTATCAAATCATCAAGAAAATATTACAAGGCTATCACAAACCAATACAATCAAGTTATTCACATAAGGTACTTTCTACTAACAAGTTCGAATTTTTATCCCCAAAGTACTTCACACATTAAATCTTTAAAAGAACTGCTTTAGTTCACATAAGTCACACAATACGTAGTATAAAATAGAGTGGTATCTTTTAAGTAATCAAAATACTTACCTTTGTAAAATCAAGTAACAACATTATTTTCCAAACGTCCAAGTTTGCCTAATTTCAAGTGTTTACGTTTCTTATTTTAGAAAGGTTTCGTAGTTCATAGTCTTATTTATTTAGGAATATAATTCTCCTTTAACAATCTGAAAACATAAACCTTATGTGTGAGTAGGACATTCTTGTTTATAACAATCTTATTACAGCAGCCATGATCTAGGAAATATCATTTTGTCTCATCTTAGCTTCTATGCAGATGGAAGTTTCTACTGGTTTTAATAATACTTAATCTGTCAAAACATTTCCTTTTATTAACGCTGCAGTGGTTTGTCGATGCACATTCTGATTTCCGAAATCAGTAAAACATTCTTAAGCCGTTATACCTAACTTCCCATAAAGCTAGTATAACTCTTAAGTTTTTAAAAGAAACCAAGTATTACTCTTCTTTCGAAATGATTCAAAAATCTTTTGAAATACTTCAAGTTCTTTGTTATCACATAACCACCCAGTTATAGTTCAAATCAGTTACCTTTTAAAAAAAAACCACAAGTATTTTCTTACATACATAAAGCTGTTATAACCAACTTCCCATAAAGCCGTTATAACACTTTTATGTTTTAAACCAATCAAATACATTTAGCACATGTACGTCTACCGTACTAAATAGTTCACACATATCATGCTAGAAGAGATAGGAAGAGGTTCACATACCTCGCGACGATTATCGACTAATAGCAAAACGCTCCAAGTACCTCAAACCGTCGGCTACTCCTTAAGCCGAGTAGATCGCGCCACACATTGTACATCAACCTATAAGGCCACAAGGCGCTTATTAACATTTAGATCTTATCGTAGAACATTCTACAGAAAATTCGGCACCTCCCCACACACATGGCGTAAATCTCCTCTGTCATCAGTAGGCTATCAAGCCAACCAGGGGGGGGGGGGGTTATACGTCTAAATCCGGACGTGCACAATTCTACCTCACAGAAAAGCTACACAAGTCTCATGTCTGATCGCATGTAATTCTGATTCGGTACTCTTCTTTCGAAAAGGTTTCTTATTATTCAGGCTTAAGTCAAAAGACATTGCCGATAACTACGTTCATTTCTATATATAGTATACTTCAACTATATAGTCTAACAATCCTGTAATTTCCAATTACAATAGAGGGACAAGATATTTACCTCGATAAGCCCATAATTATCCGAGTTTAAATGTCGATCTGAGCAAGGTTTATCTCTACTCAGTGCGCTCAGGCCGCTCCAAACAACCCTTAGAAGTTCTAACCAACTTCTACTAATTACTCGACTAACTATGGAGATTTTCCTTAGGGTTTCGGTTTTGTGGTGGAAAGTATGATAGTATAAGCGGGCTTTTGTATAGGTATAACCTTAGAATACTACAAGGTATCTGGCTAAGGTAATTTGGGCATTATAACAATACTTTTGAGAGTATTTCTACCAAGAGGGGGTGTATTATACGAAACAACTAGGCTGGGGGTACCCACTGCTAGCACCCGAGGAGGCGGAGGGCTCTCGGCCAAGGGGAGGGAGGCTCTCGGCGAACTCAACCTGAGGAGGAGGAGGATTTAACACTTAGAAATATTTTAGGAATGGATGAAGAAGTCATCAAAGAGAGGGTATTTATAGCAAAACCCAAGGCCAACCAATGGCCAAGATCAAGCCATGTCTGAGGCAAGTGTAAGGCCTAGATCAAGCCAAGTGCATCCTAACCCTACTCCACCAAACATGGCACAAAACAAGCCACAAAACAAGGCCCAAAATAAGGGACCAATCGGCCAAGGCCAACCAACCCTTGACCGCCCCTCTAAGCGTCAATGAGGGTGACAAGTGTCACCTCCGTTAACCAAAATATTTTGTCTCTCGGAAAAATCCGCAAAAAATATAAATGACATAGCGGAATTTTCCTACGAAAGTGGAAAGCGTTTAGTCGAAAAACGACTCTAATCGGGTGTTGTGCACAAAGTGAAAATCGGCCAAGCCTACTTAAGCTTCAAAATTTTCACGTACGTCCTTACGTACATACTGCGAAATACGGTATAACATTCTCCCTCCTTAGAAACATTCGTCCGAATGTTCCTTCTAAGTCTCAAAACAAGCGCGCGCAAGATAGTCTTCACTACTATACTTACGAGAACAATCACGCCACGTGGCCACGAAACACCAGCGCAAATACCTCCATCCAAGTCCACGAAACACCTCTAACATTACCACAAACACCTCTCTCCGGGGTCTAAAATATACTTCCTCCGCACCTTCTCCTTACAAAAGAAATGATCACATCTATGCTCGCCATACATGCTCGCTTCTCCCTTTACTCGTCGTGATACCACTTTTGTCACTTTGCCGCGAGGTTCTAGTGTCACTCCGGCGACCCAACAATGGTACCGGGCTGCATGCGATCCCTGAGGCTGTCATACACTCGAACTCTTACCACATTTAAATCGCTTGATTTCCAAAACTCGGGTTACTATCTCTAACGTGGTCATCATTAGCGGGAACACTGGATGGATCTCGATACTTTCCGATCATATCAATACGAAAGACCGGACGTACTGCCTCCTAAGTCGGACGGCAAATGCTAACCTATAGGCAACCTGGCCTATTCTTCACATGAACCCAAAAGGGCCCAAGATAACTCGGGCTAAGTTCCCTCTGTTTTCCAAAACTCGTCACACTGACCGGGGTGGTACTTTCAAGAAGACCGACCGTCATCATGAACTATAAGCGTCGTCGACTATTATTCGCACTATTTCTCTAATTGCGGAACCTCTTCTAGACAAGCTTTACCACATCCACGATCTGTGGAACAAGCTGAACCAACTATCGAATCTTGCCAACATCGAACCAATCGACCGTGACTTACACATCCGCCCTACCGGGCTTCGTAAGGCGACATCCGAACACTGAAATGGTAACTTAAACCCTCCCTCCACAGGAGACAACAATCCCCACAACTACCCCGGAAATCCACACACTGGCCCGAGGGCGACTGCGAGTCTGAGACTCACCTGAGTTCTTAACCCTGCTTGGTAAAACTTCCAAACAAAAACAGTAGTACCACTGGCTCCACATGCGTCATAAGGTGAAGGTAGGCACCGTGCAGCCTTACAACCTTTACGATAAAATCAACAACTTGAGTAAGCGGTCTTTGCTAGAAGACAAGGCGGTGACCTCGCCGGCCGACTCATCGGTCGAATCGTCCACGAATTCTGTTGGTTAACTAAACTTGGGCCTAACACCCTCGTGACCCTACCACAAGGCGGGACCACCACAACCGACCCCACCCAAACATGCCGCGGGTTGACCCGCAACGTGGCCTCAACCCGACCCAGAACGCGCAAGCGCTAGCTCCGAAGGAAAACTCTCACTAATCACGTTACGAAAACCTAGCGGTCTTCTTAGCTCAACTACCCTCTTTCATTCCACACTACTCAGGGACTTATCACGTAAACATAGCTCACGTGCACTATGCACTCTATAAGGGTCAAACATAAACATACGTCTTTTACTCGAGATGGCCTTACCTCTAAGGTCTCTACGTATAAAACTCTAAGGCTCACACCTTCTACATCCCCAAATCTTACTTGGTTAACTAACCAAGATTTCTAATTACAATTTACACAATGCTATCGAATATAACACTTAAGGTATACTCACTTTATCACACATACTAATCCCAGAGGTTAAAGATCTATCTGTATTCTTCGCTTCACTCCTTAGTCGTTCTAATCAAACACGCCCGTAGGCGCATAGCTAAGGAAGATGACGAACTACCCACCGATCACGAAGGCTAAGTCCTCCTGAGGACATTACGGCGATATCGGACCACGGCGGTCGCCGGTAAAGCGAGCACCAACAAAAAGCGACATTCCCGGAATGGCGTGCATCTGTATGAGCGGAAGCCACGAGTCGACCAATTCTGCGTACCCGAGCGTCACGAAATCGTGGAAGTCCACTCTGCACGGCGGAGGTGCATATCTAATCTGTGGTGGCGACTTGCCTCGAGAGTTACTAAAGGACCTTCTGCTCTGGCCTCTCCTGCTGTCGCCGTTAACCGTCGATCTCTACCGCTTCCGCTGCTGCGCATAAGCCCGCACGTGCCATGCTCAAGCCTAATCAAGAATTACTCTTGCACAACCCTCTTAGATAGTCATCAAGACTCGCGGTACATCGGTATACTCTCCGGTAGCCACGTCCATAGCTAATGTGAGGTTGTCTCTTGGCAATCTATATTCTCTGTTCCCGGTCGTGGGACTGAAGGTTCAAATATCATGGCGCAGTAGGAACTGCTGCCGCCGTGCTAAACTCTGCTGGGGCTAGTGACGTCGCAGAACTCCCCAAATGAAGCACCACCCCAGGTGATGATTGGGCCTGTGCCCTCGTAACCCTCTGTACTCTACTCGCAGCTCCCTCGGCTGCCTTGTCCTCCTGGGCCGGGTTGCCCTACGCGGAGGCATAACGGTAAGGGAAAGAAATACGTTAGAGGGGTCCAACTTATCACACAGCTCTAAGGCACGATCTCAGAATGAGAAGAATAGAAACCAATCCTAAATATCCTATAGCCTCCTGATTATTGGTGTGGTGCACAACACACCGATAATCAAGACTCTACTGGATACGGTCTGTAGACACTTTCCGAGGATTAACTGCTCTGATACCACTTTTGTCACGACCCGAACCTGGGCCCGTGACTGGTGCCTTACCCCGGGCACCCTAGTGACACAACATCAGAGTAATCAGCGGAACATAAAGACAATACATGAAACCAATGTAATATGACAGTGAAATAAGAAGACAGGCTAACCAAAAACGGTTACCTTCGGTATATATATAAATAGCAATTTGAACAGTTACAACCCTCTTACAAATTCTGCCCACAACAGTACTACAGACCTCTACGAATAATATGACAACAACGACGGGACAGGGCCCCGTCATACCCCTGAATGTAAGCACCTACCACAACAGGGGACTATACCAAGATAAGCCTCCGGAGAAACGGAGCTTTCCCAAACGATGAACTGACCCTAAGGCGAGGATCAACGGCGGTGTACCTTTACTGCGGCATGAACGGCCCGAAGGAGGTCGATAACAGTGCAGTATGTGAAATCGAAATAAATCAGTAAATGAAATCATAGTAGTCTATATAAAGCGGAGACGTATGATAACCAAACTACGATTCACAATAAATAACGATCATGTCAAGTCGGGGACTCACGCCTCAAGTCATCACAATAGACCGTGCGGGGTAAATGCGAAGGCATAGCCGACTACTAAGACATGATACAAACCAAATACCATAAAGCGCATCACGAGGTCTTTCTGCATCGCACCATGATCGAAGGCGGCCACTCGCGCGGTATCAATGTGCGCGTCTATCCTCGAACTACCGCGACTCGCGCATAGGTCACACAGACCGCATGAGGTATTCCTCGAATCTTGGTCCCCGGACGCTGAGGTATACCGCGTCGAGGCGACTTAACCCCGGTATCCACCTAGGCTCCGCGGCCCGCATAGTCCTCAAAGACCGCGTAGTCCTCAAAGACGCGTAGGGCATCCCCGCGTCAGGCTAAACACCCGAATGATCAATCACGGAGCTCCGCGACTCCGCGTAGTCACAAGGATCGCATAGGCCGTATAGACCCGCATCGGGTGGCAAGCCCTCGGTATAACAAGTCGAGGGTATGTGATATAATAACGATCTGACGGGCTTAACGTTTGACAACGTAAGCACAACAAGAGTGACCCCCTTACATAATAATCACAAGATACTAACACACGTAGCATCCTAACATGTTTACTTATCAAATCATCAAGAAAATATTACAAGGCTATCACAAACCAATACAATCAAGTTATTCACATAAGGTACTTTCTACTAACAAGTTCGGGTACCTATCCCCAAAGTACTTCACACATTAAATCTTTAAAAGAACCGTTTCGTTCACATAAGTCACACAATACCCGTAGTATAAAATAGAGTGACTGTCTTTTTAAGTAATCAAAATACTTACCTTTGTAAAATCAAGTAACAACATTATTTTCCAAACGTCCAAGTTTGCCTAATTTCAAGTGTTTACGTTTCTTATTTTAGAAAGGTTTCGTAGTTCATAGTCTTATTTATTTAGGAATATAATTCTCCTTTAGCAATCTGAAAACATAAACCTTATGTGTGAGTAGGACATTCTTGTTTATAACAATCTTATTACAGCAGCCATGATCTAGGAAATATCATTTTGTCTCATCTAGCTTCTATGCAGATGGAAGTTTCTACTGGTTTTAATAATACTTAATCACAAAACATTTCCTTTTATTAACGCTGCGGTGGTTTGTCGATGCATTCGATTTCGAAATCAAGAAACATTCTTAAGCCGTTATACCTAACTTCCCATAAAGCTAGTATAACTCTTAAGTTTTCAAAAGAAACCAAGTATTACTCTTCTTTCGAAATGATTCAAAAATCTTTTGAAATACTTCAAGTTCTTTGTTATCACATAACCAGCCAGTTATAGTTCAAATCAGTTACCTTTTAAAAAAACCACAAGTATTTTCTTACCTACATAAAGCTGTTATAACCAACTTCCCATAAAGCCGTTATAACACTTTTATGTTTTAAACCAATCAAATACATTTAGCACATATACGTTTACCGTACTAAATAGTTCACACATATCATGCTAGAAGAGATAGGAAGAGGTTCACATACCTCGCGACGATTATCGACTAATAGCAAAACGCTCCAAGTACCTCAAACCGTCGGCTACTCCTTAAGCCGAGTAGATCGCGCCACGCATTGTACATCAACCTATAAGGCCACAAGGCGCTTATTAACATTTAGATCTTATCGTAGAACATTCTACAGAAAATTCGCGACTCTCCCGCACAACAGCGTAAATCTCCTCCTCTATCGAGGCCGGCTATCAAGCCAACCAGGGGGGGGTTATACGTCTAAATCCGGACGTGCACAATTCTACCTCACGAAAAGCTACACAAGTCTCTGTCTGATCACATGTAATTACTGATTCGATACTCTTCTTTCGAATAGGTTTCTTATTATGCAGGCTTCAGACAAAAGACAGTGCCGATCACTAAGGTCAGTTCGATCTATAGTATACTTCAACGCTATAGTCTAACTATCATGTTCTTTCCAAGTACAATAGAGGACAAGATATTTACCTCGATAAGCCCATAATTATCCGAGTTTAAATGTCGATCTGAGCAAGGTTTATCTCCTACTCAGTGCGCTCAGACCGCTCCAACAACACCCTTAGAAGTTCTAACCAACTTCTACTAATTACTCCAACTAACTATGGAGATTTTCCTTAGGGTTTCGGTTTTGTGACTGACGGAAAGTATGATAGTATAACTGGGCTTTTGTATAGGTATAACCTTAGAATACTACAAGGTATACGGCTAAGGTAATTTGGGCATTATAACAATACTTTTGAGAGTATTTCTACCAAGAGGGGGGGTGTATTATACGAAACAACTAGGCTAGGGGGGGGGTACCCCACGGCTAGCACCCCAAGGAGGGGGCGGAGGGCTCTCGGCCAAGGGGGAGGGGGGAGGCTCTCGGCCGAACTCAACACAAGGGGAGGGAGGAGGATTTAACACTTAGAAATATTTTAGGAATGGATGAAGAAGTCATCAAAGAGGGGGGTATTTATAGCAAAACCCAAGGCCAACCAATGGCCAAGATCAAGCCATGTGCAAGGCAAGTGTAAGGCCTAGATCAAGCCAAGTGCATCCTAACCCTACTCCACCAAACATGGCACAAAACAAGCCACAAAACAAGGCCCAAAATAAGGGACCAATCGGCCAAGGCCAACCAACCCTTGACCGCCCCTCTAAACCGTCCAATGAGGGTGACAAGTGTCACCCTCCCGTTGGCCCAAAAATATTTTGTCTCTCGGAAAAATCCGCAAAAAAAAATATAAATGACATAGCCGGAATTTTCCCTACGAAAGCTGTGGAAACGTTTCGTCGAAAAACGACTCTAATCGGGTGTTGTGCACAAAGTGAAAATCGGCCAAGCCTACTTAAGCTTCAAAATTTTCTACGTACGTCCTTACGTACATACTCTGGAAATACGGGGTATAACAATTACCTTTTCAGCCCAACACCCGCAAGGCCCAGTCCCTTTATTTCCCTTATCAACAGCCCACGCCTAGCTGCCCACATACCTCCAGCCCATAGCCCTGTCGCACAAACACACGAACAAAGCCTAGAAGCCCTCAGCCCTTACACTCCCCTTCGTCTACGACGATAAACGCAACAACCCTAAAATGTAAAACCGCCGCACCTCTCAAACCTCGCACCCCCATCACCGCACCTTCCCTGCCGTGATTCTCGCCTGAGAATCCGGCGAATCAAACCCAAATCTTCCTAAACCGCAACTTACCCTAACAATAAAGTCAGAACGAAATCGCGCAAGATTACCCTAAGAATCGACCCCGAAATGGAAACAAATCCCTAACCAAATCTACCCAGATCAAAGCTTACCATAAGAATCAGCCTCAAATCAGTCCAAGTCACCCACGAAATCATACCAGTAGCTTACCTAATTTAGAACCCGAATTAGGGCTATAAATACAGAAGTTATATGCATGCAATAGGCATCGACGGAGGGATTCAGAAAGAGAGCATCGACGTGAGCAGCGATTAGGAGATAGCGGTTTAGGTCGAAATTGAGGCGGAGTAGAGCGAGAAAGAAGGAGAAGCCTGATCAGAGAGGCCCAAAGAATCGACAAACCAGACCATTAGCATCGCGCAAGTAAGAAGCCTGAAATCTTTCTCTTAATTCTAGCCAAAAATCAGTAAGCAGCTTTACCCCTTTAGTCGCATCGCAAAACAACTCTCCGAGTGGCACCGAAGACTTGATACGCTGCCACGTCGCTGCCGGAGAAGGTAAAAATCCACTCCTCTCGACTGCTCATTTTGTATTCTTTTGTGCGAATTTGTGTTAAACATGTGTTAGTTCATTCATGTTGTCGTATTCGTTAATGTAGGAACGTGACATTGAATAAGTTTGCTTTAATTAATATGGATGCATAATATCTAAATGTTAGGATACTGTTCTGAGGTGTGATATTCAGTCGACTCCTGATTTAATCGCTTAGTTGTGTGCTTATTTGTATTACAGCATCATGTCCTGTGTAACTATTGTGATGGTTGTTCGCTTAATTATATGTTAGTTTGATTTTATTAAGATTAATTGTATATCCGGTATGTTATGAAATAGATGAAGTAAAGAAATTAGTCCAAGTATTGAGACCATCCAACGTGTTTTAATATGAATCAGTCTCAGTTGGTCTTTGCGTAAGAATAGCCTAGCTTGAATCTATCCTGTACAAGTTGAGTGTATCTTTGCTACGATAAGTTGATTACACTTATGCCTTTTCTGTTAAGTGTAACCGCCTCCATGCTAATATGCTAAATACTCTGAAATAATATTGTACTTCGATTGTCAAGATTACTTGCATGCTGTCTAATCCGTTCTAATCTTAAAACTGTCGCGATTTGTAATACCTATCAGTCTCCTCTGTGGAATGAAAGAACAAGTGAGTTTGATTAAGAGCATCTGTGTTAGCAGCTTGTCCGATGAAATCATATTTATTACGGGTTAATTTTAGTCATATGATGCATATAGTTCAGCTTGTAATCTTGTTTCTCTTCTACAAATATGTGTGGAGTAATGAAAGCAGTTAAGATAACTGAGGTTGCTTAAAGGGTTCAGAAAATGATATCATTAACTAATTCCATGCTTGTCTGTTTACCTTGAGTTAAAGATGCAGTAAAACATGTAAGGATGTCCTCCTTTTTCTTTAGAATAACTGAACAGAAGAATGTTAGTATTCAGTCACCATATGCCCCTGTTTTGCTTCTTACTCTTGTTTCTACCTACTGCTTGCATCTGACTGATTATTTAGAGCATATCCGAGCACCTGCTGCGTGAGAATCTTGTGCATCCTGTTAAAACTATATCTGGGGAGCTGCCTTTGTTCTTTTCTCTTAAAACCTGAAAATCTCTTTGTTTGGGGGTGTTTCGTGGGTCTGCTGCTGTTTGTCTACTGCCCAAGTGAAAATTATATCGAATCTCACGCATAGTAGTTCTCTGTTTGCACTAGGATAATTAAAGGACTTGTGTTAGTTTGCATTTTGAATATCTAGCATGTTCATACAACTCTAAGTACCCCTGCCTTGGCATCTGCAATTGTGAATTGGTATTAGGTGTGTTCAGCATAAAGTAAGCATACCTCTAAGTATATCGCACATATATATTCTGAATATCTTGCATATATATATATCAATCTCCGCATACATCTGTTTGAGCTTATATGGAGATTTTGTATGGATTAATAAATATTTGGACAATTACTAATCCTTATCTTCTCTTATTTTACATGAAATGCATCGGAGCAAAAGGAGGAGTCTCATAGCGAGACTCATTATGCCTTCAATTGAAGATTTGCATTCACCCGCATTCGTGTGTATCTTGCTATCTGCATCAGAAATTCCAAACCACAGGCGGAATCACATCGCCACTCCTTCGAGTCGCCTTTATTGGTTTTCTATCCCGCCCTCATTCATTTGTTGTAATTAATTGTCTAACGCTACATTAATTATTAGAACACTTAGAATAGTTAAATCTTGAATCAATAAATCAGCGAGTAGTTGGATACTAGAAATTTGCTTCCTTTAAGTTAATTATTTTAGGTTTGCCACGCATAACTAAACTTTGCCAAATGATAATCGTCCTTTGCACTATGCCACCTATAAAAAATCAAATTTTCCAGTAAATGCATACATTTAGTCTATAAATCAACTTTGCATCACTTATTTATAAATAAAAATAAATGAATACTTTTAAACCTTACATGTATTTTTTAGAACACAAGTCTTATAAATCTTTATCAAAATGCATCCCTTTTATAGACACTTGCATCATCTTTCTCTTCAAATATTTTCAAAACATGCATCGCACCTTGGCATAATAATTACCCTAGGTTTGGCAGGACAACCGCAAGTTAGCGGATCTTAGAGGGTGCCTAACCCCTTCCCTCTAGATTAATAAAGAGCCCTTGCCCGGAATCTCATTAAGTTAGCAGACCATAAAATGGAGTTAATGTTTTACTTTAAACTAGTTAAACATTTAGGTGTCCTAATTCACCCAATTAATTAGGTGGCGACTCCGCGAACCCTTAGCATTCTAGCAACCCTTTAGCATTTTAGCACCCTTTTAAATTTTAGCATCTTTTTGCAATTTTAGCATCCTTTTAGCATTTTTAAAACCTTTAAGCCTCTTAAACTATTTTAGCACTTTATTTTATTTTTCTAACTTTGCATTTTGAGCAGGGTTCGCTTTTAGAATGCCGCGGTCGAAAATGGGCGCGACAGAAATGGCGACTCCACTGGGGATTTTAGGTTCTTAACCACAACAGACCTAGGGCTATTATTTGGCAATTATTTTGCATTTAATTTTTTGTGTATTGTATTTTCTTTATTTTTGCTACCTGCTTTACTGCTTTCCTTAAACTGGCATTCCGCTCATATTTCTTCCATTCTGGAAAATTCACACAAATCACACACTCACGCGCTGGTGTGCTTCGCGCACCTGCAAATTTCTTTCAAAACACCCACATTTAAGAGAGTTGGTATTCTGCGCGGAGAATCCGGTCCAACCGGTGGTCGCGTAGCCTTCTCACTCGAGTTGTCCGCTCGGGAACCTTGCGTCCAGAAAAGCCAAATCTTAGAAACTTAAGATAGAGCTATACCACCCTTATTTTAGGGCATGCATGCATTTACCTTAGGTGGGTCAATCCTTGGCATTGACACCACAATTAGGAAGACACCAAACTTGTCAACGGGTTTCTCAACCCAATGACAACCAAAGATATTATGTGTAGCGTGACAATGACAGACAAATCCAAGCCCAATCATGACATGCTGAAATTGGAAAAAGTGCACCGTCATTTGGTCGCCATTTCCAACAAAGGCATTATAGTTGGACGACTTGGACAAATCCGTCATAATCTCGCATAAGTGACGCGTTTAGGCTTACCTGCGGCATAAAGAGGCCCCCTGCGTTAGGAAAGCGTTTGAATGTGCTATGTGCAATATATCTGCTACATACCTGCAAATTATGTGCTTTATGCTAACACCGTTTGTTGCATTTTTAGAAAGATTTATCATCTCCCCCCAAAGGTCGATTTGTATTTGACTTAGCAATGGCAGAGCATCAATATTTCACAAGATCAAAGGCACGGTCCAGCGACATGACCGATTCAATGGCAAGGCGAGCAGTCGGAACTGTCTTAGTTCCTATAGGCAAGCAGGGTCTCGAGAAAAGAAGAAGCGTGACACCTTCTCAAAGCGGGACAATGTAGGAAACTGGCGAGTGCAAATCCAAGCGGATCAGAACGCAGATGTCGAGGACAAGGCGAAGTCAAATACGAATCGACCCCAAAACTCACAAATTTTCTTTGGCGCAGTCTTTTCATAATTAAGCGAGAAAGTGCAATAGCCGGGCGAGAAAATACGACAAAGTTTCTTCAGATAGCGAAGCGTAGCGGCAAAAGCGAGAGGATGACAACAATCCAAAGTCCGCAGCAAAAGCAAAGCAGAAAAGGCATCAACAATCAACGATCAAAGTTGAGTTCCGACAAAACCTAACGATCAACTCGGGCATAAAGTCAAATTGGCAACCCACGCGCATCGCGGCAAAGCGCATCATGGCAATGCGTCACCGCAACGTTCGGCATGTCCGCAAGGACAACATCTCGTGGATGACATCCTACCCATAAAATTGCACTTCTCATATGTATTTATCATTTCGTTTAACGGTATACACTAACGTCTTTTCTCAAGCTTAGCTTGCGGGAGCGTTATTCTACAGAACAGCGGAACACGCCCGCATAACGACGTGTCGGCAAGTCCATGCAACGACGCCGGCGGAACACGCCCGCATAACGACGTAATCGGCAAGTCCATACAACGACGCCCGAAGAACACGCCCGCATAACGACGGCGTAATCGGCAAGTCCATGCAACGACGCCAACGGCGAACACGCCCGCATAACGACGTAATCGGCAAGTCCACGCAACGACGCCCGGAAGAATACGCCCGCATAACGACGTTATCAACACAAAGAAGTCCACGCAACGACGCCCGGCAACATCGCCCGCATAACGACGTGATCAGCAAGTCCACGCAACGACGCCAGCAGCAATACGTCCATACAACGACGTTATCAGCACAGCAAGTCCACGCAACGACGCCATCAGCAATACGTCCAGACAACGACGTTATCAGCACAGCAAGTCTACGCAATGACGCCAGCAGCAACACGTCCGAACGACGGCGTTATCGGACATCAAGTCCGAAGCGACACCATCATGACCGCATCACATCTACGAGGAAGATTTTATCTGTTCTCAAATTTGAATTTTTATCATTCTTGTTTTTTTTTTGTGTCTTAGATTTTATGCAATAACTCTTCCTTGAGATTTTGTCTACAGGAGCAGCAGAAACAAGTCAAAAAACGACGCCAAGTCTGAAAACGACGCCAAGTCCAAAAACGACGTCAAGTCCGAAAACGACGCCAAGTCCGAAAGCGCGCCGGTCAAACGCGCCAGTCAAAACGACGCCAGGTCCAAAGCGGCCAGGTCAGCGACGCCAGTCCAAAACGACGCCAGTCCAAACGACGCCAGGTCAGAAACGACGCCAAGTCCGAAACGACGCCAAGTCCGAAACGACGCCAAGTCCAAAACGACGACAAGTCAAGATATCACATCTACGCAGGGCGATTTCTCGTTCTCAAAATTGCATTTTTCTCATATATTATTCTCTTAGCGCTTATGCACTAACTCTTTCTTGAGCTTTAGTCTACAGGGCAATTGCAGCAAGTGACAACGATCCGCATTCACAATCGCAACACGTCCGTGCAAGGGCGAAATCACAGCATTTGCAGCATCGCATCAACACAACAGGCATCATATTTTTGCAGGATAACCTTTTCTACTCACAGTTGCATTACTTTAAAATTATGCATCATCATTTTGCCTTAACGATTTATGCACTAACCGTTTGTTCAAGTCTTAGCATGCGGCGAGAGCACAACGTGGATTTTCTCTACATGACAAGGGCAATTTGTTGGGCCAACAGTCCCATCGATTGGCAGACGCGTCCTCAAGCGTCGGTCCACTCGCTACACATCACAGTAGATCACAGCACCACTATCCATAGCAGGAAAGTCCAGGTTGAAGCCAGTTATATTATTTTACTTTTTAGACCATAGCCAATTGTCATCATAACTCGACACTTTGGGGCGGCGCTAAGTCGCGTTAGCGCGCTTGGTGTTTTGGCCGTAACCCAAAGGTCGCCATAACTCGACCGGGACAGCTGAGTCCGCATTAGCCCGCCTGGTGTTTCGACCATGGTAACCCAATGTCGTCGCCATAACTCGACATCGGATGATTTTGATTTTTGTGTCAGCCTTGTCTACCTGCCCAACATTTTTGCAATTCTGAAGATCGAGACAAAATTGGCTATGAGTCAACGTCTTTGTCCGAAGATTCTTCCATCATCTCCATACAAAGAGGGACAGCTGTTGACACCCAATTTTGACCCTCCCGTCCAGCCATTAACCATAAAATTAGACTAATTTTGTAAAATAATTTTTTAGGATTTTTTATAATAAAATACAACAATAAAACATTAATACAAGCACAAATAAACAATTTAATAATGGCATCGCATCTTACGTAGAGTTTCAAGCACTTAGAGTCCCGCGCCCGCATTTATTAACTTTAAGCTTTGTCGCAATTCTTAAATAATTAATAAATGCATAAAATAAATAATTTAGCGATAACGTCGTGTCAGGTAGCATAGCCGCATTTATTAGTAATCATTTGCAAAGCTTTAAACGATTCTTAAATATCATACTCGCATTTAGCATTTAAATAATTTAATCTAAACTCAATTCAATTTTAATTTAACTTCGCAATAATGCAATAATAAGATTTTAATAGCGCCGCATTTTAAAATATTAAGCACTAACTAAATAGCACACCCGCATTTATAACAATTAGATTAATAAAGCAACTAGATAATTTAAGCACAATTTATTAATTAAGCACCTAAAATTAAATACCTAATACTAAAAACTAACTCTAATACCTAAATAATTCTACCCAGCCCAACAATTACCTTTTCAGCCCAACACCCGCAAGGCCCAGTCCCTTTATTTCCCTTATCAACAGCCCACGCCTAGCTGCCCACATACCTCCAAATTCATAGCCCGCGACAAACACACGAACAAAGCCTAAAGCCCTCGCCGCTTACACTTCGCCGTCACGATAAACGCAACAACCCTAAAATGTAAAACCGCCGCACCTCTCAAACCTCGCACCCCCATCACCGCACCTTCCCTGCCGTGATTCTCGCCTGAGAATCCGGCGAATCAAACCCAAATCTTCCTAAACCGCAACTTACCCTAAAAGTAAAGTCAGAACGAAATCGCGCAAGATTACCCTAAGAATCGACCCCGAAATGGAAACAAATCCCTAACCAAATCTACCCAGATCAAAGCTTACCATAAGAATCAGCCTCAAATCAGTCCAAGTCACCCACGAAATCATACCAGTAGCTTACCTAATTTAGAACCCGAATTAGGGCTATAAATACAGAAGTTATATGCATGCAATAGGCATCGACGGAGGGATTCAGAAAGAGAGCATCGACGTGAGCAGCAGTTAGGAGATAGCAGTTTAGGTCAGAAATTGAGACGGAGAGTAGAGCAGAAAGAAGGAGAAGCACAATCCGAGAGAGGTCCAGCAATCGACAAACCAGACCATTAGCATCGCGCAAGTAAGAAGCCTGAAATCTTTCTCTTAATTCTAGCCAAAAATCAGTAAGCAGCTTTACCCCTTTAGTCGCATCGCAAAACAACTCTCCGAGTGGCACCGAAGACTTGATACGCTGCCCCGGGTCGCTGCCCGGAGAAGGTAAAAATCCACTCCCTCTCGACTTCTGTTCATTTTGTATTCTTTTGTGCGAATTTGTGTTAAACATGTGTTAGTTCATTCATGTTGTCGTATTCGTTAATGTAGGAACGTGACATTGAATAAGTTTGCTTTAATTAATATGGATGCATAATATCTAAATGTTAGGATACTGTTCTGAGGTGTGATATTCAGTCGACTCCTGATTTAATCGCTCAGTTGTGTGCTTATTTGTATTACAGCATCATGTCCTGTGTAACTATTGTGATGGTTGTTCGCTTAAATATATGTTAGTTTGATTTTATTAAGATTAATTGTATATCCGGTATGTTATGAAATAGATGAAGTAAAGAAATTAGTCCAAGTATTGAGACCATCCAACGTGTTTTAATATGAATCAGTCTCAGTTGGTCTTTGCGTAAGAATAGCCTAGCTTGAATCTATCCTGTACAAGTTGAGTGTATGCTGGCTACGACTGATAAGTTGATTACACTTATGCCTTTTCCTGTTAAGTGTAAACTGCCTCCATGCTAATATGCTAAATACTCTGAAATAATATTGTACTTCGATTGTCAAGATTACTTGCATGCTGTCTAATCCGTTCTAATCTTAAAACTGTCGCGATTTGTAATACCTATCAGTCTCCTCTGTAGAATGAAAGAACAAGTGAGTTTGATTAAGAGCATCTGTGTTAGCAGCTTGTCCGATGAAATCATATTTATTACGGGTTAATTTTAGTCATATGATGCATATAGTTCAGCTTGTAATCTTGTTTCTCTTCTACAAATATGTGTGGAGTAATGAAAGCAGTTAAGATAACTGAGGTTGCTTAAAGGGTTCAGAAAATGATATCATTAACTAATTCCATGCTTGTCTGTTTACCTTGAGTTAAAGATGCAGTAAAACATGTAAGGATGTCCTCCTTTTTCTTTAGAATAACTGAACAGAAGAATGTTAGTATTCAGTCACCATATGCCCCTGTTTTGCTTCTTACTCTTGTTTCTACCTACTGCTTGCATCTGACTGGTTATTTAGAGCATATCCGAGCACCTGCTGCAGCAGGAATACTGACTGCATCCTGTTAAAACTATATCTGGGGAGCTGCCTTTGTTCTTTTCTCTTAAAACCTGAAAATCTCTTTGTTTGGGGCTGTTTCGTGGGTCTGCTGCTGTTTGTCTACTGCCCAAGTGAAAATTATATCGAATCTCACGCATAGTAGTTCTCTGTTTGCACTTGGATAATTAAAGGACTTGTGTTAGTTTGCATTTTGAATATCTAGCATGTTCATACAACTCTAAGTACCCCTGCCTTGGCATCTGCAATTGTGAATTGGTATTAGGTGTGTTCAGCATAAAGTAAGCATACCTCTAAGTATATCGCACATATATATTCTGAATATCTTGCATATATATATATCAATCTCCGCATACATCTGTTTGAGCTTATATGGAGATTTTGTATGGATTAATAAATATTTGGACAATTACTAATCCTTATCTTCTCTTATTTTACATGAAATGCATCGGAGCAAAAGGAGGAGTCTCATAGCGAGACTCATTATGCCTTCAATTGAAGATTTGCATTCACCCGCATTCGTGTGTATCTTGCTATCTGCATCAGAAATTCCAAACCACAGGCGGAATCACATCGCCACTCCTTCGAGTCGCCTTTATTGGTTTTCTATCCCGCCCTCATTCATTTGTTGTAATTAATTGTCTAACGCTACATTAATTATTAGAACACTTAGAATAGTTAAATCTTGAATCAATAAATCAGCGAGTAGTTGGATACTAGAAATTTGCTTCCCTTTAAGTTAATTATTTTAGGTTTGCCACGCATAACTAAACTTTGCCAAATAATAATCGTCCTTTGCACTATGCCACCTATAAAAAATCAAATTTTCCAGTAAATGCATACATTTAGTCTATAAATCAACTTTGCATCACTTATTTATAAATAAAAATAAATGAATACTTTTAAACCTTACATGTATTTTTTTAGAACACAAGTCTTATAAATCTTTATCAAAATGCATCCCTTTTATAGACACTTGCATCATCTTTCTCTTCAAATATTTTCAAAACATGCATCGCACCTTGGCATAATAATTACCCTAGGTTTGGCAGGACAACCGCAAGTTAGCGGATCTTAGAGGGTGCCTAACCCCTTCCCTCTAGATTAATAAAGAGCCCTTGCCCGGAATCTCATTAAGTTAGCAGACCATAAAATGGAGTTAATGTTTTACTTTAAACTAGTTAAACATTTAGGTGTCCTAATTCACCCAATTAATTAGGTGGCGACTCCGCGAACCCTTAGCATTCTAGCAACCCTTTAGCATTTTAGCACCCTTTTAAATTTTAGCATCTTTTTGCAATTTTAGCATCCTTTTAGCATTTTTAAAACCTTTAAGCCTCTTAAACTATTTTAGCACTTTATTTTATTTTTCTAACTTTGCATTTTGAGCAGGGTTCGCTTTTAGAATGCCGCGGTCGAAAATGGGCGCGACACTCGTGTGTGAAGAACAACTTTGGTGAAATGGGCTTTGTCCTGTCTCCTTTTATAAATCGTCCATTCAATTGAGCAATGCATGTTGCATTATCTTCATATAAGATTGTGGGTATTTTGTCACATTTCAAACCACATTGTTTTTGAATGAGATAGATCATTGACCTCAGCCACACAACTTATCAGCTTGCTTCATGAATTGCTATTATCTCAGCATGATTTAAAGAGGTCACCACGATAGACTGCTTTGTTGATCGTCAAGATATGACATCACACATATATAAATACATAGCATGTTTGAGATCTAGCTTTGTGTGGGTCAGATAAATACCCTGCATCAGCATAACCAATAAGATCGGGACTGCAACTGTTAGAGTAAAACAAGCCAAAATCGATAGTCCCTTTTAGATACTGCAATATATGTTTAATTCTGTTCCAGTGTCTCCCTGTAGGAGCACAACTATAACTTGCTAACACATTGACTAAAAATGTTATGTCATGCCTTGTGGTATTGGCAAAATACATTAGTGTACCGGTTGCACTAAGTTATGGTACTCAGGACCAAAAATTTCATCATTCTTTTTTTGTGGCCGGAACGAATCTTTATTCACATCAAGTGATCTAACAACCATCAGAGTACTTAATGGATGTGCTTCATCTATATAAAATCGTTTCAACACTTTTTCTGTGTATGCAGATTGATGGACAAAGATACCATTTGTCAAATGTTCAATTCGTAAATCAAGAAATAATTTTGCCTTTCCAAGATCTTTCATCTCAAATTTTTTCTTTAAATAATCAATCGCCCTTTTGAGTTCTGCAGAAGTTTCAATGAGGTTTATGTCGTCAACATATAAAGCACTACAAACTCTGATATTTTTTTCTTTATAAAAATACATAAGCAAATGACATCATTTGTATAGCCTTCATTTAAAAAAATACTCACTAAGGTGGTTATACCACATATGTCCTGATTGCTTTAAATCATACAATGATTTTTGCAATCTGATTGAGTGCATTTCTCGAGACTTTGAACTACATGCTTCAGGCATCTTTAATCCTTTAGGAATTTTCATGTATATTTCATTTTCAAGTGTTCCATAGAGATAGGTTGTAACCACATCCATTAAGTGCATATCAAGTCTCTCACGGACAACGAAACTAATAATATAACGGAATGTTATTGCTTCCATAACAGGTGAGTACGCCTCTTCATAATCGACGCCATGCCTTTGTGAAAATTCTTGTGCAAAAAGGCGTGTCTTATATCTTTGTATCTCATTTTTCTCATTTCTTTTTCGTACAAAAATTCATTTATAACCAACAAGCTTAATACAATTAGGTGTTTGGACTACATGTCCAAAAAACAAAATCGCATTTGGTAAGTGAGTTTAACTCTGCTTGAATTGCCTCTTGCCATTTTGGCCAATCGCATCTTTCTCAAAATTCTTTAACAAATTGGGGTTCAAGATCCTCACTATCTTGCATAAATCTAGTTGCAACATTATAAGCAAAAACATAATTCACATTTATTTCCAAGCGATTCAAATTAGTCGTAACCTCACTTGGATTTATTGATATTTCTTCATTTTCTTGAGGTTGAGGCTCATTGATTTCTTCAAGAATATCATGATTGATCAAATCTTGCATTTTTTATGAGATTCTTTTTAGTGTCATGTTGACCATTTATTTTTATTTTTCTAGGATTCCGATCCTTAAAACTCAACGGTCTTCCACACTTCAGGCGTGCTTTGGACTCATTTGTCATGACACTAGTAAATGGTCCTACAGGGACATCAATTCGAATTAGTACATTCTCTACAGGGATATGTGATTTGGTAATCCTTTTCAAATTTATAAATGCGTCTAGCATTTGATTTGCTATTTTCCACAAGTGAATAATCCTTTGGACCTCTTGCTCACAAATAGACACACGTGGATCAAGATGAGACAATGATGGACTATTCCACAAAATTTTCCTTTTTATTTTATTAATCTCTCCCCCTAATTTTGGAAAAATTGTCTCATCAAATCGACAATCAACAAATCGAGCAGTAAACATATCTCCTATTACTGGTTCAAGATAGCGAATAATGGAGGTGGATTCAAACCCAACATGTATCCCTAATCTTCTTTGGGGGCCCATCTTGGTGCGATGTGGTGGTGTTACAGACACATATACGACACATCCAAAAATACTTAGATGAAATATATTAGGTTCTTGACCCAAAACCAATTGCAATAGAGAAAATGTATGATAATTTATCAGTTTGAAACACACAAGTATTGATGCATGCAAAATAGTGTGATCCTAAACAGACGTGGGTAACCTTGTTTTCATAAGTAGTGGTCTTGCTATCAACTGCAGACGTTTAATTAATGACTTTGCAAGGCCATTTTGAGTATGAACATGAGCTACAAGATGTTCAACTTTTATCCCAATTGATAAACAATAATCATTAAATGTTTGGGATGAAAACTCTACAGTATTATCAAGGCGAATAGACTTTATCAGATTATCAGGAAATTGTGCCCGTAATCGAATTATTTGTGCCAGTAATTTTGCAAAGGCCAGGTTGCGATATGACAATAGGTACACATGAGACCATTTAGAAGAAGCATCTATTAGGACTATAAAATATCTAAATGATCCACTAAGTGGGTGAATAGGTCCACAAATATCCCCATGTATATGTTCCAAAAATTCAGGGGATTCAAACCCAACCTTTGTAGGTGATGGCCTAATAATTAACTTACTTTGATAACAAAAAAGACAAGAAAATTCACTGTTTAAAAGAATCTTCAGGTTCTTCAATGGATGACCATTGTAATTTTTTATAATTCATCTCATCATTATAGATCCAGGGTATCCTAGTCGATCATGCCAAAGTACAATCATATTGGGGTCAGTAAACTTCTGGTTTACGACAGAGTGTGTCTCAATCACACCAATTTTTATCCAATATAAGCTAGTAGACAAGGCATGAAACTTTTCTATAACAACTAGACATCCTTGGTGATACCATTATATTCAAGATTCATCTCATCCATTGTTTTAATATGGTATCCATTTTTACGGATATCTTTAAAACTTAATAAGTTCCTTCGGGATTTAGGAGAGAACATGACATTGTTTATAATAAATTTTACTCCCTTAGGAAAAATTATGGCGGCTCTTCTGGAGCCTTCAATCAAATTGGTAATATCAGAAATGGTATTAACATTTTCCTTACCTATAAGTAGATGAGAAAAAATATTTCTTGTCTTTAAATATCGTATGTGTAGTAGCAGAATCAATCAGACAAATATCTTCATAATTGAATTGTAATTCAAACTTACATTGAGAAGTATCCATATCTTCAAATAGAATGACATACACAAAGTAAAATTAATACATATTAACTACTAGCATTGTCATAAAATACAAAGTGAAAACTAAGTATTATAATGAAGTAATCGTTACTGAATGAACTACATGAAATATTACTGAATGAACATATTAAGAAATTCCAAAAATGATTCTTATTCTTTTTGAGATAGTAGTAATATTTTATTAAATACCATAAAGGCATCGACCATAAAAAGCATTCAGAAGAAATATAATCACAAATATGGATGGATACACACCATCTCTGCCTTTAATTATTACCTTAACATTTTACAGAAAATTAAACCCATTTAATTCTCATTAATCACCCTCTCAAATGTAACGTTCATACATTTAAACCTATTTATCAACTGCTACAAATTAAATTCATTAATTTACATTAAATCAATCCCACCACATACCAAATATATACTCCGTACATAATATTTTCATACGCCCAACAAACTAGCGTTAAAAAATAGTAATACAAAAATATAAACATAGAACTATATCTAAGCCAACGTTTCATTTTGAAATAAAATATAAGCCAATGATGACTATTTAAGAGGTCAAATACGTTATCAATTGAATTGCAACAAATTCAAATGATATGTTAGAAACTGACAATATAATGTGTTATAAAATAATGTTACAAAATGATAGCAATAGCAATATAAGACAAGAGATGTAGACAAAGAAGTAAAGAGGATAAAGAAACTTTATTCTTATTTCAAGTGTATGTTCATTAAAAATAATATATGACATTCAATTGTTTGAAGAAAATCATCTGACAAACGGATCAAATATTCTCATAATAAATGTCATTAAGACAATTCAATATTTGTATCAATTCAATTAAATACAAGGACTTAAAAGAGGAATATTAAGACTCATAATTGTATGATATTAGAATAAAGAACATGTTTAACTTATTTTGAGATATAATAATTATTTTATTAACAATTTCCAATTTAGTTTAAATCAAAGCAACAAGTAACATATGACTTCAATCCACAACAAAATTATACACACGAAATTGAGCATCAACAATACATATTTCAATAGGAGATTACAAGCACAAATTTTAAGTAATCACATAAACAACTATTGTTATATGATCTTTTATTCATTAACTTCCATGACTAGCAAAAATAATACATAAAACAAACAAACAACTTAATCATCTCTAACCACAAAACCATCACTAATCAAGTGATCTATCTTTCCTCCAAGATGCTCAAAGAAATCAGTTACATCCAAGTGTGTGATGTCAAATTGATTTTCAGAGATAAAATTCGCTTCGGAATTTTTCTTTCTTTCCATTGAGTCTTGATAAAGCTCAACGAAGTGTTTTGCCGTACGACAGGTACGTTATCAGTTTCCTCTCATCCTTCTTTTTCCCTACTGGTAGTGATTTTTCTTTGATGAATGATTAACGTCAAGGAAATAATTTCTTCCTTGACTGTTATCACGACCACAACTACTGTCACGATCACAACCATGACCACGACTGGGGCCACAACGTTTTCCACACCTAGAGTAGTGTGCATACACCTCATTCACTTCGGGGAGTGGTTCAGCGCAGTAGGTCGATTCTCATAATTGTTCATCAGCAAATCATTATTTTGTTCAACCCCTAGAAGGTGAGCAATCAAATCACAATACTTTGTGAAACCTTTCTCTCGATATTGCTAATGCAAGAGCACATTCGAGACATGAAAGAAGGAGAACGTCTTTTCCAGCATATCAGAATCACTAATATTTTCTCCACATAGTATCAATATAGAAGTAATTCTGAACATGTCAGAATTATATTTCATAACTGACTTGAAATCTTGTAGCCTTAGATTGATCCATTCGTATCGTTCTTTTGGGAGGAATACCATCTTCAGGTGGTCATACCTTTCTTTCAAGTTTTCTTGGTTGGATGCTTCATTGTTTTCTTTAATGGTGTCTCCAAGACCCATAGCATCCAAATGTATTTTAACATCTAGCACCCATGATAGGTAGTTCTTGCCTGAAATATCAAGGGCAACGAACTCAAACTTTGTAAGGTTAGCCATAAAATAGAGAGAATAAAAATAGTACCTTAGCCTCTCAAAATTTCTTGAGTCGATAGAGTCTCGTGCTGATAACGTGTTATAAAATGATAGCAATAACAATATAAGACAAGAGATGTAGAAAAAGAAGTAGAGAGGAGGAAAAAACTCTCTTCTTATTTGAAGTGTATGTTGGTCTACCTTCAAAGGTGAATAACATCCCAATTTATAGGATGAAACCACCCAATAAAGGTTACAAATATTAAGTGCCCAAATTAATAGTTACATGTAACCACCCAATGGAGGTTACAAATATTAAGTGCCCAAATTAATAGGTACATAACATATAAAAGGTTAGTGAATATGTATGAACATCCCTACAAAATGATATGTATTTCATAACAATTTAAGAATTTTTAAAATAACAGTGCAATTTAATCGACTATGACAATTTAATTGATGATGCAAAAGTATTTATACTTTTTTTAATTCAATTATGCCCTTTAGGGCCTTTTATTTATATGCATTAAGTTCAAAAATAAATACAACAAATGATCAGACCCAAATAAAACTTGATACATGCTGAAGACCCGGCCCAATCATGCCCAATATCATCGACCCTAAAGTATTTATACTTATATATTGTTCATGCATAAAACTTAAACACAGAGAAATATCATGCACGTATTGAATATTTATTTTAATTTTTTGGGGATGAATTGACCGATCAAATAGGTACTATTAATTAAGAATTATAAAGGACTTAGAATTGCTTTCAGAAAAGGTTTCATGAGTTGCAAGTAGCAAATGTAATTAAGATTCCAAAATTAGAAAGTAAAAGATTGTTTAACATTGGAATTGTATCACTTTAAGACTTGATTTTAAAATATTTTATAACACCAAAAGGGCAAAATGATATGATGTTATAGCTTTTCAAATTGATAAAGAAAGAAAAAGAATAAATGAAGCAGTATCAAATACGAGGCATTAAGGTTGAGGAGGTTAATGGTATTGTTCGCGGAGAACGAGCGATCGGCCTGATTAGATCTCAATTCCTCAACTAAGTACCAAATGTTCATTAACATGTCTTCGTGAGTCAGTCTAGTTTAAAAAGTTACGGAGCATTACACTTGACTCTACTGTGTATATTTCATTTTTAAGCTGTTAACGGCTACTGCTAATGAAGTTTTTCTTCTTTATCTACATATATGAATGCATCTATGATTTCATACTGACACCCAAACTATCCTACAACTTGTCAGGATTGATAATTAAATACTGCTTTATAGCTATTTGAAGTCACAACAGGAGAGTTAACATGTTGGCAATAAGACTTAATTCCAAATTTGATTAGCTGATAAGTGCAAGTCTATTCCAACCAAAGTTTGAATGGTGTATGTATATTCGAATAAATAAGAGGTTTCCAGGATGATGTATGCATACTTCTTGAAACAACATTTTTTTTTTGGAGAATAACTTTTGCATTTTGCAGAAGACATTCAAGGGGGTCATATATAGTAATTTGGACACTTACAAAAACATGATACTAGTAGAGTCGTTGACTCTGTACTAATTCGTAAAAGTAAGTCTTTAATTGAGCTAAGATCTGCGAATTATGAGATTTTTGGCTAATGCTATTTAATAAAAATGCAAAAAGGGCCCTAAAATTTTTCATTTTTCGGGGCATGTGCGGCAGCACACCTCGCACGGATCCAAAGACGATCCCGGATACTAGCAAAAATAAAATTTAAAAGGAAGCAAATCAAATTGGGAAAAAAGGAGTTTCACCGAATTGAAAGTTGCATGGAATATATCCATTTTACTGGTCAAGATTAGCATAATTTGGACGGTTGAAAGTAGGTGCCCGATTTGCCTCGCTAATACTCGACTATTCCATTCTTTTATTCACGTTGAAAAAGAAATGAAGAAATAACCATTTATCCAACTGCTTAAAAATAGCCAACGGATATATAATATATGTATTAATCATATAAAGTAAATTCGGCTGACTATCTGTACCGTAAATATCCCCAAACAAATTTCCTTCCTGTCTTGGCAAATTCCAAAATTTTATAATGAGTTTTATGTTCATTGATAGAGTTATAATTAACTATTTTACGTTATCCGATTAAGATATTTTACAATAACATGTGACTCTCTATAATAAATTTGATTTGATAATATAGAAAATAAAGTAAATAACCTATTATAGTAACTTAAAATTTTATTGATAAGTGGTAAATAAAGTGCTACATTTTTAGCCTATAATTAGATTTTTGTATAATGTAACATCCCGTATTTTCGGGTCATGGTTTAAATCACTAGGCGTATATAAATAGACTCGACCGTTGGAGGATTTATGTCATATTTACGTACGCAAATGAAGAGCTTAGTATATAAACGAATGCGGTCCTGAAATAATTTAAGACTTAATCAATGTAACGACGCGAATTGGAATAATATAGTACACATGCACTCATAAGGGTGTTGTAGATGTGATGTGATGAATATTAAGGGGTTGCTCATGGGAGTGACATGTGTAAAGCGGGAAAAAGAGGCATTTAAGTCTTTTCTCAATTAGTTAAAGGTGTCCTCCGGGGCAGATTAGTGACTATTTTAATCACTTTGTGTAGCAACAACTAGGGGTGTACATTCCGGACCGCCGGTCCGGTCCCGGGTTCTTCATTATATAAGATTTCGATTTTCCGATTCTGGTAGGTTAAAAATCGGAATAATTCGATCCATATCGGAATGGACATGTTTCATATTATTATATATATATATTTAATTTTTTTTGATAATGTTAATTTTTATAACTATTCTAATTAGATGTACAAGAAAATTTGAAAGATTTGGAGAAAATTGAAAAAGTTAATGTTATTTTTATAGCTCTTCTAATTATTTTTTATAATTTATAATTTCTAATGTTTGACATTATTTATCTATCTTTTTTCTTTATGACTAGATGTGCAGTATGATGATATGGATGATGAGGTCGTTTTTGTGGACTCGTTGGTGTGATTTAATGGCAAGTGGAGCAAAAAAATTTCAAGTTTTATTTGAAAATGTCAGGTCAACTTGATTACAAAATAATATAGAGTTTCGGTGCAACTCACACTCACCTTTAACTAATTGCATTTAAACAAACAGGTCCGGATTCAGTTTTGGACCGGTGTATACCCCTAGCTACAACAACATTCCTTACTATATTTAGACTTTTAACAATTTGATCTTTAACAAATAAAACGTCCAGCAACATTAGATTAGGCAATTCTCCCTTTAGCTAATCATATTATTTCATAAGAAATGAAGCAACAACGTTTGTTTCTATTTAAAGTAAAAATTGAAGGTTACTTCGTAGTGAAGTTAAGGTTGAGGTGGTAGACGAGCTGCGTGAATTGTGTTGTTAGGCGACTTCACATATATGTGTTAAAACAAATCCTTATTTCTTTTGGTATGTTCTAAATACGAAACGTAAATATAATATTGTCCCATAAATGATTCTACTCTTAGTAGTTAAGAATGTTCATGTTATTTATTCCTATTTTTAAAACATGTCTAAATATGTTTTTAAATCTCTATTGAGGTATGTGGAAAGATGTTAATGTTCATAATGTTAATCGGAGGTGCAACGACCTTACATTACTCCGATAAACTCAAAGTATCTCAACATCATTCATGCATTATATTCATGTATATATCTTGACCTCAAATGCATGGGGATGGAAAACGGGATACGACACCACATGCAGCTGATACAGATATACACGATAATGATTATGTCCACAGAGACCGATATGATATGATGCCCACAGAGGCGAAAGAGAGATGACATTATATACACATATGTATATGTATGACCGCATTGTGCATGCCATTTAGGCATATTATGGCCCTCAGAGGACTTTTACACAAATATGATACTTATGCATATTATGGCCCTTAGAGGCAATCTCTACTGGTTGGTTGTTTCTTGTATCATGTTACGTTTAGGTCTCTATTATGCTATTTTTCATGCCTGCCATACTCGGTACATTAGTCGTACTGACATTGTCACGACCTGAACCCCGGACCCGCGATTGGTGCCCTACCTGGACACCCTTCTATTCATACAACACAAGTAAATTGCGGAAGATAAATAACACTCTTTTTTTTTTCTTTAAACAAAGGCAAAACCGATAAGGTTGCCATGATATATATATATATAACTCCCGACTGGGACTACAACTGTTCAACAATGTAAATAAAACTATCACCAGTCCAGCCCACGTATGAATACAGACCTCTAAAAATTTGGACAAATATTATGACGAGACAAGGCCCCACCGTACCCCTGAATATACCTAGCCATAATGACAAGCTCCGGAATATTGGAGCTATCCCAAAATGCTGAACAAAGATCCTAAGCTCACGGATACACAACTGAGTACCTAGACCTTCGGACAAGAACGCATCCCCCCGAAGGAAGTCAGTACAACAGGTACTAAGTATGGAACGGAAATAAAGCACAGTAAACAAGATCATAACTGTACAAAGAATGACATGGGCAAGTATGAAAATCAAATACCAGATCCTACCGTGCCATATAAAATAAGAGTCAACTGTACCTTGTATCACTGTACCCCTGTACTACTGTATCACTGTATCACTGTACTACTGTAGATGAGATTATAACAGGCTAAACAAATAACCATAGACAAGTATAATAATCAACTACCAGTACATTGTGCCTTTTTAAAAGTAGAGTAGTGAGAGTCAACTGAACCTTTTAAAAATATGCCTTTTAAAAGTGAGATCCTCCATATCATTTCCAAATACCATTTTGAATATACGAAATCAACCGTACCCCTTTCAAATATGAAATTAATATCATTTCAAAATATGAAAGTCATGTCATAACCAGGGTCATCCGCCCTCAGAATCATTATGCAATCCTACTCATGGAACTATTTCACCCGCATGGGTCCTGTGATCCCGCAATGGGAAAATCGGTACACGATACCCGCATCACGGATAGCTAATCCATGGAATGTGTCCTGGGATTTGAACCCGCACGAGTCCTCCAGACCCGCAGTGAGTGTGTACCATCTCACGTCATGAGAGCTACTCCATGAACTATATATATATATACAATGTTGCCGAGCCTCTAGTGAGGGGCGCGATGATGTGGGAATATAACACTTACACTTGTATGAGTAAACATATGCAAGTTAAAAATAATCTTTGACTCTCATTAGATCAAATGGAATGTACTCTTTTTTTAGAAAAATCAAGGCAATACCATGCATTCCTTTTTGAATTACCAAGACAATACCATGCCTTTCTTTTTTTTACCAAGACAATACCATGCATTCCTTTCTAAAATAAATCAAACAATACTGTTATGCGCGGTACACATGTCTCGGCCCATTCTGGGACTCGGTGTAATGTGCTATAAATTAAATAAGGTACAATATGTCCCGACCCTTTCTGGAACTCGATGTAAATATAAAGGACTGCACACATATAGCTATCACAAGCAACTATGTACAAATTAAATCACCTTTGACTCTCATTAGCACAAATAGAATGAACTATCATTCTTAGAAATACCAAGGTACCAACATCTCGTGTACCAAACGCATATAATGAACTTTATTTTAGACAACTCTAGGTACCAACATCTCGTGTACCATACACAAATAAAGGGCTTCATTTTATATAGACCAAGGCACTATCACATCTTTCCATTTAATAAGATTAAGGCATTATCACATCTTTCCATTTAATAAGATTAAAGCATTATCACATCATGAAAATTTTAGAAAAATTAACCCCAAAGTACTATGTACGTTTATTCTTTATAAAAGGATCATTTCATGAAATATTAGGGCGTTGGACCCAAAAGTACTTTCACTATTAAAACAAAGTAACTTATGCCTTTAAATCAAGTCACTCCCTCTTTCAAAATCAAGTAACCTACACCTTTAAATCAAGTTACTTCCTCTTTTAAAATCAAATAACCTATATTTTTCAAATCAAGTTACTTTTTCTTTAAAATCAAATAACGTATACTTTTCAAATCAAGTTACTTCTTCTTTAAAATCAAGTAACGTATATTTTTCAAATCAAGTTACTTCTTCTTTAAAATCAAGTAACGTATACTTTTTAAATCAAGTTACTACACCTTTTCAAAAATCAAGTCATTTATACTTTCGAAAACCAAGTCTCATGTATTTTCAAAATTAATACTTGTATGAGCCGTGAATAGGTTATACTCGTTTATAACGATCTTGTTAAATCAGCCATGATCTAGAAAATGTAATACAATTTTGTCTTATCTTAGTTTCTATGCAGATGGAGAATGTCACGACCCAGGCCGGGTGATGGTACCTATAGGAGTACATCGGTATACATCATAGAATAGCAGCGGAACATACATAACACATAACTTATAAAAAGGTAAACAACTGTTATACCCCGTATTTCCAGAGTATGTACGTGAGAGCGTATGTATAATAATTTAAGCCTTAAGGATTGGCTAGTTTCGAAAATTGTACACAACACCCGATTAGAGTCGTTTTTCGACGAAACGTTTCCACAGCTTTCGTATGGAAAATTCCGGCTATGTCATTTATTATTTTTGCGGATTTTTCCGAGAGACGAAACATTTGGACCAACGGGAGGGTGACATGTGTCACCCTCACATTGGAAGGAAGTGGACGGCCAAGGGGAATTGTTTGGCACGTTTTTTGTGCAAAAATTGTGGTCAAGGGTTAGGTAGGATATTTTGTGTAGTTGATGAGCAAGTGGGACCCACAAACACATGGCTTCATCTTGACCCTACACTTGCCTAACACTTGGATGGATCTTGGCCATTGGTTGGCCATTTCTTCACCTATAAATACCCCTCTAAGTTGATGAACTTCTTCATCCAAAATTTCTCTAAGTGTTAAAAATCCCTCCCTCTCCCTCAACCTTGTTCTCGTCCAAACACCACCCCCCTCCCCCCTTTTTGTGGTGCCCTAGCCGAGGGGTACCCCCCCCAGCCTAGTTGTGCTAGTCGAAATACTACCCCCCTTGGTAGAAATGTATTCTACAAGTATTGTTATAATGCCCAAAATACCTTAGTCAAATACCTTGTAGTATTCCCAAGGTTACACGTATACAAAAGCCCAGAAAATACTATTATACTTCCCTCAGTCACAAAAACGAAACCCTAAGGAAAACCTTCATAGTCGGTTGAAGTGTTAAGTAGAAGTTGCGTAGAACTTCTAAGGGTTGTTTGGAGCGGATTGGAGCACTCGGAGTAGGAGCTAAACATTGCTCAGGAGCGACATTAAACTCGGATAATTTTGGGCTTATCGAGGTAAATACTCTGTCATCCTTCTAGTGTAATGGGAAATTTCATCGTAGTAATATAGAAATGAATATAAGATTCATAAGAAGAGAATTGAAGCGTAATAGAAGGATATTCTGAGAAAGACTTGAATCAAATCACTTAAGAAAATAAGTAGAAGTTAAATCAGACTTACATAGAATTTGTATATCTGATGGTGATAACCTTTATTGGTTGAATGTTCTGCAAGTAGCATGGGCTACTTAGAAGGTGGACCATGCTAGCCGGGTTATAGCCGTGGAGCGTTTTGCTTATAGTCGATAATCGTCGCGAGGTATGTAATTCTTCCTATACTCTTGAGCATGATATTTTAAAAAGGAAGATATATATATAGTACGGCAATGTCTTTTGACTTAAGCCTGAATAATATATAGTACGGTAGACGTACGTGTGCTAATTGAACGTAGTTGTACGGCAATGTCTTTTGACTTAAGCCTGAATAATAAGAACTTTGAAGTATTTCAAAATTGTTAAGAAACCATTTTTGAAAGAAGAGTAACACTTGGTTTTAAAGGTTTTAAAAAGAGTTATACTAGCTTTATGGGGAGTTAGGTATAACGTCTTAAGAGAGGTAAAGAAAATGGTCTACTGATTTTAGAAGTTAAGAGACTTGATCTTATAAAGATAAGAGACTTAACTTAAATGAATTAATATGGATTTTGTGTGAAACCTCATTCGTGAGTAATGAGTACTTGGTTTTTAAAAGGAATAATGTTTCTTGATTTGGAAATCAGAATGTGTATCGATAAACCACTGCAGCGTTAATAAAGGAAAATGCATCGAATAATTAAGTATTATTAAAACCAGTAGAAACCTCCATCTGCATAGAAGCTAAGATGAGACAAAATGATATTACATTTTCTAGATCATGGCTGCTTAATAAGATTGATTATGAACAAAATTAACCTACTCACCTATGGCATATGTTACTCTATTGTTTTAAAAAGAGATTAAGACATTGAACTATGAAACTTTTCTAAAAAGAGACTTGCGTAATTGAAATTAGGCAAACTGGAACTTTTAGGGAAAAGAAAGACATTGTGTTGTCTTAAAATGGTTTGAAACATAAAGTGTTATAACAACTTTATGAGAAGTTGGTTATAACGACTTTATGAAAACAAAAGAAGGGTTTTATCATTTGTTTTAATGTGGTAACTTGACTTTTAAAAGAGAAGTATTTTGGTCCAAAAAGAAGGCATGGTATTACCTTAATTTGGTCTTAAAAAGGAAAGTATGAAAGTTGTTTTGGTTTACTTAAAAGATATAAGTCACACATTTTTATACTACGGGTATCGGGTGACTTTTATAAAAGGAATGAATCTCTTAAAAGGAATTTAACGTACGTAGTACTTTAGGGTTAAAATCCGGACTTTGACAGAAAATGAAAGTACCTTGAGTTGTGTATAACTTGCCTATGCTTGTTGTTGTGAAACTTGACCATGTTACGTGTGATAGCCTTGTTGTGCAAGTACTGTGTTCTACTCGACTACCGGTTCATGGGATGAACCGGGAATGTATTTCACTCGACTACCGGTTCATCCGGGAATGTATTTCACTCGACTACCGGTTCATCCGGGAATGTATTTCACTCGACTACCGGTTCATCCGGGAATGTATTTCACTCGACTAGGTTCATCCGAATGTATCCTCATTCGACTGGGTTCATGGGATGAACCGAATGTATCCCACACGTTTCTATCGGGTCCATGAGATGGGCGAGACATGTTATCGTATCACATGATTTGTACCTAGGCTGGCGGTGAGGAAGAAGTTCCACGGCGTGAGGATGACTTTGAGGCGTGAGTCCACGACTTGACATAATCGCTTTTATGTTGTGAATCGTAGTTTGGTTATCATACATGTCTCTGCTTTATATAGACTATTATGATTTCATTTCTGATATTTTTCTGATTTCACATACTTGGTACTTGTTGTCTCGACCTCCTTGGGGCTGCGTTCATCTGCGGTAGAAGTACCATTGTCGATCCGCGTTTAGGATCTCATTTCAGCGTCTTGGGAAGCTCCGTCCCGGAGGCTTATCTTTGGTATGTTACCACAGTGCAGAGGTCCTTGTACATTCGGGGTATGGCGGGGCCTGTCCGTCATAGTTGTTGTATAAATCTTAAGTGCATGCTTTGTTGTGGGCGGGGTTGTAAGGATTGTAACTGTTCAAATGTTTATATATAAATATATGTTGAAAGGCAACCGTTTTGGTTGGCCTATTTTCTTTCATCTTAATCCATGTCTATTTACATGTTTAAGTTCTATTTCCGCTGGTTTTCTCTGATGTTGTATCACTAGGGTGCCCGGGGTAAGGCACCAGTCACGGGCCCGGGTTCGGGTCGTGACAACAACACTGGCCAGCCGATAAGGCTGCCTTCCATAAAAACATACTTAATCAAAAGTATAGTAGTACAACTTGTTCTTACAGCCCAAAACACATACGTGACCACAGACCTCTAAGAATAACAACTGTGGCGGGACAGGGCCCCGCCATACCCCTGAATGTACACAATGCCTATAACATCAGGGAAAAATCGTACCAACAAAACAAGCTTCCGGAGGAATGGAGCTTCTGACACCGGAACAGTGATCCTAAGAACGAGGATCCACCACCTGCTTACCCTTACCTGCGGCATGAACGCAGCGGCCAGGAAGGGGTCAACCTGATATGTACCAAGTATGTAAAACTGGAAAATACTGTAATAATGATATCATAAGTCTAAAAGTAAGTTGGAGTCATAGAAGACAATCAAAATACAGTACACTGTGCCTTACTAACAATGAGAGTAACAAGTATATATATAATACTGCATAAAATAGGAGGCTCATGATCAAAGCAGGTACCTGCCCGTAGTATCAATAAGCACCCTACTCGGGACTATTTCACCCGCATAGGTCCTGTGGACCCGCATGAGGTATTCTCGCATAGTTGTACCGCCCGCGTGGGACTATTTCACCCGCGTAAGTCCATGGGACTCGCGTGAGGTATTCCTCGCGTCGTGGGTAGCAAATCCACGGAGCAGGTGGTATAACGATCTTGGGATTTACCCGCCGGATATACTCTTACCACAGGCGGTGGTATAACGATCTTGGGGATGTTCCCGCCGGATATACTCTTACCCTGAAGAAGGGGGTATAACGATCTTGGGGAGGTACCCCTCAGATATACTCTTACCCTGAAGAAGGTGGTATGACGAGCTGGGGGCTTGCCGCCATTCATCTCTTACCACGGAGAAGGTGGTATAACGATCTTGGGGCTTGCCCCTCATTTATACTCTTACCCTAGCTCAATCGGTCATCGTATCATAATCATAAATAAGTTAAGAAAGCTTATAACTTATTATTAGTCTTGTTCATATACCCTCTCATTTTAGTTTACTCAAGGCACTAACATATTTAATAAAAGAAAATCCGGGAATTTAACCCAAAGTACCACATACTTATATTCTTTAAAAATGACTCTTTTTCATATAAAACCCTTGGGCAATTGATGCCTTAAAATCAATTTGCCTTTCATAAATCAAGTCATTTGTCCTTACTTATCTTACTTAGAGTAAATCTCTTCTTATTAACCTTTTATAAAGCTAATATACCAACTTCCCATAAAGTTGTTATATTAACCCTATACTTTAGTAAAATTATACTTTTCCCCTAACCAAGGGACTTATACTTCTTAAAACGAAACAAGTCTTTATATACTTAAAACAAGCAAGAATACCAAATCTTGTACGTCTACCGTACTACATAGATACAACTACTAATGCTCAAGAGATAGGAAAGCTCCACATACCTCTTCGGTCAATCCACTTGTTAAGTCCAAAAATACCGCACGTAATATGTCAATCTATAATGACCATAATATGCTTATTAACCTCTAATTTCAATGTAGAAATAGTCTAAGTTCAAAGCCACTAAATTGTATGGAAAATTGGGCAGCATTTCCTTTGTTTCTACACACTTTGCCACCTTTCTCAAGGCCGAATCCAACATCCAAACGCCACATTTAAGGCCCAACAATCCAAACATTTCAAAGGGGATTACACACCTAAACTTTGGTGTGTAAAATTCTGCCCCATAAGGTACAACAATTAACTTAATCAAGTTTAAGGTAGTTCCTAGGCCACAACATGCTCACATAACCTTTTTAACCAATTATTTCATATCCAAACCACATTTCTTACATGCCATGAATCTAAGAGCATTATTTACTACTACAAGTCCCTTCTTCTTCACATGCAACATCAATACTAGCTACAAGAGAAGAAATGTTACCTTTAGAGCTTTAGCCAAAACTATTCCAACAACTTTGCTAGCCTCCTTTCCAAGAACACCACCACAATAACTTCTACAAGCTAGCCACAAGCTTCCTTCTTGTCCTTAACTTTTCAGATTTTCCTTAGGCTTTGAATTCTTCTTGGAATTTTAGAGAGAAGTGAGAGCTTTATCTTAGAGAGAGAGAGAGATTTGAAAGATGACCAAGTCTTCAAGACTTGGTCAATATAAGACATGCAAGAATTCAGATGGGGACACTTGTCACCCACCCATGACCTTTTTAAAACAAAGCGGTCGAAATCCCACTCAACTCGCAGAACCGCCTCGCGCGCGGCCTGCGGCGCCGCGGCGCTGAAACTTCTGCCGCCTCTCAGGCCTTTCCGGCGCCGCGGCCCTGCTTCCCGGCGCCGCAGCGCTGCAACTTCAGCGACCCCTCAGAATGTCCGGCGCCGCGGCCCTGCATCCGGCGCCGCGGCCCTGTCGCTTCTGTCTGAAACGCATTTCTGTCCGTCTGCGCACTGAACTTGTAACTCCCATAACTTTCTACTCTGATGTCCTATCGACGAACGGTTGGTTGCGTTGGAATCTAGACTCAACGAACTACGCCCTAGGACTTTGAAACACTTAGGAACTCTCAATGTACCGGGTCATTACCCGCCTCAAAGTTGAATAAAACCCGTCCGAAACAATCCGTCAACTTATCTTTCGAAAATTTTTAAGTCTTACTTCTTTCGCACGCTCTCACACGTATGGCCAGAACTACGGGGTATAACAGAGAATTCTACTCATTTCAATATAGTTGATTGTCGATACATTTTCATTAACGCTGCGATGACTTTTTCGATACCTATTCTCATTAGTGTAGTAAATTAGCAAGGTCAACTCGACTCTAATACTTCCTAACTACTCTTACCAACATCCCCATAAGACTTGCTAAGAACTTAGGAATAATTTAGACATGCCTTTAGCATAGAATCAATAACATGAATATTCTAATAACCAAACAAGTATACTTCAAGAAGCAAGTCAAGTATACTTCAAGAAACAAGTCAAGTATACTCCAATAACAAGGCAACTATACTTCAAGAAACAAGTCAAGTATACTTCAATAACAAGGCAAGTATACTTCAAGAAATAAGTCAAGTATACTTCAAGAAACAAGTCAAGTATACTTTAAGAAACAAGTCAAGTATACTTCAAGAATAAGTCATGTCGATAGAAGGAAGAAGTTCACATACCTCGTTGGCGACTAACCCATACGACAAGTAACAATACGCTCTAATGTACTTCAACCTTATCGTCTATTCCACATTCCAAGTAGAATATGCTACACGTAGTACTTCAACCTATAATGACGATAGCACTTCTATCAATATCATACTTACTAGTATAAGACTTATACCAAATAATGGTCCTCTTATTGTACGAAAAATTGGGCAGCACTTCCTTTGTTTCTACGTACTTTTCCACCTTTTCCAAGGCCCGAATTCATCAACCAACAAGCCACATTTAAGGCACAACCAACAGTTAACCAAAGGGGATTACACGCCTAACTTGACGTGTAAACTTCTGCCCCATAATCTATACAAAACAGTCCCTAAAAATAGTCCACAATTTATCCAACATTAAGGGTACGATGTGAAGCCTTTAACACTCTTATTCCTTAGGACTTTCATTAGCCATTTACTACATTAATCATGCATGTTAGGGGCTAATTTTTCAACACCCCAAAACAGTCCATAAAAATGACACAACGACGTCTAACAGTTTTAGGCAGTTTTCGGCCAACAACAACTATACCAATCCGAAGTCCTTTTCCTTAATTCCTTTTAATCCAATTCTCATTTCAACATGTTATATATCATATAAACTATCAACAACAATATTTCCTTCATATATAACATGCAACAAGTGTTATTAACAACAATAATAACCAACGAAACCAATGGCACAAAATTGTCTCAATTCGGCCAACAACATATCTATCACAAACACATCTTATTTTCTATTTCTTCCTTAACATAAATTCATCCCTTAAACATAACAATAAGTAATATCCAATTACTTTAATTTAAGAAGAACTATTACCTCATTTTTGTGCCAAAAATTGTCCAAAACAACCCCTTAGGTTTTGGTCCGCAGTTTTCGTTTCGCTCCACTTCTTTAAATTCCAATCACATATATGTGACCCCTATGAGCTTATACACAACTTCACTTTGTATTTTAATTCCAAAAAGTTGATAAAACTTAGGGTTTTGGCAACACCATTCTCGGCCAACAAAATGTTCTAGGGGTTATCTTGGTTTAGCACTCCATTAGTGATCTTAGTCTTGAGTTTGAAGATTTATCATCAAGATTTGAAGAATTTTTGTCATCCAAATGACCCCTTGGCCGAGAGCTATTGAAGAAAAAGAGATAGAATATTGTGTAAAATAAGGCTAAGTGTAGAAGTCTTGCACTCCCTCTATGTATATATAAATATCACAATGGAAGAGATCTTGCCAAGTGTATGGACATGTGGAGTGGGACCCACTTGTCCACTTGTCTCCACAAATATCTAAATCCAAGTGAAGTCTTCCAAGACAAGTGGGGTGACACGTGTCGCCCTCCCATTGGACCCGAAATTATTTCATCTCCCAAAAATTCATAATTGGCCACAATATTGTGGGCCCCACAAAACCGTAATTTTTTTCTGTGGGCCCCACATGACCAAATCCGAAATTTAAAATCCAAAATTCCAATATATTCTATAAGTCCCAAATACCAAATTTGAGGACCAAATTCCAATTATAAATCTTTTCCTTCACAAATTTCCGATATTTTTCCTTAAGAAAAAGTAATCTTTCTTTCTTTCTAGAATTCAAATCTCAATTTTCTTCGTACGTTCTCATCTCATTGCCTTGGAATTACGGGGTGTCACAGACATCCCTTTTGTCGGGGGACGCTGTGTTTCATGCCCGCAGGTCCAGGTAGATATGGCGACGGTCCGCACCAGTAGGTTGCCAGTTCAGCTGATATTGGAGCACTCCATTTGTTAGGGGGTTGCGTTCTAATCTTGGTATAGTATTTTTGCATGTGCATATGGATATGACGGGGCCCTGTCCCGACCTTATGATGTCACGTAATATAGTTGTCCTGTGTATAGAAATTGTGTATGCCTCTGTCGGCCTTGGTATGTATATGTATATAGGTTGTGTCCTTATGATTGCAGGATTTTACATAGGTCTTTTCCAATTACTATTTCCATATGTCAGCAGGGTATCTTGTGGCGGCCCTCGTGGCCATGCTTAATTATGGTTAGCTGGTAAATATGTGATTAGTAGTGCCTGACAGGTAGGGTCTGGGTGCCCGTCATGGCCCTCCGATTTGGATCGTGACATATAATCTATCTATATCTATATTATATTAAAAGCACGAAGGGCCTTAAAAATATTGATTGAGCTTTTTTTCCTTCATTAAAAGACTCTACAATAAACAATATCGTCATTTTCTATTTTACTCATTAAATATATGTGTAATTATATATAAACACTAATAATATATATTTTTGAAAAAGTAAAACCCCACCATTATTTTTGGTATATTTTTTGAAAAAATAAAAAAATCCAACCTTATTTTTGGTCTTTTTTTTTCTACGTCCAATTATGAAACTACAATTTTATTTAAGTAAAATTGAAATTCAGAACTATGTGGTAAATAAACTTCCATTATTAACTACAATTCGATTTAAGTAAATTTTGGTGGTAAGACTCCAGTAGTATTCCGTTTATTGTTCTCTTGATTGATTGAATGAATTTGGATTCGACTGTAAAGATCTAGTGTATGCTTTACTTGTGTATAGCTTTATGGAATGTGTGAAGTTGAGTACAATGATTAACTGATTGTATATCTTTGTTTGTAAATCTATGTAGCTTTATAGGAATGTGTGAAGTTGAGTGCAATGATTTAACTGATTGTATATTTTTGTTTGTAAATCTATGTAGGGACTAATAGTTGGCAAAAAGGAAAAAAAATGCAAGGATAAATATAGGTGTAAAATAAAGATCACATCCATAATTAAAATTTTTATATAAATATAATTATGGTAATACTAGAATTTCTCTTGTATATGAGATTAGGATTTCTATTATAATTGAGATGAACATTGTACACCTATATATATTTGATATTAATGAAAAGTCATCTCAAAGGAGATTAACATCATTTTACATGGTATCAAGAGCCTAAACCAAAAACCTAGAATTTTTTTCTGCAGCAACCCCCCTAGGGCTTCTCGCTGCGGCACCTCCCACCTCCTCCCTAGATTCTTGGTTTTTTTCTCCATTCCTCTCTTCTCTAAATGAATACTCAGGATTCTTCCAATACCTCTAACGCTTCAACCTCCACCAATCCCACCACCATGTCGTCATCATCTTTTCATCTCGCCCTAACTGCTATCAATATCAAGAACTCTATTCTCATTCTTCTTGATCAAGAAAACAGTCAGTAATCTCCTTGGGTTGAACTGTTTCGTAATCATGCATGTCTCTATAACATGCTTGACCATATCGATGGCACTATTCCGCGCCCTCCGGAGGTTGATAATTCTACTTGGCGTCGTCTAGACGCCGGTGTCAAACAGTAGATTTATGGTAGTATTTCTTAGGATCTTCTTACTATCATGAAATCTGGCGCCACAACACTTGATATATGGAACCGCTTGGAGGAAATCTTTCAAGATAACAAGCACACTCGTGCGGTGTATTTGGAGGAACAATTTAACAATACACATCTTAAAAATTTCTCCAACATGACTGAGTACTGCAGACATTTGAAACTACTGGCGGATCAACTCTCCAACGTCGACACGCCTGTCTCGGACACTAAAATGGTGTTGCAATTGATTGCAGACCTTCCCAAAGGCGACTATGATACGTTAGCCACCATGATTCAATAGGCAGATCCCTTACCGAGTTTCAACAAAGCTCGCTCGCAGTTGTTGCTTGAAGAGACCCATCGTGCTAAGCACAGTCAGCAGGCGTTAACCGTCGGCACGCAACCCCAAGATCTGATGCCACCAGAAAACTCTCAACCATGGCAGAGTCGTGGCGGCAAGGGTGGCAAGAGCCGTGACGACAGATGAGGCCGTGGTCGCGGTCAGCAGAACCAACAACAGCAGCAGCAATAGCAGGGTCCGCAGAATAACTGGGCCGCGGTACCTCCGCAGCATCAGTACAGCCCTACGGCGCCTCAGTACAGAGCCGCGACGCCGGCCCCTTTCCAATACCCGCAGCCCTTCAACCCGTATTCTCAACACGGGTTGTTAGGCCCAGCTCTAGCCACTCGGCAAGCCGAGTACCCGCAATGAGCCCACTTCAGGGCGGTTCCAACGGCCGCTCGGCATGGCCCATCCGAGTTGGGCGGGATTTGGCGACCTCAATCGCAGCGGCGACAACAATTGGTACATGGACTCCGGAGCCACATCTCACCTCACTCAGTCTGCAGGTAATATTCCCAAACTGTTCAGTTTAAAGCATCCTCAATTTGTTACAGTTGGTATTGGCCACCATCACGACCCGACCACAGGGCGCGGTACCTGCCGGTACCGCTGTCGTATATGTCGAGAATAGCAATGAACATACATAACACATAACTTATAAAAGGTAAACATCACCATCCGGTAGATAAGGTCGCTTCCATAAAACATACTTAAACAAGGTATAGTAGTACAACTGGTTCTTATAGCCCAAAATATATATGTGACCACAGACCTCTAAAGATAACAACTGTGGCGGGACAGGGCCCCGCCATACCCCTGAATGTACAAGAACCTACAACTCAGGGAAACATTCCAAAAGATAAGCCTCCGGAGAAACGGAGCTTCCCAATCCGCTGAACTGTGATCCATGGCGAGGATCAACAACCGATGTACCTCTACTGCGGCATGAACGCGGCCCGAAGGAGGTCGAGACAACAGTACCAAGTATGTGGCGAAAATACGTAAATGAAATCATAGTAGTCTATATAAAGCAGAGACATATATGATAACCGAACTACGATTACATAATATGTAGCGATCGCGTCAAGTCGTGGACTCACGCCTCAAAGTCATCACTCAAATATAACTATGGGTCTCATGCCCGCAACATCAATCATGCCCGTGGAACACCTTCCTCACGGCGATCTCGATAACCACACCAAGGAGTACACATGAACACGAGTCCCACTGTGTCATAAAACCGTCACGGCAAGTCGAAGGCTAACTACGGATACCAAAGCCGTCATCAATCGGCGGCAAGTACGAAGCCAACTACCGGATACCAAAGCCGTGCAACAAATCTATATAACCATACCACGGCGGACCTGAGGCAAACGAAAGCCAACTACCAGATACCACATGCGCCGTATGGCGGCGGCAAATCTGAAGACTAACTACCGGATACCTGGCGGAATCACGAGACTTCGTCACAAAATTGAGCAGGGCAAGTACGAAGGCTAACTACGGATACCGCGAATCAGCCACGACCTGGCAAGTACGAGCCAACTACGGATACCAAGCGAATCGGTAAAACCTCATGGAGAGCTAGTCCATGGAATAATAATCACGAAGCGTACCGTGGAATGCTCAAATCGCTGCATGCGTCCAAGTAAGATCATAACAAATCAGCCGGCCCTCCATTGAGAGACGCAGTGGTATAGAAATACAATACTAGCACGACAAGGCTATCATACGCAAACATAGGCAAGTTACCCACAACTCAAGGTACTTTCATTTTATGCCAAAGTCCAGGTTTTAACACCAAAGTACTACGTACATTAAATTCTTTTTAAAAGATCCATTTCTTTTACAAAGGTCACCCGCCCGTATTATCAAAATAGAGTGACTAACATTTTAAGTAAACCAAAACAACTTCCATACTTTCCTTTTTAAACCAAATTAAGACAATACCATGCCCTTTTTTTTTTACCAAAACACTTTTCCTTTTAAAATCAAGTAACAACATTCTTTTCCAAAAGTTCAAGTTGCCTAATTTCAAATACTCAAGTCTCTTATTTTCGAAAGATTTCATAGCTCATAGTCTTAATCACTTAACAACGTAATCTCTTTTAAAACAATTTGAGTAACATAAGTCTATGTGTGAGTAGGTTATACTTGTTTATGACAATCTTATTAAAGCAGCCATGATCTAGGAAATGTAATACAATTTTGTCTTATCTTACCTTACATGCGGATGGAGGTTTCTCTGGTTTTGATAATAATTAATTAGTCAATACATTTTCCTTTATTAACTTAAAGATGGTTTGTTCGATACTTATTCTTATTTCCAAATCAATATAACTTATTCCTTTTAAAACCCAATTACCCATTTCTCATAAATGCGGTTTCACAACTTTTAACACAAACCAAGTCCGTAGCATTTCACATCAAGTCATTAATAAGTCAAGTCTCTTATCTTTTAAAAACCACAAACTATTTCTTTACCTACATAAAGTTGTTATAACAAATTTCCCATAAAGCCGTTATAACACTTTATGTTTTAAACCAACCTACTTGCTTAGCACACGACGTCTACCGTACTACATAGTTCACACAATCATGCTAGAAAAGATAGGAAGAGGTTCACATACCGCGACGATTATCGACAAATAACAAAAGCTCCAAAATCTTGTAATCCTGCTAGCCTTTTCCACCCTTCAAGTAGAATACGCTACTCGCAATACTTCAACCTATAATGGCCATAAAACGTCTATCAACTTCTGGATCTCTTCGTAGAACAATTCTAGGTAAACAGTTCCTTATTCTCTGAGAAAATTGGCGGACCTCCCCGCAACCACATAAATCTCCTCCTCTAACAAGGCACGCTGCGAACCAACAACTCGAGGGGTTACGTCTAGCCGGACGTATACAACACTGTCCCACAAAAATACTACAAGTCTCAGTAAATACAAATCCGATGTAAATCTGAGTTCAATTCTATTCAATCATCCTTCCAATATATATATACTCAATTCTAAGTTACTACAACATGTAATATCCAATTACAATAGAAGGACATAGATCATTACCTCGATAAGCCCAAAATTATCCAAGTTTATAAGTCGATCCTGAGCAACGTTTAGCTCCAATTCCTTACGCTCCAATCCTCTCCAAGCAACCCTTAGAAGTTTCTAAACAACTTCTCTTATCACTTCAACTCCAACACGTGAAGAACACTTAGGCTACAACACTACCAACTTTCGGCCAAATGGGTGTATTTAGGCTAGGGGTGTGAAATCTTTTCCAACCCTTGGTACACAATCTTCCTAACACCCTAGGGAAGAACACTTAAAACTTTAAGAATTTTTGGACAAGTTTTGCTCACAAAATCAGCCCATGGCCGAGAGCACACAAGAGGAAAGGGAGGGAGTTTTCAAGACTTTGAAATCTCTAAGTGTGGATGAAATTATGTCTTGCACTAAGGGGGTATTTATAGGACATTCAAGGGCTAGGATTGAAGCAAGTGTGTGGTCTAGATTGGTCCATGTGTGTGTGGGTCCCACTTATCCATCTACTACACAAAATATCTTCAAGACTTTGACCAAGTGTTTATGGCCTTTAACATGTTAAAAACGTGCCAACCATTGCCTTCCAATTCGTCCACCAAAGGGTGACACATGTCACCCTCCAATTGGTCCAAAATATTTCATCTTCCGAAAATATCCGTAATGCCAAAAATCTCAAAAAATAAAGTGGGCCCTACAACCGTAAATTCCTCCCGCGGGCCCCACGTGACCAATTCCGGAAAATAAAATTCCATAATTCTCAAATATTCCAAAAAGTCTGAATACCAAATCTGGGAATCCAATTCCCATTAACGAACCTTTTTTCTTCACAAAATCCGAAAACTTTTCCGTCGAAAAATCACATCTTTCTTTCTTTCCAAAATTACTGTCGCATTCTCGTACGTACGTCTTCACATATATACCCTGGAACTGCGGGGTGTAACATTCTCCCCCCCTTAGAAACATTCGTCCCGAATGTTCCTTTTAAGTCTCCCAACATACAAGCGCCGGTATAGTCTCCACTACTATACTTACGAAACCAATTGTGCCACCAATGGCCATAATATAACACACGCGAAAAACCCAAATCGAAGCCAACGAGGATTCACCTCTAAGATGAAAAACAACACTAACTCTCACTCCTGGTCCAAAGGATACTCTCTTCGCACCTTCACTTCACAAAAAGATCACCCGACCTCTTAACACACATTCACTTCCTTTCTTACTCGTACCGCTTCTCGTACACGAATTCTTTCTAGTACACTTACCACACTCTTCATCACTTGTTCCAAAACCTTGGAGTCACTACCTCCAAACTTGGTCATCTTACTAGCCTCAAATTCCTTTAAGGCCATTCCTGGCCTTCACGATCCGATTCTGGTCGAACATATCCACGAACTCATACGATGGTTACCTAAACACGGGCCTAGCACCTCGTGACCCTACCACTGGCGGGAACACCTCGAACCCCCTCATGCAAGACTCTGGGTTGACCGCGAATGGTCTCGACCTGACCCATAATCGCGCCAAACTCTTGTTCCCCGATCCGGAACAATCTTACTAATTCACGTCATGAAAGCTACCACTTCCATCTCACACTACCCATGGAATTATCACACAAAACTCCACGTATACTATGCACTCCGACAAGGGTTAACCGTAAAATCCTTTACTCAAGACGGCCTTACATCTAAGGTCTCAACGTGTAATATTCTAAGGTTCACACCTTCCATGTCCCCATACTTATCCTTTCAACTAACCATGTTTTCTAACTCACAAATAACACAACGCTATCCGTACATAAAACACAATAATAAGATCATCATATCAAGCATACTAAACTCTAGAGGGTTAAGGTTATACCTGAAAGATTCAAAATAAGCGATTCAAAGGACCGCTAAAACTGGGATCTTCCACCGCGACCTCTGCCGTGGCCTGCCGGTATATGAACATCCTGCCTCGCTATTGAAGGTGAAGAACCGCATGGCCCGATCCGTAGTCTGTGCTATCCCACTAGTGCCACCTCCGGTCGGACGGTTTCTCGCATAATGGCCTGCGCCGCATGTAAAGCAAACTCCCAAACTAGCACGACACTCCTCCCATGGATTTTACCGCAACGCCACATCGAGGTAAGGGTGGCCTCATCCGCCAACACCACTACTCCCCGAAAACTGAACCCACAGGCCACGACCGCTCCTCGAATACTCCGGCGTCACGAAGGCGTGGAGGACCACTCTGAATCTGGATGAGGTATATATTCGATCTGCTGCGGGTGCCGCCTCGAAAGTTACTAAAGGACCTGCTGTCTTGGCCTCTTATGCTGATCCTGGTCCCTACGCGGCCTCTACGTTCCTCCATCCTCTGCATAAGCTGTATACGGCAATGTCCATGCCGGTGAAGAGCTACTCTGTGCAACCTCCGCTAAATAATCGTCAAGTCCTGTGACATATCGGTGCACCCTATCCTCCATGTCTGCCACTAATGCGGGGACATACCGAGCTAAAGTGAAACTCTGCACTCTCCCGAAATCGCGGGTCGCCTCAACGTCAAAAATCGCCGGCCGAGCCCTCATCTCGCGAGGCAAGAAATGTGCAAGAAATGCCACGAGAACTCATCCCACAGTGGAGGCGCATGCTCCCGGGACAACTCCACGAATCAAACGATCATTGCGGTATCACGCGCGGCCGATCACGAACCTAAGACCACCGACTCGGTCTCGAAGCCTTGATCACTCTCGATCCGTCAGAATCGCTTCGGATGAACTCCTGCGGATCATCCTCAGGCCTCGACCCGTAGAACTCTGGCGGGTTGCAACTCAGAAAATCTCGTAGTCTCAAGCTATCCGATCTAGGATGAACCACGGGTGCTACTGGAACTGCTGCGTCCAGCCTATCCTCATGTCTGGCCACGATCCTGGCTAGTAACTGGGCCATCTCCCTGTAACCCATCTCCTCTGCTCCAGGCTGTGGGACTGGAGGCGCAGATATCGTGGCCTCAGTAGCTACTGCTGCTGCTCTAAACTCTCTGGGCGGCGTCGTAGAATCCGCCGTCAGTAGCACTGTCGGGTAAAGGCGGGCCTCGCCCGGTAACCTCCGTGCTCTACTCGCGACTCCTCTTTGCCTTGCCCTTCTGGGCTCTGGTTGCCTTGCGTAGAGGCATAACTGGTACAAAAGAATACGTCAGAGGGAGTCCAACTTACGACACAGATCTAAGGAACGATCTTAGAGTGAGAAGAATAGAAACCAATCCTAAATGTCCTGCAGCCTCCTGATTATAGATGTGGTGCACAACACACCGATAATCAAGACTCTACTAGACACGGTCTGTAGACACTTTCCGAGGACTAACTGCTCTGATACCACTTTTGTCACGACCCGACCACGGGCCCACGACTGGTGCCTTACCCCGGGCACCCTAGTGATACAACATCAGAAAAAACCAGCGGAAATAAAACATACAGATATGAAACAAGATAAAAGAAAACAGGCTAACCAAAACGGTTGCCTTTTTGCATATATATACAGAAATTTGAACAGTTACATCCTTTACAACCCCGCCAACAATGCTCTGGACCTCTAAGAGTGTAACAACTATGACGGGACAGGCCCGCCATACCCCGAATGTACAAGAACCTACAACTCGTGGAAACATACCAAAAGATAAGCCTCGAGAAAGCAGAGCTTCCTAATACTGGCTGTGATCCTATGAGCGAGATCAACAACCGATGTACCTCTACTGCGGCATGACGCGGCCCGAAGGAGGTCAATCTAACAATTGCAGTATGTGAAATCGAAAATCACGTAAATGAAATCATAGTAGTCTATATAAAACAGGAGACATATATGATAACCGAACTACAATACATAATATGTAAGCAGTCACGTCAAGTCAGGGACTCACGCCCTCAAAGTCATCACTCAAATATAATTATGGGTCTCATGCCCGCAACATCAATCATGCCCGTGGAACACCTTCCTCACTGCCGGCAGTCTACGATAACCACACCAAGGAGTACACATGAACACCAGGTCCCACCTGTGTCATAAAAACCGTACGGGGCAAGTACGAAGGCTAACTACCAGATACCATAACCGCATCATCAACTGACCGGGGCAAGTACGAAAGCCAACTACCAGATACCAAAGCCGTACCAATAAATCTATATAACCATACCACGAAGCTGACCCAGGGCAAGTATGAAAGCCAACTACCAGATACCACATGCGCCACGTAGCTGGCCGGGGCAAGTATGAAGACTAACTACCAGATACCAAGAAGGAATCACGAGACTTCGTCACAAAACTGAACGGGGCAAGTACGAAGGCTAACTACCAGATACCAAGCCGAATCAGCCACGACCTCGGGGCAAGTACGAGAGCCAACTACCAGATACCAAGCCGAATCAGTAAAACCTCGCGAGAGCTAGTCCATGGAATAATAATCAAGCGTGCGTGGAATGCTCCGTCACTGCCGGTACGTCCAAGTAAGATCATAACAAATCAGCCGGCCCTCCATCGATAGACGCAGTGGTATAGAAATACAATACTAGCACGACAAGGCTATCACACGCAAACATAGGCAAGTTACCCACAACTCAAGGTACTTTCATTTTATGCCAAAGTCCAGGTTTTAACCCCAAAGTACTACGTACGTTAAATTCTTTTTAAAAGATCCATTTCTTTTACAAAGGTCACCCGCCCGTATTATAAAATAGAGTGACTAACATTTTAAGTAAACCAAAACAACTTCCATACTTTCCTTTTTAAACCAAATTAAGACAATACCATGCCCTTTTTTTTTTACCAAAACACTTTCCCTTTTAAAATCAAGTAACAACATTCTTTTCTAAAAGTTCAAGTTGCCTAATTTCAAATACTCAAGTCTCTTATTTTCGAAAGATTTCATAGCTCATAGTCTTAATCACTTAACAACGTAATCTCTTTTAAAACAATTTGAGTAACATAAGTCTATGTGTGAGTAGGTTATACTTGTTTATGACAATCTTATTAAAGCAGCCATGATCTAGGAAATGTAATACAATTTTGTCTTATCTTAGCTTCTATGCAGATGGAGGTTTCTACTGGTTTTGATAATAATTAATTAGTCAATACATTTTCCTTTATTAACGCAAACGATGGTTTGTTCGATACTTATTCTCATTTCCGAAATCAATATAACTTATTCCTTTTTAAAACCCAATTACCCATTTCTCATAAATGCGGTTTCACAACTTTTAACACAAACCAAGTCCGTAGCATTTCACATCAAGTCATTAATAAGTCAAGTCTCTTATCTTTTAAAAACCACAAACTATTTCTTTACCTACATAAAGTTGTTATAACAAACTTCCCATAAAGCCGTTATAACACTTTATATTTTAAACCAACCTACTTCGTTTAGCACACGTACGTCTACCGTACTACATAGTTCACACAATCATGCTAGAAAAGATAGGAAGAGGTTCACATACCTCGCGACGATTATCGACAAATAGCAAAAAGCTCCAAAGTACTGTAATCCTGCTAGCCTTTTCCACCCTTCAAGTAGAATACGCTACTCGCATTACTTGACTATAATGGCCATAGCGCCTATCAACTTCTGGATCTCTTCGTATAACAATTCTAGGTAAACAGTTCCTTATTCTACGTAAAATTCGGCCGCACCCCCCCCCCCCGCAACCCCATAAATCTCCGCCGCTAACACGGCCTGCTACCAAACCAACAACCCCACGGGGGGGGGGGGGGTTACACGTCTAGCCGGACGTATACAACACCTTGCCACAAAAATACTACAAGTCTCAGTAAATACAGTCAGATGTAAATCTGATTCAATTCTATTCAATCATCCTTCCAATATATATATACTCAATTCTAAGTTACTCTGACATGTAATATCCATTACAATAGAAGGACATAGATCATTACCTCGATAAGCCCATAATTATCCAAGTTTATAAGTCGATCCGAGCAACGTTTAGCTCGATTCCTTACGCTCAATCCGCTCAAGCAACCCTTAGAAGTTTCTAAACAACTTCTTATCACTTCAACTCCAACAAGTGAAGAACACTTAGGCTACAACACTACCAACTTTCGGCCAAGGGGGTGTATTTAGGCTAGGGGTGTGAAATCTTTTCCAACCCTTGGTACACAATCTTCCTAACACCCTAAGGAAGAACACTTAAAACTTTAAGAATTTTTGGACAAGTTTTGCTCACAAAATCAGCCCATGGCCGAGAGCACACAAGAGGAAAGGGAGGGAGTTTTCAAGACTTTGAAATCTCTAAGTGTGGATGAAATTATGTCTTGCACTAAGGGGGTATTTATAGGACATTCAAGGGCTAGGATTGAAGCAAGTGTGTGGTCTAGATTGGGACATGTGTGTGTGGGTCCCACTTATCCATCTACTACACAAAATATCTTCAAGACTTTGACCAAGTGTTTATGGCCTTTAACATGTTAAAAACGTGCCAACCATTGCCTTCCAATTCGTCCACCAAGGGGTGACACATGTCACCCTCCAATTGGTCCAAAATATTTCATCTTCCGTGACCAATTCCGCAAAATAAAATTCCATAATTCTCAAATATTCCAAAAAGTCCGAATACCAAATCTGGGAATCCAATTCCCATTAACGAACCTTTTTCCTTCACAAAATCCGGAAACTTTTCCGTCGAAAAATCACATCTTTCTTTCTTTCCAAAATTATTGTCGCATTCTCGTACGTACGTCTTCACATACATACCCTGGAACTACGGGGTGTAACATAATGCTTCCACCTCCACAAATCCCACCACCACGTTGTCATCCTTTTTTCATCCCGCCCTAACTGTTACCAACATCAAGAATTATATTCTCATTCCTTTTTATCAAGAAAACAGTCAGTATTCTCCTTGGGTTGAACTGTTTCGTAATCATGCATGTCTCTATAATGTGCTTGATCATATCGATGACACTATTCCGTGCCCTCCGGAGGTTGATGATTCTACTTGGCATCGTCTAGACGCCAGCGTCAAACAATGGATTTATGGTAGTATTTCTCAGCATCTTCTTCTTACTATCATGAAATATGGCGCCACAACCCTTGATTTATGGAACCACTTGGAGGAAATCTTTCAAGATAACAAGCACACTCGTGCAGTGTATTTGGAGGAACAATTTAACAATACGCGTTTTGAAAATTTCTCCAACATGACTGAGTACTGCAGACAGTTGAAACTACTGGCGGATCAACTCTCCAACGTCGACACGCCTGTCTCGGACACTAAAATGGTGTTGCAATTGATTTCAGGCCTTCCCAAAGGCGACTATGATACGTTAGCCACCATGATTCAACAGGCAGATCCGTTACCCAGCTTTAACAAAGCTCGCTCGCAGTTATTGCCCGAAGAGACTCGACGTGCTAAGCAAGATGAGCACAATCAGAAGGCATTAGCTGTCGAAATGCGCCGCCAAGATCCAACATCACCAGAAAATTCTCAACCGCAGCAGGGATGCGGTGGCAAGGGTGGCAAGGGCCGCGGCGGCAGAGGAGACCGTGGTCGTGGCAAGGGGCGCGGACAGCAGAATCAGCAACAACATTAACATGGCCCGCAGAATCAGTTTAACCCCACGGAGCCCCAACCGTACAAAGACAAAGACCACGGCGCGCGGCGCGATTCGATGGCGACCGCTTCAACCAATACTCCCACCATGTTTTGTTGGGCCCCGATCGACCCGCCGACAAGTCCAAGACCGCGATAAGCCCACTTACGTCCGAGTTCAGACCTCGCCAAGGCGACACCCACCGAGTTGGTCGGGCTTCAGCGATCTCAATATACAACAGCTTGACAACAACTGGTACATGGACTCCGGAGCCACTTCTCACCTCACCCGGTCTGTAGGTAATATTCCCAAACTGTTCAGTTTAAAGCATCCTCAATTTATTACAGTTGGTAGTGACCACCAATTCCAATAAATGGTTATGGTACATCCTACACACCACCTCATCATCCATTCCCCCTTAAAAATACCCTATATGCCCCATATGTAATTAAGAACCTAATCTCTATCCGCAAATTCACTCGTAATAATTCTGTCTCTGTTGATTTTGACCCTTTTGGTTTCACTGTGAAGGATCTTCATACGGGGACACCTCTTACGAGAGGTAATATCACGGGGGATCTCTATCCATTCACTCCCACCTCTGCTGCCAGATCTTGCTCTCTCGTCTATCTAGCGGTCATTTCTTCTTCAACAAGGCATAATAGGCTTGGTCATCCAGGAGCCCCAGTTTTTAATTTTCTTAGAGGCAATAATTTTATTACTTGTAATGGGAAGCTTTCCCAAAACTGTGTTTCTTGTTCTTTAGGCAAACATACTCGTCTTCCGTTTAAATCATTTACTAGTGTTACCTTTGCACCATTTGATATTATACATGCCAATTTATGGACATCACCTGTTGCTAGTTCTCTCGGTCATAAATACTATCTTATCTTACTAGATGATTTTTCTCACTTTGTTTGGTTGTATCCCCTCAAATTTAAATCGGAGTGTTTGCCAAATTTCTTGAGTTTCGAACATTCATTCAAACACAGTTTGAAAAATGTATAAAATCATTTCAGTGCGATAATGGTCGTGAATTCAACAACTCTATGTTTTACCGTTTTTGTACTAATAATGGCATGGTCTTTCGCTTCTCTTCCCCCCACCTCCCCTCAAAACGGTAAAACTGAAAGAATCATCCGCACCATTAACAATATGATTCACACTCTATTGATGCATGTCTCCCTACCTCCGTCCTTCTGGATCTATGCTGCTAAAATGTCAGAATACGTTCTCAATATTCTCCCGACTAGTACCCTTCACAATATGACTCCTACCAAAATCCTCTATCATAAAGTCCCATCTTATGAGCATCTTCGGATATTCGGTTGTCTATGTTATCCTAACCTTGCCTCTACTTCCCCTCACAAACTAGCTCCTCGATCCACTCCTTGTGTCTACCTAGGCTTCCCGCCGAACCATAAGGGCTATCTATGTTATGACTTATCCACTCGTCAGATCCACATCTCTCATCACGTCACATTCGACGAGACCACATTCCCGTGTTCGAATCTTAATAAGTTCCAAAAACCGAATTACTCTTTTCTTGACAAGCCTGTCATCTCTCCCATCATTCTCAGTCAACTATATCATAGCACTGCCACTGAATCACCTTTTCTGCCCAGTGGTTCTTTTTCAGCGTCAGTGCCGCGACTCCAAGGGTCGGCGTCGCTGCGCCAAAACTCATGCGAGCAGAGTCCTGAATTACCGTCGACAGCGCCACGGCCCATTGATGAGGCGCCACGACGCTAAAACTTCAGAGAAGACTGCCAGTCCTTCAGCGATGCGGCCGTTGATCACGGCGTTGTGGCGCCTCCGACGGCGTCACCTCCTCCTTCTCCATATTCAACCAATCCCTCAGTCTCGGCTATTCGCACTTCGCTGACACAGCCTCCCACTGTCCCCACTCACTAAATAGAAACTCGTGTCAAGCATGGAATCTTCAAACCCAAAGTCCAATTTAACTTGTCTGCCCAAATCATTTCTCCAATTCCCAAGAACCCCAAATTGGCCAAACAAGACACTAATTGGAATGCAGCTATGTATGAGGAATTCAATTCTTTAACTAAACAACACACATGGGATCTAGTACTTAGAATTGAAGGGGTGAATGTGATCCATTGTATGTGGCTATTTCGTCACAAATTCAGAGACAATGGTGATCTTAGAGGTATAAGGCACGACTTGTGGCTAATGGCACAAGTCAGTAGAAGGGCATTGATTGTGGTGAGACCTTCAGCCCGGTTGTCAAACCGGCTACCATTCACACAGTTTTGAGCATTGTCATGGGCAAACACTGGCCGATCCATCAGCTTGATATGAAGAAAGCATTTTTACATGGGGATCTAAGAGAAAAAGTATACATGCATCAGCCGCCTGGGTTCACTCATCCAGCAGTTCCTCACTATGTGTGTCGTCTCCGTAAGTCACTATATGTCCTGAAACAGGCCCCCCGTGCGTGGTATGATCGTTTTGTCAGATATATCTTGCAGATTGGGTTTGTATGCAGCAAGAGTGATACATCACTCTTTATTTTTCATCGAGGTAGTAGCACTTCTTACTTATTACTTTACGTGGATGATTGTTCTTACTGATTCCTCCGACGGGTTGGAAAATGAGATTATTGCCTTGCTTAAGTCCGAATTTACAATGACTGATTTGGGAAAGTTGCGTTACTTTTTGGGTATATCAGTGGTCAGGTCTGCCGACCACAGGTTCTTGTGTCAGCTTAAATATGCAGAAGAGATTGTGTACAGGGCTAAGATGACGAAGTGCAAAATTTCACATACTCCAGTTGATTCAAAATCTAAGCTCAGTGCTATGGATGGTGCTCCAGCTCCGATTCTACAATGTATAGGAGCCTTGCCGGTGCACTTCAGTAAGTCACATTTACAAGGCCAGACATTGTGTTACACCTCGTGGTTTTAAGACGATAATTAAGAACGTCATTAAGAATAAAGATTTGAATTTTGGAAATTAAATATATTTATACAAGCTACGAGCATGTAAATGGAAATTGAAAATGATAAGTTATATATTCTCGTTATGGATAAGCATTATATATAAATTACGACATGGAAAATGCGAGACTTTATGAAATTCTCGGGAATTAATGGAAGCGGGATTTAAGATTTAAAAGACGTGAGTTTAAAATTTATTAATTGAAGGACTTGGGGCTAATGTGTAATTAGGAAAAAATGGAATTAATATAACCCTAAACCTTCATTCAATTTCATCCAAAAAAAATCAAATAAGAAAGACACATTCTATCTTCCTCTCTTCCTTACCCATTCCAGCCGATTTTCACTCCCTTTCTATACAAAAAAGTGAAGTTAAAATACCCTTCCTACATTACATTGTTCATATACAATTAGAAGCAAAACTTTGGAACCCAAAACAGTGGGGTTCGAACCACTGCATGGCCGAGAATGGCTGCAGGAAATTTCCAGTTTTTGGGAAGCAAAATATGTAAGAATGATGGGTTAACATTGTAGAATGGTTTCATGTTGAATTAGAGTTGAAGAAGTGAATAATTTGGCAAGAAAAACCGATAAAACAGTGGGTATTCGGAAGGGCATTGAGTTCGATTTTAAGGGCTTTTTTGGCGTTAAAATTGAGGTAAAAATTCTTCTCTTATGATATAATTGAAGTTGCATGTTGTTATAATTTAAGTAATGAATATGGTTTAAGGAGAAACTTGGAATTTAAACAATGCATGTGAAGGTTTGTGTGCTATGGTCGATTAGGGACTGATTTGGACACTTTGGAGTTGATTGTCGTTATTGTTGTAATTGTCATTAATTGCATGTTAAAATAGAGGAGTCTTTATATTTAAAGGAATTAATGGTTTACATAAGAATGTTGAAACATGAAGTGTAGCTTAAGAAGTTAAGAAAGAAAGTATAGAATTATGTTGTTGTTGGTCGAAATTTACATGGAATTGTTGGACGTGGTTGTCTCGTCTTAAGGTTATTTTGTTAAGTTATAATGATGGTATATAAGTTATGACTTGTTATTGGTTTGTTGAGCTTGTTGGTTAATTGTGGATATACACATAAACAGGGGAAGTGCTGCCCGAATTTTTATAGAATAAGAGAGTCGTCTTTCGATATAACGTATGTTAGAGATAAAAGAGTTCACAAGGCATATTGTTATTATTATAGGTCAATGTACTAGTCGAGACAATTATTAGATTATTGAGTTGATTAAGATCGGAAAGGGACTCGAGGATTAGCTTGAGACATAAATAAGGCATGTAAGGCTAACCCTTCTTTCATATTTTGGCATGATCCCTTTTATATGACTCCTAAAGAATGTAAAACATAAGTACTCTATTCTTCGTTGGATTTGGAGTCGATATCCAATGTCTTGTTTCATTCATGCTATACTCTTGTTGATAATTCGAAGGAAGCTTCTGCGATACATTATACTTACATGTTCACTACAAAACAAATGGTAAATGAAGAAAACTCTAAAACTTGTTCTCAAAATCTCTCCAAAGGAAGTTGTAATAGAAACCACTCTGAAAGGGGTGAAACATTTTGTAACATCATTACATATTCATACTGTAGATCATGTGTATTGTTGTTGTTCCACCTAATCAGCTGGATTATGATATTCTTAATCCGGAAGCGACTGCCCGAAGGGGCCATTATGACTACGCCGGAAGCGGCCGTCCGAAGGGACTATTGTGTTATTAGCCGGAAGCGGTCGTCTGAAGGGACTATTGTGTTATTAGCCGGAAGCGGCTACGAGTAGGATATTCTATATTTATATTATGTATGCTAGAATTTGTGTAAGGGACCATATGACATGATTCAAAGTGTTGTTCCAGGTTACTCCCAGGTTGCTTTCTAAACTTGCTTACTGTTACGCTTTTTCTTGTTTTATGATTCAGTATTGTCTTACATATTCAGTACATATTCCGTAATGACCCATTTTCTTCGGGGGGCTACGTTCATGCCCGCAGGTTTTGGTGCTCAGATAAGTGACCCTCCAGTCTAGGACATATATTCAGCTGTTGGAGAGCTCCATTGTTCCGGAGCCAGTTATTTTGGTACAGAACCTCTCTTATTTTGATTGTACATATTTATGGGCACGACGGGGTCCTGTCCCATCATATGTTGTTATCCTACTTGTAGAGGTCTGTAGACAGTTGTGGGATTGTGTATGTTTTGGGTTAGTTGTGAGGATTACAGACAGGTTGACTCATTTGCGTTTTGGTATTTCTGTTGGGAAGTTCCCTTATATATATAGTGGCGGTCTTATCGGCTAACCGTTTATTTTCTGTTGGTTATTTGTGACTCCCTCGGGAGACAGGTTCGTCCACGTGTAAGGCAGTCTTGTCGGCTTGCCTACGTGGACAGGGGTTGTCATTGCAGCGTTATTGTCGCGCCCGTTTTTGACCTCGAGGTCTGAACGGTATCCGCAACATTGTTCTTTGGCACGGTTTCCTGGATGGAGCAATAATGTTGATTTTGAGGAGTCGCCACCTAATTAATTGAGTGAATTAGGACACTTGATTATTGCAATAAAAATATTGCAATTAATCTCCATTTAATGGTCTGCAAAATTAATGAGATTCTGGATAAGAGTTCTTTATTATCCTAAAGGGAAGGGGATAAACATCCTTTAAGATCCGCTAACTTGCGGTTATCCGCCCAAGCCTAGGTTAATTATTTATTGCCTTTTTATTCTACATATTCTAAGCAATTTTCATAATTTACAATTACAAAGGAATGCAATACAGAATAATAAAGCTAAAATCAAATAAAAAACTTCGGGACATCTTTTAACCCTTTTTTAGGCTTTCTGCACAAGACGATCTCCGGGTACCTGCATAAACACTTAGTAAAAGCGTTAGTAATAGCATAAATAATTTTAAAGCAATGACAAGAATTAATTAGTAAAGCCAAAAATAAATCCGTCTTTTGTTCAGAGGAGGTCTTGAAAATCAGACGGAGATTCCTTCATCGACCAATATTGTTAAAATAATCAAATAAATAAAACCTTCAGATCCGCGCCAAAACAGTAATAGTTTTAAACACAGAGGGCACAAATATATAAAAATAAAGTGGGACAACCTAAACAAGTGCGGTTGCGAGAATTCTCCCTGCCAACGCATGTTGGTTATCCGGTGTAAGTGGAAGAAATCATCATTGCCCATAAAGCTTTATTTTATTTTATTTTATTTTCCGTCTTTGCAATTGTGGAGGCCTCAAAAATCGACGGATAACTTTTTCATTGGTCATTGTAGTATTTGTTCAAAATCAGTATACCAACAGTGTAGCATTTGTAACAAATCAGTTTAATAAAATTAACAAAAGGCAAAAATTGTCCCAAAATCAGTCTGAAAATAGCATAACAGTAGTGGTTCAATAGCAACATCACGACGGCGGTGTCTCGCCGAAAACATCGAACCATAGCCAAATAAGAATAACCAGCATGACAACAATGACAATATGGAGCAAACGTGACCGAGACAGAGGTCGCCAGAAAATATTTTAACTGGACTAAAATCAGTACGAAAACCAACAATAATAATAGCGTCAACGCCGACAACAAATAGTAGTGTCCCCTGAACTTCAGAGGTAATCCCATTCGAAAGAAAATAGTTCAGTAAACCGAAACTAGCCAATAGATCCCGAAATAAAGCCAACGAAGGGTCGTCGGAGTTTTTAAACTCCAGTTAATTACCCCAACCTCATCAAAATCAGTCCAAACAAACCCAAAAAATGCCAAATCAGTACCAATCATGAAAGAATGAAACGAGTCAAAGAAAACAACCGGAACAGTAGCGGAAATAACCAAATTAGTCCAACAAACCACAATATACATGACAGTACCAAAAAGAGAACCAAACCGCGTCTCCGCCAGTCGCTGGTGATTAGCTCCGGTGAGGCAGAGACGGTGCGACATAAATGGGTGAGATGAGGTTGAGGGTGTCGGCGACGGGCGAGGTCGACGGTGACGGAAACAGTGGGTTCGACGGTGATGTTCAGGAGCAGTGGTGGTTATGTGTTGATATCAGCGGGGGTGTTGGTGGACAGCGACGGAGTGGTGTGGGTGTAGTTCGCCAGGGGTATGGTCGACGAGTAGTGGTCGACGGAGGTGTGGTAGACGAGAATGGCAGCGGGGGAAGGGGTGTTGCTGATGTTGTATGTGTTGTGTTGTGTATGTGCGTGCGCGCAGTGGTGGTCGGCGATGGTAAGGTGGAGATGAGAGGGAGATAGGGATGAAGTGAGTGCATTGAAAATAAAGAGGGAGGGGTGATGTGTGGCGCTATTGATGTTGGTTTGGAGTTCGCCGGAGATGGAACTCCGGCGAAGGGCGGCGGCTGAGTTGATCGACGGGGGTGTGTGAAAGAGAGGGATAGATGTGCGGCTAGAGAGGGAGTTAGGGGTAGGGGTGTGCGGCTGATTGTTGTTAATGGGCAGCTGAGGGGTTTTTCTAATGGGGGGGGGGGGTAAGGTTTTTATTTATAGGGGTATTTAGGTTTAGGATTTTGGGTATTGGGTATTGGGTATTGGAGGGAAAAGATGAAAGGTGTACTGACTTCATTTTTAGGTCTCAGTTTGGGCTTTGGTTTCCGGCGGATTAGACTGATCCAGGTTGTGCCTCGGACTAGACTGATTTGACAAAAATGCAAAACGGGTTTATTTTTTTAAAAGAAAAAAATTATTTAAAAAGATGCAAAATTATTAAAATGCAAATGCCGATGCAATAATAATAACATAATATTTGAAAATGTTTAATACCTAATTAAAGTAAAAACATGATGCCAATTTACAAAAAATAAAACAACATAGAATGTTAGGTAAAAAATATACAAAAATGCCAAAAAATGGTGATTAAAATGTGGTGTCCTAAAATGCTTAAAATTGCAAGAAATGACTAAAATATGAGTCAAAATTGGGTGTCAACAGCTTGTCCCTCTTTGACCGAAGACGATGAAAGAGTTTTCGGACAAAGACGTTGACTTGTAGCCAATTTTGTTCCCATCGTCAGAATTAAAACAAAGATCAAGAAAAAGAATGGACAAAGCTGATGCAAATTCAAAATTTTGTCCCAGTGTCGAATTATGATGACACTGGTCGTTGTGATGCCAAAAATAAAAGACAAAACTGATGCAGATTTAAAATTTGTCCCAGTGTCGAATTATGAGGACACTGGGTTGATGCGATGTTAGAAAATTAAAGCAGGTAGACGCCGATTCAAAATTGTCTCAATGTCGAATCATGATGACACTGGGCTGCTGTGATGCTGCAAAATTAAAGATAATGCCGACGCAAATTCAAAATTTGTTCCAGTGTCGATGTATGATTGACACTGGATTGCAGGTGATGTGGTGATGGAAAAGACATGGTGTTTGTAGATGTTGATGGCGTCATTGCATGGACGCGATGCAGATGATCGTCGTTGCATAGACGAAACATAGATAAAGTCGTTGCATGAGCTTACATGAAATGACGTCGTTGCCTAGACGCGATGCAGATGCTCGTCGTTGCATAGACGAAACATGATGAAGCCGTTGCATAGGCTTACATGAGATGACTTTGTTGCATAGACGCGATGCAGATGCTCGTCTTTGCATGAACGAAACATAGATGAAGCTGTTGCATAAGCTTAGATGAGATGACGCCGTTGCATAGACGCAATGCAGATGTTCGTCGTTGCATAGACGAAACATGAATGAAGCCGTTGCATAGGCTTTTATGAAATACGTCGTTGCATAGACGCGATGCAGATGCTCGTCGTTGCATAGACGAAACATAGGTGGAGCCGTTGCACAGACTTAGATGAAAGGGCGTCGTTGCATAGACGCGATGCAGATGCTCGTCGTTGCATAGACGGAACATGAATGAAGCCGTTGCATAGGATTTTATGAAATGCGTCGTTGCATACACGCGATGCAGATGTTCGTCGTTGCATAGATGAAACATGGATGAAGCCGTTGCATAGGCTTTTATGAAATGCGTCGTTGCATAGACGCGATGCCGATGTTCGTCGTTGCATAGACAAAATATGAATGAAGCCGTTGCATAGGCTTTTATGAAATACGTCGTTGCATAGACGCGATGCAGATGCTCGTCGTTGTATAGACGAAATATAGATGAAGTCGTTGCATAGGCTTACAATGAAATGGTGTCATTTTATGGACGTACCTGCTTTGTGACTCGCCTGGGTTGAGATAACGTCATTGCATAGACGTTGTGCGTTTGTAACCCGCATGAGCTTATTGTTGTGCTCCCGCCTTTGCTGATATAAAGATCTTGTACTCAAAGAAAACTTGTGAGTTTTAGAAAAAAAGTGATTGATTCGCGTCAACTTTGTAGCTTTGGCTCTTGACGCTTGCATGCTCAGACTTAAGCAAAAGGTTAGTGCATACTGTTAAGACAAAAATGATAACGCATGAATTTATAAGCAATGTAATTGTATGAGTAAAAATGTTATTCTGTAAAACGTGATGGCGGTTGTATTGATGTGATGCTACAAATGCTGAGATTTCGTCCTTGCACGAACGTGTTGAATGTTATAAATGCTTCTTTGAATCTGCGGCGATGCACGATCTGTGCGGACTTCTTTGGATCCGTGAATGCTTGCTGAATGCTCTGCGAGGGCTTCTTTGGATCTTTGCGAATGCTTCGAATCCGCGATTGCTGATGTAGTCTCTGCACGGACTTGCTGGATGCTGCGAATGCTTGCTGCATGCTAGTCTCTGCACATACTTAACCCTGACGAAAATTGCTCATATCTCCTTTCGGAATAATCAAATGCATTTTGTCGCACGCGAGCCAATGAGAAGATTTCTAATGGTGTGACCGAAGCCAACTTAGGCCACCTACGTATCCTCACGAGGGAATCAAGTCATGACGTAGTTCGTGATGCAAAAAAAAGATTGTACAATTTTTTTAAAATGAGACCGAAGCCAATGTGGCCGCCTACGTATCCCGCTGAGGGAATCAGGTCAAGACGTAGTTCGTTATACAAAAAAATAATTGTACAATTTTCAAAAAATGAGACCGAAGCCAATGTGGCCGCCTACGTATCCCGCTGAGGGAATCAGGTCAAGACGTAGTTCGTGATGCAAAAAATAATTGTACAATTTCAAAAAATGATACCGAAGCCAATGTGGCCGCCTACGTATCTCGCTGAGGGAATCAGGTCAAGACGTAGTTCGTGATGCAAAGAATAAGGATTTTTATGGGTTTTCAAACAATGTGGACCGAAGCCAATGTGGTCGCCTACGTATCCCGTCGAGGGAATCAGGTCAAGACATAGTTCATGATGCAAAAAATTAGAATTTTTATATGTATTTCTTGTTTTTTTTTCTTTTTCTGAACAGGTGGAACGATAGCATCACGTTCTGACTTCAGTCGATACCAACAATTAGTATTGTGCTTAGGAATTCCGTTATTTACTTCCAGTCTAATCAAGACTGACTTCTGGGTAATTCCTATAGTTTCAAATGGTACCTCAGACACCTAAGTATCGACACACTTGCTTGCAGCTAAGGTTTCGAACTACACATAATCTCGCGTTTCAAATGCCCTCACTGAAGAAGTCCAATTTCTCACATATATTCCAGTATTTTGATTTTTGGGACGTTTAGAGAAGTACACTCACACTCAAAAGGATGTTCAATGCATGCAATTGTGATACCATAGACTTGACCGTCATGTAAGTATCCACTAATGTGAGAATCCTCAGTATAAGATCATGTAGGGCTTGTCACGGGCTTGTAATGTAGGTTTGGGGAAAGGGATGAATATCATTTGGGTAAAAAGTGACTAATCCTTCCTCTAGCGTTGGACTACGTCCGTGCTTGATATTTGTGTGATTTAATGCTGATCTACTTTCTTTTTTTTGTCCCAGTTTTTCTGTACTGAATTCCTTTTGAATCTTTCGTTTGGAGCCCGCTTTTTCCAAAGTTATTCTCTTATTTTTATTCTTTTTTTTAATGTCGGGGCTTTTGATTTCTTCTTTTTGTGAAGTCGCCCTTTGTGTTTTTCTTTTCTCTTTTGGGACTTTGACAATTTTGTCTTTTCAAACTTCGACGCAGAATTTTGTCAGCCACTTACACATTTCTAAAGCGCTCAAGGAGGTCGGGCCAAGAGAGGGATAGTGCGTACGCACTCAGAAAAGGGTATAGGTATAATATGCGGTTGTCAAAAGAATAGGCTTTAGGCTCAAAAGGGGTGTAATACGGATAATGTTATTTGGTAGGCTGAAAAGGCTCAAACGGATCAAAGAAAGCATACGATCATTTCCTATACCGAGTGTTACTCAGGATTTCGCCTCAACAAATATTCAGACCAAGTTCTAGATCACAATGCAATGCAATTGAACTTATTCTAAAACTCACCACACAATGCACATGAAACGATGAGGTTGGTTTCGTTCTTATCCGGAAAGCATGCAAGACAATGTCATTACAGGTGTGCGTGAGAGGTACCAAAAGAATCTAAGGTTTACCACGAAGTCCACCCATGCTGATTATTACTCGTTCTTTCCTATGCAGACTCCTAACTGTGTTGGTATCAACCAAATCAAACAATGATACTTAAAAGAGCTTTTTTTTTAATGCTTTTTGAATAAAATATTTTTGTATTTTTTGAATAAATGATACCGAACCCGAATAGGGCTGCCTATGTATCTCATCTTTGACGAGAATCATGTGTGCGTAGTTCGTTAAGATATGTTATAAAACGTATGATTTAAAAAGAATTCATTCATGAAAGAAATGCAAAAGTAAAAGTTGTGCAAAACAAATGATTGTTCAATATAAGACTAATGCAAAGTAAAAGGAATGTAATGAAAAAATAAATGGTTGTGATAGAATGAATGAAATGCATGAATGAATGTGATAAAATGATTGAAATGCAATAATGAATGTCCGTGATTGGATAAATGCAATGAATGGGTGAACCAAATATGTCCTTTTTTTTTATGTGGTGATGTCGAACCCTAGATGGGTTGCCTACGTATCACACCGTATGGTGTGAATCAAACACGCGTAGTTCGGAATGATTATGTTGTAAAATGCATGATAAAGAATTATGTAATCGACACTAGCCATATCAATTGAATTTGCAAAAAAAAAAAAAAAGATACAAAATATAGGACCCAGAGTGATGCTTTGTTGAATCTGGTATAAACTGACTTCTTTCCGTCAACATAACTCCAGCTCATTCTTGTGATGATTTTTTTTCTTTTCTTTTTCTTACTTTTTTTTAATTTTCTTCCGGCCGCCCTCGACTATTTGCGAGGACGGTTTTCCTGCAAAAGATATGACAAATGGGTGAGAGTAGGCAAGCTACAAAAATAGTAAAATGTAAGGGCGTGACAATATAGTCAAAGACTCCCCTGCTTGGTTCGACCGGACTAGTGGTCGATGCTTCACAAAGTCCAAATCGCGCTGTTCAAGAGCGATTTACGCAGTAGAAGCCCTCATTGCAATGTGGCAACAAAAGTGCAAAAATGTAAATGCTCGTGGCCAGAGTTATAAGCACATAGCATGATATGTACAGGGGTTAAAAGAGTAATTATTGTATTAAATAATATGTACAGAATTGCTAGCGACAACAATAGTAAACAAAAGCATGCAAATCAAGTGTGCGCCTAATATGCATGAGACCTCTCTTATGCCAGAGGTCGGCCTAAACGCCAGATATGCAAGATTGGGATAGATTGACCAAAGTTGCTAAACATTAATGTTTTTGTTGGAAATAACGACCAAATGATGGTGCACTTTTTCTAATTTCTGCGTGTCATGATCAGGCTTGGATCCGTCTATCGTCATCACGCTACACATAGTATGCTAATGGGTCGTTGGGTTGTGAAACCCGTCGACAAGTTTGGTGGATTTCTAATTGTGGCGTTAATACCAAAGATTAACCCACCTAAGGTTTATCGTCGTGACTTAATAAAAAAGGTGGTATAGCTCTATCTTAAGCTTTCTAAGATTTGGCTTACTAGACGCAGAGTTCAGGCGGACAACTCGAGTGAGAAGGCTACGCGGCCACCGGTTAGACCGAGCACTCCACGTATATTACCAACTCTCCTAAATTTGGGTTTTGAAGAAAGAATTTTGCTGATGCACCCAGCGCGCCTCGCATGTATTGTGTGATAGTGTGAATTTTTCAGAGTGGAAGAAATATAAGCGAAATGCCAATTTAAGAAAAGCAGTAAAAACAAATAGCAATTAAAACAGTTTAGCATACAAAATTAAAACAAGCAATTTTAAGGCATTTAAAATAAATAAAAGAAAATAAAGCCAAGCAATAATAAACCTAGGTTTGCTATGGTCAAGAACCTGATTATCCCCAGCGGAGTCGCCATGCTGTCGCGCCCGTTTTTGACCTCAGGGTCTGAACGGTATCCGCAACATTGTTCTTTGGCACAGTTTCCTGAATGGAGCAATAATGCTGATTTTGAGGAGTCGCCACCTAATTAATTGAGTGAATTAGGACACTTGATTTATTGCAATAAAAATATTGCAATTAATCTCCATTTAATGATCTGCGAAATTAATGAGATTCTGGATCAGGGTTCTTTATTATCCTAAAGGGAAGGGGTTAGACATCCTTTAAGATCCGCTAACTTGCGGTTATCCGTCCAAGCCTAGGTTAATTATTTATTGCCTTTTTATTCTACATATTCTAAGCAATTTTCATAATTTACAATTACAAAGGAATGCAATACAGAATAATAAAGCTAAAATCAAATAAAAAACTCCGGGACATCTTTAAACCCTTTTTTAGGCTTTCTGCACAAGACGATCTCCGGGTACCTGCATAACACTTAGTAAAAACGTTAGTAATAGCATAAATAATTTTAAAGCAATGACAAGAATTAATTAGTAAAACCAAAAATAAATCCCTCTTTTATACAGAGGAGGCCTTGAAAATCAGACGGAGATTCCTTCATCGACCAATATTGTTAAAACAATAAAATAAATAAAACCTTCAGATCCGCGCCAAAACAGTAATAGTTTTAAACACGGAGGGCTCAGATATATAAAAATAAAGTGGGACAGCCTAAAAAAGTGCGGCTGCGAGAATTCGCTCTGCCAACGCATGTTGGTTATCCGGTGTAAGTGGAAGAAATCATCATTGCCCAGAAAGCTTTATTTTATTTTATTTTCCGTCTTTGCAATTGTGGAGGCCTCAAAAATCGACGGATAACTTTTTCATTGGCCATTGTAGTATTTGTTCAAAATCAATATACCAACAGTGTAGCATTTGTTCCAAATCAGTTTAATAAAATTAACAAAAGGCAAAAATTGTCCCAAAATCAGTCTGAAAATAGAATAACAGTAGTGGTTCAATAGCAACATCACGACGGCGGTGTCTCGCCGAAAACATCGAACCATAGCCAAATAAGAATAATCAACATGACAACAGTGACAATATGGAGCAAACGTGACCGAGATAGAGGTCGCCATAAAATATTTTAACTGGACTAAAATCAGTACGAAAACCAACAATAATAATAGCGTCAACGCCGACAACAAACAGTAGCGTCCCCTGAACTTCAGAGGTAATCCCATTCGAAAGAAAACAGTTCAGTAAACCGAAACTAGTCAATAGATCCCGAAATAAAGCCAGCGAAGGGTCGTCGAAGTTTTTAAACTCCGGTTAATTACCCCAAAGTCATCAAAATCAGTCCAAACAAACCCAAAAATGCCAAATCAGTACCAATCATGAAAGAATGAAACGAGTGAAAGAAAACAACTGGAACAGTAACGAAAATAACCAAATTAGTCCAACAAACCACAATATACATGACAGTACCAAAAAGAGAACCAAACTGCGTCTCCGCCAGTCGCCGGTGGTTAGCTCCGGTGAGGCAGAGACGGTGCGGCATAAAGGGGTGAGATGAAGTTGAGGGTGTCGGCGACGGGCGAGGTCGACGGTGACGGAAATAGTGGGTTCGACGGTGATGTTCAGGAGCAATGGTGGTGGTTATGTGTTGATATCAGCGGGGGTGTTGGTGGACAGCGACGGAGTGGTGTGGGTGTAGTTCGCCAGGGGTATGGTCGACGAGTAGTGGTCGACGGGAATGGCAGCGGGGGAAGGGGTGTTGCTGATGTTGTATGTGTTGTGCTGTGTATGTGCGTGCGCGCAGTGGTGGTCGGCGATGGTAAGGTGGAGAGGAGAGGGAGATAGGAATGAAGTGAGTGCATTGAAAATAAAAAGGGAGGGGTGATGTGTGGCGCTGTTGATGTTGGTTTGGAGTTCGTCGGAGGGCGGCGACTGAGTTGATCGACGGGGGTGTGTGAAAGAGAGGGATAGATGTGCGGCTGGAGAGGGAGTTAGAGGTAGGGGTGTGTGGCTGATTGTTGTTGATGGGCGGCTGAGGGGTTTTTAATGGGGGGGGGGGGGGTAAGATTTTTATTTATAGGGGTATTTAGGTTTAGGGTATTAGAGGGAAAAGATGAAAGGTGTACTGAGCTTCATTTTTGGGTCTCAGTTTGGGCTTTGGTTTCCGGCGGATTGGACTAATCCAGGTTGTGCCTCGGACTGGACTGATTTGATAAAAATGCAAAACGGGTTTATTTTTTTAAAAGAAAAAAAATTATTTAAAAAGTTGCAAAATTATTAAAATGCAAATGCCGATGCAATAATAATAACATAATATTTGAAAATGTTTAATAACTAATTAAAGTAAAAACATGATGCCAATTTACAAAAAATAAAACAACATAGAATGTTAGGTAAAAATATACAAAAATGCCAAAAAATTGTGATTAAAATGTGGTGTCCGAAAATGCTTAAAATTGCAAGAAATGACTAAAAGATGGGTCAAAATTGGGTGTCAACAGTTATGCTGCCGAAATTTTTATTGATCTTGGCGTCAGTTGGATTAAGTGTGACAGGTCAGTAATGGTGTCCAATTAGGGCGTCGGGTCGTGGCTCGTCGGGTCGGGTCATGACAAAAGTGGTATCAAAGCAGTTAGTCCTCGGAATGTCTACAGACTGTATCTAGTATAGTCTTGTGTATGGGTATGTTGTGCACCATACTTATACGCATTAGGCTGCCGGACATTTAGGATTGGTTTATATTCTTTCATGTTAGAGATCGTGCGAATAGAGCTGTGTCATAAGTGAAGTCCTTAATCTAATAATCTTGTATGATTTCAGCGATGACTAGGAAGAGTAAAGAGACAGCAGCCCAGAAGAGCAAATCAGTTGAGGGTGAGGCAGTTAGCCAAGCTTGGCCCCCAGGTCTACAAGAGCTCAGACTTATACTGGGATACACATTCGGTCCCCGAGTTCTCCTACTTCCCCAACTCTAGAGGAGCTCAGAGGGGCACCTGATCCAGCCCCAGCTCCAACACCAGTACCTGTATCTCCAGTCCCTCAGCCGGATGCTCAGGGTCAGGTGATGAGAGAGATGAGAGATGCTATCCGTTTGTTGACTCAGATACTTGCTACCCAGGCTGGACGGCAGGATAGGGGTCATGAATTTCCAGATAGGGCTGCTAGTGCCAGGGCCCGACATTTTCTTACATTAGATCCCCCAGAGTTTAAGGGCTCAAACCCTAATGTTGATCCTTAGGAGTCCATAGATAGTATGCAGTGTACTTTAATTGTGATGAAGACGTCAGCTACAGAATCTGTTGAGTTAGCTGCTTATAGATTGCAGGGTATAGCGATTAATTGGTTTTAGTCATGGAGATTATCAAGGGTTAGGGATGCTCTTCCGCCGACTTGGCAGGAATTCTCAGATGCCTTCCTGCATCATTATATGCCACCCGAGTTGAGGCGGGCAAGGGTTGATAGGTTCCTTAACCTGCAGCAGGGTAGTAAGTCTATTAGAGAGTATAGTGTGGAGTTTTATTCTTTAGCCAGATGCCCCTTCTATTGTGCAGGAAATGGAAGATAGAGTTCACCAATACGTGATGGGGTTAGAGTCAGGGTTGCAGGAGGCTTGTATGGCAGTAGCGATGCAGCCAGGTATGGATATAGCTCGTATTCAGGCTTATGCTCAAGGTTCAGAAGATCGTAGGCGCCAGCGAGAGGCTATCTCGGAGCAGAGTAGTATCCAGCCCAAGAGGGCTAGGTAAGAAGGTCAGTATAAAGGTTCCACTAGCGAGAGCAGACCCCAGTATAGTGCACCCCTGCAGTTTCAAGGATCTCAGCGGGGTAGGGAGACTTCCCTTAGGCAGAGGCAGAGTTCTTATGCATCGGGTCTCAGCGGAAGGTGGGGTCAGTGCAGAAGGTGATGCCCCCTCCTCGAAGTGCGACTTATGGGAAACGTCATATAGGATGGTGTCGTCAGGGTGTATGTTATACTTGTGGTGATCCGGGGCACTATCCTAGAGATTGCCCACAAAGAGTGGGTAGTATTGTTCCTGAGAATTCGGTAGCAGCATCGTCACCCTCAGTGAGAGCCCCAGAGATAGGACTCCGGACTTCTTCCGGCCGAGGTAGGGGCAGAGATGGAACATCTAGCTCGGCCGCATCGTATATATGCTCTAGGTGGGAGACCGGGTCTAGAGACACCACAAGATGCACCATCATGTATACCCTTCTTCATATTATTTATTGATGGGTTTAAGCTATATATGAACTTTCCCTTACCACTATGACATGATGTATTACAAAATAAGTTAGGATACAAGCATAGGAGTTAATGGGGTGAATCGAGACAAAAGACTTAGTGAAAAACTTAGTTGAAACCTTAAGGGGGGAAGTGCCCATAGCATAGCAAGACCATAGCAATAAATCGGAACTAGGGTAAACGAATAGAAGACTACCCTTGATATGTAACCTTTTAGTTATTATAACATGATACTAGCGGTATTAGATGCGATTAATTTGACCTTAAATAGTATTGTCATGTTTTACTCTATTGTTTAACTATCCATAAAACTTCTGTAAGTTACATATTATGAACATTCGAGGATGAATGTTTCTAAGGGGGGAAGAATGTTACACCTCGTGGTTTTAAGACAATAATTAAGAACGTCATTAAGAATAAAGATTCGAATTTTGGAAATTAAGTATATTTATACAAGCTACGAGCATGTCAATGGAAATTGAAAATGATAAGTTATATATTCTCGTTATGGATTAGTAATATATATAAATTACGACATGAAAAATGCGAGACTTTATGAAATTCTCGAGAATTAAGGGAAGCGGGAGTTAAGATTTAAAAGAAGTGAATTTAAAATTTAATAATTAAAGGAGTTGGGGCTAATGTGTAATTAGGAAAAATTGGAATTAATATAACCCTAAACCTTCATTCTATTTCATCCAAAAAAATCAAATAAGAAAGACACCTTCTATCTTCCTCTCTTCCTTACCCATTCCAGCCGATTTTCACTCCCTTTCTATACAAAAAAGTGAAGTTAAAATCCCCTTCCTACATTACATTGTTCATATACAATTAGAAGCAAATATTTGGAACCCAAAATAGTGGGGTTCGAACCACTGCCTGGCCGAGAATGGCTGCTGGAAATTTCCAGTTTTTGAGAAGGAAAATGTGTAAGAATGATGGGTTAACATTGTAGAATGGTTGCATGTTGAATTGGAGTTGAAGAAGTGAAGTATTGGGCAAGAAAAACCGATAAAACAATGGGTATTCGGAAGGGCAGTGAGTTCGAGTTTAAGGGTTGTTTTGGCGTTAAAATTGAGGTAAAAATTCTTCTCTTATGATATAATTGAAGTTGCATGTTGTTGTAATTTAAGTAATGAATGTGGGTTAAGAAGAAACTTGGAATTTAAACAATGCATGTGAAGGTTTGGGTGTTATGTTCGATTGGGGACTGATTTGGACACTTTGGAGTTGATTGTCGTTATTGTTGTAATTGTCATTAATTGCATGTTAAAATAGAGGAGTCTTGATATTTAAAGGAAGTAATGGTTTACATAAGAATGTTGAAACATGAAGTGTAGCTTAAGAAGTTAAGAAAGAAAGTATAGAATTATGTTGTTGTTGGTCGAAATTTACATGGAATTGTTGGACGTGGTTGTCTCGTCTTAAGGTTAATATCATCTTACAAATCCAATTGCACGAGCACGAAGAAAAGTACTAGGTAGCACAAGTTCCTATACAACATACATGATGAATGTAAGAGTACAAGAAATGCAAGATTGACCATAAGAAAGATTTTGTGTGTGTGTGTGTGTGTGCGTTCATATATGTGTGAAAACGGAGGCGAACCTGCATCATTATGAGGACAACCATTGGATCATGTCTTCACAAATGGTTCTTAGGATGAAACCATAGTTGTGTGGATAAACAACTGATGAGTACATTATTCGGTCAACCTATTAGACAAAAGTTCAGAAATTGAGTCGAATGATTATCCTTAACAGTGAAAACTCTGAAATGAATTCTCATAAAAGTCATGGAAGAGAAATAAAGATCACTGGTCAAAATAGAACCTTTATAAGGCCACTTGTTTTCTCAAGCTCATATTTCACTTTGATGCCTTTGCCTATTTCAACCACCCGTTACATAAGTCTAAGATTTTAGTTTGCGTGAAACTTAGCACTATAGTATTTGGGACTATTCCCCAGACAATTATCAGGAAGAAATAATGGGCGTGCAAACCGCTGTGAGATAGCAGGTAGGTTGATATGAATTGAATTTGTTTCTTGTTGTTGGAGTAACTTAAGTACCATATCAATAATATTCAGAAAAGAATTACTAGCATAAACACTTACACATTTGAAGACTGCGGGTGCACCTGACCCTGCATGTGCAGAACATCAAACATAAGTACAAAAAGACACCAAGCTCCACACTTTGAAATGTATAACACGACCATGAAACAACACCCAGAAACTGAAATAGATATACTGATGTTGATTAAAAAGAAATTCACTGAATAGATTTTCTACTTTTATTTCGTTTATCTTGTTACAAGTCGAATTGAATAGTTATTATTGTTACCAATCTCTAAGTAATGCCACAGATGAGCATCAATGGATCTTTGTGACATTGATGAGAGAATTCTTTCATTGAGCGCAACACGAGAGTTTCTTCCGAACCTTTGTCCACTGTTTTCAGCCATAGTAAACTTAACAAGAGAAAAGGAAAGCAAAAAATTAGCATATGTTGTTGTTGTAGTAGTATATTACCCTATGATAATGACAAATCATAACTGAACATGAATTTATGGAATTAATAAGTAATGTATTCAATGTCACTTTGCTTCAATGTATATATAGGTATAACCCCCCAAACAATGATAGATGGAGTGTAGATTACCATCCGTGAAACAAAAGGGTTTAATAAAATTAGATTTAACCAAACTTGTAAAACAATTAAAGAAGAGCATAAAAGATGGTACAGTTCGAGTGAAAAAAGTGCTTACCATCCTAGGTACAAACAACTAGCCGAAGTAAAAGCCACTTGCAATATCGATCCGAGGTGAAGCACAAGCTTTTTCGAGGTGGTGCTAACACTAGACTCTGGTCAGTTGCTCACTATTTTCTTATTTTGATAGCGTCAATATATACTGTACAACTTTTGTGGGGTGTTTGCGTCATTTCATTTTAACTTTAATGAAATGCAACATATAGTAACCTGCAAAGATACTTAACTTTGCGGGTTGAAGCTCGAATATGAAGACGAGCAATAAATGCTCCATTGCCCGAATTGAAGCATATTAGTCTTCAAGTGAGAGAAATCATACTTTCTTTGCCATTTCTGGGTTGGTAGTGACGATGAAATGATAGAGAGACGAGGGTTTCATCACCGTGTGGTGGAGATGTGGTGGACTAAAGAAACAAGGGTCATTAAGACCTTTGCCCGAAAAACCACGCATAGAATGTTCGCGTTAGGGTAGCAACCTGGAGTTTTGCCATTTTCGGCTAGAGTTTCGAAAAGAGAAAGGGGTGAGGATGGTGGCTCTAGGGTTTAAAGGAAAACCGTGTGATTTTAGCAAAATGAAAGGAAGGTCATTAGTTTGGAGATTAAAAATGAGGTTTGGGCCGGGTCACACTAGGTTTTTGGAAAAATAAAATGGGTTTAACTTAGCATAAATCGGGTATGGGTTGGTTTTTACGTGTTGGATCGGGTCAACTAAAAACGACAATCGTGGGTGTTGCATTAGACCATAAGACCCGTCGCATTAGCCTTCCACAGTCGTTACATTAGATAGGGTAATGCAACGACTATAGTGGGACGTCGCATTAGACCATACGAGACGTTGCATTAGCTTATCTAATGCAACGACTCTGGATTTCTATCGCATTAGCCACATCTAATGTGACGGCTCTCCAACACCCGCCGCATTAGACCTACCTGGGGCGTCGCATTAGGTAAAAAATGTAGTAGTGTCTATAAAACTGTCACATAACATGTGACGGTGCAAATACCCATCATATGACTGTCATAATTTTGTGACAGTTTAAATAACTGTCACACAGATGTCATAAATATCTGTTGACCAAGAATTGAAGGGAAACTGTCACACTATGTGACAATTAAAAACTTTCACACTGACTGTTACCGTATGTCATTTTTGTTGTAGTGAAAGTTCATTCTTTTCCTTAATAGTTATGTTTTGATTTGTAAGATGTGTTTTGATGAATTTTCTCAATGGAGAATTGTTGGTTCAACATTACCCTTAATCACAGGTCGTGTTCGTCTTATAATAAACTATAAGTGAAAGTAAATGAGATTGGTGTGAGAGACTTCAATTATGAGGTGGAGGATGTCGTGTCTATCGTAGAGAACCGAACTTATAGAAGGTTGAAGATAACTTAGGAGTTAAACCTGCTATGTTATATTGCAATAATATGATTATATGCAACTTGTAAGATACATAAAATAACAATTATAATCTGCTTCACATGTTTCATATATATGCCAAAAATATCATAGATGTGTGGTTTGTTGCTTCTCGAGTAGGCTAAATATAAGTATGTCAAAAACCTTTCAAAAGAATGCATATGCTGTTATGGAGAGGTAAGAAATTCAGTCTTATATTTTATTTTTAATGGTATATATATTATTAATAAATTACTTTACGTATATATTTTCTTGTGTGTTTGTTCTCTTTGAGTGACAACCAATGTATCATTCTAATTTCTTCCCTCAAAGTTTACTTTTCATATTTGTATAATTTTTTTAATTTATTGACACGTGCAACCCAAATATGCTACGAAGGCCCTTAGTGAAATGTCCCTTTTTTACCCTTTAAAAATAAAATATTTAGCACATCGAAATCAACTAAAACAATTTGTTTATAAATTTTTCCTTATTTAAACAAGGTATGAATTACTATCAATTATTAATGATTTTGTATTGGGTAATATTGTAATTACTTTGATTTTTAATGATTTCGTTATGTCAACTACTTGTATTGGATGGACTTCTAACACTAACCAAGTTCTAATTTGCAAGCTATTTGTTGACCGAAGTTTTTAAAACTATTTTTTTCCAGTAATTTAACAAACATATGTTGGTAAGAATTCTACTCAAAATAGAAAATATATTTTAAGTAAACACTGCCTCTTTAATATCAAAATACGAAGATGCTACGAAAATAGTGAAACAATAACATCTGAGTAATCCCATAAATTTTCGTCCCTTTTCTTTTTTATTTGATTTGCATATTCTTAATTTGGTTTCTTTTATATGTTGCAGGCATACATTTACCTTCAATTTAAGTTCATCACTTTTAATATTTTTTTTGTTCTTAACCTAATTGGGTGATTTAATTTGTGTACTTTGTGTGATTTTGAGATTTTTGAAAGAGAATAATCCCTTAATTATTTTCATTAATGAAAAGGTATATATATAAAAATACAATTTCTAAATATGGAAAATAACTCTACCTTTTCCTACTATAATTCAAATAGTTTTTCCTAATACAAGACTAATACCATAATTACACTTGTACAAGAATTCTACACATATGGTAAAAGAATATACAAAATCCGGTCTTTGATATACACGGATTGTCCGTGTATATCGTCTTCAATCACACCCCCGTAGTCATAGCGGGTAGTTGTCGTGCGCTGAAACTGTCCCTAAAATCTTCAAACATAACCAAGAAAGTAAAGATGTCAACAATTTGGTACCTTGAAGGGACATGCACGACACATACTTGTCCACAAGCTACCTTTTCGCGAATAAAGTGAATATCCATCTCGATATGTTTAGTACGTTGATGTTGAACCGGATTCCCAGGTGGATAGACGACACTAACATTATCACAATAGACCAAGGTAGCTTTCTGAATAGGAAAGCGAAGCTCTAATAAAATATTACGCAACCAACATGACTCAGACACCACATTGGTTACTCCTCGATACTCGGCCTCCGCACTGGATCGTGATAAAGTAGTCTTGCATTTGGCCGACCAAGAGACCAAGTTATCACCAAGAAGCATACAATAACTAGATGTTGAACGTTTGATATCTGGACATCCACCTTAATCAACATTTGTATACGACACGAGAGTAGATACAGAAGAGGGATATAAATACAATCCATAATCAAGTGTGTCATGTATATATCGTATAATGAATTTGAGCGCATGTATGTGCTCTATCCGAGGATCATGCATAAATAAACACACCTGTTGTACTACATAACTAATATATGGTCTCGTGAAAGTAAGATACTGAAGAGGCCCTGTAAGACTATGATAGTAGGTGGGATCCTCATATGGTGTGCTAGAAGTAGCACTCATATTCGATTTGGTATCAACCGGAGTAGAAGATTACTTAAAAGACGACATGCTAGCTCTCTCAATAATCTCAGCCGCATACTTTCTTTGTGATAAAAATAGACCACCTGGATGATGAGTGATAGCTATACCCAAAACATAACTCAAGGGTCTCAAGTATTTCATAGCAAATTCTGAACTGAGAAAGGTCATGATAGACTTGCTCAAATTATCAGATGAGGCATTTAAAATTATATCATTCATATATAACAGAATGTATGCTAAAGCAGTACCACAATGATATATGAACATAGAATGATCAGACCTGTTGTGAGAAAATCCAATAGTAAACACATAATCTATAAACCTCTTATACCAAGCCTGTGGGGCCTGGTTAAGCCCATACAATGACTTTTTCAGCAAACATACATAGTGAGGATAATTGGGGTCCTTAAAACCCAAGGGTTGATGCATGTATATTGTCTCCTTAAGATCATCGTGTAAGAAAATATTTTTCACATCCAGCTGATGAATGTGCCATGCTTTCGAGAGAGCCAGACTAAGCACAATGTGAATGATTGTCGGTTTAACCACTAGACTAAATGTCTCTCCACAATCCCTGCTAACATGTTGTGTTTTACCATCACCTACAAGATGGGCCTTATGAGGCTCAAAAGAACCGTCAAAATATTCTTTATGAGTAAAAATCCGTATAGAACAAATAATATTGACACCAGGCGGACGGGGCACCAACTCTCACGTCTTATTTTCAATAAGATCATTATATTCATCATCCATGACTATTTTCCAATTTGGGTCATGAAAGGCAGACATTGGGTTTCGTGATAGGGGCGATTTAGTGACATTACAATTAAGATTAAAATATCATTTTGGTTTAAAAATACCCCGTTGGCTACGAGTAACATGTCGTTGACTCGAGATAGAAATGGACAAAATTTGGGTACTTTTCGGGTAGGCAGTGGACTGGCCAGCAGAAAGTGGGTCGCTGGTTCGACATGAGGTGGTTGAAAAAATAGATGTTGGAAAGAATCATGTGGGCCAAAAATTAGACCCAGACCGGACTGAGACGCGAAGGCATATGCTGGGCCGTGACTCGGGAACAGTCCCGAGACTGGGACTGAGCTGAGACAAGGGAAGATGTGGGCCAGTAGAAATTGGGCCAGCATGTAGTGGACCTACGAACAAGACACAGAACTATACAATTTAGCAAACGGAAATTCGGTTTCATAAAAAATAACATGACGACTAATTATTATTTTATTAGAGGATAAATTAAAATACTTGTAATCATGATGATTAGATGGATAATCCAAAAAGACATAAGTGGTAGAACGGTCTAGAAGTTTGTTAATTGTAGTAGACGAAAAAAGCAGATAACATAAACACCCAAATACTCTAAGATGAGAATACGAGAGATCTTTATTGTAAAGAATTTTAGTGGGGATTGATATGCTAACCTTTTATAGGGAGTATGTTAAGGAGATAGGTATCCAGTTGTAACGCATGATGCCAAAAAGAGAAAGGAAGCATGAGCTAGTAAGGTACAAACAATATTATTAATGGTACAAATTTTTCTTTCGGCCTTCTCATTTTGTGAGGATGTATGAGGACAAGAAAACCAAAAAGATATGACATGAGTGTCACAAAATTCCCAAAATGGCTAATTATCATATTCCCTACCATTATCACATTGAATGTATTTAATTTCCCGTTTAAATTGGGTACGGATGAAAGCTCAAAATTTGAAGAATGTGGAAAAAACATGAGATTTTTTAGACAAAGAAAAAGTCCACAGCAAATTAGAATAATCATCCAAGAATAAAACATAATAACGATGGCCCAAAGAACTCAAAACATGAGAAGTTCATAAATCACTACGAATAATGTCAAACGACATCGACGCACTAGAAGTAGACGCTACAAAAGGTATTCTAACATGTTTCCCTAATGGACAAGAAGGAAAAATTGGAGTACTACGCGTACCCTTACAATCAATAAAATTGTTATTTTGCAGATAAGAAATAATAGACGACCCCAGATGACCTAAACGTGCATGTCACAAAGAAGGAGCAAGAGCGGCAAACGTTGAAGGTGTGGCTTGACTCGTGGAAATGGTGGTGATGGTGATTGGATAAATCTCTACCCTACTATTACATCTCATTAGAGGTATCCTCGTCTTGAAATCCTTCACAAAAAATCCAAAAAGGTCAAAATTAACAGAAACCCAATTATTAATTTTGAATTTTCGGACATACACTAAATTTTTAATTAAGTGAGGGGCATGAATAACATTTTTAAGACTAGAGGTGGATGCGGGGGAGACAAATTTGTGTGACTATAACCATGAATTGGGATTGAATGACCATTACCAACAGTTATACCACGATTGTTGCTCAAATTGAAATAAACAAGAGATTACATGATGTGGATGTCATGTGAGAAGTGGCACCGGTGTCCATATACCAATTTACATCCAGGGGATTTAATCTACGTGTATGCATCGCGACCTTGATATCCATGGGCTTCGGAACTGCCGATGGGCCCGCAACAGCGAAGGCTTGCTAGGGCCGAGGCCTAAGCAGGCCAGTCTGCTGCCACGGCCCAGTAGGTCGTGTGGATACATTCTGGATCGGAAAATAGAGTTTGGTTGTATTCTGTAGTTGGGCCCAATGTCCTGGAAAATTCGATTGGGGGGAGGGGGTGAGTTGGCCACTAGCCGCTGGACCAACCCACGGCCAATTGGCCCAAGGCTGTGGCCCACTATTTAGACCACCGCCACCGCATCTTCCGCTATTTCGACCACTACCAATGCCACGACCGGCGACGCAATTCTTGCCACCATTGTTATGATTTTGACCCTTTTTGCCGCCACTTTTGTTATAGTTTTGGCTATAATTATTTGAGAACGAGTGAGGGTCGTTCTACGTGGCCATCATTATGACAGAATTTGCTCTAGTAGCCGTCTTTTTAGCAAAGTCGGTCTCTTCTAATATGAGCATGGAACGGGTCTGGTAGAACGGTGTGAGAGGATTACTTTGACGAAGAAGCGTCCTAACACCATTATAGTCCTCAGCTACGCCTGCAACCATCTGAAGAACAAGACGATCATTGGTGACGGGCACACCAACATTTTTGAGTTGATCCGCCAATTCCTTTAGCCTTTTACAATAGGCTGAGACATTCGGAAAATCCTCCATTTTGACATGGGAAAATTCCTGCTAAAGAGGGGCAACATGAGAATTTTTGTTATCTTGAAAGGTATCACGCACCCTATTCCAAGTTTATATCATTGTGGCGTCGGAAACTATAATTGTCTGTAGAAATAATGGAATATATCCACTGGAGAACGGTAGCATCAAGAGTTGTCCATAACACATGGTCATCCTCGGGGGTAGGCACCTTCTCTTTGCATGTTACCGAGGGGATGATGTGATGAATGACTTGATGCGAGTGTGCGTGAACCTTAAATAATTCCGCCCACATCGCGTATTGAATGTTTTCTATCTCAAAAATAAAAGGGATGTGGTTCTTTATGTTGGAGATTGTAAGGGTTGGATGAAACATATTCTCTGAGGTACACATAATAAAAGAACAAGAGGAAAATTAGGGATTGAAGAAAAAAATATGGGAAGAAAAAAAGAAGGGTGGCCGACGGCCAGTTAGGGCAACGGAATCGGGGAGAAGGAAAATATTTATCCTAGACTTCTAATACCATGAAAGAGAATAATTTCTTGATTATTTTCATTAATGAAGAGATATATATACAAATATACAATTCTTAAATATGGAAAATAACTCTACCTTTTCCTACTATAATTCTAATAGATTTTCCTAATACAAGACTAATACCATGATAAAAAGAATATACAAAACCCGGTATTTGATATATGTATATTGTCTTCTATCAATTTTATCCTTCTTTTTTATTGAAATTGGTTCATATATTTAATTGGCATAATTATGTTCGCTCGGATTTGTGATCTCACCTAAAAAATGCGGACAAAACTGAGATATGTGCAACACACGTACGATACGCAGAAACTAGTTCATATAGATATGTTTTTCATATGTATTGGCTCCGATCCTAATACTGATAAATAACTATATTGCAATTTTTGTTTATTGGGTTTGAATGATCTGGCTACTTCAACATTTAATTTGTTATTATCTTTTCAAATGAGAACTGAAATTACAATGTCAAACTTATGTGACACATTTAAAGTGCTTGATAAAAGAACTCGACAAGTGACAATTCCCTTTCCATTAATTAAAGCGATTTATCGAGATTCCTCGCAATGAATGTGGTGTTCTAGTTCAACATTTCTTTCTCTTTAAAAATGAAAATTGAGCAAGACAAATGTATAACGCATTCTATATTAAGCAAACAAATAATAACATGTCTTATCTGGTCAATAAGAGAAAAGGAGAACAAAACAACATGGAGTATACAAATTACAACTACAGTGCCAATTCAATCACTACTGGAAAATCATTACAGTCACGAATGTCGGTGAAAAAAACTTAAATAATACTGTAAACACACGGAAAAATTAAAAAAAAATTCAGTGTTTCAATGAAAACCTATTTTCCACCATGTGATTTCCCACTGAGTTGATTCAGTGAGAATGAGATGAGAAAATCATATTTTATAATACAAATTACCCATTAAATATCGGTAGAAAAACCCTTTATTTCTAATAGTGAATAATCTAGATAATAAAGCCCTCTTTACATCCCGACATTTTGAAGAATATGAAAGTATATGTATGTCTTAGAGACAATCTGTATTAGGACAAATGTACTTTATACACATTCGTATTATTATTAATGGAAATTAATATTTGGCATTTGCAATTATTGAATTATTAGTTGATTGTTTATGATATTCTATAATATGCATCCCTAGAGGTTACGTTGTTATTAATAGTGTGAGGTATTAATATTGTAACGTAACTCTTAAAATAGCCTCGACTGATGATCATCGAGAATGAGATATCAATGATATGTGATAAGTCTACATGTGAATCGCATCACATCCTTAGAGGATGTAATATGTCTCACCTGCTACGAGTTACGGATACTCGTGATGGACACATAGATACTTTGGAAGTATTGGTATACTTTGCTGATATATTGTTTGTTATACATGTCTAAAGTATGATTAGCGTGTGAGAGATAGAAATCCTTAGACTTGAGGTCGATACGCACCCTCAGATTACTAAAAGACTCCAGATTTATCAAACTGTAAGGGTTCTATCAATGCATTACAGTTAAATATGCATGTTATGATTTACATGTGTTCTTTTACATTACTACATAATCATCCTGCAGTTCGTCGCTTGTTGGGTTTGAAACACAAATTTTCAAATTTTGCTGCGTACACGAACCCAATAAAACCCTACAAAATACTTGTCGTCTCTCTTACAATGAATGAGAGTGCACAAAATTAATCAAGATTTTTTGTTAATCAAATTTTGTCATGATTACATGTTCGAGAAAACATCATTACTAGTGACATGAATGTTGAAGAGTACCATATCAGAAAATGGGATGAGTAGTTTGTGATGGAATATGTTTCTTGATTTCATTGATGAATGATTTATAATATATTTATAAGGTTACAAGAATATTTATTTTGATACAAATTAGGTAACTAATTAACCTAATTATAAAATGATTATAATTCTATCTAAAATAAGAGAGATATACAATTAATATAATTAATGAAAGAATATTAGAAAATATTCTATTACACCCCCGCAGTCGAAGCGGGAGGTTCTCGAACACTTAGACTGACTCAAATATTATCAAATAATATGTGCGGAAGTCCTTTGGTGAAGTTTTCGGCAATCTGATAACTGGAAGGAATATGAAGGATACGAACTTGACCACGAGCCACATTTTCGCGAACGAAATGAATGTCCATCTCAATGTGTTTAGCACGTTGATGTTGGACGGAATTACCGAAAAGATATATCGCACTATATTATCATGTAGACCAGTGTTGTCTTTTGAATCGAGCAGTGAAGCTCAAGTAGAAGGTTACAGATCCAACAAGACTCAGAGACAACGTTGGCAACACCTCTGTATTCTGCTTCTACACTGGATCGGAATAATGTAGGTTGCCTTTTGGAAGACCAAGACAATAGGTTATCTCCGAGGAAAATGCAATAACTAGACATGGAGCGTCAGGTGTCAGGACATCCACCCCATTTAGCATCAGAATAAGTAGTGAGACCAGTGAGCGAAGACCTGTATAGATGTAATCTGAAGTGAAATGTACCTTAGATGTATCGTAAAATACGTTTGAGGGCATACATGTGTACTTCCATTGGACTGTGCAAGTGCAAGTAGATTTTTTGCATGGTATAGGATATGTCTGGTCTTGTGAATGTGAGGTACTGTAGGGCCTCAGCCAGGCTAGATAGTGAAACGGGTCTAAATATAAAGGGTCAGAATCAACGTTGAGCTTGGAATTAGTGTCTATAGACGTGTGGTATGGTTTGCAAGATGTCATGCCTGCACAGTCAAGGATCTCCTTGGCTTACTTCTTCTGACATAGAAATAGGCCGCCAGAATGTTGAGTGACAGAGATGCCCAAGAAATAACTCAGAGGCTCAGATATTTCATAGAAAACTCAGAGAAAATGAGAGACATAATGGATCGGCGGAGAGCATCACATGATGTGGTGAATATGATTTCATCAACATATAATAATAGGTAAGCCATATGTACCTTTGTTGTAGATGAACATGGAATTATCGGATCTACTGTGTGAAAAACTGATAGAGAAGACATAATCAGCGAACTATTAATACCATTCTCGAGAATCTTGTTTCAGTCCATAAAGAGATTTCCGTAACAGACACACATAATCTGGATGAATGGGATCCCTGAAACCAACAAGATGATGCATATATACCATTTCATGAAGATCCTCATGTAAGAAGGCATTCTTGACATCAATCTGATGAATGGGCCAAGACTTGGATATGGCAATACTAAGGATGATCCGGATGGTTGCGGGCTTTATGACTGGGCTGAAAATTTCATCACAGTCCACTCCCACGTGCTTAGACCTACCATCACTTACAAGATGAGCCTTGTACCTCTCAAAATAACCATCAGATTTCTTTTTATGTCTACAAATCTACATAGAATTCAGGTGGATGGGGTACTAGGTCCCGTGTCTTATTATCAATAAAAGCATTATATTCGTCAATCATTGCGGCTTTATAATTAGGGTCGGACAAGACATCATTCGGGTTACGAGGGACAATGGAAGGGGCAACTAAAATGGAAATGTTAAACAGCCATTTAGGTTTATGAATTCCATGTATTGCATAAGTTTCCATGGTCTAAGAGTGTGTCTAGGGATGCGAAATGAGGGGGGGTTTCTGCGGGACTGCCGGGACGAGGAGGAAGGGCAGATGTGACGGTACTGGCTGGCCGAACCTTAGTTTGTTGAGAGGTGGCTGCAGAATCACCCTTGTTACGCCCTGTAATTCCAAGAGGATGAGATGAGAACGTACGAAAGGAAATAAGATTCGAATTTGGAAAAAAGAAAAAAAGTTGGCATAATATTTTTGGACAGTTTTTCAGTCAACTTTGGAGCAGTATATCTCCTAGTATATTGGGAGTTTTTAGGTGTTTCAAAATCCTAGTATGAAGATCATTGAGTCTAGTTTCCAACCCAACAAACTGCTTGTCGATATGACATCGGAGTAGAAAGTTATGGACGTTACAAGATCAGCTGACAGAAGAGAAAGGGTTAGGCGCCACGGCACCGGATGCAGGGCCGCGACTCCGTAAGCCCTGAAACTGTCTGAAGTTGAAGCGCCACGGCGCCGACTGTAGGGCCGCGGAGCCCAGGTGAGATTTTTTGCGGAAAAGGTGTAAAAATAGAAGATATTTGTGTAGTAGACCTATGGGAGGCCGACAAATGTCCCTCCCAACTTGTAGAACAAGATAGAGGCTATATTATGACCAAGTCTTGCAAGACTTAGCCATTTTGCAAGACTTCATCCTAAAGATTTCTCTTCTCTCCTCTCTAGAAATTGATAAAAAAGCTAAGCCTAAATGAAATTATTGGAAAGGCGACAAGAAGTAAATATGTTGGCAAGCTTGTAGAGAGTTCGTGTGGGTGATTTTAAAGTGAAGAGGAATTGCGGAAAGAGGGCTAAAGTAGGCGAGATTGTTGGACTGTTTTGGGCTTATCAAGGTAACAATCTTGTCATCTTAGTGATTAAAGATTTCATGTTGTTGTAGTTATAAATTTTAACAAGCATGAGATATATGTATTGGGGATTTATAAGTGTTATGGATGTTGGAAGCCTAAATCCGAAAATGATCTTGTTAGCCATTGAGATTGAAATACAATTTGGTCGATAGTTATTATCGTCGCATGTTATCTAGAGAGAAGATTGTAGTTGTTATAATCGTTTGCGGCTATATAACAGGTTAGACTAAACAACTTGGATTAAAAAAAGAATTGGAAAAGACTTTATGTTGTTGTACATGGATTAGCCGAGAGTGGCATTGGTTATTGAATTACGTGGTATTAATTATGGGGAAGAATTTTACACGTCCTGTGCGGCGTGTAATCCCCTTTGAATTGCTGAATTGTTGAGCCTTAAATATGACACTTGGTTATTGATTTTCGGGCTTTGAAAAAGGTGAAAAAGTACGTAGAAACAAAGGAAGTGCTGTCCAATTTTCCGTAGAATTAAGTGACTTTACATTTAGGATATTCTACGTTTGAAACTAGAGGTTAATAGACGTATTGTGATCATTTTAGGTTGACATACGACGTACGGCATATTGGACTTAGCAAGTGGATTGAAACGAAGAGGTATGTGGAAACTTTCTAATCTTTTGAGCATGAGTAGTTATAAATGTATAGTACGGTAGACGTACAAGATTTAAATGAATTCAGTTCATTTGATATCCTTGACTTGTTTAAGAATGTCTAAGTTGGTTGAGTTAGAGAATTAACTCACTTGTTTTTAAAGGATAGAAATGCCGGTGGTGCTTATGTTATGTATGATAAGCCGGTGGTGCTCATGTTATGTATGATAGCCGGTTGTGCTAGTGATACATTGTTCATTACGGGGTCATTCCCCGGGTTTTTTGCATTTGCATATTCCGTGGATTTGCTTCCCACGATGCGAGGAATACCTCATGCGAGTCCGTAGGGCTCATGCGGGTGAAATAGTCCCATGCGGGGCGGACCAATCCTATGCGAGGAGATTACCTCATGCGGGTCCATACGGCTATCACGGCGGATCTGATCTATCATGCGAGGAGATTACCTCATGCGGGTCCATACGGCCTATGCGGGTCCATACGGCCTATGCGGGTGAAATAGTCCCAAGAGTAGAATTGCTTAATGATACTACGGGCGGGTGGCCCTAATTTGATCATGAGCCTCCTATTTTTATGCAGTAAAGTATCCTCTTGTTTACTCTCATTGTTAGTAAGGCCTGATGTCTTTATTATTTGAGTTATCATACATGTCTCCAACTTTATTTTAGACTATATGATTTCATTTCAGTACTTTCAGTTTCACATACTTGGTACCTGTTGTACTGACCTCCTTCGGGGGGGGCTGCGTTCATGCCGCAAGTAGAGTTATACAGGTTGATGATCCTCCCTCTTAGGATCACTGTTCAGCTGTTGAGAAACTCCATTACTCCGGAGGCTTAACTTTGGTTCAGATCCCTGGTATTGTCGGTGGTTGTACATTCAGGGGTATGGCGGGGCCCTGTCCCGTCACAGTTGCTATGTCAAAATTCTTAGAGGTCTGTAGTCATGTATGTGGGTCGGTTTGTAAGGAAAAAAGATGTAACTGCTTTTGACTAGTTATGTATATATATCCAGAAAACGGACCTTATCTCGGCTAGATTGTTTAATTCTTACTGATTTAAGTTGTGTGTTTTATGTATGTTCCGCTGGCTTTCTCTGATGGTTACCTGTAAGGGTGTCCAGGTAGGGCATCAGTCGCGGGCCCGGGATCGGGTCGTGTTAAAAGTGGTATCAGAGCAGTTAGTCCTCAAAAAGTGTTTACAGACCGTGTCTAGTAGAGTCTTGATTATCGGTGTGTTGTGCACCACATCTATAATCAGGAGGCTGCAGGACATTTAGGATTGGTTTCCATTCTTCTCTCTCACGAGATCGTGCGATAGAGGCGTGTTGTTAAGTCATCTCTCCTAACGAGGTTATATTGATTGCGACTACGAGAAAGCGTGGCGACCGGGAGGGATTAGGTGGATTGCGTATCCAGGTTGGTAATAATTGTTGTGTAGTTGGTATATGACATACGGTATACGGATTTATGTATGAAGTCTACGCAGCGTGTTGCCTAGAATGATTTTGGATTACCAAGAATTGGTAAGGACTAAATAGATACCGAGAAGGTATGAAACAGTTTAATGAATTCTCATCAAGGTTTTACGAGTTAATTTGAGATAATTAGGAATGATGAGCTGTCTGAGAAGGTATTGAACCTTTAAGAAATCATGTTAAGGGACTAAATGGGAGACTATGTTAGTAAAGTAAGCTACGTGGTATGCTTAAGAGAATTGTACGGATGAGATCCGTATGGAGTAAGTAATGGTTGTTGTGATCAAGACAACACGATTATGGTATTATGAGAAGTTATTGTACCCGTTTACGGGAGGACTGATAAGGTAGGCTTGGTGCATGGAAATTGCGAGCCTAAGAATATTGATAATCCCCGAGACCTTAGGTATATAAGGCATTCTCGGGCAATAAGATTTAATTCAAACTTATGGTAAGAGTTAAGTACGACGGTGGGTTGGGTTGCAAACCTATTACGGGTCGCCCCATAACCTAAAATGGATTGGGATCAGTTGGTAGTAGTACCGCTATGTGACAGGGTCACAAGGATATCAGATCCAAGTCTAGTTAAATTGTTTTACGGGTTCGTGGACGCATTTCACCGGAACCAGGTCGTGAGAGCCGGAACTGGCCTTATATTGTTCGGTATAGTAACTCCAAATAGTGGAGGCCAGAATCAGTATGGAGGTTATGTGCGTATGCTAGAATAAGTTTGGGAGTACGGAAAGAGTACGACCAGTAAGAAAGAGAGCAACCAAGTGTAGAGGAATAGAGCCTGAATCCATAAGAACCTTTCGAGGTAGCTACACCAGTGGATGATTTGGTGGTAGTTGAGCGGGTATATAAAATTTTCCCGATGATGATACAGTCGTCAGACCCTAGAAGACCTAGTAGAGCTGGATACGACAGAGTTTGAGGTCATTATGGGTATGGACTAGTGGGCTTCTTGTATGCTAAGGTTGACTGTAGAGAGAAGTTGGTTCGATTCTAGTTTTCCGGTGAGCCGGTTATCGACGAGGAAGGAATGGAAGTGCTAGTAAAATGTAAGTTACTACTTCCTTCTTTGACATGAAATTGTGGAGTCTATGTGACTTGTTTTATTAAAATTATTGATTTGAATTTGAACGTTAAGAGACGGGGATAAGGACGTACGATTATTGAAGGATTTTATGTTAAGTGCCCTTGGAGGTACTTGGAATTGGCTTAATGTGGCAGTCATGGCCACGACATTCTGAATAATTTCAAGAAAAATGCTCAAGGCAAGAATAAGATAAGTATGAGTGCTGCCTGTGGAAAACAGAAGACATCGCTGGTAGGTTTTGAAAATCTATACGACAATAAGGTGGCGCTTGATGATCAAGATTATGAAAGGGATATAAGTTCTCTCCCCCACGTAAAATGATAGGTTTACGTACTATGAGGTTATGTGTACCCAGGTTATTATGCAATGGATGTGAGACATGTAAGGTCTTCAGTGTCGTCATGCCATAAGTTACAGTTTTAGATAACCGTGGGAAAAGTATTGTGTTGGGGTAATTGAGAACGACATTAGGAAATGGTCGATGATGTGTCTTAAGGATATAAATGTTGGTAATAAGCATAAATGGAAATGTGTGACCCAGGAGCGAGGTAGAAATATTTTGGGTTAGTAATTAGTATGATGAAGGGTTATGAGCAGAATAATAAGGAGAATGCAATTACAGTTATGAAGGTTTCCCAAGGCATAGTTACCCAGACTAGTGTAAAGACCATTAGAAATGATGGGAAGTTAGGAACACCCCGACGAAAGGTGGAAAACCTGTAATGACGGGCCAAACCGTATATATACGGGGAGGTATAAGAGGCCTCAGGGCAACTTGAAATGAAAAATAAATAAAGGTAAGACGAGTAGACACTCGAATGATAAGAAATCTTGGCAAGCCATTGGATTATGTAATACCATGAATTGAGGTTGAACACCTGACTATAAGATCTACGAGCTGGGAGAGAATAATAGGATTACTACTTGACGAGATCAAGGAAGTCTCCCACTAAATTGTGATTGACATGAAGTCTTAGCCATGAGTCAAGTAAAGGAATCGAATCTAAGTATAGTGACCAAGTTTGGTTGCAACAGAGAAATGGAAACAGGAATCATAATTGAGATTATATCCCCGAATATTTCAGAAGTATGAGACAGGCTTCCAGTTATTTGAAAGTAAGCTGACTACGACTACAGTTCTAACCCCTCCTGAGGCCTGAGGGACTAGAGGGTTAGGTTGTTATGGTAACACTTTGGGTGTTTGACTGGGTTGTGTGCGGATGCAACACGATAGGGTAACAACCTATATCTCCTGGCAGCTACGAGAGCATAATAGAGGGGCTCAGGTTCGAGAGGTTGTCGAGTTTTCCCTCGTTGAAGAGGTGAAGAGGCGACAGTATAAGGATCCAGTTCTAGGGCGAATTTGAGATACGGCTCTCCAAGAGGAGGAGGACCTGTATGGGTAGAACCGGATAGGGTGCTGTGATATGAGGAAAGATTGTGTGTACCCAATGCTGCAGGACTTGTCAGCAGGTTTTAGGGGAGGCACGCAGTGCTTATTGCTCTATTTGTTCGGGGTTGACTAAGATGTATCATGACCTCAGATGTATGTATTGGTAAGATGGTCTGAAGAGGGACGTAGCAGAGTTTGTTGCTTAGTGTCCGAATTAGTAGTATGTCAAGGTTGAACACCAGAAGCCCTGTGGGCTATTACAGGCGATTGAGATCCCAACTTAGAAATGGGAGGTGATTATTATGGATTTTGTTACAGGGTTGCATCGTACTCGGAGGAAGTGCGAATCCCTGAGGGTCATAGTAAACAGGCTGACGAAACCATCCCATGTTCTTCCGGTCAGGACTACTTACTCGGCTGAGGATTATGCTAGATTATATAGTAGAGAGATTGTGAGACTGCACGGGGTTCCTACATTTATTTATGACAAACAGATGAGCCCAGTTTACGGCTAGCTTCTGGGGTTTTTTCCAGAAGGGATTGGGGACACAGGTGAGTCTTAGTGTTGCATTTCGCCCTCAGACCGACGGACAGGCAGGGCATGTTGTCCAGACCCTTGAGGATAGGTTGCGGGCCTGTGTTATTGATTTCAGGGGTAGCAGGGAGGATCTTTTGCCTCTCGTTAAGTTGCGTATATCGAGAGTTTTCCCAAATAGTGATGTCCAGGTGACAGAGGGTTTATCGTATGGGGAGAGTCCCATAGCGATACTCGATCGCCAGGTCAGGCGACTGCGGACCAATGATGTGGCTCCTATCAAGGTCTTGTGGCGGAATGATAATAGGAAGGAGATGACTTGGGAAGCAGAAGAGGACATGATGAGGAAGTACTCACTTATTCCCTACACCTTCAGGTAATTCATTCCCCTTACTCGTCAAGTGTTAATTGAAGTATTTGTTTAAATGTTATTATGTGGCCAGTTGTGGTATAATTGGTATGTAGGGGTTGTAAAAGAAACTATGTCGCTACATATTAGATTGACTCTGAAGGAACATTCGGGGACGAATGTTTCTAAGGAGGGAAGAATGTTACGCCCCGTAATTCCAAGAGGATGAGATGAGAACGTACGAAAGGAAATAAGATTCGAATTTGGAAAAAGAAAAAAGGTTGGCAGAATATTTTTGGACAGTTTTTCAGTCAACTTTGGAGCAGTATATATCCTAGTATAGTGGGAGTTTTTAGGTGTTTCAAAATTCTAGTATGAAGTTCATTGAGTCTATTTTCCAACGTAACACACCGCTCGTCGATAGGACATCGGAGTAGAAAGTTATGAACATTACAAGATCCGCTGACAGAAGAGAAAGGGTCAAGCGCTACGGCGCCGGATGCAGGGCCGCGGCTCCGTAAGCCCTGAAACTGTTTGAAGTTGCAGCGCCACGGCGCCGGCTGCAGGGCCGCGGCGCCGAGGCGGGATTTTTTGCGAAAAAGGTGTAAAAATAGAATATATTTGTGTAGTAGACCTATGGGAGGGCGACAAGTGTCCCTCCCAACTTGTAGAACAAGATAGAGGCTATATTATGACCAGGTCTTGCAAGACTTCATCCTAAAGATTTCTCTTCTCTCCTCTCTAGAAATTGATAAAAACCCTATGCCTAAATGAAATTATTGGAAAGGCGACAATAAGTAAATATGTTGGCAAGCTTGTAGAGAGTTCGTATGGGTGATTTTAACGTGAAGAGGAATTGCGGAAAGAGGGCTAAAGTGAGCGAGATTGTTGGACTGTTTTGGGCTTATCAAGGTAACAATCTTGTCATCTTAGTGATTAAAGATTTCATGTTGTTGTAGTTATACATTTTAACAAGCATGAGGTATATGTATTGAAGATTTATAAGTGTTATGGATGTTGGAAGCCTAAATCCGAAAATGACCTTGTTAGCCATTGAGATTGAAATACAATTTGGTCGATAGTTATTATCGTTGCATGTTATCTAGAGAGAAGATTGTAGTTGTTATAATCGTTTGCGGCTATATAACAGGTTAGACTAAACAACTTGGATTAAAAAAAGAATTGGAAAAGACTTTATGTTGTTGTACATGGATTAGCCGAGAGTGGCATTGGTTATTGAATTACGTGATATTAATTGTGGGGCAGAATTTTACACGTCCTGTGCGGCGTGTAATCCCCTTTGAATTGCTGAATTGTTGAGCCTTAAATGTGGCACTTGGTTATTGATTTTCGGGCGTTGAAAAGGTGGAAAAGTACGTAGAAACAAAGGAAGTGCTGTCTAATTTTTCGTAGAATTAAGTGACTTTACACTTAGGATATTCTACGTTTGAAGCTAGAGGTTAATAAACGTATTGTGGTCATTTTAGGTTGACATACGACGTACGACATATTGGACTTAGCAAGTGAATTGAACCGAAGAGGTATGTGGAAACTTTCTTATCTCTTGAGCATGAGTAGTTATAAATGTATAGTACGGTAGACGTACGAGATTTAAATGAATTCAGTTCATTTGATATCCTTGACTTGTTTAAGAATGTCTAAGTTGGTTGAGTTAGAGAATTAACTCACTTGTTTATAAAGGATAGAAATGCCTTAGTTTCAAAAGCATAAAGTTGGTTATAACAACTTTATGGGAAGTTAAAAGAATGGTTTATTCTAATAATGTAAACAAAGATTTCTTGACTTGAAAATGTATAGAATACTTGGTTTTCGAAAGTATAAGTCTCTTGGTTATAAAAAGAATGTAATTGTCTAAAATATAAAGAGTTATAACGACTTTATGGGAAGTTAGTTATAACGGCTTTATGGAAAGTTAAGAGAGTGTCTACTTGATTTATAGGCACAAGTTGCCTAGGTTGTGAAAGAAGAAGTTGGTTTTAAAGCCTTGAAATGAATTTCTAAAGGTGAAATAACTTGATTTGAAAAATAGACATGCCTTGATACTACGGGTGTTAGTATCTTGGGGTTTTTATATAAAAAGAGTTCTTTTTAAAGGAACGGAAGTACGTAGTACTTTGGGTTAAATTCCCGGATATGTTAATGACATGTTAGTGCCTTAAGTAAACTAAAATGAGAGTGCATGATAATTAAGGCTAATAAGAAGTTAGAGAGATGTCTTAACTTGCTTATGATAATTATGATAAGCTGGTGGTGCTTATGTTATGTATGATAAGTCGGTGGTGCTTATGTTATGTATGATAAGCCGGTGGTGCTCATATTATGTATGATAGCTGGTTGTGCTAGTGATATATTATTCATTACGGGGTCATTCCCCGGGTTTGTTGCATTTGCATATTCCGTGGATTTGCTCCCCACGATGCGAGGAATACCTTATGCGAGTTCGTAGGGCTCATGCGGGTGAAATAGTCCCATGCGGGGCGGACCAGTCCCATGCGAGGAGATTACCTCATGCGGGTCCATACGGCCTATACGGGCGGATACATTCTATGCGAGGAGATTACCTCATGCGGGTCCATACGGCCTATGCGGGTGAAATAGTCCCAGGAGTAGGATTGCTTAATGATACTACGGGCGGGTGGCCCTAATTTGATCATGAGCCTCCTATTTTTATGCAGTAAAGTATCCTCTTGTTTACTCTCATTGTTAGTGTTACACCCCGTAACTCCAGGACATGTTTAAGAGAATGTAAGTAAGGAATACAAGACTTGAAAATGGTACGAAAGGAAGAATTGTTTTTCCGACGAAAAATCTTCCGAACGTCGGAAAGGAAAAATGTTCGTTGAGGAGAATTGGATTCTCAAAATGCATTAATTGAGGATTATGGAATGTATTTTCATTATGGAAATTTATTTTACGGATTTGGTCGTGTGGGGCCCACCCGAGGAATTTTACGTTTTGTGGGGCCCACGAGGGTTACGGAATTTTATGGACGAATGGGAGGGCGACACGTGGCACCCTCCCACATGGCTTGGTCAAAAAAATTCAAGGGCAAAAGGGTCATTTGACCATTGTAAAGATGAGAAAGTCTTGCTAATTATAGAGCTTGATATTGTTGACTTGTCAAAGGGCCACATGGGCTTGATCCTAGTGAAACTCATCATAGCCACCCATTTGTTTAAGTCTTGACCCTCCATAGTGTTATAAATACATACTAGTAGCAAGACTAGTTCCACACTTAGTCATATTTCAAGAAAATATTGAAGAACTAGTAAGGGGGGCTCTCGGCTTTAGGCTCTTTTTGAAGACAAATTTTTGCAATTGTGGATGATAATTCACAAGACTTAAACCCAAGGTTCCTAAGAGTATTGTAAGGTTATCTCAATAGAAATATTTCGGAAAAGTGGCGTTTTCGTATTAGTCGCAAGGCGGAAACTTAAGGAGTTCTTCAACTTTGAAGTTGGAACTTGAAGATGAGTTCTTCATAGGCTTCTAAGGAGTGCTTGGAGCGGATTGGAACATGAGGAAAGGAGCTAAGAATTGCTAAGGAGCGACTTTGAATCTTGGAAAGACTAAGGGCTTGTAAAGGTATAATTCTTGTTGTTTTAGTAATTAAGATTACTTATTGTTGTAGCTATGGATATTAGCAAGCATGAGGTATTTAGTAGGAAGTTTGATAAGTGTATTGATTGTTGGAACCCTAATCCGAAAACTAGTATGTTAGCCCTTAAGATTTTAATGCAAGTTGGTTACTAGTTAAGTTGTCATATGTTATATAAAGAAGGAAATTGTAGTTGTTGAAGTTGTTTTTGACTATATAACATGTTGACCTAAGAACTTGGATTGAAAAGGAATTGGAAAGTTTGATAAGTTGTTGCACCTTTTGGCCGAAAAAGGCATTTTATTGTGGACAAGTTTGATATCAATTGTGGGGCGGAATTTTACACATCTTGTAGGCGTGTAATCCACTATTGTTAAATACATTGTTGAGCCTTAAATGTGGCGTGTTTGGTTATTGTATTCGCCTTGAAAAGGTGGCAAAGTATGTAGAAACAAAGGAAGTGATGTCCGATTTTCCGTAGAATTTAGTGACTTAGCACTTAGAATATTCTACGTTCGAAGCTAGAGGTTAATGGACGTATTATGGCCATTTTAGGTTGAAGTACTAAGTATAGCGGATTCTACTTGAAGGATGGAATAGCTATCAAGGTTGAAGTACTTCGGATCATTTTGCTAATTGTCGATAATCGTCGCGAGGTATGTGAACCTCTTCCTTCTTTTTACATGATTCTATGTATGGAATGTACATGTGGTATTATTTCATGTTTCCTTCTACTCTTAGAAGTTAAGAAGTATGTATGTTGATTTACTCTATGTAAAGGTTATGTCTGAGTTATCCTAAGTTCTTATCAAGTCTTATGGGGGATGTTGGTAAGAGTCGTTAGGAGGTATTTGGAGCCAAGTTGACTTGGCTAATTTACGACACGAATGAGAATAAGTATCGAACAAGCCATTGCAGCGTTAATAAAGGAAAATGTAATGACGATAAATTATATTAAAACAAGTAGAATCCTCAATCTGCATAGAAGCTAAGATAAGACAAAATTGTATTATATTTTCTAGATCATGGCTGCTTTAATGAGATCAGTATAAACAAGTATAACCTATTCACACATATAAGACATATGTTGCTTAAATTAAAGAGTTTACGTATGAAGTGTTAAGACTATGAACTACGAAACTTGATTCTAAAAGATAAAAGACTTGAAGTATTTTGAAAGTGTAAGTCTCTTGGTTATAAAAAGAATGTATTTGCCTAAGGTATAAAGTTAGTATAATGACTTTATGGGAAGTGGGTTATAATAGCTTTATGGAAAGTTAAGAGTGGTTTACTCTAAGTAATGATAAATGTTTTGAAATAAAGAAAGGCAAATGGTTTTAAAAGCATCAATTGCTTAAGTTTGAAGGAAAGAAGTCACTTGATTTAGAAGCCGAATAATGTATTTCTAAAAGTGTAGTGACTTATGTAAAATGTAAACAAGCCTTGATACTACGGGTGTTAGTATCTTGGGGTTTTATATGAAAAAGAGTCTTTTGAAAAGAATGTAAGCACGTAGTACTTTGGGTTAAATTCCCGGATTTTTATGTGTGAAACGAAAGTGCCATGAGTTTATAATAATGGAAGTCTAAAGGTTTAATGAACTTGCCTATGTTTGCTTGTGATAGCTTTGAGTGCAAGTATTATATGTTTACGTTGTCGTAACTCTCAGTTGGAGGGCCGGCTGCCTTGTTGTAAGTTTACTTGGGCGTCTAAGCGGTGATGTGGGATTCACGGGTATGCTTAGTTATGATTGATCCTTGGACATGCTTATACGATGTGGGATTAGGCGGCATGTGACCGGGAGGCGGGTTAGATTCGGTTGTTTTATTACCGTGGTCGTGCTTATCGATGAGGATTAGGGCATGCGACCGTGCTATGTACGATTATTACTCCATGGGCTAGCTCACGTGAAGACATGTACCAGCGCGAGGATTAGGGGCGTGTTATATTATTACTCCATGGGCTAACTCCCGGCGAAGACTGCACCTACGATGAGGATGCAGAGACGCGTTATGGCCATTCTTATACGATGAGGGATTCCGGGGCATGCGACCACGTTATATATATATATATGTTGTATATTTTACACTTATAGCTGTCGGCAGTGATGTGGGATTCCACGGGCAGGAGATATATATATATATTGTGTATGTGTACGCCGACCGTGAGGTGGGATGCCACGGGCGCGTCACATGGTTATATTTTACACTTATAGTTGTCGGCAGTGATGGGGGATTCCACGGGCACGCTTGGACATTTGTGTGACTTGATCGCGTCCCAGATTGGGCCGGGTAGTATATGCGTCCCTCCATAAAGGGTCGGATTATGTTATGAAAGATAAGTAAGTTATATGGTAATGAACTTAATGACTTCTCGTAAGTATGAACGTAAGATACGTCTATAACTCTTAATGGAATGGAAAAGTTAATGATGTGCAATTAAGTTCATAAGTGGTAATGACACGGCATGATCTGGTATGTATTTTTTATACTTGCCTCTGTCATTCTTTTGTACAGTTAGGATCTATTTACTGTACTTTATTTCTGTTCCATATTAAATTTTTGTTATGCTTGACCCCGAAGTGCGTTAAATGTCGCATGAGTTTAGGTACTGATTGTGGATCCACGAGCTTAGGATCTGGTTGACCTTTTGAGATGGCTCGATGTTCGGAGTTGTCATGGCTATGTATATTCGAAGTGCAGCGGGGCCTTGTCCCGTCATAGTATGTGTTCAAATCTTAGAGATCTGTATTCACATGTGGGCTGGACTGGTTGGAGTTGTAATTACATTTTTGAAAAGTGTAAGCCCTTTTTGGGTGATTTATATTATGGCAGCCTTATCGGCTTTGCCTTGGTTTTAAAAAAAAATGTGTTACTTATTTTCCGCAGTTGTTTTGGTGTTGTATGTTTGGAAGCGCCGGGTAAGGCACGATCGCGGCAGGTCGGTCGTGACAAAGTGTATCGAGCGATTAGTCCTCGGAAAGTGTCTCTGCACCGTGTCTAGTAGAGTCTTGATTATCGGTGTGTTGTGCACCACATCTATAATCGGAGGCTGCGGGACATTTAGGATTGGTTTCCATTCTTCACTCGAGATCGTGCGATGAGGCGTGTCGTTAGGGTCGTCTCTCCTAACGAGTTATATTGATTGCCTACGAGAAAGCGTGATGACCCAGGAAGGACTATGTGGATTGTGTATCCAGGTTGGTATTGATTATAGTATAGTTGGTATTGTGACATACATCTATACGGAGTTATGTATGAGGGTCAGACGCGTGTTGCCTAGAATGATTTTAAATTTCCAGGAGTTGGTAAAGACTAACTAGATACCGGGGAGGTATGGAACAGTTAATGAATTCTCGCCAAGATCTTATGTGTTATTTTGAGATAATTGGGAAAGGATGATGTTATACCCCGTAGTTCTGACCCTACGTATGGAAACGTACGAAAGTATGTAAGACTTAAAATTTCCGAAGGACAGGTTGACGGGTCGTTCCGGACGGTTTTTAGTCAACTTTGAGGCGGGTTATGACCCGGTACATTGAGAGTTCCTAAGTGTTTTAAAGGCCTAGGGCGTAGTTCGTTGAGTCTGGATTCCAACGCAACCAACCGTTAAATCGATAGGACGTCGGAGTAGAAAGTTATGAGAGTTACAAGTTCGGGCGTGATCGGACAGAAATGCGTTTCGGACTAAGCGGCAGCGCGGCGCCTAAAATCGAGGGTCGCTGAAGTTGCAGCGCCGCGGCTCCGGATGTTGGCCGCGAAAAACCAGAGGTCTGGAGGTTTCATTGCCAGGCTGTGTGAACGCCGCCGAGGCGGAAATTTGGGCGGAAAAACTTAGAAAATCTGATTTTGTTTTAAAGAGACCATGGGAGGTGACAAGTATCCCCATCCGATTTTCTGTTGCATGCAATATATTGACCAAGACTTGGACATTTTCTATCTTTCATCTTCTCTCTCTCTCTCAAATTGCTCCCTTCTCTCTAAAAACCCTTAGAAAAATGAAAGTTAAGACAAGAAAAGGAAGCTTGTAGCTAGCTTGTTGGCATTGTTGTGGTAGTGTTCTTGGCAAGGAAGCTAGCAATATTTGTAATAAGTTTTGGCTAAAACTTTAAGGTAACATTTCTTCCTTTAAACTTAGTTCTAGTGTCGTGCTTAGAAAGCAAGATCTTATGGTAGTAAAATAATGCACTTAGAGTCATTGCATGCAAGTAAATGTGGTTTGGATATGAAGAATGGGTTAAGAAGAAATTATGAGCATGTTGTAGCCTAAAAACCACCTTAGAATTGTTAAGTGAATTGTTGTAAACCTATGGGGCAGAATTTTGGGTGTGAAATCCCCTTGGAATTGTTGGATTGAGTGAGCCTTAAAGGTGGTGTTTTTGATGATAAATTCGGCCTTGAGAAAGGTGGCAAAGTGAGTAGAAACAAAGGAAATGCTGCCCAATTTTCCTTAGAATTTAGTGACTTTGAACTTGGATTGTTCTACATTAAGATTAGAGGTTAATAAACGTATCATGACTATTATAGGTTGAAATATTACTTGTAGTTTGGACTTGGCAAGTGGATTGACCAAAGAGGTATGTGAAGTTTTCCTATCTCTTGAGCATGAATAGATAAAACTATGTAGTACGAGACGCACATGATTTAGTATTCTTACTTGTTTTGAGTATAAAATGACTTGTTTAGTGTTAAGAATGTATAAGTCCCTTGGTTAAGGGAAAAGTATGATTTTACTAAAGTATAGAGTTAATATAACAACTTTATGGGAAGTTGGTTTATTAGCTTCATAAAAGGTTAATGAGAAGGGATTTACTCTAAGTAAGATAATTATATGAAGAGGCAATTTGATTTAAAGGCATCAATTGCCCAAAGGCTTTTATGTATAAAGAAGAGTCACTTTTGAAAGAGATGAAGTATGTAGTACTTGGGTTAAATTCTGGTTTTCTTTTATTTTAAAGATATGATGAAGTGCCTTAAATAAACTAAAATGAGAGAGTATATGAACAAGACTAAAAGAAGTTATAAGTTTGCTTAACTTATTTATGATATGATGACAGTTTGAGATAGGGTAAGAGTATGGCTGAGGGGCAAGCCCCAAGATCGTCATACCACCTCCTTGGTGTAGAGTATGTCGAGGGCCACCAAGATCGTCTACCATACCATCCGCTTGGTGTAAGAGTATATCCGAGCGGCGGATCCAAGATCGTTATACCATCCGCACCAAAGATAAGAGTATATCCGGCGGGCAAGCCCCAAGATCGTTATACCATCCGCTCGATTGTAAGAGTATATCCGAGGTACACCCAAGATCGTTATACCATCCGCTTTGGTAAGAGTATATCCGAGGGAAAGTCCCCAAGATCGTTATACCAATTGCCAGTGGATTTGCTACCCATGATGCGAGGAATACCTCATGCGAGTCCTTATGGGCTTACGCGGTGAAATAGTCCCGTGCCAGTGATGCGGTGAGTACTCTCGTGCGGGTCCACGGACCCGTGCGGGTGAAATAGTCCCGGGAGTAGGATGGTTTTTGATACTACGGGCGAGGTACCTGTTTTGATCATGAGCCTCCTATTTTATGCAAAGATTATATATATATATATACTTGTCACTCATTGTTAGTAAGGCACGATAAAAGGTATTTTATTGTCTTCCATGACTTGAAATTGCTTTTAGACTTATGATATCATATTACATATTTTCCAGCTTTACATACTTGGTACGTCATGACCCCGCTCACGCCGCAGGTGAAAAGGTGGTAGATCCTCGCCTAGGATCTTGTACTCAGTGTCGAGCTCCATTTCTTCTGAGGCTCGACTTTTGGTATGGTCCTCCTGAGTCATTGATATTTTGTACATTCAGGGCATGACGGGGCCTGTCCGTCATAGTGTTATTCATTCTTAGAGGCTGTAGTCTTGCGAACTTGGTTCGTTAAGGATGTAATCGCTCGGTTTATGTACTTTTAGGTTAGCCATTTTGGGCTAGACTATTCTATATCTTAATGGTTGTTTATCTTGAGTTTACATTCCATTGGTTTTCTCGATGTTGTGTCACTAGGGTGCGGGTTAAGGCACCGGTCACGGTCGGGTTCGGTCGTGACAAAAGTGGTATCAGAGCGATTAATCCTCGGAAAGAGTCTACAGCCGTATCTAGTAGTCTTGATTATCGGTGTGTTGTGCACCACATCTATAATCGAGGCTGCAGGATATTTAGGATTGGTTTCCATTCTTCTCACTCTAAGATCGTGCGATAGAGTGTGGTTAGGTCGTCTCTAACAGAGTTATGGTGTTTGCAATACGGCGGCAGCAGTGACCAGGGAAGATTATGGATTGCGTATCCGGTTGGTAATACTTGTAGTATAGTTGGTATTGTGACATACAGTATACAGATTTACGTGTAGGTCACATATGTGTCGCTAGAATGATTTTAGATTACCGGATTTGGTAAGTACTAAATAGATACCGGAAGGTGTGAGCAGTTAAGAACTCTCATCGAGGTTTTACGTGCTAGTTTGAGATAATTAGAGATGATGAGTTGTCGGAAAAAGTAATGGAACCTTAAGAAGCTTAATTAAGGGCCCAATGAGGCTATGTTTGTAAATTAAGCTACGTGGTATGCTTAAGAGGTAGTACGGATGAGATCCGTGTGGAGTAAGTAATGGTTGTTGTGATCAAGGCGACACGGCCATGGTATTATGAGAAGTTAGGGTACCCGTTTATGGGTGGATCGGTTGATAGTAGTCCCGCCACGTAACAGGTCACGAGGAACAAGCCCGAGTGCAGTTAATCGTTATGCAGTTCGTGGACGATTCCACCGAACCAGGTTGAGCCGGAAATGGCCTTATATTGTTTGACTTAGTAACTCCAAGATTGGGGCGGCTTTATTATGGAAGTTATGTCGTAAGCTAGAATAAGTTTGGGAGTACGAAAAAGAAATCGGCCGGTAAGGAAAAGCAACGGTGTGAAAGAAATAGAGCGAATCCACGAGAACCTTTAGAGTAACTACACCCGTGAGTGATGGGTGGTAGGCCAGGTGTATACTAATTGCCGGAGGCGTCGATCGTGGGACCCTAACAAACCTAGCGAACTATTATGGCAGACGTTGAGGTCATTATGAGTGCGGACTAGTTGGCCTCGGTTATGCCAACGTGGACTACGAGAGAGATTGATTCGGTACCAGTTCCGTAAGCCGGTTATTGAAGGAAAGGAAGTGAAGTAGTAGTAACGATGAATTATCCTTCCTTCTTTGGCATTTTGTTTTAATAAGTGCTGTGACTTGTTCATTGAGAAAATTATTGTGAAAGTAAGTAATACTTGGATTTGAAGGAATTTATGTTAAGTGCCCTTGGAGGTACTTGGAGTTGGTTTGGTGTGGCGGTAAGGGCCACGACCTTCCGGATAATTTCAAGGAAATGTGCAAGGCAAGAATAAAATAAGTACGGGCGCTGCCGGCAGAAAGCTGAGGGCATCTTTGGTAGGTTTTGAAAATCTACAGGATTTTAAGGCGGTGCGTAATGATTAGATAATTACAGGACCACGAGAGGACCCGGTGATTAGGGTTGTGACACCAAGGAAAGTTTATTGAAGGGAGATAAGTTCTCTCCCCTACATAAAAGAATAGCCTTACGTATTATGGAGTTATGTGTACCCGTGTAGTTAGGCGAAGGATGGGAGACGGGTAGGTCTTGATGTCGTCACGCCATAAGTTACGGTTTTAGATATCCGTGGAAAAAGTATTGTGTTGGGGTAATTAAGAACGACGTTACGAAATGGTCGTGAAGTGTCGTAAGAAAATGCGGTAGTACGCATATTTGAAGCTATGCGATTATGGATCAAATTAGAAACACTTTACTATTAATGAGCATAAGGTAGGTCATGACCGTAAGGATAAAGAGGATACAACTATGGTTATGTAAGTTGCACGAGATCTGATTACCGGACTAGTGTAAGACCATTAGTAAGTAATGGGCGGTAGGAGCACCTCGAGGAAAGGTAGTAGCATCTGTATTGTGAAAGATAGTAAGAGAATACGGAGAGGTAAAGGACCCGGTGACAACTTGAATTAACTTATAAAGGAAAGAGCGGTAGACACTCGAGCGATAAGAAATCTTGACAAGTCATTGGATTATGTAATACCGTGAATTGAGGTTGAACAGGACTATAAGCTCTCAGTGAGAGAGGATAATAGGATTACTACTTGACAAGATCAAGGAAGTCTTCCCTAAATTGTGATTGGTGGAAGTCTTAGCCATGCGCAAGCAAAGGAATCAGATCCAAGTATAGTAACCAAGTTTGGTTGCAGAGAGAAAGAAGCAGGAACCATGGCGAGATTAAGGATGCTCGAATATTTTGCAAGTGCAAGAGAGGCTTCCATTATTGGAAGAAGTTGACCACGACTCTGATTCTAACCCTCTTGAGAGACTAGAGGGTTAGGGTATTATTGTAACACGTTGGGTGTTGGGCTAGGTTGTGTGCTGACGCAACACGATAAGGTTAGAGCTTATGTTTCCCGGCGATTAGGGAAGCATGAAAGGAATTACGCTACTCACGATTTAGAGTCGGCGGCAGTTAATCGTACCTTGAAGATCTGGAGACATTATTTATATGGAGTTCATGTGGACATTTACACAGACCACAAGAGTCTCGGACATCTTCGGCCGGAGGAGTGAACTTGCGGCGAGGCGGTGGTTGGAGCTACTTAAGGATTACGATGTTGATATTACATACCACGGGGAAGGCCAATGTAGTTGCAGATGCCCTTAGTCGCAGATCGATGGGTAGTCTATCTGATGATTCAGACAGAGAAAAGGGATATGGTCCGAGAGTTACACCAGTTAGCAAGCCTTGGGGTTCGTTTGGTTGATTAGTTAATGTGAATTCGGGTTCGAAGGTTGAGTCTTCCATCGCCGAGAGGTGAAGAGGCGATAGTATGAGGATCCGATTTTGATATGATATTGAGATGCCGCACCGGGGAGAGAAGTCTATTTGAGGTAGCCGGATGGGTGCTAAGATTCGGCGATTGTGTGTTCCGATGTGACGAGACTTCGTCAGCGGTGCAGGCACACGGTACTCGTTATTCGATTCATCCGTGGTCGACTAAGATGTACCATGACCTCGGTGCGTGTATTGGTGGGATGGTTTGAAGAGGGGCGTGGCGGTTTGTTGCCAGTGTCCTAATTGTCGTGAGTTAAGGTTGAGCACGAAGCCGGTGGGCTATTACGGTATTGATATTCCGATGTGGAAGTGGGAGGTGGTCAACATGGACTTTATTACGCGGTTACCGCACCTGAGGAGACATGATTCCATTTGGGTTATTGTTGTGGTGTGAAATCGGCCCACTTTCTTCGATCGGGCGGCGTTTTACCGAGGACTATGCGGATTATATATTAGAGAGATTGTGAGATTGCACGAGTCGGTGTCGATTATATCAGATAGAGGAGCCCGGTTCACGGCTAACTGGAGGTCTTTCGAGAAGGATTAGGGACACAGTGAGTCTCAAAGCGGCGTTTCATCCTCGAGCGGACGGAAAGCCGGTAAGCGCACTATCCGACACTCGAGGATATCTGCGGGCTTGTGTTATTGATTTCGTGGTAGTGGGAGGATCATTTGCCTCTTGTAGGTTGCTTACAACAATAGCTACCATTCCGGTATTCGGATGGCGCCTTATGAGGCCTTATACGGAGAAAGTGCAGGTCACCGATAGGCTGGTTCGAGTGGGAGAAGTCCGATTAGTCGGGCGGACTTAGTTCGAGTGTGGATAAGGTGAAGCTTATCCAGAGCGGTTGTTAGCGGCTTCAGTCGGCAAGTCGATGCACGATCATCTGGCCGACACTTGGAATTTGAGATAGATGATTGGGTTTTCCTAAAGGTACGCCCGTGAAGGCGTGATGAGATTCGGAAAGAAAGGAAGCTTAGCCCAAGGTACATTGGGCGTATCAGATTGTCAGTAGGGTAGGCAAGGTTGCACATGAGTTAGATCTTCCGTCCGATTTGGAGCGGTGCATCGATTTTCATGTGTCCATGTTGCGGAAATGTATTGGAGATTCATCTAGAGTGCACGGTTCAGGATGTCCAAGTATGAGGAGTTATCGTATGAGGAGAGTCCCATGGCGATACTCGATCGTCGAGTTAGACGACTTGGACGAAGGCGTGGCTTCGTCAAGGTCTATGGCGGAGCAACGAGGAGGAAATGACGTGGGAAGCGAGAGGATGACATGATGAAGAAGTATCCTCACTTATTCCCTATACCTCGTGTAACCTACTTTCCCGCTTGTTAGTTTTGATTTAGCATTTACGCTCACGTATGTTGTGGCTCGTGGAGCTTCTTTATTACGAATGAATAGTTAAGAGGTCTATGTCGATGTTGTGATTTGAGTAAGTTTAGAAGGAACATTCGGGACGAATGTTTCTAAGGGGAGAATGTTATACCGTAGTTCTGACCTACGTATGGAAGCGTGCGAAAGTATGTAAGACTTAAAATTTCCGGGCGACAGTTGTGGTCGTTCGGACGATTTTAGTCAACTTTGAGGCGGGTTATGACCCGGTACATTGAGAGTTCCTAAGTATTTTAAAGGCCTAGGCGTAGTTCGTTGAGTCTGGATTCCAGCGCAACCAACCGCTAAATCGATAGGGCGTCGGGTAGAAAGTTATGAGTTACAAGTTCAATGCGCAATCGGACAGAAATGCGTTTCGGACTAAAGCGGCAGCGCGGCGCCTAAAAATGCGAGGGTCGCTGAAGTTGCAGCGCCGCGGCTCAAGGACAGCGAGCCGCGGCGCCAAAGTTCGAAGAGGCTGCGGAGGTTTAGCGCCCATGGCGGGCCGTGCCAGGCGGAAATTGGGCGGAAAAACTTAGAAAATCTGATTTTTGTTTTAAAAGAGACCATGGGAGGTGACAAGTGTCCCCCCATCTGATTTTCTGTTGCATGCAATATATGGACCAAGACTTGGACATTTTCTATCTTTCATCTTCTCTCTCTCTCTCAAATTGCTCCCCTTCTCTCTAAAAACCCTTAGAAAAATCAAAGTCAAGGACAAGAAAAGGAAGCTTGTAGCTAGCTTGTTGGCATTGTTGTGGTAGTGTTCTTGGCAGGAAGCTAGCAATATTTGGAATAAGTTTTGGCTAAAACTTTAAGGTAACATTTCATCCTTTAAACTTAGTTCTAGTGTTGCATGCTTAGAAAGCAAGATATTGTGGTAGTAAAATAATGCACTTATAGTCATTGCACGCAAGTAAATGTGGTTTGGATATGTAGAATGGGTTATGAAGAAATTATGAGCATGTTGTAGCATAAAAACCACCTTAGAATTGTTAAGTGAATTGTTGTAAACCTATGGGGCAGAATTTTGGGTGTGAAATCCCCTTGGAATTGTTGGATTGAGTGAGCCTTAAAGGTGGTGTTTTTGATGATAAATTCGGCCTTGAGAAAGGTGGCAAAGTGAGTAGAAACAAAGGAAATGCTGCCCAATTTTCCTTAGAATTTAGTGACTTTGAACTTGGATTGTTCTACATTAAGATTAGAGGTTAATAAACGTATCATGACTATTATAGGTTGAAATATTACTTGCGGTAGTTTGGACTTGGCAAGTGGATTGACCAAAGAGGTATGTGAAGTTTTCCTATCTCTTGAGCATGAATAGATAAAACTATGTAGTACGGTGACGCATACATGATTTAGTATTCTTACTTGTTTTGAGTATAAAATGACTTGTTTCGTGTTAAGAATGTATAAGTCCCTTGGTTAAGGGAAAAGTATGATTTTACTAAAGTATAGAGTTAATATAACAACTTTATGGGAAGTTGGTTTATTAGCTTCATAAAGGTTAATGAGAAGGGATTTACTCTAAGTAAGATAATTACATGAAGAGACAATTTGATTTAAAGGCATCAATTGCCCAAAGGCTTTTATGTATAAAGAAGAGTCACTTTTGAAAGAGATGAGGTATGTAGTACTTGGGTTAAATTCTGTTTTCTTTTATTTAAAGATATGATGAAGTTGCCTTAAATAAACTAAAATGAGAGAGTATATGAACAAGACTAAAAGAAGTTATAAGTTTGCTTAACTTATTTATGATATGATGTGATTTGAGATAGGGTAAGAGTATATGCGAGGCAAGCCCCAGATCGTCATACCACCTCCTTGATGTAAGAGTATGCGAGGGCGGCCCAGATCGTCATACCATCCGCTTGATGTAAGAGTATATCGAGGCGGATCCAAGATCGTTATACCATCCGCACGATATAAGAGTATATCGAGGGCAAGCCCCAAGATCGTTATACCATCTGCTCCAGTGTAAGAGTATATCCGAGTCTGACCCAGATCGTTATACCATCTGTTTCGTGGTAAGAGTATATCGAGGAAAGTCCCCAAGATCGTTATACCACATTAGTGGATTTGCTACCCATGATGCGAGGAATACCTCACGCGAGTCCTTATGGGCTTACGCGGGTGAAATAGTCCCGTGCGGCGAATCCGGCGAGGAGTACCTCACGCGGTCCACAGGACCCGTGCGGGTGAAATAGTCCCGAGTAGAATGGTTTTGATACTACGCGAGGTACCCTGTTTTGATCATGAGCCTCCTATTTTATGCAGTATTATATATATATATATACTTGTCACTCTCATTGTTAGTAAGGCACAGTAACAGGTATTTTATTGTCTTCCATGACTTCAGCTTGCTTTTAGACTTCTGATATCATATGACAGTATTTTCCGCTTTACATACTTGAGTACGTTGTGTCGACCCCCTTCCTGGGCTGCGTTCATGCCGCAGGTAAGGGGAAAGCAGGTGGTAGATCCTCGTTCCTAGGATCTTGTACTCAGGTGTCAGGAGCTCCATTTCTTCGGAGGCTCGACTTTTGGTATGGTCCTCCCTGGAGTCATTGATATTTTGTACATTCAGGGGCATGACGGGGCCCTGTCCCGTCATAGTGTTATTAATTATTAGAGGCCAGTAGTCTTGTCGAACTTGGTTCGTAAGGATGAATCGCTCGGTTTATGTACTTTTGGGTTAGCCATTTTGGGCTAGACTATTCTATATCTTAATGGTTGTTTATCTTGAGTTTACATTCCGCTGGTTTTCTCTGATGTTGTGTCACTAGGGTGCCCGGGTTAAGGCACCGGTCACGGGTCCGGGTTCGGGTCGTGACAGATGAGCTGTCTGATAGGGTAGTGAACCCTTAAGAATCCATGTTAAGGAACTTAACGGAATGTCATGTTAATAGATTAAGCTGCGTAGTAGGCTTAAGAGAATTGTACGGATGAGGTCCGTATAGAGTAAGTAATGGTTGTTGTGATCAAGACGACACGATTATGGTATTATGAGAAGTTTTTGCACCCGTTTACTGGGGGACTGGTAAGGTAGGCTTGGAGCATGGAAATTGCGTGCCTAAGAATATTGATGACCGCTGAGACCTTAGATGTACAAGGCCTTCTCGGGTAGAAAGATTTATTATAGACCAAGAATAAGAGTTAAGTGTGACGGTGGGACGGGGTGAAGACCTATTACGGGTTGCCCCATAGCCTGGAATAGAGTGGGATCAGTTGGTAGTAGTTCCGCTATGTGACAGGGTCACGAGAGTGCAAGGCCCAAGTCTAGTTAGTTGTTCTACGGGTTCGTGGACGCGTTCCACCGGAACCAGGTCGTGAGAGCCGGAAATGGCCTTATATTGTTTTAGAGAGTGACTCCAAAGGATTGGGGCCAGAATTGGTATGGAAGTTATGTATGTATGCTAGTATGAGTTGGAAGTACGGAAAGAGTACAACTAGTAAGAAAGATAACAACCAAGTGTAAAGGAATAGAGCCCGAATCTGTAAGGACCTTTCGAGGTAACTACCCCCGTGAGTGTTTGGGGTGGCAGCTGAGCGGGAATATGAGGTTTTCCCGGTGATGATACAGTCGTCAGACCCAAGTAGACCTAGTAGAGATGATTATTACGGACTTTGAGGTCATTATGAGTATAGGCTAGTTGGCTTCGTGAGTGCCAAGGTAGACATTTTAGTATAAGTATTGTTATGTGGCCATGGGTGACATATGTTGTAAGAAGGGTGTAGTAAAAGGAGACTATGTCGCTATCTAATTAGATTGGACTCTGAAAGAACATTCGGGGACGAATGTTTCTAACGGGGGAAGAATGTTACACCCCGTAACTGCAGGACATGTTTAAGAGAATGTAAGTAAGGAATACAAGACTTGAAAAGGGTACGAAAGGAAGAATTGTTTTTCCGACGAAAAATATTCTGAACGTCGGAAAGGAAAAATGTTCGTTGAGGAGAATTGGATTCTCAAAATGCATTAATTGAGGATTATGGAATGTATTTTCATTATGGAAATTTATTTTACGGATTTGGTCGTGTGGGGCCCACCCGAGGAATTTTACGTTTTGTGGGGCCCACGAGGGTTTCGGAATTTTATGGACGAATGGGAGGGCGACACGTGGCACCCTCCCACATGGCTTGGTCGAAATAATGCAAGGGCAAAAGGGTCATTTGACCATTGTAAAGATGAGAAAGTCTTGCTAATTATAGAGCTTGATATTGTTGACTTGTCAAAGGGCCACATGGGCTTGATCCTAGTGAAACTCATCTTAGCCACCCATTTGTTTAAGTCTTGACCCTCCATAGTGTTATAAATACATACTAGTAGCAAGACTAGTTCCACACTTAGTCATAATTCAAGAAAATATTGAAGAACTAGTAAGGGGGGCTCTCGGCTTTAGGCTCTTTTTGAAGACAAATTTTTGCAATTGTAGATGATAATTCACAAGACTTAAACCCAAAGGTTCCTAAGAGTATTGTAAGGTTATCTCAATAGAAATATTTCGGAAAAGTGGCGTTTTCGTATTAGTCGCAAGGTGGAAACTTAAGGAGTTCTTCAACTTTGAAGTTGGAACTTGAAGATGAGTTCTTCATAGGCTTCTAAGGAGTGCTTGGAGCGGATTGGAACATGAGGAAAGGAGCTAAGAATTGCTAAGGAGCGACTTTGAATCTTGGAAAGATTAAGGGCTTGTAAAGGTATAATTCTTGTCGTTTTAGTAATTAAGATTACTTATTGTTGTAGCTATGGATATTAGCAAGCATGAGGTATTTAGTATGAAGTTTGATAAGTGTATTGATTGTTGGAACCCTAATCCGAAAACTAGTATGTTAGCCCTTAAGATTTTAATGCAAGTTGGTTACTAGTTAAGTTGTCATATGTTATATAAAGAAGGAAATTGTAGTTGTTTGTTATACCCCGTAGTTCCAGAGTATGTATGTGAGGACGTACGTACATTTGTACAAACCCTAATTAGGTTAAGGATGAAAATGTGAACTTCCAACGGAAAAGATTCCGAACCTTGTGAAAGAAATTTTTACGCTTTTAATATTTTAACCAATTTCGGATTTTTCCGAGAGATGAAATATTTTGGACCAATAGGAGGGCGACATGTGTCACCCTTAGGTGGCATTGGTTGGACGAAAATGGTGGGCAAGTGGCCAAGTCAATAAGTCAAGTCTTGCAATATATTTCTTTGGGATAGTGGGAGTAGGTGGACGTTTTTTGTGGGCAAGTGGGGGAGGCCTTGTTGGACGGTTTTCTTGAGCAAGTGGATGACCACATGGCTCATTATTGTGGTGGACATATGTCCCAATGTTTTGGTGGACATATGTCCCAATGTTGTGGTGGACACTTGGTGGAAGACTCCACTCACACAAGCTACCTAATTTACACCCTCCACTTGCTTTAATCTTGGCCATTGAAGGTTCTATAAATACCCCCCTCTAGTGCAAGACTTCTTCATTCACTTATCATTTCCAAGTCACAAAATCCTTCCCCCTTAGTTGCTAGTTCTCGTCCAAAAGAACCCCCCCCCTTTCCCTAGCTCACGTCCGAAACAACACCCCCCCCCCCCTTGGTAGAAAATCTCTCCTAGTATTGTTACTATTCCAAATGCCTTAGCCTACATCCCTTGTAGTATTCCAAAGTTACCTCTATACTAAAAGCCCAGAAATACTACTATATTTCCTTTAGTCACAAAACGAAACCCTAGGGAAATCTTCATAGTGGGTTGAAGTATTAAGTAGAATTTGTTTAGAAACTTCTGAGGGTTTCTTGGAGCTATCGGAGCGTGCAGAATAGGAGCTAAACGTTGCTCAGGATCGACATATAATCTTGGATAATTTTGGGCTTATCGAGGTAAATATCTTTGTCCTTCTATTGTAATTAGAGATTACATATCGTAGTAGTTTAGAATTAAGTATAAGTTATATAGAAGGATGGTATAAAAAAAAGAGAATTGAACTGTACTTACATAGGACTGTATTTATAGTAGACTTGTGTAGTTTGGCGGGTAGAGAAATGTTGTCCAATTTTCCGTAGAATAGAGAACCCTCTGCTTAGAATATTCTACATAGTAGTCTAGACGTTGATAAACGTATTTGACTATTATAGGTTGATACTCTGAGAGCGACATATTCGACTTGGCAGGTGGATTTCGCCGAGGAGGTATGTGATTCTTCCTATCCTCTTGAGCATGCTACTTTTGAAATATATATAGTACGGTAGACGTACATGTGTTAACTAGAATTGGTTTTACTCTGATGTCTTTTGACTTGAGTTTTAAATAATAAGAATCTTGAAGTATTTCAAAAGAGTTATGAATCATTTTTTTTAAAAGTAATACTTGGTTTTTCAAGCTTAAGTGTTATACTAGCTTTATGGGAAATTAGGTATAACGACTTAAGAAAGATAAGAGGAAACAGTTTACTTATTTGTTTATAAAAGCCTTATAAATGATTTCTGAAGGTGTGGTAAGTTGGTTTGATAAGTAGACATATTATGATGCTACGTGTGTTAGTGTCTTGTAAAGGGGGTTCCCTTGTTGTGCTTATGTTGTTTAACGATAAGTAGTTGTGCTGATATTATATCACTTACACCCCCCTAACTTGTTACGCAGGGTTAGCGCCCCGTCGAGAATACCTCACGCGTCTGTGACCTATGCGGGTGCGGGAGTTCGGGATGATCACCCGGTGTGTTACCCGTCGAGAATACCTGCGATGCGTGTGACTACGCGGTGCGGAGTCGAGTTGATGCCGAGGTTAGCTACCCCGTCGAGAATACCTCATGCGGACCTAGGTGGTCTATGCTGCGGAGTCGGTGAATAGGCTCGCATAATGATACTATAGGCGATTGGCCTTGCTTTGATTATTAGCGGCCTAGAAAAGACCAGTTACATTATATCTATTTTGCTCTTGTTTATGCTGTGATACTATGTGCGGTTGAATTGGTTGTATTTGTAAGTGGTTTTAAAATGCTTTGATTTCATTTCAATACTTTACAGTTTCACATACTTGGTACCTGTCATCGACCTCTTCGGGCTGCGTTCATGCCGCAGTAAGGGAGCGGTGGTAGATCCTCATTCTTAGGATCCTTACTCTGGTGTCAGGAGCCCCATTTCTCCGGAGGCTCGACTTTTGGTACGGCTCTCCCTGTGTTGTAGATATTTTGTACATTCAGGGTATGGAGGGGCCCTGTCCCGCCATAGTTGTTTACATTCCTAGAGGTCTGTAGTCCTGTTGTAAAGTTGGGATGTAACTGTTCACTCTTGATGTATATATACATGCCGAAAGACAACTTTTCTTGGATAAACTGTCTCTTATTTTTACACTGTTTCATGTCTTTGTTTTTATATTCCTCTGGTTACTCTGATGTATGTCTACTGGGTGCGGGTAGGCACGACCACTGCCCGGATCGGGTCGTGATAAAAGTGGTATCGAGCGATTAATCCTCGGAAAGTGTCTACGACCGCATCTAGTAGTCTGATTATCGGTGTGTTGCGCACCACACCAATAATCGTGAGGCTATAGGATATTTAGATTGGTTTCCATTCTTCTCACTCGAGATCGTGCCTTAGTACGTGTTATAAGTTGGACCCTATAACGTATTTCTTTTCTTTACGATTATGCCTCCACGCAGGCAACCCGGGCGAAGGGCAAGGCGAGGAGCTAGTAGGACACGTAGGGTCACGAGGCCTGTGCCCGCCTATACCCGAGGCGATACCTCGACGGCGAGTTCCACGACGCGCCGGCCAGCCAAAGAGACCACGCACTGCGCCTCAGTCCCACAACCGGGGCGGAGAGATGGGTTCTGAGGAGATGGCCCACTACTAGCCGTGATTGTGGCGGACATGAGGATAGGCTGGGCCGCAGTTCGAGCACCGTGGTACATCCTAGATCGCATGCTTGAGACTACAGATTTTTCGAGTCAGCCCGCCAGTTCTACTGTCGAGGCCCGAGGATGATCCGCAGGAGTTCATCCGAAACTTCGGATCGCGAGAGTGATCGTGGCTTGGAGACCGAGTTAGTGGTCTTAGGTTCACATCGTGCGTGATACCGCGATCATCGTTTGATTCGCGAGCTATTCCGGGGAGAGCATGCGCCTCCAGCAGTATGGGACGAGTTTTCTGAGGCGTTTCTCACTCATTTCTTGCCGCCACAGATGAGGAGAGCACGGGCCGACATATTTTTGATGCTAAGGCAGAGAGGGCGCACAGTTCGGGAGTACAACGTGGAGTTCGACTCGTTGGCTCGATATGTCCCTGCGTTGGTAGCAGATATGGAGGACAAGGTGAACCTCTACGTCACCGGGCTAGATGATTATTTGGCAGAGTCTTGCTCGGGTGTAGCTCTTCAGCCGGGCATGGACATTTCGCATGCAGCTCGCACTGGGTGCGAGGAGCGTAGAGGTCGACGGGTCGACAGATATCAGCAGCAGAAGAAGGCCAGAACGGCAGGATCTTTTGGTAGCTCTCAGGGTGGACGGTCTCAGCAGCAGACTAGATTTGCACCACATCCAGCTCAGAGCACTCCTACACCGTCTTCGATGCGCCAGAGTATTGGGGCGTGTCAGGCCCGTGGCTTTGGACTTCGGGTAGCAGAGGTGCTAACGACGAGACCACCCGCCCTCGGTGTGGCGTGCGGTAGATCCCATTACGGAGTTGTGGTCCTACGGGAGTTTATTATGCTTGCGGTCGGAAGGTCACTTTGCGGGATGTCAGGCCAAGGCGGCAGAGATGGTGGTCACCTACTGTGGTCTTTCTTGGTCTCATCTCCTACGATTACCGCCCGGGCGAGTGGTACTCATGGACCAGCCGGTCGCGGCAGAGGTCGTGGCACGGGTCCCGATTCCTGGTCCTCGAACCGCATTTATGCCTGTCCGCCCGGCCAGACGGGGCGTCGCGGATGTCGCCAGTACTTTATCGCTTTCTTGTTGTGGCGTGTATGCCTTGTTAGATCCAGTTCTACTCCCTATATATCTCCCTTATCCCGTAGGATAGGGATAGAGCACGAGTCCATAGACCATTTCGAGGTAGCTACGCAACGGGTGATTCGGTGGTAGCTCGGCGGGTATATAGGCTTGCCCGATGACTTTATGATCGCCGCACTTAGCCGACTTGATAGAGTTGGATATGACCGATTTCGATGTGATCATGGGTATGGATTGGCTAGCTTCGCTACGCCAATGTAGCTCGCAGGAGAGAGTGATGCAGTTCCGTTTCTGAGCCTGTTATTGAGTGGGAGGAACACCGTGTCACGAGGTAGGTTTATTTCTTACCTCGAGGCTAGGAAGATGGTGCGGAAGGGTATATCTACCATCTTATTCGGGTGTTTGATACGAGTGCGATACCAAATTTTCGCCGGTTCCAGTGAGAGTTCCCGGAGATGTGTTTCCGGCGACCTCCCGTATCCTCCCGAGAGGAGATAGAGTTTTGTATCGATGTCGCGGACACTCGGCTATATCCATTCCGCCATACATGGCACCCCGATTGAGAGAGTTGAAGGACGGTGAGAGATTTCTTCGGAGAAGCGGCTTCATCAGGCCTAGTGTTTCTCCCTGGGGAGCGCCGGTTTTGTTCGTGAAGAAGAAGGACGGGACGCTGCGCATGTGTGTTGATTACAGGCAGCTGAACAAGGTGACTATTAAGAACAGATACCCCCTTCCCAGGATTGATGATTTGTTCGACCAGTTGCAGGGTGCGAGATGATCTGCGATCGGGCTATCATCAGGTGCGAGTTAGAGGGGCTCTCGGCTTTAGGCTCTTTTTGAAGACAAATTTTTGCAATTGTGGATGATAATTCACAAGACTTAAACCCAAGGTTCCTAAGAGTATTGTAAGGTTATCTCAATAGAAAGATTTCGGAAAAGTGGTGTTTTCGTATTAGTCGCAAGGCGGAAACTTAAGGAGTTCTTCAACTTTGAAGTTGGAACTTGAAGATGAGTTCTTCATAGGCTTCTAAGGAGTGCTTGGAGCGGATTGGAACATGAGGAAAAGAGCTAAGAATTGCTAAGGAGCGACTTTGAATCTTGGAAAGATTAAGGGCTTGTAAAGGTATAATTCTTGTCGTTTTAGTAATTAAGATTACTTATTGTTGTAGCTATGGATATTAGCAAGCATGAGGTATTTAGTATGAAGTTTGATAAGTGTATTGATTGTTGGAACCCTAATCCGAAAACTAGTATGTTAGCCCTTAAGATTTTAATGCAAGTTGGTTACTAGTTAAGTTGTCATATGTTATATAAAGAAGGAAATTGTAGTTGTTGAAGTTGTTTTTGACTATATAACATGTTGACCTAAGAACTTGGATTGAAAAGGAATTGGAAAGTTTGATAAGTTGTTGCACCTTTTGGCCGAAAATGGCATTGTATTGTGGACTAGTTTAATATCAATTGTGGGGCGGAATTTTACACGTCTTGTAGGTGTGTAATCCCCTATTGTTAACTACATTGTTGAGCCTTAAATGTGGCGTGTTTGGTTATTGTATTCGGCCTTGAAAAAGGTGGCAAAGTATGTAGAAACTCAGGAAGTGATGTCCGATTTTCCGTAGAATTTAGTGACTTAGCACTTAGAATATTCTACGTTCGAAGCTAGAGGTTAATGGACGTATTATGGCCATTTTAGGTTGAAGTACTAAGTATAGCGGATTCTACTTGAAGGATGGAATAGCTATCAAGGTTGAAGTACTTCGGAGCATTTTGCTAATTGTCGATAATCGTCGCGAGGTATGTGAACCTCTTCCTTCTTTTGACATGATTCTATGTATGGAATGTACATGTGGTATTATTTCATGTTTCCTTCTACTCTTAGAAGTTAAGAAGTATGTATGTTGATTTACTCTATGTAAAGGTTATGTCTGAGTTATCCTAAGTTCTTATCAAGTCTTATGGGGGATGTTGGTAAGAGTCGTTAGGAGGTATTTGGAGCCAAGTTGACTTGGCTAATTTACGACACGAATGAGAATAAGTATCGAACAAGCCATTGCAGCGTTAATAAAGGAAAATGTAATGACGATAAATTATATTAAAACAAGTAGAATCCTCCATCTGCATAGAAGCTAAGATAAGACAAAATTGTATTATATTTTCTAGATCATGGCTGCTTTAATGAGATCAGTATAAACAAGTATAACCTATTCACACATATAAGGCATATGTTGCTTAAATTAAAGAGTTTACGTTATGAAGTGTTAAGACTATGAACTACGAAACTTGATTCTAAAAGATAAGAGACTTGAAGTATTTTGAAAGTGTAAGTCTCTTGGTTATAAAAAGAATGTATTTGCCTAAGGTATAAAGTTAGTATAACGACTTTATGGGAAGTGGGTTATAATAGTTTTATGGAAAGTTAAGAGTGGTTTACTCTAAGTAATGATAAATGTTTTGAAATAAAGAAAGGCAAATGGTTTTAAAAGCATCAATTGCTTAAGTTTTAAGGAAATAAGTCACTTGATTTAGAAGTCGGCTGCCTTGTTGTAAGTTTACTTGGACGTACCGACAGTGATGTGGGATTCCACGGGTATGCTTCCGTTATGATTGATCCTTGGACATGCTTATACGATGTGGGATTCCGGGTCATGTGACCAGGAGGCGGGTTAGATTCGGATTTGTTTTATTACCCATGGCGTGCTTATACGATGAGGATTCCGGCACGCGACCATGCTATGTGACGATTATTACTCTGGGCTAGCTCACGAAGACATGTACCACGATGAGGATTCCGGGCCATGTTATATTATTACTCCATGGGCTAGCTCGCCATGAAGACCGCACCTACGATGAGGACGCCGAGGGCACGTTATGGCCACGTTTATACGATGAGGATTCCGGCACGCGCCACGTTATATATATATATATATATATATAATATATATATATATATATATATATGTGTTGTATATTTTACACTTATAAATTTACAGTGATGATGTGATTCCACTCATGAGATATATATATATATATATATATATATATATATATATATATATATATATTGTGTATGTGTACGGCCGTGAGGTGGGATGCCACAGGCGCGTCACGTGGTTATATTTTACACTTATAGCTTTGCGGTGATGGGGGATTCCACGGGCACGCTTGGACATTTGTGTGACTTGATCGCGTCCCAGATTGGGCCGGGTAGTATATGCGTCCCTCCATAAAGGGTCGGATTATGTTATGAAAGATAAGTAAGTTTATGGTAATGAACTTAATGACTTCTCCTAAGTATGTACGTAAGATACGGCTATAACTCTTAATGGAATGGAAAAGTCAATGATGTGCAATTAAGTTCATGTCGTAATGACACGCAGATCCGTATGTATTTTTATACTTGCCTCGTCATTCTTTTGTACGCTTAGGATCTGCTTCATCAGACTTTATTTGCTCATATTCTGCACTGTTATCGACTTCTTCGTGGCCGCGTTCATGTCCGCAGTTTAGGTATTACGCCAGGATCCGCGAGCTTAAGATCCCGGGTTCGATTTTGAGATGGCTCCAATGTTCCGAGTTGTCATGGCTATGTATATTCGTGGTACGGCGAGGCCTTGTCCGCCATAGTATGTGTTCAAATCTTAGAGGTCCGTATTCACGTGGCCGGATGGTTAGAGTTGTAATTACATTTTGAAAAGTGTAAGCCCTTTTACGTGATTTATATTATGGCACTTTATCGCTTTGCTCGTTTTAAAAAAATGTGTTACTTATTTTCCGCAGCTTGTTTTGGTGTTGTATGTTTGGAAGGGTGCCTGTAGGCACGCGCCCTGGTCGGGTCGTGAAAGTTAGTAAGGCACAGTAATCGTTATTTGAGTTATCATACATGTCTCCACTTTATTTTAGACTATATGATTTCATTTCAAGATTTCGCCACATACTGGTACTTGTAGATCGACCTCCTTCGGAGGGCTGCGTTCATGTCGCTGGTAGAGTTATACAGGTTGCTGATCCTCCCTCTTAGGATCACTGTTCAGCTGTTGAGAAGCTCCATTACTCCGGAGGCTTACCTTTGATTCAGATCCCTGGTATTGTCGGTGGTTGTACATTCAGGGGTATGGCGAGGCCCTGTCCCGTCACAGTTGCTATGTCAAAATTCTTAGAGGTCTGTAGTCATGTATGTGGGTTGATTGTAAGGAAAAAATATGTAACTGCTTTTGACTAGTTATGTATATATATCCAGGAAGGCAGCCTTATCGGCTAGCAGTTGTTTAATTCTTACTGATTTAAGTTGTGTGTTTTATGTATGTTCACCGGCTTTCTCGATGGTTACCGTAGGTGCCTGTAGGGCATCGCGCGGGCCCGGGGTGTGGTCGTGACAACCCTGAGGTGGGCTGTTCCAGGCTACCGTTGGCAAAATCGAGTGGGCAGCTAGTCCTGAACTTGCTGAGGTGGTTGCGGGTGTCGGGGTCTTGGATGGTGGACTATATAAATGGTGAATTAGAAGAGGGTTTATGCCATCATCTAGGAAGTTGTATGAATGTAGAGGTGGCTAGTGTAGAAAGGCAAATGGGAATTGTGACTCATCAAATCGGACATGGCATGAAATAATAATTTTATGACTCGACAAGTCACAACACGAGTAACCATGATGATTGGCAGGGTAACCCAGAAACATACACGGGGAAGACCGGGGTTAGAGTTTGTGAGTGGTTGGATCGAATTTGGTTTTATCAGCCACGAAAGAGGAAATTTAGGAGGAAGAGGGATGGCGAATGGCCAAAAAAACTAGGACTCCATCGTGGGGAAAAGAGAGGGCGAGAAAGGTCGGCAACTAGGGTTCCGACGTGGGCTAGGTGTCGATATGAAAAACGGTGGCAGCCGAGAAGGTGTATCAGCGGCTAGGGTATGATTTGTAGTTCTTTTATTAATTGTATTAATGATATATCTCCTATTTTAGGTAGAATTATAATCCTTTTGTAATTAGGTTAATTAGTATAAGAATATTTTCCTCAATTGTCATCTTCCAAAAGAGTTGATTCCTTGGTTTATTTCATTCCCATATTGAAAATATATATACAAGTATACAATGCTAATATTATGGAAGACCTATTTAATCATCCTAAATGAATTGATACTAATTTACAATTATATCCTAATCATGTGATTACAATTGATGTGATTTGATTATGATTTGAGATAATTATGGAATGACCCCATAATTATCTAACATGCCCCCACAGTATTAGCGGGAGGTTCTTGGATGTTGAGACTGTCCCTGAAATTATCAAATAGTACGCGTGAAAGACCTTTGATGAAAATATCAGCAATATGATAATGGGCGGCACATGAAAAACTCAGACTTGGCCACGTGCAACCTTTTCTCTAACAAATAATATATCAAATTTTATGTGTTTTGTGCATTGATGTTGGACAAGATTACTGGATAAGTATATCACACTCATATTACCATAATAAATCATTGTCTTTTTAATCGGACAATGTAGCTCTTACAGAAGATTACGGAGCCAACATGATTTAACAACCACATTGGCTACCCTTCGGTATTCTACCTCAGCACTCGACCGAGACATCGTTGGTTATCGTTTTGACAACCATGAAATGAGATTGTCCTCCAATAACACAGAACAACCAGAGGTGGAATGTCGTGTGTCTAGGAAGCCACCTTAATTTGCATCTATATAGGATGAGAGACTCAAAACGGAGGACTTATAAAGATGCAAACCAAAAATAAAGAGTACCCTTAACATACCGCAGAATTCTCTTGAGGGCCCCCATATGTTCTTCCTTCGGATCATGTATGTGTAAACAAATTTGTTGAACCGCTATGAAATATCGAGTCTCGTAAAAGACAGATACTGCAAGGCCCATGCTAGGTTGTGGTAATGTGTTGGATCACTGTATGGAGTACATGTAGAGTTACTCAATTTTGCCTTTGTATCGACCGGTGTATGTGATGGTTTGTAGGAGGACATTCCGGCCTTTTCAATTATTTCTTTGGCATATTTCTTTTGACTAAGGAATAGACCACTTGCATATTGAGTCACAACAATGCCTAGAAAATAATTTAAAGGACCTAAGTCTTTCATTGCAAATTCTAGTGCAAGAAGAGACATAATAGACTAGCGAAGTGATGTAGATGATGTTGTGAGAATAATGTCATCTACATATAGAAGGATATATGTCATATCATCTCCCTTCCTATAAATGAACAACGACTGATCTGACTTGCTGTGTGAGAAACCTAGTTTGGATATAAACCCTGCAAACCTGTTATACAATGCCCGGTGAGCCTGTTTCAAATCATATAAAGATTTTTTCAATATGCAAACATAATCCGGATGAGTAGAATCTCAGAAACTCAAAGGCTGGTGCATGCACACTGTCTCCTGTAAATGTCCATGTAGGAATACATTTTTGACATCCAACTGATGAATGTACCAGGATTTTGAAAGTGTCAGGCTAATAACAATCCTGATAGTTGTTGGCTTAAAAACCAGACTGAATATTTCACCACAATCCACGCTGACCTACTGAGACCTGCCATCACCAACAAGGTGAACTTTGTATCTCACAAAAAAGCCATCATAATTCTTTTTATGACAGAAAACCCACATAGACCTTATTATGTTAACATTATATGGATGGGGCAACAATTCCTACATCTTATTTTTAATAAGAACAACAATTTCGTCTAACATGACAGCTTTCCAATTCGAGTCTGATAGGGCTGTTTTTGGATTTTTGGAAAGAGGTGATGGTTGGACTGAAGATGTCAGGTTAAAATGACGTTTGGGTCGAAAAATCCCGTGCATGGCACGGGTTTCAATGGTCCGTGGGTGGGCTAAAACCTAAGATTGGGGATATGAATCTCGGGTATGGTAGTGGGTCGAGGAGTAGGGATGTCAATGGATCAGATCTAGACCGGATCTTACTAGATCCAGATCCGTTTTCATACCTGGATCTGGATCAGGATCCAGATCCATCGAATCCATAAAGATCATATCCAAATCCGGATCCATCGAATCCACCGGGTCGACGGATCGGATCTGGATCCACGTGTAAAAAAAATCCTTGAATAATATTCCACCTGTTGAAACTTTTTTGATAAAATGATACCCAATCTGATTTAAAAAATTCTTGAGTTCATTCAATCAACATGTACAAACATGTAATTTTTTTGCCTTGAATAATATTTCCACCTATTGAAACTTTTATAAGATGATTCCTAGTTACACAAATAGTAGTAAAAAATCTTAGCACATGTATTAAAGTTGTATGTAAAATGTATATAATATGTACTATGTATAGGTCAAAGTAAAATAGTGCATTAAAACATTATTATCAGTATTTAAGATGTATCTCTTTCATTAATAATGTCAAAAAATTGTATCATACTTGTATTTTAAACGTTTTCATTGCTTTTTTGATCATTTTATATATTGATGTATTAAAATTGTATTTTAAGTGTATAATATATGTAATCATATCAAATGTTTTCCGGTTATTTAAATAGTTGTAACAAAGTCCCAACACATATATTAAAGTTGTATGTAAAATGTGTATAATTTAAATAATATAAATTGGGATAAAGAGTATCAAAATTGTATTAAAAGTGTATTTTAATATGCATTTCTCTAATCAGTGATGCCAAAACTGTATTAAAATTGTAGACTACAGAAATATGAATTTTTTAAAGAAAATACTTATAAAATTACATTCTAAGTTATGGATATATTTAATAAAAAATAAATCCACAGGTCGGATCTGGACCGGATACGGATCTCAAATACCAGATCCAGATCCATATCTGATCCATCAGAAATGGATCCGGGTTCAATCTGGATCCGTCGGGTCCAAATTTTAAAAATTCATATCCTATAAAACGAATCTGGATCCACCGGATTCGGATTGGGTCCAAGATCCACCGCCATCGTCAGAGAGTAGTAGCATGGCCAAAATCAGCACTGGATATGTTGACTTACAGCCGAGTTATTGGGCCTAGGGGATATGGGTCTGTGGGCCTGTACTGGAAGCCAAGTCGGGGATACAGTCCAACCACGAGAAGAGGACTAGACCAAGACTGACGGTAAAGAGACAGTGACCTCCACGTCATGGTCTGGCCTAGTCCCTTTTTGTGGTTGGACCGATAAGGTGGGAGGATCTTTTTGGGCCGAGCCCATATGATTTTGGGTATGGAGATGATGTTGTAAAATTGGATGTATTTCGGTGTCCAAAAAAATATCTGAAGGCGAGGATGCCACCTAAGAATTAGCAAACGGAAATGTAGAATCATAAAAAATTACGTGACGAGAGATAATGATTTTTCCATTCGACATATCAAAACATTTATATCCCCTATGATTTTATAGGTATCCCAAAAATACACAAGGAGTTGACCGTGCCTGAAGTTTATGAATAATTGCATACGGAAAGATGAAATAATACAAACACCCTCAAATGTGTAAAAGATATGTGGTCATTTGAAGTGCATGATGTCAAAAACTCGGCGGGGTGGTTGAATGCACAAGAAGAGACCTAATGATATTGTTAATTATTCGAATGTTTCTTCTGACTTTTCCATTTTGAGGTGATGTATGTGGACATGAAAGACGCAAAGAATCCCATTATGTTGACAAAAAATATTAAATTGGGTATTTATGAATTTCCTCACATTGTCACATTGAAAACATTTAATGGATTTGTCAAATTGGGTTTTGACAAACACACTAAATTATTTTAAAATGGTGAAGACTTGTGACTTCTGACCTAAGGGAAATGTCCACGAAAAATTAGAATAATCATCTAGAAGAAGCATATAATATTTATGACATGCAGAACTCAAAACCGGTGATGTCCACAAATCACAATGCACAAGATCAAAAGGCATAAGCGTATTTGAAGTAGATAATGAAAAAGAAAGTTTAACATGCTTTCCAAACACACAAGTCTGGCAAGCAGAAGAGTCAAAAAGTTTGTTACAAAAAACAAAATTATTCTTTCTAAGAGTGTTGAACACCGGTGCTCCCGGGTGTTCCAACCGATTATGCCATGTGGTAGGAAAATAGCTATAAAGGTCGTTGATTTGGTCACTTGGTTGTTGGAAATAGTATTGATGGGATACAAGTCCCCGTGCTATTACATCTCATTAGTGACATCTTCGTCTGAAAATCATTCACAGAAAACCCAAAAGGATCAAAATTCATAGAAACATTTTTGTCAATAGTAAACATCATACATATATCAAGTTGTTAATCATATTTGGTCCATGTAATATGTTTTTCAAATATAACGATGGGTGAGGTAAGGGAAGTTTTACTTGACCAATACCATGAATTGGAATTTCCTGCACACTACCGACAATAATATTTTATTATTGTTCATATTAAAATAAGATGAGAGATTACCTTGAGATGCCATCATGTGAGACGTAGACCCTATATTCATGTACCACGAATCATCTGGAACATTCAGATTTATGTTGTTCATGGCTTGTTCGATATCGGTGGGAGCATAGGCTACAGAAGATGGTGTCGGTGCTTCAAAGGCATATTGCGGATGAGAACCTAAAATTTTGGATTGTCGGTTTGAAGATGAGGGCCTTGGCCCATGACGTGGTGGGGTATGGGCATAGAGGGACATTATATTGTGGGGCCAAGCCCACTGCAGGTACTTCCCCACTAGTTTCCGCATGGCTAGGTAGGCGGCTGCTACTGGTTAGGTCGTCACTGCCTCTACTGGTTGGTGTTGCCGCCGGCTGGTTGGCCGCCGCCCCTCCCACGTACCTCTCCACTATTTTTTTCCTTTATTGTTATGGTTTGACCCTTGTTTTTTACCATTATTGTTGTGGTTTCCAGTTCCACCTGAACCAGAATTTCTAGTTCCTCCCGAACCAAACTGTTTCAGTTAAAGTGTACTCAATATATTAATGTGGGTAATGGCAATCACATTCTAATTCAGGGGGATGGTACCACCTACACCCAACCGCCTCACACACACTTCTCCCTAAATAACGTCATATATACTCCCAACATTATTAAAAACTTAATATCTGTCCGGAAAATTACTTGTAATAATTCTATCTCTGTTGAATTTGACCCTTTTGGTCTTACTGTGAAGGATTTTTGTGCGGGAACACCTCTTATGAGATAAAATAGCATGGGGAATCTCTATCTGTTCCTATCCATCTCCGCTGCCAGCCATTGCTCTCTTCTGTCTCTCGCTGCTATCTCTCCGTCAACTTGGTACAATAGACTTGGACACCTAGGTGCTCCTATTTTTAATTATCTTAGAGGCAATAATTTCATTTGTTATAATAATGGGAAATTTGTCCAAAATTGCATTTCTTGTCAGTTAGGCAAACATGTTCTCCTTCCCTTTAAGTCTTCTCGTAGTAGTACATTTGCTCTTTTTGATATTGTTCATAATGATTTATGGACATCTCTCATTACGAGCTCACTGGGTCATAAATATTATCTAGTATTATTAAATAATTTCCCTCATTTTATTTGGATTTATCCACTAAAGTTTAAGTCGGAAGTATTTGCCAAGTTTCTTGAATTTCTAATTTTTATCCAAACTCAATTTGAAAAAGCCATCAAATCTTTTCAGTGTGATAATGGTCGTGAATTTAATAATTATATGTTTCACAAATTCTGCAAAAATAATGACATGATTTTTCAATCTTCGTGTCCCCGCACCTCCCCTCAAAATGGCAAAGCAGAACGAATCATTCGCCAGAAAATATTAGGCTATGATTGTGCCATTAGTTGACTATCTAATCTACCTACCATATACACATGATACTAATATCAATTACAATAATTACTAAATAATTACAATAAATATTTCATTAATTATAATTATTCTATCACTACCCCGTAGTCGAAGTGAGAGGTCGGTGTATGCTGAGACTGTCCTAAAAATCTTCAAATAATATAAGAGGAATACCTTTAGTAAAGATATTTTATAATCTGATAGCGTGACGGAACATGTAAGACATTCACTTGTCCGCGAGCGACTTTTGCCCGAACAAAGTGAATATCTAGCTCAATATGTTTAGTGTGTTGATGATTGACCGGATTCCCCGAGAGGTAAATAACACTAACATTATCACAATACACTAAAGTTGCCTTCATAATTAGACAATGGAGTTCTAGAAGAAGGTTCCGAAGCCAATAAGATTCAGGCACTACATTGACAGTACCTCGATATTCTAAACGCGTCGAATAAGGCAGTCAATATAATATCATCCACATATAAAAGAAGGTAAGCAATATTATTACCCTGAGGGTAGATGAACATAGAAATAATCAGAAAGATTGTTAGAAAACCTAATATGTAAAACAAAGTTTGCAAACCTTTTGTACCAGGTCTGGGGAACCTGTTTCAGCCCATATAATGATTTGTTTAGAAACCTTACATGATTTGGATAAGTGGAGTTCATGTATCCCAAAGGCTGGTACATGTATACTGTTTCATTTAGTTATCTATAGAGGATGACATTTTTTACATCTAGCTGATAAAGCGGTCATGCCTTCAAAAGAGCCAAACTAAGAATCGTTTTTATAGTTGCCGGTTTAACCACCGGACTGAATGTCTTACCGCAATCCACACCAACTTGTTATGTCTTTCCATCACCTACAAGACAGACTTTATGTCACTCAGAAGTACCATCAAATTTTTCTTTGTGACTGAAAATCTATATATACCAAATTATATTAGCATTAGGGGGATGAGGGACCAACTCTCACGTCCTATTTTTAATAAGAGCATTAAATTCACCATTCATAGCCATTTTCCAATTCGGGTCATTAAGAGCAGACACAGGATTACGAGACAATAGTGATTTTGAAACTCGGGTGTGGAGGATATATTTGGTGTTGGGTTTGACAATGTTGTGTTGACTACGGGTGACTGGCTACTTGGCCGGAGTTTGGCCAACGAGAGGATCAGAACTGCCTGTTAGTGGGCAGTGAATTGGGGTGTGACCCATACTGTCAGGTAATGAGCTGTAACCCAAGCCACTACCAGGCATAGGGCTTTGAGGTAATGGTCCAGTACTGTCGGCAGTAATTGGGCTCAGGAAAACTAGCCCAGATCACTAGGCAGTGGTGTTTCGTGACTTGGCCACTATTTTTGGGCCCAAATCACCTAAAAAGTCTGGGATGGCTAAAATAGTAGCTTTTGGACGATAAGAAAAATGTTGAGTCAAATACGAAGGTATGCCATCATAAAAAAAATCATAGGTATGGGGTCCGGACCCATGCATTTTGGTAAGTGGAAAATTTATTTCATCAAAGATTACGTGATGACACACAATAATTTTATTGGAGGATATGTCATAACACTTGTAACCTCGATGATTAAAAGGATAACCCAAAAAAATGCAAGGAGTAGACCGGGGTTGAAGCTTATTGATTGTAGTATATGACAAAAATGGATAGCCCAAGCACCCGAATAATAGGACAAGTTTTTTGTGGGGAAGTATGTTCAATATATATGTTGTCATTGGTAGTGCATGATGCCAAAAGGACGGTGGTAGTGCGGCATGAGCAAGGGATGTTCTAATAATGTTGTTGATGGTTAGGATTTTTATTTTCGCCTTCCCGTTTTGAGAGGAAGTAGGGGACATGAAAGGTGAAAGGTTAAACCATTAGTATTGCAAAAATCCCAAAAATGTCTATTATCAAACTCCCTACCATTATCACATTGAATATTTTTAATATCTCGTTCAAATTGATTTCGGATGAATGCTCTAAAAGTGAGAAACATGGAGAAAACTTGTGATTTTTTAGATAAGAGAAACGTCCACAAAATATTATAGTAATCATCTACCAAGAGCAAATAATATCTATGGCTCGAAGAGTTCAAAACGGGTGATGTCCAAATATCACAGTAGATAATATCAAAAGGCATAAGTGTGCATGAATTAGATGAAACAAATGACAATTGAACATATTTTTCAAGTGGACATGAACGACACATATTAGAATTATGTTTGAGTACATGAAATAAAATTATTTTATTTGAGGGAGGCCAAAACGGGTGCTCCCGGATGACCCAAACGTTCATGCATAATGAAGTGCAAAAGCTACAAAAGTGGATGGTAACTTGGCTCATGGATTGGGTGTGGTAATTGGATAAATCTCCCCTTGACTATCACATCTCATTAGAAGCATTCCCGTCTGAAAATCCTTCGCGGAATATTCAAAAGGGTCAAAATCAACAGACACCCAATTATCAGTTGTAAACTTTCTAACCAAAACCAAGTTTTAATTAATTGTGGAGCATGAATGATATTCTTTAAAGTTAATGGTGGGTTTGGGTGAGACAAATTGGTAGAACCAGAATAGTATTAAACTTCTTGCTAAATCACGTTCATGGAAATGTAATACCCCAGCATGATAAATCCTACCACGAAAGTCAACAAATGCAGGTAAAAAATAATTCATACCCATAAATTAGAATAGAATGACTATTTTCGACCATTATACTATTATTTTTGCTCAAATTAAATAGGATGAGAAATTATCTTGGGAGGACGTCATACAAGACGTCGCTGCAGTATACATGTACCAATTTTCTTCGGGCGGATTAATTCCAAAAGTGTGCATGGCAGATTCAATATCGGTTGGACTAGCCATTGTCGAATGGGCCTCTTGTCATTGGTTCGGCAGTGGCCCAAATGTCGTCGAACTCCCACTGTTACTGGGCCTAAAACCAGTTCTTTGGCGGCGCTGGCCGCTTGTCTCGGATCGGCCTTTTTTCGCCCAATTTCCGGCGAAATGGGCAAGGTGGCACAGCCAAGGCCACTGCCATGCCCACTATGTTGGTCCGCCGCCCCACTGGGCTCGGGGCTGCCACTGCTGGCCATAAGTTGTATGTTGGCCGGAATTTTTGCCGCCCCTGCCGCTGTTTCCGTCACCGCTGGAATTGTAGTGGCCTCTCTCTTTTCCATTACCGCGATTACCATCCCGATATTTACAACCATTTCGTTCTTTTTGTCCCTAATTTTGTGGTAAAGGTTCAAAATGTGTAGTAACTTCATTAGTTGAGGCGGCAACCATGGCATAATTTGAGGCGGTTGCAGTCTTTTTGGCGAAACCTGCCTCTTCAAGAATAAGCATAGATTGGGCTTGGTAAAAAACGGGAAAAAATTACTTTGTCGGATGAGCGTTCCCACTCCACTATACGCGTCGATAAGGTCGACAACCAATATTAAAACCAACCGATTGTTTGTAACCGACGAACCAACATTCTTGAGTTAATCCGATAAAACTTTAAGGCGTTGACAATAAGCGGGTGCATCCGGAAAATCCTCCATGTCAGTGGTGGAGAATTCTTTCTCCAAAGTGACGGCTCAAGAATTTTTGTTTCTTGGAAGATATTCCGTAAGCAATTCCAAGCCTCTATCACCGTGGAATCGGGTTCCATTATTGTGTGCAACAAAAATCGCTAGAAATGGTTGCATAAATCCACGAAAGTACTATCGCATCAAGTGTGAGCCAAAGTTCTTTTCATCTATGAGTTTTTAACACCTTTTCCTTGCCTTTTCCGGTGGGATTATGTGATGAATAACCCAGAGGGAACATCAACACATTTTAAAGAGCTCTGCCCAAGTTTCGTAATGAATATTTTCCATCTCAAGAGTGATGGAAATATGAGTTTTGATGTTGGAACGACAAGAGTGGAATGAAATGTGGATTTAGAGTCCGACATTGTTGACCGGAAAAAGAAAAGAAGAATGCAAAAAAAAAAATTTGCTTCGTCGCAACAAAATAATGGAAAGAAAGGACGTAGTAATAATAAGAAGGGTGGAAATCGGGAAATAACAAAGGTGGAGGTCACCGGAATTCCGCGGGCGGAAATGGCAGAACACCACCACCGGCCATGACAAAGGCAAAGAATAAGGCAACAAAGATGGCGTAATCGCGCAAAGAGGGCCAGCAGGTTGGGCCTGGCAGTGGCCATGGGCCTTACCGCCCAGCCCAGTCCCAACAGGGCAATGGGCCAGGCAGTTCCAGCGCACCAATGGGCCAGCCCAGCAGCCTTCTCAGTTTGTCCAGCAGGCTCCTCATTTTGGTCAGCCCAGCCAGAATTTTCGACAGGCCCAGCATGCCCAATTTGCTGGGTCTGTCTCGGCAAACAGTCCAGGTAGTCACGTTGGGCCTCAGCCGACCCAGTGGCGTGAGGAACACAATATTCTAACAACAATTACAACTCAGACTAGCTACTTCTAATCGGGCCGGTGCCGCGACATGGCTTGGACTAACATAGAATGTTGCTCGCGTAAGTGACTGCCTCCCTTCTCCAACACAGCACTAAGTTTGAAGTGTTGTCCTCTCAATTTTGAACATGTTTTAAAGTTGGCCAAACAGAAATTTCAACATTAATGTTAAGTAATCCGTGTATTTATTATCAAACAAACGAATATGTCCCGGTGACTAAATGGAATATACTCATTCCCTCTCAACCTCTATCTATTCTATATTGTAAAAAGAATGATAATTAATGTCAAAGAAAACATGCAACACAGATTTCTTTCTTGTTGCTTGTAGAAATTGAGGGAAAACATTACGCATATTAATGTTACTTTTAATTGATGCGAAGATCGATAATACATTGATCATGCCCTGGACCAAATAGCTACAAAAGTAAGGAACTCTACGTTAATACTAAATTATCCATCTTAATATCAATATTGGCCCTTTTATATTTTATTTTTTTAATTTAAGCAACATACACTGATTATGTAAAAAACAATTTACACTAGTTTTACTGAGGTAACTTACATGGTACCCATCTATACTAGTCATAAAAATATTTTTAGTAACCGTCTTTTAAAAGACCTGATTCATGTGTACTAGGGGCAAAGCTAGCATTCCGTTTCAGTAGAATTCAATAATTTTAGCGCAAAATTTATATTTGTGTTAGATATTCCACTTAATATGTATATAAATTATTAAGAACTCAATGACTTCTTTTTCTTTTAGAATCTGAAATTTATAAACTCAAAATTTTAACTCCGCCTCAAATGGATAAATATCGTAAAGAAATTTAGACTTTTTTTTGTATCATTAGAAGACAGAAACCAAAAAAATCTGGTCCTCTGAATGTTGCCATAGCACCACCTATATTATTGTTTTTTTTTTTCCTTTTTATTGGGGTTGGGGTTTCTTTGGGTATGGTGATAGTTAATGTTGTCCCTATAAAAGGATGGTGAGTGTCCTCCTTTATTTACCAACAAACAACTGCCTAGCTCTCTTAACTCTTCTTCCTTTGCAAATTCTTGACAAGTACTCCCACCACCTCTTAGTTTTATTTTAAAGTATCCTCGCCTCGCTTCCTATTCATTTATCGGTCAGGTCATCTAGATCGGACCTTTTTTTGGTAACATTAAAATATGGGACTAAGTTCAAACAGAGTGGAAGATTTATCAGGCCATGCATGCAATGACACATTTATAATTTTTGAAGAGTCCGAGACAGAATTACCAATACCAAATCATGAACCACTTGAAGTGCACAGAGTTTGCTTGCCACCACACAAAACAACACTTCAAAAACTAAGCCAAAGGTTGTTGGAAGTATTTTTCCCAGATGATCCACTTCATAAGTTCAAGAACCAAACATGTTTGATGAAGTTTGTTTTGGGTCTTCAATTCTTTTTTCCTGTTTTTGAGTGGGGCCCTCGGTATAATTTCAAGCTATTAAGGGCTGATATCATCTCTGGACTCACCATTGCTAGTCTTGCTATCCCACAGGGAATTAGCTATGCTAAACTTGCTAATTTGCCACCTATTGTTGGCCTATGTAAGTTGCCACACCTTATCATTTCAGTATTCTTGAAAATGCTTTTTTATCTCTTAATCAAAAGACAAATTTTAATTTTTGCTACCATATATGTTTTGAGTTTTAATCAATGGAATTTGTATGCTTTTAAATTTACTAGTAACAGTTGTATTGGAATGAATTGGGCAAAATAGAGCTGATTTTTAACAAGTTTTGGACATTAGAAGAAATTGGTGAACATAACCTTTTAAAATTTGGAAATGGAATCTGCCAAGTTAATTTTTAGTGGAGTCTACACTTCTATATTAAATTGAAGGCAGAGACATGCAAGATTTTATATTGTTGCACCTACTTATTCTTTATGACAATGACAGACTTATTATATTTTGAGTGAATTTATAAAGTAGACAGTCTATAAATAAAAACCACATTATATTGAATCTAAATATTTAGTAATGAATGGTTGCAGATTCAAGCTTTGTGCCACCATTGATCTATTCAGTTTTGGGGAGTTCGAGACACTTAGCAGTTGGTCCAGTCTCAATTGCATCACTTGTGATGGGCACAATGCTCAGTGAAAAAGTTTCCTACAATGAACAGCCACTTCTTTACCTTCAGTTGGCTTTTACAGCTACCCTTTTTGCTGGATTATTTCAGGCTTCATTGGGATTTTTCAGGTATAATTAATTATATTAACAGTTTAAGTTCTACACACTGCAACACAAGGGATATTTACATAATTAAATTAATGAACATAGAACGAATTGTTAGTGTATATAACATAAATCCTTATGTTAATGGTTGTCGTCCACTTGAAAAATGCTTGTTAAAAGACAGTAATAGAGGAGAATAATTCTAGCTTTAAGTAACGGACTACAATGGCTAAGTGTGGGAAAAAAAACCTTTTGGAAAGATAACACAGAAGAATCATTTAAGCACTTGCACTAATAAAAGCAGCAAAAAAGAAAGGGAGTGGAATTTTATGCACTATGAAATACTCAAGTAACAAATATAGCTGGCTAAAAAAAAAAGATTCCGACGTTAATATAATGTAATTACAGAAATCTACTTCCACCTTTACAGCCCTACTTTACACTAGATGATTTTGTTTTGCAAAATTATTGACTTATCGATCATCTATGCCTTAATTCTGAATTAGTTGTGTCGGTTAATATGAATCCTTCACCACAATACGCTAATCCACTTCATTCTAACTATGTGTTTTGAAGTAAACGAAGGTTCTACTTCTAAGAATTTTAAAATATGTTACCATGTGTTATACGGATTATTTTAGAACTCGGTTAGTCTAAATGGTGTGCAACTTCAATTTCACGGTTTGCAGGTTAGGATTTATCATCGATTTTCTCTCGAAGGCGACTTTAGTTGGGTTCATGGCTGGCGCAGCAGTCATAGTTTCATTGCAACAACTGAAAGGGTTGCTAGGAATAGTCCACTTCACAAGCAAGATGCAAATAGTTCCTGTATTGTCTTCTGTTTTCCAGCACAAAGAGGAAGTAAGAAAAGCTTCTTTATCAATTTTACAACTCTGAACAAATCATTATTAGTAATTTTAATCTTCTATATCTCTTTGCAGTGGTCTTGGCAAACTATTGTCATGGGCGTTTGTTTCCTCATCTTCTTGCTAACAACAAGGCAAATAGTAAGTGTTTAGTTTATGTACAGAAAACATAATGTTCTGATTAGTAGTCATCTCCTTGTTCATTCAATATTAAAAAATTGGAATTAGCTACGATACGAACTTTGTTGCTAAACCGTTGTTAAAATGCTTGTAGCTAACAGATTTTTTTGATAATAATCCATCGCTAATGATTTTGCTGTTTAGCTCAATTTATCCGTCGCTTATTCTTGTTTTTGTAGTCGTGATATATTTTCGAATTAAAGGTTTGACTTTGAATCTTTCTTCGTGAACACAGAGCACCAGGAATCCAAAATTTTTCTGGATTTCAGCAGCATCTCCATTGGCCTCGGTTATTATCTCAACTCTCATGGTCTCCCTCCTTAAGTCGAAAGCTCATGGGATTCAAACTGTAAGTAAAAAGCATCAGCTTTAAGTCCGTCCGTAGTTTTTAGACAGAATAAAGCTGAAAATAACTTTGAGTTATCGCAGATTGGGCACCTGCCAAAGGGTCTAAATCCACCCTCAACGAACATGTTATTTCTGAGTGGCCCTTATCTTCCTCTTGCCATCAAAACTGGCATTGTATCCGGAATCTTAGCGCTCACAGTAAGTCACTTGCAACTATTACAAGCAATTCACACAGAAATATCACTACACACACACAAAAAAAAACTGTAATTAGCTACGGACTTTCTCGCTAATTCAGTAAATGGAATTAGCAATGGATTTGCTGTTTAGCTATAAAATTTATTCGTTTCTAATTCTTGATTTTTTAGTAGCGTATAAAGAGTGCTTTGTGACTGACATTTTAATGGACCTGTAGGAAGGGATTGCTGTAGGAAGGACATTTGCTGCTTTGCAGAATTACCAAGTTGATGGAAACAAAGAAATGATGGCTATTGGACTAATGAACATGGCTGGATCTTGTTCTTCCTGCTATGTTACAACAGGTACCACCGTACCAGCCTCATTCACTGGCGAAGCCAGGAATTTCATGTGTCTAAAATTTAATATTGTAAAAATGGATTTTGACCCTAATTCAACCCCAAAAGCTAGCTTATGAGGAGAGGATTGCTCAAGTCCATATAAGGAGTCCATCCATCCCTTAAACCACTGATGTGGGATATTTTAACAAATTTATATATCTATAGACAGTAATTATTGACCTATACATGCAGTAGAATTTTCTATATGTACAGTATAATTTCCGACGAAGGGTGTTCAACTGACCGCCCTTCGGTCTATGTGGCTCTACCGCTGGCCTCATTGGCCTGTGGTTTTAGATTTCATTATAGATATAAGTAATATTTTCTTCTTTTTACCTGGATAAGTTTTACTATTACAGGATCATTTTCCCGATCAGCCGTAAATTACAACGCTGGGGCACAAACGGTCGTTTCAAACATAATAATGGCAACAGCTGTGCTAATCACCCTGTTGTTTCTAATGCCACTGTTCTATTACACCCCCATTGTCATCTTGGCAGCAATCATCATAACAGCAGTGATTGGCCTAATCGATTATCAGGCTGCATTCCGGCTATGGAAAGTTGACAAATTCGATTTCTTGGCTTGCTTGTGTTCGTTTTTTGGTGTTCTTTTCATCTCAGTGCCTCTCGGCCTAACCATTGCAGTAAGCTTTGTATCAAAAGTCTCATTGTAAAATATATTCTTTTCTCGTACCTAACTTATTATACTTTTGCTCATGAAATTTTAGGTTGGAGTTTCGGTTTTTAAGATCTTGTTGCATGTTACAAGGCCAAATACTGGTGTCTTGGGAAATATTCCTGGAACTCAAGTATATCAAACCTTGAACAGATATAAAACAGCTGTTAGAATTCCTTCTTTCCTAATCTTAGCTGTAGAAGCTCCTATCTACTTTTCAAATTCCACCTACTTACAAGAAAGGTTAGTTACTAACATAAGGTTAAGCTAATTTGTTAGATTTATTTCACAGTTCCATTTACTTGAAATTCCATTTTGCAACTACAGGATATTGAGATGGATTCGTGAAGAGGAAGAGAGGATAGCAGCCAACAAAGAAACTGCAATCAAATGTGTGATTATCGACATGACAGGTCAGTTGAAAAGGAAAAATGAAAACATTTGCTCATCTTCTGTATCCAACATGTTGAGTAACAAAATTATGTCTTCCTTCACCAGCTGTATCGACCATAGATTCAAGTGGAATCGACACAATATGTGAACTAAGAAGGATGCTGGATAAACGATCTCTTAAGGTAAATCCATCAGCATTCAGCCACATAAAAATGCTTCTTTGTTTCCTTTCATTAGTAAAAAAAAAGTTCTGACAAAATTTGTTGTTTTCAGCTTGTGCTGGCAAATCCAGGTGGGAATGTTATGGAAAAGCTGCATGAATCTAGTGCTCTTGAGGCCTTTGGATTAAATGGAATATATCTAACAGTTTCTGAAGCTGTGGCTGATATCTCATCTTTGTGGAAGAATGAACCCGTATTGGTAATATAAGGTTTGCATTGTCAAGAAAAATTGAAGTGGCATGTGATGTTACTACTCCAACTCAAGTTGGAAAGTTTAAACTATCTAATCGTTAGTTGAAGTTTTTTACATTACAGTTTAGTTGAAATTTGGAAACAGTATGAATTTCAACTCACTGTAGTCCTTGAGTATTTCCCTACTTAACTATGTAGCAAGTCTTTTTACTTAACTCAGTCCAAGTAACATTCACAAGTCACGTGTCTTTCTTGGTTGAATCCGACTCAATCAGTGACTCCCAACAAGTCTTCCTAAAAATTTTGAAAAATTGTAAAGTTGGAGAATAATTCGTTGACTCAAATTATCCTGTGTTTCATCATCATGGTCAAGATTATTTTTTTTGTTTTTCTCTTTTGTTTCCATGCTGATCTCAAACTCGGAATTTAAACAAAAGATTTTAAAGAAATTGCTAGCAGTAAAGTGAAAAGCTCAATACATCTTTAACTTTTATGAAGATTAGTGTAATGGCTCTTACAAGTGAGCAAACCCTATTATATCCTAATGTGCGAACTTATATGATACTAAGCCTTAGTCCCAAATATGAATTCTTACTGATCATATTTCTTATTTAAATTCATCTCAGGCCAACATTATACTAAACATATACAACAACATACTCAGTGAAATCCCACAATGTGAGGTCTGAGGAGGGTAGAATGTACACAGACCTCATTTCCACCTTAGTAGCTAGAGCGGCTATTTCCCCACCTTGGTAGATAGAACGGTTGTTTCCGGAATAATATAAATGTCTCATAATTATTAACTTTCAAGTCATTCACGAAATAGCACAATATATGTTGCGTCATTACTATCATACATCACAAAGAAGATACGAAATTGCATATATAAGAGAACATATCAAAGGCCCGTTATTGAAGCAACAAACTCATAAGGGAAAGAAAAACTTGATTTGAACAAGTTCTAACTTGATATTAACAACTAGTGAAAAAGTTTCATCAAAGTCAATACCTTTATTCTGTTCGAACTCTTTTACCACAATTCGAGCTTTGTACCTGACCAGCTTACCCTTTTCATCCTTCTTGAGCTTAAAGACTCACTTGTACTTGAGTGGTCTTTTACCTTTTGGAAGTTCAACCACTTCGTACGTGCCATTAATCTGTAGAGATTTTATCTCTTCTTCATCCATTGGTTCTTTTATGAATGAGACAGCACATCCTTACGATTTTTTGGTTCCCTCTTATCATTAATAAGGACATACTCTGAGGATGCACACTTCGATGACTGCACTCTTTGCCTTTCCGATCTCCTCAGAGGCTGTGGTTGTTCTTTTTCTAGAGTAGGGTGCTTCACTTGCTCGACATTGTCACCAAGTTGCTCCCCATGCTTAACAACCTCATTAATTCCCTACTCAGCACCCTCGTACTTTCTGCACTTGTGGGATGGTTAGAAGTAGTAAGAATGGTAACAAGGTTAGGTACTATACCATTCATTTTCTTGGCCTTCTCTAACAGATCATCAGCAGTACCAAGTTCACTTTCTCGAAAAACTACATCTCTGGTTTTGATGACCTCCTTCTTTATGGGATCCCACAGTCTGTACCAGAACGGTTCATCTCCATATCCGATGAATGAATACGCAGTGAACAGATTTATCCTCCAGCTTTGTTCTCTGCTCCTTTGGTACATGTGCAAAAGCTCTACATCCGAACACCTTCAGATGTGAGTAGAACACCTCTTTACCCATCCAAACATTCTCCGAAACGTCTAACCCATTGGAACTAATGGACTTCGGTTAATCAAGTAACATGTTGTGCGAGCTGCTTCACCGCAAAATGACTTGGGTAATTTAGCTATTTTGAGCACACTCACATTCTCAATAATGGTGCGATTCACCCTTTCAGCTATATCATTCTGTTTGTTGTGGAGTTTCAGGAATATTCTTTTTATGTCTGATCCCATGGATTGAGCAATAATTTTCAAACTCCCTTGAAGTATACTCTTCAATTTTTTACATGTCTCTCTTTCTACCAAAGCATGAAAATTCTTGAAAACTTGAAACACCTGATCTTTAGTTTTCAAAAAATAAATCCACAATTTTCATGAAACATCATCAATAAACGTGAGAAAATATTTGTTACCTCCCATTGATTCTACCTCCATTGGATCACAAACATTAGAATATAGTCTATACTAAATCAAGTATATTTGATTTTCTACCAGGAGTTGTTTGAAATGACACCGTGTTGTTTTCCAAATAAACAATAATCACAGGGATTTATAGTTATACCTTTGGCAAAGGTGATGAGTGACTTCTTGGCTAAAATCTGCAGCCACTTCTCACTCATATGGCCCATCTCTGGTGCCACAAATCAGTAGGTGTCATCTATAGTTGCATGTGATCCACCTTCACATATCTCAAATCATTCGTCTTGTACAACGTGCCCCGAGCAACTCCTTTTGCAATCACCATTGATCCCTTGGTGAGCCTCCATTTCTGAGTTGCAAAATAATTCTCTTACCCGTCTCGATCTAGAGCAATCCCTGAATCAAATTCATTCACAAGTCTGGTACATGACGCACATCTTTTATAACCAATGTGCACCCGACATTTGTTTTGATGCAAATGTCACCAATCCACACGATCTTTGAGTGACAAGTATTGAGATCTTCGACTCATTTGTAAGTACACCAATTGAGCGAGAAATCTCAGACAATTATATCTGAGAGTGAGAGCAATTGTACGAACAATATAAGAAAATAGTTTGTGGGAAAAATAGTGTGTGAGCGATTTTGTAGTGACATGGGAAAATCAGAAAGAGGGTTATTTCTTTTGAGTATGTAGTGGTCTTTGGAGTATTTTACTCAACATTATAAGGTGTAAAATTCCACATTATAGTGGATATCAGTTGCTCATCGCAGTCCGTGGTTTTTCCCTTGTTCAAAAGGGTTTCCACGTAAAACTCTTGGTGTTATTAGCGCTCTTTTAATTCATTGATTAACCGTATTTAGCATTCCACTTTTATTGCTAATATATACCAGGCAATTCACTAACATAATATACTAAACAACCAACCCAAACAAAGCATCACAAACAAAATTAATCCTCTACCAGTCCATACAACAAAAAGGTTGGAACAGTGCTTGATTTAACAGAACCACAATAAGCACTCAATGGTGAATGACCACGTCTAGTTAATTATATACTTAATTAAATCAACAAATACAGGAATAAACGAACACACGAGAGTGATGGGAAATGATTTTTAATAGAAGAGGGCCAGTCTTTTGTTGAGCATTAGTTAATTTCTTTGGTGTACCATGAAGTTGACTATGTGATATTTATATAGAACCATATTTTTGTGCAGACTTCCTATTTTTTGTATACCATTTGTACTTCGAATTTTTCTTCTTTTGATGAACAGATGTTTAGCGAAATTCTCACACCACATTAATAAGATTAGTACCTTCAGAAAAGGGAAAAATGAACACAATTTACCATTATAACTCAGTAAAATGTCACAAAACTCTAAATCACAAAGCCGTACAAGGAATTGCAAAACTTACCATAGAAAGGAAGCAATGACGCACCATCCGGTGACAGTTGAAGCAATAACAGTGGCGTAATCAAAGAAATAGACAAGACTCATTCAAGAAACACGAGTCCCTACAAAAATTTCCAAGAATATCCCTAGCGTCAAATAGTATATGCATTGAAGACATCCAATTTGGGCAACGATTATCCACGGATCCCACACCACTGAACCATAGAACATGACTGTTGCTGAATTCTTCCCCACCAACAATGTTCCAATTCCCTCAAATCCACAAGAAGTATGTTTTAATCTTTGATGACTTTTGCTGATTCCTTCCTCACGAGGAAAAAAAAAACTCAATTCCCTAAAGAACCACAAAAGTACTCTTTGATCTGATGCCAAATTCAACTTCAAAATACACCAAAGCTCAATATTTGGTGACTGTTAGTGAGTTCTTCCACACAAGCACAGAACCAACTTCCAATTTCCTCAAAACTCACCAAAGTACAATCTGATCTTCAATTACTCTTGCTGAGTTCTTCCACACAAAAAAAAAAATCAATTTCTCCAACTCCCTCAAATGCCACCATATTACTCTTTGATCTGAATCGAAATTCAACCTCAAAACACAAAAAGATACAATCTTTGATGCTAGGTAGCCGGGTTCTTCAAAAACAAAATGCCTGCTTTTTCAATTATCTCCAATCCCACCAACGTACTCTTTAATCTGAATCAAAATTCAACCTCAGAAACACAAAAAAAAAAAAATACAATCTTTGATGACTCTTGTTGATTCCTTCCTAAGAAACAAACACACATTCCCTCAAGACCCACAAAATTACTCTTTGATCATTATTTAATGACTGTTAGTGAGTTCCTCCACACAAACACTTCCAAATTCCTCAAAACCCACCAAAGTAGTCTCTGATCTTAATTAAAATTCAACAACAATAATAACATACCGGTGTAATCCCACTTTAAACAAAAACAAAAGGCCTACTTTTCCAATTATTTCCAAAGCCACCAAAATACTCTTAATTAGTCTGAACAATAATTCAACCTCAGGAATACAACTGTTTCTGAGTTATGCCACACAAACAAAACTACTCTTTGATCTAAATTAAATCTTAATTTAATTCTGGAAACTGGAAGGTATATTTTGGTAAAAGGGTTGCAGTGAGCAAATGCACCTTAGTATTAGTACTACTACTCCTTCCTCCACTATATGTGATTATTTACATCTTTTCATTTTTTTCTAAAATAAGTGAATTTTTAGAATACTTTAGTCGGATTTTTCTAAAATTATTCTTATTTAAATAATTAATATTTATTAACTACATTTTTTTCGTAGACATTAATTAAAGTTAAATTAATAAAAGCACTCCTAATTTTTTAAAAGTGTACACTTTCTTAAGAAGTGTACACAAGTTAAAGAATCACTTAGCACTAAATGAAGTGTGATGGAAATTATTTCTACTTCAACTACTTATATATACAGTAAAACCTCGATTAATTAATAAATTCTTCCCTTCCGGACTTGAACCACTGTACTAAATGAATAATTTCGCTAAATGCATAAGATTTTTTTTAAAAAAAGCCCAACAATAATATAAATGAATAATTGATAAAATGTAAAATTAAATGTTAATTGAAAATAACACATAATATTGTTATTTTTATTGATATTACTATGACAACTTCTCAAATTCAACTCTTTTGAAAATATTCATCTAAAGTTTTTTGTTTTTTCTTTGGTCATATGTTTAACTCAATCTCATTCTTAATTTTTTGCAAAGCATGCACTGCATTTTATGCATCTTTTCCTTGTTGTAAAAATAATTATTTAAGGTTTACACTGCTTGCATTGCTTCTTTTGTTGATATCATTGGCAAATTGTGAATATCATCTGGATCTTGATCATTATCAGCAAATGTTTTCATTACTCCTTGAATAATTTCGTCATTAGTAGGAGACTCCATCAGTACATTATTTTCACTAGGATAGTTTAAAAGATCTTCCACATCCATTGCATTTCTATAACCTAAATCATTGGTAACTTCATATAATCCCTAGATGCCTTCAGCTTCATCTTCACCAAGTGGTTGTTCAGTATTCATATCTTCTTCTTACCGAATTTTGCAATGTCGAAAACAATTTGCAATAGTTGTTGTTTTCACTTTAATATTTCAAGCCGCACTAATAAAATTGATAGCATTCAGCACACTAATTTTGTTTGGACTTATCGACTCGTAGAGTTGCAGAATGCTTGAATACAAACGACGTTGATAATAAATTTTTAATGCCCAAATAATTTTAGTGTCACATGGTTGAATACTTGAATCTTTGAGGTTGTATTTGAAGGCAAGAAAAATAGTTCAACATTTCTCAAGCCTTCAATAACCTTAGGATGGGAAGGGCAATTGTCAACTATCAAAAGAACTTTTCTGTGATCCATTCGTTTATCAAACCAACAAACAAATTCTTGAAAAGGTAATACATTCATTCATGCTTTCTTGTTAGCTCAATAGTGACAATTAAGGTTATTCAAATTTTAAAAACATCTAGAATTAGCATACTTACCAATTATCCAAAGTGGCACTTTGCCAGAACTGTCGTCATTGCAACAAACAACAATTGTAATCCTTTCCTTGTCCTTCCTTTGTCCTTCCAATTGCTTTGTCGTAAGTGAATGATCTGCTTCCGAACGATAAAATAAACCAGTTTCATCCATATTATAGATATCCTTCCATTGAAACTGATCTAATTTAGTTCGTATACTTGGTAAAACATCCTCAACACTCTCCATAGCAACTAAACCATTTTCATCAAAGCTTGATATGATTTAATTTCATGTATAGCCTTAAAATATTCTAATCAACCACTTAAAAAATTAAATCCTTGATCAGAGCTTTCATACATTTTTTGATAAATTAGTGGGGGGATAATTAGTGGACAAGTCCATGTGTAGCAAATAATAAGTGTCATACTTATAAAAAGAGGTGGCATTATTTTAGGATTGGTAACAAGGTGTATACCAAAGAGGTTACACATGTAAAGTGGCATTCTAAAATAGGATAAGAATTTGGAATCTTGTAGTATCGGTAACCCACGAACCTTAAGGATATAGCAAAAGATATTCCATATCATCAGTGACTAGACTAATTTTGGTAATTGAACTTTCAAAAGATTTTCTATAAGTATTGCATATTTTTGTTTCAAACTTCTCTTTAACTCCTTTTTCAGCATAGTGGAATATAATTGGGAAAAATGATTTTTCTTAGAATTTAGGAATTGAAAAGAAGTTTTTTTTAGCGAGGATTGAAGAAGCAATATCTATATATTTTTAGGAAGTAGCATCTGGGAAGGAGTGATGGAGAAATGTGAAAAAGGTTAACCAGGTAACAAGGAAATGATGTTTAATTTGGTGAATTGGAAGTCTATAATTAGGGACCAAAAAGAGGAGGATTGGGGATTACAATCTCAGACAACAAAATAAAAGCCTGTTTATGAAGTGGTTATGGAGATTTAATGCTCTGGTGGAAGTGCTCTAGGTTGATGTTATCAGGAACAAGTATGGTACCGATGGGCTCCTTTGAAATTGTCACAGTCTCACGTTTCTTAAAAGCTCGGGGAAGTACGGATTGATTTTATTGTGGTCGTTGAAGGGTCGATATTTGAGGCATGTTAAGGCAATTTTTTTTGGCATGTTCCATCTCTCAGTAGTTAAGGAATATTCATGTTATTGATTTCTATGCTAAATGCATGTCTAAATATGTTTTCAAGACCCTATTGGAGCATATAGAAAAGAGGTTAATATTCATAGTTTTAAACGAATAGTATAAAGGATATTATTTCATTTAGAATATTTTATTGTCATTCATGCATTTACATTTGCATTCATATTCTATCCAAGAGTATATATTGGGGATGGAAAACGGAGAACGAAGATCACATGATCAGCTGGAATATGATAATGATAAAGTCTGTGTGGCTTAATGAAGGAAGATGCCTGATTAAGGGCCAAATTATATATATATGATTAGGAAGGAAAATGCCCTTGTGTGATCAGTATATATGTATTACCGCATTTGCTTCATGCATGACATATAAATATTTTATGCCCACAGAGGTCAATAATGAAATGATACCCACAGAGGCTCTTATGAAAAGAAAGATACATGTGTGGCCAATATTATGTGTGGCCAATATTATACCGTATGTGCATTGCATAACATGTAGTCCTATGTATTAGGGTCTCAGAGTTATTTTACTGATGGTCGGTTGTTTCTGTTTCAGTTATTGTTATACTCCTGTTATGTTAATGTATACCGGTTGTTTCTGTTTCAATTATTGTTATATTCCTGTTATGCTAATGTTTATGCCTGACATACTCAGTATATGAGTCGTATTGGCGTCCCTTTTGTTGGGATGCTGCGTTTCATGCCCGCAAGTTCAGTTAAAGAGAATGATGGTTCACACTGGTAGGTTGCTAGTTCAACTGATATTGGAGCACTCTATTTGTTTCAGAGTTGCAGTCTAGTCTTGGTATGATATTTTGATGTCATATACTCTTTAGAAGCTTGTAGACAGGTGTCCTGTGGATAGTGATTTTATATGGCCTTATCGGCCTTTGAATGGTCATGTATATATGTATAAGTCAGTTTTCTGATCAAGAGCCTTCATAATCTTTTTTCGGCTTAGTCCGTGCTTATCGTGATTATACATGATTTAGGGTACCCGACGGGTGAGATCCGGGTACCCGGCGGGTGAGATCCGGGTGTCCGTCGCGGCCCTCCGATTTGGGTCGTGACATTTTTTATTACAATGTACTTTGTTTTATAATAAGTAAATATTAATATAAAGTTTATGCGTTTATTACGTATTTACTAGCTCTTTTGTTAGATAATTTAACTTAATTTCATCTTTTAGTTTCTCAATGATTATAATTAATAATTATTAAAAGAAAATTCATGCATACGTGATAGTTCATGTTCATCCTTTACTAAATTTGTTACAATGTACTTAATTAATTTTTTAATACATATATTTAAATTTCATGCATGAATATTAATTAAAATGATAATGAAAATGTATAACAAAATGCATGTCACACAAAAAATATAAAAATATTATGTAAATTCATTTATCAATAAATGAATAAATTATTAATTTATCAATAAATAATAACCTCGCTAAATGAATATTTTTTGCCGATCCCAATAATAATCATTTATCTAGGTTTTAATGTACTTATACTTTCTACTTTCTACCTATTATAAATGGGAATAGTCAACATGCCTGCTTGACTTTTTGAGCCATTTTGGTCATTTCAATCGAAATGGAGCATCATGGTTAGGAATGACAGCGGATTGGATCTGGATCGGATCTTATTAGATTTAGATTCAGATTCATTTTTCATATCTGGATTCAGATCCAGATTCATCGGGTCCATAAAAATCATATCAAAATTCGGATCCATCGGATCTCCGGATTCACGGATCGGATCTGGATCCACATGTAAAATTGTTTGCCTTGAATAATATTCTCACATTTGAAACTTTTTTGACAAAATGAAACTCAATCTGATTGAAAAAAATGTTTGAGTTCATTCAATCAACCTACACAAAATGACACCATTATTCCAAAACATTGAATGAAATTTTAGCATCACAAGAAAATAAAGACGATGAAGCAAAGTAAGTAAATACATCATGGAAAAGGCACAGTAATCAAATGAATTACTTTCACATATTTTTTTCCAATTTTGATCAAATATTATTCAAACACATACTAATAAAAACATTTAAAAAGTTACTATTTGAATTATTTCAAGTGAAATGTTATGAATAATAGATCTGCAAGAGCTATAGCTAATTAGGAAAAGCAAGAGGCTTACGATGTAAAATGAGAAATTTTTACTGTAAAAGTTGAATTCTGGTAGAGTTTCTAATTTTGAAAGAAAAAGCAATGAGGGTTTCTGATTTTGAGAATTGGAGGCTTGGAACTTGTAGGGTTTCTTTTGTTAGAGATATGTTTCTGCTTTATTTTTTATTGGGCATTTTGAAAATTACGGGCTTAAACGTATGGACCATTTAAAAAATAAAAAGTCCAAATCTGAATGTAAAATACATAAATTATAAAAAAAAATAAGAAAATACTTATAAAATTACATTCTAGGTTATGAATATATTTAATAAAAAATAGATCCACGGATCGGATCTGAATCGGATACAGATCTCAAATACAAGATCCAGATTCGTCAGAAATGGATCCGGGTCCGATCCAGATCTGATCCGTCAGAAACGGATCCAGATCCTATCCAGAGCTGTCGAGTTCAAATTTTAAAGATTCATATTCTATAAAACGAATCTGGATCCACCGTATGCTAACTGAATTCAGGATTCACTGTCATCTCTAATCATGGTCGGGAGAAAAAGAATATTATTACTATAGTTGTTGTATATATTTCGAGTGCATGGACTAAATTGGCCATTGCTTATGTCATTTTCGGTCAGCACACTCTTCCCCACACAATTTTTTACCTCACATCCAACAAATCTAGGCCCCACTGGAAGGATGCATTCACGCGCTGCATTTAGTGCCCGTTTGGTACAACTTATTAAAAAGAGCTTTTAGAAGTAAAGCTTTTAGGAATAGAGCTTTTCAAGTAGAGTTTTTTATCAAAAAATTATTAGGTGTTTGGTTGTCAATAAAAAAATGTTTTTGGCTTAAAAATGGGCAAAATCAAAAGAAATTTTGTCTCTACTTTCAAAAGCCCAAAATTTGATATTTTGAAAGTAGAGGCCAAAAGTGCTTCCGGAAGGCAAAAAACACTTTTGGCTTTTCAGCCAAACACTCCGAAAAAAGGCCAAAAGTGCTTTTGACCTTCCAAAAGCACTTTTGACATTTCCAAAAGCCCAACCAAACGGGCACTAAATAGTCATTCTGAAACTATCGGTTCTCTAAGCACGGGCCCCATCGAATCTTTCATTTCACTCTTACTCATCTTTAGCTTAGAGTCTATTGGGTCAAGCGGTTAAAAACTATTTATTTTGATAAAAAAAATTAAAAGTATTTTTTGAAAAAATAGTTTTGGCTAAAACCAATTTGTGTTTCATTAATTAATTTAAAAAGTGATTTAAAAAGCGTGTTGGACTAGTTTTATTAAAAAAGTATTTTTGAGTATCAAATTATGAAAAGGGATAAGTATCAATAAATGTCAACTATTAAGATTATTTTACATAGAGAATTATTTTAAATATCTATACGAAAGACTTTAATTAATTTCTTACTTTTATTTAATTAAAATCTTAAAGTATATTAAAATTTTCAATTAATATAATACATAGATAAATAAAAAATATTAAATATTAATATGACATCAACATGATGATTTAAATATACTAGAAAATATCAACCAAAATAAAATTTAAAATTATTCTAGAGATTAAATTTCAACACAGAAATACAACATAAAATAAAAAGGACTATTAATTAGAAAATAATGGATTAATGATGGATATTATGTATTTATGGTAAGGATGTTTTGTCTTGAAAAAAATAAATTTCTGCTTCTATTTTTTCTTAAGAAGCTGAAATTTTCTGCTTCTCCCCCCAACCACAGAAAAACAGTTTCTGCTTCTACTTAAAAGTAATTTTACTATTACTGGTCAAACACCTCAAATAGTCAAATAAAGTGTGTTTTTTTAAAAAAAAATAGTGTTTTGGCCTAAACGGCTTAGTGCCCGTTTGGTTGGGCTTTTGGATTTGCCAAAAGTGCTTTCGGAAGGCCAAAAACACTTTTGACCAAAAATAGGAGTGTTTGGTTCAAAATTGAAAAAGTATTTTTGGCTTCCAAAAATACTTCTGGCTTCTATTTTCAAAAGCTCAAATTTTGGATTTTTGGAAGTAGATGTTGTTTTTGCCTATTTTTAAGCCAAAAACATTTTTTTTATTGACAACCAAACACTTAACAACTTTAATAAAAAACTCTATTTGAAAAGCTCTACTTCTAAAAACTCTTTTTAATAAGATATATCAAACGGGCAAACAGGCTCTTAATCAGGATAGCATCACTATTTTCTTGTGCAAATATTGAAAGCAAATTGTTAAAGTATTAACAAAAAAGCGAATGTGGGTGATAGGCACTTTGCAACAATTTGTAGAACTTTAGCCTTACAAACATGAAGAGATTAGATAGTATTTACATCTCGTGGGAGAATCTTCAAAAGCACAGTTTAAATGGATAAAAACTGCAGCAAAAAAACTATTTTAGCTTTGGTCCAATATGTTTATTTACGAGTGAACTTAAAGTTAGTATCACAATAATATGAATATTAACATATTATATGTTTCATATTTCTTAAATATTACTCCCTCCGTTCATATTAACTTGTTCATGTTTGAGTTGATACATACTTTAAGAAGCAATAAGTTAAATGATAATTTTACTATATCAATTTTAATAATATATGTTAGGAAATGAATTGAAAACATTTATAGACTTAATCATAAAAATAAAATAGATATAAAATGAAAATTATCTCTTGATTTGGCAAATTTGACAAGTGAATTTAAACGATATATATATATATATATATATATATATATATTTGGCAAGCTTCTGGAAAAGTGTTTTTGTTTCTTAAAAATAGTTCTGCAGAAACTGTTTCTAAAGAATCTGTTAGAGTATTTGGCCTATAATTATAGAAGTACTTTTGAGAAACAGAAACAGTTTCCTGTTTAGCCCACATTTATGCAAATTTACTAGAATATTCTTTTTAATAGATTTAAAACTATTTAAAATATTATTTTCTATCCTATGTTTCTAAAAATTAGTATATCTTTACAATTTAATAATTTTTTTTAAAATTATTTAATTGCAACATTTAATCAAAAAATAACATGATATTGTACATAAAAATGTAACGACAATATGTTAGTCAATGACTCAAGTATGTCCAAACCTACCCCGTCCTACCCACACTTACCCCCACCTCATCCTCAAATTTCTATGTCATATTTTTTTTACTTTTATAAAAAATATGAATTTTTTTCTTCCCCCCTTACCCCAACCCCACCCCATTGCCCTACCCCATCCTCAAATTTATATTTCATATTTTTTGTTACTTTTATAAAAAATGATTGAAAATATGATTTTTTTCTTACCTACCCCCCTCCCCCGTCCACCTAGCACATTCTCAAATTTTTATTTTATATTTGTTTTTACTTTTATAAACAATTTATAAAAAATATGAATTTTTTTCTTACCCCTCCCCCCGCCCTACCCCCACCCCGTTGCCCTCCCCCATCCTCAAATTTTTATTTCATATTTTTGTTAATTTTATAAAAAATGATTGAAAATATGAATTTTTTTCTTACCTCCCCGTCCACTTACCACATTCTCAAATTTCTATTTTATATTTTTTTTACTTTTATAAACAATTTATAAAAAAATATGAGTTTTTTTCTCCCCCGCCCTACCCCTACCCTCACCCCACCCCCATTGCCCTACCCCATCCTCAAATTTCTATTTCATATTTTTTGTTACGTTTATAAAAAAAAATTATTAAAAAAATATGAATATTTTTCGTACCTCCCCCCCCTCCCGCACGCCCTACCTCATCCTCAAATTTCTATTTCATATTTTTTGTTACTTTTATAAAAAAAAATAAAAAAAATGATTTTTTTTCTTATCCCCGCCCTACCCGTACCCCACCCCCACACTACCCATTTTCAAATTTCTATTTTATACGGGGATATTATATGAGATTAAAATGAATTTTGTGAAAAGAAAAGGATAAATGGGTCCAAAAAAATTCATTTAATGGGTAAAAAGAGCTTCTCGAAAAATTAATTTAATGGGAAAAAAAGCTTCTCGAGAAGCACTAAATTGGTGTTTCTGCTTTTCTTTCTATCTAGAAATACTTTTTGGCTTTTTAAAAAAAATGTTTTTACTTCTGAAAGTATCTCTTTAGCCTAAGACTTTCAAAAGTTTGGCCAAACAAGTACTTAATCAATGTGTTCATATGGAATAAACATTGGGCCCGTACATAGCATGGGCAACTTCCAACTGGTGCTAACTTATAAGTGGGAATAAGCACACTTGTCTGGGTCAACATGCATGTCTGGCACAATGCTAAAGTAGTCATTCAACAATATACTTTCGTTCATCAGGTAAATTTCGCTCGACATTTGCCTCTTCGCTTCTCTTGACGATCTTCGATAAGTTTCACCATCTCAAAACTTCTCTGATCTCCTGTGTGTATTCTCCCTTTGCTCCACTTGTTCCCTACTCTGCTTTCTTTTTCTACTTTGAATATTCCTATCGTAATTTTCTTCTCATCTTTTGCTTTAGCATCGTTGTAATCTTTGATAGCATGGTAGATTTTTGTGTTTTCTCTTAAGAAAGTAAGGACTAGAACCAAAATTTAATATGCATGTGAAGCAGGGCGGCTCAACAAATGTGATGGCCTAAAATTAAACTTTAATATTATGCCTTAATTTCTGTTTAAAAAGAATATTAAGCCCCCCACATACACACGCCCACCCACACACTTTGTATGTATACTATGGCTGGCCAGTGGGCCGGGTCGGCTCGGTCCCGACCCGACCCTCTCCGGCCCTGCCCCGATAAAAAAAATGGTAACGGGACTCAAAATTGAGACGAGACTTGTGCTCGTCCTGCCAGGCCCACCCCAGACCCGCCCCGCCTAGGCCCGCCTTGACCCCGTCCTTCCCCGACCCCTATTTACAAAAATAACCGTTGTACAACGGTCAATTTATAATTTGGATGTTGTGGAACAACCATTTTTAGCCCCCACCCCATAAACTCCTTACCCCCTTTATATTTATTTTTAACCCCTAAGTTACTATATTTACACTTTAACTCAATTTTTCAACTATAAATACCTCATTTGCTCTTTATCTTTCTCACAAATCTTCCTACAATCTCTCAATTTATCTCTTTACAAGTCTATATTGCCTACTAAACATTTTATTTTATTTGCTCAGTAGTATAATTGTATCAAAGTTAAAAAAATTGAGACTGAATTTGGCAACTAGCTTGAGGATCATCCATCGAGCAAAGTTTCAAATTTCAACTTCGATTACAAGTCGAAGTTACATCGGTGTTTGGTACCTTCATTCATTCTTTAAATTATTATTATTAATTTATCTTAATTATCACACTTAATTTCATTATATTTAATTATTTATTTGCATAATTAAAATGAAATGATTAAGAGGTATGTTTAAGGGTAAGGGTGTTTCTTTTAGTAGATGTAACAAAGGCTGGGGTACTTCTTCTAGTCATCTTATTCCTAGATAAGATGATTTGGTTGATTACACTCATGTAGATGAAACTGATTTTTTTAATGATATACCATTAGATGTGAGATATATTTTGCACCTCTGTTATACCCCGTTTTCCAGAGTATGTACGTGAGGGCGTACGTACAAAAGTTTAAGCCTTAAGATTAGGCAAGGGACGAAAATATTTGTGCACAACTACCAAAACGAATTGTTTTCCGACGAAACGTTTTCCAAACTTTGCGAGGGGAAAATTACGTCTATGTCATTTATAATTTTTGCGGATTTTTCCGAGAGATGAAATATTTTGGACCAACGAGAGGACGACACTTGTCACCCTCAAATTGGCGGTTTGTGGTGGCCGATTGGGTGCTCATTTCGTGGCATGTTTTATGGCCTAAACCATGGGTCAATGTTTGGAGTGAATTGTGGAGTAGATGGCTAGGGGCACTTGGGAAAATCCTCACCTTCCACTTGCCCCCCACTTGTCTTGATCATGGCCATTGAATTCCCTATAAATACCCCATTTGTCAAGACTTTCTTCATCCTCTAACACTTTCCAAGTCTTGAAATCCTCTCCCTCAGGCTCGCCCAAGAGCCTCCCTCCCCTCGAGAAAGCCTTGCCGAGAGATACCCTCCTAGTGGTGCTAGCGAAACCTACCCCCATTGCCTAGTTGTTCTCAGAATACACCCCCTTGGTAGAAAAGTATTCTCCAAGTATAGTTACTATTCCAAAATACTCGCCCAAATACCTTGTAGTATTCCAAGGTTACACCTATACTAAAAGCCCGTAAATACTACTATACTTCCTTCACCACAAACGAAACCCTAAGAAAAATCTTCACGCTTGGTTGGTTGAAGTTTTACGTAGAACTTCTAAGGGTTGTTTGGAGCGGGTTGGCGCGCTCAGAGTAGGAGCTAAACGTTGCTCAGGATCGACATTTAAACTTGGATAATTTTGGGCTTATCGAGGTAAATACTCTTGTCCTCATATTGTAATTGGAAATTACATACTGTAGTAGTATAGAAGAGAATTGAACTGTAATAGAAGGATATTACAGAAAAACATTGAACTGAGATCACATCAGAAGAATATTAAAGATAAGATTGAATCTGCATTACATAGATCAGTATTTACTGAGACTTGTAGTTTAACGGGTAGGGAAGTGCTGCCCGATTTTCCGTAGAATAGAGAACCTTCTGCTTAGAATATTCTACAGAGTAGTCTAGACGTATATGCCTTTATAGGTTGAAAGCTCTGCGAGTAGCATGTTATACTTGAAAGGTGGACAAGGCTAGTCGGGTTATAGTCGTGGAGCGTTTTGCTAATAGTCGATAAATCGTCGCGAGGTATGTGATTCTTCCTATCCTCTTGAGCATGATATTTTAAAAGAATATATATATAGTACGGTAGACGTACGTGTGTTAACTGAACGTGGTTTTACTCCGATGTCTTTTGACTTGAGTTTAAATAATAAGAATCTTGAAGTATTTCAAAAGAATTAAGAACCGTTTTTGAAAGAAGAGTAATACTTGGTTTTAAAAGCTTAAGAGTTATACTAGCTTTATGGGAAGTTAGGTATAACGACTTAAGAGAGATAAAAAGAATGGTTTATTGATTTTAGAAGTTAAGAGACTTGATCTTAAAAGATAAGAGACTTGACTTAATTGGATTAATATGAATTTTGTTAAAAAGTGTGAAACCTCATTCGTGAGTAATGAGTACTTGGTTTTTAAAAGGAATAATGTCTTACTGATTTCTAAATCGAATAAGTATCGAACAAACCACGTAGCGCTTAATAAAGGGAAATGTTTTGACTAATTAAGTATTATTAAAATCAAGAGAAACCTCCATCCGTATAAGCTAAGATGAGACAAAATGATATTACATTTCCTAGATCATGGTCGCTTTAATAAGATTGTTATGAACAAGAATAACCTACTCACACATAAGGCATATGTTTCAATGGTTTTGAAAGAGAATTATATTATTAAGTGATTAAGACTATGAACTACGAAACCTTTCAAAAATGAGAAACTTGAGCATTTGAAATTAGGCAAACTTGAACGTTTGGAAAATAATGTTGTTACTTGATTTTACAAAAAGTGTTTTTTACTTAAAAAGATAGTCACTCTATTTTTATACTACAGGTATTGTGTGACTTTTGTGAAAGAAGCGGATCTTTTAAAGAGTTAATGTATAAAGTACTTTGGGGATAAAAACCCGAACTTGTTAAAATAAAGTAGAAAGTACCTTGTGTGAATAACTTGATTGTGTTGGTTTGTTATAGCCTTGTAATACTTTCTTGTTGATTTGATAATGTAAACATGTTAGGACGCTACGTGTGTTAGTAGCTTGTGATGTTTGTGTAAAGGGTTTCCTTGTTTGTGCTTATGTTGTTTAACGATAAGTCTGCATGTTAGTATTATATCACTCACCTTGACTTGATCCCGGGGTTAAGGCGCCTCACGCGGTAGACTGCGTGTCCGGGACAATGATTCTAGAATACCTACGCGGGTCCAGGGACCTACGCGAGCTACGAGTTCCGTGTTAGTGTGCGGCCTTTGTGGTCACGCGGTTCATGCGCCACGCAGATCGCGAGTCCAGGACGTTGCCGGGAGTAGCTACCCTCGACGCGGGAATACCTCATACGCCTACGTGAGTGGCCTACGCGAGTCGGGAAGTTCCAGGACTAGACGCGCACATTAGATACTGCGGGCGAGTGACCAACTTCGATCATGTGGCGGTCTAGACAGATCTCATGATACAATTTATGACCTTGTTGGTACTGTGGGTTTTTGGTAGTCGGCTATGCCTTCGTACTTACCCCGTACGGTTTTTATTATGACACAGCGGACTCGTGTTCACGTGTATTCCTTGTGCTTTTATATCATGATCGCGGCATGGCGAAGGTATTCCACGCATGATTGTTGTGGGCTTGAGACCCATAGTTATATTTGAGTGATGACTTTGAGGGCGTGAGTCCCTGACTTGACATGACTGCTTATTTATTGTGAACTGTAGTTTGGTTATCATATATGTCTTCTGCTTTATATAGACTACTATGATTTCATTTATAGTATTTTTCAGTTTCACATACTGCAATTACTGTTATCGACCTCCTTCGGCCGCGTTCACGCCGCAGTAGAGGTACACCGCCGCCGATCCTCGCTCTTAGGATCACAGCGTTTGGGAAGCTCCGCTTTCTCCGAGGCTCATCAGGTATAGTCCTCGTAGTTGTAGGTATTTACATTCAGTGGTATGGCGGGCCCCGTCCCGCCATTGTTATCATTCTTAGGTGCAGAGTAATCACAGTGGGCGAGTTTGTAAAGGGATGTAATCGTCGATTCAAGTTTTATATATATATGCCGTAAGCGACTTTTTCGCAAAAACTGCTTTTACACTTCATATTATTTCATGTCTTGTTTTATATTCCGACATTACTATGATGTATGTCTACTGGGTGCCCGGTAAGGCACCACCACGCCCGGTTCGGGTCGTGACAAAAGTGGTATCGTGAGCGATTAATCCTCGGAAAGTGTCTAGACCGTATCTAGTAAGTCTTGATTATCGGTGTGTTGTGCACCACACCAATAATCGTGAGGCTATAGGATATGTAGGATTGGTTTCCATTCTTCTCACTCGCAGATCGTGCCTTAGCCGTGTTATAAGTTGGACCCTCTAACGTATTTCTTTCCTTACCGCTATGCCTCCGCAGAAGGCAACCCGCCCGTGGGCAAGGCAAGCGGCAGGAGCCGCGAGTAGAGCACGAGGTTACTAGTGGCACGCCCAATCATCACCGGGTGGTGCTTCATTCGGGAGTTCTGCGACGCCGCCATTTCAACAGAGTTTAGCACGCGCAGCGATTCCTCTGCGGCCATGATATCTGGGCCTTCAGTTCCACAACCAGTAGCAGAAAGTATGGGTTGCAAAGAGACGCCCTTGTTACTAGCTAGGGATTTAGCAACCAGAGAGCATATTATGTATCGATTTATCGCGGGTCATGATGACTATCTAAGAGAGGGTTGTGCAAGAGTAGCTCTTCAGTCAGGCTTGAGCATGGCCTGCGTGCGGGCTTACGCGCAGCAGGCCGAGAAACGTGGCGATCGACAAATTAATCAAGGACAGCAGAAGAGGGCCCGATCGGCAGGATCCTTTGGTAACTTTCGAGGCAAACCGCCTCAACAGCAGATTAGACGCGCCCACCAAAAGCAGTGGTCCTCCACAGGGTTCAGGACGTTCGGGGTATGCAGGAGTTGGTCAGAGATCCAGGGCTTCTGATTCGCAGATACACGTAGGTTCTAGCCAACCGGCTTCAGTTTTTCCCCAGTATTCACAGTGTGACAGGCGTCATCCCGGGGAATATCGTCTTTTTGTTGGTACTTGTTTTACTTGCGGCCAGCAGGGCCATTTTGCGAGAAATTATCCGACCAGAGGTGGCGCGGATGTAGAGACTCAGCCTTCAGGATCAGTGACTAGTTCGTCATCTTCCCTAGCTATGCGCCCAACAGGGCAGGATTGATTAGAACGACAAAGGGTAGTGAAGCAGTAGATACAGGTATATCTTTAAACCCTCTAGAGATTAGTATGTGTGATAAGATGAGTATATCTTAAGTGTTATGTTCAGATAACGTTGTGTTAATTGTGATTAGAAATCATGGTTAGTTAAAAAAGGGTAAGATTGGAGATAGGGAAAGTGTGAGCCTTAGAATGTTATACGTGGAGACCTTAGAGGCGAGGCCATCTTGAGTAAAAGGTTACATTTATGTTTGACCCTTATCGGAGTGCATAGTGTACGTGAGATATGTTTGTGTGATAAGTCCCTGAGAGGTATGATATGAAAGAGGGTAGTTGAGCTAAGAAGACCACTAGGTTTTCGTGACTTGATTAGTGAGATTGTTCCGGATCGGGGGAAACTAGTGTTTGGCGCGATAATGGGTCGGGTTGAGGCCAATCGCGGGTCAACCCGCGGCCCGTAATATGGTGGGGTCAGTTCGAGGTGGTCCCGCCAGGTGGCAGGGTCATGAGGATCTTAGGCCCAAGTTTAGTTAACCAGCATATGAGTTCGTGGATGCGTTCGACCAGTAGTCGGGCCGATGAGGTCAGCCCATCTTCTCTTTCAGTCAGGACCGTTTACTCGGCAGAGGGTTATGCGAGAGGTTATATCAGGAAGGTTGTAAGGCTGCACGAGGTGCCTACTTTCACCTTATGGCGCATGAAGCCCGTGTTATGTCTATTTTTTTCGGAAGTTTTACCAGCAGGTTATGAACGCAGTGAGTCTCGATGTCGATTCGCCTCGTGCGGTGTTTGGACTTGTGGGGTAGTGAGGATTGTTGCCTCCGCTTGAGGAGTGTTTTATAGCTACCATTTCAAGATTCTGATATCGCTACGACGCCGTAGGGCGGAAGTGTAAGTCACGGCCGATTGGTTCGATATTGGCGCGTTCAGATAGTTGGTTCATACTTGTTTCAGCAGGATGTGGATAGGGTGAAGCTTATCCGTAAGAGGTTATTGGCAAAGACAGAGTCAATAAGTCGTGTGGATAAACAACGTCGACACTTAGAGTTCAGGTTGACGGTGGGTTTTATTGAAGGTACCACCCCGGAAAGGGTGTGACGAGTTTTGGAAAACAGAGGAAACTTAGCCCGAGTTACCTTGGGCCTTTTCTGATCATGTGAATAATAGGCCAGGTTGCCTATATGTTAGCATTTGCCGTCCGACGTAGGAAGCAGTACGTCTGGTCTTTCATGTTGTTATGTTCGGAAAAATATCGGAGATCCATCCAGAGTGTTCCCAGTTAATGATGACCAAGTTGGAGATAGTAACCCAGAGATTTTGGAAACTGAAGCAGTAGCAGAAATGTGGTAAGGTATGCGAAAGAGTTTGAGTGTACGAGAAGGGTACGACGAGTAAGAGAATAGAAATGATCATTTCGTTTGTAAAGAGAAGGCGCGAAGAGAGTATCGTTTAGACTTTGGGTGGGAGCTTTTGTGATGTTAGAGGTGATTCCTCGTGGACTTGGATGTAAGTATTTGCGCGTGTGTTATTTGTTATACCCCGTAGTTCCAGGGTATGTAGGTGAGGATGTACGTGCGAGAATACGACAGAAATTTTGGAAAGAAAGAAAGATGTGATTTTTCGACGGAAAAGTTTCCGGGTTTTGTGAAGGAAAAAGGTTCGTTGATGGGAATTGGATTCCCAGATTTGGTATTTGGGCTTCTTGAATTATATTAGAATTATGGAATTTTATTTCCGGAATTGGTCACGTGGGGCCCACGAGAGAAATTTACGGTTTTGTGGGGCCCACTTTGTTTTCGAGATTTTTGCCTTTATGGATATTTTCGGAAGATGAAATATTTTGGACGAGTAGGAGGGCGACACGTGTCACCCCCTAGGTGGCCTCATGGCCGAAATTTGCTAACAAGTGGCAAGACAAGTGGCCTTGTCTTGCTAGATATTTTGTGTGGACAAGTGGCCAAGTCTTGCTAGATATTTTGTGTGGAGAAGTGGCTTGTGGGACCCACACACACTTGTCCCCAATCTCAACCACACACTTGCCTTCATCCTAGCCTCGTTGTCCTATATACGCACCCTTAGTTGATGAAAACTTCCACACTTAACCATTTCAAGACAAGAAATTCCTCCCTTCTCCCTTGACCTTGCTCTCGTTTTTGAGCCCATTTCTTGACCTAAATTTGTCCAACAATTCTTAAACTCTCAAGTGTTCTTCCCAAGGTGTTAGGAAGATTGTGTACCAAGAGTTGGAAAAGATTTCACACCCCTAACCTATTGTTCATGCCTTCGAAACTTACTAGTTGGAAACCCAAGTGTTCTTCACTTTTGGAGTTGGTTCTTGAAGAGAAGTTGGTTAGGAGCTTCATGGGTTGCTTGTAGCGGATTGGAACGGAAAGATTTGGAGCTAAGACTTGCTTGGAGAGACATTAACTTCTTGGATATGTTTGGGCAATTTGAGGTAGTAAACCTTAACCTCTTTGGGAATTGGGCATTATCCATATATTAAAAGGATATTATGGAGTATATAACATATGGAGTAAAGTTTGGCAAAGTTGGATCTTGTTAACTTGTTAAAAGAAAGGATTGGCCGCTTGCCATTAAAATGGTAAAACGTATCTTACTTGTGAAGAAGTAATTAACAAAGTAACTATAACTTATATTAAGATGGAATATAAGTTGGATGACTAATGAAGTAATTGGATAAGTAAAATGGACAAAGTTGGCCAAGGACCCCAACTTAAGGATCAGATTTACTTTGGATCAGATTTACTTTGACAGATTTACTTTGGATCAGATTTACTTGACATGATTTACTTTGGATCGTATTTACTTTGGATCAGATTTACATTTCGCGCGGGAAGATTGTTCAATCGCGTTCGTTTGGCGTGTGATCCCCTTTTTAATTATTGTATTGTTATGAAGGCGTGATAGTAAACCGCTACCGTTTGGGCGTAATCCCTTCTTTTACTTGTTGTTATTATGAGGCGTGATAGTAAACCGCTACTGTTTGGGCGTGTAATCCTTCTTTATGTTGTTTAATTATTACGCCTATATATATATATATATATATATATATATATATATATATATATATATATATATATATATGGTATATATATTACGTTATTCAGCCTTGGAGAAAGATGGAAAAGTGAGTAAAACGGGGAAGTCTTCTAATTTTCCGTAGAATTAGAGGGCTTTTTATTGGTATAAGTCTTCAATGGTAAGAAAGGTTTGATAGAAGTACTATGACCATTTTAGGGTGAGTACTACGTGTGGCGTGATCTACTTGGCTTACGAGTAGCCGACGTCAAGTACTTGAGCGTTTTGCTATTTGTCGATAATCGTCGCGAGGTATGTGAACCTCTTCCTATCTTTTCTAGCATGATTGTTGTGAACTATGTAAGACGGTAGAGCGATACGTGCTAAGTGATTTGGTTGGTTTAAAACATAGGGTGTTATAATAGCTTTATGGGAAGTTAGTTATAACGACTTTATGTAGGTAAAAGAATGGTTTATTGATTGTAGAAAGATAAGAGACTTGACTTATACACGACTTGATTTTGAAAGTTAAGAGACTTGATCTTGAAAGATAAGAGACTTGACTTAGTTTGACTTGTTATGAATTTTGTTAAAATGTTGTAAAACCTCATTCGCGAGTAATGAGTAGTTGGTTTTAAAAGAATAATGTTTTACGATTTGGAAATGAGATTAAGTATCGAACAAACCATCAGCGTTAATAAAGGAAATGTATTGACTAATTGTTATTAAAACCAAGAGAAACCTCCATCCGCATGTAAGCTAAGATGAGACAAAATGATATTACATTTCCTAGATCATGGCTGCTTTTATAAGATTGTAATAGACAAGAACAACCTACTCACACATAAGGCATATGTTTCTCAAATTTGTTTTAAAGGAGAATTATATTCTTAAGTGATTAAAACTATGAACTACGAAACCTTTCGAAAATGAGAAACTTGAACGTTTGGAAAATAATGTGTTACTTGATTTTACAAGGGAAGTGTTTTGGTTTACTTAAAAGATAGTCACTCTATTTTATACTACGAACATTGTGTGACTTTTGTGAAAGAAACGTATCTTTTTAAAAGAGCTAATGTATGTAATACTTTAGGGTCAGAACCGGGATTTTGGCATAAAATGATAGTACCTTAAGTTGTGTGTAACTTGCCTATGTTTGCGTGTGATAGCCTTGTTGTGCAAGTACTGTATTTTACTCGACTACCGGTTCATGAGATGAACCGGGAATGTATTTCACTCGACTACCGCGTTCATAGGATGAACCGGGAATGTATTTCACTCGACTACCGCGTTCATGGGATGAACCGGGAATGTATTTCACTCGACCATCAAGGCCCACGTAGGATGGACCGAATGTATTCCATCCGACTACCGAAGTTCATGGATGAACCGGAATGTATTTCACACGCTTTATACATCGGGTCCATGATGGGCCGAGACATGTTATACGTATCACATGGTTTGTACCTAGATCGCCATGGCGGTGAGGAGTTCCACGCACGGAGGATGACTTTGAGGCGTGAGTCCGACGACATGATCGCTTATGTTATGAGCTTTAGTTTGGTTATCATACATGTCTCCTGCTTTATATGATCGTTATGATTTCATTTCTGATTTTTCGATTCACATACTTGGTACTGCCAGATCGACCTCCCGGGGCTGCTCACGCCGCAGTAGAGGTACATCGGTTGTGGATCCTCGCTCATAGGATCACAATTCAGATTGGGAAGCCCCGCTTTCTCCGAGGCTTATCTTTTGGTATGTTACCCGAGTCCGTAGGTTCTTGTACATTCGTGGTATGGCGGCCCCGTCCCGGCCATAGTTATTGTCACTTCTTAAGGTCCGTAGCATCAAGCGCGAGTTTGTAAAAAGGATAACTGTTCGGGTTTTATGAATATATACAGAAGGCAACTGTTTTGGTTGGCCTGTTTATTTATCATGTCTCTTGTTTCATGTTTATGTTTTTATTTCCGCTGATTCTCTCTGATGTTGTATCACGAGGGTGCCCGGGGTAAGGCACCAATCACGGGCCCCGGTTCGGGTCGTGACATTATTTTTGTGGCCATGTGTGGCATTGGCAACTTGTTTAAGTTAAGAGGAACTTTATCGTTATCCGTCTTGAGAAGGAACATTCGGGACGAATGTTTCTAAGGAGAGGAGAATGTTATACCCCGTTTTCCAGAGTATGTACGTGAGGGCGTACGTACAAAAGTTTAAGCCTTAAGATTAGGCAAGGGACGAAAATATTTGTGCACAACTACCAAAACGAATTGTTTGCCGACGAAACGTTTTCCAAACTTTGCGAGGGAAAAATTACGGCTATGTCATTTATAATTTTTGCGGATTTTTCCGAGAGATGGAATATTTTGGACCAACGAGAGGGCGACACTTGTCACCCTCAAATTGGCGGTTTGTGGTGGCCGATTGGGTGCTCATTTCGTGGCATGTTTTATGGCCTAAACCATGGGTCAATGTTTGGAGTGAATTGTGGAGTAGATGGCTAGGGGCACTTGGGCAAATCCTCACCTTCCACTTGCCCCCCACTTGTCTTGATCATGGCCATTGAATTCCCTATAAATACCCCCATTTGTTGAAGACTTTCTTCATCCCTCGAACACTTTCCAAGTCTTGAAATCCCTCTCCCCCTTTGTAGGCTCTCGTCCAAGAGCCTCCCCCTCCCCCCTTGAGAAAGCCTTGGCCGAGAGATACCCCCCTCCTAGTGGTGCTAGCCGAAACCTACCCCCCCATTGCCTAGTTGTTCTCGTAAATACACCCCCCCCCCTTGGTAGAAAAGTATTCTCCAAGTATAGTTACTATTCCAAAATACCTTGGCCCAAATACCTTGTAGTATTCCAAGGTTACACCTATACTAAAAGCCCAGAAATACTACTATACTTCCCTTCAGTCACAAACGAAACCCTAAGGAAAATCTTCACAGTTGGTTGAAGTTTTAAGAAGAAGTTACGTAGAACTTCTAAGGGTTGTTTGGAGCAGGTTGGAGCGCTCAGAGTAGGAGCTAAACGTTGCTCAGGATCGACATTTAAACTTGGATAATTTTGGGCTTATCGAGGTAAATACTCTTGTCCTTATATTGTAATTGGAAATTACATACTGTAGTAGTATAGAAGAGAATTGAACAATAATAGAAGGATATTACAGAAAAGAATTGAACTGAGATCACATCAGAAGAATATTAAAGAAGAAGATTGAATCAGATTTACATAGAATCGTATTTACTGAGACTGTAGTTTAACGGCAGGAAGTTGTCGCCCGATTTTCCGTAGAATAGAGAACCTTCGCTTAGAATATTCTACGAGTAGTCTAGACGTTGATAGACGTATATGCCTTTATAGGTTGAAAGCTCTGCGAGTAACGTTATACTTGAAAGGTGGACAAGGCTAGCGGTTATACCGTGAGCGCTTTTGCTAATAGTCGATAAATCGTCGCGAGGTATGTGATTCTTCCTATCCTCTTGAGCATGATATTTTAAAAGAATATATATATAGTACCAGAGACGACGTGTGTTAATCGAACGTGGTTTTACTCCGATGTCTTTTGACTTGAGTTTAAATAATAAGAATCTTGAAGTATTTCAAAAGAATTAAGAACCGTTTTTGAAAGAAGAGTAATACTTGGTTTTAAAAGCTTAAGAGTTATACTAGCTTTATGGGAAGTTAGGTATAACGACTTAAGAGAGATAAAAAGAATGGTTTATTGATTTTAGAAGTTAAGAGACTTGATCTTAAAAGATAAGAGACTTGACTTAATTGGATTAATATGAATTTTGTTAAAAAGTGTGAAACCTCATTCGTGAGTAATGAGTACTTGGTTTTTAAAAGGAATAATGTCTTACTGATTTCGGAAATCAGAATAAGTATCGAACAAACCACAGCAGCGCTAATAAAGGGAAATGTTTTGACTAATTAAGTATTATTAAAACCAAGAAACCTCCATTCAGATAGCTAAGATGAGACAAAATGATATTACATTTTCTAGATCATGGCTGCTTTAATAAGATTGTTATGAACAAGAATAACCTACTCACACATAAGACATATGTTTCTCAATGGTTTTGAAAGAGAATTATATTATTAAGTGATTAAGACTATGAACTACGAAACCTTTCGAAAATGAGAAACTTGAGCATTTGAAATTAGGCAAACTTGAACGTTTGGAAAATAATGTTGTTACTTGATTTTACAAAAGGAAGTGTTTTGGTTTACTTAAAAAGATAGTCACTCTATTTTTATACTACGGGTATTGTGTGACTTTTGTGAAAGAAGCGGATCTTTTAAAGAGTTAATGTATAAAGTACTTTGGGGATAAAAACCCGAACTTGTTAAAATAAAGTAGAAAGTACCTTGTGTGAATAACTTGATTGTGTTGGTTTGTGATAGCCTTGTAATACTTTCTTGTTGATTTGATAAAGTAAACATGTTAGGATGCTACGTGTGTTAGTAGCTTGTGATGTTTGTGTAAAGGGGTTTCCCTTGTTTGTGCTTATGTTGTTTAACGATAAGCTGTTATGTTAGTATTATATCACTCACCTTGACTTGATCCCGGGGGTTAAGCTGCCCTCCGATGCGGGGTAGACTAAAGCGATGCAGGACCATGATTCTAGAATACCTCACGCGTCGGGGACCATGCGGGCTACGAGTTCAGGTTAGTGTGCGGCCTTTGTGGTCATGCGGTCTATGTGGCCACGCGATCGCGAGTCCAGACGTTGTCGGGAGTAGCTACCGACGCGGGAATACCTCACGCGCCTACGTGAGTGGCCTATGCGGTCATGGAAGTTCCAGACTAGACGCCGCACATTAGATATCGCGCGAGTGGCCAACTTCGATCATGTGGCGGTCAGACAGATCTCACGATCTGATTTATGACCTTGTTGACCGTGGGTTTTGGTAGTCATGCCTTCGCTACTTACCCCGCACGGTTTATTATGACACAGTGGGACCCGTGTTCATGTATTCTTGGTGCTTTTATATCATGATCACGGCGGTGGCGAAGGTATTCCACGGGCATGATTGATGTTGTGGCGTGACCCATAGTTATATTTGAGTGATGACTTTGAGGCGTGAGTCCCCGACTTGACACGATCGCTATTTATTGTGAATCGTAGTTTGGTTATTGTCACGACTGCTCGGCCCGTGATCGTGCCTTACCCGCACCCCAAAGAGTCATACATCGAGTAATCACGAACATAAAATAACCAAGATATGAAACAAGATAAATTGAGACACGATATTCGAAGAAAGTTGCCTTTCGGCATATATATAGAAACAACAACTCTTTCAACCTGAACAGTTTAATCCTTTTTACAAACCCTGCCCACAACAGTATTACAGACCTCTACGAATGATATGACAACAACGACGGGACAGGGCCCCGTCATACCCCTGAATGTAAGCACCTACAACAACAGGGGACTATACCAAGATAAGCCTCCGGAGGAACGGAGCTTCCCAAACGCTGAACTTTGACCCTAAGAGCGAGGATCAACGACTGGTGTACCTTTACCTGCGGCATGAACGCAGCCCCCCGAAGGAGGTCAGTACAACAGGTACCGAGTATGTGAAACTGAAAATACTGTAAATGAAATCATAGTAGTCTATATAAAGCGGGAGACATGTATGATAACCAAACTACGATTCAATAAATAAGCAGTCATATCAAGTCAGGGACTCACGCCCTCAAAGTCATCACTCAAATATAAACATGGGTCTCACGCCCACAACATCAATCATGCCCGCGGAATACCTTCCTCACTGCCGGCAGTCTATGATATATAAAGCACCAAGGAATACATATGAACAGCAGTCCCACTGTTCAAATAAAACCGCATGTGGTAAGTCGAAGGCATAGCCGACTACTAACACCTACGGTACTAACAAGGTCATAAATCGTATCATGATATCTGTCTGCACCGTCACATGATCAAAGCCGGTCGCCGCTCGCAATATCAAATGCGCGCGTCTAGCCCTCGAACTCCCGCAGCTCGCATAGGCCAATCTCATAGGCCCGCATGAGGTATAACCCCGCATCGAGGTAGCTACTCCCAAGATCGCCCCGACTCGCGATCCGCACGGCCACATAGATCGCATGACCATAAAGGCCGCACACTAACCTGGAACTCGTAGCTCCGCATAGGCCCCGACCCGCATGAGGTATTCTCGAATCACGGTCCTGCACTCACGAGTCTACCCCGCATCGGAGGGCAGCTTAACCCCCGGAAACACGGTGAGTGGTATAATACCAATATAACAGTTTATCGTTTAAACAACATAAGCACAATCAAGGGAAAACCCCTTTACACAAACATCACAGAATACTAACACACGTAGCATCCTAATATGATTACTTATCAAATCAACACGAAGGTATTACAAGGCTATCACAAACCAATACAATCAAGTTATTCACACATAAGGTACTTTCTACTATGTGTCAACATGTTCGGGTTTCTATTCCCAATGTACTTCATACATTAACTTTTTAAAAGATACGTTACTTTCACAAAAGTCACACAATACCCGTAGTATATGAAAATAGAGTGATTATCTTTTGAAGTGAATCAAAACCCTTATCTTTGTAAAATCAAGTAACAACATTATTATCCAAACGTCCAAGTTTGCCTAATTTCAAATGTTCACGTTTCTTATTTTAGAAAGGTTTCGTAGTTCATAGTCTTATTCATTTAAGAATATAATTCTCTTTTAAACTATCTGAGAAACATAAGCCTTATATGTGAGTAGGATATTCTTGTTTATAACAATCTTATTACAGCAGCCATGATCTAGGAAATATCATTTTGTCTCATCTTAGCTTCTATGCAGATGGAAGTTTCACCGGTTTTAATAATACTTAATCACAAAACATTTCCTTTTATTAACGCCGCAGATGGTTTGTCGATACACATTCGATTTCAAATTAGTAAAACATTCTTAAGCCGTTATTACCTAACTTCCCATAAAGCTAGTATAACTCTTAAGTTTTCAAAACCAAGTATTACTTCTTCTTTCAAATGATTCAAAAATCTTTTGAAATACTTCAAGTTCTTTATTAACACATAACAAGCCGCTTATAGTTCAAATCGATTACCTTTTAAAACCACAAGTATTTTCTTGCCAACATAAAGTCATATAACCAACTTCCCATAAAGCCGTTATAACACTTTATGTTTTAAACCAATCAAATACATTTAGCACATGTACGTCTACCGTACTACATAGTTCACACATATCATGCTAGAAGAGATAGGAAGAGGTTCACATACCTCGCGACGAGTATCGACTAATAGCAAAACGCCCAAGTACCTGCCGCTTGGCCACTCCTAAGCCAAGTAGATCGCGCCACACGCAGTACTTCAACCTATAAGGCCACAAGGCGCTTATTAACATCTAGATCTTATCGTAGAACATTCTAAAGAAAATTCGGCATCACCTCCCCCCCCCCGCCACAGCGTAAATCTCCTCCTCTATCGAGGCCGGCTACCAAGCCAACCAGGGGGGGGTTCTACACGTCTAACCGGACGTGTACAATTCTACCTCACAGAAAAGCTACACAAGACTATCAGAATACACCCACGTAAATACTGCCAAGACTTTCTTCAAAAGGTTTCTTATAATTGGCTTAAGTCAAAAGACATTGCCGATAACAACGTTCAGTTCTATATATAGTATACTTCAACTATATAGTCTAACAATCATGTAATTTCCAATTACAATAGAGGGACAAGATATTTACCTCGATAAGCCCATAATTATCCGAGTTTAAATGTCGATCCTGAGCAAGGTTTAGCTCCTACTCCGCCCGCTCCGACCCGCTCCAAACAACCCTTAGAAGTTCTAACCAACTTCTACTTATTACTCCAACTAACTATGGAGATTTTCCTTGTTTCGGTTTTGTGGATCAAGGGAAGTATAATAGTATTTCGGTTTTTAGTATAGGTATAACCTTAATACTACAAGGTATATGGCTAAGGTAATTTGGGCATTACAACAATACTTTTGAGAGTATTTCTACCAAGAGGGTAGTATTTCGACTAGCACAACTAGGCTAGTGGGTTGCTCTCGCCAAAGGCCACGCAAAGGGGAGGTTGGGACGAGAACCATACTTGGGGAGAGGATTTCAACACTTAGGAAATATTTATGGATGAAGAAAGTTCATCACTTAGGGTATTTATAGACAAGCCAAGGCCAACCAATGGTCAAGATGAATCCATGTGTTAGGCAAGTGTAAGTGTAGATTAAGCCGTGTTGTGTGGGTCCCACTTGGTCATCAACCACACAAATATCCTACCAAACATTGACCAAATGTTTTAGGCAACAAAATGCCAAAAACGTGCCCAACAATTCCCTTGGTGCCGTCCACTTGCTTCCAATGTGAGGGTGACACATGTCACCCTCCCGCTGGTCCAAAATGTTTCGCCTCTAAAAATCCGCAAAAATTAGAAATGACATAGCCGGAATTTTCCTACGAAAGTCGTGGAAACGCTTCGTCTAAAAACGACTCTAATCGGGTGTTGTGCACAAAGTGAAAATCGCCAAGCCTACTTAAGCTTCAAAATTTTTCTACGCACGCCCCACGCACATACACCGGAAATACGGTATAACATTCTCCTCCTTAGAAACATTCGCCCAATGTTCCTTCTAAGTCTCAAAACAAACGCCAAGATAGTCTTCACTACTATACTTACGAGAACAATCCTGCCACACATGGCCACAGAAACACCTGCGCAAAATACCTCCATCCAAGTCCACGAGGAAACACCTCTAACATTACCACAAACACCCCTCTCCGGGGTCTAAAATATACTTCCTTCGCACCTTCTCCTTATAAAAGAAATGATCACATCTATGCTCGCCATACATGCTCGCTTCTCCCTTTACTCGTCGTGACCACTTTTGTCACTTTGCCGCGAGGTTCTAGTGTCACTCCGGCGACCCAACAATTGGTACCGGCCGCATGCGATCCCCGAGCCGTCAGACACTCGAACTCTTACCACATTTCGAGCATCGCTTGCTTTCCAAAACTCGGGGTTACTATCTCTAACGTGGTCATCATTAACTGAGAACACTCTTGATGTATCTACAATACTTTCCCTAACATATCAATACGAAAGACCGGTCATACTGCCTACTAAGTAGGACTACAAATGATAACATATAGGCAACCTGGCCTATTCTTCACATGAAATAAAAAGGGCCCAAAGTAACTCGCTAAGTTCCATCTGCTTTCCAAAACTCGTCACACCCAACCCGGTGGTACTTTCAAGAAGACCGACCACAACTCAACTCTGGCGCCGCCGATTATCCGCACGATTTCTCCGAGCCGCGAACCTCTTCTAGACAAGATTTACCCTATCCACAGTCTGCTGGAACAAGCCTGAACCAACCATCTGAATCTTGCCAACATCGAACCAATCGACCGGCGACTTACACATCCGCCCCCCGAAGGCTTCATAAGGCGACATCCGAACACTGAAATGGTAGCTTAAACACTCCTCCACAGAGACAACAATCCTCACAACTACCCTCAAATCCATACACCGCCCGGTGGCGAATGCGATTTGAGACTCACCCGAAGTTCTTAACCGCTGGTACAACTTTTAGAAAACGAAAGTAGCCACCACCTGGGCTTCACTGTCTGCCATAAGGTGAAGGTAGGCACCCCGTGCAGCCTTACAACCTTTCTGATATAAACAACACTGCTGAGTACACGGTTTTTACTAGAAGACAAGGCGGCCGACCTCCTCGCCCGACCATCGGTCGAACGATCCACGAACTCAGACTGTTAATCAATTTGGGCCTAACACCCTCGTGACTTACCACCCTACGACCACCACAACCGACTACCACCATACATGCCGCGTTGAACCGCAACATGGCCTCAACCCGACCAGACAATGCGCAACACTATCTCCCCGATCCGGAACAATCTCATTAATCACGTTTCGAAAACCTAGCGGTCTTCTTAGCTCAACTACCCTTTTTCATTTCACACAACTCAGGGACTTATCCCACAAACATAGCTCGCGTGCACTATGTACTCCTAGTGGTCAAACATAAAATAAATCTTTACGAGATGGCCTTACCTCTAAGGTCTCCACGTATAACATTCTAAGGTTCACACCTTCCTTATCCCCAACCTTACCCTTTCTATCTAACCATGGTTTCCAACCACAACTTTACACTTATGTTATCGAACATCACTTAAGACATACTCATCTTATCATACATACTAATAACTAGAGGGTTAAGTATATATCTCAATCTACTGCTTCGCTCCCCTTAGTCGTTCTAATCAAACACGCCGTAGGCGTATAGCTAAGGAAGGTGACGAACTACCCACCGATCTCGAAGGCTAAGTCCTCTTACAAGGACACTCTTTCGACATCGACTCGACGGTCGTAGGTACAACAAGTATCAAAAGACGACATTCCGGGATGACGTCTGCCACATGAACGGAAGATGCGGAGCTCGACTAACTCCTGCATACCGAACGCCCCGAATTCGTGAGACCTCTCGCAGACCGTGGATGTGCAAATCTAATCCACGGTGAGGTGACTCGCCTCAAAGTTACCAAAGGACCTTGCCGCTCTAGCCTTTCTTCGCCGCCCTTCGTTAACGCGCCGACCAGACGCTTTCGGCCTGCGCATAAGCCCGCATACGTGCCATGCTCAAGCCCAATCAAGAGTTACTCCGCACGACCTCTTTTAGATAGTCCTCAAGACTCGCAGTACATCGGTATACTCTGGTAGCCAAATCCATAGCTAGTAATGTGGTCGCTTTGCAATCTACATTCATCTGTTCTGGCCGTGAACCGAAGGTTCAAATATCATGGCGCGAGGAACCGCCGCCGTGCTAATCTCTGGGGCTAGTGGCGCCGCAAAACTCCCCAAATGAAGCACCACCTCGGTGATGATTGGGCTGTGCCCACGTAACCCTCTCAGATTTACTCGCAGCCTCCTGGCCGCCTTGCCCTCTGGGCCGTTGCCTACGCGAGGCATAGCGGTAAGGGAAAGAAATACGTTAGAGGTCCAACTTACAACACGGCTCTAAGGCACGATCTCGAGTGAGAAGAATAGAAACCAATCCTAAATATCCTATAGCCTCACGATTATTGGTGGTGCACAACACACCGATAATCAAGACTTCATCGATACTGCCGTAGACACTTTCCGAGGATTAATCGCTCGATACCACTTTTGTCACGACTGCCCGGCCCGTGATCGTGCCTTACCCGGGCACCCCAGTAGTCATACATCAGAGTAATAAGCGGAACATAAAATAACCAAGATATGAAACAGTATAAATTGAGACACAGATATCTGAAGAAAATTGCCTTTCGACATATATATATATACAACAACTCTTTCAACATGAACAGTTTAATCCTTTTTACAAACCCTGCCCACAACAGTACTACAGACCTCTACGAATGATATGACAACAACGACGGGACAGGGCCCCGTCATACCACGAATGTAGCACCTACAACAACGAGGACTATACGAAGATAAGCCTCGGAGGAACGGAGCTTCCCAAACGCTGAACTTTGACCCTAAGAGCGAGGATCAACGGCGCGGTGTACCTTTACTGCGGCATGAACGCGGCCGAGGAGTCGGTCTGGCAGTGCAGAGTATGTGAAACTGAAAATCGTAAATGAAATCATAGTAGTCTATATAAAGCGGGAGACATGTATGATAACCAAACTACGATTCCTGATAAATAAGCGATCATATCAAGTCGTGGACTCACGCCTCAAAGTCATCACTCAATATAAACATGGGTCTCACGCCACAACATCAATCATGCCCGCGGAATACCTTCCTCGCTGGCGATCATGATATATAAAGCACCAAGGAATACACATGAACAAAGCAGTCCCACTGTGTTCAAATAAAACCGTCTGAGGTAGTAAATGCGAAGGCATAGCCGACTACTAACACCAGCAGTACTAACAAGGTCATAAAGCGTATCATGATATCTGTCTGCCGTCACATGATCAAAGCTGGTCGCCGCCCGCAATATCAAATGTGCGCGTCTAGCCACGAACTCCCGACTCCGCATAGGCCAATCTCATAGGCCCGTGAGGTATAACCCGCATCGGTAGCTACTCCGGCGTCGCCCCGGACTCGCGATCGCGTAGCGCGTAGACCGCGTGACCATAAAGGCCGCACACTAACACGGAACTCGTAGCTCGCATAGGCCCCGGGACCCGCATGAGGTATTCTCGAATCATGGTCCTGCATCACCGAGTCTACCCGCGTCGGAGGCGCTTAACCCGAAACACGGTGAGTGGTATAATACCAACATAACGGTTTATCGTTTAAACAACATAAGCACAATCGAGGAAAACCCGCTTTACACAAACATCACGGAATACTAACACGTAGCATCCTAATATGATTACTTATCAAATCAACACGAAGGTATTACAAGGCTATCACAAACCAATACAATCAAGTTATTCACACATAAGGTACTTTCTACTATGTGTCAACATGTTCGGGTTTCTATTCCCAAAGTACTTCATACATTAACTTTTAAAAGATCGTTACTTTCACAAAAGTCACACAATACGTAGTATATGAAAATAGAGTGATTATCTTTTGAAGTGAATCAAAACCCTTATCTTTGTAAAATCAAGTAACAACATTATTATCCAAACGTCCAAGTTTGCCTAATTTCAAATGTTCACGTTTCTTATTTTAGAAAGGTTTAAGTAGTTCATAGTCTTATTCATTTAAGAATATAATTCTCTTTTAAACTATCCGAGAAACATAAGCCTTATATGTGAGTAGGATATTCTTGTTTATAACAATCTTATTACAATGACCATGATCTAGGAAATATCATTTTGTCTCATCTTAGCTTATGCGGATGGAAGTTTCTCTTGGTTTTAATAATACTTAATCTGTCAAAACATTTCCTTTTATTAACGCTGCGATGGTTTGTCGATACACATTCGATTTTCGAAATCAAGAAACATTCTTAAGCCGTTATTACCTAACTTCCCATAAAGCTAGTATAACTCTTAAGTTTTCAAAACCAAGTATTACTTCTTCTTTGAAATGATTCAAAAATCTTTTGAAATACTTCAAGTTCTTTATTAACACATAACAAGCCGCTTATAGTTCAAATCGATTACCTTTTAAAAACCACAAGTATTTTCTTGCCAACATAAAGTCGTTATAACCAACTTCCCATAAAGCCGTTATAACACTTTATGTTTTAAACCAATCAAATACATTTAGCACGTACGTCTCACCGTACTACATAGTTCACACATATCATGCTAGAAGAGATAGGAAGAGGTTCACATACCTCGCGAGTATCGACTAATAGCAAAACGCTCAGTACCTCAGTGTCGCCACTCCTTAAGCCAAGTAGATCGCGCCACACGCAGTACTTCAACCTATAAGGCCACAAGGCGCTTATTAACATCTAGATCTTATCGTAGAACATTCTAAAGAAAATTCGGCAGCACCTCCCCCCCCCGCCACAACGTAAATCTCCTCCTCTATCGAGACCGACTACCAAGCCAACCAGGGGGGGGGGGGTTCTACACGTCTAACCGGACGTGTACAATTCTACCTCACAGAAAAGCTACACAAGACTACTGTAATACAGTCCTACGTAAATACAGTTCAGTACTCTTCTTTCGAAAAGGTTTCTTATAATTCAGGCTTAAGTCAAAAGACATTGCCACAAGGCGCTTATTAACATCTAGATCTTATCGTAGAACATTCTAAAGAAAATTCGGCATCACCTCCCCCCCCCCGCCACAGCGTAAATCTCCTCCTCTATCGAGGCCGGCTACCAAGCCAACCAGGGGGGGGGTTCTACACGTCTAACCGGACGTGTACAATTCTACCTCACAGAAAAGCTACACAAGACCATGTCTGATCTTACGTAAATCTGATTCGATTACTCTTCTTCGAAAGGTTTCTTATAATTCAGGCTTAAGTCAAAAGACATTGCCGATAACAACGTTCAGTTCTATATATAGTATACTTCAACTATATAGTCTAACAATCATGTAATTTCCAATTACAATAGAGGGACAAGATATTTACCTCGATAAGCCCATAATTATCCGAGTTTAAATGTCGATCCTGAGCAAGGTTTAGCTCCTACTCCGCGCGCTCCGACCCGCTCCAGACAACCCTTAGAAGTTCTAACCAACTTCTACTTATTACTCCAACTAACTATGGAGATTTTCCTTAGGGTTTCGGTTTTGTGACTGAAGGGAAGTATAATAGTATTTCTGGGTTTTTAGTATAGGTATAACCTTAGAATACTACAAGGTATATGGCTAAGGTAATTTGGGCATTACAACAATACTTTTGAGAGTATTTCTACCAAGAGGGGTAGTATTTCGACTAGCACAACTAGGCTAGGGGGGGTTGCTCTCGGCCTAAAGGCCACTCAAAGGGGGGAGGGTTGGACGAGAACCATACTTAAGGGGGAGAGGGATTTCAACACTTAGGAAATATTTGTGGATGAAGAAAGTTCATCACTTAGAGGGGTATTTATAGGACAAGCCAAGGCCAACCAATGGCCAAGATGAATCCATGTGTTAGGCAAGTGTAAGGTGTAGATTAAGCCATGTGTTGTGTGGGTCCCACTTGGTCATCAACCACACAAATATCCTACCAAACATTGACCAAATGTTTTAGGCAACAAAAATGCCAAAAACGTGCCCAACAATTCCCTTTGGTGCCGTCCACTTGCTTCCAATGTGAGAGTGACACATGTCACCCTCCCGTTGGTCCAAAATGTTTCGTCTCTCGGAAAAATCCGCAAAAATTAGAAATGACATAGCCGGAATTTTCCCTACGAAATCTGTGGAAACGTTTCGTCGAAAAACGACTCTAATCGGGTGTTGTGCACAAAGTGAAAATCGGCCAAGCCTACTTAAGCTTCAAAAATTTTCTACGTACGTCCTTACGTACATACACTGGAAATACGGGGTATAACAGTTATCATATATGTCTCCTGATTTATATAGACTACTATGATTTCATTTACAGTATTTTTCATTTTCACATACTTGGTACCTGTTGTACTGACCTCCTTCGGGGGGCTGCGTTCATGCCGCAGGTAGAGGTACACCAGTCGTCGATCCTCGCTCTTAGGATCACAGTTCAGTTGTTATACCCCGTATTTCCAGAGTATGTACGTAAGGACGTACGTAGAAAAGTTTGAAGCTTAAAGTAGGCAAGGTTCGAATTTTTGTGCACAACACCCGATTAGAATCCTTTTTCGACGAAACGTTTTACAAGACTTGCGAAGGGAAAATTCCGGCTATGTCATTTAGTATTTTTGCGGATTTTTCCGAGAGACGAAATGTTTTGGACCAACGAGAGGGCGACACTTGTCACCCTCAAGTTGGTGGAGTGTGGGACGGCAATAGGATGATTTGAGGGTCAAGGGTTGGTAGGATATTTTGTGATATTTGTGTGGTAGATGGATAAGGTACACATGGATGAATCTTGACCCTACACTTGCCTTGCACTTGGCATGATCTTGGCCATTTGTTGGCCATGGCTTGACCTATAAATACCCCCTTAGTTGAAGACATTTCTTCATCCATAAAACTTTCCTAAGTCTAAAAATCCCCCCCCCTCTTCTTGTGTTCTCGTCCTAGCCTCCCCCTTCCCCCTTTGTGAGGCCCCTTGGCCGAGAGTCCCCTCCCCCTTGGCCGAGAGTACCCCCCTCCTAGTGGGGTTGGCCGAGGGGTACACCCCCCCTTGTGGTGTTGTCTCGTAAAAATACACCCCCCTCTTGGTAGAAATACTCTCCTAGTATTGTTACTATACCAAAATACCTTGGCCCAAATACCTTGTAGTATTCCAAGGTTACACTTATACGAAAAGCCCAGAAATACTATTATACTTCCCTTCAGTCACAAAAACAAAACCCTAAGGAAAATCTCCATAGTTGGTTGGAGTATTAAGAAGAAGTTGCGTAGAACTTCTAAAGGTTATTTGGAGCGGATTGGAGCACCCGGAGTAGGAGCTAAACGTTGCTCAGGATCGACATTAAACTTGGATAATTTTGGGCTTATCGAGGTAAATACTCTTGTCCTTATATTGTAATTGGAAATTACATACTGTAGTTATAGAAATGAATATAAGATTCATAGAAGAGAATTGAACTGTAATAGAAGGATATTACAGAAAAGACTTGAACTGGAATCACATCAGAAGAATAATCTATGAGTAGTCCGGTCATTGATAGACTTGTATAACCTTTATAGGTTGAATGATCTGGGTAGCATGTTACTTGGAAGGTGGACAAGGCTAGCGGGTTATAGCCGTGAGCGTTTTGCTAATAGTCGATAATCGTCGCGAGGTATGTGATTCTTCCTAAGCATGATATTTTAAAATATATATATAGTCAGAGCGTACATGTGCTAACTGAATAATAATTACGGCAATGTCTTTTGACTTAAGCCTGAATAATACTTACGGCAATGTCTTTTGACTTAAGCCTGAATAATAAGAATCTTGAAGTATTTCAAAAAGAATACTGAATCATTTTTAACAGAAGAGTAATACTTGGTTTTAAAACTTAAGAGTTATACTAGCTTTATGGGAAGTTAGGTATAACGGCTTAAGAAAGATAAAAAGAATGGTTTATTAATTTTAGAAGTTAAGAGACTTGATCTTAAAAGATAAGAGACTTGACTTGAAAGAATTAATATGAATTTTGTTAATAAGTGTGAAACCTCATTCGTGAGTAATGAGTACGTGGTTTTTAAAATGGGATAATGTTTTACTGATTTCGAAAATCAGAATAAGTATCGAACAAACCATTGCAGCGCTAATAAAAAGAAATGTACTGAATAATTAAGTATTATTAAAACCAGTAGAAACCTCCATCTGCATAGAAGCTAAGATGAGACAAAATGATATTACATTTCCTAGATCATGGCTGCTTTAATAAGATTGTTATAAACAAGAATAACCCACTCACATATAAGGCATATGTTTCTCGAATCATTTTTAAAGGAGAATTATATCATTAAGTGATTAATACTATGAAACTACGAACCTTTTGAAAATGAGAAACTTGAACATTTGAAATTAGGCAAACTTGAACGTTTGGAAATTAATGTTGTTACTTGATTTTACAAAGGGAAGTGTTTTGGTTTACTTAAAAATATAGTCACTCTATTATATACTACGGGTATTGTATGACTACTGTGAAAGAAACGGATCTTTTAAAGAGTTAATGTATGAAGTACTTTGGGGATAGATACCCGAACTTGTTAGCATAAAGTACCTTGTGTGAATAACTTGATTGTGTTGGTTTGTGACAGCCTTGTAATACTTTCTTGTTGATTTGATAAGTAAACATGTTAGGATGCTACGTGTGTTAGTATCTTGTGATTGTTGTGTAAGGGGGTCATTCTTGTTGTGCTTACGTTGTTAAACGTTAAGCCCGTTATCTTGTTATTGTATCACATACCCTCGACTTATTATACAGGGCTTGCCACCCTTGATGCGGTCTATACGGCTATGCGGTCTGTGAGACTATGCGAGCAGCGGTATGCTCGAGATTGATCATTCGGGTGTTTAGCCCGATGCGGGGATGCCTATGCGGTCCGTGGAACTATGCGGTCTATTGAGACTATGCGATGCGGAGTCGAGGAGAATGCAGGGGTTGGCTACCCCCGATGCGAGGAATACCTCATGCGGGTCTGTGTGTGACCTATGCGGACTGCGGGAGTCCAGGATTAGGCACGCATAATGATACTATGGGCGATTGGCCTTGCTTCGATCATTCGCGGCCTAGAAAAGACCAGTTACAGTATATTTGTTTTGCTCTTGTTTATGTTGTGGCACTATGTGCAGTTTAACTGATTGTATTTGCAAATGGTTTTAGATACTTGATTTCATTTGATACTTTCTGATTTCACATACTTGGTACTGTTGTCGACCTCCTTCGGGATGCGTTCATGCCGCGGTAGAGGTACACGGTGTTGATCCTCGCTCTTAGCGTCACAGTTCAGCGTATGGGAAGCTCCGTTTCTCGGAGGCTTATCAGTGGTATAGTCCCCTGGCGTTGTAGGTACTTACATTCAGGGGTATGGCGGCCCCTGTCCGCCATTGTTGTCGTATCATTCTTGAAGGTCCAGAAATCTTGTTGTGGCGAATTGTAAAAAGGATGTAATCGTTCGGTTTAAATTGATTTATATATATGCGAAAGGCAAGTTTTCTCACATCGTTTCTTACTTCATAATATTTTCATGTCTTGTTTTATGTTCGCTGATTTCTCGATGTATGGCTACTTGGGTGCGGGTAAGGCACGATCCGGGCAGGTTGTCGTGACAAAAGTGGTATCGAGCGATTAATCCTCGGAAAGTGTCTACGAGTATCGATCAGAAGTCTTGATTTTCGGTGTGTTGTGCACCACACCAATAATCAGGAGGCTATAGGATATTTAGGATTGGTTTCTATTCTTCTCACTCTGAGATCGTGCCTTAGAGCTGTGTTGTAAGTTGGACCCTCTAACGTATTTCTTTCCCTTACCGCTATGCCTCGCGTAGGCAAACCCGGCCCGTGAGGCAAAGCGACGGAGCCGCGAGTCGAGTCTGAGAGGGTTACTAGGGCACAGGCCCAATCATCACCTGATATGGTGCTTCATTCGGGGAGTTCTGCGACATCGCCAGCCCCAGCAGAGTTTAGTGCAGCGGCAGCAGTGCCCACTGCGACCATGACATTTACGCCTTCAGTTCCACGACCGGAAACAAAGAAAATAGATTGCAAAGAGACGACCCTGTTACTAGCTATGGATTTAGCAACCGAGAGTATATTATCTACCGATGTACCGCGAGTCTTGATGAATATCTAAGAGAGGGTCGTGCAGGAGTAATTCTTCAGTTAGGCTTGAGCATGGCCTGCGTACGGGCTTATGCGCAGCAGGCCGAGAAACGTAGAGATCCACAGATTAATCGTGGCGAAGAAGGCGGAACAAAGAGGTCCTTTGGTAACTTTCAAGGCAAATCGCCTCACCAGCAGATTGATTATGCACATCCACCAGTGCAGAATGGTCCTCCACAGGGTTCGGGTCGTTGGGGATAAGTCGGAGTTGGTCGAGCTCGAGCTTCGGTTCCACGACTACGTAGGTTCGGCCACCGATTCGCTTTTCCCAGTGTTCGCAATGTGACAGGCGTCATCCCGGGGAATGTCGTCTTTTAGTTGGTACTTGTTTTACCGGCGGCCGTCAGGGCCATGTGTCGAAAGGGTATCCTAGTAGGAGGGATGCAAGTAGGAGGACTCAGCCTTCAGGATCAGTGACCAGTTCATCATCTTCCCAAGCTATGCGCCCAACAGGGCAGGATTGATTAGAACGACAGAGGGGAGTGAAGCTGTGTATTCAGGTAGATCCTTAACCCTCTAGAGATTGGTACGTATGATAAGATAAGTATATCTTAAGTGTTACGTTCAGTTAACATTGTGTAAATTGTGGTTAGAAACCATGGTTATCTAGAAAGGTAAGATTGGGGATAGAAGAAAGTGTGAGCCTTAGAGCTTTATACGTAGAGACCTTAGAAGCAAGGCCATCTCGAGTAAAGGATTTATATTTTTACGTTTAACCCTTGTCGGAGGGCATGGTGCACGTGAGCTATGTTTGTGGGATAAGTCCCTGAGTAGTGTGGAATGAAAGAGGGTAGTTGAGCTAAGAAGACCGCTAGGTTTTCGTAACGAGGTTGGTGAGATTGTTCCGGATCGGGAAGCAAGTGTTTTACGCGAGAGTGGGTCGGGTTGAGGCCATGCCGCGGGTCAACCCGCGACCTATTTTATGGTGGGGTCAGTTCGGGGTGGTCCCTCCAGGTGGTAGGGTCACGAGGGTGTTAGGCCCATGTTTAGATAACCAGCATACGAGTTCGTGGATGCATTCGACCAGTAGTCGGGCCGAGGAGGTCAGCCCATCTTGTCTTTTAGTCAAGACCGTTTACTCGGCAGAGGGTCATGCGAGATGATATGTCAGTAAGGTTGTAAGGCTGCACGAGGTGCCTACTTTCACCTTATGACAGACAGTGGAGCCCAAGTTATGGTCGTTTCTTTGCGGGAAGTTTTACCAGGCAGGGTTAGGAACTCAGGTAAGTCTCAGTATCGCATTCGCCCTCGGGCCAGTGTTGGGATTTCAGAGGTAGCTGTGAGGATTGTTGTCTCCTGTTGAGGGAGTGTATTATAGCCACCATTTCAGTATGCGGATATCGCCTTACGAAGCCTTGTAGGGGCGGAAGTGCAAGTTGCCGGTCGATTGGTTCGATGTTGGCAAAGTTCAGATAGTTGGTTCTGTCACGACCCGAATCCGGGCCCGTGACTGGTGCCTTACCCCGGGCACCCTAGTGATACAATCATCAGAGAAAATCAGCGGAAAATAAAACATGAACATGAAATGAAAGATATTATAAATAAACAGGCCAACCAAAACAGTTGCCTTTCAACATATATATATAAAGACATTTGAGCGATTCTAATCCTTACAACCCCGCTTGCCATTACTCTGCACCTCTAAGATTTTTACAACAACTATGACGGGACGGGGCCGCCATACCACGAATGTACAAGAACCTCAGACATCGTGGTAACATACCAAAGATAAGCCTCGAAGGAACGGAGCTTCCAATACGCTGAAAGGTGATCCTAAAGCGGGGATCGACGGACGATGTACTTACTGCGGCGTGAACGGCCAGAAGGAGGTCGATAACAGTACCAAGTATGTGGCGTAAATCAGAATATCAGAATGAAATCATAATAGTCTATATAAAGCAGGAGACATGTATGAAACCAAACTACAGTACACTCATATAACAGTTATATCAAGTCAGGGTCTCACGCCACAACATCAGTCATGCCCGTGGAATACCTTCCTCACTGCCGGTACGTCCAAGTAAGTCCTCCACGAGTCAACCGGCCCTCCATCGAGGGACGCGGTAATATAGAACACAATTCTTGCACGACAAGGGCTATCACAACAAGCATAGGCAAGTCACACAACAACAAGCATAGGCAAGTTACACAACAACAAGCATAGGCAAGCTATACACAACTCAAGGTACTTTCAATTTATGCCAAAGTCCGGGTTTTAATCCTAAAGTACTACGTACGTTAAGTTCCTTTTAAAGATCCATTCCCTTTTATAAAAGTCACCCGATACTCGTAGTATAAAATAGAGTGACTTATATCTTTTAAGTAACCCAAAACAACTTCCATACTATCCTTTTTAAAACCAAATTAAGGCAACACCATTCCTTCTTTTTAGACCAAAACACTTCTCTTTTTTTTAAAGTCAAGTTACCACATTAAAACCAGTGATAAAACCTTCTTTTGTTTTCATAACGTCGTTATAACCAACTTCCCATAAGGCTGTTATAACACGTTATGTTTTAAACCATTTTAAGACAACACAATGCCTTTCTTTACCCTAAAGTTCCAGTTTGCCTAATTTCAATTACGCAAGTCTCTTTTTAGAAAAGTTTCATAGTTCAATGTCTTAATCTCTTTTAAAACAATTGAGTAACATATGCCTGGCGAGTAGGTTATGCTTGATCATAATCAATCTTATTAAGCGACCATGATCTAGAAAATGTAATATCATTTTGTCTCATCTTAGCTTATGCGGATGGAGGTTTCTACTTGGTTTTAATAATACTGTTAGTCATTACATTTTCCTTTATTAGCGCGCGATGGTTTGTTCGATACTTATTCGATTTAGAATCGGTAAAACATTATTCCTTTTAAAATCAAGTACTCATTACTCACGAATGAGGTTTCACACTAACATCCATATCAGGTCAAGTCTCTTAAGACGTTATACCTAACTTCCCATAAAGCTAGTATAACTCTTATGTTTTCAAAACCAAGTATTACTCTTCTTTCAAAACGGTTTCTTAATGACATACTTCAAATGCTTTATTATCACACATCAAGTCAGTTATAAGTCAAATCGATTTACCTTTTAACAATCACAAAGCATTTTCTTATCTACATAAAGCTGTTATAACCAACCTCCCATAAAGCCGTTATAACACTTTATGTCTCAAACTAATCAAATACATTTAGCACATGTACGTCTACCGTACTACATAGTTACACACATGTCATGCTAGAAAAGATAGGAAGAGGTTCACATACCTCGCGACGATTATCGACTAATAGCAAAACGCTCCAAGTACCTCAAACCGTCGGCTACTCCTTAAGCCAAGTAGACCACGCCACACGTAGTATTTCAACCTATAGAGGCCACTGGCGCCTATTAACATCTTAGATCTCAATGTAGAATATTCTACGAAAATTCGTGACCTCCCCGCAACAGCGTAAATCTCCTCTATCGAGGCGGCTACCAAGCCAACCGGGGGTTTGCACGTCTATCGGACGTGTACAATTCTACTCACAAGAATGCTACACAAGTCTCATGTAATACAGTCTATGTAATTACGATTGATTCTCTTCTTTAAATTCAGCTTAAGTCGCAAGACATTGCCGTAAGTATTATTCAGGCTTAAGTCAAAAGACATTGCCGCACAATTATAATGTTCAGTTCTTATATATAGTATACTTCAACTATATATTCCTACAACATGCAATTTCCAATTACCATAGAAGGTCAAGAGTGTTTACCTCGATAAGCCCAAAATTATCCGAGTTTATATGTCGATGCTGAGCACGGTTTAGCTCCCTCAGTGCGCCCAACCCGCTCCAAACAACCCTTAGAAGTTCTAACCAACTTCTACTCCATTACTTCAACTATCAATGAAGATTTCCTTAGGGTTTCGTTTAGTGGCTAAAGGAAGTATAATAGTATTTTCCGGGCTCTACGTATAGAGGTAACTTTGGAAGTACTATAAGGTATATGGGCTAGAGTATTTTGGGCATTATAACAATACTTGAAGAGTATTTCTATACCCCAAAGGGGGGGTATTTATACGAGACAACTAGGCTAGGGGGGTACCCACGGCTAACCACTACTGAGGGAGGAAGCTCTCGGCCAAAGGGGGGGGGAGGGGTGTGGTGGACGAAACTCAAGAGGGAGGGAGTAGCTTGAGACTTAGATAGATTGCTCAAGTTTAGGATGAAGAATGTCTTCAACTAGAGGGGTATTTATAGGTCAAGTGAAGGCCAATCAATGGCCAAGATGAAGACAAGTGCATAGCAAGTGTAAGGTCAAGATGAAGCCATGTGTTTGTGGGTCCCACTTGCTCATCAACTACACAAAAATATCCTACCTAACCCTTGACCACAAAATAGCACAAAAAACGTGCCAAAGAAAGCTCAACCAAACCGTCCACTTGGGTGACAAGTGTCACCCTCCCGTTGGTCCAAAATGTTTCGTCTCTGGAAAAATCCATAAAAATTATAAATGACATAGCCGGAATTTTCCCTACGAAAGTCGTGGAAACGTTCGTCAAAACGACTCCTTCGGTACTTGTGCACAAAATTTTCGAACTTAGCCTAACTTTAAGGCTCAAATTATAATACGACGCGCCACGCACATACTCTTGAAATACGGTATAACATTCTCTCCTCCTTAGAAACATTCGTCCGAATGTTCCTTCTCAAGACGGATTATGATGAAGATCTTCTAACAAGTTGCCAACGCCACGCCGGCCACGAACTAACACACGCGTTCTCTTCCTTACTCGTGCCCTCGCCGAACACTTGAACCCTTCTAGTATACGCACCATACTTGACCATTGCTTGATTCAAAACCTCGAGTCATCACTCCCAAACTTGGTCATCTTACTAGCCTCAATCTTCCTTAAGGCCATTCCCGGCCTTCACGATCCGCTTCTGGTCGAACATAACCACGAACTCATACGACGGTCATCTAAACTTGGGCCTAGCACCCTCGTGACCCTACCACCTGGCGGGACCACCTCGATCGACCACCTCAACCGCCACGGGTTGACACGCACACGCCCTCAACCCGAGCCTCGCCCGCGCCGACTCTCTCGCTTCTCGATCCGAACAATCTTACCTATACAGGTCATGAAAGCTACCACTTCCATTTACACCATCCAAGGAAATTCTTCCACAAATACACCACGCATACTTACACATTCGGACAAAGATCCCCCGCAAAAATCTTGTACTCAAGATGGCCTTACATCTAAGGTCTCAACTGTAATATTCTAAGGTTCATCACTTTCTCACCCCAGTGCTTACCCTTTTTCTTATCGACTGTGTTTCTAAATCACATTTTAGCACAAAGCTATCCGAACATAACACTAAACACATCATCAACATCAATACCATATAAGTCTCAGAGGTTAAGGATATACTGACAATAGGCGGTTCAAAGGACCGCTAAATCGGGAACTCCACGCGACCTCTACAGGGCTGTAGGTGTCGAACATCTGCTGGCTATGGAAGGTGAAGAACCATGGCTGCTCTAGTAGTCCATGCTATCCTACCGGTGCTACCGCAGTGGACGATCTTGCCGGATGGCCTGTTGGCGCAAAATAACAATCTCCCGAGTCAAGACGACACTCTCCCTTATGAAGTTTTCCACAACGGCCACCGAGACAAGGGCAACCTTATCCGGCGAGCACTCGCTCCCCGAAAATCTGAAACACAGGAGCCCCGACCGCTCGAATATCTCGAAGGTCCGAAGGGCTGGAGGACCACTCATCGCGGTGGGCGCATAATCGCTTTCTGGCGAGGCGGTCCGCCTCGAAAGTCACCAAAGGACCTGCTGTTCGGCCTCTTCTGCGACCACGGTCATTCCGCCGATTTATCCGTTCCTCACATCCAGTGCATACGCTGCGTGCGGCAATGTCCATGCCGGTGAAGAGCTACACCAACAACTCTCGGCTAGGTGATCATCGAGCCACCAGAACATATCGATGCACTCGATCCTCCATACTAGCTACCAACGCGGGGGCGTCTGCCAGACGATGAGTCGAACTCACATTGTACTCCCGAATGCGCATTCTGCGCGAACACCAAAAATCATGCGCGAGCCCTCGCCATCCGTGGAGGCGGGAAATGTGCAGGAATGCCTCGAGAACTCGTCCCATATAGTGGAAGTGCATTCTCTCCCGGGACAGCTCGCGAATCAAACGATCGGCTGCGGTATCACGCGGTGATGTGAACCTAGGACCACCGACTCGGTCTCGATGCCACGATTACTCTCATGATCTCAGAATCGCTTCGGATGAACTCCTGCGGATCATCCTCGTGCCTCGACCCATAAAACTCGGGCGGTTTACAACTCGAGAAAATCCGTAGCCTCGAACTATCGATCTAGGGTGAACCTGGTGCTCTTTGGGCCGCTGCGTCGGCCTTATCCTCAAGTCCGCCTGACCACGGCCATTAATCGGGCCCACTCCGTGACTCATCTCTCGCCTGCTCGGTGCGGGACCGGAGGCTCAGTGCGTGGTCTCTGCCATTCTACTCGCAGCCTCCGCCTTTGCCTTGCCGCCGGGCGGGTTGCCTTACGCGGAGGCATAAGCGGTAAGCGAAGTATGTCGGAGGGTCCAATCTTATCACGGCTAAGGCACGATCTCGTAATGAGAAGAATGGAAACCAATCCTAAATGTCCTGCGACCTCCGATTATAGATGTGGTGCACAACACATCGATAATCAAGACTCTACTAGACACGGTCGTCAGACACTTTCCGAGGACTAATCGCTTTGATACCACTTTGTCACGACCGAATCGCCCGTGATCGTGCCTACCCCGCACCCTAGTGATACAATCATCGAGAAAATCGTGGAAAATAAAACATGAACATGAAATGAGAGATATTATAAATAAACAGGCCAACCAAAGCGGTTGCCTTTCAACATATATATATAAAGACATTTGAGCGATTCTAATCCTTACAACCCCGCCACAACTCTGCACTTAAGATTTTTACAACAACTATGACGGACAGGGGCGCCATACCCCGAATGTACAAGAACCTACTGCATCGTCGGGTAACATACCAAAGATAAGCCTCAAGGAACGGAGCTTCCAATACGCTGAAAGGTGATCCTAAAAGCGGGGATCGACAAATGATGTACTTCTACTGCGGCGTGACGCAGCCAGAAGGAGGTCGATGCAACAGTACCAAGTATGTGAAATCAGAAATCAGTAAATGAAATCATAATAGTCTATATAAAGCAGGAGACATGTATGAAACCAAACTACAGTACACTCATATAACAGTTATATCAAGTCAGGGTCTCACGCCACAACATCAGTCATGCCCGTGGAATACCTTCCTCACTGCCGGTACGTCCAAGTAAGTCCTCCACGAGTCAACCGGCCCTCCATCGAGGGACGCGGTAATATAGAACACAATTCTTGCACGACAAGGGCTATCACAACAAGCATAGGCAAGTCACACAACAACAAGCATAGGCAAGTTACACAACAACAAGCATAGGCAAGCTATACACAACTCAAGGTACTTTCAATTTATGCCAAAGTCCGGGTTTTAATCCTAAAGTACTACGTACGTTAAGTTCCTTTTAAAGATCCATTCCCTTTTATAAAAGTCACCCGATACTCGTAGTATAAAATAGAGTGACTTATATCTTTTAAGTAACCCAAAACAACTTCCATACTATCCTTTTTAAAACCAAATTAAGGCAACACCATTCCTTCTTTTTAGACCAAAACACTTCTCTTTTTTTTAAAGTCAAGTTACCACATTAAAACCAGTGATAAAACCTTCTTTTGTTTTCATAACGTCGTTATAACCAACTTCCCATAAGGCTGTTATAACACGTTATGTTTTAAACCATTTTAAGACAACACAATGCCTTTCTTTACCCTAAAGTTCGGTTTGCCTAATTTCAATTACGCAAGTCTCTTTAGAAAAGTTTCATAGTTCAATGTCTTAATCTCTTTTAAAACAATTGAGTAACATATGCCTGGCGAGTAGGTTATGCTTGATCATAATCAATCTTATTAAGCGACCATGATCTAGAAAATGTAATATCATTTTGTCTCATCTTAGCTTCATGCGGATGGAGGTTTCTCTGGTTTTAATAATACCGTTAGTCATTACATTTTCCTTTATTAGCGCTGCGATGGTTTGTTCGATACTTATTCGATTTCGAATCGGTAAAACATTATTCCTTTTAAAATCAAGTACTCATTACTCACGAATGAGGTTTCACACTAACATCCATATCGGTCAAGTCTCTTAAGACGTTATACCTAACTTCCCATAAAGCTAGTATAACTCTTATGTTTTCAAAACCAAGTATTACTCTTCTTTCAAAACGGTTTCTTAATGACATACTTCAAATGCTTTATTATCACACATCAAGTCAGTTATAAGTCAAATCGATTACCTTTTAACAATCACAAAGCATTTTCTTATCTACATAAAGTCGTTATAACAACCTCCCATAAAGCCGTTATAACACTTTATGTCTCAAACTAATCAAATACATTTAGCACGTATGACGTCTACCGTACTACATAGTTACACATGTCATGCTAGAAAAGATAGGAAGAGGTTCACATACCTCGCGACGATTATCGACTAATAGCAAACGCTCAAGTACCTCAAACCGTCGGCTACTCCTTAAGCCCAGTAGACCACGCCACACGTCGTACTTCAACCTATAGAGGCCACAAGGCGCCTATTAACATCTTAGATCTCAATGTAGAATATTCTACGAAAATTCAAGACCTCCCCGCAAGCGTAAATCTCCTCTCTATCGGTAGCTGCCAAGCCAACCGTGGGGTTTGCTCTATCGGGCGTGTACAATTCTACTCACGATAATGCTACACAAGTCTCATGTCTGATCCTATGTAATTACAGTTCAGTTCTCTTCTTTAAATTCAGGCTTAAGTCGCAAGACATTGCCGTAAGTATTATTCAGGCTTAAGTCAAAAGACATTGCCGCACAATTATAATGTTCAGTTCTTATATATAGTATACTTCAACTATATATTCCTACAACATGCAATTTCCAATTACCATAGAAGGTCAAGAGTGTTTACCTCGATAAGCCCAAAATTATCCGAGTTTATATGTCGATCCTGAGCAAGGTTTAGCTCCCACTCCGTGCGCTCCAACCCGCTCCAAACAACCCTTAGAAGTTCTAACCAACTTCTACTCCATTACTTCAACTATCAATGAAGATTTCCTTAGGGTTTCGTTTAGTGGCTAAAGGAAGTATAATAGTATTTTCCGGGCTCTACGTATAGAGGTAACTTTGGAAGTACTATAAGGTATATGGGCTAGAGTATTTTGGGCATTATAACAATACTTGAAGAGTATTTCTATACCCCAAAGGGGGGGTATTTATACGAGACAACTAGGCTAGGGGTACCCCACGCTCACTACAGGGGAGAGGAAGCTCTCGGCCAAAGGGGAGGGTGTGGTGGGCCAAAACTCAAGAGGAGGGATTAGCTTGAGACTTAGATAGATTGCTCAAGTTTAGGATGAAGAATGTCTTCAACTAGAGGGGTATTTATAGGTCAAGTGAAGGCCAATCAATGGCCAAGATGAAGACAAGTGCATAGCAAGTGTAAGGTCAAGATGAAGCCATGTGTTTGTGGGTCCCACTTGCTCATCAACTACACAAAAATATCCTACCTAACCCTTGACCACAAAATAGCACAAAAAACGTGCCAAAGAAAGCTCAACCAAACCGTCCACTTGGGTGACAAGTGTCACCCTCCCGTTGGTCCAAAATGTTTCGTCTCTCGGAAAAATCCGCAAAAATTATAAATGACATAGCCGGAATTTTCCCTACGAAAGCTGTGGAAACGTTTCGTCGAAAAACGACTCCTTTCGGTACTTGTGCACAAAATTTTCGAACTTAGCCTAACTTTAAGGCTCAAATTATAATACGTACGCGCTCACGTACATACTCTTGAAATACGGGGTATAACAGGTTCATACTTGTTTCGGCAGGATGTGGATAGGGTGAAGCTTATCCAGGAGAGGCTATTGGCAGCTCAGAGTCAACAGAAGTCGTGCGGATAATCGGCGACGACGCTTGGAGTTCAGGTTGACGGTGGGTCTTCTTGAAGGTACCACCCCGGAAGGGTGCGACGAGATTCAGAAAACAGAGGAAACTTAGCCCGAGTTACTTTGGGCCTTTTCAGGTCATGTGAAGAATAGGCCAGGTTGCCTATAAGTTAGCTTTGCCGTCCGGCGTAGGAAGCAGTACGTCCGATCTTTCATGTTGCTATGTTCGGAAGAGTATCGGAGATCCATCCAGAGTGTTCCCAGTTAATGATGATCAAGTTGGAAGTAGTAACCCAGAGATTTTGGAAACAGAAGCAGTAACGGAAATGTGGTAAGTTATGAGAAAGATGTTCGAGTGTACGAGAAGGGTACGACGAGTAAGGGAAGAAGCGAGCATGTGTTACGAGCATAGATGTGATCATTTCTTTTGTAAAGAGAGGGTGCTAAGGGAGTATATTTTGGACCTTGGGTGGGAGCTTTTGTAGTGATGGAAGTGATTCCTCGTGGACTTGAATGTAAGTATTTGCGCGTGTTGTATTGTGGCCAGGTGGGGCATGTTTGTTTTCGTACGTATAGTAGTGAAGACTATACTGGCGCACGTATGTTTTGAGACTTAGAAGGAACATTCGGGACGAATGTTTCTAAGTAGGGGAGAATGTTATACCCCTGTAACGACCCGTTCCGGGGCCCGTTACTGGTGCCTTACCCCGGGCACCCTAGTGACACAACATCAGAGTAATCAGCGGAACATAAAGACAATACATGAAACCAATGTAATATGACAGTGAAATAAGAAACAAAGGCTAACCAAAAAGCGGTTACCTTGGTATATATATAAATAGCAATTTGAGCGATTTACAACCCTCTTACAAATTCTGCCCACAACAGTACTACAGACCTCTACGAATAATATGACAACAACGACGGGACAGGGCCCCGTCATACCCCTGAATGTAAGCACCTACCACAACAGGGGACTATACCAAGATAAGCCTCCGGAGAAACGGAGCTTTCCCAACGCTCGTGACCCTAAGAGCGAGGATCAACGGCGGTGTACCTTTACTGCGGCATGAACGCGGCCCGAAGAGGTCGAGATAACAGTGCGAGTATGTGGCTGAAATAAATCAGTAATGAAATCATAGTAGTCTATATAAAGCAGGAGACATGTATGATAACCAAACTACAGTTCACAATAAATAAACAGTCATGTCAAGTCAGGGACTCGTGCCCTCAAATCATCACTTAAGCATAACAATGGGTCTCACGCCCACAACATCAATCGTGCCCGTGGAACACATTCTCACCGCCAGCCTATGATATGAAAGTACCAAGGAACACATGAACACCGTGTCCCACCTGTGTTATAATAAAACCGCACGGGTAAGTACGAAGGCATAGCCGACTACTAAAACCCACGCATCAACAAGGTCATAAATCAGATCATGAGATCTGTCTGCATCCACATGATCAAAGCCGCCACTCGCGCAAAGATCTAATGTGCGTCTAGCCACGAACTTCCCGCAGCTCGCATAGGCCAATCTCATCGCCCGCATGAGGTATAACCCCGCATCGAGGTAGCTACTCCCAAGATCCGCCGACTTCGCACCGCATGGCCACGTGGACCGCGTGCCCATAAAGGACGCACCCTAACTCGAACTCTCGTAGCTCCGCATAGATCACCTGGACCCGCATGAGGTATTCTCGAATCATAGGTCACTAGACCCGCCTGAGTCTACCCCGCATCGGAGGGCAGCTTAACCTCCGGAATCATCTCAAGAGATGAGTGATGAATAATACTAACATAACAGCTTATCGTTAAACAACACAAGCAAAACAAGGGAAAAACCCCTTTACACAAACATCACCAGATACTAACACACGTAGCATCCTAGCATGTTTACTTATCAATCAACAAGAAAGTATTACAAGGCTATCACAAACCAACACAAATCAAGTTATACACACAGGGTACTTTCTACTATATGTCAGCAAGTTCGGGTTTTTATCCCCAAAGTACTTCATACATTAACTCTTTAAAAGATACGTTACTTTCACAAAAACCACACAATACCCGCAGTATATGAAAATAGAGTGATTATCTTTTGAAGTAAATCAAAACACTTACCTTTGTAAAATCAAGTAACAACATTATTTTCCAAACGTCCAAGTTTGCCTAATTTCAAATGTTTACGTTTCTTATTTTAGAAAGGTTTAGTAGTTCATAGTCTTATTTATTTAGTAATATAATTCTCTTTTAACAATCTGAGAAACATAAACCTTATGTGTGAGTAGACATTCTTGTTTATAACAATCTTATTACAAGACCATGATCTAGGAAATATCCTTTGTCTCATCTTAGCTTATGCAGATGGAAGTTTCTACTGGTTTTAATAATACTTAATCTGTCAAAACATTTCCTTTATTAACGCCGCATGGTTTGTCGATACACATTCGATTTCAAATCAAGAAAACATTCTTAAGCCGTTATACCTAACTTCCCATAAAGCTAGTATAACTCTTAAGTTTTCAAAACCAAGTATTACTTCTTCTTTCAAAATGATTCAAAATCTTTTGAAATACTTCAAGTTCTTTATTATCACATAACCAACCAGTTATAGTTCAAATCGCTTACCTTTTAAAACCACAAGTATTTTCTTACCTACATAAAGTGTTATAACCAACTTCCCATAAAGCCGTTATAACACTTTTATGTTTTAGACCAATCAAATACATTTAACACGGTACGCTACCGTGACTACATAGTTACACATATATCATGCTAGAAGAGATAGGAAGAGGTTCACATACCTCGCGACGAGTATCGACTAATAGCAAAACGCTCCAAGTACTTCCAACCGTCGCTACTCCTTAAGCCAAGTAGATCGCGCCACACGTAGTACTTCAACCTATAAGGCCACAAGGCGCTTATTAACATTTAGATCTCTTCGTAGAACATTCTAAATAAAATTCGGCAAAGACTCTCCTCTCCCCGCAACAACAGAAATCTCCTCCTCTATCGGGCCGGCTACCAAGCCAACTGGGGTTATACGCCTAATCCGACGTGCACAATTCTACCTCACGTAAAAGCTACACAAGTCTCATGTAATACAGTCTATGTAATTACAGCTCAAGATTTTCTTTCAAAAGGTTTCTTATTATTCAGCTTAAGTCAAAAGACATTGCGATAACAACGCTTCAGTTCTATATATAGTATACTTCAACTATATAGTCTAACAATCATGTAATTTCCAATTACAATAGAGGACAAGATATTTACCTCGATAAGCCCATAATTATCCAAGTATAAAGTCGATCTGGGCAACGTTTAGCTCAACTCGTGCGCTCCAACCCGCTCTAAACCACCCTTAGAAGTTCTAACCAACTTCTACATACTACTCCAACTAACCATGTAGATTTTCCTTAGGGTTTCGGTTTGGTGACTGACGGAAAGTATAATTGTATAACTGGGCTTTTGTATAGGTATAACCTTAGAATACTACAAGGTATACGGCTAAGGTAATTTGGGCATTATAACAATACTTTGAGAGTATTTCTACCAAGAGGGTGTATACCTCGGCCTACCCCACTGTGGGGATTCTCGTGGGGAAAGAACTCTCGCCACAAGGCCTTCTCAAAGGGGAGGGTGGACGAAAACAACTACACAAAGGGAAGGGAGGATTTTAACACTTAAGGAATTTTAGGAATGGATGAAGAAGTCTTCCAAAGGGGTATTTATAGTACAAGCCAAGGCCAACCAATGGCCAAGATCTAGCCAGTGCTATGCAAGTGTAGGCCTAGATCATGCCAAGTGCACCTTATCCATCTACCCACAAAAATATCCTACCAACTACTTGACAAAAGCCAAGCAATTCGTCCCACTCTACCGCCATTGATGAGAGGGTGCCAAGTGGCGCCCTCTGTTGGTCCAAAATGTTTGTCTCGGAAAAATCCGCAAAAATTAAAAATGACATAGCCGAATTTTCCTACGAAAGCGTGGAAACGTTTCGTCGAAAAACGACTCTAACCGTGTTGTGCACAAAAACAATTCGCCAAGCCTTATTCTCGTTCACTTTTACGATGCGTCTTACGCATACTGGAAATACGGGGTATAACAACCCCGTATTTCCAGAGTATGTACGTAAGGACGTACGTAGAAAAGTTTGAAGCTTAAAGTAGGCAAGATTCGAATTTTTGTGCACAACACCCGATTAGAATCATTTTTCGACGAAACGTTTTACAAGACTTGCGAAGGGAAAATTCCGGCTATGTCATTTAGTATTTTTGCGGATTTTTCCGAGAGACGAAATGTTTTGGACCAACGAGAGGGGGACACTTGTCACCCTCAAGTTGGTGGAGTGTGGGACGGCAATGGGACGATTTGAGGGTCAAGGGTTGGTAGGATATTTTGTGATATTTGTGTGGTAGATGGATAAGGTACAGATGGATGAATCTTGACCCTACACTTGCCTTGCACTTGGCATGATCTTGGCCATTGGTTGGCCATGGCTTGACCTATAAATACCCCCTTAGTTGAAGACATTTCTTCATCCACAAAATTTTCCTAAGTCTAAAAATCCCCCTCTTCTGTGTTCTCGCCCCAGCCTCCTCCCCTTTGTGAGGCCCTGGCCGAGAGTCCTCCCCTCCGAGAGTACCCTCCTAGTGGGTTGGCCGAGGTACACCCCCTTGTGGTGTTGTCTCGTATAAATACACCACCCTCTTGGTAGAAATACTCTCCTAGTATTGTTACTATACCAAAATACCTTGGCCCAAATACCTTGTAGTATTCCAAGGTTACACTTATACGAAAAGCCCAGAAATACTATTATACTTTCCTTCAGTCACAAAAACAAAACCCTAAGGAAAATCTCCCTAGGTGGTTGGAGTATTAAGAAGAAGTTGCGTAGAACTTCTAAGGGTTATTTGGAGCGGGTTGGAGCACCCGGAGTAGGAGCTAAACGTTGCTCAGGATCGACATTAAACTTGGATAATTTTGGGCTTATCGAGGTAAATACTCTTGTCCTTATATTGTAATTGGAAATTACATACTGTAGTTATAGAAATGAATATAAGATTCATAGAAGAGAATTGAACTGTAATAGAAGGATATTACGTAAAAGACTTGAATCGAATCACATCAGAAGAATAATCTACAGAGTAGTCTGGTCATTGATAGACTTGTATAACCTTTATAGGTTGAATGATCTGCGGGTAGCATGTTCTACTTGGAAGGTGGACAAGGCTAGCCGGGTTATAGCCGTGGAGCGTTTTGCTAATAGTCGATAATCGTCGCGAGGTATGTGATTCTTCCTAAGCATGATATTTTAAAATATATATATAGTACGGTAGACGTACATGTGCTAACTGAATAATAATTACGGCAATGTCTTTTGACTTAAGCCTGAATAATACTTACGACAATGTCTTTTGACTTAAGCCTGAATAATACTTACGGCAATGTCTTTTGACTTAAGCCTGAATAATAAGAATCTTGAAGTATTTCAAAAAGAATACTGAATCATTTTTAACAGAAGAGTAATACTTGGTTTTAAAACTTAAGAGTTATACTAGCTTTATGGGAAGTTATGTATAACGGCTTAAGAAAGATAAAAAGAATGGTTTATTAATTTTAGAAGTTAAGAGACTTGATCTTAAAAGATAAGAGACTTGACTTGAAAGAATTAATATGAATTTTGTTAATAAGTGTGAAACCTCATTCGTGAGTAATGAGTACGTGGTTTTTAAAATGGGATAATGTTTTACTGATTTCGGAAATCAGAATAAGTATCGAACAAACCATTGCAGCGCTAATAAAAAGAAATGTACTGAATAATTAAGTATTATTAAAACCAGTAGAAACCTCCATCTGCATAGAAGCTAAGATGAGACAAAATGATATTACATTTCCTAGATCATGGCTGCTTTAATAAGATTGTTATAAACAAGAATAACCACTCACATATAAGGCATATGTTTCTCGAATCATTTTTAAAGGAGAATTATATCATTAAGTGATTAATACTATGAAACTACGAAACCTTTTGAAAATGAGAAACTTGAACATTTGAAATTAGGCAAACTTGAACGTTTGGAAATTAATGTTGTTACTTGATTTTACAAAGGGAAGTGTTTTGGTTTACTTAAAAAGATGGTCACTCTATTATATACTACGGGTATTGTATGACTACTGTGAAAGAAACGGATCTTTTAAAGAGTTAATGTATGAAGTACTTTGGGGATAGATACCCGAACTTGTTAGCATAAAGTACCTTGTGTGAATAACTTAATTGTGTTGGTTTGTGACAACCTTGTAATACTTTCTTGTTGATTTGATAAGTAAACATGTTAGGATACTACGTGTGTTAGTATCTTGTGATTGTTGTGTAAGGGGGTCATTCTTGTTGTGCTTACGTTGTTAAACGTTAAGCGGTTATCGTTATTGTATCACATACCCCCTTGACTTATTATACCGAGGGCTTGCCACCCTTGATGCGGGTCTATACGGCCTATGCGGTCTGTGAGACTATGCGGAGCAGCGGTATTGTTACACCCCGTAAATTCAAGAGGTTATGTTAAGAACATACGAAAGGAAATAAGATTTGAATTTGGAAAGTTGGGTTGGCAAAAGGTTGTGGGCTGACTTTTAGTCAACTTTGGAGCGGTATATCTCCTAGTTCCTTAGGAGTTTTGAGGAGTTTTAAAAGCCTAGTGTGTAGTCCGTTAAATCTAGTTCCCAACGCAAAGAAACCGCTCACGATAGGACATCGGAGTCAAAAGTTATGGAAGTTTCAAATTTGGTGCCCAGTCAGGCAAAGCAGTGGTTTCGCTCAGTGCAGTACGGCGCCGAATACAGGCCGCGCCCGGTTGTTCTGGGGTTGCAGCCGCGCGCCGAATGCGTGAACTTTTCTGAGCAGTAGCGCTGGCGCCGGGCGGGCCAGCGCCGAGGCGGATTTTTCTCACACAAAGACGAAAATCGTGGATATTTTGTTAAAAGCCTATGGGAGGGTGACAAGTGTCCTCCCATCATTTTGACCAGAATAAGGTCCTATTTTAGGCCAAGTCTTGGAAGACTTGGCCATTTCATTTCAAATCCTCCCAAGAAAGATCCTCTCCTTCTCTCTTGATTTTTGAAGAAAACCTAGCCTAAGAGGAAATTGTTGAGCGGCAAGAAGGAAAAGTGTGGGTAAACTTGTGGAAGCGCGGTGGGCGATTTTGAGGAAAGAGGTGGAAGAAAGAGGGGCTTTGTGGGCTATTCCTTAAGGTAAAAGTTTCCCTTTCTCTTGGTTGTGAGCCTAAGGTCATATATTTTAGTAGTATAGATGTGAGCCCGAGGTCATATATTTTAGCAATTTAGAGTTGAGCCTAAGGTCATGTTTAATTGTAGTAGAATAGAGTTGAGCTGAGGCTGTTTTATTTGAATAGATTTGGGTCGTCTCATGTCCTAAAGGGAGATTGTAATTGTTGAAGATGTCTAGGGCTAGATATCATGTTAGACCTAAGAACTTGGATTGGAAAAGAGTTGAAAGGGTTAGTATTGGTTATATTGTTGGCCAAGGTTGGCCAGAAACTATTGGTTTGTTTTGTATTATTGTGGGGCGAGTCTTACGCGCCTGTAAAGGCGTGTAATCCCCTTTGTTGCGTGCCTTGAATGTGGCGTTGGTTAGTGGAAATTCGCCTTGAAAGCGGTGGCATAGTTAGTAGAACAAAGGAAGTTGTCGCCCAATTTTCCCGCAATGCGGACTTTTCATTAGAATGTATTACGTTGAAGCTAGAAGCTAATAAACGATTATGGTCATTATAGGTTGACATCTACGACGGCATATTGACTTGGCAAGTGGATTAAGCAAAAGAGGTATGTAGAACTCTTCCTATCTCTTGAGCATGAGTAGTTATAACTGTATGGTACGGTAGACGTACGTGATTTTAAATGAAGTGAAGTCATTTGATATATTTGACTTATTTTAAGGATGTCTAGTTGGTTGAGTTAGGGAATTAACTCACGTGTCCTTAAGCAAGAGTTATAAGAACGGTTTATCCTAATAAGGTAGACAAGGATTCCTTGACAGGAAAAAGTTTAGAATACTGGATTTGGAAGGTATTGATTCTTAAACCATTATAAAGATAAGAACTTGTTTCTAAGTTAGGGAAATTGTCTTCTAAGTTAAAGAGACTTGAAGTACTTTGTAAGTAGTGCGACTTGAATTGAAGTACAAGTCTCTTGGTTATAGAAAGAACAAAGTGGTCTTAGACATAAAGAGTTATAACGGCTTTATGGGAAGTTGCTTATGACGGCTTTATGAGAGGTTAAGGAGGTCTTAGTTTCTAAGAAGCATAAAGTTAGTATAACGGCTTTATGGGAAGTTGGTTATAATAACTTTATGGAAGCTTAGAGGAACGGTTTTCGCGAGTAAGGTAAACCAAGATGAAAGAATGGATACTAAGAAAGGCAATTCGATTTAAAGGCATCAATTGCTTAAAAGTTTAAAATGAGGGTCACTTGAGTTAGAAGCCGAAGCATATTTCTAATAGTATAGTGACTTGTTGGAAATATAGATAAGCCTTGATACTACGGGTGTTAGTATCTTGGGGTCTTATGTGGAAAATGGACCTTGGAAAGAATAGCAATACATAGTACTTTGGGTTGAATTTCCCCGGACTTGTTAAGTGATATGAAAAGTGTCGTAAGGTCATAAAATGAGATCCATTTTGTATGTTAATGAAAGTCTAAAGGAGTTGTGAACTTCATCGACGCATCGACAGGTGATGTGGGATTCCACGTAGGCTTCCGGTCATAGTATGAGTTTACTCGACGCATCGAAGCTGATGGAGGATTCCACGTATGCTTCCATGGTCTTAGTATGGGTTACCGGACATACCGTCGCTGATGTGGGATTCCACGGCATGCGCCGTGGACATGCTTGCGATGAGGGATTCCGAGGCATGTATTTTGAGGGGTAAGAGTATAAATGAGGGGTAAATCCCCAAGATCGTTATACCACCTGTTTCCGTGGATTTGCTACTCGCGATGCGAGGAATACCTCATGCGAGTCCTTATGGGCTTATGCGGGTGAAATAGTCCCACGCGGATACACTATCGCGAGGAATACCTCGTGCTGGTCCATATGACCTATGCGGTGAAATAGTCCCGTGAGTAGGATTACTAAATGAAGTCATGTACGAGATGAGGATTCCACGCATGATATATATATATATATACACGCATGTACACCGACAATGGTGGATGCCACAGTGTGTCACATGGTTATAGTTACATTTACTACCGTCGGTAGTGACGGGAATTCCACGCGCAGGATATAGGTATATATGTGTTGTATGTGTACGCCGACAATGAGGTAGGATGCCACGGCGCATCACATGGTCAGATTGTACTTCTGGGTCACGCGACGTGTGGGGGAGTGGGGGATTCCACGCGCAGAGGATACGGTATATACGTGTTGTAGGTGTACGCCGGTGAGGTAGGTACCACGCGCCACGAGTTAGATTTTACACCTGGCCGATCGTGATAGGAATCCCACCGCACGCTTTGATATTTGAGGGTCGTGTTCATAGCCCCGTGTGATCGTTGTTCATATGTTGAGACAGTGTATAAGGTAAAAATTGACTTTCATTATGTCCACTTCATGAAGGCACGCATCGTTAATTTGGTTATCATATATGTCTTCACCGTATTTTTGACTATTATGATTTAAATTACAATACTTTCGCTTTGCATACTTGGTACATATTTTGTAATCGACCTCCTTCGGGGCCGCTCATGCCGCAGTTGAGATACATTGCTTGCCGATCCGCACTTCGGGTCACGGTCGACTGAAAGCTCCATTTCTCGGAGGCTTGTCTTTTGTATGGTTCCTGAAGTTGTAGACTTTAGTACATTCAGGGGTATGGCGGGGCCCTGTCCCGTCACAGTTGATTATGTAAACTCTTAGAGGTCTGTAGTCATATCTTGTGGGTCACTTTAAAAAAAAAAAATTGAGGTAACTGCTTTTGGATTTGATTATATCCAGTAAGGTAGCCTTATCGGCTAGCCTATTAATTATTTCATTGTTAAGTTATGTATGTTCCGCTGATTATCTCTCGATGATACCGTAGCGGTGCCTGTGTAGGCACCGCCACGCGCCCGGTTGGGTCGACATGTATGCTCCAGATTGATCATTCCGGTGTTTAGCCCGACGGGGATGCCTACGCGTCCGCGACTACGCGGTCTATTGAGATTATGCGACCGCGGAGTCCAGTGAGGTACCGGGGTTGGCTACCCCGATGCGAGAGGAATACCTCATGCGGATGCATGTGTGACCTATGCGGATCGCGGAGTCCGTGATTAGGCACGCATAATGATACTATGGGCGATTGGCCTTGCTTCGATCATTCGCGCCTAGAAAAGACCGATTCATGATATCTGCTTTTGCTCTTGTTTATGTTGTGCACTAGGTGCGCTTTAACCGATTGTATTTGCAAATGGTTTTAGATACTTGATTTCATTTCAAGATTTTACGCTTTCACATACTTGGTACTGTTATCGACCTCCTGGGCCGCGTTCATGCCGCAGTAGAGGTACACCATGTTGATCCTCGCTCTAGGGTCACGCCAACAGATGGGAAGCTCCGCTTTCTCCGAGGCTTATCAATGTATAGTCCCTGCCGTTGTAGGTACTTACATTCAGTGGTATGGCGGGCCCCGTCCCGCCATTGTTGTCGTATCATTCTTAGGTCCAGTAATCGCTGTGGCGTAATTGTAAAAGGATGTAATCGTTCGGCTTTAAATTGATTTATATATATGCCGAAAGGTAAGTTTTCTCAGACATCGCTTTACTTCATAATATTTTCATGTCTTGTTTTATGTTCCACGATTTCTCGATGTATGGCTACTTGGGTGCCCGTAAGGCACTACCACGCCCGGTTCGGTCGTAACATCAGCGTTTTGGGAAGCTCCGCTTTCCGAGGCTCATCGCGTATAGTCCCCGCCAGTAGGTATTTACATTCGTGGGGTATGACGGCCCCGCCCCGCCATTGTTGTTATCATTCTTAGAGGTGCAGAGTACCGCCAGGCGAGTTTGTAAAAGGGATGTAAATCGCTGATTCAAGTTTTATATATTTATGCCGTGAAGGCTTACTTTTCGCAGAAAACTGTTTTACACTTCATATTATTTCATGTCTTGTTTTATATTCCGCTGATTACTCTGATGTATGTCTACTTGGGTGCCCGGGGTAAGGCACCAGTCACGGGCCCGGGTTCGGGTCGTGACAACCTCAAACTGAACCAGGCTTTAATTTAGAAGATAATCTAGATGACACACCCACTAGTGCACCTCAAAATGAAACTGGAACGCCTCATATTCACCCTAGTAAGAGACGAGGCCTAACACAACAAAAACTAAAATCAGTTGCGGGAGATTTTTTTTATAGGGACCAAGAGAATCAAGTAGTTACATGTCAAATTTATAAAAATATTTATAAATTTAAAATGGAAAAAGATCGGGATGGGACGGGAGGTTTATTGAGACATGTACAAAACTTTCACAAAGGTAGGTGGGATGGATACGAGGCTAAAAAGTCAGGTGCGACAATGTGCTCTAAGTCGGGACAAGGTTCACATAATATCCCGGACCAAATATAGGGTCAAATTAACCCGATGACGGAGGGAATTATAGGCCTAAATACCATAAACATAGAGATAGGGAAGCAATAACAAAATTAGTTGCGGTGGAGGGTTTACCTTTTTCATTTCCTTTCTCTCCTGATTTTATTCATTACATAAGAGATATGTACAATCCTACTTTTAACGGTTTTCCTAGATCAACTGTTAGGAGAGACGTTATTAAAGTTGCACATTAATAACAACCATATTTACGTTATTCATTATATCATTTTCCTGGCAAAGTATCTATCACGTCTGATATAGGCCGTAGTACTAACGACCATGATTATTTAACTGTAATATGTAATTGGATAGATTATAAATGGTCTATACAAACATGTATTTTATCATATAGATATATTGATGATAGGCACACTGAAAATTTTATTGCAGAAAATATTCATCAAGTTTGTGAATATTATGGTATAACTAACAAAATAATGATTGTTACGTTAGATAATTCTTCTTCTAATAATTATGATGTAAGACTTTTAAAAAAATCTATTAACTCCATCTTTTTCTAATCATTTTCATATAAAACGTGTGTGTAATATTTATAACTTAGTTGTAAAGGATGGTCTAACACTATTAAAGACATTCTTAATAAAGTACAATTTGCTATAAACTTTATTTTTAGAAGTAATAGAATACAGAGAAAAAAAGATTATAAAAAAAACTTTTCACGATTGTGGACTACCTTATCGATTTTTTTTGAAGAAGTAGTGACTAGGTAGAATTCTCTATATGAACAATTACTTGTTGCTTATGATTATAGAAGACCTATAACTTTATTTATTAACGCTCATAATCAAAATCCAACTGATATGCTTGTAGATAACGATTGGGAAAACATTTCAAAACTTATTGTATTTTTAGAGTAATTTTTTCAAGCAATTGTAATCCCTCCTGGACAGAGAACTCGTCAAACTCTTTTGATGTCCACTGGATTGACTGCTCGAGCGAATGCGAGAGGGGTGAAGTTGCTTGACTTATATAGGGGGAAAAGTAGACAACCCTATTTTCACTCCAAGAAAGCAATTTTAAATCACATTTTTATGTCCCACTAGCAGAGGAATTCAAATTAGGACAAATCTTTCTCTTTCTCCGCATAATTTGTGTCATCGCTCTTTGATATGTTGCACTTTTTTTTTTGGTATATATTATCCTACTATTTCAACTATGTTATTTTATATAGATCTAATATTTTTGTTACTTAGTGAATATATGGAAAAACTATTTTATAAAACACCTATTAAAATGTTTATCAAATTTTAAAAAATATTTTTTCCTATTTCCACTATTTATATTATTAGTGATGTATTAAATCCGACTATTAAAATAGACGGTTGTAAAACACTTATTGAAACTATTTATGATTGTATAGTAGTACTTCCACCTTCGATTCCAAAAAATCCAAATGAACGACCAACTAAAGAAAAAGTTTTGTCTAGCATACACACTGAATGCAAAATAGTATATACGCATTACCAACAAGAAAGTGCTAGCAACCAACCAGCTTCTATACCATCTTTTTCTTCTTCAATACAACCTTATAAAAGACATGTTATTTCTGCGGCTAGTATTGAAAGCCTTAGAAATAGAATGTTTAGTGGTACAACTACTAATCAAGTTAGCGAGTTTGATATTTTTGTTCTGTAGGGTGTTGTACCGTACCAAACAGTTCTCAATTAAGAAGGACGTGAAGACTTGCTTAAATACTGGAGGAAAAATGAGAAGACATTTCCAACACTAGCAAATATGGCCAAAGATGTGTTGAACATTCAAGAGTCATCAACAGCGTGTGAAAACATTTTTTTATGTCGGGAGATTTCAAATAGGAAAGCACAGACACTCCTTGGCGAGAGAGAGCTTGGAGATTGCAGTTTTATTTAGAGATTGGATATGAGCGGAGCGTAGAAGGTGCGGTCAACCAAATATCAACGAAGAAGACGATTTAAACTACACCAAAATTTTGTCTGGCAGAGGTGGAAGTGGCGTCGACCAATTTGACCAACAAATTCTAATTCCAACCTAAGAATCATAAGACATTGTGAAGAAACTAGAAAAAGGTGTTTATACAAATGTAGTTTTTAATTGCAATTTTACTATGTTATTTGCAACTTTCACACCACAAAGTTGTAATTTTGAAATTGTATTACAAAAAAATCATATTTCTATTAAATAATATAAGACACACAAAAATATCTTTGAGATGTTTTTATTAAATTATCTTGTTCAATTATTAAAGTGTTTATATATGTTATTTTTTTTAAACTTAAGTGCCAAAAAACACCGATCCCGACCCGACGCGGCCCCGCCCCCGCCCCACGCCCCTTTTCTGATGGGATGAGACATCGGCGGATCCCGCCAGTCCCACTGGGGGACCGGTCCAGCCCTCCCCCAGACCCGTCAGGTCCCGGCCCACCGGGACCCGCCTCGAACCCGGCCCACTGGCCACCCCTAATGTATAATATTGTCACGATCCCTTTTAAGAAACTGTGGTGGCACCTACACTGTCCCCACCGGTAGGCGAATCACTCCCCAAATTAACAACATAAATTAAGAAGACATGTGAAAGTAATAATATTTAGTAAAATTGTCTTATCTTTATATAAAAGCGGAATAAGTTTAAAAACCAACAATACAACCCCCACAGATCTGGTCAACAATATAAGAGATCTAGCAATAAGGCAGGCCAAATGCCTAAACAACACATATTTGAACATGTATTATGGATAAATAAAAGACAAGGAATAAGATAATAGTATCCAGGGCATGTTGAATGGAAGCATCCTCACCTCGAACAATGGAAGTCCCCCAACTCAGACTCAAACTCGAAGTCCTAATTTGGTAATAAGTGTTGTATCTGCATCCAAAAAATGTAACAAGTGTAGCATGAATACACAACATACCCCCGTAGGCATCATAGACCGACAACGATAGAAGATATGTAACAAAGATAAATATTAAGTTAACACCAGGTAAGTCTATACTAGACAATTCAATAACTCATATAAGTCACATTGTACACATATCAATCCACTAATTCATCAAATCATATTGTTCTCCTAAGGTTCCAATCACAATCAAGTACAATCAATTCATACACATATACAACAATCTTTATTATCAGAATACCCACCAATTAGTACTTTATTGTCCAAGTCATATTCATGCTTAACTCCACTTACTCAACTTAACATATCAAATAAACAAGTCAACACTTAGATCACAACAACCCTTTTAGAATGCCTTCCAAGAGTATTATACTTAAGCTAACCATAATAACATTAACTCATTTATTATTCTTGGTATTTAGACTTAGTCGGGTCTCTATACAATTTTGGTATGACACAAATAGATAATTTAATGTCTACCTTTCCAATAGTGACACTTATCACAGACTCTTTATTAGATTCATTACCTAGTCACACAGTCGATTATCAGACAACACACAATGCACATAAATTTCCTTGATCTAGACAATAGTACTGACCTATTGACATTTTCGACCACAATAGCAGTTGACATCAAACACTTAGACTTACAATTATTAAACCACAAAGACTCATACACAAGAAAGCAAGCCACACACGACAACCAAATCAATTCAACAAATTCAACCATTTATCCAAGTGTTCATAGAGACCAACCTAATCATGAAAATCAAATCGACTCAATCTAATAAATCCAATTTCTAAGTATTCACAGAGAAAAGCCCAATCATGGTAATCCACCTGATTCAATAGAATCAATCCAATTTTCAAATATTCGCAAAGACAAGCCTAATCATGTCAATCAACCTGATTCAACAGAATCAATCTAATTTCTAAGCATTCACAAAGACAACCCCAATCATGACAATCAATCTGATTCAATAGAATCAATCCACATTGGGGATCAATAAATAATCAACGCAATGAGATGTGTATGATATGAATGCAATGCATATGTCATATAACTTTATCACCCTGTATACATGTTGTTAAAATTTTATTATGATCAGCCACCGATGGGAGACCTGCGAAGTCCATATACCACTCTAAAAAAATTCATAGGAGCCCAACTCTTGGCTGAATAATAATTGTTGCATGCGTGCAACCCTTTCCCTCGCATATCATATTCGTTGCGACGTGCAACCTGAGTCATCCGTAATATTATCATGATCTCAATGTTGTCATAATCTCATAAGCATTCTTACCTTCATGATTTCTTGGACCCATAATATTTTCATACCACTTTCATATCAATATCATCAGAGTCATGAGTGTATGAAAACAAATAACAATACAAGGCAAGAAAATATAATATATGAGATGCAATCAAGTATAGGATATGAATATCACATACTTTCAAAATTCAACATAAAGTATTCCAAGTACAATCATGATATCATATCAAGCATGTGTGATGAGTAAACACAACATCAAATATGGCGACGAGTCCACATAATGGATACAAGCCCAAATAGCAGCAATCGGAGTCATCTTAAGGTTGATTCCTCAAATCACCCAATAACATAGTTCAACATCAGTACCCACTCAAGCGTTCATCACAACCACTTGAGTAGGATCCCTAAACACGCTCAATACCCCTCAACATTTATAACTACTACATACTTCTATCGGAGTCTTAAAAAATTAAACTGTAGCCTACCTCATTGCAGAGCAGGAGCCATGAACAATCCATTTACAGTGTCGGCCTCACCATTTTGGAGTGCCTCGAATTAATCGTAGTCTAACACGCTTATATTGTATGTTAGTAATAAGCTCACACAAAATACAAAGACACAATCATTAACCACATCAAGACTTCCAAACCAACCTGAGCCCACAGTTTCAAGATTCAAACTTTAGTATCGGAAAAACATACACACATACTAGGTAATTATATTCTTAAGTTAATTAGAAACATATACTCATTTGGACCTTCAATTGAATAATTTAAGAAAAGACTCAATTTTTAAACCCTAGAATTTTCCCAAATCAAAAGGGCTTCTATAATCAAATTAAATTCCATAACATGATTATCTATCATATATCAAGGCTTATTTACAATGCCAAAGTAACTAATCCATTTTGCACCCTTAAATTCATGATTCATTTCTTCTTATTCTCCCATGAAGCTTATAACACATCTTTCCCCCAAATAAAGATCAAACTAGTAATTAAAGGACAACAATAATCATAAAGGGTGAAATTATGCCTTACAAGATGATCCCCAAATGAATTTCCTCCATAATATCCACCAAGGTCGGATCTAGGTTCGAGATGAAGTATTTGGAAAAGTGTTTTTAACTTAGGACTTTTATCCAACTTTCTGAAACAGTGATTTCCACTCTAGTGGAATCGCCTTCGCTAGCGTGGAATATCTCCGACGAAAAAGATGTCATTGAGGTGAGGTTACTTGACACCTTGCCTCTGTGTAGAAGCGAACTAACCCCGCAGAGGCGCACGTGATCGGTGTATTTTATATACACCTTTTGAGTCATTTTTAGTTAGTATTTTACTCATTTCATTTATGTTTAGTATAGTATTAGGGTTGTTTTCCATTCTTTTGTGTCACAGCGGTCAGAAATGGAGAAATGGTGAAAAGGAGATGAAATAAGCATAAATGAGATGAAATTGCACACTAAAAGGACCAAGAAATGAAGCCTAAGAAGTTTCGGGAAATATAGAAGAAATCAGACGAAGACCGGACGAACAAAGGATGAAGAAATGAAAAATCCGGAAGAATGCCGTCACCGGTGCCGCGACTTTGCAGCGCGTGGCGCCGATGAAGGCGGCGCGCCCATTTGTATTTTTGACGTTCTAGGCCGAATTTGACACATTTTCAGGGTCCAAAAGGGATAACTTTTTTTACCTACATAATCCTTAACCCTTTACCTAAAGGATTCTATAATTTTTCCTACCTACATAATCCTTAACCCTTTACCTAAAGGATTCTATAACTTTTCCTACCTACATAATCCCTAACCCTTTACCTAAAGAATTCTTGGGCTATAAATAGTCTCTACATCATTAGAAGAATTCATTCCATTCCATTCTCCATCCACAATTCCATTCTCCATCCACCATTCCATCCCACACTTGACAATTCAATTCCATTCCATTCTCCATCCACAATTCCATTCTCCATCCTACATTCCATCACACGCTTGACATATTTCATTCCATTCCATTCCATCTTGTAAATATTCCACAACACAATCATTGGATGCTAGAAGGCTTGGAGACTTGTTCTTGAGTATTTTTCTTTTCTTTCTTTTGCTTTATTTATTTCAACTCATGTATGAAGATTGTATTAGTTCTTAGCGTGACTATGGCTAGGAGCTAATTACTTTATTAGGGATTTCCTTGTGATTCTCTTGAAACTCTTATTCATGAATTAATACATTAGTTGATTTCTTCTTCACTTGCTTAAGATTTATTCAATAATTGCTTTGATTGCTTGATAATTAATTGATCACTAGTTATCATCACTTATATGAGTTCTAATCGAAATCCGAAAGGGGAGATTGTGAATATGCTATAGTTGAATAAACATAGATTTAAATCGTGGACGAAAGTACCCCGATACTTGTGTAGCCTAATAGGTTATTGCTCTTAATCCTCATTTGTAGTCAATCTTGTCATCGGAAGATAGAAGGGTTCTCCATTGGGGTTGAGTGTTTATATTACCTTAACAGGAGTATAAAACGATCTAGTTAACCTGCTATCTTAACATAGAAGAAGAAGTCAGTCTAATTGTATTAAGGATTGAATAGAGTGGATAGTTGATGATCTTGGAAGCCCTAATTCTCCATCATAACTGATTTAAATCAAAGTATTTTCTTAATTAGTTTATTTCCTGCATTATTAGTTTAGAATTCCAACTCAATTAACTTTAACCAAATAGAAACTAAAGGATAGATAATCGGTACTTGAAAACCAGTCTCTGAGGACGATATTCGGTCTTACCTAGACTATATTACTTGTAACGACACGTGCACTTGCGTTTAGTGTGTGCATAAATCGCGCATCAAGTTTTTGGCGCCGTTGCCGGGGATTGACGTACTTTCAATATCGATTTATCTATTCTTATTTCTAATTTGGTTGCTCCAAGAACAAGTTTCTACCTTGTTTTGCGAGCATCTTTTTATCACCTTTTGTTGTTTTCTTATTTTGCAGGTTAAATTCGAAAAGAGAAAAAAAAATCGGGAAAAAATAATAATAATAATAATAATTCAGGACACATGGACTACTACTATCAGAGACAGTAGAGTCATCAACAACAACTTAACTCACAGGTTCTAGAGGAAGATCTAGATGAGTTGTAGGCAGGCATACTCAGGCTCACCAAGTGCCAGACTCAGTTTATGGCTGAGATAAGGGAGTCCCTCAAAAATTTGGAGACCCACATAGGGCAACTAATGGATAGGATGAACAATACACTTCAAGAAAATCTGCCTAGCGACACAATTGTGGAAAGTAATAATCAAATTGAGGAGCCTGAACCATACCCAGTTGTTGAGGAATTTGAAGAGATAGTTGGTGTAGAGAAGGAAAAGGTTACTGAGATCCAATCATTCATCTTTTTGAATTCTTTGGAAAATCTTTTTCTTGTACCTATTGCAGAAGAAACACCACCAGTTGTCACTGTTGATCCCCAAATAGAAAGTCCATACCTTCAAGGGCACCCCCTAGAGTTGAGAGATGTAGGGAATTTCACTGATCCCTACATTATAGAGAGCCTAAAAGACAAGCCGGTTTTGTGTACTTGGGGGATAATCTTATGTCTAAGGCCCTTGTTTGAAAAAGGTGTTGTAGGAAAAGTGAGACCTGCAACAAGCACTGTGCGGATTGCAAGAAGTTCGCAGAAGGATCCAATGGACACTCGTAAAGGTTAACTGCGTCCGGCTAAAAGACGTTAAAGACAGCGCTTGTTGGGAGGCAACCCAATGTTTATTAATTATGTTATTTTAATTTGTCTTTAGTTTGTTTTATTTTGTCTTGAACAGTCTCACGGTCTTGGGTTCTTGTTTTGTGTTGTTGTATGACAGGTGGACTGGGAGTAGACCCCGAACAGAAAAAAGAGCAAAAATGCTGAAAAAAAGAAAAGCCGTCGTTAGCGCCACGGCGCCCAGAATCAGCGTCGTGGCGCCGGAACTTCAGAGAGCCGCAGTACTTGGGGCGCCACGACGCCGAATCTCAGGGTCGTGGCGCCGAAGGTTCAGAGGCCCAGACGCGTGCAAATTCCAGAATTTTTCCTCCCAGACCTCCGTTATGACCGCTGTAGTTGTCCCTATTTTTAGTCTTCATACATTGGAGACAATGTGTCAATTAAGTTTGGGGGGTGTCTTTTTGATTTGTTTTGTGTGTTTTTGAGTATTTTTGAGTCATTATTTTTTTTTTATTATTATTGATCATGCATGTTGTAGTCACTTGAAACGCCTAATGAAGTAAAGTGGGATAATGTAATGGAATTAGAAGCAGAAAATCTGAACACTTAGGATAGATATGCCAAAAATTCATGAAATCGAACTATTTGGGGTATGTTGCTTGATTTATGCATTGTTAGTGATTAAACCTATGTGTCTGCTTGCTTGCTATTTGAGGCGAAATAGTTAGGATATGCATGTTAGGGAGATGATTCAGGCATTTCTTTGTTAATCCTTTCTTACCATTCTTTGCCTATCCCTGACATTACAATTGAATCCCTAGTCAGCCCATTTGAGCCAAAAATAAGATCTTTCTTTGACACCCGATAATTCCATATTTGTGTCATAAATGGAAAAATTGAGTTGTTTGGAATATAAAGTGTAGAAAAAGAGACAAAAGAGAGTGAACAATTTTGATGCACCCCATTGAAAAAAATAAAAATAATAATAAATAGGCAAAAGCCTAAGTTTGGGGGTGTCTGCTATTCATCATACACCTCATTCTCTCAAAACAAAAGAGGGGAAAGATAGGTATGAAGTGAAAAAGAGAATCAAAGAAAAGGGAAGAATTTAAAGCAAAAGAGCTTATGGTAAGTAAATTGGCCTAAATGCCTATTTTTACCTACCTCTGCCTAAACCTACATTATAACCCTAAAAAGCCCTGAAGATCTCTAATATGTGTATTCATGATTAGTGGAGAATAACAAGTGAACATGTCATAGGATTTTAAAATTGACATGCATAGTTAGGAATTTTTACATTCATTGAGCATGATTGAATTGAATTTGCGAAATATCTGACTTGAGTGCTTAGAATGCTAAAAATCCATGCTATATGTTCCTGCATATTATCCTACTAACCTTCATGCTTTTCTAAGTGACAATTGTGCAGCAAATTGATCAGTGTCTTTCAGTCATTTTATTTTATTTTCTTTCGTGTCTTTATTTTTATCTTTTTGAGCTTTACTCGAGGACGAGCAAAGTTTAAGTTTGGGGGTATTTGATCGGTGTATTTTATATACACCTTTTGAGTCATTTTTAGTTAGTATTTTACTCATTTCATTTATGTTTGGTATAATATTAGGGTTGTTTTCCTTTCTTTTGTGTCACATCGGTCAGAAATGGAGAAATGGCGAAAAAGATATAAAATAAGCATAAATGAGATGAAATTGCACACTAAAAGGGCCAAGAAATGAAGCCTGAGAAGTTTCGGGAAATATAGAAGAAATCAGACGAATACCGGACGAACAAAGGACGAAGAAATGAAAAATCTAGAAGAATGTCGTCATCGGCGCCATTGGCTGGCAGCGACGCTCCGATTGCGAGGGCAGCGGCATTTGTATTTTTGACGTTCTGGGCCGAATTTGACACATTTTCAGGGTCCAAAAGGGATAACTTTTCCTACCTACATAATCCTTAACCCTTTACCTAAAGGATTCTATAACTTTTCCTACCTACATAATCCTTAACCATTTACCTAAAGGATTCTATAACTTTTCCTACCTACATAATCCCTAACCCTTTACCTAAAGGATTCTTGGGCTATAAATAGTCTCTACATCATTAGAAGAATTCATTCCATTCCATTCTCCATCCACAATTCTATTCTCCATCCACCATTCCATCCCACACTTGACAATTCAATTCCATTCCATTCTCCATCCACAATTTCATTCTCCATCCTACATTCCATCACACGTTTGACATATTCCATTCCATTCCATCTTGTATATATTCCACAACACAATCATTGGATGCTAGAAGGCTTGGAGACTTGTTCTTGAGTATTTTTCTTTTTTTTCTTTTACTTTATTTATTTCAGTTCATGTATGGGATTGTATTAGTTCTTAGCGTGACTATGGCTAGGAGCTAATTACTTTATTAGGGATTTCCTTGTGATTCTCTTGAAACTCTTATTCATGAATTAATACATTAGTTGATTTCTTCTTCACTTGCTTAAGATTTATTCAATAATTGCTTTGATTGTTTGATAATTAATTGATCACTAGTTATCATCACTTATATGAGTTCTAATCGAAATCCGAAAGGGGAGATTGTGAATATGCTATAGTTGAATAAACATAGATTTAAATCGTGGACGAAAGTACCCCGATACTTGTGTAGCCTAATAGGTTATTGTTCTTAATCCTCTTTTTTAGTCAATCTTGTCATCGAAAGATAGAAGGGTTCTCCATTGGGGTTGAGTGTTTATATTACCTAACAGGAGTATAAAACGGTCTAGTTAACCTGCTATCTTAACGTAGAAGAAGAAGTCAGTCTAATTGTATTAAGGATTGAATAGAGTGGATAGTTGATGATCTTGAAAGCTCTAATTCTCCATCATAACTGATTTAAATCAAAGTATTTTCTTAATTAGTTTATTTCTTGCATTATTAGTTTAGAATTCCAACTCAATTAACGTTAACCAAATAGAAACTAAAGGATAGATAATCGGTACTTGAAAACCAGTCTCTGAGGATGATATTCGGTCTTACCTAGACTATATTACTTGTAACGACACGTGCACTTGCGTTTAGTGTGTGCATAAATCGCGCATCAAGTTTTTGGGCCCCTGCGTGAAACACCTCCACTGAGGCAGAAATTTACCAAACACAGAATCTTGTTTATGTGAGCCAAGAAGAGGCAGACATGCATGGGTGGACATCCCACCGCTGGGTGGACACCAGACACTAGCAACTATGAAATCAACTCAAACTTCTATCAAACACCCAAAACATTTTTGAAACCTCCCGGACACAATCTAAATATGCTCTCCCAAGGTAAACAGTGCTACGAACTCACTTGTACCCTTGAATTTCCATTTAACAGAGCTAAGACATACTTTTATAAAGAATCGCCTAATTAGTCAAGTATCCAAAAATCATAAATAAGGCCACAAAATACACATGATTGTCTCGAGAAGTGAACCACTAACTCAACTAAGTCATAAATGACCCTCCAAAGCTATCAAAAGCTACAGAACCCGAAAATGAACACATATACTCAAAAGTCAACCTAGAGTCAAACTATCCAACTCAAATATTCTTATTTCGAGTTTTTCATCTCAAAATCATATAAATAGACATCGAGATCTGTGCTATCCATCCCCGCACATCATAAACCCTACACAACATCTACGGGAAGGGTAAAATAGTCAAATAAGAGTTCTTTAACTAAAAATGACTGAACGAGTCTGTTACATCCCGTAATTCAGGTCATGTTTATGAGAACGTACGAAAGGAATTAAGATATAAATTTTAGGAAGATAGGTTGATGGAATGTTTCGGACGGGTTCTAGTCAACTTTGAGGCGGTTTATGTCCAATTGCGTTAGGAGTTCCTAGGTGTTTCAAAGGCCTAGTATGTAGTTCGTTGAGTCTAGTTCCCAACGCAATAAACCGTTCGTCGATAGGACATCAGAGTAGAAAGTTATGGAAGTTACAAGTTCGGTCTTGTGATCGGCGAGAAAAATATTTTCTGGTCAGAGCCAGTGGCATGTGCAGTTCTTGGGAGTCCTCTAAGGTTGCAGCACTGCGGCGCCAAAATGCAGGGCCGCGGCGCCGGAAGTACTGAAATTCTCGGAGGTTTCAGCGCCGCGGCGCCGAGGCGGGATTTTTGCGAAATCTGGGGGAAAAATCAGAAGATTTTTTTTAAAAGGCCCTGGGAGTGTGACAAGTGTCCCTCCCATCTGATTTTGTGGAAGTGCTATTTATTGACCAAGTCTTGAAGACTTGGTCATTCTTCACAAAACCCCCTTCTCTCTAAAAATTCCCTCTTCCTTCTCTCTAAAAATTCCCCTCCCTTCTCTCAAAAAAATTCAAGAAGGAACCAAGGCCTAGAAAAATTTCGGAAAGGTGGCAAGAAGGAAATATGTTGACAAGCTTGTAGGAGGTTTGTGGAAGTGATTGTGGAAAGAGGACAAGTGAGATTTGTTGGACTGATTTGGGTAAACTCTAAGGTAACAATCCATTCTCCTTTTTAAGTAAATTGTGTTGCATGTGAGGAAGAAAGGACTTGTAGTTGTCAATATTGCTTTTAGGTATATTGCATGTAGGAATAACGATTTGGATTTGAAAGGATTGGATAAGGATGATATGTGAACATGTTATAGCCAAGATTCTACCTTAAACTCATTGGATTATTTAATTTGTATTGTGGGGCAGAATTTTACACGTCCAAGTTAGGCGTGTAATTCCCTTGTATTGCTGAATTGTTGGGCCTTAAATGTGGCGTTTAGTAGTCGAATTCGAGCCTTGAAAAGGTGGAAAATTATGTAGAAACAAAGGAAGTGTTGTCCAAATTTCCGTAGAATAAGGAACTTTATACTTAGAATATTCGACGAAGAAGTCTAGACGTTAATAGACGTATTTGATTATTATAGGTTGATACTCTACGCGCGGCATATTCGACTTGGCAAGTGGATTTAGCCGAGGAGGTATGTGATTCTTCCTATCCTCTTGAGCATGATATTTGTAAATATATAGTACGGTAGACGTACGTGTATTAACTGAAATTGGTTTCACTTTGATGTATTTTGACTTGAGTTCTAAATGTTAAGAATCTTGAAATATTTCAAAAAGAGTTATGAATCATTATTCGGAAGGAAATTAATACTTGGTTTTAAAAGAACAAGTTCTTTTGGTTTTCCAAACAAATGTGAATGTTTTGATTTATTACAAAGTTTATTATACTAACTTTATGGGAAGTTAGTTATAGTGACTTAAGGAAGATAAAAAGAATGGTTTACTTACTTGTTTGTAGAAGCCTTGTAATGATGTCTGAATGTGTGGTAAGTTGGTTTGAGAAGTAAACATGTTATGTTACTATGGGTGTTAGCGTCTTGAGTTTTGTTGTGGTAAGGGGGTTCTCTCATTGTGCTTATGTCGTTTACGAAAAGCTGGTTGTGCTTGTGTATATCACCTACCCCCCTGACTTGTTATGTTGCCGCGGGTTAGCTACCCCCGATGCGAGGAGTACCTCATGCGGGTCCACATGACCTATCACGGACTCTGTGTAGTCCAGAATCACTCGGTGTGTTACGCCGTCGGCCGAATACCTCATGCGGTCCTAGTAGCCATGCGGACTACGATAGTCCAGGAAATGCCGCGGGTTAGCTACCCCCGATGCGAGGAGTACCTCATGCGGGTCCACGAGACCTATGCGGACTATGGAAGTCCAGGATTAGGCTCGTATAATGATACTATGGGTGAATGGCCCTGCTACGATCATTAGCGGCCTAGAAAAGACCGGTTGCGTTACACCTGTTTACTCTTATTTATCTTTGTACCGTAATGCGGTTAATTGGGTTTTCATACATATCTGTGGATTTGGTTTGGAAATATTATGTTTCATTACAGTATTTTCAGTTTCACATACTTGGTACCTGTTGTACTGACCTCCTTCGGGGGACTGCGTTCATGCCGCAGGTCGAGGTACATCGGTTGTTGATCTTCGCTCTTAGGATCACCGTTCTGCTTTTGGGAAGCCCCGTTTCTCCGGAGGCTTATCTTTTGGTATGATTCCCTGTCATTGTAGATTCATGTACATTCAGGGGTATGACGGGGCCCTGTCCCGTCATAGTTGTTACAAACTCTTAGAGGTCTGTAGTCCTGTTGTAAATTGGGTTTTGTGAAGGATGTAACTGTTCAGTTTTTGTTATATATAGTTACCAAAAGGTAACCATTTTGGGTTAGCCTATTTCTTATTTTATATTGTTTCATGTTTATGAGTTTACTTCCATTGGTTTTTCTCTGATGTTGTATCACTAGGGTGCCCGGGGTAAGGCACCAGTCACGGGCCCGAGGTCGGGTCGTGACAAAAAGTGGTATCAGAGCGGTTAATCCTCGGAAAGTGTCTACATATCATATCTAGTAGAGTCTTGATTATCGGTGTGTTGTGCACCACATCTATAATCAGGAGGCTACAGGATATTTAGGATTGGTTTCCATTCTTTCACTCTAAGATCGTGCAATAGAGCTGTGTTATAGGTTGAACTCCCTCTAACATATTTTTATGTATCAGTTATGCCTCCACGCAAGGCAACCGCGGCCCAGAAGGGCAAGGCAGCTGAGGGAGCTTCTAGTAGGACGCAGAGGGTTACGAGGGCACAGGCCCAGTCTTTACCTGAGGTGATGTTTCGGACGGCGAGTTCCACGACGTCGCCCGGCCAGCGAGTTCGGGCGGCAGCGGCCATCGAGACCGTGGTACACGAGCCTCGATTACGGCTGGAAGCGAGAGGATATGGGCTCTGAGAGATGACCCGATTATTAGCCGGATCGTGGCAAGCGGGGAGGACAGACGGGACAGCGGTTCGGTTGTACCGTAGTTCACCCAGTCGATAGCTTGAGACGGGACTTTTGAGTTGCAGCCACCGAGTTCTATGGGTCGAGGCGAGGATGATCCTCGGGAGTTTATCCGATTCTGGCGGATCATGAGTGATCAAGGCCTCGGAGCAGTCGGTAGTATTGGGTTCACATTGGGCGTGTAATCTGCGATTGGTAGTTTGATTCACGGGAAGCGTCGGGGAGCATGCGCTTCCGGTGTTTGGGACGAGTTCTCGGAGGCATTCTTAGCCATTTCTTGCCTCTGCAGATGAGAGAGCTCGGGCGATAGATTTACGGCGTTGAGACAGGCGGGCGGGCGGTCGGGAGTACAACGTAGAAGTTTGACTCGTTGGCTCGTGCGTCCCGCTTTAGTGGCGACATGGAGGGCGAGTGCACCGCTATATCACGAGGCTCGATGATTACTTAGCGGAGGTTGCTCGGGAGTAGCTCTTCACCGGACATGGACATTGCCGCATGCAGCTTATGCGCAGGTGTGAGAGCGGAGGCCGGCAGTTGATAGATACCGGCGAAGAGGCGAACGCCGTGGTCCTCTGGTAGTTTTCAAGCGGACGACCTCGGCGAACGGATTTGCACCTCGGCCGGTTGAGCGCTCCACCGTCTTCCGGACGTCGAGTATTCGGGAGCGAGTCGGGGCCCTGAGCTTGAGCTTCGAGAAGCGAGGATGCTACCGTCGAGACCACCCCTCTCGGTGTGGCGATGTGGTAGATCCCATTTCGGGAGTTGTAGTATCTTGTGGGGCCTTGCTACACTTGTGTCAGCAGGTCATATTTCGAGGACTGTCAGAGCAGGCGCGCAGATGGTAGGGTTCGGCTCTGGTCATTCGCCGGTCTCATCTCCTACATTTACTCGCCCGGGCAGTGTCGAGACGACCGGGCATGGCGGTGCCCTACACAGGCACCCTTACAGGTATACATCAGAGATAATCAACGGAACATACATGAAACTTATAAATAAATCAACAAAAGTAAAACAACAGGTTAGCCGATAGGGCTACCTTCCTGGACATATATATATACAACCGAAGCAGTTGCCTCATTTCCTTTACAAACTGACCACAATATGTGACTACAGGCCTCTAAGAGTTTTAGCACAACAACTGTGGCTGTTACACCCCGTAGTTCCAGGGTATGTATCTGAGGACGAACGTACGAGAATACGACGGTAAATTTTGGAAAGGAAGAAAGATGTGATTTTTCGACGGAAAAGTTTCCGGATTTTGTGAAGGAAAAAGGTTCGATAATGGGAATTGGATTCCCAGATTTGGTATTTGGACTTCTTGGATTATTATATAATTATGGAATTTTATTTCCGGATTTGGTCACGTGGGGCCCACGGGGAAAATTTACGGTTTTGTGGGGCCTACTTTGTTTTGGAGATTTTGGATTTTACGGATATTTTCGGGAGATGAAATATTTTGGACGAGTAGCGGGGCGACACGTGTCACCCCCATGTGGCCATGTTGGCCGAATGGCTAGTGGACATGTGGCTTGGACGGTTTGGGTGGACAAGTGGCTAGCCACTTGTCCAAATTTTGTGGTGGACATGTGGTTGGTAGAATCCACACCCACATGCCCCAATCTACACCACACTTGCATAGATCTTGGCCCTTGATTTCTCTATAAATACCCCTTGTTTGCAAGACTTTATTCATCCACTTTAGAGAGTTTCCAGGCAAAAATTATTCTCCCTCCCCAAGTGTTCTCGCCCAACCCCTTTGTGTAGAAAAAATTCTTCAAGTGTTGGTATAGTCCCAAATACCTTAGCCTAGTATTCCTAGTAGTATTCCAAAGTTATTTCAATACTAGGAGCCCGAAAATTCTACTTTATTCCTTTAGTCGAAAAATGAAGCCCTAGGAAAATCTTCATAGTTGGTTGAAGTGTTAAGAGAAGTTGTTTAGAAACTTCTAAGGGTTGCTTGGAGCGGGTTGGAGCGTAAGGAATTGGAGCTAAGCGTTGCTCAGGATCAACTTATTAATCTTGGATAATTTTGGGCTTATCGAGGTAATGATCTTTGTCCCCCTATTGTAATTGGATATTACATATTGTAGTAGTTTAGAATTGAGTATAAGATATATTGGAAGGATAATTATAAAGAACTGAACTGTATTTACATTGGACTGTATTTACAGTAGACTTGTAGTATTATTGTGGGGCAGTGTTGTACACGTCCGGTTAGACGTGTAACCCCCTTGGAGTTGTTGGCTTGGTAGCGGGCCTTGATAGAGGAGGAGATGTATGTGGTTACGGGGGGGAGGTGCTGCCGAATTTTCCGTAGAATAAGGAACCTTGTACTTTGAAATGTTCTACGAAGAGATCTAGAAGTTGATAGACGTTTTGTGGCCTTTATAGGTTGAAGTACTACGAGTAGCGTATTCTACTTGAAGGGTGGAAAAGGCTAGCAGGGTTATAGTACTTTGGAGCGTTTTGCTAATTGTCGATAATCGTCGCGAGGTATGTGAACCTCTTCCTATCTTTTCTAGCATGATGTTGTGAACTATGTAGTACGGTAGACGTACGTGTGCTAAACGAATTTTGGTTGATTTTAAAAGATAAGAGACTGGACTTATATTTTGACTTGGTATGAAATGTGAAGAACTTGAATTGTGTTAAAGTAGTGAAACCTCATTCGTGAGTAATAAGTACTTAGTCTAGAAAAAGGAATAAGTTATATTAATTTAGGAAATGGGAATAACTATCGAACAAGCCATTGCAGCGTTAATAAAGGAAAATGTAATGACAATTAATTATATTAAAACCAGTAGAAACATCCATCTGCATAGAAGCTAAGATAAGACAAAATTGTATTACATTTTCTAGATCATGGCTGCTCTAATAAGAATTATTATAATCAAGTTTTGATTTTCTTAAAATTCCAAAGTAAGGAACTTGATTTCTAAAAGAAAAGAGACTTAAGAATTTGAAGTTTTTTGGTTTAAAAGAAAGGCAGGGTTTTGTCTTAAATTTGTTTAAAACATAAAGTGTTATAATAGCTTTATGAGAAGTTAGTTATAACGACTTTATGAAAACAAAAGAATGGTTTTATTATTGGATTTAAAATGGTAACTTGATTTTGGGAAAAGAGAAGTAACTTGAGTTTAAAAAGTATACTTGACGTTGTTTTAAAAAGTGTAAAGTACTTGATTTAAACATAAACGTGTTTGGTACTACGGATAATAGTATCGAGTTGTGTTTTCGTAAAAAGAGATCTTTTTGAAAGGATTAACGTATGCAGTACTTTGGGGGTTAAAACCCGGATGTGTTGTCATAAAATGGAAGTCTAAGAGTATGTTCATTTACCTATGCTAGTTGTGATAGCCTTGATGGTATTACTATTTTACCGTCTCTCGGTTGGAGGGCGGTGACTTGTTGTGAATTTGTTGGGCGTCTGGCGGTGTGGAGGATTCCACGGTATGCTTCCATTTTGTTTGATCTTGGCCATGCTTATACCGATGAGAGATCGGGGCATGCGACGGGATGCGGGTTAGATGCGTCGTTTCATTGGATGTCTGGCGGTGACGGAGGATTCCACGGTATTCTTCCATTGTTATTATCACATGGACATGTCTACACCGATGAGGATTAGGGCGTGCGGCCGTGCGGCGAGTTAAACTCGGTATATTATTATTGTCACATGGGCATGTCTACATCGATGAGGATTAGGGGCATGTGACCATTACTATTATTCCATGGGCTAGCTCCCTATGAAGACCTGTCTACACCGATGAGGGATTCCGGGGGCATGGTATATGCGATCATTATTCCATGGGCTAGCTCCCGTGAAGACTGCGCTGCCATGAGGACGCCGAGGCACGTTATGGCCATGTTACAGATGAGGATTAGGGACATGCGGCGCGTATTATATATATATGTGTGTGTTATATATGTATGCGAAGCGGTGAGGAGGATGCCACGGGCGGGTCACATGGTTATATGTTACACCTACGGCTGCCGGCAGTGATGGAGGATTCCACGGGCAGGAGGTATATATATATGTATTGTATATGTGTACGCCGACAGTGAGGTAGGATGCCACGGGCGCGTCACATGAGTATGATTTATGTCATAGACTGCCGGCAGTGAGGAAGGAATTCCACGGGCATGAGTGATGACTTGAGGGCGTGAGTCCCCGACTAGACCTGACTGCTTATATGTTGTGTACTGTAGTTTGGTTATCATACATGTCTCCTGCTTTATATAGACTATTATGATTTCTTACAGTATTTTCAGTTTCACATACTTGGTACTGTTGTCGACCTCGCCCGAGGCTGCGTTCATGCCGCAGGTAGAGGTACACCGGTTGTTGATCCTCGCTCATAGGATCACAGTTCAGCGTTTTGGGAAGCTCCGTTTCTCCGGAGGCTTATCTTTGGTATAGTCCCCTGTCATAGTAGGTACTTGTACATTCAGGGGTATGGCGGGGCCCTGTCCCGTCATAGTTGTGGTTACATTCTTAGAGTGCTGTAATCTTGTTGTGGCGGGGTTTGTAAGGGATTTAACTGTTCGTGTTGGTATTTATATATACAGGAAGGTAACCGTTTTGGTTAGCCTGTTGCTTATTTTATGTATTGTTTCATGCTTAAGGTTTTTATTTCCGCTGATTTTCTCTGATGATTGTATCACTAGGGTGCCCGGGGTAAGGCACCAGTCACGGGCCCGAGGTCGGGTCGTGACAGTGGCGGGACAGGGCCCCGCCATACCCATGAATATACATGAATCTACAACCTCAGGGAAAACCGTACCAAGAGATAAGCCTCCGGAGCAAATGGAGCTTTTTCCCAAAACTGAACCGAGATCCTAAGAGCAAGGATCACCAACCTGGGTACCTAAAACCTGCGGGCATGAACGCAGCCAGAAGTCGATACAACAGTACGAATATGGAACGAAATAACGTCTGATGCAGATCATAAGCGTACAAAGAATGACAGGGACAAGTATAAAAAGTACATACCAGATCCTGCCGTATCATTACCACTTATGAACTTAATCGTACCTTATTATCTTTTTCCATTTTCAATAAAAGTTATAGTCACATTCTTACGTGCATGATTAGGAAAAATCATTAAGTTCATTACCATATAACTTACGTATCTTTCATAAGATAATCCGGCCCTTTAAGGAGGGCGCATATACTACCCGACCCAATCTGGGACGCGATCAAGTCACACAAATATCAAAGCGTGTCCGTGGAATCCCCCATTACTGCCGACAACTATAAGCGTAAATTATAACCATGTGATGCGCCCGTGGCATCCCACCTCACTGTCGGCGTACACATACACAACACATATATATATCTCCTGCCCGTGGAATCCATCCATCACTGTAAACTATAAGTGTAAAATATAACCATGTGGCGCGCGTGGCATCCCACTCACCGTACATATATATATATATATATATATATATATATATATATATATATATATATATATATATATATAACGCGACGCATGCCCCGGAATCCCACATCGTATAAGCATGGCCATAACGTGGCCTCGGCATCCATCATCGTAGGTGCAGGTCTTCATGGGGAGCTAGCCCATGGAGTAATAATATAACATGCCCCTGGAATCCCTCATCGTGGGTACATGTCTTCATGGGGAGCTAGCCCATGGAGTAAAATATAACATGGTCGCATGCCCCGGAATCCCACATCGTATAAGCATGGCCATGGAGAAATAAAACGCGCGGGCATCTAACCCGCATCCAGGCTGCATGCCCCGGCATCCCTCCTCGTATAAGCATGGCCAAGATCAATCACAATGGAAGTGTCACGACCCGAACCTGGGCCCGTGACTGGTGCCTTACCCCGGGCACCCTAGTGATACAACATCAGAGTAATCAGCGGAACATAAAACACATACATGAAACAAATGAAGTACAAAACGATGTCTGAGAAAACTTGCCTTCGGCATATATATAAATAACAACTCTTACAAATGAACAGTTTAATCCTTTTTACAAACCACACACAAAGATTACTGCACTTAAGAAATGATATGACAACAATGGCGGGGCGGGGCCGCCATACCACGAATGTAAATACCTCTGGCGACGGACTATACGAAGATAAGCCTCCGGAGAAACGGAGCTTTCCCAACGCTGAACTGTGACCTTAGAGCGAGGATCAACGACGGGTGTACCTTTACCTGCGGCATGAACGCAGCCCCGAAGGAGTCGAGACAACAGTACCAAGTATGTGAAACATGAAGATCGTAAATGAAATCATAGTAGTCTATAAGCGGGAGACATGTATGATAACCAAACTACGATTCGCGATAAATAGCGATCATGTCTAGTCGTGGACTCACGCCTCAAGTCATCACTCGATATAACAATGGGTCTCACGCCCACAACATCAATCATGCGTGGAATACCTTCCTCACCTGCCGGCGATCGATGATAGAAAAGCACCAAGGAATAAACATGAGCAGCGGGTCCCACTGTGTCCAAATAAAGCGATGCAGGGGTAAATGCGAAGGCATAGCCGACTACTAACACCAGCGGTACTAACAAGGTCATAAAGCGTATCATGATATATGTCTAGGCCGTCACATGATCAAAGCCGGTCGCCGCTCGCATATCAAATGTGCGCGTCTAGCCACGGAACTCCGCGACTCGCATAGGCCAATCTCATAGGCCCGCATGAGGTATAACCCGCATCGAGGTAGCTACTCCGGCGTCGCCCCGGACTCGCGATCCGCGTAGCCACATAACCGCGTGACCATAAAGGCGCGCTAACACGGAACTCGTAGCTCGCGCAGGCCCCGGGACCCGCATGAGGTATTCTCGAATCATGGTCCTGCACGCTCGAGTCTACCGCGTCGGAGGCGACTTAACCCGGAAACACGGTGAGTGGTATAATACCAACATAACGGTTTATCGTTTAAATAACATAAGCACAATCAAGGAAAACCCTTTACACAAACATCACGAATACTAACACACGTAGCATCCTAATATGATTACTTATCAAATCAACACGAAGGTATTACAAGGCTATCACAAACCAATACAATCAAGTTATTCACACATAAGGTACTTTCTACTATATGATTAACGAGATCGGGTTTTATCCCCAAAGGACTTTATACAATCACTCTTTAAAGATATGTTACTTTCACAAAAGTCACACAATACCCGTAGTATATAATAATAGAGTGATTATATTTTGAAGTAAATCAAAACACTTCTCCTTGTAAAACCAAGTAACAACATTCTTTTTCAAACGTCCAAGTTTGCCTAATTTCAAATGTTCACGTTTCTTATTTTAGAAAGGTTTCGTAGTTCCTAGCCTTATTCATTTAAGAATATAATTCTCTTTTAAACCATCTGAGAAACATAAACCTTATATGTGAGTAGGATATTATTGTTTATAACAATCTTATTACAGCAGCCATGACCTAGGAAATATCATTTTGTCTCATCTTAGCTTCTATGCAGATGGAAGTTTCTACTGGTTTTAATAGTACTTAATCTGTCAAAACATTTCCTTTTATTACGCTGCAGTGGTTTGTCGATGCACATTCTGATTTCCGAAATCAGTAAAACATTCTTAAGCCGTTATTACCTAACTTCCCATAAAGCTAGTATAACTCTTAAGTTTTCAAAAACCAAGTATTACTTCTTCTTTCGAAATGATTCAAAATCTTTTGAAATACTTCAAGTTCTTTATTAACACATAACAAGCCAGTTATAGTTCAAATCAGTTACCTTTAAAAATCACAAGTATTTTCTTACCAACATAAAGCTGTTATAACCAACTTCCCAATAAGCCGTTATAACACTTTATGTTTTAAACCAATCAAATATGTTTATACGTATGCGTCACTAGTACTACATAGTTCACACATATCATGCTAGAAGAGATAGGAAGAGGTTCACATACCTCGCGACGATTATCGACTAATAGCAAAGCGCTCAGTACCTCAAACCGCTTGGCTACTCCTTGCCAGTAGATCGCGCCACGCGTAGTACTCAACCTATAAGGACACAAGGCGCTTATTAATATTTAGGTCTAATCGTAGAACATTCTACAGAAAATTCGGCGACACCTCCACATGGCAGCGTAAATCTCTCCTCTATCGGGGCGGCTACCAAGCCAAAGTGGGTTATACGTCTAAACCGGACGTGCACAATTCTACCTCACAGAAAAGCTACACAAGTCTACTGTAATACAGTCCTATGTAAATACAGTTCAGTACTCTTCTTTCGAAAAAGTTTCTTATTATTCAGGCTTAAGTCAAAAGACATTGCCGATAACTACGTTCAGTACTAAATATATAGTATACTTCACTATATAATCTAACAACATGTAATTTCCAATTACAATAGGGGGGGCAAGATAATTACCTCGATAAGCCCATAATTATCCGAGTTTAAATGTCGATCTGAGCAAGGTTTAGCTCCTACTCGTGCGCTCAGGCGCTCCACAACCCTTAGAAGTTCTAACCAACTTCTACTTAATATTCCAACCAACTATGGAGATTTTCCTTAGGGTTTCGGTTTTATGACTGACGGGAAGTATAATAGTATTTTCCGGTCTTTCGTATAGGTATAACCTTAGAATACTACAAGGTATACGGCTAAGGTAATTTGGGAATTATAACAATACTTTTGAGAGTATTTCTACACCAAAGGGGTATTATCTAAAGCAACTAGGCTGGGGTACCCACGGCTAGCACCACTAGGAGGGGTACCCGCCGGCAAGGCCTCTAGGAGAGGAGGCCTCTCGGCCGAACTCAACACACAAAGGGGAGAAAGAGAGCTTTCAAGACTTAGGCAAATTTATGGATGAATTAGTCTTCCAAAGGGGTGGGTATTTATAGGACAAGCCAAGGCCAACCAATGGCCAAGATCTTGCCAAGTGCATAGCAAGTGTAGGGCCAAGATCTTGCCAAGTGCACACTAGCCAACTAACACAAAATATCCTACCAACCTCGACCACAATGGCCATACTTTGGCCACCACTATTACCGCGAGGTGTTCCAATGAGAGGGTGACCAGTGTCGCCCGCGTGTTGGTCCAAAATGGTTCGTCTCTCGGAAAAATCCGCAAAATTAAAAATGACATAGCGGAATTTTCCTACGAAGCGTGGAAAGGTTTCGTCAAAAAACGACTCTAATCGGGTGTTGTGAACAAAGTTAATTCGGCCAAGCCTTAATTACAAGTTCAAATTTTCTACGTACGTCCTTACGTACATACTCTGGAAATACGGGGTATAACATTCTCCCCTCCTTAGAAACATTCGTCCCGAATGTTCCTTCTAAGTCTCAAAACAAGCGCACGGTATAGTCCTCACCGCTATACTTACGAAAATAATCACGCCGCGCGTAGCTACGAAACACGTGCAAAATACCTCCATCCAAGTCTACGAGGAAACACCTCTAACATTACCACAAACACCTCTCCGGTCTAAAATATACTTCCGCGCGCCTCCTTACAAAAGAAATGATCACATCTATGCACGCCATACATGCTCGCTTCTCCCTTTACTCGTTGTGATACCACTTTTGTCACTTTGCCGCGAGGTTCTAGCGTCACTCCGGCGACCCAACAAATGGTGCGGGCTGCGTCACGATCCACAAGGTATCGTACACTCGAACTCTTACCACATTTATGATACTACTTCAGTTTCCAAAACTCGGGGTTACTATTTCTAACGTGGTCATCATTAAAAGGGAACACTCTGGATGGATCTCCGATACTTTCCCGATCATATCAATACGAAAGACCGGACGTCTCGCCTCCTAAGTCGGACGGCAAATGCTAACATATGGGCAACCTGGCCTATTCTTCACATGAACTCAAAAGGGCCCAAAGTAACTCGGGCTAAGTTCCCTCTGTTTCCAAAACTCGTCACACCCAAATCGGGGTGGTACCTTCAAGAAGACCGACCGTCAACCTGAACTCTAAGCGTCGTCGCCGATTATCCGCACGATTTCTCTGAGCTGCCAGAACCTCTTCTAGACAAGCTTTACCCTATCCACAGTCTGCTGGAACAAGCCTGAACCAACTATCTGAATCTTGCCAACATCGAACCAATCGACCGGCAACTTACACTTCCGCCCTTACAAGGCCTCATAAGGCGACATTCGGCGAAAGGGTAGCTTAAACACTCCTCCACAGAGACAACAATCCTCAACTACCTCTCAAATACACACTGGCGGCGGCGAATGTGATTTTGAGACTCACCGAGTTCTTAACCTGCTTGGTAAAACTTCCGAAACCAAAAGCAGTAGTACCACTGGCTCCATCATGCGCCATAAGGTGAAGGTAGGCACGCCGTGCGACCTTACAACCTTTCGATATATCATCTCGCATAACCCTGCCGAGTAAGCGGTCTTTGCTAGAAGACAAGGCGGTGACCTCGCCGGACTCATCGGTCGAATCGTCCACGAATTAACGTTGGTTAACTAAACTTGGGCCTAACACCTCGTGACCTATCACTGGCGGGACCACCCCAAACTGACCCCACCACCAACATGCCGTGGGTTGACCCGCGGCGTGGCCTCAACGGACCGGCAACGCCGCAAAACGCTAGCTCCGAAGGAAAACTCTCATAATCACGCGTTACGAAAACCTAACGGTCTTCTTAGCTCAACTACCATCTTTCATTCCATACTACTCAGGGACTTATCCCATAAACATAGCTCACGTGCACTATGCACTCCGATAAGGGTCAACCATAACACTACACCTTTACTCGAGATGGCCTTACCTCTAAGGTCTCTACGTAAAACTCTAAGGCTCACACCTTCTCTATCCCCCAAATCTTACTTGGTTAACTAACCAAGATTTCTAATCACAATATTAACACACTGCTATCAAAACATAGCACTTATGATATACCCATCTTATCACACATACTGAACTCTAGAGGGTTAAAGATCTATCTGTAACCACTGCTTCACTCCCCCTTAGTCGTTCTAAACAAACCTGCCCCGTAGGGCGCATAGCTAAGGAAGGTGACGAACTACCCACCGATCCTGAAGGCTGAGTCCTCCTACCAGGACACTCTCTCGACATCAGACCCTGACGGTCATAGGTACAACCAGTACCAACTAAAAGACGACATTCCCCGGGATGACGTCGGCCATGTGTGAGCGGAAGCCACAGGTTCGACCAACTCCTGCGTACCCGAACGCCACGAAATCCGTGGAAGACCACTCGAGCGGTGGATGTGCATAACCTAATCTGCCGTGAGGCGACTTGCCTCGAAAGTTACCAAAGGACCTTCATTGCTCGCCTGCCTTTCTCGCCGTTAACCCGTCGATCTCTACGTTTCTCGGCCTGCTGTGCATAAGCCCGACCACAGGCCATGCTCAAGCCCAACTGAAGAATTACTCTTGCACAACCCTCTCTTAGATAGTCATCAAGACTCGCGGTACATCGGTATACTCTATACTCTGTTCGGTCCGGGCTGAATCGGTCCAACATCGTGGCATGAGGAGCCGCCGTGCTAATCTCTTTGGGGCTAGTGGCGTCAGAACTCCCGAATGAAGCACTACTCTAGGTAATGATTGGGCCTGTGCTCTCGCCACCCTCTGAACTCTACTCGCAGCTCCCTCGGCTGCCCTGCCCTCCTGGGCCCGGGTTGCCCTACGCGGAGGCATAACGATGAGGGAAATAATTTCGTCAGAGGTCCACTTACAACACGGCTCTAAGGCACGATCTCGAGTGAGAAGAATAGAAACCAATCTTAAATACCCTATAGCCTCACGATTATTGGTGTGGTGCACAACACCGATAATCAAGACTGCTGGATACTGATGCGTAGACACCTTCCGAGGATTAATCGCTCGATACCACTTTTGTCACGACCGAACTGGGCGTGGCGATGCCTTACCGGGCACCCTAGTGATACAACATCGAGTAATCGGAACATAAAACACATACATGAAACAAATGAAGTACAAAGCGATGTCGAGGAAAACTTGCCTTTCGGCATATATATAAATAACAACTCTTACAAATGAGCAGTTTAATCCTTTTTACAAACCACACTTACAGCGATTACTATGGACCTCTAAGAAATGATATGACAACAATGGCGGGGCGGGGCCCGCCATACCACGAATGTAAATACCTACAACGGCAGGGACTATACGAAGATAAGCCTCGGAGAAAGCGGAGCTTTCCCAAATGACTGTGACCCTAAGAGCGAGGATCAACGGCGGTGTACCTTTACTGCGGCATGAACGGCCCGAAGGAGGTCGATCTAACAGTACCAAGTATGTGAAACATGAAGATCGTAAATGAAATCATAGTAGTCTATAGAAAGCGGGAGACATGTATGATAACCAAACTACGATTCGCGATAAATAAGCGATCATGTCTAGTCGGGGACTCACGCCTCAAAGTCATCACTCGATATAACAATGGGTCTCGCCCACAACATCAATCATGCGTGGAATACCTTCGCCATTGCCGTGATCGATGATAGAAAAGCACCAAGGAATACACATGAACAGCAGGTCCACTGTGTCCAAATAAAGCGATGCAGGGTAAATGCGAAGGCATAGCCGACTACTAACACCCAAGATACTAACAAGGTCATAAAGCGTATCATGATATCTGTCTGGGCGTCACATGATCAAAGCGGTCGCCGCCCGCAATATCAAATGTGCGTCTAGCCACGAACTCCCGCGACTCGCATAGGCCAATCTCATAGGCCGCATGAGGTATAACCCGCGTCGAGGGTAGCTACTCCGGCGTCGTCTGGACTCGCGATCGCGTGGCCACATGTAGACGCGTGACCATAAAGGCCGCACACTAACACGGAACTCGTAGCTCGCGATAGGCCCCCAAGGACCCGCATGAGGTATTCTCGAATCATGGTCCTGCATCACTCGAGTCTACCCGCGTCGGGCGGCTTAACCGGAAACACGGTGAGTGGTATAATACCAACATAACAGTTTATCGTTTAAATAACATAAGCACAATCAAGGGAAAACCCCTTTACACAAACATCACAGAATACTAACACACGTAGCATCCTAATATGATTACTTATCAAATCAACACGAAGGTATTACAAGGCTATCACAAACCAATACAATCAAGTTATTCACACATAAGGTACTTTCTACTATATGATTAACGAGATCGGGTTTTTATCCCCAAAGTACTTTATACAATAACTCTTTAAAGATATGTTACTTTCACAAAAGTCACACAATACCCGTAGTATATAATAATAGAGTGATTATATTTTGAAGTAAATCAAAACACTTCTCCTTGTAAAACCAAGTAACAACATTCTTTTTCAAACGTCCAAGTTTGCCTAATTTCAAATGTTCACGTTTCTTATTTTAGAAAGGTTTCGTAGTTCCTAGCCTTATTCATTTAAGAATATAATTCTCTTTTAAACCATCTGAGAAACATAAACCTTATATGTGAGTAGGATATTATTGTTTATAACAATCTTATTACAGCAGCCATGACCTAGGAAATATCATTTTGTCTCATCTTAGCTTCTATGCAGATGGAAGTTTCTACTGGTTTTAATAGTACTTAATCTGTCAAAACATTTCCTTTTATTACGCTGCAGTGGTTTGTCGATGCACATTCTGATTTCCGAAATCAGTAAAACATTCTTAAGCCGTTATTACCTAACTTCCCATAAAGCTAGTATAACTCTTAAGTTTTCAAAAACCAAGTATTACTTCTTCTTTCGAAATGATTCAAAAATCTTTTGAAATACTTCAAGTTCTTTATTAACACATAACAAGCCAGTTATAGTTCAAATCAGTTACCTTTTAAAAATCACAAGTATTTTCTTACCAACATAAAGCTGTTATAACCAACTTCCCAATAAGCCGTTATAACACTTTATGTTTTAAACCAATCAAATATGTTTAGCACATGTACGTCTACCGTACTACATAGTTCACACATATCATGCTAGAAGAGATAGGAAAAGGTTCACATACCACGCGACGATTATCGACTAATAGCAAAATGCTCCAAGTACCTCAAACCGTCGGCTACTCCTTAAGCCAAGTAGATCGCGCCACGCGTAGTACTCAACCTATAAGGCCACAAGGCGCTTATTAATATTTAGGTCTAATCTTAGAACATTCTACAGAAAATTCGGCAGCACCTCCCCCCCCCCGCAACAGCGTAAATCTCCTCCTCTATCGGGGCCGGCTACCAAGCCAACCAGGGGGGGGGGGTTATACGTCTAAACCGGACGTGCACAATTCTACCTCACAGAAAAGCTACACAAGTCTACCGTAATACAGTCATATGTAAATACAGTTCAGTACTCTTCTTTCGAAAAGGTTTCTTATTATTCAGGCTTAAGTCAAAAGACATTGCCGATAACTACGTTCAGTACTAAATATATAGTATACTTCACTATATAATCTAACAACATGTAATTTCCAATTACAATAGGGGGGGCAATATAATTACCTCGATAAGCCCATAATTATCCGAGTTTAAATGTCGATCCTGAGCAAGGTTTAGCTCCTACTCCGTGCGCTCCGACCCGCTCCACACAACCCTTAGAAGTTCTAACCAACTTCTACTTAATATTCCAACCAACTATGGAGATTTTCCTTAGGGTTTCGGTTTTATGACTGACGGGAAGTATAATAGTATTTTCCGGCCTTTCGTATAGGTATAACCATAGAATACTACAAGGTATACGGCTAAGGTAATTTGGGAATTATAACAATACTTTTGAGAGTATTTCTACACCACAAAGAGGGGGTATTATACGAAAGCAACTAGGCTAGGGGGGTACCCCACGGCTAGCACCACTAGGAGGGGTACCTCGGCCGAGCCTCAGGAGAGGGGAGGCCTCTCGGCGAACTCAACACACAAAGGGGAGAAAGAGAGCTTTCAAGACTTAGGCAAATTTATGGATGAATTAGTCTTCCAAAGGGGTGGGTATTTATAGGACAAGCCAAGGCCAACCAATGGCCAAGATCTTGCCAAGTGCATAGCAAGTGTAGGGCCAAGATCTTGCCAAGTGCACACTAGCCAACTAACACAAAATATCCTACCAACCCTTGACCACAATGGCCATACTTTCGGCCACCACTATTACCGCCCAAGGTGTTCCAATGAGAGGGTGACAAGTGTCGCCCTCTTGTTGGTCCAAAATGGTTCGTCTCTCGGAAAAATCCGCAAAAATTAAAAATGACATAGCCGGAATTTTCCCTACGTAAGCTGTGGAAACGTTTCGTCAAAAAACGACTCTAATCGGGTGTTGTGAACAAAGTTAATTCGGCCAAGCCTTAATTACAAGTTCAAATTTTCTACGTACGTCCTTACGTACATACTCTGGAAATACGGGGTATAACAGGAAGCATACCGTGGAATCCCCCGTCACTGCCGGTACGTCAAATAAAATGTCCGGGCATCTAACCCGCATCCTGGTCACATGCCCCGGAATTCCACATCGTATAAGCATGTCCAAGGATCAATCATGATGGAAGCATACCCGTGGAATCCCACATCACTGTCGGTACGTCCAAGTAAACTCATAACAAGACAACCGGCCCTCCAACTGAGAGTCGCGATAACGTAACATATAATACTTGCACTTAAAGCTATCACAAGCAAATACAGGCAAGTTCATTAAACCTTTAGACTTCCATTTTTATAAACTCATGGCACTTCCGTTTCACACATAAAAATCCGGGAATTTAACCCCAAGTACTACATGCTTACATTCTTTTCAAAAGATTCATTTTTCATATAAAACCCCAAGATACTAACACCCGTAGTATCAAGGCTTGTGTACATTTCACATAAGTCACTATACTTTAGAAATACATTTCTCGGCTTCTAAACCAAGTGACCCTTACCTTAAAGCTTTAAGCAAGTGATACCCTTAAATCAAATTGCCCTTCCTTAATTTAAGTTATTTCTTTGATTACTTTATTAGAGAAAACCATTCTCTTAACCTTCCATAAAGCCGTTATAACCAACTTCCCATAAAGCCGTTATAACCCTTTATGGCTTAAAAAACAAACCCATTCCTTTTATAACCAAGAGACTTATACTTTTTTAAAACCAAGCATTATATATTTTCAAATCAATTCTTTTAACTTTCAAAGTACCATTAGTCTCTTAACCTTTAGAAATCAAGTGACTCCTTTTATTATAAAACCTTAGGCAATTGATGCCTTAAAATCAAGTTACCTTTTCACTAAAATCAAGTCATTTATCTTTCCATAAAGCAAATATAACCAGCTTCCCATAAAGTCGTTATATTCACTTTATACCTTAGCCAAAATATAATTTCCTATCCAAGGGACTTATACGTTTAAAACGGAACAAGTATCACATACTTTAAAACTCTTCAAGTCCCTTAACTTAATAAAACTTAAGACATCCTTTATTCTTTCAAAGAAGTGAGTTAATCTCCTAACTCACCCGACTAGGCTATTCATAATACTAGTAAAGGATATCAAGGTGTTGTACATCTACCGTACTACATACGTGCAACTAGTCATGCTAAAAAGATAGGAAAAGTTCTACATAGAGTAAATCACACAACTACCTCTTAACTTCTAAGAGTAGAAGGAAACATGAAATGATACCACAGGTATATTCCATACAGAGAATCATGCCAAAGGAAGGAAGAGGTTCACATACCTCGCGACGATTATCGACAAGTAGCAAAATGCTCCAAAGTACTTCAATCTTGATAGCTATTCCATCCTTCAAGTAGGATACGCTATACTTAGTACTTCAACCTATAATGGTCACAATACGTCCATTAACCTCTTACTTCAAACGTAGAATATTCTAAGTTCTAAGTCGCTAAATTCTACGGAAAATCGGACATCACCTCCTTTATTTTTACTTACTTTGCCACCTTTTTCAAGGCCGAATTCAATAACCAAACACGCCACATTTAAGGCCCAATCAAAGCAATTAACAATAGGGGATTACACGTCTACTAGACGTGTAAAATTCCGCCCCACAATAGATATCAAACTAATACAACTACTAGTCCAATTTCGGCCATATTGAGTACAACAATACCAATTATTATCCAATTTCCATTTCAATCCAAATTGTTAGCATAACATGATATCAAGTCGCAATCGATTATAACTACTATAATCTTTCAGTAAGTAACATGCGACGATTTCTAATAAACGACCAATTAGTAATCCAACTTCAATTGGATAATAAAACATTTCGGATTTAAGCTACAATCAATCCATAATACTTATAAACTTCAACACATACACTTCATGCTAGCAACATGTAAAGCTAACAACAATATAAATAATATTGTAACACTTTTAAGAGACAATATTATACCTCAACGAATCTCAATCCAACTCCAACTCCGAATTTGATCCCTAGCAACTTAGAGCCTCTTCAAGACGCTTCAATCCGCTAGTTGAGACCCTTAGAAAAACACCAACAAACTTCCTTCAAATCTCCAAACAAAACCTAGAAAGACAACTAGGTTTTCGCTTTGCGACTAACCCGAAAACTATTTTTTTCCGAGATTTTTCTATTGAGATATGCTTACAATACACTCAAGAACCTTGGTTTAAAGTGTGGAGCTTAATGGACAAGGAAATTTTTTTTTCTTTTCAAATGCAAGGAACCCGAGAGCTCTTTGTGAGTTTCATCCAATTTCTTGAAATTTTTTCTAAGTGTTGGGCTCTCTCTTGCTACTAGTAGTATTATATAGGGACATTGAGGGTCAAGATGTAACCAAATGGGTGGCTAGGATGAGGTTCTCTTAAATATCAAGCTTGTGGTCCCATTGACCAAGTCAATTATCTCAAGCTCTACTACTTGCAAGACTTGTCTTCCTAACAAGGGTCAAATGACCCTTGTGCCCTTGTGATTTCGTCCAAGACCTCAATAAGGGGGGTGACACGTGTCGCCCTCCCATTCGTCACAATATTACGTTTCCCGACAATTCCATAATTCCGATAATTTTTTTACAAGTCTCAAATCTTAACACTCGTGAGTTCTTACGTACGTTCTTACAACATGTCCTGCACAAACGGGGTGTAACATTCTTCCCCCCTTAGAAACATTCTTCCCCCCTTAGAAACATTCGTCCCCGAATGTTCCTTCGGAGTCAAACTTATAAGTAGCGACATAGTTTCCTTTCACAACCCCGACATACCAACAATGCCACACATGGCCCTAATACCTCGCACACACATATCTGTCCATCATAAGCCCAAAAGAGATTATCTTTTCGTACTTCCAACTCCTTCTAACATATACATAGTCTCAATATAATCTGTTCATGAAACTTAAACATACCACAACTTTATCATGCATACAAGTTTCTAAAGGGACAAAGACATACCTGAAATCATATAGGCGGTTCAAAGGACCGCTAAAACTGGGAACTCCCACCACGGCCTCTGTCACGGCCTGCCGGTGCATAAACATCATGCCTAGATATGGAAGGCGAAGAACCCGCAACTGATCCAGTAGACTGCGCTATCCCACCAGTGCCACCTCTGGTCGGACAGTCTCTCATGAAATGGCCCTGCTGGCCGCAAGCATAACAAGCTGTCGAAGTAGTACGACATTCCCCAAAATGGAATCTACTACAGTGACCACACCGAGGCAAAGGTGGCTTCCCCTGGCTATTATTCTCGGACATCTGTGAACTCAGCCACGGAGCCACGACCTGCTCCCGAATATCCCCGGCGACCAAACCTCTGGCCAGAAGACCGGGAAGGAGCACTCTGTGCCGACTGAGATGTAGACCTAGTCTGCTGTTGAGGCTGTCCGCCTCGAAAGTTACCCTGGAATCCTGCCGTCCTGGCCCTCTTGGGATGGCATGAGTCTAGCTGACCCTCTCTCTCTCTGTCCTCTATCCCCTGCGCATAAGCTTGCATCCTGGCAATATCCATACCGGGCAGAAGGGCCACTCCCAGGCATGCAGTAATCATATAATGGTCTAGACCCATCACATAACGGTGAACTCTGTCCGCCATATCAGCCACAATAATGTGCGCATACCTGGCCAACGAGTCAAACTCCAGGTTGTATTCCCTGATGGTCCTCCCATTCTGCCTCAATGACAAGAACCTATCGACACGGGCTCTCCTCATTTCAGGAGGAAAAAAGTGATCAAGAAAGGCCTCCGTGAACTCATCCCAAACTGCCGGATGAGCACCCACACCCCTCGACAACTCCGAAGACTCAAACCAGTTCAACGCAATATCGCGTAACCGGTAAGAATCTAACACAACTGACTCTGTCTCCGAGGCCCTAAGAACCTGCATAGTCCGCTGTAGCTTCCGAAAAAACTCTTGAGGATCATCCTCAGATCTCGAACCATAAAACTCGAGTGGACTACAACCCAAAAAATCCCGAATCCTCAAACTGTCGGCTCTAGGGTTAGCTACTGCTCTGTCGTGACGCCTACCACTATGCTAGTCAATAGCCCGACCGCTCTCCATAATCTCTAAACTCGCCCAGGCTGAAGGCTGGAGGCTCGGTGCAGAAACCTCTGGAGCTCCGCGCCTCGGCTCCTCTAATACCGCCGGCGTGGCTGAGTTCGCCGATCCGCCTACTACCTCAGGCATAGTCTGTGCCCGAGTCCTGGTATCCCTCTGCATACCACTAGCAGCTCCTGCTGCTGCCTTTCCCTTCTGGGCCCTGGTCGCCTTCCGTGGAGGCATAACTGTTACATAAGAAGGGGTCAGAGAGGATTCAACCTACTAGGGCGACTCTCTTGCACGATCTCGAAAGAGAAGAATGGAAACCAATCCTAAATGTCTGCGACCTCACGATTATAGATGTGGTGAACAACACACCGATAATCAAGACTCTACTAGACACGATGCGTAGACACTTTCCGAGGACTAATCGCTCGATACCACTTTTGTCGAGGACCGGGCCGGGCGCGTGATGCCTACTTGGGCACCCTTACAGGTATACATCAGAGATAATCAGCGGAACATACATGAAACTTATAAATAAATCAACAAAAGTAAAACAACAGGTTAGCCGATAGGGCAACCTTCCTGGACATATATATATACAACCGAAGTAGTTGCCTCATTTCCTTTACAAACTGACCACAATATGTGACTACAGGCCTCTAAGAGTTTTAGCACAACAACTGTGGCGGGACAGGGCCCCGCCATACCCCTGAATATACATGAATCTACAACCTCAGGGAAAACCGTACCAAGAGATAAGCCTCCGGAGCAAATGGAGCTTTTTCCCAATCAACCGAGATCCTAAGAGCAAGGATCACCAACTGGGTACCTAAAACTGCGGGCATGAACGCGGCCCGAAGAAGTCGATAACAGTGCGAATATGGAGCAGAAATAACGTCTGATGTGATCATAACTGTACAAAAGAATGACAGGGACAAGTATAAAAAGTACATACCAGATCATGCCGTGTCATTACCACTTATGAACTTAATCGTACCTTATTATCTTTTCCCATTTTCAATAAAAGTTATAGTCACATTCTTACGTGCATGATTAGGAAAAATCATTAAGTTCATTACCATATAACTTACGTATCTTTCATAAGATAATCCGGCCCTTTAAGGAGGGCGCATATACTACCCGGCCCAATCTAGGACGCGATCAAGTGACACAAATATCAAAGCGTGTCCGTGGAATCCCCCATTACTGTCGACAACTATAAGCGTAAATTATAACCATGTGACGCGCCCGTGGCATTCCACCTCACTGTCGGCGTACACATACACAACACATATATATCTCCTGCCCGTGGAATCCCACATCACTGCCGACAACTATAAGTGTAAAATATAACCATGTGTGTGGCGCGTGGCATCCGCTCACCGTCGGCGCGTATACAACACACATATATATATATATAACGCGACCGCATGCCCCGGAATCCCACATCGTATAAGCATGGCCATAACGTGGCCTCGACATCCCTCATCGTAGGTGCAGGTATTCATGGGGAGCTAGCCCATGGAGTAATAATATAACATGCCGGAATCCGCCGTGGGTACATGTCTTCATGGGGAGCTAGCCCATGGAGTAAAATATAACATGGTCGCATGCCCCAGAATCCCACATCGTATAAGCATGGCCATGGAGAAATAAAACGCGCGGGCATCTAACGCGTCACGGCTGCATGCCCGACATCCTCTTCGTATAAGCGTGGCGAGATCAATCCTGATGGAAGCATACGTGGAATCCCCGTCATGCCGGTGCGTCAATACAATGTCGGACATCTAACCCGCGTCGGTCACATGCCCGAATTCCACATCGTATAAGCGTGTCCAAGGATCAATCATGATGGAAGAATACCCGTGGAATCCACATCGCGTCGATGCGTCAAGTAAACTCATAACAATACAGCCGGCCCTCCAACTGAGAGTCACGACAACGTAACATATAATACTTGCACTTAAAGCTATCACAAGCAAATACAGGCAAGTTCATTAAACCTTTAGACTTTCATTTTTATAAACTCATGGCACTTCCGTTTCACACATAAAAATCCGGGAATTTAACCCCAAGTACTACATGCTTACATTCTTTTCAAAAGATTCTTTTTTCATATAAAACCCCAAGATACTAACATACGTAGTATCAAGGCTTGTGTACATTTCACATAAGTCACTATACTTTAGAAATACATTTCTCGGCTTCTAAACCAAGTGACCCTTACCTTAAAGCTTTAAGCAAGTGATACCCTTAAATCAAATTGCCCTTCCTTAATTCAAGTTATTTCTTTGATTACTTTATTAGAGAAAACCATTCTCTTAACCTTCCATAAAGCCGTTATAACCAACTTCCCATAAAGCCGTTATAACCCTTTATGGTTTTAGATAAACCCATTCCTTTTATAACCAAAAGACTTATACTTTTTTAAAACCAAGCATTATATATTTTCAAATCAATTCTCTTAACTTTCAAAGTACCATTAGTCTCTTAACCTTTAGAAATCAAGTGACTCTTTTTATTATAAAACCTTAGGCAATTGATGCCTTAAAATCAAGTTGCCTTTTCACTAAAATCAAGTCATTTATCTTTCCATAAAGCAAATATAACCAGCTTCCCATAAAGTCGTTATATTCACTTTATACCTTAGCCAAAATATAATTTCCTATCCAAGGGACTTATACGTTTAAAACGGAACAAGTATCACATACTTTAAAACTCTTCAAGTCCCTTAACTTAATAAAACTTAAGACATCCTTTATTCTTTCAAAGAAGTGAGTTAATCTCCTAACTCACCCGACTAGGCTATTCATAATACTAGTAAAGGATATCAAGGTGTTGTATGTCTACCGTACTACATACGTGCAACTAATCATGCTCAAAAGATAGGAAAAGTTCTACATAGAGTAAATACCTCTTAACTTCTAAGAGTAGAAGGAAACATGAAATGATACCACAGGTATATTCCATACATAGAATCATGCCAAAGGAAGGAAGAGGTTCACATACCTCGCGACGATTATCGACAAGTAGCAAAATGCTCCAAAGTACTTCAATCTTGATAGCTATTCCATCCTTCAAGTAGGATACACTATACTTAGTCCTTCAACCTATAATGGTCACAATACGTCCATTAACCTCTTACTTCAAACGTAGAATATTCTAAGTGCTAAGTCGCTAAATTCTACGGAAAATCGGACAACACCTCCTTTGTTTTTACTTACTTTGCCACCTTTTTCAAGGCCGAATTCAATAACCAAACACGCCACATTTAAGGCCCAATCAAAGCAATTAACAATAGGGGATTACACGCCTACTAGACGTGTAAAATTCCGCCCATGATAGATATCAAACTAATACAACTACTAGTCCATTTCGCCATATTGAGTACAACAATACCAATTCTTATCCAATTTCCATTTCAATCCAAATTTGTTAGCATAACATGATATCAAGTCATGATCGATTATAACTACTATAATTCTCGATGAAGTAACGTCGGCGATTTCTAATAAGCGACCAATTAGTAATCCAACTTGATTGGCTAATAAAACATTTCGGATTTAAGCTACAATCAATCCATAATACTTATAAACTTCACACATACACTTCATGCTAGCAACATGTAAAGCTAACAACAATATAAATAATCTTGTAACACTTTTAAGAGACAAGATTATACCTCAACGAATCTCAATCCAACTCGATCCGAATTTGCTCCTAGAAACTTAGAGCCTCTTGAGGCGCTTCAATCCGCTAGTTGAGACCCTTAGAACAATACCAACAAACTTCCTTCAAATCTCCAAACAAAACCTAGAAAGACAACTAGGTTTTCGCTGCGACTAACCGAAAACTATCTTTTCCGAGATTTTTCTATTGAGATATGCTTCTGATACACTCAGAACCTTGGTTTAAAGTGTGGAGCTTAATGGACAAGGAATTGTTTTTTCTTTTCAAATGCAAGGAACAGAGAGCTCTTTGTGAGTTTCATCCAATTTCTTGAAATTTTTCTAAGTGTTGGGCTCTCTCTTGCTACTAGTAGTATTATATAGGGACATGGAGGTCAAGATGTAACAAATGGGTGGCTAGGATGAGGTTCTCTTAAATATCAAGCTTGTGGTCCCATTGACCAAGTCAATTATCTCAAGCTCTACTTCATCACGACCGAATGCGGGCGTGGTGGTGCCTTACCCCGGGCACCCTAGTGATACAACATCAGTGTAATCGGAACATAAAACACATACATGAGACAAATGGAGTACAAAACAGTAATCTGAGGAAAACTTGCCTTTCGGCATAAATATAAATAACAACTCCTACAAATGAGCAGTTTAATCCTTTTTACAACCACGCTTACAGCGATGCTACGGACCTCTAAGAAATGATACGACAATGGCGGGACGGGGCCGCCATACCACGAATGTAAATACCTACAACGACAGGACTATACAGATAAGCCTCGAGAAAGCGGAGCTTTCCCAAACGCCGTGACCCTAAGAGCGAGGATCAACGGCGGTGTACCTTTACTGCGGCATGAACGCGGCCCGAAGGTCGATCTGACAGTACCAAGTATGTGGCGAAAATAAATCGTAAATGAAATCATAGTAGTCTATATAAAGCAGGAGACATGTATGATAACCAAACTACAGTTCACAATAAATCAGCAGTCATGTCAAGTCAGGGACTCACGCCCTCAAAGTTATCACAATGAAACCGTACGGGGCAGAAATGCGAAGGCATAGCCGACTACTAAGACCAGCGATGCCAAAAATACCACAAGCGTATCCCGAGGTCTTTCTAGGCGCACCATGATCGGCGGCCACTCGCCCGCAATATCAATGTGCGCGTCTATCCTCGAACTCTCGCGACTCCGCGTAGGTCATCCGCGGACCGCGTGAGGTATTCCTCGAATCATGGCCCCAGACGCTTTGAGGTATACCGCGTCGGCGGCTAACCCTCGGTATCTGCCAGGCTCCCGACCCGCATAGTCTCAAAAGACCATAGTCTCAGCGGACGCGCATAGGAATCCCCGCGTCGGGCTAAACACCGGAATGATCAATCTCGGAGCTCTGCGCTCGCGTAGTCACAAGGATTTGCATAGCCGTATAGACCGCATCAAGGGTGGCAAGCCCTCGGTATAATAAGTCAAGGGTATGTGATACAATAACGATACAACGCTTAACGTTTGACAACGTAAGCACAACAAGAGTGACCCCTTACACAATAATCACAAGATACTAACACGCGTAGCATCCTAACATGCTTACTTATCAAATCCACAAGAAAGTATTACAAGGCTATCACAAACCAATACAATCAAGTTATTCACACAAGGTACTTTCTACTAACAAGTTCGGGTACCTATCCCCAAAGTACTTCATACATTAAATCTTTAAAAGATACGTTACTTCACAAAAACCACACAATACACCAGTATATGAAAATAGAGTGATTATCTTTTTAGAGTAAATCAATTACTTCTCTTTGTAAAATCAAGTAGCCACATTCTTTTCCAATGTTCAAATTTGCCTAATTTCCAATGTTCAAGTTTGCCTAGTTAGAAAGGTTTCGTAGTTCATAGTCTTATTCATTTAAGAATATAATTCTCCTTTAAACAATCTGAGAACATAAGCCTTATATGTGAGTAGGATATTCTTGTTTATAACAATCTTATTACAGCAGCCATGATCTAGGAAATATCATTTTGTCTCATCTTAGCTTCTATGCAGATGGAAGTTTCTACTGGTTTTAATAACACTTAATTATTAAAAACATTTCCTTTTATTAACGCTGCAGTGGTTTGTCGATACACATTCTGATTTCCAAAATCAGTAAAACATTCTTAAGCCGTTATACCTAACTTTCCATAAAGCTAGTATAACTCTTAAGTTTTCTAAAAAAAATCAAGTACTACCTCCTCTTTCAAAATGATTCAAAAATCTTTTGAAATACTTCAAGTTCTTTATTATCACATAACAAGCCAGTTATAGTTCAAATCAGTTACCTTTTAAAAACCACAAGTATTTTCTTACCAACATAAAGTTGTTATAACCAACTTCCCATAAAGCCGTTATAACACTTTATGTTTTAAACCAATCAAATACATTTAGCACATGTACGTCTACCGTACTACATAGTTCACACATATCATGCTAGAAGAGATAGGAAGAGGTTCACATACCTCGCGACGAGTATCGACTAATAGCAAAACGCTCCAAGTACTTCCAACTGTCGGCTACTCCTTTAAGCCTAGTAGATCGCGCACACGTTGTACTTCATCCTATAAGGCCACAAGGCGCTCATTAACATTTAGATCCGCCGTAGAACATTCTCAGAAAATTGGCAGACCTCCCGCAACGGCGTAAATCTCCTCTCTATCGGGCGGCTACCAAGCCAACCGGGGGTTATACGCTTAATCGGACGTGCACAATTCTACCTCACGAAAAGCTACACAAGTCTCATGTCTGATCCTATGTAAAAACGATTCGATACTCTTCTTTGAAAAGGTTTCTTATTATTCGGCTTAAGTCAAAAGACATTGCGATAACAACGTTCGACTATATATAGTATACTTCAACTATATAATCTAACAACATGTAATTTCCAATTACAATAGGGGACAAGATATTTACCTCGATAAGCCCATAATTATCCGAGTTTAAATGTCGCTCTGAGCAAGGTTTAGCTCCTACTCGCGCTCAGGCCAGCTCCAAACAACCCTTAGAAGTTCTAACCAACTTCTACTTATAACTTCAACTACGGGTGAAGATTTACTTAGGGTTTCGGTTTTGTGGTGAAGGGAAGTATAATAGTATTTCGGGCTTTTGTAAAGGTATAACCTTAGAATACTACAAGGTATATGGCTAAGGTAATTTGGGCATTATAACAATACTTTTGAGAGTATTTCTAACAAGAGGGGGGGTATTATACGAAGACAACTAGGCTAGGGGGGGTACCACTGGCTAGCACCCCGAGGGGGTGTATACCTCTACCTACCCCCACTAGGGGAACTCTCGCCAAGGGAGGGAAGAGGGCTCTCGGCCAAGACACTACACTAAGGGAGGAAGAAGCTTCAAGACTTAGGCAATTTTGTGGATGAATTAGTCTTCAAAGGGTGGGTATTTATAGGCCAAGTGAAGGCCAACCAATGGCCAAGATCTTGCCAAGTGCAAGGCAAGTGTAGGGCCAAGATCTTGCCAAGTGCACCCTAACCAACTACACACAAATATCCTACCAACCCTTGACCAATTTAACCACACTTTCGCCACCCTTTACCGCAAGACTAACCAATGAGAGGGTGACAAGTGTCGCCTCTTGTTGGTCCAAAATGTTTCGTCTCTCTAAAAATCCGTAAAAATTAAAAATGACATAGCGGAAATTCCCTACGAAAAGTCGTGAAAACGCTTTCAAAAACGACTCTAATCGGGTGTTGTGAACAAAAAGAATTCGGCCAAGCCTAAATCACAAGTTCAAATTTTTCTACGTACGTCCCTACGTACATACTCTGGAAATACGGGGTATAACATTCTCCCCTCCTTAGAAACATTCGTCCCGAATGTTCCTTCTAAATCTCAAAACAAACGTGCGCCAGTATAGTCTTCACTACTATACTTACTAGAATCAATCCTGCCACACCTGGCCACAGAAACAACTTGCGCAAAATGCTTACATCCAAGTCCACGAGGAAACACCGCTAACATCACCAAAATGATACCACTTTTGTCACTTTGCCTGAGGCATTAACCTTCTTAAGCGACCCAACAAATGGTACCGGGCTGCATGCGATCACCAGGCGTCGTGACATTCGAACTCTTACCACATTTCGATCATCGCTTGATCCAAAACTCGGGGTTATCATCTTCAACTTGGTCATCATTAGCTGGGAATACTCTGGATGGATCTCCGATTTCCTTCTCGAACATAACACGAAAGACTGGACGCACTGCCTCCTAAGTCGGACGGCAAATGCTAACATATATGCAACCTGGCCTATTCTTCACATGAACTCAAAGGCCCAAAGTAACTCAGGCTAAGTTCCCTCTGTATTCCAAAACTCGTCACACCCAACCCGGGGTGGTACTTTCAAGAAGACCGACCGTCGGCAACTCGAACTCTAAGCGTCGTCGCCGATTATCCGCACGATTTCTCTGAGCTGCCCGAACCTCTTCTAGACAAGCTTTACTCTATCCACAGTCTGCTGGAACAAGCCTGAACCAACTATCTGAATCCTGCCAACATCGAACCAATCGACCGGCGACTCACACATCTGCCCCTACAAGGCTTCATAAGGCGACATCCGAACACTGAAATGGTAGCTTAAACACTCCTTCAACAGGAGACAACAATTCTCGCAACTATCCCTGAAATCCAAACACTGGCCCGAGGGCGAATATGATTCGAGACTTACTTGAGTTCCTAACCTTGCACGGTAAAACCTCCGTAAAAGAAACACGCAACTTTGGGCTCCAGCATGCGACATAAGGTGAAGGTAGGCACCTCGTGCAGCCTTACAACCTTTACGATATATCATCTCGCATAACCTCTCAGGAGTAAGCGGTCTTTGCTAGAAGACAAGACGGTGACCTCCTCGCCCGACCATCTTGGCCGAACGCATCCACGACCAGATGTTGGTTAACTAAACTCGCCTAACACCCTCGTGACCTACCACAAGGCGACCACCACAACCGACCCACCACCAAACATGCCGCGGGTTGACCCGCAACGTGGCCTCAACCCGACCAGAACGCCGCGCAAAACGCTAGCTCCCTGAAGGAAAACTCTCACTAATCATGTTACGAAAACCTAGCGGTCTTCTTAGCTCAACTACCCTCTTTCATTCCATACTACTCAGGGACTAATCCCACAAACATAACTCACGTGCACTATGCACTCCTATAAGGGTCAAACATAAACAATACATCTTTTACTCGAGATGGCCTTACCTCTAAGGTCTCTACGTATAACACTCTAAGGCTCACACTTTCTCTATCCCCCAAATCTTACTTGGTTAACTAACCAAGATTTCTAATCACCATTTACACAATGCTATCAGAATATAACACTTAAGGTATACTCACCTTATCACACATACTAAACCCTAGAGGGTTAAAGATATACCTGAATCTACTGCTTTACTCCCCTTAGTCGTTCCAATCAAACCTGCCCCGTAGGGCGCATAGCTAAGGAAGATGACGAACTACCCACCAATCCTAAAGGCTAAGTCCTCCCGCAAGGACACTCTTTCGACATCAGACCCTGACGGTCATAGGTACAACAAGTACCAACTAAAAGACGACATTCCGAGATGGCGCCGCCACACCGAACACCGAGAAAATCGAATCGGATGGCCGGAACCTTCGCAGGATCGTGAACCGGAAGCTCCGGAGCTCTGACCAACTCCTGCATACCCCGAACGTCCTGAACCCTGTGGAGGACCTTTCTGCACTGGTGGATGCGCATAATCTAATTCACTTGGTGAGGCGACTCGCCGAAAGTTACCAAAGGACCTTGCCGCTCGCCCTTTCTCGCCCTTCGTTAACCCGTCGATCTCTACGTTTCTCGGCCTGCTGCGCATAAGCCCGTACACAGGCCATGCTCAAGCCCAACTGAAGAATTACTCTTGCACAACCTTCTCGTTGATATTCATCAAGACTCGCGTACATCGGTATACTCTCGGTAGTCAAATCCATAGTTAGTAATGTGGTCGCCTCCTTGAAATCTATATTCTCTATTCTGGCCGTGGAACTGGCGTTCAAATATCATGGCGCGAGGAATCGCTGCCGCCATGCTAAACTCTTTGGGCTAGTGACATCGCAGAACTCCCGAATGAAGCACCACCCAAGGTGATAATTGGGCTGTGCCCACGTAACCCTTCTCAGACTTTACTCGCAGCCTCGGCCGCTTTGCCTCCCAGGCGGGTTGCCTGCACGCGAGGCATAGCGGTAAGGGAAAGAAATACGTTAGAGGTCCAACTTACAACACTCTAAGGCACGATCTCGAGTGAGAAGAATAGAAACCAATCCTAAATATCCTATAGCCTCACGATCATTGGTGTGGTGCACAACACACCGATAATCAAGACTATCTGGATACGGTTCAGTAGACACTTTCCGAGGATTAATCGCTCGATACCACTTTTGTCACGACCGAATGGGCGTGGATCGTGCCTTACCGGGCACCCTAGTGATACAACATCGAGTAATCACGGAACATAAAACACATACATGAGACAAATGGAGTACAAAGCGATGTCTGAGGAAAACTTGCCTTTCGCATAAATATAAATAACAACTCATAAAAATTAACAGTTTAATCCTTTATACAACCCCGCCACAACAAGATTACATGCACCTCTAAGAAATGATACGACAACAATGGCGATGGCCCGCCATACCCCGAATGTAAATACCTACTACGACAGGGGAATATACCAAGATAAGCCTACGGATAACCGGAGATTTCCCTAACGCTGAAGTGTGACACTATTAGCTAGGATCAACGACTGGTGTACCTTTACTGCGGATGAACGCAGCCCGGGCGAGGTCGAGACAACAGTACCAAGTATGTGAAATCAAAATAAATCAGAAATGAAATCATAGTAGTCTATATAAAGCGGAGACATGTATGATAACCAAACTACGATCACAATAAATAGCGATCATGTCAAGTCGTGGACTCACGCCTCAAAGTTATCACAATAAAACCGTGACGGCAAGTGCGAAGGCATAGCCGACTACTAAGACCAGCGCATCAAAAATACCACAAACTGTATCCCGAGGTCTTTCTATCGCACCACATGATCGGCGGCCACTCGCCCGCAATATCAATGCGCGTCTATCCACGAACTCTCGCAGCCCGCATAGGTCACCCGCACCCGCGTGAGGTATTCTCGAATCATGGTCCTGCATCACCGAGGTATACCCGCATCGGCGACTAACCCTCGGTATCCGCCTAGGCTCCCGCACTCGCATAGTCTCAAAAGACCGCATAGTCTCAACAGACCGCATAGGAATCCCCGCATCGGGCTAAACACCGAATGATCAATCTCGAGCTACCGCGACTCGCGTAGTCACAAGGATCGCATAGGCCGTATAGACCCGCATCAAGGGTGGCAAGCCCTCGGTATAATAAGTCAAGGGGTATGTGATACAATAACAGTACAACGGGCTTAACGTTTGACAACGTAAGCACAACAAGAGTGACCCCCTTACACAATAATCACAAGATACTAACACGCGTAGCATCCTAACATGCTTACTTATCAAATCCACAAGAAAGTATTACAAGGCTATCACAAACCAATACAATCAAGTTATTCACACAAGGTACTTTCTACTAACAAGTTCGGGTACCTATCCCCAAAGTACTTCATACATTAAATCTTTAAAAGATACGTTACTTCACAAAAACCACACAATACCTGTAGTATATGAAAATAGAGTGATTATCTTTTTAGAGTAAATCAATTACTTCTCTTTGTAAAATCAAGTAGCCACATTCTTTTCCAATGTTCAAATTTGCCTAATTTCCAATGTTCAAGTTTGCCTAGTTAGAAAGGTTTCGTAGTTCATAGTCTTATTCATTTAAGAATATAATTCTCCTTTAAACAATCTGAGAACATAAGCCTTATATGTGAGTAGGATATTCTTGTTTATAACAATCTTATTACAGCAGCCATGATCTAGGAAATATCATTTTGTCTCATCTTAGCTTCATGCGGATGGAAGTTTCTCGGTTTTAATAACACTTAATTATTAAAACATTTCCTTTTATTAACGCCGCAGATGGTTTGTCGATACACATTCGATTTCCAAAATCAAGAAACATTCTTAAGCCGTTATACCTAACTTTCCATAAAGCTAGTATAACTCTTAAGTTTTCTAAAAAAAATCAAGTACTACCTCCTCTTTCAAAAATGATTCAAAAATCTTTTGAAATACTTCAAGTTCTTTATTATCACATAACAAGCCGCTTATAGTTCAAATCGATTACCTTTTAAAACCACAAGTATTTCTTACCAACATAAAGTCATTATAACCAACTTCCCATAAAGCCGTTATAACACTTTATGTTTTAACACAATCAAATACATTTAGCACATGACGCTCACCGTACTACATAGTTCACACATATCATGCTAGAAGAGATAGGAAGAGGTTCACATACCTCGCGACGAGTATCGACTAATAGCAAAACGCCCAAGTACTTCCAACCGGCTTACTCCTTAAGCCTAGTAGAACGCGCCACAAGTAGTACTTCAACCTCTATGGCCACAAGGCGCTCATTAACATTTAGATCCCTTCAGAGAACATTCTCTGAGAAAATTCGGCAAAGACTCTCCCGCAACAGCGTAAATCTCCTCCTCTATCGGCCGCTACCAAGCCAACGGGGTTATACGTTTAATCCGGACGTGCACAATTCTACCTCACAGAAAAGCTACACAAGTCTACTGTAATACAGTCCTATGTAAAAACAGTTCAGTACTCTTCTTTCGAAAAGGTTTCTTATTATTCAGGCTTAAGTCAAAAGACATTGCCGATAACAACGTTCAGTACTATATATAGTATACTTCAACTATATAATCTAACAACATGTAATTTCCAATTACAATAGGGGGACAAGATATTTACCTCGATAAGCCCATAATTATCCGAGTTTAAATGTCGCTCCTGAGCAAGGTTTAGCTCCTACTCCGTGCGCTCCGACCCGCTCCAAACAACCCTTAGAAGTTCTAACCAACTTCTACTTATAACTTCAACTACGGGTGAAGATTTACTTAGGGTTTCGGTTTTGTGACTGAAGGGAAGTATAATAGTATTTCTGGGCTTTTTGTAAAGGTATAACCTTAGAATACTACAAGGTATATGGCTAAGGTAATTTGGGCATTATAACAATACTTTTGAGAGTATTTCTAACAAGAGGGGGGTATTATACGAAGACAACTAGGCTAGGGGGGGTACCCCACGGCTAGCACCCCAAGGAGGGGGGGTGTATACCCCTCGGCCTACCCCACTAGGGGGGGAACTCTCGGCCTACCCCACTAGGGGGGGTACTCTCGGCCAAGACACTACACTAAGGGGGGAGGAAGAAGCTTCAAGACTTAGGCAATTTTGTGGATGAATTAGTCTTCAAAGGGGTGGGTATTTATAGGCCAAGTGAAGGCCAACCAATGGCCAAGATCTTGCCAAGTGCAAGGCAAGTGTAGGGCCAAGATCTTGCCAAGTGCACCCTAACCAACTACACACAAAATATCCTACCAACCCTTGACCAATTTAACCACACTTTCGGCCACCCCTTTACCGCCCAAGACTAACCAATGAGAGGGTGACAAGTGTCGCCCTCTTGTTGGTCCAAAATGTTTCGTCTCTCGGAAAAATCCGTAAAAATTAAAAATGACATAGCCGGAAATTCCCCTACGAAAGCTGTGAAAACGTTTCGTCGAAAAACGACTCTAATCGGGTGTTGTGAACAAAAAGAATTCGGCCAAGCCTAAATCACAAGTTCAAATTTTTCTACGTACGTCCCTACGTACATACTCTGGAAATACGGGGTATAACAACTACTTGCAAGACTTGTCTTCCTAACAAGGGTCAAATAACCCTTGTGCCCTTGTGATTTCATCCAAGACCTCAATAAGGGGGGTGACACGTGTTGCCCTCCCATTCGTCATAATATTACGTTTCCCGACAATTCCATAATTCCGATAAATTTTTTACAAGTCTCAAATCTTAACACTCGTGAGTTCTTACGTACGTTCTTACAACATGTCCTGCACAAACGGGGTGTAACAGCAGGGTACTCATTGGCCAGCAGGTCGCGGCAGAGGTCGCGGCAAGGTTCCTAGTTCCAGCGGTCCTCAGAACCACATTTATGCTATGTCCAGCCGTCAGGACCATGAGGCGTCACCAGATGTCGTCACATGTACATTATTGGTTTCATGTTGTGATGTATATGCTTTGATAGATCCAGGTTCTACCTTGTCCTATATATCTCCTCATATTGCTGGTAGAATAGGGATAGAGCCCGAGTCCATAAAACCTTTTGAGGTGGCTACGCCAGTAGGTGATTCGGTGGTAGCTGAGCGGGTATATAAGGCTTGCCCAGTGACTATATACAGTCGTCAGACCCTAGCCGACTTGATAGAGTTGGATATGACGGACTTTGATGTGATTATGGGTATGGATTGGCTAGCGTCCTGCTATGCCAATGTGGATTGTAGAGAGAGATTGGTACGGTTCCAGTTTCCTGGGGAGCCGGTTATCGAGTGGAAGGGGAATACTGCGTCGCCGAGGGGTAGGTTTATTTCTTACCTCAAGGCTAGGAAGATGGTGCAGAAGGGGTATATCTACCATATTGTTCGGGTATTCGATACTGAGGCCAAGATACCAGACTTTCAGTCAGTTCCGGTTGTCAGAGAGTTTCCAGACGTATTCCCAGACGATCTCCCGGGTATCCCTCCTGAGAGGGAGATTGAGTTTTGCATTGATATGTCGCCAGACACTCGGCCGATATCTATTCCACCATACAGGATGGCACCTGCTGAGTTGAGGGAGTTGAAGGACCAGCTGAAGGATTTGCTGGAAAAAGGCTTTATCAGACCTAGTGTTTCTCCCTGGGGAGCGCCGGTTTTATTTGTAAAGAAGAAGGATGGGACGCTGCGTATGTGTGTTGATTACAGGCAGCTGAATAAGGTAACTATCAAGAACAGATACCCCCTCCCCAGGATTGATGATTTGTTTGACCAGTTGCAGGGTGCGAGGTGTTTCTCCAAGATAGACCTGCGGTCTGGTTATCATCAGGTGCGAGTTAGAGAGGCAGATATCCCAAAGACTGCATTCAGGACCCGGTATGGGCACTATGAGTTCAGGGTGATGTCTTTCGGGTTGACCAACGCCCCAGCAGTATTCATGGATTTGATGAACCGGGTGTTCAAGCCATTCTTGGATATGTTCGTTATAGTATTCATTGATGATATCCTGGTTTATTCGCGCACAGAGCAGGAGCATGCAGATCATTTGAGGACGGTACTGGGAGTCCTCCGGGACCGGCAGTTGTATGCCAAGTTCTCGAAATGCGAGTTTTGGTTGGCTTCAGTGGCTTTCTTAGGGCATGTTATCGGGGCCGATGGTATTCGGGTTGATACAGCAAAGATTGAGGCAGTCAAGACTTGGCCTAGACCCACTACACCGACGGAGGTGCGTAGCTTTTTGGGCCTTGCGGGTTATTATCGGAGATTTGTGGAGAAGTTTGCTTCCATTTCGGCACCCTTGACTAGGCTGACTCAGAAAGCAGCTATGTTCCAGTGGACGGATGCTTGTGAGGAGAGCTTCCAGTTACTGAAGGAGAAATTGACGACCGCCCCAGTTCTTACTCTTCCAGAGGGTTTAGATGGATATTGTTACACCCCGTAGTTCCAAGGTATGTATGCGAGGACGTACGTACGAGAATACGACATTAAAATTGGAAAGGAAGAAAGATGTGATTTTTTCGACGGAAAAGTATCCGGATTTTGTGAAGGAAGAAGGTTCGTTAATGGGAATTGGATTCCCAGATTTGGTATTCGGACTTCTTGGAATATTAGAGAATTATGGAATTTTATTTTCGGAATTGGTCACGTGGGGCCCACGGGAGAAATTTATGGTTTTGTGGGGCCCACGTTGTTTTCGAGATTTTGGCCATTATGGATATTTTCGGGAGATGAAATATTTTGGACGAGTAGGAGGGCGACACGTGTCACCCTCCTAGGTGGCTCTTGGCCGAAATGTGCTAGACAAGTGGCAAGACAAGTGGCCTTGTCTTGCAAGATATTTTAGTTTGGACAAGTGGCTTGTGGGGCCCACACACACTTGCCTTCATCCTAGCCCTTGGTTGTCCTATATATGCACCCTTAGTTGATGAAATCTTCCACACTTAACCATTTCAAGACTTGAACAAATACTCTCTCCCTTGCCTTGTGGTTTCGGCCATGACCTAATTCCTTGACCTAAATTTGTCCAACAATTCTTAAACTCTCAAGTGTTCTTCCCTAAGGTGTTAGGAAGATTGTGTACCAAGAGTTGGAAAAGATTTCACACCCCTAGCCTTGAAGGGATGCCTTGGCCGAAAGTTGTCATCTTTGAAACCTAAGTGTTCTTCACTTTTTGGAGTTGAATATTGAAGAGAGGTTGGTTAGGAGCTTCTATGGGTTGCTTGTAGCGGATTGGAACGTAAAGATTTGGAGCTAAGACTTGCTTGGAGCGACTTTAAGAACTTGGATATTGTTTTGGGCTATTTGAGGTAGTGAACCTTAACCTCTTTGTGAATTGGTTATTATACATATATTATAAGTATATTATGGATTATATAATAAATGGAGTAAAGTTTGGAAGGACTTGGATCTTGTTAAGTTGCTAAAATGGAAATTGGCAAGAAAGCCACAAAATGGTAAAAATGTATCCAACGTATCTTACTTGTGAAGAAGTATTTAACAAGTAACTATAACTTATATTAAGAATGAAATATAAGTTGGTTGACTAATGAAGTAATTGAATAAGTAAAATGGACAAAGTTGGCCAAGGACCCCAACTTAAGGACTGTATTTACTTTGGACTGTATTTACATTTCTGTTAAGGGGAAGATTGTTCAATCGCGTTCCGTTTGGGCGTGTGATCCCCTTTTTAATTATTGTATTGTATCGTTAAGGGGAAGATTTTTAAATCGCGTTCCGTTTGGGCGTGTGATCCCCTTCTTTATGTTGTTTAATTATTACGCCTTACATATGGCATATAAATTACGGTTATTCGGGCCTTGGAGAAAGATGGAAAAGTATGTAAAAACGGGGGAAGTGCTGCCGAATTTTCCGTAGAATTAGAGGGCTTTTTATTGGTATAAGTCTTCAATGGTAAGTAAGGTTTGATAGAAGTACTATGACCATTTTAGGAGTGAAGTACTACGTGTGGCGTGATCTACTTGGCTTAAGGAGTAGCCGACGGGTTGAAGTACTTGGAGCGTTTTGCTATTTGTCGATAATCGTCGCGAGGTATGTGAACCTCTTCCTATCCTTTCTAGCATGATGTTTTGTAAACTATGTAGTACGGTAGACGATACGTGCTAAATGAGTTTTGGTTGGTTTAAAACATAAAGTGTTATAATAGCTTTATGGGAAGTTAGTTATAACGACTTTATGTAGGTAAAAGAATGGTTTATTGATTTTAGAAGTTAAGAGACTTAATCTTGAAAGATAAGAGACTTGACTTAATTGGCTTAATATGATTTTTGTTAAAAAGTGTGAAACCTCATTCGTGAGTAATGAGTACTTGGTTTTTAAAGAATAATGTTTTACTGAATTCGGAAATGAGAATAAGTATCGAACAAACCATCGCGTTAATAAAAGAAAATGTATTGACTAATTAACTATATTAAAACCAGTAGAAACCTCCATCTGCATAGAAGCTAAGATAAGACAAAATTGTATTACATTTTCTAGATCATGGCTGCTTTAATAAGATTGTTATAAACAAGAATAACTACTCACACATAAGGCATATGTTACTCAATGGTTTTAAAAATAGATTACGTTATTTGATTAAGACTATGAACTATGAAATCTTTCGAAAATAAGAGACTTGAGTATTTGAAATTAGGCAACTTGAACTTTTGGAAAAGAATGTTGTTACTTGACTTTAAAAGGGGAAAAAGTGTTGGTTTAAAATGAAGACATGGTATTGCTTTAATCTGTCTTAAAAGAGGGTTTAAATGTTATGGACGATTCTTTACCGAGTCCCATGGGATGGGCCGGGACGTGTATTCCATACGATTCTTTACCGAGTCCCATGGATGGTAGGGACATGTATTCCATACGATTCTTTACCGAGTCCCATGGGATGGGCCGGGACATGTATTCCATACGATTCTCTACCGAGTCCCACGGGATGGGCCGGGACATGTATACCACACGATTCTAACTCGTGTCCCATGGGATGGGCCGAGACATGTTATACGTATCATACGATTTATACCTAGACTGCCGGCAGTGAGGAAGGAGTTCCACGGGCATGAGGGATGACTTTGAGGGCGTAAGTCCCTGACTTGACATGACTACTTTTATGTTGTAAACTGTAATTTGGTTATCATACATGTCTCTTGTTTTATATAGAATGTCATGATTTCATTTACAGTATTTTTCAGTTTCGCATACTTGGTACCTGTTGTACTGACCTCCTTCGGGGGGCTGCGTTCATGTCGCATGTAGAGGTACATCGGTCGTCGATCCTCGCTCATAGGATCACAACTCAGCGTTTTTGGGAAGCTCCGTTTCTCCGGATGCTTATCTTTGGTATAGTCCCCTGTCATTGTAGGTACTTACATTCAGGGGTATGGCGGGGCCCTGTCCCGTCATAGTTGTTGTTACATTCTTAGAGGTGCATAGTAATCTTGTTGGCGCGAGTTGTAAATGGGATGTAACTGTTCGGGTTCAGGTTTTATGTATATACATGAAGGTAACCGTTTTTGGTTAGCCTGGTTTATTATGTTGTCTCTTGTTTCCTGTTTAAACTTTATTTCCGCTGATTTTCTCTGATGTTGTTATCACTAGGGTGCCCGGGGTAAGGCACCAGTCGCGGGCCCGAGATCGGGTCGTGACAAAAGTGGTATCAGAGCAGTTAATCCTCGGAAAGTGTCTACGCACCGTGTCTAGCAGTAGTCTTGATTATCGGTGTGTTGTGCACCACATCTATAATCGTGAGGTCGCAGGATATTTAGGATTGGTTTCTATTCTTCTCACTCGAGATCGTGCCTTAGAGTCGTGTTGTAAGTTGGACTCTCCGACGTATTCTTATGTGCCGCTTATGCCTCACGCAGGCGATCGGGGCCTGGAGGGCAAAGCGCAGAGGAGGCTGCGAGTAGAGTAGCGGCGGTCTCATCGAGGCCACGATTCGAGACGCCGGACCGGAAAGGAACAAAGGAGATGGGTTACAATGAGATGGCCCAGTTATTGGTCAGGATAGTGGCAAGGCACGAAGATAGGCTGGATGCAGCAATTTCGGTACCGGTAGTACCCGTAGTTCACCCGCGATCGGATAGTTTGAGACTGCGGGACTTTCTGAGTTGCAGCCCGCCAGAGTTTTATGGGTCGAGGCCTGAGGATGATCCGCAGGAGTTCATCCGACAGTTACAGCGGATCATGAGAGTGATCAAGGCTTCGGAGACCGAGTAAGTGGTCTTAGGTTCGCATCGGCTGCGTGATATTGCAGTCGACTGGTTTGATTCGTGGGAGCTGTCTCGGGGGGAGCATGCGCCTCCAGCTATTTGGGACGAGTTCTCGGAGGCATTTCTCAGCCACTTCTTGCCTCCGCAGATGAGGAGGACGCGGGCCGACAAATTTCTGATGCTGAGACAGAGAGGGCGTACGGTTCGGGAATACAACGTGGAGTTCGACTCATTGGCTCGGTATGTCCCTGTGTTAGTAGCTGATATGGAGGACATAGTGCACCGCTACGTCACCAGGCTCGATGACTACTTGGCAGAGGCTTGTTCGGGTGTAGCTCTTCAGCCGGGCATGGACATTGCCCGCATGCAGACTTATGCACTTGGATGTGAGGAGCGGATGGGTCGACGGAATGACTGAGATCAACAGAAGAGGGCCAGAACAGCAGGGTCCTTTGGTAACTTTCGAGGCGGGCCGCCTCAGCAGCAGGTTAGTTATGCACCTCCGCCAAGATGCAGTGGTCCTCCGCGCCTCTTCGTGACGTTCGGTATTCGAGCCGGTCGAGCTCCAGGGCTTCTGGTTCACAGGTATACATGGGTTCTAGCCAGTCGGGATCATGTTTCCCTCAGTGTGCACGATGTGGTAGACGTCATCCCGGGGAATGTCGTCTTTTTACTGATGCTTGTTTTGCCTGCGGCCGTCAGGGCCATGTGACAAGGAACTGTCCTAATAGGAAGGATGCAGACAGAATGACTCAGCCTCCCGGGTCGATGCGAGTTCATCGCCTTCTATAGCCATGCGCCCTGCAGGGCAGGATTATGATTAGAGCGACGAAGGGAAAATGAAGCAGTTGATACAGGTATATTCTTACCCCTCTAGAGACTAGTATGTGTTGATGATATGATGATGTGCTAAGTATTATGTTCAGATAGCATTATGTTAAATTGTGATTTAGAGGCCTGGTTAGTAAAGGGGAAGTTGGGTACATAGAAATTGTGAGCCTTAGAATATTATACGTGGAGACCTTAGATGCGAGGCCGTCTTGAGTAAAAGATTTTGTTTACGATTGACCTTTGTCGGAGTGCATAGTATACGAGGGGTATATTTGTGTGATAAGTCCCTGAGTGGTGTGAATTATAAGAGGGTAGTTGAGCTAAGAAGACCACTAGGTTTTCGTGACTTGGTTAGTGAGATTGTTCCGGATCGGGGAACAAGAGCTTGGCACGGTAGATGGGTCGGGTTGAGGTAAGGTCGCGGGTCAACCCGTAGCCCGGATTGAAGTAAGGGAAATTGGTGGTGGTCCCACTTTGTGATAAGGTCACGAGGGCGCTAGGCCCAAGTTTAGGTAACCATCGTATGAGTTCGTGGATGTGTTCAACCAGAATCGGATCGTGAAGGCCGGGAATGGCCTTAAAGGAATTTGAGGCTAGTACGATGACCAAGTTTGGAGGTAGTGACTCCAAGGTTTTGGAAACTGCAGAGAGGACGGAAATATGGTACGTGTACTAGAAAGAGTTCGGGTGTACGAGAAAGGTACAACGAGTAAGAAAGGAAGCGAACATGTGTTAAGAGGATGGAAGTGATCATTTTTGTGAAGTGAAGGTGCGAAGAGAGTATCCTTTGGACCAGGAGTGAGAGTTAGTGTTGTTTTACATCTTAGAGGTGATTCCTCGTTGGTTTGGATTTGGGTTTCGCGCGTATGTGATATTATGGCCATGTGTGGCATAATTGGTTTCGTAAGTATAGTAGTGAAGACTATACCGGCGCATGTGTGTTTTTGGAGACTTAGAAGGAACATTCGGGATGAATGTTTCTAAGGGGGGAAGAATGTTACACCCCGTAGTTCCAGGGTATGTATGCGAGGACGTACGTACGAGAATACGACATTAAAATTGGAAAGGAAGAAAGATGTGATTTTTTCGACGGAAAAGTTTCCGGATTTTGTGAAGAAAAAAGGTTCGTTAATGGGAATTGGATTCCCAGATTTGGTATTTGGACTTCTTGGAATATTAGAGAATTATGGAACTTAATTTTCGGAATTGGTCACTGGGGCCCACGGGAGAAATTTACGGTTTTGTGGGGCCCACGTTGTTTTCGAGATTTTGGCCATTATGGATATTTTCGGGAGATGAAATATTTTGGACGAGTAGGAGGGAGACACGTGTCACCCCCCCTAGGTGGCTCTTGGCCGAAATGTGCTAGACAAGTGGCCTTGTCTTGCAAGATATTTTAGTTTGGACAAGTGGCTTGTGGGGCCCACACACACTTGTCCCCAATCTCAACCACACACTTGCCTTCATCCTAGCCCTTGGTTGTCCTATATATGCACCCTTAGTTGATGAAATCGTCTACACTTAACCATTTCAAGACTTGAACAAATACTCTCTCCCTTGCCTTGTGGTTTCGGCCATGACCTAATTCCTTGACCTAAATTTGTCCAACAATTCTTAAACTCTCAAGTGTTCTTCCCTAAGGTGTTAGGAAGATTGTGTACCAAGAGTTGGAAAAGATTTCACACCGCTAGCCTTGAAGGGATGCCTTGGCCGAAAGTTGTCATCTTTGAAACCTAAGTGTTCTTCACTTTTTGGAGTTGAATCTTGAAGAGAGGTTGGTTAGGAGCTTCTATGGGTTGCTTGTAGCGGATTGGAACGTAAAGATTTGGAGCTAAGACTTGCTTGGAGCGACTTTAAGAACTTGGATATTTTTTTGGGCTATTTGAGGTAGTGAACCTTAACCTCTTTGTGAATTGGTTATTATACATATATTATAAGTATATTATGGATTATATAATAAATGGAGTAAAGTTTGGAAGGACTTGGATCTTGTTAAGTTGCTAAAATGGAAATTGGCAAGAAAGCCACAAAATGGTAAAAACGTATCCAACGTATCTTACTTGTGAAGAAGTATTTAACAAGTAACTATAACTTATATTAAGAATGAAATATAAGTTGGTTGACTAATGAAGTAATTGGATAAGTAAAATGGACAAAGTTGGCCAAGGACCCCAACTTAAGGACTGTATTTACTTTGGACTGTATTTACTTTGGACTGTATTTACATTTCTGTTAAGGGGAAGATTGTTCAATCGCATTCCATTTGGGCGAGTGATCCCCTTTTTAATTATTGTATTGTATCGTTAAGGGGAAGATTTTTAAATCGCGTTCCGTTTGGGCGTGTGATCCCCTTCTTTATGTTGTTTAATTATTACGCCTTACATATGGCATATAAATTACGGTTATTCGGGCCTTGGAGAAAGATGGAAAAGTATGTAAAAAATGGGGGAAGTGCTGCCGAATTTTCCGTAGAATTAGAGGGTTTTTTATTGGTATAAGTCTTCAATGGTAAGTAAGGTTTGATAGAAGTACTATGACCATTTTAGGAGTGAAGTACTACGTGTGGCGTGATCTACTTGGCTTAAGGAGTAGCCGACGGGTTGAGGTACTTGAAGCGTTTTGCTATTTGTCGATAATCGTCGCGAGGTATGTGAACCTCTTCCTATCCTTTCTAGCATGATGTTTTGTAAACTATGTAGTACGGTAGACGTACATGTGCTAAATGAGTTTTGGTTGGTTTAAAACATAAAGTGTTATAATAGCTTTATGGGAAGTTAGTTATAACGACTTTATGTAGGTAAAAGAATGGTTTATTGATTTTAGAAGTTAAGAGACTTAATCTTGAAAGATAAGAGACTTGACTTAATTGGCTTGATATGATTTTTGTTAAAAAGTGTGAAACCTCATTCGTGAGTAATGAGTACTTGGTTTTTAAAGAATAATGTTTCTTGAATTCGGAAATGAGAATAAGTATCGAACAAACCAACTGCGTTAATAAAAGAAAATGTATTGACTAATTAATTATATTAAAACCAGAGAAACCTCCATCCGCATAGAAGCTAAGATAAGACAAAATTGTATTACATTTTCTAGATCATGGCTGCTTTAATAAGATTGTTATAAACAAGAATAACTACTCACACATAAGGCATATGTTACTCAATGGTTTTAAAAAGAGATTACGTTATTTGATTAAGACTATGAACTATGAAATCTTTCGAAAATAAGAGACTTGAGTATTTGAAATTAGGCAACTTGAACTTTTGGAAAAGAATGTTGTTACTTGACTTTAAAAGGGGAAAAAATGTTGGTTTAAAATGAAGACATGGTATTGCCTTAATCATCTTTAAAAGAGGGTTTAAATGTTATGGGCGATTCTTACCGAGTCCCATGGATGGGTCGACGTGTATTCCATACGATTCTCACCGAGTCCCATGGATGGGTCGACATGTATTCCATACGATTCTTTACCGAGTCCCATGGATGGGTCGACATGTATTCCATACGATTCTCACCGAGTCCTACGGATGGGTCGACATGTATACCACACGATTCTACCTCGTGTCCCATGGATGGGCCGAGACATGTTATACGTATCATACACGATTTATACCTAGATCGCGGTGATGAAGGAGTTCCACGGGCATGAGGGATGACTTTGAGGGCGTAAGTCCCTGACTTGACATGACTACTTTTATGTTGTAAACTGTAATTTGGTTATCATACATGTCTCTTGTTTTATATAGACTATCATGATTTCATTTACAGTATTTTTCAGTTTCACATACTTGGTACCAGATCGACCTCCTTCGGGGCCGCGTTCACGCCACGCAGAGGTACATCGGTCGTCGATCCTCGCTCATAGGATCACAACTCAGCGTTTTTGGGAAGCTCCATTTCTCCAGAGGCTTATCTTTGGTATAGTCCCCTGTCATTGTAGGTACTTACATTCAGGGGTATGGCGGGGCCCTGTCCCATCATAGTTGTTGTTACATTCTTAGAGGTCTGTAGTACTGTTGTGGGCAGAGTTGTAAATGGGATGTAACTGTTCGGGTTCAGGTTTTATGTATATACATGAAGGTAATCGTTTTTGGTTAGCCTGGTTTATTATGTTGTCTCTTGTTTCCTGTTTAAACTTTATTTCCGCTGATTTTCTCTGATGTTGTTATCACTAGGGTGCCCGGGATAAGGCACCAGTCGCGGGCCCGAGATCGGGTCATGACAGATATGTGGTTTATTGTGATGCGTCGGGTGTCGGGCTTGGGTGCGTGCTGATGCAGCACGGTAAAGTTATCGCTTACTCATCTCGACAACTCAGGAAGCATGAGAAGAACTACCCCACACATGACTTAGAGTTGGCAGCAGTGATTCATGCCTTGAAGATCTAGAGACATTATTTATATGGAGTTCATGTGGATATTTACACAGAACACAAGAGCCTCCAGTATATCTTCAGCCAGAGGGAGCTGAACTTGCGGCAGAGACGGTGGTTAGAGCTACTTAAGGATTATGATGTCGATATCCTATACCACCCAGAGAAGGCCAATGTAGTTGCAGATGCCCTTAGTCGCAGATCGATGGGTAGTCTGTCAGATGTGCAGCCAGAGAAAAGGGGCATGGTCCGCGAGTTACATCAGCTAGCGAGCCTTGGGGTTCGTTTGGTTGGTTCTGATAGTTGTGGGGTTCGGGTTCGAGAGGTTGCCGAGTCGTTGATCGGTGTATTTTATATACACTTTTTGAGTCATTTTTAGTTAGTCTTTTGTCCATTTTTGTACAAATACGTGTCGTCTTAGGATAGATTTTCTTTCTTTTGAGTCAAATTGGTTAAAGTGGCTCTTTGGCGGAAAAGGAGCGAAAAGAGGGCAAAAATGGAGGTTTGAGCTCAAATGCGAAAGTGGCGAACTGTGCACGCATGACGCTCCAGCCAGCCGAGGCCAGCGCCCGACGCCAATATTCAGAAGCTTGCAGAAGTTCCAGCGCCGCGGCGCCTCTAGACAGCAGAGTTGCAGCGCCGCGGCGCCTAATCTTCAGAACAGTGCAGAACTTCCGGCGCCGCGGCGCCAGTAGCAGGGCCGCGGCGCCGACGCGGGAAAAATCAGGGTTTTGAACGAATTATGGGTCAGGCCTGAAGGAAAACCTTAATGTCGGTTTGGATGCTATAAAAAGAGAACCATAGGTTAGAATTAAGGGTTCCCTTTCTTGCCAATTCACAACACATCTTGGAGTTCAAGATTGGAGACCATTCTTTAGTAATTTCTTTCCTTTCTTTTACTTTATTTTCAGTTTTATGTTGGATATTGAATTAGTTCTTGTCATGTCTATGGCTAGGAATTAATTCTATTATAGGGCTTTCCATGTCAATTCACTTGAACCTTTATTTATGAATTAATGCATAATTGTGGTTGTTCTTCTTATTGTTGAGATTTATCCAATATATGTTTTGATTGCTTGGTAATTACTTGATCATTAATTATCATTACTTATATGATTTCTAACCAAAATCCGAAAGGGGAGGTTATGACTATGCTGTAGTTGGGTAGACATAGGTTGAATCATGGATGAAAATACTCCGATTACTTGTGTAGCATTAATAAAGGTTTTTGTTCTTAATCCTCCTCTAGAGTCAACCTTATCACCGAAAGGTAGAAAGGTGTTGTACTGGGGTTGAGTGTTTATATAACATTAACAGGAGTATAAAACGAATTAGTAAACCTGCTATCTCCAAAAGAAGAAGAACCATAGTCAATTGCATTAATAAGTAAATTAAGCGGATAGTTGAGGAGATTTGGAAGCCCTATTTCCATCATTACTGAAGTAAACAACATAGTTAATTAGTCTTTATAATTATTAGTCATAAACAACAAATCAATATTCGGTCACCAAATAGATAACAAAGAGTAGAAATTGGTAATTGAGCACTAATCCCTGAGGACGATAACTCGGTCTTCAAAGACTATATTACTTGACTCGACACGTGCACTTGCGTTAAAGTGTTTGCATAAATCGCGCATTAAGTTTTTGGCGCCGTTGCCGGGGATTGGCGTAGTTCAATATCAATTTTATCTATTCTTAATTTCTAATTTGGTTTTATTTTTGTTTTTAGTTATTACTTTTTACTTTTTATTTTGTGAAATCCAGTGCGCCGTGATCCGTTGTTGGTTTTGATTCATCTCAGGGATCCTGAAGACATGGATTGCTACTATCAATATGATAAAGCTCCAACCCCACAAGAAAAGATGGAGGAGTTACGAGCAGCCATACTCAGTTTGACTAGGTACCAAACTCAGTTCATGGACGAAACGAGAATGTCCTTGAAGAAGTTGGAAACGCAAATAGGACAACTCGCGGTCATGTTGAACAGCGAAATGCAAGAAAAGCAATCTGCACATGTGGGAGGAAATATGAAAGCACAATGTCAGGCGATTGACCTGAAGAATGCCGAATCAGTGGAGATGGAAAGTTCGCAGCAGCAGCAGCGCCGCGGCGCCGAAGATTCTGGGACAGTGCAGAAGTTTGAGCGCCGCGGCGCCCAGAGCCCAGAAGCCGAAAAATTGGTAGAAGCTGTTGTGAACGCACCCCAGGTGAAGATACCATATCCCCAGAGGCTAAAAACATGTGCTCTTGACAAGCAATTCTCTAAATTTGTGGAAATTCTCAAACAATTGCAACTCAATATCCCGTTTGCTGAAGCACTAGAGCAGATGCCGAGCTATGTAAAGTTCATGAAGGATATTCTTAGCAAAAAGAGGAGGATAGAGGACTACGAAACAGTGGTGTTGACTGAAGAATGTAGTGCCATCCTACAGAGAAAACTACCTCAGAAATTACAAGATCCAGGGAGCTTCACCATCCCATGCACCATTGGAAAGTTTGAATGTCAGAAAGCATTGTGCGATCTGGGGGCAGGCATAAATCTGATGCCTTATCTAGTTTTCTGCAAACTTGGAATGGGAGAAGTCAAACCTACAAACATCACTTTGCAGTTAGCTGACCGCTCCATAGTCCATCCTAGAAGAGTCATCGAGGATGTATTGGTGAAGGTGGACAAGTTCATCTTTCCCGCTGATTTCGTTATCTTAGACATAAAAGATAACGACATAATCCCCATCATACTTGGCAGACCCTTCTTAGCCACAGGACATGCTCTCATTGATGTTCACAAAGGGGAGTTGAAGCTTCGGGTGGAAGAAGAAGAGGTGATTTTCAATGTTTTTCGGGCAGCAACTTTTCCAGATGCCAATGATAACTGCTCGACCATTGATATTATCGAAGATGCAGTGTCGGCCAAAGGGTTCAGAAATGATGATACGCTTGAAGAAGTACTGACCAAATGGGATGATAGTAGTGGAAACGACCCAAGGCTGATGGAGTATGCAAATTGGATGAATGCTTATGAGAAATGGGATAGGAGGAGGTATGAAGAGCTTGGGCAGATGCCAGAAAGATCAATACCATCCACAGAGAAGGCTCCAGAGTTAGAGTTAAAAATCCTACCCAATTATTTACAATACCAATATCTAGGTGAAGATAAATCCTTACCAGTGATCATTTCATGCCACCTATCCACAGCAGAGACTGATAAGCTGCAGAGAGTGCTGAGGGCTCACAAGCGTGCCATTGGGTGGACATTAGCAGACATAAAGGGGATAAGTCCATCAACAGTAATGCATAAGATCCGTCTAGATGAGGAGAGCAGACCATCCATCGAGGCACAAAGGTGACTAAACCCAAACATGAAAGAGGTAGTCAGAAAGGAAATCCTGAAATGGCTCGATGCGGGAGTAATTTATCATATATCTGACAGCACATGGGTGAGTCCAGTACAAGTGGTACCCAAAAAGGGTGGAATGACAGTGGTGACCAACGAAAGGAATGAGCTCATTCCTTCTAGAACAGTTACTGGATGGAGAATCTGCATTGACTATCGCAAGTTGAACAAGGCAACCACAAAAGACCACTTCCCGTTGACATTTCTAGATCAGATGTTGGATAGACTTGCGGGGCACAACTACTACTGTTTTGTTACACCCCGTAGTTCCAGGGTATGTATGTGAGGACATACGTACGAGAATACGACAGTAATATTGGAAAGAAAGAAAGGTGTGATTTTTCGACAGAAAAGTTTCCGGATTTTGTGAGGAAAGATTCGTTAATGGGAATTGGATTCCCAGATTTGATGTTCGGACTTTTTGAAATAATTGAGAATTATGGAATTATATTTCCGGAATTGGTCACGTAGGGCCCACGGGAGGAATTTACGGTTTGTGGGGCCCACTTTGTTTTCGGTTTTTTTTTGGAATTACGGATTTTTCCGAGAGATGAAATATTTTGGACCAATAGGAGGGCGACATGTGTCACCCTTAGGTGGCATGTTTGGGCGAAATTGTGGGCTAGTGGACAAGTCAATTAGTCAAAGTCTTGAAAGATAATTTTTGGGATAGTGGGAGTAGGTAAAATCGTTTTTTGTGGGCATGTGGGGGAGGCTTGGACGGTTTTTGAAGGAGCAAGTGGCTAGCCACATGGCTCATTGTTGTGGGGGACATATGTCCCAATGTTATGGTGGACATATGTCCCAAAGTTGTGGTGGACACTTGGTGGAAGACTTCACTTGCACAAGCAACCAAATCTACACCTTACACATGTTTTAATCTTGGCCCTTGAGTGTCCTATAAATACCCCCCTTGATAGCAAGACTTCTTCATCCCACACTTGAGAGTTTCAAGACTTGAAATACTCCCTCCCCCCCTCCTTGTTGTTCTCGTCCAACACCCCTCTCCCTTAACCAAACTTTGTCCAAAAATTCTTAGACTCTTAAGTGTTCTTCCTTAGTGTATTAGGAAGATTATTAACCAAAAGTTAGAAAAGATTTCACACCCTAGCCCCTAAAGTACCCCCTTGGCCGAGAGATTGCCACACTTAGAGCCTAAGTGTTCTTCACTTTTTAGAGTTGAAGTGTTAAGAGAAGTTGTTTAGAAACTTCTAAGGGTTGCTTGGAGCGGGTTGGAGCGTAAGGATTTGGAGCTAAACGTTGCTCAGGATCGACTTTAATCTTGGATAATTTTGGGCTTATCGAGGTAATGATCTTTATCCCCCTATTGTAATTGGAAATTACATGTTGTAGTAATGTATAGTTGAGTATACTATATATAGAATGGATATTAAAGAAGAAAATTGAACTGTAATTACATAGGACTGTATTTACAGTAGACTTGTAGTATTCCTGTGAAGTAGAATTGAACACGTCCGGTTAGACGTGTAATCCCCTGGGAGTTGTTGGCCTGGTAGCGGGCCTTGATAGGGGAGGAGATTTATGTGATAGCGGGGGGGAGGTGCTGCCGAATTTTCCGTAGAAATATTCTACGAAGAGAACTAGAGGTTAATAGGCGTTTTATGGCCATTATAGGTGGAAGTACTACGAGTAGCGTATTCTACTTGAATGGTGGAAAAGGCTAGCAAGGTTGTAGTACTTGGAGCATTTTGCTAATTGTCGATAATCGTCGCTAGGTATGTGAACCTCTTCCTATCTTTTCTAGCATGATATGTTGTGAACTATGTAGTACGGTAGACGTACATGTGTTAAATGAATTTGGTTGATTTAAAACATAAAGTGTTATAACGGCTTTATGGGAAGTTTGTTATAACAACTTTATGTGGGCAAAGAAATGGTTTGTGGTTTTTAAAAGATAAAAGACTTGATGTGAAATAATAAGGACTTGGGTTGTGTTAAAAAGTTGTGAAACCGCTTTAATGAGAAATGGGCAATTGGGTTTTAAAAGGAATAATGTTATATTGATTTCGGAAATGAGAACAAGTATCGAACAAACCACTGCAGCGTTAATAAAGGAAAATGTATTGACTAAGTAATTATTATTAAAACCAGTAGAAACCTCCATCTGCATAGAAGCTAAGATAAGACAAAATTGTATTACATTTTCTAGATCATGGCTGCTTTAATAAGATTGATATAAACAAGAATAACCTACTCACACATAAGGCATATGTTACTCAAATTGTTTTAAAAGAGAATTATGTTATTAAGTGATTAAGACTATGAACTACGAAACCTTTCGAAAATAAGAGACTTGAGTATTTGAAATTAGGCAAACTTGAACTTTTGGAAAAGAATGTTGTTACTTGTCTTTAAAAAGGGAAATTATTTTGGTTTACTTAAAATAATAGTTACTCTGTTTTGGATACTACGAGTGTTGGTATCAGGTGACTTCTTGTGAAAGAATGGATATTTGTAAGAGAATTGAAGTATGGTAATTTGCTTGTGCTTGCTTGTGATAGCCTTGTTGTGTAAAAGTTGTATTCCTATGCTACCGCGTCTCTCGATGGAGGGCCGGTATATTGTTATTGTTGTTACATGGACATGTCTGCACCGATGAAGAATTAGGCATGCGGCCACGCGGGTTAATCACCCGTATATTGTTATCGTTGTTACATGGACATGTTCTGACCGATGAAGAATTCCGGGGAATGCGGTTACGCGCGTTAATCACCCGGTATATTGTTATTGTTGTTACATGGACATGTCTGCACCGATGAAGAATTCCGGGGGCATGAGGCCATGCGGCAGGGTTTATTACCCGATATATTGTTATTGTTGTTACATGGACATGTCTTCACCGATGAAGAATTCCGGCACGCGTTACGCGCGGGTTAATCACCCAGATATTGTTATTGTTGTTACATGGACATGTCCGCACCGATGAATAATGCGGGGCATGGCTACGCGGCAGTGGTTGATTACGATATATTGTTATTGTTGTTACATGGACATGTCTCGCACCGATGAAGAATTCCGGGCATGCGGCCGCGCGGCGTTAATCACCCGATATTGTTATTGTTGTTACATGGACATGTCGCACCGGCGAAGAATTCCGTGGGCATGTGGCTACGGCGGGTTGATTACCCGATATATTGTTATTGTTGTTACATGGACATGTCTGCACCGATGAAGAATTCCGGGGGCATGCGGCCATGCGGCGGGTTGATTACCCGATATATTGTTATTATTGTTACATGGACATGTCTGCACCGATGAAGAATTCCGGGGGCATGTGGCCATGCGGCAGGGTTGATTACCCGATATATTGTTATTGTTGTTACATGGACATGTCTGCACCGATGAAGAATTCCGGGGGCATGTGGCCATGCGGCAGGGTTGATTACCCGGTATACTGTTATTGCATCCTGGACATGTCTACACCGATGGAGAATTCCGGGGGCATGTGGCCATGATGCGGGCATGATTGATATTATGGGCGTGAGACCCTTGGTTATATTTGAGTGATGACTTTGAGGGCGTGAGTCCCTGCTTTGACATGACTGCTTTTATGTCGTGAACTGTAGTTTGGTTATCATACATGTCTCCTGTTTTATTTAGACTGTTATGACTTCGTTCTGATTTTCGTTCCACATACTTGGTACTGTTATCGACCTTCGGGGGCCGCGTCATGCCGCAGGTAGAGATACATCGGTTGTTGATCCTCTTTCTTAGGATCACAGTTTAGCGTATTGGGAAGCTCCGTTTCTCCGGAGGCTTATCTTTTGGTATGTTTCCCCGAGTTTGTAAGTTTTTGTACATTCAGGGGTGTGGCGGGGCCCTGTCCCGTCATAGTTGTTGTAAAAATCTTAGAGGTCTGTAGTACTGTTGTGGGCAGGGTTTGTAAATGATTGTATCTGTTCGGTTGTATGTATATACATGAAGGTGATCGTTTTGGTTAGCCTGTTTTCTTATGTTGTATCTTGTTTCCTGTTTAAGTTTTTATTTCCGCTGATTTTCTCTGATCTAGTATCACTAGGGTGCCCGGGGTAAGGCACCAGTCGCGGGCCCGAGGTCGGATCGTGACAAAAGTGGTATCAGAGCAGTTAGTCCTCGGAAAGTGTCTACAGACCGTGTCTAGTAGAGTCTTGATTATCGGTGTGTTGTGCACCACATCTATAATCAGGAGGCTGCAGGACATTTAGGATTGGTTTCCATTCTTCTCACTCTAAGATCGTGCCTTAGAGATGTGTTATAAGTTGGACCCCTCTGACGTATTTCATTTTTACCAGTTATGCCTCCACGCAAGGCAATCAGGGCCCAGAAGGTCAAGGCAGCAGAGGGAGCTGCGAGTAGAGCAGCAGTGGCTACTGAGACCACGGTACTTGAGCCTCCAGTCCCACAACCTGGAGCAGAGGAGATGGGTTACAAGGAGATGGCCCAGTTATTGGCCAGGATTGTGGCCAGACATGAGGATAGGCTGGACACAGCAGTTCCAGTAGCACCCGTGGTTCACCCGAGATCGGATAGTTTGAGGCTACGGAATTTTCTGAGTTGCAGCCCGCCAGAGTTCTACGGGTCGAGGCATGAGGATGATCCGCAGGAGTTCATTCGACAGTTACAGCGGATCATGAGCGTGATCAAGGCTTCGGAGACCGAGTCGGTGGTCTTAGGTTCGCATCGGCTGCGTGATACTGCAGTCGACTGGTTTGATTCGTGGGAGCTGTCCCAGGGAGAGCATGCACTTCCAGCAGTATGGGACGAGTTCTCAGAGGCATTCCTCACTCACTTCTTGCCTCTGCAAATGAGGAGGGCACGGGCCGACAGATTTATGATGCTGAGACAGAGAGGGCGTACGGTTCGGGAGTACAATGTGGAGTTTGACTCACTAGCTCGGTACGTCCCCGCGTTAGTATCCGACATGGAGGACAGAGTGCACCGCTACGTTACCGGGCTCGATGAATACTTGGCAGAGGCTTGTTCGGGTGTAGCTCTTCAGCCGGGCATGGACATTGCCCGCATGCAGGCTTATGCACTTGGATGTGAGGAGCGGAGAGGTCGACGGAATGACCGAGATCAGCAGAAGAGGGACAGAACAGCAGGGTCCTTTGGTGACTTTCGAGGCGGACCGCCAAGAAGAGTTAGTTATGCACCTTCGCCACATAGTGGTCCTCTGCCTTCGTGGCTTCGGGATATTCGGGAGCGGTCGTGGCTCGAGGTTCAGTTTCGGGAGTTGGGTCTTGGCGGATGAAGCCACCCGACCTGCGGTCAATGGTAGACCCCATTTTGGGGAGTGTCGTGCTGCCAATGGAGCCTGTTATATTTGCGGCCGTCAGGGCCATTTTGCGAGGAACTGTCCGACCAGGGGTTGCACGGATGTTACGACTCACCTTCAGATCGTGGTGGTTCATCACCTTCACTAGCTGTCGCCACTGCAGGCGTGACTGATTAGAGTAAAGCGGTAGTTACAGGTATATCCTTAACCCTCTAGAGATTTGTATGCGTGATATGATGATTTTATGTTGAGTGTTATGTTTGGATAACATTGTGTAAAATTGTGATCTAGAGAACATGGTTAGTTGATAGGATAAGTATGGGGACATGGAAAGTGTGAACCTTAGAATATTTCACGTTGAGACCTTAGATGTAAGGCCGTCTTGAGTAAAGGATTTTGCAAATGATCCTTGTCGGAGTGCATTATATGCATAGGGTGAATTAGTGTGATAAGTCCATGGGTAGTGTGAGATGGAAGTGGTAGCTTTCATGACATGAATTAGTAAGATTGTTCTGTATCGGGGAACAAGAGTTTGGCGCGATTATGGATCGGGTTGAGGACCATTCGCGGGTCAACCCGTAGCCCGACATGAGGTGGGGTCAGCTCGAGGTGGTCCCGCCAGGTGATGGGGTCACGAGGGTGCTAGGCCCAGGTTTTAGGTAACCATCGTATGAGTTCGTGGATATGTTCGACCAGAATCGGACCATGAAGACCGGGAATGGCCTTAAAGGAATTTGAGGCTAGTAAGATGACCAAGTTTGGAGGTAGTGACTCCAAAGATTTTGGATACTGAAGTGATGACTGAAGTATGGTACGTGTACTAGAAAGAGTTCGAGTGTTCGAGAAGAGTACGACGAGTAAGGAAAGAAGTGAACATGTGCTGAGAGATAGAAGTGATCATTTTTGTGAAGTGAATGTGCGACAGGAGTATCCTTTGGACCAGGAGCGAGAGTTGGTGTTGTTTTACACCTTCGAGGTGATTCCTCGTTGGCTTGGATTTGGGTTTCGCGCGTATGATTTTATTATGGCAATATGGGGCATAGTTGGTTTCGTAAGTATAGTAGTGAAGACTATACCGGCGCATGTACGTTTGGAGACTTAGAAGGAACATTCGGGACGAATGTTTCTAAGGGGGGAAGAATGTTACACCCCGTAGTTCCAGGGTATGTATGTGAGGACATACGTACGAGAATACGACAGTAATATTGGAAAGAAAGAAAGGTGTGATTTTTCGACGGAAAAGTTTCCGGGTTTTGTGAGGAAAGGTTCGTTAATGGGAATTGAATTCCCAGATTTGATGTTCGGACTTTTTGAAATAATTGAGAATTATGGAATTATATTTCCGGAATTGGTCACGTAGGGCCCACGGGAGGAATTTACGGTTTGTGGGGCCCACTTTGTTTTCGGTTTTTTTTTGGAATTACGGATTTTTCCGAGAGATGAAATATTTTGGACCAATAGGAGGGCGACATGTGTCACCCTTAGGTGGCATGTTTGGGCGAAATTGTGGGCTAGTGGACAAGTCAATTAGTCAAAGTCTTGGAAGATAATTTTTGGGATAGTGGGAGTAGGTAAAAACGTTTTTTGTGGGCATGTGGGGGAGGCTTGGACGGTTTTTGAAGGAGCAAGTGGCTAGCCACATGGCTCATTGTTGTGGGGGACATATGTCCCAATGTTGTGGTGGACATATGTCCCAAAGTTGTGGTGGACACTTGGTGGAAGACTTCACTTGCACAAGCAACCAAATCTACACCTTACACATGTTTTAATCTTGGCCCTTGAGTGTCCTATAAATACCCCCCCTTGATAGCAAGACTTCTTCATCCCACACTTGAGAGTTTCAAGACTTGAAATACTCCCTCCCCCCTCCTTGTTGTTCTCGTCCAACACCCCTCCCCCTTAACCAAACTTTGTCAAAAAATTCTTAGACTCTTAAGTGTTCTTCCTTAGTGTATTAGGAAGATTATTAACCAAAAGTTAGAAAAGATTTCACACCCTAGCCCCTAAAGTACCCCCTTGGCCGAGAGATTGCCACACTTAGAGCCTAAGTGTTCTTCACTTTTTAGAGTTGAAGTGTTAAGAGAAGTTGTTTAGAAACTTCTAAGGGTTGATTGGAGCGGGTTGGAGCGTAAGGATTTGGAGCTAAACGTTGCTCAGGATCGACTTTAATCTTGGATAATTTTGGGCTTATCGAGGTAATGATCTTTATCCCCCTATTGTAATTGGAAATTACATGTTGTAGTAATGTATAGTTGAGTATACTATATATAGAATGGATATTAAAGAAGAAAATTGAACTGTAATTACATAGGACTGTATTTACAGTAGACTTGTAGTATTCCTGTGAAGTAGAATTGAACACGTCCGGTTAGACGTGTAATCCCCTGGGAGTTGTTGGCCTGGTAGCGGGCCTTGATAGGGGAGGAGATTTATGTGATAGCGGGGGGGGAGGTGCTGCCGAATTTTCCGTAGAAATATTCTACGAAGAGAACTAGAAGTTAATAGGCGTTTTATGGCCATTATAGGTGGAAGTACTACGAGTAGCGTATTCTACTTGAAGGGTGGAAAAGGCTAGCAAGGTTGCAGTACTTGGAGCATTTTGCTAATTGTCGATAATCGTCGCGAGGTATGTGAACCTCTTCCTATCTTTTCTAGCATGATATGTTGTGAACTATGTAGTACGGTAGACGTACATGTGTTAAATGAATTTGGTTGATTTAAAACATAAAGTGTTATAACGACTTTATGGGAAGTTTGTTATAACAACTTTATGTGGGCAAAGAAATGGTTTGTGGTTTTAAAAGATAAAAGACTTGATGTGAAATAATAAGGACTTGGGTTGTGTTAAAAAGTTGTGAAACCGCTTTAATGAGAAATGGACAATTGGGTTTTAAAAGGAATAATGTTATATTGATTTCGGAAATGAGAACAAGTATCGAACAAACCACTGCAGCATTAATAAAGGAAAATGTATTGACTAAGTAATTATTATAAAAACCAGTAGAAACCTCCATCTGCATAGAAGCTAAGATAAGACAAAATTGTATTACATTTTCTAGATCATGGCTGCTTTAATAAGATTGATATAAACAAGAATAACCTACTCACACATAAGGCATATGTTACTCAAATTGTTTTAAAAGAGAATTATGTTATTAAGTGATTAAGACTATGAACTACGAAACCTTTCGAAAATAAGAGACTTGAGTATTTGAAATTAGGCAAACTTGAACTTTTGGAAAAGAATGTTGTTACTTGTCTTTAAAAAGGGAAATTATTTTGGTTTACTTAAAATAATAGTTACTCTGTTTTGGATACTACGAGTGTTGGTATCAGGTGACTTCTTGTGAAAGAATGGATATTTGTAAGAGAATTGAAGTATGGTAATTTGCTTGTGCTTGCTTGTGATAGCCTTGTTGTGTAAAAGTTGTATTCCTATGCTACCGCGTCTCTCGATGGAGGGCCGGTATATTGTTATTGTTGTTACATGGACATGTCTGCACCGATGAAGAATTCCGGGGGCATGCGGCCATGCAGCGGGTTAATCACCCGGTATATTGTTATTGTTGTTACATGGACATGTCTGCACCGATGAAGAATTCCGGGGGCATGCGGCCATGCAGCGGGTTAATCACCCGGTATATTGTTATTGTTGTCACATGGACATGTCTGCACCGATGAAGAATTCCGGGGGCATGCGGCCATGCGGCGGGTTGATTACCCGGTATATTGTTATTGTTGTTACATGGACATGTCTGCACCGATGAAGAATTCCGGGGGCATGCGGCCATGCAGCGGGTTAATCACCCGGTATATTGTTATTGTTGTCACATGGACATGTCTGCACCGATGAAGAATTCCGGGGGCATGCGCCACGCGATGTTGATTACCCGATATATTGTTATTGTTGTTACATGGACATGTCTGCACCGATGAAGAATTCCGGGGGCATGCAGACATGCGGCAGGGTTGATTACCCGATATATTGTTATTGTTGTTACATGGACATGTCTGCACGATGAAGAATTAGGGGTGTGGCGCTGGCGAGATTGATTACCCGATATATTGTTATTGTTGTTACATGGACATGTTCGCACCGATGAAGAATTAGGGGCATGGCCTTGGCGGGGTTGATTTCGATATCGTTATTGCATCACGGACATGTCTACACCTATGGAGAATTCCGGCATGGCGTGACGCGGGCATGATTGATATTGTGGGCGTGAGACCGCGGTTATATTTGAGTGATGACTTTGAGGCGTGAGTCCTCGCTTTGACATGATCGCTTATGTCGTGAATGTAGTTTGGTTATCATACATGTCTCTGCTTTATTTAGACCGTTATGATTTCGTTCTGATTTTCGCCACATACTTGGTACTGTTATCGACCTCCTTCGGAGTCGCGTTCATGCCGCATGTAGAGGTACATCGGTTGTTGATCCTCGTTCTTAGGATCACAGTTCAGCGTATTGGGAATGTTATACCCCGTAGTTCCAGGGTATGTATGTGAGGACGTACGTACGAGAATACGACCTTAAAATTGGAAAGGAAGAAAGATGTGATTTTTCGACGGAAAAAGTTCCGGATTTTGTGAAGGAAAAAGGTTCGTTAAAGGGAATTGGATTCCCAGATTTGGTATTCGGACTTTTTGGAATATTTAAGAATTATGGAATTTTATTTCCGGAATTGATCACGTGGGGCCCACGGGAGAATTTACGGTTTTGTGGGGCCCACTTTATTTTCGGATTTTTGGCATTACGGATATTTTCGGAAGATGAAATATTTTGGACCAATAGGAGGGCGACATGTGTCACCCCTAGGTGGCAAGGTTGGACGAGATTTTGGACAAGCTTGGCACGTTTTTTACATGTTAAAGGCTTAAAACATTTGGTCAAAAGTCTTGCAAGATATTTGTGTAGTAGTTGGATAAGTGGGACCCACACACACATGGCTCAATCTAGACCACACACTTGCTTCAATCCTAGCCCTTGAATGTCCTATAAATACCCCCTTAGTTGAAGACTATTCTTCATCCACACTTGAGAAATTCCAAGGCGAAAATACTCCCTCCCTTTCCTTTGTATTTCTCGGCTTTAGCCTTGTTTCTTAAGCAAAAATTGTCCAAAAATTCTTAAAGTTTTAAGTGTTCTTCCTTAGTGTATTAGGAAGATTAGTAACCAAAAGTTAGAAAAGATTTCACACCCTAGCCACTAAAAGTACCCCTTGGCCGAGAGTTGCCACAATCAAAGCCTAAGTGTTCTTCACTTTTTGGAGTTGAAGTGTTAAGAGAAGTTGTTTAGAAACTTCTAAGGGTTGCTTGGAAAGGGTTGGAGCGTAAGGAATTGAAGCTAAACGTTGCTCAGGATCGACATTTAAACTTGGATAATTTTGGGCTTATCGAGGTAAATATCTTTGTCCTTCTATTGTAATAAGAGATTACATACTGTTGTAGTATAGAAATGAGTATAAGATATATAGAAGGAGGGTATAAAAGAAGAGAATTGAACTGTACTTACATAGGACTGTATTTACAGTAGACTTGTGTAGTTTGACGGGTAGGGAAATGCTGCCGAATTTTCCGTAGAATAAGGAACTGTTTACCTAGAATTGTTCTACGAAGAGATCCAGAAGTTGATAGACGTTTTATGGCCATTATAGGTTGAAGTACTGCGAGTAGCGTATTCTACTTGAAGGGTGGAAAAGGCTAGCAGGATTACAGTACTTTGGAGCTTTTTGCTATTTGTCGATAACCGTCGCGAGGTATGTGAACCTCTTCCTATCTTTTCTAGCATGATTGTTGTGAACTATGTAGTACGGTAGACGTACATGTGCTAAATGAATTTGGTTGGTTTAAAACATAAAGTGTTATAACGGCTTTATGGGAAGTTTGTTATAACAACTTTATGTAGGTAAAGAAATGGTTTGTGGTTTTTAAAAGATAAGAGACTTGACTTGTAAATGACTTGATGTGAAATATTAAGGACTTGGTTTGTGTTAAAAAGTTGTGAAAACCGCTTTCATGAGAAATGGGTAACTGGGTTTTAAAAAGGAATAATATTATATTGATTTCGGAAATGAGAATAAGTATCGAACAAACCACTGCAGCGTTAATAAAGGAAAATGTATTGACTAATTAATTATTATTAAAACCAGTAGAAACCTTCATCTGCATAGAAGCTAAGATAAGACAAAATTGTATTACATTTCCTAGATCATGGCTGCTTTAATAAGAATCATTATAAACAAGCATTAATTTTCTTAAATTTCCAAAGTAAGGAACTTGACTTCTAAAAGCAAAGAGATTTGAGGAATTGAAGAGTTTTTGGTTTTAAACATAAAGTGTTATAACAGCTTTTTGGGAAGTTAGTTATAACGACTTTATGAAAACAAAGGAATGATTTTATCATTGGTTTTAAAATGGTAACTTGACTTTAAAAGGAGAAGTGTTTTGGTTTAAAAAGAAGGCATGGCATTGTCTTAATTTGGTTAAAAAAAAGAAAGTATGGAAGTTGTTTTGGTTTACTTAAAATGTTAGTCACTCTATTTTGATAATACGGGCATCGGGGGACCTTTGTAAAAGAAATGGATCTTTTAAAAAGAATTTAACGTACGTAGTACTTTGGGGTTAAAAACCTGGACTTAGGCATAAAATGAAAGTACCTTGAGTTGTGTGTAACTTGCCTATGTTTGCGTGTGATAGCCTTGTCGTGCTAGTATTGTATTTCTATACCACCGCGTCTCTCGATGGAGGGCCGGCTGATTTGTTATGATCTTACTTGGACGTACCGGCAGTGACGGAGCATTCCACGGGTACGCTTCTGTGATTATTATTCCATGGACTAGCTCTCCATGAGGTTTCTTGATTCGGCTTGTATCCGTAATTGACTCGTACTTTGTTATACCGTATTTCAGTATATGCGTGAGGACGTCGTCTAAAAGTTTAAGCCTTAAGATTAGGCAAGGGCGAAAATTTTGTTCACAACTACAGAAAAGAATCGTTTTTTAAACGCTTTTCCAAACTTTATGGGCGGAAAATTACGGCTATGTCATTTATAATTTTTGCGGATTTTTCTGAGAGATGAAATATTTTGGACCAACGGGAGGGTGACATGTGTCACCCTCATAGTGGACGTTATTGTGGGCGTCAAGTGGACGATTTGTGGGTCAAGGGTTGGTAGGATATTTTGTGATATTTTGGTGGAAGATGGATAAGGTACACTTGCCCAAATCCTCACCCTACACTTGCCCACCACTTGACTTCATCTTGGCCATTGATTTCCCTATAAATACCCCCCCCCTTTTGTTGAAGACTTCTTCATCCACAACACAACTTTCTAAGTCTTGAAAAATCCTTCCCTCCCTTGTAGTGAAGCTCTCGTCCAAAGAGCACCCTCCCCTCGGAAGGCCTTTTGGCCGAGAGTACCCCCCCTACCTTGAGAGTTGTTCTCGTAAAAACACCCCCCCTTGGTAGAAAATACTCTCCAAGTATAGTTACTATTCCAAAATACCTTGTCCCAAATACCTTGTAGTATTCCAAGGTTACACCTATACTAAAAGCCCAGAAATACTACTATACTTCCCTTCAGTCACAAAACGAAACCCTAAGGAAAATCTTCATAGCCGGTTGAAGTATTAAGAAGAAGTTGCGTAGAACTTCTAAGGGTTGTTTGGAGCGGGTTGGAGCACCCAGAGTAGGAGCTAAACGTTGCTCAGGATCGACATTTAACTTGGATAATTTTGGGCTTATCGAGGTAAATACTCTTGTCCTTATATTGTAATTGGAAATTACATACGGTAGTAGTATAGAAATGAATATAAGATTCATAGAAGAGAATTGAACTGTAATGGAAGGATATTACAGATAAGACTTGAACTGAAATCACTTCAGAAGGATATTAAAGGAGAAGATTAAACTGTACTTACATAGGACTGTATTTACAGTAGACTTGTGTAGTTTGACGTGTAGGGAAGTGCTGCCCAATTTTCCGTAGAATCTTGTATGTAGATTTATTCTACCGAGTAGTCTAGACATTGATAGACTTGTATAACCGTTATAGGTTGAAGTACTGCGAGTAGCATATTCTACTCGAAGGGTGGAAAAGGCTAGCAGGATTATAGTACTTTAGAGCTATTTGCTAATAGTCGATAAATCGTCGCGAGGTATGTGATTCTTCCTATCCTCTTGAGCATGATATTTTAAAAAGGAATATATTTAGTACGGTAGACGTACGTGTGTTAACTGAACGTAGTTTTACGGCAATGTCTTTTGACTTAAGCCTGAATAATAAGAATCTTGAAGTATTTCAAAAGAATTAAGAAACCTTTTTGAAAGAAGAGAAATGCTTGGTTTTAAAAGCTTAAGAGTTATACTAGCTTTATGGGAAGTTAGGTATAACGACTTAAGAGAGATAAAAAGAATGGTTTATTGATTTTAGAAGTTAAGAGACTTAATCTTAAATGATAAGAGACTTGACTTAATTGAATTAATATGAATTTTGTTAAAAAGTGTGAAACCTCATTCGTGAGTAATGAGTACTTGGTTTTAAAAGGAATAATGTTTCTTGATTTGAAATCGAATAAGTATCGAACAAACCACGCAGCTTAATAAAGGGAAATGTATTGACTAATAAAGTATTATGAAAACCAGTAGAAACCTCCATCTGCATAGAAGCTAAGATGAGACAAAATGATATTACATTTCCTAGATCATGGCTGCTTTAATAAGATTGATTATGAACAAGAATAACCTACTCACATAAGGCATATGTTTCTCAAATGGTTTTTAAAGAGAATTATATTATTAAGTGATTAAGACTATGAACTACGAAACCTTTCGAAAATGAGAAACTTGAGCATTTGAAATTAGGCAAACTTGAACGTTTGGAAAATAATGTTGTTACTTGATTTTACAAAGGGAAGTGTTTTGGTTTACTTAAAAAGATAGTCACTCTATTTTTATACTACGGGCATTGTGTGACTTTTGTGAAAGAAACGAATCTTTTAAAGAGTTATTGTATGAAGTACTTTGGGGATAAAAACCCGAACTTGCTAACATAAAGTAGAGAGTACCTTGTGTGAATAACTTGATTGTGTTGGTTTGTGATAGCCTTGTAATACTTTCTTGTTGATTTGATAAGTAAACATGTTAGGATGCTACGTGTGTTAGTATCTTGTGATGTTTGTGTAAAGGGGTTTCCCTTGTTGTGCTTATGTTGTTTAACGATAAGCTATTATGTTAGTATTATATCACTCACCTCTTGACATGATTCCGGGGGTTAAGCTGCCCTCCGATGCGGGGTAGACTCAGGCGGGTCTGTGTGACCTATGATTCGAGAATACCTTATGCGGGTCTGTGTGGCCTATGCGGAGCTACGGGAGTTCCAGGTTAGTGTGCGGGTTATAACTCATGCGGTCTATGTGGCCATGCGGACTACGAGTCCATGACGTTGCCGGGGAGTAGCTACCCTCGATGCGAGGAATACCTCATTCGGGCCATTGGAGTGGCCTATGCGGAGCTGCGGAAGTTCCAGGACTAGACGCGCACATTAGATCATCGCGCGAGTGGCGGCCGATCATGTGGCGGTTCAGACAGATCTCATGATACGATTTATGACCTTGTTGGTATTGTGGGTTTTAGTAGTCGGCTATGCCTTCGCATTTACCCCAGACGGTTTTATTATGACACAGTGAGACCGTGTTCATGTGTATTCCTTGGTGCTTTTATATCATAGATGGCGGTGAGGAAGGTATTCCACGCATGATTGATGTTGTGGGCGTGAGACCCATAGTTGTATTTGAGTGATGACTTTGGCGTGAGTCACGACTTGACATGACCGCTATTTATCAGGAATCGTAGTTTGGTTATCATACATGTCTCTTGCTTTATATAGACTACTATGATTTCATTTACGATTTTCGCCACATACTTGGTACTGTTATCGACCTCCTTCGGGCCGCTCATGTCGCGGAAGAAGTACACGATCGTCGATCCTCGCTCTTAGGATCAGTTCAGCGTTTGGGAAGCTCCGTTTCTCGAGGCTTATCATGGTATAGTCCTCGTCGTTGTAGGTACTTACATTCAGGGTATGGCGGCCCCTGTCCCGCCATTGTTGTCATATCATTCTTAGAGGTCTGTAGTACTGTTGTGAGCAGAGTTTGTAAAAAAAGGATGTAACTGTTCGGATTTAAGTTTTTTTTTCATATATATATATATGCCGAAAGGCAACTTTTCTTCAGATAAATTGTGTCTCTTTTATATTGTTTCATGTTGTGTTTTATATTCCGCTGATTACTCTGATGTTGTATCACTAGGGTGCCCGGGGTAAGGCACCAGTCACGGTCCCGGGTTCGGGTCGTGACATACTTGCCCCGAGGTCGTGGCTGATTCAGCTTGGTATCTGGTAGTTAGCCTTCATACTTGCCCCGTTCAGTTTTGTGACGAAGTCTCGTGATTCCGGCTTGGTATCTGGTAGTTAGTCTTCGTACTTGCCCCGGCCAGCTACGTGGCGCAGGTGGTATCTGGTAGTTGGCTTTCGTACTTGCCCTGGGTCAGCTTCGTGGTATGGTTATGTAGATTTGTTAGTACGGCTTTGGTATCTGGTAGTTGGCTTTCGTACTTGCCGATCGATGGATGATGCGGCTTTGGTATCTGGTAGTTAGCCTTCGTACTTGCCCCGTACGGTTTTTATGACACAGGTGGGACCTGGTGTTCAAATGTACTCCTTGGTGTTGTTATATCATAGACTGCCGACAGTGAGGAAGGAATTCCACGGGCATGAGTGATGTTGTGGGCGTGAGACCCATTGTTATATTTTGAGTGATGACTTTGAGGGCGTGAGTCCCTGACTTGACATGACTGCTCATATGTTGTGTACTGTAGTTTGGTTATCATACATGTCTCCTGCCTTATATAGACCATTATGATTTCATTTACTGATTTTCTGATTTCACATACTTGGTACTTTGCCAATCGACCTCCTTCGGGCCGCGTCATGCCGCAGGTAGGTACATCGGTTGTTGATCCTCACCATAGGATCACGATTCAACAGATTGGGAAGCTCCGTTTCTCGGAGGCTTATCTTTTGGTATGTTTCCGAGTTGTAGGTTCTTGTACATTCAGGTATGGCGGCCCCGTCCGTCATAGTTGTTGTTACACTCTTAGAGGTGCAGTAATCTTGTTGTGGGCGGGGTTGTAAATGATGTAATCGCTCAAATTTCGTATATATGCAAAGTGGCAACCGTTTTGGTTGCTTGCTTTTCTTTTATCTTGTTTCATATCTGTATGTTTTTATTTCATTGGTTTTTCCACGATGTTGTATCACTAGGGTGCCCGGGTAAGGCACCATCGCGGCGTGGTCGGTCGTGACAAAAGTGGTATCGAGCGATTAGTCCTCGGAAAGTGTCTACTGCATCGTGTCAGTAAGTCTTGATTATCGGTGTGTTGTGCACCACATCTATAATCAGGAGGCTGCAGGACATGTAGGATTGATTTCTATTCTTCTCACTCTGAGATCGTGCCTTAAAGCAGTGTCGTAAGTTGGACTCTCCGGCGTATTCTTTGTACCGATTATGCCTCACGCAAGGCAACCAGAGCCCGTAAGGCAAGGCGAAGCAGAGGAGCTGCGAGTAGAGCATGGAGGTTACGGTGACGAGGCCCGTCTTTACCCGAGGTGGTGCTACGACGGCGGATTCTACGACGCCCGGCCCAGATTTAGAGCAGCAGCAGTAGCTACTGAGGCCACGATATCTGCGCCTCCTGTCCCACAACCTAGAGCAGAGGAGATGGATTATAGGGAGATGGCCCAGTTACTAGCCAGGATTGTGGCTAGACATGAGGATAGGCTGGACGCAGCAGTTCCAGTAGCACCCGTGGTTCATCCTAGATCGGATAGCTTGAGACTACGGGATTTTCTGAGTTGTAGCCCGCCAGAGTTCTACGGGTCAAGGCCTGAGGATGATCCGCAGGAGTTCATCCGACAGTTACAGCGGATCATGAGAGTGATCAGGGCTTCGGAGACCGAGTCAGTGGGCTTAGGTTCACATCGGTTGCGTGATACTGCAGTCGACTGGTTTGATTCGTGGGAGTTGTCCCGGGTAGAGTATGCACTTCCAGCTGTATGGGACGAGTTCTCAGTGGCATTTCTTACACATTTCTTGCCTCCACAGATGAGGAGGGCTCGGGCCGACAGATTTTTGACGTTAAAGCGCACTGGCGTCTTGTTCGGGAGTACAATGTGGAGTTTGACTCACTAGCTCGGTACGTCCCCGCGTTAGTAGCCGACATGGAGGACAGAGTGCACCGCTATGTCACAGGGCTCGACAATTATTTGGCAGAGAGTTGCTCGGGTGTAGCTCTTCAGCCGGGCATGGACATTGCCCGCATGTAGGCTTATGCACTTGGATGTGAGGAACGGAGAGGCCAACGGATTGACCAATACCAGCAGAAGAAGGCTAGGACAGCAGGGTCCTTTGGTAACTTTCGAGGCGGACCGCCTCAGCAGCAGACTAGTTATGCGCCTCCGCCTGTACTGAGCGGTCCTCCACAGTCTTCAGGGCATCCAGAGTATTCAGGAGCAGGTCAGGGCTCCAAGGGTTGAGCCGGAGTAGTGGTGTTGGCCAGATGAGGCCACCCTTACCTCAGCGTGGCCGTTGCGGTAGAATCCATAAGGGGGAGTGTCGTGCAAGTTTGGGAGTTTGCTTTACATGCGGCCAGCAGGGCCATTATGCGAGAAACTGTCCGACCGGAGGTGGCACTAGTGGGATAGCACAGACTACGGGATCAGTTGCGGGTTCTTCTCCTTCAATAGCGAGGCAGAATGTTCATATACCGGTAGGCCACGGCAGAGGTCGCGGTGGAAGATCCCAGTTTTAGCGGTCCTTTGAATCGCTTATTTTGAATCTTTCAGGTATAACCTTAACCCTCTAGAGTTTAGTATGCTTGATATGATGATCTTATTATTGTGTGCTATGTACGGATAGCGTTGTGTTATTTGTGAGTTAGAAAACATGGTTAGTTGAAAGGATAAGTATGGGGACATGGAAGGTGTGAACCTTAGAATATTACACGATTGAGACCTTAGATGTAAGGCCGTCTTGAGTAAAGGATTTCACGGTTAACCCTTGTCGGAGTGCATAGTATACGTGGAGTTTTGTGTGATAATTCCATGGGTAGTGTGAGATGGAAGTGGTAGCTTTCATGACGTGAATTAATAAGATTGTTCCGGATCGGGGAACAAGAGTTTGGCGCGATTATGGGTCGGGTTGGAGACCATTCGCGGGTCAACCCGTAGCCCGGTATGAGGTGGGGTCAGTTCGAGGTGTTCCCGCCAGGTGGTAGGGTCACGAGGGTGCTAGGCCCAGGTTTAGGTAACCATCGTATGAGTTCGTGGATATGTTCGACCAGAATCGGATCGTGAAGGCCGGGAATGGCCTTAAAGGAATTTGAGGCTAGTAAGATGACCAAGTTTGGAGGTAGTGACTCCAAGGTTTTGGAAACTGAAGTGATGAAGGGAGTGTGGTAAGTGTACTAGAAAGAATTCGAGTGTACGAGAAGGGTACGACGAGTAAGAAAGGAAGTGAATGTGTGTTAAGAGGTCGGAAGTGATCTTTTTTGTGAAGTGAAGGTGCGAAGAGAGTATCCTTTGGACCAGGAGTGAGAGTTAGTGTTGTTTTTCATCTTAGAGGTGAATCCTCGTTGGCTTGGATTTGGGTTTTTCGCGTGTGTTATATTATGGCCATTGGTGGCACAATTGGTTTCGTAAGTATAGTAGTGGAGACTATACCGGCGCATGTATGGTTGGAGACTTAGAAGGAACATTCGGGATGAATGTTTCTAAGGGGGGAAAAATGTTATACCCCGTAGTTCCAGGGTATGTATGTGAGGACGTACGTACGAGAATACGACCTTAAAATTGGAAAGGAAGAAAGATGTGATTTTTCGACGGAAAAAGTTCCGGATTTTGTGAAGGAAAAAGGTTCGTTAAAGGGAATTGGATTCCCAGATTTGGTATTCGGACTTTTTGGAATATTTAAGAATTATGGAATTTTATTTCCGGAATTGGTCACGTGGGGCCCACGGGAGAATTTACGGTTTTGTGGGGCCCACTTTATTTTCAGATTTTTGGCATTACGAATATTTTCGGAAGATGAAATATTTTGGACCAATAGGAGGGCGACATGTGTCACCCCTAGGTGGCAAGGTTGGACGAGATTTTGGACAAGCTTGGCACGTTTTTTACATGTTAAAGACTTAAAACATTTGGTCAAAAGTCTTGCAAGATATTTGTGTAGTAGTTGGATAAGTGGGACCCACACACACATGGCTCAATCTAGACCACACACTTTCTTCAATCCTAGCCCTTGAATGTCCTATAAATACCCCCTTAGTTGAAGACTATTCATCATCCACACTTGAGAAATTCCAAGGCAAAAATACTCCCTCCCTTTCCTTTGTATTTCTCGGCTTTAGCCTTGTTTCTTGAGCAAAAATTGTCCAAAAATTCTTAAAGTTTTAAGTGTTCTTCCTTAGTGTATTAGGAATATTAGTAACCAAAAGTTAGAAAAGATTTCACACCCTAGCCACTAAAAGTACCCCTTGGCCGAGAGTTGCCACAATCAAAGCCTAAGTGTTCTTCACTTTTTGGAGTTGAAGTGTTAAGAGAAGTTGTTTAGAAACTTCTAAGGGTTGCTTGGAGCGGGTTGGAGCGTAAGGAATTGGAGCTAAACGTTGCTCAGGATCGACATTTAAACTTGGATAATTTTGGGATTATCGAGGTAAATATCTTTGTCCTTCTATTGTAATAAGAGATTACATACTGATGTAGTATAGAAATGAGTATAAGATATATAGAATGAGGGTATAAAAGAAGAGAATTGAACTGTAGTTACATAGGACTGTATTTACAGTAGACTTGTGTAGTTTGACGGGTAGGGAAATGCTGCCGAATTTTCCGTAGAATAAGGAACTGTTTACCTAGAATTGTTCTACGAAGAGATCCAGAAGTTGATAGACGTTTTATGGCCATTATAGGTTGAAGTACTGCGAGTAGCGTATTCTACTTGAAGGGTGGAAAAGGCTAGCAGGATTACAGTACTTTGGAGCTTTTTGCTATTTGTCGATAACCGTCGCGAGGTATGTGAACCTCTTCCTATCTTTTCTAGCATGATTGTTGTGAACTATGTAGTACGGTAGACGTACATGTGCTAAATGAATTTGGTTGGTTTAAAACATAAAGTGTTATAACGGCTTTATGGGAAGTTTGTTATAACAACTTTATGTAGGTAAAGAAATGGTTTGTGGTTTTTAAAAGATAAGAGACTTGACTTGTAAATGACTTGATGTGAAATATTAAGGACTTGGTTTGTGTTAAAAAGTTGTGAAAACCGCTTTCATGAGAAATGGGTAACTGGGTTTTAAAAAGGAATAATATTATATTGATTTCGGAAATGAGAATAAGTATCGAACAAACCACTGCAACGTTAATAAAGGAAAATGTATTGACTAATTAATTATTATTAAAACCAGTAGAAACCTTCATCTGCATAGAAGCTAAGATAAGACAAAATTGTATTACATTTCCTAGATCATGACTGCTTTAATAAGAATCATTATAAACAAGCATTAATTTTCTTAAATTTCCAAAGTAAGGAACTTGACTTCTAAAAGCAAAGAGATTTGAGGAATTGAAGAGTTTTTGGTTTTAAACATAAAGTGTTATAACAGCTTTTTGGGAAGTTAGTTATAACGACTTTATGAAAACAAAGGAATGGTTTTATCATTGGTTTTAAAATGGTAACTTGACTTTAAAAGGAGAAGTGTTTTGGTTTAAAAAGAAGGCATGGTATTGTCTTAATTTGGTTAAAAAAAAGAAAGTATGGAAGTTGTTTTGGTTTACTTAAAATGTTAGTCACTCTATTTTGATAATACGGGCATCGGGGGACCTTTGTAAAAGAAATGGATCTTTTAAAAAGAATTTAACGTACGTAGTACTTTGGGGTTAAAAACCTGGACTTAGGCATAAAATGAAAGTACCTTGAGTTGTGTGTAACTTGCCTATGTTTGCGTGTGATATCCTTGTCGTGCTAGTATTGTATTTCTATACCACCGCGTCTCTCGATGGAGGGTCGGCTGATTTGTTATGATCTTACTTGACGCATCTGGCGGTGACGGAGCATTCCACTGCGCACGTGATTATTATTCAATGGACTAGCTCTCCATGAGGTTTTACTGATTCGGCTTGGTATCTGGTAGTTGGCTCGTACTTGCCCCGAGGTCGTGGCTGATTCGGCGGTATCCGGTAGTTAGCCTTCGACTTGCCCGTTCAGTTTTGTGGACGTGTCGTGATTCCTTGGTATCCGTAGTTAGTCTTCGTGCCTTGCCCGAGCCACGTGCGCAGATGGTATCTGGTAGTTGGCTTTCGTACTTGCTCTGGGTCAGCTTCGTGGTATGGTTATGTAGATTTGTTAGTACGGCTTTGGTATCTGGTAGTTGGCTTTCGTACTTGCCGATCGATGGATGACGCGCTTTGGTATCTGGTAGTTAGCCTTCGTACTTGCCCCGTACGGTTTTTATGACACAGGTGGGACCTGGTGTTCAAATGTACTCCTTGGTGTTGTTATATCATAGACTGCCGGCAGTGAGGAAGGAATTCCACGGGCATGATTGATGTTGTGGGCGTGAGACCCATTGTTATATTTTGAGTGATGACTTTGAGGGCGTGAGTCCCTGACTTGACATGACTGCTCATATGTTGTGTACTGTAGTTTGGTTATCATACATGTCTCCTGCCTTATATAGACCATTATGATTTCATTTACAGTATTTTACAGTTTCACATACTTGGTACCTGTTGTACTGACCTCCTTCGGGGGGCTGCGTTCATGCCGCAGGTAGAGGTACATCGGTTGTTGATCCTCACTCATAGGATCACAGTTCAGCGTATTGGGAAGCTCCGTTTCTCCGGAGGCTTATCTTTTGGTATGTTTCCCCGAGTTGTAGGTTCTTGTACATTCAGGGGTATGGCGGGGCCCTGTCCCGTCATAGTTGTTGTTACACTCTTAGAGGTCTGTAGTACTGTTGTGGGCAGGGTTGTAAAGGATGTAACTGTTCAAATTTCTGTATATATGCAAAAGGGCAACCGTTTTGGTTAGCCTGTTTTCTTTTATCTTGTTTCATATCTGTATGTTTTTATTTCCGCTGGTTTTTCTCTGATGTTGTATCACTAGGGTGCCCGGGGTAAGGCACCAGTCGCGGGCCCGTGGTCGGGTCGTGACAGGGAAGCTTCATTTCTCCGGAGGCTTATCTTTTGGTATGTTTCCCCGAGTTTGTAAGTTTTTGTACATTCAGGGGTATGGCGGAGCCCTGTCCTGTCATAGTTGTTGTAAAAATCTTAGAGGTCTGTAGTATTGTTGTGGGCAGGGTTTGTAAAGGATTGTAACTGTTCGGTTGTATGTATATACATGAAGGTGACCGTTTTGGTTAGCATGTTTTCTTATGTTGTATCTTGTTTCCTATTTAAGTTTTTATTTCCGCTGATTTTCTCTGATGTAGTATCACTAGGGTGCCCCGGGTAAGGCACCAGTCGCGGGCCCGAGGTCGGGTCGTGACATGTTTTCTGGATGGTTACTCAGGGTATCATCATATTGCGATAGCACCAGAAGATCAGGAAAAGACAACATTCACCTGCCCTTTTGGTACATTTGCATTCAGAAGGATGCCATTCGGGCTTTGCAATGCACCTGCTACCTTTCAGAGGTGTATGATGGCAATTTTCTCAAACATGGTGGAGAGGACTATAGAGATCTTTATGGATGATTTTTCGGTCTTTGGAGCATCATTCGATGAATGTTTGAGGCACTTAGAAGCAGTGTTAAACCGATGTGAATAATCTAACCTTGTGCTAAACTGGGAGAAATGTCATTTCATGGTAACAGAACGGATTGTCCTGGGACACAAAATATCAAACCAAGGTATTGAGGTAGACAAAGCAAAGATTTCAGTAATCGAAAATCTACCACCTCCAGTATCAACAAAAGGAGTCAGAAGTTTCCTGTCACGACCCGAACCCGGGCCCGTGACTGGTGCCTTACCCCGGGCAGCCTAGTGATACAACATCAGAGAAAAACCAGCGGAAATAAAAACATAAACATATAATTAGATATGGATCAAGATAAAAGAAAATAGGCCAACCAAAACGGTTGCCTTTCTGCATGTATATATATATATCGACATTTGAACAAGCATAATCCTTACAACCCCGCCTACAACAAGGCATGCACTTAAGATATTTACAACAACTATGACGGACAGGCCCCGCCATACCCTGAATGTACAAGAACCCTGCACTGTGTGGTAACATACCAAAAGATAAGCCTCAAGGAACGGAGCTTCCCAATACGCTGAAATGTGATCCTATAAGCGGGATCGACAACCGATGTACTTACCGCGACATGAACGCAGCCTCGGGCGAGGTCGATAACAGTACCAAGTATGTGAAAGTGAAAATACTGTAAATAAAATCATAATAGTCTATATAAAGCAGGAGACATGTATGATAACCAAACTACGATACACATATAAACAAGATATCAAGTCAGGGACTCACGCCCTCCAAGTCATTACTCAAATATAACTATGGGTCTCACGCCCACAACATCAATCATGCCCGTGGAATACCTTCCTCTCTGCCGACAGTGTATGATATGATAACACCAAGAAGTACACCTGAACATCAGGTCCCACCTGTGTCATAAAGAGACCGTGACGGAAATAATCATAACATGGCCGACACGCGGCAAGTGCGCGATAACCTATACTAGATCCACCGCCACGTATGACGGGGCAAGTAAATGTGCTATGCTCCGATCACAACCGTAAGTCACGGCTTCATCCAAACACCGACTCGCTAAGGCGACACGTGGCAAGTGCAATAGCCTCCACCAGATCCTCCCAGCCACGCAGATGACGGGGCAAGTAACCGCACTAAGCACCGATCACAACCGTAAGTCACGATACCGCGCGAAGGTCGCACGTGGCAAGTGCGATAACCTATACCAGATCCACCTGCGTCACGTAGCTGACGGGGGCAAGTAAACAAGCTACGCACCCGATCACAACCGTAAGTCACGATACTTCGCCATAAATAACCATAATGGTCACATGCCCACAGAATCCATCATCGGTGTAGACATGCCCATGTAACAATAATAATGGAAGCATACCCGTGGAATCTTCCGTCACTGTCGGTACGTCCAAGTAAGTTCTCAACAAGTCCACCGGCCCTCCATCGAGAGACGCGGTAGTATAGAACCACAATTTTTGCACAACAAAGGCTATCACAACAAGCATAGGCAAGTTACACACAACTCAAGGTACTTTCATTTTATGTCAAAGTCCGGGTTTTAACCCTAAAGTACTACGTACGTTAAATTCCTTTTAGAGATCCATTTCTTTTACAAAGGTCACCCGATACCCGTAGTATAAAAATAGAGTGACTAACATTGTTAAGTAAACCAAAATACTTCCCTTTGTAAAATCAAGTAACAACATTATTTTCCAAACGTTCAAGTTTGCCTAATTTCAAATGCTCAAGTTTCTCATTTTCGAAAAGGTTTCGTAGTTCATAGTTTTAATCCTTTAAAACAATTTGAGAAACATATGCCTTATGCGTGAGTAGGTTATTCTTTGTTCATAACAATCTTATTAAAGCAGTCATGATCTAGGAAATGTAATATCATTTTGTCTCATCTTAGCTTCTATGCAGATGGAGGTTTCTACTGGTTTTAGTAATACTTAATTAGTCAGAACATTTCCCTTTATTAACGCTGCAGTGGTTTGTTCGATACTTATTCGATTTCAAATCAAGAAACATTATTCCTTTTAAAAACCAAGTACTCATTACTCACGAATGAGGTTTCACACAAAATTCATATTAATTCATTTAAGTCAAGTCTCTTATCTTTTAAGATCAAGTCTCTTAACTTCTAAAATTAATAAACCATTCTTTTTATCTCTCTTAAGTCGTTATACCTAACTTCCCATAAAGCTAGTATACCTCTTAAGCTTTTAAAACCAAGCATTACTCTTCTTTCAAAAAGGTTTCTTAATTCTTTTGAAATACTTCAAGATTCTTTACTATTCAGGCTTAAGTCGAAAGACATTGCCGTAATTTATTATTCAGGCTTAAGTCAAAAGACATTGACGTAATTATTATTCAGTTAACACACGTACGTCTACCGTACTATATATATATATACTTCAAAATATCATGCTCAAGAGTATAGGAAGAATCACATACCTCGCGACGATTATCGACTATTAGCAAAACGCTCCACGGCTATAACCCGGCTAGCCTTGTCCACCTTCCAAGTAGCACATGCTACTCGCAGAACATTCAACCTATAAAGGTTATACCAGTCTATCAAAGTCTAGACTACACTGTAGAATATTCTTCTGACGTGATTTCAGTTCAATTCTTTTCTGTAATATCCTTCTATTACAGTTCAATTCTCTTCTATGTATCTTATATACATTTCTATACTACTACAGTATGTAATTTCTAATTACAATAGAAGGTCAAGAGTATTTACCTCGATAAGCCCAAAATTATCCAAGTTTAATGTCGATCCTGAGCAACGTTTAGCTCCTACTCCGGGTGCTCCAACCCGCTCCAAACAACCCTTAGAAGTTCCACGCAACTTCTACTTAACACTTCAACCGACTATGAAGGTTTTCCTTAGGGTTTCGTTTAGTGGCTAAAGGAAGTATAATAGTATTTTCCGGCTTTTCAGAAAGAGGTACTGGAAACACTACAAAGGTTTTGGGCTAGAGTATTTTGGCATTATAACAATACTTGGAGAAGTATTTCTATACCACAAAGGGGTATTTTCTAGCACAACTAGGAAGGGGTACTTCGCCAAAAGGCCTCACAAAGGGAGGGTGTGACGAAACACTAGAAAGGAGGGAGGATTTTTGCCTTGGAATTTATCAAGTGAGGATGAAGAATAAGTCTTCAACTAAAGGGGGTATTTATAGGAAATCAATGGCCAAGATCAAGCCAAGTGGTAGGCAAGTGTAGGGTCAAGATTTGGGCAAGTGTACCTTATCCATCTACCACCAAAATATCACAAAATATCCTACCAACCCTTGATCAAGAACAAGGCCAATTCGTCCAACCATTACCGCCCACTTGAGGGTGACACTTGTCACCCTCTCGTTGGTCCAAAATATTTCATCTCTCGGAAAAATCCGCAAAAATAATAAATGACATAGCCGTATTTTTCCCTTCGCAAAGTCCGGAAAACGTTTCGTCGGAAAACGACTCTTTACGGGGGTTGTGCACAAAATTTCGTCCTTGCCTAACTTTAAGGCTCAAACTTTTCTACGTACGTCCTCACGTACATACTCTGGAAATACGGGGTATAACATTCTCCCCTCCTTAGAAACATTCGTCCCGAATGTTCCTTCTCAAGACAGATAACGATCAAGTTCCTCATAGCTTAACCAGTTTGCAATTGCCGCACATGATCACGTATCACACGCGCCAATACTTAAATCCAAGCCAACGAGGAATCACCTCGACGATGCAAAACAGTACCAACTCTCGCTTCTGGTCCAAAGGATACTCCCTTCGCACACTCATTTCACAAAAATGTTTACTTCCATCTTTCAGCACAAGTTCACTTCTTCCCTTTCTCGTCGTACCCTTCTCGAACACTCGAACTCTTCCTAGTACACGTACCACACTTCAGTCAACGCTTCTGTTGCCAAAACTTTGGATTCACTACCTCCAAACTTGGTCATCTTACTAGCTTCACTTTCCTCTAAGGCCATTCCCGGCCTTCACGAACCGATTCTGGTCGAACGCATCCACGAATTCATACGATGGTTACCTAAACTTGGGCCTAGCACCCTCGTGATCCTACCACCTGGCGAGACCACCTCGAACTGACCCAACCCCAAACCGGGCTACGGGTTGACCCGCAACATGGCCCCAACCCGACCCACTTAACACATCAAGCTCTTGTTCCCCAATCCGGAACAATCTTACCTATACAGGTCATGAAAGCTACCACTTCCATTTTACACCACCCAAGGAATTTTCCCACAATTACTCCAAGTATACTTATACATTCTGACAAAGATTACCCGCAAAATCTTGTACTCAAGACGACGTTACATCTAAGGTCTCAACTGTAATATTCTAAGGTTCATCATTTTCTCACCCCCAGGCTTACCCTTTTCACTAACCAGGCTTCTAAGTCACATTTTAGCACAAAGCTATCCGAACATAACACTAAACACATCATCATAACATCAATACATACAAATCTCTAGAGGGTTAAAGATATACCCGAAAATAGGCGGTTCAAAGGACCGCTAAAACTGGGAACTTCCACCGCGACCTCTACCGTGGCTCACGGCAGGTATGAACATCCCGCCTAGCTATGGAAGGTGAAGAACCCGCGAATCGATTCGTAGTTCTGGCTATCCCACCGCATACCCCGGTCGGACAGCTTCGTCAAATGGCCCTTGGCCGCAAGTATAACAATCTCCCAAACCAAGACGCCATTCCCTATGGGCTTTACCACAACGCCACATCGAGATACGGTGGCTCATTCGCGAAAGCACTTATACTCCGAAAATCTGAAACACGGGAGCCACGACCGCTCCGAATATCCCAAACGCCCCGACGACGCGGGGGACCACTTGCATCGGGCGAGGCGCATAATCGCTCACGAGGCGGTCCGCCTCGAAAGTCACCAAAGGACCTCGCTGTTCGCCTCTTCTCACGATCTCGGTCGTTCGCCGATCTCTCCGCCTCACATCCAAGTGCATAAGCTCAGATGCGGCAATGTCCATGCCCTGAAGAGCTACACCAACAACTCTCTCGCTAGGTAATCATCGAGCCCTATAACATATCGGTGCACTCGATCCTCCATACTAGCTACTAACGCGGGACGCACGTCCAATGAGTCGAACTCCACATTGTACTCCGAACCGACGCCTGCTTCGCCGCAACACCAAAAACTGTTTACCCGAGCCCTCCTCATCCGTGAGGCAAGAAATGTGCAAGAAATGCCCCTAAGAACTCGTCCCATATACCGGAAGTGCATTCTCTTCCCGGACGGCTCCCATGAATCAAACTACCGATCGCGGTATCACGCGCGACGCGAACCTAGGACCACCGACTCGGTCTCCGATGCCTTGATCACTCACGATCCGTCAGAATCGCTTGATGAACTCCTGCGATCATCCTCGTGCCTCACCCATAAAACTCGCGTGCTACAACTCGTAAAATCCCAGATCTGTCACGACCGAACCTGCCCGTGGATCGTGCCTTACCCCGGGCACCCTAGTGATACAACATCAGAGACAATCAGCGGAACTAAAAACATGAACATGAATTTAGAGACAAAATAAATAAACAAAGCAACCAAAACAAGCTTGCCTTCATCATATATATACATAAATACCCAACAGCTTATCCTTTTTACAAACCCCGCCACACAAGGTTACACAAGTCTATCAGAATACACCATGTAATTACTGATCAGCTTCTCTTCTTTAAATTCAGCTTAAGTCGCAAGACATTGCCGTAAGTATTATTCGAGCTTAAGTCAAAAGACATTGCCGCACAATTATAATGTTCAGTTCTATATATAGTATACTTCAACTATATAATCCTACAACATGTAATTTTCAATTACAATAGAAGGTCAAGAGTGTTTACCTCGATAAGCCCAAAATTATCCGAGTTTAAATATCGATCCCGAGCAAGGTTTAGCTCCTACTCCGCGCCCGACCCGCCTCCAACCAACCCTTAGAAGTTCTAACCAACTTCTACTTATAACTTCAACTACGGTGAAGATTTACTTAGGGTTTCGTTTTTGTGATCGAGGAAGTATAATAGTATTTTACGGGCTTTTGTACAAGTGTAACTTTGGGAATACTACAAGGTATTTGGGCCAAGGTATTTGGACATAACAACAATACTAGGAGAGTATTTCTATACCACAACAAGTGGGTATTTATACGAGACAACTAGGCTAGTGGGTATGTACCCCACGCCAAGCCTCTACAAGGGGGAGGGGGTGGGTTTCGGCCAAGGGGCCTTCAAGAGGGGGAGGGGTGTGTGGTGGACGAGATCACAAGAGGAGAGGGAGGGTTTGAGACTTAGAAAGATTGCTCAATTTTTGGATGAAGAAAGTTCATCACTTAGAGGTATTTATAGGTCAAGTGAAGGCCAACCAATGGCCAAGATGAAGACAAGTGCATAGCAAGTGTAAGGCCAAGATTTAGCCATGTGCTACCTTATCCATCTACACAAAAATATCCTACCTAACCCTTGACCAAAATTTCACCAAAAAACGTGCAAGACTTAGCCAATTGCCCAACCTCTTCCAATGTGAGGTGACACATGTCACCCTCCGTTGGTCCAAAATGTTTCGCCTCTCGGAAAAATCCGCAAAAATTATTAATGACATAGCCGAATTTTCCTTCGAAAGTCGTGGAAACGCTTTCAAAAAACGACTCTTTCGGTGTTGTGTACAAATTTCAAACTAGCCAACTTTAAGGCTCAAATTGTATAATGCACGCCTCACGCATATACCGAAATACGGTATAACATTCTCCTCTCCTTAGAAACATTCGTCCCGAATGTTCCTTCTCGAATGCATAACGGTTCTTCTAACAAGTTGCCAACGCCACACCTGGCCACGAAATATCACACGTTCTCTTCCTTCCTTACTCGTCGTGCCCTTTTCGGACACTTGAACTCTTCTAGTATACATACCACACTTCAGTCATCGCTTCAGTTCCCAATACTTTGGAGTCACAACCTCCAAACTTGGTCATCTTACTAGCTTCACTCTGTCTTCACGATCCGCTCGTCGAACATATCCACGAACTCATACGATGGTTATCTAATCATGGCCTAGCGCCTCGTGACCCTACCACCGCGACCACCCGAGCGACCCCACTTTGAAACCGCCGGTTGGCCTCAACATGGCCCCAACCCGACCCACTTACGCATCACGCTCTTGTTCCCGATCCGAACAATCTTTATACAGTCATGAAAGCTACCACTTCCATTACACACTACCTGTGGATTTTATCACACAAAACGTTCTAGGCATAAAAATGCACTCCGACAAGGATCACTTGCAAAACTGTACTCAAGACGGCTTTACATCTAAGGTCTCAACTGTAATATTCTAAGGTTCATCATTTTCACCCTCAAGCTTACCCTTCACAACCAGTTCTACATCACGCTTTAGCATAACGCTATCCGAACATAACACTAAACACATCATCACATCATCAATACATACAAAACTCTAGAGGTTAAGGATATACCAAAATAGGCGATTCGGAGGACCGCTAAAATCGGGAACTTCCACCGCGACCTCTACCGTGGCTCCGGTGTATGAACATCTGCTCGACTAAGGAGGTGAAGAACCCGCAATCGATCCTGTAGTCGTGCTATCCTACCAGCTACTCGGTCGGACAATTTCTCCCAAATGGCCCCTGGCCGCATGTAAAACAAACTCCCGACTAGCACGACACTTCCCACCGCGAGTCTACCACACGTCACAACGAGGTAGGGTGGCTTCACCGCTAACACCTCGCTTCTCTCGAAAATCTGAACCTCGAGCCCCGACCGCCCCGAATACTGGTGCTCAAGATTGTGGAGGACCACTCAGATCGGGCGAGGCGCATAACTAGTTCATTGCCGAGGCGTCCGCCTCGAAAGTCACCAAAGGACCTCGCTGCTCGCCTCTTCTCACGACTCGTTATTCCATCGATTTCTCCGCCTCACCTCAGTGCATAAGCTCGCATGCGGCACGTCCATGCCCTACCAAGAGCTACACCCGAACAACTCTCGCTAGGTAATCATCGAGCCTCAGAACATATCGGTGCACTCGATCCTCCATACTAGCTACTAATGCGGGACGCACGCCAATGAGTCGAACTCACATTGTACTTCAACCGCACGCCTGCGCCGCAACCCCAAAAATCTTTACCGAGCCTCCTCATCCGTGAGGCAAGAAATGTGCAAGAAAGGCCTCGAGAACTCGTCCCCATAAAGCCGGAAGTGCATGCTCTCCCGACAGCTCCCACGATCAAACTACGATCATGCGGTATCACGCAGCCGATGCGAACCTAGACCACCGACTCGGTCTCCGATGCCTTGATCACTCATGATCCGTCAGAATCGCCGGATGAACTCTCGCGATCATCCTCGTGCCTCGACCCATAAAACTCGCGTTACACTCGTAAAAATCCCGTAATCTCAAATCGTCGCTTCGGGGTGAACTACGGTGCATCGATCGAATCGCCGCTGGCCCACTTTATCCTCAAGTTCAGCCACAACCCCGCCATTAATCGGGCCATCTCCTTGTAACCTATCTCATCTCGCCTACTGTGGGATCGAGGCTCAGTGTATCGTGGTCTCTAGAGATCGCCGCTTCTACTCGTATCTTCCTTCACGCCGCTCTTCGCCCGGTTGCCTTGGCGCGAGACATAATCGTAAAGGAAAGGAATACGTCGAGGGGTTCAACTCATCACACAACTCTAAGGCACGATCTCGTAATGAGAAGAATGGAAACCAATCCTAAATGTCCTATAGCCTCGATTATAGATGTGGTGCACAACACACCGATAATCAAGACTTACTAGACACGGTCTGTAGACACTTTCCGAGGACTAATCGCTTCGATACCACTTTTGTCACGACCGAACCCGGCCCGTGGATCGTGCCTTACCCTGCACCCTAGTGATACAACATCGAGAAAATCGCGAAAATAAAAACATGAACATGAATTTAGAGACAAAATAAATAAACAGCCAACCAAAACAAGCTTTTCATCATATATATACATAAATACGAACGCTTATCCTTTTTACAAACCCCGCCACACAATTACACAAGTCTACTGTAATACGATCTATGTAATTACTGATCAGCTTCTCTTCTTTAAATTCAGCTTAAGTCGCAAGACATTGCCGTAAGTATTATTCGAGCTTAAGTCAAAAGACATTGCCGACAATTATAATGTTCATTCTATATATAGTATACTTCAACTATATATTCTACAACATGTAATTTTCAATTACAATAAGGTCAAGAGTGTTTACCTCGATAAGCCCAAAATTATCCGAGTTTAAATATCGATCCCGAGCAAGGTTTAGCTCCTACTCCGCGGCGCTCCGACCCGCTCCAACCAACCCTTAGAAGTTCTAACCAACTTCTACTTATAACTTCAACTACGTGAAGATTTACTTAGGGTTTCGTTTTTGTGGTGAGGAAGTATAATAGTATTTTCTCGGGCTTTTGTACAAGTGTAACTTTGGGAATACTACAAGGTATTTGGGCCAAGGTATTTGGACATAACAACAATACTAGGAGAGTATTTCTATACCACAACAAGGGTATTTATACGAGACAACTAGGCTAGGGGTATGTACCCCACGACCAAGCCTCTACAAGGGGGGGGGGTGGGTTTCAGCCAAGGGGCCTTCAAGAGGGGAGGGTGTGTGGTGGACGAGATCACAAGAGGGAGAGGAGGGTTTGAGACTTAGAAAGATTGCTCAATTATTGGATGAAGAAAGTTCATCACTTAGAGTATTTATAGGTCAAGTGAAGGCCAACCAATGGCCAAGATGAAGACAAGTGCATAGCAAGTGTAAGGCCAAGATTTAGCCATGTGCTACCTTATCCATCTACACAAAAATATCCTACCTACGCCTTGACCAAAATTTCACACCAAAACGTGCAAGACTTAGCCAATTGCCGTCGACCTCTTTCCAATGTGAGGTGACACATGCCACCCTCCGTTGGTCCAAAATGTTTCGTCTCTCGGAAAAATCCGCAAAATTATTAATGACATAGCCGAATTTTCCTTCGAAAGTTGTGGAAACGTTTCGTCGAAAAACGACTCCTTCGGTGTTGTGTACAAATTTCGAAACTAGCCAACTTTAAGGCTCAAATTGTATACGACGCCTCACGTACATACTGGAAATACGGTATAATGACCTCAAACTATCGATCTAGGGTGAACCACTGGTGCATCGGGCTGCTGCGTCCAGCTATCCTCAAGTTCGCCCTGACCACGCCAATAATCGGGCAACTCCTTGTAACCCATCTCCTCCGCTCGGTGTGGGGTGGAGGCTCAGTCTTGTGGTCTCTCAGAGGCTGCCACGCTCTACTCGCAGCTCCCTCTGCTGCCTTGCCCTTCTGGGCCCGGGTTGCCTTGTGCGGAGGCATAACAGGTAAAAACGAAATACGTCAGAGGGGTCCAACTTATCACACAGCTCTAAGGAACGATCTCAGAATGAGAAGAATGGAAACCAATCCTAAATGTCCTGCAGCCTCCTGATTATAGATGTGGTGCACAACACATCGATAATCAAGACTCTACTAGACACGATGCAGACACTTTCCGAGGACTAATCGCTCGATACCACTTTTGTCACGACCGAACCGGGCGTGGATCGTGCCTTACCGGGCACCCTAGTGATACTACATCAGAGAAAAACCAGCGGATATATAAACTTAAACATATAATTAGATATGTATCAAGATAAAGAAAATAGGCCAACCAAAACGGTTGCCTTTACGCATGTATATATATATATCGACATTTGAACGATTCATAATCCTTACAACCCCGCCACAACAAAGCTTTCTGCACCTAAGATTTTTACAACAACAATGACGGGACAGGGCCGCCATACCACGAATGTACAAGAACCTGCGGACTCAGGGTAACATACCAAAAGATAAGCCTCCGAAGGAACGGAGCTTCCCAATACGCTGAAATGTGATCCTATAAGAGGGGATCGACAACCGATGTACCTCTACCTGCGGCATGAACGCAGCCCCCCGAAGGAGGTCAGTACAACAGGTACCAAGTATGTGAAACTGAAAATACTGTAAATGAAATCATAATAGTCTATATAAAGCAGGAGACACGTATGATAACCAAACTACAGTACACACATATAAACAGTTATATCAAGTCAGGGACTCACGCCCTCCAAGTCATTACTCAAATATAACTATGGGTCTCACGCCCACAACATCAATCATGCCCGTGGAATACCTTCCTCACTGCCGGCAGTCTATGATATGATAACACCAAGAAGTACACCTGAACATCAGGTCCCACCTGTGTCATAAAGAGACCGTACGAGAAATAATCATAATAACCTATACCAGATCCACCTGCGTCACGTAGCTGACGGGGGAAAGTAAACAGGCTATGCTCCAGATCACAACCGTAAGTCACGAAGCTTCATCCAAACACTGACTCGCGAAGCTGACACGTGGCAAGTGCAATAGCCTCCACCAGATCCTCCCAGCGCCACGCAGATGACGGGGGCAAGTAACTGCACTAAGCACCGGATCACAACCGTAAGTCACGATACTTCGCCGCGCGAAAGGCGACACGTGGCAAGTGCGATAACCTATACCAGATCCACCTGCGTCACGTAGCTGACGGGGGAAAGTAAACAGGCCATGCACCCGATCTCAACCGTAAGTCACGATACTTCGCCATAAATAACCATAATGGTCACATGCCCACAGAATCCATCATCGGTGTAGACATGCCCATGTAACAATAATAATGGAAGCATACCCGTGGAATGTTCCGTCACGCCAGACGCGTCAAGTAAGTTCTCAACAAGTCCACCGGCCCTCCATCGAGAGACGCGGTAGTATAGAACCACAATTTTTGCACAACAAATGCTATCACAACAAGCATAGGCAAGTTACACACAACTCAAGGTACTTTCATTTTATGTCAAAGTCCGGGTTTTAACCCTAAAGTACTACGTATGTTAAATTCCTTTTAGAGATCCATTTCTTTTACAAAGGTCACCCGATACCCGTAGTATAAAAATAGAGTGACTAACATTGTTAAGTAAACCAAAACACTTCCCTTTGTAAAATCAAGTAACAACATTATTTTCCAAACGTTCAAGTTTGCCTAATTTCAAATGCTCAAGCTTCTCATTTTCGAAAAGGTTTCGTAGTTCATAGTTTTAATCCTTTAAAACAATTTGAGAAACATATGCCTTATGCGTGAGTAGGTTATTCTTTGTTCATAAAAATCTTATTAAAGCAGCCATGATCTAGGAAATGTAATATCATTTTGTCTCATCTTAGCTTCTATGCAGATGGAGGTTTCTACTGGTTTTAGTAATACTTAATTAGTCAGAACATTTCCCTTTATTAACGCTGCAGTGGTTTGTTCGATACTTATTCTGATTTCCGAAATCAGTAAAACATTATTCCTTTTAAAAACCAAGTACTCATTACTCACGAATGAGGTTTCACACAAAATTCATATTAATTCATTTAAGTCAAGTCTCTTATCTTTTAAGATCAAGTCTCTTAACTTCTAAAATTAATAAACCATTCTTTTTATCTTTCTTAAGTCGTTATACCTAACTTCTCATAAAGCTAGTATACCTCTTAAGCTTTTAAAACCAAGCATTACTCTTCTTTCAAAAAGGTTTCTTAATTCTTTTGAAATACTTCAAGATTCTTTACTATTCAGGCTTAAGTCGAAAGACATTGCCGTAATTTATTATTCAGGCTTAAGTCAAAAGACATTGCCGTAATTATTATTCAGTTAACACACGTACGTCTACCGTACTATATATATATATACTTCAAAATATCATGCTCAAGAGTATAGGAAGAATCACATACCTCGCGACGATTATCGACTATTAGCAAAACGCTCCACGGCTATAACCCGACTAGCCTTGTCCACCTTCCAAGTAGCACATGCTACTCGCAGAACATTCAACCTATAAAGGTTATACCAGTCTATCAAAGTCTATACTACACTGTAGATTATTCTTCTGACGTGATTTCAGTTCAATTCTTTTCTGTAATATCCTTCTATTACAGTTCAATTCTCTTCTATGTATCTTATATACATTTCTATACTACTACAGTATGTAATTTCCAATTACAATAGAAGGTCAAGAGTATTTACCTCGATAAGCCCAAAATTATCCAAGTTTAATGTCGATCCTGAGCAACGTTTAGCTCCTACTCCGGGTGCTCCAACCCGCTCCAAACAACCCTTAGAAGTTCCACGCAACTTCTACTTAACACTTCAACCGACTATGAAGGTTTTCCTTAGGGTTTCGTTTAGTGGCTAAAGGAAGTATAATAGTATTTTCCGGGCTTTTCGTAAAGATGGTACTTGGAAACACTACAAAGGTTTTGGGCTAGAGTATTTTGGCATTATAACAATACTTGGAGAAGTATTTCTATACCACAAAGGGGGGTATTTTCGGCTAGCACAACTAGGAAGAGGGGGGGTACTCTCGGCCAAAAGGCCTCACAAAGGGGGAGGGTGTGGCGGACGAAACACTAGAAGGGAGGGAGGGATTTTTGCCTTGGAATTTATCAAGTGAGGATGAAGAATAAGTCTTCAACTAAAGGGGTATTTATAGGGAAATCAATGGCCAAGATCAAGCCAAGTGGTAGGCAAGTGTAGGGTCAAGATTTGGGCAAGTGTACCTTATCCATCTACCACCAAAATATCACAAAATATCCTACCAACCCTTGACCAAGAACAAGGCCAATTCGTCCAACCATTACCGCCCACTTGAGGGTGACATTTGTCACCCTCTCGTTGGTCCAAAATACTTCATCTCTCGGAAAAATCCGCAAAAATAATAAATGACATAGCCGTATTTTTCCCTTCGCAAAGTCCGGAAAACGTTTCGTCGGAAAACGACTCTTTACGGGGGTTGTGCACAAAATTTCGTCCTTGCCTAACTTTAAGGCTCAAACTTTTCTACGTACGTCCTCACGTACATACTCTGGAAATACGGGGTATAACATTTCCTTGGGCATACGGGTTTCTATAGAAGATTCATCAAGGATTTTTCAAAGGTTTCAAAACCCCTTTCCACCTTGCTAATGACGGGGGTTGCTTTTGACTTCAATAAGGAATGCTTGACCGCTTTTGGACACTCGAGAGAAGCTTATTTCAGCACCCATAGTCATTGCACCAAACCGGAGCTCCCATTTGAACTAATGTGCGATCAAGCGATTATCTGATGGGAGCAGTGCTTGGACAGAGAATCGACAAGGTATATAGATCCATTTATTATGCTAGTAAAACTCTGAATGACGCACAGTTAAATTACGCGACTACAGAAAAAGAATTGCTAGCAATAGTGTATGCATTTGAGAAATTCAGGTCATACTTGATTGGAAATAAGGTGATAGTATACACTGACCATTCTGTCATAAAGTACTTGATGACAAAGAAGGATGCAAAACCTCGTCTCATTCGATGGGTCTTGCTACTACAAGAATTCGACGTGGAAATTCGTGACAAGAAAGGGACAGAGAATTCAGTTGCAGACCACTTGTCAAGGCTGGAGAACACAGAGAGCCAGAACACCAAGGATGTGCAGATAAATGATCACTTTCCAGACGAGCAACTGTTTCAAGTAAGTGCGAATTTTAATTTACCTTGGTACGCTGATTTTGTTAATTTTCTTGCAGCTAAGGTAATACCCCCAGAATTGACAAGACAGCAAGTGAAGAGGTTTTACTCTGAAGTAAAGCACTACTATTGGGAGGAGCCGATGTTATACAAATACCGTGCCGATCAAGTCATCAGGCGATGTATACCAGAGGAGGAGATGCACCAGATTCTCACTCATTGTCATACCCTACCATGTGGTGGACACTTTGGGGCATCAAGAACAACGACAAAGGTACTGCAAAGCGGGTTCTATTGGCCAACACTTTTTAAGGATGCCCATGCCTTTGTGAAGAGATGTGATAGTTGTCATAGAACAGGGAACATTTCAAGACGAAATGAAATGCCTTCGCAAGGGATATTGGAAGTGGAACTATTTGATGTGTGGGGAATCGATTTCATGCGTCCATTCCCACCGTCCTTTGGAAATCAATATATCCTCCTGGCAGTGGATTATGTGTCCAAATGGGTAGAAGCAGTAGCCACAAAAGAAAACGACAGTAAGACTGTTCAACGATTCCTTCAAAAGAATATTTTCACAAGGTTTGGTACTCCGAGGGCCATCATCAGTGACGAAGGAAGTCACTTTTACAACAGGCAGCTGAATTCATTACTTTCCCGATATGGAGTCTACCACCGCACCACACTCGCTTACCACCCTCAAGCGAATGGGCAAGCAGAAGTGTCAAATAGAGAAGTAAAGAGCATATTGGAAAAGACGATGGATGGCTCAAGGAAGGATTGGTCCATCAAACTGGATGATGCCCTATGGGCGTACAGAACAGCATTCAAAACACCAATTGGAATGTCACCATATAAGTTAGTTTTTGGTAAAACATGTCATTTGCCAGTAGAGTTGGAACATAGAGCCTATTGGACAATGAGGAAGCTAAACATGGATGCCAAAGCAGCGGGGCAGAAAAGGCTGCTATAACTGAGCGAGTTGGATGAATTCAGGCATAACGCCTATGAGAATGTAAAGATCTACAAGAAACGAACGAAAGTATGGCACGACAAGATGTTGATACCAAAAGACTTCCAAGAGGGACAACAAGTGCTTTTATTCAATTCAAGGTTAAGGCTGTTTCCAGGCAAGTTAAAATCACGTTGGTCAGGACCATACACTGTAGTAAGAGTATTCCCCTATGGTGCAGTTGAAATAAAAGGGAGAGAGGGAGCTTCTTTCAAGGTAAACGGACAGAGGTTAAAACCCTACTTGATCAATGAAGTGGAATATATGAACCTAGCAACCTCTCTCACCCTAAAATGATAAGGAACTTGCGTCCGGCTAAAAGACGTTAAAGACAGCGCTAATTGGGAGGCAACCCAAGGTATTTTAAATTATTTACTTTAATGCAGTTAATTTTTTACTTAGAACAGTCTCACGGAGGTAGTGTTATGTGTTGTGATGACAGGTGCAAGGCCAAGAACTTGGAGGGCGAAAACTGAAGATAAGCCAAGGATTTCCAGAAAATCGGCAGAGCGCCGCGGCGCCCAGGAGCAGGGCCGCGGCGCCAAAAGATCAGAAGAGTCCGTAGCGCAAGAACTTTGGCGCCATGGCTGATTCTGGCTGCGGTGCCACGACGGAAAATCTGAATTCTTTCTGAAGACGCCCTAATCCGACGGCCCTTCCTCCAAATCAAAAATCCTGAGCCCTTCCCCTATCACGGGATTCAATGCATTATCCACCGTCAACGCCACCATTTTAAACCAATTCTGTAAGTGTCTTGTTTCATTCATTTTCTTTGAGTCTTGCACACATTGGGGACAATGTGTGATTTAAGTTTGGGGGGTGTCTTATTTGTGTCTTATTGTTGTAGTATGTTTGAGTCTTTTTGAATTGTTTTGTGTATTTTTGAGTCATAAATTTTTTCTTTTTGGGTCATAATTGTCTGTCAAAGATCATGCATGTTGTAGTTACTAGAAACACCTAGTGAAGTAAGATGGAATAATGTAATGGAATTAGAAGCAACTATCTAAACACTTAGGTTATATATGCCAAAAACTCATGAAATCTGTCTATTTGAGATTTCTTGCTTGAATTGTGCATTGTTAAATGATTAAAACCTATATGTATGATTGTTTGCTATTTGAGGCGAAATAGTTAGGATATGCATGTTAGGGAGATGACTCAGACATTTCTTTGTTAGCCAATTCTTACCACTCCTTTCTATCTCTGACATTAAAAATATCCCTAGTCAGCCCCGTTGAGCCTAAACATGAAACTTTTTCTTTGACATACTATATTCCCACACTTGTGCCATAAGTAAAAATGTGGAATGGTTGGAATAGAACGTGTTAAAAAAAAGAGACAAAAAGAGTGAACAAGTCTGATGCACCCCAGAAAAAAAAAGTAATAAGAAAGAGGCAAAAGCCTAAGTTTGGGGGTGCTTGTTATTATAATACACTTCACTCTCTCAAAACAAAAGAGGGGAAAGATAGATATGAGGTGAAGAAAAGAAATCAAAAGAAAAAGGGAAAAATTGAAAAGCTAAAGAGCTTATGGTACACAAAATGAGCCTAAATGCCTATTTTTACCTACCCATGCCTAAGCCTACATTACAACCCTGAAAAGTCCTGAAGATCTCTTATATGCATATCCATGATTAGTGGAGAATAGCAAGTAAAAATTCCATAGGATTTTTGAAATTGACATGCATAATTCAGTATTTTGATTTCCATTAAGCATGATTAAAATGAGTTTGCGAAATATCTAGCTTAATGTGTTTAGAATGCTAAAATTTCATGCTATATGTTCCTGCATATTATTCTGCTAACGTTCATGTTTTTCTAAGTAGCACCAATGCAGCAAAGTGATCAATGTCATTGAGTCCTTCTATTTTCTTTTTCCTTGAGTCTTTATTTCTTTCTTTTGATCTTTGCTCGAGGGCGAGAAAAGGTTAAGTTAGGGGGTATTTGATCGGTGTATTTTATATACACTTTTTGAGTCGTTTTTAGTTAGTCTTTTATCCATTTTTGTATAAATGCGTGTCGTCTTAGGATATATTTTCTTTTTTTTGAGTCAAATTGGTTAAAGTGACTCTTTGGCGGAAAAGGAGCGAAAAGAGGGCAAAAATGGAGGTTCCAGAGCTCGAAATGCGAGAAAGTGGCGAACCAGGCATGGACACGGGCGGCCGCGCACCTCGGCCAGCGGGCGGCGAGCGCCGGCGCCCAATATTCAGAAGCTTGCAGAAGTTCCAGCGCATGGCTCTAAACAGCGAGTTGCAGGCCGGCTAATCTTCGATCAGAACTTCCGTATGGCTGATGCGCCATGGCCGACGCGGGAAAAATCAGGGTTTTGAACGAATTATGGGCCAGGCCTGAAGGAAAACCTTAATGTCGGTTTGGAGGCTATAAAAAGAGAACCCTAGGTCAGAATTAAGGGTTCCGTTTCTTGTTAATTCACAACACATCTTGGAGCTCAAGATTGGAGACCATTCTTTAGTAATTTCTTTCCTTTCTTTTACTTTATTTTCAGTTTTATGTTGGATATTGAATTAGTTCTTGTCATGTCTATGGCTAAGAACTAATTCTATTATAGGGCTTTCCATGTCAATTCACTTGAACCTTTATTTATGAATTAATGCATGATTGTTGTTACACCCCGTAGTTCCAGGGTATGTATGTGAGGACGTACGTACGTTTGTACAAACCCTAATTAGGTTAAGGACGAAATTTTGAACTTTCAACGGAAAAGATTCCGAACCTTGTGAAGGAAATTCTACATTTTTAATATTTTAACCGATTATGGATTTTTCCGAGAGAAGAAATATTTTGGACCAATAGGAGGGCGACATGTGTCACCCTTAGGTGGCATGTTTGGACGAAAATGTTGGGCTAGTGGACTAGTCAAAAAGTCAAGTCTTGCAAGATATTTTTTTTAGTGAGTGGGAGTAGGTAGTGGACGGTTTTTGTGAGCCATGTGGATGGCCACATGGCTCATTGTTGTGGTGGACATATGTTCCAATGTTGTGGTGGACATATGTCCCAATTTTATGGTGGACACTTGGTGGAAGACTCCACTCACACAAGCAACCCAATCTTCACCCTCCATTTGTTTCAATCTTGGCCATTGAAGGTTCTATAAATACCCCCCCCCCTCAAGTGCAAGACTTCTTCATCCACAAAAACAAATTCCAAGTCTCCAAAATCCTTCCCCCTTAGTTGCAAGTTCTCGTCCAAAGTCCCCTCCCCCTTTGAGTAGCTCTCGTCCAAACACCCCCCCTTTCCTTGTGTTCTCGTCGAAATACCCCCCCCCTTGGTAGAAAGTTGTCTTCTAGTATTGTTACTATTCCAAAATACCTTAGCCCAAATCCCTTGTAGTATTCCAAAGTTACCTCTATACTAAGAGCCCGGAAATACTACTATATTCCCTTTAGTCACAAAACGAAACCCTAGGAAAATCTTCATAGTGGGTTGAAGTATTAAGTAGAAGTTGGTTGGAAACTTCTAAGGGTTTCTTGGAGCTATCGGAGCGTGCAAATTAGGAGCTAAACGTTTTTCAGGATCGACATTTAAACTTGGATAATTTTGGGCTTATCGAGGTAATGATCTTTGTCCCCCTATTGTAATTGAATATTACATGTTGTAGTAGTTATACTTGAGTATATTATATGAAGATAGAAGATTGATAGAGTTGAACTGTAGTTACATTGGATTGTATTTACAGTAAACTTGTATTATTAATGTGGGGCAGTGTTGTACACGTCCGGTTAGACGTGTAACCCCCTTGGAGTTGTTGGCTCAGTAACGGGCCTTGATAGAGGAGGAGATTTATGTGGTTGCGGGGGGGGAGGTGCTGCCGAATTTTCCGTAGAATATGGAACCTTGTATTTAGAAATGTTCTACGAAGGGATCTAGGAGTTGATAGACGTTTGTGGCCTTTATAGGTTGAAGTACTACGAGTAGCGTATTCTACTTGGAGGGTGGAAAAGGCTAGCAGGGTTACAGTACTTTGGAGCGATTTGCTAACTGTCGATAATCGTCGCGAGGTATGTGAACCTCTTCCTATCTTTTCTAGCATGATTGTTGTGAACTATGTAGTACGGTAGACGTACATGTGCTAAATGAATTTGGTTGGTTTAAAACATAAAGTGTTATAACGACTTTATGGGAAGTTTGTTATAATAACTTTATGTAGGTAAATAAATGGTTTGTGGTTTTTAAAATATAAGAGACTTGGCTTATAAATGACTTGATGTGAAATATTAAGGACTTGGTTTGTGTTGAAAAGTTGTGAAACCGCTTTTGTGAGAAATGGGTAATTGGGTTTTAAAAAGGAATAAGTTATATTGATTTCGGAAATGAGAATAAGTATCGAACAAACCACTGCAGCGTTAATAAAGGAAAATGTATTGACTAATTAATTATTATCAAAACCAGTAGAAACCTCTATCTGCATAGAAGCTAAGATAAGACAAAATTGTATTACATTTCCTAGATCATGGCTGCTTTAATAAGATTGTCATAAACAAGTATAACCTACTCACACATAGACTTATGTTACTCAAATTGTTTTAAAAGAGATTACGTTGTTAAGTGATTAAGACTATGAGCTATGAAATCTTTCGAAAATAAGAGACTTGAGTATTTGAAATTAGGCAACTTGAACTTTTGGAAAAGAATGTTGTTACTTGATCTTAAAAGGGAAAGTGTTTTGGTTTAAAAAGGGCATGGTATTGTCTTAATTTGGTTTAAAAAGGAAAGTATGGAAGTTGTTTTGGTTTACTTAAAATGTTAGTCACTCTATTTTGATAATACGGGCGGGTGACCTTTGTAAAAGAAATGGATCTTTTAAAAAGAATTTAACGTACGTAGTACTTTGGGTTAAAACCTGGACTTTGGCATAAAATGAAAGTACCTTGAGTTGTGTGTAACTTGCCTATGTTTGCGTGTGATAGCCTTGTCGTTCTAGTATTGTATTTCTATACCACCGCGTCTCTCGATGGAGGGCCGGCTGATTTGTTATGACCTTACTTGGACGTCTGCAGCGGTGTGGAGCATTCCGCAGTGCGCTTCTGTGATTATTATTCCATGGACTAGCTCTCCATGAGGTTTTACTGATTCAACTTGGTATCTGGTAGTTGGCTCTCGTACTTGCCCCGAGGTCGTGGCTGATTCGGCTTGGTATCTGGTAGTTAGCATTCGTACTTGCCCCGTTCAGTTTTGTGACGAAGTCTCGTGATTCCTGCTTGGTATCTGGTAGTTAGTCTTCGTACTTGCCCCGACCAGCTACGTGGCTGTTATACCCCGTATTTCCAGAGTATGTACGTGAGGACGTACGTACAAAAGTTTTTAGCCTTAAGTAGGCATTAGGGACGAATTTTGTTCACAACCCACGAAAAGAATCGTTTTCCGACGAAACGTTTTCCGGACTTTGCGAAGGGAAAAATACGGTTGCAACATTTATAACTTTTGTGGATTTTTCCGAGAAATGAAATATTTTGGACCAACGAGAGGGTGACAAGTGTCACCCTCAAGTGGGCGGAAAAAATGGGACGAACTTGGCACGTTTTTGGCCTTCTTTTTTGGTCAAGGATTAGGTAGGATATTTTGTGATATTTTGTGTAGTAGATGAGCAAGTGGGACCCACACAACACTTGTCCAAATCTCCACCCTCCACTTGCCCACCACTTGTCTTAATCTTGGCCATTGATTGGCCTATAAATACCCCCCTTAGTCTAAGGATTTCTTCATCCACAAATCATTTTTTCCAAGTCTAAAAATCCCTCCCCTCTTAGCAAAGCTCTCGTCCAAGAGCTCCCCCTCCCCCTTTGTGAGGCCTTGGCCGAAACCCCCCCTTTTTCCTAAGTTGTTTTCGTAAAATACCCCCCCCCCCCTTGGTAGAAAAGTATTCTCCAAGTATTGTTACTATGCCAAAATACCTTGGCCCAAATACCTTGTAGTATTCCAAGGTTACACCTATACTAAAAGCCCAGAAATACTATTATACTTCCCTTCAGTCACAAAAACGAAACCCTAAGGAAAATCTTCATAGTCGATTGAAGTGTTAAGTAGAAGTTGTGTAGAACTTCTAAGGGTTTCTTGGAGCGAATTGGAGCGTTCAGAATAGGAGCTAAACGTTGCTCAGGATCGACATATAAACTTGGATAATTTTGGGCTTATCGTGGTAAATACTCTTGTCCTTCTATTGTAATTGGAAACTACATACTGTAGTAGTATAGAAATAAGTATAAGATATATAGAAGGATGGTATAAGAGAAGAGAATTGAATTGAAATCACATCAGAAGAATATTAAAGAAGACCGAATCACTGTACTTACATATGATCGTATTCTGTGAGACTTGTAGTTTGTGGTAGGAAATCTGCCCAATTTTCCGTAGAATAAGGAATCTGTGTCTAGAATTATTCTACAGAGTAGTCTAGACGTTGATAGACTTATATGACCGTTATAGGTTGAAGTACTGCGAGTAGCATATTCTACTCAAAGGGTGGAAAAGGCTAGCAGGATTACAGTACTTTGGAGCTATTTGCTAATAGTCGATAATCGTCGCGAGGTATGTGATTCTTCCTATCCTCTTGAGCATGATATTTTAAAAGAATATATATAGTACGGTAGACGTACGTGTGTTAACTGAACGTGGTTTTACTCCGATGTCTTTGACTTGAGTTTTAAATAATAAGAATCTTGAAGTATTTCAAAAGAATTAAGAATCGTTTTTGAAAGAAGAGTAATACTTGGTTTTGAAAGCTTAAGAATTATACTAGCTTTATGAGAAGTTAGGTATAACGACTTAAGAGAGATAAAAAGAATGGTTTATTGACTTTAGAAGTTAAGAGACTTGATCTTAAAAGAAAAGCGACTTGACTTAATTGAATTGATATGAATTTTGTTAAAAAGTGTGAAACCTCATTCGTGAGTAATGGGTACTTGGTTTTTAAAAAGGAATAATGTTTTACTGATTTCAGAAATGAGAATAAGTATCGAATGAACCACTGCAGCGTTAATAAAGGAAAATGTATTGACAAATAAATAAATTAAAACCAGTAGAAACCTCCATCTACATAGAAGCTAAGATAAGACAAAATTGTATTACATTTCCTAGATCATGGCTGCTTTAATAAGATTGTTATAAACAAGAATAACCTACTCACACATAAGGCATATGTTACTCAAATTGTTTTAAAAGAGAATTATGTTGTTAAGTGATTAAGACTATGAACTACGAAACCTTTCGAAAATGAGAAACTTGAGTATATGAAATTAGGCAAACTTGAACTTTTGGAAAAGAATGTTGTTACTTGACTTTAAGAAGGAAAGTGTTTTGGTTTAAAAAGAAGGGCATAATATTGCCTTAGTTGATTTTAAAAAGGAAAACATGGTATTATCTTAATGGTCTTAAAAGAGCGTTTAAATGTTATGGTCAAGTCTATACCGCGGACAGGGGATGAACCGGGAATGTATTCCCTACGATTCCTATCGAGTCCCATGAGATGGGCCGAGACTTGTACGATTCCTCTCGAGTCCCATGAGATGGGCGAGACATGACGATTCCTATCGAGTCCCGTGAGATGGGCCGAGACATGTCACGATTCCTATCGAGTCCCATGAAATGGGCGAGACATGACGATTCCTATCGAGTCCCATGAGATGGGCCGAGACATGACGATTCCTATCGAGTCCCATGAGATGGGCGAGACATGACGATTCCTATCCATCCCATGAGATGGGCGAGACATGTACGATTCCTATCGAGTCCCATGAGATGGGCGAGACATGTCACGATTCCTATCAAGTCCCATGAGATGGGCGAGACATGTCACGATTCTATCGAGTCCCGTGAGATGGGCCGAGACATGTGCGATTACTATCGAGTCCCATGAGATGGGCCGAGACATGACGATTCCTATCGAGTCCCATGAGATGGGCGAGACATGCACGATTCTATCGAGTCCCATGAGATGGGCCGAGACATGTACGATTCCTATCGAGTCCCATGAGATGGGCCGAGACATGTACGATTCCTATCGAGTCCCATGAGATGGGCCGAGACATGTACGATTCCTATCGAGTCCCATGAGATGGGCCGAGACATGTACGATTCCTATCGAGTCCCATGAGATGGGCCGAGACATGTATTCCATACGATTCCTATCGAGTCCCATGAGATGGGCCGAGACATGTACGATTCCACCTCGAGTCCCATGGGATGGGCCGAGACATGTTATACGTATCACACGATTTATACCTAGACTGCCGGCAGTGAGGAAGGAGTTCCACGAGCATGAGGGATGACTTTGAGGGCGTGAGTCCTTGACTTGACATGACTGTTTTTATGTTGTGAACTGTAGTTTTGTTATCATACATGTCTCCTGTTTTATTTCAGACTGTTATGATTTCGTTTCTGATATTTTCGATTTCACATACTTGGTACTGTTATCGACCTCATTCGGGCTGCGTTCATGCCGCGGTAGAGGTACATCGGTTGTTGATCCTCGCCATAGGATCACGATTCCAGATTGGGAAGCTCCGTTTCTCGGAGGCTTATCTTTTGGTATGTTTTCTGAGTTGTAGGTTCTTGTACATTCGAGGGTATGGCGGGCCTGTCGTCATAGTTGTTATTACATTCTTAAGTGCAGTAATCTTGTTGTGGCAGGTTTGTAAATGGGGATGTAACTGTTCAAGTTTTATTATATGCATGCCGAAAGGCGATATTTTCATGGATAAACTGTTCTCATTCTATAATTGTTTCATGTCTTGTTTTTATATTTCGCTGATTACTCTGATGTATGACTACTTGGGTGCCCGGGTAGGCACGATCACGCCCGAGATCGGTCGTGACAAAAGTGGTATCGAGCGATTAATCCTCGGAAAGTGTCTACTGCAGTGTCTAGTAGAGTCTTGATTATCGGTGTGTTGTGTACCACATCTATAATCGTGAGGTCAGACATTTAGGATTGGTTTCCATTCTTCTCATTCTGAGATCGTGCCTTAGAGCTGTGTTATAAGTTGGACCCCTCTGACGTATTTCGTTTTTTACCAGTTATGCCTCAACGCAAGGCAACCCGGGCCCGGAAGGGCAAGGCAGCCGAAGGAGCTGCTAGTAGGATCTGAGAGAATGCGGGGCGCAGCCGGCCATTACCTGAGATAGTGCTTCAGACGGCGAGTTTTGCGGCGCCGCCAGCCCCAGCAGAGTTTAGGGCCGCAGCAGTGGCTGCTGAGACCACAGTACCTGAGCCTCCAGTCCACGGCACAGGCGAGGAGTTGGGTACAAAGAGATGGCCCGCCATCGCCAGGATCGTGGCGAACATGAGGATAGGTGGACGCAGAGTTCCGATGGTTCAGTACCATGGTTCACCCGAGATCGGATAGTTTGAGGTTACGGGACTTTCGAGTTGTAGCCCGCGAGTTCTGGTCGAGGCACGAGGATGATCCACGAGTTCATTCGGCGATTCTGACGGATCATGAGTGATCAAGGCTTGGAGACCGAGTCGGTGGTCTTAGGTTCGCATCGGCTGCGTGATACTGCAGTCGACTGGTTTGATTCGTGGGAGTTGTCCCGGGGATAATATGCACTTCCAGCCGTATGGGACGAGTTCTCAGGGGCATTTCTTGCACATTTCTTGCCTCGCGGATGAGGAGGGCTCGGGCCGACAGATTTTTGACGTTAAGGCAAACCGGGCGTACGGTTCGGGAGTACAATGTGGAGTTTGACTCATTAGCTCGGTACGTCCCGCATTGGTAGCCGACATGGAGGGCGAGTGCACCGCCACGCCACCGGGCTCGATGACTACTTGGCGAGGCTTGTTCGGGTGTAGCTCTTCACCGGGCATGGACATTGCCGCGTGCGACTTATGCACTTGGATGTGAGGCGGAGAGGTCGACGGAATGGCGAGATCAGCGAAGAGGCGAGCAATGCAGGTCCTTTGGTAACTTTCGAGGCGAACCGCCTCGAAGAGTTAGTTATGTACCTCCGCCCGATGCAGTGGTCTTCCACGATCTTGAGACATTCGGTGTATTCGAGCTGGTGAGCTCGGGGTTTCGTTCACAGGTATACATGGGTTCTAGCCAGTCGGGTTCATGCTTTCCTCAGTGTGCACGATGCGGCAAACGTCATCCCGGGGAGTGTCGTCTTCTTACTGGTGTTTGTTTCACGTGCGGCCGTCAGGGCCATGTGACGAGGGACTGTCCTAGAAGGAGGGATACATGTAGAATGACGCAGCCTACCGGGTCAGTGGCAGGTTCATCGCCTTCTATAGCTATGCGGCAGTAGGTGATTATGATTAGAGCGACGAATGGAAAATGAAGCAGATGATACAGGTATATTCTTACCCCTCTAGAGACTAGTATGCGTTGATGATATGATGAAATGCTAAGTATTATGTTCAATTAGCATTATGTAAAAAAAAATTGTGTTTAGAAAACATGGTTAGTTAGAAAGGTAAGTTTGGGGACAGGGAAAGTGTGAGCCTTAGAGTTTTATACGTAGAGACCTTAGATGCGAGGCCATCTTGAGTAAAAGATTTATGTTTGTGTTGACCTTTATCAGAGTGCATAGTATACGTGGGATATTTTTTTTTTGTGATAAGTCCCTGGGTGGTATGAAATGAAAGAGGGTAGTTGAGCTAAGAAGACCACTAGGTTTTCGTGACTTGATTTGTGAGATTGTTCCGGATCAGGGGAACAAGTGTTTAGCGCGATAGCGGGTCGGGTTGAGGACCAATCGCGGGTCAACCCGCGACCTGGAATGTGGAGGGGTCAGTTCGAGGTGGTCCCTCCAGGTGGCAGGGTCACGAGGGTGCTAGGCCCAAGTTTAGGTAACCTTCGTATGAGTTCGTGGATATGTTCGACCAGAATCGGATCGTGAAGGCCGGGGATGGCCTTAAAGGAGATTGAGGCTAGTAAGATGACCAAGTTTGGAGGTAGTGACTCCAGAGACTTTGGAAACTGAAGCGATGACTGAAGTATGGTACGTATACTAGAAAGAGTTCAAGTGTTCAGGAAGAGTACGACGAGTGAGGAAAGAAGAGAACGTGTGTTAGCAGAATAAAAGAAATCATTTTTGTTGTGAAGTGAAGATGCGAAGGGAGTATCCTTTAGACCAGGGTGGAAGCTTTTGTGATGTAGGAAAGATTTCTCGTGGACTTGGGTTAAGTAATTGCGCGTGTGTTGTTGTGGCCAGGTGTGGCATTGGCAACTTGTTTAAGTTAAGAGGAACTTTATCGTTATCCGTCTTGAAAAGGAACATTCGGGACGAATGTTTCTAAGGAGGGGAGAATGTTATACCCCGTATTTCCAGAGTATGTACGTGAGGACGTACGACTTATACCCGGCTAACGGCCGACCGACGGATCGGTAGCCCCTACGGGTTTAGGTTCGGACGATCGGCGGTCGGATTCATCGACTCAAGCCAACGGTCGGTTCGTTCACGATTCGTGTTGGCGTGCGGTTCCGTCGAACGGTCCAACCGGTCCGGTTTCTTATTATTATTTTTTTAATTTTTTTAAATTCTAGTATTTATTTTCTATAATATAAACTAAATTCAATTTAAATATGTAATATAATAATATAATATATAATTTAGTTGTATATATTAAAATTGAAACTTTAAAGTTAACTTTTTATTTTATAGTTTATAACTTTATACTTTATTATAGATTATAACTTTATACTTTATAGTTTATAACTTTATAGTTTATATTGTAAATTTGTAATTATAATTTTATTAATTTATTAGATTAGTAGATATAAGTCATATAACTTATAAGTAATAACATTAACAACTAAATAGATAGTAAAATTAAAATTAATGATAAGATGTAAACTTTTGAACTTTCATAACGTTAATAAGAGTACATAATGAAGTAATAATAATTTTATTTACATATTATGCATCCTTTTTGCAAGTTCTTCGTAATCTATAGGTTGATTGAATTGGTTATGCTCCATAGCCTCTAAACCTGGAGTATTAATTCGATCCGCCTTCGCTCCGCCTTCCAAAATATTGCCTATTTCTTCATCTTACGGAGAATTAACGTCTCCATCCTTGATTTCTTCTCTCGATCGATCCAATCCCTTGCTGCACTAACACTTAATGTGCTTCCACCCAACGAGTGACGTGTGTCTCTATTTGATCTCGTGCTTGGCTAAATGCACTTTGAAGCCACCGTTGAGATCGACATTAAGAACATCCCGCCATCGCTGCAAGTACCGGAATTGCCTTTTGTTATCCTGCCACCATTGTAAAGGGTCAAAATTTTCTTGGCTCATTGGCTTTGCAAATAAAATTGCATCTCATCGCAAGATCGGCTTGTGGTTGGTTGTGTTGTAAAATTGCTCCATATGTCTAAAGATTCTTCTTCATCGTCATCATCATTGAATCCTGCGGTGTAGACACGTAACTGTAACTAGAAGGAATATTAGTAGCAGAGTTGGTGTTATCATGTAATGTAGCATAATATTCATATAATGTTGTTAAATTAGTATCAAGTTTATTTATGCAATCAAATGAAGATGGAGTTTCTGTTCCACCTATTTCCATATAAGTATATAAACTAAATATTAGATTATGACAATCTACCTTTTTAATAGAAGGATTTAAGACTGCACCAATACAATAAACATCAGGAATAGGAAAAAAATATTTTTTAAACTTTTCAAACATAACTGTAACTGCATCTGTATATTTCACATTTGATTTTAAACCATAAAGTAAATAGGAAATTTCAGCTATATGAGCTAAAGCATTACAAACTGTTGGGTAATAAGATCCTGAAAATTCAACAGTTGCAGTGTAAAATTTACGTAAAAATTTTAAAAGTTCACCAATTGATTTTCAATGTTCGTCGGTTAACATATACATTACGTTCTTACAATGCGCATTTGCAACATGTGTTATGGGGTCTTTATACTTATAGCATTCTTTTAAAAATAAATAAGTATAATTCCACCGTGTAATAATCTCTTCTGGCATGAATTTAGGTCTCAAATTAAATTGTTTACATTTTTCTTTAAATTCTATAATTCTATTTTTCCTATTATTACCCTGAATAACTCCAACAGCTCTTTTGACAAGTTTTATTTCAGGTGAAAATAAATCAAGACCACTTTTAACAATTAAATTATAAATATGACAAGCACAACGAACATGAAATATATCAGGAAGTGGTGGTTGTACTTCCGCTTTTAAAAGATCTACAGCAGCAGTATTATTAGATGCATTATCAAATGATACACAAAGTATTTTATTATAAAGATTATATTTTTGGGCATAAAAACAAATAGTTTCGCTTATATATTTTCCAGTATGACTTTGATCCTCGTCATACGCAAAAGCAATAATACGTTTTTCCATTTTAAAATTTTCATCAATCCAATGACAAGTAATTGTTAAATAATCATAACCGTTCAATGCATGTCCAATGTCTGAAGTAAAACTAACATGGCATGGAAGGTTAGCAAACAAATATTGCAAGAAAATAACATAATCATTATGAAGTCTAAAAATATCGGCTCTAGTAGTACTACGAGGAACACCTTTAAAAAAAGGATTATATACTCTTTGAATATATGTAATTAAATATGAAGAAGAAGCAAAAGAAAAAGGCAAACAACCTCCGACAATCATTTTGCTAATTCAATGCGATCTTTTTTTGGATCGTACTTAGCCAACCCCCCAGTTAATGGATTAAGTTGTTGTTGACCGGGTTCTAAATCAGAGACAGCATCCCATTGTGCCGTATGATCGTGTTTTATATGTCTACCTATAGTGCCCGTCCACCCGTCACCACCCCCTGTCTTATGTTTATAAGTTCTCCCACAAATATTACATTTAACTCTATCGGTACCAACTATATCATAAAAGAGCCACACTTTACTCCTTTTTTCTTGCTACGGTTACGGTAAAGGAGGTCTACGACTACGACTACCACTAGCAGTACCAACATTGACAGAAGGAACACTAGTAGGTGTAGGAGGTTCTTGTTCTTCAAGTTCAACAATATTATCTAATTGAACGTTATCACATTCATTATCTTTATTCCAAAATCTTCTTGCATTTGATCATAATCTATATTTTGATTAGATGATGAAGAACCTACAGATTTTTTACCCCTTGAACTAGATTTACGGCGCAGTCCCGACGCAATTCCCCTTAGTAAAGACATTATAAAATATTTAAATAATCAACAAATAAATATGACAATTTAATAAAATAATTAGAGAATGAAACGAGTGTACCAAACTTGGGATTGAATTAATAGAAACTCGAAGCTCAAGTCTTGCGTCTTGCTACTTTGAATTTGAAAACTAATAATATTAATAACTTGAAAATTGATAATAAAGATGATTAAGAGAGTATGAGAAATTGAGAATAAGAGAATTGAGAGAAATGTTGTGTGATAAAAATGAAGAAAATGTAGAGAATTTATAGATTTTTTAAAGGGTAAAAATGGAATTAAAATAAATAATAAAACAAAACAAAAAAACAAAAAAAAAATATATATATCGACCAACGGTCGAAATGACCGTTGGCCAGCGCCCCACTTCCCAGCCAACGCATTTTGACCGTTGGGCAATTTTTTTTTTTTTTGTTACCGGTCGGTCGGTCCGGTTAACAGAACGAACGGTTTTCCGTTCAAGCACGCCTTACGGGTTTTAAATAACTCGTGCGGGTTGGGGTTGAGGGCCCAACCCCAACCGGTATGCCTTACCGGTCGGGCGGCCGATTAAACTACGGTCAACCGGCGATTCGTCAACGGACGGTTGCGAGTTTAACGACGTCTAAAGTTTTTAGCCTTAAGTAGGCATTAGGGACGAATTTTGTTCACAACCCACGAAAAGAATCGTTTTCCGACGAAACGTTTTCCGGACTTTGCGAAGGGAAAAATACGGTTGAAACATTTATAATTTTTGCGGATTTTTCCGAGAGATGAAATATTTTGGACCAACGAGAGGGTGACAAGTGTCACCCTCAAGTGGGCGGAAAAAATGGGACGTACTTGGCACGTTTTTGGCCTTCTTTTTTGGTCAAGGATTAGGTAGGATATTTTGTGATATTTTGTGTAGTAGATGAGCAAGTGGGACCCACACAACACTTGTCCAAATCTCCACCCTCCACTTGCCCACCACTTGTCTTAATCTTGGCCATTGATTGACCTATAAATACCCCCCTTAGTTGAAGGATTTCTTCATCCACAAATCATTTTTTCCAAGTCTAAAAATCCCTCCCCTCTTAGCAAAGCTCTCGTCCAAGAGCTCTCCCTCCCCCTTTGTGAGGCCTTGGCCGAACCCCCCCCTCCCCCCCCCCCCTTTTTCCTAAGTTGTTTTCGTAAAATACCCCCTTGGTAGAAAAGTATTCTCCAAGTATTATTACTATGCCAAAATACCTTGGCCCAAATACCTTGTAGTATTCCAAGGTTACACCTATACTAAAAGCCCAGAAATACTATTATACTTCCCTTCAGTCACAAAAACGAAACCCTAAGGAAAATCTTCATAGTTGGTTGAAGTGTTAAATAGAAGTTGTGTAGAACTTCTAACGGTTTCTTGGAGCGAATTGGAGCGTTCAGAATAGGAGCTAAACGTTGCTCAGGATCGACATATAAACTTGGATAATTTTGGGCTTATCGAGGTAAATACTCTTGTCCTTCTATTGTAATTGGAAACTACATACTGTAGTAGTATATAAATAAGTATAAGATATATAGAAGGATGGTATAAGAGAAGAGAATTGAATTGAAATCACATCAGAAGAATATTAAAGAAGAAGACTGAACTGTACTTACATGGTGTATTCTGATGAGACTTGTGTAGTTTGACGGGTAGGGAAGTGCTGCCCAATTTTCTGTAGAATAAGGAATCTGTATCTAGAATTATTCTACAGAGTAGTCTAGACGTTGATAGACTTATATGACCGGTATAGGTTGAAGTACTGCGAGTAGCATATTCTACTCAAAGGGTGGAAAAGGTAGCAGGATTACAGTACTTTGGAGCTATTTGCTAATAGTCGATAATCGTCGCGAGGTATGTGATTCTTCCTATCCTCTTGAGCATGACATTTTAAAAGAATATATATAGTACGGTAGACGTACGTGTGTTAACTGAACGTGGTTTTACTCCGATGTCTTTGACTTGAGTTTTAAATAATAAGAATCTTGAAGTATTTCAAAAAAATTAAAAATCGTTTTTGAAAGAAGAGTAATACTTGGTTTTGAAAGCTTAAGAATTATACTAGCTTTATGGGAAGTTAGGTATAACGACTTAAGAGAGATAAAAAGAATGGTTTATTGACTTTAGAAGTTAAGATACTTGATCTTAAAAGATAAGCGACTTGACTTAATTGAATTGATATGAATTTTGTTTAAAAGTGTGAAACCTCATTCGTGAGTAATGGGTACTTGGTTTTTAAAAAGGAATAATGTTTTACTGATTTCAGAAATGAGAATAAGTATCGAATGAACCACTGCAGCGTTAATAAAGGAAAATGTATTGACAAATAAATAAATTAAAACCAGTAGAAACCTCCATCTACATAGAAGCTAAGATAAGACAAAATTGTATTACATTTTCTAGATCATGGCTGCTTTAATAAGATTGTTATAAACAAGAATAACCTACTCACACATAAGGCATATGTTACTCAAATTGTTTTAAAAGAGAATTATGTTGTTAAGTGATTAAGACTATGAACTACGAAACCTTTCGAAAATGAGAAACTTGAGTATATGAAATTAGGCAAACTTGAACTTTTGGAAAAGAATGTTGTTACTTGACTTTAAGAAGGAAAGTGTTTTGGTTTAAAAAGAAGGGCATAATATTGCCTTAGTTGATTTTAAAAAGGAAAACATGGTATTATCTTAATCTGTCTTAAAAGAGCGTTTAAATGTTATGGTCAATTCTATACCGCGTTCATGGGATGAACCGGGAATGTATTCCATACGATTCCTATCGAGTCCCATGAGATGGGCCGAGACATGTACGATTCCTATCGAGTCCCATGAGATGGGCCGAGACATGTACGATTCCTATCGAGTCCCATGAGATGGGCCGAGACATGTACGATTCCTATCGAGTCCCATGAGATGGGCCGAGACATGTACGATTCCTATCGAGTCCCATGAGATGGGCCGAGACATGTACGATTCCTATCGAGTCCCATGAGATGGGCCGAGACATGTACGATTCCTATCGAGTCCCATGAGATGGGCCGAGACATGTACGATTCCTATCGAGTCCCATGAGATGGGCCGAGACATGTATTCCATACGATTCCTATCGAGTCCCATGAGATGGGCCGAGACATGTACGATTTCACCTCGAGTCCCATGGAATGGGCCGAGACATGTTATACGTATCACACGATTTATACCTAGACTGCCGGCAGTGAAGAAGGAGTTCCACGGGCATGAGGGATGACTTTGAGGGCGTGAGTCCCTGACTTGACATGACTGTTTTTATGTTGTGAATTGTAGTTTTGTTATCATACATGTCTCCTGTTTTATTTCAGACTGTTATGATTTCGTTTACAGTATTTTCAGTCTCACATACTTGGTACCTGTTATCGACCTCCTTCGTGCGTTCATCTGCATGAGGTACCGGTTGTTGATCCTCGCTCATAGGATCACAGTTCATCGTATTGGGAAGCTCCGTTTCTCCGGAGGCTTATCTTTTGGTATGTTTCCCTGAGTTGTAGGTTCTTGTACATTCAGGGGTATGGCGAGGCCCTGTCCCGTCATAGTTGTTGTTACATTCTTAGAGGTCTGTAGTACTGTTGTGGGCAGGTTTTGTAAATGGGGATGTAACTGTTCAAGTTTTATTATATGTACATGCCGAAAGGCGATATTTTCATGGATAAACTGTTCTCATTCTATAATTGTTTCATGTCTTGTTTTTATATTCCGCTGATTACTCTGATGTATGACTACTTGGGTGCCCGGGTAAGGCACCAGTCACGGGCCCGGGATCGGGTCGTGACAGTGGCGCAGGTGGTATCTGGTAGTTGGCTTTCGTACTTGCCCTGGGTCAGCTTCGTGGTATGGTTATATAGATTTGTTGGTACGGCTTTGGTATCTGGTAGTTGGCTTTCGTACTTGCCCCGGTCAGTTGATGATGCGGCTTTGGTATCTGGTAGTTAGCCTTCGTACTTGCCCCGTACAGTTTTTATGACACAGGTGGGACCTGGTGTTCATGTGTACTCCTTGGTGTGGTTATCGTAGACTGCCGGCAGTGAGGAAGGTGTTCCACGGGCATGATTGATATTGCGGGCATGAGACCCATAGTTATATTTGAGTGATGACTTTGAGGGCGTGAGTCCCTGACTTGACGTGACTGCTTACATATTATGTACTGTAGTTTGGTTATCATATATGTCTCCTGTTTTATATAGACTACTATGATTTCATTTACAGTATTTTCAGTTTCACATACTTGGTACCTGTTATCGACCTCGCCCGGGCTGCGTTCATGCCGCAGGTAGAAGTACATCGGTTGTTGATCCTCGCTCATAGGATCACAGTTCAGCGTATTGGGAAGCTCCGTTTCTCCGGAGGCTTATTGTCACGACCCGTTCCGGGGCCCGTGACTGGTGCCTTACCGGGGCACCCAAGTAGTCATACATCAGAGTAACCAGCGGAATATAAAACAAGACAGGAAACAGTTTAAAAAAAATAAGACACAGTTTATCTGATGAAAAGCTTGCCTTTCGGCATAATATAAATAACTCAAGTTTTGCAGTTACATCCCAACTGTACAATAGTACTACAGACCTCTAAGGAAGTAAACAACTATGGCGGGACAGGGCCCCGCCATACCCTGACTGTACAAAACTATCTACAATACAGGGAGATCATACCCAAAAGTAGAGCCTCCGGAGAAGATGGAGCTCCTGACACCAACGCAAAGATCCTAAGGATGTGGATCTAGCACCTGCTTGCCCTTACCTGCGGCATGAACGCAGCCCCCCGAAGGAGGTCAGTACAACAGGTACCAAGTATGTGAAACTATAAAGTACTTTAAAATGAAATCAAAGTATTTAAAACCTTTTCACAAATACAATCAGTTCAATTGCACATAGTGCCACATCACAAACAACAACAGTAATAGAAAGACTGTAACAGGTCTATTCTAGGCCGCGAATGATCGAAGCAAGGCCAATCGCCCATAGTATCATTCTGCGTGCCTAGTCCTGGACTTTCGCAGCCCGCATAGGTCACATAGACCCGCATGAGGTAGCCCTCGCGTCAAGGGCAGCCCCGGATCCGCCTAGGCTCCGCGGCCGCATAGCCTCAAAAGACCGCATAGTCTCAGCGGACCGCGTAGGAATCCCCGCATCAGGCTAGGCGCCGAATGATCAATCACGGAGCATACCGCTGCTCGCATAGTCTCACGAACCGCATAGGCCGTATAGACTCGCGTCGAGGCAAGCCACCGGTATAATAGTCAAGGGTAGGTGATACGATATGATAACGGACTTACCGGTTAGCAACGTAAGCACAACAAGAATGACCCCCTTACACAGCATTACAAGACACTAACACAGGTAGCATCATGATATGTCTACTTATCAAACAATCTTACTACACTTAACAGAGATCAATACAAGGCTTTTATAAACAAACAAGTAAACAGTTCCTTTTTATCATTCTTAAGTTGTTATACCTAACTTCCCATAAAGCTAGCATAACTCTTAAGCTTTTGTTTTAAAAACCAGATATTTATCTTCTGTTAAAAATGATTCAGTATTCTTTTGAAATGTTTTCAGTTCTTATTATTCAGGCTTAAGCCGTGAGGCATTGCCGTAAGTATTATTCAGGCTTAAGCCGTGAGGCATTGCCGTAAGTATTATTCAGGCTTAAGCCGTGAGGCATTGCCGTAAGTATTATTCAGTTAACACATGTACGTCTACCGTACTATATATATATTGTAAAATATCATGCTTAGGCAGAATCACATACCTTCTCAGCGAAAACCACCTGCCAAGTTGAATATGTCGCGCGCAGAGAGTCAGCCTATAATAGTCACAGATATCTATCAAAGACTACTCTGAGGGTCATTCTAAACAGAGGGTTCACAATTCTACGGAAAGTCGGGCAGCACAACCCTACCCGGTGAGCTATATAAGTCTACTGTGAAAACAGTCCTATGTGAGTACAGTGTGATTATTCTTCTTTTTAACCTTCTACTGTGGTAATAGTTCAATTCTTTTACGTGATATTCTTCTAAGTATTTATACTTATCCTTATACTACAACAGTAAGTATTCTCTAATTCAACAGAGGGTTAGGATTATTACCTCGGTAAGCCCAATAATATCCTAGATAAAGTCGCGCCTGAGCAAGGTTTAGCTCCTAAGTTGTACGCAGGTAGCTCAAGAAACCTTAGAAGTTCTTCACAACTTCTACCAAAGACTAAGGGATTTGGGCTAGGGTATTTTGGGCATTATAACGATACTAGAAGACAACTTTTCTACCAAGGGAGGGGTAGATTTGGCTAGGCTAGGGGTTAGGCCCTCGGCCAAACTCACAAGGGGAGGGAAGGGGTGTTGGACGAAAAGCTCACAAAGGGAGAGGGGAGGATTTTTCAAGACTTGGAAGATTTGTGGATGAAGAACTCTTCATCTTAAGGGGGGTATTTATAGGTCAAGAAGTGGCCAACCAATGGCCAAGATTAAGACAAGTGCAAGGCAAGTGTAGGGTGGAGATTTACTCCACACAAATATCCTACCAACTCCTTGACTTGTGCACAAGGCACAAAAAACGTGCTCCACCTCTCCAATCTCGTCCAATGGACGATTCAAGTCCATCAATGGGAGGGTGCCAAGTGTCGCCCTCCCGTTGGTCCAAAATGTTTCGTCTCTCGGAAAAATCCGCAAAAATTAGAAATGGCATAGCCGGAATTTTCCCTACGAAAGCTGTGGAAACGTTTCGTCGGAAAACGATTCTTTAAGCGAGTTGTGTACAAAAAAAACGTCCAAGGCTAACTTTAAAGCCAAACTCTTTGTACGTATTCCCTTACGTACATACTCTGGAAATACGGGGTATAACATTCTCCCCTCCTTAGAAACATTCGTCCCGAATGTTCCTTCTCAAGACAGTTATCGAAGAAGCTTAAACAGTTAGCAAATGCCACACACGGCCACAAAACAACACTTAGGCATAAATGATAATGGAAATTTACAAGTAGGAAAGTGAATTACCTGGAGGTGTGGGGAATAGGTGAGGATACTTCTGCCTCATGTCCTCCTCGGCTTCCCGCCATCTCCTCCCCGAGCTCGTTCGCCACAAGACTTTTGGAAGCCACGCCCTTCGTCATGACGCCTAACTTTGACGATCGACTATCGCTATGGGAATCTCCTCACGATAACCCCTGGGTCACCGGACATCGCCAATCGGGTGTACCCTAGATGGATCCCGATACATCTCCTCAAAGATAGATCGTGAAACACGGATGCACCGCCTCCAGATCGGACGGCAGATTCAACTCGTAGGCAACCTTGCCACTGCGGACAATCAAACGGCCCAATGTACCTTGGTGAGTTTCCTTCTTCCGAATCTCATCACACCGCTTCATGGGTGACACCTTTAGGAAAACCCAATCATGAACCTCGAACTCAAGATGCCGACGACGATGATCTGCGTCGATACGATTGCGACTCGGTATCAATAGCCGCCTCGGATAAGCTTCACTTATCCATCTGCTGCACCAAATCTGGTCCTACTAGCGCACCTCGCCCATCGAACCAACCTATAGGCGATCGCACTTCCTCCCATACAAGGCCTCATAAGGCGCCATCCGAATCTTTGAGTGGTAGCTATTATTATACGCGAACTCAACTAGAGGCAAATGATCCTCCAACTACCACTGAAGTCAATAACACGGGCTCGCGAAGATATCCTCGAGAGTCCGGATAGTGCGCTCTGCTGTCCGTCTGCGTGGATGAAATGCGAGACTCGTGCTCACTGCGTCCCTAAACCCCTGCGGAAGGACCTCCGAGTTAGCGTGAACCGGGCTCCTGCATGCGATATGATCAGTAGGGACTCATGCGATCGACGATCTCTCGGATGTAAAGTCTGGCATAATCCTCAGCCGAAAAAGTCGTCCTGACGGGAAGGAAGTGGGCTGATTTCGTCAGCCTGTCGACGATAACCCATATAGAATCATGTCTCCTCTGAGTGCGAGGTAATCCTGTGATGAAGTCCATGTTGATTACCTCCCACTTCCAGGTCGGGATCTCAATCGTAATAAACCACCGGGCCTCGGTGCTCTACTTTCACTGCGACAACACGCGGGCGAGCTACGATCTCTGCAACGTCCCTCTTCAAGCCATCCCACCAATACACCGATCTAAGGTCGTGGTACATCTTAGTCGACCCAGGATGGATAGAGTAACGCTTGCGTGTGCTTCCCGAGAACTGCTCAAGTCTGAAACATCCGAACACATGCGCCCTCAAACCTTAGCACCCCATGGTGCTACCTCAAAAGGACCCTTGCCTCACGAAGAGGCGTATCACGATATCGAATCAAAGTGGATCCTCGAGCTGTTGCCTCTTCACCTCGCCGATGATGGAAGACTCGGCAACCTCACGAACTCTAACCCCACCGCTATCGGAATCAATCAAGCGGACACCAAGGCTCGCTAATCGATGCAAATCACGAACCATGTCCTCCTCTCTAGCTGCACATCCGATAGGCTCCCATCGACCTACGACTAAGGCATCCGCCACAACATTGGCCTTCCCGGGTGGTGCGGGATATCAACATCGTAATCCTTAAGCAACTCTAACCACCGTCTCGCCGTAAGTTCAGCTCCTCTGGTGAAGATATCTTGGAGGCTCTTGTGGTGCGTATAAATATCCACGTGAACCCCATACAAATAGTGCCTCAGGATCTTCAAAGCGTGAATCACGGTGCGACTCCAAATCATGGGTGGGGTAGTTCCTCTCGTGTTTCTTGGTGTCGGGATGCATATGCTATAACTCTGCCATGCCGCATCAACACACATCCCAACCCGATGCCCGGCGATCACAATACACCACATAACCGCTCGGACCTGCGGAAGAGTAAGAAGCGCGGTCGTCAATCTCTCTTCAAAGAATCGAAACCCCGCCACAAGCATCACCATCAAACTTGGCGCCTTACGAGTCGGCCTAGTCAATGGTGCGAGATAGAAGCAAACTTCTCCACGAACCGCCGATAATAACCCGAGGCCCGTAAGCTGCGAACCTGCCGGAGTAGTAGGTCTAGGCCAAGTCCCGATCGCCGATCTTGGCGTATCCACTCGAATGCCATCGGCCCCGGCAATATGCCCGAAACGCCATGAAGTCAACCAAAACTCACATTTGGAAAACTTGGCGTAATCGCTGCGATCCCGAGAATCACAAGACAGCCAAATGCTCGCATGCTCGCTCTGGCGAGAATAAACCAAGATATCATCAATGAACACTATCACAAACATGTTCAAAAATGGTTTGAACACTCGGTTCATCAAATCCATGAATACCGCCGGAGCATTGTCAACCAAAGACATGACCACGAACTCATAATGCGTCGGGTCCGAATGCGATCTGGGGACATCCACTCTCGACACGAACGATGATAGCGACGCAGATCAATCTTGGAGAAACATCTCGCGCCTGCGTCGGGTCGAACAAATCATCAATCACGGGAAGGGTATACGTTCTTAATGGTCACCTTGTTCACCGCTCGTAATCAACACATGCGCTGGCGTCCGTCCTTCTTCTTCACGAACAATACGGCGCCTGGGAGAAACACTAGGTCGATAAAACCGCTTCTCCAAATCCCTGTGGTCCTTCAACTCTCTCAACTCGGCAGGTGCCATTACGTATGGCGGAATGGAAATAGGCGAGTGTCCGCAATATGTCAATACAAAACTCAATCTCCTCTCGGGAGGATACAGGAGGTCATCCGGAAACACGTCGGGAACTCGACTCTGGGCCATCGAAAGTGCGGTGCAGCCTTCGATATCAAACACCCGAACGAGATGGTAGATATACCCTTCGCACCATCTTCCTAGCCTTGAGGTAGGAAATAAACCTACCCTCGGCGATACCGTGCTCCTCCCACTCAACAATGGCTCGCCGAACTGGAACCGTACTACTCTCTCTGCGATCTACATTGGCGTAGCAGAAGCTAGCCAATCCATCCCCATAATCACGTCGAAGTCAATCATCTCCAACTCTATCAAGTCGGCTAGGGTCCGACGACTGTAAATGGTCACAGGACAAGCTCTATATACCCGCCGAGCTACCACCGAATCACCCACTGGCGTAGCCACCTCGAAAGGGTCTATGGACTCAGGCTCTATCCCTATCCTACTAGCAACAAGGGAGATATATAGGTGAGTAGAACCGGATCTATCAAAGCATACACATCAAACCCGCCCGATAAGGTACTGGCGACATCGGTGAGGCCTCCATTCTGTCGCTTTGGACAAAGCATATATGCGGTTCTGAGGACCGCTAGAACTGGGACCTGCGCCACGACCTCTGCCGCGACCCGCTGATCCATGTGTACCTTGCCTCCGGGCGAGTAGCTGTCGGGGATGAAGAAGCGGCAGCACCTGTGGTGAGCCTACCACCGCGCCGCCTGGCCGGACAAACTCGCAAAGTGACCTGCTGGCCACAAGTATAGCAAGCTCTCGAGTGCGCCTCCAGAATGGTATTCGCGAACGGGCACACCGAGCGGACCTCGAGCAGTTAGCACCTCGCTACTCGAAATCCGAAGTCTCGGGCCCGACCGCCTCGCTCTGGTGGCTGAAAATGAGGTAGGAGCGCTCTACTGGTGTGGTGCAAATCTGGATTCTGGCGACGCCCACCACGAGGACCACTAAAAGAACCGGCCGTCTTGGCGCCTTCTTTGCGATATCGCTCTACCGGCGGTCTCTGCTCCTCGCATCCTAGTGCATGAGCCTGCATGCGGGTAATGTCCATACGGTGAAGAAACACCCGCATGACTCGGCCATATAATCATCTAGCCCGTGGCGTAGCGGTGTACCCTATCCTCCATATCTGCTACAATGCTGGGACATATCTAGCCAAAGAATCAAACTCGACATTGTATTCCACGGCGGTGCGTCCCCTCTGTCTCAAAGAAAGAATCTATCAGCTCGTGCCCTCCTCATCTGCGGAGGCAAGAAGTGTGTGAGAAAAGCCTCTGAAAACTCATCCCATACTGCTGGAGGTGCATGCTCTCCCCGGGAAAGCTCCCATGAATCAAACCAATCGACTGCGGTGTCACGCAGCCGATGCGAACCGAATGTCACAGCCTCAGTCTCCGAAGCCCTGATCACCCGCATAATCCTCTGCAGCTGACGGATGAACTCCTGCGGATCATCCTCCGGCCTCGACCCGTAAAACTCTGGCGGGCTCCAACTCAAGAAATCTTGCGGCCTCAAACTATTCGCCTCGGGTGCACTACGGGTGCGACCGAGGCTGGAGCCGAATCGCGTCCTCTCTCGTGACGGGCCTGACTTTAGCCAAAAGGTGGGCCATCTCCTTGTACCCTCACTCCTCCGCCCCAGGCTGTGGGACAGGAGGTGTGGGTACTGTGGTCTCTGCTGGGGCCGGCGGCGTCATAGAACTCGCCGTCTCTGGTATAGACTGGGCCTGAGCCCTCGTGACTCTGGGTGTCCTGCTAGCAGCTCCCTCGGCTGCCTTGCCCTTCTGGGCCCGGGTTGCCTTACGTGGAGGCATAACTGTTACAGGAAAGGAATACGTTAGAGGGGTCCAACCTATAACATGGCTAAAGCACGATCTCGAATGAGAAGAATGGAAACCAATCCTAAATATCCTATAGCCTCACGATTATTGGTGTGGTGCACAACACACCGATAATCAAGACTTACTAGATACGATCTGTAGACACTTTCCGAGATTAATCGCTCGATACCACTTTTGTCACGACTCGTTCGGGGATCGTGCCTTACCGGGCACCCAAGTAGTCATACATCAGAGTAACCAGCGGAATATAAAACAAGACAGGAAACAGTTTAAAAAAAATAAGACACAGTTTATCTGATGAAAAGCTTGCCTTTCGGCATAATATAAATAACTCAAGTTTTGCAGTTACATCCCAACTGTACAATAGTACTACAGACCTCTAAGGAAGTAAACAACTATGGCGGATGGGGCCCGCCATACTCGATCAGAAAACTATCTACAATACAGGAGATCATACCCAAAGTAGAGCCTCGGAGAAGATGGAGCTCCGACACCAACGCAAGATCCTAAGGATGTAGATCTAGCACTGCTTGCCACCTGCGGCATGAACGCGGCCCGAAGAGGTCGAGATAACAGTACCAAGTATGTGAAACTATAAAGTACTTTAAAATGAAATCAAAGTATTTAAAACCTTTTCACAAATACAATCAGTTCAATTGCACATAGTGCCACATCACAAACAACAACGATAATAGAAAAGCGTAACAGTCTATTCTAGGCGCGAATGATCGGAAGCAAGGCCAATCGCCCATAGTATCATTCTGCGTGCCTAGTCCTCGACTTCGCAGCCGCATAGGTCACATAGACCGCATGAGGTAGCCCTCGCATCAAGGCAGCCAACCCCGGCATCCGCCTAGGCTCCGCGACCGCATAGCCTCAAAAGACCGCATAGTCTCAGCAGACGCGCATAGGGAATCCCCGCGTCGTGCTAGACGCGAATGATCAATCTCGAGCATACCGCTGCCCGCATAGTCTCACAGAACCGCATAGGCCGTATAGACCGCGCGTCGGCAAGCCCTCGGTATAATAGTCAAGGTAGGTGATACGATGCGATATAACGGACTTACGGTTAGCAACGTAAGCACGGCAAGAATGACCCTTTACAAAAGGCATTACAAGACACTAACATGTAGCATCATGATATGTCTACTTATCAAACAATCTTACTACACTTATGAGAGAGATCAATACAAGGCTTTTATAAACAAACAAGTAAATGATTCCTTTTATCATTCTTAAGTTGTTATACCTAACTTCCCATAAAGCTAGCATAACTCTTAAGCTTTTGTTTTAAAACCAGATATTTATCTTCTGTTAAAAATGATTCATATTCTTTTGAAATGTTTTCGATTCTTATTATTCAAAGCTTAAGCGTGAGGCATTCGTAAGTATTATTCAAAGCTTAAGCGTGAGGCATTGCCGTAAGTATTATTCAGTTAACACGTACGCTCACCGTACTATATATATATTGTAAAATATCATGCTTCAGAATCACATACCTTCTCAAATGAAAACCACCGCCAAGTTGAATATGTCGCCTTGAGAGTCACTATAATAGTCACAGATATCTATCAAAGACTACTCGAGGTCATTCTAAACAGAGGGTTCACAATTCTACGGAAAGTCGGGCACAACCCTACCGGTGAGCTATATAAGTCTCATGTGAAACAAATTCTATGTGAGTCTGATGTGATTATTCTTCTTTAAAACCTTATACTGTGGTAATACTTCAATTCATATATGTTATATAATTCAAAGTAATTATAAATATCCTTATACTACAACATTAAGTATTCTCTAATTCAAAATATTATTAGTATTATTACATCGGTAAGACCAATAATATCCTAGATAAAGTCGCTCCTGAGCAAGGTTTAGCTCCTAAGTTTAGACGCCTCAGTAGCTAAGAAACCTTAGAAGTTCTTCACAACTTCTACCAAAGACGACGGGATTTGGGGGAGGGTATGTTGGGCATTATAACGATACTAGAAGACAACTTTTCTACCAAGGGAGGGGGGTAGATTTCGGCTAGGCTAGGGGGGGTTAGGCCCTCGGCCAAACTCACAAGGGGAGGGAAGGGGTGTTGGACGAAAAGCTCACAAAGGGAGAGGGGAGGATTTTTCAAGACTTGGAAGATTTGTGGATGAAGAACTCTTCATCTTAAGGGGGGGTATTTATAGGTCAAGAAGTGGCCAACCAATGGCCAAGATTAAGACAAGTGCAAGGCAAGTGTAGGGTGGAGATTTACTCCACACAAATATCCTACCAACTCCTTGACTTGTGCACAAGGCACAAAAAACGTGCTCCACCTCTCCAATCTCGTCCAATGGACGATTCAAGTCCATCAATGGGAGGGTGCCAAGTGTCGCCCTCCCGTTGGTCCAAAATGTTTCGTCTCTCGGAAAAATCCGCAAAAATTAGAAATGGCATAGCCGGAATTTTCCTACGAAGTCGTGGGAAACGTTTCGGAAACGATTCTTTAAGCGAGTTGTGTACAAAAAAAACGTCCAAGGCTAACTTTAAAGCCAAACTCTTTGTACGTATTCCCTTACGTACATACTCTGGAAATACGGGGTATAACACTTATATTTTGGTATGTTTCCCTGAGTTGTAGGTTCTTGTACATTCAGGGGTATGGCGGGGCCCTGTCCCGTCATAGTTGTTGTTACACTCTTAGAAGTCTGTAGTACTGTTGTGGGCAGGGTTGTAAAGGATGTAACTGTTCAAATTTCTGTATATATATGCAAAAAGGCAACCGTTTTGGTTAGCTTTGTTTCTTTATCTTGTTTCATATCTGTATGTTTTATTTCTGTGGTTTTCTCGATGTTGTATCACTAGGGTGCCTGGTAAGGCACGATGCGGGCCAGTGGTCGTGACAAAAGTGGTATCGAGCAAGAAATCCTCGGAAAGTGTTTAGATCGTATCTAGTAAGTCTTGATTATCGGTGTGTTGTGCACCACACCAATAATCGAGAGGCTATAGGATATTTAGGATTGGTTTCCATTCTTCTCACTGAGATCGTGCCTTAGAGTTGTGTTATAAGTTGGACCCTCTAACGTATTCCTTTTCGTACGCTTATGCCTCCACGCGGCAACCGGGCGAAGGGCAAAGCGGCCAGGAGGCGCTAGTAGGACACAGAGGTCACGAGGCCTGTGCCCGATCTATACCCGAGGCGATACCTCAGACGGCGAGTTCCACGACGCCGCCGGCACCAGCAGAGACCACAGTACCTGCGCCTCGACCCCACGGCTGGGCGAGGAGATTATTCTGAAGAGATGGCCCAGTTGCTATCCAGGATTGTGGCCAGACATGAGGATAGACCGGCGGTTCCAAAGTGCACGCGTGGTTCATCCTAGATCGGATAGCGAGACTACGTGATTTTACGAGTTGTAGCCGCGATTTCTACGTCGAGGCACGAGGATGATCCGCAGGAGTTCATCCGGCGCCTTCACGGATCATGAGAGTGATCAAGGCTTGGAGACCGAGTCGGTGGTCTGGTTCGCATCGGCGCGTGATACCGCGATCGGGTTTGATTCGCGAGCTATCCCGGAGAGCATGCGCCTCCAAAGATGGGACGAGTTCTCGTGGGCATTTCTTACATTTCTTACCTCGCGGATGAGGAGGGCTCGGCCGATTTTTGACGTTAAGCGGACCGGGCGTATGGTTGAGTACAATGTGAGTTTGACTCACTAGCTGACGCGTCCGCGTTAGTAGCCGACATGGAGGATGAGTGCACCGTTATGTCACGAGGCTCGATGATTATTTGGCGTAGAGTTGCTCGGGTGTAGCTCTTCACGGGCATGGACATTGCCGTATGCGAGCTTATGCACTGGATGCGAACGAGAGGCCGACGGATTGACCAATACCATCGAAGGCTACGGCAGCGGGGTCCTTTGGTAACTTTCAGGCGGACCGCTCAAAGATCGAACTAGTTATGCGCCTCGCCAAGATCGAGCGGTCCTCGCGATCTTGTGGGCATCAGTATTGAGGCGGTCGGGGGCTCGAGGTTGAGTTTTGGTGGAGTAGTGGTGTTGGCGGATGAGGCCACCCTTACCTCGATGTGGCTGCGGTAGAATACATAAGGGAGTGTCGTCTTTGGTTGGAGGTTGTTTTACATGCGACAGGCCATTTTGCGAGAAATTGTCCGACCAGAGGTAGCGCGGATGTAGAGACTCGGCCTTCAGGATCAATGGCTGGTTCATCGCCTTCTCTAGCTACTGCCTGCATGATTAGAGTGAGCAAAGAGATAGATGCAGTATATCCTTAACCCTCTAGAGACTAGTATGCATGTTATGTTGACCCTATGTTTAAATGTTATGATTAGATAGCATTGTATAATTTATGATATAGATAAGTATGGGGACACGGAAGGTGTGAACCTTAGAATATTATACATTGAGACCTTAGATGTAAGGCTGTCTTGAGTAAAAGATTTTTTTTACGGTTAGTTTTTGTCGAAATACTTGGTATGCGTGAAATGCATTGTGGGATAAATTCCTTGGGTGGTCCCGCCAGGTGGTAGGATCACGAGGGTGCAAGGCCCAAGTTTAGGTAACCATCGTACGGGTTCGTGGATGCGTCACGGATCGATCGAGGAAGCGGAATGGCCTTAGAGGAAATTGAAGCTAGTGAGATGACCAAGTTCGAGGTAGTGACTCCAAAGTTTTGGACGAAGCGATGAGTGGAACGTGTACTAGCAGAGATTTCGAGAAGGTGTACGATGAGTAAGGAAAGAAGTGAGCGTGTGTTAGCGAAATAAAGAGATCATTTTGTTGTGAAGTGAAGATCTGAAGGAGTATCCTTTAGACCATGGGTGGGAGCTTTTGTGATGTAAGAGTGATTTCTCGTTGGCTTGGATTTGAGTTTTTGCGCATATGTTGTATTATGGCCATGGGTGGCATAATTGTTTTCCTAAGTATAGTAGGGAAGACTATACCTGCACAGGTATGTTTGGAGACTTAGAAGGAACATTCGGGACGAATGTTTCTAAGGGGGGAAGAATGTTATACCCCGTAGTTCCAGGGTATGTATGTGAGGACGTACGTACGTTTGTACAAACCCTAATTAGGTTAAGGACGAAATTGTGAACTTTCAACGGAAAAGATTCTGAACCTTGTGAAGGAAATTCTACGTTTTTAATATTTTAACCGATTATGGATTTTTCCGAGAGACGAAATATTTTGGACCAATAGGAGGGTGACATGTGTCACCCTTAGGTGGCATGTTTGGACGAAAATGTTGGGCTAGTGGACTAGTCAAAAAGTCAAGTCTTGCAAGATATTTTTTTTTAGTGAGTGGGAGTAGGTAGTGGACGGTTTTTGTGAGCCATGTGGATGGCCACATGGCTCATTATTGTGGTGAACATATGTTCCAATGTTGTGGTGGACATATGTCCCAATTTTGTGGTGGACACTTGGTGGAAGACTCCACTCACACAAGCAACCTAATCTTCACCCTCCATTTGTTTCAATCTTGGCCATTGAAGGTTCTATAAATACCCCCCCTCAAGTGCAAGACTTCTTCATCCACAAAAACAAATTCCAAGTCTCCAAAATCCTTCCCCCTTAGTTGCAAGTTCTCGTCCAAAGTCCTCCCCTTTGAGTAGCTCGTCCAAACACCCCCTTTCCTTGTGTTCTCGCGAAATACCCTCCTCCCTTGGTAGAAAGTTGTCTTCTAGTATTGTTACTATTCCAAAATACCTTAGCCCAAATCCCTTGTAGTATTCCAAAGTTACCTCTATACTAAGAGCCCGGAAATACTACTATATTCCCTTTAGTCACAAAACGAAACCCTAGGAAAATCTTCATAGTGGGTTGAAGTATTAAGTAGAAGTTGGTTGGAAACTTCTAAGGGTTTCTTGGAGCTATCGGAGCGTGCAAATTAGGAGCTAAACGTTGTTCAGGATCGACATTTAAACTTGGATAATTTTGGGCTTATCGAGGTAATGATCTTTGTCCCCCTATTGTAATTGGATATTACATGTTGTAGTTGTTACACCCCGTAGTTCCATAGTATGTATATGAGGACGTACGTACGAGAATACGACATTAAAGTTGGAAAGGAAGAAATATGTGATTTTTCGACGGAAAAGTTTCCGGATTTTGTGAAGGAAAAAGGTTCGTTAATGGGAATCGGATTCCCAGATTTGGTATTCGGACTTTTTGGAATATTTAAGAATTATGAAATTTTATTTCCGGAATTGGTCACGTGGGGCCCACGGGAGGAAATTTACGGTTTTGTGGGGCCCACTTTATTTTCGGATTTTTGGCATTACGGATATTTTTCGGAAGACGGAATATTTTGGATGAGTAGGGGGGCGACACGTGTCACCCCCCCTTGAGGCCATGTGGGCCGATTGTTGTGGAGTCTTGGACGTTTTTCTTGGTGGACAAGTGGCCCATTTTTGTGGTGGCCACTTGTCCCATTGTTATATTGGACAAATGGTTGTGACTACCCACACATGTACCCCATCCTCACCACAGACTTGCCTAGATCTTGGCCATTGATTTTCCTATAAATACCCCATTGATTTCAAGACTTCTTCATCCACTTAAATGTTTCTAAGTCACACAAATCCCCCGGCCTCCTTGTGTAGCTCGTCCAAATCCCCACACTTTGTGTAGAAAATACTTCAAGTATTGTTGTATTATCCCAAATACCTTAGCCTAGTATTCCTAGTAGTATTCCAAGTTATTTCAATAACTAAGAGCCCGGAAAAATACTACTTTATTCCTATAGTCGCAAAAATGAAGCCCTAGAAAAATCTTCATAGCTTAGATGAAGTGTTAAGAGAAGTTGTTTGGAAACTTCTAAGGGTTGCTTGGAGCGGGTTGGAGCGTCAGGAATTGGAGCTAAACGTTGCTCAGGATCGACTTATATCTTGGATAATTTTGGGCTTATCGAGGTAATGATCTTTATCCCCCTATTGTAATTGGAAATTACATGTAGTAGTAGTTAATAATTGAGTATAAGATATATTGGAAGAATCAGTATAAATAATTGAAATGTATTTAAAGTAGACTTGTAGTATTATTGTGGAGTAGAATTGTACACGTCCGGTTAGACGTGTAACCCCCCCCCCCCGGATTGTTGGTTTGGTAGCAGGCCTCGTTAGAGGAGGAGTTTTATGTGGTTGCGGGGAAAATCTTCTTAGAATTTTCCGTAGAATAAGGAATCTTGTATCTAGAATTATTCTACGAAGAAATCTAGAGGTTGATAGACGTTTTGTGGCCTTTATAGGTTGAAGTACTACGAGTAGCGTATTCTACTTGAAGGTTGGAAAAGGCGAGCAAGGTTAGAGTACTTTGGAGCGTTTTGCTAATTGTCGATAATCGTGGCGAGGTATGTGAACCTCTTCCTATCCTTTCTAGCATGATATTTGTGAAATATATTTAGTGTGGTAGACGCACATGTGTTTAAAGGAAATTGATTTTCCTTTTGTGTCCTTGACTTGATTTCAAAGTTAGGTGACTTGTTATGAAATATTAAGGACTTGAATTATGTTAAAAGGTTGTAAAACCTCACTCGTGAGTAATGGGTGTGTGGTCTTTCAAAGAATAAAGTTATCTTAATTTCGAAAATAAGAATGGTTTTATCATTGGATTTAAAATGATAACTTGACTTATAAACAACTTGATTTTGGGAAAGGAGAAGTAACTCGATAGGTTACTTGTTTTTAAAAGAGTAAGACCCTTGGTTTAAAAAGTATATTGCTACTTGACTTTTAAAGGAAAAGTGCCTTTGTTTTAAAAGAAGGTATGAAAATTGTTTTGGTTTTACTTTGATGTCGTTTGACTTGAGTTTTAAATAATAAGAATCTTGAAGTATTTCAAAAGAGTTATTAACCATTTTTGAAAGAAAAGAAATACTTGGTTTCAAAAGCTTAAGTGTTATACTAGCTTTATGGGAAGTTAGGTATAACGACTTAAGGAAGATAGAAGGAACGATTTACTTATTTGTTTATGAAAGTCTTGTATTGATTTCTGGAAAGTGTAGTAAGATGGTTTGATAAGTAAACATGTTAGGATGCTACGTGTGTTAGTGCCTTGTGATATTTGTGTAAAGGGTTTCCTTGTTGTGCTTATGTTGTTTAACGATAAGCCGTTATGTTAGTATTGTACCACTCACCTCTTGACATGATATCACGGGGTTAAGCTACCCCGTCACGAGGATGCCTCACGCGGGTCGGGGACCTATGCGAGCTACGAGAGTTCGTGTTAGTGTGCGGGAATACCTCATGCGATTACATGTGGCCACGCGGACTACGAGTCGGGGCGATGCCGAGGAGTAGCTACCCTCGACGCGGGAATACCTCATGCGGGCCTAGGTGGCTATCGCGAGTGCGGTGAGTTCCAGATTTGACGCGCACATTGATCGAGGCGAGTGGCGGCCGATCATGTGGCGATCTAGAAAGACCTCGTGATCTGATTTTATAGCATTGTTGGTGCGTGGGTTTTAGTAGTCGGCTATGCCTTCGTACTTACCGTCTGATGCTTTATTATGACACAGGTGGGACCTGGTGTTCATGTGTATTCCTTGGGTGTTTTTATATCATGGACTGCCGGCAGTGAGGAAGAAATTCCACGGGCATGATTGATATTGTGGGAATGAGACCCATAGTTATATTTGAGTGATGACCTTAAGGGCGTGAGTCCCTGACTTGACATGACTGCTTACATATTGTGTATCGTAAATTGGTTATCATATATGTCTTACATTTTATATAGACTATTATGATTTCATTTCTGATATTTTGATTTCACATACTTGGTACTGTTATCGACCTCTTGGCTGCGTTAAATGCCGCAGTAGAGGTACACGATTGTTGATCCTCGCTCATAGGGTCACGATTCAGCGTTTTGGGAAGCTCGTGTCTCGGAGGCTTATTTTTAGTATAGTCCACATCGTTGTAGGTACTTACATTCGGGGGTATGGCGAGCCTGTCCGCCATTGTTGTTATAACATTCTTAAGTGCATGTAATCTTTGTTGTGGCGGGGTTTGTAAAAGGGATGTAACTGTTCAAGTTTTTATATATGTATGCCGAAAGGCAACTTTTCTCAGATAAACTGTTTATCACTTCATATTGTTTCATGTCTTGTTTTATATTCCGCTGATTACTCTTGTTATACCCCGTATTTCCAGGGTATGTACGTGAGGGCGTACGTATATAAATTTGAGCCTTAAAGATTAGGCAAGAATGAAATTTTGTGCACAAGTACCGAAAGGAGTCGTTTTTAAATGAAACGTTTCCACGACTTTCGTGAGGAAAATTCCGGCTATGTCATTAATAATTTTTGCGGATTTTTCCGAGAGACTAAACATTTTGTACCAACGGGAGGGTGACATGTGTCACCCTCACATTGGAAGGAAGTGGACGGCCAAAGGGAAAAGTGGGCACGTTTTTTGTGCAAAAATCGTGGTCAAGGGTTAGGTAGGATATTTTGTGTAGTTGATGAGCAAGTGGGACCCACAAACACATGGCTTCATCTTGACCTTACACTTGCCTTACACTTGGATAGATCTTGGCCATTGGTTGGCCATTTCTTGACCTATAAATACCCCTCTAAGTTGATGAACTTATTCATCCAAAAATTGTCTAAGTCTTGAAAAATCCCTCCCTCTCCCTCTTTGTTGTTTCGTCCACCACACTCCCCTTGAGTGAGCTTGGCGAGCTTCCACTCCCTTTGTAGTGGTTAGCAGTAGGGTACCCCACTGCTAGTTGTTTCGTATAATACCCCTTTTTGTGGTATAGAAATACTCTCTAGTATTGTTATAATGCCCAAATACCTCGCCCAAATACCTTATAGTTTTCCCAAGGTTACACTTTTACAAAAGCCGAGAAAATACTATTATACTTCCTCGATCACAAAGCGAAACCCTAAGTAAATCTTCATGTTATACCGTATTTCCAGTATGTGCGTGGGGCGTGCGTAGAAAATTTGAACTTGTGATTTAGGCTTGGCGAATTCTTTTGTTCACAACACCCGATTAGAGTCGTTTTTTTGAAAGCGTTTCCACGACTTTCGTAGGGAATTTAGGCTATGTCATTTTAATTTTTGCGGATTTTTAGAGAGGCGAAACATTTTGGACCAACAGAGGCGACACTTGTCACCTCTCATTGGTTAGGCTTGGCGGTAAAGGGTTGGCGAAGTGTGGTTAAAGTGGTCAAGGGTTGGTAGGATATTTGTGTGTTAGTTGGAAAGAGGCACTTGGCAAGATCTTGGCCTACACTTGCCTTGCACTTGGCATGATCTTGGCCGTTGGTTGGCCTTGGCTTATACTATAAATACCCCTTAGGATGACTTCTTCATCCATTCCAAATATTTCTAAGTGTTAGAAATCCTCCTCCCTTGATGGAGTTGTTCTCGTCCTCCCCCTTGGCGAGAGCCCTTCCCACTCCTAGTAGTGTGGCGTGGGTACCCCACTGCCTAGTTGCTTTAGTATAATACCCCCTCTCTTGATTGAAATACTCTCAAAAGTATTGTTATAATGCCCAATTACCTTAGCCATATACCTTGTAGTATTCTAAGGTTATACATCTAAAGCCAGTTATACTATTATACTTCCGTCGGTCACCAAATCGAAACCCTAAGGAAAATCTCCATGGTTAGTTGGAGTAGTATGTAGAAGTTGGTTAGAACTTCTAAGGGTAGTTTGGAGGCGGGTTGGGCGCTCGGAGTTGGAGCTAAACGATTGCGGGATCGACTTTATACTTGGATAATTATGGGCTTATCGAGGTAAATATCTTGTCCCTCTATTGTAATTGGAAATTACATATTGTTAGAATATATAGTTGAAGTATACTATATATAGAACTGAACGTTGTTGTCGGCAATGTCTTTGGACTTAAGCCTGAATAAATTGAAACCTTTTGAAGAAGAAATCTTGAGTATTTACATAGGGTGTATTCTGATGAACTTGTGTAGCTTTTACGTGAGGTAGAATTGTACGTCCGGTTAGATGTATGAACCCCCCCCCCCCTGGTTGGCTTGATAGCCGGCCCCGATAGAGGCGGAGATTTACGCTGTTGCGGGGAGAATCTTTGCGAATTTTCGGTAGAATGTTCTCCGATGTGATCTAAATGTTAATAAGCGCCTTGTGGCCTTATAGGTTGAAGTACTACGTGTGGCGCGATCTACTTGGCTTAAGGAGTAGCCGACGGTTGGAAGTACTTGGAGCGTTTTGCTATTAGTCGATACTCGTCGCGAGGTATGTGAACCTCTTCCTATCTCTTCTAGCATGTTATGTGTGCACTATGTAGTAAGTTTGACGTACATGTGATAATCGTATTTGATTGATTTAAAACATAAAGTGTTATAACGGCTTTATGGGAAGTTGGTTATAACAGCTTTATGTTGGTAAGAAAATACTTGTGGTCTTTAAAAGGTAATTGATTTGAACTATAACTGGCTTGTTATGTGTTAATAAGGAACTTGAAGTATTTCAAAAGATTTTTGAATCATTTTGAAAGAAGAAGTAATACTTGGTTTTTGAAAAACTTAAGAGTTATACTAGCTTTATGGGAAGTTAGGTATAACGGCTTAAGAATGTTTTACTGATTTCGTAAATCAGAATGTGTATCGACAAACCACTGCAGCGTTAATAAAAGGGAATGTTTTGACTAATTAAGTATTATTAAAACCAGTAGAAACTTCCATCTGCATAGAAGCTAAGATGAGACAAAATGATATTTCCTAGATCACATTTCTTTGTAATAAGATTGTTATAAACAAGAATATCCTACTCACATATAAGACTTATGTTTCTCAGATTGTTTAAAAGAGAATTATATTCTTAAATGAATAAGACTATGAACTACGAAACCTTTCTAAAATAAGAAACGTGAACATTTGAAATTAGGCAAACTTGAACGTTTGGAAAATAATGTTGTTACTTGATTTTACAAAGGTAAGTGTTTTGGTTTATTTAAAAAGACAGTCACTCTATTTTATACTACGGGTATTGTGTGACTTATGTGGAAGCAACGGATCTTTTAAAAGATTTAATGTATGAAGTACTTTAGGGGTAGATACCCGAACTTGTTAGCTTAAAGTACCTTGTGTGAATAACTTGATTGTCTTTGGTTTGAGATAGCCTTGTAAATACTTTCTTGTTGATGTGATAAGTGAAAATGTTAGGATGCTACGTGTGTTAGTATCTTGTGTGATCGTGATGTAAGTCATTCTTGTTGTGCTTACGTTGTTAAGCGTTAAGCGTTGTACTATTATTGTATCACATACCGCTGACTTATTATACCGAGGGCTTGCCACCCTTGATGCGGGTCTTTACGGCCTATGCGGTCCTCGTGACTATGCGAGTCGCGGTAGCTCGGGATTGATCATTCGGGTGTTTAGCGATGCGGGGATTCCTATGCGGTCTGTTGAGACTATGCGGTCTTTTGAGACTATGCGGGTTGCGGGAGCCTAGGCGGATACCGAGGTTATTGCGCCGATGCGGGGTATACCTCGGTGATGCAGGACCATGATTCGAGAATACCTCATGCGGGTCGTGTGTGACCTATGCGGGCTGCGAGAGTTCGAGGATAGACGCAGCATTGATATTGCGGGCGAGTGCGGCCGATCATGTGGTGCGATGCAAGCGGACCTCGGGATCTGATTTGTGGTATTTTGGTGCGTGGGTCTTAGTAGTCGGCTATGCCTTCGTACTTGCCCGTGCGGTTTTATTGTGATAACTTTGAGGCGTGAGTCACGACTTGACATATCGCTTATTTATTGTGAGCGTAGTTTGGTTATCATACATGTCTCTGCTTTATATAGACTACTATGATTTCATTTCTGATATCTATTTTGATTTCACATACTTGGTACTGTTATCGACCTCGCTTGAAGCTGCGTTCATCTGCGCGAGTAAAGGTACCCGATCGTTGATCCTCGCTCTTAGGAGTCACGATTCGGCGTTTGGGAAAGCTCCGTTTCTCGGAGGCTTATCTTGGTATAGTCCTGTCATTGTAGGTATTTACATTCGGGGTATGGCGGGAACCTGTCCGCCATTGTTATCATATCATTCTTAGAAGTGCATGAAATCTTGTTGTGGGCGGGGTATGTTTTAAAGGATTAAGCATTCATGTTGAAAAGTTGTTATTTACATATATCTAGAAAGGCAAATTTTCTCAGTTATTGTTTCATATTTCATAATATGTCTTGTATCGTTTATGTTCGTGATTACTCGATGTTGTATCACTAGGGTGCGGGGTAAGGCACGATCCACGGGCCGGAATCGGTCGTGACAAAAGTGGTATCGAGCGATTAATCCTCGGAAAGTGTCTACAGACCGTATCGATAGAAGTCTTGATTATCGGTGTGTTGTGCACCACTTGATGTCGAGAGGCTATAGGGTATTTAGGATTGGTTTCTATTCTTCTCACTCACGAGATCGTGCCTTAGAGGCGTGTTGTAAGTTGGACCCTCGACGTATTCCTTTCCACTACCGTTATGCCTCGCGTAGGCAACCGGGCCGGAGAGCAAGCGGCAGGAGGCTGAGTAGAGTTCGGAGGGTGGCGAGGCACAGCCCAATCATTACCTAGGGTAGTGCTTCATTCGGGGAGTTCTGCGGCGTCACTAGCCCAGTGAGTTTAGTGCGGCGGCGGTGCCTCTGCGGCCATGATATATGAACCTTGGTTCCACGGCCGAAGCAGTGAATATAGAGTGCAAAGCGACCACATTACTAGCTATAGATTTGGCTACGGAGAATATACCGATGTATCGCGAGTCTTGAGGACTATCTAAAAAGAGGGTTGTGCAAAGTAATTCTTGATCGGGCTTGAGCATGGCACGTATGCGGGCTTATGCGCGGCGGCCAGCGTAGAAGATCGGCGGGTTAACGAAGGACGAGAAGAGGGCGAGCGGCGAGTCCTTTGGTAACTGCGGCGAGTCGCCTCGCGGCCAATTAGATTATGCGCATCCACGGTGCGAAGGTCCTCGCGGGGTTCGGGGCGTTCGGGGTATGCGGGAGTTGGTCGAGCTCGAGCTTAGGTTCGCGATCCTGCGAAAGGTTCGGCCATCCGGATTGATTTTCTCGGTGTTCGCGATGTGAGCGTCGTCGAGGAATGTCGTCTTTTGTTGGTACTTGTTGTACTATGACCGTCGAGTGCGATGTCGAAAGAGTGTCCTTGCGGGAGGACTTAGCCGAGGATCGGTGGGTAGTTTGTCATCTTCCTAGCTATCGCCTACAGGCGAGGTTTGATTAGACGACTAAGGGAGTGAAGCGATAGATATAGATATATCTTTAACCCTCTAGAGATGAGTATGTGTGATAAGGTGAGTATACCTTAAGTGTTATGTTACGATAGCGGTATGTTAGTTGTGATTAGAAATCATGGTGGGTTAACAGAGTAAGATTTTGGGGATAGAAGGTGGGAGCCTTAGAGTTTTATACGTAGAGACCTTAGAGGTAAGGCCATCTCGAGTATAGGTGTAGTGTTATGTTTGATCCTTATCGAGTGCATGGTGCACGTGAGCTATGTTGTGGGATAAGTCCACGAGTAGCGTGATTTGAAAGAGGGTAGTCGAGCTAGGAAGGCCGCTAGGTTTTAAATGCGTGATTTGTGAAGTTGTTCGGACCAGGGAGCAAGTGTTTCTACGCGAGTGGGTCGGGTTGAGGCCATGCGCGGTCAACCCGCGACTGTTTGTTGGTGGGGTCGGTTCGTGGTGGTCCGTAGGGTGGTGAATCACGAGGGTGTTGGGCCTAAGTTTAGTTAACAACGTGCGAGTTCGTGGGTGCGTTCGACCGATGGCGGGCGATGGGGCGGCGTCGTGTTTTCGGTCGGGACCATGTACTCGGCGGTGATTGATTTATCGAAGGTTGTAAGGCTGCGGGATGCCTACCTTCACCTTATGTCGACAGTGGAGCCAGTTCTGCTGTTTTTGTTTACGGAAGTTTTGCCAAGCATGTGTTAAGAACTTCGGTGAGTCTCGAGAATCGCGTTCGCCCTCGGGCGGTGTTTGGGTTTGAGGTTAGTTGTGGGGATTGTTGTCTCTGTGGAGGTAGTGTTTAAGCTACCATTTCGGTTTTGAATGTCGCCTTTTGAAGCCTTATAGGGCGGAAGTGTTAGTTCTTGGTCGATTGGTTCAATGTTGGCAAGGTTTAGATAGTTGGTTGAGCTTGTTCCGGCATTTGTGGTTAAGGTGTGACGAGTTTTGGTAACAAAGGAACTTAGCGTGTTACTTTGGGCCCTTTTGAGTTCATGTGAAGGATAGGCGGGTTGCCTATATGTTAGCTTTCTTGGTCCGACTTAGGAGGCGATGCGTCCGATCTTCGTATTGTTATGATCGGGAAAGTATCGGAGATCCATCCAGAGTGTTCCCAGTTAATGATGACCACGTTAGGGATAGTAACCCCGAGTCTTGGAAACTGAAGCCGTATCAGAATGTGGTAAGAGTTCGAGTGTACGACATCCTCGGGATCATGGCGGCCGGTACCATTTGTTGGGTCGTCAGAGCAAGACTCGCGACAAAGTGACAAAAGTGGTACCATTGGTCAGGTCGCCTGAGAAGGTTAATGCCTCAGGCAAAGTGACAAAGTGGTATCTACGACGAGTAAAGAGAGAAGCGAGCATGTATGGCGAGCATAGATGTGATCATTTCTTTTGTAAAGAGAAGGTGCGAAGGAAGTATATTTTAGACCCCGGTGAGAAGTGTTTTGTGGGGATGATTAGAGGTGTTTCCTCGTGGACTTTGATGTAAGTATTTACGCAGGTGCTTCTGTGGCCAGCTGTGGCAGGATTGTTTCGTAAGTGTAGTAGTGAAGACTATACTGGCGCGCGTTCATTTTGAGACTTAGAAGGAACATTCGGGACGAATGTTTCTAAGGAGGGGAGAATGTTATACCCCGTATTTCCAGAGTATGTACGTAAGGACGTACGTAGAAAATTTGAACTTGTGATTTAGGCTTGGCCGAATTCTTTTTGTTCACAACACCCGATTAGAGTCGTGTTTTTAAAGCGTTTCCACGACTTCGTAGGGAATTTCGGCTATGTCATTTTTAATTTTTGCGGATTTTTCCGAGAGACGAAACATTTTGGACCAACAAGAGGGCGACACTTGTCACCCTCTCATTGGTTAGGCTTGGGCGGTAAAGGGTTGGCCGAAAGTGTGGTTAAAGTGGTCAAGGGTTGGTAGGATATTTGTGTGTTAGTTGGAAAGGGGCACTTGGCAAGATCTTGGCCCTACACTTGCCTTGCACTTGGCATGATCTTGGCCATTGGTTGGCCTTGGCTTATACTATAAATACCCCCCTTAGGATGACTTCTTCATCCATTCCAAATATTTCCTAAGTGTTAGAAATCCTCCCTCCCTTGATAGAGTTGTTCTCGTCCTCCCCCTCCCCCTTGGCCGAGAGCCCTCCCCCCCTCCTAGTAGTGTGGCCGTGGGGTACCCCCCCCCCCCTAGCCTAGTTGCTTTCGTATAATACCCCCCTCTCTTGATTGAAATACTCTCAAAAGTATTGTTATAATGCCCAAATTACCTTAGCCATATACCTTGTAGTATTCTAAGGTTATACCTATCTAAAGCCAGTTATACTATTATACTTCCGTCGGTCACCAAATCGAAACCACAGGAAAATCTCCATGGTTAGTTGGAGTAGTATGTAGAAGTTGGTTAGAACTTCTAAGGGTAGTTTGGAGGCGGGTTGGGCGCTCGGAGTTGGAGCTAAGCGATTGCCGGGATCGACTTTATACTTGGATAATTATGGGCTTATCGAGGTAAATATCTTGTCCTCTATTGTAATTGGAAATTACATATTGTTAGAATATATAGTTGAAGTATACTATATATAGAATCGAGCGTTGTTGTCGTGATGTCTTTGGACTTAAGCTGAATAAATTGAAACCTTTTCGAAGAAGATCTTGTTGTATTTACATAGGTGTATTCTGATGAACTTGTGTAGCTTTTACGTGAGGTAGAATTGTGCGTCCGATTAGAAGTATGAACCCCCGGTTGGCTTGATGGCCGCCCAATAGAGGAGGAGATTTCTGTTGTTGCGGGAGAGTCTTCTTGAATTTTCGGTAGAATGTTCTCGATGTGATCTAAATGTTAATAAGAGCCTTGTGGCCTTATAGGTTGAAGTACTACGTGTGGCGCGATCTACTTGGCTTAAGGAGTAGCCGACGGTTGGAAGTACTTGGAGCGTTTTGCTATTAGTCGATACTCGTCGCGAGGTATGTGAACCTCTTCCTATCTCTTCTAGCATGATATGTGTGAACTATGTAGTGCGGTGAGCGTACATGTGCTAAACGTATTTGATTGATTTAAAACATAAAGTGTTATAACGGCTTTATGGGAAGTTGGTTATAACAGCTTTATGTTGGTAAGAAAATACTTGTGGTCTTTAAAAGGTAATTGATTTGAACTATAACTGGCTTGTTATGTGTTAATAAGGAACTTGAAGTATTTCAAAAGATTTTGAATCATTTTGAAAGAAGAAGTAATACTTGGTTTTGAAAAACTTAAGAGTTATACTAGCTTTATGGGAAGTTAGGTATAACGGCTTAAGAATGTTTCTTGATTTGAAATCGAGAATGTGTATCGACAAACCAACTGCGGCGTTAATAAAGGGAATGTTTTGACTAATTAAGTATTATTAAAACCCATTAGAAACTTCCATCTGCATAGAAGCTAAGATGAGACAAAATGATATTTCCTAGATCACGGCTGCTGTAATAAGATTGTTATAAACAAGAATATCCTACTCACATATAAGACTTATGTTTCTCAGATTGTTTAAAAGAGAATTATATTCTTAAATGAATAAGACTATGAACTACGAAACCTTTCTAAAATAAGAAACGTGAACATTTGACATTAGGCAAACTTGAGCGTTTGGAAAATAATGTTGTTACTTGATTTTACAAAGGTAAGTGTTTTGGTTTATTTAAAAAACGATCCACTCTATTTTATACTACGGGTATTGTGTGACTTATGTGGAAGCAACGGATCTTTTAAAAGATTTAATGTATGAAGTACTTTAGGGGTAGATACGAACTTGTTAGCTTAAAGTACCTTGTGTGAATAACTTGATTGTCTTTGGTTTGAGATAGCCTTGTAAATACTTTCTTGTTGATGTGATAAGTGAAAATGTTAGGATGCTACGTGTGTTAGTATCTTGTGTGATCGTGATGTAAGGGTCATTCTTGTTGTGCTTACGTTGTTAAGCGTTAAGCGTTGTACTATTATTGTATCACATACCCTTTGACTTATTATACAGGGCTTGCCACCCGATGCGTGTCTTTACGGCTATGCGGTCCTCGTGACTATGCGAGTCACGGTAGCTCGGGATTGATCATTCGGGTGTTTAGCCCGATGCGGGATTCCCATGCGGTCTGTTGAGACTATGCGGTCTTTTGAGACTATGCGGGTTGCGGGAGCCTAGGCGGATACCGAGGGTTACGCGCCCGATGCGGGGTATACCTCGGTGATGCAGGACCATGATTCGAGAATACCTCATGCGGGTCCGTGTGTGACCTATGCGGGCTGCGAGAGTTCGAGGATAGGCGCGACATTGATATTGCGGGCGAGTGCGGCCGATCATGTAGTGCGGTCAGAGCGGACCTCGAGATCTGATTTGTGGTATTTTGATGCGTGGGTCTTAGTAGTCGGCTATGCCTTCGTACTTGCCGTGCGGTTTTATTGTGATAACTTTGAGGCGTGAGTCACGACTTGACATATCGCTTATTTATTGTGAGCGTAGTTTGGTTATCATACATGTCTCTGCTTTATATAGACTACTATGATTTCATTTACGATGATCTATTTTGATTTCACATACTTGGTACTGTTATCGACCTCCGGAAGTGCGTTCATGCGCAGTAAAGGTACCCGATCGTTGATCCTCGCTCTTAGGAGTCACGATTGCGTTTGGGAAAGCTCCGTTTCTCGAGGCTTATCTTGGTATAGTCCTGTCATTGTAGGTATTTACATTCGTGGTATGGCGAACCACTGTCCCGCCATTGTTGTCATATCATTCTTAGAAGTGCATGTAAATCTTGTTGTGGGCGGGGTATGTTTTAAAGGATTAAAGCTGTTCATGTTGAAAAGTTGTTATTTACATATATGCGAAAGGCAAATTTTCTCAGTTATTGTTTCATATTTCATAATATGTCTTGTATCGTTTATGTTCGTTGATTACTCGATGTTGTATCACTAGGGTGCGGGGTAAGGCACGATCCACGGGCCGGAATCGGTCGTGACACTTCACCGTAGTTGAAGTGTTAAGTAGAAGTTGGTTAGAACTTCTAAGGGTTGTTGGAAGCGGTTTGGAGCGCCGCGGAGTATGAGCTAAACCTTGCTCGGGATCGACATATAAACTCGGATAATTTTGGGCTTATCGAGGTAAACACTCTTGACCTTCTATTGTAATTGGAAATTACATGTTGTTGGAATATATAGTTGAAGTATACTATATATAGAATTGAACATAGTTGTGCGGCAATGTCTTTTGACTTAAGCACAATTTAAATAAGAGAACTGACCGGTAATTACATAGGACTGTATTACAGTAGACTTGTGTAGCATTACTGTTTAGTAGAATTGTACACGTCCGGTTAGGCGTGCAAACCCCCCCCCCCCTGGTTGGCTTGGTAGCGGCCTCGATTGAGAGGAGATTTCTGTTGTTGCGGGAGAGTCTTGCGAATTTTACGTAGAATATTCTACGTTGAGATCTAGGATGTTAATAGGCGCCTTGTGGCCTATAGGTTGAAGTACTACGTGTGGTGCAATCTACGTGGCTTAAGGAGTAGACGGTTTGAAGTACTTGGGCGTTTTGCTATTAGTCGATAATCGTCGCGAGGTATGTGAACCTCTTCCTATCTTTTCTAGCATGATATGTGTGAGCTATGTAGTGCGATAGGCGTACATGTGTTAGCGTATTTGATTGTTTTAAAACATAAGTGTTATACTAGCTTTATGGGAAGTTAGGTATAACGTCTTAAGTGGTAAAATGAATGGTTTATTAATTTCAAAAGTTAAGAGATGGATCTTATAAGATAAGAGACTTAACTTAAATGAATTAATATGGATTTTGTGTGAAACCTCATTCGTGAGTAATGAGTACTTGGTTTTAAAAGGAATAATGTTTCTTGATTTGAAATCGAGAATGTGTATCAATAAACCCTGCGGCGTTAATAAAGGAAAATGTATTGAATAATTAAGTATTATTAAAACCAGTAGAAACCTCCATCTGCATAGAAGCTAAGATGAGACAAAATGATATTACATTTTCTAGATCATGGCGCTTAATAAGATTGATTATGAACAAGATTAACCTACTCACCTATGGCATATGTTACTCTATTGTTTTAAAAGAGGTTAAGACATTGAACTATGAAACTTTTCTAAAAGAGACTTGCGTAATTGAAATTAGGCAACCTGGAACTTTAGGAAAAGAAAGGCATTGTGTTGTCTTAAAATGGTTTAAAACATAAAGTGTTATAACGACTTTATGGGAAGTTGGTTATAACGACTTTATGAAAACAAAGAAGGGTTTTATCATTTGTTTTAATGCGTAACTTGACTTTTAAAAGAGAAGTATTTTGGTCCAAAGGAAGGCATGGTATTGCCTTAATTTGGTCTTAAAAGGAAAGTATGAAAGTTGTTTTGGTTTACTTAAAAGATATAAGTCACACATTTTTTTATATACTACGAATTATCGGGTGACTTTTAGAAAAGGAATGAATCTCTTAAAAGGAATTTAACGTACGTAGTACTTTAGGGTTAAAATCCGGACTTTGACATAAAATGAAAGTACCTTGAGTTGTGTATAACTTGCCTATGCTTGTTGTTATGAAACTTGACCATGTTACGTGTGATAGCCTTGTTGTGCAAATCTTGGGTTCTACTCGACTCACGGTTCATCCTGGAATGTTTTAGACTCGACTACCGGTTCATCAGGGAATGTATTTCACTCGACTACCGGTTCATCCGGGAATGTATTTCACTCGACTACCGGTTCATCCGGGAATGTATTTCACTCGACTACCGGTTCATCCGGGAATGTATTTCACTCGACTATCGGTTCATCCGGGAATGTATTTCACTCGACTCAGGTTCATCCGGAATGTATTCCACGTGTTTCTATCTTGGGTCCATAAGATGGGCGAGACACATTATCGTATCACATGATTTGTACCTAGGCTGCCGGTGAGGAAGGAGTTCCACGGGCATGAGGATGACTTTGAGGCGTGAGTCACGACTTGACATATCGCTTTTATGTTGTGAGCGTAGTTTGGTTATCATACATGTCTCTGCTTTATATAGACTATTATGATTTCATTTCTGATATTTCTGATTTCACATACTTGGTACTGTTGTCTGACCTCCTTGAAGTGCGTTCATCTGCAGCGGTAGAGTACATCGATCGATCCCCGCTTATAGGATCACATTTCGTGTTGGGAAGCTCCGTTCCTTGGAGGCTTATCTTTGGTATGTTACCACAGTGCATAGGTTCTTGTACATTTAGGGGTATGGCGGGGCCACTGTCCGTCATAGTTGTTATCACTTCTTAGAGTGCAGTAAATGCTGTTGTGGCGATGCAGTAAAAGGATAAGCTGTCGGGTATTTATGTATATATATCTGAAGGCAAGCTATTTTAGTTGCTTTGTTTATTTATCATGTCTCTTAATTCATGTTCATGTTTTTATTTCCGCTGATTTTCTCGATGTTGTATCACTAGGGTGCGGGGTAAGGCACGATCCACGGGCAGGTTGGTCGTGACAAAAGTGGTATCAGAGCAGTTAGTCCTCGGAAAGTTTCTACAGACCGTGTCTAGTAGAGTCTTGATTATCGATGTGTTGTGCACCACATATATAATCAGGAGGCTATAGGACATTTAGGATTAGTTTCCATTCTTCTCATTCTGAGATCGTGCCTTAGAAGTGTGATAAGTTGGACCCTCTCCGACGTATTCCTTTCTTTTACGATTATGCCTCCGCGTAAAACAGCGAGCCCAGATGGACAAAGCGATCGAGGAGTTAGTGAGATCTGAGAGAGTACGAGGCGCGAGCAGTCGATGCCTAAAACGATGCTTCTCCGACGGCGAGTTTAGCGCGCGCCGCGCAGCCAGTTTAGAGCGCGGCGATGGGCTGCGAGACCATCGCACTGAGCCTCCGGTCTCACGGCTGGAAGCGAGATGAGATGGGTACAAGGAGATGGCCCGATCGGCGAGTCGTGGCCGATATGAGATATTGGTGAATCGCGATTCCGGCCCAAGATGCACCGTAGTTCACCCGGCGAGCGGTTTGAGGCTACGTGACTTTACGAGTTGTAGCCCTTGATGTTCTATGGATCGAGGCGAGGATGACCTCGTGAGTTTATCCGACTACTGCGGATCATGAGTGATCAGAGCCTCAGAGGCAGAGTCGGTGGTATTGGGTTCGCATCAGCTGCGTGATACTGCAGTTGACTGGTTTGATTCGTGGGAGCTGTCCCGGGAAGAGCATGCACTTCCAGCAGTTTGGGACGAGTTCTCGAGGGCATTTCTTGCCTCCACAGATGAGGAGGGCTCGGGCCGACAGATTTTTGACGTTGAGGCAGGACGGGCGGACGGTTAGAGAGTACAATGTGGAGTTCGACTCATTAGCTCGGTATGTTCCAGTAATGGCGGATATGGAGACGAGTACACCGCTACGTCACCGGGCTGGACGATTACTTGGCAGAGGCTTGTACGGGTGTAGCTCTTCAGCCGGGCATGGACATTGCCCGCATGCAAGCTCATGCACTAGGATGTGAGGCACGGAGAGGTCGACGGAATGACCGAGATCGCGAGAAGAGGCGAGACAGCAGGTCCTTTGGTAACTTTCGAGGCGGACCGCCTCGTGGCAGTTAGTTATGTACCTCCGCCAAGATGCAGTGGTCCTCCGCGATCTTCGGGCGTTCGGGGTATTCGGGAGCTGGTCGAGCTCCGTGGCTTCCGTTCACGGTATACGTGAGTACTAGCGGCGAGATTCATGTCCCTCCGGTGTACGATGTGGCAAACATCATCCCGGGGAATGTCGTCTGTTTACCGGTGCTTGTTTCACCTGCGGCCGTCAGGGCCATGTGACGAGAGACTGTGCTTATCGGAGAGGTACCGGCGGCAGCGCGGCCTCTGGATCGATGGCGAGTTCATCGCGCCTTACTATGCGCGCTTGCGAGCGTGCCTATGATTAGAGTGGAGCGGTAGGTTCAGGTATATCCTTAACCCTCTAGAGACTTGTATGTATTGATGATGTGTTTAATGTTATGTCGGATAACTTTGTGCTAAAATGTGATTTAGAAACCTGGTTAGTGTAAAAGGGTAAGCCTGGGGGTGAGAAAATGATGAACCTTAGAATACTACAGTTGAGACCTTAGATGTAAGGCCGTCTTGAGTACAAGTTTTTGCGAGTGATCTTTGTCAGAACGTATAGGTATACGTGGTGTATTTGTGTGATAAGTCCCTGGGTAGTGTGAAATGGAAGTGGTAGCTTTCATGACCTGTAGAGGTAAGATTGTTCCGGATCGGGGAACAAGAGCGTGATGCGTTAAGTGGGTCAGGTTGGGGCCATGTTGAGGGCCAACCCGCACTGTTTTCGAGTGGGGGTCGGCTGGGTGGTCCCGCCGGTGGTAGTCACGAGGGTGCTAGGCCCGTGTTTAGTTGACCATCGTATGAGTTCGTGGATGTGTTCAACGAGCGGACCGTGAAGGCGAGAATGGCCCTAGAAGAAATCGAGGTTAGTAAGATGACCAAGTTTGGAGGTAGTGACTCCAAGGGTTGGAAACAGAAGCATTGACTGAAGTGTGGTACGTATACTAGAAGAGTTCAAGTGTTCGAGAAGAGTACGACGAGTAAGGGTAGAGGCGAGCATGTATTGCGAGCTTAGATATGATCATTTCTTGTGAAGGGAGAAGGTGCGAAGGATGTATATTTTAGACCTCAGGGATCGCATGCAGTCCGGTACCCTTTGTTGGGTCGCCGGAGTGACACTAGAACCTCGCGGCAAAGTGACAAAAGTTCGTGATGTTAGAGGTGTTTCCTCGTGGGCTTGGATGTAAGTATTTTGCGCAGGTGTTTCTGTGGCCAGGTGTGGCAGGATTGTTCTCGTAAGTATAGTAGTGAAGACTATACTGGCGCATGTTTGTTTTGAGGCTTAGAAGGAACATTCGGGACGAATGTTTCTAAGGAGGGGAGAATGTTATACCCCGTATTTCCAGGGTATGTACGTGAGGGCGTACGTATATAAATTTGAGCCTTAAAGATTAGGCAAGAATGAAATTTTGTGCACAAGTACCGAAAGGAGTCGTTTTTCGACGAAACGTTTCCACAGCTTTCGTAGGGAAAATTCCGGCTATGTCATTAATAATTTTTGCGGATTTTTCCGAGAGACGAAACATTTTGGACCAACGGGAGGGTGACATGTGTCACCCTCACATTGGAAGGAAGTGGACGGCCAAAGGGAAAAGTGGGCACGTTTTTTGTGCAAAAATTGTGGTCAAGGGTTAGGTAGGATATTTTGTGTAGTTGATGAGCAAGTGGGACCACAAACACATGGCTTCATCTTGACCTTACACTTGCCTTACACTTGGATAGATCTTGGCCATTGGTTGGCCATTTCTTGACCTATAAATACCCTCTAAGTTGATGAACTTATTCATCCAAAAATTGTCTAAGTCTTGAAAAATCCCTCCTCTCCCTCTTGTTGTTTTGTCCACCACACCCTCCCCTTGAGTGAGCTTGGCGAGAGCTTCCTCCCCTTTGTAGTAGTTAGCGTAGGGTACCCCTAGCCTAGTTGTTTTCGTATAATACCCCCCTTTTTGTGGTATAGAAATACTCTCCTAGTATTGTTATAATGCCCAAATACCTTGGCCCAAATACCTTATAGTTTTCCCAAGGTTACACTTTTACAAAAGCCCAGAAAATACTATTATACTTCCCTCAGTCACAAAAACGAAACCCTAAGTAAATCTTCACCCGTAGTTGAAGTGTTAAGTAGAAGTTGGTTAGAACTTCTAAGGGTTGTTTGGAGCGGTTTGGAGCGCACGGAGTAGGAGCTAAACCTTGCTCAGGATCGACATATAAACTCGGATAATTTTGGGCTTATCGAGGTAAACACTCTTGACCTTCTATTGTAATTGGAAATTACATGTTGTTGGAATATATAGTTGAAGTATACTATATATAGAATTGAACATAGTTGTGCGGCAATGTCTTTTGACTTAAGCCTGAATTTAAATAAGAGAACTGAACTGTAATTACATAGGACTGTATTACAGTAGACTTGTGTAGCATTACTGTGTAGTAGAATTGTACACGTCCGGTTAGACGTGCAAACCCCCCCTGGTTGGCTTGGTAGCCGGCCTCGATTGAGGAGGAGATTTCTGTTTGTTGCGGGAAGGTGCCGAATTTTCTGTAGAATATTCTACGTTGAGATCTAGGATGTTAATAGGCGCCTTGTGGCCTCTATAGGTTGAAGTACTACGTGTGGTGCAATCACGTGGCTTAGGAGTAGCCAAGCGGTTTGAAGTACTTGGAGCGCGTTTTGCTATTAGTCGATAATCGTCGCGAGGTATGTGAACCTCTTCCTATCTTTTCTAGCATGATATGTGTGAGCTATGTAGTACGGTGAGACGCATACGTGTTAATCGTATTTGGTTGTTTTAAAACATAAGTGTTATACTAGCTTTATGGGAAGTTAGGTATAACGTCTTAAGGGTGGTAAAATGAATGGTTTATTAATTTCAAAAGTTAAGAGATGGATCTTATAAGATAAGAGACTTAACTTAAATGAATTAATATGGATTTTGTGTGAAACCTCATTCGTGAGTAATGAGTACTTGGTTTTTAAAAGGAATAATGTTTTACTGATTTCGGAAATCAGAATGTGTATCAATAAACCAATGCAGCGTTAATAAAGGAAAATGTATTGAATAATTAAGTATTATTAAAACCAGTAGAAACCTCCATCTGCATAGAAGCTAAGATGAGACAAAATGATATTACATTTTCTAGATCATGGGCTTAATAAGATTGATTATGAACAAGATTAACCTACTCACCTATGGCATATGTTACTCTATTGTTTTAAAAAGAGGTTAAGACATTGAACTATGAAACTTTTCTAAAAAGAGACTTGCGTAATTGAAATTAGGCAAACTGGAACATTTAGGGAAAAGAAAGGCATTGTGTTGTCTTAAAATGGTTTAAAACATAAAGTGTTATAACAGCTTTATGGGAAGTTGGTTATAACGACTTTATGAAAACAAAAGAAGGGTTTTATCATTTGTTTTAATGCGGTAACTTGACTTTTAAAAGAAGTATTTTGGTCCAAAGGAAGGCATGGTATTGCCTTAATTTGGTCTTAAAAAGGAAAGTATGAAAGTTGTTTTGGTTTACTTAAAAGATATAAGTCACACATTTTTTTATATACTACGGGTATCGGGTGACTTTTAGAAAATGAATGAATCTCTTAAAAGGAATTTAACGTACGTAGTACTTTAGGGTTAAAATCCGGACTTTGACATAAAATGAAAGTACCTTGAGTTGTGTATAACTTGCCTATGCTTGTTGTTATGAAACTTGACCATGTTACGTGTGATAGCCTTGTTGTGCAAGTACTGGGTTCTACTCGACTACCGGTTCATCCGGGAATGTATTTCACTCGACTACCGGTTCATCCGGGAATGTATTTCACTCGACTACCGGTTCATCCGGGAATGTATTTCACTCGACTACCGGTTCATCCGGGAATGTACTTCACTCGACTACCGGTTCATCCGGGAATGTATTTCACTCGACTACCGGTTCATCCGGGAATGTATTCCACATGTTTCTATACTGGGTCCATAAGATGGGCCGAGACCTGTTATACGTATCACATGATTTGTACCTAGACTGCCGGCAGTGAGGAAGGAGTTCCACGGGCATGAGGGATGACTTTGAGGGCGTGAGTCACGACTTGACATGGCTTATGTTGTGATCGTAGTTTGGTTATCATACATGTCTCCCGCTTTATATAGACTATTATGATTTCATTTACTGATATTTCTGATTTCACATACTTGGTACTGTTGTCTCGACCTCGCCCGGGTGCGTTCATGCCGCAGTAGAGGTACATCGATCGCCGATCCCGCTTATAGGATCACATTTCGCGTGTTGGGAAGCTCCGTTCCTTGGAGGCTTATCTTTGGTATGTTACCACAGTGCAGTAGGTTCTTGTACATTCGGGGTATGGCGGGGCCACTGTCCGTCATAGTTGTTGTCACTTCTTAGAAGTGCAGTAATCTTGTTGTGGGCGTAGTCCGTAAAAGGATAACTGTTCGGGTACTTATGTATATATACCTGAAGGCAATCGTTTTGGTTGGCTTTGTTTATTTATCAAGTCTCTTAATGCATGATCATGTTTTTATTTCCACGATTTTCTCGATGTTGTATCACTAGGGTGCCCGGTAGGCACGACCACGCCCGGTTCGGTCGTGTGATAGTAGTTATACTTGAGTATATTATATGAAGATAGAAGATTGATAGAATTGAACTGTAGTTACATTGGATTGTATTTACAGTAGACTTGTAGTATTAATGTGGGGCAGTGTTGTACACGTCCGGTTAGACGTGTAACCCCCTTGGAGTTGTTGGCTCGGTAACGGGCCTTGATAGAGGAGGCGATTTATGTGGTTGCGGGGGGGGAGGTGCTGCCGAATTTTCCGTAGAATATGGAACCTTGTATTTAGAAATGTTCTACGAAGGGATCTAGGAGTTGATAGACGTTTGTGGCCTTTATAGGTTGAAGTACTACGAGTAGCGTATTCTACTTGGAGGGTGGAAAAAGCTAGCGAGATTCTGATGCTTTGGAGCGATTTGCTAACTGTCGATAATCGTCGCGAGGTATGTGAACCTCTTCCTATCTTTTCTAGCATGATTGTTGTGAACTATGTAGTACGGTAGACGTACATGTGCTAAATGAATTTGGTTGGTTTAAAACATAAAGTGTCATAACGGCTTTATGGGAAGTTTGTTATAACAACTTTATGTAGGTAAAGAAATGGTTTGTGGTTTTTAAAATATAAGAGACTTGGCTTATAAATGACTTGATGTGAAATATTAAGGACTTGGTTTGTGTTAAAAAGTTGTGAAACCGCTTTTATGAGAAATGGGTAATTGGGATTTAAAAAGGAATAAGTTATATTGATTTCGGAAATGAGAATAAGTATCGAACAAACCACTGCAGTGTTAATAAAGGAAAATGTATTGACTAATTAATTATTATCAAAACCAGTAGAAACCTCCATCTGCATAGAAGCTAAGATAAGACAAAATTGTATTACATTTCCTAGATCATGGCTGCTTTAATAAGATTGTCATAAACAAGTATAACCTACTCACACATAGACTTATGTTACTCAAATTGTTTTAAAAGAGATTACGTTGTTAAGTGATTAAGACTATGAGCTATGAAATCTTTCGAAAATAAAAGACTTGAGTATTTGAAATTAGGCAACTTGAACTTTTGGAAAAGAATGTTGTTACTTGATTTTAAAAGGGAAAGTGTTTTGGTTAAAAAGGGCATGGTATTGTCTTAATTTGGTTTAAAAAGGAAAGTATGAAAGTTGTTTTGGTTTACTTAAAATGTTAGTCACTCTATTTTGATAATACGGGCGGGTGACCTTTGTAAAAGAAATTGATCTTTTAAAAAGAATTTAACGTACGTAGTACTTTGGGGTTAAAACCTGGACTTTGGTGTCACGACCCGATCCCGGGCCCGTGACTGGTGCCTTACCCGGGCACCCAAGTAGTCATACATCAGAGTAATCAGCGGAATATATTAAACAATTATAGAATAAGAACAATTTATCCATGAAAATATCGCCTTTCGGCATGTATATATACATAAAACTTGAACCCGAACAGTTACATCCTTACAAACCCTGCCCACAACAGTACTACAGACCTCTAAGAGTTTTTATACAACATGACGACGTGGCCCGCCATACCCCGAATGTACAAGTACCTACGATGACGGACTATACCAAAAGATAAGCCTCGAGAAAGCGGAGCTTCCTAATCTGTTGTGATCCTATGGCGAGGATCAACAATCGGTGTACCTCTACTGCGGCGTGAACGCAGCCCGAAGGAGGTCGATCTGTGGTACCAAGTATGTGAAACGGAAAATACTGTAAATGAAATCATAGTAGTCTATATAAAGCAGGAGACATGTATGATAACCAAACTACAGTCCACAATAAATAAGCAGTCATGTCAAGTCAGGGACTCACGCCCTCAAGGTCATCACTCAAATATAACTATGGGTCTCACGCCCACAACATCAATCATGCGTGGAATACCTTCCTCATCACTGGCGATCATGATATAATAACACCGAGTACACATGAACACGGGTCCCACTGTCATAAAACGTGACGGCAAGTACGAAGGCTAACTACCAGATACCAAAGCCGCATCATCAACTGACCGGGGCAAGTACGAAAGCCAACTACCAGATACCAAAGCCGTACTAACAATACTATACAACCAAACCACGAAGCTGATACGGGGCAAGTACGAAAGCCAACTACCAGATACCAAAGCCGTGTCACGTAGCTGACCGGGGCAAGTACGAGGGCTAACTACCAGATACTGAGGCCGTATCACGAGACTTCGCCACGAAGCGTCACGGGGCAAGTCACGAAGCCAACTACCGATACCAAAGCCGTGTCACGTGGCGGCAAGTACGAGGGCTAACTACCAGATACCAAGGCCGTATCACGAGACTTCGCCACTAAACTGAATGGGGCAAGTGCGAAGGCTAACTACCAGGTACCAAGGCCGAATCAGCCACGAGACGGGGCAAGTACGAAAGCCAACCACCAGATACCAAGGCCGAATCAGTAAAACCTCATGGAGAGCTAGTCCATGGAATAACGCTATCAACAGGAGCGCACCCGTGGAATCCTCCGTCACTGTCGGTACGTCCAAGTAAGATCATAACAAATCAACCGGCCCTCCATTGAGAGACGCGGTGGTATAGAAATACAATACTAGCACGACAAGGCTATCACACGCAAACATAGGCAAGTTACACACAACTCAAGGTACTTTCATTTTATGCCAAAGTCCAGGTTTTAACCCCAAAGTACTACGTACATTAAATTCTTTTTAAAGGATCCATTTCTTTTACAAAGGTCACCCGATACCCGTAGTATTAAAAAAAATAGAGTGACTAACATTTTAAGTAGACCAAAACAACTTCCATACTTTCCTTTTTAAAATCAAGCAACAACATTCTTTTCCAAAGTTCAAGTTTGCCTAATTTCAAATATTCACGTCTCTTATTTTCGAAAGGTTTCGTAGTTAATAGTCTTAATAACTTAATAACATAATCTCTTTTAAAACGATTGAGTAACGTATGCCTTATGTGTGAGTAGGTTATTTTTATTTATAACAATCTTATTAAAGCAGCCATGATCTAGGAAATGTAATACAATCTTGTCTTATCTTAGCTTCTATGCAGATGGAGGTTTCTACTGGTTTAAATATAATTACTTAATTGTCAATACATTTTCCTTTATTAACGCTGCAGTGGTTCGTTCGATACTTATTCTCATTTCCGAAATCAGTAAAACATTATTCTTTTAAAGACCAAATACTCATTACTCACGAATGAGGTTTCACACTTTTTAATAAAATTCATATCAATTCAATTAAGTCAAGTCTCTTATCTTTTAAGATCAATAAACCATTCTTTTTATCTCTCTTAAGACGTTATACCTAACTTCCCATAAAGCTAGTATAACTCTTAAGCTTTCAAAACCAAGTATTACTCTTCTTTCAAAAACGATTCTTAATTCTTTTGAAATACTTCAAGATTCTTTATTATTTAAAACTTAAGTCAAAAGACATCGAAGTAAAACCACGTTCAGTTAACACACGTACGTCCACCGTACTATATATATTCTTTTAAAATATCATGCTCAAGAGGATAGGAAGAATCACATACCTCGCGACGATTATCGACAAATAGCAAAACGCTCCACTGCTATAACCCGGCTAGCCTTGTCCACCTTTCAAGTAGAACATGCTACTCGCAGAACTTTCAACCTATAACGGTCATACAAGTCTATCAACGTCTATACTACTCTGTAGAATAATTCTAGATACAGATTCCTTATTCTACGGAAAATTGGGCAGCACTTCCCTACCCGTCAAACTACACAAGTCTACTGTAAATACAATCCTATGTAAGTACAGTTCAGTCTTCTTCTTTAATATTCTTCTGATGTGATTTCAATTCAATTCACTTCTCTTATACCATTCTTCTATATATCTTATACTCATTTCTATACAACTACAGTATGTAATTTCCAATTACAATAGAAGGACAAGAGTATTTACCTCGATAAGCCCAAAATTATCCAAGTTTAAATGTCGATCCTGAGCAACGTTTAGCTCCTACTGCAGGTGCTCCACCGCTCCAAACAACCCTTAGAAGTTCTACGCAAATTCTTCTTAATACTTCAACCAATTATGAAGATTTTCCGTAGGGTTTCGTTTTTGTGACTGAAGGGAAGTATAATAGTATTTCTGGGCTTTTAGTATAGGGGTAACCTTGGAATACTACAAGGTATTTGGGCCAAGGTATTTTGGAATAGTAACAATACTTGGAGAATACTTTTCTACCAAGGGGGGGGGTGTGTTTCGGCTAGCACACAAGGAGGGGTTTCGTAGGGCTCTCAAAAGGGGAGGGGGAGGTTGGACGAGAGTTTCACTAAGGGGGAGAGGGATTTTGCCTTGGAATTTCACAAGTGAGGATGAAGAATAAGTCTTGCACTTGAGGGGTATTTATAGGGAAACCAATGGCCAAGATCAAAGCAAGTGGATGGATGAGATTTGGACAAGTGTTGTGTGGGTCCCACCTTATCTATCTACCACACAAATATCACAAAATATCCTACCTAATCCTTGACCAAAAATAAAGGCCAAAAACGTGCAAGGAATTCCCCTCCATTGCCGTCCACTTGAGGGACAAGTGTCGCCCTCTCGTTGGTCCAAAATATTTCATCTCTCGGAAAAATCCGCAAAAAATATAAATGTTGCAACCGTAATTTTCCCTTCGCAAAGTCCGGAAAACGTTTCGTCGGAAAACAATTCTTTTTGCTAGTTGTGAACAAATTTCGTCCCTTTGCCTACTTAAGGCTTAAACTTTTGTACGTACGCCCTCATGTACATACTCTGGAAATACGGGGTATAACATTCTCCCCTCCTTAGAAACATTCGTCCCGAATGTTCCTTCTCAAGACAGATAACGATAAAGTTCCTCTTAACTTAAACAAGTTGCCAATGCCACACCTGGCCACAGAATAACACACGCGCAAATACTTAACCCAAGTCAACGAGGAATCACTCCTACATCACAAAAGCTTCCGCCCTGGTCTAAAGGATACTCCCTTCGCATCTTCACTTCACAACAAAATGATCTCTTTTATTCTGCTAACACACGTTCACTTCTTTCCTTACTCGTCGTACCCTTATCGTACACCCGAACTCTCTCCCTAGTACACATTCCATACTCCAGTCATCGCTTCAGTTTCCAAAACCTTGGAGTCACTACCTCCAAACTTGGTCACCTTACTGGCCTCAATCTCCTTCAAGGCCATTCCCGGCCTTCACGATCCGATTCTGGTCGAACATATCCACGAACTCATACGATGGTTACCTAAACCTGGGCCTATCACCCTCGTGACCCTACCACCCGGCGGGACCACCTCGAACTGACCCCACCCCAAACCGGGCTGCGGGTCGACCCGCGAATGGTCCTCAAACGGACCCATAATCGCGCCAAACTCTTGTTCGCCGATCCGGAACAATCTTACCTATTCAAGTCCTGAAAGCTACCACTTTAATCTTACACAACCCATGGAATTATCCCACAATACATTTTTACGCATACCAAGTATTTTGACAAAGACTAACCGTAAAATCTTTTATTCAAGATGACCTTACATCTAAGGTCTCAACGTGTAATATTCTAAGGTTCATACCTTCCCTGTCCCCATACTTAACCTTTCAACTAACCATGTCTCTAAACCACAATATACACAACGCTATTTGTACATAGTACTCAACATATAATCATCGTATCACGCATGCTAAACTCTAGAGGGTTAAGGATATACCTGAAAACAAATAGACGGTTCAAAGGACCGCTAAAACTGGGAACTTCCATCGCGACCTCTGCCGTGGCCTGCCGGTGTATGAACATCCTGCCTAGCTATGGAAGGTGACGAACCCGTAACTGATCTCGTAGTCTGTGCTATCCCACCAGTGCCACCTCTGGTCGGACTGTCTCTCGCCAAATGGCCCTGTTGGCCGCAAGAATAACAATCTCCCAAATTAGTACGACACTCTCCCTTATGAATTTTTCCACAATGGCTACACTGAGACAAGGGTGGCCTCATCCGGCGAGCACTCCTACTCCCCTGAAAATCTGAAACCTGGGGGCCCTGACCTGCTCCTGAATATCCCGAATGTCCCGAAGACTGTGGAGTACCACTCTGTACTAGCGGAGGTACATAACTAGCCTGCTGCTGAGGCGGTCCGCCTTGAAAGTCGCCAAAAGACCCTGCTGTCCTGGCCCTCTTCTGTTGATCCCGGTCATTCCGCCGACCTCTCCGCTCCTCACACCCAAGTGCATAAGTCAGTATGCGGGCAATGTCCATGCCCGGCTGAAGAGCTACACCCGAACAAGCCTCTGCCAAGTAGTCATCAAGCCCGGTGACGTAGCGGTACACTCTGTCCCCCATGTCAGCTACTAACGCGGGGACGTACCGAGCTAGTGATCCAAACTCCACATTGTACTCCCGAACCGTACGCCCGTCTTGCCTCAATATCAAAAATATGTCGGTCCGTGCCCTCCTCATCTGCGGAGGCAAGAAGTGGCTGAGAAATGCCTCCGAGAACTCGTCCCAAATAGCTGGAGGCGCATGCTCAGTCGACTGCGGTATCACGCATCCGATGTGAACCTAAGACCACTGACTCGGTCTCCGAAGCCTTGATCACTCTCATGATCCGCTGTAACTGTCGGATGAACTCCTGCGGATCATCCTCAAGCCTCGATCCATAAAACACTGGCGGGCTGCAACTCAGAAAGTCCCGCAGTCTCAAACTATCCGCTCTCGGGTGAACTACGGGTACTCTGCGTCTGGAATCGCTGCGTCGGCTTATCTCGTGCCTTGCCCTATCATGGCCAATAATCGGGCTATCTCTTTGTACCCCAACTCCTCTGCTCCGGTGTGGGGTGGAGGCTCAGTCTTGTGGTCTCAGCAGCCACTGCTGCGGCTCTAAACTCTGCTGGGGCTGGCGGCGTCGCAAAACGCACCGTCTGAAGCGCTATCTCAGGTAATGACCGGGCCTGCGCCCTCGTACTCCTCTGTATCCTACTAGCAGCTTCCTCGGTTGCCTTTCCCATCTGGGCCTGGGTTGCCTTGCGCGGAGGCATAACTGGTAAAAACGAAATACGTCAGAGGGGTCCAACTTATAACACAGCTCTAAGGCACGATCTCAGAATGAGAAGAATGGAAACCAATCCTAAATGTCCTGCAGCCTCCTGATTATAGATGTGGTGCACAACACATCGATAATCAAGACTTACTGAACACGGTGCGTAGACACTTTCCGAGGATTAACTGCTCTGATACCACTTTTGTCACGACCCGATCCCGGGCCTGTGATTGGTGCCTTACCCGGGCACCCAAGTAGTCATACATCAGAGTAATCAGCGGAATATATGAAACAATTATAGAATGAGAACAATTTATCCATGAAAATATCGCCTTTCGGCATGTATATATACATAAAACTTGAACCGACGATTACATCCTTACAAACCACCTTGGCAGTCTACTGAGACCTCTAAGAGTTTTTATACAACATGACGGGACGGGGCCCGCCATACCACAGAATGTACAAGTACTCTGTGACAGGACTATACTAAAAGATAAGCCTCGGAGAAGCGGAGCTTCCTAATCTGTTGAGCTGTGATCTATGGCGAGGATCAACAAGCGGTGTACCTCTACTGCGGCATGAACGGCCAGAAGTCGATCTAACAGTACCAAGTATGTGGCCCGAAAATCGTAAATGAAATCATAGTAGTCTATATAAAGCGGAGACATGTATGATAACCAAACTACGATCCCTGATAAATAGCGATCATGTCAAGTCGTGGACTCACGCCTCAAGTTCATCACTCAAATATAACTATGGGTCTCACGCCCACAACATCAATCATGCGTGGAATACCTTCGCCGCTGGGCGATCATGATATAATAACACCAAGGAGTACATGAACACGGTGTCCCACTGTGTCATAAACCGTCTGGGGGCAAGTCTGAAGGCTAACTACGGATACCAAAGCCGCATCATCAATCGGCCGGGCAAGTCAGCCAACTACGGATACCAAAGTCGTACTAACAATACTATACAACCAAACCACGAAGGCGTCACGGGGCAAGTACGAAAGCCAACTACGGATACCAAAGCGTGTCACGTGGTGGCCGGGGCAAGTCGAGGGCCAACTACGGATACCAGGCGTATCACGAGACTTCGCCACGAAGGCGATACGGGGCAAATGAAGCCAACTACCAAATACCAAAGTCGTGTCACGTGGTGGCCGGGGCAATCTGAGGGCTAACTACCGGATACAAGCGCGTCACGAGACTTCGCCACTAAACGAGCAGGGCAAGTGCGAAGGCTAACTACCAGTACCAAGGCGAATCAGCCACGAGGCGGGGCAAGTACGAAATCCAACCACGGATACCAAGGCGAATCGGTAAAACCTCGTGGAGAGCTAGTCCGTGGAATAACGCTATCAACGTGGCGCGCGTGGAATCCTCGTCACCGCTGTCGACGCCCAAGTAAGATCATAACAAATCAACGGCCTCCATTGAGAGACGCGGTGGTATAGAAATACAATACTAGCACGACAAGGCTATCACACGCAAACATAGGCAAGTTACACACAACTCAAGGTACTTTCATTTTATGCCAAAGTCCAGGTTTTAACCCCAAAGTACTACGTACATTAAATTCTTTTTAAAGGATCCATTTCTTTTACAAAGGTCACCCGATACCCGTAGTATTAAAAAAATAGAGTGACTAACATTTTAAGTAGACCAAAACAACTTCCATACTTTCCTTTTTAAAATCAAGCAACAACATTCTTTTCCAAAGTTCAAGTTTGCCTAATTTCAAATATTCACGTCTCTTATTTTCGAAAGGTTTCGTAGTTCATAGTCTTAATCACTTAATAACATAATCTCTTTTAAAACGATTGAGTAACGTATGCCTTATGTGTGAGTAGGTTATTCTTATTTATAACAATCTTATTAAAGCAGCCATGATCTAGGAAATGTAATACAATCTTGTCTTATCTTAGCTTCTATGCAGATGGAGGTTTCTACTGGTTTAAATATAATTACTTAATTGTCAATACATTTTCCTTTATTAACGCTGCAGTGGTTCGTTCGATACTTATTCTCATTTCCGAAATCAGTAAAACATTATTCTTTTAAAGACCAAATACTCATTACTCACGAATGAGGTTTCACACTTTTTAATAAAATTCATATCAATTCAATTAAGTCAAGTCTCTTATCTTTTAAGATCAATAAACCATTCTTTTTATCTCTCTTAAGACGTTATACCTAACTTCCCATAAAGCTAGTATAACTCTTAAGCTTTCAAAACCAAGTATTACTCTTCTTTCAAAAACGATTCTTAATTCTTTTGAAATACTTCAAGATTCTTTATTATTTAAAACTTAAGTCAAAAGACATCGAAGTAAAACCACGTTCAGTTAACACACGTACGTCCACCGTACTATATATATTCTTTTAAAATATCATGCTCAAGAGGATAGGAAGAATCACATACCTCGCGACGATTATCGACAAATAGCAAAACGCTCCACTGCTATAACCCGGCTAGCCTTGTCCACCTTTCAAGTAGAACATGCTACTCGCAGAACTTTCAACCTATAACGGTCATACAAGTCTATCAACGTCTAGACTACTCTGTAGAATAATTCTAGATACAGATTCCTTATTCTACGGAAAATTGGGCAGCACTTCCCTACCCGTCAAACTACACAAGTCTACTGTAAATACAGTCCTATGTAAGTACAGTTCAATTCTCTTCTTTTATACCCTCCTTCAATATATCTTATACTTAATTCTGAACTACTACAACATGTAATCTCCAATTACAATAGAAGGATAAAGATATTTACCTCGATAAGCCCAAAATTATCCAAGATTATATGTCGATCCTGAACAACGTTTAGCTCCTAATTTGCACGCTCCGATAGCTCCAAGAAACCCTTAGAAGTTTCCAAACAACTTCTACTTAATACTTCAACCAACTATGAAGATTTCCCTAGGGTTTCGTTTTGTGACTAAAGGATATAAAGTAGTATTTCCGGGCTTTTAGTATAGAGGTAACTTTGGAATATAATAAGGGATTTAGGCTAAGGTATTTTGGAATAGTAACACTACTAGAAGACAATTTCCTACCAAGGGGGGGTATTTCGACGAGAACAACAAGGAAGGGGAGGGGGGGTGTTTCGGCGAAAGACTTCTCAATGGGGGGGGGGAGTTTTGGACGAGAGAGTAACTAAGGGGGAAGGATTTTGGAGACTTGGAAATTGTTTTTGTGGATGAAGAAGTCTTGCACATGAGGGGGGTATTTATAGAACAATTAAGGGCCAAGATTCAAGCAAGTGGAGGGTGTAGATTAAGTAGCTTGTGTGAGTGGAGTCTTCCACCAAGTGTCCACCACAATATTGGGACATATGTCCACCACAACATTGGAACATATGTCCACCACAACAAAGAGCCATGTGGCCATCCACTTGCCCCTCCAAAACCGTCCACACCTACCCCCACTAACCCACATAATTATCTTGCAAGACTTGACTATTTGACTTGTCCACTAGCCCACCATTTTCGTCCAACCATGCCACCTAAGGGTGACACATATCACCCTCCTATTGGTCCAAAATATTTCATCTCTCAGAAAAACCCGTAATTGGTTAAAATATTAAAACCGTAACATTTCCTTCACAAGGTTCGGAATCTTTTCCGTCGAAAGTTCACAATTTCGTTCTTAACCTAATTAGGGCTTGTACAAACGTACGTACGTCCTCACATACATACTCTGGAAATACGGGGTATAACAAGGTTGATACTCTACGCGCGGCATATTCGACTTGGCAAGTGGATTTAGCCGAGGAGGTATGTGATTCTTCCTATCCTCTTGAGCATGATATTTGTAAATATATAGTACGGTAGACGTACGTGTATTAACTGAAATTGGTTTCACTTTGATGTCTTTTGACTTGAGTTCTAAATGTTAAGAATCTTGAAATATTTCAAAAAGAGTTATGAATCATTATTCGGAAGGAAATTAATACTTGGTTTTAAAAGAATAAGTTCTTTTGGTTTTCCAAACAAATGTGAATGTTTTGATTTATTACAAAGTTTAAGTGTTATACTAACTTTATGGGAAGTTAGTTATAGTGACTTAAGGAAGATAAAAAGAATGGTTTACTTACTTGTTTGTAGAAGCCTTGTAATGATGTCTGAATGTGTGGTAAGTTGGTTTGAGAAGTAAACATGTTATGTTACTATGGGTGTTAGCGCCTTGAGTTTTGTTGTGGTAAGGGGGTTCTCTCGTTGTGCTTATGTCGTTTACGATAAGCTGGTTGTGCTTGTGTATATCACCTACCCCCCCTGACTTGTTATGTTGCCGCGGGTTAGCTACTCCGACGCGGCGAGTACCTCATGCGGGTCCACATGACCTATGCGGACTACGGTAGTCCAGGAATCACTCCGGGTGTGTTACGCCGATGCGAGGAATACCTCATGCGGTCCTAGTGGCCATGCGGACTACGGTAGTCCAGGAAATGTCGCGGGTTAGCTACCCCCGATGCGAGGAGTACCTCATGCGGGTCCACGGGACCTATGCGGACTACGGAAGTCCAGGATTAGGCTCGTATAATGATACTATGGGCGAATGGCCCTGCTACGATCATTAGCGGCCTAGAAAAGACCGGTTGCGTTACACCTGTTTACTCTTATTTATGTTGTGGCACTGTGTGCGGTTAATTGGTTTTTCATACATATCTGTGGATTTGGTTTGGAAATATTATGATTTCATTACAGTATTTTCAGTTTCACATACTTGGTACCGCCAGATCGACCTCCTCGGGCCGCGTTCATGCCGCAGGTCGAGGTATATCGGTTGTTGATCCTCGCCTTAGGATCACCGCTCGCTGGGAAGCCCCGTTTCTCCGGAGGCTTATCTTTTGGTATGATTCCATGTCATTGTAGATTCATGTACATTCAGGGGTATGACGGGGCCCTGTCCCGTCATAGTTGTTACAAACTCTTAGAGGTCTGTAGTCCTGTTGTAAATTGGGTTTTGTGAAGGATGTAACTGTTCAGTTTTTGTTATATATAGTTACCAAAAGGTAACCATTTTGGGTTAGCCTGTTTCTTATTTTATATTGTTTCATGTTTATGAGTTTACTTCCGCTGGTTTTTCTCTGATGTTGTATCACTAGGGTGCCCGGGGTAAGGCACCAGTCACGGGCCCGAGGTCGGGTCGTGACAGAGTCATTACATTAGATATCAATTAAATAAACATTCATCATTGAATAGAGAGAAAGAAAGTGCGGAAGACAATGAGTAACTAAGGAATTCCCATTATAACCTCATGTGAGTCCCAATAGGTAGTGATATGAGTAAGGTGCGGGTTAGATATCTAAGTGGGTCAGGTGAGGATTTTCGGGTTGACCAGAAAATAGGATCGCAATATCGGGTTCTCGACTTCTCGGATTAATGGGACATTGGTATTTTTTAGGGTGATTTCGGGAGAATGTAGAATGAAGTGAATTGAGGTATTTTAGAAGGTTGTTTCGGGGGTTTTCAAGAGGTTGTGATGATCAAACTTTGGTAGTTGGATGATGGTAGATTGGTGGAACAGTATCGAGATAGTGAGGTTCTCAGAAATTTATGTTATGCAGACTCTATGGTGGTGTTTGGGTGATGCGGGTATTTGTGGACTATTTCGGGAGTTGGCCTTTAGTGGAGAGGTTTATGAGGTATTGCGGGTGGTAGGTGATCGGTGTATTTTATATACACTTTTGAGTCGTTTTTAGTTAGTCTTTTGTCACTTTTTGTACAAATACGTGTCGTATTAGGATAGATTTTCTTTCTTTTGAGTCAAAGTGGTTAAAATGGCCCAATGACGGAAAAGGAGCGAAAATAGGGCAAATGTGGAGGTTCCAGAGCTTAAAAGCAGAGAAAGTGGCGAACGAGGCACGGACACGCGGCCACGCGAGCCTCCCGCAATGTAACTGGCCGCGCGCCAATATCCATAAGGCGCAGAGTTGCAGGCCGGCGCTCTAGACAGCAGCAGAGTGCAGGTCATGAGCCAAATCACCGTAACATCGCAGGTTCCGGCGCCATGAGCCGAATCGAAAATCGTTTTTTGGACGAATTTAGGCCAGCCCGAAGGAAAAGTTGGAGGCGGTTTTGAGCCTATAAAAGGAGAACCCTAGGCAGTTTTCAAGGGTTCCCTTTCTTGCACAAACACAAGATTATTGAAGTTGAAGATTAGAGACCTTAACTTAGTAATTTTCTTTTCTTTTCTTTATTTTACTTTCAGTTTTTATGTTGAATATTGAATTAGTTCTTGTCATGTCAATGGCTAGGAACTAATTCCATTATAGGGCTTTTCATGTCAAATCACTAGAACGTTATATTATGAATTGATGCATGTTTATGGTTATTCTTCTTATTGTTGAGATTTACCCAATAATTGCTTTGAATGCTTGGTAATTAATTGATCACTAATTATCATTATTTATATGATTTCTAATCAAACTTCGAAAGGAGGAGGTTGTGAATATGCTGTAAGTTGGGTAGACATATTTTGGATTGGGGATGCAAATACCTCAATTACTTGTGTAGCGTTAATGAGAGGTCTAAACACCTAATTTTATGCATGGCGCGTGACGATTAACTAGGTTTTTGGTCTTAATCCTCCTATAGAGTCATCCTTATCACCGAAAGGTAGAAAGGAGTGATACTGGGGTTGAGTGTTTATATAGCCTTACGGGAGTATAAAACGATTTAGTAAACCTGCTAGCTCCAAAAGAAGAACCATAATTCATTGCATTAATAAGTAATATAAGCGGATAGTTGAGGAGACTTGGAAGCCCTATTTCCATCACTACTGAAGTAAACACATAGTTAATTAGTTATTATAATAGTTAGTTATAATCAACAAAATCAAATATCGGTTACCAAATAGATACCAAAAGATAGATAATTGGTACTTGAACACTAATCCTTGTGGACGATATTCGGTCTTACCTAGACTATATTACTTGTCACGATAACGTGCACTTGCGTTAAAGTGTGTGCATCTTTTCGCGCATCAAGTTTTTGGCGCCGTTGCCGGGGATTAGGCATAGTTCAATATCAATTTTATCTATTTTTAATTTCTAATTTGGTTTTTTATTTTTTATTTTTACGTTTTTAATTTTATCATATTGTTGTTTTAGACGCCGTCCATCTCAATTAAGGCTGCAATCCGGGTGTCGTGATCTATTTGTCTGTTTTTGATCTGTTTCAGGAAATCAGTTTATGCGAAGGAGAAGAGGGGCAGACACTCTTGTTCCCTTCAATCCAGAGATTGAGAAAACTTGTAAACTGAACAGAAAGAACCAGCGGATTGCAGCCTTAATTGAGATGGACGGCGTCTAAAACAACAATATGATGAGAGAAGGGTTAGGTGAAAATCAACCTAACCCAGGAATGCCTCGGCGAGTACCTATGGATGTCGAGGAAAGAGTTCAAGCCGAGGCAGAAAGAAGCTTGGGAGACTACGTGCTGCCAAGGGTGAACGGAGCACAGACATGTATTAGGCTCCCAACAATAGGAGCGAATAACTTTGAGATCAAACCGGCGATTCTGAGCATGGTGCAGAACACAGTGCAATTTGGAGGACTGCCATCAGAGGATCCACATATGCACATAGCTAATTTCTTGGAGCTATGTGCAACTTTCAGATATAACGGCATTACTGATGATGCCGTCAGATTGAGGCTCTTTCCCTTCTCACTCAGGGATAGAGCAAAAGTAGGGTTAAATTCCCTGCCAGCTGATTCGATTTTTACATGGCAAGAGCTGGCACATAAATTTTTGGCCAAATTCTTTCCACCGTGCAAAGCAGCCAAATTGAGAGGGGAGCTGAATAACTTCTACCAAGCAGATGGAGAGTCATTATACGAAGCTTGGGAGAGGTTCAAAGATTTGCAGAGAAAGTGCCCACACCATTTCATTGAGTTGTGGAACTTGGTCCACATCTTCTATAACGGGCTGAGCGGTACAACAAGAACAATTATAGATGCAGCAGCAGGTGGGACATTCATGAGGAAAACAGCTCACGAAGCTCACGAATTATTTGAAGATATGGCCACCAACAACCATGTCACAGAAGATAGACCAATGGGTGGTAGGAGAACAGTGGGAGTCCACGAGATAGATGCCATCGCTGCCTTGAATGCCCAAGTGGCCCTTTTGACGAAACAGCTTCAAAGAACATACAAGATCGAAATGCGATGATGCCAAGAGTCGTGGAAATATGTGGAGGCCCACATACATTCGATAGGTGTCCTGCAACTGATCCTAATAATATGCCAATCGAGCAGGCAGAATGTCAGGCCGTGGGTAACTATCAGAGGCCCCAAAACAATCCATACTCCAACACATACAATCCAGGGTGGAGGAATCACCCAAATTTCTCATGGAAAGGAGACCAGGGGCAGCAGAATCAATATAGAGGCCAGTACCAAAGCCAGCAGCACCACAATCAGCAGCCATTTACTCAGGCCTCACCTTCTCAACAATTTAATACACCTGTTCAGCCAGAAAAGCCAGACGAGCTGAGAGCAGCTTTGTTGGCACTCACCAACGCCTGCACTCGGCCAGGATGAAGCTAGATCCTCGTTCAGGAACTTGGAAACACAGGTGGGTCAGCTAGCAAAGCAATCGAATAGCAGGCCACAGGGTACACTGCCAAGCAACACAGAGATGAATCCGAAAGAACAATGCCAGACAGTACAGTTGAGAAGTGGTAAACAGTTGGAGCAACAGTCACCTCAGCCAGTAGTTGAACAACGGGCAGAGATAGAGAAAGAGAAGGTGTTTGAAACTCGCCCAGTAGTAGAGAAAACTCCAGAGAAGGAGTATACAGAGAAAATCCCATTCCCACAGAAATTGCAGCGGAAGGCAGTTGATAAACAATTCTCCAAATTTTTGGAGACGTTCAGGAAGCTGCATATCAACATACCCTTTATAGAGGCATTGGAGCAGATGCCCTCCTATTTCAAATTCATGAAAGTGATTTTGGGGAAGAAGAAGAATCTGGCAGAGTACGAGATGGTAGCACTGACGGAGGAGTGCAGTGCTATCTTACAGAAGAAGTTGCCCCCTAAACTAAAAGACCCAGGGAGCTTTACACTACTTTGCACAGTTGGCAGGGTGACATGCAACAGAGCTCTTTGTGATTTAGGGGCAAGCATAAATTTGATGCCTTTATCGGTGTTTAAATGGTTGGAATTAGGTGAAGCCAAACCAACCACTGTGAGTCTGCAACTAGCCGATAGGACAGTGGTTCACCCTAGAGGGAAGATTGAGGACGTGATTGTTAAAGTAGGAAAATTCTTTTTTCCTGCGGACTTCCTCATTCTTGACATGGAAGAGGATGCAGAAATCCCTATCATATTGGGGAGGTCATTCCTGGCGACAGGGAGAGCCTTGATCGATGTAGAAAGAGGAGAGCTGACGTTGAGGGTGGAGAAGGAAGAAATGGTGTTTAAAGTATTTAAACACATCATTGAGCCACCAATCATGAGCATGTGCTTTGCAATCAGCACCATCAAACCCCCATGTGAACCATTACAAGCCAAACCAAGGGAGATGAGCCCACAGAAGCAGGTATGTGATGCCAAACCTCCACAAAAACAGGTATGTGTTCCTGAACCTTCCCTTGATGATAATTCTAAGAAGAGAAGAAGAAGAAGAAAATGAAAAATTTGGAGAAAATGGATTGGGTGTGGGGTTAATCCACCCCACACTTATTGAATTAAGGAACTTGCGTCCGGCTAAAAGACGTTAAAGACAGCGCTACTTGGGAGGCAACCCAAGGTATTTTGATTTATTTTACTTTAATATAGTAGTTTTTTATTAAGAACGGTCTCACGGAGGTAGTGTTTGTGTTGTGATTGACAGGTGTAGGCCAACAAATTTGAAGGGCGAAAAACTGAAGAACAACCAGGATTTCCAGAAAAACGGGTGAGCGTCGCGGCGCCAAAAGAGCAGAAAGGCGCTGAAGATTAAGCGCTGGCGCCAGGAACAGCCGAGGCGCCAAAACCTAAAAATTGCCAAGTCTAGCCGCGCCAGAATTTCCAAGTAAAGAAGTCAGCCGCGGCTAAATGCAGGTCATGCACAAGGTAAATCCAGAAAGTAATAAAACTCCCAAAGACCCGATTTTCCCCAAATTCAAACCAAAACCTAACCTTTCTTCTCCACAAAACCCACGAAAATTCAAACCTCACCCACAAATCTTCCATAAATCAAGCCCAACCACAACCAAAAACTCTTAAAATTCCTAAACCCTTAACCATTTCAACCAACAAAACATCATCCCAGTGCCTCAAATCACCATTAGAAGCAAGAAAACCTTGAAGAACACCGTAAAAAAGGTAATCTTCATCTTTTCTTGAAAAGCTTTACAGTAGTCAAAAGGAGGTAGTAGTTTGGAGGAATATTGCATTGTTGAAGTAGTTGGAGTGTTGAAAAATTAGTTGTGAAATTTAGAGGATGAGTATGCAAAGAGGGTGTGGGTATTGTGTAGTACAGGAGTTGGAGCTTGGGGGTGTTAGTGTTGTAGCTGCTAGTTGTTGTGTGATTGTGTTGGGGAACATTTGTGACACTAAGTTTGTAAGCTGCAAAGAGTGATTTAACCATATCTGCCAGAAAGAGAAGAGCATCCACATCCACCTCAGCCCCGCAATACGATGATACTAGGTTCGTGAGCCAACAAGCTTATGAAAGATACAAAAAGCTTAGTACCAGGCCCTTAATCCCTGAAAGGGGAATGGACTATCAGAGGGATTCGCTTAGGGAGGAGGATGTCTATGAGCCCATTCGGGCAATGATTGAGATGATGGGGTGGAAGAGATTTGTAGACCCGGAAGAAATAGCACCAATGAACACAGTAATGGTGCGTGAATTTTATGCTAATCTTCCGGAGAAGGTGAACAATGGATGCTTTGTGAGGGGACAATATGTGCCTGTGACGGCAGAAGAGGTCAATGCGGTATTGGAAACAGTTGATGTTGAAGGAGAAGATGGTGATTGGAGCTATTTTAGAACCTGGTCTAGAAGCACCACCAGCATCGACTGGAATGCCGTCGCAGACACAGTAAGCTACCCTGGGGCTGCATTTGATATTGCCAGAAATGGGTCAAGAGGACTGAGCAGGTGTCAGTTCAACAAAGCAGCCAAGGGTTGGCTGTATTTCGTCAGTGCCCGTCTGATTCCATCAACGCACTTTACCAGAGTGCCAGAAGACAGGATCAAATTGATATATGGAATCATGACGGGAAAGACGATTGATGTGGGAAAGGAGTTAGTGCAAAGCATTGAAGAGACCAAAGAGTTGGTAAATAACAGCGGTTGGGACATGGCTCACTTATTACAAGTTTATGCGCCATAAATGGGGTCCCAACCCTACCCACTGATACTCATGAGAGAAACCAACTGCCTGTGTCATATGGGATAGTGCACTCTTTCCCAGACCCAAGCCCCCCAGCAGCAAGAAGAAGAGCACCAGCACCACCAGCAGCAGCAACAGAGGCCGCCATGAACGAAGATGAGCCTGAAATAGAGGCTCAATATGCGGCAGGGCCTAGCCACCAGCCAACCACAGAATCAGAACCTCCAGTGCCTATGATGGAGCAGTTGCTCCAGAACCAGAGAAGGATGATGCAATATTTCGACACAGTGATACAAGGACAACATGAGTTGAGACAAGGGCAACAAGAATTGAGGCAGGAGCAACAACAGTTGCACCAGCAATTTGACGAGATGAGTTCCCTGTTCAACCAATGGTCGATGCATTATCCACCGCCATCATTTTAAAAAAAGTATGTAAGTGTCTTGTTTCTTTTATTGTCTTTGAGTCTACACACATTGGGGACAATGTGTGATTTAAGTTTGGGGGGTGTCTTATTTGTGTCTTATTGTTATAGTATGTTTAAGTCTTTTTGTTGTTTTTGTGTATTTTTGAGTCATAATTTTTTTTCTTTTGAGTCATAATTGTCTGTCAAAAGATCATGCATGCTGTAGTTACTCGAAACACCTAGTGAAGTAAGGTGGAATAATGTAATGGAATTAAAAGCAACCATCTAAACACTTAGGATAAATATGCCAAAAACTCATGAAATCTGTCTATTTGGAGTTTCTTGCTTGAATTTTGCATGATAAATGATTAAAACCTATGTGTTATGATTGCTTGCTATTTGAGACGAAATAGTTAGGATATGCATGTTTAGGGAGATGACTCAGGCATTTCTTTGTTAGCCAATTCTTACCACTCTTTTCTATCTCTGACATTAAAAATATCCCTAGTCAGCCCCATTGAGCCTAAAATTGAACTTTTTCTTTGACACCCTATATTCCCATACTTGTGCCATAAGTAAACATGTGAAAAAGTTGGAATAGATTGTGTTAAAAAAGAGACAAAAAGAGCAAACAAAATTGATGCACCCCAATTAAAAAGTAATAAGAAATAGGCAAAAGCCTAAGTTTGGGGGTGCTTGCTATTATGATATACTTCTCGCTCTCAAAACAAAAGAGGGGAAAGATAGATTTGAAGTGAAGAAAAGAATCAAAAGAAAAGGGAAACACTGAAAAGCTAAAGATCTTATGGTACACAAAAATGAGCCTAAATGCCTATTTTTACCTACCCATACCTAAGCCTACATTACAACCCTTAAAAGTCTTGAAGATCTCTTAGATGCATATCCATGATTAGTGGAGAATAGCAAGTAAAAATGCCATAGGATTTTTGAAATTAACATGCATGATTCAGTATGTGATTTCCATTAAGCATGATAAAAATGAGTTTGCGAAATATCTAGCTTAATGTGTTTAGTGTGCTAAAAGTTTCATGATATATGTTTCTGCATATTATTCTTCTAATCTTCATGTTTTTCTAAAGTAACACCAATGCAGCAAAGTGATCAATGTCATTGAGTCTGTTTATTTTCCTTTTTCTTGAGTCTTTATTTCTTTCTTTTTATCTTTGCTAGAGGGCGAGCAAAGGTTAAGTTTGGGGGTATTTGATCGGTGTATTTTATATACACTTTTTGAGTCGTTTTTAGTTAGTCTTTTGTCCCTTTTTGTACAAATATGTGTCGTATTAGGATAGATTTTCTTTCTTTTGAGTCAAAGTGGTTAAAATGGCCCAATGGCGGAAAATGAGCGAAAAGAGGGCAAAAGTGGAGGTTCCAGAGCTTAAAAGCAGAGAAAGTGGCGAACGAGGCACGGACACGGGCCAGCGCCGCGGCGCCTCCTGCAGTCAGAACCAGGCGCGCCCAATATCCGTGGCGCGAAGGTTGCAGCGCGACGCCTCTAGACAAAGAGAGTGGCCGCGGCGCCAAATCACCAGAACAGCGCAGAAGTTCCGGCGCCGCGGCGCCGACGCGGGAAAATCAGGTTTTCAGACGAATTTCTGGGCCAGGCCTGAAGGAAAAGTTGGAGGCGGTTTTGAGCCTATAAAAGGAGAACCCTTGGCAGTTTTTAAGGGTTCCCTTTCTTGCACAAACACAAGATTCTTGAAGTTGAAGATTGGAGACCTTAACTTAGTAATTTTCTTTTCTTTTCTTTATTTTACTTTCAGTTTTTATGTTGGATATTGAATTAGTTCTTGTCATGTCAATGGCTAGGAACTAATTCCATTATAGGGCTTTCCATGTCAAATCACTAGAACCTTATATTATGAATTGATGCATGTTTATGGTTATTCTTCTTATTGTTGAGATTTACCCAATAATTGCTTTGAATGCTTGGTAATTAATTGATCACTAATTATCATTATTTATATGATTTCTAATCAAACTTCGAAAGGAGGAGGTTGTGAATATGTTGTAAGTTGGGTAGACATATTTTGGATTGGGGATGAAAATACCTCAATTACTTGTGTAGCGTTAATGAGAGGTCTAAACACCTAATTTTACGCATGGCGCGTGACGATTAACTAGGTTTTTGGTCTTAATCCTCCTATAGAGTCATCCTTATCACCGAAAGGTAGAAAGGAGCGATACTGGGGTTGAGTGTTTATATAGCCTTAACGGGAGTATAAAATGATTTAGTAAACCTGCTAGCTCCAAAAGAAGAAGAACCATAATTCATTGCATTAATAAGTAATATAAGCGGATATTTGAGGAGACTTGGAAGCCCTATTTCCATCACTACTGAAGTAAACACATAGTTAGTTAGTTATTATAATAGTTAGTTATAATCAACAAAATCAAATATCGGTTACCAAATAGATACCAAAAGATAGATAATTGGTACTTGAACACTAATGTCACGACCCGACCCCGGGCCCGCGACTGATGCCCTACCTGGGCACCCCTCTTAGTATACATCAGAGAATAGCAGCGGAACATACACGACTGATAAAAATGCTTAACATAAAATAACAACAGGCTAGCCGATAAGGCCACCTTCCGTAAGCTATACAAATAAAACAGTACATTTTTTTCTTCTTTACAACCCAAACCACAATGTGACTACAGACCTCTAAGAATGACAACTCAAGGGACGGGCCCCGCCATACCCCGAATGTACAACAACCGACAATACCAGTGGATAAGCCTCAAATAAAGGAGCTTCTCAACAAAACAGTTGATCCTAAGAGCGAGGATCAAGAACTGTACTCACTGCGGCGATTTAACGCGGCCAAGGAGGTCAGTACAACATGTACCAAATATGTGAAACTGAAAGTACTGTAATGAAATCATAAGTCTAAAATAAAACTGGAGACAGGTATGATAACTCAATTAACAGTACACAGTGCCTTACTAACAATGAGAGTAAATAGTAGTATACTTACAATATAAAATAGGAAGCTCACGATCAAAGCAGGACCACCCGCCCGCAGTATCATTAAGCAATTTTACACCTGGGACTATTTCACCCGCATAGGTCACGTGGACCCGCATGAGGTATTCCTCGCATGGGACTATTTCACCCGCATAAGCCCTTACGGACTCGCATGAGGTATTCCTCGCATAGGCTGTATCCGCCCGCTTGGGACTATTTCACCCGCATAAGCCCTTGCGGACTCGCATGAGGTATTCCTCGCATCGTGGGTAGCAAATACACGGAATATGCAAATGCCACAAACCCGGGGAATGACCCCGAAATGAATAATATACCACTAGCACAAAACTGGCTATCATACATAACATAAGCACTACCGGCTTATCACACAATATATAAGCAAGTTAAGAATCCCCTAACTTCTTATTATTCTTGTTCACTTACACTCTCATTTTAGTTTACTTAAGGCACTAACATGTCTTTTATAAAGATCCGGGAATTTAACCCAAGTACTACATACTTCTACTCTTTAAAACAAATGACTCTTTTTAGTATAACACTTCCAAGATACTATTAACCATAGTATCTAGTCGCAATTACGTTTCAAGACAAGTCACAATACTTTTAGAAATAAAGTTAGGTTTCTAAATCAAGTGACTCCTTTTCTTATAAAACCTTAGGCAATTGATGCCTTAAAATCAAATAGCCTTTCATTAAAACAAGTCATTTATCAAACTTAAATTACTTAGAGTAAACCACTCTTTTTAACATTCCATAAAGCTATTATAACCAACTTCCCATAAAGCCGTTATACTAGCTTTATACATTAGCAACTTACATACTTCTTTATAACCAAGAGACTTAAACTTTCCAACAAAACAAGTATCAATAATACTTTCAACATACTTAAAGTCTCTTAACTTTTGAAAGCAAAGATATCCTTAATATTTAACAAGTGAGTTAATTCCCTAACTCAATCGACTTGGACATTCTTAAAATAAGCCAATGATATCAAATGGACCTAGATTGTCAAAATCTTGTACGTCTACCATACTATACATTTACAACTTATTCATGCTCTAGAGATAAGAAAGTTCCACATACCTCTTCGGTTTAATCCACTTGCTAAGTCCAATTCACCGTACGTAGTATGTCAACCTATAATGACCATAGTACGTCTATTAACATCTTACTTCAAACGTAGAATATTATAAGTGTAAAGTCTCTAAATTCTACGAAAAATCGGAGAGCACCTCCTTTGTTTCTACTCACTTGCCACCTTTTTCAAGGCCGAATACAATAACCAAAACACGCCACATTTAAGGCCCAATAAAGTAGTTAACAATAGGGGATTACACGCTTAATCAAGACATGTAAAATTCCGCCCCACAATATATAACAAACTAGTCTAAACTACAATGTCAATTCGGCAATTAGGGCAACAATACCAATTCTTCTTCCCATTTCTTTTCAATCCAAGTTATTTAGTATAACATGATATAAGGCCGCAATTGATTATAACAACTATAATCTTCAAGTAGATAACATGCGACGATTCTAATTATCGACCAAATTGTATTTCAATTTCAAATGACTAAACATGTCATTTTCGGATTCGAGCTTCCAAATTTCCATAACACTTATCAAACTTCATAACACATATCACATGATCATTTCTAACTTATAATAACATGGAATCTTCAATTACAAAAGTAAGACGAAGATTATACCTCATTTAGCCCAAATATGATCCAAGTTTACAAGTCGATCCTTAGCAACTTTAGCTCCTCTTTTCGACGTTCCAATCCACTCCAAGCAACCCTTAGAAACTTATGAAGAACTTATCTCCAAGTTCCAACTTCAAAGTTGAAGAACTCCTTTAGTTTCCGCCTTGCGACTAATACGAAAACACCATTTTTCCGGGATATTTCTATTGAGATACACTTACAATACCCTTAGGTACCTTGGTTTAAAGTGGGGGGGATTATTGGACAACAATTGAAAAAATTTCCTTGAAACCATAGCCTTGGCCGAGAGCTTCCTCAAGTTTCCATCAAGTTTTTCTTGAAAATTTGCTAAGTGTTAAGCCTTGTCTTGCACTAGTATACATATATAACAAGATGGAGGGTCAAGATTAGAACAAATGGGTGGTTAGGATGCTTTTCACAAGGATCAAGCCAAGTGGCATTTGACTTAGTCAACAATGTCAAGCTCTTGCCTTTGCAAGACTTGGTCTTTTAAATTATGGTCAAATGACCATTTCCCCCATGTCAATTTCGTCCAAGACCATCAAGGGGGTGACACGTGTCGCCCTCCCGTTCGTCGCAATATTTCGTTTTCCGACAAATTCTGATAAATTTTACTCGTCTCAAATCTTAACATTTGAGTTCTTACGTACGTTCTTATAAACCTATCTTGGAAATTTCCGGGGTGTAACATTCTTCCCCCCTTAGAGACATTCGTCCCCGAATGTTCTTCTGGGAGTCAAACTTAAAGATAGCCATAACGTTTCCTTACAACCCCTACATACCAATAATGCCACACGTGGCCACATAACAATGCTCATACAAAAATGTCAACTCAACCCCACGTGTCAACGTCGACATCCGCATAACGCTTCACGACTCTAAGCTTACTAATAATCTTTCCGGATAAGCTTCGCTTTATCCACGACCCACTGAATCAAGTCTGGACCAAATAACTGAACCTCGCCTATGTCGAACCATCCAACCGACGATCTACACTTTCTTACATACAAGGCCTCATACAGGATATTCAATATCGGAAGCGGTATTCATATCGTACGTAACACAACAAGAGGCAATTAACCATCCCGGCTATATCTGAAATCAAGAACACAGGCCCGCAACCTATCCTCAAGTGCCTAGATAGTACGCTCTGCCTGTCCGTCGGTCTGAGGGTGTAATGCAATACTGAGACTCACCTGTGTCCCTAAAACCCTTCTGAAAAACCTCCAGAAGTTATCTGTAATCGAGCTCATCTGTCTGACATCATAAACGTAGGAACCCCGTGCAGTCTCCCAATCCCTCTGCTATACAAGCTAGCAAAATCCTCAGTCGAGCAAGTGGTCCTAACCGGAAGAACACGGCTGGTTTCTTCAGCCTATTTACCATGACCCCCAGGGAATCACACTTTCTCTAAGTACGATGCCACCCTGTAACAAGATCCATATTAAATACCTCTCATATCTAGGTTGGGATTTCAATCGCCTGCAATAGCCCACTGGGCTTCTGGTGCTCAACCATGACCTGCTGCTAACTCGGACACTAAGCAGTAAACTCCGTTATGTCCCTTTTCCGGTCATCTTACCCATACATACATCTGAGGTCACGACACAACTTAGTCGACCCCGAACAATTTGAGCAATAAGCACTGTATGCCTCCCCTAAAACTCGCCGACTCGCCCCGCAAAGACCGGTACACACAATCTATCTCATATCACAAAGACTCTCATCCGGTGCTACTCAAACAAACTCTTCTCTCTGAGAGCCGTATCTCGATACCGCATCATAATCGGATCCTCATATCGCCGCTCTTTACCTCCTCAACGACGGAAGACTCGGCAACCTCTCGGATCTAAACTCCATTAACCTTGGAAACAATTAATCGAACCCCTAGGCTCGGAAATTGAAGAATCTCACGGACCACGTCCAGTCTATCTGGCTGCACAACTGGCATACTACTCTTAGATCCGCGACTAAGAGTATCTTTAACTGTCTTGGCTTTCCATGGGTGGTATAGGATATCGATATCACAATCCTTGAATAACTCTAACCACCATCGATGTCGCAAATTCTACTGCCTCAGTCTGCAGATATACCTGAGGCTTTTGTGGTCTGCACCAATCTCCACATGAAGTCTAAATATACGTCATGCCCCCAAATCTTCAAGGCATGATTTAACTGTTGCCAACTCTAAATCGTGAGTGGCGTAATTTCCTTTCCTGCTTCCCTAACTACTGGGAAAACATAGGCTTTACCCTCATCGGGTTGTGTCGGCACACAACCTAGCCCAACACCCAACGTGTTATCATAACAACCTAACCCTCTAGTCTTTCAGGAGGATTTAGAACTGTAGTCGAGTCAACTTATCTTCCAATAACTGGAAACCTTTCTCATTCTTGCGAAATATTCGGGTATCCTTAACCTCTATCATGGTTCATGTTTCCCCTTCTCTGTTGCAACCAAACTTGGTCACTAATCTTAGATTTGATTCCTTTGCTTGCCCCATGGCTAAGACTTCCTGTCAATCACAATTTAGTGGGGGGAGGTTTTCCTTGATCTCGTCAAGTAGTAACCCGATGCTACCACCTTTCCTCAAGGTGTTCTTACTGCCCATTATATACTAATGGTCTTACACTAGTCTGGGGTCATCATATCTCGTGCAACATACATAACAATAGTCGTATTCTCTTTATCAATCTGGTCCGAACCTTACCTTAGGCTTACTATTAGCAAAAGTACTTCTATCTTGATTCATAATCGTACATTTTCGTACAACCTGCATTTTTGTCCTCACGACACTTCCTCGACTACTTGGAACGTCGTTCTTAATTTCCCCAACACACACTTTTCCCACGGTTATGTACAACAGTAACCTATGGCATGACGATACCGAAGACCTTACCAGTCTCATATCCCGCGTCTGACAACATGGGTACACGCAACCCCATAATACGTAAAACTGTCTTTTTACGTGGGGAAGAGAACTTATCTCCCTTACTTAAACTTTCCTTGGAGTCACAACCCTAATCACAGGGTCCTCTCGGTCCAAGAAATATCTAATCATCACGCACCGCTTTAAGTTCGTGTAGATTTTCCAACCTACCAAAGATGCCCTCACTTTCCACGGCAAAGACTCATCTTATTTTATTCTTGCCTTGTATATTTTCCTGAAATTATCCGGAAGGTCGTGGCCCTGACCGCCGCACCAAACCAACTCCAAGTACCTCCAAAGGCACTTAACATATATTCCTCCAATTTGGTTATTACTTACTTCTGCCAATTTACCTCAAGTGAACAAGTCACACAGACTTCAAAGGAAAAACTATGGTGCCAAAGAAGGAAGGATAATTCACTGGTTACTACCACTTCACTTCCTTTACACTTGGTTGCTCTCTTTCTTTAACTGGTCGCATTTCTTTCCGCATTTCCAAACTTATACTAGCATACGTACATAAATTCCATACTAATTCGCCTCCACTCTTTGGAGTTACTAAATTAAACAATACAAGGCCCATTCCGGCTCACAACTTGTTCCAGTGGAACACGTCCACGAACCCGTAAAATGATTAACTAGATTTGGGCCTTGCACCCTCGTGACCCTGTCACGTAGCGGGACTACTACCAACTAATCCCATTTCATTTCAAGCTATGAGGCGACCCTTAATAGGTTCCCAACCCGACTCAGCGTCGTATTTAACTCTTTTCTTGGTCTGTCTTAACGTTTTACTACCCGAGAAGGCCTTATATACCTAAGGTCTCGGTGGTTATCACATTCTTAGGCTCGCAATTTCCATGCTCCATGCCTACCTTATCAGTCCCCTCAGAACGGTACAAAACTTATCGTAATACCATAATCGTGTTGTCTTGACCACAACAATCATACTTACTCCATACGGATCTCACCCGTACCGTTCTCGAAATTCTACTACGTAGCTCAATCTATTAACATAGTCTTCCATTAATTCCCTTAATAATAACTTCTTAAGGGTCCATTTCCTTCTCCGACAGCTCATCATTTCCTAATTATCTCAAATTAGTACGTAGAACCTTGATGAGAATTCATTAAACTGTTTCATACCTCCTCGGTATTTATTTAGTCCTTACCAAATCCTGGTAATCTAAAATCATTCTAGGCAACACGCGTCGACCTTTCATACATAAATGCGCATAGTTGTATGTCACAATACCAACTACAAACATTACCAACCTGGATACGCAATCCACATAATCCTTCTTGGGTCATTGCTGCCTTTCTCGTAGCTGCAAACAATCATAACTTGTTAGGGAGAGACGACCCTAACCATACAAATTTCATCGCACGATCTTAGAGTGAGAAGAATGGAAACCAATCATAAATGTCCTGCAGCCTCCGATTATAGATGTGGTGCACAACACACCGATAATCAAGACTCTACTAGACACGATGCCTCAGACACTTTCCGAGGACTAATCGCTCGATACCACTTTTGTCACGACCGACCGGGCTCGCGATCGTGCCCTACAGGCACCCTCTCGTATACATCGAGAATAGCAATGAACATACACGATCGATAAAAATGCTTAACATAAAATAACAACAGGCTAGCCGATAAGGCCACCTTCCGTAAGCTATACAAATAAAACAGTACATTTTTTTCTTCTTTACAACCCAAACCACAATGTGACTACAGATCTCTAAGAATGACAACTCTGGCGGGACAGGGCCCCGCCATACCCCTGAATGTACAACAACCGACAACCAGGGATAAGCCTCCGAAATAAAAGAGCTTCTCAACAGCTGAACAGTGATCCTAAGAGCGAGGATCAAGAACTGCACTCTACTGCGGCATGTAACGCAACCCCGAAGGAGGTCGACAACATGTACCAAATATGTGAAATCGAAGCGTAATGAAATCATAAGTCTAAAATAAAACTGGAGACATTTATGATAACTCAATTAACAGTACACAGTGCCTTACTAACAATGAGAGTAAATAGTAGTATACTTACAATATAAAATAGGAAGCTCACGATCAAAGCAGGACCACCCGCCCGCAGTATCCTTAAGCAATTTTACACCTGGGACTATTTCACCCGCATAGGTCGCGTGGACCCGCATGAGGTATTCCTCGCATGGGACTATTTCACCTGCATAAGCCCTTACGGACTCGCATGAGGTATTCCTCGCATAGGCTGTATCCGCCCGCATGGGACTATTTCACCCGCATAAGCCCTTGCGGACTCGCATGAGGTATTCCTCGCATCGTGGGTAGCAAATCCACGGAATATGCAAATGCCACAAACCCGGGGAATGACCCCGAAATGAATAATACACCACTAGCACAAAACCGGTTATCATACATAACATAAGCACTATCGGCTTATCACACAATATATAAACAAGTTAGGAATCCCCTAACTTCTTATTATTCTTGTTCACTTACACTCTCATTTTAGTTTATTTAAGGCACTAACATGTCTTTTATAAAGATCCGGGAATTTAACCCAAGTACTACATACTTCTACTCTTTAAAACAAATGACTCTTTTTAGTATAACACTTCCAAGATACTATTAACCATAGTATCTAGTCACAATTACGTTTCAAGACAAGTCACAATACCTTTAGAAATAAAGTTAGGTTTCTAAATCAAGTGACTCTTTTTCTTTTAAAACCTTAGGCAATTGATGCCTTAAAATCAAATTGCCTTTCATTAAAACAAGTCATTTATCAAACTTAAATTACTTAGAGTAAACCACTCTTTTTAACATTCCATAAAGCTATTATAACCAACTTCCCATAAGGCCGTTATACTAGCTTTATACATTAGCAACTTACATACTTCTTTATAACCAAGAGACTTAAACTTTCCAACAAAACAAGTATCAATAATACTTTCAACATACTTAAAGTCTCTTAACTTTTGAAAGCCAAGATATCCTTAATATTTAACAAGTGAGTTAATTCCCTAACTCAATCGACTTGGACATTCTTAAAATAAGCCAAGGATATCAAATGGACCTAGATTGTCAAAATCATGTACGTCTACCGTACTATACATTTACAACTTATTCATGCTCTAGAGATAAGAAAGTTCCACATACCTCTTCCGTTTAATCCACTTGCTAAGTCCAATTCACCGTACGTAGTATGTCAACCTATAATGACCATAGTACGTCTATTAACATCTTACTTCAAACGTAGAATATTATAAGTGTAAAGTCTCTAAATTCTACGAAAAATCGGACAGCACCTCCTTTGTTTCTACTCACTTGCCACCTTTTTCAAGGCCGAATACAATAACCAAAACACGCCACATTTAAGGCCCAACAAAGTAGTTAACAATAGGGGATTACACGCTTAATCAAGACATGTAAAATTCCGCCCCACAATATATAACAAACTAGTCTAAACTACAATGTCAATTCGGCAATTAGGGCAACAATACCAATTCTTCTTCCCATTTCTTTTCAATCCAAGTTATTTAGTATAACATGATATAAGGCCGCAATTGATTATAACAACTATAATCTTCAAGTAGATAACATGCGACGATTCTAATTATCGACCAAATTGTATTTCAATTTCAAATGGCTAAACATGTCATTTTCGGATTCGAGCTTCCAAATTTCCATAACACTTATCAAACTTCATAACACATATCACATGATCATTTCTAACTTATAATAACATGGAATCTTCAATTAAAAAAGTAAGACGAAGATTATACCTCATTTAGCCCAAATATGATCCAAGTTTACAAGTCGATCCTTAGCAACTTTAGCTCCTCTTTTCGACATTCCAATCCACTCCAAGCAACCCTTAGAAACTTATGAAGAACTTATCTCCAAGTTCCAACTTCAAAGTTGAAGAACTCCTTTAGTTTCCGCCTTGCGACTAATACGAAAACACCATTTTTCCGGGATCTTTCTATTGAGATACACTTACAATACCCTTAGGTACCTTGGTTTAAAGTGGGGGGATTATTGGACAACAATTGAAAAAAATTCCTTGAAACCCTAGCCTTGGCCGAGAGCTTCCTCAAGTTTCCATCAAGTTTTTCTTGAAAATTTGCTAAGTGTTAAGCCTTGTCTTGCACTAGTATACATATATAACAAGATGGAGGGTCAAGATTAGAACAAATGGGTGGTTAGGATGCTTTTCACAAGGATCAAGCCAAGTGGCATTTGACTTAGTCAACAATGTCAAGCTCTTGCCTTTGCAAGACTTGGTCTTTTAAATTATGGTCAAATGACCATTTCCCCCATGTCAATTTCGTCCAAGACCATCAAGGGGGGTGACACGTGTCGCCCTCCCGTTCGTCGCAATATTTCGTTTTCCGACAAATTCCGATAAATTTTACTCGTCTCAAATCTTAACATTTGAGTTCTTACGTACGTTCTTATAAACCTATCTTGGAAATTTCCGGGGTGTAACATTCTTCCCCCCCTTAGAGACATTCGTCCCCGAATGTTCTTCTGGGAGTCAAACTTAAAGATAGCCATAACGTTTCCTTACAACCCCTACATACCAATAATGCCACACGTGGCCACATAACAATGCTCATACAAAAATGTCAACCTGAACCCCCATGTGTCAACGTCGATTATCTGCATAACGTCACGACTCTAAGCTTACTAATAATCTTTCGGATAAGCTTCGCCTTATCCACACCACGAATCAAGTCTGGACCAAATAACTGAACCTCGCCTATGTCGAACCATCCAACCGACGATCTACACTTTCTTACATACAAGGCCTCATACAGGGCTATCTGAATACTGGAAGGGTATCTGTTATCGTACGTAACACAACAAGAGGCAATTAACCCTCCCGGTTATATCTGAAATCAAGAACACAGGCCCGCAACCTATCCTCAAGTGCCTAGATAGTACGCTCTGCCTGTCCGTCGGTCTGAGGGTGTAATGCAATACTGAGACTCATCTGTGTCCCTAAAACCCTTCTGAAAAACCTCCAGAAGTTATCTGTAATCGAGCTCATCTGTCTGACATCATAAACGTAGGAACCCCGTGCAGTCTCCCAATCCCTCTGCTATACAAGCTAGCAAAATCCTCAGTCGAGCAAGTGGTCCTAACCGGAAGAACACGGCTGGTTTCTTCAGCCTATTTACCATGACCCCCCAGGGAATCGCACTTCCTCTAAGTACGATGCCACCCTGTAACAAGATCCATATTAAATACCTCTCATATCTAGGTTGGGATTTCAATCGCCTGCAATAGCCCACTGGGCTTCTGGTGCTCAACCATGACCTGCTACTAACTCGGACACTAAGCAGTAAACTCCGCTATGTCCCTTTTCCGGTCATCTTACCCATACATACATCTGAGGTCACGACACAACTTAGTCGACCTCGAACAATTTGAGCAATAAGCACTGTATGCCTCCCCTAAAACTCCGACTGCGCCCCGCAAAGACCGGGTACACACAATCTATCCTCATATCACAGCACCTCATCCGGTGCTACTCAAACAAACTCTTCTCTCCTCGGAGAGCCGTATCTCGATACCGCATCATAACTGGATCCTCATACTGTCGCCTCTTTACCTCCTCAACGACGGAAGACTCGGCAACCTCTCGGATCTAAACTCCATTAACCTTGGAAACAATTAATCGAACCCCTAGGCTCTGTGAATCAAGAATCTCACGGACCACGCCCATTTATTCGATCGCCTAATCGGCATACTACTCTTAGATCCGCGACTAAGAGTATTGTCACGACCCGAACCCGGGCCCGTGACTGGTGCCTTACCCCGGGCACCCAAGTAGACATACATCAGAGTAATCAGCGGAACATAAAGACAATACATGAAACCAGTGAAATAAGACAGTGAAATAAGAAGACAAAGCAACTAAAACGGTTACCTTTCAAAGATATGTATAAATAGCAACTTTTCAACATGAGCTTTAATCCTTTTTACAAACCCCGCCACAACAAAGATTACTGCACTTCTAAGAATGATACGACAATAATGGCGACAGTGGCCCCGCCAAACCCCGAATGTAAACACTTACGACGGCGGACTATACCATCGATAAGCCTCCGAGAAACGGAGCTTCCCAAACGCCAAATCGTGACTCGAGAGCTAGGATCAACGATCGTGTACCTCAACTCGCAGATGAACGCAGCCTCGGGCGAGGTCGATAACAAAAATTTGTGCATGTGAAACTGAAAATACATATCGTAAATGAAATCATAGCCATATAAAGCAGAGACATGTATGATAACCAAACTACGCTTACAACAAAGCGCCATGTCAAGTCGTGACTCACGCCAAGTCATCACTCAAGTATAACAATGAGTCTCGTGCCCACAACATCAATCATGCCTGATACCTTCCTCACTGCCGGCAGTCTACGATATAAAAGCACCAAGGAACACACCTGAACACCAGGTCCCACCTGTGTCATAATAAAACTGTACGGGGTAAGTACGAAGGCATAGCCGACTACTAAAACCCACGGTACCAACAAGGTCATGAATCAGATCATAAGATCTGCTTCAGACCGCCACATGATCAAAGCCGCCACTTGCCCGCAGATTACCGTACGCTGCCTAACCCTGGAACTCCCGCAGCTCCGCATAGGCCAATCTCATCGGCCCGCATGAGGCATTCCCCGCATCGAGGGTAGCTACTCCCCGGCATCGTCCTGGACTTCGCAGTCCGCATGGCCACAAGGACCGCATGCCCATAAAGGACGTACACTAACACGAACTCGTAGTTCGCAAGATAGGCCTCGGACTGCATGAGGTATTCTCGAATCATAGTCCATCGACTACCGAAGTCTACCCCGCACGGAGGGCAACTTAACCCCTGAATCATCTCAAGAGATGAATGCCACAATACTATCATAACGATCGATAGTTAATAAGCACAATCAAGGAACCCTTCACACAAACATCACAAGATACTAACACACGAGATCCCAACACGTTTACTTATCAACGCAATCAAGAAAGTATTACAAGGCTATCACAAACCAATACAATCAAGTTGTTCACACAAGGTACCTTCTACTATATGATTAACAAAATCGGGTTTTTATCCCCAAAGTACTTCATACATCAATTCTTTAAAAGATACGTTACTTTCACCATGTCACACAATACCCGTAGTATAAAATAGAGTGACTATCCTTTTTAAAGTAAATCAATTACTTCTCTTTGTAAAATCAAGTAGCAACATTCTTTTCCAATGATCAAGTTTGCCTAATTTCCAATGTTCAAGTTTCTCATTTTAGAAAGTTTTCGTAGTTCATAGTCTTATTCATTTGAGAATATAATTCTCCTTAAAACTATCTGAGAAACATAAGTCTTATATGTGAGTAGGATATTCTTGTTTATAACAATCTTATTACAGCAGCCATGATCTAGGAAATATCATTTTGTCTCATCTTAGCTTCTATGCAGATGGAAGTTTCTACTGGTTTTAATAATACTTAATTAGTCAAAACATTCCCTTTTATTAACGCTGCAGTGGTTTGTCGATACACATTCTGATTTCAAATCAAGAAACATTCTTAAGCCGTTATACCTAACTTCCCATAAAGCTAGTATAACTCTTAAGTTTTTCAAAACCAAGTATTACTTCTTCTTTCAAAATGATTCAAAAATCTTTTGAAATACTTCAAGTTCTTTATTAACACATAACAAGCCGCTTATAGTTCAAATCGCTTACCTTTTAAAACCACATGTATTTTCTAACCCACATAAAGTCGTTATAACCAACTTCCCATAAAGCCGTTATAACACTTTATGTTTACACCAATCAAATACATTTAGCACATGACGCTCACCGCACTACATAGTTCACACATATCATGCTAGAAGAGATAGGAAGAGGTTCACATACCTCGCGACAGTATCGACTAATAGCAAAACGCCCAAGTACTTCCAACCGCCGGCTACTCCTTAAGCCACGTAGATCGCACCACACGTAGTACTTCAACCTATAAGGCCACAAGGCGCTTATTAACATTAGGTCTCTTCGTAGAACATTCTACAGAAAATTCGGCAAAGACCTCCCCGCAACAACAGAAATCTCCTCTCTAACGAGGCCTACCAAGCCAACCAGGGGGGTTATATATCTAACCCAAACGGGTACAATTCTACTCCACGGTACTACTACACAAGTCTACTGTAATACAACCCTATGTAATTACAGTTCAGCACTCTTCTTTAAATTCAGGCTTAAGTCGCAAGACATTGCCGTAAGTATTATTCAGCTTAAGTCAAAAGACATTGCCAAGAACTACGTTCAGTTCTATATATAGTATACTTCAACTATATATTCTAACAATTATGTAATTTCCAATTACAATAGAGGGACAAGATAATTACCTCGATAAGCCCATAATTATCCTAGCTTAAAGTCGATCCTGGGCAATCGTTTAGCTCCAACTCCGAGCGCCCAACCCGCTTCTAAACCACCCTTAGAAGTTCTAACCAACTTCTACACAATACCCCAACTGACTATGGAGATTTCCTAGGGTTTCGGTTTTGTGACCGACGGAAGTATAATAGTATTTCGGGCTTTTTGTACAAGTATAACCTTAGAATACTACAAGGTATAGGCTAAGGTAATTGGGCATTATAACAATACTTTTGAGAGTATTCTACCAAAAGAGGGGTATTATACTTAAAGCAACTAGCAGTGGGGTACTACCACACACAACTAGGAGGGTGTACTTCTCGGCCAAGGCCTCAGGAGAGGAGGCCTCTTGCCGAACTCAACACAAAGGGGAGGGAGAAGGAGAGCTTTCAAGACTTAGGCAAATTTGTGGATGAATAAGTTCATCAAAGGGGTGGTATTTATAGGCCAAGTGAAAGACAACCAATGGCCAAGATCAATCCGTGTGTTAGGCAAGTGTAGGGCTAGGATTTACCAAACACAAATATCCTACCTACCCTTGACTTTGTCAAGGCAACAAAACGTGCCTTTGCTTATCCATTTCGTCCAAATGGACGATTGAAGTCCACCAATGAGAGGGTGCCAAGTGGCGCCTCTTGTTGGTCCAACACGCTTCGCCTCGGAAAAATCCGCAAAAATTAGAAAGGACATAGCGGAAATTCCCTACGAAAGTCGTGGAAAACGTTTCACTAAAAACGACTCTAACCGTGTTGTGCACAAAATTAAATCGCTGCCTATATTAAAAGTTTCAAATTTTCTACGCACGCCCCACGCATATACTTTGGAAATACGGGTATAACATTCTCCTCCTTAGAAACATTCGTCCCGAATGTTCCTTCTAAGTCTCAAACAAATACGCCACAAGATAGTCTTCACTACTATACTTACGAGAACAATCCTTGCCACACATGGCCACAGAAACAACTAGCGCAAAAAGCTTACATCCAAGTCCACGAGGAAACACCTCTAACATCACCACAAACACTTCTCACCGGGGTCTAAAATACACTTCCTTCGCACCTTCTCTTTACAAAAGAAATGATCACATGAATGCTCGCCATACAAGCTCACTTCTCTCCTTACTCGTCAGAGATACCACTTTGTCACTTTGTCGCGAGCCTTGCCCGACGACCCAACAAATGGTACCGGCCGCCATGATCCGGAGGATGTCGACACTCGAACTCTCACCACATTACGACACGGCTTCGCCCAAAACTCGGGCTACTATCTCTAACGTGGTCATCATTAAGTGGGAACACTGGATGGATCTCCGATACTTTTCCCGATCATAACAATACGAAAGATCGGACGTCTGACCTCCTAAGTCGGACGGCAAAGCTAACATATAGGCAACCCGCCTATTCTTCACATGAACTCAAAAGGGCCCAAAGTAACTCGGCTAAGTTCCTCTCAGATTCCAAACTCGTCACACCCAACCCGGTGGTACCTTCAAGAAGACCGACCGTCAACTCGAACTCTGCGCCGCCGATTATCCGCACCATTCCTCCGAGCCGCCGTAACTTCTTCTAGACAAGCTTCAGACTATCCACACCGGAACAAGCTCAACCAACTAATCGAACCGCCAACATCGAACCAATCGACCGGCAATTTACACTTCCGCCTACAAGGCTTCACAAAGCGATATCCGAACACCGAAATGGTAGCTCAAACACTACCTCCACAGAGACAACAATCCCTACAACTATCCCCGAAATCCAAACACCGCCCGAGGGCGAATGCGATTCTGAGACTCACCTGAGTTCTTAACCCTGCCTGGTAAACTTTTAGAAGACGAAAAATAGCCACAACCTGGGCTTCACTGTCTGACATAAGGTGAAGGTAGGCACCCCGTGCAGCCTTACAACCTTTCTGATAAAATAATACTGCCGAGTAAACGATCTTTGCTAGAAGACAAGACGGCTGACCTCCTCGGTCCGACCATCGGTCGAACGCATCCACGAGTTCAGACGTTGGTTAACTAAACTTGGGCCTAACACCTCGTGACCCTACCACGCGCGGACCACCACAAACTGACCCCACCACCAAACATGCCGCGGGTTGACCCGCAACGTGGACTCAACCCGACCCGGCAACGCGCATCATACTAGCTCCCCGAACCGGAACAATCTCACTAATCACGTTACGAAAACCTAGCGGTCTTCTTAGCTCAACTACCCTCTTTCATTCCACACTACTAGGGACCTGTCCCAACATAACTCACGTGCACTATGCACTCCGATAAGGGTCAAACATAACACTACACCTTTTTCTCGAGATGGCCTCACCTCTAAGGTCTCTACGTATAAAGCTCTAAGGCTCACACCTTATCTATCCCCCAAAATCTTACTCGGTTAAACAACCATGATCTCTAAACACAACTAACACATACTGATCTCTAGAGGGTTAAAGATATATCTATACCCACTGCTTCACTCCCCTTAGTCGTTCTAATCAAACCTGCCCCGTAGGGCGCATAGCTAGGGAAGATGACGAACTACCCACCGATCCTGAAGGCTAAGTCCTCCTACAAGGACACTCTATCGACATCAGACCCTGACGGTCGTAGGTACAACAAGTACCAACTAAAAGACGACATTCCCCGGGATGACGTCTGTCATACTGTGAACCGGAAGCCCTGGAGTTCTGACCAACTCCTGCATACCCTGAACGCCCTGAACCCCGGAAGACCACTCAGACCAAGTGAGGTGCATATCAAATCCGTGAGGCGACTCGCCGAAAGTTACTAAAGGACCTTGCCGCTCGCCCTTCGTTGTCCTTCGTTAACCCGTCGATCTCTATGTTTTCTGGCCGCGCATAAGCCCGCATACGTGCCATGCTCAAGCCCAATCAAGAATTACTCGCACAACCTCTTTAGATAGTCCTCAAGATTCGCGGTACATCGGTATACTGCGTAGCCAAATCTATAGCTAGTAACGTGGTCGCCTCTTGCAATCTAAATTCTGCTCTTGGCCGTGGGCAAGGTTCAAATATCATGGCCGCAGTGGGAACTGCCGCTGCCGTGCTAAACTCTGCTGGGGCTAGTGATGTCGCAGAACTCCCCGAATGAAGCACTACCCTAGGTAATGATTGGGCCTGGGCCCTCGCCACCCTCTGAACTCTACTCGCAGCCTCCTCGCCGCCGCCTCCCGGCCCGGGTTGCCCTACGCGGAGGCATAACGGTAAGGGAAAGAATTTCGTCAGAGGGTCCAACTTACAACACAGCTCTAAGGCACGATCTCAGAGTGAGAAGAATAGAAACCACTCCTAAATATCCTATAGCCTCCTGATTATTGGTGTGGTGCACAACACACCGATAATCAAGACTCTACTGGATACGGTCTGTAGACACTTTCCGAGGATTAACTGCTCTGATACCACTTTTGTCACGACCCGAACCCGGGCCCGTGACTGGTGCCTTACCCCGGGCACCCAAGTAGACATACATCAGAGTAATCAGCGGAACATAAAGACAATACATGAAACCAGTGAAATAAGACAGTGAAATAAGAAGACAAAGCAACTAAAACGGTTACCTTCAGATATGTATAAATAGCAACTTTTTCAACATGAACAGCTTTAACTTTTACAAACCCCGCCACAACAGCATTACTGCACCTCTAAGAATGATACGACAATAATGGCGGACGGGCCCCGCCAAACCCCGAATGTAAACACTTACGACGGCAGGACTATACCACCGATAAGCCTCCGAGAAACGGAGCTTCCCAAATCAAATCTGTGACACGAGAGCTAGGATCAACGATCGTGTACCTCAACTGCGGATGAACGCAGCTTCGGGCGAGGTCGATAACAACCGAGTATGTGAAATCAAAATACATCGTAAATGAAATCATAGCGATCATATAAAGCGGAGACACGTATGATAACCAAACTACGCTTACAACAAAGGTCATGTCAAGTCGTGACTCACGCCTCAAGTCATCACTCAAGTATAACAATGAGTCTCGTGCCCACAACATCAATCATGCCCGTGGATACCTTCCTCACCGGCAGCCTACGATATAAAAGCACCAAGGAACACACTGAACACCGTGTCCCACCTGTCATAATAAAGCGTGACGGTAAGTACGAAGGCATAGCCGACTACTAAAAACCTACGGTACCAACAAGGTCATGAATCGTATCATAAGATCTGCTTCAGACCGCCACATGATCAAAGCCGCCACTTGCCCGCAGATCACCGTACGCTGCCTAACCTCGAACTCCCGCGACTCGCGATAGGCCAATCTCATCGCCCGCATGAGGCATTCCCGCATCGGGTAGCTACTCCTAAGATCGCCCCGACTTCGCACCGCGTAGCCACGCGACCGCATGCCCATAAAGGACGACACTAACTCGAACTCTCGTAGTTCGCATAGCCCCCGGACTGCATGAGGTATTCTCGAATCATAGGTCCATCGACCCGCCTGAGTCTACCCCGCATCGGAGGGCAGCTTAACCCCCGGAATCATCTCAAGAGATGAATGCCACAATACTATCATAACGACTGATAGTTAATAAGCACAATCAAGGGAACCCCTTCACACAAACATCACAAGATACTAACACACGTAGCATCCCAACACGTTTACTTATCAACGCAATCAAGAAAGTATTACAAGGCTATCACAAACCAATACAATCAAGTTGTTCACACAAGGTACCTTCTACTATATGATTAACAAAATCGGGTTTTTATCCCCAAAGTACTTCATACATCAATTCTTTAAAAGATACGTTACTTTCACCATGTCACACAATACCCGTAGTATAAAATAGAGTGACTATCCTTTTTAAAGTAAATCAATTACTTCTCTTTGTAAAATCAAGTAGCAACATTCTTTTCCAATGATCAAGTTTGCCTAATTTCCAATGTTCAAGTTTCTCATTTTAGAAAGTTTTCGTAGTTCATAGTCTTATTCATTTGAGAATATAATTCTCCTTAAAACTATCCGAGAAACATAAGTCTTATATGTGAGTAGGATATTCTTGTTTATAACAATCTTATTACAAAGACCATGATCTAGGAAATATCATTTTGTCTCATCTTAGCTTCTATGCAGATGGAAGTTTCTCGGTTTTAATAATACTTAATTAGTCAAAACATTCCCTTTTATTAACGCTGCAGTTGGTTTGTCGATACACATTCGATTTCCAAATCAAGAAACATTCTTAAGCCGTTATACCTAACTTCCCATAAAGCTAGTATAACTCTTAAGTTTTTCAAAACCAAGTATTACTTCTTCTTTCAAAATGATTCAAAATCTTTTGAAATACTTCAAGTTCTTTATTAACACATAACAAGCTTATAGTTCAAATCGCCATTTTAAAAACCACATGTATTTTCTAACCCACATAAAGCTGTTATAACCAACTTCCCATAAAGCCGTTATAACACTTTATGTTTACACCAATCAAATACATTTAGCACACGTACGCTCACCGCTACATAGTTCACACATATCATGCTAGAAGAGATAGGAAGAGGTTCACATACCTCGCGACGAGTATCGACTAATAGCAAAACGCTCCAAGTACTTCCAACTGTCGGCTACTCCTTAAGCCACGTAGATCGCACCACACGTAGTACTTCAACCTATAAGGCCACAAGGCGCTTATTAACATTAGGTCTCTTCGTAGAACATTCTACAGAAAATTCGGCAGCACCTCCCCCCCCCGCAACAGCGTAAATCTCCTCCTCTATCGAGGCCGGCTACCAAGCCAACCAGGGGGGGTTATATATCTAACCCAAACGGGTACAATTCTACTCCACGGTACTACTACACAAGTCTACTGTAATACAACCCTATGTAATTACAGTTCAGTACTCTTCTTTAAATTCAGGCTTAAGTCGCAAGACATTGCCGTAAGTATTATTCAGGCTTAAGTCAAAAGACATTGCCAATAACTACGTTCAGTTCTATATATAGTATACTTCAACTATATATTCTAACAATTATGTAATTTCCAATTACAATAGAGGGACAAGATAATTACCTCGATAAGCCCATAATTATCCTAGCTTAAAGTCGATCCTGGGCAATCGTTTAGCTCCAACCCCGAGCGCTCCAACCCGCTCTAAACCACCCTTAGAAGTTCTAACCAACTTCTACACAATACCCCAACGGACTATGGAGATTTCCCTAGGGTTTCGGTTTTGTGACTGACGGGAAGTATAATAGTATTTCTGGGCTTTTTGTACAAGTATAACCTTAGAATACTACAAGGTATAGGCTAAGGTAATTTGGGCATTATAACAATACTTTTGAGAGTATTCTACCAAAAGAGGGGGGTATTATACGAAAGCAACTAGGCTAGGGGGGGGGTACCCCACGGCCACACAACTAGGAGGGGGGGTGTACCTCTGCCAAGGCCTCAGGAGAGGGAGGCCTCTGGCCGAACTCAACACAAAGGGGAGGGAGAAGGAGAGCTTTCAAGACTTAGGCAAATTTGTGGATGAATAAGTTCATCAAAGGGGTGGGTATTTATAGGCCAAGTGAAAGCCAACCAATGGCCAAGATCAATCCATGTGTTAGGCAAGTGTAGGGCTAGGATTTACCAAACACAAATATCCTACCTACCCTTGACTTTGTCAAGGCAACAAAAACGTGCCTTTGCCTATCCATTTCGTCCAAATGGACGATTGAAGTCCACCAATGAGAGGGTGCCAAGTGGCGCCCTCTTGTTGGTCCAACACGTTTCGTCTCTCGGAAAAATCCGCAAAAATTAGAAAGGACATAGCCGGAAATTCCCCTACGAAAGCTGTGAAAATGTTTCGCCGAAAAACGACTCTAACCGGGTGTTGTGCACAAAATTAAATCGGCCAAGCCTATATTAAAAGTTTCAAATTTTCTACGTACGTCCTTACGTACATACTTTGGAAATACGGGGTATAACAAGTATCTTTAACTATCTTGGCTTTCCATGGGTGGTATAGGATATCGATATCACAATCCTTGAATAACTCTAACCACTATCCATGTCGCAAATTCTACTGCCTCAGTCTGCAGATATACCGGAGGCTTTTGTGGTCTGCACCAATATCCACATGAAGTCTAAATATACGTCATGCCCCCAAATCTTCAAGGCATGATTTAATTGCTGCCAACTCTAAATCGTGAGTGGCGTAATTTCCTTTCCTGCTTCCCTAACTACTGGGAAAACATAGGCTTTACCCTCATCGGGTTGTGTCGGCACACAACCTAGCCCAACACCCAACGTGTTATCATAACAACCTAACCCTCTAGTCTTTCAGGAGGAGTTAGAACTATAGTCGAGTCAACTTATCTTCCAATAACTGGAAACCTTTCTCATTCTTGCGAAATATTCGGGTATCCTTAACCTCTATCATGGTTCATGTTTCCCCTTCTCTGTTGCAACCAAACTTGGTCACTAATCTTAGATTTGATTCCTTTGCTTGCCCCATGGCTAAGACTTCCTGTCAATCACAATTTAGTGGGGGGAGGTTTTCCTTGATCTCGTCAAGTAGTAACCCGATGCTACCACCTTTCCTCAAGGTGTTCTTACTGCCCATTATATACTAATGGTCTTACACTAGTCTGGGGTCATCATATCTCGTGCAACATACATAACAATAGTCGTATTCTCTTTATCAATCTGGTCCGAACCTTACCTTAGGCTTACTATTAGCAAAAGTATTTCTATCTTGATTCATAATCGTACATTTTCGTACAACCTGCATTTTTGTCCTCACGACACTTCCTCGACTACTTGGAACGTCGTTCTTAATTTCCCCAACACACACTTTTCCCACGGTTATGTACAACAGTAACCTATGGCATGACGATACCGAAGACCTTACCAGTCTCATATCCCGCGTCTGACAACATGGGTACACGCAACCCCATAATACCTAAAACTGTCTTTTTACGTGGGGAAGAGAACTTATCTCCCTTACTTAAACTTTCCTTGGAGTCACAACCCTAATCACAGGGTCCTCTCGCGGTCCAGTAAATATCTAATCATCACGCACCGCCTTTAAGTTCGTGTAGATTTTCCAACCTACCAAAGATGCCTCACTTTCCACGGCAAAGACTGTGACTTATTTTATTCTTGCCTTGTATATTTTCCTGAAATTATCCGGAAGGTCGTGGCCCTGACCGCCGCACCAAACAAACTCCAAGTACCTCCAAAGGCACTTAACATAAATTCCTCCAATTTCAGTTATTACTTACTTTCTGCGTCAATTTACCTCAAGTGAACAAGTCACACAGACTTCAAAGGAAAAACAATGGTGCCAAAGAAGGAAGGATAATTCACTGGTTACTACCACTTCACTTCCTTTACACTTGGTTGCTCTCTTTCTTTCATTGGTCGTACTCTTTCCGTACTTCCAAACTTATACTAGCATACGTACATACATTCCATACTAATTCTGGCCTCCACTCTTTGGAGTTACTAAATTAAACAATACAAGGCCCATTCCGGCTCTCACAACTTGGTTCCAGTGGAACACGTCCACGAACCCGTAAAATGATTAACTAGATTTGGGCCTTGCACCGTGACCGCCACGCATGACTACTACCAACTGATCCCATTTCATTTCAAGCTATGAGGCGACCCTTAATAGGTTCCCAACCCGACTCGGCCAGATTTAACTCTTTTCCTTGGTCCGTCTTAACTTTTTACTACCCGGAAGGCCTTATATACCTAAGGTCTCGATGGTTATCACATTCTTAGGCTCGCAATTTCCATGCTCCATGCCTACCTTATCACCCTCAGAACGGGTACAAAACTTATCATAATACCATAATCGTGTTGTCTTGACCACAACAACCATACTTACTCCATACGAATCTCACCCGTACCGTTCTCGAAATTCTACTACGTAGCTCAATCTATTAACATAGTCTTCCATTAATTCCCTTAATAATAACTTCTTAAGGGTCCATTTCCTTCTCCGACAGCTCATCATTTTCTAATTATCTCAAATTAGTACGTAAAACCTTGATGAGAATTCATTAAACTGTTTCATACCTCCCCGGTATTTATTTAGTCCTTACCAAATCCTGGTAATCTAAAATCATTCTAGGCAACACGCGTCTGACCCTCATACATAAATCCGCATAGTTGTATGTCACAATACCAACTACAAACATTACCAACCTGGATACGCAATCCACATAATCCTTCCTGGGTCATTGCTGCCTTTCTCGTAGCTGCAAACAATCATAACTTGTTAGGGAGAGACGACCCTAACCATACAGCTCTATCGCACGATCTTAGAGTGAGAAGAATGGAAACCAATCCTAAATGTCCTGCAGCCTCCTGATTATAGATGTGGTGCACAACACACCGATAATCAAGACTCTACTAGACACGGTCTGTAGACACTTTCCGAGGACTAATCGCTCGATACCACTTTTGTCACGACCGACCAAGCTCGCTGATCGTGCCCTACCCGGGCACCCTCTCGTATACATCGAGAATAGCAATGAACATACACGATCGATAAAAATGCTTAACATAAAATAACAACAAAGAAGCCGATAAGGCCACCTTCCGTAAGCTATACAAATAAAACAAGACATTTTTTCTTCATTACAACCCAAACCACAATGTGACTACTGCACTCTAAGACGACAACTCAAGTGACGGCCCCGCCATACCCCGAATGTACAACAACCGACAACCTGTGATAAGCCTCCAAATAAAGGAGCTTACAAGGTAACAATGATCCTAAGAGCGAGGATCAAGAATACGTACTCTACTGCGCATGAACGCACCTCGGAAGGAGGTCAAGACAACATGTACCAAATATGTGAAATGCGTAATGAAATCATAAGTCTAAAATAAAGCGAGACGGTATGATAACTCGATTAACGACACAATGCCTTACTAACAATGAGAGTAAATAGTATACTTACAATATAAAATAGGAAGCTCACGATCAAAGCAGACCACCCGCCGCATGATCATTAAGCAATTTTACACTGGGACTATTTCACCCGCATAGGTCGCGTGGACCCGCATGAGGTATTTCTCGCATGGGACTATTTCACCCGCATAAGTCCTTACGACTCGCATGAGGTATTCCTCGATAGGTCAGATCCGCCGCACGGGACTATTTCACCCGCATAAGCCCTTGCGGACTCGCATGAGGTATTCCTCGCATCGTGGGTAGCAAATACACGGAATATGCAAATGCCACAAACCCGGGGAATGACCCCGAAATGAATAATATACCACTAGCACAAAACCGGCTATCATACATAACATAAGCACTACCGGCTTATCACACAATATATAAGCAAGTTAAGAATCCCCTAACTTCTTATTATTCTTGTTCACTTACACTCTCATTTTAGTTTACTTAAGGCACTAACATGTCTTTTATAAAGATCCGGGAATTTAACCCAAGTACTACATACTTCTACTCTTTAAAACAAATGACTCTTTTTAGTATAACACTTCCAAGATACTATTAACCATAGTATCTAGTCACAATTACGTTTCAAGACAAGTCACAATACCTTTAGAAATAAAGTTAGGTTTCTAAATCAAGTGACTCCTTTTCTTTTAAAACCTTAGGCAATTGATGCCTTAAAATCAAATTGTCTTTCATTAAAACAAGTCATTTATCAAACTTAAATTACTTAGAGTAAACCACTCCTTTTAACATTCCATAAAGCTATTATAACCAACTTCCCATAAAGCCGTTATACTAGCTTTATACATTAGCAACTTACATACTTCTTTATAACCAAGAGACTTAAACTTTCCAACAAAACAAGTATCAATAATACTTTCAACATACTTAAAGTCTCTTAACTTTTGAAAGCCAAGATATCCTTAATATTTAACAAGTGAGTTAATTCCCTAACTCAATCGACTTGGACATTCTTAAAATAAGCCAAGGATATCAAATGGACCTAGATTGTCAAAATCTTGTACGTCTACCGTACTATACATTTACAACTTATTCATGCTCTAGAGATAAGAAAGTTCCACATACCTCTTTGGTTTAATCCACTTGCTAAGTCCAATTCACCGTACGTAGTATGTCAACCTATAATGACCATAGTATGTCTATTAACATCTTACTTCAAACGTAGAATATTATACGTGTAAAGTCTCTAAATTCTACGGAAAATCGAACAACACCTCCTTTGTTTCTACTCACTTGCCACCTTTTTCAAGGCCGAATACAATAACCAAAACACGCCACATTTAAGGCCCAACAAAGTAGTTAACAATAGGGGATTACACGCTTAATCAAGACATGTAAAATTTCGCCCCACAATATATAACAAACTAGTCTAAACTACAATGTCAATTCGGCAATTAGGGCAACAATACCAATTCTTCTTCCCATTTCTTTTCAATCCAAGTTATTTAGTATAACATGATATAAGGCCGCAATTGATTATAACAACTATAATCTTCAAGTAGATAACATGCGACGATTCTAATTATCGACCAAATTGTATTTCAATTTCAAATGACTAAACATGTCATTTTCGGATTCGAGCTTCCAAATTTCCATAACACTTATCAAACTTCATAACACATATCACATGATCATTTCTAACTTATAATAACATGGAATCTTCAATTACAAAAGTAAGACGAAGATTATACCTCATTTAGCCCAAATATGATCCAAGTTTACAAGTCGATCCTTAGCAACTTTAGCTCCTCTTTTCGACATTCCAATCCACTCCAAGCAACCCTTAGAAACTTGTGAAGAACTTATCTCCAAGTTCCAACTTCAAAGTTGAAGAACTCCTTTAGTTTCCGCCTTGCGACTAATACGAAAACACCATTTTTCCGGGATCTTTCTATTGAGATACACTTACAATACCCTTAGGTACCTTGGTTTAAAGTGGGGGGATTATTGGACAACAATTGAAAAAATTTCCTTGAAACCCTAGCCTTGGCCGAGAGCTTCCTCAAGTTTCCATCAAGTTTTTCTTTTAAATTTGCTAAGTGTTAAGCCTTGTCTTGCACTAGTATACATATATAACAAGATGGAGGGTCAAGATTAGAACAAATGGGTGGTTAGGATGCTTTTCACAAGGATCAAGCCAAGTGGCATTTGACTTAGTCAACAATGTCAAGCTCTTGCCTTTGCAAGACTTGGCCTTTTAAATTATGGTCAAATGACCATTTCCCCCATGTCAATTTCGTCCAAGACCATCAAGGGGGTGACACGTGTCGCCCTCCCGTTCGTCGCAATATTTCATTTTCCGACAAATTCCGATAAATTTTACTCGTCTCAAATCTTAACATTTGAGTTCTTACGTACGTTCTTATAAACCTATCCTGGAAATTTTCGGGGTGTAACAACTAATCCTTGTGGACGATATTCGGTCTTACCTAGACTGTATTACTTGTCACGATAACGTGCACTTGCGTTAAAGTGTGTGCATCTTTTCGCGCATCAGTAGGAGTAACTGGTATACAATATGTGGGGTGAGGGTTGAACATGAATTGTAGAATACAAACTCAGGTTAAAGGATGAGGGTTTTGTCTACGTGTTGTTTTGGTGATTTCAGTTTGGTTGTTTAGTGACTTTGAATGGAATGGGAGGGGGAATATATGATATGCCCAAGGATAGAGAAATGGTGAGTCAATTTCCCGAAACGACACCAAGGATTATGTGATCAATACCATAAGGTCAAGATTGGGGTTTGCTAGACGCAATGCCCATGAACTAGCTAAGTGAGGGTGATCGATGCCCTTTTAGTACACAAGGCTTAGAAAATTTGGTCCACACAAGTTCCAACCTTCCTTTACCACCAAAGGGATTCCTCAAGTTTGGATATAAAATAAGTCACACAAGTCCTAATCGATATTTGCTTCGAAGGGTGGGTGATCCACACAAGGATCAGATAAGTTCCAACACACAAGTTGAAGACTTAGATTTTATATTAAAATTAACTCAAGCATGCCTATGTACAATAGCCTAAGGTCCTATTTATAGTTCCTTTAGGACCATTCTAGAAAGGAAAACTAAGGGACATAATTGCAAGGCCACTTTAGCCAAAATAGGAACAAGAGAAGGGGTTTAGTTGCCTTGGAGACCAAGTTGGCCCTCGGCTATGGTGAGTGTCACGACCCGATCCCGGGCCCATGACTGGTGCCTTATCCCGGGCACCCTAGTGATACAACATCAGAGAAACTCAGCGGAAATAAAAACTTAAACATGAAACAAGAGATAAAGTAAGAAACAGGCTAACCAAAACGGTCACCTTCCTGAATATATACATATATATATCAACACGAAGTTAAATCCTTTACAAACCACGCCCACAACAAAGATGCTGCACTTAAGAATGTAACCATAACTATGACGGGACAGGGCCCCGCCATACCCCTGAATGTACAAGTATCTACACTGACAGGTGACTATACCAAAGATAAACCTCCGGAGAAACGGAGCTTCCCAAAACGCTGAACTGTGATCCTATTAGCGCGGATCCACAACCGATGTATTCTACTGCGGATGAACGCAGCCTCAAGCGAGGTCGATAACAGTACCAAGTATGTGAAATCAGAAATACTTTAAATGAAATCATAATAGTCTATACAAAGCGAGACATGTATGATAACCAAACTACGATCCACAATATATAAACAAATATGTCGTGACTCACGCCCTCAAAGTCATTACTCAAATATCCAATGGGTCTCACGCCCACAACATCAATCATGCCCGTGGAATACCTTCCTCACTGCCGGCAGTCTATGATATAGTCACACCAAGAAGTACACATGAACATCAGGTCCCACCTGTGGCATAACAACCGTACGGGGCAAGTACGAAGGCTAACTACCAGATACCAAGCCGCATCATCAACTGACCGGGGCAAGTACGAAAGCCAACTACCAGAGACCAAAGCCGTACCAACAAATCTATATAACCAAACCACGAAGCTGACCCAGGGAAAGTACGAAAGCCAACTACCAGATACCAAGCCTGCGCCACGCATTGGCGGGCAAGTCACGAAGACTAACTACCGATACCAAGCCGGAATCACGAGACTTCACACAAACCGAACGGGCAAGTCACGGCTAACTACGGATACTGGCGAAACACCACGACTTCGGGCAAGTACGACGAGCCAACTACGGATACCAAGCCGAATCAGTAAAACCTCATGGAGAGCTAGTCCATGGAATGATAATCCTAATGGAACCATACCCGTGGGCCACCCAACGTGTCAGTAGGTCCATCAATCAAGAACAACATGACCGGCCCTCCATCGAGAGACGCGGTGGTATAGAAATACAATACTAGCACGACAAGGCTATCACACGCAAACATAGGCAAGTTACACACAACTCAAGGTACTTTCATTTTATGTCAACAATACGGTTTTCAAACCCAAAAATAATACCTACTTTCATTCTTTCAAAAAGACCTCTTTTTACGTAAAAGATACTAATACTCGTAGTACCAAAAACACATTCCCTTTTCAAACCAAATTACTTTACTTTCGTAAAAACATTTACAGGCTTTTAACATACGCGCAAAACTTAATTCAAGCCAACGAGGAATCACCTCTAACATCACAATAATCCCCCTACTTTAACATTTACAAGGCTTTTAACATACGCGCAAAACTTAATTCAAGCCAACGAGGAATCACCTCTAACATCACAAAAAGCTCACACCCATGGTCTAAAGGATACTCCCTTCGCATCTTCACTTCACAAAAGAAATGATCACTTCCGTTCTCATAACACATTGTTCGCTTCTCTTCTTACTCGTCGTCCCTTTCTCGTACACCCGAACTCTTTCTAGTACACATACCACACTTCAGTCACCGCTTCAATTTCCACAACCCTGGAGTTACCACCTCCAAACTTGGTCATCTTACTAGCCTCAAATTCCCCCAAGGCCATTCCCGGCCTTCACGATTCGATTCTGGTCGAACACATCCACGAACTCATACGATGGTTACCTAAACTTGGGCTTAGCACCCTCGTGACCCTACCACCTGGCGACCACTCGAACGACCCCACCCCAAACCGGCCGCGGGTTGACCCGCGAACGGTCCTCAACCCGACCCATGTCGCACGGACTCTTGTTCCCCGATCCGGAACAATCTTACCTATACAAGTCCTGAAAGCTACCACTTTCATCCTACACAACCCAAGGAATTATCCCTCAATACATTTCACGCATACCAAGTGTTTCGACAAAGACTAACCGTAAAATCTTTTTCTCAGGACGACCTTACATCTAAGGTCTCAACGTGTAATATTCTAAGGTTCACACCTTCCATACCCCCATACTTACCTTTCAACTAACCATGTTTTCTAACTCACAAATAACATAACGCTATCCGCACATAGCACACAATAATAAGATCATTATATCAAGCCTACTAAGCTCTAGAGGGTTAAGGATATGCCTGCATCTACCGCTTCACTCTAATCATAGGCACACTGCAGGCATAGCTGTAGAAGGTGATGAACCAGCCATAGATCCTGAAGGCCGAGTCTCTACATCCGCGCTACCTCTAGTCGGACAATTTCTCTCAAAATGGTCCTGCTGGCCGCATGTAAAACAACCTCCCGAACCAGCACGACACTCCCCCTTATGGATTCTACCGCAACGGCCACACTGAGGTAAGGGTGGCCTCATCCGTCAACACCACTACTCCTCAAAACTCAACCCTGGAGCCACGACCGCTTCCCGAATACTCTGGATGCCCTGAAGACTGTAGAGGACCGCTCTGTACTGGCGGATGCGCATAACTAGTCTGCTGCTGAGGCGGTCCGCCTCGAAAGTTGCCAAAAGACCCTGCTCCCTCTTCTGCTGATCCCGGTCATTCCGTCGACCTCTCCGCCGCCTTACACCCAAGTGCATAAGCTGCGTGCGGCAATGTCCATGTCCCCAAGAGCTACACCCGAGCAAGCCTCGCCAAGTAGTCTTGAGCCGTGGCGTAGCGGTGCACTCGTCCTCCATATTTTCCACTAACGCCGGGACATATCGCCAACGAAGTCGAACTCCACGTTGTACTCCCAACCGCACGCCGCCCCGCCTCAACATCAAAAATGCTGCCCGAGCCTCTCATCTCGCGGGCAAGAAATGCTCCGAGAACTCGTCCCATACACCGAAGCGCATGCTCCTCCCCGACGGTTCCCATGAATCAAACGACCGACTACGATCACGCGGTGATGCGAACCCAATATCACCGACTACGCCTCGAGGCCTTGATCACTCATGATCCGTCAGAATCGCTTCGGATAAACTCCCGAGGGTCATCCTCGGCTCGATCCATAGAACAACGTGGATCGCAACTTAAGAAGTCCCGGTCTCCAACTATCGCCCGGGTACTCATGGTACCCCGGCTCCCATCTGTCCTCAAGTCTCGCCATAAACCTAACTAGTAACTGGGCCATCTCCTTGCAACCCATATCCTCTGTTCCTGGCCGTGGGGCTGGAGGCTCAGGTACTGTGTGTTATACCCCGTATTTCCAGAGTATGTACGTAAAGGAATACGTACAAAAAGTTTGGTCTTAAAGTTAGGCCTTGGACGATTTTTAGGCACAACTCACAAAGCGAATAGTTTTCCGACGAAACGTTTCCACAGCTTTCGTAGAATAAATTCCGGCTATGCCATTTCTATTTTTTGCGGATTTTTCCGAGAGACGAAACATTTTGGACCAACGGGAGGGCGACACTTGTCACCCTCCAATTGATGGATGTGAAGCGTCCATATGGCCGATTGGAGTTGCCAACTTGGTCAAGTTGTTGGTAAGATATTTTGTGTGCAAGTTGGCTAGGTACACTTGCCCAAATCTTGACCCTACACTTGCCTTGCACTTGTCTTCATCTTGGCCATTGGTTGGCCATCCCTTGACCTATAAATACCCCTCTTGAGATGAAGAGTTCTTCATCCACAAAAGCTTTCCAAGTCTAAAAATCCTTCCCTCTCCCTTTGTAAGCAATTCGTCCAACACACCCCCCTCCCCTTGAGAAGCTTGGCCGAGGCTACCCCACCCCAGCCTGGCGAAACCTACCGCGCCTCCCTTGGTAGAAAAGTTGCCTTCTTGTATTGTTATAATGCCCAAAAGCCCCTAGCCCAAATCCCTTAGTAATGAGGAGAACTTGTGAAGAACTTCTAAGGTTTCCTGAGCATACAACTTAGGAGCAAAACCTTGCTCAGGCGCGACTTTTTCTAGGATATTATTGGGCTTACCGAGGTAACTAATCCTAACCCTCTTTTGAATTAGAGAATACTTACTGTTGTAGAATAAGAATAAGTATAAATACTTAGAAGAATATCACAGAATAGAATTGAACTGCTATCACAGGAGAAGGGTTTAAAAGAAGAATAATTGAACTGTACTCGCATAGAATTGTTTTCACGATGAACTCATATAGCTCACGGGTAGGGTTGTGCTGCCCAACTTTCCATAGAATTGTGAACCCTCTGCTTTAGAATGACCTTGAGTAGTCTTTGATAGATATCTGACTATTATAGGTGACTTCACGTGACATATTGAACTTGGCGGTGGTTTTCATTGAGAAGGTATGTGATTCTTCCTAAAGCATGATATTTTACAATATGTATATAGTACGGTAGAAGCATACGTGTTAATCGAATAATAACTAACGGCAATGTCTTTGACTTAAGCTGAATAATACTTACGCAATGCCTCACGCTTAAGCTCGATAATACGTCAAGAATGCCTCACGCTTAAGCTCGAATAATAAAGAATCAAAACATTTCAAAAGGACTCTCAATCATTTTTACGTAAGAGAACTAATTGGCTTTTTAAGCGAAGCTTAAGAGTTATACTAGCTTTATGGGAAGTTAAGTATAACCACTTAAGATTGATAAAAGAAACAAGTTGCCTATGTATTTCTAACGCAACTTATATGAAATTGTGAAAAGAATAATAAGATGGTTTGATAAGTAGACATGACATGTTGCTATGTGTGTTAGTACCTTGTAACGTTTGTATAAGTGAGTATCCTTGTTGTACTTATGTTGTTTAAAGATAAGTCGTTATGTTAGTGTACTATCACTCACCTCTTGAGATGATACAGAGGTTAAGTCGCCTCCGACGGGGTAGACTCAGTGATGCAGGACCATGATTCGAGAATACCTACGCGGTCCAGGGGCCTATGCGAGCTACGAGTTCCGAGTTAGTATGCGGGGTTATGCCTCATGCGGTCTATGTGGCCATGCGGACAATGAGTCGGGGCGATGCCGAGGAGTAGCTACCCTCGATGCGGGTTATACCTCATGCGGGCCCACGCGAGTGGCCTATGCGGACTCAGAGTCGGGATTAGGCTTGCAGAATGAGGATGTGGGCGAGTGGCCTGCTTTCGATCATTCGCAGCCTAGACAAGACGTATTCTGATTACCTATTGTTGCTCTTGTTTGTGATGTGGCACTATGTGCGTTTCCTTGGTTGTTTCACACATATTTGTAAACCGGTTTCAAAAATGATATGTTTTCATTTAAGTACTTTACGGTTCGCATACTTAGTACTGTTGTCGACCTTCCTGGGCCGCGTTCATGCCGCAGTAAGGGCAAGGGTGCTAGATCCGCATCCTTAGGATCTCTACGTTGGTGTCGGGAGCTCCATCTCTTCCGAGGCTCTACTTTTTGGTATGATCTCCTGTTGTAGATAGTTTTGCAGATCGGGGTATGGCGGGCCTGTCCCTCCATAGTTGTATATTTCAGAAGTCTGTAGTCATGTTGCGAATGTCGGATGTAATCGCTAAACCATGATTATATATATATCGAAAAGCGATGTTTTCACATAACTGTGTCTTATTTTATAAACTGTTTCATGTCTTGCTTTATGTTTCCGTGATTACTCGATGTATGACTACTGGGTGCCGGTAAGAGGCACGATCCACGCCCCGAACGGGTCGTGACAAAAGTGGTATCGAGAGCGATTAATCTCGGAAAGTGTCTCTGACCAGATCTAGTAGAAGTCTTGATTATCGGTGTGTTGTGCACCACACCAATAATCGTGAGGCTATAGGATATTTAGGATTGGTTTCGTTCTTCTCATTACGAGATCGTGCTTTAGAGTCGTGTTATAGGTTGGACCTCTAACGTATTCCTTTCTATGCTTATGCCTCCACGTAAGGCAACCCGGCCCGAAGGGCAAGGCGCATGAGGAGCCGCTAGCGAGACACTCAAGTCACGAGGGCTCGTGCCCGCCTATACCAGACGGCGAGTTCTATGACGCCGCCGCCCTGAAGAGACCACAGTGCCACACCTCTTGTCCCACATGCAGGGCGGAGGAGTTAGGGTAGGAGAGATGGCCCAACTTTTGGCTAAAGTTGTGGCCCGTCTGAGGAGAGGCCGGATGCGCAGATTCAGCTCAGCGCACGGCCGCACCGTTGTTCACCCGAGGCGAGAGTTTGAGGCTACGAGACTTCTTGAGTCAGAGTTCACGGAGTTTTATGGATCGAGGCGGAGGATGATCCGCAGGAGTTCATCCGTCGCCTTCAGAGATTTTGAGAGTGATCGTATGCGGAGACCGAGTCCGTGATCTTTGGTTCACATAGGCTGCGTGATACCGCGATCGATTGGTTTGATTCATGGAGTTATCCGGGAGAGCACGCGTCCCGCCTACTGGGATGAGTTCTCGAGGCTTTCTCACTCACTTCTTGCCTCCACAGATGATGAGGGCGCGGCTGATAGATTTTTACTCGAGGCGAGAGACGGCCGTCGTGGAGTACAATGTCGAGTTTGATTCATTGGCTCGATATGTCCCAAAGATTGCAGAGGATAGAGTGCACCGCTATGTCACCGGGCTAGACGACTATATGGCCGAGTCATGTGCGGGGGTTTCTCTCCAGCCGGGTATGGACATTACCCGCATGCAGGCTCACGCCCTTGGATGCGAGGAGCGCAGAGGTCGACGAGTGGATGACGGCGAGAAGCAGGAAGGCGGGAGAGGGTCTTACGGTGGTTATCGTGGTGGCGGCCTCAGCAGTCTAGATTCGCACCACAGCCAGCACAGAGCACTCTGCACCGGCCCTCAAGACCCAGAGTTTTCGAGGCGCACTGTGGCCCTGTGGCTTCGGGCGTCCGAGTAGCAGAGGTATCGCCGACGACCACCCCGGTGTGGCCGTGCGGTAGATCCCATTACGGGAAGTGTGGTACTACTTTTGAGCTTGTTACGCCAGGGCGGCAGGTCACTTTGCAGGATCGTCTGTTATACCGTAGTTGCAGTGGTATGTATGTGAGGACGTGCGAGAGTCTGCGTAAATTTTGAAAAGAAAGAAAGATGTGAGTTTTCACGGAAAAGTTTCGGTTATTTGTGAAGAAAAAGTTCGTTAATGGAATTGGATTCCCGATTTGGTATTTGGACTTCATAGATTATATTAGAATTTTGAGATTTTATTTTGAAATGGTCACGTGGGGCCCACGGAGAAATTCTGGTTTTGTGGGCCCGCTTTGTTTTTGAGATTTGGTAATTTGGATATTTTCGGAAGACGAAATATTCTGGGCGAATCGGGGGGCGACACGTGTCACCCCCATGTGGCACCCTTGGCCGATTTTACATTTGTGCACAACACCCGGTTAGAGTCGTTTTTCGACGAAACGTTTTGCGTAACATGCGAAGGGAAAAATCCGGCTATGTCGTTTTGTATTTTTTCGGCTTTTTCCGAGAGACGAAACATTTTGGACCAACGGGAGGGTGACATGTGTAACCCTCACAATGGAAGACGTGGGGCGCACTTGCCGATTGAGGCAAGTTGTGGTAGATATTTGTGTAGATATTTGTGAGGGTTTTAAGGAGTAGGGTCTAGGGTGCACTTGGCTTGATCTTGGCCTTACACTTGCCTTGCACATGGCTTGATCTTGGCCATTGGTTGGCTTTTGGTTTTGCTATAAATACCCTGGCTCAAGACTTCATTCATCCAAAATGTTCCAAGTCTTGCTATCCTTCCTCTCCTCTTGTTTGACTCTCGTCCAAGAGCCCCCTCCCTAGTAAAGGCCTTTGGCCGAGAGTCCCCTCCCCTTTGTGGTGCTAGCAGTGGGTACCCACTAGCCTAGTTGTTTTCGTATAATACCCTCCTTGTGGTATTGAAATACTTCTCCTAGTATTGTTATAATGCCCAAAATACCTTAGCCTTGTACCTTGTAGTATTCCAAAGATACCTCTTTCGTAGAGTCCTAAAATACTACCTTTTGTCCTTTTAGTCTCAAACCGAAACCCTAAGGAAATCTTCATAGTTGGTTGAAGTATTTGAGTAGAAGTTGGTTAGAACTTCTAAGGGTTGTTTGGAGTGGTTTGAGCGCACGGAATTGAGCTAAACCTTGCTCAGGATCGACATTATAACTTGGATAATTTTGGGCTTGTCGAGGTAATTATCTTGTCCCTCTATTGTAATTGGAAATTACATGTTTGTTAGAATATATAGTTGAAGTATACTATATATGGAACTATACTTAGTATTCGGCAATGTCTTTGACTTAAGCCTGAAGAATAAAGAACTGAACTGAACTGTATTTACATGGGCGTATTGCGTGAGACTTGTGTAGAATTGTACACGCCAGGTTAGGCGTGTAAACCCCCGTGGTTGGCTTGGTAGCCACTCGATAGAGAGGAGATTTACGCTGTTGTTCTGGGGAGAGTGCCGAATTTTCTATAGAAAGATAGAAACTTGTGTTTGGGGTTAATAGACGACTTGTGACCTTTATAGGTGAAAGTACTAAGAGTAGCGTATTCTACTCGAGGAGTGGAAAGGCTAGCAAGGTTGTAGTACTTGGAGCATTTTGCTTATTGTCGATAAATCGTCATGAGGTATGTGAACCTCTTCCTATCTTTTCTAGCATGATTGTTGTGAACTATGTAGTACGGTGAGCGTACGTGCTAAGTGATTTGGTTGGTTTAAAACATAGGGTGTTATAATAGCTTTATGGGAAGTTAGTTATAACGACCTTATGTAAGTGAAAATGGTTTCTTGATGTTAGAAGTTAAGAGACTTGATCTTATAAGATAAGAGACTTAACTTATTTGTTTTAATGTGGATGTTTGTGAAACCTCATTCGTGAGTAATGAGTACTTGGTTTTTAAAGGGATAATGTTTCCGATTTGGGAATCGAATGTGTATCGGCAGACCACTGCGGCGTTAATAAAGGAAAATGTATTGAATAATGATGTGTTGTATTAAAACCGAGAAACCTCCATCTGCATAGAAGCTAAGATAAGACAAAATGATATTACATTTTCTAGATCATGGTCTTTGTAATAAGATCGTTATAAACAAGAATAAACTACTCACATATATGACATATGTTACTCAATTGTTCTAAAAGGAATCAAGTGATTAAGTTTGGGAACTATGAAACCATTTGAAAATGAGAAGCTTGAGTAATCAAACTAGGCAAACCGGAACTTAGGAAAAGAATGTTGTTACTTGGTTTTGAAAAGGAAGGTGGGTTGGTCATTCTAATACTACGTATCGGTGACTTTTATAAAAGAAATGGATCTCTTTTAAAAGAACTTAACGTATGTAGTACTTTGGGGTTAAAACCCGACTTGGCGTAAAATGAAAGTACTTTGAGTTGTGTGAAACTTGCTATGCTTGTTGTTGTGAAACTTGCCTATGCTTGTTGTTGTGAAACTTGCCTATGCTTGTGATGATAGCCTTTGTTGTGCAAGTGTGGTATTTACGTATTCCGCGTCTCGATAGAGGCGGTCGACTTGTTGAGAACTTACTTGGGCGTCTTGGCAGTGATGGAGAATTCCACGGTATGTTTCCATTTTGATTCTCGTCTTGTTGTTGATGTCACATGGACATGTCTACACCGATGCAGTATTCCGGGGGCATGCGGCCATGCGGTCGGGTTGATTACCCGATATATTGTTATTGTGGTTACGTGGACATGTCTACACCGAGGTAGAATTCCGGGGGCATGTGGCCATGCGGCAGGGTTGATCACCCAGTATATTATTGTTGATGTCACATGGACGTGTCTACACCGAGGTAGAATTCGGGCATGTGGCCATGGGCATTGGTATTATTGTTGCATCATGGACATGCCTACACCGATGCAGAATTCGGGCATGCGGCCCGATGCGAACATGATTGATGTTGTGGGCGTGAGACCCATAGTTATATTTGAGTGATGGCTTGAGGGCGTGAGTCCCTGACTGGATATGACTGCTTTTATGTTGTGAACTGTAGTTTGGTTATCATACATGTCTCCTGCTTTATATAGACTAGTATGATTTCATTCTGATTTTTCTGATTTCACATACTTGGTACCTGTTGTACTGACCCCCTTCGGGGGGCTGCGTTCATGCCGCAGGTAGAGGTACATCGGTCGTGGATCCCCGCTCTTAGGATCACAGACAGCGTATTGGGAAGCTCCGTTTCTTCGGAGGCTTATCTTTTGGTATGTGTTCCCTGAGATGTAGGTTCTTGTACATTCAGGGGTATGGCGGCCCTGTCGTCATAGTCGTTGTAAATCTTAAGTGCAGTAATCTTGTTGTGGCGGGGTTGTAAAGGATTAAACTGTTCGGAGTTTTATGTATATCACGAAGGCAACCGTTTTGGTTGGCTTGTTTATTATTATATCTCTTGTTTCATGACTCATGTTTTATTTTCCGCCGTTTTTCTCTCGATGTTGTATCACTAGGGTGCGGGGTAAGGCACGAGAGGCGGGCGAACGGTCGTTACGTCCGGCCGGCGGCACGGTGGTAGGCTCACCTTCGAGTTCTGTTGCCGCCATCATCTCCTACGATTACTCGCCGAGGCGGGGTGCCATGGGTCACAGGTCGCGGCAGGCCGTGGCTCGGGTCGATTCTAGCGGTCCTCGAACCGCATTTATGCTTTGTCCACCGACAGATCGTGAGGCCTCACGATGTCGCCACAGTACCTTATCGGCCGGGTTTGATGTGTATGCTTTGATAGATCCGGTTCTACTGCCCTATATATCTCCCTTGTTGCTAGTAGGATAGGGATAGAGCACGAGTCCATAGACCCTTTCGAGGTAGCTACGCGATGGGTGATTCGGTGGTAGCTCGGCGTATATAGAGCTTGTCCCGTGACCATTTACGCCGCCGACCGCCGACTTGATAGAGTTGGAGATGATTGACCGGCGTGATCATGGGGATGGATTGGCTAGCTTCGCTACGCCAATGTAGATGCAGAGAGAATAATGCGGTTCCAGTTTCTGAGGCGGTTGTTGAGTGGGAGGGAGCACGGTATCGCCGGCGGGTAGGTTTATTTCCTACCTCGAGGCTAGGAAGATAGTGCGAAGGGGTATATCCGCCATCTCGTTCGGGTGTTTGATTGAAGGCTGCGGTACCAGATTTTCCGTCGATTCAGAGTCGCGAGTTCCCAGGCGTGTTTCGAGATGACCTCCGGGTATCCTCACGAGAGGAGATCGAGTTTTGTATAGATGTGTTGCGGATACTCGGCTATTTCCATTCCGCCATACAGAATGGCACCTGCCGAGTTGAGAGAGTTGAAGGATCAGCTTAGGGATTTGCTGGAGAAGGGCTTCATTAGGCCTAGTGTTTCTCCCTGGGGAGCGCCGGTATTGTTCGTGAAGAAGAAGGACGGGACGCTGCGCATGTGTTGATTACAGGCAGCTGAACAAGGTGACCATTAAGAACAGATACCCCCTTCCCAGGATTGATGATTTGTTCGACCAGTTCCAGGGTGCGAGATGTTTCTCCAAGATTGATCTGCGATCGGGCTATCATCAGGTGCGAGTCAGAGAGGTGGATGTCCACAGATCGCATTAGACCGTGACGGGCATTATGAGTTCGTGGTCATGTCTTTTGGGTTGACGAATGCTCGCCAGATTCATGGATTTGATGAACCGAGTGTTCAAACCATTTTGGACACGTTTGTGATAGTGTTCATTGATGATATCTTGGTTTATTCTCGCCAGAGCGAGCACGCGAGCATTTGGCGATCTTGTGATTCTCCAGACCAGCGATTATACGCCAAGTTTTCCAAATGTGAGTTTTGGTTGACTTGATGGCGTTTCTTGGCATATTGTGGGTGATGGCATTCGAGTTAATACGCCAAGATCGAGCGTCGAGACTTGGCCTGACCTACTACTCCGGCCAGGTTCGCAGATTTCGGGCCTCGCAGGTATTATCGGCGGTTCGTGGAGAAGTTTGCTTCTATCTCTCGCACCGTTGACTAGCCGACTCGAAGGCCCAAGTTTGATGGTGATGCTTGTGCGGGGTTTCGATTCTTTGAAAGAGAGATCGACGACCGCCCGTTCTTACTCTTCCGAGGTCGGATGGTTATGTCGTATTGTGATGCGTGCATCGGTTGGGATGTGTGTTGATGCGGCATGGCGAGTTATAGCATATGCATCCCGACACCGGAAGAAACACGAGAGGAACTACCCCACCCATGATTTGGAGTTGGCGGTGTGATTCACGCTTTGAAGATGCGGAGGCACTATTTGTATGGGGTTCACGTGGATATTTTACAGACCACAAGAGCCTCCAAGATATCTTCGACCAGAGGAGTGAACTTACGGCGAGGCGGTGGTTAGAGTTGCTTAAGGATTACGATGTGGACATCTGTACCACCCGCAAGGCCAATGTTGTGGCGTATGCTCTTAGTCGTAGGTCGATGAGCCTATCGGATGTGCGCTAGAGAAGGGGACATGGTTCGTAATTTGCACGATTAGCGAGCCTTGGTGTCCGCTTTGATTGATTACGATAGCAATGGGGTTAGAGTTCGAGGTTGCCGAGTCTTCCATCGTCGAGGAGGTGAAGAGGCAATTCGAGGATCCACTTTGATTCGATATCGTGATCTGACTCTTACGTGAGGGCAAGGGTCGCGAGGTAGCACTGATGGGGTGCTAAGGTTTGAGGGCGGTTGTGTGTTCCAGATGTTTGAGGACTTGGCGAGTTCTTGGGAAGCACACAGCCAGCGTTACTCATCCATCCGGTCGACCAAGATGTACCACGACCTTAGATCCGTGTATTGGTGGGATGGCTTGAAGAGGACGTTGCGAGTTCGTAGCTCGCCCGTGTTGTCGGCAGGTGAAGGTAACACGAGAGACACGGTGGTTTGTTACTGCGATAGAGATCCCGACTGGGAAGTGGGAGGTAATCAACATGGACTTCATCACGGGATTACCTCGCACTCGGAGGAGACATGATTCTATATGGGTTATCGTCGACGGTCGAAAATCAGCCCACTTTCTTCCGTCGGGGCGACTTTTGGTGAGGATTATGCGGACTTTACATCAGAGATCGTCGGTCGCGTGGAGTCCTACTTCGATCATATCGCACAGAGAGCCCGGTTTACGCCAACTTCCAGAGGTCCTTCCAGGGGTTTAGGGGACGCAGTGAGCGAGTAATCGCATTTCATCCACGCAGACGGACAGCAGAGCGCACTATCCGAACTCTTGAGATATCTGCGAGCCCGTGTTATTGACTTCATGGTAGTTGGGAGGATCATTTGCCTCTAGTTGAGTTCGCGTATAATAATAGCTACCACTCCGATTCGGATGGCGTCTTATGAGGCCTTGTATGGAGGAAGTGCAGATCGCCTATAGGTTGGTTCGAGGTGGGCGAGGTGCAGCTAGTGGGACCAGATTTGGTGCAGCAGGCAGTGGATAAGGTGAAGCTTATCCGAGAGCGGCTATTGACAGCTCAGAGTCGACAGAAGTCGTATGCAGATCATCGTCGTCGACATCTGGAGTTCGCAGTTGATGATTGGGTTTTCCTGAAGGTGTCACCCATGGCGGTGTGATGAGATTCGGAAGAAGAAACTTCACCAAGGTACATTGGGCGTTTGATTGTCCGCAGGTAGGAAAGGTTGCCTATGAGTTGGATCTGCCGTCCGTCCGAGGCGATGCATCCGTGTTTCACGTTTCTATCTTGAGAGATGTATCGGGATCCATCTAGGGTGCATCCGATTGACGATGTCCAGTGGCCGAGGGGTTATCGTATGAGGAGATTCCATGCGATAATCGATCGTCGGGTTAGGCGTCTGCGACGAAGGGCGTGGCTTCCACAAAGTCTTGTGGCGGAACGAGCTCGGGAGGAGATGGCGTGGGAAGCCGGGAGGACATGAGGCGAAGTATCCTCACTGTTCCCCACACCTCCGTAATTCACTTTCCTACTTGTAAATCTTCATTATCGTTTATGCCTAAGTGTTGTTTATGGCGTGTGTGGCTTTTGCAAACCGTTTAAGTTTTGAAGAACCTTATCGTTATCTGCTTGGGAAGGAACATTCGGACGAATGTTTCTAAGGAGGAGAATGTTATACCAGTATTTCAGTATGTGCGTAAAGGAATACGTCTAAAAAGTTTGGTCTTAAAGTTAGGCCTTGGGCGATTTTTAGGCACAACTCACAAAGCGAATAGTTTTCCGACGAAGCGTTTCCACACTTTCGTAGAATAAATTCGGCTATGCCATTTCTATTTTTCGGATTTTTCCGAGAGGCGAAACATTTTGGACCAACGGGAGGCGACACTTGTCACCTCCAATTGATGGATGTGAAGCGTCCATATGGCCGATTGAGTTGCCAACTTGGTCAAGTTGTTGGTAAGATATTTTGTGTGCAAGTTGGCTAGGTACACTTGCCCAAATCTTGACCCTACACTTGCCTTGCACTTGTCTTCATCTTGGCCATTGGTTGGCCATCCCTTGACCTATAAATACCCTCTTGAGATGAAGAGTTCTTCATCCACAAAAGCTTTCAAGTCTAAAAATCCTTCCTCTCCCTTTGTAAGCAATTCGTCCAACACACCCCCTCCCTCGAGAAGCTTGCCGAGGCTACCCCACCCCTAGCCTAGCCGAAACCTACCCCTCCTTGGTAGAAAAGTTGCCCTCTTGTATTGTTATAATGCCCAAAATACCCTAGCCCAAATACCTTAGTACTTAGTAGAAGTTGTGAAGAACTTCTAAGGTTTCCTTGGAGCATACAACTTAGGAGCAAAACCTTGCTCAGGCGCGACTTTTCTAGGATATTATTGGGCTTACCGAGGTAACTAATCCTAACCCTCTTTTGAATTAGAGAATACTTCTTGTTGTAGAATAAGAATAAGTATAAATACTTAGAAGAATATCACAGAATAGAATTGAGCGCTATCACAGAAGGGTTTAAAAGAAGAATAATTGAATCGTATTTCGCATAGAATTTGTTTTCTGATGAACTCATATAGCTCACCGGGTAGGGTTGTGCTGCCCAACTTTCCATAGAATTGTGAACCCTCTGTTTAGAATGACCTTCAGAGTAGTCTTTGATAGATATCTGTGACTATTATAGGCTGACTCTCTGCGCGCGACATATTGACTTGGCGGTGGTTTTATTTGAGAAGGTATGTGATTCTTCCTAAAGCATGATATTTTACAATATGTATATAGTGCCAGACGTACGTGTTAAGCGAATAATAACTAACGGCAATGTCTTTGACTTAAGCTGAATAATACTTACGGCAATGCCTACGCTTAAGCACGAATAATACGTCTGTGATGCCTCACGCTTAAGCTTTGAATAATAAAGAATGAAAACATTTCAAAGGACTCTTGAATCATTTTTACAGAAGAGAACTAATTGGTTTTTTTTAAACAGAAGCTTAAGAGTTATACTAGCTTTATGGGAAGTTAAGTATAACCACTTAAGATTGATAAAAGAAACAAGTTGCCTATGTATTTCTAACAGACTTATATGAAATTGTGAAAAGAATAATAAGATGGTTTGATAAGTAGACATGACATGTTGCTATGTGTGTTAGTACCTTGTAACGTTTGTATAAGTGAGTATCCTTGTTGTACTTATGTTGTTTAAAGATAAGTCGTTATGTTAGTGTACTATCACTCACCTCTTGAGATGATACCGGAGGTTAAGGCGCCTCCGACGCGGGTAGACTCAGTGATGCAGGACCATGATTCGAGAATACCTCATGCGGGTCGGGGGCCTATGCGGAGCTACGAGAGTTCCAGGTTAGTATGCGGGGTTATGCCTCATGCGGTCTATGTGGCCATGCGGACATCGAGTCCAGGACGATGCCGAGGAGTAGCTACCCTCGATGCGGGGTTATACCTCATGCGGGCCCATGCGAGTGGCCTATGCGGACTCCGGGAGTCCAGGATTAGGCTTGCAGAATGAGGATGTGGGCGAGTGGCCTGCTTTCGATCATTCGCAGCCTAGACAAGGCGTATTCTGATTACCTATTGTTGCTCTTGTTTGTGATGTGGCACTATGCGGTTTCCTGGTTGTTTCACACATATTTGTAAGCGGTGTTATACCGTATTTCAAAGTATGTGCGTGGGGCGTGCGTAGAAAATTTGAAACTTTTAATATAGGCTTGGCGATTTAATTTTGTGCACAACACCGGTTAGAGTCGTTTTTAGTAAAACGTTTTCACGACTTTCGTAGGGAATTTCCGCTATGTCCTTTCTAATTTTTGCGGATTTTTCCGAGAGGCGAAGCGTGTTGGACCAACAAGAGGCGCCACTTGGCACCCTCTCATTGGTGGACTTCAATCGTCCATTTGGATGAAATGGATAGCAAAGGCACGTTTTTGTTGCCTTGACAAAGTCAAGGTAGGTAGGATATTTGTGTTTGGTAAATCCTAGCCCTACACTTGCCTAACACATGGATTGATCTTGGCCGTTGGTTGGCTTTCACTTGGCCTATAAATACCCACCCCTTTGATGAACTTATTCATCCACAAATTTGCCTAAGTCTTGAAAGCTCTCCTTCTCCCTCCTTTGTGTTGAGTTCGCCAAGAGGCCTCCTCTCCTAGAGGCCTTGGCCGAGGGTACACCCCCTCCTAGTTGTGTGGCCGTGGGTACCCCACAGCCTAGTTGCTTCGTATAATACCCCTCTTTTGGTAGAATACTCAAAAGTATTGTTATAATGCCCAAATTACCTTAGCCTATACCTTGTAGTATTCTAAGGTTATACTTGTACAAAAAGCCGAAATACTATTATACTTCCGTCACAAAACCGAAACCCTAGGGAAATCTCCATAGTCAGTTGGGGTATTGTGTAGAAGTTAGTTAGAACTTCTAAGGGTGGTTTAGAGCGGGTTGGGCGCCTGAGTTGGAGCTAAACGATTGCCCGGGATCGACTTTAAGCTAGGATAATTATGGGCTTATCGAGGTAATTATCTTGTCCTCTATTGTAATTGGAAATTACATAATTGTTAGAATATATAGTTGAAGTATACTATATATAGAATCGAACGTAGTTATTGGCAATGTCTTTTGACTTAAGCCCGAATAATACTTACGGCAATGTCTTGCGACTTAAGCCCGAATTTAAAGAAAATACCGAATCTGTAATTACATAGGGTTGTATTACATGAGACTTGTGTAGTAGTACCGAGTAGAATTGTACCCGTTTGGGTTAGATATATAACCCCGGTTGGCTTGGTAGCGGCTCGTTAGAGGAGGAGATTTACGCCATTGCGGGAAGGTCTTTGAATTTTACGTAGAATGTTCTACGAAGAGACCTAATGTTAATAAGCGCCTTGTGGCCTTATAGGTTGAAGTACTACGTGTGGTGCGATCTACGTGGCTTAAGGAGTAGCGGTTGGAAGTACTTGAGCGTTTTGCTATTAGTCGATACTCGTCGCGAGGTATGTGAACCTCTTCCTATCTCTTCTAGCATGATATGTGTGAACTATGTAGTGCGGTAGGCGATACGTGTGCTAAATGTATTTGATTGGTGTAAACATAAAGTGTTATAACGGCTTTATGGGAAGTTGGTTATAACGACTTTATGTGGGTTAGAAAATACATGTGGTTTTTAAAAGGTAGCGATTTGAACTATAAGCGGCTTGTTATGTGTTAATAAAGAACTTGAAGTATTTCAAAAGATTTTGAATCATTTTGAAAGAAGAAGTAATACTTGGTTTTGAAAAACTTAAGAGTTATACTAGCTTTATGGGAAGTTAGGTATAACGGCTTAAGAATGTTTCTTGATTTGAAATCGAATGTGTATCGACAAACCATCGCGTTAATAAAAGGGAATGTTTTGACTAATTAAGTATTATTAAAACCGGAGAAACTTCCATCTGCATAGAAGCTAAGATGAGACAAAATGATATTTCTAGATCATGGTCTTTGTAATAAGATTGTTATAAACAAGAATATCTACTCACATATAAGACTTATGTTTCTCGATAGTTTTAAGGAGAATTATATTCTCAAATGAATAAGACTATGAACTACGAAAACTTTCTAAAATGAGAAACTTGAACATTGGAAATTAGGCAAACTTGATCATTGGAAAGAATGTTGCTACTTGATTTTACAAAGAGAAGTAATTGATTTACTTTAAAAGGATAGTCACTCTATTTTATACTACGTATTGTGTGACATGGTGAAAGTAACGTATCTTTTAAAGAATTGATGTATGAAGTACTTTGGGGATAAAAACCCGATTTTGTTAATCATATAGTAGAAGGTACCTTGTGTGAACAACTTGATTGTATTGGTTTGTGATAGCCTTGTAATACTTTCTTGATTGCGTTGATAAGTAAACGTGTTGGGACGCTACGTGTGTTAGTATCTTGTGATGTTTGTGTGAAGGGTTCCTTGATTGTGCTTATTAACTATCAGTCGTTATGATAGTATTGTGGCATTCATCTCTTGAGATGATTCCGGGGGTTAAGCTGCCCTCCGATGCGGGGTAGACTCAGGCGGGTCGATGGACCTATGATTCGAGAATACCTCATGCACGAGTCCCGGCCTATGCGAACTACGAGTTCCGAGTTAGTGTACGTCCTTTATGGGCATGCGTCTCGCTGGCGCGATCGCGTCGGTGGCGATCGCCGGAGTAGCTACCCTCGATGCGGAATGCCATGCGGGCGATGAGATTGGCCTATCGCGAGTGCGGAGTTCGAGGTTAGACGCGTACATTGACATCGCGGGCAAGTGGCGGCTTTGATCATGTGGCGGTCAGGCAGATCTTATAATCTGATTCACGACCTTGTTAGTGCAGTAGGTTTTTAGTAGTCGGCTATGCCTTCGTACTTACCCCGCATTTTATTATGACACAGTGGGACTGGTGTTCAGTGTGTTCCTTGGTGCTTTTATATCGTAGATCGCGGCGGTGAGGAAGGTATCCCACGCATGATTGATGTTGTGGGCACGAGACTCATTGTTATACTTGAGTGATGACTTGAGGCGTGAGTCACGACTTGACATCGCTTTGTTGTAAATCGTAGTTTGGTTATCATACATGTCTCCGCTTTATATGATGCTATGATTTCATTTCTGATGTATTTTGATTTCACATACTAAATTGTTGTCAGACCGACCTCCTTCGGGCTGCGTTCATGCCGCGAGTTGAGGTACACGATCGTTGATCCTAGCTCGTGGTCACGATTTGGCGTTGGGAAGCTCCGTTTCTCGGAGGCTTATCGATGGTATAGTCCCCTGCGTCGTAAGTGTTTACATTCGGGGTTTGGCGGCCACATCCGCCATTATTGTCGTATCATTCTTAAGGTGCGTAATCTTGTTGTGGGGTTTGTAAAAAGGATTAAACTGTTCATGTTGAAAAAGTTGCTATTTATACATATCTGAAAGGTAACCGTTTTTGGTTAGCTTTGTCTTCTTATTTCTTGTCTTATTTCACCGGTTTCATGTATTGTCTTTATGTTCGTGATTACTCGATGTATGTCTACTTGGGTGCGGGTAGGCACGACCACGAACGGTTCGGTCGTGACAAGTTTCAAAAATGATATGTTTTCATTTAAGTACTTTCTGATTCGCATACTTAGTACTGATCGACCTTCGGGGCTGCGTTCATGCCGCAGTAAGGGCAAGCAGTGCTAGATCCGCGTCCTTAGGATCTCTACGTTGGTGTCGGGAGCTCCGTCTCTTCCGAGGCTCTACTTTTTGGTATGATCTCCTGTTGTAGATAGTTTTTGCGATCGAGTATGGCGAACCTGTCGCGCCATAGTTTTATATTTCCTTAGAGTGCAGTAGTCATGTTATGCGATTATCGGATGTAGCGCTAAACCATGATTATATATATATGCCGAAAGGCGATGTTTTCTCACATAACTGTGTCTTATTTTATAAAGCTGTTTCATGTCTTGCTTTATGTTTCCGCTGATTACTCGATGTATGACTACTTGGGTGCCGTGAAGGCACGATCCACGCCCCGGGCGGTCGTGACATCAGGTCTCGGCGACCATCGCTGCGTTCTAAACTCTGAAATTTGGCGGCGTCGTAGAATCCGCCGCCCGTAGCATACCACCTCGGTTAAACACCGGCCTCTACCTGGTAACCTCCGTGCTCTACTCGCAGCTCCTCTCGCTTCGCCTTCCGGGCTCTGGTTGCCTTGCGTGGAGGCATAAGCGATATAAAAGAATGCGTCGAGGAGTCCAACTTACAACGGCTCTAAGGCACGATCTGAGTGAGAAGAATGGAAACCAATCCTAAATGTCCTGCAGCCTCACGATTATAGATGTGGTGCACAACACACCGATAATCAAGACTTTACTAGACACGATGCAGACACTTTCGAGGACTAAGCGCTCGATACAACTTTTGTCACGACCGATCCGGGCGTGATCGTGCCTTACCTCGCACCCTAGTGATACAACATCGAGAAAATCGTGAAATAAAAACTTAAACATGAAACAAGAGATAAAGTAAGAAACAGGCTAACAAAAACGGTCACCTTCCTGAATATATACATATATATATCAACCTGAACAGTTAAATCCTTTTACAAACCCTGCCCACAACAGTACTACAGGCCTCTAAGAATGTAACCATAACTATGATGGGACAGGGCCCCGCCATACCCCTGAATGTACAAGTATCTACACTGACAGGGGACTATACCAAAGATAAGCCTCAAGGAGAAACGGAGCTTCCCAAAACGCTGAACTGTGATCCTATGAGCGCGGATCCACAACCGATGTACCTCTACCTGCGGCATGAACGCAGCCCCCCGAAGGAGGTCAGTACAACAGGTACCAAGTATGTGAAACTGTAAAAATACTTTAAATGAAATCATAATAGTCTATACAAAGCAGGAGACATGTATGATAACCAAACTACAGTCCACAATATATAAACAGTCATGTCAAGTCAGGGACTCACGCCCTCAAAGTCATTACTCAAATATCCAATGGGTCTCACGCCCACAACATCAATCATGCCCGTGGAATACCTTCCTCACTATCGGCAGTCTATGATATAGTCACACCAAGAAGTACACATGAACATCAGGTCCCACCTGTGGCATAACAACCGTACGGGGCAAGTACGAAGGCTAACTACCAGATACCAAGCCGCATCATCAACTGACCGGGGCAAGTACGAAAGCCAACTACCAGATACAATAGCCGTACTAACAATTCTATATAACCAAACCACGAAGTGACCCGGCGTACGAAAGCCAACTACGGATACCAAGCTGCGCCACGCGGTGGCGGTAATCACGAAGACTAACTACCAGATACCAATCAGGATTCACGATACTTCGTCACAAAACTGTTAGGGGCAAGTACGAAGGCGAACTACGGATACCCGAAACAGCCACGACTTCGGGCAAGTGCGAGCCAACTACGGATACCAATCAAAGCGGTAAAACCTCATGGAGAGATAGTCCATGGAATGATAATCCTAATGGAACCATACCCGCCACCTGGCGTGTCGATGAGTCCATCAATCAAGAACAACATGACTGGCCCTCCATCGAGAGACGCGGTGGTATAGAAATACAATACTAGCACGACAAGGCTTTCACACGCAAACATATGCAAGTTACACACAACTCAAGGTACTTTCATTTTATGTCAACAATACGGGTTTCAAACCCAAAAATAATACCTACTTTCATTCTTTCAAAAAGACCTCTTTTTACGTAAAAAATACTAATACTCGTAGTACCAAAAACACATTCCCTTTTCAAACCAAATTACTTTACTTTCATAAAAACCTTTACAAGGCTTTTAAAATCAAGTACTCTATACTTTTTAAACCAAGTGCATTCCTTTTAAAACAACATCAAGTATATTCTTTAAAACTCAAATACTTACTCTTTTCAAAACAAGTAACCTATACTTAAATCAAGTTACCATTTTAAAACCAATGATAAAACCATTCTTTTGCTTTCATAAAGTCGTTATAACTAACTTCCATAAAGTTGTTATAACACTTTATGTTCTAAACCAATTTAAGACAAAACCATGTCTCTCTTTTAAACCAAAAACTCTTCAATTCCTCAAGTCTCTTTTCTTTTAGAAATCAAGTTCCTTTTAAAGACCAAATACCCATTTCTCATAAAAGCGGTTTCACAACTGTTCAACACAAACCAAGTCCTTAATATTTCCTATCAAGTCATTTATAAGTCAAGTCTCTTATCTTTCAAGATAAAGTCTCTTAACTTCTAAAATCAATAAATCATTCTTTTACCTACATAAAGTCGTTATAACTAACTTCCCATAAAGCTATTATAATACTTTATGTTTTAAACCAACCAATTCACTTAGCACATGTACGTCTACCGTACTACATAGTTCACAACAATCATGCTAGAAAGATAGGAAGAGGTTCACATACCTCGCGATGATTATCGACAATTAGCAAAACGCTCCACGATCTTGTAACCTGCTAGCCTTTTCCACTCTTGAGTAGAATCGCCACTCATGATCGCAACCTATAAAGGCCACAAAGCGCCTATCAACTCCTAAATCTCTTCGTAGAATATTCTAACGCAAGATTCCTTATTCTCTGAAAATTCGCAAAGCACCTCCCGAACCACACAAATCTCCTCCTCTACTCCGGCCCGCTACCAGGCCAACAACTCCCAGGGGATTATACGTCTAACCGGACGTGTACAACACTGCCCCACGATTAAACTACAAGTCTACTGTAAATACAGTCCAATGTAAATACAGTTTAATTCTATCAATCTTCTATCCTCATAATATACTTAAGTATAATTACTACAACATGTAATATCCAATTACAATAGGGGGACATAGATTATTACCTCGATAAGCCCAAAATTATCCAAGATTATATGTCGATCCTGAGCAACGTTTAGCTCCAAATCCTTATGCTCCAACCCGCTCCAAGCAACCCTTAGAAGTTTCTAAACAACTTCTCTTAACACTTCAACCAAGCTTATGAAGATTTTTCTAGGGTTTCATTTTGCGACTATTGGAATAAAGTAGCATTTCCGGGCTCCTAGTATTAAAACAACTTTGGAATACTACTAGGGATACTAGGCCAAGGTATTTGGGATTATACAACAATACACAAAGTATTTTCTTACACAAGAGGGGGGAGGGACGAAAACAAGACTTAAAGGGAGGGAGTATTTTTGCTTGGAAAGGCTTAAGTGTGGAATGAATTTAGTCTTCAACTAAGGGGGTATATATAGAGGATTCAAGGGTCAAGATCTATGCAAGGTGTGTGGTCAAGATTGGGCCATGTGTGTGTGGGTCCCACCACACCACATGGCCAACGAAAAGAACTTCCAAGTGGCATGGCCATTTCGGCCAAGGGCCACTTGTCCCTCCAATTTGGCCAAGTGACACATGGGGGTGACACGTGTCGCCCCCCGACTCGTCCAAAATATTTCGTCTTCCGAAAATATCCAAAATACCGAAAATCTCAAAAACAAAGCGGGCTCCACAAAACCGTAAATTTCTCCCGTGGGCCCCACGTGACCATTTCCGAAAATAAAATCTCAAAATTCTAATATAATCCAAGAAGTCCAAATACCAAATCTGGGAATCCAATTCCCATTAACGAACCTTTTTCTTCACAAAACCGAAACTTTTAGTTAAAAAATCACATTTTTCTTTCTTTCCAAAATTTCTGTCGTATTCTCGTACGTACATCCTCACATATATACCCTGGAACTACGGGGTGTAACAGTGAGCTTCATGTAAAAGAGTTTTGGTCTTGTTTTGAGACTTGAGTAAACCAAAAACGCTTCACATCTTCCTTGTAGAGTCCGAGATGTATTTGAATTTCCAAGGCTTTATCATATTGGAAGTATTTTTTAGACTTCCATTCTTTGTACCAATATCTTGATTCTCGGCCAACCTTCAACCTTCCTATACGAGCTTGACTTGTCCCTTGGGAGTTTCTCGTCCATGCTAACTTGTCATCCATGTCATCTTTATACTTTCCATGGTGTGTACTTGGTCTAGAATCTTCTAGTCTATGCCACCGTGGCCTTGTCCCTTTCTCGGCTTCAACATTTCATTACAATGAATGATTTTGTCCTAAGGCAGCCTAACTATTACATAAACTTAATATGTTTTAATAAGACTACTAGCTAGACTAAAAATTTAAAAAACAAAATATAATGCAAGGTCTCGGCCAATACCATCACATAAGGCCGAAAAACGTGTCATTAGGAGGCTATTAAGTTATGGCTCCTAATCCGCCCCGTACTCCATGCCATTCTAGGCGTTATTCCATGGGTTGATGGTCATTGTTCGAAGCCTTTGGTCCCTTAGTCAATTCACTAAATCTAGAAATTAAGTACGGGTCCTTTCTTTCATCAATCTCCCCTTCTTGGAGAGAATTTGCCCTCAAATTCGGATGGTTTAGAGGAGAAGGTGTCTTTGAGGCATGACATATTGCTTTTCATATGATCCATTTTAAACTTGGCTAGCAACTTAAAGGGACCATCCCTTAAGTATGCTTCACATTTAATCAATGCATCATACTTCTAAGTGTTAGGATGCATACCTGACAACTTTTCCTTATTGTAAACCGTGGATTGTTTCTCTTGGCCTAAGTTGTCATCCACTTCTTTAAGCTCTTGTAGTGTCATTTCTGAGGTAGGGGTAGCATAAGACTCATTTTCTTGGGTGTCATTAATCACAAAACACCCGAATCCACTAGGTAACTCCTTAGAGTTCTTCTCACACTCAACTTCTTCTCGGATCTTCAACATTAGACAACTTCTGAGCTTTGATGGGAAACCCACAAGTTATTTAACATTTGCCATGGAGACTGGGGACTCTTGGTAAAGATGTAGGTTACTTGGTTTTTGGAATGTCTATTCCATGCCACTCTTTGCTCCAGTACCAAAAAAACAAACGCCATGTCGGAGTCTTGGCCATTTTTCTCGTTCAATACTTCTTTCTCTCTCAGTCCATAGGTTTGGTGAATAGATAATGCCCCTCTTGAAAATAAATCAAGAGTGAGTCCACTACTTTTCTTTGCCAAGATTTCGGAAGCATTGTTGCTTGAAAATTCTATGTTGATTCCCTCTTCCAACCTTAGTTGCTTATATAGTGGATTGATGAAGATATTATCCATTCATTTGGCTTGGTATAATGGATTGGAAGAGAAAGTCCAATCTCAAGTTGTTTTTTCATGAGCATGGTATGGAACAAGGCCCCTTTGAGTATTTGTCTCGGTTGTTGCCTTTGTTTTATCACCAAAGGGGGGGGGGGTCTTTCCAAGAGCTACCTCACAAGTAGAATCAATATTGCTAGGTTCAATTGTTGGCTCATATGATTTGAACATTCCCGAATCCTCCATGTTCTCATCCGGACTTGTCTCTTCCTTATAGGCCAACACATTCATGACACTCCCTTTTTTATATCCATCATTCTCCTCTCATGCCTCAGATATAGCTTGATGTTTTTAGGATAGTTGGATTTTCATATCAATTACCTTTCTTGGTGACAAAAGAATAAGTCGGAAGTCCTTACCATCCTTGTGAAAGGAGTAAGTGTTGTGTTCACCATCGTGTATGGTCTTTGGCTCATATTTCCGTGGTATTCCTAGAAAGATATGGCACACGTCCATTGGAAGGACATCACACCAAATTTCATCTTCACATCCTCCAATCCAAAAATTGGCAAGAAGTTGGGTGGCAACCTTGAGCCCATTTACTTTGTTCACCCATCGGAGGTTGTATGGTTTAACATGTTCGTGGGTTGGTAGTTGCAATTTGCCTACCATCTGAGAGACACCATATTGGTATAGCTTCCTCTGTCAATGATCATACTATACAACTTATCATTCACCTTACATTGAGTGTAGAAAATTTGTTCTCTTTGGTTTTCATCAAGCTCATCCATTTGTACACTTAACACATGTTGAAGGACTAGACTCACATATTCTTCTGCAAGAGTCTCATCTTCCCCTTGGCTTCCTTCTTTCTCGGATTCTTCCATAATAAAAGCATTTTCGCTTTCTTGATACTCTTCGAGTGTCATGGTTCTTGGATTGGGACATTCTTTAGCAAAATTGTTATACCCCGTACTTCCAGAGTATGTATGCGAGGACGTACGTACGATTATTCAAGCCCTAATTAGGTTAAGAATGAACTTGTGAACTTTCAACGGAAAAGATTCCGAACCTTGTGAAGGAAATTCTACGTTTTTAATATTTTAACCGATTACGGATTTTTCCGAGAGACGAAATATTTGGACCAATGGGAGGGCGACATGTTTCACCCTTAGTTGGCATGGGTTGGACGAAATGGTGGCCTAGTGGACAAGTCAAATGGTCAAGTCTTGCAAGATATTTTTGGGTTAGTGGGGGTAGGTATTTTGGACGGTTTTCTTGAGCAAGTGGGAGGCCACATGGCTCATTGTTGTGGGGGACATATGTCCCAATGTTGTGGTGGAAATATGTCACAACATTGTGGTGGACACTTGGTTGGAAGACTTCATTCTTCACATGGATCCAAATCTACACCCTCCATTTGTTTTAATCTTGGCCCTTGGTGGTTCTATAAATACCCCCCTCTTGTGCAAGACTTCTTCATCCACAAACACAACTTCCAAGTCTCAAATCCTTCCCTTTGTAGTAGAGCTTTCGTCAAGCTCCCCTTTGGAAGCCTTCGTCAAGCACCCTCCCCACTTCCTAGTTGTTTCGTCCAAAAGCCCCCCCCCCCATTGGTAGAAAATATTCTCCAAGTATTGTTACTATTCCCAATACCTTAGCCAAATACCTTGTAGTATTCCAAAGTCACCTCTATACTAAAAGCCCAGAAATACTACCTTATATCCATTAGTCACTAAACGAAACCCTAAGGAAAATCTTCATAGTTGGTTGAAGTATTACGTAGAAGTTGTTTGGGAACTTCTAAGGGTTTCTTGAGCTATCTAACGTGCGAGAATAGGAGCTAAACCTTGCTCAGGATCGACATTTATCTTGGATAATTTTGGGCTTGTCGAGGTAAATATCTTGTCCTTCTATTGTAATTGGAAATTACATACTGTAGTTGTATAGAAATAAGTATAAGATTTATAGAAGGAGTGTATAAAAAGAAGAGAATTGAACTTTTCTTACATAGGACTGTATTTACAGTAGACTTGAGTAGTTTGACGGGTAGGGAAGTGCTGCCCAATTTTCCGTAGCATTAAGAACCTTCTGCTTAGAATATTCTACAGAGTAGTCTAGACGTTGATAGACGTATTTGACTATTATAGGTTGATACTCTGCGCGCGACATATTCGACTTGGCAGATGGATTTCGCCGAGGAGGTATGTGATTCTTCCTATCCTCTTGAGCATGATATTTTAAAATATATATATAGTACGGTAGGCGTACGTATGTTAACTGAACATGGTTTTACTTGACGTCTTTTGACTTGAGTCTAAATAATAAGAACCTTGAAGTATTTCAAAATAATTATGAATCATTTTTGAAAGAAGAGTAATACTTGGTTTTTAAACAAAAAGCTTAAGAGTTATACTAGCTTTATGGGAAGTTAGGTATAACGACTTAAGAAAGATAAAAAGAACGGTTTACTTATGTGTTTATGAAAGACTTGTATTGATTTCTGGAAAGTATAGTAAGATGGTTTGATGAGTAGACATATTATGATGCTACGTGTGTTAGTGTCTTGTAACGTTTGTATAAAGAGGTTATTCTTATTGTGCTTATGTTGTTTAACGATAAGCCGTTATGTTAATATTGTACCACTCACCTCTTGACATGTTATACCGGGGGTTAAGCTGCCCCCCGATGCGAGGGATGCCTCATGCGGGTCCAGGGGACCTATGCGGAGCTACGAGAGTTCCAGGTTAGTGTGCGAGGAATACCTCATGCGGTCTATGTGGCTATGCGGACTACGAGAGTCCAGGACGATGCCGAAGAGTAGCTACCCTCGATGCGGGAAATACCTCATGCGGGCCTAGGTGGCCTATGCGGGCTGCGGGAGTCCAGGATTAGGCATGCATAATGATACTATGGGAAATTGGCCTTGCTTCGATCATTCGCGGCCTAGAAAAGACCTGTTACAGTTTACCTATTATTGCTCTTGTTTGTGATGTGGCACTATGTGCAGTTAACTCAGTTGTTTCATACATACTTGTGAATTGGTTTTATAAAATGTTAAGGTTTTATATATGTATATATATATATGTACCTTACTGTTTCACATACTTGGTGCTTGTTGTACTGACCTCCTTCGGGGGGCTGCGTTCATGCCGCAGGTAAAGGGAAGCAGGTAGCAGATCCTCAGTCTTAGGATCTTTACTCTGGTGTCAGGAGCTCCATTTCTCCGGAGGCTCGACTTTTGGGTATGATCTCCCTGTCATTGTAGATTTATGTACATTCAGGGTATGGCGGGGCCCTATCCCGCCATAGTTGTTTACTTCCTTAGAGGTCTGTAGTTCTATTGTAAAGTTGGGATGTAACTGCCAGACTTGATGTATATATATGCCGAAAGGCAACTTTTTCTCAGATAAACTGTTTCTCATTGTTTCATGTCTTGTTTTTATATTCCGCTGATTACTCTGATGTATGACTACTTGGGTGCCCGGGTAAGGCACCAGTCACAGGCCCCGGAACGGGTCGTGACAAAAGTGGTATCAGAGCAGTTAATCCTCGGAAAGTGTCTACATACCGTATCTAGTAGAGTCTTGATTATCGGTGTGTTGTGCACCACACCAATAATCAGGAGTCTATAGGATATTTAGGATTGGTTTCCATTCTTCTCACTCTGAGATCGTGCCTTAGAGTTGTGTTATAAGTTGGACCCCTCTAACGTATTTCCTTTCTTTATCAGTTATGCCTCCACGCAAGGCAACTGTTACACCCCGTATTTACAGGACATGTGTTAAGAACGTACGTGAGAACTCCTAATGTTAAGATTAGAGACTTGTAAAAATTTATCGGAATTATGAAATTGTCGGAAAACGTAATATTGTGACGAATGGGAGGGCGACACGTGTCACCCCCCTTAAGTGAGCTTGGGCGAATTGAACATGGACAAGAGGGTCATTTGACCCTTGTTAGGAAGACAAGTCTTGCAACTTGAAGAGCTTGACATAATTGACTTGGTCAATGGGTCCACATAGTCTTGATATTTAGTAAGACCTCATCCTAGCCACCCAATTGTACACATCTTTACCCTCCATGTTACTATATAATACTACTAGTAGTGAGACAAGTTCCATACTTAGCCAAATTTACAAAAAAATGGAAGAACATCACATAGTGCTCTCGGGTTCAAGCATTCAAGAAGAGAAAAAAATTTGTTTCTTGTCCATTTAGCTCCACACTTTAAACCAAGGTTCATGAGGGTATTGTAAGTGTATCTCAATAGAAACATCCTGGAAAAATAGAGTTTTCGTATTAGTCGCAAGGTGAAAACCTAGTTGCTTTTCTAGGTTTTGTTTGGAAGTTTGAAGGAAAGTTGTTGGTATTGTTCAAAGGGTCTCAAGTAGTGTATTGAAGTGTCTTGAAGGAGCTCTAAGTTGCTAAGGAGCAAATTCGGATTTGGAGTTGGATTGAGATTCGTTGAGGTATAATCTTGTCTCTTAAAAGTGTTACAAGATTATATATATATATTGTTTGTTGTTAGCTTTACATGTTGCTAGCATGAAGTTTATATGTTAAAGTTTGATAAGTATTATGGATTGATTGTAGTCTTAAATCCGAAATGTCATTTAAGCCTTGTGAAGTTGCATTACAATTTGGTCGTTTATTAGAATTGTCGCATGTTAATTACTTGAAGATTATAGTGGTTATAATCGATTGCGACTTGATATCATGTTATGCTAACAACTTGGATTGAAATAGGAATTGGATAAGAATTGGTGTTATTATACTCTATGTGGCCGAATTGGACTTGTAGGTTGTATTAGTTTGATATCGTTTGTGGGGAGGAATTTTACACGTCTAGTAGGCGTGTAATCCCCTATTGATTAATTTCATTGATTGGGCCTTAAATGTGGCGTGTTTGGTTATTGAATTCGACCTTGAAAAAGGTGGCAAAGTAAGTAAAAACAAAGGAGGTGTTGTCCGATTTTCCGTAGAATTTAGTGACTTAGCACTTGGAATATTCTACGTTTGAAGTAAGAGGTTAATGGACGTATGGTGACCATTATAGGTTGAAGCACTAAGTATAGCGTATCCTACTTGGAGAATGGAATAGCTCAAGGTTGAAGTACTTTGGAGCATTTTGCTACTTGTCGACAATCGTCGCGAGGTATGTGAACCTATTCCTTCCTTTGGCATGATTCTATGTATGGAATATACATGTGGTATTATTTCATGTTCCCGTCTACTCTTAGAAGTTAAGAGGTAGTTACGTTGATTTACTCTATGTAAAAGCTACGTCTAAGAAATCCTAAGTTTTTACCAAGTCTTATGGGGGATGTTGGTAAGAGTCGTTAGGAAGTATTTGGAGTCGAGTTGACTTGGCTAAATTACGGCACGAATGAGAATAAGTATCGAACAAGCCATTGCAGCGTTAATAAAGGAAAATGTAATGACAATTAATTATATTAAAATAAGTAGAATCCTCCATCTGCATAGAAGCTAAGATAAGACAAAATTGTATTACATTTTCTAGATCATGGCTACTTGAATAAGATCGATATATTTAAGTATAACTTATTCACAACGCACCCAAGTATATGTTACTTAATTTAAAAGAGTTATGTATGAAGTTTTTAAGACTTTGAAACTTGTTTTCTTAAAAGTTAAAAGACTTGAGGTATTTTGAAGCTATGTGATTTGATTTGAAAGTATAAGTCTCTTGGTTATAAAAGGAATGATTTTGTCTAAGACATAAAGAGTTATAACGGCTTTATGGGAAGTTGGTTATAACAACTTTATGGAAGATTAAAAGAATGGTTTTCTTCAGTAATGTAAGCAAAGAAATGATTTGAAATTAAGAAGGGCAAATTGTTTTAAAGGTACCAATTGCTTAAGGTTTTAAAGAAGAAGTCACTTGATTTAGAAGCCGGTAAATGTATTTCTAAAAAGGTATTGTGACTTGTCTTGAAAGGTAGATATGACTTGATATTACGGTTGTTAGTATCGGGGAAGTTTTATTTGAGAAAGAGTCTTTCTAAAGGAGTAGAGGTGCGTAGTACTTTGGGTTAAATTCCCGGGTTTTATATGACATTATCGTCCCAGAAATGGGCCAAAGATACATCGTCCCGAAATGGGCGGGCGATACCTTTATGGGCAGACTATATGACATTATCGTCCCAGAAATGGGTCGGGCAGTATACCTTTATGGGAAGATTATACGACATTATCGCGTCCCAGGAATGAGTCGGGCAGTATACCTGTATGGGCAGATTATGTGACTTTATCGCGTCCCAGTTTGGGCCGGGTAGTATAGGCGTCCCTCCGTAAAGGGCCGGATTAAGTTATGAAAGTAAGTAAGTTATATGGTAACAAACTTGATGATGTTCCTAAGTATGTACGTAAGAAAGTGACTATAACTTTAATTGAAAAATGGGAAAAGATAATAAGGTACGATTAAGTTCACGAGATAGTAATGACATGGTAGGTTCGGGTATTTACTTCTTTTACACTTACTTCTGTCATGCTTTTATACATGTATGTTTTAATTGTTGTACCTTATTTAGCTCCATATTCGCACTGTTATCGACTTCTTCGGCCGCTGCTCATGCCCGCAGTATTAGGTACACAGTTGGTGATCCTTGCTCTTAGGATCTCGGTTGATTTTTGGGAAAAAGCTCCATTTGCTCGGAGGCTTATCTCTCGCACGGTTTCCCGAGGTCAGAGATTCATGTATATTCGTGGTATGGCGGCCCCGTCCCGCCACGATTGTTATGTTAAAACTCTTAGAGGTCTGTAGTCACATATGTGGGTCGGTTTGTAAAGGAAAGGAGGAAAGCGTTGATTATTTATATATATGTCCAGAAGGTAGCCCATCGGCTAACTTCGTTGTTTTACTGTTGTTTTTTTTGTTTCATGTATGTTCCGCTGATTTTCTACGATGTATACTGTAAAGGTGCCTGTGTAGGGCACCGATGCCCGGTCGGGTCGTGACAAAAGTGGTATCGAGCGCTTAGTCCTCGAAAGTGTCTAGGCATCGTGTCTAGTAGTCTTGATTATCGGTGTGTTACACCACATCTATAATCGTGAGGTCTGAGACATTTAGGATTGGTTTCCATTCTTCTCTCTTTGAGATCGCAAGAGAGAGCTGCCCTAGTAGGTTGAATCCTCTCTCGACCCTTCTTATGTACGATTATGCCTCCTGGCGCGACCAGGCCCAGGCAAGGCGCAGCAGGAGGCGCTAGTGCACGCAGGGTTACCAGGACTCGAGCACGCACTATGCCCGAGGTAGTAGGCGGATCGGTGAGTTCACCACGCCAAGATTAGAGGTGCCGAGGCGCGGTAGCTCAGAGGTTCGTGCACGAGCCTCCAGTCCCACAGCCAAGAGCTGAGAATAGATACTACGGAGAGAAGATCAGTCTATTGACTAGCATAGTAGTAGTGGCAACGATGCGAGCAGTAGCTAACCCCAGAGGCGATTTGCGGATTCGGATATTGCAGGTTGTCATCCGCCCGAGTTTTATAGTTCGAGGTCTGAGGAGGATCCGCAGGAGTTCATTCGGCAGCTACAGCGGACTATGCAGGTTCTTAGGGCTTCGGAGACAGAGTCTGTTATGCTAGCCTCTTACCGGTTACGCGATATTGCGTTGAACTGGTTTGAGTCTTGGGAGCTGTCGAGAGGAGTCGGGGCTCGTCCAGCAGTTTGGGATAAGTTCACAGAGGCCTTTCTTGATCACTTTTTGCTTCCTGAAATGAGGAGAGCCCGTGTTGATAGGTTCTTGTCATTGAGGCAGAATGGGAGGACCATCAGGGAGTACAGCCTGGAGTTTGACTCCTTGGCCAGGCATGCGCACACCATTGTAGCTAACATGGCGGATAGAGTTCATCGTTACGTGATGGGACTAGACCGTCATATGATTACTGCATGCTTGGGGGTGGCTCTTCAGCCCGGTATGGACATTGCTAGGATGCAGGCCTATGCGCAGGGGATAGAGGATAGAGAGAGGGAGGATCAGATTGACTCGAGCCACCAAGAGGCCGTGACGCAGGTCTCGTGGCGATTTCGAGGCGGCAAATTTCGCAGAATCAGTGTCTACATTGCGGCCAGACCGAGTGATCCTCCACGCTTTTCCGTGGGGTTTTTACAACCCCGAATGCAGGGCCGGCCAGTCTCTAGAACTTGAGTCTCGGAGATGGGGTTCCATCGATCGAGGCCACCTTTGCCTCAATGCGCCCAGTGTGGTAGGTTACATTCTGGGGTATGTCGCGCCGGTACGGGTGCTTGTTTTTCTTGTGGCCGTCTAGGCCATATGTTAAGAGATTGTCCTTATAGAGGGGGTCCTGGTGGGACAACATCGTCTACTGGATCAGTTGCGGGTTCTTCGCCTTCAATAGCTAGGCAGGAGGTTCATGCACCGACAGGCCGTGGCAGAGGTCGTGGTGGGAGTTCCCAGTTTTAGCGGTCCTTTGAACCGCCTATATGATTTCAGGTATGTCTTTGGCCCTTTAGAAACTTGTATGCATGATAAAGTTGTGGTATGTTTAAATATCATGAACAGATTATATTGAGACTATGTATGTGCTAGAAGGAGTTGGAAGTACGAAAAGATAATCTCTTTTGGGCTTATGATGGACGGATATGCGTGTGCGAGGTATTAGGGCCATGTGTGGCATTGTTGGTATGCCGGGGTTGTGAAAGGGAACTATGTCGCTAATTATAAGTTTGACTCCGAAAGAACATTCGGGGACGAATGTTTCTAAGGGGGGAAGAATGTTACACCCCGTATTTACAGGACATGTGTTAAGAACGTACGTGAGAACTCCTAATGTTAAGATTAGAGACTTGTAAAAATTTATCGGAATTATGAAATTGTCGGAAAACGTAATATTGTGACGAATGGGAGGGCGACACGTGTCACCCCCCTTAAGTGAGCTTGGGCGAATTGAACATGGACAAGAGGGTCATTTGACCCTTGTTAGGAAGACAAGTCTTGCAACTTGAAGAGCTTGACATAATTGACTTGGTCAATGGGTCCACATAGTCTTGATATTTAGTAAGACCTCATCCTAGCCACCCAATTGTACACATCTTGACCCTCCATGTTACTATATAATACTACTAGTAGTGAGACAAGTTCCATACTTAGCCAAATTTACAAAAAAAATTGGAAGAACATCACATAGTGCTCTCGGGTTCAAGCATTCAAGAAGAGAAAAAAATTTGTTTCTTGTCCATTTAGCTCCACACTTTAAACCAAGGTTCATGAGGGTATTGTAAGTGTATCTCAATAGAAAAATCCCGGAAAAAGAGAGTTTTCGTATTAGTCGCAAGGTGAAAACCTAGTTGCTTTTCTAGGTTTTGTTTGGAAGTTTGAAGGAAAGTTGTTGGTATTGTTCTAAGGGTCTCAAGTAGCGTATTGAAGTGTCTTGAATGAGCTCTAAGTTGCTAAGGAGCAAATTCGGATTTGGAGTTGGATTGAGATTCGTTGAGGTATAATTGTCACGACCCGATCCCGGGCCCGTGACTGGTGCCTTACCCCGGGCACCCTAGTGATACATACATCAGAGTAATCAGCGGAATATAAAACAATACATGAAACAATATGAAGTGAGAAACAGTTATCTGAGAAAAATTGCCCTTCGGCATATATATATATAATAAGTCTTGAACAGTTACATCCCTTTTACAAACCCTGCCCAAAGCGATTACATGCACTCTAAGAATGTAACAACACCTATGACGGGACAGGGCCCCGCCATACCCTGAATGTACAAGAACCTACAACTCAGGGAAACATACCAAAAGATAAGCCTCCGGAGAAACGGAGCTTCCCAATACGCTGAACTGTGATCCTATGAGCGAGGATCAACAACCGATGTACTCTACTGCAGATGAACGCAGCCTCAAGGAGGTCGACAACAGTACCAAGTATGTGAAATGAAAATATCAGAAATGAAATCATAACAGTCTAAAATAAAACAGGAGACATGTATGATAACAAAACTACAGTTCACAACATAAAAACAGTCATGTCAAGTCAGGGACTCACGCCCTCAAAGTCACCCCCTCATGCCCGTGGTGTCACGACCCGAACCCTAGCATAAAATAACACACGCGCAAATACTTAATCCAAGTCCACGAGGAATCACCTCTAGCATCACAAAAGCTCCCACTCGAGGTCTAAAATATACTCCCTTAGCACCTTCACTTTATAAAAGAAATGATCACATCTATGTTCTTTAACACATGCTCGCTTCTTCCCTTACTCATCGTACCCTTCTCGTACACTTGAACTCTTTCTCATAACTTACCATATTTCTGTTACTGCTTTAGTTTCCAAAATCTCTGGAGTCACTACCTCCAAACTTGGTCATCTTACTAGCCTCAATCTCCTTTAAGGCCATTCCCGGCCTTCACGATCCGATTCTGTTCGAACATATCCACGAACTCATACGATGGTTACCTAAACCTGGGCCTAGCACCCTCGTGACCCTACCACCCAGCGGGACCACCTCGAACTGACCCCACCACATTTCAGGCCGCGGGTTGACCCGCGATTGGTCCTCAACCCGACCCGCTATCGCGCTAAACACTTGTTCCCCTGATCCGGAACAATCTCACAAATCAAGTCACGAAAACCTAGTGGTCTTCTTAGCTCAACTACCCTCTTTCATTTCATACCACTCAGGGACTTATCACACAATTATATCCCACGTATACTATGCACTCTGATAAAGGTCAACACAAACATAAATCTTTTACTCAAGATGGCCTCGCATCTAAGGTCTCTACGTATAAAACTCTAAGGCTCACAATTTCCCTGTCCCCAATCTTACCCTTTTTACTAACCATGATTTCTAATCACAAGTTAACATAATGCTATCTGAACATAATACTTAGCACTTCGCCATAACATCAACGCATACTAGTCTCTAGAGGGGTAAGAATGTACCTGTATCATCTGCTTCATTTTCCCTTCGTCGCTCTAATCATAATTCTGCCCTGCCGGGCGCATAGCTATGGAAGGCGATGAACCTGCCACTGACCTGGTAGGCTGCGTCATTCTACCTATATCCCTCCTTCTAGGACAATCCCTCGTCACATGGCCCTGACCGCCGCAGGTGAAACAAGCACCAGTAAGAAGACAACACTCCCCAGGATGACGTTTGCCGCATCGTGCAAACTGAGGAAAGCATGAACCCGACTGGCTAGAACCCATGTATACCTGTGAACCAGAAGCCCTGGAGCTCTGACTAGCTCCCGAATACCCCGAACGTCCTGAAGATCGCGAGTACCACTGCATCTTGGCGGAGGTACATAACTCTGGCCGAGGCGGTTCGCCGAAAGTTACCAAGGACCTGCTGTTCGCCTCTTCGCCGATCTCGGCCATTCCGTCGACCTCTTCGCCTCACATCCAAGTGCATAAGCTCGCATGCGGCAATGTCCATGCGGTGAAGAGCTACACCGAACAAGCCTCGCCAAGTAGTCATCGAGCCGGTGACGTGGCGGTGCACTCGTCCTCCATGTCGGCTACCAATGCGGGACGCATCGAGCTAATGAGTCAAACTCACATTGTACTCCCGAACCGTACGCCGGCTCGCCTCAACGTCAAAAATTTGTCGGCCAACCCTTCTCATCCGTGAGGCAAGAAATGTTCAAGAAATGCCCCGAGAACTCGTCCCATACTTGGAAGTGCATACTCTCCCGACAGCTCCTACGAATCAAACCGGCCGACGAAGATCACGCGGCCGATGCGAACCTAAGACCACCGACTCGGTCTCCGCCTTGATCACTCACGATCCGTCAGAATCGTCGAATGAACTCCTGCGGATCATCCTCGTGCCTCGACCGTAGAACTCGCGGCTACAACTCGAGAAAGTCCGTAGCCTCAAACTATCCGATCTCGGGTGAACCATGGGTACCATCAAACCGCCGCTGGCCCAAATTTATCCTCATGTTCGCCACGATCCCGCCAAGAATCGCCATCTCTTTGTACCCCAACCTCCGCCCTGTGCCGGGACCGAGGCTCAGTATCGTGGTCTCAGCAGCCCACCGCCGCGCCCTAAACTCATTGGGCCGGGCATCGCAAAACTTGCCGTCAAGCACTATCTCGGGTAATGATCGGGCTGCACTTCGCATTCTCTCAGTATCCTACTAGCGGCTCCGGCCGCCTTGCCCATCTGGGCGGGGTTGGCTTCTTGCGAGGCATAATCGTAAAAACGAAATACGTCAGAGGGGTCCAACTTATAACACAGCTCTAAGGCACGATCTCAGAATGAGAAGAATGGAAACCAATCCTAAATGTCCTGCAGCCGCGTGATTATAGATGTGGTGCACAACACACCGATAATCAAGACTCTACTAGACACGGTCTGTAGACACTTTCCGAAGATTAACTGCTCTGATACCACTTTTGTCACGACCCAATCCCGGGCCCATGACTGGTGTCTTACCCCGGGCACCCTAGTGATACATACATCAGAGTAATCAGCGGAATATAAAACAATACATGAAACAATATGAAGTGAGAAACAGTTTATCTGAAAAAAATTGCCCTTCGGCATATATATATATAATAAGTCTTGAACAGTTACATCCCTTTTACAAACCCTGCCCAAAACAGTACTACAGACCTCTAAGAATGTAACAACACCTATGACGGGACAGGGCCCCGCCATACCCCTGAATGTACAAGAACCTACAACTCAGGAAAACATACCAAAAGATAAGCCTCCGGAGAAACGGAGCTTCCCAATACGCTGAACTATGATCCTATGAGCGAGGATCAACAACCGATGTACCTCTACTGCAGATGAACGCAGCCTCAAGGAGGTCGATAACAGGTACCAAGTATGTGAAACTGAAAAATACTATAAATGAAATCATAACAGTCTAAAATAAAACAGGAGACATGTATGATAACAAAACTACAGTTCACAACATAAAAACAGTAATGTCAAGTCAGGGACTCACGCCCTCAAAGTCACCCCTCATGCCCGTGGTGTCACGACCCGAACCCGGGCCCGTGACTGGTGCCTTACCCCGGGCACCCAAGTAGCCATACATCAGAGTAATCAGCGGAATATAAAACAAGACATGAATAAAGTGAAGTGAAAAACAGTTATCTGAGAAAACTTGCCATGCATATATATATATATCAACTAGACGATATCCCTTTTTACAATTCGCCACAACAAGATTACATGCACTCTAAGAATGATATGACAACAATGGCGGGACAGCGCCCCGCCATACCCCTGAATGTAAGTACCTACTACGACAGGGGACTATACCACTGATAAGCCTCCGGAGAAACGGAGCTTCCCAAACGCTGAACTGTGACCCTAAGAGCGAGGATCAACGACTGGTGTACCTCTACCTGCGGTATGAACGCAGCCCCCCGAAGGAGGTTAGTACAACAGGTACCAAGTATGTGAAACTGAAAATACTGTAAATGAAATCATAATAGTCTATATAAAGCAGGAGACATGTATGATAACCAAACTACAGTTCACAATAAATAAGCGAATATGTCAAGTCGTGGACTCACGCCTCAAAGTCATCACTCAAATATAACTATGGGTCTCACGCCCACAACATCAATCAAGAGTGAAATAGATATCAGAATCGGGTCTTTTCTAGGCCGCTAATGATCGGCAAGGCCGATCGCCCATAGTATCATTATGCGTGCCTAATCTCGACTTCCCGCGGCCGCATAGGTCACACATAGACCGCATAGTCGTATAGACCGCGTCGGGGTAGCTAACCGGTACCCTCCTCGACTCCCGCAATCCGCATAGTCTCAATAGACCGCATAGTCACGCATCGCACGGCATCCCCGATCGGATAAAACACCTTAATGATCAATCCGGAGCATACCGCCGCCCGCATAGACACATAGACCGCATAGCCGATAGACCGCATCGGGTGGCAAGCCCTCGGTATAATAAGTCAAGGGGGTATGTGATATAATAACATAACAGCTTATCGTTAAACAACATAAGCACAACAAGGGAAACCCCTTTACACAAACATCACTGGATACTAACACACATAGCATCCTAACATGTTTACTTATCAAATCAACAAGAAAGTATTACAAGGCTATCACAAACCAACACAATCAAGTTATTCACGCAAGGTACTTTCTACTTTATGTTAACACTTTCGGGTTGTTATCCCCAAAGTACTTCATACATTAACTCTTTAAAAGATCCGTTTCAAAAGTCACACAATACCCGTAGTATTAAAATAGAGTGACTATCTTTTTAAGTAAACCAAAACACTTCCTTTTGTAAAATCAATTAACAATATTATTTTCCAAACGTTCAAGTTTGCCTAATTTCAAATGCTCAAGTTTCTCATTTTCGAAAGGTTTCGTAGTTCATAGTTTTAATCACTTAATGATATAATTCTCCTTTAAAACGATTTGAGAAACATATGCCTTATATGTGAGTGAGTTATTCTTGTTTATAACAATCTTATTAAAGCAGCCATGATCTAGGAAATGTAATATCATTTTGTCTCATCTTAGCTTCTATGCAGATGGAGGTTTCTACTGGTTTTAATAATACTTAATTATTCAGTACATTTCCTTTTATTAGCGCTGCAATGGTTTGTTCGATACTTATTCGATTTCAAATCAAGAAACATTATCCCATTTTAAAACCACGTACTCATTACTCACGAATGAGATTTCACACTTATTAACAAAATTCATATTAATTCCTTTAAGTCAAGTCTCTTATCTTTTAAGATCAAGTCTCTTAACTTCTAAAATTAATAAACCATTCTTTTATCTTTCTTAAGCCGTTATACCTAACTTCCCATAAAGCTAGTATAACTCTTAAGTTTTAAAACCAAGTATTACTCTTCATAAAAATGATTCAAGATTCTTTTGAAATACTTCAAGATTCTTATTATTCAGCTTAAGTCAAAAGACATTGCAATTATTATTCAGTGCTTAAGTCAAAAGACATTGCCGCAATTATTATTCGGTTAACACACGCACGTCACCGCACTATATATATATTCTTTAAAATATCATGCTCAAGAGGATAGGAAGAATCACATACCTCGCGACGATTATCGACTATTAGCAAAACGCCCACGGCTTATAACCCGCTAGCCTTGTCCATCTCTCAAGTAGCACATGCTACTCGCAGAACATTCAACCTATAAAGGTTATACGAGTCTATCAATAGCTAGACTACTCTGCAGAATAATCGTGAGGTTCTCTATTTACGGAAAAATCGGGCAAAGACTTCCCTACCCGTTAAGCTACACACCCATCAGAATACAAATTCTATGTAAGTACAAATTTTTAGTCCTTCTTCTTTAATATTCTTCTATAACAGTTCAACTCCCTTCTATGAATCTTATATTCATTTCTATACTACTACAGTATGTAATTTCCAATTACAATAAAAGGATAAGATATTTACCTCGGTAAGCCCAAAATTATCCAATGTTTAATGTCGATCCTGAGCAACGTTTAGCTCCTACTCCGGGTGCTCCAACCCGCTACAAACAACCCTTAGAAGTTCTACGCAACTTCTTCTTAATACTCCATCCAACTATGGAGATTTCCTTAGGGTTGTGTTTTGTGACTGAAGGGAAGTATAATAGTATTTTTGGGCTTTTCGTATAAGTGTAACCTTGGAATACTACAAGGTATATGGGCCAAGGTATTTTGAAATAGTAACAATACTTAGAGAGTATTTCTACCAAGGTGGGGTGTATTTTTTTGAGAACAACTAGGCAAAGAGGGGGGGGTACCCCTCGGCTAGCACCACTAGGAGGGGATAGTTTCGCCAAGGAGTGGCTCTCGCCAGCGGGCCTTCTCAAAGGGGGAGGGGGGGTGTTTGGACGAAACACTACCAAGAGGGGGAAGGGATTTTCAAGACTTAGAAAATGGTTTGTGGATGAAGAAATGTCTTCAACTAAGGGGGTATTTATAGGTCAAGCCATGGCCAACCAATGGCCAAGATCATGCCAAGTGCAAGGCAAGTGTAGGGTCAAGATTCATCCATGTGCACCTTATCCATCTACCACACAAATATCACAAAATATCCTACCTACTCCCACTCTCCATTTCGTCCAATTGCCGCCCCAAAGTCCACCAATTAGAGGGTGCCAAGTGTCGCCCTCTTGTTGGTCCAAAATATTGTCTCTCGGAAAAATCCGCAAAAATACTAAATGACATAGCCGGAATTTTCCCTTCGCAAGTTATGTAAAACGTTTCGTCGAAAAACGATTCTAATCGGGTGTTGTACACAAAATATTTTCGTCCAAGCCTACTTAAAGTTCAAACTTTTCTACGTACGTCCTCACGTACATACTCTGGAAATACGGGGTATAACATTCTCCCCTCCTTAGAAACATTCGTCCCGAATGTTCCTTCTCAAGACGGATAACGATGAAGTTCCTCATAGCTTAACAAGCTTGCAAATGCCACACATGGCCACAGAAAACACCCGCGCAAATACTGACATCCAAGTCCACGAGGAATCACCTCTAATATCACAAAAACTCCCACCCAAGGGCTAAAAGGTACTCCCCTCGCACCTTCACTTTACAAAAGAAAAGATCACATCTATGTTCTTAACACATGCTCGCTTCTTCCCTTACTCGTCGTACCCTTCTCGTACACACGAACTCCTTCTCATAACTTACCACATTTCTGTTACTGCATCAATTTCAAAAATCTCTGGGTTACTACCTCCAACTTGATCATCATAACCGGGAATACTCTGGATGGATCTCCGATACTTTTCCGAACCTAACAACATGAAGGACCGGACATACTGCCTCCTAAGTCAGACGGCAAAAGCTAACATATAGGCAACCTGGCCTACTCTTCACATGACCTGAAAAGGCCCAAAGTAACTCGGGCTAAGTTTCCTCTGTTTTTCGAATCTCGACACACCCTTCCGGGGTGGTACCTTCAAGAAGACCCACCGTCTACCTGAACTCCAAGCATCGTCGCCGATCATCCGTACGACTTCTGTTGATTCTGAGCTGTCGATAACCTCTCCTGGATAGGCTTCACCCTATCCCCATCCTGCCGAAACAAGTATGAACCCACTATCTGAACATTGCCAACATCGAACCAATCGACCGGCAACTTACACTTCCACCCCTACGAGGCTTCGTAAGACGATATCCGAATACTGAAATGGTAGTTATAAAATCACTCCCTCAACAGGAGGCAACAATCCTCACAACTACCCCTGAAATCCAAACACTGGCCCGAGGGCGAATGCGATTCTGAGACTCACCTGAGTTCCTAACCCTGCCTGGTAAAACTTCCGGAAAATGAAATAGCCACAACTTGGGCTTCACTGTCTGTCGTAAGGTGAAAGTAGGCGCCTCGTGCAGCCTTACAACCTTCCTGATAAATAACATCTCGCATAACCCTCTGCCGAGTAAACGATCTTGACTGAAAGACAATACGGGCTGACCTTATTGGCCCGACTACTGGTTGAACGCATCCACGAACTCGTACGATGGTTAACTAAACTTGGGCCTAACACCCTCGTGACCCTACCACCTGGAGGGACCACCCCGAACTGACCCCACCACAAAACAGGTCGCGGGTTGACCCGCGATCGGTCCTCAACCCGACCCGCTATCGCGCAAAAACTCTTGTTCCCCGATCCGGAACGATCTCATTAATCAATTCACGAAAACCTAGTGGTCTTCTTAGTTCAACTACCCTCTTTCATTCCACACTACTCAGAGACTTATTATACAACTAAATCTCACGTGCACTATGCACTCCGATAAGGGTCAAAACCCATAAATAAATAAAAAATAAAAAAAAATACATCTTTTACTCGAGATGGCCTTACCTCTAAGGTCTCTACGTATAAAACTCTAAGGCTCACACTTTCTCTGCCCCCCAATCTTACCCGGTTAACTAACCATGATTTTTCGAATCACAATTAACACTTATGTTATCTGAACATAACACTTAAGATACGGTTATCTTATCACACCTACAATCTCTAGAGGGTTCAAGGATATACATGTATCTACCGCTTCACTTCCCCTTTGTCGTTCTAATCAATCCCGCCTGCAGGCGCATAGCTAGGAAGGTGATTAACTAGCCACCGATCACGAAGGTGAGTCTCTACATCCGCGCCACCTTTAGCCTGGACAATTCTCGCAAAATGGCCCCGCCGGCCGTAAGTATAACAAGCTCCAACAAAAGACGACATTCCCGATGATGTCTGCACATGTGAACACCGGGAAAATCAACTGGCCGGCTAGAACCTATGTAAATCGGAACTGTAAACCCCGAGTTCGACCAACTCCTAAATACCGAACGCCCCGAACCCCGCGAGGACCACTGCTTCGCGGAGGCGCATATCGGTCACCGAGGCGATTCGCCTCGAAAGTTACCAAAGGACCTGCTGCTCGCCTCGTCGCTGATTTTGGTTAACCCGTTGATCCCACGTTTCTCGGCTGCGCATAAGCCCGCATACGTGCCATGCTCAAGCTCGATCAAGAGCTACTCTTGCACATCCTTCCTTTAGATAGTCATCAAGACCCGTGATATATCGGTGCACTCTATATTCTCTGGTTGCTAAAATCCTAGCTAGTAACAGGTCCATTCCTTTTAATCCATATTCTTTGTTCCTGGTCGTGGAACTGAAGGCTCATACATCATGGACGCAGTGGGAATTACTGCCGCCGTGCTAAACTCTGCTGGGGCTGGTGACGTTGCAGAACTCCCCGAATGAAACACCACCCCAGGTGATGATTGGGCCTGCGCCCTCGTAACCCTCTGTACTCAACTCGCAGCTCCTACGCCTTGCCCTCATCGGGCGGTTGCCTTACGCGGAGGCATAACGGTAAGGGAAAGAAATACGTTAGAGGCGTCCAACTTATAACACAGCTCTAAGGCACGATCTCATAGTGAGAAGAATGGAAACCAATCCTAAATATCCTATAGCCTCCTGATTATTGGTATGGTGCACAACATACCGATAATCAAGACTCTACTAGATACGGTTTGTAGACACTTTCCGAGGATTAACTGCTCTGATACCACTTTTGTCACGACCCGAACCCGGGCCCGTGACTGGTGCCTTACCCCGGGCACCCAAGTAGTCATACATCAGAGTAATCAGCGGAATATAAAACAAGACATGAATAAAGTGAAGTGTAAAGCTTATTCGAGAAAACTTGCCTCATGCATATATATATATATCAACTAGAACAGTTACATCCCTTTTTTACAATTCTGCCCACAACAGTACTACAGACCTCTAAGAATGATATGACAACAATGGCGGGACAACGCCCCGCCATACCCCTGAATGTAAGTACCTACTACGACAGGGGACTATACCACCGATAAGCCTCCGGAGAAACGGAGCTTCCCAAACGCCGAATCGTGACTCCTAAGAGCGAGGATCAACGATCGGTGTACCTACCGCGGCATGAACGCAGCCCCAAGCGAGGTCAAGACAACAGTACCAAGTATGTGAAATCAAAATATCAGAATGAAATCATAATAGTCTATATAAAGCGGGAGACATGTATGATAACCAAACTACGATTCCACAATAAATAAGCCATATGTCAAGTCGTGGACTCACGCCTCAAAGTCATCACTCAAATATAACTATGGGTCTCACGCCCACAACATCAATCAAGAGTGAAATAGATATATCAGAATCGGGTCTTTTCTAGGCCGCTTAATGATCGGGCAAGGCCGATCGCCCATAGTATCATTATGCGTGCCTAATCTCGACTTCCGCAGCCCGCATAGGTCACACATAGACCCGCATAGTCGTATAGACCGCGACGGAGGTAGCTAACCCCTGCACTCTCGGACTCCCGCAATCCGCATAGTCTCGATAGACCGCATAGTCACATTGCACCGCATAGGCATCCCCGCATCGGGATAAAACATCCGGAATGATCAATCCTGTAGCATACCGCTGCTCCGCATAGTCACATAGACTGCATAGGCCGTATAGACCCGCATCAAGGGTGGCAAGCCCTCGGTATAATAAGTCAAGGGGGTATGTGATATAATAACATAACAGCTTATCGTTAAATAACATAAGCACAACAAGGGAAACTCCTTTACACAAACATCACCAGATACTAACACACGTATCATCCTAACATGTTTACTTATCAAATCAACAAGAAAGTATTACAAGGCTATCACAAACCAACACAATCAAGTTATTCACGCAAGGTACTTTCTACTTTATGTTAACACTTTCGGGTTTTTATCCCCAAAGTACTTCATACATTAACTCTTTAAAAGATCCGTTTCAAAAGTCACACAATACCCGTAGTATTAAAATAGAGTGACTATCTTTTTAAGTAAACCAAAACACTTCCTTTTGTAAAATCAATTAACAACATTATTTTCCAAACGTTCAAGTTTGCCTAATTTCAAATGCTCAAGTTTCTCATTTTCGAAAGGTTTCGTAGTTCATAGTTTTAATCACTTAATGATATAATTCTCCTTTAAAACGATTTGAGAAACATATGCCTTATATGTGAGTGGGTTATTCTTGTTTATAACAATCTTATTAAAGCAGCCATGATCTAGGAAATGTAATATCATTTTGTCTCATCTTAGCTTCTATGCAGATGGAGGTTTCTACTGGTTTTAATAATACTTAATTATTCAGTACATTTCCTTTTATTAGCGCTGCAATGGTTTGTTCGATACTTATTCTGATTTCCGAATCAGTAAAACATTATTCCTTTAAAAAAAAACAAAGTACTCATTACTCACGAATGAGGTTTCACACTTATTAACAAAATTCATATTAATTCCTTTAAGTCAAGTCTCTTATCTTTTAAGATCAAGTCTCTTAACTTCTAAAATTAATAAACCATTCTTTTTATCTTTCTTAAGCCGTTATACCTAACTTCCCATAAAGCTAGTATAACTCTTAAGTTATAAAACCAAGTATTACTCTTCATAAAAATGATTCAAAGATTCTTTGAAATACTTCAAGATTCTTATTATTCAGGCTTAAGTCAAAAGACATTGCCGCAATTATTATTCAGGCTTAAGTCAAAAGACATTGCAGCAATTATTATTCAGTTAATACACGTACGTCTACCGTACTATATATATATTCTTTAAAATATCATGCTCAAGAGGATAGGAAGAATCACATACCTCGCGACGATTATCGACTATTAGCAAAACGCCCATCGCTATAACCCGGCTAGCCTTGTCCATCTCTCAAGTAGCACATGCTACTCGCAGAACATTCAACCTATAAAGGTTATACGAGTCTATCAATAGCTAGACTACTCTGCAGAATAATCAGTAGGTTCTCTATTTACGTAAAAATCAAAGACTTCCCTACCCGTTAAGTTACACACTTCATCAGTAAATACAATTCTATGTAAGTACGATTTAGTCCTTCTTCTTTAATATTCTTCTATAACAGTTCAACTCCCTTCTATGAATCTTATATTCATTTCTATACTACTACAGTATGTAATTTCCAATTACAATAAAAGGACAAGATATTTACCTCGGTAAGCCCAAAATTATCCAATATTTAATGTCGATCCTGAGCAACGTTTAGCTCCTACTCCGGGTGCTCCAACCCGCTCCAAACAACCCTTAGAAGTTCTACGCAACTTCTTCTTAATACTCCATCCAACTATGGAGATTTCCTTAGGGTTGTGTTTTGTGACCAAGGGAAGTATAATAGTATTTACGGGCTTTCAGATAAGTGTAACCTTGGAATACTACAAGGTATATGGGCCAAGGTATTTTGGAATAGTAACAATACTTAGAGAGTATTTCTACCAGGTGGGGTGTATTTTTTTAGAACAACTAGGCAAAGAGGGGTACCTCTGGCTAGCACCACTAGGACGGGGATACTTTCGCCGGGAGGGGGCTCTCGGCCAAGGGGCCTTCTCAAAGGGGGAGGGTGTTTGGACGACACACTCCCAAGAGGGGGAAGGGATTTTCAAGACTTAGAAAGTGGTTTGTGGATGAAGAAATGTCTTCAACTAAGGGGTATTTATAGGTCAAGCAATGGCCAACCAATGGCCAAGATCATGCCAAGTGCAAGGCAAGTGTAGGGTCAAGATTCATCCATGTGCACCTTATCCATCTACCACACAAATATCACAAAATATCCTACCTACTCCCACTCTCCATTTCGTCCAATTGCCGCCTAAAGTCCACCAATAGAGGGTGCCAAGTGTCGCCTCTTGTTGGTCCAAAATATTTCGCCTCTCGGAAAAATCCGCAAAAATACTAAATGACATAGCCGAATTTTCCCTTCGCAGTTATGTAAAACGTTTTCGAAAAACGATTCTAATCGTGTTGTGCACAAAATATTTTCGCCCAAGCCTACTTAAAGTTCAAACTTTTCACGCACGCCCTCACGCATATACTGAAATACGGTATAACACGTGGAACTCCTTCCTCACCGCCAGATCTAGGTATAAATCGTGTAATACGATAACATGTCTCGGCCCATCCTACGGGACTCGAGGTGGAATCGTGGAATACATGTCTCGCCCATCCTGGGACTCGAGGTGGAATCGTGTGGAATACATGTCTCGCCCATCCGGTGGTACTCGATAGGAATCGTGACATGTCTCGGCCCATCTCACGGGACTCGATAGGAATCGTACATGTCTCGCCCATCTCATAGGACTCGATAGGAATCGTACATGTCTCGGACCATCTCATGGGACTCGATAGGAATCGTGACATGTCTCGCCCATCTCACGGGACTCGATAGGAATTGTACATGTCTCGCCCATCTCACGGGACTCGATAGGAATCGACATGTCTCGGCCCATCTCACGTGGGACTCGATAGGAATCGACATGTCTCGCCCATCTCATGGGACTCGATAGGAATCGTACATATCTCGCCCATCTCACGGGACTCGATGGGAATCGTGCATGTCTCGCCCATCTCATGGGACTCGATGGAATCGACATGTCTCGCCCATCTCATGGGACTCGATGGGAATCGCATACGCCTCGGCCCATCTCATGGGACTCGATAGGAATCGTACATGTCTCGCCCATCTCATGGGACTCGATAGGAATCGTATGGAATACATTCCTGCTCATCCCATGATCGCGTGTCGTGAAATACATTCCCGGTTCATCCCATGAACGCGGTATAGAATCGATCATAACATTTAAACGCTCTTTTAAGAAAGATTAAGATAATACCATGTTTTCCTTTTTAAAATCAACTAAGGCAATACTATGCCCTTCTTTTTAAACCAAAACACTTTCATTCTTAAAGTCAAGTAACAACATTATTTTCCAAAAGTTCAAGTTTGCCTAATTTCAAATACTCAAGTTTCTCATTTTCGAAAGGTTTCGTAGTTCATAGTCTTAATCACTTAATAACATAATTCTCTTTTAAAACAATTTGAGTAACATATGCCTTATATGTGAGTAGGTTATTCTTGTTTATAACAATCTTATTAAAGCAGTCATGATCTAGGAAATGTAATACAATTTTGTCTTATCTTAGCTTCTATGCAGATGGAGGTTTCTACTGGTTTTAATTTATTTATTTGTCAATACATTTTCCTTTATTAACGCTGCAGTGGTTCGTTCGATACTTATTCTCATTTTCGAAATCAGTAAAACATTATTCTTTAAAAACCAAGTACTCATTACTCACGAATGAGGTTTCACACTTTTTAACAACATTCATATCAATTCAAATAAGTCAAGTCTCTTATCTTTTAAGATCAAGTCTCTTAACTTCTAAAATCAATAAACCATTCTTTTTATCTCTCTTAAGTCGTTATACCTAACTTCCCATAAAACTAGTATAACTCTTAAACTTTCAAAACCAAGTATTACTCTTCTTTCAAAAACCATTCTTAATTCTTTTGAAATACTTCAAGATTCTTATTATTACAACTCAAGTCAAAAGACATCGAAGTAAAACCACGTTCAGTTAACACATGTACGTCTACCGTACTATATATATATTCTTTTAAAATATCATGCTCAAGAGGATATGAAGAATCACATACCTCGCGACGATTATCGACTATTAGCAAAACGCTCCAAAGTACTGTAATCCTGCTAGCCTTTTCCACCCTTCGAGTAGAATACGCTACTTGCAGTACTTCAACCTATAACGGTCATACGAGTCTATCAACGTCTAGTCTTCTCTGTAGAATAATTCTAGATACAAATTCCTTATTCTACGGAAAATTGGGCAGCACTTCCCTACCCGACAAACTACACAAGTTCATCAGAATACAAATTCCATGTAAGTACAGTTCAATCTTCTTCTTTAATATTCTTCTGATGTGATTTCAATTCAATTCTCTTCTCTTATACCATCCTTCTATATGTCTTATACTCATTTCTATACAACTACAGTATGTAATTTCCAATTACAATAGAAGGACAAGAGTATTTACCTCGATAAGCCCAAAATTATCCAAGTTTAAATGTCGATCCTGAGCAACGTTTAGCTCCTACTCTGAATGCTCCAACCCGCTCCAAACAACCCTTATAAGTTCTACGCAACTTCTTCTTAATACCTCAACCTGCTATGAAGATTTTCCTTAGGGTTTCGTTTTTGTGACTTAAGGGAAGTATAATAGTATTTCTGGGCTTTTAGTATAGGTGTAACCTTGGAATACTACAAGGTATTTGGGCCAAGGTATTTTGGAATAGTAACAATACTTGGAGAATACTTTTCTACCAAGGGGGGGGGGGTGTATTTCATGAGAACAACTCAAGGTAGGGGGGGTTTCGGCCGAGGCTCACAAAGGGGGAGGGGAAAGTGTTTTGGACGAGAACACTAGAAGGGAGAGAGGGATTTCAAGACTTGGAAAATGTTTAAGGGATGAAGAATAAGTCTTGCATTTGAGGGGTATTTATAGGGAAACCAATGGCCAAGATTAAGGCAAGTGGAGGGCAAGTGGAGGGTGTAGATTTGCACATGTGTAACCTTATCCATCTACTCCACAAATATCCTACCAAACATTGACCAAAGGTTTATGGCCTTTTCCTTGACAAAAATGTGCCACGAAATGCACTCCACTTCGTCCACTTTGAGGGTGACACATGTCACCCTCTTATTGGTCCAAAATATTTCATCTCTCCGAAAAATCCGCAAAAATTAAAAATGTTGCAACCGTATTTTTCCCTTCGCAAAGTCCGGAAAACGTTTCGTCGGAAAATGATTCTTTTCGCTAGTTGTGCACAAATTTCGTCCCTAATGCCTACTTAAGGCTAAAACTTTTGTACGTACGTCCTCACGTGCATACTCTGGAAATACGGGGTATAACAATAATCTTGTCTCTTAAAAGTGTTACAAGATTATATATATATTGTTTGTTGTTAGCTTTACATGTTGCTAGCATGAAGTTTATATGTTAAAGTTTGATAAGTATTATGGATTGATTGTAGTCTTAAATCCGAAATATCATTTAAGCCTTGTGAAGTTGGATTACAATTTGGTCGTTTATTAGAATTGTCGCATGTTAATTACTTGAAGATTATAGTGGTTATAATCGATTGCGACTTGATATCATGTTATGCTAACAACTTGGATTGAAATAGGAATTGGATAAGAATTGGTGTTATTATACTCTATGTGGCCGAATTGGACTTGTAGGTTGTATTGGTTTGATATCGTTTGTGGGGCGGAATTTTACACGTCTAGTAGGCGTGTAATCCCCTATTGATTAATTTCATTGATTGGGCCTTAAATGTGGCGTGTTTGGTTATTGAATTCGACCTTGAAAAAGGTGGCAAAGTAAGTAAAAACAAAGGAGGTGCTGTCCGATTTTCCGTAGAATTTAGTGACTTAGCACTTGGAATATTCTACGTTTGAAGTAAGCGATTAATGGACGTATGGTGACCATTATAGGTTGAAGCACTAAGTATAGCGTATCCTACTTGGAGAATGGAATAGCTCAAGGTTGAAGTACTTTGGAGCATTTTGCTACTTGTCGACAATCGTCGCGAGGTATGTGAACCTCTTCCTTCCTTTAGCATGATTCTATGTATGGAATATACATGTGGTATTATTTCATGTTCCCGTCTACTCTTAGAAGTTAAGAGGTAGTTACGTTGATTTACTCTATGTAAAAGCTACGTCTAAGAAATCCTAAGTTTTTACCAAGTCTTATGGGGGATGTTGGTAAGAGTCGTTAGGAAGTATTTGGAGTCGAGTTGACTTGGCTAAATTACGGCACGAATGAGAATAAGTATCGAACAAGCCATTGCAGTGTTAATAAAGGAAAATGTAATGACAATTAATTATATTAAAACAAGTAGAATCCTCCATCTGCATAGAAGCTAAGATAAGACAAAATTGTATTACATTTTCTAGATCATGGCTACTTGAATAAGATCGATATATTTAAGTATAACTTATTCACAACGCACCCAAGTATATGTTACTTAATTTAAAAGAGTTATGTATGAAGTTTTTAAGACTTTGAAACTTGTTTTCTTAAAAGTTAAGAGACTTGAGGTATTTTGAAGCTATGTGATTTGATTTGAAAGTATAAGTCTCTTGGTTATAAAAGGAATGATTTTGTCTAAGACATAAAGAGTTATAACGGCTTTATGGGAAGTTGGTTATAACAACTTTATGGAAGATTAAAAGAATGGTTTTCTTCAGTAATGTAAGCAAAGAAATGATTTGAAATTAAGAAGGGCAAATTGTTTTAAAGGTACCAATTGCTTAAGGTTTTAAAGAAGAAGTCACTTGATTTAGAAGCCGGTAAATGTATTTCTAAAAAGGTATTGTGACTTGTCTTGAAAGGTAGATATGACTTGATACTACGGTTGTTAGTATCTGGGAAGTTTTATTTGAAAAAGAGTCTTTCTAAAGGAGTAGAGGTGCGTAGTACTTTGGGTTAAATTCCCGGATTTTATATGACATTATCGTCCCAGAAATGGGTCGGGCAGTATACCTTTATGGGCAAACTATATGACATTATCGTCCCAGAAATGGGCCGGGCAGTATACCTTTATGGGCAGACTATATGACATTATCGTCTCAGAAATGGGTCGGGCAGTATACCTTTATGGGAAGACTATATGACATTATCGTCCCAGAAATGGGCCGGGCAGTATACCTTTATGGGCAGACTATATAACATTATCGTCCCAGAAATGGGCCGGCAAGATACCTTTACGGGCGACTATATGACATTATCGTCCCGAGAAATGGGCCGGCAAGATACCTTTTACGGGCGGACTATATGACATTATCGTCCCGAAATGGGCCGGCAAAGATACCTTTATGAAAGCAGACTATATGACATTATCGCCCCGAAATGGGCGGACGATACCTTTATGGGCAGACTATATGACATTATCGTCCCAGAAATGGGCCGGGCAGTATACCTTTATGGGCAGACTATACGACATTATCGCGTCCCATGAATGGGCCGGGCAGTATACCTGTATGGGAAGATTATGTGACTTTATCGCGTCCCAGTTTGGGCCGGGTAGTATAGGCGTCCCTCCGTAAAGGGCCGGATTAAGTTATGAAAGTAAGTAAGTTATATGGTAACAAACTTGATGATGTTCCTAAGTATGTACGTAAGAAAGTGACTATAACTTTTATTGAAAAATGGGAAAAGATAATAAGGTACGATTAAGTTCACGAGATAGTAATGACATGGTAGGTTCGGGTATTTACTTCTTTTACACTTACCTCTGTCATGCTTTTATACAGGTATGTTTTAATTGTTGTACCTTATTTCCGTTCCATATTCGGTACCTGTTGTACTGACCCCCTTCGGGGGGCTGCGTTCATGCCCGCAGGTATTAGGTACACAGGTTGGTGATCCTTGCTCTTAGGATCTCGGTTCAGTTTTTGGGAAAAAGCTCCATTTGCTCCGGAGGCTTATCTCTTGGTACGGTTTCCCCTGAGGCTGTAGATTCATGTATATTCAGGGGTATGGCGGGGCCCTGTCCCGCCACAGTTGTTATGTTAAAACTCTTAGAGGTCTGTAGTCACATATTGTGGGTCAGTTTGTAAAGGAAAGGAGGCAACTGCTTCAGTTATTTATATATATGTCCAGGAAGGTAGCCCTATCGGCTAACCTGTTGTTTTACTTCTGTTGTTTTATTTATTTTTTGTTTCATGTATGTTCGCTACGACTGCCCGTTCGTGGATCGTGCTCATCAGGGCACCAAGTAGTCATACATCGAGTAACAGTGGAAATATAAAACCAGACAGAAACATAGTAAAACAGAAACAATTTATCTCGATGAAAAGCTTGCCTTACGCATAATATAAATAACTCAAGTTTTGCGATTACATCCCAACCGCATAATAGTACTGCACCTCTAAGGAAGTAAACAACTATGGCGGACAGTGGCCCGCCATACCGATCAGACAAAACTATCTACAATACAGGGAGATCATACCCAAAAGTAGAGCCTCGGAGAAGATGGAGCTCCCGACACCAACGCAAAGATCCTAAGGATGTGGATCTAGCACGCTTGCCTTACCGCGGCATTTAACGCAGCCGGGCGAGGTCAATAACAGTACCAAGTATGTGAAACTGTCAAGTACTTACATGAAATCAAAGTATTTAAAACCCTTTCACAAATACAATCGGTTCAATTGCACATAGTGCCACATCACAAACAACAACAGAATAGGAAAATCAGAATGTGTCTATTCTAGGCCGCGAATGATCAAGCAAGGCCAATCGCCCATAGTATCATTCTGCGTGCCTAGTCCTCGACTTCCGCACTCGCATAGGTCACACAGACCGCATGAGGTATTCCTCGCATCGGGGCAGCCAACCCCAGATCCGCCTAGGCTCCCGCAGCCCGCATAGCCTCAAAAGACCGCGATAGTCTCAGCGGACCGCATAGAATCCCCGCATCGGGCTAAACACCCGAATGATCAATCCTCGAGCATACCGCTGCTCGCATAGTCTCACAGACCGCATAGCCGATAGACCAAGATCGGGGCAAGCCCTGTGATGACAAATAGGGGTAGGTGATACAATAACGACAACGGACTTACCAAGTAGCAACGTAAGAACAGCAAGAATGACCCCCTTACACAGCATTTCAAGATACTAACACAGGTAGCATCATAATATGTCTACTTATCAAACAAATCTTACTACACTTAACAGAAATCAATACAAGACTTTTATAAACAAACAAGTAAACAGTTCCTTTTTATCTTTCTTAAGTTGTTATACCTAACTTCCCATAAAGCTAGTATAACTCTTAAGCTTTTGTTTTAAAACCCAAATATTTATCTTCTGTTAAAAATGACTCAAGATTCTTTTGAAATGCTTTCATTCTTTGTTATTCAGCTTAAGCCGTGAGGCATTGCCGTAAGTATTATTCAAAGCTTAAGCCACAGGCATTGCCGTAAGTATTATTCAGGCTTAAGTCAAAGACATTGCCGTAGTTATTATTCAGTTAACACATGTACGTCTACCGTACTATATATATTGTAAAATATCATGCTTTAGGAAGAATCACATACCTTCTCAAATAAAACCACCGCCAAGTCAATATGTCGCGCAGAGTCACCATAATAGTCACGCACATCTATCAAAGACTACTCAAGGTCATTCTAAACAGAGGGTTTACAATTCTACGGATAGTCGGGCAGACAACCCTACCCTGAGCTATATAAGTTCATCAGAAAAACAAATTCTAAGTGAGTACAGCTTCAATTATTCTTCTTTAAACCCTTCATCGTGATAACAATTCAATTCTATTCAGAATATCCTTCTAAGTATTTAATACTTATTCTTATACTACTACAGTAAGTATTCTCTAATTCAAAAGAGGGTTAGGATTAGTTACCTCGGTAAGCCCAATAATATCCTAGATAAAGTCGCGCCTGAGCAAAGTTTAGCTCCTAAGTTGTACGCTCCAGAGTCTAAGAAACCTTAGAAGTTCTTCACAACTTCTACAAAGGACTAAGGGATTTGGGCTAGGTATTTTGGGCATTATAACAATACTAGAAGACAACTTTTCTACCAAGGGAGGGGTAGATTTCGCCAGGCTAGGGGTAGGCCCTCGGCCAATCTCACTCAAAGGGAGGGGAGGGGTTGGACGAAATACTTAAGGGAGAGGAGAGTATTTTTCAAGACTTGGAATATAACTTTGTGGATGCAGAAATATTCAACTAAAGGGGGGTATTTATAGCTCAAGCCTTGGCCAACCAATGGCCAAGATGAAGACAAGTGCAAGGCAAGTGTAGGGTGAGGATTAACTATACACAAATATCCTACCAACTCCTTGACTTTGAGCAAGGCACCAAAACGTGCAATCCCATTCCAATTCGTCCCATGGACGATTCAAGTCCACCAATTGGAGGTGCCAAGTGTCGCCTCCCGCTGGTCCAAAATGTTTCGTCTCTCGAAAAATCCGCAAAATTAGTAATGGCATAGCCGAATTTTCCTACGAAAGTCGTGGAAACGCTTCGTCGGAAAAACGATTCTTTTAGTGAGTTGTGCACAAATAAAAACGCCCAAGGCTAACTTTAAGGCCAAACTTTTGACGTATTCCCTTACGCATACTGAAATACGGGGTATAACATTCTCCCCTCCTTAGAAACATTCGTCCCGAATGTTCCTTCTCAAGACAATTATCGATGAAGCTTAAACAGTTTGTAAGTGCTACACATGGCCACAAAAAAAATAACACTTAGGCATAAATGATAATGGAAATTTACAAGTAGGAAAGTGAATTACCTGGAGGTGTGGGGAATAGGTGAGGATACTTCTGCCTCATGTCCTCCTCAGCTTCCCACGTCATCTCCTCCATGAGCTCGTTCCGCCACAGAACTTTGACGGAAGCCACGCCTCGTCCGCAGACGCCTAACCCGACGATCGACTATCGCATGGGAATCTCCTCATACGATAACCCCTGGTCACACCGACATCGTCAATCGGTGTACCCTAGATGGATCCCCGATACATCTCCTCAAAGATAGAAACATGAAACACCGGATGCACCGCTCCAGACGGACGGCAGATTCAACTCGTAGTAACCTCGCTTACCTGCGGACATCGATACACCCAACGTACTGGCCGAGTTTCCTTTCCTCCCGAATCTCATCACACCCTTCATGGGTGACACCTTCAGAAAACCCAATCATCTACCTCAACTCAAGATGCCGACGACGATGATCTGCATATGATTTGCCGACTCGAGTCACAAGAACCTCTCGGATAAGCTTTACCTTATCCACTGCCTGCTGCACCAAATCCGGCCCCACTAACTACACCTCGCCCACATCGAACCTGTTATACCCCGTAGTTCTAGGGTATATAGGTGAGGATATACGTGCGAGATTACGACAGAAATTTTGGAAAGAAAGAAAGATGTGATTTTTCGACGGAAAAGTTTCCGGTTTTTGTGAAGAAAAAGGTTCGTTAATGGGAATTGGATTCCCAGATTTGGTATTCGGACTTCTTAGAATATTTGAGAATTATGGAATTTTATTTCCTGAATGGTCACGTGGGCCCACGGGTGAAATTTACTGGCTTTTGTGGGGCCCGCTTTGTTTTTGAGATTTTGGCCATTATGGATATTTTCTAAGATGAAATATTTTGGGCAGCAGGAGGCGACACGTGTCACCCCTAGGTGGCTCTTGGCCGAAATCCTTGATGTGGCAAGACAAAGGGCCTTGTCTTGCAAGATATTTTTAGCTTGGACAAGTGGCTCATGGGCCCACACACACTTGTCCCCAATCTCAACCACACACTTGCCTTCATCCTAACCCTTGGTGGTCTTATATATACACCCTTGGTTGATGAAAACTCCCACACTTAACCATTTCAAGACTTGACAAAATACTCTCTCCCTTGAACATCGCTTCCTGCCAAGACCTTGTTCTTGAGCAAAGATTTGTCCAACAATTCTTAAAACTCTTAAGTGTTCTTCCCAAAGTGTTAGGAAGATTGTGTACCAAGTGTTGGAGAAGATTTCACACCCCTAACCTATTCTCGATGCCTTGGCCGAAAAGTTCCAAGTTTGGAACCCTAAGTGTTCTTCACTTTTGAGTCAATCTTGAAGAGGAGTTGGTTAGAGCTTCATGGGTTGCTTGTAGCGGATTGGAACGTAAAGATTTGGAGCTAATACTTGCTTGGAGCGATATTAAGTTCTTGGATAGATTTTGGGCTATTGAGGTAGTAAATCTTAACCTCTTTGTGATTTGGTAATTTTTACATATATTATAAGTATATATGGATTATATAATATATGGAGTAAGTTTGGAAGAGTTGGATCTTGTTAACTTGTTAAAAGAAAGGATTGGCCGCTTGCCATTAAAATGGTAAAAACGTATCTTACTTGCTAAGAAGCTAATAACAAAGTAACTATAACTTATATTAAGAATGGAAATATAAGTTGGATGACTAATGAGTAAAATTGGACAAAGTTGGCCAAGGACCCCAACTCAAGGATCAGATTTACTTTGGACCGTATTTACTTTGGATCGTATTTACATTGATCGTATTTACATTTCATAAGGGGAAGATTTTTCAATCGCGTTCGCTTCGCAGTGTGATCCCCTTTTTAATTATTGTATTGTTATGAAGGCGTGATAGTAAACCGCGCACGGCCGCGTAATCCCCTTCTTTTACTTATTGTTGTATGGAGGCGTGATAGTAAACCGCTACCGTTGGGCGTGTAATCCCCTTCTTTTGTTGTTTAATTATTACGCCTTATATATATATATGGTATATATATTACGTTATTCGCCTTGGTAAAAGATGGAAAAGTGAGTATAAACGGGAAGTGTCAAATTTCCGTAGATTTTGAGGGCTTTTTATTGGTATAAGTCTTCAATGATAAGAAAGGTTTGATAGAGTACTATGACCATTTTAGAGTGAGTACTACGTGTGGCGTGATCTACTTGGCAAGGAGTAGCCGACGTCAAGTACTTGAGCGCTTTGCTTATTGTCGATAAATCGTCGCGAGGTATGTGAACCTCTTCCTATCTTTTCTAGCATGATTGTTGTGAACTATGTAGTACGGCAGACGCATACGTGCTAAGTGATTTGGTTGATTTAAAACATAGGGTGTTATAATAGCTTTACGGGAAGTTAGTTATAACGACCTTATGTAAGTGAAAATGGTTTATTGATGTTAGAAGTTAAGAGACTTGATCTTATAAGATAAGAGACTTAACTTATTTGTTTTAATGTGGATGTTTGTGAAACCTCATTCGTGAGTAATGAGTACTTGGTTTTAAAGGGATAATGTTTTACCGATTTCGAATCGAATGTATCGACTGCACCACCGCAGCGTTAATAAAGGAAAATGTATTGAATAATGATGTATTGTATTAAAACCAGAGAAACCTCCATCCGCATAGAAGCTAAGATAAGACAAAATGATATTACATTTTCTAGATCATGGTCAGTAATAAGATCGTTATAAACAAGAATAAACTACTCACATATATGACATATGTTACTCAATTGCTTCTAAAAGGAATCAAGTGATTAAGTTTGGGAACTATGAAACCATTTGAAAATGAGAAGCTTGAGTAATCAAACTAGGCAAACCGAACTTAGGAAAAGAATGTTGTTACTGATTTTGAAAAGGAATGTGGGTTGGTCATTCTAATACTACGTATCGTGACTTTTATAAAAGTAATGGATCTCTTTAAAAGAATTTAACGACGTAGTACTTTTAGGTTAAAACCCGATTTTGTCATAAAATGAAAGTACTTTGAGTTGTGTATAACTTGCTTATACTTGTTGTTGTGAAACTTGCCTATGCTTGTTGTGATAGCCTTTGTTGTGCAAAGCGTTGTATTTCGTGTTACCGCTCTCGATGGAGTGGTCGGTGATCGTTGAGAACTTACTTGACGCGCGCAGCGACGAGAAATTTCACTGCACGCTCGCTGATAGTATTATTGTGGTTAATCGCTGATATATCGACACGATGCGTAGCGCACGTATGTTTCCATTTTGATTATCGCTGGTGATTTCCTTTTGGACATACGACACGACGCGTAGCGCACGCATGCGCCCATTTGGAATGCTGTTCTATTGTTTCTTCGACATACCGACACGACGCGTAGCGCACGCATGCGCCCATTTGGAATGTTGTCCTATTGTTTCCTCGACATACCGACACGACGCTGCGTAGCGCACGCATGCGCCCATTTGGAATGTTGTCTTATTGTTTCCTTCGACATACCGACACGATGCGTAGCGCACGTATGCTTCCATTTGGATTGCCGCTTGTTGTTATCATATCATAGATCACGGCAGTGGCGAAGGTATTCCACGCATGATTGATGTTGGGCGTGAGACCGACTTGATATAATCGTTATATGTCAGATCAGAGTTTGGCTATCATACATGCTCTCGCTTTGTATAGATCGTTATGATTTCATTTACGATTGCATAGCCACATACTGTACTGCCAGATCGACCTCCTTCGGGCCGCGTCATGCCGCAGTAGAGGTACATCGGCCGTGGATCCTCGCCTAGACCACAGCTCAACAGATTGGAAGCTCCGCTTTCTCCGAGACTTATCTTTTGGTATGTGTTTCCTCGAGTTGTAGGTTCTTGTACATTCAGTGGTATGGCGGCCCCGTCCCGCCATAGTCGTTGTAAATCTTGCAGGTCCGTAGTAATCGCTGCAAGTGTGGTTGTAAAGGATTAAACTGCTCGTGTTTTATATATATACCAAGGCAACTGCTTTGGTTGGTCTGCTTATTATTATATCTCTTGTTGCATGTCTAAGTTTTTATTTCACTGGTTTTTCTCTCGATGTCAGATCACTAGGGTGCCCGGGTAAGGCACGAAGAACGGCCCCGAACGGGCGTTACAAAAGTGGTATCGTGAGCGCTTAATCTCTGAAAGTGTCTACGCACCGTGTCTAGTAGAGTCTTGATTATCTGCGTGTTGTGCACCACATCTATAATCGTGAGGCTATAGGACATTTAGGATCGGTTTCCATTCTTCTCATTCCGAGATCGTGCCTTAGAGTCGTGTTGTAAGTTGGACCCTCCGACGATCTCGCTTTTACCGCTATGCCTCCGCAAGGCAACCAGAGCCCAGAAGGGCAAGGCAGCCGAGGGAGCTGCTAGTGAGATACAGAGGAGTACGAGGGCACAGGCCCGGTCTGTACCTGAGATAGTACTTCAGACGGAGAGTTTGGCGACACCGCCAGCACCAGCAGAGTTTAGAGCCGCAGCAGAGGCTGCTGAGACTACAGTACCTGAGCCTCCAGTCCCACAGCCTGGAGCAGATGAGATGGGGTACAAGGAGATGGCCGGGCCATCGCCGTGGTCGTGGCGACATGAGATAGGCCGGATGTAGCGCCCAGCCCAAAGAGCACCAGTGGTTCACCCCCGAGCAGATAGTTTGAGGCTACGGGACTTTCTGAGTTGTAGCCCGCCAGAGTTTTATGGGTCGAGGCCTGAGGATGATCCGCAGGAGTTCATCCGACAGTTACAGCGGATCATGAGAGTGATCAAGGCTTCGGAGACCGAGTCAGTGGTCCTAGGTTCGCATCGGCTGCGTGATACCGCAATGATCGGGTTTGATTCGCGAGCTCTCCGGGAGAGAATGCACTTCCACCGCTTGGGACGAAGTTTTCGGGGCCTTCGGCACATTTCTTGCCTCCACAGATGAGGAGGGCTCGGGCCGGCGATTTTTGATGTTGAGGCGTAACGGGCGCATACCGAGTACAACGTGAGTTCGACTCGTTGCCCAGATGTTCCCGCTTTAGTAGCTTGCATGGAGGATAGGGTGCATCGCCACGCCACCGCCTAGATGATTATATGGCCGAAGTCTTGCGCGGTGTTTCTTCACCGCATGGACATTGCCCGCACGCAGCTCATGCACCAGGATGCGAGGCACGAGAGGTCGACGGAATGACCAGTGATCGGCAGAAGAGGGCCGTGACTACAGGTCCTTTGGTGACTTTCGAGGCGGACCGCCAAGAAGAAGTTAGTTATGTACCCCACCGCATGCAGTGGTCCTCCACCGCCTTCGTGAGCAGTCGTGGCTCCGCGGTTCAGATTTTCGGAGAGCAGGGTGTTAACCACCAAGCCACCCCTACCTCGTTGGACTATTGTGGTAGACTCCATTTTGGAGAGTGTCGTGCTAAATGGGGAGTTTGTTTTGCATGCGGCCAGGCCATTTTGGCAGGAATCGTCTCACTGGGAAGCACGGATGTTACGACTCACCCTTCGTGGATCGGTCGGTTCATCGCCTTTCATAGCGCAGCGCAGTATGGGCCTATGATTAGAGAGGAGCGGTAGATTCAGGTATATCCTTAACCCTCTAGAGTTTTGGTATGCTTGTTATGATGGTCTCATTATTATGTGCTATGTACGAATAGCGTTGTGTTAATTGTGAGTTAGAAAACATGCTTAGTTGGGAGGATACGCGTGGGGCATGGAAAGTGTGAACCTTAGAGTTTTATACGTGGAGACCTTAGAGGCGAGGCCGCCTTGAGTGGGTGATTTTACGGTTGGTCTTTGCCGATGTACTTGGTATGCGGGGAAATATTGTGGGATAATTACATGGGTAGTGTGAGATGGAAGTGGTAGCTTTCATGACGTGAATTAGTAAGATTGTGCCGGTCGGGGAACAAGAGTTTGGCGCGGTTGGGGTCGGGTTGAGGACCATTTGCGTCAACCCAGAACCCGGTTTGGGGTGGGGCAGTTCTGGGTGGTCCCGCCAGTGGTAGGTCACGAGGATGCTAGGCCCAAGTTTGTATGATCATCGATGAGTTCGTGGACGCGCTCAACCAGAATCGGATCGTGAAGGCCGGAATGTCCTTAGAGTAAATTGAAGCTAGTGGAGCCGTTGTAAGATTAGAAATGATTCCTCGTTGGCTTGGATTTGAGTTTTGCGACATGTTATATTCTCGCCATTGGTGGCATGATCGGTTTTGTAAGTATAGTAGTGAAGACTATACCGACACAAGTACGCTTTGGAGACTTAGAATGAACATTCGGACGAATGTTTCTAAGGGGAAGAATGTTATACCCGTAGTTCCGTGGTATATAGGTGAGGATATACGTGCGAGATTACGATGTAAATTTTGGAAAGAAAGAAAGATGTGATTTTTCGACTAAAAGTTTCCGGTTTTGTGAAGAAAAAGGTTCGTTAATGGGAATTGGATTCCCAGATTTGGTATTCGGACTTCTTAGAATATTTGAGAATTATGGAATTTTATTTCCTGAATGGTCACGTGGGCCCACGGTGAAATTTACTGCTTTGTGGGGCCCGCTTTGTTTTTGAGATTTTGGCCATTATGGATATTTTCTAAGATGAAATATTTTGACGAGCAGGAGGCGACACGTGTCACCCCCAGGTGGCTCTTGGCCGAAATCCTTGACAGCTGGCAAGACAAGTGGCCTTGTCTTGCAAGATATTTTTAGCTTGGACAAGTTGGTCATGGGGCCCACACACACTTGTCCCCAATCTCAACCACACACTTGCCTTCATCCTAACCCTCGTGGTCTTATATATACACCCTTGGTTGATGAAAACTCCCACACTTAACCATTTCAAGACTTGACAAAATACTCTCTCCTTGAACATCGCTTCCGCCAAGACCTTGTTCTTGAGCAAAGATTTGTCCAACAATTCTTAAAACTCTTAAGTGTTCTTCCCAAAGTGTTAGGAAGATTGTGTACCAAGTGTTGGAGAAGATTTCACACCCCTAACCTATTCTTGATGCCTTGGCCGAAAGTTCCAAGTTTGGAACCCTAAGTGTTCTTCACTTTGAGTCAATCTTGAAGAGGAGTTGGTTAGGAGCTTCTATGGGTTGCTTGTAGCGGATTGGAACGTAAAGATTTGGAGCTAAGACTTGCTTGGAGCGATATTAAGTTCTTGGATAGATTTTGGGCTATTGAGGTAGTAAATCTTAACCTCTTTGTGATTTGGTAATTTTTACATATATTATAAGTATATATGGATTATATAATATATGGAGTAAGTTTGGAAGAGTTGGATCTTGTTAACTTGTTAAAAGAAAGGATTGGCCGCTTGCCATTAAAATGGTAAAACGATCTTACTTGCTAAGAAGCTAATAACAAAGTAACTATAACTTATATTAAGAATGGAAATATAAGTTGGATGACTAATGAGTAAAATTGGACAAATTTGGCCAAGGACCCCAACTCAAGGATCAGATTTACTTTGGACCGTATTTACTTTGGACCGTATTTACATTGGATCAGATTTACATTTCGTTAAGGGAAGATTTTTCAATCGCCCGCTTGGGCGTGTGATCCCCTTTTAATTATTGTATTGTTATGAAGGCGTGATAGTAAACCGCGCACGGCCGTCGCGTAATCCTTCTTTTTACTTATTGTTGTTATGGAGGCGTGATAGTAAACCGCTACCGCTTGGGCGTGTAATCCCCTTCTTTTGTTGTTTAATTATTACGCCTTATATATATATGGTATATATATTACGTTATTCGCCTTGGTAAAAGATGGAAAAGTGAGTATAAACGGAAGTCACTAAATTTCCGTAGATTTTGAGGGCTTTTATTGGTATAAGTCTTCAATGATAAGAAAGGTTTGATAGAGTACTATGACCATTTTAGAGTGGAGTACTACGTGTGGCGTGATCTACTTGGCTTAAGGAGTAGCCGACGTCAAGTACTTGAGCGCTTTTGCGTATTGTCGATAAATCGTCGCGCGGTATGTGAACCTCTTCCTATCGTTTCTAGCATGATTGTTGTGAACTATGTAGTACGGTAGACGTACATGTGCTAAGTGATTTGGTTGATTTAAAAACATAGTGTTATAATAGCTTTATGGGAAGTTAGTTATAACGACCTTATGTAAGTGAAAATGGTTTACTGATGTTAGAAGTTAAGAGACTTGATCTTATAAGATAAGAGACTTAACTTATTTGTTTTAATGTGGATGTTTGTGTGAAACCTCATTCGTGAGTAATGAGTACTTGGTTTTTAAAGGGATAATGTTTTACTGATTTCGAATCGAACGTGTATCGACTGCACCACCGCAGCGTTAATAAAGGAAAATGTATTGAATAATGATGTGTTGTATTAAAACCAGAGAAACCTCCATCTGCATAGAAGCTAAGATAAGACAAAATGATATTACATTTTCTAGATCATGGCTGCTGTAATAAGATCGTTATAAACAAGAATAAACTACTCACATATATGACATATGTTACTCAATTGCTCTAAAAAGGAATCAAGTGATTAAGTTTGGGAACTATGAAACCATTTGAAAACGAGAAGCTTGAGTAATCAAACTAGGCAACCTGGAACTTAGGAAAAGAATGTTGTTACTGATTTTGAAAAGGAATGGGTTGGTCATTCTAATACTACGTATCGTGACTTTTATAAAAGTAATGGATCTCTTTAAAAGAATTTAACGACGTAGTACTTTAGGTTAAAACCTGATTTTGTCATAAAATGAAAGTACTTTGAGTCAGGTATAACTTGCCTATACTTGTTGTTGTGGAAACTTGCCTATGCTTGTTGTGATAGCCTTTGTTGTGCAAAGCGTTGTATTTCGTGTTACCGCTGCCTCTCGGAGGTCGGTTGACTAGTTGAGAACTTACTCGACGCGCGGCAATGACGAGAAATTTCACGCACGCCTCGCTGATAGTATTATCGTGGTTAATCGCTGATATATCGACACGACGCGTAGCGCACGTATGTTTCCATTTTGATTATCGCCGGTGATTTCTTTTGGACATACCGACACGATGCGTAGCGCACGCATGCGCCCATTTGGAATGCCGTCCTATTGTTTCTTCGACATACCGACACGACGCGTAGCGCACGCGTATGCGCCCATTTGGAATGCTGTCCTATTGTTTCCTTCGACATACCGACACGATGCGTAGCGCACGTATGCGCCCATTTGGAATGTTGTCCTATTGTTTCTTTGACATACCGACACGATGCGTAGCGCACGTATGCGCCCATTTGGAATGTTGTCTTATTGTTTCTTCGACATATCGACACGATGCGTAGCGCACGTATGCTTCCATTTGGATTGTTGTCTTGTTGTTATCATATCATAGATCGCCGCAGCTGAGGGGCGTATTCCACGGGCATGATTGATGTTGGGCGCGAGACCGACTTGATATAATCATATATGTTGTATCGTAGTTTGGCTATCATACATGTCTCCCGCTGTATAGATCGTTATGATTTCATTTACAGATTGTACGCTTCACATACTTGGTACCGACTTCCTTCGGGCCGCTCATGCCGCAGTAGAGGTACATCGGCCGTGGATCCTCGCCTAGGACCACGCCAACAGATTGGAAGCTCCGCTTTCTCCGAGACTTATCTTTTGGTATGTGTTTCCCGAGTCAGGTTCTGTACATCTGTGGTATGGCGGGCCCCGTCCCGCCATAGTCGTTGTAAATCTTAGAGGTCCAGTAATCGCAAGTGTGGTTGTAAAGGATTAAACTGCTCGTGTTTTATATATATACCAAGGCAAATCGCTTTGGTGGCTCGCTTATTATTATATCTCTTGTTGCATGTCTAAGTTTTTATTTCCGCTGGTTTTTCTCTGATGTTGTATCACTAGGGTGCCCGGTAAGGCACGAAGAACGGGCCCCGAACGGGCGTTATGTAACCAACCTATAGGCGATCCGCACTTCCTCCCATACAAGGCCTCATAAGGCGCCATCCGAATACCGGAGTGGTAGCTATTATTATACGCAAACTCAACTAGAGGCAAATGATCGTCCCAACTACCATCGGTCAATAACACAGCTCGCAGATATCCTCAAGAGTCCGGATAGTGCGCTCGCCTCGTCCGTCTGCTCGTGGATGAAATGCGACTGTGCTCACCGCCCCTAAACCCTTCGAAGGACCTCTGGTTAGCCGTGAACCGGGCTCTCTGTCTCGATATGATCGAAATAGGACTCCATGCAATCGACGATCTCTGATGTAAAGTTCGCATAATCCTCACCAGAAAGTCGCCCTAACGGGAAGAAAGTGGGCTGATTTCGCCACCGTCGACGATAACCCATATAGAATCATGTCTCCTCCGAGTGCGAGGCAATCCCGTGATGAAGTCCATGTTGATCACCTCCCACTTCCGTGTCGATCTCTATCGTCAGAACAAACCACCGTGCCTCGTGCTCTACCTTCACCGCCGACAACACGCACCGAGCTACGAACTCGCAACGCCCTCTTCAAGCCATCCCACCAATACACGATCTAAGGTCGTGGTACATCTTGGTCGACCCGGATGGATAGAGTAACGCTACCGTGGTGCTTCCCCAAGAACTCACGCCAAGTCCTAAAACATCCGAACACACACCGCCTCAAACCTTAGCACCCCATCGTGCTACCAAAAGGACCCTTGCCTCATGAAGAGTCAGATCACGATATCGAATCAAAGCCGATCTCGAATCGCCTCTTCACCTTCTCGACGATGGAAGACTCGGCAACCTCACGAACTCTAACCCCACTGCTATCAAAATCAATCAAACGGATACCAAGGCTCGCTAACTGGTGCAAATCACGAACCATGTCCCTTCTCTCTAGCTGCACATCTGATAGGCTCCCCATCGACCTACGACTAAGAGCATCTGCCACAACATCGCCTTCCCGTGGTACAGGATATCAACATCGTAATCCTTAAGCAACTCTAACCACCGCTCGCCGTAAGTTCACTCCTCTCGTCAAGATATACCGGAGGCTCTTGGTCTCAGATAAATATCCACGTGAACCCCATACAAATAGTGCCTCCAGATCTTCAAAGCGTGAATCACAGCTGCCAACTCTAAATCATGGGCGGGGTAGTTCCTCTCGTGTTTCTTCAGCTGTCGGGATGCATATGCTATAACCCTGCCATGCTGCATCAACACACATCCCAACCCGATGCCCGACGATCACAATACACGACATAACCGTCTGACCTCCGGAAGAGTAAGAACGGGCGGTCGCGCCTCTTTCAAAGAATCGAAACCCCGCCACAAGCATCACCATCAAACTTGGTCGCTTTCGAGTCACCTAGTCAAAGGTGCGTAGATAGAAGCAAACCTCTCTACGAACCGAATAATATCCCGCAAGGCCTAAAATCGCGAACCTCTCGGAGTAGTAGTTCTAGGCCAACTCCGATCGCCTCGATCTTGGCCGATCTACCGAATACCATCGCCCCACAACGTGCCCAAGAAAAGCCACCGGTTAACCAAAACTCACATTTGGAAAACTTGGCGATAAATCGCCGGTCCCGAGAATCCGCCAAGATAGCCTCAAATGCTCCGCATGCTCCTCGCCTCGAGCGAATAAACCAAGATATCATCAATGAACATTATCACAAACGTGTCCAAAATGGTTTGAACACTCGGTTCATCAAATCCATGAATACCGCCGCGGAGCATTGGTCAACCCAAAAGACATGACTCGAACTCATAATGCCCGCACGTCAAAGCGATCTAGGGACATCCACCTCTCTCGACTCAGATCGATGATAGCCCAACGCAGATCAATCTTGAGAAACATCTCGCGCTCGCAATCGGGTCGAACAAATCATCAATCACGGAAGCGGGGTATTCGTTTAATGGTCACCTTGTTCACCGTCGTAGTCAACACACGCGCAGCTGGCCCCGCCCTACTTCTTCACGAACAATACCGCGCTCCCTGTGGAGAAACACTAGGCCCGATGAAGCCCTTCTCCAAAGAAATCTCTCACCGGTCCTTCAACTCTCTCAACTCGGCAGTGCCATTCTCAGATGGCGGAATGGAAATAGCCGAGTGTCCGCAGCACATCTATACAAAACTCGATCTCCTCTCGGGAGGGATACCCGAGGTCATCCGAAATACGCCCGGGAACTCTCTCGACCATCGACCGATCAAATCTGGTACTGCAGCCTCAGTATCAAACACCCGAACGAGATGGTAGATGTACCCCTTCTGCACCATCTTCCTAGCCTTGAGGTAGGAAATAAACCTACCCCTCGGCGATACCGTGCTCCCCTCCCACTCAACAACCGGCTCAGAAACTAGAACCGCACTACTTTCTCTCTCAGTCTACATTGGCGTAGCAAGAAGCTAGCCAATCCATCCCCATGATCATGTCGAAGTCAATCATCTCCAACTCTATCAAGTCGGCCAGGTCCGACGATCAGAACGGTCACAGACAAGCTCTAGATTCCCGCCGAGCTACCACCGAATCACCAACTGGCGTAGCTACCTCGAACTGGTCTATGGACTCAGGCTATATCCCTATCCTTCTAGCAACAAGGGGAGATATATAGGATGAGTAGAACCGGATCTATCAAAGCATACACATCAAACCTGAACCGATAAGGTACCGTGACGACATCGTGAGGCCTCACGATCCGCTTCTACCGACAAAGCATAAATGCGCTTACGAGGATCCGCTAGAATCGACCCGCGCCACGACTGCCGTGACTCGCTGGTCCATGAGTACCTTACTCCGGCGAGCAGTAATCGCTTGGGGATGAAGAAGCGGCAATGCACTCGTAGATCGGGCCCTACTACCGCCGCCCCGCCTGACAAACTCGCGAAATGACCCTGTTGGCCACAAGTATAGCAGTCTCCCGGAGTACAGCTCCCAGAATGGTATCTACCACAACGGGCACACCGAAACACTCGAACAGTTAGCACCTCGCTACTCGAAATCCAAGTCCGGGCCCCGACCTTCCCGATCGCTCTGGGCTGCCGAAATGAGGTAGAGCGCTCATACTGGCCGTGGTGCAATACCGACTTCACGATGCCGCCCACCCCGAACCACCAAAAGAACCGCCGTCTTGGCCTTCTTCTTGGGCCGATATCGCTTACCCGGCGTCTCTACGCCTCGCATCCTAGCGCATGAGCTCGCATACGTTATGTCCATGTTCGGCCGGGGACACACCCGCACAAGACTCGCCATGTAATCATCTAGCCCATGACATAGCGATGCACCCGGTCCTCCATCTCAGCTACCAGTGCAGGGACATATCGAGCCAAAGAATCAAACTCGACATTGTACTCCTCACCGCAAGGCCCTCCCGTCTCAAAGAACAAGAATCTATCACTCGTGCTCCTCATCCGCGAGGCAAGAAGTGTGTGAGAAAAGCCTCAAAACTCATCCCATACTGCTGAGGTGCTTGCTCTCCCGAAAGCTCATGAATCAAACCAATCGATCGCGTATCACGCCCGACGCGAACCGGCGTCACAGACTCGCTCTTTGAGGCCTTGATCACCCGTGACGATCCTTCTCAGAGCCGACGGATGAACTCCGCGATCATCCTCCCGCCGACCAGAAACTCTGGCGGCTACAACTCAAGAAATCTCGTAGCCTCAAACTATTCGCTTCGTGCACCACGCGCGATCGAGCCGAGCTGAATCGAATCGCCAGATCCAAATTATCCTCGATTCGCCACAACTCTAGCCAAAAGTTGGGCCATCTCTTGTACCTAACTCTCCGCCAGTGCCGTGGGACGGAGGTGGGGTACTGTGGTCTCGCTGGGGCGGGCGGCGTCATAGAACTCGCCGTCTCGGTATAGACGGGCACGAGCCCTCGTGACTGGGTGTCTCGCTAGCAGCCTCCGCTTTGCCCTTCTCGCCCGGTTGCCTTACGTGGAGGCATAATCATATAGAAAGGAATACGTTAGAGGGGTCCAACCTATAACACGCCTCTCTAAAGCACGATCTCGTAAAGAGAAGAATGGAAACCAATCCTAAATATCCTATAGCCTCACGATTATTGTGTGGTGCACAACACACCGATAATCAAGACTTACTAGATACGATCGTAGACACTTTCCGAGATTAATCGCTTCGATACCACTTTTGTCACGACTGCCCGGCCCGTGATCGTGCCTTACCGGGCACCCAAGTAGTCATACATCGAGTAACCCGGAAATATAAAACCAGACAGAAACATAGTAAAAATGTAAACAGCTTTATCTTGAAAAGCTTGTCTTACGCATAATATAAATAACTCAAGTTTTGCGATTACATCCCAACTGCATAATAGTACTACTGCACTTAAGGAAGTAAACAACTATGGCGGACGGGGCCCGCCATACCGATCTGACAAAACTATCTACAATACAGGAGATCATACCCAAAAGTAGAGCCTCCTAGAAGATGGAGCTCACGACACCAACGCAAAGATCCTAAGGATGTGGATCTAGCACCGCTTGCCCTTACCGCGGCATGAACGCCCAGGCGAGGTCAAGATAACAGTACCAAGTATGTGAAACTATAAAGTACTTAAATGAAATCAAAGTATTTAAAACCTTTCACAAATACAATCGGTTCAATTGCACATAGTGCACATCACAAACAACAAAAGAATAGGAAAATCAGAATGTGTCTATTCTAGGCCGCGAATGATCGGCAAGGCCAATCGCCCATAGTATCATTCTGCGTGCCTAGTCCCGACTTCCGCACTCGCATAGTCACACACTGCACCCGCATGAGGTATTCCTCGCATCGGGGCAGCTAACCCCAGATCCGCCTAGGCTCCCGCACCCGCATAGCCTCAAAAGACCGCATAGTCTCAGCTGCATCGCATAGGAATCCCCGCATCAGGCTAAACACCCGAATGATCAATCTCGAGCATACCGCTGCTCCGCATAGTCTCACAGACCGCATAGCCGTATAGACCAAGATCAAGGCAAGCCCTGATGACAACAAGGGTAGGTGATACAATAACAAAGACAACGGACTTACCTGTTAGCAACGTAAGCAAAGCAAGAATGACCCCTTACACAAAGATTTCAAGATAATAACACGTAGCATCATAATATGTCTACTTATCAAACAAATCTTACTACACTTAAGAAATCAATACAAGGCTTTTATAAACAAACAAGTAAACAGCCTTTTATCTTTCTTAAGTTGTTATACCTAACTTCCCATAAAGCTAGTATAACTCTTAAGCTTTTGTTTTAAAACCAAATATTTATCTTCTGTTAAAAATGACTCGAGATTCTTTTGAAATGCTTTCGCTTCTTTGTTATTCAAAGCGTGAGGCATTGCCGTAAGTATTATTCAGCTTAAGCCGTGAGGCATCGCCGTAAGTATTATTCAGCTTAAGTCAAAGACATTGCCGTAGTTATTATTCGATTAACACATGTACGTCACCGTACTATATATATTGTAAAATATCATGCTTTAGGAAGAATCACATACCTTCTCAAATAAAACCACCGCCAAGTCAATATGTCGCGCAGAGAGTCACCTATAATAGTCACAGACATCTATCAAAGACTACTCAAGGTCATTCTAAACAGAGGGTTCACAATTCTACGGATAGTGGGCAGACAACCCTACCCACGAGCAATATAAGTTCATCAGAAACAAATTCCTAAGTGAGTACAGTTCAATTATTCTTCTTTAAACCCTTCTATCGTGATAACAGTTCAATTCTATTCTCAGAATATCCTTCTAAGTATTTAATACTTATTCTTATACTACTACAGTAAGTATTCTCTAATTCAAAAGAGGTTAGGATTAGTTACCTCGGTAAGCCCAATAATATCCTAGATAAAGTCGCACTGAGCAAAGTTTAGCTCCTAAGTTGTGCGCTCCAGAGCTCAAGAAACCTTAGAAGTTCTTCACAACTTCTACAAAGGACTAAGGATTTGGGCTAGGTATTTTGGGCATTATAACAATACTAGAAGACAACTTTTCTACCAAGGGAGGGGGTAGATTTCTGCTAGGCTGTGGGGTAGGCCTTCGCCAAACTCACTCAAAGGGGAGGTGTTGGTCGAAAGGCTTAAGGGAGAGGAGAGGATTTTTCAAGACTTGGAAGATAACTTTGTGGATGAAGAACTCTTCATCTAAAGGGGGGGTATTTATAGCTCAAGCCTTGGCCAACCAATGGCCAAGATGAAGACAAGTGCAAGGCAAGTGTAGGGTGAGGATTAACTATACACAAATATCCTACCAACTCCTTGACTTTGAGCAAGGCACCAAAAACGTGCCAATCCCATTCCAATTCGTCCCATGGACGATTCAAGTCCACCAATTGGAGGGTGCCAAGTGTCGCCCTCCCGTTGGTCCAAAATGTTTCGTCTCTCGGAAAAATCCGCAAAATTTAGTAATGGCATAGCCGGAATTTTCCCTACGAAAGCTGTGGAAACGTTTCGTCGGAAAACGATTCTTTTAGTGAGTTGTGCACAAATAAAAACGTCCAAGGCTAACTTTAAGGCCAAACTTTTTGTACGTATTCCCTTACGCATATACCGAAATACGGTATAACGCTTCGCTGATTTTCTCGATGTATACCGTAAGGGTGCCTGTAGGTAGGGATGTCGGTGGGCGGGTAACGCGGTATCGCCCGCACCCGCTCCAATTGGGGCGGGTATGGGGGATGGTGTTATACCCCGTATTTCCAGAGTGTGTACGTAAGGACGTACGTATAAAATTTGAGCCTTAAGATAGGCAAGATTCGAAATTTGTACACAACACCCGGTTAGAGTCATTTTTCGACGAAATGTTTTCACAGCTTTCGTAGGGGAATTTCCGGCTATGTCATTTTTAATTTTTGCGGATTTTTCCGAGAGACGTAACATTTTGGACCAACAAGAGGGCGACACTTGTCACCCTCTAATTGGTGATGGTTGGCGGACGAGAATGGGGAGTGTGGCACGTTTTTTGTGTTGAATTGGTGGTCAAGGAGTTGGTAGGATATTTTGGGTAGATGGATAAGGTTGCACATGGCTTAATCTTGGCCTTACACTTGCCTTGCACTTGGCACCATCTTGGCCATTGGTTGGCCTTCACTTGACCTATAAATACCCCCTTAGTTGATGAACTTTCTTCATCCAAAAATTGAGCAATCTATCTAAGTCTCAAACTACTCCCTCTTAGCTTGAGCTTTTCGTCCCTCTCCCCCCCTAGCCTAGTTGTCTCGTATAAATACCCCCCTTTGTGATATAGAAATACTCTCCTAGTATTGTTATAATGCCCAAAATACTCTAGCCCTTATACCTTATAGTACTTTCCAAAGTACCCTTTATACGAAAAACCCGGAAAATACGATTATACCTCCTTTAGCCACTAAACGAAACCCTAAAGGAAATATTCACCCGTAGTTGAAGTATTAAGTAGAAGTTGTGTAGACACTTCTAAGGGTTTCTTGGAGCGTGTTGGTGTTATACCCCGTATTTCCAGAGTATGTACGTGAGGGCGTACGTATAATAATTTGAGCCTTAAAGTTGGCTAGTTTCGAAATTTGTGCACAAGTGCCGAAAAGAGTCGTTTTCTGACGAAACGTTTCCACAGCTTTTGTAGGGAAAATTCCGGCTATGTCATTTTTAATTTTTGCGGATTTTTCCGAGAGACGAAACATTTTGGACCAACGGGAGGGTGACAAGTGTCACCCTCACATTGGCCTTAAGTGGACGGCAAAAGGGACGAACAAGGTGGCTTGTTTTGTCTTGGAGTTGGTAGGATATTTTGTGTGCAAGTTGGCTTAGGACACTTGCCCAAATCTTGGCCTTACACTTGCCTTGCACTTGGCATAATCTTGGCCATTGGTTGGCCATCCCTTGACCTATAAATACCCTCTTATGTTGATGAACTTCTTCATCCAAAAATCCTTTCTAAGTGTTAAAATCTCTCCCCTTAAGTGTAGTTCTCGTCCAAATAACCTCCCTTGTGAGCCCTGGCCGAGAGCCACCCCCTCCCCTTTGTGGCAGTGGGTACCCCTAGCCTAGTTGTTTTCAGATAATACCCCCTTTGTGGTATAGAAATACTCTCCTAGTATTGTTATAATGCCCAAAATACTCTAGCCCATATACCTTATAGTACTTCCAAAGTTACCTCTATACGTAGAGTCAGGAAATACTATTATACTTCCTCACCAAAAACGAAACCCTAAGTAAATCTTCACCCGTAGTTGAAGTTAAGTAGAAGTTGGTTAGAACTTAAGGGTTGTTTGGAGCGGATTGGAGCGCCGGAGTAGAGCTAAACCTTGCTCAGATCGACATATAAACTCGGATAATTTTGGGCTTATCGAGGTAAACACTCTTGACCTTCTATTGTAATTGGGAATTACATGTTGTAGGAATATATAGTTGATGTATACTATATATAGAACTGATTATAATTGCGCAATGTCTTTTGACTTAAGCTGAATAATACTTACAGAATGTCTTGCGACTTAAGCCCAATTTAAAGAAGAGAATCGAATCAGTAATTACATAGGATCAGACATGAGACTTGTGTATCATTACTTGTAGTAGAATTGTACACGTCCGGTTAGACGTAGCACCCCCGGTTGGCTTGGTAGCCTACTCGATAGAGGAGATTTACGCTGTCATGTGGGGGAGGTGCCGAATTTTCTCAGAATATGGAGCGATGAGATCTAGATGTTAATGTCGCTGTGGCCTTATAGGTTGAAGTACTACGTGGTGCGATCTACGTGGCTTAAGGAGTAGCCGACGGTTTGAAGTACTTGGAGCGTTTTGCTATTAGTCAAGACTGCCGCGAGGTATGTGAACCTCTTCCCATATCTTCTAGCATGATATGTGTGAACTATGTAGTACGGTAGACGCATAATGTGTGAACCGTGTTTGATTGTTTTAAAGCATAAAGTGTTATAACGGCTTTATGGGAGTTAGTTATAACGACTTTTATGTAAATAAGAAAATACTTTGTGGTTTTAAAAGGCAACTGATGTGAATTATAACTGGCTAGTTATAATAAAGAACTTGATGTAATTCAAAAGATTTATAAATCGTTTTGAAGGGAGAGTAACACTTGGTTTTAAAGGTTTTAAAAAAAAGTTATACTAGCTTATGGGAAGTTAGGTATAATGTCTTAAGAAAGGTAAAGAAAATGGTTTACTGATGTTAGAAGTTAAAAGACTTGATCTTATAAGATAAGAGACTTAACTTATTTGTTTTAATGTGGATGCTTGTGTGAAACCTCATTCGTGAGTAATGAGTACTTGGTTTTATTTAAAGGGATAATGTTTTACTGATTTGGAAATCGAATGTATCGACGCATCACCATCGCGTTAATAAAGGAAAATGTATTGAATAATGAAGTATTGTATTAAAACCAGTAGAAACCTCTATCTGCATAGAAGCTAAGATGAGACAAAATGATATTACATACCCTAGATCATGGCTGCTTAATAAGATCGATTATAAACAAGAATAAACTACTCACATATAAGGCATATGTTTCTCAAATCATTAAAGGAGAATTATGTTTTAAAGGATTAAAACTATGAACTACGAAACCTTTTCTAAAAATGAGAAACTTGAGCATTTGAAATTAGGCAAACTTGAACGTTTGGAAAATAAGGTTGTTACTTGATTTTACAAAGGAAAGCATTTTGTTTATTTAACAATGCTCGTCACTCTATTTTTATACTACGGACATCGGGTGACTTTTATAAAAGGAATGGATCTCTTTAAAAGGAATTTAACGTACGTAGTACTTTAGGTTAAAAATCCGGACTTTGGCATAAAATGAAAGTAACCTGAGTTGTGTAACTTGCCTATGCTTGTGTTGTGTAACTTGCCTATGCTTGTTGTTGCGTAACTTGCTTATTCTTGTGGTGATAGCCTTGGTTGTGCAAGAATGGTTATTTTATGGACTAGCTCTCCATGAGGTTTCTTACTATTCGGCCTTGTCCCCGGTGGTCGGCTCGCATTTGCCCTGCCTCATGGCCGATTCGGCCTTGGTACCCTGTAGTCACCGTGACTTGCCCCGTTCGGTGTAGTGACGGTCTCGTGATACGCCTCGTCCCCGTGGTCACCAGATTACTGCCCCGGTCACTACGTGACCGCCTTGGTATCCTGTAGTCGGCTCGCACTTGCCCCAGACGGCCGTGTTTTGGTTGCATTATATTATTGGTACGGTCGGATCTGTAGTTATACTTGTCCTATACGGTTTTTATGACACAGTGGGACACGTGTTCATGCATACTCCTTGGTATTGTCATATCATAAAGCTGGCGGTGAGGAAGAAATTCCACGCACGAGTGATAATTTGGAGCGTGAGTCCTCGACTTGATGTAACTAGTTATATGTTATGTCTTGTAGTTTGGTCATCATACATGTCTCCCGCTTTATATAGACTATTATGATTTCATTCTGATATTCTGATTTCACATACTTGGTACTGTTGTCTCGACCTCGCCCGGGGCTGCGTTCATCTGCAGTAGAAATCGTTGGTGTCGATCCCGCTATTAGGATCACCTTTCGTATTGGGAAGCTCCGTTCCTTGGAGGCTTATCTTTTTGTATGTGTTTACCTGAGTTGTAGGTTCTTGTACTTTCAGGTGTATGGCTGTTCCCTGTCCCGTAATAGTTGTTGTAAATCTAAGAGGTCTGTAGAAATGATGTGGGCAGGGTTTGTAAAAAGGATTAAACCGTTCGTTTTGAAAGAGTTGTTTATATATATTTTAATGGAAGGTAACCGTTTGGTTGCTTTGTTTATTATCTTGTCTCATGTTCATGTTTAAGTTTTTATTTCACTGGTTTTCTCGATGTTGTATCACTAGGGTGCAGGGTAAGGCACGATCACGGGCCGGATCGGGTCGTGACAAAAGTGGTATCGAAGCGATTAATCCTCGGAAAGTGTCTGCACCGTGTCCAGTAAGTCTTGATTATCGATGTGTTGTGCACCACATCTATAATCAAGAGGCTATAGGACATTTAGGATTGGTTTCCATTCTTCTCATTACGAGATCGTGCCTTAGAGTGTGTGATAAGATTGGACCCTCCGACATACTTCGTTTTACCGGTGATGCCTCGCGTAAGGCAACCCGTGGCCCGAAGGCAAGCGCAGAGGAGGCTGCGAGTAGAAGCGGCGAAGGCCACGATACACGAACCTCGATCCGCGATGCGGAGGCGAGAGGAGATGAGTTACAAGAGTGGGCCCGATTGATGGCGTGGTTGTGGCGGACTTGAGGATAAGTGGGCGCAGCAGCGATTCGATAGCTTTGTGGTTCACCCTAGATCAGATAGATCGAGGCTACGGGATTTTCCGAGTTGTAGGCGCGAGTTTTATGGGTCGAGGCACGAGGATGATTCGCAGGAGTTCATCAAGCGATTCACGGATCGTGAGTGATCAAGGCATCGGAGACCGAGTCGGTGGTCCTAGGTTCGCATCAGCTGCGTGATACCGCAGTCGACTGGTTTGATTCGTGGGAGCTGTCCCGGGGAGAGCATGCACTTCCAGCTTTATGGGACGAATTCTCAGAGGCCTTTCTTGCACATTTCTTGCCTCCACAAATGAGGAGGGCTCGGGCAGACAGATTTTTGGTGTTACGGCAGAACGGGCGTACGGTTCGGGAGTACAATGTGGAGTTCGACTCATTGGCCCGGTACGTCCCCGCGTTGGTAGCTAGTATGGAGGATCGAGTGCACCGATTTGTTACAGGCTCGATGATCACCTAGCCGAGTTGTTGGTGTAGCTCTTGGTAGGGCATGGACATTGCCCGTGCGAGCTTATGCAGGATGTGAGGAGAGGATAAATCGGCGGAATGACGGTCGTGAAGAGGGCGAGCAGCGAGGTCCTTTGGTGACTTTCGAGGCGGACGCCTCAGTGAGGCCGATTATGCGCCTCCGCGACTGAGTGGTCCTCACGGCCTTGGGACCTTCGAGATATTCGAGGCGGTCGTGGCTCCTGTGTTTCAGATTTTGAGGGAAGCGAGTGCTCGCCGGATGAGGTTGCCCTTGTCCGTGTGGCGTTGTGGAAAGCTTCATAAGGGAGAGTGTCGTACTAACTCGGGAGATTGTTATTTTGCGGCCAACAGGCCATCGGCAGAAGATTGTCCAGGCGAGTGTGACTGGTAGGATAGCATGGACTACTAGAAGCGATTGCGGGTTCTTCACCTTCCATGGCGAGCAGGATGTTCGTGACCGTGAGCCGGTAGAGGTCGCGGTGGAAGTTCGATTTTAGCGGTCCTTTGAACCGCTATTTTCAGTATATCCTTAACCCTTTAAAGATTTGTATGCATGATATGATGACCTTATTATTGTGTGCTACGTTCGGATAGCGTTATGATGGTTATGAGTTAGAAAGCTTGGTGGTTGAAAGGATTTGTATGGGGGCATGGAAAGTGTGAACTTTAGAATATTTCATGTTGAGACCTTAGATGTAAGGTCGTCTTGAGTACCAGATTTTTCAAGTGATCCTTGTCGGAATACATTTTATGCCTAGAATGTGTTGTGTGATAATTTCCTTGAGTAGTGTTGAATGGAAGTGGTAGCTGTCATGACCTGTTGAGGTAAGATTGTTCCGCCTAGGGAACAAGAGCGTGATGCGTTAGTGGATCGGGTTGGGGCCATGTTGAGGCCAACCCGCGGCCGGTTTCAAAGTGGGGTCACCAGGTGGTCCCGCCGGTGGTAGGGTCACGCGGTGCTAGGCCCAAGTTTAGTTGACCACCGTATGAGTTCGTGGGTGTTTCGACCAGCAGTAGATCGGGAATGCCGGGAATGGCCTTAAGGAAGATCGAGGCTAGTAAGATGACCAAGTTTGGGGGTAGTGACTCCAAAGTTTTGGAAGCAAGTATGAATGCGTATACTAGAAGAGTTCGGTGTTCGAGAAAGTACGACGAGTAAGAGTAGAGACGAGCATGTATTGCGAGCATAGATATGATCATTTCTTGTAAAGAGAAGGTCACGAAGGATGTATATTTTAGACCTCAGGGATCGCATGCAGTCCGGTACCATTTGTTGGGTCGCCGGAGTGACACTAGAACCTCGCGGCAAAGTGACAAAAGTTGTGATGTTAGAGGTGTTTCCTCGTGGACTTGGATATAAGTATTTGCGTGCAGGTGTTGTTTCGTGGCCAGTTGTGGCGTTGGCAACTTATGAGAAAAACTTTATCCTTATCCGTCATGAGAATGAACATTCGGGACGAATGTTTCTAAGGAGGAGAATGTTATACCCGTATTTCCAGTATATGCGTGAGGCGTGCACGTATAATAATTTGAGCCTTAAAGTTGGCTAGTTTCGAAATTTGTGCACAAGTGCCGAAAAGAGTCGTTTTCTGACGAAACGTTTCCACAGCTTTTGTAGGGAAAATTCCGGCTATGTCATTTTTAATTTTTGCGGATTTTTGTGAGAGTCGAAACATTTTGGACCAACGGGAGGATGACAAGTGTCACCTCACATTGGCATAAGTGGACGGCAAAGGGACGAACAAGGTGGCTTGTTTTGTCTTGGAGTTGGTAGGATATTTTGTGTGCAAGTTGGCTTAGGACACTTGCCCAAATCTTGGCCTTACACTTGCCTTGCACTTGGCATAATCTTGGCCATTGGTTGGCCATCCCTTGACCTATAAATACCCCTCTTATGTTGATGAACTTCTTCATCCAAAAATCCTTTCTAAGTGTTAAAATCTCTCCCCTAAGTGTAGTTCTCGTCCAAATCACCTCCCCCTTTGTGAGACCTTGGCCGAGAGCCACCCCCTCCTTTGTGGTGTTTGGCGTAGGGTACCCCTAGCCTAGTTGTTTTCGTATAATACCCCCCCTTTTGTGGTATAGAAATACTCTCCTAGTATTGTTATAATGCCCAAAATACTCTAGCCCATATACCTTATAGTACTTCCAAAGTTACCTCTATACGTAGAGCCCGGGAAATACTATTATACTTCCCTCAGTCAAAAACGAAACCCTAAGTAAATCTTCACCCGTAGTTGAAGTTAAGTAGAAGTTGGTTAGAACTTCTAAGGGTTGTTTGGAGCGGATTGGAGCGCCCGGAGTAGGAGCTAAACCTTGCTCAGGATCGACATATAAACTCGGATAATTTTGGGCTTATCGAGGTAAACACTCTTGACCTTCTATTGTAATTGGGAATTACATGTTGTAGGAATATATAGTTGATGTATACTATATATAGAACTGATTATAATTGCGGCAATGTCTTTTGACTTAAGCCTGAATAATACTTACGGCAATGTCTTGCGACTTAAGCCTGAATTTAAAGAAGAGAACTGAACTGTAATTACATAGGACTGTATTACAGTAGACTTGTGTAACATTACTTGTAGTAGAATTGTACACGTCCGGTTAGACGTGTTAACCCCCCCCCCCCCCCTGGTTGGCTTGGTAGCCGGCCTCGATAGAGGAGGAGATTTACGCTGTTGCGGGGAGAGTCTGCGAATTTTACGTAGAATATGGAACGATGAGATCTAGATGTTAATAAGCGCCTTGTGGCCTTATAGGTTGAAGTACTACGTGTGGTGCGATCTACGTGGCTTAAGGAGTAGCCGACGGTTTGAAGTACTTGGAGCATTTTGCTATTAGTCGGCACTCGTCGCGAGGTATGTGAACCTCTTCCTATCTCTTCTAGCATGATATGTGTGAACTATGTAGTACGGTAGACGTACATGTGTGAACTGTGTTTGATTGTTTTTAAAACATAAAGTGTTATAACGGCTTTATGGGGAGTTGGTTATAACAGCTTTATGTAAATAAGAAAATACTTTGTGGTTTTAAAAGGCAACTGATGTGAATTATAACTGGCTAGTTATAATAAAGAACTTGATGTAATTCAAAAGATTTATAAATCGTTTTGAAGGGAGAGTAACACTTGGTTTTAAAGGTTTTAAAAAAAAGTTATACTAGCTTATGGGAAGTTAGGTATAATGTCTTAAGAAAGGTAAAGAAAATGGTTTACTGATGTTAGAAGTTAAAAGACTTGATCTTATAAGATAAGAGACTTAACTTATTTGTTTTAATGTGGATGCTTGTGTGAAACCTCATTCGTGAGTAATGAGTACTTGGTTTTATTTAAAGGGATAATGTTTTACTGATTTCGGAAATCAGAATGTGTATCGACAGACCACTGCAGCGTTAATAAAGGAAAATGTATTGAATAATGAAGTATTGTATTAAAACCAGTAGAAACCTCTATCTGCATAGAAGCTAAGATGAGACAAAATGATATTACATACCCTAGATCATGGCTGCTTAATAAGATCGATTATAAACAAGAATAAACTACTCACATATAAGGCATATGTTTCTCAAATCATTAAAGGAGAATTATGTTTTAAAGGATTAAAACTATGAACTACGAAACCTTTTCTAAAAATGAGAAACTTGAGCATTTGAAATTAGGCAAACTTGAACGTTTGGAAAATAAGGTTGTTACTTGATTTTACAAAGGAAAGCATTTTGTTTATTTAACAATGCTCGTCACTCTATTTTTATACTACGGACATCGGGTGACTTTTATAAAAGGAATGGATCTCTTTAAAGGAATTTAACGACGTAGTACTTTAGGGTTAAAAATCCGGACTTTGGCATAAAATGAAAGTAACCTGAGTTGTGTAACTTGCCTATGCTTGTGTTGTGTAACTTGCCTATGCTTGTTGTTGCGTAACTTGCTTATTCTTGTGGTGATAGCCTTGGTTGTGCAAGAATGGTTATTTTATGGACTAGCTCTCCATGAGGTTTCTTCTTGTTCGCCTTGGTCCCCGGTGGTCGGCTCTCGTACTTGCCGTCTCGCCGATTCGGCCTTGGTACCGTGAGTCACCTCGCGCTTGCCCGTTCGGTGTAGTAGCGAAGTCTCGTGATCTGACCTTGGTCCCCGGTGGTCACCCTCGTACTTGCCGGTCGACTACGTGACCGGCCTTGTATCCGATGGTCGGCTCTCGTGACTTGCCCGTATCGGCCGTGTTTGGTTGCATTATATTATTGGTACGGTCGGATCTGGTAGTTATACTTGTCCTATACGGTTTTTATGACACGTGGGACACGGTGTTCATGCATACTCCTTGGTATTGTCATATCATAAAGCTGCCGTGATGAGGAAGAAATTCCACGAGCACGAGTGATAATTTGGAGGCGTGAGTCACGACTTGATGTAACTAGTTATATGTTATGTCTTGTAGTTTGGTCATCATACATGTCTCACGCTTTATATAGACTATTATGATTTCATTTACTGATATTCTGATTTCACATACTTGGTACTGTTATCGACCTCGCCGGAGGCTGCGTTAATCTGCAGTAAGTACATTAATTTGTCGATCCCCGCTATTAGGATCACCTTTCAGCGTCTTGGGAAGCTCCGTTCCGTCGGAGGCTTATCTTTTGGGATGTGTTCCCTGAGTTGTAGGTGCTTGTACTTTCAGGGGTATGGCGGGGCCCTGTCCGTCATAGTTGTTGTAAATCTTAAGTGCAGCCTTTGTGTGGGCGGGGTTTTGTAAAAGGATTAAAGCATTCGTTTTGAAAGAGTTGTTTATATATATTTTAATGGAAGGTAACCGTTTGGTTGCTTTGTTTTATTATCTTGTCTCATGTTCATGTTTAAGTTTTTATTTCATTGGTTTTCTCGATGTTGTATCACTAGGGTGCCGGGGTAAGGCACGATCACGGGCCGGATCGGTCGTGTGATTGGAGCACGGAGTAGGAGCTAAACCTTGTTCGGGAGGCGACATTTAACTTTCGGATAATTTTGGGCTTATCGAGGTAAATATCTTGTCCCCTATTGTAATTGGAAATTACATGATTGTTAGAATATATAGTTGAAGTATACTATATATAGAATGAATATGGAATAGAAATGAACGTAGTTTCGCAATGTCTTTTGACTTAAGCTGAATAAGAATTGAGCAAGAAACACATAGAAGGATAAATAAGAGAAGAACTGTAATTACATAGAATTTGTATTACTGAGACTTGTGTAGTATTCTTGTGAGTAGAATTATACACGCCGGTTAGGCGTGCAAACCCCGGTTGGCTTGGTAGCGGCCTCGGTAGAGGAGGAGATTAACGCTGTTGCGGGGAGGTCTTCAATAATTTTACGTAGAATATGGAGCAATGAGATGTAGATTTTAATAACCGCCTTTTGGCCTTATAGTTTGAATTACTAAGTTTGGTGCGATCACGTGGCTTAAGGAGTAGCGACGGTTTGAAGTACTTGGAGCATTTTGCTATTAGTCGATACTCGTCGCGAGGTATGTGAACCTCTTCCTATCTCTTCTAGCATGATATGTGTGAACTATGTAGTACGGTAGACGTACACGTGTTAATTGTGTTTGATTGTTTTTAAAACATAAAGTGTTATAACGGTTTTATGGGAAGTTGGTTATAACAGCTTTATGTAGGTAAGAAAAATACTTTGTGGTTTTAAAAGGTAATCGATGTGAATTATAAGCGGCTTGTTATAATAAAGAACTTCTTTGTATTTCAAAAGATGTATAAATCGTTTTGAAGGGAGAGTAACACTTGGTTTTAAAGGTTTTAAAGAGTTATACTAGCTTTATGGGAGTTAGGTATAATGTCTTAAGAGAGGTAAAGAAAATGGTTTACTGATGTTAGAAGTTAAGAGACTTGATCTTATAAGATAAGAGACTTAACTTATTTGTTTTAATGTGAATGTTTGTGTGAAACCTCATTCGTGAGTAATGAGTACTTGGTTTTTTTAAAAGGAATAATGTTTCTTGATTTGAATCGAATGTGTATCGACAGGACCACCGCAGTGTTAATAAAGGAAAATGTCTTGACTAATGAATTGTATTATTAAAACCAGGTAGAAACCTCCATCTGCATAGAAACTAAGATAAGACAAAATGATATTACATTTTCTAGATCATGGTCTTTGTAATAAGAATGTTGTAAACAAGAATAACCTACTCTCACGTGAGATATATATTACTCAATTGTTCTAAAAAGGAATCAAGTGATTAAGTTTGGGAACTATGAAACCATTTGAAAATGAGAAGCTTGAGTAATTGAAACTAGGCAAACTGGAACTTAGGAAAAGAATGTTGTTACTTGATTTTGAAAAGGAATGTGGGTTGGTCATTCTAATACTACGGGTATCGGGTGACTTTGATAAAAGTAATGGATCTCTTTTAAAGAATTTAACGTACGTAGTACTTTAGGGTTAAAACCCGGACTTTGGCATAAAATGAAAGTACTTTGAGTTGTGTAAAACTTGCCTATGCTTGTTGTTGTGAAACTTGCCTATGCTTGTTGTTGTGAAACTTGCCTATGCTTGTGATGATAGCTTTTGTTGTGCAAGTGTGGTATTTCTGTGTTACCGCGTCTCTCGATAGAGGGCCGGTTGACTTGTTGAGAACTTACTTGGACGTCTTTGGCGGTGATGGAGAATTCCACGGGTATGTTTCCATTTTGATTCTGTCTTGTTGTTGATGTCACATGGACATGTCTACCGTCGCAAAGATTAGGGGCACGCGGCCGTGCGGCCGGTGGATTACCCGATATATGGTTATTATCGCAACATGGGCGTGTCTACACCGTCTGATTCGGGGCATGTGGCGTGCGGCGGGGTTGACCACCGATATATTGTTATTGAGGTTACATGGGCATGTCTACACCGTCGCGATTTCGGGGCATGTGGCCATGCGGCCTTGTTATTATTGTTGCATCATGGACATGTCTACACCGTCGCGATGTTCGGGCATGCGCCATAATGCGAACATGATGGATGTTGTGGGCGTGAGACCCATAGTTATATTTGAGTGGTGACTTTGAGGCGTGAGTCCACGACTTGATCGCTTATGTTGCGTACTGTATTTTGGTTATCATACATGTCTCCTGTTTTTTTAGGCTATTATGATTTCATTTCTGATGTTGTGATTCACATACTTGGTACTGTTGTCTCGACCTCCTTCGGGCTGCGTTCATCTGCGCGAGTAGAGTACATCGGTCGTGGATCCCCGCTCTTAGGATCTCATTTCGGCGTGTTGGAAAGCTCGTTCCTTGGAGGCTTATCTTTGGTATGTTTCCACTAAGTTGTAGGTTCTTGTACATTCGGGGGTATGGCGGGGCCTGTCCGTCATAGTTGTTGTAAATCTTAAGTGCATGCTTGTTGTGGCGTGGTTTGTAAAAGGATAACTGCTGGGTTTTATGTATATACTTTGAAGGCAAGCTGTTTTGGTTGGCTTTATTTATTATATCTCTTGTTTCATGACTCGTGTTTTATTTTTTTGGTTTTCTCGATGTTGTATCACTAGGGTGCAGGGTAAGACACGATGCGGGCCGGTTGGGCGTTACAAAGTGGTATCGAGCGCTTAGTCCTCGGAAAGTGTCTGCACCGTGTCTAGTAGAGTCTTGATTATCGGTGTGTTGTGCACCACATCTATAATCGGAGGCTATAGGACATGTAGGATTGGTTTCCATTCTTCTCATTCCGAGATCGTGCCTTAGAGTGAGTTGTAAGTTGGACCCTCCGATGTGTTTCATTTTACCGATTATGCCTCGCGCAGCGGCCAGTGCCAGAAGGCAAGGCACCGAGGAGGCGCTAGTGGGATACTGAGGAAATACGAGCGCGAGCCCGGTCGAGACGAGACAGTGCTTAGGCCCGAGTTTCGCGACGCCGCCAAAGGCGAGGTTTAGAGCGCAGCCGTGGCGTGAGACTACTGATACGAGCCTCCGTCCACACCGAGCGGGAGATGGGTCGAGAGATGGCGATTATTGGCGAGGTTGTGGCGGATATGAGCAGTGAATCGGCGATTCGGTTCCGCGGACCGTTGTGGTGCACCCGAGAGCGAATAGTTTGAGGCTACGGGACTTTATGAGTTGTAGCCTTGAGTTTTATGGGTCGAGGCACGAGGATGATCCGCAGGAGTTCATCCGTCGATTCTGAAGGATCACGCGGGTGATCAAGGCTTGAGAGACCGAGTCTGTGACGCCCGGTTCGCATCCGGCCGCGTGATACCGCGATCGATTGGTTTGATTCGTGGGAGCTTTCGGGAGAGCATGCACCTCCAGTATGGGATGAGTTTTGGGGCTTTTCTCACGCACTTCGCCTCCGCAGATGAGGAGGGCACGGCCGACAAATTTTATTCTTGCGAGGCAGAGGCGCGTCAGGGAGTACAATGTCGAGTTCGATTCTTTGGCTCGATATGTCCCTGCGCTTGTTGCAGATATGGAGGATAGGGTGCATCGCTACGTCACCGGGCTAGATGATTATATGGCCTTAGAGGAAATCGAGGGTAGTAAGATGACCAAGTTTGGAGGTAGTAACTCCAAGGGTTGGAAACAGAAACGTTGACGGAAGTGTGGTACGGATACTAGAAAGAGCTCGAGTGTTCGAGATAGGGGAGAAGTGAACGTGTGTGATCGTTTCTTTTGTGAAATGTAGGTGCGAAGGATGTATATTTTAGACCTCAGGAATCGCATGCAGTCCGGTACCATTTGTTGGGTCGCCGGAGTGACACTAGAACCTCGCGGCAAAGTGACAAAGTTTGTGATGTTAGAGGTGTTTCCTCATGGACTTGGATGTAAGTATTTATGCGGGTGTTTCGTGGCCAATTGTGGCATTGGCAACTTATTAGAAGAACTCTATCGTTATCCGTCTTGAGAAGGAACATTCGGGACGAATGTTTCTAAGGGGAGAATGTTATACCGTATTTCGAGTATATGCGTGGGGCGTGCGTATAAAATTTGAGCCTTAAGATAGGCAAAATTCGAAATTTGTACACAACACCCGGTTAGAGTCGTTTTTAAGCGAAATGTTTTCCACTTTCGTAGGGAATTTCCGCTATGTCATTTTTAATTTTTGCGGATTTTTAGAGACGTAACATTTTGGACAACAAGAGGCGACACTTGTCACCCTCTAATTGGTGATGGTTGGCGGACGAGAATGGGGAGTGTGGCACGTTTTTTGTGTTGAATTGGTGGTCAAGGAGTTGGTAGGATATTTTGGGTAGATGGATAAGGTTGCACATGGTTTAATCTTGGCCTTACACTTGCCTTGCACTTGGCACCATCTTGGCCATTGGTTGGCCTTCACTTGACCTATAAATACCCCCTTAGTTGATGAACTTTCTTCATCCAAAAATTGAGCAATCTATCTAAGTCTCAAACTACTCCCTCTTAGCTTGAGCTTTTCGTCCCTCTCCCCCCCTAGCCTAGTTGTCTCGTATAAATAACCCCCTTTGTGATGTAGAAATACTCTCCTAGTATTGTTATAATGCCCAAAATACTCTAGCCCTTATACCTTATAGTACTTTCCAAAGTACCCTTTATACGAAAAACCCGGAAAATACGATTATACCTCCTTAGCTACCACTAAACGAAACCCTAAAGGAAATATTCACCCGTAGTTGAAGTATTAAGTAGAAGTTGTGTAGACACTTCTAAGGGTTTCTTGGAGCGTGTTGGAGCACACGGAGTAGGAGCTAAACCTTGTTCAGGAGCGACATTTAACTCGGATAATTTTGGGCTTATCGAGGTAAATATCTTGTCCCCCTATTGTAATTGGAAATTACATGATTGTTAGAATATATAGTTGAAGTATACTATATATAGAATGAATATGGAATAGAACTGAACGTAGTTCGTCGGCAATGTCTTTTGACTTAAGCCTGAATAAGAATTGAACAGTAAACACATAGAAGGATAAATAAGAGAATCGTAATTACATGGGTGTATTACAGAGACTTGTAGTATTCTGTGAGTAGATTTATACACGCCGGTTAGGCGTGCAAACCCCACTGGTTGGCTTGGTGGCGGCCTCGGTGAGAGGAGATTAACGCTTGTGCGGGAGTCGTCTTTTTTTCTGTAGAATATGGAGCAATGAGATCTAGATGTTAATAAGCGCCTTGTGGCCTTATAGGTTGAAGTACTACGTGTGGTGCGATCTACGTGGCTTAAGGAGTAGGCGACGGTTTGAGGTACTTGGAGCGTTTTGCTATTAGTCGATAATCGTCGCGAGGTATGTGAACCTCTTCCTATCTCTTCAGCATGATATGTGTGAACTATGTAGTACGGTGAGCGTCTGGCGTGTTAAGCGTGTTTGATTGTTTTAAAACATAAAGTGTTATAACGGCTTTATGGGAAGTTGGTTATAACGACTTTATGTAGGTAAGAAAAATACTTTGTGGTTTTAAAAGGTAACTGATGTGAATTATAACTGGCTTGTTATAATAAAGAACTTGCTGTATTTCAAAAGATGTATAAATCATTTTGAAGGGAGAGTAACACTTGGTTTTAAAGGTTTTTAAAAGAGTTATACTAGCTTTATGGGGAGTTAGGTATAATGTCTTAAGAGAGGTAAAGAAAATGGTTTACTGATGTTAGAAGTTAAGAGACTTGATCTTATAAGATAAGAGACTTAACTTATTTGTTTTAATGTGAATGTTTGTGTGAAACCTCATTCGTGAGTAATGAGTACTTGGTTTTTTTTAAAGGGATAATGCTTCTTGATTTGGAAATCGAGAATGTGTATCGACAGGACCATATGGCGTTAATAAAGGAAAATGTACTGACTAATGAATTGTATTATTAAAACCAGTAGAAACCTCCATCTACATAGAAACTAAGATAAGACAAAATGATATTACATTTTCTAGATCATGGCTGCTGTAATAAGAATGTTGTAAACAAGAATAACCTACTCTCACGTGAGACATATATTACTCAATTGTTCTAAAAAGGAATCAAGTGATTAAGTTTGGGAACTATGAAACCATTTGAAAATGAGAAGCTTGAGTAATTAAAACTAGGCAAACTGGAACTTAGGAAAAGAATGTTGTTACTTGATTTTGAAAAGGAATGTGGGTTGGTCATTCTAATACTACGGGTATCGGGTGACTTTGATAAAAGTAATGGATCTCTTTTAAAGAATTTAACGTACGTAGTACTTTAGGGTTAAAACCCGGACTTTGGCATAAAATGAAAGTACTTTGAGTTGTGTGAAACTTGCCTATGCTTGTTGTTGTGAAACTTGCCTATGCTTGTTGTTGTGAAACTTGCCTATGCTTGTGATGATAGCCTTTGTTGTGCAAGTGTGGTATTTACGTTACCGCGTCTCGATAGAGGCGGTTGACTTGTTGAGAACTTACTTGGGCGTCTTTGGCGGTGATGGAGAATTCCACGGGTATGTTTCCATTTTGATTCTTGTCTTGTTGTTGATGTCACATGGACATGTCTACACCGTCTGAGATTCAGGGGCATGCGGCCATGCGGCGGAGTGGATTACCGATATATGGTTATTATCGCAACATGGATGTGTCTGCCGTCACGATTCCGGGGCATGTGGCGTGCGGCGGGGTTGACCACCCGATATATTGTTATTGAGGTTACATGGGCATGTCTACACCGTCGCGATTCCGGGCATGTGGCGTGCGGCCTTGTTATTATTGTTGCATCATGGACATGTCTACCGTCACGATTCCGGGGGCATGCGGCCATGATGCGAACATGATGGATGTTGTGGGCGTGAGACCCATAATTATATTTGAGTGGTGACTTTGAGGGCGTGAGTCCCTGACTTGACTGCTTTTATGTTGCGTACTGTATTTTGGTTATCATACATGTCTCCTTTTTTTTTTGGCTATTATGATTTCATTCTGATGTTGTGATTCACATACTTGGTACTGTTGTCGACCTCCTTCGGGAAGCTGCGTTCATCCGCAGGTAGAGTACATCGATCGTGGATCCCCGCTCTTAGGATCTCATTTCGGCGTGTTGGAAAGCTCCGTTCCTTGGAGGCTTATCTTTGGTATGTTTCCACTGAGTTGTAGGTTCTTGTACATTCGGGGTATGGCGAAGCCACTGTCCGTCATAGTTGTTGTAAATCTTAGAGTGCATGCTTTGTTGTAGGCGGGGTTTGTAAAAGGATAAGCTGTTGGGTTTTTATGTATATCTTGAAGGCAAATTGTTTTGGTTGCTTTGTTTATTTATTATATCTCTTGTTTCATGACTCGTGTTTTATTTTCCGCTGGTTTTCTCTGATGTTGTATCACTAGGGTGCCCGGGGTAAGGCACCAGTAACGGGCCCGGGTTCGGGGCGTTACAGATGGTTTGGTGGATGGTGGGGCGGGTATGGGTATCAAAAGTGCTACCCGCCATGGGTAGTGGGGCGGGGGTGGATTTCATATAAGACCCGCCCCGCACCCGCCCCGCTCTGCTACCCGCACCATACCAGCACCGCGGCCGTACCGCCCATATTCGTATCATCTATTAGTTTATTTACGAATTTATTTGGCCCTTTCTTGATTTAAAATGTGACTTGAGCTAACCCGCACCGTAATGCACCACATTTCTTTTTCTTATTCACTTTGTTCTCCTTTTTTTTGTTAAATATTTTCATCTTTACTGTTTTTTAATATTCATAATATTTTGACAAGGTTTTAGAATTGATATTCGATACACAATAGTGGAAAGGTTCTTTTTTTTTCCTTTTTCTTATATAACTTTCATTTTGGTGACTAAAACAATTGCTAGACATTATTTGAGCATTTTATTAATGGGTATCCGCGTGAAGTAAGTGGGGCGGGGGCGGGTGGAAGAATTACTACCCGTGATGGGTGGTGGGGCGGGGTGGGGATGTGTTTTAGGTGGTTGGTGCGGGTATGGGATACCGCCCCGCCCGCCCCAGGTGACATCCTGCAGGTAGGGCACGATCGCGGGCCGGGTGGTCGTGTGGCTCCGGGCGAAGGGCAAAGCGGCGAGAGCGCTAGTAGGACACAGAGGGTCGCGAGGACCTGTGCCCGATCTATACCCGAGCGATACCTCGACGGCGAGTTCCACGACGCCGGCCCAGCGAGTTTAGAGCCGTGCGATGGGCGATGAGACCACGATACTGCGCCTCGATCCCACGGCCTAGAGCGAGAGAGATGGGTTCTGAGAGAGATGGCCCAATTCTTGCCGAGATTATGGCGGACATGAGGATAGGCTGGATCACGGCGATTCCAGCTCAGCGATGCAAGTGGTTCACCCGGTCGGATAGTTTGAGGCTACGGGATTTTACGAGTTGTAGCCCGCGAGTTCTACGGGTCGAGGCACGAGGATGATCCACGGGAGTTCATCAAGCGATTCTGACGGATCATGAGTGATTGTTATACCGTATTTCCAGTATATGCGAGGCGTGCGTCAAAAGTTTAAGCCTTAAGTTAGGCAAGGCGAAATTTGTGCACAACTAGCGAAAAAATCATTTTCCGAAGCGTTTTCCGGACTTTGCGAAGGGAAAAATACGGTTGCAACATTTATAATTTTTGCGGATTTTTCCGAGAGATGAAATATTTTGGACCAACGAGAGGGTGACAAGTGTCACCCTCAAGTGGACGGCAAATGTGGGACGAAACTTGGGCGTTTTTGCCTTTAATTTTTGTCAAGGATTAGGTAGGATATTTTGTGTAGTTGTTGAGCAAGTGGGACCCACACACACATGTCCAAATCCTCACCCTCCACTTGCCCCCCACTTGTCTTGATCTTGGCCATTGAATGTCCTATAAATACCCCTCTAATGCAAGACTATTTCTTCATCCTCACTTGAAATTCCAAGTCTAAAAACCCTCTCCCCCTTAGTGTAGTTTTCGTCCAAGGCTCCCCCTCCCCCTTTGTGAGGCCTTGGCGGAAAAATTCCCCCCCCCCCCTTGCCTAGTTGTTTTCATAAAATACCCCCTTGGTAGAAAAGTATTCTCCAAGTATTGTTACTATTCCAAAATACCTTGGCCCAAATACCTTGTAGTATTCCAAGGTTACACATATACTAAAAGCCCAGAAATACTATTATACTTCCTTTAGCCACTAAACGAAACCCTAAGGAAATCTTCATAGCGAGTTGAAGTATTAAGAAGAAGTTGTGTAGAACTTCTAAGGGTTGTTTGGAGCGGGTTGGAGCGCCCAGAGTAGGAGCTAAACGTTGCTCAGGATCGACATTAAAACTTGGATAATTTTGGGCTTATCGAGGTAAATACTCTTGTCCTTCTATTGTAATTGGAAATTACATACTGTAGTAGTATAGAAATGAGTATAAGACGTATAGAAGGATGGTATAAAGAAGAGAATTGAATTGAAATCACATCAGAAGAGTATTAAAGAAAGAAGATTGAACTGTATTTACAGTAGACTTGTGTAGATTGGCGGGTAGGGAAGTGCTGCCCAATTTTCCGTAGAATAAAGGAATCTGTATCTAGAATTATTCTGCAGAGTAGTCTAGATGTTGATAGACTTATATGACCGTTATAGGTTGAAGTACTGCGAGTAGCGTATTCTACTCGAAGGGTGGAAAAGGCTAGCAGGATTACAGTACTTTGGATCTATTTGCTAATAGTCGATAATCGTCGCGAGGTATGTGATTCTTCCTATCCTCTTGAGCATGATATTTTAAAAGAATATATATATAGTACGGTAGACGTACGTGTGTTAACTGAACGTGGTTTTACTTCAATGTCGTTTGACTTGAGTTTAAATAATAAAGAATCTTGAAGTATTTCAAAAGAATTAAGAATCGTTTTTGAAAGAAGAGTAATACCTGGTTTTAAAAGCTTAAGAGTTATACTAGCTTTATGGAAAGTTAGGTATAACGACTTAAGAGAAATAAAAAGAATGGTTTATTGATTTTAGAAGTTAAGAGACTTAATCTTAAAAGATAAGAGACTTGACTTAATTGGTATCTGGTAGTTGGCTTTCGTACTTGCCCCGGTCAGTTGATGATGCGGCTTTGGTATCTGGTAGTTAGCCTTCGTACTTGCCCCGTACGGTTTTATGACTCAGGTAGGACTTGGTGTTCATGTGTACTCCTTGGTGTTATTATATGGTGTAATATAATAACACCTTCGTACTTGCCCCTCGTACTTGCCTTCGTACTTGCCTTCGTACTTGCCCCTCCACGGGCATGATTGATGTTGAGGGCGTGAGACCCATAGTTATATTTGAGTGATGACTTTGATGGCGTGAGTCCCTGACTTACATGACTGCTTATTTATTATGGACTGTAGTTTGGTTATCATACATGTCTCCTGCTTTATATAGACTACTATGATTTCATTCTGATATTTCGATTTTACATACTTAGTACTTGTTATCTCGACCTCCTTGAGTGCGTTCATGCCGCAGGTAGAGGTACACCAGTTGTTGATCCTTGCTCATAGGATCACAGTTCAGCGTATTGGGAAGCTTCTTTCCTCCGGAGGCTTATCTTTTGGTATAGTCCCCTGTCACTGTAGGTACTTGTACATTCAGGGGTATGGCGGGGCCCTGTCCCGTCATGTTGTATAAAAACTCTTAGAGTGCAGAAATCTTGTTGTGGCGGGGTTTGTAAGGATGTAACTGTTCCAGGTTTTAATTATATATACAAGAAGGTAACCGTTTGATTGGCCTGTTTTATTATGATATCTCTTGTTCATGTTTAAGTTTTTATTTCCGCTGATTTTCTCTGATGTTGTATCACTAGGGTGCCCGGGGTAAGGCACCAGTCACGGACCCGGGATCGGGTCGTGACAGTGATCAAGGCTTCGGAGACCGAGTCTGTGATCTTCGGTTCGCATCGGCTGCGTGATACCGCAGTCGACTGGTTTGATTCGTGGGAGCTATCCCGGGGAGAGCATGCGCCTCCAGCAGTATAGGACGAGTTCTCAGATGCATTTCTCACTCATTTCTTGCCGCCACAGATGAGGAGAGCACGGGCCGATAGATTTTTGATGCTGAGGCAGAGAGGGCGCACAGTCCGGGAGTACAACGTTGAGTTCGATTCGTTGGCTCGATATGTCCCTGCATTAGTAGCAGATAAGGAGGACCGAGTGCACCGCTACGTTACGGGACTAGATGACTATTTGGCAGAGTCTTGCTCGGGTGTGGCTCTTCAGCCGGGCATGGACATTGCCCGCATGCAGGATCATGCACTTGGATGCGAGGAGCGTAGAGGCCGACGGGTTGACAGATATCAGCAGAAGAAGGCTAGGACGACAGGATCTTTTGGTAGCTCTCGGGGTGGACGGCTCAAAGTGATCTAGATTTGCACCACGGCCCGGCTCGAGCACTCCTACCGTCTTCGGACAACCAGTATTCGAGGCGGACCAGGACCCAGGACTTGGACTTCGGGGTAGCGAGGTGCTAACCGATCAAGTCCTCTCGGTGTGTCCGATGTGGTAGACTCCATTCAGGAGTTGTGGTGCGCTACGGAGTTTGTTTCACTTGCGGCCGCAGGGTCACTTTGCGGCGTCAGGCCGAGCGTGGCTGATGGTAGGGTCACCACTGAGGTCTTTTGCGGGTCTTCATCTCCTCTGATTACTCGCCCGGAGGCGTGGTACTCATGGACCAGCAGTCGCGGCGGTCGTGGCGCGGTCCTAGATTCTAGCGGTCCTCGAGCGCATTTATGCCTCGGCCGCCGCCAGACCGGGAGGCATCGCGGATGTTATCCGCAGTACTTTATCAGTTTCTTATTGTGACGTATACGCCTTGATAGATCCGGGTTCTACTCATCTATATATCTCCCTTATTGCTAGTAGGATGAGGATAGAGCACGAGTCCATAGACCACTTCGAGGTAGCTATGCGATGGGTGATTCGGTGGTAGCTCGGCGGGTATATAGGGCTTGCCCAGTGACTTTATGCAGTCGTCAGACCCTAGCTGACTTGATAGAGTTGGATATGACCGATTTTGATGTGATTATGGGTATGGATTGGCTAGCTTCTTGCTACGCCAATGTGGACTGCAGGGCGAGGTTGGTACGGTTCCAGTTTCCCGGGGAGCCGGTTATTGAGTGGGAGGGGAACACTGTGTCGCCGAGGGGTAGGTTTATTTCCTACCTCAAGGCTAGGAAGATGGTGCAGAAGGGGTATATATACCATCTCATTCGGGTGTTTGATCGAGGCCGCGGTACAGATTTTGATCGATCCCGATGAGTCGGGAGTTCCCAGATGTGTTTACATATGACCTCCCGGGTATCCCTCCTGAGAGGGAGATAGAGTTTTGTATCGATGGTGCGGACACTCGGCTATTTCCATTCCGCCATACGTAATGGCACTGCGAGTTGAGAGAGTTGAAGGACCAGCTGAGAGATTTGCTGGAGAAGGGCTTCATCAGGCCTAGTGTTTCTCCCTGGGGAGCGCCGGTATTGTTTGTGAAGAAGAAGGACGGGACGCTGTGTCAAATCAGTTACCCTTTTAAAAACCACAAGTATTTTCTTACCTACATAAAGCTGTTATAACCAACTTCCCATAAAGCCGTTATAACACTTTATGTTTTAGACCAATCAAATACATTTAACACGTATGCGTCTAGTACTACATAGTTACACACATATCATGCTAGAAGAGATAGAAAGAGGTTCACATACCTCGCGACGATTATCGACTAATAGCAAAACGCTCAAGTACCTCAAACCGCCGCTACTCCTAAGCCAAGTAGATCGCGCCACGCATAGTACTTCCACCTATAAGGCCACAAGGCGCTTATTAACATTTAGGTCTCTTCGTAGAACATTCTACAGAAAATTCGGCAGCACCTCCCCCTCCCGCAACAGCGTAAATCTCCTCCTCCATCGGGGCCGGCTACCAAGCCAACCAGGGGGGGGGGTTATACGTCTAATCCGAACGTGCACAATTCTACCTCACAGAAAAGCTACACAAGTCTACTGTATCTGATCTATGTAATTCTGATTCAGCACTCTTCTTTCGAAAAGGTTTCTAATTATTCAGGCTTAAGTCGCGAGACATTGCCGTAAGTATTATTCAGGCTTAAGTCTAAAGACATTGCCGATAACAACGTTCAGTTCTATATATAGTATACTTCAACTATATATTCTAACAACATGTATGTTATACCCCGTATTTTCAGAGTATGTACGTAAGGACGTACGTAGAAAAATTTGAACTTGAGAATAAGCTTGGCCGATTTATTTTTGTGCACAACACCCGGTTAGAGTCGTTTTTCGACGAAACGTTTTCCACGACTTCGTAGGGAAAATTCCGGCTATGTCATTTTTAATTTTTGCAGATTTTTCCGAGAGACGAAACATTTTGGACCAACAAGAGGGCGCCACTTGGCACCCTCTCATTGGAGCACATTGTGGGCGGTTCAAGTGGACGAAATGGCCATTGTTTGGTCAAGGGGTTGGTAGGATATTTTTGTGGTAGATGGATAAGGTGCACTTGGCAAGATCTTGGCCCTACACTTGCCTTGCACTTGGCAAGATCTTGGCCATTGGTTGGCCTTTGCTAGACCTATAAATACCCCCCTCTTTGATGACTTCTTCATCCATTCTACAAATCTCTAAGTGTTAAAAATCCTCCCCCTCTCTTAGTAGTGTTCTCGTCCAACACCATCCCCCTCCCCCTTGGCCGAGAGCCCTCCCCCCTCCTAGTAGTGTGGCCGTGGGGTACTCCCCCCCCCCCTAGCCTAGTTGTCTCGTATAAAACACCCCCCCTCTTGGTAGAAATACTCTCAAAAGTATTGTTATAATGCCCAAATTACCTTAGCCATATACCTTGTAGTATTCTAAGGTTATACCTTTACAAAAAGCCCAGTTATACTATTATACTTCCCGTCAGTCACAAAACCGAACCCTAAGTAAATCTTCACCCGTAGTTGAAGTTATAAGTAGAAGTTGGTTAGAACTTCTAAGGGTTGTTTGGGGCCCAGTCGGGCTTGTGAGTAGGAGCTAAACCTTGCTCAGGATCGACATTTAAACTCGGATAATTATGGGCTTATCGAGGTAAATATCTTGTCCCTCTATTGTAATTGGAGATTACATGATTGTTAGACTATATAGTTGAAGTATACTATATATAGAACTGAACGTTGTTATCGGCAATGTCTTTTGACTTAAGCCTGAATAATAAGAAACCTTTTGAAGAAAATCGAATCAGATTTACATAGGATGTATTCTGATAGACTTGTGTAGCTTTTCTGTGAGGTAGAATTGTGCACGTCCGGTTAGATGTATGAACCCCCCCCCCCTGGTTGGCTTGATAGCCGGCCCCGATAGAAGAGGAGATTTACGCTGTCATGCGGGGAGAATCTTCGAATTTTCTGTAGAATGTTCTACGAAGGGATATAAATGTTAATAAGCGCCTTGTGGCCTTATAGGTTGAAGTACTACGTATGGCGCGATCTACTTGGCTTAAGGAGTAGCCGACGGTTGGAGGTACTTGGAGCGTTTTGCTATTAGTCGATACTCGTCGCGAGGTATGTGAACCTCTTCCTATCTCTTCTAGCATGATATGTGTGAACTATGTAGTACGGTAGACGTACATGTGCTAAATGTATTTGATTGGTTTAAAACATAAAGTGTTATAACGGCTTTATGGGAAGTTGGTTATAACAGCTTTATGTTGGTAAGAAATACTTGTGGTTTTTAAAAGGTAACTGATTTGAACTATAACTGGCTTGTTATGTGTTAATAAAGAACTTGAAGTATTTCAAAAGATTTTTGAATCATTTTGAAAGAAGGAGTAATACTTGGTTTTTGAAAACTTAAGAGTTATACTAGCTTTATGGAAAGTTAGGTATAACGGCTTAAGAATGTTTTACTGATTTCGGAAATCAGAATGTGTATCGACAAACCACTGCAGCGTTAATAAAAGGAAATGTTTTGACAGATTTAGTATTATTAAAATCAGTAGAAACTTCCATCTGCATAGAAGCTAAGATGAGACAAAATGATATTTCCTAGATCATGGCTGCTGTAATAAGATTATTATAAACGAGAATATCCTACTCACATATAAGGCTTATGTTTCTCAGATGGTTTAAAAGAGAATTATATTCTTAAATGGGTAAGACTATGAACTACGAAACCTTTCTAAAATAAGAAACGTGAACATTTGAAATTAGGCAAACTTGGACGTTTGGATAATAATGTTGTTACTTGATTTTACAAAGATAAGTGTTTTGATTTACTTCAAAAGATAATCACTCTCTTTTCATATACTGCGGGTATTGTGTGACTTTTGTGAAAGTAACGTATCTTTTAAAAAGTTAATGTATGAAGTACTTTGGGGATAGCAACCCGAACATGTTGACTTATAGTAGAAAGTACCTTGTGTGTATAACTTGATTGTGTTGGTTTGTGATAGCCTTGTAATACTTTCTTGTTGATTGATAAGTAAATGTGCTAGGATGCTACGTGTGTTAGTATCTTGTGATGTTAGTGTAAAAGGGGTTTTCCCCTCGACTGCGCTTAAAGTTGTTTGACTATCAGCCGTTATGTTGGTATTATACCACTCACCTTGACTTTTCCGGAGGTTGTCGCCTCCGTCTGGGGTAGACTCAGCGGTCTAGTGACCTATGATTCGAGAATACCTCATGCGGGTCCTGTGGGCTATGCGAGCTACGAGAGTTCCAGGTTAGTTTGCGCCCTTTATGGGCATGCGGTCTATGTGGCCACGCGGATGCGAAGTCGGCAGATCTTGGGGAGTAGCTACCCTCGTCTGGGAATACCTCACGCGGGCCATTGGAGTGGCCTACGCGAGTCGCGGGAGTTCGGGGCTAAGACGCGCACATTAGATCTTGCGGGCGAGTGGCGGCTTTGATCATGTGTGATGCAGACAGATTTCATGATACAGTTTATGACCTTGTTGGTACGGTGGGTTTTAGTAGTCGGCTATGCCTTCATACTTACCCCGTACGGTTTTATTATGACACAGGTGGGACCTGGTGTTCATGTGTATCTCTGGGTGCTTTTATATATCATAGACTGCCGGCAGTGAGGAAGGTATTCCGCGGGCATGATTGATGTTGTGGGCGTGAGACCCATGTTTATATTTGAGTGATGACTTTGAGGGCGTGAGTCCCTGACTTGATATGACTGCTTATTTATTGTGAACTGTAGTTTGGTTATCATACATGTCTCCTGCTTTATATAGACTACTATGATTTCATTTACAGTATTTTCAGTTTCACATACTCGGTACCTGTTGTACTGACCTCCTTCGGGGGGCTGCGTTCATGCCGCAGGTAAAGGTACACCAGTCGTTGATCCTCGCTCTTAGGGTCACAGTTCAGCGTTTGGGAAGCTCCGTTCCTCCGGAGGCTTATCTTGGTATAGTCCCCTGTTGTTGTAGGTGCTTACATTCAGGGGTATGACGGGGCCCTGTCCCGTCGTTGTTGTCATATCATTCGTAGAGGTCTGTAGTACTGTTGTGGGCAGGGTTTGTAAAGAAAGGATTAAACTGTTCATTTTGAAAGAGTTGTTATTATTATTTATGCCGAAAGGCAACTTTCTTCAGATATCTGTGTCTCAATTTATACTGTTTCATATCTTGGTTATTTTATATTCCGCTGATTACTCTGATGTATGACTACTGGGGTGCCCGGGTAAGGCACCAGTCACGGGCCCCGGAACGGGTCGTGACAATGTAATTTCCAATTACAATAGGAGGTCAAGAGTGTTTACCTCGATAAGCCCATAATTATCCGAGTTTAAATGTCGATCCTGAGCAAGGTTTAGCTCCTACTCCGTGCGCTCCGACCCGCTCCAAACAACCCTTAGAAGTTCTAACCAACTTCTACTTAATACTCCAACCAACTATGGAGATTTTCCTTAGGGTTTCGTTTTTGTGACTGACGGGAAGTATAATAGTATAACGGGGCTTTTCGTATAGGTATAACCTTAGAATACTACAAGGTATACGGCTAAGGTAATTTGGGTATAGTAACAATACTTTTGAGAGTATTTCTACCAAGAGGGGGGGTATTTATACGAGACAACACCACAAAGGGGGGGTGTATACCCCTCGGCCTACCCACTGGGGTACTCTCGCGAGGGGAGGGCTCGGCCGGCGAGGGGCCTCGCAAAGGGGGAGTACGAGAACAACAACAAGGGAGGGGGAGGATTTCTAAGACTTAGAACAATTTAGGATGAATAAGACTTCCAAAGGGGGTATTTATAGGTCTAGCAAAGGCCAACCACTGGCCAAGATCTAGCCAAGTGCTTAGGCAAGTGTAGGGCAAGATTCACCCATGTGTCCCAACCAACTAACACACAAATATCCTACCTAACCCTTGACAAAAATGCCACACTTTCGGCCACCTTTACCGCCCACACTCCACCAATGAGAGGGTGCCAAGTGGCGCCCTCTTGTTGGTCCAACACGTTTCGTCTCTCGGAAAAATCCGCAAAAATTAGAAATGACATAGCCGGAATTTTCCCTTCGCAAGTTGTATAAAACGTTTCGTCGAAAAACGACTCTAACCAGGTGTTGTGAACAAAAATAAATCGGCCAAGCCACTTTAAAGTCCAAACTTTTCTACGCACGTCCCACGTACATACTGCGAAATACGGTATAACACGGATATTGCGGGACTTGGCCGAGTTCTGGGAAGTACACGGTAGCGCGTTACTCTATCCATCCGGGGTCGACAAAGATGTACCATGACCTCAGATCAGTGTATTGGTGGGATGGCTTGAAGAGGGACGTTGCAGAGTTTGTAGCTCAGTGCCCGTGTTGTCAGCAGGTGAAGGTAGAGCATCAGAGGCCTGGTGGTTTATTGCAGACGATATAGATCCCGACCTGGAAGTGGGAGGTGATCAACATGGACTTTATCACAGGATTACCTCGCACTCAGAGGAAGCATGATTCTATCTGGGTTATCGTCGACGGTGACGAAATCAGCCCACTTTCTTCCGATCGGGGCGACTTTTGGCCTCGGATTATGCCGACTTTACATCAGAGGTCGTGAGACCGCATGGGTCCCTATTTCTATCATATCGCATGAGGAGCCCGATTTACGGCTAACTTCGGAGGTCTTTTGAAGGGTTTAGGGGCAGTGAGCTCGAGTCGCATTCCATCCTCGAGCAGACGGACAGCGAGCGCACTATCCGGACTTCGAGGATATCTGCGAGCCTATGTTATTGACTTTGTGGTAGCGGGAGGATCATTTGCCTCTAGTAGAGTTTGCGTATAATAATAGCTACCACTCCGATTCGGATGGCGCCTTATGAGGCCTTGTATGGGAGGAAGTGCGGATCGCCGATAGGTCTGGTTTGACGGGCGAGGTTGATTGGTCGGGTCGGACTTGATCTGACGAGTGGATAAGGTGAAGCTTATCCAGACGCGGTTATTGACAGCTCAGAGTCGACATAAGTCGTATGCAGATCATCGTCGTCGGCATCTGGAGTTTGAGGTTGATGATTGGGTTTTCCTGAAGGTGTCACCCATGAAGGGTGTGATGAGGTTTGGGAAGAAAGAAGCTCGGCCCAGGTAAATTGGGCCTTATCAGTTGTCGCGAGGTAGGCAAGGTTGCTATGAGTTGGATCTGTCGTCCGATCCGGAGGCGATGCATCCGGTTTTCATGTTTCTATGTTGGCGAGATGTATCGGGGATCCATCTAGGTACACCGATTGACGATGTCCAGTGACCAGGGGTTATCGTATGAGAGAGTCCCATAGCGATACTCGATCGTCGAGTTAGCGGCTGCGGACGAAGGATGTGGCTTCGTCGAGTCTTATGGCGGGCGAGCGAGGAGAGATGACGTGGGAAGCAGAGGAAGACATGAGGCAGAGGTATCCTCACTTATTCCCCACACCTCCAGGTAACTCACTTTCCTACTTGTAAATTTTCATTGACATATATGCTTAAGTGTTGTATTGTGGCCATGTGTGGCATTTGCAAACTGTTTACGTTATGAGGAACTTTATCGTTATCTGTCTTGAGAAGGAACATTCGGGACGAATGTTTCTAAGGAGGGGAGAATGTTATACCCCGTACTTCCAGAGTATGTATGCGAGGACGTACGTACGATTATTCAAGCCCTAATTAGGTTAAGAATGAACTTGTGAACTTTCAACGGAAAAGATTTCGAACCTTGTGAAGGAAATTCTACGTTTTTAATATTTTAACCGATTACGGATTTTTCTGAGAGACGAAATATTTGGACCAATGGGAGGGCGACATGTGTCACCCTTAGTTGGCATGGGTTGGACGAAATGGTGGCCTAGTGGACAAGTCAAATGGTCAAGTCTTGCAAGATATTTTTGGGTTAGTGGGGTAGGTATTTTGGACGGTTTTCTTGAGCAAGTGGGAGGCCACATGGCTCATTGTTGTGGGGGACATATGTCCCAATATTGTGGTGGACATATGTCCCAACATTGTGGTGGACACTTGGTTGGAAGACTTCATTCTTCACATGGATCCAAATCTACACCCTCCATTTGTTTTAATCTTGGCCCTTGGTGGTTCTATAAATACCCCCCTCTTGTGCAAGACTTCTTCATCCACAAACACAACTTCCAAGTCTCAAATCCTTCCCCTTTTGTAGTAGAGCTTTCGTCAAGCTCCCCCTTTTTGGAAGCCTTCGTCCAAGCACCTCCCCTTCCTAGTTGTTTCGTCAAAAGCCCCTGGTAGAAAAATATTCTCCAAGTATTGTTACTATTCCCAATACCTTAGCCAAATACCTTGTAGTATTCCAAAGTCACCTCTATACTAAAAGCCCAGAAATACTACCTTATATCCATTAGTCACTAAACGAAACCCTAAGGAAAATCTTCATAGTTGGTTGAAGTATTAAGTAGAAGTTGTTTGGGAACTTCTAAGGGTTTCTTGGAGCTATCGGAACGTGCAGAATAGGAGCTAAACCTTGCTCAGGATCGACATTTATCTTGGATAATTTTGGGCTTGTCGAGGTAAATATCTTGTCCTTCTATTGTAATTGGAAATTACATCGTAGTTAATATAGAAATAAGTATAAGATTTATAGAAGGAGGGTATAAAAAGAAGAGAATTGAATGTACTTACATAGAATTTGTATTCTGATGAACTTGAGTAGTTTGTGGGTAGGGAAGTCTGCCCAATTTTTAAAGTAGCATTAAGAACCTTCGCTTAGAATATTCTACGAGTAGTCTAGGCGTTGATAGGCGATTTGACTATTATCGGTTGATACTCTGCGCGACATATTCGACTTGGCAGGTGGATTTCGTCGAGGAGGTATGTGATTCTTCCTATCCTCTTGAGCATGATATTTTAAAATATATATATAGTACGGTAGACGTACGTGTGTTAACTGAACATGGTTTTACTTGACGTCTTTTGACTTGAGTCTAAATAATAAGAACCTTGAAGTATTTCAAAAGAATTATGAATCATTTTTTAAAGAAGAGTAATACTTGGTTTTTAAACAAAAAGCTTAAGAGTTATACTAGCTTTATGGGAAGTTAGGTATAACGACTTAAGAAAGATAAAAGGAACGGTTTACTTATGTGTTTATGAAAGACTTGTATTGATTTCTGGAAAGTATAGTAAGATGGTTTGATGAGTAGACATATTATGATGCTACGTGTGTTAGTGTCTTGTAACGTTTGTATAAAGAGGTTATTCTTATTGTGCTTATGTTGTTTAACGATAAGCCGTTATGTTAGTATTGTACCACTCACCTCTTGACATGTTATACCGGGGGTTAAGCTGCCCCCCGATGCGAGGGATGCCTCATGCGGGTCCAGGGGACCTATGCGGAGCTACGAGAGTTTCAGGTTAGTGTGCGAGGAATACCTCATGCGGTCTATGTGGCCATGCGGACTACGAGAGTCCAGGACGATGCCGAGGAGTAGCTACCCTCGATGCGGGGAATACCTCATGCGGGCCTAGGTAGCCTATGCGGACTGCGGGAGTCCAGGATTAGGCATGCATAATGATACTATGGGCAATTGGCCTTGCTTCGATCATTCGCGGCCTAGAAAAGACCTGTTACAGTTTACCTATTATTGCTCTTGTTTGTGATGTGGCACTATGTGTTATACCCCGTATTTCCAGTGTATGTACGTAAGGACGTACGTAGAAAAGTTTGGGCTTTAAAAGTGGCTTGGCCGATTTTATTTTTGTGCACAACACCCGGTTTGAGTCGTTTTTCGACGAAACGTTTTACACAACTTGCGAAGGGAAAATTCCGGCTATGTCATTTTTATTTTTTGCGGATTTTTCCGAGAGACGAAACATTTTGGACCAACGAGAGGGCGACACTTGGCACCCTCTCATTGATGGAGTGTGGGGCGGTAAAGTGGCCGATTGGGAGGTCTTGGGTTGGTAGGATATTTTGTGATATTTTGTGGGTAGATGGATAAGGTACACTTGGGTGAATCCTAGCCCTACACTTGCCTTGCACTTGGCATGATCTTGGCCATTGGTTGGCCTTTGCTTGACCTATAAATACTCCTCCCCTTTGATGAACTTCTTCATCCAAAAATTGTGCTAAGTCTAGAAATCCTCCCTCCTCTCTTGTAGTGTTCTCGTCCCCTTGTGAGGCTTTAGAGAGCACCCCCTCACAGTGGCCTTGGCCGTGGGTACCCTCCCACTGACCTAGTTGTTTCGTATAATACCCCTTTGTGGTATAAAAATACTCTCAGTATTGTTATAATGCCCAAATACTCTAGCCCATATACCTTGTAGTACTTTCCAAAGTTACCTCTATCGTAGAGCAGGAAATACCATTATACTTTCCTTTAGCCACTAAACGAAACCACAAGGAAAACCTTCATAGTCGGTTGAAGTGTTAAGTAGAAGTTGCGTAGAACTTCTAAGGGGTTGTTTGGAGCGGATTGGAGCACTCGGAGTAGGAGCTAAACGTTGCTCGGGAGGCGACATTAAACTTGGATAATTTTGGGCTCATCGAGGTAAATACTCTCATCCTTCCATTGTAATTGGGAATTACATCGTAGTTGTATATAAATGAATATAAGATTCATAGAAGAGAATTGAAGCGTAATAGAAGGATATTACGAAAAGACTTGAATCGAAATCACTTGAAGAATATAAGTAGAAGATTAAATCGTACTTACATAGGATTTGTACTTACGATGGTAGTATAACCTTTATAGGTTGAATGTTACGTGAGTAGCATGTGCTACTTGAAAGGTGGACAAGGCTAGCGGGTTATAAGTGGGCGTTTTACAAATAGTCGATAATCGTCGCGAGGTATGTGATTCTTCCTATCCTCTTGAGCATGATATTTTAAAGAATATATATATATAGTACGGTAGACGTACGTGTGTTAACTGAATAATAATTACGGCAATGTCTCAAGACTTAAGCCTGAATAATAATTACGGCAATGTCTTTTGACTTAAGCCTGAATAATCTTGATGTATTTCAAAAGAATACTGAATCATTTTAACAGAAGAGTAATACTTGGTTTTAAAAGCTTAAGAGTTATACTAGCTTTATGGGAAGTTAGGTATAACGGCTTAAGAGAGATAAAAAGAATGATTTATTGATTTAAGAAGTTAAGAGACTTGATCTTAAAAGATAAGAGACTTGACTTAATTGAATTTTGTTAAAAAGTGTGAAACCTCATTCGTGAGTAATGAGTACTTGGTTTTCAAAAGGAATAATGTTTCTTGATTTGAATCGAATAAGTATCGAACAAACCAAAAGCGCTAATAAAGGGGAATGTTTTGACTAATAAAGTATATTAAAACCAGTAGAAACTACCATCTGCATAGAAGCTAAGATGAGACAAAATGATATTACATTTCCTAGATCATGGCTGTTGTATCAAGATTGTTATGAACAAGAATAACCTACTCACACATAAGGTATATGTTTCTCAAATTGTTTTAAAGGATTAAAACTATGAACTACAAACCTTTCGAAAATGAGAAACTTGAGTAATTGAAATTAGGCAAACTTGGAACGTTTGGAAAAGAATGTTGTTACTTGATTTTGCAAAGAGAAGTGTTTTGATTTACTTCAAAAGATAATCACTCTATTTTCATATACTACGGGTATTGTGTGACTTTTGTGAAAGTAACGTATCTTTTAAAGAGTTAATGTATGAAGTACTTTGGGGATAAAAACCCGATCTTGTTAATCATATAGTAGAAAGTACCTTGTGTGTATAACTTGATTGTGTTGATTTGTGATAGCCTTGTAATACTTTCTTGTTGATTTGTTAAGTAAACATGCTAGGATGCTACGTGTGTTAGTATCTTGTGATGTTTGTGTAAAGGGGTTTCCCTTGATTGTGCTTATGTTGTTTAAACGATAAGCTGTTATGTTAGTATTGTATCACTCATGATTCCGGGGGTTAAGCTGCCCTCCGATGCGGGGTAGACTCAGGCGGGTCTGTGTGACCTATGATTCGAGAATACCTTATGCGGGTCTGTGTGGCTATCTTGCGGCTGCGGGAGTTCCGTGTTAGTGTCGGCCTTTGTGGTCATGCGGTCTATGTGGCCATGCGGACGGCGAGTCGGGGCCGCCGGGAGTAGCTACCTCGATGCGGGGAATGCCTCATGCGGGCGATGGAGTAGCCCGTGCGGGCTACGAGAAGTTCTGTGGCTAGACGCGCATTAGATCTGCGGGCGAGTGGCGGCTTTGATCATGTGACGATGCAGACAGATCATGATACGATTTATGACCTTGTTGTCTTGTAGGTTTTAGTAGTCGGCTATGCGCCGTTACTTACCCGTGCGGTTTTATGATGACACAGTGGGACACGGTGTTCATGTATCCTTGGTGCTTTTATATCATAGGCGCGGCGATGAGGAAGGTATTCCACGGGCATGATTGATGTTGTGGGCGTGAGACCCATTGTTATATTTGAGTGATGACTTTGAGGCGTGAGTCACGACTTGACATGGCCTTATTTATCAGCTGTAGTTTGGTTATCATACATGTCTCGCTTTATATAGACTACTATGATTTCATTTACGATATTTTGATTTCACATACTTGGTACTGTTATCGACCTCCCCGGGCTGCGTTCATGCCGCAGGTAAAGGTACACCAGTCGTTGATCCTCGCTCTTAGGGTCACAGTTCAGCGTTTGGGAAGCTCCGTTTCTCCGGAGGCTGATCTTGGTATAGTCCCCGGTTGTTGTAGGTGCTTACATTCAGGGGTATGACGGGGCCCTGTCCCGTCGTGGTTGTCATATCATGCGTAGAAGTGCATAGTAATCTTGTTGTGTGGCGGGGTTGTCGTAGGATATGCTTGTCAATTTAAGTTTTCATATATACATGCCGAAAGGCAATTTTTCTCAGATTATTATTTCATACTTCATGTTGTTTCATGTTATTGTTTTATATTCCACTGATTTCTCTGATGTTGTATCACTAGGGTGCCCGGGGTAAGGCACCAGTCACGGGCCCGGGTTCGGGTCGTGACACTATGTGCAGTTAACTCGGTTGTTTCATACATACTTGTGAATTGGTTTTATAAAATGTTAAGGTTTTATATATGTATATATATATCTGTACCTTACAGTTTCACATACTTGGTACTTGTTATCGACCTCGCCCGGGCTGCGTTCATCTGAGTAAAGGAAGCGGTAGCAGATCCTCAGTCTTAGGATCTTTACTCTGGTGTCAGGAGCTCCATTTCTCCGGAGGCTCGACTTTTGGGTATGATCTCCCTGTCATTGTAGATTTATGTACATTCAGGGTATGGCGGGGCCCGCCATAGTTGTTTACTTCGCCCAGAAGTGCGTAGTCCAATTGTAAAGTTGGGATGTAACTGCCAGACTTGATGTATATATATGCCGAAAGGCAACTTTTTCTCAGATAAACTGTTTCTCATTGTTTCATGTCTTGTTTTTATATTCCGCTGATTACTCTGATGTATGACTACTTGAGTGCCCGGGTAAGGCACCAGTCACAGGCCCCGGAACGGGTCGTGACAAAAATGCCCGAGTCCTTGACACTTGAATCACCTCTTTCCGCCCTTCTCACTATCCTTGACAACTCCCATCTTTCCTTTGTCCTTGTTTGCATCTTCTCATTTTTACAAAGGATTGGTAGAGGAAGTAACAATCTTCTCCTTAGCAAACGCGGGTTTTGTGTAAGGCATTGGGACGATTTTCTTTTGTTGTCTTTTGAACCTTTGTGCGAAATGGAACACATCTTCAAATGTAGATTAAGTGGGCACTTCCACTTTCTCTTGAATTGTCGTATTCAATCCACCAATGAATCGTGTGATACGTTGTGGTTCTTTCTCCTCTAAGTTACATAGCATGGTGACCCTCTCAAATTCCCTTCTACCTTCTCTTGAATTGTCGTATTCAATCCACCAATGAACCGTGTGATACGCTGCGGTTCTTTCTCCTCTAAGTCACATAGCATGGTGACCCTCTCAAATTCCCTTATGTATTATTCCCTTAAGGACATCTTTCCGAAGCTTGGTGAGTTTAAGGGACAATTATTGTTCATAATCTCATGGCAAGAATTTCATTTTTAAATGATTCTCTAACCTTTCCCAAGAATCAATCTTGGACTTACCATTTCTTTTCTGGTTTATTTTCAAATTCTCGTACCATACCGAAGCAAAAGACTTAAGCTTCAATGTGGCAATATTGTAACGTTGGTGATCATTGTAGCCCTTGAACTCAAAGAGCCTTTCGTGGCCCTCAACAATTCTAGGAAATCCTCGGGGTCCGAATCTCCTTCAAAGGTTGGAAGGTCGAACCATAAGGTTCGGTCACCTCTTCTTTCTACTCTCGGGACCTCTTGGACATCATCTTTAATGGATATGGGGTTGTATTGAGCAACTCTTCCCCGGATTCAACATCTTCAATATTTGCACAATTAGCAAACTCTCTTCTTACTTGTTTTACAACCATTTCTAGCAAGTCCCTTTTTAGTTATTCACTTACTTGCTCCATAGCATCAAAGCACGGGATGGGATGTCCAAGCTCTGATACCAATATGATGTGAGTAAGGTGTGGGTTGTATGGGTAAGTGTGTCAAGTGAGGATGATGTTCGGGTTGAACCAAAAATAGGATGTCAATATCGGGTTCTCGTCTTTTTGGATTAATGGGACAGTGGTGTATTTGAGGGTGATTTCGGGAGAATGTAGAGGGAAACATATTGAGACATTTTAGGAGGTTGTTTCAGAGGTGTTGCGAGAGGTTGTGATGATCAAACTTTGGTAGTTGGATGATGGTAGGTTTGTGTAACAGTACCGAGATAGTGAGGTTCTCGAGTTGCGTAGCTGTTCTAAGGCGAGTTACTTCTATGGAAATTCCTCTCCCCTCCCTCTTTGACTAGTGCTACCTCCGGTGAAAGGAATGAAGTTTGTGTTATGCGGACTCTGTGGTGGTGTTTGGATGATGCGGGTATTTGTGTACTATCTTGGGAGCTGGCCTTTAGTGGAGATGTCTATGAGGTATTGAGGGTGGTAGGAGTAACCGATATATAGTATGTGGGGTGAGGGTTGAACACGAATTGTAGAATAGAAACTCGGGTTAAACGATGAGGGATTTTGTCTAAGTGTTGTTTTGGTGGTTTCAGTTTGGTTGTTTAGTGACTTTGAATGGAATATGGGGAATGGATAATATGCCCAAGGATAGAGGAATAGAGAGTCAATTTCCCGAACCGACATCAAAGATTGTGTGATCAATACCATAAGGACAAGATCGGGGTTAGCTAGACGCAATGCTCGTGAACTAGCCAAGTGAGGGTGATCGATGCTCTTTTAGTACCCAAGACTTAGACTAAGTTGGTCCACACAAGTTCAACCTTCGTTTACCACCAAGGGAGTTCCTCAATTTTGGGTATAGAATAGGTCACACAAGTCCTAATTGATACTCACATCAAATGGAGGGTGATTCATACAAGGATCAGATAAGTTTCAACACACAAGTTGAAGACTTAGATTTTATATTAAACTTAACTCAAGCATGCCTAAGTACAATATCCTAAGTTCCTATTTATAGTGCCTTTAGGACCATTCTAGAAAGGAAAACTAAGGGACACAATTACAAGGCCATTTCGGCTGAAATGGGAACCAGGGAAGGGGTTTAGTTGCCTTGGAGACCAAGTTTGCCCTCGGATATGGTGAGCTTCATGTGAAAGAGCTTTGGTCTTGCTTTGAGACTTGATTAAACCAAAACCTCTTCACATCTTCCTTGTAGAGGCCGAGATGTATTTGAATTTCCAAGGCTTCATCATCTTGGAAGTATTTTTTAGACTTCCATTCTTTGTACCAATGTCATTATTCTTGAACAACCTTCAACCTTCATATCCGAACATGACTTATCCCTTGAGAGTTTTTCGTCCATGCCAATTTGTCATCCTTGTCCTTGCCATGGTATGTACTTGGTCTAAAATTTTCTTATCCATGCCACCGTGTCCTTGTCCCTTTCTCGGCTTCAACATTTCTATTACAAGGAATACTTGTGTTCTAAGGTAGCCTAAGAGCTATTACCTAAACTTAATATGTTTTAATAAGACTACTAGCTAGACTAAAAATTAAAGAAACAAAATGTAATGCAAGGTTTCAGTCAAGACCAACATATAAGGCCGAAAAAACATGTCATTAGGAGGCTATTAAGTTATGGATCCTAGTCCACCCCACACCCCATGCCATTCTCGACGTTCTTCCACGGGTTTATGGCCATTGTTCGAACCCCTTGGTACATTGGTCAATTCACCAAATATAGAAACTAAGTCTGGGTCATTTCTTTCATTAGGTAGGAAATGCAATGATAGCACCACCTGATCATTTAACCAGTAGAAATTACTATAACTTACCTCATCACCCTAGATTTTTATTCTTCCATAATCGAAATTCCTTTCACAGTTGATTCTCAAATGTAAGACATGACTCTACTCGAATTCCCTGATTTGAGCACAATGGTACCTCTTTACGCATTCGATTGAATCCATAATTATCACAATAATCATCACCATTCTTTAATTATATCCATAACTCTAGTCCAAACTGTATCGATAACATAGTCTGATTCCACTAATCTTTCTTCTCAACTATCAATGCCATAATTGCACCAAAATCCCTTAGAACCACATATACACACATCACAAACCTATTTTTTCTCGAATCTACAATCACTACACTATATGCATACACACTAATTACATTGTCGTATCCGACTGTAGAAAATCACTGATCACTCTAAAAGATGTCTCATAGCCATTTGTACCTCCTCAATACATACCAAGTAAGTATGCAAATCAATAAAAGTGTTTGAGTTGTTGTCATCCAAAGAATATCAACAATCTTATTTGCAAACTTCAATGAGAACCGATAAAACTGTCATACCTCTATTTCGAATTAAAATCAGTTGAATCATTGTCGGTAGTTTACTGGAATATCATAAGTCCTCCATGCTATATAAACACGAGCCACCCGACTCCAAATAAATAAATCTAACTCTAAATGAAATGCTCAACTTCCAAATCATCGATAGTCGCCCATGTTGATTCCAAATTAACTAGTAAGCTTTTCATAAGCATGTTATGACCTCTTCCATCCCTTTTCCTCATGAACAAACACTCACGTACCATTACCCACAACTTTAAAAGTTGGATTTTATACAAGTCATCACTTTAGCACCGACAAACCATACCCTCGATTATAATCTCCAAATTCCTCAAGTTATACATGATACACAAGTCTTATAGAACTACACGAATTCTAAATACATCAAATCTTCCTTGTACTCTCTCTTAACTTTCCCACACTTTGGACACCTTGTAAAAACTCTATCTGTCCTCTCTCGCTAATTACTAGTCTTACCAATTTCTAACGTATCAACTTTACCTTCCATTTACCTGTCATTGCTCAATTTTTTCTAACTTTTTATTAACTGAAATACTCATTCAAGCTGATAATCACTAATGTCTTAACATAGTCTTCCACCAGTATATGATCACACCCTCATGGAGCACTCATCATAACACTTAGTCAACTACCATAGACCTACCCCTCTAAGCGTACCAAACTATTTCACCTGATCTGAAAGATGCGAAGATAAAGCCAACATAATCCACAACTAACCTAAGAGTTTCCATTGTTTCAATCTAAACTTATTTCTATCTTGAAGAGGCATCTTACTAATTCCAAATTATATCAACCACACATTTATCGAAATCCTTACATTTCCACCTTTCCTTTTGATCGTGTTCACCACTAACAACTGATCATTACTCCAGTCTGCTCTAGAGCGTATTGAAATAGTATAGGCATCGCAAAATAACCGAACCGATCTACTAAATAATAGGACTCTATATACTCTACAACAAAGAACTTTCCTCTCCTCACTCGAATCTTAAACTGGATGCTCCTTCCTATCCGGCACATCCGGTGTACCATCCCTTATAAAATTAATCACCTAGAACAATACCGACCTACTCTGATTACTTTGATCAATAATCTTTGGGACTAGCTCGATTGAGATCATGATAGTCCACACAGATTCAGATCTTTCCATCCTTATTCGGTACTAATACATGTTGGCCAACCATATAGGGTAAGAATTAACCTCCATAACCCTTGTCTTTATCTATTTTTTTAACTTCATCCTTGATTCTTATGTTGAGATCAGGTTTGAATTGTCGAATTTTCTATTTAACCGAGGTGAATCCCTCATTGATGGATAGCTTGTAAGTTATGATATTGGTGCTCAACTCGGGCGTATCCTCATATGACTATGTGAATACGTCGACGTACTCCCTTAGCAGATAAAAAAGTTTCTTGATATGACCATGCGAATACGTCATCGGATTTTCTTTTATGGGCGCGTCCAAATGCGCACTTATACGAGTTTTCTTAACTGTTTCCTCATGTCCAAGGTTGATCGCTTTAGTTTCGTCCAAATTAGACGTCTGCCTATTCTAATATTGGTTTTCCTCATCGACAAGGTCTTTTGGTAACTCTGATTCATCATCATATTCTTCATATTTATTTTCCTCTGTACCACTTGACTCGTTCATCTCACGACATGTCATGACATTATGAATTGTTTTGATAATATTACTGAAAAATAAGGTGAAACATATTTAGTATTATTAAAATATGTTATATGTATATATAAATAAAGAGATTGTAGTCCTCACTCAAATCAACATCGAGTCAGTTCTATTTTTTGAACAACGTGTGAAAAAGTAAAGGCATAAATGATGAATGCTTGGGACTCAGCTGATTTCACCGATTTTGGAAAATAGATTGTAAAAATTTTCTCTACCGAGGAGCCTAAAGTGGGGTAAAGGTCCAATTGGTTAGGTGTTCATTTGGATCATCATTGCGGATGGTGGGTACTTAAAATCATTCCTCTAGTATGGAGACATACTCTTCCTCTTGGAACAACAGCTCAAACCTTCTTCTGGGTCTGTCATGGGCATGCAGATCAGAAATGACTGGTACAAACCCGGAAAAGGCTTTCTCATCTATGTAGGACCTATATTTTTCTGCTCAGCATCAGAGGCTTCTGCGGAGCTTGGTATATACCCAAGGCCGAAGCGATACTCATTACTTGGAACTGACACTGATTCTCAAATGCCATAGAGTTCTTGACCTAGACCTTTACTGGGCTCGAACCCATTCTAAAGCATAGTTGCGATGATTATTTTATAGACAGGTAGCATTGGAATTTTTTTATCATCCCCTCGGTGGGCAGATCCCATAAGTTTATCTAAATGGAAGTCTATATCTGTCATGATTGTTTCTATTATAGGCACATAGTTGTTGGGATAGTTGTGAATGCTACACACTCCGTGGATTACAACTTCATCTTCCCAGACAAACTTCAGCGATTGGTGGAGAGATTATGGAACTGCTCCGGCCATATGTATCCAGGGTCTTCCTAGTAAGAGATTATAGTTAGCATTGATGTTCATAACATGGAATTCAGTGGTAAACTCGGCGGGCCCCATTTGTATATTAAGGTCCACTTCACCTACGGAATCACGATGTGCCCCATCAAAGCTCTTATACTGGTATGACTCTGGCGTATCTTTCCAATGTCATCGCTTAGTTGCTTCAATGCGGACTCATGGCATATATTAAGCGCAGTTCCATTATCGATAAGTACTCGGGAGATAACCTTGTCTCTATATTTGATAGTGATGTGAGGGTCTTATTATAGGTTGTTCCTTCTTTTGGTAGTTCATCAATAGTGAATGAAATATGATGTACTCTAACGACGTGGCCTACTATGTTGTGTAGACCTCAAAAGCAATGACATCACTGAGATTCTGGCTAGTGTTTTCTATAAGTGTTCAATAATAAAATACTCTTTTGACTGCATCCTGCACCGAAAATCCTCAGCTTTTCCATTGATGATGGGTCTTTATTGATTTGTTTATTTATGGAAGCGCTCCTTGCACTAATTCTTTGGGAGTATAACATCTCCTAATCTTGTCATACCTTGGGCCACAACCGCAAGTTCCTTTCTTGGAGCCGAAATGATCACTTATGACACCCGGACCACATACGATTTCTTTGGAGCTGGGATCAATATTTTAAAAACAAGACTTTCTTGTAGCGTGAGGGAAGCGACCATGCACTCCAAGATCTCAATAACCTCTTGGGCAACTGGTTGGCATACGGTCTATTCTTTCTCTCATTTTATCATGAGGATATGATTGGTACTATGATTCGAGAGAGGATTTGTATTCATATTTGGCGTTGTGGTCTCCAAAATGATATCTCTTTTGTCAATCAAAATTTGTAACTTGTGCTTCATATTAATGCAATTTCTATTGTGTGCCAATTCCCCCCGGAATGGTAAGCACAAGTTTGGTCAGCTTTGTAGAAGTGACTCCCTAGGTTGGTAGGCTTTGTCGACTGTTAGCCGATTTCCAATTGCTTACGCAAGTGTACATATCGTTACAAGTAATATAGTCTGGTAAGACTGAATATCGTCCACAGAGAGTGGTTTCTAATTACCGAACATTTATTCTAGGTTATCTATTTGGAAAACAACGGTTGATTTGGGTTTTTATCTAACACTACCAGAGTAATTGCAAGAATTAAACTAAATTACTTTGATTTAATCAGTTATAATGGAAATAGGGCTTCCAATATCCTCGACTATCCACTCTTTTCAATCCTTAATACAACAAGAATGACTTCTTCTTCTACGTTAAGATAGCAGGTTAACTAAACTGTCTTATATTCTGGTTAGGATATATAATCGCTCAACCCCAGTGCAGAAACCTTCTATATTTCTATGATAGGTTTTACCACATATGAGGATTAAGAACAATAACCTACAATGCTACACAAGTATCGGGGTACTTTCATCTGCGATTTTAACATATGTCTATTCAATTACAGCATATCTAAATCTCTCCTCTCGGTTCTTGATTCGAAATCATATAAATTATGATAATTAGTGATCAGTTAATTATCAAACATTCATACCAATATTGAATAAATCTTAATCAAGTGAAGAATAAATCAATCTAATGCATTAATTCATGAATAAGAGTTTCAAGCGATTCAATAGAAAAACCCTAATAAAATGTTTAGTTCCTAGCCATAGACATGCTCAGAACTAATACAAAATCCAACATAAACTGAATTGAAATAAAAAAAAGAAAAAGAAAATACTTAGAACTAGGTCTCTAATCCTATAGCCTCTCAGCGTTCTGTGTGATAGAGTATCCCAGATATAACCCTAAAATATGTCCCAAGGGTTTAAATATGCTGCAAAAATCGTGTGCCCTGGACCTTTCTGCCCCTGACCAATTTTACCTCGGATCGGATTTTTCCCGCGTCGGCGCTGCGGGCCTGCATTATGGCGCCGTGGCGCCGAATGTTCTGCGACTTCTCAAGTTTTATGGCGCCGCGATCCTGCTTCTCAGCGCCGCGGCCCTGTATGTTTTCGTACGAATCTGCCAACTTTCATCCTTTTTGCTTCGGGAACCTCCTTTTCTGCCCACTTTTACCTTCTTTTTGCTATTTTGCCATTTGAAACCGCTGTGACTCAAAAGAAAGAAAAACGACCCTAACATGACACTTATTTAAACAAAAATAGGGAAAATTCTAACTAAAAATGACTCAAAAAGTGTATACAAAATATGCCTAACAGCGACTCAGTTCTAATAAGACCAGCAGTGTTTAATTTGGAAAATAGATTGGTTCGCATGTTTACAAGTGGAATGAACATACAAGGAGATTCTCAAAATTCAGACGTGTCAAGTCGTATATGGCCGAAGGAGGCTGATTATGGTAGTTTTGTTGGTTTTGAGGCGCTTGATACACGGGTTCAGGAACATGATAATTTGGAGATGAAGTTTGGTAGGTGGTTATAGGTGTTTGTTAGTTTGTTGGTGGAGCTTGGTTGTTCGGTTGTGCATAATATACTAGTATATGGTTGTAGGTTGCCAACATATAATTGCTTGGAGAAGGAGATTGGTATACATCGAATGATGATTGTGATCTTTCTTTTCTACGACTCATCGGGCTGGGTGTCACGACCCGACCCCGGGCCCGCGACTGGTGCCCTACCTGGGCACCCTTACAGGTATACATCAGAGATAATCAACGGAACTGTTATACCCCGTAGTTCCAGAGTATGTATGTAAGGACGTACGTACGAATGTATAAACCCTAATTAGGGTAAGAATGAAAGAATTGTTTTCCGACGGAAATTATTCCGAACCTTGTGAAGGAAATTTTACGTTTTCAATATTTTTACGATTATGGAATTTTTCCGAGAGATAAAATATTTTGGACCAATAGGAGGGCGACATGTGTCACCCCAAGTGGGCAAGACAAGTGGCCAAAAGTCTTGCATGGCATTGCATGGTAGTGGACGATTTTTTGCAAGAATTAGTGGGCAAGTCAAATGGTCAAAGTCTTGCATGACTTTTGTAGGACAAGTGTGGAAAGGAACCTACACAAACAATCTATACCATACATATGTTTCAATCCTAACCCTTTCTTGTACTATATAAACCCCTTTAGTTGATGAAAATCTTCCACACTTAGTATATTTCAAGACTTGAAAATATTTTCTCTCCCTCCTTCTAAAGTTGCTCTCGTCAATTGCCCCCTCCCCAACCAAATGTTGTCCAAAAATTCTTAAACTTATAAGTGTTCTTCCTTAATGTGTTAGGAAGATTATTAACCAAGAGTTAGACAAGATTTCACACCCCTAGTCTCAAAAACCTCACAAAAGCCGAGAGCATGCACATTTGGAACCTTAGTGTTCTTCACTTTTTGGAGTTAATTCTTGAATAGAAGTTAGTTAGGAACTTCTAAGGGTGACTTGTGGTGGTTTGGAACACAAAGATTTGGAGCTAAGACTTGCTTTGGAACGACTTTGAGTTCTTGGATATTGTTGGGCTATTATTGAGGTAATGAATCTTAACCTCTTTGTGAAGTTGATTATTATGTATATTGGATATTATACTTATATTGGAAGTATATTATGGAGTATGATATAATAAGGAAAGATTTGGATCTTGTTAAGATGTTAAAAGAAGAATTGACATATTAGCCATTAAAATGGTAAAAATGTATCCATTACTTGACTAAGAAGTTAACAACAAAGAAACTATAACTTATATAAAGATTGGAATATAAGTTGAAGGACTAATGAAGTAATTGGATAAGTAAAATTGTAAAAGTTGGCCACGGACCCCAACTTAAGGACCGTATCTACTTTGGACCGTATCTACTTTGGACCATATTTTGTTTGGACTGTATTTACTTTGGACCGTATTTACATTGTTGTTATGAAGGAGAGATTGTTAATCGCGTTCCGTTTGGGCGTGTTATCCCCTTCTTTAATTATTGTTGTTATGAAGGAGAGATTGTTAATCGCGTTCCGTTTGGTCGTGTTATCCCCTTCCTTACTTATTGTTGTTATGAAGGAGAGATTGTTAATCGCGTTCCGTTTGGGCGTGTTATCCCCTTCTTTAATTATCGGAATTATTGCGCCTTATTTATGGCATGTTGGTTACTATTATCGGGCCTTGATAAAGGTGGAGAATTGAGTAGAAACGGGGGAAGTGCTGCCCAATTTTTCGTAGACTAAGAGAAGTCTTACTTAGAAGAATCCCACGAAAAAACTAGAAGTTGATAGGCGTGTTTTGACTATTATAGGTTGACACTCTGCGCGCGACATATCCGACTTGGCAAGTGGATTTAGCCGAGGAGGTATGTGATTTTTCCTATCTCTTTGAGCATGATATTTGTGAAATATATATAGTACGGTAGACGTACGTGTGTTAACTAAATTTGGTTTCACTTTGATGTCTTTTGACTTGAGTTTTAATTAATAAGAATCTTGAATATTTCAAAAAGAGTTATGAATCATTTTTGGAAGAAAAGTAATACTTGGTTTTTAAATAAAACTTAAGTGTTATACTAGCTTTATGAGAAGTTAGGTATAACGACTTAAGAAAGTTAAAAGGGACGATTTACTTATTTGTTTATAAAAGCCTTGTAATGATTTCTGAAGGTGTGGTAAGTTGGTTTGATAAATTGTCACGACCCGACAAGCTCACATCGGTGCCCTACAGGGCACCACACAGTATACATCGAGAGATAATCAGTGAACATACATGAAACTTATAAAATAATACAACAGAAGTAAAACAACAGGTTAGCCGATAAGGCTACCTTCCTGGACATATATATACATACAACCGAAGCAGTTGCCTCATTCCCTTTACAAACTGACCCACAATATGTGACTACAGACCTCTAAGAGTTTTAACATAACAACTGTGGCGGGACAGGGCCCCGCCATACCCCTGAATATACATGAATCTACAACCTCAGGGGAAACCGTACCAAGAGATAAGCCTCCGGAGCAAATGGAGCTTTTTCCCAAAACTGAACCGAGATCCTAAGAGCAAGGATCACCAACCTGTGCACCTAATACCTGCGGGCATGAACGCAGCCCCCCGAAGGGGGTCAGTACAACAGGTACCGAATATGGAACGGAAATAAGGTACATTAAACAAAACATATATGTATAAAAGTATGACCGGAGTAAGTATAAAAAGGGTAAATACCTGAACCTACCATGTCATTACCATCACGTGAACTTAATCGTACATTATTATCTTTTCCCAGTTCTCAATAAAAGTTATAGTCACTTTCTTACGTACTTACTTCGGAAAATTATCAAGTTCACTACCATATAACTTACTTACCTTACATAACCTATTCCGGCCCTTTATGCAGGGACGCCTATACTGCCCAGCCCAATCTGGGACGATAATGTCATATAGTCTTCCCGTAAAGGTATACTGCCCGACCCATTCCTGGGACGATAATGTCATATAGTCTGCCCGTAAAGGTATACTGCCCGGCCCATTTCTGGGACGATAATGTCATATAGTCTGCGTAAGGTATCTTGCTCGCCCATTTGGGACGATAATGTCATATAGTCCGCGTAAAGGTATCTTGCGACCCATTCGGGACGATAATATCATATAGTCGCGTAAGGTATCTGCCGGCCCATTTCTGGGACGATAATGTCATATAGTCTGCCCGTAAAGGTATACTGCCCGGCCCATTTCTGGGACGATAATGTCATATAAAATCCGGGAATTTAACCCAACGTACTACGCACCTCTACTTCTTTAGAAAGACTCTTTTTCAAATAAAACTTCGCAGATACTAACAACTATAGTATCAAGTCCTATCCACCTTTTAAGACAAGTCACAATACCCTTTTAGAAATACAATTACCGGCTTCTAAATCAAGTGACTTCTTTATTAAAAACCTTAAGCAATTGGTACCTTTAAAACAATTTGCCCTTCTTTATTTCAAATCAATTCTCTTAACTTTCAAAAATACAATTAGTCTCTTAACCTTTAGAACTCAAGTGACTCCTTTTATTATAAAACCTTAGGCAATTAATGCCTTAAAATCAAGTCATTTATCCTTCCATAAAGCAAATATAACCAACTCCCCATAAAGTCGTTATATTCACTTTATACCTTAGCCAAAATATAATTTCCTATCCAAGGGACTTATACGTTTAAAACGGAACAAGTATCACATACTTTAAAACTCTTCAAGTCCCTTAACTTAAAAAAAACTTAAGACATCCTTTATTCTTTCAAAGAAGTGAGTCAATCTCCTAACTCACCCGACTTGGCTATTTATAAAACTAGTAAAGGATATCAAGGTGTTGTACGTCTACCGTACTATATACGTGCAACTAGTCATTCTCAAAAGATAGGAAAAGTTCTACATAGAGTAAATCACACAACTACCTCTTAACATCTAAGAGTAGAAGGAAACATGAAATGATACCACAGGTATATTCCATACATAGAATCATGCCAAAGGAAGGAAGAGGTCCACATACCTCGCGATGATTATCGACAAGTAGCAAAATGCTCCAAAGTACTTCAACCTTGATAGCTATTCCACCCTCCAAGTAGGATACACTATACTTAGTACCCCAACCTATAATGGTCACAATACGTCCATTAACCTCTTACTTCAAACGTAGAATATTCTAAGTGCTAAGTCACTAAATTCTACGGAAAATCGGACAGCACCTCCTTTGTTTCTACTCACTTTGCCACCTTTTTCAAGGCCGAATACAATAACCAAACACGCCACATTTAAGGCCCAAACAATGCAACCAACAATAGGGGATTACAATCCTACTAGACGTGTAAAATTCCGCCCCACAATAGATATCAAACTAACACAACTACTAGTCCAATTTCGGCCATATTGAGTACAACAATACCAAATCTTATCCAATTTCCATTTCAATCCAAATTGTTAGCATAACATGATATCAAGTCGCAATCGATTATAACTACTATAATCTTCAAGTAAGTAACATGCGACTATTTCTAATAAACGACCAATTAGTAATCCAACTTCAAGTGGCTAATATAACATTTTGGATTTAAGCTACAAGCAATCCATAATACTTATGAACTTCAACATATCAACTTCATGCTAGAAATATGTAAAGCTAACAACAACAATATATATATAATCTTGTAACACTATTAAGAGACAAGATTATACCTCAACGAATCTCAATCCAACTCCAAATCCGAAGTCGCTTCCTTAGCAACTTAGAGCCTCTTCAAGACACTTCAATCCGCTACTTGAGACCCTTAGAACCATACCAACAACATCCCTTCAAACTTCCAATCCAAAACCTAGAAAGCAACTAGGTTTTCACTTTGCGACTAATCCGAAAACTATCTTTTTCCGAGATTTTTATATTGAGATATGCTTACAATACACTCATGAACCTTGGTTTAAAGTGTGGAGCTTAAAGAACAAGAAACAAATTTTTTTTGTTGTTGAAGAGAGCAAACCCGAGAGCTATGTGTGAAGTTCTTCCAATTCTCTTGAAAATTTTCTAAGTGTTGGGCTCTCTCTTGCTACTAGTAGTATTATATAGGGACATGGAGGGTCAAGATGTGTACAAATGGGTGGTTAGGATGAGGTTCTCTTAAATATCAAGCTTGTGGTCCCATTGACCAAGTCAAAATTCTCAAGCTCTTCAAGTTGCAAGACTTGTCTTCCTAACAAGGGTCAAATGACCCTTGTGCCCATGAAATTTCGTCCAAGACATCACTAGGGGGGGTGACACGTGTCGCCCTCCCATTCGTCACAATATTATGTTTTCCGACAATTCCATAATTCCAAAAAAAAATTACAAGTCTCCAAATCTTAACACTTGTGAGTTCTTACGCACGTTCTTAAAACATGTCCTGTAAATACGGGGTGTAACATTCTTCCCCCCTTAGAAACATTCGTCCCCGAATGTTCTTTCGGAGTCAAACTTATAATTAGCGACATCGTTTCCTTTCACAACCCCGACATACCAACAATGCCACACATGGCCCTAATACTTCGCACACGCATATCTATCCATCATAAGCCCAAAAGAGATTATCTTTTCGTACTTCCAACTCCTTCTAACATATACATAGTCTCAATATAATCTGTTCATGAAACTTAAACATACCACAACTTTATCATGCATACAAGTTTCTAAAGGGCCAAAGGCATACCTGAAATCATATAGGAGGTTCAAAGGACCGCTAAAACTGAGAACTTCCACCACGACCTCTGTCACGGCCTGCCGGTGCATAAACATCCTGCCTAGCTATGGAAGGCGAAGAACCAAGAATCGATCCGAGACGGTGTTGTCCCACCAGGACCCCTCTATAAGGACACTCTCTTAACATATGGCCTAGACGACCACAAGAAAAACAAGCACCCGTACCGGCGCGACATACCCCAGAATGTAACCTACCACACTGGGCGCATTGAGGCACATGTGGCCTCGATCGACCGAACCCCATCTCCCGAGGCTCAAGCTCTAGAGACTGACCGGCCCCTGCATTCCGGGGTTGTAAAACCCTCCGGAAAAGCGTGGAGGAGCACTCGGTCTTGGCTTCAATGTAGACCTAGTTCTGCTGTCCGCCTCGAACCGCCCGAGACACTGTTGTCACGGCCTCTTGGGCTGGCTCGAGTCAATCGATCCTCCTCTCTATCCTCTATCCTCTGCGCATAGGCTGCATCCTAGCAATGTCCATACCGGCTGAAGAGCCACCCTAAGCATGCAGAATCATATGACGGCCTAGCCCATCACATAACGATGAACTCTATCCGCTATGCGCCTACAATGGTGTGCGATGCTCGGCCAAGGAGTCAAACTCGTGCTATACTCCCGATAGTCCTCTCATTCCGCCTCAAGGTCAAAAATCTATCTCGCGGGCCCTCTCATCTCGGGAGGCAAAAAGTGATCCATAAAGGCCTCTGTGAACTCCTCCCAAACACTGGAAGATCATCATCCTCTCGTCAGCTCCCATGACTCAAACCAGTTCAACGCAATATCGCGTAACCGGTAAGATGCTAGCATAACTGACTCTGTCTCCGAAGCCCTAAGAACCTGCATAGTCCGCTGTAACTGCCGAATGAACTCCTGCGGATCCTCCTCAGACCTCGAACCATAAAACTCGGGCGGATGACAACCCAGAAAATCTCGGATTCGCAAACTGTCAGCTCTAGGGTAGCTGCCTGCTCCTGTCGGCGCTGCCCTGTTACTATACTGGTCAATAACCGGATCTGTTCCCCGTAGTCTCTATAATCGGCTCCTGGCTGTGGGACTGGAGGCTCTGGTGCCGGAACCTCTGGAGCTACTGCCGCTCTCGGCTCCTCTAATACTGCTGGCGTGGCTGAACTCGCCGACCCGCCTACTACCTCAGGCATAGTCCGTGCCTGAGTCCGAGTAACCCTCTGAGTACCACTAGCAGCTCCTGCTGCTGCCTTGCCCTTCTGGGCCCCAGCCGCTTCCGTGGAGGCATAACTGTTACATAAGAAGGGGTCAGAGAGGATTCAACCTACTATGACAGCTCTACTGCACGATCTCAAAGAGAGAAGAATGGAAACCAATCCTAAATGTCCTGTAGCCTCCTGATTATAGATGTGGTGCACAACACGCCGATAATCAAGACTCTACTAGACACGGTCTGTAGACACTTTCCGAGGACTAACTGCTCTGATACCACTTTGTCACGACCCGACCGGGCATGATCGTGCCCTACACGGGCACCCTTACAGTATACATCGAGAGATAATCGTGAACATACATGAAACTTATAAAATAATACAACAGTAAAACAACAGTTAGCCGATAAGTGCTACCTTCCCGACATATATATACAACTGGCCAAGCGATTTGCCTCATTCCCTTTACAAACTGACCCACAATATGTGACTACAAACCTCTAAGAATTTTAACATAACAACTGTGGCGGGACAGGGCCCCGCCATACCACTGAATACACATGAATCTACAACCTCAGGGGAAACCGTACCAAGAGATAAGCCTCCGGAGCAAATGGAGTTTTTTCCCAAAAACTGAACCGAGATCCTAAGAGCAAGGATCACCAACATGTGCACCTAATACCTGCGGGCATGAACGCAGCCCCCCGAAGGGGGTCAGTACAACAGGTACCGAATATGGAACGGAAATAAGGTACATTAAACAAAACATATATGTATAAAAGTATGACCGGGTTAAGTATAAAAAGGGTAAATACCTGAACCTACCATGTCATTACCATCACGTGAACTTAATCGTACCTTATTATCTTTTCCCAGTTCTCAATAAAAGTTATAGTCACTTTCTTACGTACTTACTTCGGAAAATCATCAAGTTCACTACCATATAACTTACTTACCTTAAATAACCTACTCCGACCCTTTATGCAGGGACGCCTATACTGCCCGGCCCAATCTGGGACGATAATGTCATATAGTCTTCCCGTAAAGGTATACTGCCCGGCCCATTTCTGGGACGATAATGTCATATAGTGCGCGTGAAGGTATCTTGCGGCCCATTTCGGGACGATAATGTCATATAGTGCTGTAAAGGTATCGCCCGCCCATTTCGGGACGATAATGTCATATAGTCGCGTAAAGGTATCTTGCCCGACCCATTTCGGGACGATAATGTCATATAGTCCGCGTAAGGTATCGCCGGCCCATTTCTGGGACGATAATGTCATATAAAATCTGGGAATTTAACCCAACGTACTACGCACCTCTACTTCTTTAGAAAGACTCTTTTTCAAATAAAACTTCGCAGATACTAACAACTATAGTATCAAGTCCTATCCACCTTTTAAGACAAGTCACAATACCCTTTTAGAAATACAATTACCGGCTTCTAAATCAAGTGACTTCTTTATTAAAAACCTTAAGCAATTGGTACCTTTAAAACAATTTTCCCTTCTTTATTTCAAATCAATTCTCTTAACTTTCAAAAATACAATTAGTCTCTTAACCTTTAGAACTCAAGTGACTCCTTTTATTATAAAACCTTAGGCAATTAATGCCTTAAAATCAAGTCATTTATCCTTCCATAAAGCAAATATAACCAACTCCCCATAAAGTCGTTATATTCACTTTATACCTTAGCCAAAATATAATTTCCTATCCAAGGGACTTATACGTTTAAAACGGAACAAGTATCACATACTTTAAAACTCTTCAAGTCCCTTAACTTAAAAAAAACTTAAGACATCCTTTATTCTTTCAAAGAAGTGAGTCAATCTCCTAACTCACCCGACTTGGCTATTTATAAAACTAGTAAAGGATATCAAGGTGTCAGACGTCACCGTACTATATACGTGCAACTAGTCATGCTCAAAAGATAGGAAAAGTTCTACATAGAGTAAATCACACAACTACCTCTTAACATCTAAGAGTAGAAGGAAACATGAAATGATACCACAGGTATATTCCATACATAGAATCATGCCAAAGGAAGGAAGAGGTCCACATACCTCGCGATGATTATCGACAAGTAGCAAAATGCTCCAAAGTACTTCAACCTTGATAGCTATTCCACCCTCCAAGTAGGATACACTATACTTAGTACCCCAACCTATAATGGTCACAATACGTCCATTAACCTCTTACTTCAAACGTAGAATATTCTAAGTGCTAAGTCACTAAATTCTACGGAAAATCGGACAGCACCTCCTTTGTTTCTACTCACTTTGCCACCTTTTTCAAGGCCGAATACAATAACCAAACACGCCACATTTAAGGCCCAAACAATGCAACCAACAATAGGGGATTACACGCCTACTAGACGTGTAAAATTCCGCCCCACAATAGATATCAAACTAACACAACTACTAGTCCAATTTCGGCCATATTGAGTACAACAATACCAAATCTTATCCAATTTCCATTTCAATCCAAATTGTTAGCATAACATGATATCAAGTCGCAATCGATTATAACTACTATAATCTTCAAGTAAGTAACATGCGACGATTTCTAATAAACGACCAATTAGTAATCCAACTTCAAGTGGCTAATATAACATTTCGGATTTAAGCTACAAGCAATCCATAATACTTATGAACTTCAACATATCAACTTCATGCTAGCAACATGTAAAGCTAACAACAACAATATATATATATAATCTTGTAACACTATTAAGAGACAAGATTATACCTCAACGAATCTCAATCCAACTCCAAATCCGAAGTCGCTTCCTTAGCAACTTAGAGCCTCTTCAAGACACTTCAATCCACTACTTTAGACCCTTAGAACCATACCAACAACTTCCCTTCAAACTTCCAATCCAAAACCTAGAAAGCAACTAGGTTTTCACTTTGCGACTAATCCGAAAACTATCTTTTTCCGAGATTTTTCTATTGAGATATGCTTACAATACACTCATGAACCTTGGTTTAAAGTGTGGAGCTTAAAGAACAAGAAACAAAATTTTTTTGTTATTGAAGAGAGCAAACCCGAGAGCTATGTGTGAAGTTCTTCCAATTCTCTTGAAAATTTTCTAAGTGTTGGGCTCTCTCTTGCTACTAGTAGTATTATATAGGGACATGAAGGGTCAAGATGTGTACAAATGGGTGGCTAGGATGAGGTTCTATTAAATATCAAGCTTGTGGTCCCATTGACCAAGTCAAAATTCTCAAGCTCTTCAAGTTGCAAGACTTGTCTTCCTAACAAGGGTCAAATGACCCTTGTGCCCATGAAATTTCGTCCAAGACATCACTAAGGGGGGGGGGGAGGGGGTGACATGTGTCGCCCTCCCATTCGTCACAATATTACGTTTTCCGACAATTCCATAATTCCGAAAAAATTTTATAAGTCTCCAAATCTTAACACTTGTGAGTTCTTACGCACGTTCTTAAAACATGTCCTGTAAATACGGGGTGTAGCATAAATAAACATGTTATGATGCTAAGTGTGTTAGTATCTTGTGATGTTTGTGTAAGGAGGTTATTCTCGTTGTGCTTATGTCGTTTAACGATAAGCCGTTGTGTTAATATTATCTTGTGATGTTTGTGTAAGGAGGTTATTCTTGTTATGCTTATGTTGTTTAACGATAAGCTGTTGTGTTAATATTATCTTGTTTGTTTAACTATAAGCCGTTGTGTTAGTATTATATCACTCACCCCCCCTTACTTGTTATGATGCCGGGGGTTAAGCTGACCCCCGATGCGAGGAATACCTCATGCGGGTCCATAGGACCTATGCGGAGCTGCGGGAGTTCCAGGAATGTGGTGCGAGGAATACCTCATGCGGTCCATGTGGCCATGCGGATTGCGGGAATCCGTGGATGTTACGAGGTTAGCTGCCCTGCGATGCGAGGAATACCTCATGCGGGCCTATGTGGCCTATGCGGAACTGCGGGAGTTCCAGGATTAGACGCGCACAATGATACTGCGGGCGAGTGGCTCAGCTTCGATCATTGGGCGGTATAGAAAGACCTCGTGATACAGTTTTATAGCATTGTTGGTACGATGGGTTCTGGTAGTCGGCTATGCCTTCGTACTTACCCCGTACGGTTTTATTATGACACAGGTAGGACCTGGTGTTCATGTGTATTTCCTTGGTGTTTTATATCATGGACTGCCGGCAGTGAGGAAGGAATTCCACGGGCATGAGACCCATGGTTATATTTGAGTGATGACTTTGGGGGCGTGAGTCCCTGACTTGACATGACTGCTTACATATTGTATATCGTAAATTGGTTATCATATATGCCTCCTATTTTATATAGACTATTGTGATTTTAATTACAGTATTTTCAGTTTCACATACTTGGTACCTGTTGTACTGACCTCCTTCGGGGGGCTGCGTTCATGCCGCAGGTAAGGGAAAGCAGGTGGTGGATCCTCATTCTTAGGATCTTTATTCTGGTGTCAGGAGCTCCATTTCTCCGGAGGCTCGACTTTTGGTATGATTCTCCCTGGTGTTGTAGATGTTTTGTACATTCAGGGGTATGACGGGGCCCTGTCCCGTCATAGTGCTTACACCTTCTTAGAGGTCTGTAGTCCTGTTGTAAAGTTGGGATGTAACTGTTCACTTTTGGGTTTTTATATACATGCCGAAAGGCAACTTTTCTTGGGATAGACTGTTCTTATTTTACACTGTTTCATGTTTGCAAGTTTATATTCCGCTGGTTACTCTGATATATGTCTACTTGGGTGCCCGGGTAAGGCACCAGTCACGGGCCCGGGAACGGGTCGTGACAAAAGTGGTATCAGAGCATTTATTCCTCGGAAAGTGTCTACAGACCGTGTCTAGTAGAGTCTTGATTATCGGTGTGTTGTGCACCATATCTTTAATCAGGAGGCTGCAGGACATTTAGGATTAGTTTCTATTCTTCTCACTCTGATATCGTGCCTTAGAGTTGTGTTATAAGTTGGACCCCTCTGACGTACTTTTTTTACCAGTTATGCCTCTGCGAAAGGCAACCAGGGCCCAGAAGGGCAAGGCAGCAGAAGGAGCTGCGAGTAGAACACAGAGGAGTACGAGGGCACAGACCCAGCCATCACCTGAGGTGGTGCTTCATTTAGAGAGTTCTGTGACATCGCCACTTCAAAGATAGTATAACACGCGGCAGTTCCTACCGCGGCGAGTATATGAGCCTTGATTCACGGCCATCGAACCGAGTATGGATTACAAAGGGATGGACCTGTTACTAGCTAGGATGTTAGCAAACAGAGAGTATAGAGTGCATCGATATATCACGGGCCTAGACGATTATCTAGTAAAGGGTTGTACAAGAGTAGATCTTCAGTCAGGCATGGGAATTGCCCGCGTACAGGCTTATGCACAACGTAGAGATCGACGGATTAACCAAGATCAGTAAGAAGAGGCGAGCAGCGAGGTCCTTGGTAACTTCGGCGGACCTCGCCAGCAGATCGTTATGCGCCTCCGCCAAGATCTGAGTGGTCCTCCACGAGCTTGGGGCGCTCGAGTATGCAGGAGTTGGTCAGAGCTCTAGGGTTTTTGGTTCCCAGATTTACATAGGTTCTAGCCAGCCAGATTCAGTTTTCCCTCAGTGTTCACTATGTGGTAGGCGTCATTCCGGGAAATGTCATCTTTTCACCAATGCTTGTTTTACCTGCGGTCGGCAGGGCCATGTGAGGATAGAATGTCCTAGTAGGAGGGATACAGGTGGGATGACTCAGCCTACCAGGTCGGTTGTGGATTCAGTGGTTCGGAGAGAAAGGGGTGTTAGCCAGAGGAGGCCACCCCCACCTCGGTGTGGCCTTTGTGGTAGGTGTCATCGTGGGGAGTGTCGTACTACTTCGACAGCTTGTTATGCTTGCGGCCAGCAGGGCCATTTTGCGAGAAATTGTCCGACCAGAGGTGGCGCGGATGTTATGACTCAGCCTTCAGGATCAGCGGCTGGTTCATCGCCTTCTTTTGCTATGCGCCCTGCAGGGCAGGACTATGATTAGAGTGAAGCAGTAGTTACAGGTATATCCTTAACCCTCTAGAGATTTGTATGCGTGATATGATAATTTTATGTTAAAGTGTTATGTTTGGATAAGCACTGTGTAAAATTGTGATTTAGAGAACATGGTTAGTTGAGAAGGTAAGTTTAGGGGCAGGGAAATTGTGAGCCTTAGAATATTATAACAGTTGAGACCTTAGATGTGAGGTCGTCTTGAGTAAAAGATTTTACAGTTAGTCTTTGTCGAAGTACTTGGTATGCGTGAAATGTATTGTGGGATAATTCCATAGGTCGAGCAAGATAAAAGTGGTAATTTTCATGACGAGAATAAGTAAGATTGTCCCGGACGGGGAACGAGAATTTAGAGCGATAATGGGTCGGGTTGAGGCAAGAACGCGGGTCAACCCGCAGCCCGGATTGAGGTGGGGTCAGTTTGAGGTAGTCCCGCTAGGTGATAGGACCACGAGGGTGTTAGGCCCAGGTTTAGGTAACCATCGTACGAGTTCGTGGATGCATTCGACCAATAGTCGGGCCGATGAGGTCAGCCCATCTTGTCTTTCAGTCAGGACTGTTTACTCGGCGGAGGGTTATGCGAGATATTATATATCAGGAAGGTTGTAAGGCTGCACGGGGTTCCTACTTTTATTTTATGACAGGCAGTGGAGCCCAGTTTACGGCTATTTTCTTTTTTTTTGAAGGTTTTACCAGGCGGGGTTAGGAACTCAGGTGAGTCTCAGTATTGCATTCACCCTCGGGCCGACGGACAAATAGCACATTTTATCTACAGTTGAGGATAGGTTACGGGCCGGTGTTTTGACTTCAGCAGAGCGGTGAGGATTATTTGCCTCGTGTTGAGTGAGTATTATAATTGTCACGACCCGTTCCGGGGCCCGTGACTGGTGCCTTACCGGGGCACCCAAGTAGTCATACATCAGAGTAACCAGCGGAAATATAAAACAAGACAGGAAACATAGTAAAAACAGAAACAGTTTATCTGATGAAAAGCTTGCCTTACGGCATAATATAAATAACTCAAGTTTTGCAGTTACATCCCAAGCTGCAATAGTACTACAGACCTCTGAAGTAAACAACTATGGCGGACGGGGCCCCGCCATACCGATCGCATAAAACTATCTACAATACAGGGAGATCATACCCAAAAGTAGAGCCTCCGGAGAAGATGGAGCTCCTGACACCAACGCAAAGATCCTAAGGATGTGGATCTAGCACCTGCTTGCCCTTACCTGCGGCATGAACGCAGCCCCCCGAAGGAGGTCAGTACAACAGGTACCAAGTATGTGAAACTATAAAGAACTGAAATGAAATCAAAGTATTTAAAACCTTTTCACAAATACAATCAGTTCAATTGCACATAGTGCCACATCACAACAACAACATGAATAGGAAAATCAGAATAGTCTATTCTAGGCGCGAATGATCGAAGCAAGGCCAATCGCCCATAGTATCATTCTGCGTGCCTAGTCCTCGACTTCCGCACCGCATAGGTCACACATGCACGCATGAGGTATTCCTCGCATCGGGGGCAGCCAACCCCCGGCATCCGCCTAGGCTCCCGCAGCCCGCATAGCCTCAAAAGACCGCATAGTCTCAACAGACCGCATAGGGAATCCCCCGCATCAGGCTAAACACCCGGAATGATCAATCCTGGAGCATACCGCTGCTCCGCATAGTCTCACAGACCGCATAGGCCGTATAGACCAAGATCAAGGGGCAAGCCCTGGTATAACGATCGAGGGTAGGTGATACAATAACAGTACAACGGACTTACCGGTTAGCAACGTAAGCACAGCAAGAATGACCCCCTTACACAGCATTTCAAGACACTAACCCAGGTAGCATCATAATATGTCTACTTATCACACAAATCTTACTACACTTAACAGAAATCAATACAAGGCTTTTATAAACAAACAAGTAAATAGTTCCTTTTTATCTTTCTTAAGTTGTTATACCTAACTTCCCATAAAGCTAGTATAACTCTTAAGCTTTTGTTTTAAAAACCAAATATTTATCTTCTGTAAAAAAATGATTCATATTCTTTGAAATGCTTTCGCTTCTTTGTTATTCAGGCTTAAGCCGTGAGGCATTGCCGTAAGTATTATTCAGGCTTAAGCCGTGAGGCATTGCCATAAGTATTATTCAGGCTTAAGCCGTGAGGCATTGCCATAAGTATTATTCAGGCTTAAGTCAAAGACATTGCCGTAGTTATTATTCAGTTAACACGTATGCGTCTACCGCACTATATATATATATTGTAAAATATCATGCTTTAGGAAGAATCACATACCTTCTCGTGAAAACCACCGCCAAGTCAATATGTCGCACAGAGAGTCAGCCTATAATAGTCACAGACATCTATCAAAGACTACTCTGAAGGTCATTCTAAACAGAGGGTTCACAATTCTACGGATAGTCGGGCAGCACAACCCTACCCGGTGAGCTATATAATTCATCAGAAACAGTCCCATGTGAGTACAGTTCAATTATTCTTCTTTTAAACCCTTCTACTGTGATAACAGTTCAATTCTATTCAGAATATCCTTCTAAGTATTTAATACTTATTCTTATACTTCTACAAAGATGTATTCTCTAATACAAAGGAGGTTAGGATTATTTACCTCGGTAAGCCCAATAATATCCTAGATAAAGTCGCACTGAGCAAGGTTTAGCTCCTAAGTTATACGCTCAGAGCTAAGAAACCTTAGAAGTTCTTCACAACTTCTACAAAGGACTAAGGGATTTGGGCTAGGGTATTTTGGGCATTATAACAATACTAGAAGACACCTTTTCTACCAAGGGAGGGGGGGTAGATTTTGGCTAGGCTAGGGGGTAGGCCTCGGCCAAACTCACTCTAGGGGGAGGTGTTGGACGAAGGCTTAAGGGAGAGGAGGATTTTTCAAGACTTGGAAGATAACTTTGTGGATGAAGAACTCTTCATCTAAAGGGGGGTATTTATAGCTCAAGCCTTGGCCAACCAATGGCCAAGATGAAGACAAGTGCAAGGCAAGTGTAGGGTGAGGATTAACTATACACAAATATCCTACCAACTCCTTGACTTTGAGCAAGGCACCAAAAACGTGCCAATCCCATTCCAATTCGTCCCATGGACGATTCAAGTCCACCAATTGGAGGTGCCAGTGTCGCGCTCCCGTTGGTCCAAAATGTTTCGTCTCTCGGAAAAATCCGCAAAAATTAGTAATGGCATAGCCGGAATTTTCCCTACGAAAGTTGTGGAAACGTTTCGTCGGAAAACGATTCTTTTAGCGAGTTGTGCACAAATAAAAAACGTCCAAGGCTTATCTTTAAGGCTAGACTTTTATACGCATTCCCTTACGTACATACTCTGGAAATACGGGGTATAACATTCTCTCCTCCTTAGAAACATTCGTCCCGAATGTTCCTTCTCAAGACAGTCATCGAAGCTTAAACAGTTTGTAAGTGCCACACATGGCCACAAAAAAATAACACTTAGGCATATATGATAATGGAAATTTACAAGTAGGAAAGTAAATTACCTGGAGGTGTGGGGAATAAGTGAGGGTACCTCTGCCTCATGTCCTCCTCAGCTTCCCACGTCATCTCCTCCCTAAGCTCATTCCGCCACAAGACTTTGACGGAGGCTACGTCCTTGGTCCGCAGACGCCTAACCTGACGATCGATTATCGCTATGGGAATCTCCTCATACGATAACCCCTCGGTCACCTGGACATCGTCAATCGGATGCACTCTAGATGGATCCCCGATACATCTCCTCAGCATAGAAACATGAAACACCGGATGCACTGCCTCCAGATCGGATGGCATATCCAACTCGTAGGCAACCTTGCCTACCTCGCGACAATCTGACACGCCCAATGTACCTTGGGCCGAGTTTCTTCTCCCGAATCTCATCACACCCTTCACGGGTGACACCTTCAGAAAACCCAATCATCTACCTCGAACTCAAGATGCCGACGACGATGATCCGTGATACGACTTGGCCGACTCGAAATGTCAATAGCCGCCTTGATAAGCTTCACCTTATCCATCGCTGCACCAACCGGTCCCACTAGCCGCACTCGCCCACATCGAACCAACCTATAGGCGATCTGCACTTCCTCCCATACAAGGCCTCATAAGGCGCCATCTGAATACTGGAGTGGTAACTATTATTATACGCGAACTCAACTAGAGGCAAATGATCCTCCCAACTACCATCGGTCAATAACACAGCTCGCAAAGATATCCTCAAGAGTCCGATAGTGCGCTCGCCTCTCGTCGTCTGCTCAGGATGAAATGCAAGACTCGTGCTCACCAAGGCCCCTAAACCTCTCGAAGGACTCTGGTTAGCCAGAATCGGGCTCCGTCTCGATATGATCGAAATAGGACTCCACGCACCGACGATCTCTGATGTAAGTTCGCATAATCCTCACCAAAAAGTCGTCCGGACGGAAGAAAGTGGGCTGATTTCACACCGTCGATGATAACCCATATAGAATCATGTCTCCTCCGAGCGAGGCAATCCCGTGATGAAGTCCATGTTGATCACCTCCCACTTCCGTGTCGGGATCTCTATCGCCGCAACAAACCACCGTGCCTCCGTGCTCTACCTTCACCGCCGACAACACGGGCACCGAGCTACGAACTCGCAACGCCCTCTTCAAGCCATCCCACCAATACACAGATCTAGCGTCGTGGTACATCTTGGTCGACTTCGATAGATAGAGTAACGCGCTACCGGTGCTTCCCAAGAACTCCGCCAAGTCCTCAAACATCCGAACACACACCGCCTCAAACCTTAGCACCCCATCGTGCTACCAAAAGGACCCTTGCCCTCACGTAAGAGTCAGATCACGATATCGAATCAAAGCCGGATCCTCGAATCGCTGCCTCTTCACCTCTCGACGATGGAAGACTCGCAACCTCGCGAACTCTAACCCCACCGCTATCGTAATCAATCAAACGGACACCAAGGCTCGCTAATCGATGTAAATCACGAACCATGTCCTCCTCTCTAGTCGCACATCCGATAGGCTCCCCATCGACCTACGACTAAGAGCACCGCCACAACATCGCCTTTCCGTGGTACAGATATCAACATCGTAATCCTTAAGCAACTCTAACCACCGCCTCGCCGTAAGTTCAGCCTCCTCTGTCAAGATATACCGGAGGCTCTTGTGGTCCGTAAAATATCCACGTGAACCCCATACAAATAGTGCCTCCGCATCTTCAAAGCGTGAATCACACCCACCAACTCCAAATCATGGCGGGTAGTTCCTCGTGTTTCTTCACCGCCGACGATATGCTATAACCCCGCCATGCTGCATCAACACACATCCCAACCCGATGCCCGACGATCACAATACACGACATAACCATCCGACCTCCGGAAGAGTAAGAACGGGCGGCCGCCTCTTTCAAGAATCGAAACCCCGCCACAAGCATCACCATCAAACTTGGCCGCTTTCCGAGTCACCTAGTCAATGGTGCAGTAGATAGAAGCAAACTTCTCCACGAACCGCCGATAATATCCTCGCAAGGCCCGTAAAATCGCGAACCTCGCCGGAGTAGTAGGTCTAGGCCAACTCCGATCGCCGATCTTGCCAGATCTACCGAATACCATCTACCCGGCAATTTGCCCAAGAAAAGCCACCGGTTAACCAAAACTCACATTTGGAAAACTTGGCGTCATACCGGGTCCCGAGAATCACAAGACAGCCTCAAATGCTCCGCATGCTCGCTTCCGAGCGAGAATAAACCAAGATATCATCAATGAACACTATCACAAACGTGTCCAAAAATGGTTTGAACACTCGGTTCATCAAATCCATGAATACCACGAGCATTGGTCAACCTAAAAGACATGACCAACTCATAATGCCCGCACGTCCGAATGCATCTAGGGACATCCACCTCTCGACTCGTGATTCGATGATAGCCCGAACGCAGATCAATCTTGGAGAAACATCTCGCGCTCGCAATCGGTCGAACAAATCATCAATCCCGGGAAGGGTATTCGTTTAATGGTCACCTTGTTCACCGTCAGAAGTCAACACATGCGCAGCGTCCCGTCCTTCTTCTTCACGAACAATACCGGCGCTCCCCAGGGAGAAACACTAGGCCTGATGAAGCCCTTCTCCAGCAAATCTCTAAGCTGATCCTTCAACTCTCTCAACTCGGCAGGTGCCATTCTGTATGGCGGAATGGAAATAGGCCGAGTGTCTGGTAATATGTCAATACAAAACTCAATCTCCCTCTCAGGAGGGATACCCGGGAGGTCGTCTGGAAACACGTCTGGGAACTCTCTGACCACTGGAACTGACGGAAAATCTGGTACCGCAGCCTCAGTATCAAACACCCGAACGAGATGGTAGATATACCCCTTCTGCACCATCTTCCTAGCCTTGAGGTAGGAAATAAACCTACCCTTCGGCGATACCGTGCTCCCCTCCCACTCAACAACCAGCTCTCAGAAACCGGAACTGCATTACTTTCTCTCTGCAGCCTACATTGGCATAGCAAGAAGCTAGCTACCCATCCCCATGATCACGCCGGTCAATCATCTCCAACTCTATCAAGTGGCCAGGGTCCGACGATCAGAACGGTCACAGACAAGCTCTATATACCCGCCGAGCTACCACCGAATCACCCATCGCGTAGCTACCTCGAGTGGTCCATGGACTCGTGCTCTATCCCTATCCTACTAGCAACAAGGGAGATATATAGGACGAGTAGAACCCGGATCTATCAAAGCATATACATCAAACCGAACCGGAGCAAGTACCGTGACGACATCGGTGAGGCCTCGATCCCGCTTACCGGACAAAGCATAAATGCGTTCGAGGACCGCTAGACTGGACCCGCGCCACGACTCGCCGCGACCCGGGTCCACGAGTACCTTGCCCCCGGCGAGTAATCGCGGGACGGCAGCCGCAATGCACTCGCAGATCGGGCCCTACTACCGCCGCCGGCCGGACAAACTCTCGCGAAATGACCTCGGGCCATACAAGTATAGCAGTGCTCCCGAGTACGCCCCTGAATGGTATCTACCACAACGCACACCGAGCGCACTCAACGTTAAGCACTTCGCTATCTCGAAATCAAGTCCCGGGCCCCGACCGCCCGATCGCTCGTTGTACCGAATGAGGTAGGAGCGCTCTGCGGCCGTGGTGCACCGACTTCGCGATGTCGCCCACCCGAACCACCAAAAGAACCTTGCCTCGCCTTCTTCTCGCTGATATCGCTTACCCGGCGTCTCTACGCCTCGTGATCCCAGCGCATGAGTCAGATACGGTTATGTCCATGCTCGGTCAAGGGACACACCCGCACAAGACTCGCCATGTAATCATCTAGCCTGACATAGCGATGCACCCGGCCCTCCATCTCTCGCTACAGCAGTGGACATATCGAGCCAAAGAATCAAACTCGACATCAGACTCCTCACCAAGGCCCCTCCCTGCCTCAAAGAACAAGAATCTATCACCTCGTGCCTCCTCATCCGCGGAGGCAAGAAGTGTGTGAGAAAAGCCTCAAAACTCATCCCATACCGTTGAGTGCATGCTCTCCCGAAAGCTCCCATGAATCAAACCAATCGATCGCGGTATCACGCACCGACGCGAACCGAAGTCACGCACTGCCTCTCGAGGCCTTGATCACTCGCATGATCTTTCAGAGTCGACGGATGAACTCCTCGCGATCATCCTCCGCCGACCAGAAACTCAAGCGCTACAACTCAAGAAATCTCAGCCTCAAACTATTCGCCTCGTGTACCACGGCGCGACCGAGCCGAGCCGAACCGAATCGCCGTGATCCAATCTCTCGTGACGGGCCACAACTTTAGCCAAAAGTCGGGCCATCTCTTGTACCTAACTCATCCGCCCCAGCCGTGGGACAGAGGTGTGGTACTGTGGTTCTCGCTGGGCCGGCGGCGTCATAGAACTCGCTGCCTCGTATAGACGGGCTCGAGCCTCGTGACTGGGTGTCTCGCTAGCGCCTCCTACGCTCGCCTTCAGGCCCGGTTGCCTTACGTGAGGCATAATCATATAGAAAGGAATACGTTAGAGGGTCCAACCTATAACACAAATTTAAAGCACGATCTCGTAATGAAGAATGGAAACCAATCCTAAATATCCTATAGCCTCTCGATTATTGGTGCACAACACACCGATAATCAAGACTTACTAGATACGGCTCAGAGACACTTTCCGAGGATTAATCGCTCGATACCACTTTTGTAACGACTCGCCCGGCCCGTGGATCGTACCTTACCGGCACCCAAGTAGTCATACATCGAGTAACCTGGAAATATAAAACAAGACAGAAACATAGTAAAAATGTAAACAGCTTTATCTCGATGAAAAGTGCTTTTACGGCATAATATAAATAACTCAAGTTTTGCGCTATATCCCAACCGCATAATAGTACTACATGCACTTCTAAGGAAGTAACAACTATGGCGACAGTGGCCCCGCCATACCCGATCAGATAAAACTATCTACAATACAGGAGATCATACCCAAAAGTAGAGCCTCCTAGAAGATGGATCTCCAGACACCAACGCAAATATCCTAAGGATGTGGATCTAGCACCGCTTCTTACACGCGGATTTAACGCACTTCCGGGCGAGGTCAAGATAACAGTACCAAGTATGTGAAACTATAAAGAATCGAAATGAAATCAAAGTATTTAAAACCTTTTCACAAATACAATCGCTTCAATTGCACATAGTGCCACATCACAACAACAATGAATAGGAAAATCAGAATGTGTCTATTCTAGGCCGCGAATGATCAAGCAAGGCCAATCGCCCATAGTATCATTCTACGTGCCTAGTCCTCGACTTCCGCACCGCATAGTCACATTGCACCCGCATGAGGTATTCCTCGCATCGGGGCAGCTAACCCCAGATCCGCCTAGGCTCCCGCAGCCGCATAGCCTCAAAAGACCGCATAGTCTCAACAGATCGCATAGGAATCCCCGCATCGTGCTAAACACCCGAATGATCAATCCCGAGCATACCGCTGCTCCGCATAGTCTCACAGACCGTGATAGGCCGATAGACCAAGATCGCGGGCAAGCCTCGTGATAACAAATCTGGGGTAGGTGATACAATAACAAGACAACGGACTTACCTGCTAGCAACGTAAGCACAACAAGAATGACCCCTTACACAAAGATTTCAAGACACTAACCTGTAGCATCATAATATGTCTACTTATCACACAAATCTTACTACACTTAATGTAAATCAATACAAGGCTTTTATAAACAAACAAGTAAATAGTTCCTTTTATCTTTCTTAAGTCATATACCTAACTTCCCATAAAGCTAGTATAACTCTTAAGCTTTTGTTTTAAAACCAAATATTTATCTTCAGAAAAGAATGATTCAAAGATTCTTTTGAAATGCTTTCATTCTTTGTTATTTAGGCTTGCCAGGCATTGCCGTAAGTATTATTCAAAGCTTAAGCCAGGCATTGCCGTAAGTATTATTCAAAGCTTAAGCGTGAGGCATTGCCGTAAGTATTATTCAGCTTAAGTCAAAGACATTGCCGTAGTTATTATTCAGTTAACACATGCACGCCTACCATACTATATATATATTGTAAAATATCATGCTTTAGGAAGAATCACATACCTTCTCAAATAAAACCACCGCCAAGTCAATATGTCGCGCAGAGAGTCACCATAATAGTCACAGACATCTATCAAAGACTACTCAAGGTCATTCTAAACAGAGGGTTCACAATTCTACTGATAATGGGCAAAGACAACCCTACCGTGAGCTATATAAGTTCATCAGAAACAAATTCTATGTGAGTACAGCTTCAATTATTCTTCTTTAAACCCTTCATCGTGATAACAGTTCAATTCTATTCTCAGAATATCCTTCTAAGTATTTAATACTTATTCTTATACTTCTACAAAGATGTATTCTCTAATACAAAGGAGGTTAGGATTATTTACCTCGGTAAGCCCAATAATATCCTAGATAAAGTCGTCTCGAGCAAGGTTTAGCTCCTAAGTTGTACGCTCCAGAGTCTAAGAAACCTTAGAAGTTCTTCACAACTTCTACAAAGGACTAAGGGATTTGGGCTAGGTATTTTGGGCATTATAACAATACTAGAAGACAACTTTTCTACCAAGGAGGGGGTAGATTTGCCAGGCTAGTGGGGTAGCCTCGCCAAACTCACTCAAAGGGGGAGGTGTTGGACGAAAGGCTTAAGGGAGAGGAGAGGATTTTTCAAGACTTGGAAGATAACTTTGTGGATGAAGAACTCTTCATCTAAAGGGGTATTTATAGCTCAAGCCTTGGCCAACCAATGGCCAAGATGAAGACAAGTGCAAGGCAAGTGTAGGTGAGGATTAACTATACACAAATATCCTACCAACTCCTCGACTTTGAGCAAGGCACCAAAAACGTGCCAATCCCATTCCATTCGTCCCATGGACGATTCAAGTCCACCAATGGAGGGTGCCAAGTGTCGCCTCCCGCTTGTCCAAAATGTTTCGCCTCTGGAAAAATCCACAAAATTAGTAATGGCATAGCCGAATTTTCCTACGAAAGCCGTGGAAACGCTTTCGGAAAACGATTCTTTTAGCGAGTTGTGCACAAATAAAAAACGTCCAAGGCTTATCTTTAAGGCTAGACTTTTGTACGTATTCCCTTACGTACATACTCTGGAAATACGGGGTATAACAATAATAGCTACCATTTCAGTGTTCGGATGGCGCCTTATGAAGCCTTGTATGGGCGGAAGTATAGGTTGCCGGTCGATTGGTTCGATGTTGGCAAGGTTCAGATAGCTGGTCCATACTTGATTCAGCAGAATGTGAATAAGGCGAAACTTATTCAGAAGAGGTTATTAGCAGCTCAGTCAATGTAAGTCTCATGGATAATCGGCCAACACTGAGATCGCCGACGGTGGGTCTTCTTGAAGGTACCACCCCGGAAGGGTGTGACGAGATTTGGAAAGCAGGGGAAACTTAGCCCAATGTACTTTGGGCCTTTTCAGATCATTTGTAGAATAGGCCAGATTTCCTATAAGTTAGCACTGTCGTCCGACTTAGGAGGCAGTACGTCCGGTCTTTCATGTTTCTATGATTCGGAAGAGTATCGGAGATCCATCCAGAGTGTTCCCAGTTAATGACAACCAAGTTGAAGATAGTAACCCCGAGATTTTAAAAAAAAAACTGAAGCAATGACAGAATGTGATACGATAGTAGAAAGAGTTCGAATATAATGGCGAGGGTACGACGAGTAAGAAAAGAGGCGAAGATGTGTGAAGAATATGGAAGTGTCCGTTTTATAAAGTAAAGATGTGAAGAAAGTATCCTTTGGACCATGGGTGGAGCTAATAGTATTGTTATACGCTTTAGAGATGATTCTTCGTTGGCTCGGATGTGAGTTTTTGCGCGTACGTTGTATTATGGTCATGAGTGGCATAATTGGTTTCGTAAGTATAGTAGGGAAGACTATAACGGCACAGGTATGTTTAGAGACTTAGAAGGAACATTCGGGACGAATGTTTCTAAGGGGGGAAGAATGTTATACCCCGTAGTTCCAGAGTATGTATGTAAGGACGTACGTACGAATGTATAAACCCTAATTAGGGTAAGAATGAAAGAATTGTTTTCCGACGGAAATTTTACGTTTTCAATATTTTTACGATTATGGAATTTTTCCGAGAGATAAAATATTTTGGACCAATAGGAGGGCGACATGTGTCACCCCAAGTGGGCAAGACAAGTGGCCAAAAGTCTTGCATGGCATTACATGGTAGTGGACGATTTTTTGCAAGAATTAGTGGGCAAGTCAAATGGTCAAAGTCTTGCATGGCTTTTGTAGGACAAGTGTGGAAAGGAACCTACACAAACAATCTATACCATACACATGTTTCAATCCTAACCCTTGGTTGTACTATATAAACCCCTTTAGTTGATGAAAATCTTCCACACTTAGTATATTTCAAGACTTGAAAATATTTTCTCTCCCTCCTTCTAAAGTTGCTCTCACAATTGCCCTCCCCTAACCAAATGTTGTCCAAAAATTCTTAAACTTATAAGTGTTCTTCCTTAATGTGTTAGGAAGATTATTAACCAAGAGTTAGACAAGATTTCACACCCCTAGCCTCAAAAACCTCACAAAAGCCGAGAGCATGCACATTTGGAACCTTAGTGTTCTTCACTTTTTGGAGTTAATTCTTGAATAGAAGTTAGTTAGGAACTTCTAAGGGTGACTTGTGGTGGTTTGGAACACAAAGATTTGGAGCTAAGACTTGCTTTGGAACGACTTTAAGTTCTTGGATATTGTTGGGCTATTATTGAGGTAATGAATCTTAACCTCTTTGTGAAGTTGATTATTATGTATATTGGATATTATACTTATATTGGAAGTATATTATGGAGTATGATATAATAAGGAAAGATTTGGATCTTGTTAAGATGTTAAAAGAAGAATTGGCATATTAGCCATTAAAATGGTAAAAATGTATCCATTACTTGACTAAGAAGTTAACAACAAAGAAACTATAACTTATATAAAGATTGGAATATAAGTTGAAGGACTAATGAAGTAATTGGATAAGTAAAATTGTAAAAGTTGGCCAAGGACCCCAACTTAAGGACCGTATCTACTTTGGACCGTATCTACTTTGGACCATATTTACTTTGGACTGTATTTACTTTTGACCGTATTTACATTGTTGTTATGAAGGAGAGATTGTTAATCGCGTTCCGTTTGGGCGTGTTATCCCCTTCTTTAATTATTGTTGTTATGAAGGAGAAATTGTTAATCGCGTTCCGTTTGGGCGTGTTATCCCCTTCCTTACTTATTGTTGTTATGAAGGAGAGATTGTTAATCGCGTTCCGTTTGGGCGTGTTATCCCCTTCCTTACTTATTGTTGTTATGAAGGAGAGATTGTTAATCGCGTCCCGTTTGGGCGTGTTATCCCCTTCTTTAATTATCGGAATTATTGCGCCTTATTTATGGCATGTTGGTTACTATTATCGGGCCTTGATAAAGGTGGAGAATTGAGTAGAAACGGGGGAAGTGCTGCCCAATTTTTCGTAGACTAAGAGAAGTCTTACTTAGAAGAATCCCACGAAAAAAACTAGAAGTTGATAGGCGTGTTTTGACTATTATAGGTTGACACTCTGCGCGCGACATATCCGACTTGGCAAGTGGATTTAGCCGAGGAGGTATGTGATTCTTCCTATCTCTTTGAGCATGATATTTGTGAAATATATATAGTACGGTAGACGTACGTGTGTTAACTAAATTTGGTTTCACTTTGATGTCTTTTGACTTGAGTTTTTGTTATACCCCGTATTTCCAGAGTATGTACGTGAGGGTGTACGTACAAAAGTTAGCCTAAGTTAAAGACCTTGGACGAAAAAGTTTGTGCACAACACTCGAAAAGAATCGTTTTTCGACGAAACGTTTTACTAAACTCGCGTAGGGTAAATTCCGGCTATATCATTTATAATTTTTGCGGATTTTTCCGAGAGACGAAACATTTTGGACCAACGGGAGGGTGACACTTGTCACCCTCATTGGACGGCAATTGGGCTATTGTTTGGCACGTTTTTGGTGCCTTTGCACAAGTCAAGGAGTTGGTAGGATATTTTGTGTAGTAGATGGATAAGGACACTTGCCTAAATCTTCACCCTACACTTGCCTTGCACTTGGCATCATCTTGGCCATTGGTTGGCCACTTCTTGACCTATAAATACCCCCTTAAGATGAAGAGTTCTTCATCCACAAATCATTTCCAAGTCTTGAAAATCCCTCCTCTCTCTAAGCCTTTCGTCCAAGCCTCCTCTTCCCTCGAGAAGGCCTTGCCGAATACCCCCTCTAAAGAAGCCCTAGCCAAACACTACCCTCCCTTGGTAGAAAAGTTGTCTTCCAAATACCCTAGCCCAATTCCTTATAGTATCTTATTAGAAGTTGTTGGGAACTTCTAAGGGTTCTCGAGCTATCTGAGCGCATAAAATTAGGAGCTAAACCTTGCTCAGGATCGACTTTTATCTAGGATATTATTGGGCTTACCGAGGTAAATAAACTTATCCTTCTTTTGTAATTAGAGAATACATACTGTAGAGTATAGGAATAAGTATAAATACTTAGAAGGATATTACGTATCGTAATTGAATTGTTATCACCTGTAGGGGTTTAAAAGAAGAATAATAGAACTGTACTTACATAGGACTGTTTTCACAGCAGACTTGAGTAGCTCACCGGGTAGGGAAGTGCTGCCCGACTTTTCGTAGAATATAGAACCCTCTGCTTAGAATCGCATGTGATAGTCTAGACGTTGATAGACGTATTTGACTATTATAGGCTGATTCTCTGCGCGCGACATATTCGACTTGGCAGGTGGATTTCGCCAAGAAGGTATGTGATTCTTCCTAAAGCATGATATTTTAAAATATATATATATAGTACGGTAGACGCATACGTGTTAATCGAATAATAACTACGCAATGTCTTTTGACTTAAGCTCGAATAATAACTACGCAATGTCTCCGACTTAAGCCCGAATCATAAAAGATCTTCAAGCATTTCAAAAGAATATCGAATCATTTTTAATGTAAGAGAAACAGCTTGGTTTTTAAACAAACGCTTAAGAGTTATACTAGCTTTATGGGAATTTAGGTATAACCACTTAAGAAAGATAAAAGAATCTGCATTTAATTGCTTAATAAAACCTTGTATTGAATTCTGTAAGGTATGTTAAGATTGTTTGATAAATAGACATACTATGATGTTATGTGTGTTAGTGTCTTGTGATGTTGTGAAAGGGGGTCATTCTTGTTGTGCTTACGTTGCTAGACGGTAAGTCGCTTATATCATATTATATCACCTACCCTCGATCGGTTATACCGAGGGCTTGCCACCCTTGACGCGGTCTATACGCCTACGCGGTTCGTGAGACTACGCGAGTCGCGGAGCTCCAGGATTGATCATTCCGGTGTTTTAGCCCGACGCGGGGATGCCCTATGCGGTCCGTATGACTACGCGTCTATCGAGACTACGCGATCGCGGAAGTCCGCGAGGGTACCGGGGTTAGCTATCCCGACGCGAGGAATACCTCACGCGGTCCGTGTGACCTATGCGGACCGAGGAAGTCCAGGACTAGGCACGCATCATGATACTATGGGAGATCGCCTTGCTTCGATCATTCGCGCCAGGAAAGACCGCCATGATATCTATGTTGCTCTTGCTTATGTTGTGGCACTATGTGCAATTGAACCGATTGTATTTGTAATGGCTTTAAATACTTTGATTTCACTTAAGTACTTTGGCTTTCACATACTTGGTACTGTTGCATCGACCTCCTTCGGGCCGCTCATGCCGCAGTGGGCAACAGTGCTAGATCCACATCCTGGATCTCTTTGCTTTGGTGTCGTGAGCTCCATCTTCTCCGAGGCTCGACTTTTGGGTATGATCTCCCGTTGTTGTATATAGTTTTGTACATTCAGGTATGGCGGCCCTGTCCCGCCATAGTTGTTTATCTTCTTAGAGGTCCTGTAGTCCTATTGTACACTGGGATGTAATTGCAAAACTGGGTTATATATATATGCCGAAAGGCAAGCTTTTCTTCGTATAAACCGTGTCTCATTTTACAATCGTTTCATGTATTGTTTTTATATTCCGATTACACTGATGTATGACTACTGGGTGCCCGTAAGGCATCACTACCACGCCCCGAACGGTCATGACAAAAGTGGTATCGTGAGCGCTTAATCCTCGGAAAGTGTCTACGCACCGTATCTAGTAGAGTCTTGATTATCGGTGTGTTGTGCACCACACCAATAATCGTGAAGCTATAGGATATTTAGGATTGGTTTCCATTCTTCTCACTCGAGATCGTGCTCATACCGTGTTATAAGTTGGACCTCTAACGTATTCCTTTCTCGCAATGCTTATGCCTTCACGTAAGGCAACCCGCCTGGCGGCAAGGCACCGGCGGAGCCGCTAGTAGGACGCCGAGAGTTACGAGGGCTCGTGCCCGCCTATACCCGAGACGGCGAAGTTCCATGACGCCGCCGCCCCAGCAGAGGCCACAAGACTGCACTCCACCCCCCACACCGGAGCGGATGAGACGGGTTAGCGAGAGATGGTTCCGCTGGCCGCCAGATCGTGGCCGCATACGAGGACAGCCGGATGCAGCTCAAGCCCCGAGCACTCGTGGTTCACCCGAGGCGATAGTTTGAGGCTACGACTTCCCGAGTTGTAGCCCGCCGCAGTTCTACGGTCGAGACCGCAGGATGATCCGCAGGAGTTCATCCGCTACCATAGAGGATTATGAGATTGATCGCAGCGCCGAGACCGAGTCCGCGGATCTTTGTTCGCATCGGCTGCGTGATACCGCAGTCGATTGGTTTGATTCGTGGGAGTTATCCCGGGGAGAGCACGCATCCCCAGCTACTTGGGACGAGTTCTCGGAGGCCTTTCTTACTAACTTCTTGCCTCCACAGATGAGGAGGGCACGCCGGCTGTGTTTTTGTTCTGAGACAGAGGGACGCATGCCAGGAGTACAATGTCGAGTTCGATTCTTCGCTCGATATGTCCCTGCATTGGTAGTGGATATGGAGGACAGGGTGCATCGCTACGTCACCGGGCTAGATGATTATATGGCCGAGTCTTGTGCGGGTGTGTCTCTTCAGCCAGGCATGGACATTACCCGTATGCAGGCTCATGCACTTGGATGCGAGGAGTGCAGAGACCGACGAGTCGACAGATATCAAGATCGGGCGCCAAGACGGCCGCTTCTTTTGGTGGTTCTCGGTGGACGGCCTCAAGAAGTTAGCTTTAGATTCGCACCACCACTCGTGAGCACTCCCACATCATTGTCGATACAGCAGTATTCGGGCAGTCGTGCCCCGTGGACTTCGGATTTCCGTGGTATCGCGGTGTTAACCGATCGAGGTCCGCCAGTGTGTCCGGCGGGCGTTCCATTCGGGGGTTGCAGATTACCCGGAGCTTGCTATACTTGTGGCCGCAGGTCATTTTGCGAGTTTGTCCGTCCGGGCGGCGCTGGTGGTAGGCTCACCTACAGTGGTCTGCCGCTCATCATCTCCTACGCTTACTCGCCCGAGGGCGTGGTACCTGGGGCCAGCAGTCGCGGCAGAGGTCGTGGCGCAGTCTCAGCTTCTAGCGGTCCTCGTAATCGCATTTATGCCTTGTCCACGGGCAGATCGTGAGGCCTCACCGATGTCGCCATGTACTTTATCGCCTCCGATTATGATGTATGCATTGATAGATACGTTCTACTCGCCCCATATATCTCCCTTGTTGCTAGTAGGATAGGGATAGAGCCCGAGTCCATAGACCCTTTCGAGGTAGCTACGCCAGCTGGGTGATTCGTGGTAGCTCGGGTATATAGAGCTTGTCCAAAGGACTATATACGCCGTCGCACTCAGCCGACTTGATAGAGTCGATATGACCGATTTCGACGTGATCACGGGTATGGATTGGCTAGCTTCTTGCTACGCCCATGTAGATCGCAGGAGAGGGTAGTACGGTTCCAGCTCGGCGAGCCATTGTTGAGTGGGAGGAACACCTGTATCACCGGGGGTAGGTTTATTTCCTACCTCAAGGCTAGGAAGACGGTGCATGGCGGTACATCTACCATCTCGCTCGGGTGTTTGATACCGAGGTCGCGTACCAGATTTTCACGGCCCAGAGTCGAGAGTTCCCGCACGTGTTTCCGCACGACCTCCGCGTATCCTCCCGAGAGGAGATCGAGTTTTGTATAGATGTGTTGCGGACACTCGCCTATTTCCATTCCGCCATACGTAATGGCACCGCCGAGTTGAGAGAGTCAAGGACCAGCTTAGAGATTTGGCCGAGAAGCGGCTTCATCAGCCTAGTGTTTCTCCCGGGAGCGCCAGATTGTTCGTGAAGAAGATGACGACGCCGCGCACGTGTGTTGATTACGCATACCAACAAGGTGACCATTAAGAACAGATACCCTTCCTGTGATTGATGATTTGTTCGACTGGGTGGTGCGAGATGTTTTCCAAGATTGACCGCGATCGCTATCATCGTGCACGAGTCGAGAGGCGGATGTCCTTAGATCGCATTCCGACCCTATGGGCATTATGAGTTCGTGGTCATGTCTTTGGTTGATCAATGCTCCGCAGATTCATGGATTTGATGAACCGAGTGTTCAAACCATTTTGGACACGCTTGTGATAGTGTTCATCGATGATATCTTGGTTTATTCTCGCCAGAGCAGAGCACGCGAGCATTTGGCGATCAGGCCGGCTTCCGACTAGAAGCTATACGCCAAGTTTTCCAAATGTGAGTTTTGGTTAACTTCTGGCTTTTCGGGCATATTGTCGGGCTGATGGTATTCGTGGATACTGGCCAAGATCGAGACAACAGAGTTGGCCTCGACCTACTACTCCGGCAGAGGTTCGCAGCTCGGGCCTCGCAGCTATTATCGGCGTTCGTGGAGAAGTTTGCTTCTATCTCTCGCACCATTGACTAGCCGACTCGTAAGACACCTAAGTTCCAGCCGATCGATGCTTGTGGAGCGTGGTTTCCATTCTTGAAGGAGAGATCGACGATCGCTTCGCTTACTTCTTCCGCAGGTCCAGACGGTTATGTCGTATTGTGACGCGCCGTGCATCGGTTGGGATGTGTGTTGATGCAGCAGGCAAGGTTATAGCGATGCATCCCAACACCAAGAAACACGAGAGGAACTACCCCACCCATGATTTGGAGTCGCGCGGTGATTCACGCTTTGAAGATCCGAGGCACTATTTGTATGGGGTTCATGGATATTTATACGCACCACAAGAGCCTCCAAAGATATCTTCACTGCAGAGCCGAACTTACGGCGAGACGGTGGTTAGAGCCGCCAAAGATTATGATGTTGATATCCCGTACCACCCGGGAAGGCTAATGCCAGGCGTATGCGCCTTAGTCGTAGGTCCACGGGTAGCCTATCGAGGTGCACCGAGAGGAGGGGCATGGTTCGTGATTTGCATCGCCAGCGAGCCTTGTGTCCGCTTGATTGATTCGATAGCAGTGGAGTTCGAGTTCAAGAGGTTGTCGAGTCTTCCATCGCCGGCGAGGTGAAGAGGCAACAGCTGAGGACCCGCTTTGATTCGCATCGTGATACGCTTTTCGAGGCGCGGTCCTTTGAGGTAGCACCGACGGGTGTTAAGGTTTGAGGGCGTTGTGTGTTCCAGATGTTTCGTGACTTCGGCAGCAGGTTCTTGGGGAAGCACACATACAAGCTACTCTATCCATCCGTGGTCGACCAAGATGTACCACGACCTTAGATCCGTAGATATTGGTGGGATGGCTTGAAGAGGACATTGCAGAGTTCGTAGCTCGCGCCCGTGTTGTCGCAGTGAAGGTAGAGCACCGCAGGCCCGGTGGTTTGTTACGACGATAGAGATCCCGACCGAAGTGGGAGGTAATCAACATGGACTTCATCACAGATTACCTCGCACTCGGAGAGACATGATTCTATATGGGTTATCGCCGACAGTCGACGAAATCAGCCCACTTTCTTCCCGTCAGGACGACTTTTTCGGCTGAGGATTATGCCAGACTTTACATCCGAGAGATCGTCATACTGCATGGAGTCCCTATTTCGATCATATCGCATGCAGGAGCCCGCCATTCGCTAACTTCGAGGTCTTTCCGTATGGGTTTAGGACGCAGTGAGCCCGAGTATCGCATTCCATCCACGCATGCACGACAAAGCCGAGCGCACTATCCGCACTCGAGGATATGCTACGGTCCGTGTTATCGACTTCGTGGTAGCCGGGAGGATCATTTGCCTCTAGTTGAGTTTATGACAATAATAGCTACCACCCAAAGATTCGATGGCGCCTTATGAGGCTTTGTATGGTAGGAAGTGCAGATCGCCGATAGGCTGGTTCGATGTGGGCGAGGTGCAGTTAGTGGGACCAGATTTGGTGCAGCAGGCAGTGGATAAGGTGAAACTTATCCAGGAGAGGTTGCTGACACCGTAGTCGCATGAAGTCATACGCAGATCATCGCCGCCAGATCTAGAGTTCGAGGTTGATGATTGATTTTTCTCAAGGCGTCACCCACGGCGGTGTGATGAGATTCGAGAAGAAAGGAAAACTCACCCAAGGTACATCGGGCCCTATCGACATCCGCAGGTAGGCAAGGTTGCCTACGAGTTGGATCCGCCGTCCGATCCGAGGCGCGGCATCCGTGTTCCACGCTTACGCCGGCGAGATGTATCGGGGATCCATCTAGTGGTACACCCGATTGACGATGTCCAGTGACCGAGGGGTTATCGTATGAGGAGATTCCCATAGCGATAGTCGATCGTCAAAGTTAGGCGTCATGACGAAGGACGTGGCTTCCACAAAGTCTTGTGGCGAACGAGCTCGTGGAGGAGATGACGGGAAGTCGAGGATGACATGAGGCAAAAGTATCCTCACCTATTCCCACACCTCCGTGTAATTCACTTTCCTACTTGTAAATTTTAAATTGTCATATATGCCTAAGTGTTGTTTGTGGCCGTATGTGGCATTTGCAAACTGTTTATGTTATGAAGAACCTTATCGTTAAATGTCTTGGGAAGGAACATTCGGGACGAATGTTTCTAAGGAGGGGAGAATGTTATACCCCGTATTTCCAGAGTATGTACGTGAGGGTGTACGTACAAAAGTTAGCCTAAGTTAAAGACCTTGGACGAAAAAGTTTGTGCACAACACTCGAAAAGAATCGTTTTTCGATGAAACGTTTTACTAAACTCGCGTAGGGTAAATTCCGGCTATATCATTTATAATTTTTGCGGATTTTTCCGAGAGACGAAACATTTTGGACCAACGGGAGGGTGACACTTGTCACCCTCATTGGACGGCAATTGGGCTATTGTTTGGCACGTTTTTTGTGCCTTTGCACAAGTCAAGGAGTTGGTAGGATATTTTGTGTAGTAGATGGATAAGGACACTTGCCTAAATCTTCACCCTACACTTGCCTTGCACTTGGCATCATCTTGGCCATTGGTTGGCCACTTCGACCTATAAATACCCCTTAAGATGAAGAGTTCTTCATCCACAAATCATTTCCAAGTCTTGAAAATCCTCCCCTCTCTCTAAGCCTTTCGCCCAAGCCTCCTCTTCCCCTTGAGAAGGCCTTGGCCGAATACCCCCTCCCCTCTAAAGAAGCCCCAGCCAAACACTACCCTCCCTTGGTAGAAAAGTTGTCTTCCAAATACCCTAGCCCAATTCCCTTATAGTATCTTATTAGAAGTTGTTGGGAAATTCTAAGGGTTCTGAGCTATCTGAGCGCATAAAATTAGAGCTAAACCTTGCTCGTAACCGACTTTTATCTAGGATATTATTGGGCTTACCGAGGTAAATAAACTTATCCTTCTTTTGTAATTAGAGAATACATAATGTAGAGTATAGGAATAAGTATAAATACTTAGAAGGATATTACGTAATGTAATTGAATTATCACCGTAGAAGGGTTTAAAAGAAGAATAATAGAATCAGCATTTTACATAGACTGTTTTCACAAAGAGACTTGAGTAGCTCACCGGCAGGAAAGTCGCCCACTTTTCGTAGAATATAGAACCCTCTCGCTTAGAATCACATGTGATAGTCAGACGTTGATAGACGATTTGACTATTATAGGTCGATTCTTCGCGCGACATATTCGACTCGGTGGATTTCACGAGAAGGTATGTGATTCTTCCTAAAGCATGATATTTTAAAATATATATATATAGTACTAGACGCATACGTGTTAATCGAATAATAACTACGGCAATGTCTTTTGACTTAAGCCTGAATAATAACTACGGCAATGTCTCTAACTTAAGCCTGAATCATAAAAGATCTTGAAGCATTTCAAAAGAATACTGAATCATTTTTAACAGAAGAGAAACAGTTGGTTTTTTTAAACAAACGCTTAAGAGTTATACTAGCTTTATGGGAAGTTAGGTATAACCACTTAAGAAAGATAAAAAGAATTGTTTACTTAATTGCTTAATAAAACCTTGTATTGAATTCTGTAAGGTATGTTAAGATTGTTTGATAAATAGACATACTATGATGCTATGTGTGTTAGTGTCTTGTGATGTTGTGAAAGGGGGTCATTCTTGTTGTGTTTACGTTGCTAGACGGTAAGTCGCTTATATCGTTATTATATCACCTACCCTCGATCGGTTATACCGAGGGCTCACACCCTTGATGCGTCTATACGGCCTATGCGGTCCGCGAGACTACGCAGAGTCGCGGAGCTCCGTGATTGATCATTCCGGTGTTTTAGCCCGACGCGGGATGCCCTGCGCGGTCTGTGTGACTACGCGGTCTATTGAGACTATGCGGATCGCGGAGTCCGTGAGGTACCGGTTAGCTACCCCGACGCGAGGAATACCACGCGGGTCTGTATGACCTATGCGGATCGCGGAAGTCCAGGACTAGGCACGCATCATGATACTATGGGCGATTGGCCTTGCTTCGATCATTCGCGCCCAGAAAGACCAAGCATGATATCTATGTTGCTCTTGCTTATGTCAGGCACTATGTGCAATTGAACCGATTGTATTTGTAATGGCTTTAAATACTTTGATTTCACTTAAGTACTTTACGCTTTCACATACTTGGTACTGTTGTAATCGACCTCCTTCGGGCCGCTCATGCCGCAGGTGGCAAGCAGTGCTAGATCCACATCCTTAGGATCTCTTTGCTTTGGTGTCGTGAGCTCCATCTTCTCCGAGGCTCGACTTTTTGGGTATGATCTCCCTGTTGTATATAGTTTTGTACATTCAGGGTATGGCGGGGCCCTGTCCCGCCATAGTTGTTTATCTTCTTAGAGGTTTGTAGTCCTATTGTACAGTTGGGATGTAACTGCAAAAACTTGGGTTATATATATATGCCGAAAGACAAGCTTTTCTTCAGATAAACTGTGTCTCATTTTACAACTGTTTCATGTATTGTTTTTATATTCCGCTGATTACTCTGATGTATGACTACTTGGGTGCCCGGGTAAGGCACCAGTCACGGGCCCCGGAACGGGTCGTGACAGTTTTAATTAATAAGAATCTTGAATATTTCAAAAAGAGTTATGAATCATTTTTGGAAGAAAAGTAATACTTGGTTTTTAAATAAAACTTAAGAGTTATACTAGCTTTATGAGAAGTTAGGTATAACGACTTAAGAAAGTTAAAAGGGACGATTTACTTATTTGTTTATAAAAGCCTTGTAATGATTTCTGAAGGTGTGGTAAGTTGGTTTGATAAATAAACATGTTATGATGCTAAGTGTGTTAGTATCTTGTGATGTTTGTGTAAGGAGGTTATTCTCGTTGTGCTTATGTCGTTTAACGATAAGCCGTTGTGTTAATATTATCTTGTGATGTTTGTGTAAGGAGGTTATTCTTGTTGTGCTTATGTTGTTTAACGATAAGCCGTTGTGTTAATATTATCTTGTTTGTTTAACGATAAGCCGTTGTGTTAGTATTATATCACTCACCCCCCCTGACTTGTTATGATGTCGTGGGTTAAGCTGCCCCCCGATGCGAGGAATACCTCATGCGGGTCCATAGGACCTATGCGAGTCGCGCAGGTTCCGTGAATGTGGTGCGAGGAATACCTCACGCGTCCACGCCATGCGGACGCGGGAATCCAGGATGTTGCCGAGGGTTAGCTGCCCTGTGATGCGAGGAATACCTCATGCGGGCCTATGTGGCCTATGCGGAACTGCGGGAGTTCCAGGATGAGACGCGCACAATGATACTGCGGGCGAGTGTCTCAGCTTCGATCATTGGGCGGTATAGAAAGACCTCGTGATACAATTTTATAGCATTGTTGGTACGGTGGGTTCTAGTAGTCGGCTATGCCTTCGATTTACCCAGACGGTTTTATTATGACACGTGGGACCTGGTGTTCATGTGTATTTCCTTGGTGTTTTATATCATGGACTGCCGGCAGTGAGGAAGGAATTCCACGGGCATGATTGATATTGTGGGCATGAGACCCATGGTTATATTTGAGTGATGACTTTGGGGGCGTGAGTCCCTGACTTGACATGACTGCTTACATATTGTATATCGTAAATTGGTTATCATATATGCCTCCTATTTTATATAGACTATTGTGATTTTAATTACAGTATTTTCAGCTTCACATACTTGGTACTGTTATCGACTTATTCGGCCGCGCTCACGCCGCAGGTGGAAAATAAGTGGTGGATCCTCATTCTTAGGATCTTTATTCTGGTGTCAGGAGCTCCATTTCTCCGGAGGCTCGACTTTTGGTATGATTCTCCCTGGTGTTGTAGATGTTTTGTACATTCAGGGGTATGACGGGGCCCTGTCCCGTCATAGTGCTTACACCTTCTGCAGGTCCGTAGTCCCGTCAGAAGTTGGGATGTAATCGCTCACTTTTGGGGTTTTATATACATGCCGAAAGGCAACTTTTCGATAGGATCGTTTCTTATTTTACACTGTTTCATGTTTGCAAGTTTATATTCCGCTGGTTACTTTGATATATGTCTACTTGGGTGCCCGGGTAAGGCACCAGTCACGGGCCCAGGAACGCGTCGTGACAGGAACATACTTAAACTCAACAAAAATAAATAACAGGTTAGCCGATAAAGCTACCTTCCTGGATACATATGAATACGTAAAACCAAAAGCAGTTACCTCTGTTTTTTTCTTACAAAGCGACCCACAAGATATGACTACAGACCTCTAAGAGTTTTGACGTAACAACTGTGACGGGACAAGGCCCCACCATACCCCTGAATGTACAAAAATCTACAACCTCAGGGAACTGTACCAAAATACAAAGCCTCCGAAATAATGGAGCTTCCCAACCAGCTGAACAGTGATCCTAAGAAATGAGGATTAGCAAGTTATGTACCTCAACCGGCGGCATGAACGCAACCCCCCGAAGGAGGTCAGTACGAAATATGTACCAAGTATGTGAAACTAAAAATACTGTAATGAAATCATAACAGTCTATACAGGAGACATGTATGATAGCCAAACTACAGTACACAATATATAAGCAGTCAAGTCAGGGACGCATGCCCTCAAGTTATTACTCACATATAACCATGGGTCTCACGCCCATAATATCAATCATGCCCGTGGAATCTCTTCCTCACTGCCGGCAGTCCATGATATAATATAACACCAATAAGTATACATGAACACCAGGTCTCACCTGTATCAAAAAAATTGTACGAGCCAAGTAGGAAAGCGAACCACCAGATCCAGCATGCATTATAAAACTGACCGGGGCAAGTACGAAAGCCAACTACCAGATCCATCATGCGTCAACAACTGACCGGGGCAAGTACAAAATCCAACTACTGTGATTCAAATTTCACACGAGATATGACCGGGCAAGTGCGAAAGCTATCTACCGTAGTCTACCGTACAAATCGTACATAGAATCGACGGGGCAAGTACGAAAGCCAACTACGATCATCTCGCGCCATCGACCGGCAAGTACGAAGCCAACTACTGCACCATCTCGCCACTAAACCTCATGGAGGCTAGTCCATGGAATAACAATATCCAACACGGTCGCATGCCCTAATCCCACATCGTATAAACATGTCCATGGGTAATAAAACAAATCCGAATCTAACCCGCCCCGGTCGTATGCCGGAATCCCACATCGTATAAAGACGTTTGCTTCGCACGGCCCGGCCCGGCCCGGTATCACTATCGGACCGACCGATAAGCTTACGGTCCGACCGGACCGACCGTAAGGTTTCGTCCCGACGAGATCCGTCCCGACCAAAACTTATCGGCCCGGCTTCGGCCCGACCGTAAGAATTTCCGGGTCGGGCCTTTTTTTTTTTTTTTTAAATTGAATTTTCAATACTGAAATTGACATTCTCGGACGCGGTGCCACGCAATTTTTACGTTGAAATCAATTGTACATCGCGAGATATTTAGATTTGAAAATGGGAAAAACGTAACGATTTGGGGGAAAAGAGAAATTGAGGGGCAATATGGACGGTTTTGGAGAAATCCGGTGAAGCAAACAGACTTTAGTCGGTTTGGGATTATTCGTCTCGAAAAAATACGCGAAATCAAAAAAAAATTAGGTAAAACGGACGTCCGAGCGCAAAGTTATGACCATATAAAGTTTGATCAATTTACAACTAATTAGCCGATGCGAGTGGGGGGCCGTCTCGTGGGGATGGCTGGGGACTGGGGTGTGTGGGGCTGGCTGGAGGGGATCAGGGGGACCGGCACGGTATTTTACGGTTACCGGTCCGGCCTTTAACGGTCCGGTATTTTTAGATACTCGATCCGACCGTATGTTTCGTCCGGCTGTCGGTTTACCGGTCCGGTTTCGGTCCGGTTCTCGAGTATATCCGAACCACTAACAGCCCTAAGCATGTCCAAGGAGTAATAAAAACAATCCAGGAATCTAACCCGCATCCTGGTCGCATGCCCCGGAATCCCACATCGTATAAGCATGTCCAAGGATCAATCACAATGGAAGCATACCCGTGGAATCCCCCATCACTGTCGGTACGTCCAAGTAAACTAACAACAAGACAGCCGGCCCTCCAACTGAGAGTCACGGCAGCGTAAAAATATAATACTTGCACTCAAAGGCTATCACAAGCAAGCATAGGCAAGTTCATAAAATCTTTAGACTTTCATTATCATACAAATATGAATTTCATTTTATAAACTCAAGGCACTTTCGTTTCACATAAAAATCCGGGAATTTAACCCTAAGTACTATGTACTTCCATTCTTTTCAAAAGACTCATTTTTATATAAAACCCCAAGATACTAACACCCGTAGTATCAAGACATGTCTACATTTCAAACAAGTCACTACATTTTTAGAAATACATTTCTAGGCTTCTAAATCAAGTGACCCTTACTTTAAAACTTTAAGCAATTGATACCTTTAAATCAAATTGCCCTTCTTTATTTCAAGTCATTGCTTGTTTACATTACTAGAGAAAACCATTCTTTTAACCTTCCATAAAGTTGTTATAACCAACTTCCCATAAAGCTGTTATACTAACTTTATGTTTTAGACAAATTCATTCTTTTTATAACCAAGAGACTTATACTTTCAAATCAAGTTACATAGCTTTTAAAATACTTCAAGTCTCTTAACTTTTAGAAATCAAGTTTCTTAACTTAGAATATCAAGTCTCTTAACTTAGAATATCAAGTTATCAATGCTTTTCCCAAATCAAGTATTCTATACTTTTCAAGTCAAGTAACATATACTTCTTTGAAAACGAGTTACTACACTTTCGAAAATCCATACAAGGATACCAAAATGAAACCGAGTTCATTTAAAACACGTACGTCTACCGTACTATACATTTCATAAGATTCATGCTCAAGAGATAAGAAGAGTTCACACACCTCTTCGGCTTAATCCACTTGCTAACTTGAATTTGCCGCACGTAGAATGCCAACCTATAATAACCATAATACGCCTATCAACTTCTAGCTTTCAACATAGAATATTTCTAAGTATAAGGACTCTTATTCTACGGAAAATCGGGCAGCACTTCCTTTGTTTCTACGTACTTTTCCACCTTTTTCAAGGCCCGAAAATAAATAACCAAACGCCACACTTAAGTCCCAACAATTCAGCAATACAAAGGGGATTACACGCCTAATAGGACGTGTAAAATTCTGCCCCACAATCAATATAAAACTGTCCAATATTTCCAAGCCATATTCGGCTACCATTGTCACAACAATTATCAATTTCCTTTCAATTCCTTTTTCAATCCAAGTTGTTATTCCAACATGTTATATACATAATAACAATTACAACAACTATAAATCCTTTCTTCCTTAACATGCGACGATTGTAACTATCGACCAAATTGATTACAACATTAATGGCTAACTTGTTCATTTTCGGTTTTAACATGTTGACATAATCCAAATCTTTTCAAACTTCATTCTATATACCACATGCTCATTTCTTAACTACTATAACATGAAATCTTCAATTACGTTAAGAAGATGAAGATTTTACCTCAATAAGTCCTAATAATGTCCAAGTGTAAAAGTCGATCCTTAGCAACTTTTAGCTCCTCTTCTTATGTTCCAATACGCTCCAAGCACTCCTTAAAAGCTCATGAAGAACTCCTCTTCAAGTTCCATCTTCAAAGTTGAAGAACACCTTAGGTTTTCGCCTTGCGACTAACGTGAAAACGTCGTTTTTCCGGGATCTTTCTATTGAGATAACCTTGTAATACCCTTAGGAACCTTGGGTTTGAATATTGGAATTATCATCAACAAACGAAAAATTTTCTTGTCCAAGCTTGCTCAATGCCGAGAGCCTTTCTTTCATCAAGACAAGTTCTTGAAATTTTTTCTAAGTATGGAAGTCATCTTGCACTAGTATAGGATATATACTACAATGAAGGGTCTAGATCAAAACAATTAGATGGCTAAGATGTGGTCAATTATCTCAAGCCAAGTTGACCCCTTTGACTTGGTCTATTATTCTTCATCCAACAAGCCCATGTGGAGGGTGGCACGTGTCGCCCTCCCATTGGTCTAAAATATTTCGTTTCCCGAAATTTCCATAATTGGCCAAAATATCGGAAACCTCGTGGGCCCTACAAAAACGTAAAATTTCTCGGGTGGGCCCCACGTATCCAACTCTGAAAATAAAATTCCATAATTTCGATAAATTCTAAAAGTCTTAAATAACAAATTCGGGAACCCAATTCTCACTAACGAACAATTTTCCTTCCCGATGCTCGAAATCATTTTCCGTAGGAAAAAGCAATCCTTCTTTCGTTTCAAACTTAAAGTCGTATCTTCTCACGTACCTTCTCTTAAACAAATGTCCTGGAATTACGGGGTGTAACACTGGGGGTGTGAGAGACGATTGACACATCCTCTTTCTTCTTCTTTGTGGCTCATGTGGAGCTTGTTGTGCCAGCTTTGTTGATAATATTGATAATTTTTCCAGTCTTGAGAACATCTTATATGACCTCTCCCATTCGATCGTAGCAGTCGAACTCCTGAGATCGGATAAAGGCAAAAACTAATTATTCTCACTCATAGGAGGTTGTACCCAGGCATCTTTGTCCATTCACCTACTTGCATATTCGCGGTAGGTTTCTATTGACTTATGTCTGATTTTTCCCAAAGAGTAGCGATCGAGCACATTTTCCACATTAAAGTGGAATCTATCCATGAAGGCCTTTACTATTTCTCCCCTCAAGTTCCAGCAACAAATATCTTGTATTGTAAACTACTCAGATGCTTCGCCTGTAAGGCTTTGGTTGAAAAGACTCATTATTAGTGCCTCATTTCATTTGACGCAGACCAATTGATCACAATAAGCTCTCAAATGGGCTTTGGGGTTTCCTGTGCCATTGAATAACTCAAATTTGGGCATTTTGAATCCCTATGGAAAATCCAAATGCACAAGTCATCATATCTCAGTCATGTTGCTTTGGGGCTTTTGTTAGATTTCTCGAATAAATCCATCATTTTATGTTCCATCTCTCAGTCCTACTCAGACCTCCATGCCTTTTTCATCTTTTTGTAGTGATCAAGTTCTGGTGAAGAGTTGATGGGAGTGATAGGAGTATGGAAGGATACAGTGGGGTGCATCGGGTAACTTTTGGGAGTTCCCGCAGCTTTGGTGCAGTATGGGTAATAGTGTTTTGGTGGATGCAAGGATTAGCATATGTTGGTGGTGCCTGAAAAACAGGTACAAAGTTGGAGGTCCCAACCATATGGGTGACATTTACTGGAGGTGGTGTTTGGTATGAAGTACCAGCATGAGTGTTTGGGAAGTGTTCAGGTAAGGGTGAATTCAGAGATGGAAAAGGTGGTAGAAGCCTTCTTTCCTCAGTAGCAGTTGCCTCCCTAGCAGCATTGATAGCTTCATTTATCACGATATGTTCTTGAAGGTCGATGATATTTTTTAATAGCAAAGTGATCACGTCCTCGATGTGCGAGGTATTTTCGAGACCTGAGGCTCGATGTCCTCAATGGTTAGAGCATTCTTATTTTGGGCTTTCTCAGAAGTACCATTCATTATTGCTTTATCTTGTTGATTTAGGGATGCTGCCGCGGCTTTAGATATGGTGAAGTATGTCAGTGTAACGCAACAGATCAATACTTTTCTATGAAAAGAAAATAACTCAAAAGCAAACGACATTAGTATGTTAGTTGGAAATCATAAGTATAAGATATCACACATAAGTTGAAAATAAGGGACATAGACTCATGTGTTCGATCAGAAATCTTGATTGATTTTTCCATTCTGGGTATTTTGGTCATTTTGGCTAATTTGGGTTCTTTAAGGTTTCGGTTTGAAGGTCCATGGTTGATTTTCCAACGTGTCGTCGTTGAACCAGAAACTATCCTATAAATAAGGGATATTATAATTTATATAATATAGGATCGAGTCTTAAATAGACTGTCTACGTATCCCTCCTCGGAAAATCAGGCCCTTTCATAGTTCGGATTACATAGAAATTATATCCTAATTTCTTCTACCCGAATCTTACCCATACCAGGCCCGATATGGGCTTTCAATGTATCCCTCCTCAGGACATCAAATCGGATGTGGTTTCATTTACAAAAAAAAAATGGTAGGGGGGATAACATTGATTGAAAGCAAAAGGGGACGTCTAAACTACCCAAAATATGACTTCTCCTGGAAGCCATGGCGGGTCATCATCCTTACGACCGCACATTTCACGATTGCTTTTCTAAAAGCGGCCTTGCGTCACAGGCCAAATCTAGCCGGTGTTGACCAAATGCTCCAACTCGAACTTGAAGGTTTCACACTTATTGATGTCATGCGTAGGATCCCCTGAATGGTACAAACATATCTTCGTCCTATAAGTGCTTAAAAAGAGTTTATAGGTGGTCTTAAGATGTAAAACCTTGCCGGTGCAAACCAAGAGTGAGAAGATATATGCGTACAAATATTCAAAGGCAGTGAAGTCAAAACTGCAAAGACGTGTATCTATGGTGATTCCTTCACCAGGCATAATAGAGTCATAAACTAGTAGGGAGTGTGGTTCCCACAGGTTACTGATGACTTTCTCGTCAATCAATCTGACGGCTCATCTCTTGAAGGCCATGCATTTGTCTATGTCGTGGCCATGCTGGCTTCTGTGCTATAGGTTTTTTTGTAAGCAAAGAGATACACAAATCAGGAGGACATGTGAGCTAGTATGTGCCAATTTGACAACTTTTATCCCATTGAAGACCTCAATGTTTTACACTTCTCTTGGTGCGACTCTGAAATGAGAACCATGGGCTTTGAGGGAAATCACCCACAACACCGGAGATGATCTACAATGAGGCCCTTATGGTGCCCCGTAGTGATTTGCAGCTTCGTCGATGACTGGGTAACTCTTTGAGGTACTCTTCTTATTTCCCCATACGTTATTGGGTCATTCTTAGGTAAATATGTCATAGGAACATAGTCGTCCACCATATTCTTGACTCCTTCAGAGAGGTTTTGTGTTATACCCCGTATTTCCAGAGTATGTACGTAAGGGAATACGTACAAAAGTCTAGCCTCAAAGATAAGCCTTGGACGTTTTTTATTTGTGCACAACTCACTAAAAGAATCGTTTTCCGACGAAACGTTTCCACAGCTTTCGTAGGGTAAATTCCGGCTATGCCATTTCTAATTTTTGCGGATTTTTCCGAGAGACGAAACATTTTGGACCAACGGGAGGGCGACACTTGGAACCCTCCAATTGGTGGACTTGAATCGTCCATTGGACGAAATTGGAGAAGATTGGCACGTTTTTGTGCCTTGCACAAAGTCAAGGAGTTGGTAGGATATTTGTGTATAGTTAATCCTCACCCTACACTTGCCTTGCACTTGTCTTCATCTTGGCCATTGGTTGGCCATGTCTTGACCTATAAATACCCCCCCTTAAGATGAAGAGTTCTTCATCCACAAAAGCTTCCAAGTCTAAAAATCCTCTCCTCTCCCTTTGTAGCCTTTTCGTCCAAACACCTCCTCCTTGTGAAGGCCTTTGGCCGAATACCCCTCTAGCCTAAGTAGTTTGGCCGAGGCCCCTAGCCTAGCCAAAACCTACCCCCCCTCCCTTGGTAGAAAAGTTACCTTCTTGTATTGTTATAATGCCCAAAATACCCTAGCCCAAATCCCTTAGTACTTAGTAGAAGTTGTGAAGAACTTCTAAGGTTTCCTTGGAACATACAACTTAGAGCTAAACCTTGCTCAGCGACTTTATCTAGGATATTATTGGGCTTACCGAGGTAACTAATCCTAACCCTCTTTGAATTAGAGAATACTTACTGTAGTAGTATAAGAATAAGTATAAATACTTAGAAGAATATTGCGAATAGAATTGAACTTATCACGCAGAAGGGTTTAAAAGAAGAATAATCAAATCAGATTTACATAGGACTGCTTTCACAGAGACTTGAGTAGCTCACCGGCAGGGAAGTCGCCCGACTTTCCATAGAATTGTGAACCCTCTGCTTAGAATGACCTTGAGTAGTCTTTGATAGATGTCCGTGACTATTATAGGTCGACTCTCACGCGACATATTCAACTCGCGTGGTTTTCATGAAGGTATGTGATTCTTCCTAAAGCATGATATTTTACAATATATATATAGTACGGTAGACGCATACGTGTTAATCGAATAATAACTACGCAATGTCTTTGACTTAAGCTCGAATAATACTTACTGAATGCCTCACGCTTTAAGCTCGAATAATACTTACTGAATGCCTCACGGCTTAAGCTGAATAATAAAGAATCAAAGCATTTCAAAAGAATATCAATCATTTTTAATGTAAGAGAACTAATTGGTTTTTAAAACAGAAGCTTAAGAGTTATACTAGCTTTATGGGAAGTTAAGTATAACCACTTAAAAATGATAAAAGAAACAGTTTGCCTATGTGTTTATAAAAGACTTATATTGAATTGTGAAAAGAGTAATAAGATGGTTTGATAAGTAGACATGATATGATGCTATGTGTGTTAGTGTCTTGTAACGTTTGTATAAGAGAGTATTCTTGTTGTGCTTATGTTATTTAAGGATAAGCTGTTATGTTAGTGTACTATCACTCACCTCTTGACATATTACCGGGTTGTCGCCTCCGACGCGGGGTAGACTCAGCGATGCGGGACCATGATTCGAGAATACCTCATGCGGTCCAAGGGACCTATGCGAGCTACGGAGTTCCGTGTTAGTGATGCGGGGTTATACCTCGCGGTCTATGTGGCCATGCGGACTACGAGTCCAGGCGATGCCGAGAGTAGCTACCCTCGACGCGGGGTTATGTACTTACGGGCCTATGTGAGCGCCTACGCGACTACGAGTCCGTGATTAGGCTTGCATGGTGATACTACGCAATTGGCCCTCGCTCGATCATTCGCAGCCTAGAAAAGACCTGCTGCGCTTTACCTATCGTTGCTCTTGTTTATGATGTGGCACTATGCGCGTCCTCGTTGTTTCATACATACTTGCAAAACTGATTTTAAAATGATATGTTTTCATTTAAGTATTTTACGCTTCATATACTTAGTACTGTTATCGACCTCCTTCGGGGCTGCTCATGCCGCAGTAAGGGCAAGCAGTGTGCTAGATCCACATTCCTAGGATCTCTACGTTGGTGTCGTGAGCTCCATCCTTTCCGAGGCTCTACTTTGGGTATGATCTCCCGTTGTAGATAGTTTTGTATGCCAGGTATGGGCCCCGTCCCCGCCATAGTTGTATATTCCTAGAGGTCTCAGAGTCATGTTGTACAAGATCGGATGTAATCGCTAAACCATGTTTATATATATATGCCGAAAGGCGATGTTTTCTCACTTAAAGCGTGTCATATTTTATAAACTGTTTCAAGTCTTGTTTTATATTTCCGCCGATTACTCGATGTATGACTACTGGGTGCCCCAGAAGGCACGACCACGGCCCGGAATGGGTCGTGACAAAGTGGTATCGAGCGATTAATCCTCGGAAAGTGTCTACGCACCGTATCTAGTAGAGTCTTGATTATCGGTGTGTTGTGCACCACACCAATAATCGTGAGGCTATAGGATATTTAGGATTGGTTTCCATTCTTCTCACTCGAGATCGTGCTTTGAGTCGTGTTAAAGTTGGACCCTCTAACGTATTCCTTTTAGAATGCTTATGCCTCCACGTAAGGCAACCCGCCCAGATGGCAAGGCGAGGAGCCGCCGATGACACCGAGAGTTACGAGGGCTCGAGCCCGCCTATACCGCGACGGCGAAGTTCTATGACGCCGCGCCCGAAGAGACCACGCACTCCACACCTCATGTCCCACACCGGGCGGAGGAGTTAGGGTACAAGGAGACGGCCCACTATTGGCTAGAGTTGTGGCTGATACGAGGATAGGCCGGATGCGCAGCCTGGGCCTAGCCAGCCCGGCCAGACTCGTGGTGCACCCGAGGCGAATAGTTTGAGGCTACGAGATTTCTTGAGTCAGAGCCCGCCAGAGTTTTACTGGTCGAGGTCGGAGGATGATCCGCAGAGTTCATCCGTCGCCATTCTGAGGATCATGCGGGTGATCAAGGCCTCGAGACGTAGTCCGTGACCTTCGCCAGATAGTCGCGCGTGATACCGCAAATGATTGGTTTGATTCATGGAGTTATCCCGGGAGAGCACGCGCCCGCCTACTGGGATGAGTTCTCGAGGCTTTCTCACTCACTTCTTGCCTCCACGGATGAGGAGGGCGCGGCCGATAGATTTTTACCGCCGAGGCGCAGAGGACGACCGTCGTGAGTACAATGTCGAGTTTGATTCATCGGCTCGATATTTCCCGCGGTAGCTAATATGGAGGATAGGTGCACCGCCACGCCACCGGCTAGATGACTATATGGCCGAAGTCGCAGCGGTGTTTCTCTTCACCGGTATGGACATTACCCGCATGCAGCTCATGCTCGGGATGTGAGGAGCGTAGAGACCGGGTTGACAGCGGCAGCAGAAGACCGTGACGGCAGGTCTTTGGTGGCTATCGTGGTGGGCGAGCCTCGCAGCAGCCTAGATTTGCACCACGCCACCAGAGCACTCGCACCGCCTCAAGACACCAGATATTCGAGGCGCACTGTGGCCCCGTGACTTCGCATATCTGTGAGCAGCAGGTTCTCGCCGACGGGACCACCCTCGGTGGCCGACGCGGTAGATCCCACTTCGAGTTGTGGTGCTACGGAGTTTGTTTCGGCCAGGCCGCAGGTCACTATGCGAGGAACTGTCCACCGGGCGGCAAGGCTGATGGTAGGGTCACCACAGTTCTTTCACGGTCTTCTTCATCCTCGACAGCCATTTCGCCCGGAGGGCAAGGTACTCACGACCAGAAAGCCGCGCAGGTCGTGGCGCTGGTCTCAGATTCTAGCGTCCTCGAACCGCATTTATGCTTTATCCACCGACAGATCGTGAGGCCTCACCGATGTCGCCACGTACCTTATCGCTCGGGTTTGATGTGTATGCTTTGATAGATCCGGTTCTACTGGCCCTATATATCTCCCTTGTTGCTAGTAGGATAGGGATAGAGCCCGAGTCCATAGACCCTTTCGAGGTAGCTACGCCAGATGGGTGATTCGGTGGTAGCTCGCGGTATATAGAGCTTGTCCCGTGACCATTTACGTCGGACCCTAGCCGACTTGATAGAGTTGGAGATGATTGACTTCGACGTGATCATGGGATGGATTGGCTAGCTTCTGCTACGCCAATGTAGACCGCAGAGAGAGTAGTACGGTTCCAGCTCGGCGAGCGGTTGTTGAGTGGGAGGAGCACCAGACGCCGGTGGGTAGGTTTATTTCCTACCTCAAGGCTAGGAAGATGGTGCAGGCGGGTATATCTACCATCTCGTTCGTGTTTGATATCAAGTCGCGGTACCAGATTTTCCATCGGGCCCAAAGTGGTCGAGAGTTCCCGCACGTGTTTCTGCACGACCTTCCGGTATCCTCCCGAGAGGAGATTGAGTTTTGTATTGACATATTGTGCACACACTCGCCTATTTCCATTCCGCCATACGTAATGGCACCGCCGAGTTGAGAGAGTCAAGGATCACTTAGAGATTTCCGAGAAGCGGCTTCATCGTGCCTAGTGTTTCTCCCCGGGAGCGCCAGATTGTTCGTGAAGAAGAAGGACGACGCCGCACGCGTGTGTGATTACAGCGGTGAACAAGGTGACCATTAAGAACGATACCCCTTCCTGTGATTGATGATTTGTTCGACCGCAGGTGGTGCGAGATGTTTTCCAAGATTGATCTGCGATCGCTATCATCAAGTGCGAAGTCGAGAGGTGGATGTCCCCAGGATCGCATTCGGACCCAGACGCATTATGAGTTCGTGGTCATGTCTTTGGGTTGACCAATGCTCGTGGTATTCATGGATTTGATGAACCGAGTGTTCAAACCATTTTTGGACACATTTGTGATAGTGTTCATTGATGATATCTTGGTTTATTCTCGCCAGAGCAGAGCACGCGAGCACTTCGGCGATCTTGGCCGACGCTTCTCCAGACCAGCAGCTTGTACGCCAAGTTTTCCAAATGTGAGTTTTGGTGACTTGATGGCGTTTCTTGGGCATATTGTCGGCCGATGGCATTCGAGTGGATACGCCAAGATCGAGGCCAGACTTGCCTAGACCTACTACTCCGGCTGAGGTTCGCAGCTTTCGGGCCTTGCAGATATTATCGACGGTTCGTGGAGAAGTTTGCTTTATCTCTCGCACCATTGACTAGGCCGACTCGTGGCGCAAGTTTGATGGATGATGCTTGGAGCGTGGTTTCCGCTGGCGAAAGAGAGACCGACGATCGCCTCGCTTCTTACTCTTTCGGAGGTCCAGATGGTTATGTCGTGTATTGTGATGCGTCGCATCGGGTTGGGATGTGTGTTGATGCAAAGATAGCAGGGTTATAGCATATGCATCCCGACACCAAGAAACACGAGAGAACTACCCCACCCATGATTTGAGTTGGCGGCCGTGATTCACGCCAAGATCCGAGGCACTATTTGTATGGGTTCACGTGGATATTTTTACGCACCACAAGAGCCTCCAGATATCTTCACCAGAGGAGCCGAACTTACGCAGACGGTGGTTAGAGTTGCTAAGGATTACGATGTTGATATCCCGTACCACCCGGGAAGGCCAATGTTATGGCGCATGCTCTAGTCGTAGGTCGATGGGAGCCTATCGGATGTGCGGCTAGAGAGGACATGGTTCGTGATTTGCATCGATTAGCGAGCCTTGGTGTCCGCTTGATTGATTCCGATAGCGGTGGGGTTAGAGTTCGCGAGGTTGCCGAGTCTTCCATCGCCGAGGAGGTGAAGAGGCAACAGCCGAGGATCCACTTTGATTCGATATCGTGATACGCCTCCGAGGCGCGGTCCTTTGAGGTATCACGATGGGGTGCTAAGGTTTGAGGGCGATTGTGTGTTCGGATGTTTCGTGACTTCGGCAGAGTTCTTGGGGAAGCACACGTACGCGTTACTCTATCCATCCGGGTCGACCAAGATGTACCACGACCTTAGATCCGTGTATTGGTGGGATGGCTTGAAGAGGACGTTGCGAGTTCGTAGCTCAAAGGCCCGTGTTGTCGCAGTGAAGGTAGAGCACCGAGGCCCGGTGGTTTGTTGCAGCGATAGAGATCCCGACCGGAAGCCGAGGTGATCAACATGGACTTCATCACAGATTACCTCACACTCGGAGGAGACATGATATATGGGTTATCGCCGACAGTCGACTAAATCAGCCCACTTTCTTCCCGTCAGACGACTTTTTCTACCGAGGATTATGCCGCACTTTACATCCGAGAGATCGCCGATCGCATGGAGTCCCTATTTCGATCATATCGCATGCAGAGCCCGATTCACGCTAACTTCGGAGGTCTTTCCAGGAGGTTTAGGACGCAGTGAGCTCGAGCAATCGCATTTCATCCACGCATGCACGGACAGAAGAGCGCACTATCCGCACTTCGAGGATATGCTGCGAGCCCGTGTTATTGACTTGCAGTAGTTTGAGGATCATTTGCCTCTAGTTGAGTTCGCAGATAATAATAGCTACCACCCAAAGATTCGATGGCGCCTATGAGGCCTTGTATGAGAGGAAGTGCGATCGTCTATAGGTTGGTTCGATGTGGGCGAGTGCAGCTGGGGACCAGATTTGGTGCAGCAGTGGATAAGGTGAAGCTTATCCGAGAGCGCTATCGACACTCGAGTCGGCATGGTCGATGCAGATCATCGCCGTCGACATCCGAGTTCGCAGCTGATGATTGGGTTTTCTGAGGTGTCACCCACGGCGGTGTGATGAGATTCGGGAGGAAGGAAACTCACCAAGGTACATTGGGCCGCTTCGATTGTCCGCAGGCAAGGTTGCCTATGAGTTGATCCGCCGTCCGACCGGAGGCGGCATCCGGTGTTTCACGTATCTATGCTGAGGAGATGTATCGGGGATCCATCTAGGGTACACCCGATTGACGATGTCCAGGTGACCGAGGGGTTATCGTATGAGGAGATTCCCATAGCGATAGTCGATCGTCGTTAAAGGCTCATGACCAAGGACGTGGTCGTCACGACCGCCCGGCCCGTGGATCGTGTCTTACCGGGCACCCTAGTGATACAACATCAGAGTAATCAGCGGAACATAAAGACAATACATAAAACCAAAGTAATAAGACAGTGAAATAAGAAGACAGGCTAACCAAAAGCGGTTATCACAAGATATATAAATAACAATTTGAACAGCTACATCCCTTTCTACCACTCGCCATAACAGCATTACATGCACTTCTAAGAATGATATGACAACAACGATGGGACAGTGGCTCGCCATACCCCGAATGTAAGCACCTACAATCAACAGGGACTATACCAAGATAAGCCTCCGAGGAACGGAGCTTCCCAAACGCTGAATCGTGACCCTAAGAGCGAGGATCAACGATCGGTGTACCTTTACTGCAGATGAACGCAGCCTCCGGGCGAGGTCGACAACAGTACCAAGTATGTGAAACATGAAGATATCAGAAATGAAATCATAGTAGTCTATAGAAAGCGGGAGACATGTATGATAACCAAACTACTCATTAATAAATAAGCGATCATGTCAGTCGTGACTCACGCCCTCCAAGTCATCACTCCAATATAACAATGGGTCTCACGCCCACAACATCAATCATGCCCGTGGAATACCTTCCTCACTGCCGGCAGTCAATGATAGAAAAGCACCAAGGAATACACATGAACAGCAGGTCCCACCTGTGTCCAAATAAAACAGTACAGGGTAAGTACGAAGGCATAGCCGTCTACTAACACCCACAGTACTAACAAGGTCATAAACTGTATCATGATATCTGTCTAGACCGTCACATGATCAAAGCTGGTCGCTCGCCCGCAATATCAAATGTGCGCGTCTAGCCCTGGAACTCCCCGCAGCTCCGCATAGGCCAGTCTCATAGGCCCGCATGAGGTATAACCCCGCATCGAGGGTAGCTACTCCCCGGCATCGTCCTGGACTCGCACCGCACGCCACATAGACCGCATGACCATAAAGGCCGCACACTAACCTGGAACTCTCGTAGCTCCGCATAGGCCCCCAAGGACCCGCATGAGGTATTCTCGAATCATGGTCCCAGACCGCCTGAGTCTACCCCGCATCGGAGGGCAGCTTAACCCCCGGAAACACGGTGAGTGGTATAATACCAACATAACAGTTTATCGTTTAAACAACATAAGCACAATCAAGGGAAAACCCCTTTACACAAACATCACAGAATACTAACACACGTAGCATCCTAATATGATTACTTATCAAATCAACACGAAGGTATTACAAGGCTATCACAACCCAATACAATCAAGTTATTCACACATAAGGTACTTTATACAATAACTCTTTAAAGATATGTTACTTTCACAAAAGTCACACAATACCCGTAGTATATAACAATAGAGTGATTATCTTTTTAAAGTAAATCAATTACTTCTCTTTGTAAAATCAAGTAGCAACATTCTTTTCCAATGTTCAAGTTTGCCTAATTTCCCATGTTCAAGTTTGCCTAATTTCCCATGTTCAAGTTTCTTATTTTAGAAATGTTTCGTAGTTCATAGTCTTATTCATTTAAGAATATAATTCTCCTTTAAACAATCTGAGAAACATAAGCCTTATATGTGAGTAGGATATTCTTGTTTATAACAATCTTATTACAGCAGCCATGATCTAGGAAATATCATTTTGTCTCATCTTAGCTTCTATGCAGATGGAAGTTTCTACTGGTTTTAATATTACTTAATTATTAAAAACATTTCCTTTTATTAACGCTGCAGTGGTTTGTCGATACACATTCTGATTTCCAAAATCAGTAAAACATTCTTAAGCCGTTATACCTAACTTTCCATAAAGCTAGTATAACTCTTAAGTTTTCTAAAAAAAATCAAGTATTACCTCTTCTTTCAAAATGATTCAAAAATCTTTTGAAATACTTCAAGTTCTTTATTAACACATAACAAGCCGCTTATAGTTCAAATCGATTACCTTTTAAAACCACAAGTATTTTCTTACCAACATAAAGTCATATAACCAACTTCCCATAAAGCCGTTATAACACTTTATGTTTTAAACCAATCGGATACATTTAGCACACGTGACGTCTACCGCACTACATAGTTCACACATATCATGCTAGAAGAGATAGGAAGAGGTTCACATACCTCGCGACGATTATCGACTAATAGCAAAACGCTCCCAAGTACCTCAAACCGCTTGGCTACTCCTAAGCCAAGTAGATCGCGCCACGCGTAGTACTCAACCTATAAGGCCACAAGCGCGCTTTATTAATATTTAGATCCCTTCAGAGAACATTCTACGTAAAAATTGGCAAGACCTCCCCAACAACAGCGTAAATCTCCTCCTCTATCTGGGGCCGCTACCATGCCAACCGTGGGGGGCTATACGCCTAAACCGGACGTGCACAATTCTACCTCACGTAAAAGCTACACAAGTCTCATCAGAATACACCCATGTAAAAAGTCAAGATTTCTCTTCGAAAAGGTTTCTTATTATTCAGCTTAAGTCAAAAGACATTGCCGATAACTACGTTCGACTATATATAGTATACTTCAACTATATAATCTAACAACATGTAATTTCCAATTACAATAGGGGCAAGATAATTACCTCGATAAGCCCATAATTATCCGAGTTTAAATGTCGATCTGAGCAAGGTTTAGCTCTACTCAAGGCGCTCCGACCGCTCCAAACAACCCTTAGAAGTTCTAACCAACTTCTACTTATAACTTCAACTACGTGAAGATTTACTTAGGGTTCGGTTTTGATCGACGGAAGTATAATAGTATAACTGGGCTTTTTGTATAAGTATAACCTTAGAATACTACAAGGTATACGGCTAAGGTAATTTGGGCATTATAACAATACTTTTGAGAGTATTTCTACCAAGGGGGGGGGGGGTATTATACGAAAACAACTACCCTAGGGGGGGTACCCCACGGCTAGCACCCCGAGGAGGGGAAGGGCTCTCGCCGAGGGGAGAGGCTCTTGGCCGAACTCTACACAAAGGGGAGGGAGGAGGATTTAACACTTAGAAATATTTTAGGAATGGATGAAGAAGTCTTCCAAAGGGGGGGTATTTATAGGTCTAGCAAAGGCCAACCAATGGCCAAGATCATGCCAAGTGCATAGCAAGTGTAGGGCCAAGATCTTGCCAAGTGCACCTAGCCAACTAACACAAAAATATCCTACCAACCCTTGACCACAAAGGCCTCACTTTCGGCCACCACTATTACCGCCCAAGGTGTTCCAATGAGAGGGTGACAAGTGTCGCCCTCTTGTTGGTCCAAAATGTTTCGTCTCTCGGAAAAATCCGCAAAAAATAAAAATGACATAGCCGTAATTTACCCTACGAAAGCTGTGGAAACGTTTCGTCGAAAAACGACTCTAAACGGGTGTTGTGAACAAAATAATTCGGCCAAGCCACTTTAACTTCAAAATTTTCTACGTACGTCCTTACGTACATACTCGGGAAATACGGGGTATAACATTCTCCCCTCCTTAGAAACATTCGTCCCGAATGTTCCTTCTAAGTCTCAAAACAAACGTGCGCCAGTATAGTCTTCACTACCATACTTACGAAACAATCCTGCCACAATGGCCACGTAAACAATCAGCAAAATACTTACATCCAAGTCCACGAGGAATCACCTCTAACATCACCACAAACACCTCTCTCCGGGGTCTAAAATATACTTCCTCCACACTTTTTCCAAACAAAAGAAATAGTCACATCTCTGCTCGCAATACATGCTCGATTCTCCCTTTACTCGTCGTGATACCACTTTTGTCACTTTGCCGCGAGGTTCTAGTGTCACTCCGGCGACCCAACAGATGGTATCGGGCTGTATGCGATCCCTGAGGCTATCGTACACTCGAACTCTTACCACATTTCTGATACTGCTTCAGTTTCCAAAACTCTGGGTTACTATCTCTAACGTGGTCATCATTAACTGGGAACACTCTGGATGGATCTCCGATACTTTCCCGATCATAACAATACGAAAGACCGGACGTATTGTCTCCTAAGTCGGACGGCAAAAGCTAACTTAAGGCAACCTGGCCTATTCTTCACATGAACTCAAAAGGCCCAAAGTAACTCGGGCTAAGTTTCCTCTTACACCCTATCCAGGGTGGTACCTTCAAGAAGACCGACCGTCAACCTAAACTCTAAGCGTCGTCGCCGATTATCCGCACGATTCCTCCGAGCTACCAAAAACCTCTTCTGGATAAGCTTTACCCTATCCACAGTCTGCTGGAACAAGCCTGAACCAACTATCTGAATCTTGCCAACATCGAACCAATCGACCGGCGACTTACACATCCGCCCCTACCAGGCTTCATAAGGCGACATCCGAACACTGAAATGGTAACTTAAACTCTCCCTCCACAGGAGACAACAATCCCCACAACTACCCCAGAATTCCACACACTGGCCCGAGGGCGAATGCGATTCTGAGACTCACCTGAGTTCTTAACCCTGCTTGGTAAAACTTCCAGAAACAAAACAATGCACTGGCTCCACTGTCATAAGGTGAAGGTAGGCACCCCGTGCAGCCTTACAACCTTTCTGATAAAATCAATACTGCTGAGTAAACGGTCCTGACCGAAGAACACGATGGGTTGCCCCCATCGGCCCGACTACTGGTCGAACGCATCCACGAACTCGTACGCTGGTTAACTGAACTTGGGCCAAACACCCTTGTGATTCTACCACAAGGCGGAACCATCACAACCGACTTACCACCAAACATGCCGCGGGTTGACCCGCAACGTGGCCTCAACCCGACCCGGCAACGCGCAAGACATTAGCTCCCCGAACCGGAAAACTCTCACTAATCACTTTACGAAAACCTAGCGGTCTCCTTAGCTCAACTACCCTATTTCATTCCACACTTCTCAGGGACTTATCCCACAAACATAACTCACGTGCACTATGCACTCCTATAAGGATCAAACATAAACGTACATCTATACTCGAGATGGCCTCACCTCTAAGGTCTCTACGTATAAAACTCTAAGGCTCACACCTTCTCTATCCCCCAAAATCTTACTCGGTTAACCCACCATGATTTCTAATCACAACTAACACACTGCTATCAGAACATATCACTTAAGGTATACTCACCTTATCACACATACAGATCTCTAGAGGGTTAAGGATATATCTATATCTACTGCTTCACTCCCCTTAGTCGTTCTAATCAAACACGCCTGTAGGCGCATAAATGGGAAGATGACAAACTACCCACCGATCTCAAGGCTAAGTCCTCCCGCAAGGACACTCTTTCGACATCGACCGACGGTCATAGGTACAACACGCATCAACTAAAAGACGACATTCCTCGACGACGCCGCCACGCGAACACCGAGAAAATCAATCCGGATGGCCGGAACCTACGCCAGAGCGTGGAACCTAAGATGCGAGCTCGACCAACTCCTGCATACCGAACGCCCCGAACCCCGCGAGGACCTTTCGCACCGGTGGATGCGCATAATCTAATCACGCGAGGCGACTCGCCGCAAATTACCAAAGGACCTTGCTACTCGCCCTTCTTCGCCGCCTTCGTTAACCCGCCGATCTCACGCTTTCGCCCCGCTGCGGCATAAGCCCGCATACGTGCCATGCTCAAGCTTCAATCAAGAACTTACTCTTGCACAACCTTCTCGTTGATATTCATCAAGACTCGCAGACATCGGTATACTCCGTAGTCAAATCCATAGTTAGTAACAGGTCGCCTTGAAATCTATATTCTGTTCCCTGGCCGTGGAACCGGGTTCAAATATCATGGCCGCAGAGGAATCGCCGCCGCCGCTAAACTCTGTGAGGCTAGTGACGCCGCAAAACTCCCCGAATGAAGCACCACCTCAGTGATGATTGGGCTGTGCTCACGTAACCTCTCAGATTTACTCGCAGCCTCCTGCCGCTTTGTCCTCTGGCCGGGTTGCTGCACGCGAGGCATAGCGGTAGTGGAAAGAAATACGTTAGAGGGTCCAACTTACAACACCGCTCTAAGGCACGATCTCGAGTGAGAAGAATAGAAACCAATCTTAAATATCCTATAGCCTCACGACATTGGTGTGGTGCACAACACACCGATAATCAAGACTTCATCGATACGGCTCGTAGACACTTTCCGAGGATTAATCGCTCGATACCACTTTTGTCACGACTGTTCGGCCCGTGGATCGTGCCTTACCCGCACCCTAGTGATACAACATCGAGTAATCACGAACATAAAGACAATACATGAAACCAAAGTAATAAGACAAAGGAAATAAGAAGACAAAGCAACCAAAAACTAAGTATCACAAGATATATAAATAATAATTTGAATAGCATATCCCTTTCTACCACTCTGCCATAACAAGCATTACATGCACTTCTAAGAATGATATGACAACAACGACGGACAGTGGCCCCGCCATACCCCGAATGTAAGCACCTACAATCAACATGGACTATACCAAGATAAGCCTCCGAGGAACGGAGCTTCCCAAACGCCGAATCGTGACCCTAAGAGCGAGGATCAACGATCGGTGTACCTTTACTCGCGCAAGATGAACGCAGCCAAGCGAGGTCGATAACAGTACCAAGTATGTGAAACATGAAGATATCAGAATGAAATCATAGTAGTCTATAGAAAGCGTGAGACATGTATGATAACCAAACTACAGCTCACAATAAATAAGCAAATATGTTCAGTCGTGACTCACGCCTCCAAGTCATCACTCCAATATAACAATGGGTCTCACGCCCACAACATCAATCATGCCCGTGGAATACCTTCCTCATCGCAGCCAATAACGGTAGAAAAGCACCAAGGAATACACATGAACAGCAGTCCCACTGTGTCCAAATAAACAAGACAGGTGGTATGCGTAAGGCATAGCCGACTACTAACACCTACAGCACTAACAAGGTCATAAATCAGATCATGATATTCGCTGCACTGGCCACATGATCAAAGCCGGTCGCCGCTCGCAATATCAAATGTGCGCGTCTAGCCACGAACTCCCGCACTCGCATAGGCCAATCTCATAGGCCCGCATGAGGTATAACCCCGCATCGAGGGTAGCTACTCCCAAGATCGCCCCGACTCGCACCGCATGGGCCACATGCACCGCATGACCATAAAGGCCGCACACTAACCGGAACTCGTAGCTCCGCATAGCCCCCGAGGACCCGCATGAGGTATTCTCGAATCATGGTCCTGCATCACCGAGTCACTTTTGTCACACCTGTTCGGGGCCCGGATCGTGCCTTACCGGGCACCCTAGTGATACAACATCGAGTAATCGGAACATAAAGACAATACATGAAACCAAAGTAATAAGACAAAGAAATAAGAAGAGGCTAACCAAAAACTGGTTATCACAAGATATATAAATAACAATTTGAACAAGCATATCCTTTCTACCACTCGCCTACAACAAGATTACATGCACTTCTAAGAATGATATGACAACAACGACGGACAGTGGCCCCGCCATACCCCGAATGTAAGCACCTACAATCAACAGGGACTATACCAAGATAAGCTCCCGAGGAACTGAGCTTCCCAAACGCTGAACTGGACCCTAAGAGCGAGGATCAACGATCGTGTACCTTTACTCGCAGATGAACGCAGCCCAAGGAGGTCAAGATAACAGTACCAAGTATGTGAAACAAGATATCGTAAATGAAATCATAGTAGTCTATAGAAAGCGGAGACATGTATGATAACCAAACTACGATTCACAATAAATAAGGCCATGTCTAGTCGTGACTCACGCCTCCAAGTCATCACTCCAATATAACAACGGGTCTCACGCCCACAACATCAATCATGCCCGTGGAATACCTTCCTCACCGCCGCCAATGATAGAAAAGCACCAAGGAATACACAAGAACAGAGTCCCACTGTGTCCAAATAAAATAAGATGCAGGTAAGTACGAAGGCATAGCCGACTACTAACACCTACAAGACTAACAAGGTCATAAATCAGATCATGATATCTGCTCTGCACCGTCACATGATCAAAGCCGGTCGCCGCTCGCAATATCAAATGTGCGCGTCTAGCTCGAACTCCCGCGACTCCGCATAGGCCAATCTCATAGGCCCGCATGAGGTATAACCCCGCATCGAGGTAGCTACTCCCGATCGCCCCGACTCGCACCGCATGGCCACATGTATCGCATGACCATAAAGGCCGCACACTAACACGGAACTCTCGTAGCTCCGCATAGGCCCCGAAGGACCCGCATGAGGTATTCTCGAATCATGGTCCTGCACTCTCCGAGTCTACCCCGCATCGGAGGGCGCTAACCCCTAAACACGGTGAGTGGTATAATACCAACATAACGTTTATCGCTTAAACAACATAAGCACAATCAAGGGAAAACCCTTTACACAAACATCACGTAATACTAACACACGTAGCATCCTAATATGATTACTTATCAAATCAACACGAAGGTATTACAAGGCTATCACAACCCAATACAATCAAGTTATTCACACATAAGGTACTTTATACAATAACTCTTTAAAGATATGTTACTTTCACAAAAGTCACACAATACGTAGTATATAACAATAGAGTGATTATCTTTTAAAGTAAATCAATTACTTCTCTTTGTAAAATCAAGTAGCAACATTCTTTCCAATGTTTGCTCTAATTTCCCATGTTCAAGTTTGCCTAATTTCCCATGTTCAAGTTTGCCTAATTTCCATGTTCAAGTTTCTTATTTTAGAAAGGTTTCAGAGTTCATAGTCTTATTCATTTAAGAATATAATTCTCCTTTAAACAACTGAGAAACATAAGCCTTATATGTGAGTAGGATATTCTTGTTTATAACAATCTTATTACAAAGACCATGATCTAGGAAATATCATTTTGTCTCATCTTAGCTTCTATGCAGATGGAAGTTTCTCTGGTTTTAATAATACTTAATTATTAAAAACATTTCCTTTATTAACGCTGCATGGTTTGTCGATACACATTCGATTTCCAAAATCAAGAAACATTCTTAAGCCGTTATACCTAACTTTCCATAAAGCTAGTATAACTCTTAAGTTTTCTAAAAAATCAAGTATTACCTCTTCTTTCAAAATGATTCAAAAATCTTTTGAAATACTTCAAGTTCTTTATTAACACATAACAAGCCGCTTATAGTTCAAATCGATTACCTTTTAAAACCACAAGTATTTTCTTACCAACATAAAGTCGTTATAACCAACTTCCCATAAAGCCGTTATAACACTTTATGTTTTAAACCAATCAGATACATTTAGCACATGTACGTCTACCGTACTACATAGTACACACATATCATGCTAGAAGAGATAGGAAGAGGTTCACATACCTCGCGACGATTATCGACTAATAGCAAAACGCCCAAGTACCTCAAACCGTCGGCTACTCCTTAAGCCAAGTAGATCGCGCCACGCGTAGTACTCAACCTATAAGGCCACAAGGCGCTTATTAATATTTAGATCCCTTCAGAACATTCTACGTAAAAATTCGCAAAGACCTCCCCGCACAACAGGCGTAAATCTCATCCTCTATCGGGCCGCTACCAAGCCAACCAGTGGGGGCTATACGCCTAAACCGGACGCACAATTCTACCTCACGGAAAAGCTACACAAGTCCATCAGAATACACCCTATGTAAAACAACAAGATACTCTTCTTTCGAAAAGGTTTCTTATTATTCAGCTTAAGTCAAAAGACATTGCCGATAACTACGTTCAAGACTATATATAGTATACTTCAACTATATAATCTAACAACATGTAATTTCCAATTACAATAGGGGGGCAAGATAATTACCTCGATAAGCCCATAATTATCCGAGTTTAAATGTCGATCCTGAGCAAGGTTTAGCTCCTACTCCGTGCGCTCCGACCCGCTCCAAACAACCCTCAGAAGTTCTAACCAACTTCTACTTATAACTTCAACTACGGGTGAAGATTTACTTAGGGTTCGGTTTTGTGACTGACGGGAAGTATAATAGTATAACTGGGCTTTTGTATAAGTATAACCTTAGAATACTACAAGGTATACGGCTAAGGTAATTTGGGCATTATAACAATACTTTTGAGAGTATTTCTACCAACGGGGGGGGGGTATTATACGAAAACAACTAGGCTAGGGGGGGTACCCCACGGCTAGCACCCCTAGGAGGGGGGGGAAGGGCTCTCGGCCAAGGGGGAGGGGGGAGGCTCTTGGCCGAACTCTACACAAAGGGGAGGGAGGAGGATTTAACACTTAGAAATATTTTAGGAATGGATGAAGAAGTCTTCCAAAGGGGGGGTATTTATAGGTCTAGCAAAGGCCAACCAATGGCCAAGATCATGCCAAGTGCATAGCAAGTGTAGGGCCAAGATCTTGCCAAGTGCACCTAGCCAACTAACACAAAAATATCCTACCAACCCTTGACCACAAAGGCCTCACTTTCGGCCACCACTATTACCGCCCAAGGTGTTCCAATGAGAGGGTGACAAGTGTCGCCCTCTTGTTGGTCCAAAATGTTCGCCTCTAAAAATCCGCAAAAAATAAAAATGACATAGCCGTAATTTACCCTACGAAAGTGTGGAAACGTCATTTAAAAACGACTCTAAACGGGTGTTGTGAACAAAATAATTCGCCAAGCCACTTTAACTTCAAAATTTTCTACGCACGCCCCACGCATATACCGGAAATACGGGTATAACGGCTTCCACAAAGTCTTGTGGCGAACGAGCTCGGTGAGGAGATGACGTGGGAAGCCGAGAGGACATGAGGCGTAGTATCTCACCTATTCCCACACCTCCGTAATTCACTTTCCTACTTGTAAATTTTCGTTATCGTTTACGCCAAGTGTTGTTCGTAGCGTGTGTGGCGCTTGCAATCGTTTAAGTTATGAAGAATCTTATCGTTAATCGTTTGGGAAGGAACATTCGGGACGAATGTTTCTAAGGGGGGGAGAATGTTATACCCCGTATTTCCAGAGTATGTACGTAAGGGAATACGTACAAAAGTCTAGCCTCAAAGATAAGCCTTGGACGTTTTTTATTTGTGCACAACTCACTAAAAGAATCATTTTCCGACGAAACGTTTCCACAGCTTTCGTAGGGTAAATTCCGGCTATGCCATTTCTAATTTTTGCGGATTTTTCCGAGAGACGAAACATTTTGGACCAACGGGAGGGCGACACTTGGCACCCTCCAATTGGTGGACTTGAATCGTCCATTGGACGAAATTGGAGAAGATTGGCACGTTTTTGTGCCTTGCACAAAGTCAAGGAGTTGGTAGGATATTTGTGTATAGTTAATCCTCACCCTACACTTGCCTTGCACTTGTCTTCATCTTGGCCATTAGTTGGCCATGTCTGGACCTATAAATACCCCCCCTTAAGATGAAGAGTTCTTCATCCACAAAAGCTTCCAAGTCTAAAAATCCTCTCCTCTCCCTTTGTAGCCTTTTCGTCCAAACACCTCCCCCTCCCCTTGTGAAGGCCTTTGGCCGAATACCCCCCCCCCCCCCCTCTAGCCTAAGTAGTTTGGCCGAGGCCCCCCCTAGCCTAGCCAAAACCTACCCCCCCTCCCTTGGTAGAAAAGTTGCCTTCTTGTATTGTTATAATGCCCAAAATACCCTAGCCCAAATCCCTTAGTACTTAGTAGAAGTTGTGAAGAACTTCTAAGGTTTCCTTGGAGCATACAACTTAGAGCTAAACCTTGCTCAGCGACTTTATCTAGGATATTATTGGGCTTACCGAGGTAACTAATCCTAACCCTCTTTTGAATTAGAGAATACTTCATCGTAGTAGTATAAGAATAAGTATAAATACTTAGAAGAATATTGCAGAATAGAATTGAACTGTTATCACAAGAGAAGGGTTTAAAAGAAGAATAATCAAATCAGATTACATAGACTGTTTCTGATGAACTTGAGTAGCTCACCGGGTAGGGAAGTCTGCCCGACTTTCCATAGAATTGTGAACCCTCTGCTTAGAATGACCTTGAGTAGTCTTTGATAGATGTCGTGACTATTATAGGTCGACTCTGCGCGCGACATATTCAACTTGGCAGGTGGTTTTCGCTGAGAAGGTATGTGCTTCTTCCTAAAGCATGATATTTTACAATATATATATAGTAATAACTACGGCAATGTCTTTGACTTAAGCCTGAATAATACTTACGGCAATGCCTCACGGCTTAAGCTCGAATAATACTTACTAATGCCTCACGGCTTAAGCCCGAATAATAAAGAATCAAAGCATTTCAAAAGAATACTGAATCATTTTTAACAGAAGAGAACTAATTGGTTTTTAAAACAGAAGCTTAAGAGTTATACTAGCTTTATGGGAAGTTAAGTATAACCACTTAAGAATGATAAAAGAAACAGTTTGCCTATGTGTTTATAAAAGACTTATATTGAATTATGAAAAGAGTAATAAGATGGTTTGATAAGTAGACATGATATGATGCTATGTGTGTTAGTGTCTTGTAACGTTTGTATAAGAGAGTATTCTTGTTGTGCTTATGTTATTTAAGGATAAGCTGTTATGTTAGTGTACTATCACTCACCTCTTGACATATTACCGGGGGTTGTCGCCTCCGACGCGGTAGACTCGGTGATGCAGGACCATGATTCGAGAATACCTCATGCGGGTCCAAGGACCTATGCGAGCTACGGGAGTTCCGTGTTAGTGATGCGGGGTTATACCTCACGCGGTCATGTGGCCACGCGGACTACGAGAGTCCAGGGGCGACGCCGAGGAGCTACCCTCGACGCGGGGTTATGTACCCTACGCGCCTATGTGAGCGCCTATGCGGACTACGAGTCCGGATTAGGCTTGCATGGTGATACTACGCAATTGGCCCCGCTCGATCATTCGCGGCCTAGAAAAGACTGTTGCGCTTACCTATCGTTGCTCTTGTTTATGATGTGGCACTATGTGCGGTCTCCTTGGTTGTTTCATACATACTTGCAAAACTGATTTTAAAATGATATGTTTTCATTTAAGTATTTTACAGTTTCATATACTTAGTACCTGTTATCGACCTCCTGGGGCTGCGTTCATGCCGCAGTAAGGGCAGCAGTGCTAGATCCACATTCCTAGGATCTCTACGTTGGTGTCGAGCTCCATCCTTTCCTGAGGCTCTACTTTGGTATGATCTCCTGTTGTAGATAGTTTTGTCTGATCGGTATGGCGGCCCTGTCCCGCCATAGTTGTATATTCCTTAGAGGTCTGTAGTCATGTTGTACAGTATCGGATGTAACTGCTAAACCATGTTTATATATATATGCCGAAAGGCGATGTTTTCTCACTTAAACTGTGTCTTATTTTATAAACTGTTTCATGTCTTGTTTTATATTTCCGCTGATTACTCTGATGTATGACTACTTGGGTGCCCCGGTAAGGCACCAATCACGGGCCCCGGAATGGGTCGTGACATTTTGGTATTGCGGCTTTCCTTCGGGAGACTCTTCAACAAGATTTCCCATAAACTCCAAAATCTCAACTACTTCTTCCATCTTGGCTCTTGCGAAGTCAATATTTTTGTCAACCTCCTTCATCTTGGCTTTTGGAAAGTCAATCTTCGCATTTATCTTGCAATTTTTCCCGAAGTGACCATCAGTCTCTTCATCACTAACGAGAACAATGACTGGTGACGTGGAAATTTAGTTGTCGGTAGCGTCTATCGTAGCAAATCAACCTTCAGGAGAAGGTGAATTTAGTCAGCTTTTGATATTTTCTCATGTTTTATTTTCGATTAGGGTCTAGAATATGGGACCAATCAAGAGTTCAAACAGAATACATGAAACCACATAAGCAGTTTATATCATAGAAACATATAGGCAGTTATAATATTTGCATTTCTAAGCCTTGTTACTCCATGGCTTTCTAATCATTTGAAGCATAAATGTATCAAATGTTAATTAAACCATTGCCCCATAGTCATTTCATTAATAATATTTTCCCCAGTGGGGTCACAAGATATGAATAAAATGGTAAATCAAAAGAAGTTACCTCCAGTGGAATATGATAAAGCTTTATCAGTCCGAGCTTTCTTGGCCCTTCGGAGTCAGACTAGATCTTGAGATGAGTAGACATCAGAAGTGAATCAACCCAATGACCCTTCTCTGTAGGGGTCATGGATGCAATATAATCTATAACACTACCCATGCGAGCATCTAAGTCTTCTAAACACTTATGAGTGCAATATAGCTCCTCAGTCAAGCTGGCTATGATGGTCTGGTCATGCTCTATCTTCTCTATATATCGAACATCTTAATAATCCACTTGTCTTTGAATGAGGCGGGTTGTGATCTCGGCCTTTGAATCTTGGTCCTGTCTGGACTCATAAAGGTTGACCTTCAGTGTGAAGGTACCTTGAAAATATGTTCTCAACCAGTCTACATAGTTTTTATCACAACCTGGGTGAAGAGGAACATTGACTAAGGTCTCAGCCCTCACGACCCTACTTGATTCAACCGTTACACTCTTGGATAATGTTACACCACGTAGTTCAAGGACATGTTTAAGAGAATGTATGTAAGGAACACAAGACTTGAAAAGGGTACGAAGGGAAGAATTGTTTTTCCGACGGAAAATCTTCCGAACGTCGGAAAGGAAAAATGTTCGTTGAAGAGAATTGAATTCTCAAAATGCATTAATTGAGGATTATGGAATGTATTATCATTATGGAAATTTATTTGTACGGATTTGGTCATGTGGGGCCCACCCGAGGAATTTTACGTTTTGTGGGGACCACGAGGGTTACGGAATTTTATGGACGAATGGGAGGGCAACACGTGGCACCCCTCCCACATGGCTTGGTCGAATTAATGCAAGGGAAAAAGGGTCATTTGACCATTGTAAAGATGAGAAAGTCTTGCTAGGCTTGGGCTTGAGATTGTTGACTAAGTCAAGAGCCACTTGGCTTGATCCCTTTCATCCAAACTTACCATGTGTTGTAATCTAGACCCTCCAATGTGTTATATATCATCCTAAGTAGCAATACTTAGCTCACAACACTTAGAAAAATTTGAGAGACTTGTGCTAGCCTTAGAGGTGCTCTCGGCTTTGTGAGCTTTCCCACACAAAAAAATTTCAATTATTGTCCAATATTCACAAGACTTTAACCCAAGGTCCCTAAGGGTATTGTAAGGATATCTCAATAGAAAGATTTCAGAAAAAACGGTGTTTTCACGTTAGTCGCAAGGCGAAAACCTAAGGCATTTTCATAGGTTTTGTTTGGAAATGGAAGAGAAGTTGGTTGTGAGCTTCTAAAGGCTTCAAATAGCGGATTGGAGCGTAAAGGAAAGGAGCTAAGAATTTCTAAGGAGCGACATTGAATCTTGGAAATTATAAGGGCTTGTAAAGGTAAAATTCTTGTCGTTTTAGTAATTAAGATTACTTATTGTAGTAGCTATGGATATTAGCAAGTATGAGATATATATTATGAAGTTGATAAGTGTTATGGATATTGGAACCCTAATCCGAAAACTAGTATGTTTAGCCTTGAGATTTCAATTCAATTGGATTATTAGTTTAATCGTCACATGTTATATAAAGAAGGAATTATAATTGTTAAGTTGTTTATGACTATATAACATGTTAGGCCTAAGACGTTGGATTGAAAAGGAATTGGAAAAGGACTTTGTGTTGTTGTATATGTTTAGCCAAGAATGGCTTTAAATATGGAACTAGTTTCGTATTATTTGTGGGGCGGAATTTTACACGTCCTGTTAAGGAGTGTAATCCCCTTTGGTTAGCTGAATTGTTGGGCCTTAAATGTGGCGTGTTTGGTTGTTAAATTCGGCCTTGAAAAAGGTGGCAAAGTATGTAGAAACAAAGGAAGTGTTGTCCGATTTTCCGTAGAATTTAGTGACTTTGCACTTAGAATATTCTACGTTCGAAGCTAGAGGTTAATGGACGTATTATGGCCATTTTAGGTTGAAGTACCAAGTATAGCGTATTCTACTTGAAGGATGGAATAGCTATCAAGGTTGAAGTACTTTGGAGCATTTTGCTATTTGTTGATAATCGTCGCGAGGTATGTGAACCTCTTCCTTCTTTTGACATGATTCTATGTATGGAATATACATGTAGTACTATTTCATGATTTCTTCTACTCTTAGAAGTTAAGAGGTATGTATGTTGATTTACTCTACGTAAAGGTTATGTCTAAGTTATCCTAAGTTCTTACCAAGTCTTATGGGGGATGTTGGTAAGAGTCGTTAGGAGGTATTTGGAGCCAAGTTGACTTGGCTAAGTTACGGCACAAATGAGAATAAGAATCGAACAAGCCACTGCACCGTTAACAAAGGAAAATGTAATGACAATCAATTAAGTTAAAATGAGTAGAATTCTCCATCTGCATAGAAGCTAAGATAAGACAAAATTGTATTACATTTTCTAGATCATGGCTACTCGATTAAGATCGTTATAAATAAGTATAACTTATTCACAACGCACCAAAGTATATGTTACTTAATTTATAAGAATTTACGTATGAAGTTTTAAGAATATGAACCTCAAATTTTTAAAGGGTTAAGGGACTTTATTTTTCAAGTTATGGGACTTGATTCTTAAAGGAAGAAATGAATTCATTTAAAAGTATAGAATACTTGATTTGGAAAGAATTGATTTCTTGCCATTTTAAAGAAAAGAGACTTGATTTCTAAAAGTTAAAGAAGCTTGATTTCAAAAGTTAAGAGACTTGAAGTATTTTGAAAGCTATGTGATTTGATTTGAAAGTATAAGTCTCATGGTTATAAAAGGAATGAATTTGTCTAAGACATAAAGAGTTATAACGGCTTTATGGGAAGTTGGTTATAACAACTTTATGGAAGATTAAAAGAATGGTTTTCTTCAGTAATGTAAGCAAAGAAATGATTTGAAATAAAGAAGGGCAAATTGTTTTAAAGGTACCAATTTCTTAAGGTTTTAAAGAAAGAAATCACTTGAATTAGAAGCCTATAAATGTATTTCTAAAAGGTATTGTGACTTGTCTTGAAAAGTAGATATGACTTGATACTACAGTTATTAGTATCTTGGAAGTTTTATTTGAAAGAGAATCATTATAAAGGAGTAGAGGCACGTAGTACGTTGGGTTAAATTCCCGGATTTTTATAATGACATGTTAGTGCCTTAAGTAAACAAAAATGAGAGTGTATATGAACAAGCTAATAAGAAGTTAGGGGATTTCTTAACTTGCTTATGTAATGTATGATAAGCCGGTGGTGCTTATGTTATGTATCGTAAGCCAGTGGTGCTTATGTTATGTATGATGAGTCGGTAGTGCTTATGTTATGTATGATAAGTCGGTAGTGCTTATGTTATGTATGATAGGCCGGTAGGGCTTATGTTATGTATGATGGCCGGTTGAGTTAGGGTAAGAGTATAAATGAGGGGTAAACCCCCAAGACGTTATACCACGCCTGTGGTAAGAGTATAAATGAGGGTAAACCTCAAGACGTTATACCACTGTTCCGTGGATTTGCTACCCATGATGCGAGGAATACCTCACGCGAGTCCTTATGGGCTTACGCGGGTGAAATAGTCCCACGCGGCGGGTACACTATGCGAGGAATACCTCACGCGGGTCCACAGACCTATGCGGGTGAAATAGTCCCGTGAGTAGGATTGTTTATCGACATCGCGGGTGAGAGACCGCTTTGATCACGAGCCTCCTATTTTTATGCAGATACCTTTACGGGCAGACTTATGTGATTTTATCGGCCCGCATTGGGCCGGCAAAGATACCTTTACGGGCGACTTATGTGACTCTATCGCGTCCCATTGGGCCGACAAGATAGGCGTTCCTCCATAAAGGGACGGATTAGGTTATGCAAGATACGTAAGTAATATGTTTATGAACTTGATGAGTTTTCTTAAGTATGTACGTAAGAATTTGACTATACTCTTATGGAAAAATGGGAAAAGATAATAAGGTACGATTAAGTTCACGAGATGGAAATGACACGGTAGGATCTGGTATTTACCCTTTTTTTATACTTTCCCCTATTATTCTTTTGTACAGTTATGATTTGTTAATGTACCTTATTTTCTGTTCCATATTCTGCACTGTTGTATCGACTTCGGGCCGCTCATGTCCGCAGGTTTAGGTACACAGTTGTGGATCCGCGAGCTTAGGATCCTGGTTCAGCATTTTGAGATGGCTCCAATGTTCCGGAGCTTATCGTCATGGTTATGTATATTCAGAGGTACGGCGGGGCCTTGTCCCTCCATAGTATTTGTTCAAATCTTAGAGGTCTGTATTCATCTGTGGGCTGGACTGGCTAGAGTTGTTTTTACATTGTTAAATGTAGACTTTTCGCAATTATTATGATTATGGCAGCCTTATCGGCTTGGTCTTGGTTTAAAAAAAAGGGTGTTATTTATCTTCCGCAGTTTATATTGTTGTATGATTAGAAGCGGTGCCTGTGTAGGGCACCGCCGTGCCGTGGTCGTGACAAAAGTGGTATCGAGCGCTTAGTCCTCGGAAAGTGTCTACAGACCGTGTCTAGTAGAGTCTTGATTATCGGTGTGTTGTGCACCACATCTATAATCAGGAGGCTGCAGGACATTTAGGATTGATTTCCATTCTTCTCACTCTAAGATCGTGCGATATAGCTGTGTGGTTAGGGTCGTCTCTTCCTAACGAGTTATGTTGATTGCAGCTACGAGAAAGGCAGCAGTGACCCAGGAAGGACTATGTGGATTGTGTATCCAGGTTGGTAATGATTATAGTATAGTTGGCATTGTGACATACAGCTATACGGAGTTAAGTATGAGGGTCAGACGCGTGTTGCCTAGAATGATTTTAGATTACCAGGAGTTGGTAAAGACTAACTAGATACCGGGAAGGTATGGAACAGTTAATGAATTCTCGCCAAGGTCTTATGTTTTATTTTGGGATAATTGGGAAAGGATGAACTGTCTGATAAGGCAGTGGACCCTTGAGAAGTCATGTTAAGAAACTTAATGGAATGTCGTGTTAATAGATTAAGCTACGTGGTATGCGTAAGAGGATTGTACGGATGAGATTCGTATAGAGTAAGTAAGGGTTGTGGTGATCAAGACGACACGATTATGGTATTGTGAGAAGTTATTGTACCCGTTTACGGGGGGACTGGTAAGGTAGGCTTGGAGCATGGAAATTGCGAGCCTAAGAATGTTGATGACCGCTGAGACCTTAGATGTACAAGGTCTTCTCGGGTAGAAAGATTTATTATAGGCCAAGAATAAGAGTTGCGCGACGTGGACGGGTGAGGCCTATCGCGGTCGCCCATAGCCTGAAATGGAGTAGGATCAGTTGGTAGTAGTTTCGCTACGTGACATGGTCACGAGGGTGCAAGGCCCAAGTCTAGTTAATTATTTTACGGGTTCGTGGACGTGTTCCACCGGAACCAGGTCGTGAGAGCCGGAAATGGCCTTATGTTGTTTAAAAGAGTGACTTCAAAAGATTAGGGGCCAGAATCGGTATGGGGGTTATGTATGTATGCTAGTATGAGTTGGAAGTACGGAAAGAGTGCGACCAGTAAGAAGGATAGCAACCAAGTGTAAAGGAATAGAGCCTGAATCCATAAGAACCTTTCAAGGTAACTACACCCGTGAGTGTTTGGGGTGGTAGATGAGCGGGTATATGAGATTTTCCCGGTAATGATACAGTCGTCAGACCCTAGTAGACCTAGTAGAGATGATTATGACGGACTTTGAGGTCATTATGAGTATGGGCTAGTTGGCTTCGTGAGTGCCAAGGTTGACATTTTAGTATAAGTATTGTTATGTGGTCATGGGTGGCATATGTTGTAAGAAGGGTGTAGTAAAAGGAGACTATGTCGCGCTCTAATTAGATTGGACTCCGAAAGAACATTCGAGGACGAATGTTTCTAAGGGGGGAAGTGTTACACCCCGTATTTACAGGACATAGTTTAAGAACGTACGTAAGAACTCACAAGTGTTAAGATTTGAAACTTGTAAAAATTTATCGGAATTATGAAATTGTCGGAAAACGTATTATTATGACGAATGGGAGGGCGACACGTGTCACCCCCGCTTAATGATGCCTTGGACGATTTGTGCAAGGGCAAGAGGGTCATTGGACCTTTGTTAGCAAGACAAATCTTGCAACTTGAAAGCTTGATAATCTTGACTAAGTCAAAGGACCCACAAAGGCTTGATATTTACTAGGAGCTTATTGTCACGCCCCGAACCCCGGGACCGTGACTGGTGCCCTACCTGGGCACCCTTCTACCTTAACAACTAAGTACATTGCGGAAATTAATAACAGCTCATTTTTTAAAAAAAAAAAAAAACCAACGTACGTACAAGGCAAAGCCGACTAGGCTGCCATATAATATACATAAACAAAAGACACTACACTGTACACGAGTCCAATCCCACATATGAATACGCACTTCAGGAGTTAAATGAACTATGACGGACAAGGCCCCGTGCACCCATAAATGTACAAAAGCTCATCAAGGAACTATACCAAAATGATAAACTCCTGAACAAAGGGAGCTATCCAAAACTCGAAAGGTGGTCCTACACTGCCGATCACCAAATCACAGACCTAAACTCGCAGATGAACGCACTTCCGAAGGAGGTCAAGACGTCGCATGTACGTGCATGTACAATGGCACTGTAATAAAATCATAATCTAAATAAAACAGAGACATGTATGATATCCAACCTACACATAACACATAAGCAAATATATCAAGTCAGGGACGCAGGCCCTCAAAGTCATTACTCAAATATACCCATGGGTCTCACGCCCATAATATCAATCATGCCCGTGGAATCCTTCCTCACTGCCGGCAGTCCATGATGTAACAACACCCATAAGGATACATGAACACCAAGTCCCACCTGTGTCCTAAATACCTCGTGGTCTCATGCCCTAATCCTACCTCGTAAAAGCATGACCATAGGGTAACACAAACAAATCCGGGACATATATGATACTCAAAATACAACACCTTGTGCCTTACTACAATGAGAGTAAACAGAGTATCCTTACAATATAAAATAGGAAGCTCATGATCAAAGCAGACCATCCGCGCGCAGATTATTCAAAGAATCCTATTCCAGTGGACTATTTCACCGCATAGGTCGCGTGGACCAGCGTGAGGTATTCCTCGTGATAGGTCGGACCCGCCGCGTGGGACTATTTCACCCGCATAAGCCCTTTCGACCCGCATAAGGTATTCCTCGTGATAGACTATTTCACCCGCATAAGCCCTTACGACTCGCGTGAGGTATTCCTCGATAGGTCGGACCGCCGCATGGGACTATTTCACCCGCATAAGCCCTACGGACTCGCATGAGGTATTCCTCGCATCGTGGGTAGCAAATCCATGGAATTATGCAAATGCCACAAACCCGGGGAATGACCCCGAAACGACTGATATACCAATAGCACACAACCGGCTATTTCCAGCACACATAGGTAATTCTCAATTAACAAGCCAAAGTACTTATCAAGGCACACTTAGACAAATCCTCAATTTATCAAGCCAAAGTACTAATCAAGGCACACTTAGACAAATTCTCAATTTATCGAGCCAAAGTACTAATCAAGGCATACATAGAATAATTCTCTTTTAACAAGCCAAAGTACTTATCAAGGCACACTTAGACAAATCCTCAATTTATCAAGCCAAAGTACTAATCAAGGCATACATAGAATAATTCTCTTTTAACAAGCCAAAGTACTTATCAAGGCACACTTAGACAAATTCTCAATTTATCGAGCCAAAGTACTAATCAAGGCATACATAGAATAATTCTCTTTTAACAAGCCAAAGTACTTATCAAGGCACACTTAGACAAATCCTCAATTTATCAAGCCAAAGTACTACTCAAGGCATACATAGAATAATTCTCTTTTAACAAGCCAAAGTACTTATCAAGGCACACTTAGACAAATTCTCAATTTATCGAGCCAAAGTACTAATCAAGGCATACATAGAATAATTCTCTTTTAACAAGCCAAAGTACTTATCAAGGCACACTTAGACAAATCCTCAATTTATCAAGCCAAAGTACTACTCAAGGCATACATAGAATAATTTTCTTTTAACAAACAAAGTACTTATCAAGGCACACTTAGACAAATTCTCAATTTATCAAGCCAAAGTACTACTCAAGGCATACATAGAATAATTCTCTTTTAACAAGCCAAAGTACTACGTACGTACATTCTTTTATAAAAGACTCCTTAAAATGTAAAGCCCCAAGATACTAACACCCGTAGTATCAAGGCGTGTCTATTTTTTTTTTAAAGTAAGTTACTACACTTTTAGAAAACTCATTTCAAAGCTTGAAATCAAGTAACTCCAAATTTTCACAATCTAGGCAACTTATGCCGATTAATCAAAATAGACAACTTTCTAAACCTTCCATAAAGCCGTTATAACCAACTTCCCATAAAGCCGTTATAACCCTTTATGGTTTTAGACATATCCATTCCTTCAATAACCAAGAGACTTATACTATTAAAACCAAGTATCACATACTTACAAATCAAGTTCTTAACTTTCAAAATACTCCAAGTCTCTTAATAGTTAGAAAACAAGTTTTCTTCTACCTTTTAACCCTCAAGTAACTTCACCCTTAACACAAGTTACTTCTCTTAAAACATGTCATTTCTCCTCTTTTAAATCAAATAAGTAAATCACTCCTTTGACTCCCCTAAAGTCATTATAATGACCTTTAGGTTTTAGAATTAAGGCACTAGCCAAAAGATTTGGAAACCACTTCCTTTTAAGACTCCATGTACTTTAAGTAAAATACCTTCACTTTTAAGAATCCAAACTTCATCAAGAAAATGGATTATACAACTTACAATCTAAACATCAAAGTACAATCAAAGTACATAGAACATATTATATTCTGTGCAATCCAAGTACAACCAAGGGATGGATCATTTAAGGAGTAAAACTTACTTTCTTTATTCTAAGGAATCATGCTAGAAGAGGAGATAGTTCACATACCTTTCGCTAAATCCACAAGCTGCCGAATACGCCGCACGTAGAAGTGTCAACCTATAATGGTCACAACAAGACTATCAACTTCTAGTCTCTAACGAGAATAATACTAAGTATTTGGTCTCTAATTCTACGGAAAATCGGGCAAAGACTTCCTTTGTATCTACTCACTTTGCCACCTTTTCAAGGCCGAATACAATAACCAACAAGCCACATTTAAGGCTCCAAACAACAACCAAACAAAGGGATTACACGCCTTACAATACGTAAAATTCCGCCCACAATTCATCTGAAGTAGTTTAATGCACACTAGCCAATTCTCGGCCAACTTACATAGCAACACTAAGTCTTTTCCAACCCTTTTCAAATTCCAAGTTCCAAGGTCTAACATGTTATATAGTTATAAACTACTTCAACAACTACAATTTCCTTCTTTATACCACATGCGACGCTTAGACCAATAGTCGACTTGAATTGTAATCTTAAGGCTAAACATGCTAGTTTTCGGATTAGGGTTCCAATTGCCAATAAACATATCAAACTTCATACTATATAACAGATGCTTGCTAAAATCCATAGCTACAACAATAAGTAAGTCTTAACTACTAAAACGACAAAATTTATACCTTTATAAGCCCTTAAAATTTCCAAGATTCCAAAGTCGCTCCTTAGCAATTCTTAGCTCCTTTCCTTAGGTCCCAACCCGCTCCAAGCACTCCTTAGAAGCCTATGAAGAACCCCTCTTCAAGTTCCAACTTCAAAGTTGAAGAACTCCATTAGTTTCCGCATTGCGACTAACGTAAAAATGCGTTTTTTCCGAAATCTTTCTATTGAGATATCCTTACAAAACCCTTAGGGACATTGGGTTTAAGTCTTGTGGCTAATGGATCAAAACTAAATTTTTTTGTGTGGACATGGATGCAAACCCGAGAGCTCTTCTCTCAAGCACAAGGGCTCTCTAATTTTTCTAAGTGTAGAAATGCCAAGTCTTGCTACTAGTTAGTATATAACACATATTGGAGGGCTTAGACTTAAACAAATGTGAGGCTAGGATTAAAATCACATGGATCAAGCCTAAGTGGCAAGTTGACTAGTCAATTATGTCAAGCTTTGAAGACTTATCTTCCAAGAGGTTCAATGACCAAATTACCCCTCCTCTAATTCGACCAAGACCACTTATGGGGGTGCCACGTGTCGCCTCTCATTCGTCCATAAAATTTCAGAACCCTCGTGGGCCCCACAAAACGTAAAATTCTCGTGGGCCCCACGTGACCAAATCCGTAAAAATAAATTTCCATAATATTAATAAGTTCCATACTCTTCAAATAATGCATTTTGAGAATCCAATTCTCAATAACGAACATTTTTCCTTTCCGACGTCCGGAAGATTTTCCGTCGGAAGAACAATTCTTCCTTTCGTACTAATGTCCAAGTCTTGTTTCCTTACGCATTCTCTTATACATGTCTGGACTTACGGGGTGTAACATTCTTCCCTTAGAACCATTTGTCCCGAATGTTCTTAGTCTGCCAAGCTATACACACTCCAAGACAATCTCTATACTTGGCCTATCAATCAAAGGCACAAGACCACCGATGCCACACATGGCCACCACATAACATACTTAAACATATCAATGGACCATCCGTTCGCGAACCCCTTCTCACAAAAGTCGAAGGTTACAGTCTTCCCAAACACGGATCCTTAGAGGTTCCTTTCTTTCCTTACTTGTCATACTTTCTCACTTTCAAACTTATCTAGTACACGTACAAATTCTCAAATATTGTTTACGTTCTCCAATCCTGGAGTTACTAATCGAACACGCCATTATGCTACTTGAATTTCCTGCTAAGGCTCTCTCGGTCCTTACGACCTAGTTAGGTGGAACGATCCACAAACTCGTACAACAATTTACTAAACTTGGGCCTTGCATCCTGGGACCCTATCACATAACGGGACCATTTCTAATCGACATCACCCCATTCCATACTATCGGTGACCGAAATGAGTCCACAACCCGACTCATCGTCACCCTTAACTTCGTTCTTAGTCAAATACATCTCTCTTATCTCAAGGTTCTTACCCTATCCCCTATTCACTAGAGGTTCGTCACATAAGCCAAAGTATTTCTATCAGACAATCTCCCTATCGGTCTTACACTTATACGGGGTAATTACAACTTGTGAACTTTATACAACTATAGTCTCAGTTCACCTATCATTCTTGTCAACATTCCTACTTCTCACTTTACTAATCAAAGTATCCTACCTGGGTACTATCACTTACAACCGCTAGCACCGCTTATCTTGGTCAATAACATAATTGCTTCCTCATGACCTATAGTCTTCTCCTAATCGAGAACCGGAGGCTCGTGTTGGGGCCTCAAAACCTCGCAGAAGAACTCGCCGATCGCGAACAACATCCGATATACCAGGAATAAGCCCTATCAACTCTCTCGAGTCGACTAGTAGCTCGCTACTCCTTTGCCTCTCTGGGCGCTGTTCTCCTTGGAGGCATAAGCGTAATACAACAATACGTCGGAGAGGAATTTTCTTACTAACACACTCTATGGCACGATCTTAGAGTGAGAAGAATAGAAACCAACTCCTAAATGTCATGTAGCCTCTGTTTATGGGTGTGGCGCAACACCGATAATCAAGACTCTACTAGACACGATGCGTAAACATTCGAGGATCGATCGCTTTGATACCACTCACGCCCGAACCCGGGCGTGGATCGTGCCCTACCCGGCACCCTTCTACCTTAACAACTAAGTACATTGCGAAAATTAATAACAGCTCATTTTTTTTTAAAACCAACGTACGCACAAGGCAAAGCCGACTAGGCTGCCATATAATATACATAAACAAAAGACACTACACTGTACACGAGTCCAATCCCACATATGAATACAGACCTCTAGGAGTTAAACTGAACTATGACGGGACAAGGCCCCGCCGTACCCATAAATGTACAAAAGCCTGTACTGAAGGAACTATACCAAAATGATAAACTCCTGAACAAAGGGAGCTATCCAAAAACTCTGAGCAGGGTCCTACACCTGCCGATCACCAAACTGCGTACCTAAACCTGCGGCATGAACGCAGCCCCCCGAAGGAGGTCAGTACGAAGAATATACCAAGTATGTGCATGAAATCGTAATAAAATCATAACAGTCTAAATAAAACAGGAGACATGTATGATATCCAACCTACAGTACATAACACATAAGCAGTCATATCAAGTCAGGGACGCAGGCCCTCAAAGTCATTACTCAAATATACCCATGGGTCTCACACCCATAATATCAATCATGCCCGTGGAATCCTTCCTCACTGCTGGCAGTCCATGATGTAACAATACCCATAAGGATACATGAACACCAAGTCCCACCTGTGTCCTAAATACCTCGTGGTCTCATGCCCCGGAATCCTACCTCGTAAAAGCATGACCATAGGGTAACACAAACAACCGGGACATATATGATACTCAAAATACAACACCTTGTGCCTTACTACAATGAGAGTAAACAGAGTATCCTTACAATATAAAATAGGAAGCTCATGATCAAAGCGGGACCATCCGCGCGGATTATTCAAAGAATCCTATTCACGGGACTATTTCACCCGCATAGGTCGCGCGTGGACGGCGTGAGGTATTCCTCGCATAGGTCGGACCCACCGCACGGGAATATTTCACCCGCATAAGCCCTTTCGAACCGCGTAAGGTATTCTCGTGATAGGACTATTTCACCCGCATAAGCCCTTACGGACTCGCGTGAGGTATTCCTCGCATAGGTTTGGACCCGCCCGCACGGGACTATTTCACCCGCATAAGCCCTACGGACTCGCATGAGGTATTCCTCGATCGTAGCAAATCCACGAATTATGCAAATGCCACAAACCCGGAATGACCAACGATCGATATACCAATAGCACACAACCTATTTCGACACATAGGCAATTCTCAATTAACAAGCCAAAGTACTTATCAAGGCACACTTAGACAAATCCTCAATTTATCAAGCCAAAGTACTAATCAAGGCACACTTAGACAAATTCTCAATTTATCGAGCCAAAGTACTTATCAAGGCACACTTAGACAAATTCTCAATTTATCGAGCCAAAGTACTAATCAAGGCATACATAGAATAATTCTCTTTTAACAAGCCAAAGTACTTATCAAGGCACACTTAGACAAATCCTCAATTTATCAAGCCAAAGTACTACTCAAGGCATACATAGAATAATTCTCTTTTAACAAGCCAAAGTACTTATCAAGGCACACTTAGACAAATTCTCAATTTATCGAGCCAAAGTACTAATCAAGGCATACATAGAATAATTCTCTTTTAACAAGCCAAAGTACTTATCAAGGCACACTTAGACAAATCCTCAATTTATCAAGCCAAAGTACTACTCAAGGCATACATAGAATAATTTTCTTTTAACAAACAAAGTACTTATCAAGGCACACTTAGACAAATCCTCAATTTATCAAGCCAAAGTACTAATCAAGGCATACATAGAATAATTCTCTTTTAACAAGCCAAAGTACTTATCAAGGCACACTTAGACAAATTCTCAATTTATCGAGCCAAAGTACTAATCAAGGCATACATAGAATAATTCTCTTTTAACAAGCCAAAGTACTTATCAAGGCACACTTAGACAAATCCTCAATTTATCAAGCCAAAGTACTAATCAAGGCATACATAGAATAATTCTCTTTTAACAAGCCAAAGTACTTATCAAGGCACACTTAGACAAATTCTCAATTTATCGAGCCAAAGTACTAATCAAGGCATACATAGAATAATTCTCTTTTAACAAGCCAAAGTACTTATCAAGGCACACTTAGACAAATCCTCAATTTATCAAGCCAAAGTACTACTCAAGGCATACATAGAATAATTCTCTTTTAACAAGCCAAAGTACTTATCAAGGCACACTTAGACAAATTCTCAATTTATCGAGCCAAAGTACTAATCAAGGCATACATAGAATAATTCTCTTTTAACAAGCCAAAGTACTTATCAAGGCACACTTAGACAAATCCTCAATTTATCAAGCCAAAGTACTACTCAAGGCATACATAGAATAATTTTCTTTTAACAAACAAAGTACTTATCAAGGCACACTTAGACAAATTCTCAATTTATCAAGCCAAAGTACTACTCAAGGCATACATAGAATAATTCTCTTTTAACAAGCCAAAGTACTACGTACGTACTTTCTTTTATAAAAGACTCCTTTCTATGTAAAGCCCCAAGATACTAACACCCGTAGTATCAGGCGTGTCTATTTTTTTAAAGTAAGTTACTACACTTTTAGAAAACTCATTTCAAAGCTTGAAATCAAGTAACTCCAAATTTTCACAATCTAGGCAACTTATGCGATTAATCAAAATAGACAACTTTCTAAACCTTCCATAAAGCCGTTATAACCAACTTCCCATAAAGCCGTTATAACCCTTTATGGTTTTAGACATATCCATTCCTTGATAACCAAGAGACATATACTATTAAAACCAAGTATCACATACTTACAAATCAAGTTCTTAACTTTCAAAATACTCAAGTCTCTAATAGTTAGAAAACAAGTTTTCTTCTACCTTTTAACCTCAAGTAACTTCACCCTTAACACAAGTTACTTCTCTTAAAACATGTCATTTCTCCTCTTTTAAATCAAATAAGTAAATCACCTTTGACTCCTAAAGTCCTTATAATGACCTTTAGGTTTTAGAATTAAGGCACTAGCCAAAAGATTTGAAACCACTTCCTTTTAAGACTCCATGTACTTTAAGTAAAATACCTTCACTTTTAAGAATCCAAACTTCATCAAGAAAATGGATTATACAACTTACAATCTAAACATCAAAGTACAATCAAGTACATAGAACATATTCTATTCTAGGCAATCCAAGTACAACGAGGATGGATCATTTAAGGAGTAAAACTTACTTTCTTTATTCTAAGGAATCATGCTAGAAGAGGAGATAGTTCACATACCTTTCGCTAAATCCACAAGCTAAGCGAATACGCGCACGTAGAAGTGTCAACCTATAATGGTCACAACAAGACTATCAACTTCTAGTCTCTAACGAATAATACTAAGTATTTGGTCTCTAATTCTACGGAAAATCGGGCGACTTCCTTTGTTTCTACTCACTTTGCCACCTTTTCAAGGCGAATACAATAACCAACAAGCCACATTTAAGGCTCCAAAAACAACCAAACAAAGGGATTACACGCCTTACAATACGTGTAAAATTCCGCCCCACAATTCATCTGAAGTAGTTTAATGCACACTAGCCAATTCTACCAACTTACATAGCAACACTAAGTCTTTTCCAACCCTTTTCAAATTCCAAGTTCCAAGGTCTAACATGTTATATAGTTATAAACTACTTCAACAACTACAATTTCCTTCTTTATACCACATGCGACGCTTAGACCAATAGTCGACTTGAATTGTAATCTTAAGGCTAAACATGCTAGTTTTCGGATTAGGGTTCCAATTGCCATTAAACATATCAAACTTCATACTATATAACAGATGCTTGCTAAAATCCATAGCTACAACAATAAGTAAGTCTTAACTACTAAAACGACAAAATTTATACATTTATAAGCCCTTAAAATTTCCAAGATTCCAAAGTCGCGCCTTAGCAATTCTTAGCTCCTTTCCTTAGGTTCCAACCCGCTCCAAGCACTCCTTAGAAGCCTATGAAGAACCCCTCTTCAAGTTCCAACTTCAAAGTTGAAGAACTCCATTAGTTTCCGCATTGCGACTAACGTAAAAATCGTTTTTCCAAATCTTTCTATTGAGATATCCTTACAAAACCCTTAGGGACATTGGGTTTAAGTCTTGTGGCTAATGGATCAAAACTAAATTTTTTTGTGTGGACATGGATGCAAACCCGAGAGCTCTTCTCTCAAGCACAAGGGCTCTCTAATTTTTCTAAGTGTAGAAATGCCAAGTCTTGCTACTAGTTAGTATATAACACATATTGGAGGGCTTAGACTTAAACAAATGTGAGGCTAGGATTAAAATCACATGGATCAAGCCTAAGTGGCAAGTTGACTAGTCAATTATGTCAAGCTTTGAAGACTTATCTTCCAAGAGGTTCAATGACCAAATTACCCCTCCTCTAATTCGACCAAGACCACTTATGGGGGTGCCACGTGTCGCCCTCTCATTCGTCCATAAAATTTTGTAACCCTCGTGGGCCCCACAAAACGTAAAATTCCTCGGGTGGGCCCCACGTGACCAAATCCGTAAAAATAAATTTCCATAATATTAATAAGTTCCATACTCTTCAAATAATGCATTTTGAGAATCCAATTCTCAATAACGAGCATTTTTCCTTTCCGACGTCCGGAAGATTTTCCGTCGGAAGAACAATTCTTCCTTTCGTACTAATGTCCAAGTCTTGTTTCCTTACGTACATTCTCTTATAAATGTCCTGGACTTACGGGGTGTAACACTTATCCAAGCCACCCAATTTTTCATATCTTGACCCTCCAATGTGCTATATAATACTACTAGTATCAAGAGTGAGCTTAACACTTAGCCAAATTTTCCCAAAATTTGAAGAACTCAAGCATGTTGCTCTCGGGTTCATGTCCAAAGAAAAAGAAAAAATTTTGTTCCTTGTTCATTAAGCTCCACACTTTAAACCAAGGTTCTTGAGTGTATTGTAAGCATGTCTCAATAGAAACATCTCGGAAAAATATAGTTTTCGGGTTAGTCGCAAAGCGAAAATCTAGTTGCTTTCTAGGTTTTGTTTAGAAGTTTGAAGGAAGTTTGTTGGTATTGTTTTAAGGGTCTCAAGTAGCGGATTGAAGTGTTTTGAAGAGGCTCTAAGTTGCTAAGGAGCGACTTCGGACTTGGAGTTGGATTAAGATTCGTTAAGGTATAATCTTGACCCTTAAAAGTGTTACAAGATTATTTATATTGTTGTTAGCTTTACATGTTGCTAGCATGAAGTATATGTGTTGAAGTTTATAAGTATTATGGATTGCTTGTAGCTTAAATCCGAAATGTTATAAGCCACTTGAAGTTGGATTACTAATTGGTCGTTTATTAGAAATCGTCGCATGTTGCTTACTTGAGGATTATTGTAGTTATAATCAATTGCGACTTGATATCATGTTATGCTAACAACTTGGATTGAAATGGATATTGGATAAGAATTGATGTAGATACTTCAAGTTAGCCGATTGGGCCTAGTAAGTTGTATCAAATAGATATCTATTGTGGGGCGGAATTTTACACGTCTAGTAGGCGTGTAATCCCCTATTGTTGATTGCATTGATTGGGCCTTAAATGTGGCGTGTTTGGTTATTGTATTCGGCCTTGAAAAAGGTGGCAAAGTAAGTAGAAACAAAGGAGGTGTTGTCCGATTTTCCGTAGAATTTAGCGACTTAGCACTTGGAATATTCTACGTTAGAAGTAAGAGGTTAATGGACGTATTGTAACCATTATTGTCACGACCCGACCTCGGGCCCGCGACTGGTGCCTTACCCCGGGCACCCTAGTGATACAACATCAGAGAAAATCAGCGGAAATAAAAACTCATAAAAGATAAACAGTGAAATAAGAAAGCAGGCAACTAAAGCGGTTACCTACGTATATATAAATAAAAACTTGAACAGTTACATCCTTTACAAACCCTGCCCACAATAGTACTACAGACCTCTAAGAATTTTTATAACAACTATGACGGGACAGGGCCCCGCCATACCCCTGAATGTACAAGTACCTACAATCTCAGGGAATCATACCAAAAGATAAGCCTCCGGAGAAACGGAGCTTCCCAAAACGCTGAACTGTGATCCTATGAGCGAGGATCAACAACTGGTGTACCTACTGCGGCATGAACGCAGCCTCGAAGGAGGTCGATAACAGTACCAAGTATGTGAAACTGAAAATACAATAAATGAAATCATAACAGTCTATATAAAGCAGGAGACATATATGATAACCAAACTACGATACACTGATATGTAGCGAATATGTCAAGTCAGGGACTCACGCCCGTAAAGTCATCACTCAAATATAACCCGGGAATTTAACCCGCACAACGGCCGCATGCCCCGGCATCTTACCTCGGTATAAGCATGGCCATGGAACCATCCTAATGGAAGCATACTCGTGGGCCACCCATCGTGTCAGTATGTCCAAAGGAAATAACAAGATAACAATCATAATGGAAGCATACTCGTGGGTCACCCATCGTGTCAGTATGTACAAAGCAAATAACAAGATAACACTCCTAATGGAAGCATACCCGTGGGTCACCCATCGTGTCAATATGTCCAAAAGGAAATAACAAGATAACAATCATAATGGAAGCATACTCGTGGGCTACCCATCGTGTCAGTATGTCCAAAGCAAATAACAAGATAACACTCCTAATGGAAGCATACCCGTGGGCCACCCATCGTGTCAGTATGTCCAAAGAAAATAACAAGATAACAATCATAATGGAAGCATACTCGTGGGCCACCCATCGTGTCAGTATGTCTAAAGCAAATAACAAGATAACACTCCTAATGGAAGCGTACGTGGGCACCCATCGTGTCGGTATGTCGAAAAGGATCGATATAGTGGAAGCATACGTGGGCCACCCATCGTGGTCGGTATGTCCATCAATCAACCAGATAGCCGCCCTCCAACGAGACGCGGTAGCCGTAAATACAACACTTGCACAACAAAGGCTAGCACCACAAGCATAGGCAAGTTCAACATACTCATAGACTTTCATTTTATTACAACAAATCCGGATTATAACCCCAAGGTACTACGTATTTTAACTCTTTAAAAGATCCATTTCTTTCACAAAAAGTCACACGATACCCATAGTATCAAAATAGAGTAACTATCTTTTTAAGTAAACCAAAACAATTTCCATATCTTCTTTTCGAATAAACCAACTTAAGACAAAACCATGACTTCCTTTTAAACCATTTTAAGACAAAACCATGTCTTTCTTTAAAACCAAAACACTTTAATTTCCTCAAGTCTCTTTTCTTTTAGAAAACAAGTTCCTTACTTTGGAATTTAAGAAAAATCAATACTTGTTATTAATGATCTTATTAAAGCAACCATGATCTAGGAAATGTAATACAATTTTGTCTTATCTTAGCTTCTATGCGGATGGAGGTTTCTCTTTTTTAATATAATTAATCATTTATCAATACATTTTCCTTTATTAACGCTGCGATGGTTTGTTCGATACTTATTCTCATTTCCGAAATAAATATAACTTATTCCTTTTTAAAACCCAATTACCCATTTCTCATAAATGCGTTTTCACAACTTTTTAACACAAACCAAGTCCTTAATATTTCTCATCAAGTCATTTATAAGTCAAGTCTCTTATCTTTTAAAAACCACAGACCATTTCTTTACCTACATAAAGTTGTTATAACAAACTTCCCATAAAGCCGTTATAACACTTTATGTTTTAAACCAACCAAATTCGTTTAGCATACGTACGTCTACCGTACTACATAGTTCACAACAATCATGCTAGAAAAGATAGGAAGAGGTTCACATACCTCGCGACGATTATCGACAATTAGCAAAATGTTCCAAAGTACTATAACCCTGCTAGCCTTTTCCACCCTTCAAGTAGAATACGCTACTCGTAGTACTTCAACCTATAAAGGCCACAAAACGTCTATCAACCTCTAGATCTCTTCGTAGAACAATTCAAAGCACAAGGTCATTATTCTATGGAAAATTCGGCAGCACCTCCTCCCCCGAACCACATAAATCTCCTCCTCTATCAAGGCCCGCTATCAAGCCAACAACTCTAAGGGGGGTTACACGTCTAACCGGACGTGTACAACACTGCCCCACAATAATACTACAAGTCTACTGTAATTACAGTCCAATGTAAATACAGTTCAATTATTATCAATATTCATTCTATATATAGTGTACTCAACTATACATTACTACAACATGTAATTTCCAATTACAATAGGGGGATAAAGATCATTACCTCGATAAGCCAAAAATTATCCAAGTTTTATAAGTCGATCCTGAGCAACGTTTAGCTCCAATTCCTTACGCTCCAACCCGCTCCAAGCAACCCTTAGAAGTTTCTAAACAACTTCTCTTAACACTTCATCTAAGCTTATGAAGATTTTTCTAGGGTTTTATTTTGCGACTAAGGAATAAAGTAGTATTTTGGTGTGTTAGTATTAAGTTAAGTTTGGAATACTACAAGTGTTTTTTGGCTATGGTATATGGGATTATAAAAATACTTGAAGAAATTCTTTCACAAGAGGGGGGGTGGACGAGAACTACAAAGGAGGGAGGGGAATTCTTGCCTTGGAAAAATATTTCAAGTGAGGGATGAATAAAGTCTTGCAACAAGGGGGGTATTTATAGAGAAATCAATGGCTAGGATCAAAGCAAGTGTATGGTAAGGATTTGGTCCATGTGGGAGAGGAGTCTTCCAACCAAGTGTCCACCACAACAATGAGACATGTGTCCACGCAAAATGGGACAAGTGGCGCCACTTGTCCACCAAAACGATCAAACACTTGTCCACCAACCATTCGGCCAACATGGCCACATGGGGGTGACACGTGTCGCCCCCTACTCGTCCAAAATATCTCATTTTCCGAAAATATCCGTAATGCCAAAAATCCGAAAATAAAGTGGGCCCCACAAAACCGTAAATTCTCCCGTGGGCCCCACGTGACCAATTTCGGAAATAAAATTCCATATTTCTCAAATATTCTAAAAAGTCCGAATACCAAATCTGGGAATCCAATTCCCATTAACGAACCTTTTCTTCACAAAATCAGAAACTTTTCCGTCGAAAAATCACATCCTTCTTCCTTTCCAATTTTAATGTCGTATTCTCGCACGCACGTCCTCATATACATACCACGAACTACGGGTGTAACATTCTTTCTTAGAAACATTCGTCGAATGTTCCTTCTAAGTCTCAAACATACATGCTACTGGTATAGTCTTCACTACTATACTTACAAAACCACTTATGCCACACCCGCCATAATATACCACGTCGCAAAACTCCAATCCAATCGATGAGGAATCACCTCTAACATCACAAAAGCTTTCACCTATGGTCTAAAGGATACTCCTTCGCATCTTCACTTCACAACAAAATGATCTCTTTTATTACGGTAACACACGTTCACTCCTTTCCTTACTCCATACCCTTCTCGTACACCCGAACTCTCTCAGTACACGTACCATACTCGGTCATCGCCGGTTCCAAAACCTTGGAGTCACTACCTCCAAACTTGGTCATTTACTAGCCTCAAATTCCTTAAGGACCTTCCGACCTTCACGATCCGATTGGTCGAACGCGTCCACGAACTCGCATAACGGTTACCTAAACTTGGGCCTTGCACTCGTTATCCTACCACTGGCGGGACCACCTCGACCCCACCTCATTCCGGGCTGCGGGTTGACCCGCGATCTGGCCTCAACCCGACCCGCTATCGCGCCAAACTCTCTCGTTCCCCGATACGGAACAATCTTACTAATTCACGTCATGAAAGCTACCACTTTATCTCAAACTACCCATGGAATTATCACACAAAACTCCATGTATACTATGCACTCCGACAAAGATCAACCGTAAAATCATCCACTCAAGACGGTCTTGCATCCAAGGTCCCAACTGTTATAAATTCTAAGGCTCACCATTTTCTCGTCCCCAGACTTACCCTTTTCAACTACCCATGTTTTCTAATCCACACCTAACACAATGTTATCCGCACATAGCACTCCACATGTACCTACCATAACGACCTAAACAAGTCTCTTAAGGGTTGAAGATATCTCTGTAACTACTGCCTCACTTTCCCTTTGTCGCTCTAATCAAATCCTGCTCTGCTGGGCGCATAACTACAGAAGGTGATGAACCACCATCGATCCCGGCTGAGTCGTAACATCCGCGCCACCTGCGGTCGGACAATTTCGCCAAAATGGCCTGTTGGCCGCAAGCATAACAAGCTATCAAGTAGTACGACACTCCCATAAGAACACCTACCACAACGCCATACAGGGTGGGGTGGCCTCTCAGCTAACACCCTTCCTCTCCGAACCATGAATCCGCGAATCGACACGGTAGGCTAAGTCATCCCACTTGTATCCTCCTACTAGGACATTCTCTCTCACATGGCCCTAACGGTAGTTGGTAAAACAAGCGTTAGTAAAAGATGACATTTCGGGATGGCGTCTACCACATAGTGAACACCGAGGAAATCGACCGTGGCTAGAACCTATGTAAATCGTGAACAGAAACCACGAGTTCTCGACCAACTCCTAAATACCCCGAACGTCACGAAGTGCGCGGAGGACCACTCAGATCTTGGCGGAGGCGCATAACTGATCTGCTGCGAGAAGGTCCGCCTCAAAAGTTACCAAAGGACCCTGCTATTCTGGCCCTCTTCTGCTGATCTTGGTTAATCCGTCGATCTCTACGTTCCTCAGTCTGCTGTGCATAAGCCTGTACGCGGGAAATGTCTATGCCTGACTGAAGAGCTACTCTTGTACAACCCTTTACTAGATACTCGTCAAGTCCTGTGACCTATCGGTGCACTCTATCCTCCATATGCGCCACTAAAGCGGGACATAACGAGCGAACGAGTCAAACTCGACATCAGATTTCCAAACCGTCGCCCGTTACGCACAACATCATAAATCTATCTCGCCCGAGCTCTCATCTGCGAGGGCAAGAAGTGTGTAAGAAATGCCTGTGAGAACTCGTCCCAACCAGCTGGAGGCGCATGCTCCCCGGGGCGGTTCCGTGAATCAAACGATCATTGCGGTATCACGCGGCCGATGTGAACCTAATACCACCGACTCGTCTCTCGAGGCCTCGATCACTCTCATGATGCGCTAGCTGTCGTATAAACTCACGAGGATCATCCTCGGTCCTCGACCCATAGAACTACGGTGGATCGCAACTCCAAAAGTCAGAAGTTTCAAGCCGTCGGCCGGGTGTATTACGGTACACCGGCCCCGTCTATCCTCATGCCTCGCCATGCCGAACTAGTAATCGGGCCATCTCTCGTAACCATATCCTCTATTCTGGGCCGGGACTAGAGGCTCAGGTATCGTGGTCTCTGTAGCTACTGTTGCTGCTCTAAACTCTTCTGGGGCTAGAGGCGTCGCAGAACTCCCCGAATGAAGCATCACCCGGGTGATGGCGGGCTGTGCCTCACACTCTCGTGTTCCACTAGCAGCCTCCTGCCGCTCGCCTCTGGGCCACTGGTTGCCTTGCGCAGGCATAACTAGCACAAACGAATACGCGCAGGAGTCCAACTTATAACACGGCTCTAAGGCACGATCTCAGAGTGAGAATGGAAACCAATCCTAAATATCCTGACCTCACGATTATAGGGTGCGCAACACGCCGATAATCAAGACTCTACTAGATACGGTGCGTAGACACTTTCCGAGGATTAAGCGCTCGATACCACTTTTGTCACGACCACTCGGCCTCGCGATCGTGTCTTACCCCGGGCACCCTAGTGATACAACATCAGAGAAAATCAGCGGAAATAAAAACTCATAAAAGATAAACAGTGAAATAAGAAAATAGGCTAACCAAAACGGTTACCTTTCTGTATATATAAATAAAAACTTGAACAATTACATCCTTTACAAACCCTGCCCACAATAGTACTACAGACCTCTAAGAATTTTTATAACAACTATGACGGGACAGGGCCCCGCCATACCCCTGAATGTACAAGTACCTACAATCTCAGGGAATCATACCAAAAGATAAGCCTCCGGAGAAACGGAGCTTCCCAAAACGCTGAACTGTGATCCTATGAGCGAGGATCAACAACTGGTGTACCTCTACCTGCGGCATGAACGCAACCCCCCGAAGGAGGTCAGTACAACAGGTACCAAGTATGTGAAACTAAAAATACAATAAATGAAATCATAATAGTCTATATAAAAGAGGAGACATATATGATAACCAAACTACGATACACAATATGTAAGCAGTCATGTCAAGTCAGGAACTCACGCCCGTAAAGTCATCACTCAAATATAACCCGGGAATTTAACCCGCACAACGGTCGCATGCCCCGGCATCTTACCTCGGTATAAGCATGGCCATGGAACCATCCTAATGGAAGCATACTCGTGGGCCACCCATCGTGTCAGTATGTCCAAAGGAAATAACAAGATAACAATCATAATGGAAGCATACTCGTGGGCCACCCATCGTGTCAGTATGTCCAAAGCAAATAAAAAGATAACACTCCTAATGGAAGCATACCCGTGGGCCACCCATCGTGTCAATATGTCCAAAAGGAAATAACAAGATAACAATCATAATGGAAGCATACTCGTGGGCTACCCATCGTGTCAGTATGTCCAAAGAAAATAACAAGATAACACTCCTAATGGAAGCATACCCGTGGGCCACCCATCGTGTCAGTATGTCCAAAAGGAAATAACAAGATAACAATCATAATGGAAGCATACTCGGGCCACCCATCGTGTCGGTATGTCCAAAGCAAATAACAAGATAACACTTAATGGAAGCATACTCGTGGCCACCCATCGTGTCGGTATGTCCAAAAGGATCGATATAGTGGAAGCATACCCGCCACCCATCGTGTCGATGTCCATCAATCAACGGATAGCCGACCTCCAACGAGACGCGGTACGTAAATACAACACTTGCACAACAAAGTCTAGCACCACAAGCATAGGCAAGTTCAACATACTCATAGACTTTCATTTTATTACAACAAATCCGGATTTTAACCCCAAGGTACTACGTATTTTAACTCTTTAAAAGATCCATTTCTTTCACAAAAAGTCACACGATACCCATAGTATCAAAATAGAGTAACTATCTTTTTAAGTAAACCAAAACAATTTCCATATCTTCTTTTCGAATAAACCAACTTAAGACAAAACCATGACTTCCTTTTAAACCATTTTAAGACAAAACCATGTCTTTCTTTAAAACCAAAACACTTTAATTTCCTCAAGTCTCTTTTCTTTTAGAAAACAAGTTCCTTACTTTGGAATTTAAGAAAAATCAATACTTGTTATTAATGATCTTATTAAAGCAACCATGATCTAGGAAATGTAATACAATTTTGTCTTATCTTAGCTTCTATGCAGATGGAGGTTTCTACTGGTTTTAATATAATTAATCATTTATCAATACATTTTCCTTTATTAACGCTGCAGTGGTTTGTTCGATACTTATTCTCATTTCCGAAATAAATATAACTTATTCCTTTTTAAAACCCAATTACCCATTTCTCATAAATGCGTTTTCACAACTTTTTAACACAAACCAAGTCCTTAATATTTCACATCAAGTCATTTATAAGTCAAGTCTCTTATCTTTTAAAAACCACAGACCATTTCTTTACCTACATAAAGTTGTTATAACAAACTTCCCATAAAGCCGTTATAACACTTTATGTTTTAAACCAACCAAATTCGTTTAGCACACGTACGTCTACCGTACTACATAGTTCACAACAATCATGCTAGAAAAGATAGGAAGAGGTTCACATACCTCGCGACGATTATCGACAATTAGCAAAATGTTCCAAAGTACTATAACCCTGCTAGCCTTTTCCACCCTTCAAGTAGAATACGCTACTCGTAGTACTTCAACCTATAAAGGCCACAAAACGTCTATCAACCTCTAGATCTCTTCGTAGAACAATTCAAAGCACAAGGTCATTATTCTATGGAAAATTCGCGACCTCCTCCCGAACCACATAAATCTCTCGCCTATCAAGGCCCGCTACCAAGCCAACAACTCGAGGGTTACCGTCTAACCTGACGTGTACAACACCGCCCACAATAATACATAAGTCTCATCAGAATTACACCAATGTAAATACAGTTCAATTATTATCAATATTCATTCTATATATAGTATACTCAACTATACATTACTCTGACATGTAATTTCCAATTACAATAGGGGATAAAGATCATTACCTCGATAAGCCAAAAATTATCCAAGTTTTATAAGTCGATCCTGAGCAACGTTTAGCTCCAATTCCTTACGCTCCAACCCGCTCCAAGCAACCCTTAGAAGTTTCTAAAAAACTTCTCTTAACACTTCATCTAAGCTTCTGAAGATTATTCTAGGTTTTTCTTTTGCTACTAAGGAATAAAGTAGTATTTTCACTCTTAGTATAAAGATAACTTTGGAATACTACACGGGATTTTTGGCTAAGGTATATGGGATTATAAAAATACTTGAAGAAATTCTTACACAAGAGGGGGGGGTTGTTGGACGAGAACCACAAAGGGTGGGAGGGAATTTTTGCCTTGGAAAATATTTCAAGTGAGGGATGAATAAAGTCTTGCAACAAGGGGGGTATTTATAGATAAATCAATGGCTAGGATCAAAGCAAGTGTATGGTGAGGATTTGGTCCATGTGGGAGTGGAGTCTTCCAACCAAGTGTCCACCACAACAATGAGACATGTGTCCACCACAAAAATGGGACAAGTGGCTTGCCACTTGTCCACCAAAACGTCCAAACACTTGTCCACCAACCATTCGGCCAACATGGCCACATGGGGGTGACACGTGTCGCCCCCTACTCGTCCAAAATATCTCATCTTCCGAAAATATCCGTAATGCCAAAAATCCGAAAATAAAGTGGGCCCCACAAAACCGTAAATTCTCCCGTGGGCCCCACGTGACCAATTTCGGAAATAAAATTCCATAATTCTCAAATATTCTAAAAAGTCCGAATACCAAATCTGGGAATCCAATTCCCATTAACGAACCTTTTTCTTCACAAAATCCGGAAACTTTTCCGTCGAAAAATCACATCTTTCTTCCTTTCCAATTTTAATGTCGTATTCTCGTACGTACGTCCTCATATACATACCCTAAGAGGTGCGAATGATTTGATTCCACGGATACCCATAAGTGGTAAGAAAGGGAATTTTCTTCCCCTCACGACTATGGCCTTGGATATGAATTCAGGAAACCTCTACTGGATAATATCCTCTTGGAGCCTAGAAAGGATAAAAGTCCACCCCGCTGGATTGGGTCCTAAAATTTGGATACATGACTTTGATGTTGTCTTCTCTAGGCTCGGGGTCTCGATATGATGAAACTCAATTGTATGGAGGTGCTTAATGATCCATCACTAGACTAAGAGGTTACAACTTTGGAAGTACCTATATAGGTTTTGACACTTACCTAGGGCTCGGTAGATGTCGACTAGGATGACTAGAACTAGGTCATAATATTTAGTTTTCGTTAATGGTAATTCCATGAAAGATATCATATGTGACGAATATGACCCGGGTATATATGAGTTGGACACGATATTTGGGAAACATCATGGTTCCTAGAAGGCATATGGCGAATGCTAGAGGTCGGGTGGCTTTCCAAGCGGCAAAGGAGTGAAACTCTACGGAGTCCGCTATGTAGCCCTGTCTAGACCTAAATCGCCTATGGAGGTCCCTAAAGGCTACGGTCGGGCTGAATATCCAATCGGCGCTAGCTAAGGACAACATCTTAAGGATTTCACCGAGAATCGGCTTATGGGGTACTAGAAGGTTATGGTCGGGTTTCTTTCTCCACCCCATACAGGTATATACGTTGTCTATACATTCTCGGATCTCTTTTAGGGTCGGGGTTATCTCGAAGTCGCCAAACCTAAAGACCATTCTCTTATTATCTCAATACCCAGTAAGGACTTCTAGGAGGTCACTATCCTCTTTCATGGTCATGAGGGAGTGTAGGTGTCTTAGATAGTTTGTTACTTTCTTTTGTTGTGTTGCACGTAGCCATGACCACCAAATTCTCAGTATCTCGGGTGCCTCAGTAATCATGTCGAATTTCAGATTTGTATGCATCTACAAAATAGAATTCGGTTAATATTCCCCCCAATGAGCAATAGTTAATCACATAAGGCACGTTAAATGCTTCTATAAGTAGTTGGATCCGATGCCATCGAGTCGAAATCCGTCAAGACACAAGGAAGTCAGCCTACTAGGTCCAGGTAGATCTGAGATACCCGAACCTATCAAAGTCAGTATGCACTAATTCAAGGGATTTGGCTTCGCTCTATCCTAGTTGTACTAGTGTGGTTTAGAAAATGACTTAGGTGTCACGACCCGAGCCGACGGACCGCGACTGGTACCCTACCTGGGCACCCTTATACCCACACATCACATATAACCAGCGGAAGCTTAAGAAAACTCATTATCTCATAAAATACAAGCCGACAAGGCTTCCACTATATACAGTATTTTCCAAAACGAGTTACAACATATACAACCCACATGTATCCAAACACACATTTATCACCCACACTTGTCTACAGACCTCTAAGAGTATGATAAGGAAATGTGACGGGACAAGACCCCGCCGTACCCCTGAATATACACAAGTCTATAATCAAAGACCTGTACCAAAATGACAAGCTCCGGAACAAGGGATCTATCTCAACAAGATGAGCATAGAACCTAAGCTCGAGGATCACCAAACTGAGTACCTATATCTGCGGGCATGAATGCAGCCCCCCGGAGAAGGGGGTTAGTAAAATAATGTACCAAGTATGTAAACATAAAGTACAGTAAATAAGATCATAACTGGCCAAAAGATGACAGGGACAAGTATGAAAATCAAATACCATATCCAACCGCGCCATATAAAATAGAGCCAACTGTACCTTTTAAAAGTGAGAGAGTCATATCAAGATCATAGATGTCTGTCCATATAATCCTCATATCTATACATATATCGTGTCCCGGCCCATCATGGGACTCGGTGTAATAGCTATCATGAGCAACCTTGTGCAATTTAACTCATTTTTGACTCTCAAAGGAATAAAACCAAGGTACCAACATATCATGTACCAATCATTTTAGAAAAACCAAGGTACCAACATATTATGTACCAATCATTAAAATGAACTCTCATTTTAGAAAAACCAAGGTACCAACATATCATGTACCATTAAGGATTAAGATCCAATAAAACTATGTACGTCCGTCGTACACTCACTTTATAAAACTCAACTTTCATTTGGAAAACCCAAGGCACTATCATGTCATGTATCCTTAAGAATTAGGATCCAATAGAACTATGTACGTCCGCCATACACTCACTTTATAAACATCATGCTAAAAGAAAGAAAGGATAGTTTCACATACCTCGAATATTTCTAATAATCCTGTATTTGATTGGTGATAACGGATCCGAATTTGCCTAATTAATTCTTATATGGGTGGTGAGTAATTATATGATGAAACCTTATCTAATCAGTTGTGAACTAGAAAATGTAAAACAAATTGGTTATATCTTAGCTTCTATGCAGATGACGTTCTAATCATTTTAATATAATTGTTTGTCGATACCTTTTTCATTTAACGCTGCAATGGCTTATTTCAACACGTCTATTAGAACATACCCAATTATTATTAAAACTGTCTCAGTGCTTGATTCTTATCAGTTATTTTAAATTGCAGAGTCAACTCGGCTCCCATGCTTACAAAAAACTCTTATCAACATCTGTCTCACATTCCTTAATAAGGACTTAGGAACAATTTAGACATGTTTTAGCATAGAATCAATAACATGAATACCCCTTAATTTCTAAGAGTAGAATGAATTATGAAACAATACCACAGGTATATTTCGTACGTAGAACATGTCAAAAGAAGGAGGGAGAGTTTCACATACCTTATAGGCTATACCAACTTGACAACTAGAATACGTCTCAAGTAGTACTTCAACCTATAACAACAATAACACTTCTATCAACTTCATGATACTAGTGTAAGTCATATACCACATATTGATTCTCTTTTCATATCAAAATTTGGGCAACACTTCCCCTATTTATACATACATTTCCACCTTATAAATAAGGCCAATAACATCAATAACCAGGCACCAATTAAGGGCACAGCCAAACAACAACCAAGGTGATTCACACACCTACTTTTTATGTTAATCCGGCCTCTTAATCCATATAAAACAGTCCATTAAAACAGTCCATAATCCAACACAACGAGGGTAAAATATGAAGTCTTTCTACACCTTTTTACACCCTTATTCCTTTAGGACTTACATTAGCAATTACCACATTTAAACATGCATAATGGTAACTGAATTTTCAGTATTATAACACCACAAAACAGTTCCTAAAACAGCACGACAATATCCAACAGTTTTATACAAGTCTCGGCCAAACCATAATACCTTAACCCTTTTCATAATTCCTTATAATCCAATTCAAGTCTCAACACTTTAATATAAACCATTTCAACTTTCAATAACAAGATTTCCTTCAATCAAACATGCACTTAGTGACGATAATAACAATAACAACCAACGAATCCAATATGAACAAAACAGTCCATTAAATCGGCTAACATGCCAAATGTCACATGCACTTCTTATTCTCCATTTTTCTTAACACAAGTTCACCTCTTAACTATAACAACATGTAATTTCCAATTACTTCAAGAGGAAGAAGAATTATTACCTTATTTTAAGCTCAAAACAGTCCACTAGTCTCGGCACCACTGCCTTCTTTTCGCACCACTTCTTCACGTTACAATAACACACACGTATCCTCTACAAGTGTTATACCCCGTATTTCCAGAGTATGTATGTAAGGGCGTACGTACGAAAGTTTAGCCTTAAAAGTTTAGGCATGGGACGTTTTTTTGGGCACAACTCACTTAAAGAATCGTTTTTCGACGAAACGTTTTACAAGACTCGCGTAGGGTAAATTCCGGCTATGTCATTTCTAATTTTTGCGGATTTTTTCCGAGAGACGAAACATTTTGGACCAACGAGAGGGCGACACTTGTCACCCTCTCATTGATGGATGTATGGGCGGTAGTGAGCCAAATTGGATGGCCTTGTTTGTCAAGTAGTTGGTAGGATATTTTGTGTAGTAGATGGATAAGGACACTTGCCCAAATCTTGATCTTACACTTGCCTTGCACTTGGCATCATCTTGGCCATTGGTTGGCCATGGCTTGACCTATAAATACCCCCCTTTAGATGAAGAGTTCTTCATCCACAAATCTTTCTCCAAGTCTTGAAAATCCTCCTCTCCCTTGTGAGCCTTTTCGCCCAAGCCTTCTCCTCGAGTGAAGCTTGGCCTACCCCCTAGCCTAGCCGAAACCTACCCCCACCCCCGCCCTTGGTAGAAAAGTTGTCTTCCAAGTGTAGTTACTATACCAAAATACCCTAGCCCAAATCCCGTAGTACTTAGTTGAAGTTGTGAAGAACTTCTAAGGGTTCTTGAGCTATCTGAGCGCATACAAATTAGAGCTAAACCTTGCTCGGGAGCGACTTTTAACTTGGATAATTTTTGGGCTTATCGAGGTAAATAAACTTATCCTTCTTTGTAATTAGAGAATACATCTTTGTAGAAGTATAGGAATAAGTATAAATACTTAGAAGGATATTAAAGAATAGAATTGAATCATATCACAGTAGAAGGGTTTAAAAGAAGAATAATTGAACTGCATCACATAGATCGTTTTTACATGAGATCGCATACCTGCAGGGAAGTCGCCCAAATTTCCATAGAATAGAGAACCCTCTGCTTAGAACTTTATACAGTACAGTCTAGACGTTGATAGACGTATTTGACTATTATAGGTTGATTCTCTACGCGCGACATATTCGACTTGGCAGGTGGATTTCGCCGAGAAGGTATGTGATTCTTCCTATATTCTTAAGCATGATATTTTAAATATATATATAGTACGGTAGACGTACGAGTGTTAACTAAATAATAACTACGGCAATGTCTTTTGACTTAAGCCTGAATAATAACTACGGCAATGGCTTTTGACTTAAGCCTGAATAATAAAAGATCTTGAAGCATTTCAAAAGAATACTGAATCATCTTTAACAGAAGAGAAACAGTTGGTTTTTAAACAAAAGCTTAAAGTGTTATACTAGCTTTATGGGAAGTTAGGTATAACAACTTAAGAATGATAAAAAGAACTGTTTACTTACTTGCTTATAAAAACCTTGTATTGATTTTTGTAAGGTGTAGTAAGATTGATTGATAAATAGACATATTATGATGCTACGTGTGTTAGTGTCTTGTGATGTTGTGAAAGGGGGTCATTCTTGTTGTGCTTACGTTGCTAAACGGTAAGTACATTGTATCGTTATTGTATCACCTACCCTCGACTTATTATACCGAGGGCTTGCCACCCTTGATGCGCGGTCTATACGGCCACGCGGTCTGTGAGACTACGCGAGTCAGCGGAGTTCGAGATTGATTATTAGGGTGTTTTAGCCCGACGCGGGATGCCCTATGCGGTGCGTGTGACTACGCGTCTATTGAGACTATGCGGACTACGGAGTCGGGAGGTGCAGGGGTTAGCTACCCCGATGCGAGGAATACCACGCGGTGCGCATGACCTATGCGATCGCGGAGTTCAGATTAGGCACGCATAATGATACTATGGGCAATTGTCCTTGCTTGATCATTCGCGCCTAGAAAAGACACATTCTGATTTACCTATTATTTGTTCTTGTTGGTGATGTGCACTATGTACAATTGAACTGATTGTATTTGCAAATGGTTTTAAATGCTTTGGTTTCATTTAAGTACTTTACAGTTTCACATACTTGGTACCTGTTGTACTGACCTCCTTCGGGGGGCTGCGTTCATGCCGCCGGTAAGGGCAAGGTGTTCTAGATCCACATCCTTAGGATCTCTTTGCTTTGGTGTCGTGAGCTCCATCTTCTCCGAGGCTCGACTTTTGGGTATGATCTCCTGTTATTGTATATAGTTTTGTACATTCGGGGTATGTGGCCCCGTCCCGCCATAGTTGTTATCTTCTTAGAGGTCTGTAGTCCTATGCAGTCGGATGTAATCGCAAAACTATGTTATATATATGCCGAAGGCGACATTTTCTCACATAAAGCGTGTCTCATTTTACAATCGTTTCATGTCTTATTTTTATATTCCGTGATTTCTCGATGTATGACTACTTGGGTGCCGGTAAGACACGATCCACGGCCCCGAACGGGTCGTGACAAAAGTGGTATCGAGCGATTAATCTCGGAAAGTGTCTACGCATCGTATCTAGTAAGTCTTGATTATCTCGTGTTGTGCACCACATCAATAATCGTGAGGCTATAGGATATTTAGGATTGGTTTCCATTCTTCTCACTCGAGATCGTGTCTTAGAGTCCGTGTTATAAGTTGGACCCTCTAACGTATTCCTTTCTCAGAATAGCTTATGCCTCCACGTAAGGCAACCCGCCCGGGCGGCAAGGCAAAGGCGGAGCTGCTAGTACGACACCGAGAGTTACGAGGGCACAGGCCCAGTTCTTACCCGAGGCGATACCTCAGACGGCGAGTTCCATGACGCCGCCGGCCCCAGCAGAGACCACAGTACCCACACCTCATGTCCCACAGCCTGGGGCAGAGGAGTTAAGGTACAAGGAGATGGCCCAGCTATTGGCCAGGATCATGGCCAGACATGAGGACAGGCTGGATGCAGCAGTTCCAGTTCCAGCCCCAGTAGTGCCCGTGGTTCACTCGAGGGCAGACAGTTTGAGGCTACGAGATTTCCTGAGTTGTAGCCCGCCAGAGTTTTACGGGTCAAGGCCAGAGGATGATCCGCAGGAGTTCATCCGTCAGTTACAGAAGATTATGAGGGTGATCAGGGCGTCGGAGACCGAGTCCGTGATCTTCGGTTCGCATCGGCTGCGTGATACCGCAGTCGATTGGTTTGATTCGTGGGAGCTTTCCCAAGGAGAGCATGCACCTCCAGCAGTATGGGATGAGTTTTCGGGGGCTTTTCTCACGCACTTCTTGCCTCCGCAGATGAGGAGGCACGCCGGTGTTTTGTTGCCGAGGCGCAGAGGGCGCACGCCAGTGAGTACAATGTCGAGTTCGATTCTTTGGCTCGATATGTCCTCGCGCTTAGTAGCGATATGGAGGACCGTACACCGCTACGCCACCGGCTAGATGATTATATGGCCGAAGTCTTGTGCGGGTGTGTCTCTTCACCGTGCATGGACATTACCCGTATGCAGCTCATGCACTGACGCGGCGAGCGCAGACCGACGAGTCGCATGATATCAAGACGTAAGAGGCCAAGACGGCCGGTTCTTTTGGTGGTTCTCGGTGGACGGCCTCGGCAGCTTCAGACTTGCACCCGGCCGGCTGAGCACTCCACATCATCATTGTAAGAACACCGAGTATTCGGGCGTGTCGTGGCCCCGTGACTTGATTTCGGTAGCAGCGGTGCTAACCGATCGAGGTCCGCTGGTGTGTCCGTTGTGGTAGATTCCACTCGGAGCCGTAGTACTACTCCGAGCTTGCTATACTTGTGACCAGCAGGTCATGCGAGAGTTTGTCCGACCGGGCGGCGGTGGTAGGCTCACCACGGTGCATGTTGCGGTTCATCATCTCCTACAGCCATCGCCCGAGGGCAGGGTACTCATGGGCCAGCAGGTCGCGGCAGAGGTCGTGGAGCGGGTCCCAGTTCTAGCGGTCCTCAGAACCGCATTTATGCCTTGTCCAGCCGGCAGGATCAGGAGGCCTCACCTGATGTCGTCACAGGTACTTTATCAGTCTCCGATTATGATGTGTATGCCTTGATAGATCCGGGTTCTACTCTGTCCTATATATCCCCCCTTATTGCTAGTAGGATAGGGATAGAGCCTGAGTCCATAGACCCTTTCGAGGTAGCTACGCCAGTGGGTGATTCGGTGGTAGCTCGGCGGGTATATAGGGCTTGTCCAGTGACCATTTGCAGTCGTCAGACCCTAGCCGACTTGATAGAGTTGGATATGACTGATTTCGATGTGATCATGGGTATGGATTGGCTAGCTTCTTGCTACGCCAATGTAGACTGCAGGGAGAGAGTGGTACGGTTCAGCTTTCTGGGGAGCCGGTTGTTGAGTGGGAGGAACATCAGACGCCAGGGGTAGGTTTATTTCTTACCTCAAGGCTAGGAAGATGGTGCAGGCGGGTATATCTACCATCTCGTTCGGGTGTTTGATATCGAGGTCGCGGTACCAGATTTTGATGGCCCAGTAGTCAGAGAGTTCCCAGACGTGTTTCCAGACGACCTCCCGGGTATCCCTCCTGAGAGGGAGATCGAGTTTTGTATAGATGTGTTGCCAGACACTCGGCCTATTTCCATTCCGCCATACAGAATGGCACCTGCCGAGTTGAGAGAGTTGAAGGACCAGCTGAGAGATTTGCTGGAGAAAGGCTTCATCAGACCTAGTGTTTCTCCCTGGGGAGCGCCGGTATTGTTCGTGAAGAAGAAGGACGGGACGCTGCGCATGTGTGTTGATTACAGCGGTGAACAAGGTGACCATTAAGAACGATACCCTTCCTGTGATTGATGATTTGTTCGACCAGTTGCAGGGTGCGAGATGTTTCTCCAAGATTGATCTGCGATCGGGCTATCATCAGGTACGAGTCAGAGAGGCGGATGTCCCTAGGACTGCATTCCGGACCCGGTACGGGCATTATGAGTTCAGGGTCATGTCTTTTGGGTTGACCAATGCTCCGGCGGTATTCATGGATTTGATGAACCGAGTGTTCAAACCATTTCTGGACACGTTTGTGATAGTGTTCATTGATGATATCTTGGTTTATTCTCGCCAGAGCGAGAGCACGCGAGCATTTGAGGATCTTGTGATTCTCCAGACCAGCTTATACGCCAAGTTTTCCAAATGTGAGTTTTGGTTAACTTCGTGGCTTTTCTTTGGCATATTGTTTGGCCGATGGCATTCGAGTGGATACGCCAAGATCGAGGCGCCAGACTTGGCCTAGACCTACTACTCCGGCAGAGGTTCGCGATTTCGGGCCTTGCAGTTATTATCGGCGGTTCATGGAAAAGTTTGCTTCTATCTCTCGCACCATTGACTAGGCCGACTCGTGGCACTAAGTTTCGCGGATCGATGCGTATGAGCGTGGTTTCGATTCTTGAAGGAGACCGACGACCGCCTCGTTCTTACTCTTCCGGAGGTCCGCATAGCTTATGTCGTGTATTGTGACGTCGGGCATCGGGTTGGGATGTGTTGATGCGAAGGCGGCAAGGTTATAGCGTATGCATCCCGACACCAAGAAACACGAGGAACTACCCCACCCATGATTTGAGTCGCGGCGGTGATTCACGCCTTGAAGATCTGGAGGCACTATTTGTATGGGGTTCATGTGGATATTTATACAGACCACAAGAGCCTCCAGTATATCTTCAGCCAGAGAGAGCTGAACTTACGACAGAGACGGTGGTTAGAGCTGCTCAAGGATTATGATGTTGACATCCTGTACCACCCGGGGAAGGCCAATGTTGGGGCAGATGCCCTTAGTCGTAGGTCGATGGGGAGCCTATCAGATGTGCAGCCAGAGAGGAGGGACATGGTTCGTGATTTGCATCAGTTAGCGAGCCTTGGTGTCCATTTGATTGATTCTGATAGCAGTGGGGTTCGAGTCCGTGAGGTTGCCGAGTCTTCCATCGTCGAGGAGGTGAAGAGGCAACAGTTCGAGGATCCAGTTTTGACACGTTATTGTGATACGGCTCTTCGTGAGGGGAAGGGTCCTTTTGAGGTAGCACCTGATGGGGTGCTAAGGTTTGAGGGCAGGTTGTGTGTTCCAGATGTTGCAGGACTTCGCAGGTGTTCTAGGGAAGCACACAAATACAAGCATTTCTATCCATCCGTGGTCGACCAAGATGTACCACGACCTTAGATCCGTGTATTGGTGGGATGGCTTGAAGAGGACGTTGCGAGTTCGTAGCTCGCGCCCGTGTTGTCGCAGTGAAGGTAGAGCACCGAGGCCCGTGGTTTGTTACGACGATAGAGATCCCAACTCGGAAGTGGGAGGTGATCAACATGGACTTCATCACAGGATTACCTCGCACTCGCAGGAGACATGATTCTATATGGGTTATCGCCGACAGTCGACGAAATCAACCCACTTTCTTCCGTCAGACGACTTTTTCTACCGAGGATTATGCGGCACTTTACATCCGAGAGATCGTCGGACTACACGGAGTCCCTATTTCGATCATATCGCATGCAGGAGCCCGATTTCGCTAACTTCGGAGGTCTTTCCGTATGTTTGGGGACGCAGTGAGCTCGAGCACGCATTCCATCCACGCATGCACGGACAGCAGAGCGCACTATCCGCACTCTCGAGGATATGTCGCGAGCCCGTGTTATTGACTTCGTGGGTAGCCGAGGATCATTTGCCTCTAGTTGAGTTTATGATAATAATAGCTACCACTCCAAAGATTCGGATGGCGCCTTATGAGGCCTTGTATGAGGAAGTGCAGATCGCCGATAGGCTGGTTCGATGTAGGCGAGTGCGCTAGTGGGACCAGATTTGCGGCAGCAGTGCCGGTGGATAAGGTGAAACTTATCCAGAGAGGTTCCGACACCGAGTCGACGAAGTCATATGCAGATCATCGCCGTCAGATCCGGAGTTCGAGGTTGATGATTGGGTTTTCTGAAGGTGTCACCCATGGCGGTGTGATGAGATTCGGGAAGAAAGGGAAACTCACCAAGGTACATCGGGCCCTATCGATTGTCCGCAGGTAGGCAAGGTTGCCATGAGTTGGATCTGCCGTCCGATCTGGAGGCAAAGGTTCCTGGTGTTTCATATTTCTACGCCGAGGAGATGTATCGGATCCATCTAGAGTGCATCCGATCGACGATGTCCGTGTGACCGAGGGGTTATCGATGAGAGGTTCCCATAGCGATAATCGATCGTCGTTAGCGCTCGCGACCAAGGATGTGGCTTCCACAAAGTCTTGTGCGAACGAGCTCAGGGAGGAGATGACGTGGGAAGCAGAGGAGGACATGAGGCAGAGGTATCCTCACTTATTCCCCACACCTCCAGGTAACTCATTTTCCTACTTGTAAATTTTCATTATCGTTTATGCCTAAGTGTTGTTTTGTGGCCGTGTGTGGCATTTGTAAACTGTTTAAGTTATGAGGAACCTTATCGTTAACGGTCTTGGGAAGGAACATTCGGGACGAATGTTTCTAAGGAGGGGAGAATGTTATACCCCGTATTTCCAGAGTATGTACGTGAGGGCGTACGTACGAAAGTTTAGCCTTAAAAGTTTAGGCATGGGACGTTTTTTTTTGGCACAACTCACTTAAAGAATCGTTTTTCGACGAAACGTTTTACAAGACTCGCGTAGGGTAAATTCCGGCTATGTCATTTCTAATTTTTGCGGATTTTTTCCGAGAGACGAAACGTTTTGGACCAACGAGAGGGCGACACTTGTCACCCTTTCATTGATGGATGTATGGGCGGTAGTGAGCCGAATTGGATGGCCTTGTTTGTCAAGTAGTTGGTAGGATATTTTGTGTAGTAGATGGATAAGGACACTTGCCCAAATCTTGACCTTACACTTGCCTTGCACTTGGCATCATCTTGGCCATTGGTTGGCCATGGCTTGACCTATAAATACCCCCCTTTAGATGAAGAGTTCTTCATCCACAAATCTTTCTCCAAGTCTTGAAAATCCTCCCATCTCCTTGAGCCTTTTCGCCCAAGCCTTCCCCTTGAGTGAAGCTTGGCCGAAGCTACCCTCCCTAGCCTAGCCGAAACCTACCCCCCCCTCCCTTGGTAGAAAAGTTGTCTTCCAAGTGTAGTTACTATACCAAAATACCCCAGCCCAAATCCCTTAGTACTTAGTTGAAGTTGTGAAGAACTTCTAAGGGTTCTTGGAGCTATCAGAGCGTACAAATTAGGAGCTAAACCTTGCTCAGGAGCGACTTTTAACTTGGATAATTTTTGGGCTTATCGAGGTAAATAAACTTATCCTTCTTTTGTAATTAGAGAATACATACTGTAGAAGTATAGGAATAAGTATAAATACTTAGAAGGATATTAAAGAATAGAATTGAATTGTTATCACAGTAGAAGGGTTTAAAAGAAGAATAATTGAACTGTACTCACATAGGACTGTTTTTACAAGAGATCGCATACCTTACTGCAGGGAAGTGCGCCAAATTTCCATAGAATAGAGAACCCTCTGCTTAGAACTTTATACAGTACAGTCTAGACGTTGATAGACGTATTTGACTATTATAAATGATTCTCTCATACGACATATTCGACTCGGTGTGGATTTCGCCGAGAAGGTATGTGATTCTTCCTATATTCTTGAGCATGATATTTTAAATATATATATAGTACGGTAGACGTACGAGTGTTAACTGAATAATAACTACGGCAATGTCTTTTGACTTAAGCCTGAATAATAACTACGTAATGTCTTTTGACTTAAGCCCGAATAATAAAAGATTCAAGCATTTCAAAAGAATCTGAATCATCTTTAATGTAAGAGAAACAGTTGGTTTTAAACAAAAGCTTAAAGAGTTATACTAGCTTTATGGGAAGTTAGGTATAACAACTTAAGAATGATAAAAGAATCGCATTTACTTGCTTATGAAAACCTTGTATTGATTTCTGTAAGGTGTAGTAAGATTGATTGATAAATAGACATTTTATGATGCCACGTGTGTTAGTGTCTTGTGATGTTGTGAAAGGGGGTCATTCTTGTTGTGCTTACGTTGCCAAACGGTAAGTCATTGTATCGTTATTGTATCACTTACCCTCGACTTATTATACCGAGGCTTGCCACCCTTGATGCGGTCTATACGGCCTATGCGGTTCGTGAGACTACGCGAGTCGCGGAGTTCCAGGATTGATTATTTCGGTGTTTTAGCCCGACACGGGATGCCCTATGCGTCCGTCGCGTGACTACGCGGTCTATCGAGACTATGCGGACTACGGAGTCCGTGAGGTACCGGGTTAGCTACCCCCGATGCGAGGAATACCTCATGCGGGTCTGTGTGTGACCTATGCGGATTGCGTGAGTCCAGGATTAGGCACGCATAATGATACTATGGGTAATTGGCCTTGCTTCGATCATTCGCGGCCTAGAAAAGACTCATTCTGCTTTACCTATTATTTGTTCTTGTTGGTGATGGCACTATGTGCAATTGAACCGATTGTATTTGCAAATGGTTTTAAATGCTTTGGTTTCATTTAAGTACTTTAGGCTTTCACATACTTGGTACTGTTGTAATCGACCTCCTTCGGGGCCGCTCATGCCGCAGGTAAGGGCAAGCAGGTGCTAGATCCACATCCTTAGGATCTCTTTGCTTTGGTGTCAGGAGCTCCATCTTCTCCGGAGGCTCGACTTTTGGGTATGATCTCCCTGTTATTGTATATAGTTTTGTACATTCAGGGTATGGCGGGGCCCTGTCCCGCCATAGTTGTTATCTTCTTAGAGGTCTGTAGTCCTATTGTACAGTCGGGATGTAACTGCAAAACTATGTTATATATATGCCGAAAGGCGACATTTTCTCACATAAAACTGTGTCTCATTTTACAACTGTTTCATGTCTTGTTTTTATATTCCGCTGATTTCTCTGATGTATGACTACTTGGGTGCCCGGGTAAGGCACCAGTCACGGGCCCCGGAACGGGTCGTGACAACAAGCTTGTAACCATATTGCTTCCATGTTTTCCTTCCAACAAGTTCATCTTCAAGCTAAAGGTTTTCTAGGCAAAATCGGCCAACAACCATGCCCACTGTTTTGGTGTGTTAATCTTAACTTAGAACTTAGTTAAAGAGCTCAATCTTGGAAAATAAATAACTTTTGTTCTTCACTTTGGCCATGGTGTTCGAGACTTGTAGCCTAAGGGAGAGAGAAGAGAGTTTGGATGAAGATATCTTGCAATGTATATCTATATAGTTGGTGCTTGTAGCACAAGTGGAGGGGGGACCCACTTGTCCACTTGTCTTGCTCATCACAAAGTCTTTCAAGACTTGTATTTAATTTGTAGCTTTGCTACACAAGTGGGGAGGGACACGTGTCACCCTCTTATTCGCCCATAATTCTCTTCACAAAAAAAATAATTCAACACTTAGCCAAAATCTTACCGCCCCCCCCCCCCCAAAGTTGTGAAATTTTCTGATTGGCTCAATTCTTAATGCCAAGATTTAATAATACTGTCACGCCCCGACTTTTCCTAAGTCTTTACTTAGGGCGTGATGGCACCTGGACAATTATTTCCCACCAGGAGCACCATTTAATTCTCTTTATTTAGAAATTTGAACCTATATTCAAATACGGAGCGATTAATAAAAATAACAATAAAAAAATCTGTTTATGACTTTATAAAAAAAACATGACGCGAGCCCATGCTCGTGCAAATATTGTTTCTACATAGACATACTGACAAAGATTATTCTAAGTTGGAAGGGAGACCATTCCACACGGGCATTTCCCGAGACACCGAACCGACATTCGAACTCGACGAGTACCAAGCCCGAAGCAATGGACTTGGTATGACAAGAGGCTGCGGGACGATCGCTAGCCTTGGCGTGGAGCCTTTCCTCTATCACGCTTTCCTGAAATATGTTAAATAAAGAGTCAGCCCTACCATCTGTGGCTGAGTGAGAACCTTACCCTTCAATTCAAAGTAACACCACAATATTCCAAGTGCAATCACATTATAACGTAATAAGCATATTGCAAAAACATATCAGGTTACAACACTTTTAAATATGCAACAACTCCTCATAGGAAATTCTCGGTTTAACTAACACTTCATTTTATCTCGTATTATACGTTAAGACATTCCTCTGCATTTCCACATGTTTATTACATTTATATATTTGTGAACGCGTATTCACCTTTCATATTTATATATAGGTGAACATGTATTCACCTTTCATATTTGTTGCGGCGTGCAACCCGATCCATTATATTTACGTATTTGTGAACACGTATTCACTTTACGTTTTGTTGCGGCGTGCAACCCGATCCATTATGTTTACGTATTTGTGAACGTGTATTCACTTTACGCTTTGTTGCGCGCAACCCGATCCATTATATTTACGTATTTGTGAACGCGTATTCACTTTACGCTTTGTTGCGCGCAACCCGATCTATTATATTTACGTATTTGTGAACGCGTATTCACTTTACGCTTTGTTGCGCGCAACCCGATCCATTATATTTACGTATTTGTGAACACGTATTCACTTTACGCTTTGTTGTGGCATGCAACCCGATCCATTATATTTACGATTTGTGAACACGTATTCACTTTACGCTTTGTTGCAAGTGCAACCCGGTCCATTATGTTTATATTTATATATTTATGTGAACACGTATTCACTTTTCATATTTTTCAGAAGATCGAATAAATAATATTCTATTTCCCAACATTCTGTCATTTATACTTGTAACGATTATAACTTTTTAACCATAACTCCAACTAAGGTGTTTCTCAAGCGGAAACTAAGGTAAGACGGGGATCTTTCACTGTACCAAATTTCATTTAAAACTACTTTGGGTAACTAACACAAATTTATCCTCAAAACAGTCACATGAAATTTGTTTCGGCAGAATTTTTATTAAACAGAACTCAATCTTAGAATAATCATAACACCTAATCTGTAAACCCGTTCAAGCCCCATAAAATCTCAAAACGACGAGAATAGAGAGCTACACGTCTCCATGTGAACCATCCTTTCATATTCTGTACCATTTGTTACAGTTTTACACTTTTATTCGCTGCCCTTTCTGGATCTCGATAGATCCGAGGTAGAAACTTTAAACAGCGATAATTCTCAATCCGTACGTCGGATAGACCCCCGTAAGGTCTCAAAATGTCCACAACAGAGATATATAGAACTTTTATTTAGCAACAATTTTCATATTCCCCAGGGATTAGTACAGTTTTACGTTTCAACATCCTGCCCTTCTGGATTCCGATGAATCTGAGGCAGAAACTTCAAACTACAATAACTCTCAACTCGTAAGTCCGTTTTAACAACCCTTTATCTATATCTGTCCGTAACAGAGAGATTTACAACCATGTAAATTTTCATATAATTCTAGTAAGTAAAACTCAATAAAAACAGTCCATAATTATGCCTTTCCGAATTTCGGCCAAATCTAAGGCAGGAACTTTGAACTATGATAACTTTCAAACCGTATGTCCATTTTACCTCATTTTTGGTTCTATATGATCATAATAGAGAGGTGTACCATTCTTCCGAATTTCATCAAATTCTAACAATTATAACTCAGTGAGAACAGTTCGTAAAGTTCATGACGCAACTAGTTGTCTAAACAATCAAAAGTTCAATATTTCTTTTCAACACTCAATTCTTAATCGAACATGTATTGAAAATAAAATAAAGGATATTACCAAGAATTTCGGATTGAGAAAACTCACCTTGTAAGTGTGAAGATTATTGTTGTGTGGTTGCTAAAATTATCCTTACTCTCTAGTATTTTGTTTTTTGTTCTTCTTGCCCTCTTGGTATTTTTTCCTCTTCTTTTCACTTGTTTTTTTCTGATTTTCTAACCTTTATGTTATGTACTTTGTTTGTGTGTAAATACAATGTATAAGTGGAGAGTTTTCTATAACCTATGGGAGGTGGAATGACAAGAGTTGGAGGGGAAATGAAAAGGGGGGAAGGGGGGAGTGGGACGTGCTGATGCATGCATCTCCCTTTTTTTTTTTTTTTCTTTCTTTCTTTTGTTTTCTTATTTTCATTTCATCTATCTATTTATCCAACTTTAACACTAACTCTATCTCATGCAATTTATTCTTTGTTTTCTTATATATATATATATTTTTATTAACCCAACCACAACTATATATTATTTTTTTTTTCCGGATTTCACATTCTCTCCTCCTTAAGCAACATTCGTCCTCGAATGTGAATAAGGTCGTAACATAATCACATAGACACAATAATAACATAATCACATAGACACAATAATGTTTATTGTTATTGTAACAAATTTGGGGCTTCACATTCTCCCTTCCTTAAGAAGCATTCGTCCTCGAATGAGAATAAGATTGTAACACATGCATATAGACACGCAAATGGCACACATATGAAGTACTATGTAATGCATTTTTTTTTATTACCTTAGTCAAATAGGAATGGATATTTGACTTTCATCGCCTCTTCCGCTTCTCAGGTGGCTTCCTCTGTGGAGTGATTCTTCCATAGGACTTTCACGGAAGCAATATCTTTATTTCTAAGGCGTTGGACCTTTCTATCAAGTATTTCTACCGAGCCTCTTCATATCAAGCTCTTTATTAATAACTATCTCCGGGAAGGATGACGTGACTTGGATCGTGCAAGTATTTTCGTAACATTGACACATGAAATATCGATGCATCGCTTCACTTCTTGTGGAAGTGCTAATTCGTAAGCCACATTCCCACTCTTTGCAAGATCTCATATGGCCCAACAAACCTTGGGCTCAATTTCCTTTCTTACCAAAACGTATCACTCCCTTCATCGGGGACACTTTTAAAAATACTTTCTCCCCTCTTGAATTCAAGATCTCTTTCCGATGATCCGCATAAGACTTATGACGCTATGAGCTGTTTTGATCCGCCTCCCAATCATCTCAGACTTTTCATTTGTTTCTTGAATGACTTGTGTCCGAACAATTGCCTCACCCACCTCGAACCATCCAAGTGGAGACCTATATTTTCGCCCATATGATGCTTCAAACGGGCCATTTGTATGCTAGAGTGAAAACTATTGTATAAGGCTAACTCAATTAGACATAGATGGTCCAACCAGCTTCCCTGAAAATCTAACACACAAGATCGCAACACGCCCTCAAGTGTTTGGATTGTTCGCCACTTGCCCATCTGCTTCATGGGTGGAAAGCCGTGCTTAACTTAACTTTTGTCCCGAGACCACTGAAAACTTTTCCAAAAGTGTGAGGTGAATCGGGAACCCCTATCCGAAATAATTTGTAAGGAATCCTGTAACCGCACAATCTCCTTCTAATAAATTTGTGTGTTTTGTGGTGCGCGATACGTAGTCTTGAGTGGTTAGATATGGGCTGACTTTGTTAGCCGTTCAACAATCACCCAAATAGATTCATACCCTTCTAGAGTTTTGGTAGACGATTACAAAATCCATATGAATCCGCTCCCATTTCCACATGGGACCCCAATGTCTCAAGTAATCCGCCAGTTTTGATGTTCGCCACCGCCGACATATAGACACCTCCCGACAAACTCCGCAACGCCCTTCTTCATCCCGCCCCACCGAATTTGCCTTGAGGTCCCGATACATTTTTGTTGACCGGATGAATGGATTATCTTGTGTTGTGACCTCATCTAAGATCTTCCTCCTTAGATCCTTTACCTTAGGAACACATAACCTACCCTTATACCGGGCGGTTCCGCTATTATCTCCCAATGTAAATCAGAAGGTTTTCCTGTTGATCCTCTCCGAAATCCAACAAACTCCGTATCCTTAAACCGACTTTCTTTTATTTGAAGCTAAGGCGATCGCGAGGTATCATGTACCACCACCCCGCTTTCACCGATCTCGCTTAAGCTAACCCCGAGGTTTCCCAATCTTTGTACCTCCTAACAATACCTCTTTGTATTGCCAAACGAGCTGCTGCCATTGATCTCCTATCGAGTGCGTACCACCACGTTAGCTTTCCTGGATGGTAAAGAATACTAAGGTTATAATCCTTAAGCAACTCTAACCATCTTCTTTGTCTGAGATTCAAATCCTTCATGGTTATGTATCGCAAACTCTTATGATCTGTAAATATGTCCACATGCACACCATACAAATAATGTCTCCATATTCGTAAGGCAAACACCACCGCACTAATTCCAAGTCATGAGTTGGGTAATTCTTCTCATGTATCTTCAATCGTCTAGATGCATACGCAATAACCTTTCCAAATCGCATCAAGACACATCCTAACCCAACTCTGAGGCATCGCAATAGATCGTGAACCCTTCTTGTCCCGATGGTAAGGTTGGGGATCGTGCGATGAGTCAACAATTCCTTTAGTTTCAAAACTTGCTTCACATGCTTCGACCACCGTACTTAATCGCTTTTGAGTCAACCGGCCATGAGCAAAGAAGACTAGAAAACCTTTACGAATCTTCTATAATACCTACCAAACCCAAGAAACTTCTAACCTCTCGCTTGAGTGGTTTTGGCGATTATTCACCGCTTCTATCTTACGGGGTCTACCATAATTCCATCCCTTGACACAACATGGCCCAAAAAGGCTACCTTTTCCAACCAAAATTCACACTTTGAAAATTTAGCATATAGTTTCTCCTGTTTCAAGACTTGAAGCACTACCCTCGGATGCTTTTGATGTTCTCCAACACTCTTACTGTAGATTAGGATATCATCTATGAACACAATCACGAACAAATCTAGGAATGGTTTGAAGATTCTATTCATTAAATCCATAAAAGCCGTTGGGGAATTGGTTAACCCAAAAGACATGACCAAGAACTCATAATGGCCGTATCGGGTTCTAAAGGTTGTTTTGAATATATCATCTGGATTTATTTTCAGCTGATGATATCCCGAACGGAGATCAATCTTGGAAAAATAGCTAGCTCCCTAAAGTTGGTCAAAAAGATCATCGATTCTTGGTAATGGGTATCGGTTCTTGATCGTGACCTTATTGAGCTGCCGATAATCGATGCACATTCAGAGCGATCCATCTTTCTTTTTCACAAAAAAGACTGGTGCACCCCAAGGGGAAACACTAGGTCTTATAAAGCCTTTATCCAGAAGATCCTTCAATTGTTCTTTTAACTCCCTCAATTCAGCTGGGGCCATTCGATATGGAGGAATAGAAATGGGTCTTGTACCCGGAATTAACTCTATAGCAAACTCCACTTCTCTATCCGGAGGAAGGCCTGGAAGATCTTCAGGAAAAACCTCCGAAAAATTTCGAACAATAGGAACATCATTCACTGCTGGGGATTCTTTTTGTTACATGGGTCGTGAGTGGGAGCTTAGTTTCCGACAGCCTGAGGCAGAGGGAAAAATACGAGGTAGGTATCCACTATATTAGCCAGATATGCATACTCCACTCTGTGACTTCTCAATAACTTTTGAGCCCCAAGGTAGGAAATAAACTGACCTGAGGATATTCCAACCCTACCCCTTATAACAACTTCTGGTTCTCCGGGAAAAGTTAATCTCACTATATTTCGTCGACAATCTAACATGGCATAACATGCCGACAACCAATCCATACCCAAAATGACGTCAAAGTCTACCATATCAAGTAGTACTAGGTTCACCATTGTTCCCCTGCCATTCACTTCTAATGGGAAATTATTTACCACCCGAGAGGCCTAAATTGAGGCCCCTACTGGTGTCATAACCTCAACAGGTTCACTTAAATAAGAAGGTTCTACATGTACATTCTTAGCAAAGCCCATTGACACATATGAAAATGTAGAGCCGGGATCGTATAATACAAATGCAGGAATACTCGAGACTAGCAAAATACCCGACCACCGTGATTAGATGCTTCGCCTCATTCCTCCGGGCAAAGCGTAGAGCCGATTAGAATTGTTGGGTTGTTGACCTCCCCGACTCGCGGGGTTGGTTTCCGATTTCCTCAGAGCACCGTGGTTGCTTCTGACCTCCCCTGAACAGATTGAGTTTGGTCCTCTTCTTGTAATCCCTGGCATAGTGGCCTGACTCTCCACAGTTATAACATGTCTTCGTTAAGAGCCGACATTCTCCAGTGTGTTTTCTTTGACAAATCTTACAAATCGGTTTGTCTCTCCCGTGTTAGTGGCGGCCTTGTCCTTGCTACCTTGATAATTAGACCAACTGTGCCCTTAGGCTTGAAATAAGATCGCCCATTGCATTGGTTCGATCCCAAGATCCCTTTACTAAACTCCCGCTTCGATTTTGACTCGTTAAATGATCCTCGACGTCCAAATCTCTTCTCGCGAATATTCTCTTTTGCTTTAGCGAAACCTTCTACCTCAAAGCCATATCGACAATCAAGATAAGTTCGATCGTTGGCTAACGCCACCACCTTCTCTTCTATGTTCGTTTAAACCTCTACAAATCGCTGACTCTATCCATTTCGTAGGGACGACATGTGTGTCAGATGCCGATAACCTCACAAACCGTATCATATTCTTGTACACCGCGTCACCTTGCTTCAATTGTTCAAACTCCCGCCCGAGTGCATCCTGCGCGTATTAGGCATAAATTTCTCAATGAACGCCGCTCAACCTCCCCAAGTCATTGGTGGTGACATCGGGGACGATTTTTCCTAAAATTCCTCCACCACACCCTCGCATCATCCACTAGTCGCGCGCCTACCAAGTTGACGCCCCGCGTCTCCACGCATCCCAATGTGAACATTAAGTCTTCAACTTCATCGAGGAATACCATCTGCCTTGGGGTCCTTCCCCGAGTACAGTGGTTCTCTCTCCTCGTAAAATTTGCCCATAGCCTCATCGTAATCGCTGAGATTCTACACTCTCGGTCCGTGGTGCGCCGCACCTGGCCCCGGGCCTTCGGTTCTCGTTCGGCTATGACAGAGACACTAGTGCGGGCGGAACCATGTGGAATCTGCACTGCCATTAACTCTATGAGTCTATCTAGTTTTTGTCCCACCGCTTGGGCCATTTGACTCTCGTTCTCCAACATTTTCTCCGACATTTTCTTCGCTCCTTCGGACACCACTACGCCAATCGGAGGTACATGAGCCGTGATGAACCTCCTCGAGCCCCTGGATTTGTGAATTCACTATTTTCTGTGAAGACAAATACACTCATATTTTAGAAGACGGAATGTCTACTCTAGCTCTTAAAGTTTTCTTATAGTTCATAAGCATGCAACACCACAATATGCCAACAAGAAAAATAATTTAATAAACCATATCCTTTCTTTCTTGTATTCATAGCACTTCATTCATCATATTTTAAAATAACAATGTCATGACTATAATATATCACATCAGTCAACTCGCTAACGCGCAACCCGCTATAGCCTCAGATCGAGCAGACACCTACTATCACGCTGCTCTAAAGCGGCTTAACCGCATGATTCGCCTATTCCGCAGTTGGCATTCAACTCGTGAACCTTCCTTTTGCTTCTCTTTCCATATAGTTCATTCTATACCTTACTCTCACACCGATGCGTAAATCGTGCAATGAATTTTCTGTAATATCTTCTCTTAGCATCCTTGTCTTTCTGAATGCGGAATGAAACTTTTCTGGGACGGAATTGACTATTATCTGTAGTATGACTCCAATAGGAAAGTTGAAGAAGGTCGGGTCGTATGAACGTCTTTTCCTTCTAGTCCTAAGCAAATATGTACATAGTACGATTGTGTCATCAATGTAATCATCAAAATCACCTTCTGAGTCCATCTTACGACGCATGAACTTCATCTGAGCTCTCATCCCCTTTGCCTGTTCCATGAGTACTTCCTTCTTTGTTGGAACTCGCCTTATAATCGCCATCTACACAAATCATAATAGTCAGTATAACGTTGTACAATCCTCTTTTCTAACCCGTGTGAAGGAGGTAGTACGAGAAATCAAGTCTTTGAAAAGACTCAAGGTAGGCACGAGAAGAGTACGAAAGAAGGGAAACTTTAGGATGTTATTCCGTTCACTTATTACTAAGGTGGCGCGCACACCGTCGCAATAAGTAACCGTTCAAACACCCAACTCGAAGAAAACTTCCTAGAATCTCTTAACCTGGTTTAGCTTTGATACCAACTTGTCACGCCCCGACTTTTCCTAAGTCTTTACTTAGGGCGTGATGACACTGACAATTATTTCCACCGTGAGCACCATTTAATTCTCTTTATTTAGAAATTTGAACTTATATTCAAATACGGAGCGATTAATAAAAATAACAATAAAGAAATCTGTTTATGACTTTATAAAAAAAACATGACGCGAGCCCATGCTCGTGCAAATATTGTTTCTACATAGACATAATGACAAAGATTATTCTAAGTTGGAAGGGAGACCATTCCACACGGGCATTTCCCGAGACATCGAACCGACATTCGAACTCGACGAGTACCAAGCCCAAGAATGGACTTGGTATGACAAGAGGTCATGGACGATCGCTAGCCTTGCGTGAGTCTTTCCTCTATCACACTTTCCTGAAACATGTTAATAAAAAGTCACCCTACCATCCAAGTGGTGAGAACCTTACCTCGCAATTCAAAGTAACACCACAATATTCCAAGTGCAATCACATTATAACGTAATAAGCATATTGCAAAAACATATCAGGTTACAACACTTTTAAATATGCAACAACTCCTCATAGGAAATTCTCGATTTAACTAACACTTCATTTTATCTCGTATTATAATGCTAAGACATTCCTGCATTTCCACATGTTTATTACATTTATATATTTGTGAACGCGTATTCACGTTACATATTTATCGATAGTTCAACAAGTATTAACATATCAAATTATTTGAGGCGTGCAACCCGATCAATTATATTTACGTATTTGTGAATACGTCTTCACTTTACGCTTTGTTGCGCGCAACCCGATCCATTATGTTTACGTATTTGTGAACGCGTATTCACTTTACGTTTGTTGAGGCGTGCAACCCGATCCATTATATTTACGTATTTGTGAACGCGTATTCACTTTACGTTTTGTTGCGGCGTGCAACCCGATCCATTATATTTACGTATTTGTGAACGCGTATACACTTTACGTTTTGTTGCGGCGTGCAACCCGATCGATTATATTTACGTATTTGTGAACGCGTATTCACTTTATGTTTTGTTGCGGCGTGCAACCCGATCCATTATATTTACGTATTTGTGAACACGTATTCACTTTACGTTTTGTTGCGGCGTGCAACCCGATCCATTATGTTTATATTTATATATTTATGTGAACACGTATTCACTTTTCATATTTTTCAGAAGATCGAATAAATAATATTCTATTTTCCAACATTCTGTCATTTATACTTGAAACAATTATAACTTTTTAACCATAACTCCAACTAAGGTGTTTCTCAAGCGGAAACTAAGGTAAGACGGGGATCTTTCACAGTACCAAATTTCATTTAAAACTACTTTAGGTAACTAACACAAATTTATCCTCAAAACAATCACATGAAATTTGTTTCGGCAGAATTTTTATTAAACAGAACTCAATCTTAGAATAATCATAACTCCTAATCTGTAAACCCGTTCAAGCCCCATAAAATCTCAAAACGACGAGAACAGAGAGCTACACGTCTCCATGTGAACCATCCTTTCATATTCTGTACCATTTGTTACAGTTTTACACTTTTATTCGCTGCCCTTTCTGGATCTCGATAGATCTGAGGCAGAAACTGTAAACAGCGATAACTCTCAATAAGTAAGTCGTATAGACCCCTGTAAGATCTCAAAATGTCCACAACAGAGAGATCTAGAACTTTCATTTAGCTGCAATTTTCATATTCCCCACGGATTAGTACAGTTTTACGTTTCAACGTCCTGCCCTTCTGGATTCCGATGAATCTGAGGCAGAAACTTCAAACTACAATAACTCTCAACTCGTAAGTCCGTTTTAACAACTCTTTATCTATATCTGTCCGTAACAGAGAGATTTACAACCATGTAAATTTTCATATAATTCTAGTAAGTAAAACTCAATAAAAACAGTCCATAATTATGCCTTTCCGAATTTCGGCCAAATCTAAGGCAGGAACTTTGAACTATGATAACTTTCAAACCGTATGTCCATTTTACCTCATTTTTGGTTCTATATGATCATAATAGAGAGGTGTACCATTCTTCCGAATTTCATCAAATTCTAACAATTATAACTCAGTGAGAACAGTTCATAAAGTTCATGACGCAACTAGTTGTCTAAACAATCAAAAGTTCAATATTTTTTTTCAACACTCAATTCTTAATCTAACATGTATTGAACTTAATATAAAGGATATTACCAAGAATTTCTGAGTGAGAAAACTCACCTTGTAAGTGTGAAGATTATTATTGTGTGGTTGCTAAAATTATCTTTACTCTCTAGTATTTTGCTTCTTGTTCTTCTTGCCCTCTTGGTATTTTTTCCTATTCTTTTCACTTGTTTTTTTCTGATTTTCTAACCTTTATGTTATGTACTTTGTTTGTATGTAAATACAATGTATAAGTGGAGAGTTTTCTATAACCTATGGGAGGTGGAATGACAAGAGTTGGAGGGGAAATGAAAATGGGGGAAGGGGGGGAGTGGGACGTGCTGCTGCATGCATCTCCCTTTTTTTTTTTCTTTCTTTCTTTCTTTTGTTTTTTTTTTTTTTGTTTTCTTATTTTCATTTCATCTATCTATTTATCCAACTTTAACACTAACTCTATCTCATGCAATTTATTCTTTGCTTTCTTATATATATTTTTTTATTAACCCAACCACAACTATATATTATTATTTTTTTCCCGGATTTCACAAATACAATCCTAAGTCCATAACCCCATTTGGAAAGAATTCAACCACTAATATTAATTCTCGTCGTCACATTTATTGCGTCCAAAATTATTCTATATAGAAAATGTAAATATATTTTTCTTTCAACATTCAAATCTTATTTTCTTACTTACTTTCTCACTTATATGCCCTGAAATTACGGGGTGTAACATTAGGGGCCCGAGCAGACAACCCAGGGTGAACCGTTGTCGATTGTTGGAACGACCACATACCAACTCTGTCTTCAATGTGTTCTAAAGAAAGGTTTTGGTTTTATACTGGAGGGTGATTGTGAAATCTGCATAATCACTTTTGTTTACTAATTCAAGTGTGTTTGTCATTTGGCGGAAGATAAATGCATGAATGCCAGTTATAATTGCGGTATGTAAACACATAAGCGATTCATATCAAAATGCATGATGTATTGGAACCTTATAATATAACCTAGGTTTATCCCCAATATAGTCGCCATCTGTTACAGTTCACTTTTACGCGGGTAAACGCAGAAGAGCTACTATGAACTTGGATGGTGCTCTAAGTTAGATAATTTTTGTAGAGTCGCCACTTAATTATGTAAATTAGTAAAACTAGTGTGAAAAAGTTTATTCAAAGAGTTTGAAAGTCCTATCTAAATCAAAGTCAAGGTAGATTGTCTTGTCTCGCCATAACAAGCTGCGAGCTAGATGGACCCGAACCTGCTCCTGCTCTTTACCCCGATATTAAGGATTCGTAGAATACGATTGACATACAGGTTCTATAGCATACTTAAAATGATCCAAATTGCTTGAAGTGTTTAAAATTTCGCAAAATACTTGTCATTTCAATCATTCGAAAACTCAAAGTTATTTTGAAATAAGTAAAATCCATTTCTTGAAATGACGGTTTTGAGAAAAGAGAGATAGCATGAAATGTTTATTATATTTTATTTTATTTTAACTCGCTTATTTCCCAAATCAAAATCATATTCTAAGTTTCTAACTTGTCCATAACCCATGACTTAACTTCAAGTCCAAGATAGGTTTTTTAAGGTCAAAGATTATCCAATTGGGGCCTAGCCCGCAACTTATCAATTTTAGGTCCAAGTTAAAATAAGCATTCCACTTATTCTGTCTGTGTCCTTCGTATGTCAACAAGTTCTCACAACCCAATTTATTTTTTGAAAGCCCAAATTCAACTTGGAACATATTTCAAAATGAGAAATCAATCTCAATTTTAGTTCCTCAAAGTCAATTTTAGTTTTCCATTAAAATCAGTTCTTTTTTATACCCGAAAACAATCCTTCTTATTCAGATTCCATATTTAAAATTAGTTTTACAAATCAATTGGTGACTTTAAACTAAATGATTTACGTATCCTTTGCCTATCCTAAGTCATAACCATATATAAAAGTTCCAATAATATTAAAGTGTTTATATTACAAGTAATACAATATATACACATATAAGATAAAAATAGAAATGGAAATGAGGGAGTTTAGGCTGGTGGGCCTACCGAAGTCCACCAGTTGGCTATTTTCACCCATAGCTGGGTTTTCGCGCAAATATTAGCTTCATTTTTTATTCGGACTCGATCAAGAAATTGTACCTTTGTTGGGCTTCAGCCCAATCGGCTAAGTATGCAACGTTCAGGGACATCAGACCTCGATTGAAGAAATGATGTCAGTAAGGGCCCACTCGTCAATGATGTTGTGGGAAGGAGAAGAGGAGACACAAATGAAAGCCCAAGTTAGACAACAACAACAACAACAACATAAGCCCAAGTTGGAGTTCTTGTATCACTCCAAAGCAGTCCTTCATTCTATGGCTTTGTGCGAGGAAAAGATTACGGACGAAGGATAGAATCACTTATATGGACATTGATAGAAGGTGCTCCCTTTGTGGTTGTTCTGACGAGTCAATAGCTCACATATTCTTCAGCTGCACGATAAGTAGTTATCCCTGGTCACGGGTCAAGACATGGCTTGGTATCAGGAGGGCTATGACCACCATCGATAGCGCTTTGAAATATATCAAGAAAGATGGGCATGTCACTGGTTGGCAAGCTAAAGCTAAGTGGGTTGGCCTGGCCACCACTATCTACCACATTTGGACTGGGAACAAGATTATCTTTGACGGGTCGAGACTCGATAGAGAAGCTACTTTCTTTAGGATCAAGACCAGCGTCTACAAAATTTTGTTCACATTATACCCCCTTTTCCTGGACAGATTTGTATCTCTATCCACAAACTAGGAAATGGATGACTGGTTGAACCTGTGGCCTCGTCGAAGCGCCTTTTGCAAATCTTCATACTACCCAACTTGTGGGATCAGCTGGAGTCTCCCGACCACCCGGAATGTGGGATTGGCGGGAGTCTTTTATGCTTTGTACCTCATGACTTTCTGACCTGTGTGCAAGCATGTAATAGTACGTGGTCTGGATAGTAGGTACTATGGTGATTACTCCCTGCGGCATAACGTGACGAGGGTGGGTCTTTACCCATGTCTGAATATGTACTCTTCCCTTGACCATGGGTTTGTCCCATTTGGATTTACCATGGCAAAGGTTTAAAGGAGGCCCACGGCTGCAACCTTATGCTCTACATAAGGGAATTGCCATAGTATAGGACAATGCATCTTTTTTTTTATTAGGTTGGGCACTCACGACTACCCGGCTTGTGGGCTAGCTTGAGCTTTTGTTACTGACGAATCTAAATCTTGTGTTGACTTGTCTAGCAGGGACGCACTAGATTTACATCGTCTTTATGTCGTGGGCACGCCCACAAAACATGTACATTCGGATGATTATTAATACACATTTACCTTTTCATCAAAAAAAATCTCACAATGTGGGGTCTGAAGAGGGTAGAATGTACACAGACATCACCTCCACCTTGGAAAGCACAAGTTAAACATATCCAAAATTGGTAAATTATATTTTTTCCACTTATAACTATTTACTTAAAGCTTTATTAAAATAATACTAATAATAATATTAACAAAATAGTGTACATAATTAGGCATATACGTGCGGAAAAAACAGTATATATACAAAGGAATACATACGAGATAGATATAATATATGTGTAGAACAAAGGTCTGACTATGTGAATAAATGTATGTTTGTACTATTTACATATTATTTAGTAAAATGTCATTTACTCATGCATTTTATCTTAGTTAACTTCTTATTATCTTAGTTAATTTCGTATTAGTATAGATGAGTTACAATAAGATTGTTTTTCTCATTGTATTACTCCCTTCGTCTCAAAATATTTGTCACATTTTTCATTTGCACGACCTTAAAAAATTATTTATAAGGGTAACATTTTGACTATTTTACCCTCTTAACATTTTTCATTATGTAATCTCCGCTCAATAAATATTTACTCCATCAATGATGAAAACCTCTTAAATATTGCTAATTAGTATACAGTTAAAATGAAAAAAACTACTTAATTTTATCTTGGTTGAATCAAACTATTAATATTTTTAGCAAGGATGATAAGTATTTTGGGATGGATGGAATATCAAGTTTAACTAAGATCTGGTCATAGTCTCTGGGAAAACAGTTTATGTATTCAGGACCGCATAGCGCAGTGGATTAGCGCGTTTGACTTCGGATCAAAAGGTCGTGGGTTCGACTCCCACTGTGGTCGGAGATTGTGAATATAATTCCTTTTTTCTTCTTCTACTGTAGTGTTACTCCTATATGTTTTTAGCAACCACATATTGTATGTTCCCCAATTTGTAAAAGACTGTTTTTTTTTTCTAGCTCAACTGTTAATGCTACTTTTAGTCAAGTAATGTACATAGAGTAAACATAAACAAGACAACAAAAGGTTAATTAGAATAGAAGTAACCATAACTTATGATAATTACCACATACAACAAAATCATAGCTTATGATGTTGGAATGTTGCACCTTAATATGTAACATTTCTGCTAGAGACAAAAAATTATGAGTCTAACAAGGTAACTTGGGTTCTTCATTTCACAATTACCTAGACTTATAGGTTACTACTACTTCCTCCGTCGTATTTGAAGTGTCCTTTCACTTCAAAAAAATATTTTAGATTAATTATTTAAAAAAAAATAATTAATACTACCGTCTCAAAATAAGTGTTTATCTTAGCAAAAATAACGCTCATTAAAAAATCAATAAATATATAATGTGGCGTTTACTAAACTACCTCTATTTATTATGTATATTTTTATAATTGAGCAATGTTAAAGAGGACTACTTCTTTAATATTCAGGGTTTAGTTGAAAACTTTTGTCTTGAATTCTTAAGGTGATTCTTATTTTGAGATAATTTTTTTCCGGTGATACTTATTTTTGGATGGATGAGTAAGACACAATAGATTGCATTTTTCAGGTAATTTGATTAAACTAGTCTTAATGAAAATTTGCATATTAGTCACGATCCAAATCGGAGCGATGATCGCACCCCACTTACTCAATCACACACTCAACCCGGGCGTGGATCGGTGCCCTACCCGGCACCCTTCTACCTTAACAACACAAGTAAATCCGCGAAATTAAATAACACCTCATTTTTTTAAACCAACGTGACGCAAGCGGCAAAGCCGGCGCGTCGCCATATATACATAAACAAAAGACACTACACCGCATACGAGTCCAATCCACATATGAATACGCACCTCAAGAGTTATATCAACTATGACGACAAGGCCCCGCTGCATCCCATAATCGCATAAAAGCACATCGAAAGGACTCATACCAAAAAGATAAACTCCCAACGTAAGGAGCTATCCAAAACTCGAGCAGGTCCTACACTGCCGATCACCGAATCAAGTACCTAAACTCATGCAGATGAACGCAGCTTCAAGGAGGTCAAGACGAAGAATGTACCAAATATGTGAGCGATGAAATCAGAATGAAATCATAATACTAAACAAAGCAGAGACATGTATGATAGCCAACCTACGATACACAATACGTAAGCCATATCAAGTCGTGACGCACTTCAAAGTCACTACTCAAATATAACTATGGGTCTCACGCCTATGATATCAATCATGCCTGGAATCCTTCCTCACCGCCGGTCCATGATATAATAACACCAATAAGGATACATGAACACCAAGTCCCACACGTGTCCTAAATACTCGTGTCTCACGCCTAATCCCACATCGAAAAGCATGACCATAGGTAACACAAACAACCGAGACAAGTATAATAATCAAGTTACAGCACTCTGTGCCTTACTAACAATGAGAGTAAACAGTAGTATACCTACAATATAAAATAGGAAGCTCACGATCAAAGCAGGACCACCCGTCCGCAGTATCATTGAGCAATCCTACTCCTGGGACTATTTCACCCGCATAGGTCGCGTGGACCCGCGTGAGGTATTCCTTGCATAGGACTATTTCACCCGCATAAGCCCTTACGGACTCGCATGAGGTATTCCTCGCATAGGCTGGACCCGCCTGCATGAGACTATTTCACCCGCATAAGTCCTTACGGACCCGCATGAGGTATTCCTCGCATCGTGGGTAGCAAATCCACGGAATATGCAAATGCCACAAACCCGGGGAATGACCCCGAAATGAATGATATACCACTAGCACAAAACCGGCTAGTACCAGCACACATAGGCAATTCTCAATTAAGCAAGTCAAAGTACTTATCAAGGCACACATAGAATAATTCTCAATTAATCAAGCCAAAGTACTTATCAAGGCATCACATGGAATAATTCTCAATTAATCAAGTCAAAGTACTTATCAAGGCACACTTAGACTAATTCTCAATTAATCAAGTCAAAGTACTTATCAAGGCATCACATGGAATAATTCTCAATTAATCAAGCCAAAGTACTTATCAAGGCATCACATGGAATAATTCTCAATTAATCAAGCCAAAGTACTTATCAAGGCACACTTAGACTAATTCTCAATTAATCAAGCCAAAGTACTTATCAAGGCATCACATGGAATAATTCTCAATTAATCAAGCCAAAGTACTTATCAAGGCATCACATGGAATAATTCTCAATTAATCAAGCCAACGTACTTATCAAGGCACACTTAGACTAATTCTCAATTAATCAAGCCAAAGTACTTATCAAGGCACACTTAGACTAATTCTCAATTAATCAAGCCAAAGTACTTATCAAGGCACACTTAGACTAACTCTCAATTAATCAAGCCAAAGTACTACGTACGTACGTTCTTTTCAAGAGACTCCTTTTTGTGTAAAACCCCAAGATACTAACACCCGTAGTATCAAGGTGTGTCTATTTTTCAAAGTAAGTTACTATACTTTTAGAAACTCATTTCAAAGCTTGAAACCAAGTAACTTCAAATTTTCACAATCTAGGCAACTTATGTCCATTAATCAAAATAGACAACTTTCTAAACCTTCCATAAAGCCGTTATAACCAACTTCTCATAAAGCCGTTATAACCCTTTATGGTTTTTATACAATTTCATTCTTTTTATAACTAAGAGACTTATACTTAAAACCAAGTATCACAAACTTTCAAATCAAGTCTCTTAACTTTCAAAATACTTCGAGTCTATTAATATATAGAAAACAAGTTTCTTCTACTTTTAAACCTCAAGTAACTCACACCTTTCAAAACAAGTTACTTCTCTTAAATCGTGTCATTTCTCCTCTTTTAAAACAATTAAGTAAATCACTCCTTTGACTCCCCTAAAGTCATTATAATGACCTTTAGGTTTTGGAACTAAGGCACTAGCCAAAAGGTTTAGAAACCACTTCCTTTTCAAGACTCTATGTACTTTAAGTAAAATACTTTCACTTTTAAGAATCCAAACTTCACTAAGAAAATGGATTATACAACTTACAATTTAAACATCAAAGTACAATAAAGGAAGTACATAGAATAAATTCTACTTTAGGCAATCCAAATACAACCAAGGAATGGATCATTTAAGGAGTAGGAAATACTTTCTTTATCTTAAGGAATCATGCTAGAAGAGGAGATAGTTCACATACCTTTTCGGCTAAATCCACAAGCTAAGCCGAATACGTCGTACGTAGAAGTGTCAACCTATAATGGTCACAACAAGATTATCAACTTCTAGTCTCTAACGTAGAATAATACTAAGTATACGGTCTCTAATTCTACGGAAAATCGGGCAGCACTTCCTTTGTTTCTACTCACTTTGCTACCTTTTTCAAGGCCGAATACAATAACCAACACGCCACATTTAAGGCTCAAAACAACAACCAAACAAAAGGGATTACACGCCTTACAATACGTGTAAAATTCCGCCCCACAATTCATACGAAATAGTTTATTGCTCACTAGCCATTCTCGGCCAACTACAACCAACAATTCAAAGTCTTTTCCAACCCTTTTCCAATTCCAAGTTCTAAGGTCTAACATGTTATATAGTTATAAACAACTTCAACAACTACAATTTCCTTCTTTATACAAATACGCGATTTACTTAAACTAATAATCGACTTGAATTGTAATCTTAAGGCTAAACATGCTAGTTTTCGGATTAGGGTTCCAATAGCCAATATAATTATCAAACTTCATACTAAACATCTCATGCTTGATAATATCCATAGCTACAACAATAAGTAAATCTTAAATGCTAAAACGACAAAATTTATACCTTTCTAAGCCCTTAAAATTTCCAAGATTCAAAGTCGCGCCTTAGCAATTCTTAGCTCATTTCCTTAGGTTCCAATCCGCTCCAAGCACTCCTTAGAGGCCTATGAAGAACCCATCTTCAAGTTCCAACTTCAAAGTCAAGAACTCCTTTAGTTTCCGTCTTGACTAATACGAAACGCTGCTTTTTCCGCAATCTTTCTATTGAGATAACCTTATAATACCCTTAGGGACATTGGGTTAAAGTCTTGTGGCTAATGGATCAAAACTACAAAAATTTCTTGTGAGAGCTTAGCCAAACCCGAGAGGTCTCTATAGTGCACAAGATGAACTCTAAATTTTTCTAAGTGTTCAAGACCTTGTCTTGCTACTAGTATGTATTTATAACACATTGGAGGGCTTAGATTACAACAAATGTGTGGTTTGGATGAGTTTCACTAGGATCAAGCCCGTGATGGACAAGTCAACAATGTCACGCTAGCAAGACTAATCTTCCAAGGTGGTCAATGACCATTTTACCCTTACAAATTTCGACCAAGACCAAGTGTGGGGTGCCACGTGTCGCCTCTCATTCGTCCCATAAAATTCGAACCCTCGTGGGCCCCACAAAATGTAAAATTCCTCGGGCCCCACATGACCAAATTCGTAAAAATAAATTTCCATAGCGTTAATAAGTTCCATACTCTTCAAATAATGCATTTTGAGAATCCAATTCTCAACAACGAATATTTTTCCTTACCGACGTTCGGAAGATTTTCCGTCGGAAAAACACTTCTCCCCTTTCGTATCAATTTCCAAGTCTTGTTTCCTTTCGCACATTCTCTTTTACATGTCACGACTTACGGGTGTAACATTCTTCCCCCCTTAGAAACATTCGTCCCCGAATGTTCTTAGTCGGTTGTCAAGCTATACAAACTCCGGCATAAACTCTATACTATGCCTATCAATCAAAACTGCACAAGACCAACGATGCCACACATGGCCACCACAACATACGTAAACATAACAATGGACCTTCCGTCTGTGGTCCCTTCTCACAAAACTTGAAGGTTACAGTTTCCTCAAACACGGGATCCCTAGAGGTTCCTTTATTTCCTTACTTATCATATTTTCTCGTACTTTCAAACTTATCTAGTACACGTACCAAATCTCAAATATTGTTTCTGTCCTCCAATCCTTGGAGTTACTAACCAAACTTGGCCATTATGCTACTTGAATTCCCTGTTAAGGCTCATCTCGGTCCTTACGACCTAGTTCCGGTGGAACGCATCCACGAACTCGTACAACGATTAACTAAACTTGGGCCTGGCATCCTCGGCACCCTATCACATAACGGGACCATTTCTAACTGACATCACCCTATTCCATACTATCGGTTGACCCGAAATGAGTCTATAACCCGACCCATCGTCACACTTAACTTCTCATTCTTAGTCTGGAATAAATCTCTCTCTTATCTCAAGGTACTTCTTACCCTATCCCCTATTCACTTAGAGGTTCGTCACATAAACCAAAGTATTCCTACTGTACAATCTTCCCTATTGGTCTTACATCACATGGGCAATTTCACGTGTGAACTCTACACAACTCTAGTCTCATTCACTTACCATTCTTGTCAATATTCTTAACTTCTCACTTTACTAATCAAAGTATCCCTACCTCTGGGGTACTATCACTTTACAACTCTAGCAATAAAGGGAAAACATGTACGCTAGGGTAAAATCTGAATCTATCAACGCACGTATGATTCAAAAGAATCGAAATATACCAGAACCAGTGCGATGTCGCCTCCGATCCCGCCCGATGAGTCACGTCATATATGCGGTTCAAGGACCGCGAACTATAAACTCCACTCGACCTCTACCATGGTGGCCGACATCTCAACACCTGTCCGGGGACGACATCAATGGGGAAAGGGAACTAACTACCGCTCATAGCCGAGCCACCTACGGTGCCTCTTCTAAAAGGACATACCCTCGTGATATGGCGGACGGCCACAATAAAAACAAAGACACGTGCCATAACGACATTTCCCCAAATGACGCTTACTACATCTAAACACCGAGGAAAAAGTGGCCTCGATCGAGAAAATCCTCGCTTCTCGAGAACCTCGACTTCGAGCTTGGACCGGCTCCTAAATACCTTGGGGTCGAATATCCCACTGTGAGCCGCGGGGTATGTCTTGGGTAGTGGGATGAATATCTCACTCATTGATGAAATTTGCTCGTCCATAAACTCATCGGAATAACCAACCGGTCTAGCCTCTTACGCCGATCTCCGCTACCGCCCTCTACCCCTGTACACTGTCTGCATCGCCGAATAACCTCACGTTGATGAAATCGTAGCACCGCTTATCTCGGCCAATAACATAATGGCTTCCTTCATGACCCTAAAGTCTTCTTAATCGAGAAACCGGAGGCTCAGTCTGGGCCACAAAACTGGCGCGAAGAACTTCGCCGATTGCGAACAACATCCAGATACCACGGGCATAAGCCCTATCAACTCTTCCGAGTCCGACTAGTAGCTCTCGCTACCTTTGCCCTTCTCGGGCCGTTGCCTCCTCGAGGCATAATCAGAACACAAAAGTACGTCAGAAAGGAATTATCTTACTAACACAGCTCTATGGCACGATCTTAGAGTGAGAAGAAATAGAAACCAACTCGTAAACGTCCTGTAGCCTCTTGTTTATGGGTGTGGCGCGCAACACACCGATAATCAAGACTCTACTAGACACGCCTCAGACATTCCGAGGACCGATCGCTCGATACCACTCACACACCCCGAACCCTGCGTGGTGGTGCCCTACCCGGGCACCTTCTACCTTAACAACACAAGTAAAGCTGCGGAAATTAAATAACACCTCTTTTTTTAAAACCAACGTGCGTGCAAGGCAAAGCCGACAAGGTGTCGTATATACATAAACAAAAGACACTACACCGCATACGAGTCCAATCCACATATGAATACGGACCTAAGAGTTATATCAACTATGACGGACAAGGCCCCGCCGTACCCATAATCGTACAAAAGCACATCGAAAGGACTCATACCAAAAAGATAAACTCCCAAGGAAGGAGCTATCCAAAACTATGGCGAGTCCTACACTGCCGATCACCGAATCGTACCTAAACTGCGGCATGAACGCAGCCGGGCGAGGTCAAGACGAAGAATGTACCAAGTATGTGAGCGATGAAATCGTAATGAAATCATAACAGTCTAAACAAAACAGAGACATGTATGATAGCCAACCTACGCATACCACGTAGCGCCATATCAAGTCGGGACGCAGCCCTCAAAGTCACTACTCAAATATAACTATGGGTCTTACGCCACGATATCAATCATGCGTGGAATCCTTCCTCACTGCCGGCAGTCCATGATATAATAACACCAATAAGGATACATGAACACCAAGTCCCACCTGTGTCCTAAATACCTCGTGGTCTCATGCCCCGGAATCCCACATCGTAAAAGCATGACCATAGGTAACACAAACAAATCCGAGACAAGTATAACAATGTTACTGACCCTATGCCTTACTAACAATGAGTAAGCGAGTATACCTACAATATAAAATAGGAAGCTCACGATCAAAGCGGACCACCCGCGCAATGATCATTGAGCAATCCTACTCTTGGGACTATTTCACCCGCATAGGTCGCGTGGACCCGCGTGAGGTATTCCTCGCATAGGACTATTTCACCCGCATAAGCCCTTACGGACTCGCATGAGGTATTCCTCGCATAGGCTGGACCCGCCCGCATTGGACTATTTCACCCGCATAAGTCCTTACGGATCCGCATGAGGTATTCCTCACATCGTGGGTAGCAAATCCACGGAATATGCAAATGCCACAAACCCGGGGAATGACCCCGAAATGAATGATATACCACTAGCACAAAACCGACTAGTACCAGCACATATAGGCAATTCTCAATTAAGCAAGCCAAAATACTTATCAAGACACACATAGAATAATTCTCAATTAATCAAGTCAAAGTACTTATCAAGGCATCACATGGAATAATTCTCAATTAATCAAGCCAAAGTACTTATCAAGGAACACTTAGACTAATTCTCAATTAATCAAGCCAAAGTACTTATCAAGGCATCACATGAAATAATTCTCAATTAATCAAGCCAAAGTACTTATCAAGGCATCACATGGAATAATTCTCAATTAATCAAGCCAAAGTACTTATCAAGGCACACTTAGACTAATTCTCAATTAATCAAGCCAAAGTACTTATCAAGGCATCACATGGAATAATTCTCAATTAATCAAGCCAAAGTACTTATCAAGGCATCACATGGAATAATTCTCAATTAATCAAGCCAAAGTACTTATCAAGGCACACTTAGACTAATTCTCAATTAATCAAGCCAAAGTACTTATCAAGGCACACTTAGACTAATTCTCAATTAATCAAGCCAAAGTACTTATCAAGGCACACTTAGTCTAATTCTCAATTAATCAAGCCAAAGTACTACGTACGTACGTTCTTTTCAAGAGACTCTTTTTTGTGTAAAACCCCAAGATACTAACACCCGTAGTATCAAGGTGTGTCTATTTTTCAAAGTAAGTTACTATACTTTTAGAAACTCATTTCAAAGCTTGAAACCAAGTAACTTCAAATTTTCACAATCTAGGCAACTTATGCCCATTAATCAAAATAGACAACTTTCTAAACCTTCCATAAAGCCGTTATAACCAACTTCTCATAAAGCCGTTATAACCCTTTATGGTTTTTATACAATTTCATTCTTTTTATAACTAAGAGACTTATACTTAAAACCAAGTATCACAAACTTTCAAATCAAGTCTCTTAACTTTCAAAATACTTCGAGTCTCTTAATATATAGAAAACAAGTTTCTTCTACTTTTAAACCTCAAGTAACTCACACCTTTCAAAACAAGTTACTTCTCTTAAATCATGTCATTTCTCCTCTTTTAAAACAATTAAGTAAATCACTCCTTTGACTCCCCTAAAGTCATTATAATGACCTTTAGGTTTTGGAACTAAGGCACTAGCCAAAAGTTTAGAAACCACTTCCTTTTCAAGACTCTGTGTACTTTAAGTAAAAAATACTTTCACTTTTAAGAATCCAAACTTCACTAAGGCAATGGATTATACAACTTATAAGTTAAACATCAAAGTACAATCAAGGAAGTACATAGAACAATTTCTACTTTAGGCAATCCAAATACAACCAAGGAATGGATCATTTAAGGAGTAGGACATACTTTCTTTATCTTAAGGAATCATGCTAGAAGAGGAGATAATTCACATACCTTTTCGGCTAAATCCACAAGCTAAGCCGAATACGCCATACGTAGAAGTGTCAACCTATAATGGTCACAACAAGACTATCAACTTCTAGTCTTTAACGTAGAATAATACTAAGTATACGATCTCTAATTCTACGGAAAATCGGGCAGCACTTCCTTTGTTTCTACTCACTTTGCCACCTTTTTCAAGGCCGAATACAATAATCAACACGCCACATTTAAGGCTCAAACAACAACCAAACAAAGGGGATTACACGCCTTACAAAACGTGTAAAATTCCGCCCCACAATTCCTACCAAGTAGTTTAAAACCCACTAGCCATTCTCGGCCAACAATAACCAACAATTCAAAGTCTTTTCCAATCCTTTTCCAATTCCAAGTTCTAAGGCCTAACATGTTATATAGTCATAAACAACTACAATTTCCTTCTTTATACAACATGCGACGACTTAAACTAATAATCGACTTGAATTGTAATCTTAAGGCTAACATGCTAGTTTTCGGATTAGGGTTCCAATAGCCAATATACTTATCAAACTTCATACTATATAACTCATGCTTGCTAATATCCATAGCTACAACAATAAGTAAGTCTTAACTATTAAAACGACAAAATTTATACCTTTATAAGCCCTTAAAGTTTCCAAGATTCAAAGTCGCGCCTTAGCAATTCTTAGCTCCTTTCCTCAAGTTCCAATCCGCTCCAAGCACTCCTTAGAGGCCTATGAAGAACCCATCTTCAAGTTCCAACTTCAAAGTTGAAGAACTCCTTAAGTTTCCGCCTTGCGACTAATACGAAAACGCAATTTTTCCGAAATTTTTCTATTGAGATATCCTTACAATACCCTTAGGGACATTGGATTAAAGTCTTGTGAACAAAGGATCAAAACTACAAAAATATCTTGTGAGAGCTTAGCCAAACCCGAGAGGTCTCTATAGTGCACAAGATGAACTCTAAATTTTTCTAAGTGTTCAAGACCTTGTCTTGCTACTAGTATGTATTTATAACACATTGGAGGGCTTAGATTACAACAAATGTGTGGTTTGGATGAGTTTCATTAGGATCAAGCCCATGTGGACAAGTTGACAAGTCAACAATGTCATGCTAGCAAGACTAATCTTCCAAGGTGGTCAATGACCATTTTACCCTTACAAATTTCGACCAAGACCAAGTGTGGGGGTGCCACGTGTCGCCCTCTCATTCGTCCATAAAATTGCAACCTCGCGTGGCCCCACAAAAATGTAAAATTCCTCGGGTGGGCCCCACATGACCAAATCCGTAAAAATAAATTTCCATAGCGTTAATAAGTTCCATACTCTTCAAATAATGCATTTTGAGAATCAAATTCTCAACAACGAACATTTTTCCTTACCGACGTTCGGAAGATTTTCCGTCGGAAAAACAATTCTCCCTTTCGTACCAATTTCCAAGTCTTGTTTCCTTACGTACATTTTCTTTTACATGTCCTGGACTTACGGGGTGTAACACAATCGAGCACCAACATAAGTTCCTTAATTATCATCAGACTCGTCTTAGGCCGATAAGGCCACATCAAAATACATACATAAAGGAAATATAAACTTGACATGAAATGGACAAGCCAAAAGATACATACATATATGTGAGCCGACAAGGCCAACATAGAAACTATCAACATCACAAGGCCGACAACACCATCATAACCATAACTACACACATGCCAACTATCTACAATCTCTAAAAGTGGACCAACATCATCGTACATAAGTCCGGACAGGGCCCCAGACATGATACCTTGACTCAATAATGCTCTGAAAGAAGATGAAGCTCACCAACAATCCTTGATATTCAAGGGCAACCTACTGTGGAGGATTGTCTACCCATCTACATGTACATACATGGCATGAAATACAACATCCCCTAACAAAGGGACGTCCGTACGAATAATGTACTGTGCATGTAAGGCGGAAATTGAAACATGATATTAAGACATCAACAATATGGAGGTATAAGAATCAACATGTATCTCTGAATTGCCACTAGAGACCATGAATATGCACACTTATACTTAAATATGCGTATATTGATCTTGCCCAAATTACACCATAATATGGTATAATGCGATCGTTGTCAAATATAATAACCCAACTAGGTTGAGGTTGAATCCCACAAGGAATACGATGAGAAATCAACTTTATTCGTTTTGTATCATTCCTTTACTTTTACTCCTAGGATAACCAATTTGTTTGTTTGTTTGTTTGTTTTAACTAATTAATTAACCATATCAATTAATAATTAATGTATCAAATAAGTTGGAGTGCTAGGGTTATGACTTAGTGAATGAGAGTGATGTTGGATCATGCTAAGTTGGGTGTAATAAGTGTGGTATGAGCAACGAGGACTAATATCTAGGTGGCGATTTGTCAATTGACACACCTAATTTCACTTTAAACTTTCTCAAGCTCTAAAGTGTGGAATATATGAACATCCATTATTACCCTTAGTTGATTACATTCTAACTAAAGTTGGGAATCATTAAACAGGGTTTAAAGCCCCAAATCCTAATTAACTTATCTCTTTCATAGACTCTAGTCTCCTTTTTCAAGTTTGGCTAGAGACAATAAGCATTAAAGGGAAATTTGCAACCAACCCTTAAACATTAAGAGCGAGAGATAATTAAATGCCACCATTATACACCCATTTTCATTTATAAACTACTCCAACTATCACATTTTATTTTTGGATCACAACCCCAACCTAGATTCTAGCCACTCATGTTAAACAATAAATACACTACAAAACAATAAATAAAAGGAGACATAAATAAAAGGAGACAAAATTGGTCCGGATCGAAAAATTGGACCGGACCGGGAAATTCGGTCCGGTCTTCGGTCCTAGAGATTTGAGACTTCGGTTTTCGGTCCGGTCCGGTCCGGTCCAGGTTCGGTCCGGTCCGGACCGATATGTTTTTTAAAATAATATATATAATATATATAATTTCTAATATATATTGAATTATATAATTCTAATATATATAATTCTTAATTTTCTAAATTCCTAATATATAATATATATATATATATATATATATATATATATATATATATATATAATTTGTCGAGTTTAGGGCGTTCTTTTTAAAAATTGAATTTCCAATACTGAAATTGACATTCTCGGACTCGGTGCCACAAAATTTTTACGTTGAAATCTATTGTACATCGCGAGATATTTAGATTTGAAAAGGGGGAAAATGTAACGATTTGGGGTCCGGTCCGGTCTATTGGACCGAATGGACCGAATTTCCCCCCCGCCAGCCCGGACGTATTGACATATCAAATATAGGTTGTAAATTGATCAAACTTTATACGGTCATAACTTTGCGCTCGGACATCCGTTTTACCTAATTATTTTTTTGATTTCGCGTATTTTTTCGATACGGGGGTGGACAAACTGCTGAAGCTGTTCGATTCCGCCGATTTCTTCAAAAATGTCCATCTTGCCCCTCAATTTCACTTTTCCCCCAAATCGGTACGTTTTTCCCCTTTTCAAATCTAAATATCTCACGATGTACAATAGATTTCAACGTAAAAATTTTGTGGCACCGCGTCCGAGAATGTCAATTTCAGTATTGGAAATTCAATTTTTAAAAACGCCCCTAACCCAGGCAAATTATATATATTATATATTAAGAATTTAGAAAATTAGGAATTATATATATTAGGAATTATATAATTCAATATATATTACAAATTATATATATTATATATATTATTTTTTAAAAAATCGGTCCGGACCGGACCGGACCGAAAACCGAAATCTCAAATCTCTAGGACCGAAGACCGGACCGAATTTTCCGGTCCGGTCCGAACAGGTTCGGTCCGGGCCGATTTTTGTGCAGCCCTACATACATATGTGTATTATGAATACGATGAGATGATTTTTCCCACATAGGCTCATGCCCACATTGAAACTAATAATTTGAATATTGTGAGTTTTGTTCCCAGAATTCATCTATTGAGTTTTACGGTACTCCAAAAGACCATTGAAGTCTAATGTTTTGTTAAGTGTTTCAGTTGATGTTTTAATAATACCCCCTCGTTAAATGTTCATCCGGCTAAAGTTTAAATCACCTATTAAATATCCAAATTTCAATACCCAATGTCAACTTAGAAAGTGGTAAAAATTGATTAGGGATAAGTTAGTAAAATCACTTCTGATTTTCTAGGAGTGAGTATTTTCTTAAGTGGTATGCACAAGCTAAAAGAATCACTTATTATAGAACGGAGGGAGTACATCGGCACCTCTTATTTCCCATGATGTTTCCACCGAACATCATGTAGATGATATTATCCAATCTAAAATAAGCTTATCGCTCCTTGGTCATCTTCCATGTTTCTCAACATCTTATTTACCTTCAATATTTACCTTATTTTCCCATCTTGTTTATGACATCCTCTCACCTTCAACATCTTTCCTCTTAATCGACCTTATTTCTTAGGCATTCACTATTTTTACTTATTCCATACCCGCGTCACCTTGAGAGCAGCATTTATTCCATACTAAGAGCGCAATGCTTGATCCTTGTAACTTCAAAATTCGCTACTCATTATATTCGACTATTCTTTTAGTGGTATGTCGTATATACCTTTTATAGAGGATAACCTTCAACATAATTGCATTGTTCTTCAGTATTGTCCACACTTAAGGGTTGTCCTACCCCTTTTCTTATCGAAGGATTCATGTTTGCAAGGCGTCGATCTGCCAGATTTGTTGTGATCATTGTGCTTGGGTTAATGCTTTCACTTGTATGGCTTGGCTCAGGTTCCTTTTCCAACCCATGACTTTAGATATTACCTTAATTATATCATCTATCTCGTGGAGTTTTCAATTAATTTGGTAAATCCAAAGTTTACTATCATCCTCTTATTCTTATCCTTGCCTCATTATCCCCATTTCTTTAAATCATCTCCTTAATGTCTACCCTAGCCCCTTCGAGGTTCGTTGATCATTTTACCTTCCCATTGTATGCCCATGTCAGGCCTTATTCACCATTATTTTCACTTACTTATCCTCCAATGCATTGCTGGTATTCGGGGCGAAACTAGTGTTTAAAATATCTAAGTTCAAGTCGTAGCCTAGTTTAAATTTATTAATTATCCAGGCTTCCCTTCTTAATGTGTATTAGATCTTCTCTTGACCCATCACTTGATCATTTAGCCTTTACATTTCCAGCCTAATTCCCTTTAAGGATCCCTTGACTTAATGTGCTCCTTATATTTATATCTCTCGAGCATCGGGGTTTAATTTTTTTGGCTGGAAGGATCTATATACCATTTATTTGTCATGATCTTTCTCTTCAAGGTGTTTGTACTAACATGAGTTCCACCCGAGTCTCATTATCAATATCCTTACCATAAAAATCTTTCTACCCGTCTGTCCTTACAAGGAGCATCTTATGGCCTCAATACTTTGTGATAACATTCTACTTGCATCTGTCAATCATCCATCCACCTTTTATAGTCATCCTTCTATCTCGACATGACCTTTATCATAAGATGTCTTCAATCCACTATTCTTGCTTGTCTGGCTTATAAATTTACATCATACGATTCGAAAATCTTATCACCTAATATTAAAAATCTACTATCATTTACCGCCATCCACATATGTATTTGCTAACGGTAAGGAAGGTAGGATATTTGCCTTTAATCGACTAAACTCATCTTGTCTCTCTATCTTTATAATGGTCCAGCCCTTGCAAAAGTTAGGGTTACTAGTTTGGCATGTCGTTTCACACCCTCTTTTCTTTAACTATTTTTTGAACGAAGCTTTATGTAACTTAACTCCGGAGATCCATTCTCTTTATCAATCTTCTGGGTCCTTTTAATTCACTGGGCTCGCGATTACTATTTAATTCACGCATTCATAACAAGTTCTCACGTTTAAAGGACGTGAGCCATTAAAGGCGAAAAACATTCTCAAAATGTTCCAAACTCTCTGGTAATCCTTGTTGCCTCACAATTTCTTTCAATCTTATATCACCTTGTCATTTCCCACCCAAAGCCTGGTACTTCCACACAATTATCGAATTATATATTATCACGAGTTTAGGGGTTACTTAATAGGGTTATTTGAATACATAGTTTTACTGTCTTTTAGACTAGAAATTTTCTCTAGTCATTATCATTACAGTCACAATTTTTTTTATCGGAATATCTTACCCCCATGGGCCATTTAGGAAAAAAAATCGGTTTCCTAAAATAGTGTTACTCATCTAGAGTATAAAACAATCCATATCATGCCTATATGAGGTAGGTAAATGAATAAAGAAATCAATGGCATACTTGTGTTTGTCTGCTCTTCTCGAGTAGCGTTCGAACTCAAAATTATATCATCGCTCTCTTCTTTCCTCTTATAGGACAACCCAGGACACTCTCGTATCTTGTGTCCTTGATTACCACACCAATAACAACCTCTTGTTTCATTATGACAAAGTCCCACATGCATTCATCCACATATCTTAATAATATGGCCTAAACAACCTCACTCGATCTGAACCACTCCTACTCTAATCCTGAAGTGTCGAGGGTCTTGACCCCGTTCCTCGGCCTTACCTGAGAACTCTGATCATACCTAATTTATCGCAAACGTCTGTCATGCTGGTCATGTATCCAAAATACTTTATTATGTCTTCTCCGATAATCACCAACCACTTTAACCCTCTTAGTCTTTTCTCTGGCTCCAACTGAGTCAGCCCTGCCGAACATTAACTGCCCCTAGTCAACGGGCTCTCTGGGTTGTGAACTACCTCACCCTTCTAGGGGTATACCACTGTCAATTGTACCAGGGTGGTATCATTCCTGAGAGGCAACCAACTGGGTCAATACCTAAATTTTCCTCCTAATATCTTTATCAGACAATGTTGGGGTGTATCTAATGGTATATATGATGGTATTGGGGTCTATTTTTGGTGCCTCTGATCATATCTGGGTCGAATATTGGTGGGGGGTAACCCACTCATATCCTATGACGGTTCGGTCTCGATAGAAGGTGTATCTCACAAAGAAGACATCGTTGAAATCATAAACACGGGAATGTTAGGAATATGATACTTAATGCTTTGGCTCTATTGAACGAGTAAGATCAAGGAAGAGAGAAACCATCCTAAATGCCCTGTTGATATGATCCTAGGAAGCTCATTGTTACACCCCGTAATTACAGGACATGTTTTTAAGAACGTACGTAAGAATCCAAATGTTGAGATTTGAGACTAGTAAAAAAATTATCAGAATTATAGAATTGTCGGAAAACGAAATATTGTGACGAATGGGAGTGCGACACGTGTCACCCCCTTAAGTTGGTCTTGGACGAAATTGGCATGGGTAAAAGGGTCATTTGACCATTAATAGGATGAGCAAGTCTTGCTAAGTCTTGGAGCTTGACATTGTTGACTTGGTCAAAAGCCACTTGGCTTGATATTTAAGTGAATTTCATCCAAGCCACACATATGTGCAAATCTTGACCCTTCATGTTGCTATATAGTAGTACTAGTAGCAAGACAACTTCTACACTTAGCCAAATTTTCAAGAAAATTTGAAGAACACACATAGAGGCTCTCGGGTTCAAGGTTCCAAAACAAGAAAAAAATTTGTTTGTTGTCCAATATTCTCCCCACTTTAAACCAAGGTTCCTAAGTGTATTGTAAGGGTATCTCAATAGAAAAATCCCGAAAAAGTATCGTTTTCGTATTAGTCGCAAGGTGAAAACCTAGTTGCTTTCATAGGTTTGGATTGGAAGATTAAAGGAAAGTTGTTTGTAATCTTCTAAGGACTTCAAGTGGCGGATTGAAGTGTCAAGGAGAGGCTCTAAGTTTCTAGGGAGCGACTTCGGATCTTGAAGTTGGATTAAGGCTCGTTGAGGTAACAATCTTGTTCTCTTAAAGTGTTATACGATTTCATATTGTTGTAGCCTTACATTTTAACTAGCATGAAGTATATTGTGTTGAAGATTTATAAGTGATATGGATAGTTGAAGCCTAGAATCCGAAATGACACTCTAGCCATTTGAAGTTGAAATACAATTTGGTCGTTAATTAGAATCGTCGCATGTTACCTACTTAAAGATTGTAGTAGTTATAATCGATTGCGGCTTGATACCATGTTATACTAAACAAATTGGATTGAAATGGAACTGGATAAGAATTCGTGTTGTTATACCTCTAGTTGTCGAATTGACCTTGTAGTTTGTACTAGTTTGATATCAATTGTGGGGCGGAATTTTACACGTCTTGTAGGTGTGTAATCCCCTATTGTTAAATACATTGTTGAGCCTTAAATGTGGCGTGTTTGGTTATTGAATTCGCGCCTTGAAAAAATTGGAAAAGTATGTAGAAACAAAGGAAGTGTTGTCCGATTTTCCGTAGAATTTAGTGACTTTGCACTTATAATATTCTACGTTTGAGGTAAGAAGTTAATAGACGTATTATGGTCATTATAGGTTGACATACTACGTGCGGTATATTGGACTTAGCAAGTGGATTGACCCGAAGAGGTATGTGGAACTTTCCTATCTCTTGAGCATGAATAGTTGTACCTATATAGTACGGTAGACGTACAAGACTTTGATATCCTTTACTTGTTTTAAAAATGTCCAAGTCGGTAGAGTTATGGGATTAACTCACTTGTTTAAAAGTAGTAAGGATGTCTTAGTTTTCAAAGTTAAGGGACTTGCAGTGTTTTAAGTATATGATACTTGTTTCGTTTTAAACGTATAAGTCCTTTGGATATGGAAAAATGTAATTGCCTAAAGCATAAGGTTAATATAACGACTTTATGGGAAGTTGGTTATAATAGCTTTATGGAAAGTTAAAAAGAGAGGTTTACTCTAAGTAATATAAGTAAGGATAAATGACTTGAATTAATGAAAGGCAAATTGATTTGAAGGCATCAATTGCTTAAGGTTTTAAAAGAAAAGAAGTCACTTGATTTAGAAGCCTAAATATATTTCTAAAAGGTATGGTGACTTGTCTTGAAAAGTAGTTATGACTTGATACTACGGTTATTAGTATCTTGAAAGTTTTATATGAAAAAGAGTCATTTAAAAAAAAAAGTAGAAGTACATAGTACTTTGGGTTAAATTCTCGGATTTTATAATGACATGTTAGTGCCTTAAGTAAACTAAAATGAGAGTGTATATGAACAAGACTAATAAGAAGTTAGGGGATTTCTTAACTTGCTTATGTTATGTATGATAAGCCGGTAGTTCTTAGGTTATGTATGATAAGCCGGTAGTGCTTATGTTATGTATGATAGCCGGTTTGTGCTAGTGATATATTATTCATTACGGGGTCATTCCCCGGGTTTGTGGAATTTGCATATTCCGTGGATTTGCTACCCATGATGCAAGGAATACCTCATGCGAGTCCGTAGGGCTCATGCGGGTGAAATAGTCCTATGCGGGGCGGACCAGTCCTATGCGAGGAATACCTCATACGGGTCCACACGACCTATGCAGGCGGATACAGTCTATGCGAGGAAGTTACCTCATGCGGGTCCATACGGCCTATGCGGGTGAAATAGTCCCAGGGGTAGGATTGCTTCATGATACTACGGGCGGATGACCCTACTTTGATCATGAGCCTCCTATTTTTATGCAGTGAAGTTTATACTTGTTACCCTCATTGTTAGTAAGGCACAGTGTACTGTAATTTGATTATCATATATGTCTCCAGCTTTATTTTAGACCTATGATGTATTTACAGTATTTTCCAGTTTTGCATACTTGGTACATATTGTGTACTGATGTCACGACCCGACCTCGGGCCCGCGACTGGTGCCTTACCCCGGGCACCCTAGTGATACAACATCAGAGAAAATCAGCGGAAATAAAAACTAAAACATGAGACAAGACATAAAGTATGAAACAGGCTAACCAAAACGGTCACCTTCCTGAATATATACATATATATATCAAACTGAACAGTTAAATCCTTTTACAAACCCTGCCCACAACAAGATTACTGCACTCTAAGAATGTAACCATAACTATGACGACAGGGCCCGCCATACCACGAATGTACAAGTAACTACACCGACGGACTATACCAAAGATGAGCCTCGGAGAAACGGAGCTTCCCAAAACGGAACCGTGATCCTATGGCGAGGATCCACAACCGATGTACCTCTACTGCGGATGAACGCAACCCCGGGCGAGGTCGATAACAGTACCAAGTATGTGGCGAAAATCAGAAATGAAATCATAGTAGTCTATAAAAACACAGGAGACATATATGATAACCAAACTACAGTACATAACATGTAAGCAGTCACGTCAAGTCAGGGACTCACGCCCTCAAAGTCATCACTCAAATATAACTATGGGTGTCACGCCCACAACATCAATCCTGCCGTGGAATACCTTCCTCATCGCCGCGATCTATGATATAGCAACACCAAGGAATACACATGAACACTAGGTCCCACTTGTCATAACAACCGCACAAGGCAAGTACGGCTAACTACGGATACTGCCGCATCCTCGACGGACGGCAAGTACGAAAGTCAACTACCAGATACCAAGGCCGTACCAACAAATCTACATAACCATAACACGAAGCTGACCCAGGGCAAGTACGAAAGCCAACTACCAGATACCAAGCCTGCGCCACGTAATTGGCGGCAAGTACGAAGACTAACTACCGATACGGCCGGAATCACGACTTCACAAAACTGAACGGCAAGTCACGGCTAACTACGATACCAAGCCGAAACAGCCATGACTTCGGGGCAAGTACGAGAGCCAACTACCAGATACCAAGCCGAATCAGTAAAACCTCATGGATAGCTAGTCCATGGAATAATCCTAATGGAAGCATACCCGTGGGCCACCCATCGTGTCAGTATGTCCAAAGGAAATAACAAAGTAACAATCAAAGTGGAAGCATACTCGTGGGCCACCCATCGTGTCAGTATGTCCATCAATCAACCAGATAGTCGGCCCTCCAACGAGGGACGCGGTAGCACGGAAATACAACACTTGCACAACAAAGGCTATCACCACAAGCATAGGCAAGTTCAACATACTTTTAGACATTCTTTTTATTACAACAAAACCGGATTTTTAACCCCAAGGTACTACGTATTTTAACTCTTTTCAAAAAGATCTCTTTTTACGTAAAAACAACTCGATACTATTATCCGTAGCATCAAAAACACATTTCCTTTTCAAACCAAATTACTTTACTTTCGTAAAAACCTTTACAAGGCTTTTAAAATCAAGTACTCTATACTTTTTAAACCAAGTGCCTTCCTTTTAAAACAACATCAAGTATACTCTTTAAAACTCAAATACTTACTCTTTTCAAAACAAGTAACCTATACTTAAATCAAGTTACCATTTTAAAACCAATGATAAAACCATTCTTTTGCTTTCATAAAGTCGTTATAACTAACTTCCCATAAAGCTATTATAACACTTTATGTTTTAAACCAATTTAAGACAAAACCATGTCTCTCTTTTAAACCAAAAACTCTTCAATTCCTCAAGTTTCTTTTCTTTTAGAAATCAAGTTCCTTTTAAAGGCCAAATACTCATTTCTCATAAAAGCGGTTTCACAACTGTTTAACACCAACCAAGTCCTTAATATTTCCTATCAAGTCATTTATAAGTCAAGTATCTTATCTTTCAAGATCAAGTCTCTTAACTTCTAAAATCAATAAATCATTCTTTTACCTACATAAAGTCGTTATAACTAACTTCCCATAAAGCTATTATAACACTTTATGTTTTAAACCAACCAATTCACTTAGCACATGTACGTCTACCGTACTACATAGTTCACAACAATCATGCTAGAAAAGATAGGAAGAGGTTAACATACCTCGCGACGATTATCGACAATTAGCAAAATGCTCCAAGTACTACAACCTTGCTAGCCTTTTCCACCCTTCAAGTAGAATACGCTACTCGTAGTACTTCCACCTATACTGGCCATAAAAATGTCTATCAATTTCTAGATCTCTTCGTAGAATATTCTAAATACCAGATTCCTTTATTCTACAGAAAAATTAAAGACCTCCCCGCTTATCACATAAATCTCCTCCCCTAACAAGGCCCGCTACCAGGCCAACAACTCCCAGGGGATTACACATCTAACCGGACGTGTTCAATTTTGCTTCACAATAATACTACACGAGTCTACTGTAAGTACAGTCCAATGTAAATACAGTTCAATCCTTTATAATCATCCTTCCAATATAATATACTCAAGTATAACTACTACAACATGTAATATCCAATTACAATAGGGGGACATAGATCATTACCTCGATAAGCCCAAAATTATCCAAGATTATAAGTCGATCCTGGGCAACGTTTAGCTCCAATTCCTTATGCTCCAACCCGCTCCAAGCGACCCTTAGAAGTTTCTAAACAACTTCTCTAAACACTTCAACCAAGTTATGAAGATTTTTCTAGGGTTTCATTTTGCGACTATTGGAATAAAGTAGTATTTCGGGCTCCTAGTATTGAAATAACTTTGGAATACAACTAGGGATACTAGGCTAAGGTATTTGGGATTATACCACAATACTTAGAGTATTTTCTACACATGTGGGGGGAGGGACGAAAAACATGGCTAAAGGGAGAGCATTTGCTTTGGAAAGTATTCAAGTGTGGGATGAATTTAGTCTTCAACTCAAGGGGGTATTTATAGAGAATTCAAGGGTGAAGATCAAGGCAAGTGTGTGGTGAGATCTTAGGACAAGTGTGTGTAGGTCCCACCCTCCAAATGGCTACACAAAGAAGAAGACACTTGGCTTGCCACATGTAAGGCCATTTCGGCCAAGCCACTTGTCCCTCAACCAACGGCCAAGGTGGCCACATGGTGGTGACACGTGTCGCCCCTCTACTCGTCCAAAATATTTTGTCTTCCGAAAATATCCAAAATACCGAAAATCTCAAAAACAAAGCGGGCCCCACAAAACCGTAAATTTCTCCCGTGGGCCCCACGTGACCATTTCTGAAAATAAAATCCCAAAATTCTAATATAATTCAAGAAGTCCAAATACCAAATCTGGGAATCCAATTCCCATTAACGAACCTTTTTCCTTCACAAAAACCGGAAACTTTTTCGTCGTAAAATCACATCTTTCTTCCTTTCCAAAATTTCTATCGTATTCTCGTACGTACGTCCTCACATACATACCCTGGAACTACGGGGTATAACAACTGACCCCCTTTCCTCGGGGGCTGCGTTCATGCCGCAGGTAGGGGTAAGCAGGTGGTGGATCCTCATTCTTAGGATCACTGATCAGGTGTCGGAAGCTCCATTTCTACGGAGGCTTGTCTTTAGGTACTGTTCTCCCTGATGTTGTAGATATTATGTACATTCAGGGGTATGGCGGGGCCCTGTCCCGCCACAGTTGTTATTCCTAGAGGTCTGTAGTCACATTTGTGGTTTGGGTTTTAAAGAAATGTAATCAGACGTATTTTGGTTTATGTACATTTTACGGAAGGTGACCTTATCGGCTAGCCTGTTGATGTTTATTTTCTAAGTTTTGATATGTGTTATGTATGTTCCGCTGCTATTCTCTGATGTATACCTGAACGGGGTGCCCAGGTAGGGCACCAGTCGCGGCCCCGAGTTCGGGTCGTGACAAAAGTGGTATCAGAGCAGTTAGTCCTCGGAAAGTGTCTACAGACCGTGTCTAGTAGAGTCTTGATTATCGTACGTACGTCCTCACATACATACCCTGGAACTACGGGGTATAACAACTGACCCCCTTTCTGTGGGCTGCTCACGCCGCGGTAGGGTAGCGGTGGTGGATCCTCATTCTTAGGATCACTGATCAGGTGTCGGAAGCTCCATTTCTACGGAGGCTTCTCTTTAGGTACTGTTCTCCCTGATGTTGTAGATATTATGTACATTCAGAGGTATGGCGGGGCCCTGTCCCGCCACGATTTATTCTGAAGTGCAGTAGTCACATTTGTGGTTTGGGTTTTAAAGAACAGAATTGTACTGACGTATTTTGGTTTATGTACATTTTACGAAAGGTGGCCTTATCGGCTAGCCTGTTGATGTTTATTTTCTAAGTTTTGATATGTGTTATGTATGTTCCGCTGCTATTCTCTGATGTATACAGAGCAGGGTGCCTGTGTAGGGCACCGCGCCCCCAGTTCGGGTCGTGACAAAAGTGGTATCAGAGCAGTTAGTCCTCGGAAAGTGTCTACAGATCGTGTCTAGTAGAGTCTTGATTATCGATGTGTTGTGCACCACATCTATAATCAGGAGGCTGCAGGACATTTAGGATTGGTTTCCATTCTTCTCTCTCTAAGATCGTGCAATAGGGTTGTCTTATTAGGTTGAATCCTCTCTGACCTATTCTTATGTATCAGTTATGCCTCGCGGCGCGACTAGGGCCCAGGGCAAGGCAAAGAACAGAGTTGCTAGCGATGCCAGAGGGTTACTAGGACTCGCACGGACTATGCACGAGGTCAGGCGGGTCGACGAGTTCAGCACACGGCAGACAGAGAGAGCCGAGAGCGGCGGTAGCTCCAGAGGTTCGTGCACGAGCCTCCATTCCACACCGGTGAGTATAGAGATTACGAGAGTAGATCCGGTTATTGACCAAAGATAGTGGAAGCGGCAAGCGACAGAGCGGTAGCTAACCACAGAGCCGATGGGTTTGATTCGGGATTTTCTGGGTTGTCATCCACCCGAGTTCTATGGTTCGAGATCTGAGGAGGATCTTCAGGAGTTTATTCGGCAGTTACAGCGGACTATGCAGGTGCTTAGGGCCACGGATACAGAGTCAGTTGTGCTAGCCTCTTACCGGTTACGTGATATTGCGTTAAACTGGTTTGAGTCATGGGAGCTGTCTAGAGGTGAGGGTGCTCTTCCAGCTGTTTGGGAGGAGTTCACAGAGGCATTCCTGGATCACTTTTTGCCTCCTGAGATGAAGAGAGCCCGCGTGGATAGATTCTTGACCTTGAGACAGAATGGGAGGACTATCAGAGAGTACAGTCTGGAGTTTGACTCATCGCTGTGCATGCGCCACCATTGGTGACATGGCGCATGTGAGTTCATCGCTATGTGATGGGGCTAGACCGTCATATGATTACTGCATGCTTGGGGGTGGCCCTTCAGTGTTACACCCCGTAGTTCCAGGGTATGTATGTGAGGACGTACGTACAAGAATACGACATTAATATTGGAAAGAAAGAAAGATGTGATTTTTCGACGGAAAAGTTTCCGGGTTTTGTGAAGGAAAAAGGTTCGTTAATGGGAATTGGATTCCCAGATTTGGTATTTGGACTTCGTGGAATATTAGAGAATTATGGAATTTTATTTCCGGAATTGGTCACGTGGGGCCCATGGGAGAAATTTACGGTTTTGTGGGGCCCACTTTGTTTTCGAGGTTTTGGCCTTTATGGATATTTTCGGAAGATGAAATATTTTGGACCAATAGAGGGGCGACACGTGTCACCCCTAGGTGGGCTAGGTTGGCCGATTTTCATGTGACAAGTGGCCAAGACAAGTGGCTAAGTCTTGCAAGATATTTTGTGTGGACAAGTGGCTTGTGGGTCCCACCCACACTTGTCCCCAATCTCAACCACACACTTGCCTTCATCCTAGCCCTTGGTTGTCCTATATATACACCCTTAGTTGATGAAATCTTCCACACTTAGATAATTCAAGCCTTGAAAAATATTTTCCCTCTCCCTCCTTCACTTGTTGTTCTCGTCGATCACACACCCCCCCCCCCCCCCCAACCAAACTTTGTCCAATAATTCCTAAACTCTTAAGTGTTCTTCCCTAGTGTATTAGGAAGACTCTTAACCAAAAGTTAGAAAAGATTTCACCTCCCTAGCCACAAAAGCCACCCTTGGCCGAGAGCTCTAGGAACAAGAACCTTAGTGTTCTTCACTTGTTTGAGTTCATTCTTGAAGAGTTGATGGTTAGGAGCTTCTTAGGGTGATTGTGGTGGGTTTGTACGCAAAGATTGGAGCTAAGACTTGCTTGGAACGATATTAAGTTCTTGGATAGATTTTGGGCTATTTGAGGTAGTAAATCTTAACCTCTTTGTGAATTGGTAATTATACATATATTATAAGTATATTATGGAGTATATAATATATGGAGTAAAGTTTGGAAGAGTTGGATCTTGTTAACTTGTTAAAAGAAAGGATTGGCTTTTAGCCATTAAAATGGTAAAAACGTATCCAACGTATCAAACGTATCTTACTTGTGAAGAAGTATTTAACAAGTAACTATAACTTATATTAAGATGGAATATAAGTTGGATGACTAATGAAGTATTTGGATAAGAATGATTATTGAAAGTTGGCCAAGAACACCAACTAGTGGACTAAAGGACTGTATTTACTTTGGACCGTATTTACTTTGGACTGTATTTACATTGGACTGTATTTACATTTCTGTTAAGGGGAAGATTTTTCAATCGCGTTCCGTTTGGGCGTGTGATCCCCTTTTAATTATTGTATTGTTATGAAGGCGTGATAGTAAACCGCGTTACCGGTTGGCCGCGTAATCCCCTTCTTTTACTTATTGTTGTTATGAAGGCGTGATAGTAAACCGCGTTACCGTTTGGGCGTGTAATCCCCTTCTTTATGTTGTTTAATTATTACGCCTTATATATGGCATATAATTACGGTTATTCGGGCCTTGGAGAAAGATGGAAAAGTGAGTAAAAACGGGGAAAGTGCTGCCCAATTTTCCGTAGAATTAGAGGGCTTTTTATTGGTATAAGTTTTCAATGGTAAGAAATGTTTGATAGAAGTACTATGACCATTTTAGGAGTGGAGTACTACGGGTTGCGTGATCTACTTGGCTTAAGGAGTAGCCGACGGGTTGAAGTACTTGGAGCGTTTTGCTATTTGTCGATAATCGTCTCGAGGTATGTGAACCTCTTCCTATCCTTTCTAGCATGATGTTTTGTAAACTATGTAGTACGGTAGACGTACATGTGCTAAATGAATTTGGTTGGTTTAAAACATAGGGTGTTATAATAGCTTTATGGGAAGTTAGTTATAACGACTCCATGTAGGTAAAAGAATGGTTTATTGATTGTAGAAGTTAAGAGACTTGATCTTGAAAGATAAGAGACTTAACTTAATTGACTTGATATATAACATTTTATTAAAAATGTTGTAAAACCTCATTCGCGAGTAATGAGTACTTGATTTTAAAAGAATACTGTTTTACTGATTTCGGAAATGAGAATAAGTGTCGAACAAACCACTGCAGCGTTAATAAAGGAAAATGTATTGACAAATAACTAATTGTTATTAAAACCAGTAGAAACCTCCATCTGCATGTAAGCTAAGATAAGACAAAATTGTATTACATTTCCTAGATCATGGCTGCTGTAACAAGATTGTTATAAACAAGAATAAACGGCTCACACATAAGACTTATGTTACTCAATTGTTTTAAAAGAGATTAAGACTATGAGTTATGAAACCTTTCTAAAATAAGAGACTTGAGCATTTGAAATTAGGCAAACTTGAACGTTGGAAAATAATGTTGTTACTTGATTTTAAAAAGAAAGTGTTCGGGTTACTTAAAAATGTGAGTCACTCGCTTTTAATACTACGAATCGGGTGACCTTTATAAAAGAATTGGATCTTTTTAAAGAATTTAACGTACGTAATACTTTGGGGGTTAGAACCTGGCCTTCGGCATAAAATGGAAGTACTTCAAGTTGTGTGTAACTTGCCTATGTTTGCGTGTGATAGCCTTGTTGTGCAAATCGTATTTTTATACCACCGCGTCTCGATGGAGGGCCTGATCGATTACGTATTCCACCGATTCTTTATCGAGTCCCGTGGGATGGGCCGAGACACGTATTCCACGATTAACTTTATCGAGTCCCGTGGATGGGCCGAGACACGTATTCCACACGATTCTTTATCGAGCCCGTGGATGGGCCGAGACACGTATTCCACCGATTCTTTATCGAGTCCCGGACGGGCCGAGACACGTATTCCACCCGTTCTTTATCGAGTCCCACGGATGGGCCGAGACACGTATTCCACACGATTTATACCTAGGCCGGCGGTGAGGAAGAAGTTCCACGTACGTGAGGATGACTTCAGGGTGTGAGTCACGACTTGACATGACTACTTTTATGTTGTAAATCGTAGTTTGGTTATCATACATGTCTCCTGCTTTATATAGTATCGTCATGATTTCATTCTGATATTTGATTTCGCCACATACTTGGTACTGTTGTCTTGACCTCCTTCGGGCCGCGTTCACGCCGCAGTAGAGGTACATCGGTTGTGGATCCTCGCCATGTGATCACGTCAACAGATTGGAAGCCGTTTCTCGGAGGCTTATCTTGTGGTATGTTACCACGAGTCAGAGGTTCTTGTACATTCTGTGGTATGGCGGGGCCTGTCCCGTCATAGTTGTTGTCACTTTCTTAGAAGTGCAGTAATCTTGTTGTAGGCGGGGTTGTAAAGGATGTAACTGTTCAGATTCTGTATATATACAAGAAGGCAACTGTTTTGGTTGGCCTGTTTTTGTATCATATCTCTTGTTTCATGTTCATGTTTTTATTTCCGCTGATTTTCTCTGATGTTGTATCACGAGGGTGCCCGGGGTAAGGCACCAGTCACGGGCCCCGGTTCGGGTCGTGACATTCAGCCAGGTATGGATATTGTCAGGATGCAGGCGTATGCGCGAGGATGAGGGCAGAGAGGAGGATCGCTATACTCGAGCCACCAAGAGGCCGTGACAGCAGGGTCTCAGGGCAATGTTCGAGGTGGACAGCTTCAACAACAGACTAGGTCCACATTTCAGCCGGCACAGAGTGCCCCTTCTCGGTTTTCTGGCAGGAGGGTTAATCAGCCGGGTCATTCAAGAGCAGGTCAGGGCTCCAGGACTTCTGTTACACCCCGTATTTACAGGACATGTTTTAAGAACGTACGTAAGAACTCTCAAGTGTTAAGATTTGAGACTTGTAAAAATTTATCGGAATTATGAAATTGTCGGAAAACGTATTATTGGATGTGAATGGGAGGCGACACGTGTCACCCCCTTATGGAGCCTCGACGAAACGGGCAAGGTCTTAAGGGTCATTTGACCTTTGTAGGATGACTAAGTCTTGCAAGTAGTGAGCTTGAGAATATTGACTAAGTCAAAGGGTCCACAAAGTCTTGATATTTAATAAGAGCTCATCCAAGCCACCCATTTGTTCACATCTTGACCCTCCATTGTGCTATATAATACTAGTAGTAGCAAGACAAGCTTAACACTTGGAAAAAAATTCAAGAATTGAAGAGCTCACTCTTGTTGCTCTCGGGTTCAAGGCTATTTGAAAAGGAAGAATTTTTGTTTCTTGTTCTTTAAGCTCCACACTTTAAACCAAGGTTCATGAATGTATTGTAAGTGTATCTCAATAGAAAAATCTCGGAAAAAGATAGTTTTCGTATTAGTCGCAAGGTGAAAACCTAGTTGCTTTCTAGGTTTTGGTTTGGAAGTTTGAAGGAAATTTGTTGGTGTTGTTCTAAGGGTCTCAACTAGTGGATTGAAGTGTCTTGAAGAGGCTCTAAGTTGCAAAGGAGCGACTTCGGATTTGGAGTTGGATTAAGATTCGTTGAGGTATAATCTTGTCTCTTAAAAATGTTACAAAATTATATATATTATTGTTGTTAGCTTTACATGTTGCTAGCATGAAGTATATGTGTTGAAGTTTATAAGTATTATGGATTGCTTGTAGCCTTAAAAATCCGAAATGTAATGTAAGCCATGTGAAGTTGGATTACAATTTGGTCGTTTACTAGAATCGTCGCATGTTACTTACTTGAAGATTTTAGTAGTATAATCGATTGCGACTTGATATCATGTTATGCTAACAATTTGGATTGAAATGGAAATTTGGATAAGAATTGATGTTATAGTACCTCAAGTTTGCCGAATTGGCCTAGTAGTTGTATTAGTTTGATATCGTTTGTGGGGCGGAATTTTACACGTCTAGTAGGCGTGTAATCCCCTATTGTTGATTACATTGATTGGGCCTTAAATGTGGCGTGTTTGGTTATTGTATTTGGCCTTGAAAAAGGTGGCAAAGTAAGTAGAAACAAAGGAGGTGCTGTCCGATTTTCCGTAGAATTTAGAGACTTTACACTTATAATATTCTACGTTTGAAGTAAGGCGTTAATAGACGTATTGTGAATATTATAGGTTGACATACTACGGGCGGGACTTTGTACTTGGCAAGTGGATTGGCCCGAAGAGGTATGTAGAACTTTTCCTATCTTTTGAGCATGACTAGTTGTACGTATATAGTACGGTAGACGTACAAGACCTTGATATCCTTTACTAGTTTTATGAATAGCCAAGTCGGGTGAGTTAGGAGATTAACTCACTTCTTTGAAAATATTAAGGATGTCTTAAGTTTTATTAAAGTTAAGGGACTTGAAGAGTTTTAAAGTATGTGATACTTGTTTCGTTTTAAACGTATAAGTCCCTTGGATAGGAAATTGTACTTGACTGAGGTATAAAGTGAATATAACGACTTTATGGGAAGTTGGTTATATTAGCTTTATGGAAAGATAAATGACTTGATTTAAGGCAATTTGATTTTAAGGCATCAATTGCCTAAGGTTTTATAAGAAAAGGAGTCACTTGATTTAGAAACCTAACTTTATTTCTAAAAGTATTGTGACTTGCCTTGAAACGTAATTTCGACTTGATACTATGGTCAATAGTATCTTGGAAGTTTTATACTAAAAAGAGTCATTTGTTTTAAAGAGTAGAAGTATGTAGTACTTGGGTTAAATTCCCGGATTTTTATAAAAGATATGCTAGTGCCTTAAGTAAACTAAAATGAGAGTGTATATGAATAAGAAGTTAGGGGGATTTCTTAACTTGCTTACTTTATGTATGATGGCCGGTTGAGATAGGGTAAGAGTATATCTGAGGGGTAAATTCCCAAGATAGTTATACCACCTTCTCTAGGGTAAGAGTATATCTGAGGGGTAAATCCCCAAGATAGTTATACCACCTGCTTCAGGGTAAGAGTATAATTGAGGGGTAAATCCCCAAGATAGTTATACCACTGCTTTCCGTGGATTTGCTACCCACGACGAGGAATACCTCATGAAAGTCCTTATGGGCTTACGCGGTGAAATAGTCCCACGCGCGATACACTTACGCGAGAATACCTCATGCGGGTCCACACGACCTATGCGGGTGAAATAGTCCCAGGAGTAGGATTGCTTAATGATACTACGGGCGGATGGTCCTGCTTTGATCGTGAGCTTCCTATTTTTATAATGTACGTATACTATCGCTACTCTCATCATAGTAAGGCAATCGCGGTAATCGTAATTTTGTTATCATACATGTCTCCGACTTTGTTTTAAACTTATGATGTAATTACAGTATTTTCTAGTTTTACATACTTAGTACATATTGTGTAATCGACCCCTTCTGGGCCGCGTTCACGCCGCAGGTGGTAAGGTGGTGGATCCTCATTCTGGATCGCTTATCGACGTCGAAGCTCCATTTCTCCGAGGCTTGTCTTTTGGTACGCTCTTCCCCGATGTTGTAGATTTATGTACATTCAGGTATGGCGGGCCCCGTCCCGCCATCGTTGTTATTCCTGCAGGTCTGTAGTCACATTTGTGGTCAAATGTAAGAACCGAGTTGTCTGATTTTTTGGATTATGCATATTTTATGGCGCGCCTTATCGGCCAGCTTCGTGTTATTATTGTCTAAATGTTGTATGTTGTGTATGTTCCGCCGCTATTCTCTCGATGTATACAGAACGGTGCCTGGGTAGGGCACCGCCGCGTCCCGGTCGGGTCGTGACAAAAGTGGTATCGAGCGATTAGTCCTCGGAAAGTGTCTACTGCATCGCGGTTCAGTAGTCTTGATTATCGGTGTGTTGTGCACCACATCTATAATCGTGAGGCTGCAGGACATTTAGGATTGGTTTCCATTCTTCTCTCGAGATCGTGCAAGAGAGTCTTATTAGGTTGAATCCTCTCGACCTATTCTTATGAAATGCTTATGCCTCCACGGCGACCAGTGGCCCGAGGGCAAGGCAAAGCAGGAGGCTAGCGGTACTCAGAGGTTACACGGACTCAGCGCAGACTATGTCCGAGGTAAGTGGTCGGCGAGTTCACCACGCCGGTATTAGAAGGAGCCGAGAGCGGCGAGCTCCAGAGGTTCCGTACGCAGCCTCGATCCCACAACCAGAGCCGAGTATGAGCCGGTTATTGACCAAGATAGTAGCGAGTGGCAAATGGTGAGCGCATACCTAACCCTAGAGCCGACAGTTTGCTGATTCAGGATTTTCTGGGTTGTCATCTGCCCGAGTTTTATGGTTCGAGGTCTGAGGAGGATCCGCAGGAGTTCATTCGGCAGCTACATCGGACTATGCAGGTTCTTAGGGCTTCAGAGACAGAGTCTGTTATGCTAGCCTCTTACCGGTTATGCGATATTGCGTTGAACTGGTTTGAGTCATGGGAGCTGTCGAGAGGTGAGGATGCTCTTCCAGCTATTTGGGAGGAGTTTACAGAGGCCTTTATGGATCACTTTTTGCCTCCTGAGATGAGGAGAGCCCGTGTAGATAGATTCTTGACCTTGAGGCAGAATGGGAGGACTATCAGGGAGTATAGCCTGGAGTTTGACTCGCTGGTACGCGCACACTATCAGACATGGCAGATAGAGTTCATCGTTATGTGATGGGGCTAGACCATCATATGATTACTGTGTGCTTGGGAGTGGCTCTTCAGACCGGTATGGACATTTCCAGGATGCAGGCCTATGCGCAGGGGATAGAGGATATAGAGAGGGAGGACCATATTGACTCAGCCACCAAGAGGCCGTGACGGTCTCGTGGCGCTGAGCGGGACGGCCTCGGCAGACTAGGTCCACATTCCGCCAAAGACAGAGTGCTCCTTCACTTTTCGCGTGAGGTCTAATCACCAGTCATTCAGAGCAGTCGTGGCTCCAGGACTTCGGTTTCGTGAGGCGTAAATCGTCACCGATCGAGACCACCCACATCTCAGTGTGCTCGATGCGGTAGGTCTCACCAGGGCGAGTGTCGCATAGCTCCGGGAGCTTGTTACTGACCCCCTTCCTCGGGGGCTGCGCTCATGCCGCAGGTAGGGGTAAGCAGGTGGTGGATCCTCATTCCTAGGATCGCTTATCAGACGTCAGAAGCTCCATTTCTCCGGAGGCTTGTCTTTTTGGTACGCTTCTTCCCCGATGTTGTAGATTTATGTACATTCAGGTATGGCGGGCCTCCCCGCCATCGTTGTTATTCCTAGAGGTGCTGTAGTCACATGTTGTTTGAAATGTAAGAACCGAGTTGTACGCTTTTTCTTGGATTATGCATATTTTATGGGCGCGCCTTTATCGCCATTGCCTTATTATTGTCTAAATGTTGTATGTTGTGTATGTTTCGTTGCTATTCTCTGATGTATACAGAACGGGTGCCTGTGTAGGCACCCGCGCCCCGGGTCGGTCGTGACAACTTCGGGTTTCGCGAGGCAGACCTTCACCGATCGAGACCACCCGCATCTCGGTGTGTTCGATGCGGTAGATCTCACCCGGGCGAGTGTTGTATGGCTTCGGGAGCTTGTTTCTCTTGTGGCCAGCAGGTCCATATGAAGAGGGATTGTCCGACCAGAGGCGGCGGGAGTGTTCAGCCGACAGGATCAGTTGCTGGATCTTCTTCTTCTGTGGTTATGCTCCCCGCAGGCGTGATGTTCACGACCGCAGCCGCCAGGGTCGTGGGGGTCCCAGTTCTAGCGGTCTACAGAACCGCATATATTCCTTAGCCAGCCGCCAGGATCAGGAGGCTTCCCCAGACGTTGTCACGGGTACATTATTGATTTTATGATGTGACGTTTATGCTTTGATAGATCCAGGTTCTACCTTGTCCTATGTGTCCCCTCTTATTGCGGGTAGAATCGGGATAGAGTCGGTGTCGATAGAGCCTTTTGAGGTAGCTACACTAGTGGGTGATTCGGTGTTAGCTGAGCGGGTGTACAAAGGTTGTCCGGTGTTTATTTACAGTCATCAGACCCTAGCAGACTTGATAGAGTTGGAGATGACAGATTTTGACGTCATTATGGGTATGGATTGGTTGGCTTCTTGTTACGCCAACGTTGACTATAGAGACAGGTTGGTCCGATTCCAGTTTCCTGGTGAGCCAGTTATCGAGTGGAAGGGCAACACAGCGTCGCCGAGAGGTAGGTTTATTTCTTACCTCAAGGCTAGGAAGATGGTGCAGAAAGGGTACATCTATCATCTGGTTCGGGTATTCGATACAGAGACTGAGGTTCCAGCTCTTCAGTCAGTTCCAGTGGTTAGAGAGTTTCCAGATGTATTTCCAGACGAGCTCTCGGGTATCCCTCCTGAGAGGGAGATTGAGTTTTGTATTGATATGTTGCCAGACACTCGACCTATATCTATTCTGTCGTACAGGATGGCACCTGCTGAGTTGAGGGAGTTGAAGGATGTTATACCCCGTATTTCCAGAGTATGTACGTAAGGGAATACGTACAAAAAGTCTAGCCTTAAAGATTAGGCAAAACGTTTTTTTTGGGCACAACTCACAAAACGAATAGTTTTCTGACGAAACGTTTCCACAGCTTTCGTAGGGTAAATTCCGGCTATGCCATTTCTAATTTTTGCGGATTTTTCCGAGAGACGAAACATTTTGGACCAACGGGAGGGCGACACTTGGCACCCTCCAATTTGTGGACTTGAAATCGTCCATTGGACGAATTGAAGACCATTGGCACGTTTTTTGTGCCTTGTGCACAAGTCAAGGAGTTGGTAGGATATTTGTGTATAGTTAATCCTCACCCTACACTTGCCTTGCACTTGTCTTAATCTTGGCCATTGGTTGGCCACTTCTTGACCTATAAATACCCCCCTTAAGATGAAGAGTTCTTCATCCACAAAGCTTTCCAAGTCTTGAGAATGTTCTCCTCTCCTTAAGCCTTTCGTCCAACACCTTCCCCTCCCTTGTGAAGTTTGGCGAGGCCTACCCCTAGCCTAGCCGAAATCTACCCCCCCTCCCTTGGTAGAAAAGTTGCCTTCTTGTATTGTTATAATGCCCAAACTACCCTAGCCCAAATACCTTAGTACTTAGTAGAAGTTATGAAGAACTTCTAAGGTTTCCTTGGAGCATACAACTTAGGAGCAAAACCTTGCTCAGGCGCGACTTTTTCTAGGATATTATTGGGCTTACCGAGGTAACATATCCTAACCCTCTTTTGAATTAGAGAATACTTACTGTAGTAGTATTAGAATAAGTATTAAATACTTAGAAGAATATCACGTAATAGAATTGAACTACTACAGTAGAAGGGTTTAAAAGAAGAATAATCAACGTATTTACATAGGATGTTTTCATCAGAGACTTATATAGCTCACCGGGTAGGGAAGTGCTGCCCGACTTTCCGTAGAATTGTGAACCCTCGCTTTAGAATGACCTTGAGTAGTCTTTGATAGATATCGTGACTATTATAGTCGACTCTCTGCGCGACATATTCAACTTGGCGGTGGTTTTATTTGAGAAGGTATGTGATTCTTCCTAAAGCATGATATTTTACAATATATATAACTACGAATGCCTCACGCTTAAGCTGAATAACACTTGCGAATGCCTCACGCTTAAGCTGAATAATAAAGATCCAAAGCATTTCAAAAGAATCTTGAATCATTTTTAATGTAAGAGAACTAATTGGTTTTAAATGAAGCTTAAGAGTTATACTAGCCTTATGGGAAGTTAAGTATAACCACTTAAGATTGATAAAAGAAAACAGTTTGCCTATGTGTTTATAACAGACTTATATTGAATTGTGAAAAGAATAATAAGATGGTTTGATAAGTAGACATGATATGATGCTATGTGTGTTAGTGTCTTGTAACGTTTGTGAAAAAGAGTATTCTTGTTGTGCTTATGTTGTTTAACGATAAGTTGTTAGGTTAGTGTAGCATCACTCACCTCTTGACATATTACACGGGGTTAAGTCGCCTCCACGCGGTATACTCAGCGATGCAGGACCATGATTCGAGAATACCTACGCGGGTCCAAGGGACCTGCGCGAGCTACGGAGTTCCGGTGTTAGTGCGGGTTATACCTCACGCGTACATGTGGCCATGCGACGACGAGTCCAGACGACGCCGAGGAGTAGCTACCTCGATGCGGGTTATGTACCTATGCGCCTATGTGATTGGCCTATGCGGACTACGGAGTCCGTGATTAGGCTTGCATGGTGATACTACGCAATTGGCCCCGCTCGATCATTCGCACCTAGAAAAGACACATAGCTTACCTATTGTTGCTCTTGTTTGTGATGTGGCACTATGCGGTTTCTCGTTGTTTCATACATACTTGCAAAACTGCTTTTAAAATGATATGTTTCATTTAAGTATTTTACAAGTTTCATATACTTAGTACTGTTGCATCTTGACCTCCTTCGGGCTGCTCATGCCGCAGGCGGCAAGCAGTGCTAGATCCACATTCTTAGGATCTCTACGTTGGTGTCTGAGCTCCATCTTTTCCGAGGCTCTACTTTTGGGTATGATCTCCCGTTGTAGATAGTTTTGTCAGATCAGGTATGGCGGGCCCCGTCCCGCCATAGTTGTATATTTCCTTAGAGGTCTGTAGTCATGTTGTATGCGAAGGTCGGATGTAATCGCTAAACCATGTTTATATATATATATGCCGAAAGCGATGTTTTCTCACATAAAGCGTGTCTTATTTTATAAATCGTTTCATGTCTTGCTTTATATTTCCGCTGATTACTCGATGTATGACTACTGGGTGCCTTGAGGCACGACCACGGCCCCGAACGGGTCGTGACAAAAGTGGTATCGAGCGATTAATCCTCGGAAAGTGTCTACTGCATCGTATCTAGTAGTCTTGATTATCTGTGTTGTGCACCACACCAATAATCGTGAGGCTATAAGATATTTAGGATTGGTTTCCATTCTTCTCATTCGAGATCGTGCTTTAGAGTCGTGTTATAGGTTGGACCTCTAACGTATTCCTTTCTGTAATGCTTATGCCTCCACGAAGGCAACCCGCCCGTATGGCAAGGCAAAGAGGAGTCGCTAGCAGACACCCAGAGTCACGAGGGCTCGTGCCCGGGTCTATACCAGACGGCGAGTTCTATGACGCCGCCAAATCAAGAGACCACAGCACCCACACCTCCCGCCCCACACCGGGCGAGGAGTTGTGGTACAAGCGAGACGGCCCACCTATTGGCAAAGTCAGGCCCGACACGGCGAGAGGCCGACGCGGCAGCTCAGCCTGGGCCCACGGCCGCACCTGGTACACCCGAGGCGTATAGTTTGAGGCTACGAGATTTCTTGAGAAGTATCCCGCAAGAGATTTACGTGTCGAGGCCTGAGGATGATCCGCAGGAGTTCATCCGTCAGCTACAGAGGATCATGAGGGTGATCAAGGCCTCAGAGACAGAGTCTGTGACCTTCGGTTCGCATCGACTGCGTGATACCGCAGTCGATTGGTTTGATTCATGGGAGTTATCCCGGGGAGAGCACGCGCCCGCCTACTGGGATGAGTTCTCGAGGCTTTCCTCACTCACTTCTTGCCTCCACAGACGGCGAGGGCGCGGCCGATAGATTTTTACCATCGAGGCGCAGAGGACGACCGCCGTGGAGTACAATGTCGAGTTTGATTCATCGCTCGATATGTCCCAAAGATTGCAGCAGATATGGAGGATAGGTGCACCGCTATGTCACCTGCTAGACGACTATATGGCCGAGTCCTCGCGGTGTTTCTTCCACCGGTATGGACATTACCCGCACGCAGCTCATGCTCTTGGATGTGAGGAGCATGAGACCGCCGGTTGACAGCAGCAGAAGACCGTGACGGCAGGTCTTTTGTGGCTATCGTGGTGGCGGCCTCGCAGCTAGCCTAGATTTGCACCACAGCCGGCAGAGCACTCTCGCCGCCCTCAAAGACACCAGATATTCGAGGGCGCACTGTGGCCCAGGACTTGAGACGCCCAGAGCGGCAGGTATCGCCGATCGGACCACCTCGCAGTGGCCGACGCGTAGATCCCACTTCGGGAGTTGTGGTGCTACGAGTTTGTTTGCCAGGCCGCAGGTCACTATGCGAGGAACCGTCCACCGGGCGGCGCTTGATGGTAGTGGTCACCACGTGTTCTTTCACGTCTTCTTCATCCTCGACAGCTACTCGCCCGAGGGCAAGGTACTCATGACCTGGTCGCGGCAGAGGTCGTGGGCGCTGGTCCTTCTAGCGGTCCTCGTAACCGCATTTATGCTTTGTCCACCGACAGATCGTGAGGCCTCACCGATGTCGCCATGTACTTTATCGATTCGGTTTGATGTATGCCTTGATAGATCCGGTTCTACTCGCCCCATATATCTCCCTTGTTGCTAGTAGGATAGGATAGAGCCCGAGTCCATAGACCCTTTCGAGGTAGCTACGCCAGATGGTGATTCAGTGTAGCTCGGCGGTATATAGAGCTTGTCCCGTGACTATTTATCGTCGGACCAGCCGACTTGATAGAGTTGGAGATGATTGACTTCGACGTGATTATGGGATGGATTGGCTAGCTTCTTGCTACGCCAATGTAGACCGCAGAGAGAGTAGCACGGTTCCAGCCTGCAGGAGCCGTTGTTGAGTGGGAGCACGGTACGCCGGTGGTAGGTTTATTTCCTACCTCAAGGCTAGGAAGATGGTGCGTGGCGGTATATCTACCATCTCGTCGTGTTTGATAATCAAGTCGCGTACCAGATTTTCGGCCAAGAGTCAGCGAGTTCCCGTGACGTGTTTCGGATGACCTCGTGTCCTCTCCCGAGAGGAGATCGAGTTTTGTATAGATGTGTTGCAGCGATACTCGGCCTATTTCCATTCCGCCATACAGAATGGCACTCGCCGAGTTGAGAGAGTCAAGGACCACCGAGGATTTCTTTGGAAAAGCGGCTTCATCAGCCTAGTGTTTCTCCCTCGGGAGCCGGATTGTTCGTAAAGAAGAAGGGCGGACGCCGCAGATGTGTTGATTACAGCGGTGAACAAGGTGACCATTAAGAACAGATACCCCTTCCTGTGGATTGATGATTTGTTCGACCGCAGGTGGTGCGAGATGTTTCTCCAAGATTGATCTGCGATCGCTATCATCAAAAGTGCGAGTCGAGAGGTGGATGTCCCTAGATCGCATTCGACCCGTGACGGGCATTATGAGTTCGTGGGTCATGTCTTTGGTTGACCAATGCTCCGCAGATTCATGGACTTGATGAACCGAGTGTTCAAACCATTTTTGGACACGCTTTGTGATAGTGTTCATTGATGATATATTGGTTTATTCTCGCCAGAGCAGAGCACGCGAGCATTTGGCGATCAGGCCGACGCTTCCAGACCAGCATTACGCCAAGTTTTCCAAATGTGAGTTTTGGTTGACTTGATGGCGCTTGGGCATATTGCCGGCCGATGGCATTCGAGTGATACGCCAAGATCGAAGCGCCAGACTTGCCTGCACCTACTACTCCGGCTGAGGTTCGCAGCTTTACGGGCCTCGCAGATATTATCGGCGTTCAGAGAAGTTTGCTTCTATCTTCGCACCATTGACTAGGCGACTCGTAAGACACCAAGTTTCGATGGACTGATGCTTGTGAGCGTGGTTTCGATTCTTTCGAAAGAGAGATCGACGACCGCCCCGCTTACTCTTCCGAGGTCCAGATGGTTATGTCAGGTATTGCGCGTCGTGCATCGGGTTGGGATGTGTGTTGATGCAAAGATGGCAGGTTATAGCATACGATCCCGACACCAAGAAACACGAGAGAACTACCCCACCCATGATTTGGAGTTGGCCGTGATTCACGCCAAGATCCGGAGGCACTATTTGTATGGGTTCACGTGGATATTTATACGCACCACAAGAGCCTCCAGATATCTTCACCGCAGGAGCCGAACTTACGGCGAGACGGTGGTTAGAGTTGCTTAAGGATTACGATGTTGATATCCCGTACCACCCGGAAGGCCAATGTCAGGCAGATGCTCTTAGTCGTAGTCGATGGGGAGCCTATCGGATGTGCAGCAGAGAGAGGGACATGGTTCGTGATTTGCATCGCCAGCGAGCCTTGGTGTCCGCTTGTTTGATTCTCGATAGCAGTGGGGTTAGAGTTCGTGAGGTTGCCGAGTCTTCCATCGCCGGCGAGGTGAAGAGGCAACAGCTCGAGGATCCAGCTTTGATTCGATATCGTGATACGCCTCTTCGTGAGGCAAGCGGTCCTTTGAGGTAGATCGATGGGTGCTAAGGTTTGAGGCGCATCGTGTTCCGGATGTTTCGTGACTTGGCAGCAGAGTTCTTGGGAAGCACACAGCAAGCTACTCTATCCATCCGGTCGACCAAGATGTACCACGACCTTAGATCCGTGTATTGGTGGGATGGCTTGAAGAGGACGTTGCAGAGTTCGTAGCTCGGCCCGTGTTGTCGCAGTGAAGGTAGAGCACCAGAGGCCCGGTGGTTTGTTACGCATTTATCGAGATCCCGACCGGAAGTGGGAGGTAATCAACATGGACTTCATCACGTGGTTACCTCGCACTCGGAGGAGACATGATTCTATATGGGTTATCGTCGACAGTCGACGAAATCAGCCCACTTTCTTCCCGTCAGACGACCTTTCTACCGAGGATTATGCCGACTTTACATCCGAGAGATCGCCGATCGCACGGAGTCCCTACTTCGATCATATCGCATATGGAGCCCGATTTACGCTAACTTCCTGAGGTCCTTCCAGGGGTTTAGGGACGCAGTGAGCCCGAGTATCGCATTTCATCCACGCATGCACGGACAGCAGAGCGCACTATCCGCACTTTGAGGATATGTCGCGAGCCCGTGTTATTGACTTCGCAGGTAGTTGGGAGGATCATTTGCCTCTAGTTGAGTTCGCGTATAATAATAGCTACCACTCCAAAGATTCGGATGGCGCCATGAGGCCTTGTATGGGAGAAGTGCGATCGCCTATAGGTTGGTTCGATGTGGGCGAGGCTAGTGGGACCAGATTTGGTACAGAAAGTGGATAAGGTGAAGCTTATCCGAGCGCTATCGACAAATTTCGTAGTCGATGTAAGTCGATGCAGATCATCGTCGTCGATCTTGAGTTCGAGGTTCATGATTGGGTTTTCCTAGCGTGTCACCCACGGCGGTGTGATGAGATTCGGAAGAAGGGGAAACTCACCAGTACATCGGGCCGTTTCGCATTGTCCGCAGGTAGGCAAGGTTGCCTATGAGTTGGATCCGCCGTCCGATCCGGAGGCGATGCATCCGGTTTTTCACGATCTATGCCGAGAGATGTATCGGATCCATCTAGTGGTACACCCGATTGACGATGTCCAGTGACCGGGGTTATCGTATGAGGAGATTCCCATAGCGATAGTCGATCGTCGGGTTAGGCGTCTGACCAAGGACGGGCTTGGCCGTCAAAGTCTTGTGGCGAACGAGCTCGGGAGGAGATGACGTGGAAGCCGGCGAGGACATGAGGCGTATATCCTCACCTATTCCCACACCTCCGTGTAATTCACTTTCCTACTTGTAAATTTTTGTTATCGCTTCGCCTAAGTGTTGTTTCCGTGGCGTGTGTGGCATTTGCAAATCGCTTTAGTTATGAAGAATCTTATCGTTAATCGTCTTGGGAAGGAACATTCGACGAATGTTTCGGGCGAGGGAGAATGTTATACCGTATTTCCAGAGTATGTACGTAAGGGAATACGTACAAAAAGTCTAGCCTTAAAGATTAGGCAAAACGTTTTTTTTGGGCACAACTCACAAAACGAATAGTTTTCTGACGAAACGTTTCCACAGCTTTCGTAGGGTAAATTTCGGCTATGCCATTTCTAATTTTTATGATTTTTCCGAGAGACGAAACATTTTGGACCAACGAGGGCGACACTTGGCACCTCCAATTTTGGACTTGAAATCGTCCATTGGACGAATTGAAGACCATTGGCACGTTTTTTGTGCCTTGTGCACAAGTCAAGGAGTTGGTAGGATATTTGTGTATAGTTAATCCTCACCCTACACTTGCCTTGCACTTGTCTTAATCTTGGCCATTGGTTGGCCACTTCTTGACCTATAAATACCCCCCTTAAGATGAAGAGTTCTTCATCCACAAAGCTTTCCAAGTCTTGAAAATCTTCTCCTCTCCCTTAAGCCTTTTCGTCCAACACCTCCCTCCTCGTGAAGTTTGGCCGAGGCCTACCCCTAGCCTAGCCAAATCTACCCCTAGCCTAGCCAAATCTACCCCTCCCTTGGTAGAAAAGTTGCCTTCTTGTATTGTTATAATGCCCAAAATACCCTAGCCCAAATACCTTAGTACTTAGTAGAAGTTATGAAGAACTTCTAAGGTTTCTCGAGCATACAACTTAGAGCAAAACCTTGCTCAGCGCGACTTTTCTAGGATATTATTGGGCTTACCGAGGTAACAAATCCTAACCTCTTTTGAATTAGAGAATACTTACTATTGTAGTATTAGAATAAGTATTAAATACTTAGAAGAATATCACAGAATAGAATTGAACTGTTACCACAGTAGAAGGGTTTAAAAGAAGAATAATCAACTGTACTTACATAGGACTGTTTCATCAGTAGACTTATATAGCTCACTAGGGAAGTGCTGCCCGACTTTCCGTAGAATTGTGAACCCTCTGTTTAGAATGACCTTGAGTAGTCTTTGATAGATATCCGTGACTATTATAGGTGACTCTGCGCGACATATTCAACTTGGCGGTGGTTTTCACGAGAAGGTATGTGATTCTTCCTAAAGCATGATATTTTACAATATATATAACTACGAATGCCTCACGCTTAAGCCCGAATAACACTTCGCGTAATGCCTCACGCTTAAGCTCAATAATAAAGATCCAAAGCATTTCAAAAGAATCTCAATCATTTTTAATAAGAGAACTAATTGGTTTTTAAGCGAAGCTTAAGAGTTATACTAGCCTTATGGGAAGTTAAGTATAACCACTTAAGATTGATAAAAGAAAACAGTTTGCCTATGTGTTTATAATGGACTTATATTGAATTGTGAAAAGAATAATAAGATGGTTTGATAAGTAGACATGATATGATGCTATGTGTTAGTGTCTTGTAACGTTTGTGAAAAAGAGTATTCTTGTTGTGCTTATGTTGTTTAACGATGTTCGTTAGGTTAGTGTAGCATCACTCACCTCTTGACATATTACACGGGGTTGGCGCCTCCACGCGGGTATACTCAGTGATGCAGGACCATGATTCGAGAATACCTCATGCGGTCCAAGGGACCTATGCGGAGCTACGGAGTTCGAGGTTAGTGTGCGGGTTATACCTCACGCGGTCTATGTGGGCTACGCGACGACGAGTCCAGGGCGACGCCGAGGAGTAGCTACCCTCGATGCGGGTTATGTACCCATGCGCGGCCTATGTGATTGGCCTACGCGGACTACGGAGTCGAGATTAGGCTTGCATGGTGATACTACAGGCAATTGGCCTCGCTGATCATTCGCAGCCTAGAAAAGACACATTCGCTTTACCTATCACGCTCTTGTTTGTGATGTGGCACTATGCGGTTTCCTGGTTGTTTCATACATACTTGCAAAACTGCTTTTTAAAATGATATGTTTCATTTAAGTATTTTACAAGTTTCATATACTTAGTACTGCCAGATCGACTGGGGCCGCGTTCATGCCGCAGGCGGGCAAGCAGTGCTAGATCCACATTCTTAGGATCTCTACGTTGGTGTCGAGCTCCATCTTTTCCGAGGCTCTACTTTTGGGTATGATCTCCTGTGTAGATAGTTTTGTACAGTCATGGTATGGCGGGGCCCTGTCCCGCCATAGTTGTATATTTCCTTAGAGGTCTGTAGTCATGTTGTACAGTGTCGGATGTAACTGCTAAACCATGTTTATATATATATATGCCGAAAGGCGATGTTTTCTCACATAAACTGTGTCTTATTTTATAAACTGTTTCAAGTCTTGCTTTATATTTCCGCTGATTACTCTGATGTATGACTACTTGGGTGCCCCGGTAAGGCACCAGTCACGGGCCCCGGAACGGGTCGTGACAAAGGACCAGCTGAAAGATTTGCTGGAAAAAGGCTTTATCAGGCCTAGTGTTTCTCCCTGGGGAGCGTCGGTTTTGTTTGTAAAGAAGAAGGATGGGACGCTGCGTATGTGTGTTGATTACAGGCAGCTGAATAAGGTAACCATCAAGAACAGATACCCCCTCCCCAGGATTGATGATTTGTTTGACCAGTTGCAGGGTGCGAGGTATTTCTCCAAGATAGACCTGCGCAGTCCGTTATCATCAGTAGTTCGAGAGGCAGATATCCCAAAGACTGCATTCAGGACCCGGTATGGGCACTATGAGTTCAGGGTGATGTCTTTCGGTTTGACCAACGCTCCAGCGGTATTTATGGATTTGATGAATCGGGTGTTCAACCATTTTTGGATACGTTTGTTATAGTATTCATTGATGACATTCTGGTTTATTCGCGTGAGCGAGCACGCAGATCACTGGCGAGGCGATTGGGATCCTCCGAGCGATTGTTCGCCAAATTCTCCAAGTGTGAGTTTTGGTTGGCCTCAGTGACATTCTTGGGGCACATTATTGGGACTGATGGTGTTCAGGTTGATACGGCAAAGATTGAGGCGGTCAAGTCTTGGCCGAGACCTACTACTCCGACGGAGGTGCGCAGTTTCTTAGATCGGCGTTATTATCGTAGGTTTGTGGAGCGGTTTGCCGATATCGACCGCAGATTGACTAGCCGACTCGTAGCGGCTAAGTTCCAGTGGACCGAAGCTTGTGAGGAGGGCTTCCAGTTACTGAAGGAAAAGTTAACGACGACTCCAGTTCTTACTCTTCCTGAGGGGTTAGAGGGATACGTGATTTATTGTGATGCCTCGGGTATCAGGCCAGAGTGCGATCTTGACGCAAAGACGGCAAGGTTATAGCCTATGCTTCCCGGCAGTTACGGAAGCATGAGAGGAATTACCCTACCCACGACTTAGAGTTGGCCGCAGTTATTCATGCTTTGAAGATTTGGAGACATTATTTATATGGGGTTCATGTGGATATTTATACAGACCATAAGAGCCTCCAGTACATCTTCAGGCAGAGAGTCGAACTCATGGCAGGCGGTGGTTAGAGTTGTTGAAGGATTATGATGTTGATATTCTATACCATCCGGGGAAAGCCAACGTGGTTGCAGATGCTTTGAGTCGTAGATCGATGGGGAGTCTGTCAGAGGTACAGCCAGAGAGACAGGACATGGTCCGTCAGATCCATCAGCTAGTGAGCCTTGGGGTTCGATTGATCGATACCGATGATAGTGGGGTACGGGTTCGTGAGATTTCCGAGTCTTCCATCGTTGATGAGGTGAGGAGGCGACAGTATAAGGACCCAGTTATGATACGGTATCGAGATACGGCTCTTCGAGAGGAGAAGAGTCTATTTGAGGTAGCGCCTGATGGGGTGCTAAGGTTTGAGGGCAGATTGTGTGTTCCCGATGTTGCAGGACTTCGTCAGCAGATTCTGGGGGAGGCACACAGCGCCCGTTATTCCGTTCATCCGGGGTCGACTAAGATGTACCATGACCTCAGATGTATGTATTGGTGGGATGGCATGAAGAGGGACGTGACAGGTTTTGTTGCGCAGTGTCCTAATTGTCAGCAGGTCAAGATTGAGCACCAGAAGCCCGGTGAGCTATTGCAGGCTATTGATATTCCGACATGGAAGTGGGAGGTGGTCAACATGGACTTTGTTACAGGGTTACCTCGTACTCAGAGGAAGTATGACTCCATCTGGGTTATTGTTGACAGGCTGACGAAATCAGCCCACTTTCTTCCAGTCAGGACTACGTTTTCGACCGAGGATTATGCCAGATTGTATATCAGGGAGATTGTGAGACTGCACGGAGTCCCTATATCGATTATATCGCATGCAGGAGCCCGGTTCTGACTAACTTACGAGGTCTTTCCGGCGGACTAGGGACACAGGTGAGTCTCAGTACTGCGTTTCATCCTCAGACTGACGGGCAAGCAGAGTGTACTATCCAGACACTTGAGGATATGCTGCGAGCATGTGTGATTAATTTCAGGGGTAGCTGGGAGGATCATTTGCCTCTTGTGGAGTTTGCTTATAACAACAGCTACCATTCTAGTATACAGATGGCGCCATATGAGGCTTTGTATGGGCGGAAGTGTAGGTCGCCGATAGGTTGGTTCGACGTGGGAGAGGCACAGTTAGTTGGCCCAGATTTGATTCAGCAGGCTGTGGATAAGGTGAAGCTTATCTAGGAGAGATCATAGCGACTCGTAGTCTGAAGTCTTATGCAGATAATCGGCGTCGACATTTGGAGTTTCAGGTAGACGATTGGGTCTTCTTGAAGGTATCGCCCATGAAGGGTGTGATGAGATTCGGAAGGAAGGGGAAACTTAGCCCAAGGTACATTGGGCCCTACCAGATCATCCGTAGAGTGGGCAAGGTTTCTTATGAGTTGGATCTGCCATCAGATTTAGAGGCGGTACATCCAGTCTTCCTTGTTTCTATGTTGCGGAAGTGTATCGGAGATCCATCGAGAGTTTTCCCAGCTAGCGAGGTCCAGGTGATAGAGGGGTTATCGTATGAGGAGAGTCCCATATCGATACTCGATCGCCAGTCAAAGCGATCGCGACGAGGATGTGGCTTCCGTCAAAATCTTGTGGCGGAATGATAACAGGGAGGAGATGACTTGGGAAGCGGAGGAGGACATGTTGAGGAAGTATCCTCACTTATTCCCTACACCTTCAGGTAATTCATTTTCCCTTACTTGTCAAGTTTTAATTGAAGTATTTTGCTTAAGTGTTATTATGTGGCCATGTGTGGTATTATTAGTATGTAGGGGTTGTAAAAGGAGAATATGTCGCTATCTATAAGTTTGACTCCGAAAGAACATTCGGGGACGAATGTTTCTAAGGAGGAAGAATGTTACACCCCGTAATTACAGGACATGTTTTTAAGAACGTGCGTAAGAATCCAAATGTTGAGATTTGAGACTAGTAAAAAATTTATCGAAATTATGGAATTGTCGGAAAACGAAATATTGTGACGAATGGGAGGGCGACATGTGTCACCCCCCTTAAGTTGGTCTTGGACGAAATTGGCATGGGTAAAAGGGTCATTTGACCATTAATAGGATGAGCAAGTCTTGCTAAGTCTTGGAGCTTGACATTGTTGACTTGGTCAAAAGCCACTTGGCTTGATATTTAAGTGAATTTCATCCAAGCCACACATATGTGCAAATATTGACCCTCCATGTTGCTATATAGTAGTACTAGTATCAAGACAACTTCTACACTTAGCCAAATTTTCAAGAAAATTTGAAGAACACACATAGAGGCTCTCGGGTTCAAGGTTCCAAAACAAGAAAAAAATTTGTTTGTTGTCCAATAATCTCCCCACTTTAAACCAAGGTTCCTAAGTGTATTTTAAGGGTATCTCAATAGAAAAATCCCGGAAAAGTATCGTTTTCGTATTAGTCGCAAGGTGAAAACCTAGTTGCTTTCATAGGTTTGGATTGGAAGATTAAAGGAAAGTTGTTTGTAATCTTCTAAGGACTTCAAGTGGCGGATTGAAGTGTCAAGGAGAGGCTCTAAGTTTCTAGGGAGCGACTTCGGATCTTGAAGTTGGATTAAGGCTCGTTGAGGTAACAATCTTGTTCTCTTAATGTGTTATAAGATTTCATATTGTTGTAGACTTACATTTTAACTAGCATGAAGTATATTGTGTTGAAGATTTATAAGTGATATGGATAGTTGAAGCCTAGAATCCTAAATGACACTCTAGCCATTTGAAGTTGAAATACAATTTGGTCGTTAATTAGAATCGTCGCATGTTACCTACTTAAAGATTGTAGTAGTTATAATCGATTGCGGCTTGATACCATGTTATACTAAACAACTTGGATTGAAAAGGAATTGGATAAGAATTCGTGTTGTTATACCTCAAGTTGCCGAATTGACCTTGTAGTTTGTACTAGTTTGATATCAATTGTGTGGCGGAATTTTACACGTCTTGTAGGCGTGGAATCCCCTATTGTTAACTACATTGTTGAGCCTTAAATGTGGCGTGTTTGGTTATTGAATTCGGGCCTTGAAAAAGGTGGAAAAGTATGTATAAACAAAGGAAGTGTTGTCCGATTTTTCGTAGAATTTAGTGACTTTGCACTTATAATATTCTACGTTTGATGTAAGAAGTTAATAGATGTATTATGGTCATTATAGGTTGACATACTACGTGCGGTATATTGGACTTAGCAAGTGGATTGACCCGAAGAGGTATGTGGAACTTTCCTATCTCTTGAGCATGAATAGTTGTACCTATATAGTACGGTAGACGTACAAGACTTTGATATCCTTTACTTGTTTTAAGAATGTCCAAGTTGGTTGAGTTAGGGGATTAACTCACTTGTTTAAAAGTAGTAAGGATGTCTTAGTTTTCAAAGTTAAGGGACTTGCAGTGTTTTAAATATATGATACTTGTTTCGTTTTAAACGTATAAGTCCCTTGGATATGGAAAAATGTAATTGCCTAAAGCATAAGGTTAATATAACGACTTTATGGGAAGTTGGTTATAATAGCTTTATGGAAAGTTAAAAAGAGAGGTTTACTCTAAGTAATATAAGTAAGGATAAATGACTTGAATTAATGAAAGGCAAATTGATTTGAAGGCATCAATTGCTTAAGGTTTTAAAAGAAAAGAAGCCACTTGATTTAGAAGCCTAAATATATTTCTAAAAGGTATGGTGACTTGTCTTGAAAAGTAGTTATGACTTGATACTACGGTTATTAGTATCTTGGAAGTTTTATATGAAAAAGAGTCATTAAAAAAAAAAGTAGAAGTACATAGTACTTTGGGTTAAATTCTCGGATTTTATAATGACATGTTAGTGTCTTAAGTAAACTAAAATGAGAGTGTATATGAACAATACTAATAAGAAGTTAGGGGATTTCTTAACTTGCTTATGTTATATATGATAAGTCGGTAGTGTTTAGGTTATGTATGATAAGCCGGTAGTGCTTAGGTTATGTATGATAAGTCGGTAGTGCTTATGTTATGTATGATAGTCGGTTTGTGCTAGTGATATATTATTCATTACGGGGTCATTCCCCAGGTTTGTGGCATTTGCATATTCCGTGGATTTGCTACCCATTATGCGAGGAATACCTCATGCGAGTCCGTAGGGCTCATGCGGGTGAAATAGTCCTATGCGGGGCGGACCAGTCCTATGCGAGGAATACCTCATGCGGGTCCACACGACCTATGCGGGCGGATACAGTCTATGCGAGGAAGTTTCCTCATGCGGGTCCATACGGCCTATGCGGGTGAAATGGTCCCAGGAGTAGGATTACTTCATGATACTACGGGTGGATGACCCTACTTTGATCATGAGCCTCCTATTTTTATGCAGTGAAGTTTATACTTGTTACCCTCATTGTTAGTAAGGCACAGTGTACTGTAATTTGATTATCATATATGTCTCCAGCTTTATTTTAGACTTATGATGTATTTACAGTATTTTCCAGTTTTGCATACTTGGTACATATTGTGTACTGACCCCCTTTCCTCGGGGGCTGCGTTCATGTCGCAGGTAGGGGTAAGCAGGTGGTGGATCCTTATTCTTAGGATCACTGATCAGGTGTCGGAAGCTCCATTTCTCCGGAGGCTTGTCTTTTGGTACGGTTCTCCCTAATGTTGTACATATTATGTACATTCAGGGGTATGGCGGGGCCCTATCCCGCCACAGTTGTTATTCCTAGAGGTCTGTAGTCACATTTGTGGTTTGGGTTTTAAAGAACAGAATTGTACCGACGTATTTTGGTTTATGTACATTTTACGGAAGGTGACCTTATCGGCTAGCCTGTTGATGTTTATTTTCTAAGTTTTGATATGTGTTATGTATGTTTCGCTTCTATTCTCTGATGTATACCTGAACGGGGTGCCCAGGTAGGGCACCAGTCGCGGCCCCGAGGTCGGGTCGTGACACTCATGGGCGACTATGAAAGCTAAAACACGTGATAGAGCTTCAGACATACATTTCCATGTCATATGTCTTTTGGTGATGGATACAGGGCCTTTGAAGGCCATGGAAGGACAAGTCATAAAGGCATATATTGTGTGGATGATTTCTTGTAAGAATCATGGAGATGTGTGCCACTTGATGGAAGCCACACAATGTGGTTAGAAGTGCAAATTCGAGGATATGATTGCAATTCAAGAGGAGAAGGGCCAGTGTTAGGTTATTTGAGCAAATGTCACTTTTGAGTCTTTGTTGTAATATGGATACTATATAAGAAATCCTTAGCCTTATTTTCATCCTTAGTTTTGGAAGATGAATGTTGAACTCATATGCGTGTGTTAGTATTATCTTAGGATAGTTTGTAGCGTTAATTAGTGTTTAGTGATAGATAATTAAGATGGATTCCTTAGTTGGTTATTGAACTCAATTTCATCAATTTCATAATTGAGTTGTTCACTTATGGATTCATTTGAATCATCTCTTTTATTGAAATTGAATAGTATAGGTTCTTTTGGTTGAATTCAATTGGGAGGATATGAATTTCATATATCCAAATTTCTCATAAATTCATTATCAATCGGGTCTTGCTTCTATCCATCTTTTCTCATCCCAATTTCTTCAATTTTCACTCCCAATTTCTTGTTATTTTAGTTTCTGCATTTTTTATTGTTTGAATCCGTGTCTTCCACAAGCCGGAATGTATCATTTGGTATTAGAGCTTAGGCTAAAGGATTGTATCTACAATTCTTAATCCTAGATTTTTCTATTTTGAAAATCCAAAAAAAAAATTGAATCTGAAAATTAAAAAAAAAAAGTTTTAATTTTATTGTTTTGACACTAGATTCATTTCAATCTCATATCTTTCAAGTTCTATTGTAGCTGTTATACCCCGTTTTTCCAGAGTATGTACGTGGGAGACATACGTAGAAATTTTCGAACTTCATTAGGCTTGGCCGAATTCTTTTTGTGCACAACACCCGGTTAGAGTCGTTTTTCGACGAAACGTTTCCACAGCTTTCGTAGGGGAATTTCCGGCTATGTCATTTATAATTTTTGCGGATTTTTCCGAGAGACGAAACATTTTGGACCAACAAGAGGGCGACACTTGTCACCCTAATTGCGGAGTGGGCGGTAATGTGATGGACGATTTGGCCTTGTTGGTCAAGGGAGTTGGTAGGATATTTTGTGTTAGTTGGTCAAGGACACTTGGTTGAATCTTGCCCTACACTTGCCTTGCACTTGGCAAGATCTTGCCATTGATTGGCCTTCACTTGACCTATAAATACCCCTCTCCTTTGATGAATTCTTCATCCTTTCCACAAATCTCTAAGTGTTAAAAATCTCTCTCTCCTCAACCTTGAAATCGCCCAACACCCTCCTCCCTTTGTTAAGGCCTTTGGCCGAGAGCCTCCTCCCCTGTGGTGTCACAGGGTACCCACTAGCCTAGTTGTTTTCGTATAATACCCTTGTTGTGGTATAGAAATACTCTCCTAGTATTGTTGTTATGTCCAAATACCTCGCCCAAATACCTTGTAGTATTCCCAAGGTTACACTTATACAAAAGCCCGGAAAATACGATTATACTTCCTTTTGCCACAAAAACGAAACCCTAAGGAAATCTTCACCGTTGTTGAAGTTGTAAGTAGAAGTTGGTTAGAGCTTCTAAGGGTTGTTGAGCGCTCGGAGTAGGAGCTAAGCGTTGCTCGGGATCGACTTTATACTTGGATAATTTTGGGCTTATCGAGGTAAACACTATCGTCCTTCTATTGTAATTGGAAATTACATGTTAGAATATATAGTTGAAGTATACTATATATAGAATCAACTTAGTATTGTGGCAATGTCTTTTGACTTAAGCTGAAGAATAAAGAATCGAATCGAACTGTAATTACATAGATCAGACAGTAGACTTGTGTAGTATCGAGTAGAATTGTACACGTCAGGTTAGGCGTATAAACCCCCTTGGTTGGCTTGGTAGCCTACCGATAGAGAGAGATTTACGCTGTTGTGGGAGGTGCGAATTTTACGTAGAAAGATGGGAACTTGTGTTTAAGATTTAATAGACGTTTGTGGCCTTTATAGGTGAAAGTACTAAGAGTAGCGTATTCTACCGGCGAGTGGAAAGTGGCAGCGCGTTATAGTACTTGGAGCTTTTGCTTATTGTCGATAATCGTCGCGAGGTATGTGAACCTCTTCCTATCTCTTCTAGCATGATATGTGTGAACTATGTAGTGCCAGACGCATACGTGCTAAGTGTATTTGTTTGGCTTAAACATAAAGTGTTATAACGGCTTTATGGGAAGTTGGTTATAACAGCTTTATGTAGGTAAGAAAATGGGTTGTGGCTTTTAAAGGATAACTGATTTGATTTATAACTGGCTTGGGCGTTATAATAAAACTTGAAGTATTTCAAAAGATTTATGAATCGTTTTGAAAGAAGTGTAGTACTGTGTTTTGAAAACTTAAGAGTTATGCTAGCTTTATGGGAAGTTAGGTATAACGGCTTAAGAATGTTTTACTGATTTCGGAAATCAGAATGTGTATCGACAAACCACTGCAGCGATATAAAAGGAAAATGTACTGACTAATGAATTGTATTATTAAAACCAGTAGAAACCTCCATCTGCATAGAAACTAAGATAAGACAAAATGATATTACATTTTCTAGATCATGGCTGCTGTAATAAGAATGTTGTAAACAAGAATAACCTACTCTCACGTGAGACATATATTACTCAATTGTTCTAAAAAGGAATCAAGTGATTAAGTTTGGGAACTATGAAACCATTTGAAAATGAGAAGCTTGAGTAATTGAAACTAGGCAAACTGGAACTTAGGAAAAGAATGTTGTTACTTGATTTTGAAAAGGAATGTGGGTTGGTCATTCTAATACTACGGGTATCGGGTGACTTTTATAAAAGTAATGGATCTCTTTTAAAAGAACTTAACGTATGTAGTACTTTGGGGTTAAAAACCCGGACTTTGGCATAAAATGAAAGTACTTTGAGTTGTGTGAAACTTGCCTATGCTTGTTGTTGTGAAACTTGCCTATGCTTGTTGTCGTGAAACTTGCCTATGCTTGTTGTTGTGAAACTTGCCTATGCTTGTTGTCGTGAAACTTGCCTATGCTTGTTGTTGTGAAACTTGCCTATGCTTGTTGTTGTGAAACTTGCCTATGCTTGCTGTTGTGAAACTTGCCTATGCTTGGGATGATAGCCTTTGTTGTGCAAGTGTGGTATTTCTGTGTTACCGCGTCTCTCGATAGAGGGCCGGTTGACTTGTTGAGAACTTACTTGGACGTCTTTGGCGGTGATGGAGAATTCCACGGTATGTTTCCATTTTGATTCTCGTCTTGTTGTTGATGTCACGTGGACATGTCTACACCGACGCAAGATTCCGGTACGCCACGCCGCGGGTTGATTTCCGATATATGGTTATTAACGCAATATGGGCGTGTCTACACCGACGCAGATTCCGGGCATGTGGCGTACGGCGGGGTTGACCACCCAAGATATTGTTATTGAGGTTTCATGGCATGTCTACACCGATGCGATTCCGGTACGTGGCCACGCGGCCTTGTTATTGTGTTGCATCATGGACATGTCTACACCGATGCGATTCCGGGCACGCGCCATGACGCGAACATGATGGATGTTGTGGCGTGAGACCCATAGTTATATTTGAGTGGTGACTTTGAGGCGTGAGTCCCCGACTGATCGCTTTTATGTTGCGATCTGTATTTTGGTTATCATACATGTCTCCCGCTTTTTAGGCTACTATGATTTCATTTACGATGTTGTGATTTCACATACTTGGTACTGATCGACTCTTCGTGGCCGTTCATGCCGCAGTAGAAGTACATCGGTATCGATCCCCGCCAGGATCACGTTCAGCGTTTTGGGAAGCTCAGTTCCTTCGGAGGCTTATCTTTAGTAGGTTTCCGAGTTGTAGGTTCTTGTACATTCGGGGTATGGCGGGCCTGTCCCGTCATAGGTTGTTATTCTCTTAGAGGTCTGAGTAATTGTGGCGGTGGTTTGTAAAAGGATAACTGCTCGGGTTTTTATGTATATATACCGAAGGCATTTGTTGGCCTGCTTATTTATTATGTCTCTCATTTCATGTTTAAAGTTTTTATTTCCGCTGGTTTTCTCGATGTTGTATCACCAGGGTGCCCGGGTAAGGCACGATCACGCCCGAATTCGGGCGTGACATAGTGGTATCGAGCGATTAGTCCTCGGAAAGTGTCTACGATCCGTGTACAGTAGAGTCTTGATTATCGGTGTGTTGCGCACCACATCTATAATCGTGAGGCTATAGGACATGTAGGATTGGTTTCTATTCTTCTCATTCCGAGATCGAACCTTAGAGCCGAGTTGTAAGTTGGACCCTCCGATGTGTTTCATTTTACGATTATGCCTCGCGCGACCGGTGCCAGAAGCGGCAAGGCAGCCGGCGGAGTCGCTAGTGGGATACAGAGAGTGCGAGGGCGCAGTCTGGCCAAGACGAGATGCTTGAGACGGCGAAGTTTCGCGACGCCGCCAAAGACCAGCAGAGTTTAGAGCGCAGCGGTGGCCGAGACTACTGATACTGAGCCTCGACCCCACAAGTATGGAGCGGGAGATGGGTCACGCGAGATGGCCCGATTATTGGCGAGTTGTGGCTAGATATGAGGATAAGCCGGACGCAGCGGTTCAAGAGCACCGATGGTTCACCCTAGATCGATAGTTTGAGGCTACGGACTTTACGAGTTGTAGCCCGCGAGTTTTATGGGTCGAGGCACGAGGATGATCCGCAGGAGTTCATCCGTCGATTCTGAGAATCACGCGGTGATCAAGGCTTCAGAGACCGAGTCGTGACCCCGGTTCGCATCGGCCGCGTGATACCGCGATCGATTGGTTTGATTCGTGAGCTTTCGGGAGAGCATGCACTCCAGCAGTATGGGATGAGTTTTCGGGGCTTTTCTCACGCACTTCGCCTCCGCAGATGAGAGGGCACGGCCGACAAATTTTTGTTCTCGAGATAGAGAGGCGACCTGTCGGGAGTACAATGTCGAGTTCGATTCTTTGGCTCGATATGTCCACTGCGCTTATTGCAGATATGGAGGATAGGGTGCATCGCCACGCCACCGGGCTAGATGATTATATGGCCGAAGTCTTGTGCGGGCGTTTCTTCACCGGGCATGGACATTGCCCGCATTCGTGCTCATGCACTGGGTGCGAGCGAGCGCAGATCGACGGTGGACCGCCACAGAAGAAGGCCAAGACGGCCGGATATTTTGGCAACTTTCGAGGCGGACCGCCTCAGCAGTAGACTAGTTATGTATCTCCGCCATTGCAGAGTGGTCCTCCGCAGCGCCGGGACCTTGGGATATTCGTGAGCGGTCGTGGCTCCTGTGTTTGAATGTTGAGGAGTAGGGGTGTTGGCGACGCAGCCACCCTACCTCGGTGGTCGATGTGGTAGACCGCATTTCGGGAGTGTCGTAGTACGAGGAGATTGTTATTCTTGCGGCCAACAGGGCCATCTCGCGAGAGACTGTCCGACCAGGGGTAGCGCTGGTAGGATAGCACAGACTACTAGAGCAGTTGCAGGTTCTTCACCTTCCATAGCTAGGCAGGATGTTCATACACCGTCAGGCCACGGTAGAGGTCGCGGTGGAAGTTCGATTTAGCGGTCCTTGAACCGCCTAGTTTCGTATATCCTTAACCACAGATACTTGTTTGTATTGATGTTAATGATGTGTTAAGTGTTATGTTCGGATAGCTTTGTGCTATAGTGTGATTTAAAAATCTGGTTAGTGTGAGATGGAAGTGGTAGCTTCCATGATTGTTCCGTGTCGGCGAGCAAGAGTTGGCGCGGCGAGTGGTCGGGTTGGCCATGTTGCGCCAACCCGCGTCTGTTCGGCGGCGGTCAGCTGCAGGTGGTCCCGCCAGTGGCGGTGGTCACGAGGGTGCTAGCCCAAGTTTAGATGACCATCGTATGAGTTCGTGGATATGTTCGACCGAATCGGTTCGTGAAGGCCGAGAATGGCCTTAGAGAAATCGAGGGTAGTAAGATGACCAAGTTTGAGGTAGTAACTCCAAGGGTTGGAAACGTAAACGTTGACGGTGTGGTACGGATACTAGAAAGAGCTCGAGTGTTCGAGAAAGTGCGACGAGATAGGGAGAAGTGAGCGTGTGTGATCGTTTCTTTTGTGAAATGTAGGTGCGAAGGAGTATATTTTAGACCTTGGGGGACTTTTGTGCTAAGCGAGGTGGTTCCTCGTTGGCGTGGATTTGGGTTTCTTGCGCGCATGTTATTTTGTGGCAGTGTGGCATGTTTGATTCTCGTAAGTATAGTAGTGAAGACTATCTTGGCGCACGTCTGTTTGAGACTTAGAAGGAACATTCGACGAATGTTTCTAAGAGGGAGAATGTTATACCGCTTTTTCCAGTATGTGCGTGGGGGCGACGTAGAAATTTTCGAACTTCATTAGGCTTGGCGAATTCTTTTGTGCACAACACCGGTTTGAGTCGTTTTTGGCGAAACGTTTCCACGACTTTCGTAGGGAATTTCCGGCTATGTCATTTATAATTTTATGGATTTTTCCGAGAGGCGAAACATTTTGGGACCAACAAGAGGCGACACTTGTCACCCTCTAATTGCGGAGTGGCGGTAATGTGATGGGCGATTTGGCCTTGTTGGTCAAGGGAGTTGGTAGGATATTTTGTGTGTTAGTTGGTCGAGGACACTTGGTTGAATCTTGGCCTACACTTGCCTTGCACTTGGCAAGATCTTGGCCATTGATTGCCTTCACTGACCTATAAATACCCTCTCCTTTTGATGAATTCTTCATCCTTTCCACAAATCTCTAAGTGTTAAAAATCTCTCCTCTCCTCAACCTTGAAATCGCCCAACACCCTCCTTTGTTAAGGCCTTTGGTAGAGCCTCCTCCTCTCTGTGGTGTCTGGCCGGGTACCCCTAGCCTAGTTGTTTTAGTATAATACCCTTGTTGTGGTATAGAAATACTCTCCTAGTATTGTTGTTATGTCCAAATACCTTGCCCAAATACCTTGTAGTATTCCCAAGGTTACACTTATACAAAAGCCCAGAAAATACGATTATACTTCCTTTTGCCACAAAAACGAAACCCTAAGGAAATCTTCACCCGTTGTTGAAGGTGTAAGTAGAAGTTGGTTAGAACTTCTAAGGGTTGTTGAGCGCTGAGTAGGAGCTAAGCGTTGCTCGGGATCGACTTTATACTTGGATAATTTTGGGCTTATCGAGGTTCACTCTACTGTCCGTCTATTGTAAGTGGAAATTACATGTTAGAATATATAGTTGAAGTATACTATATATAATCAACTTAGTATTGTGGCAATGTCTTTTGACTTAAGCTGAAGAATAAAGAATCAATCAATCGTAATTACATAGGTGTATCAGCAGTAGACTTGTGTAGTATTCTCGAGTAGAATTGTACACGCCCGGTTAGGCGTATAAACCCCTGGTTGGCTTGCCAGCCGACCGATAGAGGAGGAGATTTACGCTGTGGCGGGGGGGGGGGGAGGTGCTGCCGAATTTTCTGTAGAAAGATGGGAACTTGTGTTTAAGATTTAATAGACGTTTGTGGCCTTTATAGGTGAAAGTACTAAGAGTGCGTATTCTACTCGAGGAGTGGAAAGGGCTAGCAAGGTTATAGTACTTAGAGCTTTTTGCTTATTGTCGATAATCGTCGCGAGGTATGTGAACCTCTTCCTATCTCTTCTAGCATGATATGTGTGAACTATGTAGTACGGTAGACGTACATGTGCTAAGTGTATTTGTTTGGCTTAAACATAAAGTGTTATAACGGCTTTATGGGAAGTTGGTTATAACAGCTTTATGTAGGTAAGAAAATGGGTTGTGGCTTTTAAAAGATAACTGATTTGATTTATAACTGGCTTGGGAGTTATAATAAAACTTGAAGTATTTCAAAAGATTTATGAATCGTTTTGAAAGAAGTGTAGTACGGTGTTTTGAAAACTTAAGAGTTATGCTAGCTTTATGGGGAGTTAGGTATAACGGCTTAAGAATGTTTCTTCGATTTGAAATCAGAATGTGTATCGACAAACCACTGCAGCGTTATAAAAGGAAAATGTACTGACTAATGAATTGTATTATTAAAACCAGTAGAAACCTCCATCTGCATAGAAACTAAGATAAGACAAAATGATATTACATTTTTCTAGATCATGGCTTTTGTAATAAGAATGTTGTAAACAAGAATAACCTACTCTCACGTGAGACATATATTACTCAATTGTTCTAAAAAGGAATCAAGTGATTAAGTTTGGGAACTATGAAACCATTTGAAAATGAGAAGCTTGAGTAATTGAAACTAGGCAAACTGGAACTTAGGAAAAGAATGTTGTTACTTGATTTTGAAAAGGAATGTGGGTTGGTCATTCTAATACTACGGGTATCGGGTGACTTTTATAAAAGTAATGGATCTCTTTTAAAAGAACTTAACGTATGTAGTACTTTGGGGTTAAAAACCCGGACTTTGGCATAAAATGAAAGTACTTTGAGTTGTGTGAAACTTGCCTATGCTTGTTGTTGTGAAACTTGCCTATGCTTGTTGTCGTGAAACTTGCCTATGCTTGTTGTCGTGAAACTTGCCTATGCTTGTTGTCGTGAAACTTGCCTATGCTTGTTGTTGTGAAACTTGCTTATGCTTGCTGTTGTGAAACTTGCCTATGCTTGGGATGATAGCCTTTGTTGTGCAAGTGTGGTATTTCTGTGTTACCGCGTCTCTCGATAGAGGGCCGGTTGACTTGTTGAGAACTTACTTGACGCGTCTTTGGTGATGGAGAATTCCACGTATGTTTCCATTTTGATTCTTGTCTTGTTGTTGATGTCACATGGACATGTCTACACCGTCGCAGATTCCGGCACGCGCAACGCGTCGGGTTGATTTCCGATATATGGTTATTCCGCAACATGGACGCGTCTACACCGTCGCAGATTCCGGCACGTGGCCACGCGCGGGGTTGACCACCCGATATTGTTATTGAGGTTTCATGGGCATGTCTACACCGTCGCGATTCGGTACGCGTGGCCACGCGCCTTGTTATTATTGTTGCATCATGGACATGTCTACACCGGCGCAGATTCCGGCACGCGGCCATGATGCGAACATGATGGATGTTGTGGCGTGAGACCCATAGTTATATTTAGTGGTGACTTTGAGGCGTGAGTCACGACTGATCGCTTTTATGTTGCGTCTTGTATTTTGGTTATCATACATGTCTCCCGCTTTTTAGGCTACTATGATTTCATTTACTGATTTGTGATTTCACATACTGGTACTGTTATCGACCTCCTTCGGCCGCGTTCACGCCGCAGTAAGTACATCGTCCGTCGATCCGCCAGTAGGATCACGTTCCAGCGTTTTGGGAAGCTCCGTTCCTTCGGAGGCTTATCTTTGGTAGGTTTCCCTGAGTTGTAGGTTCTTGTACATTCAGGGGTATGGCGGGGCCCTGTCCCGTCATAGGTTGTTATTCTCTCTTAGAGGTCTGTAGCACTGTTGTGGGCAGGGTTTGTAAAAGGATAACTGTTCGGGTTTTTATGTATATATACTGAAGGCAACTGTTTGGTTGGCCTGTTTATTTATTATGTCTCTCATTTCATGTTTAAAGTTTTTATTTCCGCTGGTTTTCTCTGATGTTGTATCACTAGGGTGCCCGGGGTAAGGCACCAGTCACGGGCCCGGAATTCGGGGCGTGACAGTAGCAATGTGTTTAACTTTTGTGAACTCTCCTTGCTCTCGCAAACTAGCAACATCAAGCTCCTCATGACCCTGCAAATAAAACAAACATATTTCACAAAATCAATGGGTCACCCCAAATAAAGAAAATAATTGATGTCTTATAAACTAAACACGAAATTAGAAATCTATAGGAGGTTGTTAACAAATAAACATTAAAAAAAAAGACAAACAAAAGCCCATACAAATTTGAAACAAAAAAAGGTAAATAGCTAAAAAAAAGTCTACTGATTGTTTTTCACAGTTAAGAGATCACTAAACTACTGCATCCATTCTATCAAAAGATGCAGTCGGTTGATACTACTTTATTCACTTATTTAGAGGTCACATTTCTCTTTTTGAAGCATGTGTTTATATCAGCATACAATATGCTAAGTCAATAAAGAGCATGAAGAAGTCAATAGTAACTCCAATCTTTTCTGACTTGGATGAAAAGGTGGAGCTTTGTTGTTAAGCTGGTTAACTAGCTAATCTAACATTATTTGGACATTATACTACCTTAAATCACCAATTTTTAATCAAAATAAACACAAAATTAACATGTTAACCAGCTTAACAACATCTAAGCAGCTCACATATAAGCAATCAACTCTTAAGATAGATTAAATAGTGATAGAGCATTCAAAATCTAAATCAAAACAAAATTATTTATTTGACAAAACAGGGAATAAGCAAAGAAGTATTATCAGAAACCTACAGTAGCAAACATGAGATTCAACAATCATCAAACTTTCTTCCTTCGATGTGTAGCCGACGATGATATCCATAGTGAAAAGTCTTTCTCAATACTCGATACTCGGACCACACAAAATAAATTAAAGTTTTCAACTATTGACACATAAGAAAATATTGCAGAATTTCAAAAATGCTCAAATAGAGACTTAATTGCTCAACTCTCTAAAATTTGGTGTTAAGACCTTATGCTCAAACTTTGGGAGAAAATTCAATGCTTAAGACTTGGTTTAGTTGAGGGGATGGTGGTTCCTTTTATAGGAGCCAAAAGCCCCAAAAATCATTCAACCCACCAATGTAGGACTTCGAAAAATCAGAGGATTTCGATTTAATTTTTTTAAAGAACAACAATTGAATGATGAAAATCACATATTTCAAATTGAAAACGAGACAAAAATCATTAAAGGGCTTCGTTCTTGGTGAGAAAAAGCAACAGAGAAGAGGTGGGGTGTTTGCCTTCACACTATAGAAGAAAATATTAACAATAATAGTTGAAAATTTCAATGTTGGATTATATAAGTAGTTGATCTAAGCTCCTATGCAGAATATTCAACATATGCAGACAAGGAAAGCTTAAAATCAATGGCACAAAAATCACAACAGGAGGGGATACAGATATCAACAAGTAAATAAGAGCTGGAGAAAAGAAAAAGTACCACAGAGCTCTACAGAGGAACAATGGCATCATTTTGTACAGAAGAACATAGATTTGGCAAAAGAAAAGGGTCTCAAACATGATTGACCATCGATGCAGTACATGCATGAAAGGAAACGTCAGTTAGCAGCTGAATTCAAAGAAAATAGAGAATCCAACAACAACATCAATTCACCTGGATTGTATTTGCAAAAATAGAGATTGGGAAAGACGGAGGTATTGTGAATCAGATATAGTGGTTTTGAACACCATTAATGACTTCTCATCACTTCCACAACATCATAAATGAAGCCTTTGCTGAATAAATCGAAGAGTTGAGCGAACAACAGCTAGGGCAACAAGTTTTGTTTTTATCTTTTACTTCTACTTTCCTTTTTTGGTTTTTATATTTTGCTTTTTAATTATTTTTGTTTTTACGATCAGACCAAATAATGGGGTGGTCTTTTTATTTTGTTTGGACCAGGTCTGTTGGGTCGGGTAAACTCCAAAAAAATGGGTCAACGCAAAAAAATTGTCACACAACATGTGACAGTGCAAATAACTATCATGACTGTCATAAAAGTTTATATAACTGTCACACTTATATCATAAGTGTCTGTTGACCGAGAAGTCAAGGGAAAAAATGTCATACTATGTGACGGTTGCAAAAACCGTCACTCTGACTATCACAGTAGGTCATTTTTCTTGTAGTGTTAAGAATAAAGTTCCTTTTTAAAAGGATGTCGTTACAGTTACGCTTATTCGTAAATCATGCCAAAGGAATGAAAAAGTGAGTCTTAACATACCTCGTTGATGACCAATACCACTCCTATACTTCCTCACTTATTATGCACACACCGTCCAAAACAATAAGGACAATCCGCATCAAAATTTGTTCAAGAGTTTCAAGACTTTATCGATGTGACAACAGATCGAACACTTAGCGTGCATAATTAATTCCACCTTATTTTCATGGTAGTTTAAGATATTCTCATCCCTTTTTCGATAATAACAACATCATCAAGACTAAAACAACCATATTTCATAGAAAATCTAGCCATAGCTATCTTAAAAAACCTCATCCAAGCCATCCAACAATCAACACCACAACTATTATGATCACTATAGAGTTTTATCTCAACTTCTTCATGGATTTACCTACCAAGAGATTACATTAATCTAGGAGAACTTAGGAATATTTAAGAATAGCAAGAATCATACCTTAATCTAAAGTAATAACTTAAAATCCAAGCTTCTCTTTGCTCTCATCCATCCTTGATCACTCTACTTGCCATATGAGTGTCTTTTCAAGATTTTGGTGTTAAATTATTATGAGTTCACTTGATAATCACTCTTGGAACTTTGGAAAATGTCTAGACAGGGTTTGGGGGTGTTAGGTATGAGTTTTGGTCGAAATGAGGGTCAATTATGAAAGCCACAATTTAAATAAACCAAAGTGGTTGGCCATCGCCTCTAATGTACGATGGCATATGAAATTTCACATGTCATATGCGGTCGCATATCCAAGGGAATATTAGGGTTCACTGGCCTTTATCCCCTTAGTTCATATACATCCCCTTTCATGAGGCAGATCTCATCCGCGGCGAGAAATGCTCTAGCGTATCGGCTGATCTTCGTCAAACTTCATCGAAATGTGATTCCTTTGATCCCAATGATATATAATCATCCATAAATCTTCTAAATATCCATTTATATAGTAAATGACCCTTGGAACAGGGCCCGACTTATCGAAGTTTAATTCGACTAGCTATACTCTTAAAAGTACACAAAATGACGGGTGTAACTCGAAGTCTCTTAGCTACACTTCCAATCTTGGCCCAAGGCCTTGCCACCATAACTCTTCTAATCTCACATTAATTGGAAACGATGTACACAATGTAAGAATTGTAAGCACGAAGGGTTTAGCAACTCTTAACTCTCACGACTTCTTCGGGCTTCAACTTGATCCTTCCTTAATCATTCCAAGGGAACCCTCTTCCTTACATTAGGCTCCCTACCTTAAGATATACTCAATATATGAAATTGCGGGGTATAATAATATTCATATACCTCAAAAGGGACATAAAAATCATCTTTAAACATGCTTTGAATACATAATATGAGAATGAATAACATTGACATTCTTAGCTTTCAAGAGTAGAGTTAAATTATGGAATGATATTACGTTTATTTTTTGTTTATTTGAATCATGCCAAAAGAATGAAGAATAGCCTTAAATTACCTTTGTCCTTTATTTAACGACTCAACGATATTGTATGTAGCCTTTCAATCTACATTAAAGACAAGGGAACTTATGGTTAAGCCATGAAAGAACTTAAAACATATTTCTAAGCTAGTAGCTCTCTTAAGAGAAATTGGGCAACACTTCTCCTATAACTTTCACTTCCCTCCAATTCAAAATAACATTAACAACAACAAGAAGAAAAATGTCAACAACAATGTCACGACCCGACCCCGGGCCGCGACTGGTGCCCTACCTGGGCACCCTTATACTCATACAACATAATAAACTGCGGAAGATAAATAACACTTTTTTTTTAAACTAAGGCCAAGCCGATAAAGCTGCCATAACATAAAAATTACCGAAGGGTCTACATCGCTTAACGGTGTAAAAACAACTCAGCTACCCAACCCACGATGAATACGGACTCTAAGATTTGGACAACGCTATGACGACAAGGCGCCCCGCTGCACTTCGAATATACATAATCATGACGACAAGCTCCGAACATTGGAGCCATCTCAAATCTTTGAACCAGATCCTAAGCTCGCGGATCCACAATCGTGTACCTAAATCATGCGGACATGAACGCAGCTTCGGCGGGTCATAACAGGTACCAAATATGGAACGGAAAATATGGTACAGTAAACAAATCATAACTGTACAAAAGAATGACAGGGGCAAGTATAAAAAAATTAAATACCAGATCCTACAGTGTCATTACCATCTCGTGAACTTAATCGTACCTTATTATCTTTTCCCATTTTTACATAAAAGTTGTAGTCACATTCTTACGTACATGCTTAGGAAAAACCGTCAAGTTCATTACCATATAACTTACTTACCTTGCATAACATAATCCGCCTTTATGGAGGACGCCATACCGCCTACCAATTGGGACGCGATAAAGTCACATAAGTCCGCCCGTGAGGTATACACCCGGCCCATTTCGACGTGATAATGTCATATAGTCGCCCGTAAAGGTATCTTGTCCGCCCATTTCTGGGACGCGATAATGTCATATAGTCTGCCCATAAAGGTATACTGCCCGACCCATTTCTGGGACGCGATAATGTCATATAGGCTGCCCATAAAGGTATACTGCCCGGCCCATTTATGGGATGCGATAATGTCATATAGGCTGCCCATAAAGGTATACTGCCCGGCCCATTTCTGGGACGCGATAATGTCATATAGTGCGCCCATAAAGGTATCTCGCCGGCCCATTTCTCGGGACGCGATAATGTCATATAGTCGCCCATAAAGGTATACCGGCCCATTTTGGGATGCGATAATGTCATATAGTTCGCCATAAAGGTATCTTGCCCGACCCACTTCGGGACGCGATAATGTCATATAGTCCGCCATAAAGGTATCTTGCCTACCACTCGGGAAGCGATAATGTCATTATAAAATCCGAATTTAACCCAATGTACTACGCACTTACCCTTTAAAATGACTCTTTTTCAAATAAAACTTCCAAGATACTAATAACCGTAGTATCAAGTCATATCTACTTTTCAAGACAAGTCCCAATACCTTTTAGAAATACATTTATAGGCTTCTAAATCAAGTGACTTCTTTCTTAAAAACCTTAAGCAATTGGTACCTTTAAAACAATTTGCCCTTCTTTATTTAAAATCATTTCTTTGCTTACATTACTGAAGAAAACCATTCTTTTAATCTTCCATAAAGTTGTTATAACCAACTTCCCATAAAGCCGTTATAACTCTTTATGTCTTAGACAAATTCATTCCTTTTATAACCAAGAGACTTATACTTTCAAATCAAATCACATAGCTTTCAAAATACTTCAAGTCTCTTAACTTTTGAAATCAAGCTTCTTTAACTTTTACAAATCAAGTCTCTTATCTTTAAAATGGCAAGAAATCAATTCTTTCCAAATCAAGTATTTTATACTTTTAAATCAATTCATTTCTTCCTTTAAGAATCAAGTCCCATAACTTGAAAAATAAAGTCCCTTAACCCTTTAAAAATTTGAGGTTCATAGTCTTAAAACCTCATACGTAAATTCTTATAAATTAAGTAACATATATTTTGGTGCGTTGTGAATAAGTTATACTTATTTATAACGATCTTAATCGAGTAGCCATGATCTAGAAAATGTAATACAATTTTGTCTTATCTTAGCTTCTATGCAGATGGAGAATTCTACTCATTTTAACTTAATTAATTGTCATTACATTTTCCTTTATTAACGCTGCAGTGGCTTGTTCGATTCTTATTCTCATTTGTGTCGTGACTTAGCCAAGTCAACTTGGCTCCAAATACCTCCTAACGACTCTTACCAACATCCCCCATAAGACTTGGTAAGAACTTAGGATAACTTAGACATAACCTTTACGTAGAGTAAATCAACATACATACCTCTTAACTTCTAAGAGTAGAAGGAATCATGAAATAGTACTACATGTATATTCCATACATAGAATCATGTCAAAAGAAGGAAGAGGTTCACATACCTCGCGACGATTATCGACAAATAGCAAAATGCTCCAAAGTACTTCAACCTTGATAGCTATTCCATCCTTCAAGTAGAATACGCTATACTTAGTACTTCAACCTATAATGGCCATAATACGTCCATTAACCTTTAGCTTCGAACGTAGAATATTCTAAGTGCAAAGTCACTAAATTCTACGGAAAATCGGACAGCACTTCCTTTGTTTCTACATACTTTGCCACATTTTTCAAGGCCGAATTCAATAACCAAACACGCCACATTTAAGGCCCAACAATTCAGCTAACCAAAGGGGATTACACGCCTTAACAGGACGTGTAAAATTCTGCCCCAAAACCATACCAAAACAGCCCCTAAAACAGTCCATAATTACTATAACGAGGGTGGAATGTGAGGCTTTTCAACGTCTTTCCACACCCTTATTCCTTCGGGGTTTTCATTAGCAATATACTACATTAAATATGAAATATAGGGGCTGATTTTCCAGCATACAACACGTCTAAAGAAGTCCCTAAAAACTGCACGACAATATCCAACAGTTTTATAGATTCTACGGCAACAACTAAAATCCGATAACTCTTTCCTTAATCCTTTTTATTCCAATTCGAGTTCCAAAACATCTACATAAGTTATAACAACTTATTAACAACAATATTAATCCATTATAACATGCAATAGGTGAAGATAACAACGACAATAACCAATGAATTCCATTTACACCAAATCTGTCCCAAATCGGTTTTAGCCCCAAAAAATGGCTCAAACGCTTTTTGTTCTTCATTATTTTTAACACAAGTTCATCCATACATTATAACAATAAGTAATATCCAATTACTTTAAAAGAAGAAGGACTTTTACCTCATATTTTGCCCAAAAACGCCCCAAAACAGTCCGGTCTTTATTGATCCGCAGTTTTCGTTTCGCTCCACTTCTTCAAGTTCCAATCACATATATGTATCCCCTACAACCTTAGGATCAACTTCTCTTCACGTTTCGCTTCCAAAAAGTCGACGGAAAACCCCTAGGGTTTCATTCTATTTTCGGCCCAACCTAGATTTAGGGGTTAAGGGTGCTTAATCTTGGAAAGAAAATACTTTGATCTTGATCTTGTCTTTGGATATGGGGATTTCGAATTGCTCTAGGTTTTTGGAGATATGAGGATTTGTATGGATGAATATCTTTTGTTCTAAGTCTTCAAGACTTATCTATATTGTTACACCCTGTATTTTCAGAGTATGTATTTGAGGACGTACGTACGTTTGTACAAGCCCTAATTAGGTTAAGGATGAAATTGTGAACTTTCGACGGAAAAGATTCCGAACCTTGTGAAGGAAATTCTACGTTTTTAATAGTTTTAACCGATTACGGATTTTTCCGAGAGATGAAATATTTTGGACCAATAGGAGGGCGACATGTGTCACCCTTAGTTGGCATGGGTTGGACGAAAATGTTGGCCAAGTGGACAAGGTCAAATGGTCAAGTCTTGGAAGATATTTCTTTGGGAGTGGGGTAGGTAGGGACGATTTTTGTGGGCTGGGGGGCTTGCCTTGACGTTTTTTGTGCCTAGTGGAAGGCCACATGGCTCTTTGTTGTTGGGGACATATGTCCCAAGGTTGTGGTGGACATATGTCCCAACATTGTGGTGGACACTTGGTTGAAGACCTCATTCTTCACATGGATCCAAATCTTCACCCTCCATTTGTTTTAATCTTGGCCCTTGGTGGTTCTATAAATACCCCTCTTGTGCAAGACTTCTTCATCCATAAAACAATTTCCAAGTCTTAAAATCCTTCTCCCCCTTTGAGAAGATCTCGTCCAAACACCCCCTTCCTAGTAGCTCTCGAAACTCCCCTCTTGATAGTTCTTGTCCCACACCCCTCTCCCTTAATCAAACTTTGTCCAAAAATTCCTAAACTCTTAAGTGTTCTTCCTTAGTGTATTAGGAAGATTATTAACCAAAAGGTTAGAAAAGATTTCACACCCTTAGCCTAAATACACCCTCTTGGCCGAGAGTTGCCCCAAGTTTAGCCTAAGTGTACTTCACTTTTTGGAGTTGAAGTGTTTAAGAGAAGTTATTAGAAACTTCTAAGGGTTGCTTGGAGCGGTTTGGAGCGTACAGATTAGGAGCTAAACGTTGCTCAGGATCGACATTAAATCTTGGATAATTTTGGGCTTATCGAGGTAATTAATCATGTCCTTCTATTGTAATTGGAGATTACATACTGTAGTAGTATAGAAATGAGTATAAGATATAGAAGGATATTAAAGAAGAGAATTGAACTGTAATTACATAGGACTGTATTTACAGTAGACTTGTGTGGTTTGACGCAGTGAGGTGTCGCGAATTTTCCGTAGAATAAGGAACCTTGTACTGAGAATTATTCTACGAAGAGAACTAGAAGTTAATAGGCGTTTTATGGCCATTATAGGTGGAAGTACTACGAGTAGCGTATTCTACTTGAAGGGTGGAAAAGGCTAGCAAGGTTGTAGTACTTGGAGCATTTTGCTAATTGTCGATAATCGTCGCGAGGTATGTGAACCTCTTCCTATATTTTCTAGCATGATATGTCAGGTTTCATGTAGTACGGTAGACGCATACGTGTTAAATGAATTTGGTTGATTTAAAACATAAAGTGTTATAACGGCTTTATGGGAAGTTTGTTATAACAACTTTATGTGGGCAAAGAAATGGTTTGTGGTTTTTAAAAGATAAAAGACTTGATGTGAAATAATAAGGACTTGGGTTGTGTTAAAAAGTTGTGAAACCACTTTAATGAGAAATGGGTAATTGGGTTGTAAAAGGAATAATGTTATATTGATTTTAAATGAGAACAAGTATCGAACAAACCACCGCAGCGTTAATAAAGGAAAATGTATTGACTAAGTAATTATTATTAAAACCAAGTAGAAACATACATCTGCATAGAAGCTAAGATAAGACAAAATTGTATTACATTTTCTAGATCATGGCTGCTTTAATAAGATTGATATAAACAAGAATAACCTACTCACACATAAGGCATATGTTACTCAAATTGTTTTAAAAGAGAATTACGTTATTAAGTGATTAAGACTATGAACTATGAAACCTTTCGAAAATAAGAGACTTGAGTATTTGAAATTAGGCAAACTTGAACTTTTGGAAAAGAATGTTGTTACTTGTCTTTAAAAAGGGAAATTATTTTGGTTTACTTAAAATAATAGTTACTCTGTGTTGGATACTACGAGTGTTGGTATCAGGTGACATCTTGTGAAAGAATGGATATTTGTAAGAGAATTGAAGTATGGTAATTTGTTTGTGCTTTCTTGTGATAGCCTTGTTGTGTAAAAGTTGTATTCCTATGCTACCGCGTCTCGATGAGGGCCAGATATTGTTATTGTTGTTACATGGACATGTCCGCACGATGAAGAATGCTCGGGACATGCGCCACGCGGGCGTTAATCACGGTATATTGTTATCGTTGTTACATGGACATGCTCGCACCGATGAAGAATTCTCGGCATGCGGCCATGCGGCGTTAATCACCGTATATTGTTATTGTTGTTACATGGACATGTCTGCACCGATGAAGAATTCCGGCATGTGGTCACGCGAGGTTGATTACCGATATATTGTTATTGTTGTTACATGGACATGTCTACACCGATGAAGAATTAGGGCATGTGGGCCACGCGCAGGTTGATTACGATATATTGTTATTGTTGTTATATGGACATGTTCGCACCGATGAAGAATTCCGGCATGCGCTACGCGCAGTTGATTACGATATCGTTATTGCATCCTCGACACGCTCGCACCGATGGAGAATTCCGGCATGCGGCCATGACGCGCATGATTGATATTGTGGGCATGAGACCCTTGTTATATTTGAGTGATGACTTTGAGGGCGTGAGTCCTCGCTTGACATGATCGCTTTTATGTCGTGAATTGTAGTTTGGTTATCATACATGTCTCTGCTTTATTAAGATCATATGATTTCGTTCATGATTTTCGCCACATACTTGGTACATGTCAGATCGACCTCCTTCGGGGCTGCTCATGCCGCATGCAGAGGTACATCGGTTGTTGATCCTCGTTCTTAGGATCACGCCAACAGACGGAAGCTCCGCTTTCTCGGAGGCTTATCTTTTGTATGTTTCCCAGTTTGTAAGTTTTTGTACATTCACGGGTATGGCGGGCCCACGTCCGTCATAGTTGTTGTAAAAATCTTAGAGGTCAGAGTATGTCTTGTGTGGCAGGGTTTGTAAAGGATGGTAGCTCGTTGGGTTCAAATTTTATGTATATATACGCCAAAGGCAATCTTCTTGATAAATCGTTTCATTCTATAATTGTTTCATGTCTTGTTTTTATATTCATTGGTTACTCGATGTATGTCTACTGGTGCCGGGTAAGGCACGACCACGGCCCGGTTCGGTCGTGACAAAAGTGGTATCAGAGCAGTTAATCCTCGGAAAGTGTCTACAGACCGTATCTAGTAGAGTCTTGATTATCGGTGTGTTGTGCACCACACCAATAATCAGGAGGCTATAGGATATTTAGGATTAGTTTCCATTCTTCTCATTCTGAGATCGTGCCTTAGAGCTGTGTTATAAGTTGGACCCCTCTGACGTATTTCGTTTTTACCAGTTATGCCTCCACGCAAGGCAATCAGGGCCCAGAAGGGCAAGGCAAAGCGGAGGCTGCGAGTAGAGCGGCGGGTTACCGAGACCACTGCACCGAGCCTCCGCCCCACAACCCGGAGCAGGAGATGGGTTACGCGAGATGGCCCGATTATGGCCGTGATTGGGCCGCATACGAGGATAGCCGACGCAGCAGCCCGGTGATGCACCCGTGGTTCACCCGAGGTCGGATAGTTTGAGGCTACGGACTTTACGAGTTGTAGCCCGCCGCAGTTCTACGTCGAGGCATGAGGATGATCCGCAGGAGTTCATCCGACGATTCTGGATCACGAGAGTGATCAAGGCTTCGAGACCGAGTCGGTGGTCCTAGGTTCGCATCGGCCGCGTGATCTGCCGATCGCCCGGTTTGATTCGTGGAGCTGTCCCGGGGAGCATGCGCCAGCCTATTTGGGACGAGTTCTCGAGGCATTTCACCACTTGCCTCCGCAGATGAGGAGGAACGACGACAGATTTACGATCCGAGACAGAGGCGACGGTTCGAGTACAACGTGGAGTTCAACTCATTGGCTCGGTATGTCCGCGTTAGTAGGCGATATGGAGGACGAGTACACCGCCACGTCACCGGCTCGATGACTACTTGGCGAGGCTTGTTCGGGTGTAGCTCTTCAGCCGGGTATGGACATTGCACGCATACAGGCTTATGCACTTAGATGTGAGGAGCGAAGAGATCAACGGAACGAACGAGTTCAGCAGAAGAGGGCCAGAACAGCAGGGTCCTTTGGTGACTTTCGAGGCGGACCGCCAAAGAAGAAAGTTAGTTATGCACCTTCGCCAAGCTGAGTGGTCCTCCGCGCCTTCGTGGCTTCCGTGATATTCGGGAGCGGTCGTGGCTTGAGGTTCAGTTTTCGGAGTTGGGGCTGTCGGATGAAGCCACCCCGACCTCGGCCATCAATGGTAGACCCCATTTTGGGAGTGTCGTCTTCGCCAAGGGAGCTGTTATATTTGCGCCGTCGGGGCCATTTTGCAGGAACTGTCCAGGCTGTGGTAGCACAGATGTTACGACTCACCTTCAGGATCGCGCTGGTTCATCACCTTCACTAGCGCGCCTGGCAGGCAGATCGTGATTAGAGTAAAGCGGTAGTTACAGGTATATCCTTAACCCTCTAGAGATTTGGATGCGTGATATGATGATTTTATGTTGAGTGTTATGTTTGGATAGCATTGTGTAAAATTGTGATCTAGAGAACATGGTTAGTTGAAAAGGTAAGCTTAGGGATAGGGAAATTATAAGTCGTAGAATATTATAACAAGTTGAGACCTTAGATGTAAGGTCGTCTTAAGTTAAAAAAAATACGGTTGGTCTTTGTTAAAGTACGTGGTATGCGTGAAATATATTGTGGGATGATTCTTTGGGTTGTGTAAGATGAAAGTGGTAGATTTCAGGACTTGAATAGGTAAGATTGTTCCAGATCGGGGAACAAGAGTCTGGTGCGATTATGGGTCGGGTTGAGGACCATTCGCGGGTCAACCCGTAGCCCGGAATAAGGTAGGGTCAGTTCGAGGTGGTCCCGCCAGGTGGTAGGATCACGAGGGTGCAAGGCCCAAGTTTAGGTAACCACTGCATGAGTTCGTGGACGTGTTCGACCAGAATCGGATCGTGAAGGCCGGGAATGGCCTTGAAGAAATTCGAGGCTAGTAAAGGTGACCAAGTTTGGAGGTAGTGACTCCAAAGATTTTGGAAACTGAAGTGATGACTGAAGTATGGTACGTGTACTAGAAAGAGTTCGAGTGTTCAAGAAGAGTACGACGAGTAAGGAAAGAAGTGAACGTGTGCTGAGAGATAGAAGTGATCATTTTTGGTGAAGTGAATGTGCGACAGGAGTATCATTTGGACCAGGAGCGAGAGTTGGTGTTGTTTTACACCTTCGAGGTGATTCCTCGTTGGCTTGGATTTGGGTTTCGAGCGTATGATTTTATTATGGCAATATGGGGCATAGTTAGTTTCGTAAGTATAGTAGTGAAGACTATACCGGCGCATGTACGTTTGGAGACTTAGAAGGAACATTCGGGACGAATGTTTCTAAGGGGGGGAGAATGTTACACCCCGTATTTTTAGAGTATGTATGTGAGGACGTACGTACGTTTGTACAAGCCCTAATTAGGTTAAGGATGAAATTGTGAACTTTCGACGGAAAAGATTCCGAACCTTGTGAAGGAAATTCTACGTTTTTAATAGTTTTAACCGATTACGGATTTTTCCGAGAGATGAAATATTTTGGACCAATAGGAGGGCGACATGTGTCACCCTTAGTTGGCATGGGTTGGACGAAAATGTTGGCCAAGTGGACAAGGTCAAATGGTCAAGTCTTGGAAGATATTTCTTTGGGTGAGTGGGGGTAGGTAGGGACGATTTTTGTGGGCAAGTGGGGGCTTGCCTTGGACGTTTTTTTGTGCCTAGTGGAAGGCCACATGGCTCTTTGTTGTGGGGGACATATGTTCCAAGGTTTTGGTGGACATATGTCCCAACATTGTGGTGGACACTTGGTTGGAAGACCTCATTCTTCACATGGATCCAAATCTTCACCCTCCATTTGTTTTAATCTTGGCCTGGTGGTTCTATAAATACCCCTCTTGCAATGTCATGACCAACCCGGCCATGATCGTGCCTTACCCGTGCACCCAAGTAGACATACATCAGAGTAACCAGCGGAATATAAAAACAAGACAAGAAACAATTATAGAATGAGAACATTTTATCAAGAGAAGATTGCCTTTCGGCATGTATATATACATAAAATTTGAACCCGAACAGCATAATCCTTTACAAACCCGCCCACAACAAGATTACATGACCTCTAAGATTTTACAACTATGACGGATAGGGCCCGCCATACCCCTGAATGTACAAAAACTTACAAACTCGGGGAAACATACCAAAAGATAAGCCTCCGGAGAAACGGAGCTTCCCAATACGCTGAACTGTGATCCTAAGAACGAGGATCAACAACCGATGTACCTCTACCTGCGGCATGAACGCAGCCCCCCGAAGGAGGTCAGTACAACAGGTACCAAGTATGTGAAACTGAAAATATCAGAACGGTCATCCTAAATAAAACAGGAGACATGTATGATAACCAAACTACAGTTCACGACATAAAAGCAGTCATGTCAAAGCAGGGACTCACGCCCTCAAAGTCATCACTCAAATATAACCAAGGGTCTCACGCCCACAATATCAATCATGCCCGCATCATGGCCACATGCCCCCGGAATTTTCTATCGTAGACATGTCGAGGATGCAATAACGATATCTGTAATCAACTCGCCAGACGCCACATGCCCCGAAATTCTTCATCTGCGGACATGTCCATGTAACAACAATAACAATATATCGGGTAATCAACCCTGCCGCATGGCCACATGCCCCCGGAATTCTTCATCGGTGCAGACATGTCCATGTAACAACAATAACAATATATCGGGTAATCAACCCCGCGCGGCCACATGCCCTAATTCTTCATCTGCGGACATGTCCATGTAATAACAATAACAATATATCGAGTGATTAACCCGCACGGGCCGCATGCCGGAATTCTTCATCGGTGCGTACATGTCCATGTAACAACAATAACAATATACCGTGATTAACCCGCGTGGTCGCATGCCCTAATTCTTCATCGGTGCAGACATGTCCATGTAACAACAATAACAATATACCGGCCCTCCATCGAGAGATGCGGTAGCATAGGAATACAACTTTTACACAACAAGGCTATCACAAGCAAGCACAAGCTAATTACCATACTTCAATTCTCTTACAAATATCCATTCTTTCACAAGAAGTCACCTGATACCAACACTCGTAGTATCCAAAACAGAGTAACTATTATTTTAAGTAAACCAAAATAATTTCCCTTTTTAAAGACAAGTAACAACATTCTTTTCCAAAAGTTCAAGTTTGCCTAATTTCAAATACTCAAGTCTCTTATTTTCGAAAGTTTCGTAGTTCATAGTCTTAATCACTTAATAACATAATTCTCTTTTAAAACAAATTGAGTAACATATGCCTTATGTGTGAGTATGGTATTCTTGTTTATATCAATCTTATTAAAGCAGCCATGATCTAGAAAATGTAATACAATTTTGTCTTATCTTAGCTTCTATGCTGATGAAGGTTTCTACTGGTTTTAATAATACTTACTTAGTCGATACATTTTCCTTTATTAGCGCCAAAGATGGTTTGTTCGATACTTATTTTCCCCTTTCCGAAATCAATACAAGGCTTCCATAAACAATTAAGTAAACCGTTCTTTTTATCTTTCTTAAGTCGTTATACCTAACTTCCCATAAAGCTAGTATAACTCTTAAGCTTTTAAAACCAAGTATTACTCTTCTTTCAAAAACGATTCATAATTCTTTTGAAATACTTCAAGATTCTTATTATTTCACATCAAGTCTTTTATCTTCCCATAAAGCCGTTATAACACTTTATGTTTTAAATCAACCAAATTCATTTAACACATGTACGTCTACCGTACTACATAGTTCACAACATATCATGCTAGAAAAGATAGGAAGAGGTTCACATACCTCGCGACGATTATCGACAAATAGCAAAACGTTCCACCGTACTATAACCCTGCTAGCCTTGTCCACCCTTCAAGTAGAACACGCTACTCGCAGAACTTCAACCTATAATGGACATATATGTCTATCAACGTCTAGACTACTCTGTAGAATATTCTAAGCAGAAGGTTCTTAATTCTACGGAAAATTGGGCAGCACTTCCCTACCCGTCAAACTACACAAGTCTCATCAGAATACAAATTTCATGTAAGTACAGTTCAATTCTCTTCTTTATAACATCCTTCTATATATCTTATACTTAATTCTAAACTACTACGATATGTAATCTCCAATTACAATAGAAGGACAAAGATATTTACCTCGATAAGCCCAAAATTATCCAAGATTATATGTCGATCCTGAGCAACGTTTAGCTCCTAATTTGCACGCTCCGATAGCTCCAAGAACCCTTAGAAGTTCCCAACCCACTTCTACTTAATACTTCAACCAACTATGAAGATTTTCCCTGTGGTTTCGTTTTGTGACTAAAGGATATAAAGTAGTCTTTCCGGGCTTTTAGTATAGAGGTAACTTTAGGAAAATTACAAGGGATTTAGGCTAAGGTATTTTGGCATAGTAACAATACTATAAGACAACTTTTCTACCAAGGGGGGGGGGGGTATTTCGACGATAACCACAAGGAAGGGGGGAAGGGGGGTGTTTCGGACGAAACAACTAGGCAAGGGGGGGAGGGGTTTTTTTTGGACGAGAACTAGCAACTAAGGGGGAAGGATTTTGTGACTTGGAAAGTGTGTTTGTGGATGAAGAAGTCTTGCACAAGAGGGGGGTATTTATAGAATCTTCAATGGCGAAGATTAAAACAAATGGAGGGTGAGGATTGGGTTGCTTGTGTGAGTGGAGTCTTCCACCAAGTGTCCACCACAATGTTGGGACATATGTCCACCACAACATTGGGACATATGTCCACCACAACAAAGAGCCAAGTGGCCACCCACTTGCTCAAGAAAAACGTCCACAAGGCCTCCCCTCAAGCCCCACAAAAACGCCCCCACCTACTCCCACTAACCCAAATAAATATCTTCCAAGACTTTGACCACTTGACCTTGTCCACTTGGCCATAAAAATCGTCCAACATGGGTCTAAGTGGGGTGACACATTTCGCCCTCCTATTGGTCCAAAATATTCCATCTCTCGGAAAAATCCGTAATCGGTTAAACTATTAAAAACGTAGAATTCCCTTCACAAGGTTCGGAATCTTTTCCGTCGAAAGTTCACAATTTCATCCTTAACCTAATTAGGGCTTGAATATCCGTACGTACGTCCTCGCATACATACTCTGGAAATACGGGGTATAACATTCTCCCCTCCTTAGAAACATTCGTCCCGAATGTTCCTTCTCAAGACAGATAACGATAAAGTTCCTCATAGCTTAACCAGTTTTCAAATGCCACACATGGCCACAGAATAACACACGCGCAAATACTTAAATCCAAGTCCACGAGGAATCACCTCTATCATCACAAAAGCTCCTACCCAAAGTATAAAGGCTACTTTCTTCGCACCTTCACTTCCATCCTCTTAACACATGCTCGCTTCATCCCTTTCTCGTCGTACCCTTCTCGTACCCAAACTCTTTCTAGTATACTTACCCCACTTCAGTCATTACTTCTGTTTCCAAAACCTTGGAGTCACTACCTCCAAACTTGGTCATCTTACTAGCCTCAAATTCCCTTAAGGCCATTCCCGGTCTTCATGGTCCGATTCTGGTCGAACGTATTCACGAACTCTTACGATGGTTACCTAAACCTGGGCTTAGCACCCTCGTGACCCTACCACCTGGCGACCACTCGAATGACCCCACCCCAAACCGTCAAGTGGTCGACCGCGAACGGTCCTCAACCCGACCCATAATCGCGCCAAACTCTTGTTCCCCGATCCGGAACAATCTTACCTATTCAACGCCTGAAAGCTACCACTTTCATCTTACACAACCCAAGGAATTATCCCACTGGTACACCCTATGTATATAATGCTCTCTGACAAGGATCACCCGCAAAATCTTCTACTCGAGACGACCTTACATCTAAGGTCTCGACGTGTAAAATTCTAAGGTTCACACCTTCCATACCCCCATACTTACCCTTTCAACTACCCATGTTTTCTAACTCACCAATAACACAACGATATCCGTACATAGCACACAATAATAAGATCATCATATCAAGCATACTAATCTCTGTAGGTTAAGTGTCACGACCACCCGGTCACATCGGTGCCCTACACGCACCTGTTGTATACATCGAGAATAGCGGCGGAACATACACAACATAAACACAGTGTAAACAATGTAATAACACAGCTAGCCGAGCAAGGCCGCTTTCCATAATATAAACAAAGTCAAAAGTACAACTTTACAACTTAGTTCTTACAATGACCAACCACATATGTGAATACAGCCTCTAGAATACAATAAGCGTGGCGGGACAGGCTCCGCCATACCCCGAATGTACATAATCTACAACATCGTGGAAAGATCGTACCAAAGAACGGCAAGCCTCCTGAGAATGGAGCTTCCGACGCCGATAAGTGATCCAAGAGTGGATCCGAACTCGCTACCCTTTCTCATGCAGATTTAACGCAGCCCTGGAAGGGTCAAGACACACATGTACTAAGTATGTAAACCGAAAGTACTGTAATTACAACATAAGTTTAAAAGAAAGCAGGATACGTATGATAACAAAATTACAAAGATACAAAGGCCTTACTAACAATGAGAGTATAAATAGGTGTATACTTACTACGAAAAATAGGATCGAATCCTACTCACGACTATTTCACCCGATAGTCCAGTGGACTGCGTGAGGTATTCTCGCACGGGACTATTTCACCCGCATAAGCTCTTACGGACTCGCATGAGGTATTCCTCGCATAAGTGGATCCGACCGCACGACTATTTACCGTTATACCGTATTTGCAGTATGCGTGAGGAATACGCATAAAAGTCTAGCCTTAAAGTTTAGGCAAAACGTTTTTTTGGGCACAACTCACAAAACGAATAGTTTTCCGAAAACGCTTCCACACTTCGTAGGTAAATTCCGCCATGCCATTTCTAATTTTGCGGATTTTTCCGAGAGAAAACATTTGACCAATCGGAGGGCGACACTTGTCACCTCCAATTGATGGACTTGAAATCGTCCATTTGGACGATTTGGACAACGGTGAGCACGCTTTTTGTGCCTTGCACAAGTCGAGAGTTGGTAGGATATTTGTGTATAGTTAATCCTCACCCTACACTTGCCTTGACTTGTCTTAATTCGCCATTGGTTGGCCACTTCGACCTATAAATACCCCCTTAGAGATGAAGAGTTCTTCATCCACAAATCTTTCCAAGTCTTGAAAATCCTCTCCTCTCCCTTTGTAGCTCTTTCGCCCAACACTCCTCCCTCGTGAAGTTTGGCGGCCTACCCCCTAGCCTAGCCAAACCTACCCCTCCCTTGGTAGAAAAGTTGTCTTCTAGTATCATATAATGCCCAAAATACCCTAGCCCAAATCTCTTAGTACTTAGTAGAAGTTGTGAAGAACTTCTAAGGTTTCTTGGAGCTACCGAGCATACAACTTAGAGCTAAACCTTGCTCAGCGACTTTATCTAGGATATTTTGGGCTTACCGAGGTAACTAATCCTAACCTCTTTGAATTAGAGAATACATCGTAGTAGTATTAGAATAAGTATTAAATACTTGTAGAAGAATATCACGTAATAGAATCAAGTATCACGCAAGTAGGCGGTTTAAAGAAGAATAATCGAACTATGCTTACATGTGATCGCTGATGCACTATATAGCTCACCGGTAAGCACGCCCAACTTTCCATAGAATTGTGAACCTCTGTTTAGAATGACCTTGAGTAGTCTTTGATAGATGTCCGTGACTATTATAGTCGACTCTGCTTGCGACATATTCAACTCGGTGGTTTTCATTGAAGGTATGTGATTCTTCCTAAAGCATGATATTTTACAATATATATAGTACGAGACGCATACGTGTTAATCGAATAATAACTACTAGAATGTCTTTGACTTAAGCCCGAATAATACTTACAGAATGCCTCACTTAAGCTGAATAACCCTTACTAAGAATGCCTCACTTAAGCTTTGAATAATAAAGATCCAAAGCATTTCATAAGATCTGAATCATTTTTAATGTAAGAGAACTAATTGGTTTTTAAATGAGCTTAAGAGTTATACTAGCTTTATGGGAAGTTAAGTATAACCACTTAAGATTGATAAAAGAAATAGTTTGCCTATGTGTTTATAAATGACTTATATTGAATTATGAAAAGAATAATAAGATGGTTTGATAAGTAGACATGATATGACGCTATGTGTTAGCGTCTTGTAACGCTTGTGTAAAAGAGTATTCTTGTCGGCTTATGTCATAACGATAAGTCGTTAGGTTAGTGTAACATCACCACCTCTTGACATATTACGGGGTTAAGCTTACCTCCGACGCGGTAGACTCGGTGCAGGGACCATGATTCGAGAATACCTCATGCGGGTCCAAGGGACCTATGCGAGCTACGGAGTTCCGGTTAGTGCGGGGTTATACCTCACGCGGCCTATGCGGCCATGCGGACGACGAGTCGGGGCGATGCCGAGGAGCTACCGACGGGTTATATACCCTACGCGCCTATGTGATTGCCTCACGCGATCACGGAGTCCGTGATTAGGCTTCAGACGGTGATACCACGCAATCGCCTCGCTGATCATTCGCAGCCTAGAAAAGACACGCATACGCTTTACCTATTGCTTTGTTTGTGATGTGACACTATATGCGGTTTCGTTGTTTTATACATACTTGCAAAACTGCTTTTTAAAATGATATGTTTCATTTAAGTATTTCACAGCTTTCATATACTTAGTACTGCAGATCGACTTCCTTCTGGGCCGCTCATGCCGCAGTAAGGGCAAGGTGCTAGATCCACATTCTTAGGATCTACGTTGCGCCGAGCTCCATCTTTTCCGAGGCTCTACTTTTGGGTATGATCTCCTCAGAGATAGTTTTGTACAACAGGTATGGCGGTCCGTCCCGCCATAGTTGTATATTTCCTCAGAGGTATGTAGTCATGTTTATGGTTTCGATGTAATGCTAAACCATGTTTATATATATACGCCGAAAGGCGATGTTTTCTCACATAAATCGTGGTCTTGACATTACTCGATGATGACTACTGGGTGCCCCATGCACCAAATACCACGCCCTAACGGTCGTGACAAAAGTGGTATCGAGCGCTTAATCCTCTGAAAGTGTCTACGCATCAGATCTAGTAGAGTTCGACATCTGCCGCGCACCACACCAATAATCGTGAGGCTATAGGATATTTAGGATCGGTTTCCATTCTTCTCATTCGAGATCGTGCTTTAGAGTGTTACAGTCGACCCTCTAACGTATTCCTTTCCCCGTAATGCTTATGCCTCCACGAAGGCAACCCGCCCGGCGGCAAGGCAAAGCGGAGTCGCTAGCAGACACCCAGAGTCACGAGGCTCGTGCCCATATACCGTAGACGGCGAAGTTCTATGACGCCGCCAGCCCAAAGAGACCACGCACCCACACCTCGCTCCACACTCGCTGAGGATTTAGGGTACGCGAGACGGCCCAACTATCACAAAGTCAGGGTCCATACATGGTGAGGCCGACGCGGCAGCCTGCCCAGCCTCCAGCCCAGCCGCACCTGGTACACCCGAGGCGTATAGTTTGAGACTACGAGATTTCGAGTCAGCCCGCCGTAGTTTTACGGGTCGAGGCCGAGGATGATCCGCAGGAGTTCATCCGCCACAGAGAATCACGAGGTGATCAAGGCCTGAGACAGTCCGTGACCTTTGGTTCGCGATCGGCGCGTGGATACCGCAATGATTGGTTTGATTCACGGAGTTATCCCGGAGAGCACGCTCCCGCCTACTGGGACGAGTTCGAGGCTTTCTCACCCACTTCTTGCCTCTGACGCATGGCGAGGCGGCCGATAGATTTTACCGCCGAGGCGTAGAGGACGACCTGTGGAGTACAATGTCGAGTTTGATTCATCGCTCGATATGTCCCAAAGATTGTAGCGCATGAGGATAGGTGCACCGCCACGCCACCGCCAGATTTAATTATACGGCCGAAGTCATACGGGTGTTTCTTCACCGTATGGACATTACCCGCACGCAGCTCATGCTCGATGCGGCGAGCGAGATCGCCGGCCGATACAGCAAAGCAGCATAAGACCAGATGGCAGGTCGCTTGGTGGCTATCGTGGGCGGCCTACCAGCCCCAGATTTGCACCACACCACCGTGAGCACTCGCACCGCCCTCAAAGACAGTGATATTCGGGCGTACTGCGGGCCCGGACTTCGCACATCCGCAGCAGCAGAGGTTCTCGCCGACGACCACCCCGCCGGTGGGCCGACGCAGATCCCACTTCGAGTCAGGTACGGAGTTTGTTTCCTGGGCCAGGTCACTATGCGAGGAACCGTCCACCAAGGGCGCTGGGTGGGTCACCACGCATTCTTTCACGTCTTCATCTCCTACAATTACTCGCCTGAGGCGTGGTACTCACGGGTCGCAGGTCGCGGAGAGGTCGTGGCTCGTCTCAGCCTAGCGTCCTCGAACCGCATTTATGCTTTGTCCACCGACAGATCGTGAGGCCTCACCGATGTCGCCACAGTACCTTATCGCTCGGTTTGATGTTTATGCCTTGATAGATCCGGTTCTACTGGCCCTATATATCTCCTCATTGCTAGTAGATGTGGATGAGCTCGAGTCCATAGATCCTTTCGAGGTAGCTACGCCATGGTGATTCAGCGGTAGCTCGGCGGTATAGAGCTTGTCCCGTGACTATTTACAAATGACCCAGCCGACTTGACAGAGTTAGAGATGATCGACTTCGACGTGATCATTGGGACGGATTGCTAGCTTGCTACGCCAATGTAGATCGCAGAGAGTAGTACCGTTCCAGCTCGGCGAGCCATTGCTGAGTGGAGGAGCACAGACGCCGGTGGTAGGTTTATTTCTCACCAAGGCTGTGGAAGACGCGCAGGCGGGTATATCTACCATCTCGTTCGTGTTTGATATCAAGTCGCGTACCAGATTTTCACTGGGCCCCAAAGAGTCGAAGTTCCCGCACGTGTTTCCGACTCCTGCATCATCCTCCCGGGAGATCGAGTTTTGTATAGACGTTGCCAGATACTTCACATTTCCATTCCGCCATACGTAACGGCACTCGCCGAGCCGAGAGAGTCAAGGATCAGCTTAGGATTTGGCCGGAGAAGCGGCTTCATCAGCCTAGTGTTTCTCCCCGGGAGCGCCGTATTGTTCGTAAAGAAGAAAGACGGACGCCGCGCTGCCGATTACATGCAACAACAAGTGACCATTAAGAACGATACTCTTCCTGTGATTGATGATTTGTTCGACCGCCAGGAAGCGAGATGTTTCTCAAGATTGATCCGCGATCGCTATCATCAAAGTAGTCGAGAGAGTGGATGTCCCAGATCGCATTCAGACCCAGACGCATTGGCGTAGTTCGTGGTCGCGTCTGGTTGACCAACGCCCGCAGATTCATGGATTCACGAACCGAGTTCAAACCATTTTTGGACACGCCAGGATAGTGTTCATCGATGATATTCGCTTATTCTCGCCAGCAGGAGCACGCGAGTATTTGGCGATCAGGCCGACGCTTCTCAGATCAGCAGCTTACGCCAAGTTTTCCAAATGTGAGTTTGCTGACTTCAGCATGCTTTCGCATATTGCGGGCCGATGGCATTCGAGTGATACGCCAAGATCGAGGCAGCTAGGACTTGGCATGCACCTACCACATCGGCAGAGGTTCGCAGCTCGGGCCTCGGCAGATATTATCTACGTTCGTGGAGAAGTTTGCTTCTATCTTCGCACCATTGACTAGGCCGACTCGCAGCAAGTTTCAGCGGATCGATGCCAGAGCGTGGTTTCAGCCGAAAGAGACCGACGACCGCCTCGCTTACTCTTCCGCAGGTCCGGGCTGGTTATGTCGTATCAGACGCCGCCGCATCTGGGATGCTGTTGACGCAGCATGGCAGGTTATAGCATACGCATCCCGACACCAAGAAACACGCAGAACTACCCCACCCATGATTCGAGTCAAGCCGTGATTCACGCCAAGATCCGAGGCACTATTTGTACGGGTTCACGTGGATATTTTTACGTACCACAAGAGCCTCCAGATATCTTCACAGCAGGAGTCGAACTTACGGCAGACGGTGGTTAGAGTTGCTTAAGGATTACGATGTTGATATCCTGCACCACCAAGGCCAACGTCAGGCGATGCCTTAGTCGTAGGTCACGAGCCTATCGATGTGGCAGAGAGAGGATACGGTTCGTGATTTGCACCGCTAGCGAGCCTCGTGTCCGCTTGATTGATTCGATAGCAATGGGTTAGAGTTCGCGAGGTTGCCGAAGTCTTCCATCGCCGAGCGAAGAGGCAACGCCGAGGATCCACTTTGATTCGATATCGCGATACGTACTTCTTCGCGAGGCAAGTGGTCCTGAGGTAGACCTGGGGTGCTAAGGTTCGAGGCGATTGTGTGTTCCAGATGTTTCGTGACTTCGCACAGTTCTCGGGAAGCACACGTTGCTACTCTATCCATCCGGTCGCATCAAGACGTACCACCACCTGATCCGTCAGCGGATGGCTCAAGCAGGACGCTGCAGAGTTCGTAGCTCGCCCGTCATTTGCAGCGATGCAGAGCACCGCAGGCCCGTGGTTTGTTACGCATTTATCGAGATCCCGACCGGAAGCCGAGGTAATCAACACGGACTTCATCACAGGATTACCTCGCACTCATGAGACATGATTCTATACGGGTTATCGCCGACAGATCGACTTAAATCAGCCCACTTTCTTCCCCGACGACTTTTTCTACCGAGGATTACGCACTTACATCCGAGAGATCGCCGACCGCACGAGTCACTACTCGATCATATCGCATGTGGAGCCCGGCCACGCTAACTTCCTGAGGTCCTTCCAGAGGTTTAGGACGCAGCGAGTTCGAGCATCGCATTTCATCCACGTATTGCACGGACAGCAGAGCGCACCATCCGCACTTCGGGATATGTCGCGAGCCCGTGTTATCGACTTCGTGGTAGGAGGATCATTTGCCTCAGCTGAGTTCACGATAATAATAGCTACCACTTCAAAGATTCGACGGCGCCTTACGAGGCCTTGTACGAGGAAGTGCAGACGCCTATAGGTTGGTTCGATGTGGGCGAAACTGATGGGACCAGATTTGGCACAGAAAGGATAAGCGAAGCTTATCCGAGGCGGCTATCGACACCGTAGTCGCGTAAGTCGACGCAGATCATCGCCGCCGCATCTTGAGTTCGAGGTTCATGATTGGGTTTTCCTAGCGTGTCACCCACGGCGTGATGAGATTCGGAAGAGGAAACTCACCCTGGTACATCACGCCAGATTGTCCCAGGCAGTGCAAGGTTGCTCGCATGAGTTGGATCTCGCCGTCCGATCCGGAGGCAGCATCCGGTTTTTCACGATCTACCGGCGAGATGACGGATCCATCTAGGTACACCTGACGACGATGTCCGGTGATCGGCGGGTTATCGATGGTGAGATTCCCATAGCGATAGTCGATCGTCAAAGGCGCGACGCGGACGTGGCTTCCACAAAGTCTCGCGGCGAACGAGCTCGGGGAGGATGACGAAGCCGGCGAGACACGAGGCGTAAGTATCCTCACCTATTCCCACACCTCCGTAATTCACTTTCCTACTTGTAAATTTCGTTATCGCTTCGCTTAAGTGTTGCGTGGCGTGCGTGGCATTTGCAAATCGCTTTAGTTATGAAGAATCTTATCGTTAATCGTTTTGGAAGGAACATTCGACGCAATGTTTCTGGCGAGGAGAATGTTATACCGTATTTGCAGTATGTACGTGCGGAATACGCATAAAAGTCTAGCCTTAAAGTTTAGGCAAACGCTTTTTTTTGGCACAACTCACAAAACGAATAGTTTTCCGACTAAACGCTTCACACTTCGTAGGTAAATTCCGCTATGCCATTTCTAATTTTGCGGATTTTTCCGAGAGACGAAACATTTTGGACCAACGAGGCGACACTTGTCACCTCCAATCGATGGACTTGAAATCGCCCATTTGGACGATTTGACAACGCGAGCACGTTTTTGTGCCTCAGGCACAAGTCGGGCTTAGTAGGATATTTGTGTATAGTTAATCCTCACCCTACACTTGCCTTGCACTTGTCTTAATCTTGGCCATTGGTTGGCCACTTGACCTATAAATACCCCTTAGAGATGAAGAGTTCTTCATCCACAAATCTTTCCAAGTCTTGAAAAATCCTCTCCTCTCCCTTTTCAGCTCTTCGCCCAACACTCCCTCCTCGTGAAGTTTGGCCGAGGCCTACCCCAGCCTAGCCAAAACCTACCCCCCCTCCCTTGGTAGAAAAGTTGTCTTCTAGTATTGTTATAATGCCCAAAATACCCTAGCCCAAATCCCTTAGTACTTAGTAGAAGTTGTGAAGAACTTCTAAGGTTTCTTGGAGCTACCGGAGCATACAACTTAGGATTGGACGAATCGTGGTTAGCAAATCCACGGAAATATACAATGCCACAATCGCGGGGAATGACCCCGCAACGAATAATATATCACTAGCACAAATCCGGCTATCACACATAACATAAGCTCTATCGGCTTATCATACAATATATAAGCAAGTTAAGAAATCCCTAACTTCTTACTATTCTTGTTCATATACACTCTCATTTTAGTTTACCTAAGGCACTATCATGTCTTTTATAAAAATCCGGGAATTTAACCCAAAGTACTACGTACTTCTATTCTTTAAAAATGACTCATTTCATTATAACACTTCCAAGATACTAGTAACCGTAGTATCAAGTTACAATTTCTTTTCAAGACAAGTCACAATACTTTTAGAAATAAAAATTAGGCTTCTAAATCAAGTGACTCATGTCTTATAAAACCTTAGGCAATTGATGCCTTAAAATCGAATTGCCTTCCATTAAATCAAGTCATTTATCTTTCCATAAAGTCAATATAACCAACTCCCCATAAAGTCGTTATATTCACTTTATACCTTAGTCAAGTACAATTTCTTTTCCAAGGGACTTATACGTTTTTTTTTAAAACGACACAAGTATCACATACTTAAAAATTCTTCAAGCCCCTTATCTTTAACAAGACTTAAGACATCTTTAATATTCTCAAAGAGGTGAGTTAATCTCCTAACTCACCCGACTTGGCATTTCATAAAACAAGTAAAGAATGTCAAAGTTCAGACGCTCACCGCACTATATACGTGAAACTAGTCATGCTCAAAGGATAGGAAAAGTTCTACATACCTTGTCGTCAAACCACTTGCCAAGTACAAAGTCCCGCTCAGTATATCAACCTATAATATTCACAATACGCCTATTAACGCCTTACTTCAAATGTAGAATATTATAAGGTAAAGTCTCCATTTTCTACTAAAATCGGACAACACCTCCTTTGTTTTTACTCACTTTGCCACCTTTTTCAAGGCCGAAATACAATAACCAAACAGCCCCAATTGGCTCACAACAATATAGAAGGTAGTTCAATACAAATGAATAACCAAACAGCCCCAATTGGCTCACAACAATATAGAAGGTAGTCCAATACAAATGAATAACCAAACAGCCCCAATTGGCTCACAACAATATAGAAGGTAGTCCAATACAAATGAATAACCAAACAATACAAACTACAGTCCAAATTCGGCCACCTTGATTCAACAAATCCAATTCTTATCCAATTTCCATTTCAATCCAATTTGGTAGCATAACATGATATCAAGTCGCATTTGATTATCATAACAATAATCTTTAAGTAAGTAACAAGCGACGATTTCTAAAAACGACCAATTAGTAATCCAATTTTCAAGTGGCTTGTATAACATTTCGGATTTAGCTACAAGCAATCCACAATACTTATAACTTCAACCTATCAACTTCATGCTAGCAACAAGTAAAGCTAACAACAACAATATAAATATGTAATCTTGTAACACCTTTAAAAGACAAGATTATACCTTAACGATTCTTAATCCAACTCCAACCAAGTCGCTCCTTAGTAGTTTAGAGCCTTTCCAAGACACTTCAATCCGCTTGTTGAGACCCTTAGAACAACACCAACAATTATCCTTCAAAACTCCAAACAAAACCTAGAAAGACCATTAGGTTTTCGTTTTGCGACTAACCCGTAAACTCTCTTTTTCCAAGATTTTTCTATTGAGATATGCTTACTCTACCCTCAAGAACCTTGGTTTAAAGTGTGGAATCAAATGGACAAGAAACGAAAATTTTTCCTTCTTTTTCTTAGTGAACCCGAGACCCTCCTATGTGTTCTTCAAATTTTGTGTAAAATTTTCTAAGTGTTAAGTCCTCTCTTGCTACTAGTATTATATAAAGGGTCATGGAGGGTTAAGATGCATCCAAATGGTTGGCTTGGATAATCTCTTAGCAAAATATCAAGACTTATTGACCATTTGACTTAGTCAAGATTGTCAAGCCACAACTTGCAAGACTTTAGTCATAGAAGACTTATGGTCAATGACCATATTGGCCATGCCATTTCGTCCAAGGCATTGCTAAGGGGGGGTGACACGTGTCGCCCTCCCATTCGTGACAACACTTACGTTTTCCGACAATTTCCATAATTTCCGATAAATTTACAAGTCTCAAATCTTAACACTTGCGAGTTCTTACTTATGTTCTTAAAACATGCCTGTAATTACGGGGTGTAACATTCTTCCCCCCTTAGAAACATTCGTCCCCGAATGTTCTTTCGGAGTCACACTTACAATTAGCGACATAGTTTCTTTTCACAACCCCGACATACCAAAAATGCCACCCTTGGCCACATAAAAGCATTTAAGCAAAAGAAATACTTCAATTAAAACCTGACAAGTAAGGGAAAATGAATTACCTGAAGGTATAGGAAATAAGTGAGGATACCTCCTCAACTTGTCCTCCTCCGCTTCCCAAGTCATATCCTCCTGCTATCATTCCTCCACAGACTTTGACGAAGCTACATCCTCGTCCGCAGCCTCGACCGCGACGAGTATCGCTATGGGACTCTCCTCATACGATAACCCTCTCACACTGGACCTCACTAGTAGGAAAACTCTCGCTGGATCTCCGATACACTTCCGCAACATAGAAACATGGAAGACCGAATGTACCGCCTCTAACTCTGATGGCAGATCCAACTCGTAGGCAACCTTGCCCACTCTACGAACGATCTAGTAGGGCCCAATGTACCTTGGGCTGAGTTTCCCCTTCTTACCGAATCTCATCACCCCCTTCATGGGTGACACCTTCAAGAAGACCCAATCGCTCACCAAACTCCAAATGCCGACGCCATTATCCGCATATGACTTCGCTTCGAAGCCGCTACGCTTCTCCCGGATAAGCTTCACCTTATCCACACCGCTGTATCAAGTCCGCCAACTAATCGCATTTCGCCACGTCGAACCAACCGATCGGCGACCTGCATTTCCGCCCATATAAAGCCTCGTATGGCGCCATCTGTAAATTGGAATGGTAGATGTTGTTGTAAGCAAACTCCATAAGAGGCAAATGATCCTCCCAGCTACCATCGAATCAATCACGCAGCTCGCAGATATCCTCGTGTCCGATAGTGCGCTCGCCGCCCGCCACCGAGGATGAAATGTTGTCGAGACTCACCAGGTCCCCAAACCCTTCTCGAAAGACCTCCGGTTAGCCATAAACCGGCTCTCTATCGATATAATCGACACCGAACACCGCGGCACTCACTATCTCTGATGTACAACCGCATAGTCCTCACCAAAACGCTGCCCGATCGGGAAATGGGCTGATTTCACACCACAACAATAACCCAAATGGAGTCATTTCCTCCGAGTACGAGGTAACCTCAGAATAAAGTCCATGTTGATCATCTCCACTTCCAAGTTGGAATCTCAATAGATCGCAATAATACATCGGGCCTCGTGCTCGACCTTAACTCGCCGCAATTAGGACATCAGGTAACAAAACTCGCCACGCCCTCTTCGTGCCATCCCACCAATACAAACATCCGAGGTCATGGTACATCTTGGTCGACTTTGATGAATAGAATATCGAGTGTCGCGTGCCTCCCTGCACCCGACAAAGTCCCGATACATCGGAACACACAACCGCCTCAAATCTCAAGACCCATCAGCGCCACTCGAATAGACTTTTCTCCGCCCAAGAGTCGCATCACGGCATCGCACCAACACCGGGTCTCAAATCGCCGCTTCACCTCATCAACGATGGAAGACTCGCAACCTCACGAACCCGCACCCACTATCGCCGGTATCGATCAATCGAACCCCAAGGCTCGCTAATCGGTGGATTCGACGACCATGTCTCGCTCTCTCCGCCGCACTCCGACAGTGCTCCCATCGATCTACGACTCAAGGCATCAAGAACTACGCTGGCTTTCCCCTGATGGTATAGAATATCAACATCATAGTCTTTCAAAGAACTCTAACCACCGCTCTCGCCTCAAATTCAGCTCCTCTCGCTCAAGATATACCGAGGCTCTGTGGTCTGTATAAATATCCACATGAACCCTGCATAAATAGTGTCTCCAAATCTTCAAGGCATGAATAACCGCGCCAACTCTAAGTCACGGGTAGGGTAATTCTCTCATGCTTCCAGAATCGCCGAAGCATAGGCTATAACCTTGCCGTGCCGCATCAAACACACCCTAGCCCGATACCCGAGGCATCACAATAGATCACGCACTGCCTAACCCTCAGAAGAGTAAGAATCGGGTCAGAGTCAACCTCCTTCAAGAATCAAAACCCCGCCGCAAGCTCGCCCACCAAACTTGGCCGCTTTTTGAGTCACCTAGTCAACTGGCAAATCAAGCAAATCGCTTCCACAAACCTACGATAATAACCCGTCGGGCCCTAAGAAATCGCTGCACTCGGCCGGAGTAGAGGTCTCGCCAAGACTTGATCGCCAATCTTTGCCGATCCACGCGAACACCATCGCCCCAATAATATGCCCTATGAATGCCATCGAGGCCAACCAAAACTCACACTTGGAGAACTTGGCGACAATCACGCCCGAGAATCCTGGCATACCTCGTTGATCCGCATGCTCCCGCTCGTTCGTGAATACACCAGATGTCATCAATGAATACAATCACAAATGTATCCAAAATGGCTTGAACACCTGCTCATCAAATCTATAAATACTACTGAGCGTTGGTCAAACCGAAAGACATAACCCTAAACTCATAGTGCCCATACCGGTCCCGAATGCGCTTTGGGATGTCTCGCTCTCGAACTCGAACTCGATGATAACTGCATCGCATGTCTATCTTTGAGAAACACCTCGCACTCGCAATCGGTCAAACAAATCATCAATCTCGGGAGGGGTACCTATTCTTAATGGTTACCTTATTCACCGCAGTAGTCGCACACACATACGCAGGCCCCCCATCCTTCTTCTTCACAAACAACACCGGCGCTCCCTGTGGAGATACACTAGGCCCGATAAAGCCTTTTTCCAAAGAAATCTTTCACTGGTCCTTCACTCCTCAACTCGGTAGGTGCCATCCTCAGATGGCGGAATGGAAATAGGTCGAGTGTCCGCAACGTGTCAATACAAAACTCGATCTCCTCTCGTGAGGGATACCCAAGATCATCCGGGAACACATCCGAAACTCCCTAACCATCGCATCGATCAAGAATCGCACTCACCAGACGTAATACCCGAACCAGATGATAGATGTACTTCTCGCACCATCTTTCTAGCCTCGAGGTAAGAAATAAACCTACCCCGGCGCCTTTGTGTTGCCCTCCACTCGATAATCGCTCGCCAGAAATCGAACCGAACCAACCTCGTCCTACGGTCAACGCTGGCATAACAAGAAGCCAACCACCCATACCCATAATGACATCAAAATCTATCATCTCCACTTATCAAGTTCGCAAGTGGTCCGACGATCAGAATAAATACCGACAACCTCTATACACCCGCCGCCTAACACCGAATCACCCACTGGCGTAGCTACCTCAAACGGCTCTATCGACACCGGCTTATCCCGATTCTACCCGCAATAAGAGGGGACACATAGGACAAGGTAGAACCTGGATCTATCAATGCATAAACATCACACCAAATCGTGAATGTACCGCGACGACGCCGTGGAAGCCTCCCGATCTCGGCGCCGGGTTAGAGAATATACGCGTTCGGGACCGCTAGAATCGAACCACCACCACGACCTCTACCGCGCCCGCCTATCCGTGAGTACCACGCCCGGCGCATAACTACGTAAGGAGAAGAAGACCCAAAGAATCGATCTCGTCGGCTACGCTGTATCACCCATGCCGCTCTAGACGGACAATCCTCTTCAAGTAGCCCACCGCCACAAGAGTAACAACCTCTCGCAGAACACGACACTCGCTCGCGAGACATACCGCATCGAGCACACCGAGGTGTGGGTGGTCTCAATCGGCGAGGATCTCTGCCTCCCTGAAATCCAGAAGTCCCAGAGCCCTGACCTGCTCTTGCATGACCTGGCTGATCAGACCTCTTGCCAGAAAACCATGAAGGAGCACTCTGTGCTGGCTGGAAAGTGGACCTGGTCTGCTGCTGAGGCTGTCCGCCTCGAAGACTGCCCTGAGACCTGCATGTCCCCGCCTCTTGGGCCGGCTCGCCAACTGCCTTCCTCTCTATTATCTATCCCCTGCGCAAAGGCCTGCATCCGGGCGATGTCCATACCGGGCTGAAGAGCCACACCCAAGCATGTTGTAATCATATGACGGTCTAGCCCCATCACATATTGATGAACTTTATCCGCCATGTCAGCTACAATAATGTGAGCATGCTCGCCGCGAGTCAAACCTGTGTCAGACTCCCAACAGCCTCCCGCTCGCCTCAAGGTCAAGAACTGTTTACCCGGATCTCTCATCTCGAGGCAAAAAGTGATCCATGAAGGCCTCTCAGAACTCCTCCCAAACACCGGAAGAGCATCGTCACCTCTCGAAAGCAACCACGACTCAAACCAGCCAACGCAATATCGCAGAATCGTAAGAGGCTAGTGTAACGGACTCGTCAAGCCCTAAGAACTGCATGGTCCTTGTCAGCCGCCGAATGAACTCCCCGCGATCATCATCGCACCTCGAACCATAAAACTCGTGGATGACATCCCGTAAAATCCCTAATCCGCAAACCGCTTCGGCCAGGGTAGGTCGCTCCTGCTTGCTACGCTCGACTACTATATCGTCAATAATCGACCGCCTCGTAGTCTCTATACTCGCAGCTTGGCCGGGAACCGAGGGTCTGCATCGGGACCTCGAGCTACCGCCGCCTGGCCTTCTCTAAAATCGCAGCGTGGCTGAACTTGCCGACCCGCCTACTACCTCGTGCATAGTCCGTGCTCGAGCCCGTAACCTTCTGCATCGCTAGCAGCCCCGCCGCTTTGCCCTTCTCGGGCCTTGGTCGCTTCCGCGAGGCATAGCTGTTTCATAAGAATAGGTCAGAGAGGATTCAACCTAATAAGACAGCTCTACTGCACGATCTCAGAGAGAAGAATGGAAACCACTCCTAACTGTCCTGCAGCCTCCTGATTATAGATGTGGGGCACCACACACCGATACTCAAGACTCTACTGAACACGGCCTCAGACACTTTCCGAGGACTAATCGCTCGATACCACTTTTGTCACGACCCGACCCCGGGCCGCGACTGGTGCCCTACCTGGGCACCCTGTTCAGGTATACATCAGAGAATAGCAGCGGAACATACACAACATAAACACAGGTGTAAATAATGTAACAACACAGGCTAGCCGATAAGGCCGTCTTCCATAATATAAACAAAGTCAAAAGTACAACTTTACAACTTAGTTCTTACAGCCCAACCACATATGTGAATACGCACTTAGAATAACAATCGTATGACAGTGGCTCGCCATACCTCGAATGTACATAATCTACAACATCGTGGAAAGATCACTAAAAGAACGACAAGCCTCCGAGAATGGAGCTCCGACGCCCGATAAGTGATCCAAGAGTGTGGATCCAAGAACCGCTACCCTTTCCGCATGATTAACGCAGCCCAGGAAGGGGTCAGACACAATATGTACTAAGTATGTAAAATCGAAAGTACTGTAATTACAACATAAGTTTAAAAGAAAGTTGAGACATGTATGATAACAAAATTACAAAGTTGCCTTACTAACAATGAGAGTATAAATAGTGTATACTTACTACGAAAAATAGGATTGGAATCCTACTCGACTATTTCACCCAGATAGTCCGGTGGACTCGCGTGAGGTATTCCTCGCATGGGACTATTTCACCCGCATAAGCCCTTACGGACTCGCATGAGGTATTCCTCGATAGGCTGGATCCGCCCGCATGGGACTATTTCACCCGCATAAGCCCTTAAGGACTCGCATGAGGTATTCCTCGCATCGTGGTTAGCAAATCCACGGAAATATACAATGCCACAATCGCGGGGAATGACCCCGCAACGAATAATATATCACTAGCCCAAATCCGGCTATCACACATAACATAAGCTCTATCGGCTTATCATACAATATATAAGCAAGTTAAGAAATCCCCTAACTTCTTACTATTCTTGTTCATATACACTCTCATTTTAGTTTACCTAAGGCACTATCATGTCTTTTATAAAAATCTGGGAATTTAACCCAAAGTACTACGTACTTCTATTCTTTTAAAATGACTCATTTCATTATAACACTTCCAAGATACTAGTAACCGTAGTATCAAGTTACAATTTCTTTTCAAGACAAGTCACAATACTTTTAGAAATAAAAATTAGGCTTCTAAATCAAGTGACTCATGTCTTATAAAACCTTAGGCAATTGATGCCTTAAAATCGAATCGCTTCCATTAAATCAAGTCATTTATCTTTCCATAAAGTCAATATAACCAACTCCCCATAAAGTCGTTATATTCACTTTATACCTTAGTCAAGTACAATTTCTTTTCCAAGGGACTTATACGTTTTTTTTAAAACGACACAAGTATCACATACTTAAAAATTCTTCAAGCCCCTTATCTTTAACAAGACTTAAGACATCTTTAATATTCTCAAAGAGGTGAGTTAATCTCCTAACTCACCCGACTTGGCATTTCATAAAACAAGTAAAGAATGTCAAAGTTCAGACGCTCACTGCACTATATACGTGAAACTAGTCATGCTCAAAGGATAGGAAAAGTTCTACATACCTTGTCGGGTCAAACCACTTGCCAAGTATAAAGTCCCGCCCGTAGTATATCAACCTATAATATTCACAATACGTCTATTAACGCCTTACTTCAAATGTAGAATATTATAAGGGTAAAGTCTCCATTTTCTACGGAAAATCGGACAACACCTCCTTTGTTTTTACTCACTTTGCCACCTTTTTCAAGGCCGAAATACAATAACCAAACAGCCCCAATTGGCTCACAACAATATAGAAGGTAGTTCAATACAAATGAATAACCAAACAACCCCAATTGGCTCACAACAATATAGAAGGTAGTCCAATACAAATGAATAACCAAACAGCCCCAATTGGCTCACAACAATATAGAAGGTAGTCCAATACAAATGAATAACCAAACAATACAAACTACAGTCCAAATTCGGCCACCTTGATTCAACAAATCCAATTCTTATCCAATTTCCATTTCAATCCAATTTGGTAGCATAACATGATATCAAGTCGCATTTGATTATCATAACCATAATCTTTAAGTAAGTAACATGCGACGATTTCTAAAAACGACCAATTAGTAATCCAGTTCTGGCTTTGTATAACATTTCGGATTTAGCTACAAGCAATCCACAATACTTATAACTTCAACCTATCAACTTCATGCTAGCAACAAGTAAAGCTAACAACAACAATATAAATATGTAATCTTGTAACACCTTTAAAAGACAAGATTATACCTTAACGATTCTTAATCCAACTCCAATCCGAAGTCGCTCCTTAGTAGTTTAGAGCCTTTCCAAGACACTTCAATCCGCTTGTTGAGACCCTTAGAACAACACCAACAATTATCCTTCAAAACTCCAAACAAAACCTAGAAAGACCATTAGGTTTTCGTTTTGCGACTAACCCGTAAACTCTCTTTTTCCAAGATTTTTCTATTGAGATATGCTTACTCTACCCTCAAGAACCTTGGTTTAAAGTGTGGAATCAAATGGACAAGAAACGAAAATTTTTCCTTCTTTTTCTTAGTGAACCCGAGACCCTCCTATGTGTTCTTCAAATTTTGTGTAAAATTTTCTAAGTGTTAAGTCCTCTCTTGCTACTAGTATTATATAAAGGGTCATGGAGGGTTAAGATGCATCCAAATGGTTGGCTTGGATAATCTCTTAGCAAAATATCAAGACTTATTGACCATTTGACTTAGTCAAGATTGTCAAGCCACAACTTGCAAGACTTTAGTCATAGAAGACTTATGGTCAATGACCATATTGGCCATGCCATTTCGTCCAAGGCATTGCTAAGGGGGGGGTGACACGTGTCGCCCTCCTATTCGTCACAACACTTACGTTTTCCGACAATTTCCATAATTTCCGATAAATTTACAAGTCTCAAATCTTAACACTTGCGAGTTCTTACTTATGTTCTTAAAACATGCCTGTAATTACGTGGTGTAACATTAAGGATATACCTGTAACTACCGCTTTACTCTAATCACGCCTCACCGCAGGCGATACAGTGAAGGTGATTAACCACCATCGATCTCGAAGCCGAGTCAGAACATCCGTATACCGGCCTGACAGCCTTCGCAAAATGGCTCGACGGCCGCAAATATAACAGCTCCTCGCAAAGACGACACTCCCAAAATGGGGTCTACCATTGACCGCACCGAGGTCCGGTGGCTTCATCCGCCGCACCCCAACTCCCAAAACTCAACCTCGAGCCCCGACCGCTTCCTCAATATCCCGAAGCTCAAGATCGCGGAGGACCACTGCATCGGGCGGGTGCATAACTAGCTCGCCGAGGCGGTCCGCCTCGAAAGTCACCAAAGGACCCTTCTGCTCGCCTCTTCGCCGATCTCGCCATTCCGTCGACCTCTCCGCCTCACATCCAAGTGCATAAGCTCGCAGACGCAATGTCCATGCCCGGCTGAAGAGTTACACCCGAACAAGCCTCTGCCAAGTAGTCATCGAGTCCGGTGACGTAGCGGTGTACTTTGTCCTCCATATTTGTCACTAACGCCGGGACATATCGGGCAAACGAGTCGAACTCCACGTTTTACTCCCGAACCGTACGCCCGCCCCGCTCAACATCAAAAATCTGGCCCGAGTCCTCTCATCCGGGGCAAGAAATGTGCACGAAATGCCCCGAGAACTCGCTCATACATACACCGGAAGCGCATGCTCCCGACGCTTCCATGAATCAAACCACGATCGCAGATCACGCACCGACGCGAACCCAATACCACCGACTCGCTCCGAGGCCTCGATCACTCACGATCCGTCAGAATCGCTTGATAAACTCCCGAGGATCATCCTCGCCTCGATCAATAGAAGTCCGCAGTTACAACTCGTAAAGTCCCGTAGCCTCAAACTATCCGATCTCGTGAACCACGGTGCATCGAATCGGCCTGGCCCGGCCTTATCCTCATGTTCGCCACAACTCGCCAATAATCGCCATCTCCTTGTAACCCATCACCGCTCCGTGTTGTGGGATCAAGGCTCGTGTACCGTGGTCTCAGAGCCACCGCCGCTTCTACTCGCAGCCTCCTTCGCCGCTTTGCCCTTCGGGCCCCGATTGCTCGCGCGAGGCATAATCGTAAAAATGAAATACGCCGTAGGGTCCAACTTATAACACGCCTCTAAGGCACGATCTTAGAGTGAGAAGAATGGAAACTAATCCTAAATGTCTCCGCTTCTCCGATTATAGATGTGCGCAACACACCGATAATCAAGACTCTACTGTACACTGGCTGTAGACACTTTCCGAGGACTAATCGCTCGATACCACTTTTGTCACGACCAACCTGCCCGCGATCGTGCCTTACCCGGCACCCAAGTAGACATACATCGAGTAACCACGAATATAAAAATAAGACATGAAACAATTATAGAATGAGAACAGCTTTATCAAGAAGATTGCCTTTTCTGCATGTATATATACATAAAATTTGAACCCACAGCCATAATCCTTTACAAACCCCGCCCACAACAAAGATTACTGCACTCTAAGATTTTTACAACTATGACGGACAGGGCCCCGCCATACCTCAATGTACAAAAACTTACAAACTCGGGAAACATACCAAAAGATAAGCCTCCGAGAAACGGAGCTTCCTAATACAATCGTGATCCTAAGAACGAGGATCAACAACCGATGTACCTCTACCGCGCAGATGAACGCAGCCTCAAGGAGGTCGATAACAGTACCAAGTATGTGCGAAAATCAAAATATCAGAACGGTTACAATCTAAATAAAACAGAGACATGTATGACAACCAAACTACAGTTCACGACATAAAAGCAGTCATGTCAAAGCAGGGACTCACGCCCTCAAAGTCATCACTCAAATATAACCAAGGGTCTCACGCCCACGATATCAATCATGCCCGCATCACGCCACATGCCCCGAATTCTCCATCGGCAGACATGTCCAGGATGCAATAAGATACCGTAATCACCTCGCCAGACGCCATGCCCGGAATTCTTCATCGGTGCAGACATGTCCATGTAACAACAATAACAATATATCGGGTAATCAACCTTGCCGCATGGCCACATGCCCCTAATTCTTCATCGGTGCGTATATGTCCATGTAACAACAATAACAATATATCGTAATCAACCGCCGCACGCCACATGCCCCTAATTCTTCATCGCAGACATGTCCATGTAACAACAATAACAATATATCGGGTGATTAACCCGCCACATGGCCGCATGCCCCTAATTCTTCATCTGCAAACATGTCCATGTAACAACAATAATAATATACCGGTGATTAACCCGCCAGATGGGCCGCATGCCCCAGAATTCTTCATCTGCGCGCATACGTGCATGTAACAACAATAACAATATACCGCCCTCCATCGAGAGACGCCAGAGCATAGGAATACAACTTTTACACAACAAGGCTATCACAAGCAAGCACAAGCAAATTACCATACTTCAATTCTCTTACAAATATCCATTCTTTCACAAGAAGTCACCGATACCAACACTGTAGTATCCAAAACAGAGTAACTATTATTTTAAGTAAACCAAAATAATTTCCCTTTTTAAAGACAAGTAACAACATTCTTTTCCAAAAGTTCAAGTTTGCCTAATTTCAAATACTCAAGTCTCTTATTTTCGAAAGGTTTCGTAGTTCATAGTCTTAATCACTTAATAACATAATTCTCTTTTAAAACAAATTGAGTAACATATGCCTTATGTGTGAGTAGGGTATTCTTGTTTATATCAATCTTATTAAAGCAGCCATGATCTAGAAAATGTAATACAATTTTGTCTTATCTTAGCTTCTATGCAGATGGAGGTTTCTACTGGTTTTAATAATACTTACTTAGTCGATACATTTTCCTTTATTAGCGCTGCAGTGGTTTGTTCGATACTTATTTTCCCCTTTCCGAAATCAATACAAGGCTTCCATAAACAATTAAGTAAACCGTTCTTTTTATCTTTCTTAAGTCGTTATACCTAACTTCGCATAAAGCTAGTATAACTCTTAAGCTTTTAAAACCAAGTATTACTCTTCTTTCAAAAACGATTCATAATTCTTTTGAAATACTTCAAGATTCTTATTATTTCACATCAAGTCTTTTATCTTCCCATAAAGCCGTTATAACACTTTATGTTTTAAATCAACCAAATTCATTTAACACATGTACGTCTACCGTACTACATAGTTCACAACATATCATGCTAGAAAAGATAGGAAGAGGTACACATACCTCGCGACGATTATCGACAAATAGCAAAACGCTCCACCGTACTATAACCCTGCTAGCCTTGTCCACCCTTCAAGTAGAACACGCTACTCGCAGAACTTCAACCTATAATGGCCATATATGTCTATCAACGTCTAGACTACTCAGAATATTCTAAGCGAAGGTTCTTAATTCTACTAAAATTGCAAAGACTTCCCTACCACAAACTACACAAGTCATCAGAATACAGCCATATGTAAGTACAGTTCAATTCTCTTCTTTATACCAACCTTCTATATATCTTATACTTAATTCTAAACTACTACGATATGTAATCTCCAATTACAATAGAAGGACAAAGATATTTACCTCGATAAGCCCAAAATTATCCAAGATTATATGTCGATCCTGAGCAACGTTTAGCTCCTAATTTGCACGCTCCGATAGCTCCAAGAACCCTTAGAAGTTCCCAACCCACTTCTACTTAATACTTCAACCAACTATGAAGATTTTCCCCAGGATTTCGTTTTGTGACTAAAGGATATAAAGTAGTATTTCCGGGTTTTTAGTATAGAGGTAACTTTAGGAAAATTACAAGGGATTTAGGCTAAGGTATTTTGGCATAGTAACAATACTAGAAGACAACTTTTCTACCAAGGGGGGGGGGGGTATTTCGAAGAGAACCACAAGAAAGAGGGGAAGGGGGGTGTTTCGGACGAAACAACTAGGCAAGGGGAGGAGGGGTTTTTTTTTGGACGAGAACTAGCAACTAAGGGGGAAGGATTTTGTGACTTGGAAAGTGTGTTTGTGGATGAAGAAGTCTTGCACAAGAGGGGGTATTTATAGAACCTTCAATGGCCAAGATTAAAACAAATGGAGGGTGAGGATTGGGTTGCTTGTGTGAGTGGAGTCTTCCACCAAGTGTCCACCACAATGTTGGGACATATGTCCACCACAACATTGGGACATATGTCCACCACAACAAAGAGCCAAGTGGCCACCCACTTGCTCAAGAAAAACGTCCACAAGGCCTCCCCTCAAGCCCCACAAAAACGCCCCCACCTACTCTCACTAACCCAAAGAAATATCTTCCAAGACTTTGACCACTTGACCTTGTCCACTTGGCCATACAAATAATCCAATATGGGTCTAAGTGGGGTGACACATGTCGCCCTCCTATTGGTCCAAAATATTCCATCTCTCGGAAAAATCCGTAATCGGTTAAACTATTAAAAACGTAGAATTCCCTTCACAAGGTTCGGAATCTTTTCCGTCGAAAGTTCACAATTTCATACTTAACCTAATTAGGGCTTGAATATCCGTACGTACGTCCTCGCATACATACTCTGGAAATACGGGGTATAACATGCAAGACTTCTTCATCCACAAAACAATTTCCAAGTCTTAAAATCCTTCTCCCCCTTTGAGAAGATCTCGTCCAAACACCCCCTTCCTAGTAGCTCTCGCCAAACTCCCTCTTGATAGTTCTCGTCCCACACCCCTCTCCCTTAACCAAACTTTGTCCAAAAATTCCTAAACTCTTAAGTGTTCTTCCTTAGTGTATTAGGAAGATTATTAACCAAAAGGTTAGAAAATATTTCACACCCTTAGCCTAAATACATCCTCTTGGCCGAGACTTGCCCCAAGTTTAGCCTTAGTGTACTTCCCTTTTTGGAGTTGAAGTGTTTAAGAGAAGCTATTAGAAACTTCTAAGGGTTGCTTGGAGCGATTTGGAGCGTACAGATTAGGAGCTAAACGTTGCTCAGGATCGACATTAAATCTTGGATAATTTTGGGCTTATCGAGGTAATTAATCTTGTCCTTCTATTGTAATTGGAGATTACATACTGTAGTAGTATAGAAATGAGTATAAGATATAGAAGGATATTAAAGAAGAGAATTGAACTGTAATTACATAGGACTGTATTTACAGTAGACTTGTGTGGTTTGACGCAGTGGAGGTGTCGAATTTTCCGTAGAATAAGGAACCTTGTACTGAGAATTATTCTACGAAGAGAACTAGAAGTTAATAGGCGTTTTATGGTCATTATAGGTGGAAGTACTACGAGTAGCGTATTCTACTTGAAGGGTGGAAAAGGCTAGCAAGGTTGTAGTACTTTGAGCATTTTGCTAATTGTCGATAATCGTCGCGAGGTATGTGAACCTCTTCCTATCTTTTCTAGCATGATATGTTGTGAACTATGTAGTACCAGACGCATACGTGTGTTAAATGAATTTGGTTGATTTAAAACATAAAGTGTTATAACGGCTTTATGGGAAGTTTGTTATAACAACTTTGTGGGCAAAGAAATGGTTTGTGGTTTTAAAAGATAAAAGACTTGATGTGAAATAATAAGGACTGGTTGTGTTAAAAGTTGTGAAACCACTTTAATGAGAAATGGGTAATTGGGTTGTAAAAGGAATAATGTTATATTGATTTCGAAATGAGAACAAGTATCGAACAAACCATCGCGGCGTTAATAAAGGAAAATGTATTGACTAAGTAATTATTATTAAAACCAGTAGAAACCTCCATCTGCATAGAAGCTAAGATAAGACAAAATTGTATTACATTTTCTAGATCATGGCTGCTTTAATAAAATTGATATAAACAAGAATAACCTACTCACACATAAGGCATATGTTACTCAAATTGTTTTAAAAGAGAATTACGTTATTAAGTGATTAAGACTATGAACTACAAAACCTTTCGAAAATAAGAGACTTGAGTATTTGAAATTAGGCAAACTTGAACTTTTGGAAAAGAATGTTGTTACTTGTCTTTAAAAAGGGAAATCATTTTGGTTTACTTAAAAGAATAGTTACTCTGTGTTGGATACTACGAGTGTTGGTATCAGGTGACTTCTTGTGAAAGAATGGATATTTGTAAGAGAATTGAAGTATGGTAATTTGCATGTGCTTGCTTGTGATAGCCTTGTTGTGTAAAAGTTGTATTCCTATGCTACCGCGTCTCTCGATGGAGGTCAGATATTGTTATTGTTGTTACATGGACATGTCCGCACCGATGAAGAATTTCGGCACGCGTTACGCGCGTTAATCACCCAGATATTGTTATCGTTGTTACATGGACATGTCCGCACCATGAAGAATTCTCGGTACGCGTTACGCGCGTTAATCACCCAGATATTGTTATTGTTGTTACATGGACATGTCCGCACCGATGAAGAATTTCGGGGCATGCGCTACGCAGGTTGATTACCCGATATATTGTTATTGTTGTTACATGGATACGCTCGCACCGATGAAGAATTTCGGTACGTACGCGCGCAGGTTGATTACCCGATATATTGTTATTGTTGTTACATGGACATGTCGCACCGATGAAGAATTCCGGCATGTGGCTACGCGCAGGTTGATTACCCAGATATCGTTATTGCATCTCGACATACGCTCGCACCGATGGAGAATTCCGGGCATGCGCCATGACGCGCATGATTGATATTGTGGCGCGAGACCCTCGTTATATTTGAGTGATGACTTTGAGGCGCGAGTCCTCGCTGACATGATCGCTTTATGTCGTGGAATCGTAGTTTGGTTATCATACACGCTCTCGCTTTATTTAGACTGTATGATTTCTTTACGATTTTCGCCACATACTTGGTACCGCCAGATCGACTTCGGGGCCGCGCTCATGCCGCAGTAGAGGTACATCATTGTTGATCCTCGCTCTAGGATCACTCAACAGATTGGAAGCTCCGCTTTCTCCGAGGCTTATCTTTTGGTATGTTTCCTTGAGTTTGTAAGTTTTTGTACATTCAGGGGTATGGCGGGGCCCTGTCCCGCCATAGTTGTTGTAAAAATCTTAGAGGTCTGTAGTAATCATGGCAAGTGGTTTGTAAAGGATGGTAACTGCTCGTTCAAATTTTATGTATATATACACGTCGAAAGGCAATCTTCTCGATAAACTGTTCTCATTCTATAATTGTTTCATGTCTTGTTTTTATATTCCGCCGTTACTCGATGTATGTCTACTGGGTGCCGGTAAGGCACTACCACGCCCGGTTCGGTCGTGACATATATAAAGTGTGTGGAGTCTTCACAAGACAAGTGGGAGGGCACTTGCTAACCTCCTATCGCCAAGTATTTCTTCACAAAATATTTCATCCACACTTAGTTATTTTTCATCCCATTTCGATGGACATGTAACATAGTATACCAAGACTTAATAAATCCACTAAGTCCATAATTCTAATGAAAAATAATTCCATTACTAGAATTAATTCTTGTCATCACATTAAACTCGAAAATTTTCCGTATAAGGAAATGTAAAAATCCTTTCCTTTCGACATTCCAATCTTAATTCTATAATCATGTTCTTGAATTACGGGGTGTAACATTCTTCCCCCCTTAGAAAAATTCGTCCCCGAATGTTCTTTCGGAGTCCAATCTAATTAGATAGCGACATAGTCTCCTTTTACTACACCCTTCATACAACATATGCCACCCGTGGCCACATAACAATACTTATGCTAAGATGTCAACTTTGGCACTCACGAAGCCAACTAGTCCATACTCATAATGACCTCAAAGTCCGTCATAATCATCTCTACTAGGTCTACTAGTGGTCCGACGATCAGATCATCACCGGCAAATCTCATATACCCGCCACCTACCACCCAAACACTCACGGTGTAGTTACCTCGAAAGGTTCTTATGGATTCGTGCTCTATTCCTTTACACTTGGTTGTTATCTTTCTTCGGGTCGTGCTCTTCCGCATTTCCAACTCATACTAGCATACATACATAACTTCCATACCGATTCTCGCCTCTAATCTTTGGAGTCACTCTTTAAACAACATAAGGCCATTTCCGACTCACGACTGTTACGGTGGAACGCGCCCACGAACCCAGAAACAATTAACTAGACTTGGGCCTTGCACCCTCGTGACCCTATCACGTAGCGGAACTACTACCAACCGATCCCACTCCATTTCAAACTATGAGGCGACCCATAACAGGTACTCACCCCGACCCGCCGTCGCACTTAACTCTTACCCTTAGTCTGAATAAAATCTTATTGCGAGAAGGCCTTATATATACCTAAGGTCTCGGCGGTTATCAATATTCTTAGGCTCGCAATTTCCATGTTCCAAGCCTACCTTATCACCCTCAGAACGGTACAAAACTTCTCATAATACCATAATCGTGTCGCCTTGATCACAACAACCATTACTTACTCTATACGGACCTCATCCGCATAATTCTCTTAAGCCTACCACGAGCTTAATATATTAACATGGTATTCCATTAAGTTCTTAACATGACTTCTTAAGGGTTCACCGCCTCATCGCACGCTTCATCATTTCCCAATTATCCCAAAATAAAACATAAGACCTTGGCGAATTCATTAACTGCTCCATACCTTCCCAGATCTAGTTAGTCTTTACCAACTCGGTAATCTAAAATCATTCTAGGCAACACGCTGCCGACTCATACATAACTCCGTATAGATGTATGTCACAATACCAACTATACTATAATCATTACCAACCGTGATACGCAATCCACATAGTCCTTCCCGGTCATCACGCTTTCTCGTAGCTGCAATCAACATAACTCGTTAGGGAGAGACGACCCTAACAACACAGCTCTATCGCACGATCTCAGAGTGAGAAGAATGGAAACCAATCATAAATGTCCTGCAGCCTCCTGATTATAGATGTGGTGCACAACATACCGATAATTAAGACTCTACTAGACACGGTCTGTAGACACTTTCCGAGGACTAACTGCTCTGATACCACTTTTGTCACGACCCGACCCCGGGCCGCGACTGGTGCCCTACCTGGGCACCCTTATAGTCATACAACATAATAAACTGCGGAAGATAAATAACACTTAGGAATATTTAAGAATAGCAAGAATCATACCTTAATCTATAATAACTTAAAATCCAAGCTTCTCTTTGCTCCCATCCATCCTTGATCACTCTACTTGCCATATGAGTGTCTTTTCAAGATTTTGGTGTTAAATTATTATGAGTTAACTTGGTAATCACTCTTGGAACTTTGGAAAATGTCTAGACAGGGTTTGGGGGTGTTAGGTATGAGTTTTGGTCGAAATGAGGGTCAATTATGAAAGCCACAATTTAAATAAACCAAAGTGGTTGGCCATCGCCTCTAATGTACGATGGCATATGAAATTTCACATGTCATATGCGGTCGCATATCCAAGGGAATATTAGGGTTCACTGGCCTTGATCCCCTTAGTTCATATACATCCCCTTTCATGAGGCAGATCTCATCCGCGGCGAGAAATGCTCTAGCGTATCGGCTGATCTTCGTCAAACTTCATCGAAATGTGATTCCTTTGATCCCAATGATATATAATCATCCATAAATCTTCTAAATATCCATTTATATAGTAAATGACCCTTGGAACGGGGCCCGACTTATCGAAGTTTAATTCGACTAGCTATACTCTTAAAAGTACACAAAATGACGGGTGTAACTCGAAGTCTCTTAGCTACACTTCCAATCTTGGCCCAAGGCCTTGCCACCATAACTCTTCTAATCTCACATTAATTGGAAACGATGTACACAATGTAAGAATTGTAAGCACGAAGGGTTTAGCAACTCTTAACTCTCACGACTTCTTCGGGCTTCAACTTGATCCTTCCTTAATCATTCCAAGGGAACCCTCTTCCTTATATTAGGCTCCCTACCTTAAGATATACTCAATATATGAAATTGCGGGGTATAATAATATTCATATGCCTCAAAAGGGACATAAAAATCATCTTTAAACATGCTTTGAATACATAATATGAGAATGAATAACATTGACATTCTTAGCTTTCAAGAGTATAGTTAAATTATGGAATGATATTACGTTTATGTTTTGTTTATTTGAATCATGCCAAAAGAATGAAGAATAGCCTTAAATTACCTTTGTCCTTTATTTAACGACTCAACGTATATTGTATGTAGCCTTTCAATCTACATTAAAGACAAGGGAACTTATGGTTAAGCCATGAAAGAACTTAAAACATATTTCTAAGATAGTAGCTCTCTTAAGAGAAATTGGGCAACACTTCTCCTATAACTTTCACTTCCCTCCAATTCAAAATAACATTAACAACAACAAGAAGAAAAATGTCAACAACAATGTCACGACCCGACCCCGGGCCGCGACTGGTGCCCTACCTGGGCACCCTTATACTCATACAACATAATAAACTGCGGAAGATAAATAACATTTTTTTTTTAAACTAAGGCCAAGCCGATAAGGCTGCCATAACATAAAAATTACCCGAAGGGTATACACTGTTTAACAATGTAAAAACAACTCTAGCCGCTCAAATTTACGGATGAATATGCACTTCTAAGATTTGGACAAATGCTATGACGGACAAGGCCCCGCCGCACTTCGAATATACATAACCATGACGACAAGCTCGAACATCGAGCCATCTCAAATGCCAACCAGGATCCTAAGCTCGCGGATCCACAACTGTGTGTACCTAAACCTGCGGACATGAACGCAGCCCCCCGAAGGGGGTCAATACAACAGGTACCAAATATGGAACGGAAAATATGGTACAGTAAACAAATCATAATTGTACGAAAGAATGACAGGGGCAAGTATAAAAAAAGTAAATACCAGATCCTACCGTGTCATTACCATCTCGTGAACTTAGTCGTACCTTATTATATTTTCCCATTTTTACATAAAAGTTGTAGTCACATTCTTACGTACATGCTTAGGAAAAACCGTCAAGTTCATTACCATATAACTTACTTACCTTGCATAACATAATCCGGCCCTTTATGGAGGACGCCATATTGCCTACCAATATGGGACGCGCGATAAAGTCACATAAGTCCGCCCATGAGGTATATCGCCCGACCCATTTCGGGACGCGATAATGTCATATAGTTCGCCCATAAAGGTATCGCCGCCCATTTCGACGCGATAATGTCATATAGTCCGCCCATAAAGGTATATTGCCCGCCATTTCGGACGCGATAATGTCATATAGTCGCCCATAAAGGTATCGCCGCCCATTTCGACGCGATAATGTCATATAGTCGCCCATAAAGGTATATCGCCGCCCATTTCGGGACGCGATAATGTCATATAGTCCGCCCATAAAGGTATACCGCCCCATTTTTGGGACGCGATAATGTCATATAGTCTGCCCATAAAGGTATACTGCCCGGCCCACTTCTGGGACGCGATAATGTCATATAGTCTGCCCATAAAGGTATACTGCCCGGCCCACTTCTGGGACGCGATAATGTCATTATAAAATCCGGGAATTTAACCCAATGTACTACGACTTACCCTTTAAAATGACTCTTTTCAAATAAAACTTCCAAGATACTAATAACCGTAGTATCAAGTCATATCTACTTTTCAAGACAAGTCACAATACCTTTTAGAAATACATTTATAGGCTTCTAAATCAAGTGACTTCTTTCTTAAAAACCTTAAGCAATTGGTACATTTAAAACAATTTGCCCTTCTTTATTTCAAATCATTTCTTTGCTTACATTACTGAAGAAAACCATTCTTTTAATCTTCCATAAAGTTGTTATAACCAACTTCCCATAAAGTCGTTATAACTCTTTATGTCTTAGACAAATTCATTCCTTTTATAACCAAGAGACTTATACTTTCAAATCAAATCACATAGCTTTCAAAATACTTCAAGTCTCTTAACTTTTGAAATCAAGCTTCTTTAACTTTTACAAATCAAGTCTCTTATCTTTAAAATGGCAAGAAATCAATTCTTTCCAAATCAAGTATTTTATACTTTTAAATCAATTCATTTCTTCCTTTAAGAATCAAGTCCCATAACTTGAAAAATAAAGTCCCTTAACCCTTTAAAAATTTGAGGTTCATAGTCTTAAAACTTCATACGTAAATTCTTATAAATTAAGTAACATATACTTTGGTGCGTTGTGAATAAGTTATACTTATTTATAACGATCTTAATCGAGTAGCCATGATCTAGAAAATGTAATACAATTTTGTCTTATCTTAGCTTCTATGCAGATGGAGAATTCTACTCATTTTAACTTAATTGATTGTCATTACATTTTCCTTTATTAACGTTGCAGTGGCTTGTTCGATTCTTATTCTCATTTGTGTCGTAACTTAGCCAAGTCAACTTGGCTCCAAATACCTCCTAACGACTCTTACCAACATCCCCCATAAGACTTGGTAAGAACTTAGGATAACTTAGACATAACCTTTACGTAGAGTAAATCAACATACATACCTCTTAACTTCTAAGAGTAGAAGGAATCATGAAATAGTACTACATGTATATTTCATACATAGAATCATGTCAAAAGAAGGAAGAGGTTCACATACCTCGCGACGATTATCGACAAATAGCAAAATGCTCCAAAGTACTTCAACCTTGATAGCTATTCCATACTTCAAGTAGAATACGCTATACTTAGTACTTCAACCTATAATGGCCATAATACGTCCATTAACCTTTAGCTTCGAACGTAGAATATTCTAAGTGCAAAGTCACTAAATTCTACGGAAAATCGGACAACACTTCCTTTGTTTCTACATACTTTGCCACCTTTTTCAAGGCCGAATTCAATAACCAAACACGCCACATTTAAGGCCCAACAATTCAGCTAACCAAAGGGGATTACACGCCTTAACAGGACGTGTAAAATTCTGCCCCAAAACCATACCAAAACAGCCCCTAAAACAGTCCATAATTACTATAACGATGGTGGAATGTAAGGCCTTTCAACGCCTTTCCACACCCTTATTCCTTCGGGGTTTTCATTAGCAATCTACTACATTAAACATGAAATATAGGGGCTGATTTTCCAGCATACAACACGTCTAAAGAAGTCCCTAAAAACTGCACGACAATATCCAACAGTTTTATAGATTCTACGGCAAGAACTAAAATCCGATAACTCTTTCCTTAATCCTTTTTATTCCAATTCGAGTTCCAAAACATCTACATAAGCTATAACAACTTATTAACAACAATATTAATCCATTATAACATGCAATAGGTGAAGATAACAACGACAATAACCAACGAATTCCATTTACACCAAATCTGTCCCAAATCGGTTTTAGCCCCAAAAAATGGCTCAAACGCTTTTTGTTCTTCATTCTTTTTAACACAAGTTCATCCATACATTATAACAATAAGTAATATCCAATTACTTTAAAAGAAGAAGGACTTTTACCTCATATTTTGCCTTAAACTCCCAAAACAAATCTGTCTTTATCGTCCGCAGCTGCTTCGCTCCACCTCTTCAAGTTACAATCACATATATGTATCCCCTACAACCTTAGGATCAACTTCTCTTCACGTTTCGCTTCCAAAAGTCGACGGAAAACCCTAGGGTTTCATTCTATTTTCGGCCCAACCTAGATTTAGGGGTTAAGGGTGCTTAATCTTGGAAAGAAAATACTTTGATCTTGATCTTGTCTTTGGATATGGGGATTTCGAATTGCTCTAGGTTTTTGGAGAGATGAGGATTTGTATGGATGAATATCTTTTGTTCTAAGTCTTCAAGACTTATCTATATAAAGGTGTGTGGAGTCTTCACAAGACAAGTGGGGAGGGCACTTGCTAACCTCCTATTGGCCAAGTATTTCTTCACAAAATATTTCATCCACACTTAGTTATTTTTCATCCCATTTCGATGGACATGTAACATAGTATACCAAGACTTAATAAATCCACTAAGTCCATAATTCTAATGAAAAATAATTCCATTACTAGAATTAATTCTTGTCATCACATTAAACTCGAAAATTTTCCGTATAAGGAAATGTAAAAATCCTTTCCTTTCGACATTCCAATCTGAATTCTATAATCATGTTCTTGAATTACGGGGTGTAACAAACAACATAGCCGAGCCACTACATAAATTCCCAGCTAAAACATAGTTCAAAAGTTCATTAAAGAAGCTCACACACACAAACATCTTAACAACAACTTCCAAACAACAACCAGCAGCTATACAAATGTCCCAACCAACACAACGATATGTCGAGTGCCAATCTCAGTTTATAACTATTAATTAACCCTTTTACACTGTATTCTTTCAGAATATAATTCAATAATGAAAACCACAATATAATCAGGTTATTCCTACGCATTTCCAGCCACGACACATTATAAAAATGACCTCATAATCGTCCAACAAGTTACAACCTAGAGCCGATTTTCAGGCCATTTATTCATAAGTTATTACTTCCATAACTTAGTTAAGACTCCAATAAGCTTAAACACATGAAGAATAGAATATTCCTTATCTAATTCAAGCTCTTCAAGGGGCGGAAAGTGGTAGTAGCTTTCCTTGGAGGAGAATCAGTTTCCTTCACTAGAATTCTTCAAGTTTAGAGATAGTCTTTCAACTTAAATTGAAGAATGATGAGGATTACTTGAGGATGTTTTTAGGAGTTGTGAACCAACTTGGAGGAAGCTACTATGGCTATTCTTGAGAGGGATTTTTCTAGAAAGGAAAGTGAGAAAGAATGAAATAAATCAACTCTTTTAAGGGGTCCTTTTGGCCGATCCCGTTATTTTATTTGAAATTTTTTTGGCCTTTCCTTTTAGCAAGTAGGTGATGCACCTACTATCTTAATAGGTGATACACATTGGTTCTTATTCCATTTTTAAACACGTATCTCATTCTCGCTTAATAAATAAGACATGCATCATATAGCTTAAACAAGTAGGACGGGTAAGTAAGCAACTCGTTTTTATTTGCTCAATATCCCATTTCTCCACTAAGTCATGTTCACCTTAACTTTTATTTAACGTGTGTCTATACTTGAACCTTGAGGCTTCATCACAACTTATTTCCCACGTTTAAATATATTCGTCAACCTCAACTTAGTCGAACATTTATTGAAAGAAAATACGGGATGTTACAATATTATTATTAACTTGACACATTGAGATTTGATCATTTAGTACTTAATAAGAGAAATTTGAAAAAATATAAAATTATTTTTTTCTTAATTATGTAAATGAACGTTCACTTATTTTGAATCAAAATAAACGTGTTAAGCGGACACTTGTAATGAAGCAGAAGGAGTCGATAATAAATACAATAGGGAAAAGGGTCATATTTGCCATCATACTTTCGGAAAAGGGTCATATTTGCCCTCCGTTAAAGTTTGGGGTCAAATATACCCTCGCCGTTTGTAAACTTGTTAAATTTTCCCTCATTTGGACGGAAAGTTGATGTGGATGACACGTTGGATCCATGTGGATTCCACATGGAGGACCCAATTAATTTAATCCACTACCTGACCCACACCAAAATTTGATCCAATCTAATTTGAATTAAAAATTAGAGCAAAAGATCAGTCTCCCCAAACACATTATTCACCACAAATCGCTACCAGTGAATACCCAACAATTTTGCTCAAAATAAAACTCTTTTCCAATTGTTTCGAAGAACGATGTTTGGTGATTTTTATGGTGGTAGGGCTAATTTAAGTAACAGAACAGAGAGGAAGAAGTTGGTCGAAGGATGGTGGTTCACTACGGCATTAATGGTGAATTTTGGTGGAGATACGGCGTTGACACCATGAGAATCGAGAAGACAACTCCACCAATTTTGTTTATGCGCGTATATCCCCAACCCCTGTACCCTGTATTTGTGTGTATCTTCTTCACTTTTCCCCATCTCACGAGTTCGTTCCACTTTCGCTGTCGGAGCTCTGACAACGACCCCCATGAGCAAAAGATGACGATTTGGTGTGGGTCGGGTAGTGGGTCAAATTTGGATACGGGTTAAATTTGGAGACAGTTTGATGTGAGTCGGGTTAAATCCAGTAGTGAACACCGAAAAAACCTCGATCCTGTCGGAAAATAATTCTTCGACGACCCATCTCTTATTTCTTTTGTAGGTTCATTTTAGTTGTATACTTAGTTGTTACGTCGCAATTTGTGTAGATTAAAAGTAAATTTTGGTGAAAATTTCCAACCTTGAAACTTGTCAAAACCGAAAAAGAAAAAAATCAACTCAACTATCTATTTAGTTGTTGCATATTGTTATACCCCGTATTTCCAGAGTATGTACGTAAGGGCGTACGTATAATAATTGAAGCCTTAAAGTTGGCAAGGTTCGAAAATTTGGGCACAAGGGCCGAAAATAGTCGTTTTTCGACGAAACGTTTTACAGAACTTGCGAAGGGAAAATTCCGGCTATGTCATTTATTATTTTTGCGGATTTTTCCGAGAGACGAAGCATTTTGGACCAACGGGAGGGTGACATGTGTCACCCTCACATTGGAAGAGAGTGTGGGCGGTAATGGACGATTTTGGGCTACTTTAGTTGGTAGGATATTTTGTGCAAGTGGTGTGGTAGATGGATAAGGTGCACTTGGCTTAAATCTAGCCCTACACTTGCATGGCACTTGGCTTGATCTTGGCCATTGGTTGGCCATTGCTTGACCTATAAATACCCCTCTAAGTTGAAGACTTTCTTCATCCAAACTTGAGCAATCTTTCTAAGTCTCAAAATACTCCTCCCTCTCGAGCTGTCCGCCACACCCTCCCCTTTGAGAGGCCCTCGCCAAGTACCCCTTGCCTAGTGGTTCTAGCCGAGCCTACCCCCTAGCCTAGTTGTGCTAGCCAAAATACACCCCCCCCTTTGGTTGAGAAATACTTCTCCAAGTATTGTTATAATGCCCTAAATACCTTAGCCCTTATACCTTGTAGTATTCCAAGGTTATACCTATACTAAAAGCCCAGAAATACTATTATACTTCCTTTAGCCACTAAACGAAACCCTATGGAAAAATATCCATAATTGGTTGGAGTACTAAGTAGAAGTTGTGTAGAACTTCTAAGGGTTGTTTGGAGCGGATTGGAGCACTTGGAGTAGGAGCTTAACGTTGCTCAGGATCGACATTAAACTCGGATAATTTTGGGCTCATCGAGGTAAATACTACTGACCTTCTATTGTAATTGGGAATTACATACTGTAGTTGTATAGAAATGAATATAAGATTCATAGAAGAGAATTGAACTGTAATAGAAGGATATTACAGAATAGACTTGAACTGAAATCACATCAGAAGAATATTAGAGTAGAAGATTAAACTGTATTTACATAGGACTGTATTTACAGTAGACTGATAACCTTTATTGGTTGAATGTTCTGCAAGTAGCATGTGCTACTTAGAAGGTGGACAAGGCTAGCCGGGTTATAGCCGTGGAGCGTTTTGCTTATAGTCGATAATCGTCGCGAGGTATGTGATTCTTCCTATACTCTTGAGCATGAAGTATTTTAAAGGAATATATATATAGTACGGTAGACGTACGTGTGCTAACTGAATATAGTTGTATGGCAATGTCTTTTGACTTAAGCCTGAATAATAAGAACCTTGAAATATGTTAAAAGGAATATATATATAGTACGGTAGACGTACGTGTGTTAACTGAATGTAGTATTACGGCAATGTCTTTCGACTTAAGCCTGAATAATAAAGAATCTTGAAGTATTTCAAAAGATTAATAAACCGTTTTGAAAGAAGAGTAATACTTGGTTTTGAAAACATAAGAGTTATATGTCACGACCCGTTCCGGGGCCCGTGACTGGTGCCTTACCGGGGCACCCAAGTAGTCATACATCAGAGTAATCAGCGGAAATATAAAGCAAGACATGAAACAGTTTATAAAATAAGACACAGTTTATGTGAGAAAACATCGCTTTCTAAGATACATAAATAAACATGGTTTAGCGATACATCCGACATCGCATAACATGACTATGCACTTAAGGAAATATACAACTATGGCGACAGGCCCGCCATACCGATCAGACAAAACTATCTACAACAGGGAGATCATACCCAAAAGTAGAGCTCCCAAGAGATGGAGCTCCGACACCAACGTAGATCCTAAGAATGTGGATCTAGCACTGCTTGCTCTTACTGCGGCATGAACGCAGCCCGAAGGAGGTCGACAACAGTACTAAGTATGTGAAATCAGAAAGTACTTAAATGAAATCATAACACTTTTAAAACCGGTTTACAAATATGTATGAAGCAATCAAGGAACCGCACATAGTGCCACATCACAAACAAGAGCAACAATAGTAAATCGTAGTAGAGGTCTTTTCTAGGCCGCGAATGATACAAGCAGGCCACTCGCCCGTATTATCACTCGCAAGCCTAATCTCGACTCGAGTCCGCATAGGCCACTCACGGGCCCGCATGAGGTATAACCCCGCATCGGCGGTAGCTACTCCGGCATCGCCCCGACTCGTTGTCCGCACGGGCCACATGTAGATGCATGAGGCATAACCCCGCATACTAACTCGAACTCTCAGAGCTCGCATAGGCCCCCGACCCGCATGAGGTATTCTCGAATCACGGTCCTGCATCACCGAGTCTACCCCAGACGGAGGCGCCTTAACCCCAGATCATCTCAAGAGGTGAGTGATGGTACACTAACATAACAAATTATCTTTAAACAACATAAGCACAACAAGAATACTTTTTCACAAACGTTACAAGACACTAACACACATAGCATCATATCATGTCTACTTATCAAACCATCTTATTATTCTTTTCACAATTCAATATAAGTCCGTTATAAACACATAGGCAAATCGTTTCTTTTATCAATCTTAAGTGGTTATACTTAACTTCCCATAAGGCTAGTATAACTCTTAAGCTTCGCTTAAAAACCAATTAGTTCTCTTCATTAACAATGATTCAAGATTCTTAGGAAATGCTTTCGGATCTTTATTATTCGTGCTTAAGCCGTGAGGCATCCGTAAGTGTTATTCAAAGCTTAAGCCAGGCATCGCTGTAGTTGTTATTCGTGCTTAAGCCGTGAGGCATCGCAGTAAGTATTATTCAGGCTTAAGCCGAGGCATTGCCGTAATTATATTTTAGTTATCATACGTACGCTCACCGCACTATATATATTGTAAAATATCACGCTTTAGGAAGAATCACATACCTTCTCAAATAAAAACCACCGCCAAGTCAATATGTCGCGCGCAGAGAGTCACCTATAATAGTCACAGATATCTATCAAAGACTACTCAAGGTCATTCTAAACAGAGGGTTCACAATTCTACGGAAAGTCGGGCAGCACTTCCTACCCGTGAGTTATATAAGTTCATGTGAAAACAAATCATGTAAGTACTTTTGATTATTCTTCTTTTAAACCCTTCTACTGTGGTAACAGTTCAATTCTATTCTGTGATATTCTTCTAAGTATTTATACTTATTCTTATACTACAACAGTAAGTATTCTCTAATTCAAAAGAGGGTTAGGATTAGTTACCTCGGTAAGCCCAATAATATCCTAGAAAAGTCGCTACCGAGCAAGGTTTTGCTCCTAAGTTGTATGCTCCAAGGAAACCTTAGAAGTTCTTCACAACTTCTACTAAGTACTAAGGTATTTGGGCTAGGGTATTTTGGGCATTATAACAATACAAGAAGGCAACTTTTCTACCAAGGGAGGGGGGGTGTTGGACGAAAAGGCTACAAGGGAGAGGAGAGGATTTTCAAGACTTGGAAAGATTTGTGGATGAAGAACTCTTCATCTCTAAGGGGGTATTTATAGCTCAAGCCTTGGCCAACCAATGGCCAAGATGAAGACAAGTGCAAGGCAAGTGTAGGGTGAGGATTAACTATACACAAATATCCTACCAACTCCTTGACTTTGTGCAAGGCACAAAAACGTGCCCAACCTCTCCATTTTCGTCCCAACGGACGATCTAAGTTCATCAATGGGAGGTGCCAAGTGTCGCCTCCCGTTGGTCCAAAATGTTTCGCCTCGGAAAAATCCGCAAAATTAGTAATGGCATAGCGGAATTTTCCTACGAAAGTCGTGGAAACGCTTCGTCGGAAACGATTCTTTAAGCGAGTTGTGCACAATTTCGAACTTGGCCTAATCTTTAAGGCTAAACTTCAGACGTATTCCCACGCACATACTGGAAATACGGTATAACATTCTCCCCACTTAGAAACATTCGTCGAATGTTCCTTCCCAAGACGCTTAACGATAAGATTCTTCATAACTTAAACAATGCTGCAAAAGCCACACACGCCACGTAACAACACTTAGGCATGAATGATAACGAAAATTTACAAGTAAGAAAGTGAATTACCCGGAGGTGGGAATAGGTGAGGATACTTCGCCTCATGTCCTCCTCGGCTTCCCACGCCATCTCTCCCCGAGCTCGTTCCGCCACAGACTCGACTAAGCCACGCCCTTGGTCCGCAGACGCCTAACTCGACGATCGACTATCGCATGGGAATCTCTCATACGATAACCCCTGGTCACCGACATCGTCAATCGGGTGTACCAGATGGATCCCCGATACATCTCTCAAAGATAGATACGTGAAAACCGGATGCACCGCCTCCAGACGGACGGCAGATTCAACTCGTAGGCAACCTTGCCTACCTCATGACAATCTGAACGCCCGATGTACCTAGGGCCGAAGTTTCCTTCTTCCCGAATCTCATCACACCCTTCATGGGTGACACCTTTAGGAAAACCCAATCATGAACTCGAACTCAAGATGCCGACGACGATGATCCGTGATACGACTGGCCGACTCGAGTCATTAATAGCCGCCTCGGATAAGCTTCACCTTATCCACACCATTGTACCAAATCTGGTCCCACTAGTCGCACTCGCCCACATCGAACCAACCTATAGGCGATCTGCATTTCCTCCCATACAAGGCCTCATAAGGCGCCATCCGAATACCGAGTGGTAGCTATTATTATACGCGAACTCAACTAGAGGCAAATGATCCTCCCAACTACCATCAAGTCAATAACACAGCTCGCAGATATCCTCGCAGTTCGATAGTGCGCTCGCCTGTCCGCCTGCCGTGGATGAAATGCGATTGTGCTCACTGCGCCCCTAAACCCTCGGAAGGACTCGAAGTTAGCCAGAACCGGGCTCGCATGCGATATGATCAAGTAGGGACTCCATGCACCGACGATCTCTGATGTAAAGTCGCATAATCTCACCAAAAGTCGCCCCGACGGAAGAAAGTGGGCTGATTTCGCCACCGTCGACGATCACCCATATAGAATCATGTCTCCTCCGAAAGCGAGGTAATCCCGACGATGAAGTCCATGTTGATTACCTCCCACTTCCGTGTCGGATCTCAATCGCTCAGAATAAACCACCGTGCCTCGTGCTCTACCTTCACCGCCGACAACACGGCACCGAGCTACGAACTCGCAACGCCCTCTTCAAGCCATCCCACCAATACACAGATCTAAGGTCGTGGTACATCTTGGTCGACTCGGATGGATAGAGTAACGCTACCGCTGTGCTTCCTAAGAACTCCGCCAAGTCCTCAAACATCCGAACACACACCGCTTCTCAAACCTTAGCACCCCATCAAAGTGCTACTCAAAGCGACCCTTGCCTCACGAAGAGTCAGATCACGATATCGAATCAAAGCCGGATCCTCGAATCTGCCTCTTCACCTCCTCGACGATGGAAGACTCGGCAACCTCACGAACTCTAACCCCACCGCTATCGTAATCAATCAAACGGACACCAAGGCTCGCTAATCGATGCAAATCACGAACCATGTCTCCTCTCTAGCCGCACATCCGATAGGCTCCCATCGACCTACGACTAAGAGCATCCGCCACAACATTGGCCTTCCCGTGGTACAGATATCAACATCGTAATCCTTAAGCAACTCTAACCACCGCCTCGCCGTAAGTTCACTCCTCCGTCAAGATATACCGGAGGCTCTTGTGGTCCGTAAAAATATCCACGTGAACCCCATACAAATAGTGCCTCCAGATCTTCAAAGCGTGAATCACACCGCCAACTCCAAATCATGGGTGGGTAGTTCCTTCGTGTTTCTTCACCGCCGGACGATATGCTATAACTCGCCATGCGCATCAACACACATCCCAACCCGATGCCCGACGATCACAATACACAACATAACCGTCTGACCTCCGGAAGAGTAAGAACGGGCGGCCGCTACTCTTTCAAAGAATCGAAACCCCGCCACAAGCATCACCATCGAACTTGGCCGCTTTCCGAGTCACCTAGTCAATGGTGCGTAGATAGAAGCAAATTTCTACGAACGCCGATAATATCCTGCAAGGCCCGTAAAATCGCGAACCTCCGCGAGTAAGAGTTCAGGCCAAGTCCCGATCGCCGATTGGCCAGATCCACTGAATGCCATCACCCATAATATGCCCAAGAAACGCCATCAAGTCAACCAAAACTCACATTTGGAAAACTTGGCGCATAATCGCTGGTCCCGAGAATCACAAGACAAATTTCAAATGCTCCGCATGCTCGCTCGAGCGAGAATAAACCAAGATATCATCAATGAACACTATCACAAACGTGTCCAAAAATGGTTTGAACACTCGGTTCATCAAATCCATGAATACCGCCGAGCATCGTCAACCCAAAAGACATGACTCAACTCATAATGCCCGCATCGAGTCCCGAATGCAATCTGGGACATCCACCTCTCTCGACTCGACTGATGATAGCCCGATCGCAGATCAATCTTGGAGAAACATCTCGCACTCGCAACCGTCGAACAAATCATCAATCCCGGGAAGGGTATTCGTTTTAATGGTCACCTTGTTCACCGTCAGATCAACACACATGCGCATGGCCCCGCCCTTCTTCTTCACGAACAATACCGCGCTTCCTGTGGAGAAACACTAGGCCTGATGAAGCCCTTCTCCAGCAAATCTCTAAGCTGATCCTTCAACTCTCTCAACTCGGCCGGTGCCATTCTGTATGGCGGAATGGAAATAGGCCGAGTGTCTGGCAATATGTCAATACAAAACTCAATCTCCTCTCGTGAGGATACCCGGAAGGTCATCCGAAACACGTCTGGGAACTTCACGACCATCGAATCGATCAAATCGTACCGCAGCCTTCAGATCAAACACCCGAACGAGATGGTAGATATACCCTTCGCACCATCTTCCTAGCGAGGTAGGTAGAAATAAACCTACCTCCGGCGATACCGTGCTCCTCCCACTCAACAACCGCCTCGTGAAACTGGAACTGCATTACTTCTCTCTCAGCCTACATTGGCGTAGCGAAGCTAGCCAATCCATCCCCATAATCACGCCGAAGTCAATCATCTCCAACTCTATCAAGTCGGCCAGGGTCCGACGATCAGAATGGTCACAGACAAGCTCATATACCCGCCGAGCTACCATCGAATCACCCATCATGGCGTAGCTACCTCGAAAGGATCTATGGACTCGTGCTCTATCCCTATCCTACTAGCAACAAGGGAGATATATAGACAGAGTAGAACCCGATCTATCAAGGCATAAACATCAAACCTAAACCGATAAGGTACCGCGTGACATCGCGAGGCCTCCGATCCCGCTTACCGGACAGCATAAATGCGTTCGAGGACCGCTAGAATCGGGACCCGAGCCACGACCTGCCGCGACCGCCGACCCACGAGCACCTCGCCCCGGCGAGTAATCAGGAGATGATGAAGCGGCAATGTAACTCGGGCCGAGCCCTACCACCGCCACGCTTCGGCCTGACAGCCTCGCAGTGACCTGGCCGCTACAATCAGAATAAGCTCCAAAAGTAGTACCACACTTCCGTAATGGATCTACCGCACGCCACACCGGGGTGGTCCCGACGCCGCACTCGCTACTCGACGCCCAAGCCCTGCCCCGTCCGCCTCAAAACTCGGCCGCGGCCGGACGGTGCAGGAGTGCTCGAGCCGGCCGGTGCGACCCAGATCGCCGCCGAGGCCGCCACCACGATAACCACCGTAAGACCCTCCCGCCCCGGCCTTCTTCTCGGCCGCTCGCCCACTCGCCGACCAAGCGCCTCGCATCTGGGCGTGAGCTCGCACGCGTAATGTTCATACCGGCCGAGAGAAACCCCGCACACGATTCGCCATATAGTCGTCTAACCCGGTGACATAGCGGTGTACCCTATCCTCCATATTCGCTACCAACGCCGGGACATATCGAGCCAATGAATCAAACTCGACATTGTACTTCGACAGCGGCCCTCTCGCCTCGAGTAAAAATCTATCCGCCCGCGCCTCTCATCCGCGAGGCAAGAAGTGAGCGAGGAAAGCCTCCGAGAACTCATCCTGCAGGCTGGGACGCGTGCTCTCCCGGATAACTCCCATGATCAAACCAATCGATCGCGGTATCACGCACCGACGCGAACCGGCGTCACAGACTGCTCTCGAGGCCTTGATCACCTCACGATCCTTCAAGCCGACGACGGATGAACTCCTCGCGATCATCCTCCGCCGACCGTAAAACTCGCGGCTACAACTCAAGAAATCTCGTAGCCTCAAACTATCTCGCCTCCGGGTGTACCACGCGCGACCGGCCTGAGCTGAATCGAATCGCCGATCCAGCCTTCTCTCGACGGGCCACAACTTTAGCCAAAAGTGGCTATCTCTCAGAGCTTCCTAACTCTCCGCCTGTGCCGCGGGACGCGAGGTGTGGTACTGTGGTCTCGCTGGCCGGGCGTCATAGAACTCGCTGCCTCGTATAGACCGGGCTCGAGCCTCGTGACTGGGTGTCTCGCTAGCAGCCTCCGGCCGCTTTGCCCTTCCGGGCCCTGCCGCTTTACGCGAGGCATAATCATATGAAAGGAATACGTTAGAGGGGTCCAACCTATAACACCTTCTAAAGCACGATCTCGAGTGAGAAGAATGGAAACCAATCCTAAATATCTTATAGCCTCGATTATTGGTGTGCACAACACACCGATAATCAAGACTCTACTAGATACGGTCAGACACTTTCCGAGGATTAATCGCTCGATACCACTTTTGTCACGAATTCGCCCGGCCCGTGGATCGTGCCTTACCGGCACCCAAGTAGTCATACATCGAGTAATCGCGGAAATATAAAGCAAGACATGAAACAGCTTTATAAAATAAGACATACGCTTTATGTGAGAAAACATCGCTTTCTAAGATACATAAATAAACATGGTTTAGCGATACATCCGACATCGCATAAATACGACTACGCACTTAAGGAAATATACAACTATGGCGTGTGGCTCGCCATACCTCGATCAGACAAAACTATCTACAACAGGAGATCATACCCAAAAGTAGAGCCTCCTAAGAGATGGAGCTCCGACACCAACGTAGAGATCCTAAGAATGTGGATCTAGCACTGTTGCCCTTACCGCGGCATGAACGCAGCCTCGGGCGAGGTCGACAACAGTACTAAGTATGTGAAATCAGAAAGTACTTAAATGAAATCATAACACTTTTTAAAACCGGTTTACAAATATGTTAAGCAATCAAGGAACCGCATATAAGGCACATCACAAACAAGAGCAACAATAGTAAACTGTAGTAGTCTTTTCTAGGTCGCGAATGATACGAAGCAGGCCACTCGCTCGTATTATCACTCGCAAGCCTAACTCGACTCCCGAGTCCGCGATAGCCACTCACGGGCCCGCATGAGGTATAACCCCGCATCGGTGGGTAGCTACTCTGCATCGCCCCGACTCGTTGTCGCGTACGCCACATGTAATCGCATGAGGCATAACCCCGCATACTAACTCGAACTCGTAGCTCGCATAGGCCCTCGACCCGCATGAGGTATTCTCGAATCACGGTCCTGCATCACCGAGTCTACCCCGCGACGGAGGCGCCTTAACCCCAGATCATCTCAAGAGTGAGTGATGGTACACTAACATAACAAATTATCTTTAAACAACATAAGCACAACAAGAATACTTTTTTCACAAACGTTACAAGACACTAACACACATAGCATCATATCATGTCTACTTATCAAACCATCTTATTATTCTTTCACAATTCAATATAAGTGCATTATAAACACATAGGCAACTGCTTCTTTTATCAATCTTAAGTGGTTATACTTAACTTCCCATAAGGCTAGTATAACTCTTAAGCTTCGCTTTAAAACCAATTAGTTCTCTTTAACAATGATTCAAGATTCTTAGGAAATGCTTTCAGATCTTTATTATTCAAAGGCTTAAGCCGTGAGGCATCGCTGTAAGTGTTATTCGTGCTTAAGTGAGGCATCGCCGTAAGTGTTATTCGTGCTTAAGCGTGAGGCATTGCCGTAAGTGTTATTCGTGCTTAAGCCGTGAGGCATCGCGTAAGTATTATTCAGCTTAAGCGTGAGGCATTGCCGTAATTATATTTTAGTTATCACACGTACGCTCTACTATATATATTGTAAAATATCATGCTTTAGGAAGAATCACATACCTTCTCAAAGAAAACCACCGCCAAGTTGAATATGTCGCACAGAGAGTCACTCATAATAGTCACAGATATCTATCAAAGACTACTCAAGGTCATTCTAAACAGAGGGTTCACAATTCTACGGAAAGTCGGCAAAGACTTCCTACCCGGTGAGTTATATAAGTTCATCAGAAAACAAATTCTATGTAAAGACTGCTTTGATTATTCTTCTTTAAACCTTTCTACTGTGGTAGCTCAATTCTATTCGTGATATTCTTCTAAGTATTTATACTTATTCTTATACTACAACAAAGAAGTATTCTCTAATTCAAAAGAGGGTTAGGATTAGTTACCCTGTAGCCCAATAATATCCTAGAAAAGTCGCGCTGAAAGGTTTTGCTCTAAGTTGTATGCTCCATGAAACCTTAGAAGTTCTTCACAACTTCTACTAAGTACTAAGGTATTTGGGCTAGGGTATTTTGGGCATTATAACAATACAAGAAGGCAACTTTTCTACCAAGGGAGGGGGGGTGTTGGACGAAAAGGCTACAAGGGAGAGGAGAGGATTTTCAAGACTTGGAAAGATTTGTGGATGAAGAACTCTTCATCTCTAAGGGGGTATTTATAGCTCAAGCCTTGGCCAACCAATGGCCAAGATGAAGACAAGTGCAAGGCAAGTGTAGGGTGAGGATTAACTATACACAAATATCCTACCAACTCCTTGACTTTGTGCAAGGCACAAAAAACGTGCCCAACCTCTCCATTTTCGTCCAATGGACGATTCAAGTCCATCAATGGGAGGGTGCCAAGTGTCGCCCTCCCGTTGGTCCAAAATGTTTCGCCTCTCGGAAAAATCCGCAAAAATTAGTAATGGCATAGCCGAATTTTCCTACGAAGTCGTGGAAACGTTTCGTCGGAAAACGATTCTTTAAGCGAGTTGTGCACAATTTCTAACTTGGCCTAATCTTTAAGGCTAAACTTTTGTACGTATTCCCTTACGTACATACTCTGGAAATACGGGGTATAACATTATACTAGCTTTATGGGAAGTTAGGTATAACGTCTTAAGAGAGATAAAGAGAATGGTTTACTGATTTTTAGAAGTTAAGAGACTTGATCTTAAAAGATAAGAGACTTGACTTGAATAAATATGAATTTTGTGTGAAACCTCATTCGTGAGTAATGAGTACTTGGTTTTTAAAAGAAGAAATGTTTTACTGATTTCAAAAATCAGAATGAGTATCGACAAACCACTGCAGCGTTAATAAAGGAAAATGTAATGAATAATGAAGTATTATTAAAACCAGTAGAAACCTCCATCTGCATAGAAGCTAAGATGAGACAAAATGATATTACATTTCCTAGATCATGGCTGCTTTAATAAGATGGTTATAAACAAGAATAAATCGCTTCACACATATGGCATATGTTACTCAATTGTTTTAAAAGAGATTAAGACATTGAACTATGAAACTTTTCTAAAATAAAGAGACTTGAGTAATTGAAATTAGGCAAACTGGAACTTTAAGGAAAAGAATGTTGTTGAAAAAGAAAGTGTTTTGGTTTACCTAAAAATGTGAGTCACTCTATTTTTATACTACGGGTACCGGATGACTTTTTTTAAAAGGAATAGATCCCTTTAAAAGGAATTTAACGAACGTAGTACTTTAGGGTTAAAACCCGGACTTTGACATAAAATGAAAGTACTTTGAGTTGTGTATAACTTGCCTATGCTTGTTGTTGTGTAACTTGCCTATGTTTGGTGTTGTGTAACTTGCCTATGCTTATGGTGATAGTCTTTGTTGTGCAAGAATTGTGTTTCTATACTACCGCGTCTCTCGATGGAGGGCCGGTTGACTTGTGGAGAACTTACTTGACGCATCGACAGCCGACGGAGATTCCACGTATGCTTCCATTAGCATTGTTACGGGCATGTCTACACCGTTGATGGATTCTCGTGGACACGTGACCATTTCGTTATGGCGAAGATCGTGACTTACGGTTGTGATCGCGCGTGCTGCTTTCGCCCCGCCGCCACGTGACGGTGGATCTGGTAGCGGTTATCGCACTTGCCACGCGTCGCCGGCGCGAAGTATTGTGACTTACGGCCAGGATCGGTGCTGCCGATTCACTTGCCCCGCCGCCACGCGACGCAGGTGGATTCGCGAGGCTAGTGTACTTGCCACGTGTCGCCTTCGCGAGTCAAGATTTGGACGGAGCCGTGACTACGGCCAGGACGGGTGCCGCCGATTCACTTGCCGCCGCCACGTGACGCAGTGGATTCGCGAGGCTAGCACTTGCCGCGCGGTCGCCTTCATGATATGGTTGTACAAGATATTGTACGGTCGGATCCGTAGTTATACTTGCTTCAGACGGTTTTATCGACAGCGCTGGGACCCGTGTTCATATATACTCATCGTGTTGTTATATCATGATCGCCGCAGATGGGAAGGAATTCCACGCACGAGTGATGATTTGGAGGTACGAGTCCACGACTTGATATGATTGTTTATACGTGCGCATCAGTAGTTCGTTATCATACCGCTCTCGCTTTATATGATCGCTATGATTTCATTTACTGATTTACGCTTTCACATACTTGGTACCGCCAGATCGACTTTCTTTCGGGGCCGTCTACGCCGCAGTAGAGGTACATCTACCGCCGATCCCCGCCAGGATCACATTTCGTGTTGGAAGCTCCGCCTTCTGAGGCTTATCTTGTATGTTACCCGACGCCTGTAGGTTCTCAGACATCTGTGGTATGGCGGTCCCGTCCCGTCATAGTTGTTGTAAAAATCTTAGAGGTCCGTAGATCACTGTTGTGGTCAGGATTGTAGAATCGCTCAAATGTCTATATATATATATGTTGAAAGACAACCGTTTTGGTTGGCCTATTTTCTTTTATCTTGATCCATATCTATTATTATGTTTAAGTTTTTATTTTCCGCTGGTTTTTCTCTGATGTTGTATCACTAGGGTGCCCGGGGTAAGGCACCAGTCACGGGCCCGGATTCGGGTCGTGACACATATGCCTCATTTCGTCACAATTTGATAGTGTATTAGTTCAGATTTGAGACCAAAATTTAAGAACAAGAAGCTGAGTTGGGTGTGTTTTAATTTGTAATTGCGTCGGGCGGGTTTTGAAGCTCGTCGGAGCAGTGATGGGGAAGAGGGAGACGAGAAATGGGGTCGGTTTTTGGCTGCTCCGGTTGTTGATGGGGAAGGGGGAGACGAGCGATTTATGGTGAAGAATAGGCATGTGGGGGGGGGGGTGGTGTTTGGGGGAGGCTAATCTTTTGCTCTAATTTTTAACTCAAATTAGATTTGGTCAAATTTTGGTGTGGTCGGTAGTGGGTTAAATTAATTGGATCCGACGTGGCATCCACGTGAATCCAACGTATCGTCCACATCAGCTTTTCATCTAAATGAGGACAAATTTAACAAGTTTGCAAACGATGAGGGTATATTTGATCTTAAATTTTAACGGATGACAAATATGACTCTTTTTCGAAAGTAGAATGACAAATATGACCATTTTTCAATAAAAAATAAACAAGGGTTAGTAAAATAAACTCCCTCTTTATATTGGTTGGAAACCCAACCATATAATGCGAGAACACGTTTTGTTACACCCGTGACCGTAACTCATCTCTTGTGGGCCCCATAAGCAGCCGGAAGAAAAATCATACTGGGCGCACTTGAACAACTTTGGTAGTTTGGTTGTTGCACTCTCAGCTTATTTTTACGTCCTTACACGGGCACTCTCTCTCTCTCATCTTTGCTAGATGAACCCTAGAAAATCTTGAAAAACTTTAAATCCTTTTACACCCTCAGTTCCTTAAAGTTTGTTGCTGAGTTTTCTTAAATTTTGTTGGTGCTAGGTGTTTGATTTTCCTCAAAGTCTAAGGCAATTTCAAGAACAAGGTTCCCTTTTGAAGGTAAGGGAGTTAAAAGGGTGTTGTTGTTTTTTTTTTGGGGGGGGGGGGGGGGGGGGGGGTGAATTTTATTTTTTAATATGTTTAATTTTGCTCAAAGTTTCAAACTTTAAGGCAATTTTAAGAACAAGATTCCCTTTTTTAGGTAAGGGAGTTAAAGGGTATTTTTTTTTAGAGGGATTTTGGTTGTTAAGGTATTTAATTTGGTGCTCAAAGTTCCCATCTTTAAGGCCAAACCAAAAAAAAAATCCTTTCTTGAAGTAAGGGTATTCCTTCTAATTGGAAGATGAGAAGTTCTTGATTTTTATGGATATTAAGTTGTTAAAGGTTTTGGTTAAGTTTTCAGCTTTAAGGCTATTTAAGCACAAATTTCCCTTTTTTGAGGTAAAGGGTTTATAGGGTAATTATATCTAATCCATTGAAAACAAGAAGTTCTTGTATGGATTTTGAGTTGTTGTAGACTTGTAGGCATATTTTCTTGAATTTGATTAATGAATTTTGCTTGTATCTGAGATCAATTTTTTGAATTAGGTTTTTGTGATGGTATGAATAAAATGTTGATTAGAGTTAAAATTGGTCAAAATTGATCAAGAAAACATTGTGCTTAGTATTTGAAATTTTACTTGGGGGGTAGATATTAGTGTGCTATAGTAGTAGTGAATTGGTTTCTTGTGCTTGAATGGATGACATTGAGGATAATGGGAGATATCCTCCCAACCCTTATGGCATGAATCAGGGTTACGAGCCATTCAATCACCAGAAGCTTCCTGTTCGCGACACTTCTTATTCAAGGCATGTCGACAATAATCAGTATGTTGAGGAGGCGGATGATGATGAAAACGTTGAGGAGGAAGTAGAAGAAGAAGATGATGATGATGATGATGATGATGATGATGATGGCGACGAAAATGGTGTTCAGCGGATAGGGAAAGACGTGTTTGAGGATGACGATGATGACGATGATTATGGTGATTCGCAGAGGCATCAAAAGAAGAGGAAGTTAAAGAGCTTGTTATCGAGTTATGAGTTTGCACCTCGAGTACCACCACCACCACCATCTACTACAGTTGCAACTGCTCCAAAGCCTTCGTTTGGCGGGAGGAATCCACTTTCAGATTGGTCTGAACACGAGACGTTTATTTTGCTCGATGCGTGGGGTACTAGGTTTGTTCGACATGGGAGGAAGAGTCTTCGATCAGAGGAATGGCAAGAAGTTGCAGAAAGAGTGTCACAGAGTTGCAAAATTGAGAGAACGGACACTCAATGTCGTAACCGTTTGGATACTCTGAAAAAGAAATACAAAAAGGAGAAGATAAAGTTCGCGGTGGAGACTGGGAGTAGTACAACTAGTAAGTGGGTGTACTTCAAGAAGATGGACATGTTACTAACATCAACTCCTCAGCAAGCGGGCGTTTCATGTGGAATGGACTCTGGAGAGTATGTTTTCATGAGCCCAAAAGCTTATATAAATCGTGCTAATGGCTTGGATGAGATGAGGGACAGTCCTGCTAACTCGGGATCCGCTGAGGGTGAGGAAGATGATTCTGAGGATCTTCCACCGAAAAGATCAAGAAATGGACGATCAGGGGGGAATGGAAATTCTTTCAAATTAATAGCAGATTCTATCCATAAGTTTAGTGAGATATATGTGAAGATTGAGAATAGCAAGAGACAGCAAATGTTGGAACTGGAAAAAATGAGGATGGATTTCCACAGAGAGTTGGAACTGCAAAAGAGGCAGATTATGGAGAGAGCACATGCGGAAATTGCAAGAATACATCAAGGAAGTGATGAAGATAATGACATGTCTGCTGATTAGCGGAACTGGATGATTTAACCGGATTATCTCTCTACTCGTTGCATGTTGGCTATTTTCGATTGTTGTAGTATATCTTCATGTTGTCTCTCACTGGTGATGGCAATATGCAAGACAACTTAATGTGATGTAAGAATGTATCTGATGTAGTTTCAGCAGCAATAATAACATTATAGAGATCACAACTTCTGTCTCGTTGAATTTTTTTCTTTTAGTACTGTAGAAGTTGTCTGTTAACCGAATTCACTCTTATCCAATTATGCTCTAGCTATTTTGTGGTTTACCATTTACTCGAGTTCAATCAGGGACCATTAGAGTTTTCTTAAGATATGGGAATTAAAGTTCTGGTAAGAGGGCAGCAAAACCAGTGGGTGTGATTTTTAGGCTCATCCCTTGGTGTGCCAACTACCACAAGTAACTTCAGTTTCTCAGCAAACCATATCAATATCTGCCCGCTAGTTTCCTACATTTATTGTTAATGACATTCTAACTACAGAAGCTGCAATTGGAGACATTTCTAACTGTAACCACGTACCTCCTATCAACAAGATATCTGGATATTACTGTAATATTAGTGAATGTTTTAACATACAATCGTCACATGTATCCTCAACATAAAAAAATATTGCCTTTAATATTCTCACATCTATCAAGCAAGGACTGACTTTCCAAGGTGAACATAACTTCAGAGTTCCTGTATAGTTAGTACAATTAAGCAACTAATCAAAAATGTTACATTTAAGCATTCTCTGGTGAAACCCACATAATATATGATAGCTCTCCTTCTGGAGTATTTGATAAAGCCTATGTCCAAGAGATTTATGGAAATTGGTCAGCTCGTTATACATTACAATCTGCCATGCATCCCAATCGACGATATCTGTATCAATAGTTGAACCTCAAGACGGATAAGCCCAACTTCTTCCTCCTTGCTCAATAGTTGTGTAAAATAAGAATAACTTTGGTTTCTAACTGGTTGCTATCCCCTATATATACATGAATCAGGATGGTGATGCAGTGCTGCTGGCTTTAAGGGACTATTATGCACTGGATATGCACATATTTTTGTAGCTTGGATGATAAGAAAAATTCTAGACCAGATGCAACAATTATGGCAGAAACCACCAGCGGGATATCCTGCAAAAAGAAATCCGTCATATTATTTTCTTGATCTGACAACAAAATCAATGGTATTTCCATTTCAGTTTTATACAGATTTCATTAGAGAGAACCATGGCAAAACGTCTACACTCAGTATCAGAAGTATGAACCAGGAAACTACGAGGACCTGCACTCTAGTTTGACGATATTAAATGAACCTTCCTTCTGGTTGAGAATGACAGACACCTCCATGACTAAACAGTGCAAGTGGAACAAAATAGAGATGTCATCTTTTACTAGTTTACCTGTCATTCATCTAAGTATTTTTGAAAGAAATAGATTCTGATTCTATTCTTTGTTCAATGACAAGACGGAACTGGAGCAATTCTCGAGTTCTTTCTGTTCCAGTTGATAAGCATCTTATACAAGCCAAAGAAACATAGCACCAGAGTATCACAGGTGAAGCTCCAAACCAACCAAGGCATGGATAAAACCCAGCCACATCCTGCACCATGCCTCCTCATTTCTTTAGTCCTCTTTTTTGTTTCCTCTCCCTTCACTCTCTTCTTTCTGTTCTGACTTTCATCTTTCCTCGTGTTTCATTTTCTTTCTTTTTCCCTTTTCCCACCATTTTTGTTCCTCTTCTATCTTCCCTTCATTCTTTGTACGTTCCCAATTCAGTAACAGCTACTAGTGGTACTCTTCATGATCTCTCATCAGTTATGAACCCCCTTTGAATTTTTGAATTCACAACTCTCTTCATTTGTGAGACCATTGCGCTTCTCCCAAAGAAGCTACAAGCGGAATAGGAAGAGCTAAAGGGAATTATTTTTATCATGGACTCTGCTAATGATGGAATTTTGATATTCTTTTTAACTTGGAGTCATTTACCTGCTGAAGAAAGAAGAGGAAAAGGGAAGTCTACCAAGTGAGACATCTCTGAGGTGGTTGGCAATACCTCTAACAGATTTTGATGACATCATGCACCCTAAACCATGTCAAAACTGGAGCTTAGCATATAAATATAATAAAAGGGCAGCCCGGTGCACTAAGCTCCCGCTATGCGCGGGGTCCGGGGAAGGACCGGACCACAAGAGTCTATTGTACGCAACCGGGGAAGCATATAAATATACAACAACAACATTCCCAGTGAAAATCCCACAATGGTAGGACAAGACATCCCCAACAAATCACCTTTTTTTTTATCAGGTAAGATAACTTTCATTAAGTAGTGCCAACTACCAAGAAGGTACTGCAAAAGTACAAAGAAGATTACAGCTCCACCATTACACATTACAACAATTAGCTCATGCTATGCAAAAATTCGAAAATGGACTCTATACTCTCTCCCTGCCTATCCTTGCACCAAAGAAAAAGATTTTGCAAACATCTATTCTTAACATATGATATATGTTGCTTTTCCCAACAAAAAGAAAAAGCAAAAAAAGCACTTCAACCTATATTTGGTTAATGTATGATAAAGAGTTGGATCAGGTCATCATCCAGTTAACAGTCCTATCAGTAATCCTGTCATATGTACTATTTCCCGGATAGATAAACACAATTCACCAAAGCGCACATAAATGATACAGTTTATGTGACTTCCCAAAAGATAATAGTTATGTAATGCAATTTGTTTATATTTGGTTCCGAGAAACTGCTTAAAGAGATGGTATAAATAATCTAAACTAATTATAATAAAAAGAACTAACTAAAACAAAGTAAAATATAAAAAATAGAACATTAAAAACCTAAGATGTCCTAAGCATTAAATATACAACAAAAATGATTGTTCAAAGCAAATAAAGCTTTAGGTAAAGGCATTAAAGTGTTATTTTCATAATTTCACATTTAAAGTTGACATTTTGATCTTTGAGAAATTCTATTTCAGAATAACTCATTTCCTTGGATTATTTATCACACCTCCCCACCATAATTAATCTATTATATTGGGCCAAAAGGGGCTTTGGATGAATCATCATGATATACCTTTTTTATTGGTAAAATCATCATTAACCATACCTTTTACCAACCGAAGAGAAGATGAGCTGGATGACTGATCCTGATGCCTCCTAATCCTGTCTCATTCTAAACCCAAAATTGGATGGTGCACCAAAGGTTAACTAGAGAACTTCACTTGTAGGAAGCAACAGTTAAACCCTGGTCATTTTGAGAGAGTAGAGAAAGGGAGGGTAGTCACTCCTTGATGTTTAACATTTCTCCACATGACTATGAGTAAATTGACTACAGAGCCTTGCCTAGCTTCAGAAGCGGCAGCAAAAAGGTCACAAAAGCTTCACAATGATATACTTAACCAACAGAATGTCAAGGATCGTTAGAAGCTCCAAAGTAGCCACAGGGGTCAAGCTGTAAAGAAAAAATAAACTCTACTGTATCTTGAGGAACACCAAGCTCATATAAAAATTGTTTTTGCCACACTCTAAGGAGATAGAAAGAGCAGCTGTTAAATATCTAGGAGCGCAAAGCAGTGGAATTCTCTGGCGAAAGTATTGATGCAGAGGACAAGTGAAACTTACCTTCTCTCTATCCCTCCCTTCCAGAGGAAAGATAAGCAATGACTTTTTATGTAAATCCAAATCCGCAGTTTTCAAAGCATGTTCTCAGAACAAAGGATCTACCAACAGGTAGAAGAAACACAGAACTAATGAAAATCTACAACTAGTTTCACATAATCACAGACAGAATTATAGATATCTAACACAGAGTGAATCACGAAACAAAAGGAAACTAATCAGGTCCCAACTGCCAAAAGCTCACCATTCCTCTTCCTTTGTTACAGGGTGCTGCCGAGCCTAATTCCACCTAGAGATTGAGTAAACATGTTGAATATTCTGCGCGCATGCTGATATGTGTGTGTAACATACCACTTCAAACCCTTCTCACAAATTGAAAATCCAATTACATATCTGCAGAAGTCAACACCAGAAGGAAGACTAACCAAAATGCTGCAGTTATTTTCCACTCAAATTTATCAGCACACTGTAAACCCCTACACAAAGTTGTGTATTGTGCCAGTCCAAGATGATTTAAAAGGTTCCCAAGTACTAAATAGCGTAAACAAAGAAATAGCACTGAACTAGAAGAATCTACCATACCTAGCTCTCTCATTAAGTTTGACATGTACCATCCTCGTCAATATGACCGACTGCTTCAAGTATTGATGAATATGTAATAAGATCATATTCAAAACCATTGGCACGCATCTCTTTCATCAGCCTTGCAGCTTCCTCGAACATGCCAGCACGACTTAGGCAACCAAGAATGGTGTTGTAAGAGACAGCATCGGGTTTAATTCTTGAATGTTTCATCTTTGTAAACATCTCGATTGTTCGTTGTGGGTCACCAGTCTTGGCCAAACCATTTAGTATTATGTTAAATGAGTTTAAGTCGGGAGCACAACCATTTTCTTCCATACTACGAAGCATGGAAAAAGCCTCATCTAGGATACCTGCCCTCACCAGCCCGGACATGAGTGCATTGTATGCATATACATCAGGAGAACCTCCCAGTTTTTGCATCTCATTGAAAAGATTGACAGCCTCAGTCAAACGGCCACACTTCCCAAAGTGCTTTATCATTACAGCATATACCCGAGAACTGCTAGATCCACAACTCTCTTTTAGTTCTTGAAACAGCTCATTTGCAGCTTCATAGCGTTTTGCTTTTCCAAGACTATTGATCAAGCTGCAATAGGCAGCTGGACAAGGAGGAAAGCACTTCTCGTCCATCTCCTCAAGCAAGGCTAAAGCTTTTTCAACTCTATTTCTCTTGCAATACCCATCAATAAGTATTGAATAAGTAAAAGAGCTTGGAGCAACACCATTTGCTTTCATTCTCTCAAACCAAGATGAAGCCTCAGATACTTGCGCTTTCGATTCAAACAGGGATTTTATAATAGTGTTATATGTCACAACATTCGGTTTACAGTTTAATGATTCCATTTCATTAAACAATTTATAAGCATCACCTATACGTCCTCCCCTTCCTAGAAGGTTTATCACATTGTTTATCAACACAACATCCGGCTTACATCCCTCTTTTAGCGTGGACAGGAATATAGAATACGCCTCCTCGATTCTACCAGCTTTACCAAGCCCTCTTATCAATATAGTGTAAGTATACACAGTTGGGGCACAAGCATTCTTCTTCATCTCATTGACTAATGCTAAAGCCATTTCGACCCTACCCAATTTGAAGTAAACCGCCAACAAGGTCGTATATATCTTTGCAGTGGGATGTAAACCGTTGTCCTTCAGTTCATCAAACAACCTAATGGCAGAATCATCACGACCTAGCTTTGCATAGGACGATATAAGAGCACTGTAGGTAACTGTATCAGGGAAACAATTGCCCTCATTACACATTTCACTATAAAGCTCATGTACTTTTTCATGTTGACCCTCTTGCATCAGCATAAAAATAATGGAATTGTAAGTGGTTGCAGTTGTCTTGCACTTGCGGCCTTTAATCAGGTAAAATATTGATAGTGCTTTGTTTACCATTTTTGCTCTGCCCAAAATTCTTACAGTCTCTGAGAGATCAGCAGGAGTAATGACACATGTACTCCGGGCCATTTCTTGCACCGTCTTCCACATTTCACCTGTCAGCCCAGCTTCTTCAAGACATCGAATCAAAGCCAGGTAGGTAGTTGAGTCGTGTTCAAAGTTCCTCCTTTTACCAGCCCACTTGAAAAACTGAATTTTCACACTGATCTCTATGTCTATTTTCAGAACCTCTCGAACCAATTCATTGTCTACTTTAAGCTGTAGCACCTCCAAGGCCTTTTCAGCATCAGGACCCCACTTAAATATCTTCAGAATCCTGATGAACCTCTCATCCAATATCCTTACAGAGCCTCTTCTTAAGGGTGGCCGCTTCTCTTGGAAGCCTTCTGTTTCGGCCTTAGGCCTTGAGATTTCACACATTTTAACAATTTCACTTTCTGCAACATAAAAGAAATAAAGGCTATTACCATCAACATTTTTGTTCCTCCTGGAAAAAATCAAGTTTTTTACAAAGTTGTGTGTCATGAAAAATCCCAGCATCTGCATTTGGCACACATAATAGCGTCAAGTTTCCTATTACTCCCTCCGTCCCATTTTAACTGCCATTTTAGCTCAAAATAATTGTCACTTTAGAAATTCAAGATTAAAGTTGACAATTGTTTTCAACTATACCCTTAACATTAAAGAAGTGGTTATCTTTAATTCAAAAAAGCATCTAATTAATAGTGGTAACTTAGTAAACTATACCTTTTTTCAGTAAACTATACCTTGTATTTTATTTTTTCCTAATGGGAGTGAAAAGAGCTAAAGCCATACAAGATTTGAAGTTTATGAATTCCCAATAATCTCAAGTTAAAAAAGAAACCTTTTTTTATTATATCTGCTCAATGGGAATCAAACCCTCATCCAAAAGGCCAAGCGGGTGCCTTCACTGCCGTTGGACCAAGAGATTGCCTTCCCAACAAATATTTCTTATATAGATTTCTCAATATAAAGAACTATTTGAGGGGCTATACCAAACAAAATGATAGAAAAATACATTTGGAAATCAATACTATCATAGTTGACACGAAGAAAGACTTACCAGTCTGCTTAATTCTTTGGCATAAACAAGAAAATGTAGATATATTTCTCCTTGTACAAACTGTTCCTATCATCATTGTGATGCCCACAAGCCAATACCTAGCTTAAATTAATACAACATAGAGGAAGTGGAATTGCAAAAATCAAAGGATCAAATTTGAATAAATGGAAGCAGTGGGGTTTGGCAATGAATTTCAGGATGAAATTGGCACTTTAGGTAACTATTATAAGTTTGTCTATTTTTTTAATGTAGGAATAATACTACTGCTCCCTCCGCCCAACTTTTTATATTTAGTAAGTTTAAAATCATAAAAATTACACACATATTTAATATAGAACTATAAGATTCAAAAGTGTTTTTCGCTTCTTAAATTTTATAACAAATCAAACTTAAAATGGCACCCTTTTTTTATTTTTTTTGGAATTTCATAATCATCCTAGAGTTATAACTGAACGTTGTTATGAACTTCCAATTTTTTTAATTTTGAAGATAAAATATAGACTATGAAGAGATACCATAAGAAAAATAATATTATTTCACTCATGGTGCATATATTAGAATTTATTAGAAAAGTACTATAAATAAAATAATCTTTTAACATTATTTCAAATTATTCTACTCTTTTTTTATAAGAAGGTTGGCTCTAAATATGCGCAGACAAAAATATATCGAACGGAAATATTTCACTCGTGAAACATATATATATTATCATGAGCGAAATAATTCTTCACGCTTGACATGACATCTGATAAATAATTTTTCAATATTATTTCACATGTTGCCTAAGAAATATTATTTCACCCCAATATTATAAATTTAACAAATTCTTGGAGTTTAAATCTTTCTTAGTTCAAACGCCGTGATTTTTTTTTTAAAACATCGACTATGATGAAATGCCCTACAGATTTACGCAGTTATTACATATGCTTTGCATAAGGAATTCATTGAAGATTTACTCAGTATAAAACTCTGGTGGGTAAGAAATATCTGATCGCATAGAATGTACGAATGGGTTTATTAGTAAGTCACAAATGAAAAAAATGGCAAAAAAGAAAGTATTCAGGAGTTGTTTGGTAGGATGCATTAGAAAAAATAATTGTATGCATTAACTTTGTGTATTACTAATATCTTATTTGGTACACTTTTTCAACTTATGTATAACTAATACAAGCATTAGTTATACACTCTATTTGGTATTATCCTATGCATAATTTATGCATAGAAAACCATGTTATTAGCAATGCAAGGACTTTTAATACATGCATTAACATAATTTAAGACACAATTGCCCCTAATTTAACTAAGCTTTTGATTAATCATTATATGCAAAATATTGTATATGCTTTGGTGATTGACGTTGCATATTCTTTTGATTTCTTTGTTTATGGGTTTCTATGAATTTATTAAATTTTATTCCGATTTTTATTGGTGTATTATCCCAGTGATAATACAAACCTAACTAGAGGATATTGGACCAAATTAAAACAACCTATCTTATTAACTTCCAACACAAAGTTAATTGTACACCACAGGGGCATGTGCCAGTTTAGATTAGTGAAGGGCAGACTAGCCCTTAATTGGAGGGAATTGCCAACCGCAATAGTCGGTATTATATGTTTCATAACCGATAAAGAAATAAAAGTACGTGTATAAAGTTAAAGAATGTGAAGGATATTTTTATATTTGAAATTAAGTAATGTTTTAATACACCAATGAATTTAAGGACAAAGTCGCCGGTATATTGTGATCCAGACTCAGGAAGGGCCAGACATGAATCGGAAAGAGTCACTTTCTGTAGTAGGAGAAAGGGTGCGCGCTAAAGCTAGAGCAGCTCTTTTTCGCGATATAGGTGTAATTTTATTAATTCAGTACTTAAGGTCTTCCCTCGTCTTCTGTCCGGTTCTTGGGTCCGGTCGAGCCTCTTTGAAATTATATTCATGCCTCTCGTCTAACTCGAGTTGTCAGTTGCCCCGCTCCTTTGACAGTTAAAGTAGCTCGCTTCAAGAAGTACGATTATATCCCTAAGGATATGTTACGAGCAGAAGTTCTCTAGCTGATTACCTGCCAGATATTTCCAGTTACTTTTTTTTCAGCTAGTGCAAGGCGAGTCATAATATACTCCTTTTTCCCAGTTAGCGAGTTATCCGGAAGACAGTTTCTTTATAGCTAGTCTAGAATGAATTTCTAATTCCATTTCCACTAGTGCAAATGAGTTAGGTATGGGCTTTCTTTCACTATCAGAATCACCCTTTGGCAGGGCTACTAGGACTTGGGTCTCTCTCTTGGGCGGGGCATCAAGTACATTTATCTTTACCGATGTTGCAATTTCTAAAGGCTTTTATTTAATTGTTTAAAGAATGACAGTGGATAAGAAATAATTTAAACATAACCAATGCCACCATTATTAATATCAACATTACTAATACACTATATTCTTATACACCCTACCAAACAATCCCACACCTTTGACATCTCTTCATTTGCAAATAATTTTCGAAGTGAGTGGGCTGATTTTTGAAAAGGAAAAAGACTGAATCCCAAATAAATTGGCTTATTCAAAAAGGCCTGCTTTGCAAAAGGAATTCATCGCTCATTCGTATTATAGTCACAATTTTAGAGTCGATCAATATATAGCTTGACAGGGCATGGCCGAAAATGATCACAAAAATCTAATGACAATGTTGATTGCTACTATAAGTCCTTTACTCGAGGGTAAATTGCAAAAGGCAATACAAACCGAACCAAGTCTTTGCCTTCACAAGATATTTGAAGATCAAACCATCAACTTAACTCATGAAGCACGTGGCAAGGTCTCAGTCCGTCTCCATTGATTCAGCAGTATGTGGTACTTCACTTCCAGCACTTGCACCCTCAGTTGCATTAGGACTCTCTGCACCCTGAGGTTGTTGCTCACCTCCTTGAGGAGATTGAGGTGATGGTGTTTCAGGAGTTGCTGGCTTAGCTGGCTTAGGTTTTGTCATTATAGGCCTACATACCCTGCAAAAACAGATAGTCGAAAATGACAAGTGGGCTAAGCAGGTGGAGAAATATGGAAGGAAGAAAGAAATAAAGAGATGTTACTACGTTAAAGACTGACAGAGCAACTAGCGAAGCAAGAAATTATATCAATTTAGCCCATATATTTAAATCTACAAGTTATAGAAAATAATATCAGTGAATAACAGTACCTATCAAGTGCCTCTGCTTTCTTTCGAACATCAGCTGACAAAAAAACAGGGTTGGCATATTTTGGAAGAGCATCTTGCTGCTGCTTTTTCTCTCTAAACCAAGCCTCGGATTCGACACACTCATTCAAAACCTAGGAAGTGCAAGAGAAACATAAACAAACCACAGTTTCAGGAAGAAGAGAAATGGAGCATATGACGATAAAAAGAAGATGCAAATAGAAAGAATAAGCAGATATTTGCATACCTTCTGCTTCTCTGCTAAATCAATGTGATCAAACTTAGGATCACTTGACATTGCCGCCTCTCTGTAACTATTTATGCAATAAATAAATTGATCAATTACGGGACCCCTCTCCGTGAACTCCTTGTATCTTTGCTCAATCGGGTCACCTTGCTGCAGATTCACACTAAATCAGCTCCATATATGCATAAAAGACAAGCGAAAGTAAGAGATGAAAGAAACACCGACCTTTTTAAGCTCCTCAAGCTTGGCAATGTAAACACCCTTGGTTTCATCCTCTCCATCTTCATACAACCAATCTTCAACTTCTTGAAGTTTAGCAATAAATTGTTCTCTTTCTGAATCAGTTACAAACTCTTGATATTTATCTGAAAGCTGTATAAATATTAAGGGGAAAGTTGTCAGTGACATACCAAATGTTTTCATCCAACTACCATAAAAAGCCAACAAATACCTTATTCCTCATGTCGTAAACATAGGACTCAACAGCATTCTTCTTGTCCTTTGTCTCTTCCATAACACGGTCCTGAAGAGCCATTTCAAATTCTTTCTCAACAGCCTTCTGAACATCAGCAGCTGCCATTGCACCATAAACAATCTCTGTCACTGGGACAGATGTCTTCTTGACCTTTTTCTTAGGGGCTTCAACCTGCAAAAAAAATGAAAACAGAAAAGCATTTGAAATGCTAAGATTTACCGACATCTTTGAGCTAACACACTGAGACAGAAGAATAATAGTAGTTATCACCCCAACATTAATTAAGCAAAAAAAAGCACTACATGGTGCCTTTTAAGGATTAAAATATAGGTAAACACTAGTCCATTCATGTGTTCCTTACAATACATGCATAAATCAAATCCTGACAATTTGAAGAAATGCATAGTTTGATGTATACTATCAAGTATGACTGATAGAAAAGCATAAACTAGCTCAAGCAGTAATTAGAAGACATGAAAGAGTGATGTGTTACCTTAGCATCGGCCTCCATTTGGACAGTTTTGTCTCCAGATTCTGGAACACCATTCTCAGCCCCTGAAGCAGCTCCTTTAGCATCTTGCATATTTACATCAGTTTCCGATGTAGTTGGAGGAGCAGCATCAGCTGAAGCTTCATCTGTTTCCATTTTGGCAGGTTCCATAGCTGTCTCTTTCACAACTGAGACTTCCACCTGTTCTTCTTCCAAAAGCTAAATTACAGACAAAACCATAAGATTAGATGATATTCTTTCCATTACATAAAAATTTAAAGAGAAAAAGAAAAAGATGGAGAAAACCACAAATTTATGGACTTACAGTTGCGGACTCAACCGAGACAATACCATGTAAGCTTAGGCGTACTTTAACTTTTAGTTTGGCCCTTTCACCCTTTGTAGATTGGAATGGTCCGATCTGTCAAAAAGACCAAACAAAATCCAAGTAAGCCAAGGACTCACCTGAAACAAGAGGATCTATTTCCTCTAATTTTTAGAAAAGAAAATATAGGATCTAATTAGTGAATGAAACTCTGAAGTACCGTGTAAGTACTGATCTTTGCTGGCTCCTGCAGTTCACTGACATCAGCATACTGTACATCTATTGTAAACGTGCCAGATCTATAGAATGTCAGAGCTTTCACACTGGGTATAGGATTCCCTTTGGGGAAAACAATCGTGCTCTGATGATTCTCTGAAGCTCCATTTTGTGCATCTGGAGCAGGCCCCTTCCACGATAATGCAATTGAGAAAGGGAAGCTCTCATTGACCTTCAATCAGCCAACTAGAACTCTTAGTACAGTTCTTATACTCATAAATCACACTATCTTTTAGATATGCAAGTAGTAACATAATCTTTCAGTAAAGGTAAAAAGTAACACAGCTGGAATTGCTTCAACAAGAATCTTAGTGGTTCTATGATAAATCGTGCATTTCCTTTATCCTTCAAGAAGACAATTTCTTATACCTCCCAATTTTTCATTCATTACTCTCACATTCACTTGTTCAAGTTAACCAAAATAGGCCCCATGCAGACAACTAAATAAAACAAAGGAAAGATCAAAAGCATGTTTCAATAATTATCTTCACATACTAAATTGGTACATACTTAAATAATTTTGTTTAGATAGGTTTGAATAATAAGGACTATCAACATTGCAACACATTATGAAGTTGAAAACCCTGAATCCAAGATGACTATTATATCGACCAAGAGTATGGCTGACAAACTGTTACCTTGAATTCTCGCACTTTAAAGGTAGGACTGAGAATAGCGCATTGCAGTGCAGATCCTTTGGCCACACATTCACTTGCATTCATGGTGCGCCTCGGTTCCTTACCAAAGAACTCTGTCAAAATCCTCATAATTGCAGGCACTCGAGAGCTTGACCCAACAACCTCAACTGAATGAATGTTCTCAGTAGTAAGCCCAGCTTCTGCAAGAGCTTTCTCCAGTGGTTTCTTCACTCTCTCCAGTATAGGAATGCTAATTTGCTCAAACTCATCCCTTTTGATAAACCCTCTGACATCCTTCTCATCCATTAAACACTCTATATTCAAAGGTGCCTCAGGGTTTGCACTGAGAACCTTCTTCAACTTTTCACAAGCAGCTCGAAGTCTAATGCATGCCCTAGCATTTTGGAAAACATCAATTTTATATTCTTCCTTGAACTTTGCAGCAAAATGTTGGAAAAGAGCTTCATCAAAATCCCTGCCACCAAGATTTCTGTCAAATGAATGAGCCAATATCTTCAATTGGCCTTTCTTCAAGCCAGCAATACAAACTTGCAAGCTTGCATGCCCAACATCAACAAAAGCAACGTTCAGTTGGTCATTTTCCGGTAAATCTGTCTTGTAAATACCATATGCCAATGCAGTAGCTGTTGTCTCATGAATTAGGTGTAAAGGATGCAAGCCAGCAATGGTGGCTGCATCCATTACAGCTCTTCTTTGAAGATCAGTGAAATAAATTGGAATTCCAATGCAACAATCAACTACTACTGCATTGAGATTCTTCTCTGCAATAGTTTTGAGATCCGAAAACACCATTCCAAGAACCTGGGTAGGTGTAAAAGTTCTCATTTCACCCAAATAGCGCGCATGGATCAGGGGATACCCATCAGGCCCTTCAGTTACTGAGAAGGGCAGTGCCTTAAGATCTCTTTGCAGCTCAGGATCTGAAAATTGCCGCCCTATTAGCCGCTTTATCTGGGAAATGGTATTCTTTGGGTTCATCATGCTTGATGCTGCACCAGCAGTACCGAGAAATCGTTGCTTCTCTCCAAAGCAAACTATGGCTGGAGTTTCCCTTTTTGATTCGTCATTAAGTACAACATCAATTCCTCTCTGCCTAGCAACCGCAACAACGCCACTCTCATTCCCGAAGTCAAAACCAACCACGCTCATCTTTTCTGGTTGCGATCACTAGATATCCAACAGCAGAAGAATGTACCTGCACAACATCAAAAGATAAGATATAATCAACTAAAACACCAGCATCCACTGTAGGTGAATCAACATGAAAGAAGCTATGGGTTTTAAATGGTAGCACCCAAGAGCAAAATCAAAAAGTGATTGCCTTTCCACTGATAAACTAAGAAAGCTGATCACCCTTGGCCAGGCTTTCTTGGAATGCGATTACCCTGTACAGTAATCATGGATACACAGAAGAGAGCAAATAAGTTTTCATTTTTTCTTTTTTAGTAAAGAGAGCAAATAGGATGGTGTGACGTGATTGATAATCTCAACATCAACAGATCAAAATAACATGGACTCAAAGTTCAAGAATGATTCTCTTTTTATTTTGAAAAGGAGAATGATTCTCCTTCAATATCCAAAGTTCAAGTATAATTTTGTCTAATTTTCCGAGGAAACTTTCACGCATGAGTTACCTTGCACACCTACCGACAATGCAGGAAACGATAAGGACCAACGAGAGCTTTACTCCAATTTTTTAATCTACTATCTGAGAATACACCAAACATGACTTTATAACTAAAATACTCTCCACATTGCCTTGTCTAAACTTAGTCAAGATACTTTTTTTCGATAATATAAACTGTCAGACATTAGCCTGGCCTATTTTTCCCCAAAAAGAATCTTCAATGTTAATAATTGATCTAATTGAGGATTACGCAAAGACAGGCTACCTAGTAAATTACGACAGCACCCTATCTAGGCTAAGGGATTTTCTATCCGCCCCTTTCTCAATCTTGCACCTTTGATAATAAACTTCATTATGTTCCTTCATTTATTTATCATTTGTTCATGTCTTCTAATTTTCTAAACATAGATAAAAGAGTTTCCCATAGCAACCAACGATGCAGGCAGGGGTGAATTTATTATGTTTTTTTATGGGGCACGTAAACCCATGGTCTTTCAGCCAAACTAGGTATATTATGCACATATTTTTTAGAATTGATCTAATATTACATGCTCCCACCCGGTGGGATTATACTAGGTATGTTATCATTGTTGTTGATCTAATATTACCTGCTGACAGACATGTTACAAAGAGACTTAATGGTACACTTGGTTGAAAGCTAAATTATTTAGCTAGGGGATCAAGGATCGATTATTACTTGATGCATTTTTTCTCCTTTATTATGGGGCACGTGAACCCATGGTCTTTCCGCAAAACTAGGTATTTTATGGACATTTCCTTTAGAATTAATCTAATATTACTTGTTGGAACCCATGCTACAAAAAGACTTAATTGTGCATTGGATTGAAAGCTAAATTATTTAGCATCAATTACTACTTGATGCAAAAAAATCTCCTTTATTTAGTAGTGCACTTGTCTTCTAGAAATCCTAGATACGCCTAATGATAGTCTTTCATGAACCTATACAACAGTTGAGATTCAATTTCTTAACAAAACATAATGCAGTATGCAATTTACAAAAGAATCTATCAAATTTAACCAACGATATTACAATCGACAGTACTTAATTGTTAAAAGTAAAAAACAAAATCATAGATCTGCAAATTGTAATAGGAGTTTTGAAATTCAAACAATACCTTGAATCTCTGTTCCACGCACGATTGATCTTTTGTTAGCAAAACCAAGGGTTTAAAGAGAGGGGTTTATGTATAATTGTCGAGCTTTTTATTTTTATTTTTGACTGGGGAGATTCGAGATGTGTCTAGAGGTATTCTAGAAACTTCTCTTGGTTCGTGGATCCAACTTCCAAGTAATGAATAGCTTAAGGTTTGGTTCACACACAAGTTATTAGTATTATACAACTAGTAATAAAAGGATTCGTTACAATAATTATTATAAATTAGTATACATTCTATAATTTAAAAAATTGTGTTTTTATATAGGGAAAATGGTCATATTTGTCATTTAACTTTCGAAAAAAGATCATATTTATCGTTCTTACTTTAACAGATGATAAATATTACTTTTTTTCAAAAATTTAATGACAAATATGACTCTTTTCCCTTACATATACGGGAGATCCTTATAAATCCACAATATGGCCTAAGGTTGAAAACGGTATCGTGGAGAGGCGGGCGGATCTATATGGTAAGGAGGGAAGACATATGCTGCAACACTTCATGTCTTTAAGTTAAGGTTTGATCCGTGTAGTAATTGTTGACATTCGATTTTGCCTTTTTTTATCGACTAATTATTCATGGCGTCATTTTATCTTCAGCTAATTTTAATATGCTTTTCAATCTAAAAATTCTCCAAAAATATTAAATTTTAATATTTTTATTAATTACCGCAAAATTTTTTAAATATCAGATATTATGTTTTATAATTAAAATTACTAGCAAAATAATTTTTATATTTTCGACATCGGTATTGGTGATTAATTGTGATATTTCACCAATTACCAAATAAATCATTTTTATATGAATATTTTATTTTATTTAAACTAAATGCATATGTTAAATTGCTTGTACCGTAATTTATGTGTGTGTGCACTTTTGAAATTAATTAAGACGAAAGAAACATATTTTAATTGAGAGAATTGGACTAATTACTTGCTAATTCATAATTGAGCTAATTTATTCCCTCAATTTTGGACCCCTTTCACCTCAGCCCAATGCCCAAATTATACCCGGCCCACACCCCCTTTATTTCCATCATCCAGCCCATACTCCTTTCAAACCCACCAGACCACCCCATCATCCAAAGACACCCCAAAAAAACCAACGACCTTCTCGCTAAAACCATCAACCACATTCACCGCCGCACCCTGTTACCAGCCGGAAAATCACCTCTCCCATCACCCCCCAACTGTCCTCTGTCACCCTGACATTACCCATAACTCTGTCCCAAACAACTCCTTTCACCTCACCCACTGACACCACCTACCCTGACACACCCTCATGCCCTGTATCCCCAACTCCCATCACCAATCTCGCCCATACCACTGCCATCAACAACTCCCTCTGCCCCATCACTTCAACCCACACCCTTTGAACCAAAAAATCGCCCAAAAATCAGATCTTTTATAGCTTGAATTCGAATTTTCAAACCAGATTTTTACCTATAAAAACACTATTTGCTCTCCATTAAAAAGGGAGAATTTGGGAATTGATCTTGAAGATCATCTCTTGGTTCTTCATTTTAAAAAAGGTCCGAAAATCAAAGGCCTCAAACCTGAAATTTGGTTCTCAATTTACATATCCTCTTCTTGTTTGTTTCACAATCCTTAATCCGAAACAATCCTCTTTGTCTTAAATTTAAATCTGAAAATACCCCTCTGTTTCAAATCTGAAATCGAAAGAAAAAAGAAAGGCGTTTGTCGTCTCTCGTCGCCTCAGTCGCGGTTCCAAAACAGGTCGTATTTTTCATTTTTTGTTTGAGTGCAAAGTGGATGCCTGATTATTTGCATTCCGTTTCATTCCAGATTTGTCTAGGAGTGTTTAATATATTCAATGTGCAACCTGAGCATGATTTTATGTTAGTTTGAGTCACATGATTTTGGCTACCTAAAAATTCCATCTTATTTGTTTGTTTGTCCATTCTTATGTGCAGCACCTTTACAAAACTAGTCATGTAATTCTCTACCTGTCTAAGTGACATTATGCCCAGTACATAGCATGAATACGATCATATATGGTTAGTTTAGCCTGAGTGATCCTGTACCCTAAAAATTATTGCTCTTAATTGGTCCCCTATTCAATTTCTATGTATGTATGTCTACCTAAGTGACTATACTTTCCCTGTCTGCCTAAGTGTTAAAATGTAGCGTGTAATACCTTTAAGTTATATTTGATGTCATTTCTATCTGTTAAGTGGTCTAAATGAGTAAATGGTGTCTGTACCAGTATTTTGCATTCCCTAAACCTGCCCCTGTTTGCATGATATCTTGGTTTATAATCTTGTTTCGTATGGTAAACATGTAGAGCGCATAATTTGGTATTGAAACTATCTATGAATGAATAGAGATAATCTGAATAGGTTCTGTGTATGTATAAAATGTCTATATCTGTGATAATGTTGCGTAAACGTCTAAGATGTTTACTGGGAGCTTATATTTATTCTGTCTCGACTTTTTGAACTTGTCCATATAAGCACATCCCTCGTTAACAAATGGTAAAGCATATGGCATGTTAGAGTACCCTATCCTGATTATGTCTATTCGAATGAGATTAAATATGTTCATGCGTTTGGATCGCTACTATCTGTGTGAATCACCTTGAGATGCTTGTGTATTTCTTCCTATTTGCACTGAGATTTAATCATTTTTGCCCAACTTGGTAACTGTTTTTTTCCTTGAGGTGACATATTACATGTTTAATTTGCAGTCCTATTTCATGTAGTCAGCATATATATGGCATAATTTGATATCGCAACTGCTCGGAGTTTGAGTAAAATAACTCGGGATAACTCTTGGTATGAATATATGTTTTGCGGGTAATTTTCTTGTATTTGATTCATTCTGTTGGTTTGAAAGTCAAGGCGAGCTTTGGGTTTGGTCAGCCTCCCCGGTAGCCTGCCATGCCTAAGGTTCATGAAACCTTTTGATCTTGTTACGGCACCGGAATATGAGGCTGTTGCTACCCAGTTACTGCCTTTTGAGAGCAAATTATTGTTTTGTATTGTTGCTTGCTATGGTTGCTTACTGCAACATATTGCTGATGTGTTCGCTTATTATGGCATTTGAAATGCTATCCCATGCTACTGTTGGGATGCTATATGTTGCTCCTCTTTGATGGCCAATTCATTGCTACCTTTTGGCCAACAATTCGTTCTTTTTGAAGCTTTCCAAGCCGTCTATTACACTGGTCGTTGTTGCTGCATCTTAAACACATCTTGTCACTGCATTTTGGTTCACTTTGATGATCTTACTGGTATACTTTATATGTGCATTTTGGGCTGAAAACCCTGCTGCATTCTGGCTAAATTACTACTGAATTTTTTAGACTGAAATGAGTGCTGAGTTTGGGCCTCCTGTGCTATGGTTTGCTGATTCAAACATTGCTGCTCTTTTATAAGGCAATCCACTGCCATATTTTGTGAAGTTTGGAATACTGTAGCTGCTTTTAAAGCTGCTACTTTTGCGGATATTCAGATGTTACACTTGAGAGCTCTACTTTGTTATGTGATTTCTGAGGCCAAGAATTATTGTGTCTTTGAGACCCCTGCTGGTGCAATCTTAAGTGAACTGATACAATAAAAAGATAATAAAAAGGTGATCGACAAACCAATTCATTACTGCAAGTTTGAGCAAAGTGAGTTGCTACTCGACCGGGCAGATACTCTGTTTTGACATTTAATTTTGAGATAAATTTGGTACTGGTTGACTATTATTTGATTAATATTGTCTTGTTGCTTGTTGCTACCACTTGCTGTTGCGTTTTTTACCAAATGAGTTTGCACATTTGAGACTTAATAGCTACTGCATACTTGGTATATATTGATGCGGTTGTGCTACTGTTCTAGGAAATAATTTGGTTGCTACTCCTTGAGTTAACTCATCAACCAATACTAAGAAAGGAAACATATGCTATACTTTGTAAAGTATCATTGATTCGGACATGATATTATACTTCGGCTGATGAGAATAATTAATTTGAGGCCATGACCCTTCCGGAAAGGTTGTCCCTCGGTTTGCTTTCCTTCGGAAAAAAAGGGACGATGATGACACTTATGGATCCTTCACATATATACCGGATACCAACATACTTGCCGGGGTGACTAGATTGACTGACGAGTCACTAGTTCGCAGCCATGACTTGTTTGGGATGTCCCTTTACAAAAATTAGATCTGAGCTCTCCGTAATCAAAACTTATATGATTTTGAGTGGATCCGAAGGTTTTTCTATTTGCATTCATTCATGACTAACTGTTTTTCCTTTATCTTTTGCGAGAAATAATTACAAAGGCGGAAGAGGACATGATTGCTGGATTTTGCACCCCGGAGATCATTTTGTTATTTTTAATGTCTTTAAAAATCGCATTTTTTGTAATTTACTTATTACGTTGTATGATTGGTTGAATGCTTAGAATAATTAGGTCTAGAATTGGTAAACTGGAAAAGGTAATAAAAATGAAAATACGCCGCTAGTTTTATTTATCTTAGGCTCGTAGTATAATATTTTCATAAAAAATTAATCTTGTACTCATACATATCCTTGAATAAGTCAATTTTTTATATAAACTATATCATATGAATGCTAGTTTTATCAAAATCCCAATTTCACATTGCATATTTTATAAGTCATATCTTTCGATAATGTTATACCCCGTATTTCCAGAGTATGTACGTAAGGGAATACGTACGAAAGTCTAGCCTTAAAGATAAGCCTTGGACGTTTTTATTTGTACACAACTCACTAAAAGAATCGTTTTCCGACGAAACGTTTCCACGACTCGTAGGATAAATTCCGGCTATGCCATTTCTAATTTTTGCGGATTTTTCCGAGAGACGAAACATTTTGGACCAACGGGAGGGCGACACTTGTCACCCTCCAATTGATGGACTTGAAATCGTCCATTTGGACGATTTGGACTAGGAGGAGCACGTTTTTTGTGCCTTGTGCACAAGTCAAGGAGTTGGTAGGATATTTGTGTATAGTTAATCCTCACCCTACACTTGCCTTGCACTTGTCTAAATCTTGGCCATTGGTTGGCCACTTCTTGACCTATAAATACCCCCCTTAAGATGAAGAGTTCTTCATCCACAAATTACTTTCCAAGTCTTGAAAATCCTCCCTTCTCCCTTGTTAGCCATTTCGTCCAAGCCCTCTTCCCCCTCTAGCCTAAGTGGCCTTGGCCGAATACCCCCTAGCCTAGCCAAAAATCTACCCTCCCTTGGTAGAAAAGTTACCTTCTTGTATCGTTATAATGCCCAAAATACCCTAGCCCAAATACCTTAGTACTTAGTAGAAGTTGTGAAGAACTTCTAGGGTTCTGGAGCATACACCTTAGGACCAAACCCTGGCTCAGGCGCGACTTTTTCTAGGAGATGCTTGGGCTGACCGAGGTAAGAATCCTACCCCTCTTTTGTATTAGAGAATGCATACTGTAGAAGTATAAGAATAAGTATTAATCACTTAGAAGAATATCACGTATAGAATTGAACCGTTACCACAGTAGAAGGGTTTAAAAGAAGAATAATCAAACTGTACTTACATAGGACTGTTTCACAGTAGACTTATATAGCTCACCGCAGGGAAGTGCTGCCCGACTTACCGTAGAATTATGAACCCTCTGCTTAGAATGACCTTGAGTAGTCTTTAATAGATATCTGTGACTATTATAGTGACTCTGCGCACGACATATTCAACTTGGCGGTGGTTTTCGAGAAGGTATGTGATTCTTCCTAAAGCATGATATTTTACAATATAACTACTGGCATGCTACGCTAAGCTCGAATAATACTTACTGAATGCCTCACGCTTAAGCTCGAATAATAAAGAATCAAAATATTTCAAAAGATCATCAATCATATTAATGTAAGAGAACTAATTGGTTTTTAAAACAGAAGCTTAAGAGTTATACTAGCTTTATGGGAAGTAAGTATAACCACTTAAGATTTATAAAAGAAACAAGTTTGCCTATGTGTTTATAAGGACTTATATCGTGAAAAGAATAATAAAGATGGTTTGATAAGTAGACATGATATGATGCTATGTGTGTTAGTATCGTGTAACGTTTGTATAGGTGAGTATCCTTGTTGTGCTTATGTTGTTTAAAGATAAGTTGTTATGTTAGTATACTATCACTCACCTCGAGATGATACCGGGGTTAAGCCGCCTCCGACGCGAGGTAGACTCAGCGTGTCCAGGACCATGATTCGAGAATACCTACGCGGTCCAGGGGCCTATGCGAGCTACGAGAGTTCCGTGTTAGTATGGGGTTATACCTCACGCGTCTATGTGGCTATGCGACAACGAGTCCAGGCGACGCCGAGGAGTAGCTACCCTCGATGCGGGTTATACCTCACGCGCCCACGTGAGTGGCCTATGCGACTCGAGTTCAGGATTAGGCTTGCAGACGATGATATGGGCGAGTGGCCTGCTTTCGATCATTCGCAGCCAGACAAGACCTATTACTGATTACCTATTGTTGCTCTTGTTTGTGATGTAGCACTACGTGCGGTTTCTTTGTTTCACATATTTGTAAACCGGTTTTAAAATGATATGTTTTCATTTAAGTATTTCTGATTTCGCATACTTAGTACTGTTATCGACCTCCTTCGGGCCGCGCTCATGCCGCAGTGGGCAAGAGTGCTAGATCCGCATCTCAGGATCTCTACGTTGGTGTCGGAGATCCATCTCTTCCGAGGCTCTACTTTTGGTATGATCTCCTGTTGTAGATAGTTTTGTATAGTGGTATATGGCGGGCCCCGTCCCGCCATAGTTGTATATTTCTTAGAGGTCTGTAGTCATGTTGTACAAAGGTTTCGGATGTAATCGCTAAACCATGATATATATATATACGCCGAAAGGCGATGTTTTCTCACATAAATCGTGTCTTATTTTATAAATCGTTTCATGTCTTGCTTTATATTTCCGCTGACACGATGTATGACTACTGGGTGCCTTAAGACACGATCCACGGCCCGAACGGTCGTGACAAAAGTGGTATCGAGCGATTAATCCTCGGAAAGTGTCTACGCACCGTATCTAGTAAGTCTTGATTATCGGTGTGTTGTGCACCACACCAATAATCGTGAGGCTATAGGATATTTAGGATTGGTTTCATTCTTCTCATTCCGAGATCGTGCTTTAGAGTATGTTATAGGTTGGACCTCTAACGTATTCATTTCTGAATGCTTATGCCTCCACGTAAGGCAACCCGCCCGTATGGCAAGGCAGCGGAGTCGCTAGCAGACACCCAGAGTCACGAGGGCTCGTGCCCGCCTATACCGAGACGGCGAGTTCTATGACGCCGCCACCCCAAAGAGACCACAGTACCCACACCTCCCGCCCCACACCGGGCGGAGGAGTTAGGTACAAGGAGACGGCCCACCTTTTGGCTAAAGTCAGGTCTGAGAGAGGCCGGACGCGGCAGCCTGGCTCCCACCCACTCGGCTCCGTACCGTTGTTCACCCGAGGCGAGAGTTTGAGGCTACGAGACTTCGAGTCAGAGCCACGGAGTTTTATGGGTCGAGGCCGAGGATGATCCGCAGGAGTTCATCCGTCGCCCAGAGGATTTTGAGAGTGATCGTATGTCGGAGACCGAGTCCGTGATCTTTGGTTCACATAGGCTGCGTGATACCGCAGTCGATTGGTTTGATTCATGGGAGTTATCCCGGGGAGAGCACGCGTCCCCAGCTACTTGGGATGAGTTCTCAGAGGCTTTCCTCACTCACTTCTTGCCTCCACAGATGAGGAGGGCGCGGGCTGATAGATTTTTACTGCTGAGGCAGAGAGGACGCACTGTCAGGGAGTACAATGTCGAGTTTGATTCATTGGCTCGATATGTCCCAGCATTGGTAGCAGATATGGAGGATAGGGTGCACCGTTATGTCACCGGGCTAGACGACTATATGGCCGAGTCATGTGCGGGACATTACCCGCATGCAGGCTCACGCCCTTGGATGCGAGGAGCGCAGAGGTCGACGAGTGGACAGACAGCAGCAGAAGAAGGCCAGGACGGGAGGGTCTTCTGGTGGTTATCGTGGTGGGCGGCCTCAGCAGCAGTCTAGATTCGCACCACAGCCAGCTCAGAGCACTCCTGCACCGTCCTCAGCACAGCCAGAGTTTTCGAGGGCATCGGCCCTGGGCTTCGCACGCCCGAGTAGCAGAGGTACTGGCCGATCGGGACCACCCCCCCAGTGTGGCCGATGCGGTGGATCCCATTACGGGAAGTGTGGTACTACTTTTGGAGCTTGTTACGATTGGCCAGCAGGTCACTGCGAGATTGTCCGACCGGGCGCTGGTGGTAGGGCTCACGCCGAGTTCGTTGCCGCCATCATCTCCTACGATTACTCGCCGAGGCGTGGTTCATATGGGCCAGGTCGCGGCAGGTCGTGGCTCGGGTCCCGATTCTAGCGGTCCTCGTAACCGCATCTATGCTTTGTCGGTAACCGACAGATCGTGAGGCCTCACCGATGTCGCCAGTACCTTATCGCTGGGTTGGATGTTTATGCCTTGATAGATCCGGTTCTACATCCTATATATCTCCCTTGTTGCTAGTAGGATGAGGATGAGCACGAGTCCATAGACCCTTTCGAGGTAGCTACGCCAGTGGGTGATTCGGTGGTAGCTCGGCGTATATGTGGCTTGTCTGTGACCATTTACGTCGCCGACTCGCCGACTTGATAGAGTTGGAGATGATTGACTTCGACGTGATTATGGGGATGGATTGGCTAGCTTCATGCTATGCCAATGTAGACTGCAGAGAGAGAGTAGTACGGTTCCAGCTTTCTGCGAGCCGGTTGTTGAGTGGGAGGAGCACGGTATCGCCGAGGGGTAGGTTTATTTCCTACCTCAAGGCTAGGAAGATGGTGCGTGGCGGGTATATCTACCATCTAGTTCGAGTGTTTGATCTCGAGGTGCGGTACCAGCATTTTCGCCGTTCCGTAGTCGAAGTTCCCGACGTGTTCCCGGATGACCTCCGGTATCCTCCCGAGAGGAGATTGAGTTTTGTATTGACATATTGCGGATACACTTATTTCCATTCCGCCATACTGAACGGCACCGCCGAGTTGAGAGAGTGAAGGACCACCGAGGATTTCCGGAGAAGCGGCTTCATTAGGCCAGTGTTTCCCGGGGCGCCAGATTGTTCGTGAAGAAGAAGGACGCCGCGCACGTGTTGTTGACACGGTGAACAAGGTGACCATTAAGAACAGATACCCCTTCCTGTGATTGATGATTTGTTCGACCGATTGCCAGCGCGAGATGTTTCTCCAAGATTGATCTGCGTTCGCTATCATCGTTCGTGTCGAGAGGTGGATGTCCCTAGATCGCATTCGGACCAGACGCATTATGAGTTCGTGGTCATGTCTTTTGGGTTGACCAATGCTCGCGGTATTCATGGATTTGATGAACCGAGTATTCAAACCATTTTGGACACGCTTTGTGATAGTGTTCATTGATGATATCTTGGTTTATTCTCGCCAGAGCGAGCACGCGAGCATTTGAGGATCGTGGCCGACAGCTTCTCAGACCAGCAGCTTGTACGCCAAGTTTTCCAAATGTGAGTTTTGGTTGACTTGATGGCGTTTCTTGGGCATATTGTTTGGCCGATGGCATTCGAGTTGATACGGCCAAGATCGAGCGCAATCAGACTTGGCCTAGACCTACTACTCCGGCAGAGGTTCGCAGCTCGGGCCTTGCAGATATTATCGGCGGTTCGTAGAGAAGTTTGCTTCTATCTCGCACCATTGACTAGGCCGACTCGAAGCAAACAAGTTCCAGCCGATCGATGCTTGTGAGCGTGGTTTCGATTCTTTGAAAGAGATCGACGACCGCCCCGTTCTTACTCTTCCGGAGGTCGGATGGTTATGTCGTGTATTGTGACGCGCCGCATCGGGTTGGGATGTGTGTTGATGCAGCATGGCAGGGTTATAGCATATGCATCCCGACAGCTGAGGAAACACGAGAGGAACTACCCCACCCATGATTTGGAGTTGGCAGCCGTGATTCACGCTTTGAAGATCTGGAGGCACTATTTGTATGGGGTTCACGTGGATATTTATACAGACCACAAGAGCCTCCAGTATATCTTCACGGAGGAGCTGAACTTACGACAGAGACGGTGGTTAGAGTTGCTTAAGGATTACGATGTTGATATCCTGTACCACCCGGGGAAGGCCAATGTTGTGGCAGATGCTCTTAGTCGTAGGTCGATGGGGAGCCTATTGTAACGACCCGTTCCGGGGCCCGTTACTGGTGCCTTATCCCGGGCACCCTAGTGATACAATCATCAGAGAAAACCAGCGGAAAATAAAACTTAAACAAGAAACAGATATATGAACATAAAACAGGCCAACCCAACGGTTACCTTCCAATAACATAATAAATACAACTCTTTCAAAACGAACAGTTTAATCCCTTTTTACAAACCCCGCCACAACAAGATTACATGCACTTAAGATTTACAACAACTATGACGGACAGGGCCGCCATACCCCGAATGTACAAGAACCTACAACTCGTGGAACACATACCAAAAGATAAGCCTCGAGAAACGGAGCTTCCTAAAACGCTGAACCGAGATCCTAAGAGCGAGGATCCACGGCCGATGTACCTCTACCGCAGATTTAACGCACTCAAGCGAGGTCAAGATAACAGTACCAAGTATGGGAAATCAAAAATATCAGAATGAAATCATACTAGTCTATATAAAGCAGAGACATGTATGATAACCAAACTACGATCACAACATAAAAGCATATGTCGATCGTGGACTCACGCCTCAAGTCATCACTCAAATATAACTATGGGTCTCACGCCCACAACATCAATCATGTTCGCATCATGGCGCATGCCCCTAATTCTGCAGACGGCAGACATGTCCATGATGCAACAATAATACCAATGCCCACGGCCACATGCCCCTAATTCTACCTCGTAGACACGCCCATGTGACATCAACAATAATACACGGGTGATCAACCTGCCGCACGGCCACATGCCCGAATTCTACCCGGTGTAGACATGTCCATGTAACCACAATAACAATATATCGTAATCAACCCGACCGCACGGCCGCATGCCCCTAATTCAGACGGTAGACACGTCCATGTGACATCAACAACAAGACAAGAATCAAAATGGAAACATACCCGTGGAATTCTCCATCACCGCCAAAGACGCCCAAGTAAGTTCTCGATAAGTCGACCGCCTCTATCGAGACGCCAGAATACGTAAATACCACATTTGCACAACAAAGGCTATCATCACAAGCATAGGCAAGTTTCACAACAACAAGCATAGGCAAGTTTCACAACAACAAGCATAGGCAAGTTTCACACAACTCAAAGTACTTTCATTTTATGCCAAAGTTGGTTTTTAACCCCAAAGTACTACATACGTTAAGTTCTTTAAAAGAGATCCATTACTTTTATAAAAGTCACCCTATACCCGTAGTATTAGAATGACCAACCCACATTCCTTTTCAAAATCAAGTAACAACATTCTTTTCCTAAGTTCCAGTTTGCCTAGTTTCAATTACTCAAACTTCTCATTTTCAAATGCTCAAGTCACTTATTTTAGAAAGGTTTCATAACTCATAGTCTTAATCTCTTTTAAAACAATTGAGTAACATATGTCATATATGTGAGTAGTTTATTCTTTGTTTATAACGATCTTATTACATAAGAAATGATCTAGAAAATGTAATATCATTTTGTCTCATCTTAGCTTCTATGCAGATGGAGGTTTCTACTGGTTTTAATACAACACATCATTATTCAATACATTTTCCTTTATTAACGCTGCAATGGTCTGTCGATACACATTCCGATTCCCGAAATCAAGAAACATAATCCCTTTAAAAACCAAGTACTCATTACTCACGAATGAGGTTTCACACAAACATCCACATTAAAACAAATAAGTTAAGTCTCTTATCTTATAAGATCAAGTCTCTTAACTTCTAACATCAGTAAACCATTTTCACCTACATAAGGTCGTTATAACTAACTTCCCATAAAGCTATTATAACACCCTATGTTTTAAACCAACCAAATCACTTAGCACAGGTACGTCTACCGTACTACATAGTTCACAACAATCATGCTAGAAAAGATAGGAAGAGGTTCACATACCTCGCGACGATTTATCGACAATAAGCAAAACGCCCAAGTACTTCAACCCGTCGGCTACTCCTAAGCCAAGTAGATCACGCCACACGTAGTACTCCACTCCTAAAATGGTCATAGTACTCTATCAAACCTTTCTTATCATTGAAGACTTATACCAATAAAAGCCCTCAAAATCTACGGAAAATTCACAAAGACTTCCGCTTATACTCACTTTTCCATCTTTTACCAAGGCCCGAATAACCGTAATATATATACCATATATATATATAAGGCGTAATAATTAAACAACATAAAGACGGGGATTACACGCCCAAACGGTAACCCGTTTACTATCACGCCCATAACAACAATAAGTAAAAGAAGGGGATTACGCGCCAACCTAACGCGTTTACTATCACGCCTTCATAACAATACAATAATTAAAAAGGGATCACACGCCAAACTAACGCGATTGAAAAATCTTCCCTTAATGAAATGTAAATACAGTCCAATGTAAATACAGTCCAAAGTAAATACGGTCCAAAGTAAATACAGTCCTTAAGTTGGGGTCCTTGGCCAACTTTGTCCATTTTACTTATCCAATTTACTCATTAGTCACCCAACTTATATTTCCATTCTTAATATAAGTTATAGTTACTTTGTTATTAGCTTCTTAGCAAGTAAGATACGTTTTTACCATTTTAATGGCAAACGGCCAATCCTTTCTTTTAACAAGTTAACAAGATCCAACTCTTCCAAACTTACTCCATATCTTTACGTTCCAATCCGCTACAAGCAACCCATAGAAGCTCCTAACCAACTTCTCTTCAAGATTCAACTCCAAAAAGTGAAGAACACTTAGGGTTTCAAGATGACAACTTTCGGCCAAGGCATCCCTTCAAGGCTAGGGGTGTGAAATCTTTTCCAACTCTTGGTACACAATCTTCCTAACACCTTAGGGAAGAACACTTGAGAGTTTAAGAATTGTTGGACAAATTTTGCTCAAGAAATGGGGGCAAAACCGAGAGCTCTAGGTCAAGGGAGAAGGGAGGGTTTTTCAAGTCTTCAAATGTCTAAGTGTGGAAGATTTCATCAACTAAGGGTGCATATATAGGACAACCAAGGGATAGGATGAAGGCAAGTGTGTGGTTGAGATTGGGGACAAGTGTGGGGGACCCACAAGCCACTTGTCCACACAAAATATCTAGCAAGACTTGCCACTGTCTTGCCACTGTCTAGCTAATTTCGCCAAGGGCCACCTGTGGGTGACACGTGTCGCCTCCTACTGGCCCAAAATATTTCATCTCCAAAAATATCCATAATGGCCAAAATCTCAAAAACTAAGCGGGCCCCACAAAACCAGAATTTCACCCGTGGACCCACGTGACCATTTCCGAAATAAAATTCCATAATTCTCAAATATTCTAAGAAGTCCGAATACCAAACGGGAATCCAATTCCCATTAACGAACCTTTTCTTCACAAAACCTAAACTTTTCCGTTTAAAAATCACATCTTTCTTTCTTTCCAAAATTTCGTCGTAATCTCGCACGCATATCCTCACCTATATACCACGAACTACGGGTATAACATTCTTCCCCTTAGAAACATTCGTCTCGAATGTTCATTCTAAGTCTCCAAACGATTTGTGTCGGTATAGTCTTCACTACTATACTTACAAACCGATCACGCCACCAATGGCGAGAATATAACATGTGCGCAAAACTCAAATCCAAGCCAACGAGGAATCATTTCTAATCTCACAAAAACTCCCACTAGCTTCAATTTACTCTAAGGCCATTCCATGCATTCACGATCCGATTCTGCTTGAACGCATCCACGAACTCGTACGATGGTTACCTAAACTTGGGCCTAGCACCCTCGTGACCCTACCACCGGGCGGACCACCTCGAATCGACCCCACCTCAATATGGGCTGCGGGTTGACCCGCAAATGGCCCTCAACCCGACTCCTAAACGCGCTAACTCTTGTTCCCGATCCGAACAATCTTACTAATTCACGTCATGAAAGCTACCACTTCCATCTCACACTACCCATGTAATTATCCCACAATATTTCCCGCATACCAAGTACATCCAAAGACCAACCGTAAAATCACCCACTCAAGACGGCCTCGCCTCTAAGGTCTCCACGTATAAAACTCTAAGGTTCACACTTTCCATGCCCCCACACTTATCCTTCCAACTAACCATGTTTTCTAACTTACAAACAACACAACGCTATCCGCATAGCACACAATAATAAGATCATCATATCGCAAAACCAAACTCTAGAGGTTAAGGATATACCGGCTACCGCCCACTCTAATCATAGGCACACTGCAGGCGCATAATCAGAAGGCGATGAACCACCCATCGATCCAGAGGCCGAGTCGTAACATCCGTGCTACCTCGCCTGACAGATTCGCAAATGGCCCCCGCTGGCCGCAAAAATAACAAGCTCCCCGCACCACGACACTTCAAATGCGTCTACCACATCGACCACACCGAGGTAGGGTGACCGCATCCGCCAACACCCTTACTTCCTCGAAACTCAACCTCGAGCCACGACCGCCCCGAATACTGGATGCTCAAGATGGTGGAGGACCACTCTGACCGGGCGGAGGTACAAAACTAGTATCTTCCGAGGCGGTCCGCTCGAAAGTCACCAAAGGACCGTTGTTCGGCCTCTTCGCCGATCTTGGTCATTCCGCCGACCTCTCCGTGCCTCACATCCCGGTCAGTGAGCTGCACGCGGCAATGTCCATGCCCTACAAGAGCTACTCCCGAACATGCCTCGACATGTAATCATCGAGCCTCAGAACATATCGGTGCACTCGATCCTCCATACTAGCTACCAACGCTGGACGCACGCCAATGAGTCGAACTCACATTGTACTCCCGAACCGCACGCCCGCCTAAGCATCAAAAATCTGCCCGCGTGCCTCCTCATCTGCGAGGCAAGAAGTGCGTGAGGAACGCCCAAAACTCATCCCATCTGCGAGGTGCATGCTCTCCCGAAAGCTCCTATGAATCAAACCAATCGATCGCGGTATCACGCAGCCGATGCGAACCAAAGGTCACAGACTCGGTCTCAAGCCTTGATCACCCGCATGATCGGCAGAATCGCCGGATGAACTCCCGCGATCATCCTCGTGCCTCGACCCATAAAACTCAAGCGCTAACTCGTAAAGTCCCGTAGCCTCAAACTATTCGCTCGGGGTGAACCATGGTGCCATCGAACTGAATCAGATCCACTTATCCTCATATCCGCCACGACCGCCAAAGAATCGCCATATCCTTATAACCCATCTCCTCCGCCTCTGCATCGTGGACCGAGGCTCGTGTATCGGGTCTCGCAGCCATTGCCGCGCTCTAACCTCTCGCTGGGCCGGGCGGCGCCACAAAACCCGCCGTCAAGCACAACCTCGCATCGTCGGCTCGCGCTGCACTCCTCAGATCTCACTAGCGGTTCCTCGGTGTCTTGCCCTTCGTGGCTCTGGTTGCCTTGGCGGAGGCATAATCGTAAAAACGAGATACGTCGGAGGGTCCAACTTACAACACGCCTCTAAGGCACGATCTCGGAATGAGAAGAATGGAAACTAATCCTAAATGTCTCGGCCTCTCGATTATAGATGTGGTGCACAACACATCGATAATCAAGACTCTACTAGACACGGCTCAGACACTTTCCGAGGATTAATCGCTCGATACCACTTTTGTAACGACCCGTTCAAGCATCGTGCCTTATCCCGCACCCTAGTGATACAATCATCGAGAAAACCAGCGGAAAATAAAACTTAAACAAGAAATGATATATGAACATAAACAAAGCCAACCCAATGGTTACCTTCCAATAACATAATAAATACAACTCTTTCAAAACGAGCTTTAATCCCTTTTACAAACCCCGCCACAACAAGATTACATGCACTTCTAAGATTTACAACAACTATGACGGATGTGGCTCCCGCCATACCACGAATGTACAAGAACCTACAACTCAGTGAACACATACCAAAAGATAAGCCTCGGAGAAACGGAGCTTCCAAAACGCTGAATCGAGATCCTAAGAGCGAGGATCCACGGCCGATGTACCTCTACTGCGGATGAACGCAGCCTCAAGGAGGTCAAGACATAACAGTACCAAGTATGGGAAATCAAAAAAATATCAGAATGAAATCATACTAGTCTATATAAAGCGAGAGACATGTATGATAACCAAACTACGATTCACAACATAAAAGCGATATGTCGATGTGACTCACGCCTCAAGTCATCACTCAAATATAACTATGGGTCTCACGCCCACAACATCAATCATGTTCGCATCACGGCGCATGCCCCTAATTCTGCGCCGGTGTAGACATGTCCATGATGCAACAATAATACCAATGCCCCACGGCCACATGCCCGAATTCTACCTGTAGACACGCCCATGTGACATCAACAATAATACATCGGGTGATCAACTCGCCGCACGGCCACATGCCCGAATTCTACCTCTGTAGACATGTCCATGTAACCACAATAACAATATATCGTAATCAACCCGACCGCACGGCCGCATGCCCCTAATCGCAGACGGCAGACATGTCCATGTGACATCAACAACAAGACAAGAATCAAAATGGAAACATACCCGGAATTCTCCATCACCGCCAAAGACGCCCAAGTAAGTTCTCGATAAGTCGACCTACTCTATCGAGAGACGCCAGAATACGTAAATACCACATTTGCACAACAAAGGCTATCATCACAAGCATAGGCAAGTTTCACAACAACAAGCATAGGCAAGTTTCACAACAACAAGCATAGGCAAGTTTCACACAACTCAAAGTACTTTCATTTTATGCCAAAGTTCGGGTTTTTAACCCCAAAGTACTACATACGTTAAGTTCTTTTAAAAGAGATCCATTACTTTTATAAAAGTCACCCTATACCCGTAGTATTAGAATGACCAACCCACATTCCTTTTCAAAATCAAGTAACAACATTCTTTTCCTAAGTTCCAGTTTGCCTAGTTTCAATTACTCAAACTTCTCATTTTCAAATGCTCAAGTCACTTATTTTAGAAAGGTTTCATAACTCATAGTCTTAATCTCTTTTAAAACAATTGAGTAACATATGTCATATATGTGAGTAGTTTATTCTTTGTTTATAACGATCTTATTACAAAGAGCCTATGATCTAGAAAATGTAATATCATTTTGTCTCATCTTAGTTTCTATGCAGATGGAGGTTTCTACTGGTTTTAATACAACACATCATTATTCAATACATTTTCCTTTATTAACGCTGCAGTGGTCTGTCGATACACATTCTGATTCCCGAAATCAGTAAAACCAAGTACTCATTACTTACGAATGAGGTTTCACACAAACATCCACATTAAAACAAATAAGTTAAGTCTCTTATCTTATAAGATCAAGTCTCTTAACTTCTAACATCAGTAAACCATTTTCACCTACATAAGGTCGTTATAACTAACTTCCCATAAAGCTATTATAACACCCTATGTTTTAAACCAACCAAATCACTTAGCACATGTACGTCTACCGTACTACATAGTTCACAACAATCATGCTAGAAAAGATAGGAAGAGGTTCACATACCTCGCGACGATTTATCGACAATAAGCAAAACGCTCCAAGTACTTCAACCCGTCGGCTACTCCCTAAGCCAAGTAGATCACGCCACACGTAGTACTCCACTCCTAAAATGGTCATAGTACTACTATCAAACCTTTCTTATCATTGAAGACTTATACCAATAAAAAGCCCTCAAAATCTACGGAAAATTCGGCAGCACTTCCCCCGTTTATACTCACTTTTCCATCTTTTACCAAGGCCCGAATAACCGTAATATATATACCATATATATATAAGGCGTAATAATTAAACAACATAAAGAAGGGGATTACACGCCCAAACGGTAACGCGGTTTACTATCACGCCCATAACAACAATAAGTAAAAGAAGGATTACGCGCCAACCGTAACGCGTTTACTATCACGCCTTCATAACAATACAATAATTAAAAAGGATCACACGCCAAACGAACGCGATTGAAAAATCTTCCTTAATGTAAATGTAAATACAATGTAAATACTACCAAAGTAAATACGGTCCAAAGTAAATACACCTTAAGTTGGGGTCCTCGCCAACTTTGTCCATTTTACTTATCCAATTTACTCATTAGTCACCCAACTTATATTTCCATTCTTAATATAAGTTATAGTTACTTTGTTATTAGCTTCTTAGCAAGTAAGATACGTTTTTACCATTTTAATGGCAAACGGCCAATCCTTTCTTTTAACAAGTTAACAAGATCCAACTCTTCCAAACTTACTCCATATTTTTACGTTCCAATCCGCTACAAGCAACCCATAGAAGCTCCTAACCAACTTCTCTTCAAGATTCAACTCCAAAAAGTGAAGAACACTTAGGGTTTCAAGATGACAACTTTCGCCAAGGCATCCCTTCAAGGCTGTGGTGTGAAATCTTTTCCAACTCTTGGTACACAATCTTCCTAACACCTTAGGGAAGAACACTTGAGAGTTTAAGAATTGTTGGACAAATTTTGCTCAAGAAATGGGGCAAACCGAGAGCTCAGGTCGAGGGAGAAGGAGGGTTTTTCAAGTCTTCAAATGTCTAAGTGTGGAAGATTTCATCAACTAAGGGTGCATATATAGACAACCAAGGATAGGATGAAGGCAAGTGTGGTTGAGATTGGGGACAAGTGTGGGTGGGACCCACAAGCCACTTGTCCACACAAAATATCTAGCAAGACTTGGCCACTGTCTTGCCACTTGTCTAGCTAATTTCGGCCAAGGGCCACCTAGGGGTGACACGTGTCGCCTCCTACTGGCCCAAAATATTTCATCTCGAAAAATATCCATAATGGCCAAAATCTCAAAAACTAAGCGGGCCCACAAAACCAGAAATTTCACCCGTGGACCCACGTGACCATTTCCTAAATAAAATTCCATAATTCTCAAATATTCTAAGAAGTCCGAATACCAAACTGGGAATCCAATTCCCATTAACGAACCTTTTTCTTCACAAAACCTAAACTTTTCCGTCGAAAAATCACATCTTTCTTTCTTTCCAAAATTTCTCGTGTAATCTCGCACGCACATCCTCACCTATATACCCCGAACTACGGGTATAACACCCATCGATGTGCGCAGAGAGGAGGGACATGGTTCGTGATTTGCATCGCCAGCGAGCCTTGGTGTCCGCTTGATTGATTACGATAGCTTGGGGTTAGAGTTCGTGAGGTTGCCGAGTCTTCCATCGTCGAGGAGGTGAAGAGGCAACATTCGAGGATCCACTTTTGATTCGATATCGTGATACGACTCTTCGTGAGGCAAGCGGTCCTTTTGAGGTAGCACCGATGGGTGCTAAGGTTTGAGGCGCATGTGTTCCAGATGTTTCGAGACTTGGCGAGTTCTTGGGAAGCACACGCGCAAGTACTCTATCCATCCGAGTCGACCAAGATGTACCACGACCTTAGATCCGGTATTGATGGGATGGCTTGAAGAGGGACGTTGCGAGTTCGTAGCTCGGCCCGTGTTGTCGCGGTGAAGGTAGAGCACCGCAGGCCCGTGGTTTGTTACAGCGATAGAGATCCCGACCGAAGTGGGAGGTAATCAACATGGACTTCATCACAGGATTACCTCGCACTCGCAGAGGAGACATGATTCTATATGGGTTATCGTCGACAGTCGTGAAATCAGCCCACTTTCTTCCGTCAGACGACTTTTTCTACCGAGGATTATGCGGACTTTACATCCGAGAGATCGTCGATCGCATGGAGTCCCTACTTCGATCATATCGCATGCAGGAGCCCGGTTTACGGCTAACTTGAGGTCCTTCCGCAGGGGTTTAGGACGAGTGAGCACGAGCATCGCATTTCATCCACGCACAGACGGACAGCAGAGCGCACTATCCGCACTCTCGAGGATATGTCGCGAGCCCGTGTTATTGACTTCATGGTAGTTGGGAGGATCATTTGCCTCTAGTTGAGTTCGCGATAATAATAGCTACCACTCCAAAGATTCGATGGCGCCTTATGAGGCCTTGTATAGGAGGAAGTGCAGATCGCCTATAGGTTGGTTCGATGTGGCGAGGGACAGTGGGACCAGATTTGGTACAAGCAGTGGATAAGGTGAAGCTTATCCGAGAGCGGCTATCGATACTCGAGTCTTCGTAAGTCGTATGCAGATCATCGCCGTCGTGATCTTGAGTTCGAGGTTCATGATTGGGTTTTCCTAGGTGTCACCCATGAAGCGGTGTGATGAGATTCGGGAAGAAGGGGAAACTCACTTCAGGTACATTGGGCCGCTTCGCATTGTCCGCAGGCAAGGTTGCCTATGAGTTGGATCCGCCGTCCGATCCGGAGGCGTGCATCCGGTTTTTCACGTATCTACGCCGAGGAGATGTATCGGGGATCCATCTAGGTACACCCGATTGACGATGTCCAGTGATCGGCGGGTTATCGTATGAGAGATTCCCATAGCGATAGTCGATCGTCGTTAGGCGTCGCGACCAAGGACGTGGCTTCCACAAAGTCTTGTGGCGGAACGAGCTCGTGGAGGAGATGACGTGGAAGCCGAGAGGACATGAGGCGGAAGTATCCTCACCTATTCCCACACCTCCGTAAATTCACTTTCCTACTTGTAAATTTTCGTTATCGCTTCGCCTAAGTGTTACTCGTGGCCGTGTGGCATTTACAATCGCTTAAGCTTCTTCGATAATCGTCTTGGGAAGGAACATTCAGTGACGAATGTTTCTAAGGGGGAGAATGTTATACCAGTATTTCCAGTATGTACGTAAGGGAATACGACGTAAAGTCTAGCCTTAAAGATAAGCCTTGGACGCTTTTATTTGTACACAACTCACTAAAAGAATCGCTTTCCGACTAAACGTTTCCACACTTTCGTAGGATAAATTCCGCTATGCCATTTCTAATTTTTGCGGATTTTTCCGAGAGACGAAACATTTTGGATCAACGGAGGGCGACACTTGTCACCTCCAATTGATGGACTTGAAATCGTCCATTTGGACGATTTGGACTAGGAGGAGCACGTTTTTTGTGCCTTGTGCACAAGTCAAGGAGTTGGTAGGATATTTGTGTATAGTTAATCCTCACCCTACACTTGCCTTGCACTTGTCTAAATCTTGGCCATTGGTTGGCCACTTTTTGACCTATAAATACCCCCCTTAAGATGAAGAGTTCTTCATCCACAAATTACTTTCCAAGTCTTGAAAATCCTCCCTTCTCCCTTGTTAGCCATTTCGTCCACGCCCTCTTCCCCCTCTAGCCTAAGTGGCCTTGGCCGAATACCCCCCCTAGCCTAGCCAAAAATCTACCCCCCTCCCTTGGTAGAAAAGTTACCTTCTTGTATCGTTATAATGGCCAAAATACCCTAGCCCAAATACCTTAGTACTTAGTAGAAGTTGTGACGAACTTCTAGGTTCTTGAGCATACAACTTAGAGCAAAACCTTGCTCAGCGACTTTTCTAGGATATTCTTGGGCTTACCGAGGTAATAATCCTAACCTCTTTTGTATTAGAGAATGCATCTTGTAGAAGTATAAGAATAAGTATTAATCACTTAGAAGAATATCACGTAATAGAATTGAACTGCTACCACAGTAGGGCGGTTTAAAGAAGAATAATCAAACTATACTTACATAAGACTGTTTTCACAAAGAGACTTATATAGCTCACCGCAGGGAAGTGCTGCCCGACTTACCGTAGAATTATGAACCTCTGCTTAGAATGACCTTGAGTAGTCTTTAATAGATATCTGTGACTATTATAGGTGACTCTCTGCGCGACATATTCAACTTGCGGTGGTTTTCATTGAGAAGGTATGTGATTCTTCCTAAAGCATGATATTTTACAATATAACTACGGAATGCCTCACGCTTAAGCTCGACAATACTTACTAAGAATGCCTCACGCTTAAGCTCGAATAATACTTACGAATGCCTCACGGCTTAAGCTGAATAATAAAGAATCGAAAACATTTCAAAAGACTCTCAATCATATTAATGTAAGAGAACTAATTGGTTTTTAAAATGAGCTTAAGAGTTATACTAGCTTTATGGGAAGTAAGTATAACCACTTAAGATTTATAAAAGAAACAAGTTTGCCTATGTGTTTATAATGCACTTATATCGTGAAAAGAATAATAAAGATGGTTTGATAAGTAGACATGATATGATGCTATGTGTGTTAGTATCGTAACGCTTGTATAGGTGAGTATCCTTGTTGTGCTTATGTTGTTTAAAGATAAGTTGTTATGTTAGTATACTATCACTCACCTCTTGAGATGATACCGGGTTAAGTCGCCTCCGACGCGAGGTAGACTCAGTGATGCGGGACCATGATTCGAGAATACCTCACGCGGTCCAGGGGCCTATCGCGAGCTACGAGTTCCGTGTTAGTATGCGGGGTTATACCTCACGCGCCTATGTGGCCATGCGGACAACGAGTCGGGGCGACGCCGAGGAGTAGCTACCCTCGATGCGGTTATACCTCACGCGCCCACGCAGTGGCCTATGCGACTCGAGTTCAGATTAGGCTTGCAGAATGATGATATGGGCGAGTGGCCTGCTTTCGATCATTCGCAGCCTAGACAAGACCTATTACGCTACTCATTGTTGCTCTTGTTTGTGATGTGGCACTACGTGCGGTTTCCTCGTTGTTTGCCACATATTTGTAAACCGGTTTTAAAATGATATGTTTTCATTTAAGTATTTTACGATTCGCATACTTAGTACTGTTATCGACCTCTTCGGGGCTGCGTTCATGCCGCAGTAAAGCGGCAGTGCTAGATCCGCATCCTTAGGATCTCTACGTTGGTGTCGTGAGCTCCATCTCTTCCGGAGGCTCTACTTTTGGTATGATCTCCCTGTTGTAGATAGTTTTGTACAGTCAGGGTATGGCGGGGCCCTGTCCCGCCATAGTTGTATATTTCCTTAGAGGTCTGTAGTCATGTTGTACAGTGTCGGATGTAACTGCTAAACCATGATATATATATATATGCCGAAAGGCGATGTTTTCTCACATAAACTGTGTCTTATTTTATAAACTGTTTCATGTCTTGCTTTATATTTCCGCTGATTACTCTGATGTATGACTACTTGGGTGCCCCGGTAAGGCACCAGTCACGGGCCCCGGAACGGGTCGTGACAGATAACAAGTCATTTTTACTTGTATTTTCGTAAATAATGCTATTGTAATTTGTCAAAACGCACTTTTTATTAAATACTTGCAACATCTTTTACTTTAATGTTTCTAAAACATGCGTTTCTTAGCGTAATAGTTAGCCTGAGTTTGACCGGATAACCGCAAGTTAACGGATCTTAATATTTAGCCTCTTCCCTTTAGGATAATAGAGAACTCTTACCCAGAATCTCATTAAGTTTTGTAGACCATTAAATGTAGTTAATGTTGACTTTAATTAACATTTAGGTGTTCTAATTCACCCTAATAATTAGGTGACGACTCCTTAAAACGGTGATTTAATTCAGGAATTACCGCAAGCAACGTTGCGGTTCTGTTTGAGGCTCCGATCGAAAATGGGTGCCACAATAACATAATGGAACTAAAATGAGCCGGGTATGAAGTGTTTTGAAAACTAATCAAGACATAAGAAGAGTCTTAAAAAAAATTAGAGTTGGAAGTTATTCTACGGAACTTGTTTTTGTCACGACCCGACCTCGGGCCCGCGATTGGTGCCTTACCCCGGGCACCCTAGTGATACAACATCAGAGAAAATCAGCGGAAATAAAAACTCATAAAAGACAAACGGTGAAATAAGAAGACAGGCTAACCAAAACGGTTACCTTTCTGTATATTTAAATAAAAACTTGAACAGTTACATCCCTTTTACAAACTTTGCCCACAACAAGATTTCTGCACTTCTAAGAATATAACCATAACTATGACGGGACAGGGCCCCGCCATACCCCTGAATGTAATTACCTACAACGACAGGGGACTATACCAAAAGATAAGCCTCCGGAGAAACGGAGCCTCCCAAAACGCTGAGCTGTGATCCTATGAGCGAGGATCGACGATCGCGTGTACCTACCGCGCAGATTTAACGCAGCTCGGCGAGGTCGATAACAGTACCAAGTATGTGAAACTATAAAGCATCAAATAAAATCATAACATTTAAAACCAATTACAAATACGCATTTAACAACCAATTTAATCGCATATAGTGCCACAAAGATAAACAAGAGAAAATAGATATAACGTGAATCGTCGCTTTAGGCCGCTAATGATCGAAGCAAGGCCAATCGCCCATAGTATCATTATGCGAGCCTAATCGACTCCGCAGACGCATAGACCACCTAGGTCCGCATGAGGTATTCTCGATCGGGGTAGCTAACCTCGGATCAACTCGACTCCGCACCGCGTAGTCACACGCATCGCGTGAGGTATTCTCGACGGTAACACACCGAGTGATCATCCCGAACTCCGCAGCCCGCATAGGTCACAGCACCGCATGAGGTATTCCTCAGACGGGGCGCTAACCTCGGCATAACAAGTCGGGGGTAAGTGATATAATATCAAGATAATCGCTTATCGTTAAACAACGTAAAGACAACAAGAAAACCTCTTACACAAACGCCACAAGACGCTAACACATCACACGATTCGCCCGGCCCGTGGATCGTGCCTTACCCCGCACCCTAGTGATACAACATCGAGAAAACCAATGGAAATAAAAACTTAAACATTTAAATAGACATGGATCAAGATAAAGAAAATAGGCCAACCAAAACGGCCTTTCAACATATATATATATAGACATTTGAGCGATAATCCTTACAACCCCGCCCACAACAAAGGCTGCACTTAAGATTTATACAACAACTATGACGACAGGGCCCCGCCATACCCGAATGTACAAGGACTTACGGACTGTGGTAACATACCAAAGATAAGCCTCGAAGGAACGGAGCTTCCCAAGACGAAAGGTGATCCTAAAATGGATCGACAATGATGTACCTACTCATGCAGATGAACGCAGCCCGAAGGAGGTCAAGATAACAGTACCAAGTATGTGAAATCAGAAATGTCAGAATGAAATCATAATGCTATATAAAGCGGTGAGACATGTTTGATAACCAAACTACTGCTCATAACATAAGCGCATGTCAAGTCGTGGTCTCACGCCCCCAAGTCATCCCTCATGCCCGTGGAACTCCTTCCTCACTGCCGGCAGTCTAGGTACAAATCATGTGATACGTATAACATGTCTCGGACCATCTCATGGACCCAGTATAGAAACGTGTGGAATACATTCTGCTCATCTCATGAACTTCGGAAGTCGGATGGAATACATTCGGCCCATCCCGTGACGCCAGAATCGAGTGAAATACATTCGGTTCATCCTACGAACGCGTAGTCGAGTGAAATACATTCGGCTCATCCCGTTAACGCGTAGTGGGTGAAATACATTCCCGGTTCATCCCATGAACGCGGTAGTCGGGTGGAATACATTACTTGCACATCAAGTCTATCACACGCAAACATAGGCAAGTTACACACAACTTAAAGTACTTTCATTTTATGACAAAGTCCGGGTTTTAACCCTAAAGTACTACGTACGTTAAATTCCTTTTAAGAGATTCATTCCTTTTATAAAAGTCACCCGATACCCGTAGTATAAAAATAGAGTGACTTACATCTTTTGAGTAAACCAAAACAACTTCCATACTTTCCTTTTTTAAAACCAAATTAAGGCAATACCATGCCTTCTTTTTGGACCGAAACACTTCTCTTTTTAAAGTCAAGTTACCACATTAAAACCAACGATGAAACCCTTCTTTTGTTTTCATAAAGTCGTTTATAACTAACTTCCCATAAAGCTGTTATAACACTTTATGTTTTAAACCAATTTAAGACAAAACAATGCCTTTCTTTTCCCTAGAGTTCTAGTTTGCCTAATTTCAATTACTCAAGTCTCTTTACTTTAGAAAAGTTTCATAGTTCAATGTTTTAATCTCTTTTAAAACAATTGAATAACATATAGGTGTGAGCAGTTTATTCTTGTTTATAACCAATTTATTAAAGCAGCCATGATCTGGAAAATGTAATATCATTTTGTCTCATCTTAGCTTCTATGCAGATGGAGGTTTCTACTGGTTTTAGTAATACTTCATTATTCATTACATTTCCTTTATTAACGCTGCCGTGGTTTGTTGATACTCATTCTGATTTCCGGAATCAGTAAAACATTTATTCTTTTTAAAACCAAGTACCCATTACTCACGAATGAGGTTTCACATTGTTAACAAACTTCATATCAATACAATTAAGTCAAGTCTCTTATCTTTTAAGATTAAGTCTCTTAACTTCTAAAAATCAAGAAACCATTCTTTTTATCTCTTAAGACGTTATACCTAACTTCTCATAAAGCTAGTATAACTCTTATGTTTTCAAAACCAAGTATTACTCTTCTTTCAAAAAGGTTTCTTATTTCTTTTGAAATACTTCAAGATTCTTCTTATTCAGGCTTAAGTCAAAAGACATTGCCGTAACACTACATCCGGTTAACACACGTACGTCTACCGTACTATATCTATATTCCTTTTAAAATATTTCAAGGTTCTTATTATTCAGGCTTAAGTCAAAAGACATTGTCGTACAACTATATTCAGTTAGCACACGTACATCTACCATATAATATATACATATTATTCAGGCTTAAGTCAAAAGACATTGCCACACGTACGTCTACCGTACTATATGTATTCTTTTAAAATACTTCATGCTCAAGAGTATAGGAAGAATCACATACCTCGCGACGATTATCGACTATAAGCAAAACGCCCCACGGCTATAACCCGGCTAGCCTTGTCCACCTTCTAAGTAGCACATGCTGCTTGCAGAACATTCAACCAAAAGAGGTTATCAGTCTACTGTAAATACAGTCCTATGTAAATACAGTTCAATCTTCTACTCTAATATTCTTCTGAAGTGATTTCAGTTCAAGTCTATTCTGTAATATCCTTCTATTACAGTTCAAATCTCTTCTATGAATCTTATATTCATTTCTATACAACTACAGTATGTAATTCCCAATTACAATAGAAGGACAGTAGTATTTACCTCGATGAGCCCAAAATTATCCAAGTTAAACGTCGATCCTGAGCAACGTTTAGATCCTACTCCGAGTGCTCCAATCCGCTCCAAACAACCCTTAGAAGTTCTACGCAACTTCTACTTAACACTTCAACCGACTATGAAGGTTTTCCTTAGGGTTTCGTTTTTGTGGCTAAAGGAAAGTATAATAGTATTTCCGGACTCTACGTATAGAGGTAACTTTGGAAAGTACTACAAGGTATATGGGCTAAAGTATTTGGGCATTATAACAATACTTGGAGAGTATTTCAATACCACAAAGGGGGGTATTATACAAAAGCAACTAGGCTAGGGGGGGAGGGTTTGCCACGGCTAGGGCTCACAGGGGTATTTCTCGCCAAAAGGCCTCAACAAAGGGGAGGGTGGCGGACGAATTAAGAGGGAGGAGTAGTGTGAGACTTAGAAAGATTGCTCAAGTTTGGATGAAGAAAGTCTTCAACTTAGGGGTATTTATAGGTCAAGCAATGGCCAACCAATGGCCAAGATCAAGCCAAGTGCCATGCAAGTGTAGGGTCAAGATTTAACCATGTGGACCTTATCCATCTACCACCAAAATATCACAAATATCCTACCTCCTCCCTTGCCACCTTTCGTCCAACTTGCCGCCCCAAGTCCTTCCAATGTGAGGGTGACACTTGTCACCCTCCCGTTGGTCCAAAATGTTTCGTCTCTCGGAAAAATCCGCAAAAATTAGAAATGACATAGCCGGAATTTTCCCTTCGCAAGTCTAGTAAAACGTTTCGTCGAAAAACGATTCTTTTCGGCACTTGTGCCCAAATTTCGAACCTATGCCTACTTTAAGGCTTACATTTTATACGTACGCCCTCACGTACATACTCTGGAAATACGGGGTATAACACACACGTAGCATCATAACATGTTTACTTATCAAACCAACAAGAAAGTATTACAAGGCTATCACAAGCCAACATAGTCAAGTTACTCACACAAAAGTCACACGATACCCGTAGTATCAAAATAGAGTAACTATCTTTTAAGTAAACCAAAACAATTTCCATACCTTCTTTTTAAACCAATCTTAAGACAAAAGCATGCCTTCCTCTTTAAATCATTTTAAGACAAAACCATGCCTTCCTTTAAAACAAAGACACTTTTTCCTTTTTAAAGTCAAGTAGCAATATACTTTTTTTTAAACCAAGCGTCTTACTCTTTTAAAAACAAGTAACCTATACCTTTAAATCAAGTTACTTCTCCTTTCCCAAAATCAAGTTGTTTATAAGTCAAGTCTCTTTACTTTCAAAAATCAGGCTCTTAATCTTTAAATCATATCTTTTAAGGAAACCAACCTCCAACTTTTAAAATGTCAAGTTATCCTTTTAAATCCAATGATAAAACCATTCTTTTGTTTTCATAAAGTCGTTATAAATAACTTCCCATAAAGCTATTATAACACTTTATGTTTTAAACCAACCAAGGACAACTATTCTTATTTTCGAAATCAAGATAACTTTATTCTTTAAAAGACCACACACCCATTACTCATGAGTGAGGTTTTACAACTTTTTAACATAATTCAAGTCCTTAATATTTCATAACAAGTCACTTAACTTTGGAATCAAGTCAAGGACACAAAAGGAAAATCAAATTCCTTTAAACACACGTGCGTCTACCGCACTATATATATTTCACAAATATCATGCTAGAAAGGATAGGAAGAGGTTCACATACCTCGCGACGATTATCGACAATTAGCAAAACGCTCCAAAGTACTCTAACCTTGCTCGCCTTTTTCCACCCTTCAAGTAGAATACGCTACTCGTAGTACTTCAACCTATAATGGTCATAAAACGTCTATTAACTTCTAGATCCCTTCGTAGAATATTTCTAAGTACAAGGTTCCAAATTCTACGGAAAATTCGCAAAGACACCCCACAACCACATAAATATCCTCCTCTAACAAGGCCTGCTACCAATCCAACAACTCCAATGAGGGGTTACACGTCTAACCGGACGTGTACAATTCTACTCCACAATAATACTACAAGTTCATCAGAAATACACCCAATGTAAATACAGTTCAATTCTTTTTAATCATCCTTCCAATATATCTTATACTCAATTCTAAACTACTACAATATGTAATATCCAATTACAATAGAGGGACATAGATCATTACCTCAATAAGCCCAAAATTATCCGAGATTAAAAGTCGATCCTGAGCAACGTTTAGCTCCAACTCCTTACGCTCCAACCCACTCCAATCAACCCTTAGAAGTTTCTAAACAACTTCTCTTAACACTTCATCTAAGCTATGAAGATTTTTCTAGGGCTTCATTTTGCGACTATTGGAAAAAGTAGTATTTCCGGGCTCTTAGTATTGAAATTGTTACACCCCGTATTTGCAGGACATGTTTTAAGAACGTAAGTAAGAACTCACAAGTGTTAAGATTTGAGACTTGTAAAAAGTTATCGGAATTATGAAATTGTCGGAAACGCATTTTTTGTGATTTAATGGGAGGCGACACGTGTCACCCCCCCTTATTGATGCCTTGGTCGAATTAGGCATGGCCATAATGGTCATTGACCATAGTCTTGGATGACTAAGTCTTGCAACTTGTAGCATGATAATCTTGACTAAGTCAAAGGACCCACAAAGGCTTGATATTTGCTAGGAGCTTATCTAAACCACCCATTTGTTTATATCATGACCCTCCAATGTGCTATATATTACTACTAGTAGCAAGAGAGAGCTTAACACTTAGCCAAATATCACAAAAAATTGAAGAACTCCTAGCCTTTGCTTCCTGTTCAAGGCTCAAGAAAAGAAAAATCTTTGTTCCTTGTTCTTTTAGCTCCCACTTTAAACCAAGGTTCTTATGTATTGTAAACATATCTCAATAGAAAAATCTTGGAAAAAGATAGTTTACTGTTAGTCAGAAAACGAAAACCTAGTTGTCTTTCTAGGTTTTGTTTGGAGATTTGAAGGATATTTGTTGGTGTTGTTCTATGGTCTCAACAAGTGGATTGAAGTGTCTTGGAGAGGCTCTAAACTACTAAGAGCGACTTCGATCGAGTTGGATTAAGTTTCATTGAGGTATAATCTTGTCTTTTAAGTGTTACAAGATTATATATTTATATTGTTGTTGTTAGCTTTACATGTTGCTAGCATGAAGTTGATATGTTGAAGTTTATAAGTATTATGGATTGTTTGTAGCTTAAATCCGAAATGTTATACAAGCCACTTGAAGATTGGATTACTAATTGGTCGTTTATTAGAAATCGTCGCATGTCACTTACTTGAAGATTATGGTAGTTATAATCAAATGCGACTTGATATCATGTTATGCTACCAATTTGGATTGAAATGGAAGTTGGATAAGAATTGGTATTGTTGTATTCATTATGGCCGAAAACTGGACTAGTAGTTGTATTAGTTTGTTATCGTCATGGGCGGAATTTTACACGTCTAGTAGGCGTGTAATCCCCTATTGATTAATTGCTTTGATTGTGCCTTAAATGTGGCGTGTTTGGTTATTGTATTCGGTCTTGAAAAAGGTGGCAAAGTTAGTAAAAACAAAGGAGGTGCTGTCCGATTTTCCGTAGAATTTAGCGACTTGACACTTATAATATTCTACGTTTGAAGTAAGGCTTTAATAGACGTTTTGTGAATATTATAGGTTGACATACTACGGGCGGGACTTTGTACTTGGCAAGTGGTTTGACCCGGCAAGGTATGTAGAACTTTTCATATCCTTTGAGCATGATTAGTTACACGTATATAGTACGGTAGACGTACAAGATCTTGATATCCTTTACTAGTTTATTGAATGGCCAAGTCGGGTGAGTTAGGAGATTAACTCGCTTCTTTGAAAGTATTAAGGATGTCATAAGTTTTATTAAAGTTAAGGGACTTGAAGAGTTTTAAAGTATGTGATACTTGTTTCTTTTTAAACGTATAAGTCCCTTGGATAGGAAATTGTATTTGACTAAGGTATAAAGTGAATATAACGACTTTATGTGGAGTTGGTTATATTGGCTTTATGGAAATATAAATGGCTTGATTTAATGGAAGGCAATTCGATTTTAAGGCATCAATTGCCTAAGGTTTTATAAGAAAAGGAGTCACTTGATTTAGAAACCTAGCTTTATTTCTAAGGGTGTTGTGACTTGCCTTGAAATGTAATTTAGACTTGATACTAGGATCAATAGTATCTTGGAAGTTTTCTACTAAAAAGAGTCATTTGTTTTAAAGAGTAGAAGTACGTAGTACTTGGGTTAAATTCCCGGATTTTTATAAAAGACATGTTAGTGCCTTAGGTAAACTAAAATGAGAGTGTATATAAACAAGAATAATAAGAAGTTAGGGGATTTCTTAACTTGCTTATGTATTGTATGATAAGCCGGTAGTGCTTATGTCATGTGTGGTAGCCGGATTTGTGCTAGTGATATATTATTCGTTACGGGGTCATTCCCCGGGTTTGTGGCATTTGCATATTCCGTGGATTTGCTACCCACGATGCGAGGAATACCTCATGCGAGTCCGTAAGGGCTTATGCGGGTGAAATAGTCTCATGCGGGCGGGTCCAGCCTATGCGAGGAATACCTTTGTTACACCCCGTAAGTCCAGAACATGTATAAGAGAATGTATGAAAGGAAACAAGACTTGGAAATTAGTACGAAAGGAAGAATTGTTCTTCCGACGGAAAAATCTTCCGAACGTCGGAAAGGAAAAATGTTCGTTGTTGAGAATTGGTTTCTCAAAATACATTATTTAAAGAGTATGGGACTTATTAACATTATGGAATTTTACTTGTACGGATTTGGTCATGTGGGGCCCACCCGAGGAATTTTACATTTTTTGTGGGGCCCACGAGGGTTACGGAATTTTATGGACGAATGGGAGGGCGACACGTGGCACCTCCCCCACTTGATGTTGGACGAAATTTGCAAGGTTAGGATGGTCATTTGACCTATGTAGATAATAAGTCTTCTAAGCTTGATATTGTTGACAAGTCAACTTGCCACATGGGCTTGATCCTAGTGAAATTCATCCTAACCACTCATGTGTTGCAATCAAAACCCTCCAATGTGTTATATATATCATGCTAGTGCAAGACTTGGCTTTTTACACTTAGAAAAAAAATTAGAGAAACTTGTTCTTGTTCATCATAGCTCTCGGGTTCACTATAAGTCCCACACAAAATTTTATAGTTTTGATCCATTAGCCACAAGACTTTAACCCAATGTCCCTAAGGGTATCAGAGGATATCTCAATAGAAAGATTTGAAAAACGTATTTTTACGTTAGTCGCAAAGACGGAAACTAAGTGAGTTCTTCAACTTTGAAGATGGAACTTGAAGATGGGTTCTTCATAGGCCTCTAAGGAGTGCTTGAGCGATTGGAACTTATGGAAAGGAGCTAAGAATTTCTAAGTAGCGACTTTGGATCTTGGAAATTTTAAGGGCTTGAAAGGTATAATTTTGTCGCTTTAGTAGTTAAGACTTACTTATTATTGTAGCTATGGATTTTAGCAAGATGTGTTATATAGTATGAAGTTTGATAATTATATCGGCTATTGGAACCCTAATCAGAAACTAGCATGTTTAGCTTTAAGATTGAATTCAAGTTGATTATTAGTTTAAGTCACGATGTTGAATAAAGAAGGAAATTGTAGTTGTTGAAGTTGTTTATGACTAAATAACATGTTGACCTAAGAACTTGGAATTGGAAAAGATTGGAAAAGACTTTGAATTGTTAGTTGTAGTTGTCGAGAATGGCTTGAGTTTTAAACTACTTGGTATGAATTGCGGAATTTTACACGTATTGTAAGCGCGTAATCCCCTTTGGTTGGTTGTTGTTTGGAGCCTTAAATGTGGCATGTTTGGTTATTGTATTCGCCTGAAAAAGGTGGCAAAGTGAGTAGAAACAAAGGAAGTCTTGCCGATTTTCCGTAGAATTAGAGACCGTATACTTAGTATTATTCTACGTTAGAGGCTAGAAGTTGATAGTCTTGTTGTGACCATTATAGGTTGACACTTACGCACGCGATTCGTCTTAGATTGTGGATTTAGCCTATAAGGTATGTGAACTATCTCCTCTTCTAGCATGATTCCTTAAGATTAAGAAAGTATGTTCTACTCCTTAAATGATCCATTCCTTGTTTGTATTTGGATTGCCTAGAATAGAATTTGTTCTATGTACTTTCTTAATTGTACTTTGATGTTTAAATTGTAAGTTGTAAAATCCATTTTCTTAGTGAAGTTTGGATTCTTAAAAGTGAAAGTATTTTACTTAAAGTACATAGAGTCTTGAAAAGGAAGTGGTTTCCAAATCTTTTGGGCTAGTGCCTTAGTCCCAAAATCCTAAAGGTCATTATAATGACTTTAGGGGAGTCAAAGGAGTGATCTACTTAATTGTTTTAAAAGAGGAGAAATGACATGATTTAAGAGAAGTAACTTGTTTTAAAGGAGTGAGTTACTTGAGGTTTAAAAGTAGAAGAAACTTGTTTTCTATATATTAAGAGACTTGAAGTGTTTTGAAAGTTAAGAACTTGATTTGTAAGTATGTGATACTTGGTTTTAATAGTATAAGTCTCTCGGTTATAAAAGGAATGGATATGTCTAAAACCATAAAGGGTTATAACGGCTTTATGAGAAGTTGGTTATAACGGATTTATGGAAGGTTTAGAAAGTTGTCTATTTTGATTAAAGGGCATAAGTTGCCTAGATTGTGAAAATTTGAAGTTACTTGATTTCAAGCCTTGAAATGAGTTTTCTAAACGTGTAGTAACTTACTTTGAAAAATAGACATGCCTTGATACTACGGGTGTTAGTATCTTGGGATTTTACATAAAAATGAGTCTTTTGAAAAGAATGTACGTACGTAGTACTTTGGCCTGTTTAATTGAGAATAATTCTATGTGATGCCTTGATAAGTACTTTGGCTTGTTAAATGAGAATTATTCTATTTGTGCCCTGATAAGTACTTTGGCTTGTTAAATGAGAATTATTCTATTTGTGCCCTGATAAGTACTTTGGCTTGTTAAATGAGAATTATTCTATTTCAGGCTCGATAAGTACTTTGGCTTGTTAAATGAGAATTATTCTATTTGTGCCCTGATAAGTACTTTGGCTTGTTAAATGAGAATTATTCTATTTGTGCCCTGATAAGTACTTTGGCATGTTAAATGAGAATTATTCTATTTTGTGCCTTGATAAGTACTTTGGCCTGATAAATTGAGAATTTGTCTAAGTGTGCCTTGATAAGTACTTAGGCTTGATTAATTGAGAATTATTCTATTTGTGCCTTGATAAGTACTTTGGCCTGATAAATTGAGAATTTGTCTAAGTGTGCCTTGATAAGTACTTTGGCTTGATTAATTGAGAATTATTCTATGTGTGCCCTGATCAGTACTTTGGCTTGTTTAGTTGAGAATTGCCTATGTGTGTTGGAAATAGCCGGTTGTGTGCTATTGGTATATCGTCGCTTCGGTCATTCCGTTTGTGGCATTTGCGCATTCCGTGGAATTGCTACCCACGATGCGCGAGGAATACCTCACGCGTCCGTAAGACTTATGCGGTGAAATAGTCCCACGCGGCGTCCAACCTATGCGAGAATACCTCACGCGAGTCCGTAAGGGCTTACGCGGGTGAAATAGTCCCATGCGAGGAATACCTCACGCGGTCCACGCGACCTACGCGGTGAAATAGTCCCGCGAGTAGGATGGTTAAATGATACCGCGCGGATGGTCCTGCTTTTGATCATGAGCTTCCTATTTTATATTGTAAGGATACCATCGCTTACTCTCATTGTTAGTAAGGCACAATGTGTTGTAATTTGATTATCATATATGTCCCCGATTTTATTGTGTTACCCTATGGTCATGCTTTACGATGTGGATTCCGGCATGAGACCACGAGGCATTTAGAACACGTGGGACTTGGTGTTCATGTATCCTTATTGGTGTTATTACATCGGATCGCGGTGGAGGAAGGATTCCACGCATGATTGATATTATGGGCGAGACCCATAGTTATATTTGAGTAGTGACTCGGCGCTCGGCCCCGACTTGATATGATCGCTTATGTGTTATGATCGTAGGTTGCTATCGACATGTCTCCTGCTTTGTTTAGATCGTTATGATTTCATTACAAGATTTCATCGCTCACATACTTGGTACATTCTTCGCATCGACCTCCTTCGGGACGCTGCTCATGCCGCAGTTTAGGTACGCTTTGGTGATCGGCAGTGTAGGACCGCCGTAGTTTTGGATAGCTCCTTCGTCGGGAGTTATCTTTTTGGTATAAGTTCTTTCAAGATGTGCTTTGTACGCATGGGTACGGCGGCCTTGTCCGTCATATTTCAAGAAACTCTTAGAGGTCCGTATTCATATGTGGATTGAACTCACGACATGCAGTGTAGTGTCTTTTATTATGTATATTATATGGCAAATTTGTTTCGCTTCAGACGCACGATTGGTTTTTTAAAAAAAGAGCTATTTAATTTCCGCAGCTTTACTTGTGTTAAGGTAGCAGGTGCCCGTAGGGCACCGCCACGCTCGGTTCGGTGTGATAGAGTGGTATCGAGCGATACCTCTGATTGTTTACGCACCGTGTCTAGTAGAGTCTTGATTATCGGTGTTGCGCGCGCCACACCCATAAACAGTGAGGCTACAGGACATTTAGAGTTGGTTTCTATTCTTCTCACTCTAAGATCGTGCCATAGAGTTGTGTTAGTAAGATAATTCCTCTCCGACGTGTTGTTGTTACGCTTATGCCTCCGCGAGGGCAACAGCCTGTGTGGCAAAGGAGTAGCAGGAGCTACTAGTCGACTCGAGAGTTGATAGGCTTATGCCTGTGGCATACCGGATGTGGTTCCACAATGCAGTTCTTCTTCGCTGTGTTTGAGGCCCCAAGACCAGAGCCTCCGCCTCGATTAAGGAAGACTTTGGGTCATGGCGAAGCCATTATGTTATTGACCAAGATAGCGGTGTTGCAGCTTTCGTGCCAGGAGGTTATTCGGCCATGCATGTGTGTACAGAGGTAGAGGCCGGGCCATGAGATCTGCGTAAGAGGCTAGACCGGTTGGTTATTCCGGTGAGTTTTTGTACGAGCCGCTCAACAATGAGTGAGATATTCGTCCCCACCACCCAAAGACATACCCCGCAGCTCACGGTGGGAGATTTGACCACAAGGTATTTAGAGCGGTCCAAGCTCCAGGATCGAGGTTCTCGTAGAGCAAATGATTTTCTCACGAGGCCACTTATTCCTCGTTGTTCCAGATGTGGTAAGCGCTATTCGGGAAATGCCGTTATGGCACAGTGTTTGTTTTTATTGTGGCCGTCCGCCATATTCGGTGGTATGTCCTTTTAGAAAGAGCACCGTGAGGTAGCTCAGCCTATGAGGCCGATGGTTGATTCCCTTTCCTCCACAGCTGTGCGTTCCCCAGGGCAGGGTGTACAGATGCTAGCCAGCCGTGGTGGAGGTCAGGGTGGAGTTTATAGTTCTGGCGGTCCTTCGAACCGCAGAGATGACGTGACTACTGGACAGGATCAGGAAGCGACACCGCACGGGGTTACAGGTATATTTCGATTCTTTTGAATCATGCGTACATTGTTAGATTCAGATTTTACCCTAGCGTATATGTTTTCCCTTTATTGCTAGATTTGTAAAGTGATAGTACCCCAGAGGTAGGGATACTTTGATTAGTAAAGTGAGAAGTTAAGAGTATTGACAAGAGTGGTAAGTGAACTGAGACTATAGTTGTGTAGAGTTCACACGTAGTAATTACCCCGTAACAGTGTAAGACCGATAGGGAAGAATGCATGAGAAATACTTTGGCTTATGTGACAAACCTCTAGTGAATAGGGATAGGTAAGAAGTACCTTGAGATAAGAGAGAGATTTATTTCAAACTAAGAATGAGAAGTTAAGTGACGATGAGTCGGGTTATGGACTCATTTCGGTCACCAGAGTATAGAATGGGGTGATGTCAGTTGGTAGTGGTCCCGCTATGTGATAGGGTCACGAGGATGCCAGGCCCAAGTTTAGTTAATCGTGGTACGAGTTTGTGGACGCGTTCCACCGAAACTAGGTCGTAAGGACCGAGAAGAGCCTTAACGGGAATGTAAGTAACAATATGACCAAGTTTGGTTAGTAACTCCAAGGATTGGAGAACAGAAACAAAATTTGAGATTTTGTACATTTACTAAATGAGTTTAGAAGTACGAGAAAGAATGACAAGTAAGGAAAGAAAGGAACCTCTAAGGATCCCGTGTTCTAGGAGACTGTAACCTTCGAGTTTATGAGAAGGGGTAGCGGACGGAAGGTCCATTGATATGTTTACGTATGTTAGGCGATGGCCAGGTGTGGCATCGTTAGTCTTGTGGAGTATTGATTGATAGGCATAGTATAGAGATTGTGCCGGGGTTTGTATAGCGTGACAACCGACTAAGAACATTCGGGGACGAATGTTTCTAAGGGGGGAGAATGTTACACCCCGTAAGTCCAGAACATGTATAAGAGAATGTACGAAAGGAAACAAGACTTGGAAATTAGTACGAAAGGAAGAATTGTTCTTCCGACGGAAAAATCTTCCGAACGTCGGAAAGGAAAAATGTTCGTTGTTGAGAATTGGTTTCTCAAAATACATTATTTAAAGAGTATGGGACTTATTAACATTATGGAATTTTACTTGTACGGATTTGGTCATGTGGGGCCCACCCGAGGAATTTTACATTTTTTGTGGGGCCCACGAGGGTTACAAAATTTTATGGACGAATGGGAGGGCGACACGTGGCACCTCCCCCACTTGATGTTGGACGAAATTTGCAAGGTTAGGATGGTCATTTGACCTATGTAGATAATAAGTCTTCTAAGCTTGATATTGTTGACAAGTCAACTTGCCACATGGGCTTGATCCTAGTGAAATTCATCCTAACCACTCATGTGTTGCAATCAAAACCCTCCAATTTGTTATATATATCATGCTAGTGCAAGACTTGGCTTTTTACACTTAGAAAAAAAATTAGAGAAACTTGTTCTTGTTCATCATAGCTCTCGGGTTCACTATAAGTCCCACACAAAATTTTTATAGTTTTGATCCATTAGCCACAAGACTTTAACCCAATGTCCCTAAGGGTATTGTAGGGATATCTCAATAGAAAGATTTCGGAAAAAACGTATTTTTACGTTAGTCGCAAGGCGGAAACTAAGTGAGTTCTTTAACTTTGAAGATGGAACTTGAAGATGGGTTCTTCATAGGCCTCTAAGGAGTGCTTGGAGCGGATTGGAACTTATGGAAATGAGCTAAGAATTTCTAAGGCGCGACTTTGGATCTTGGAAATTTTAAGGGCTTGGAAAGGTATAATTTTGTCGTTTTAGTAGTTAAGACTTACTTATTGTTGTAGCTATGGATTTTAGCAAGCATGTGTTATATAGTATGAAGTTTGATAATTATATTGGCTATTGGAACCCTAATCCGAAAACTAGCATGTTTAGCTTTAAGATTGGAATTCAAGTTGATTATTAGTTTAAGTCGTCGCATGTTGAATAAAGAAGGAAATTGTAGTTGTTGAAGTTGTTTATGACTAAATAACATGTTGACCTAAGAACTTGGAATTGGAAAAGGATTGGAAAAGACTTTGAATTGTTAGTTGTAGTTGGCCGAGAATGGCTTGGAGTTTTAAACTACTTGGTATGAATTGTGGGGCGGAATTTTACACGTATTATAAGGCGCGTAATCCCCTTTGGTTGGTTGTTGTTTGGAGCCTTAAATGTGGCATGTTTGGTTATTGTATTCGGTCTTGAAAAAGGTGGCAAAGTGAGTAGAAACAAAGGAAGTGCTGCCCGATTTTCCGTAGAATTAGAGACCGTATACTTAGTATTATTCTACGTTAGAGGCTAGAAGTTGATAGTCTTGTTGTGACCATTATAGGTTGACACTTCTACGTACGGCGTATTCGGCTTAGCTTGTGGATTTAGCCGAAAAGGTATGTGAACTATCTCCTCTTCTAGCATGATTCCTTAAGATTAAGAAAGTATGTTCTACTCCTTAAATGATCCATTCCTTGTTTGTATTTGGATTGCCTAGAATAGAATTTGTTCTATGTACTTCCTTGATTGTACTTTGATGTTTAAATTGTAAGTTGTAAAATTCATTTTCTTAGTGAAGTTTGGATTCTTAAAAGTGAAAGTATTTTACTTAAAGTACATAGAGTCTTGAAAAGGAAGTGGTTTCCAAATCTTTTGGGCTAGTGCCTTAGTCCCAAAATCCTAAAGGTCATTATAATGACTTTAGGGGAGTCAAAGGAGTGATCTACTTAATTGTTTTAAAAGAGGAGAAATGACATGATTTAAGAGAAGTAACTTGTTTTAAAGGAGTGAGTTACTTGAGGTTTAAAAGTAGAAGAAACTTGTTTTCTATATATTAAGAGACTTGAAGTGTTTTGAAAGTTAAGAACTTGATTTGTAAGTATGTGATACTTGGTTTTAATAGTATAAGTCTCTCGGTTATAAAAGGAATGGATATGTCTAAAACCATAAAGGGTTATAACGGCTTTATGGGAAGTTGGTTATAACGGCTTTATGGAAGGTTTAGAAAGTTGTCTATTTTGATTAAAGGGCATAAGTTGCCTAGATTGTGAAAATTTGAAGTTACTTGATTTCAAGCCTTGAAATGAGTTTTCTAAACGTGTAGTAACTTACTTTGAAAAATAGACATGCCTTGATACTAAGGGTGTTAGTATCTTGGGATTACATAAAAATGAGTCTTTTGAAAAGAATGTACGTACGTAGTACTTTGGCCTGTTTAATTGAGAATAATTCTATGTGATGCCTTGATAAGTACTTTGGCTTGTTAAATGAGAATTATTCTATTTGTGCCCTGATAAGTACTTTGGCTTGTTAAATGAGAATTATTCTATTTGTGCCCTGATAAGTACTTTGACTTGTTAAATGAGAATTATTCTATTTGTGCCCTGATAAGTACTTTGGCTTGTTAAATGAGAATTATTCTATTTGTGCCCTGATAAGTACTTTGGCTTGTTAAATGAGAATTATTCTATTTGTGCCCTGATAAGTACTTTGGCTTGTTAAATGAGAATTATTCTATTTGTGCCCTGATAAGTACTTTGGCATGTTAAATGAGAATTATTCTATTTTGTGCCTTGATAAGTACTTTGGCCTGATAAATTGAGAATTTGTCTAAGTGTGCCTTGATAAGTACTTAGGCTTGATTAATTGAGAATTATTCTATTTGTGCCTTGATAAGTACTTTGGCCTGATAAATTGAGAATTTGTCTAAGTGTGCCTTGATAAGTACTTTGGCTTGATTAATTGAGAATTATTCTATGTGTGTGCCCGATCGATTACTTTGGCTTGTTTAGTTGAGAATTGCCTATGTGTCCGGAAATAGCGGTTGTGTGCTATTGGTATATCGGTCGTTTGGTCATTCCTCGGGTTTGTGGCATTTGCGATCCGTGGAATTGCTACCCACGATGCGAGGAATACCTCGCGGTCCGTAAGGACTTATGCGGTGAAATAGTCTCGTGCGGGTGGGTCCGGCCTATGCGAGAATACCTCACGCGAGTCCGTAAGGGCTTATGCGGGTGAAATAGTCCCATGCGAGGAATACCTCACGCGGGTCCACGCGGCCTATGCTGGTGAAATAGTCCCGCGAGTAGGATGGTTAAATGATCCGCGGGCGGATGGTCTGTTTTGATCATGAGCTTCCTATTTTATATTGTAAGGATACTCGCTTACTCTCATTGTTAGTAAGGCACAATGTGTTGTAATTTGATTATCATATATGTTCGGATTTGATTGTGTTACCTATGGTCATGCTTTTACGATGTGGGATTAGGGCATGAGACCACGAGGCATTTAGAACACGGTGGGACTTGGTGTTCATGTATCCTTATTGGTGTTATTACATCATGGATCTGGCGGTGAGGAAGGATTCCACGGGCATGATTGATATTATGGGCGTGAGACCCATAGTTAAATTTGAGTAGTGACCTTGAGGGCCTGCGTCCCTGACTTGATATGACTGCTTATGTGTTATGTACTGTAGGTTGGCTATTAGACATGTCTCATGTTTTGTTTAGATTATGATTTCATTCTGATGCATCGCTCACATACTTGGTACATTCTTCGTACTGACCTCCTTCGGGGGGTTGCGTTCATGCCGCAGGTTTAGGTACGCTGTTTGGTGATCGGCAGGTGTAGGACCCTGCTCAGAGTTTTTCGATAGCTCCTTCTGTTCGGGAGTTATCTTTTTGGTATAAGTTCTTTCGATCTGAGCTTTTATGATTATGGGTACGGCGGGGCCTTGTCGTCATATTTGATAAAACTCTTAAGTGCTGTATTCATATGTGGGATTGGACTCGTATGCAGTGTAGTGTCTTTTATTATGTATATTATATGACGCCTTGAAACCACTTGCACGTACGATTGGTTTTAAAAAAAAAAGAGCTATTTAATTTCCGCAGTTTACTTGTGTTGTTAAGGTAGCAGGGTGCCCAGGTAGGGCACCAGTCACGGGCCCGGGGTTCGGGGTGTGACAACCTCATGCGAGTCCGTAAGGGCTTATGCGGGTGAAATAGTCCCATGCGAGGAATACCTCACGCGGGTCCACGTGACCTATGTATGTGAAATAGTCTCAGGAGTAGGATTGCTAAATGATACTGCGGGCGGGTGGTCCTGCTTTGATCGTGAGCTTCCTATTTTATATTGTAAGGATACTATTATTTACTCTCATTGTTAGTAAGGCACAGTGTACTGTAATTTGATTACCATACATGTCTCCGGCTTTGATTTTAGACTTATGATGTAATTACAGTATTTTCCAGTTTTACATACTTAGTACATATTGTGTACTGACCCCTTCCGAGGCTGCGTTCATACGCGAGAAAGGTAGCAGGTGGTGGATCCACATTCTTAGGATCACTTATCAGACGTCAGAAGCTCCATTTATCCGGAGGCTTGTCTCTTTTGGTACAGTCTTTTCCCTGATGTTGTAGATTTATGTACATTCAGAGGTAAGGCGGGGCCCCGCCACGATTATTATTCCTAAGTGCTGTATTCACATATGTGGTTGGGCTGTAAGGCGATTATCTGATTGTACTTTTGAGTATGTTTATATTATGGAAGCGGCCTTATCGGCGATGCAGGATATTATTGTTTACACGTGTGTTTATGTTGTGTATGTTCATTGCTATTCTACGATGTATACTGAATAGGGTGCCTGGGTAGGGCACGATCGCGAACCGGGTCGGTCGTGTGAAATAACTTGGAATACTACTAGGAATACTAGGCTAAGGTATTTGGGATAATACAACAATACTTGAAGTATTTTCTACACAAGGTGGGGGGGAGGATTTTTTTGTGACTTAGAAACATTTAAGTGGATGAAGAAGTCTTGAAACAAGGGGGGTATTTATAGAGAAATCAAGGGCTATGATTTAAGCAAGTGTAAGGTGAGGATGGGGTACATGTGTGTGGGTAGTTTGCCAACCATTTGTACACCATAACAATGGGACAAGTGGCAAGCCACTTGTCCCACTCAAAACCGTCCAACACACACACACAACAATCGGCCCACATGGCCTCAAGGGGGGGTGACACGTGTCGCCCCCTACTCGTCCAAAATATTTCGTCTTCCGAAAAATATCCGTAATGCCAAAAATCCGAAAATAAAGTGGGCCCCACAAACCGTAAATTTCCTCCCGTGGGCCCCACGTGACCAATTCCGGAAATAAAATTCCATAATTCTTAAATATTCCAAAAATTCCGAATACCAAATCTGGGAATCCAATTCCCATTAACGAACCTTTTTCCTTCACAAAATTCGGAAACTTTTCCGTCGAAAAATCACATCTTTCTTCCTTTCCAATTTTACTGTCGTATTCTCGTACGTACGTCCTCATATACATACTCTGAAACTACGGGGTGTAACATTCTTCCCCCCTTAAAAACATTCGTCCCGAATGTTTCTTCTAAGTCTCCAAAACATACATGCGCCGGTATTGTTATACCCCGTATTTCCAGAGTATGTACGTGAGGACGTACGTACAAAAGTTTAGCCTTAGTTAGGCACCTTGGACGAAATGTTTGTGCACAACTCACTTAAAGAATCGTTTTTCGACGAAACGTTTTACTAAACTCGCGTAGGGTAAATTCCGGTTATGTCATTTATAATTTTTGTGAATTTTTTCGAGAGATGAAATATTTTGGACCAACGGGAGGGTGACACTTGTCACCCTCATTGGACGGCAACTTGAGGCTTGGATTGACACGTTTTTTGTGCCTTTGCACAAGTCAAGGAGTTGGTAGGATATTTGTGTAGTATATGGATAAGGACACTTGGGTGAATCTCCACCCTACACTTGCCTTGCACTTGGCTTCATCTTGGCCATTGGTTGGCCTTTTCTTGAGCTATAAATACCCCCTTAAGATGAAGAGTTCTTCATCCACAAATCAAACTTTCCAAGTCTAAAATCCCTCCCTCTCCCTTGTGAGCTTCTCGTCCAAGAGCTCTTCCCACATACAAAGAGCCTAGCCAAACACCCTCTCACTCTCTAGCCTAGCCGAAACACCCCCTTGGTAGATAGTTGTCTTACAAATACCCTAGCCCAATTCCCTTATTGTATTTTATTAGTAGTTTTTGGATTCTTCTAAGGGTTCTTTGTGCTATCTGAGCTTACAAATTAGGAGCTAAACCTTTATCAGGATCGACATTTTACTTGGATAATTTTGGGCTTATCGAGGTAAATACTCTTGTCCTTATTGTAATTGGATATTACATATAAGAATAGTTAAGACTTGAGTATAAGATATGAAAGAATATTAATGAATATAATTGAGTATTATCACGATGAAGGGTATAAAAGAAGAATAATTGAATCTTACATAGAATTTGTTTTCTGATGAACTTGAGTAGCTTGGCGGGTAGGGAAGTCTGTCCAATTTTCCGTAAAATAGAGAACCTCTACTTAGAATCATTTCTGAGAATAGTCTAGACGTTGATAGGCGTATTTGACAATTATAAATTGATTCTCTGCGCGACATATTTGACTTGGCGGTGGATTTCGAGAAGGTATGTGATTCTTCCTATACTCTTGAGCATGATATTTTAAATATATATATAGTACGGTGAGCGTGCAGTGTTAAGCGAATAATAATTACGGCAATGTCTTTTGACTTAAGCCTGAATAATATTTACGGCCATGTCTTGTGACTTAAGCCTGAATAATAAAGATTTTGAAGCATTTCAAAAGATTACTGAATCATTTTTACCAGAAGAGAAATAGTTGGGTTTTATACAAAAGCTTAAGAGTTATACTAGCTTTATGGGAAGTTAGGTATAACAACTTAAGAAGATAAAAGGCTATTTACTTAATTGTTTATAAAAACCTTGTATTGATTCTGTAAGGTATAGTAAGATTGTTTGAAAAGTAGACATATTATGATGCTACGTGTGTTAGTGTCTTGTGATGTGGTGAAATGGGGTCATTCTTGTTGTGCTTATGTTGCTAAACGGTAAGTCAGTTGTACTATTATTATATCACCTACCCCCTTGACTTGTTATACCGAGGGCTTGCCACCCGATGCGGTCTATACGGCTGTCGCGGTCTGTGTGTCTATGCGGATCTGCGGGAGTTACATGATTGATCATTCAGGGTGTTTTAGCCCGATGCGGGGGATGCCCTATGCGGTCTGTGTGACTTTGCGGTCTATTGAGTCTATGCGGATGCGGGAGTCGAGGAGAATGCAGGGGTTAGCTACCCCGTCACGAGGAATACCTCATGCGGGTGCATGTGTGACTATGCGGTGCGGAAGTCGTGATTAGGCACGCATAATGATACTATGGGCGATTGGCCTTGCCGATCATTCGCGGCCTAGAAAAGACACATTCTGATTTACTATTATTGTTCTTCTTTGTGATGTTGCACTATGTGCAATTGAACTGATTTTATTTGCAAATGGTTTTAAATCCTTTGATTTCATATAATTACTTTACAATTTCAAATACTTGGTACTGTTATCTTGACCTCGCCCGGGGGTTGCGTTCATGCCGCGGTAAGAAAGCGGTGCTAGATCCACATCCTTAGGATCTCTTTGCTTTGGTGTCGGGAGCTCCATCTTCTCCGAGGCTCGACTTTTGGGTATGATCTCCTGTTGTTGTATATAGTTTTGTACATTCGGGGTATGGCGGGGCCTGTCGCCATAGTTGTTTATCTTCTTAAGTGCTGTAGTCCTATTATGCAGTTGGGATGTAGCGCAAAACTATGTTTATATATATATGCCGAACGCCGACATTTTCTCACATAAAACTGTGTCTCATTTTACAACTGTTTCATGTCTTGTTTTTATATTCCGCTGATTACTCTGATGTATAACTACTTGGGTGCCCGGGTAAGGCACCAGTCACGGGCCCCGGAACGGGTCGTCACAGGTATAGTCTTCACTACTATACTTACCAAACCAATCATGCCACCAATGGCCATAGTATAACATACGCGCAAAACTCAATCCAAGCCAACGAGGAATCACCTCTAACGTGTATAACAACACAAAAACTTCCACTCATGGTCCAAAGGATACTTTCTTCCCATCTTCACTTATAAAAAGGACACTTCCGAACCCCGGGCCTGTGACTGGTGCCATACCTAGGCACCCTTCTACCTAACAACACAAGTAAACTGCGGAATTTAAATAACACCTTTTTTTTTAACCAACTTACGTGCAAGGGCAAAGCCGACAAGGCTGCCATATAATATACATAATAAAAGATACTACACTGAACATGAGTCCAATCCCACATATGAATACAGACCTCTAAGAGTTATACTGAACTATGACGGGACAAGGCCCCGCCGTACCCATAACTGTACAAAAGCCTGTACTGAAAGAACTTATACCAAAAGATAAACTCCCGAACAGAAGGAGCTATCCCAAAAACTACGGCGGTCCTACACTGCCGATCACCAAATCTGCGTACCTAAACTGCGGCATGAACGCAGCCGAAGGAGGTCGATCTGAAGAATGTACCAAGTATGTGAAGCGATGAAATCGTAATGAAATCATAACGATCTAAGCAAAGCAGAGACATGTATGATAGCGAACCTACGATACAACACATAAGCGATCATAACAAGTCGAGACGCGTGCCTCAAGTCATTTCTAAAATATAACCATGGGTCTCACGCCCGTAATATCAATCATGCGTGGAATCCTTTCTCATCGCTGATCCATGATATAATATAACGCCAATAGGCATACATGAACACCAAGTCCCACTGTGTCCTAAAAGCATGCAGGCAGTAGGAAGGCAGCGGTGGTAATGCGAGGGTATAATGTCTTGAGGGTTTACCCCTCATTTATACTCTTACCCTGGAGAAGGTGGTATAGCGTCTTGGGGGTTTACCCCTCACTTATACTCTTACCCTATCTCAACCGACCATCAAACAAAACAAGCAGGGGGTATAATGTATTGGGGGTTTACCCCTCATTTATACTCTTACCCTGGAGAAGGTGGTATAGCGTCTTGGGGGTTTACCTCTCACTTATACTCTTACCCTATCTCGACCGACCATCAAACAAAACAAGCAGGGGGTATAATGTCTTGGGGGTTTACCCCTCATTTATACTCTTACCCTGGAGAATGTGGTATAGCGTCTTGGGGGTTTACCCCTCACTTATACTCTTACCCTATCTCGACCGGCCGTCAAACAACACATAAGCACTACCAGGTCTTTTATAAAAATCCGGGAATTTAACCCAAGTACTACAAATAACGGAAGCATACCCGTGGAATCCCACATCACTGTCGGTACGTCCAAGTAACTTACAACAAGACAGCCGGCCCTCAAAGGCTATCACCAGCACACATAGGCAATTCTCAATTAATCAAGCCAAAGTACTTATCAAGGCACACATGGAATAATTCTCAATTAACAAGCCAAAGTACTTACCAAGGCACAAATAGAATAATTCTCATTTAACAAGCCAAAGTACTTATCAAGGCACAAATAGAATAATTCTCATTTAACAAGCCAAAGTACTTATCAAGGCACAAATAGAATAATTCTCATTTAACAAGCCAAAGTACTTATCAAGGCACAAATAGAATAATTCTCATTTAACAAGCCAAAGTACTTATCAAGGCACAAATAGAATAATTCTCATTTAACAAGCCAAAGTACTTATCAAGGGACAAATAGAATAATTCTCATTTAACAAGCCAAAGTACTACGTACGTACATTCTTTTCAAAAGACTCCTTTTTATGTAAAATCTCAAGATACTAACACCCGTAGTATCATGGTGTGTCTATTTTTCAAAGTAAGTTACTACACTTTTAGAAAACTCATTTCAAAGCTTGAAATCATGTAACTTCAAATTTTCACAATCTAGGCAACTTATGCCCAATAATCAAAATAGACAACTTTCTAAACCTTCCATAAAGCCGTTATAACCAACTTCCCATAAAGCCGTTATAACCCTTTATGGTTTTTAGACAATTTCATTCCTTTTATAACCAAGAGACTTATACTTAAAACCAAGTATCACAAACTTTCAAATCAAGTTTCTTAACTTTCAAAATACTTCAAGTCCCTTAATATTTAGAAAAACAAGTTTCTTCTACTTTTAAACCTCAAGTAACTCACACCTTTAAAACAAGTTACTTCTCTTAAATCATGTCATTTCTCCTCTCTTAAAACAATTAAGTAAATCACTCCTTTAACTCCCCTAAAGTCATTACAACAACCCTTAGGTTTTGGAACTAAGGCACTAGCCAAAAGGTTTTGAAACCACTTCCTTTTCAAGACTCCATGTACTTTATGTAAAATACTTTCACTTTTAAGAATCCAAACTTCACTAAGGAAATGGATTATACAACTTACAACTTAAACATCAAAGTACAATCAAGGGAGTACATCGAACGAATTCTATTTTAGGCAATCCAAATACAACCAAGGAATGGATCATTTTAAGGAGTAGGACATACTTTCTTTATCTTAAGGAATCATGCTAGAAGAGGAGATAGTTCACATACCTTTTCGGCTAAATCCACAAGCTAAGCCGAATACGCCGTACGTAGAAGTGTCAACCTATAATGGTCACAACAAGACTATCAACTTCTAGTCTCTAACGTAGAATAATACTAAGTATACGGTCTCTAATTCTACGGAAAATCGGGCAGCACTTCCTTTGTTTCTACTCACTTTGCCACCTTTTTCAAGGCCGAATACAATAACCAACACGCCACATTTAAGGCTCAAAACAACAACCAATCAAAGGGGATTACACGCCTTACAATACATGTAAAATTCACGCAATTGACATTAAACTAATACAAACTATTAGGCCAAATCGAAATCTAGGATACAACAATACCAATTCTTATCCAATTTCCTTTTCAATCCAAGTTGTTAGCATATCATGATATCAAGTCGATTGATTATAACTACTATAATCTTCAAGTAAGTAACATGCGACTATTCTAACTACGACCAACTTGTAATCCAACTTCAAATGGCTAATATGTCATTTCGGATTTTAGGCTACAACAATCCATAACACTTATAAAACTTCAACACATATACTTCATGCTTGCTAAAATCCAAAGCTACAACAATAAGAAATCTTTAATTTCTAAAGCAGCAAGATTTATACCTTTCCAAGCCCTTAAAATTTCCAAGATTCAAAGTCGCCTTAGAAATTCTTAGCTCCTTTCCTTAAGTTCCAATCTGCTCCAAGCACTCCTTAGAAGCCTATGAAGAACCCATCTTCAAGTTCCAACTTCAAAGTTGAAGAACCCTTAAGTTTCACTTGCGACTAATACGAAAACTACCTTTTCCGGGATTTTCTATTGAGATATCCTTAAAATACACTCATGAACCTTGGGTTAAAGTCTTGTGGCTAATGAACCACAAACGAAAAATTTCTTCTCTCAAAAGCCTCTTGGCGAGAGCTCACAAACAAGAACCAATGTTCTTCAATTTTTTTTCTAAGTGTGGAAGTCTTGCTACTAGTAGTAGTAGTAGTAGTATATATAAATAAATCAAAGGCTAGGATAAAACCAAAAGGAAGGCTAGGATGAAGATCACATGGATCAAGCCCAAGTGGACAAGTTGACCTCGTCAACAATCTCAGCTTCCCAACTTAGCAAGACTTTCTCATCTACACAATTGTCAAATGACCCTTTTGCCCTTTGCATAAATCGACCAAGCCATATGGGAGGGGTGCCACGTGTCGCCCTCCCATTTGTCCATAAAATTCCGTAACCCTCGTGGGCCCCACAAAACGTAAAATTCCTCGGGTGGGCCCCACGTGACCAAATCCGTAAAAATAAATTTCCATAATGTTAATAGGTTCCATACTCTTCAAATAATGCATTTTGAGAATACAATTCTCAACAACGAACATTTTTCCTTTCCGACGTCCCGAAGATTTTTTGTCGGAAAAACAATTCTTCCTTTCGTACCAATTTTCAAGTCTTGATTCCTTACGTACATTCTTTTATACATGTCCTGGACTTACGGGGTGTAACACTCTAGTTCCGCAGCCGGGTGCTGAGTATAGAGACTACGGGGAGCAGATCCGATTATTGACCAGTATAGTAGTCGAGGCGTGGCCGAGGCGAGCGACCCGCTAGGCGAGCAATTTGCGGATTAGGGATTTTACAGGTTGTCATCCACCGAGTTTTATGGTTCGAGGTCCGAGGAGGATCCTCGGGAGTTCATCGGTAGCTACGGACCATGCAGTTCTTAGGGCTTCAGAGGCAGTGCATACGCTAGCCTCTTCTGGGTTGCGCGATATTGCGTTGAACGGTTTGAGTCGTGGTTGCTTTAGAGAGGTGATGATGCCCTTCCGGTGTTTGGGAGGAGTTTCTGAGAGGCCTTCATGGATCACTTTTTGCCTCCTGAGATGAGGAGAGCCCGGGTAGATAGATTCTTGACCTTGAGGCAGAACGGGAGGACTATCCGGGAGTATAGCTTGAAGTTTGACTCCTTGGCCAGACATGCACATACTATTGTAGCTGACATGGCGGATAGGGTTCATCGTTATGTGATGGGGCTAGACCGTCATATGATTACCGCATGCTTGGGTGTGGCTCTTCAGCCCGGTATGGACATCGCGGATCACGAGCCTATCGCGAGGATAGAGGATAGAGAGGAGGACCAGATTGACTCGAGCCGGCCCGAGGGCCGGGGCGGTAGGGTCTCGGGGCGGTGGTCGGCGGGCTGACCTCAGTGAGGCCCGGGTCCACATTCCGGCCGGCGAGTGCTCGTCCGCGGTTTTCTGGCGGGAGGTCGATCAGTCATTCGGGAGCATGTCGAGGGCTCGGGACTTGAGGTTCGAGGAGGCGAGATCGTCGCCGATCGAGGCCACCCACATCTCGGTGTGCTCGATGCGGTAGATCGCACGAGGCGAGTGTCGTGTTCTGCGAAGTGTCACGACCCGACCGGATCGCGGCCCGGTGCCCTACACAGGCACCCTTACAGGTAAACATCAGAGATAATCAGCGGAACATACATGAAACTTATAAATAAAACAACGGAAGTAAAACAACAGGTCAGCCGATAGGGCTACCTTCCTGGACGTACATACATAAAAGAAGCAGTTGCCTCCTTTCTTTACAAACAGACCCACAATATGTGACTACAGACCTCTAAGAATTACAACAGTGGCGGGACAGGGCCCCGCCATACCCCTGAATATACATAGCCATGACAACTCCGGAACATCGGAGCCATCTAAAAATGCTGAACCAGGATCCTAAGCTCGCGGATCCACACTGTGTACCTAAACCTGCGGACATGAACGCAGCCCCCCGAAGGGGGTCAGTACAACAGGTACCGAATATGGAACAGAAATAACGTGCAAGAATCAAATCATAACTGTACAAAAGAATGCCATTTTTAACTCCTGAAATCACTCGTATATTAACCGTTCCATTCCTTCTTTCCATAAGATTTAACATCATATTCTTACATACATACTTAAGAGGTTAATCAAGTTTTTCCACATAACTTACTTATCTTACATAACATAATCCGGCCCATTTGCGGGACACGGTGTACTGACGAATCATGTGACATAATCCGGCCCGCCTGTGGGGCTCGGTGTACTGTGGAATCATGTAGCATAATCCGGCCCTCCTGTGGAGCTCGGTGTACTGTGGAATCATGTAGCATAATCCGGCCCGCCTGTGGAGCTCGGTGTACTGTGGAATCATGTAGCATAATCCGGCCCTCCTGTGGAGCTCGGTGTACTGTGACGTAACCCGGCCTATGTGTAGGCTCGGGGTAATATGGCGTAATCCGGCCTATGTGTAGGCTCGGTGTATCTCATAACGTAATCCGGCCTATTTGTAGGCTCGGTGTATTTCATAACGTAATCCGGCCTATTTGTAGGCTCGGTGTATTTCATAAATGTCCGGCCTATTCGTAGGCTCGGTGTATTTTCCTTACATAACATTTTTAAACCATCTTTTCACTTCTTCTTAAGTCGTCATAACAACTTCCCATAAAGCTATTATAACAACCTTTCATTTTGGAGAACTTAAGACACTTTTATTCTTACAACATTAGGAAAACTAGATCCAAAAATACTACGTACATACATACTTAAAAGAATCATAAAACCTCCTTTCTTTTTAAAGCTCAAGTCACATACTCTTTTGGAAACCATCTTCTTAACTTTCGAAATAAATTAAGAAGCCATACTTTTAAAATTTAGTCCTTTCCACTTATAATCAAGGCTTATGGTCTTAACACTCGTAGCATACACTCTTTAAAATCATGTCGCTTATACTTATAAAATCATGTCCTCTATACTTTAGAAATCAAGTCCATGCTTGAACAATAAAGTTTCATAATCCTTTAAAGAAAAACAAAGTTCATAGTCTTAAAACTTCATAACATACATTCTTTAAAATCAATCCCTTTTCACATATAAATTCACATCATTTTTAAACATAAAATCAACTTACTTACTTTAAATAAATCAAGACACGTAGCTTTAAATCAAATCTCATAACTTCTAACCATTCGTACCAACATCTCCCCTAAGACTTGGTAAGGACTTAGGATAATTTAAACATACTTTTAACTTAGAATCAACAACGTGAACAATTCTTAACTTCTAGGAGTAGAAGAAATCTTGAAATATTATCACATGGATATTTCATCGTAGGATCATGCCAAAGAAAGAAGAGGTTCACATACCTCGCGACGCTTATCGACAAGTAGCAAAATGCTCCAGCGCACTTCAACCTTGATAGCTATTCCATCCTTGAGTAGGATACGCTATACTTAGTACTTCAACCTATAATGGTCACAATACGTCCATTAACCTCTTACTACAAACATAGAATATTCTAAGTGCTAAGCCGCTAAATTCTACGGAAAATCGGACAGCACCTCCTTTGTTTCTACTTACTTTGCCACCTTTTTCAAGGCCGAGTACAATAACCAAACAGCCCCAATTGGCTCACAAAAATCTATAAGGTACTCCATACAAATAAATAACCATACAGCCCCAATTGGCTCACCTGATATAGAAGGTAGTCCAATATAAATGAAAACAAACTATTACAAACTAGAAGTACAAATTCGGCCACCTTGAGTTCAACAATACCAATTCTTATCCAATTTCCATTTCAATCCAAATTGGTAGCATAACATGATATCAAGTCGCATTCGATTATAACAACCATAATCTTTAAGTAAGTAACATGCGACGATTTCTAATAAACGACGATTAGTAATCGACAACATGGCTTACATTTCATTTCGGTTCCAAGGCTACAATAAATCCATAATCCTTATAAACTTCTACATATCAACTTCATGCTAGCAACATGTAAAGCTAACAACACAAAATAAATATATAACCTTGTAACACTTTAAAAGACAAGATTATACCTCAACGACTCTTAATCTAACTCCAATCCGAAGTCGCTCCTTAGTAGTTTAGAACCTCTCCAAGACACTTCAATCCATTGAGACCCTTAGAACCACACCAACAACTTTCCTTGACTTACAATCCAAAACCTAGAAAGCCACTAGGTTTTCACTTTGCGACTAACGAAAACTATCTTTTCCGAGATTTTTCTATTGCGATCTGCTTACCATACCCCTAAGACCCTTGGGTAAAAGAAAGGAGCTTAATGGACACGAAACGAAAAAAACTTCTTACTTCCTTTAGGTGAAGAGAGCTCCTATCATTGTTCATCAAATTTTGTAATTTTGGCTAAGTGTGGAACTCTTGTCTTGCTACTAGTACCCTTATATAACAACATGGAGGGCTAAGATAAAAACATATGTGTGGTTTGGATGCACTCCTTTAAAATATCATGCTAAGTGGTCCCATTGACCAAGTCAAAATTGTCAAGCTACTACTTTGCAAGACTTGGTTATCTAACAAGGGGTCAAATGACCCTTTTGTCCATCTGATTCGTCGAGACACCATTTAAGGGGGTGACACGTGTCGCCCTCCCATTCGTCACAATAGTACGTTTTCCGAAAATTTCATAATTCCGAGAAATTTTTACAAGTCTCAAATCTTAACACTGTGAGTTCTTACGTACGTTCTTACACCATGTCCTGTAAATACGGGGTGTAACATTCTTCCCCCCTTAGAAACATTCGTCCTCGAATGTTCTTTCGGAGTCAAACTTATAATTACCGACATAGTTTCCTGTCACAATCCCGACATACCAATAATGCCACACATGGCCCTAATACTCGCACGCATAGCATCCATCATAAGCCCAAAAGAGATTATCCTTTCGTACTTCCAACTCATACTAGCATACATACATAACTTCCATACCGATTCGGCCTCAAATCTTTGAGTCACTCTATAAAACAATATAAGGCCATTTCGCTTTCATGACTGGATTAGGTGGAACGCGTCCACGAATCCGTAAAACAATTAACTAAACTTGGGCCTTGCGCCTCGTGACCACACGTGGCGGAACTACTACCAACTGATCCTCCATTCCGGGCCATGGGAGACCGTATGAGTCCTCAACCACTCGTCGCACTTAACTCTTATCATTAGTGCGAATTAAAATCTTATTGCGAGAAAACCTTATATACCTAAGGTCTGGCGTTAATCAATATTCTTAGGCTCGCAATTTCCATGCTCCACGCTAACCTTACGGTCCCGATGGCAAGTACAAAAACTTCTCATAATACCAAAACCATGTTGTCTCGATCACAATAACCATTGCTTACTCTATCCGGACATCATCCGTATAATTCTCTTAAGCTTACTACGGCTTAATCTATTAACATGACATTAGTTAGGTTCCTTAATATGGCTTCTTAGGGTTCACTACCTATCGGGCGGCTCATCCTTTCCCAATTACCTCAAAATAAAACACAAAACCTTGGCGAAAATTCATTAACTATACCATACCTTCCGGTATCTAGTTAGTCTTTACCAATTCTGGTAATCTAAAATTATTCTAGGCAACAAAGTCGACTTCATACATAACTCCGTATAGATGTATGTCACAATACCAACTATACTATGATCATAACCAACTGGATACGCAATTCACATCATCTTTCTGGGTCGCTGCTTTCTCGTAGGCCGCAATCAACATAACTCGTTAGGGAGGGCGACCACTAACAACCACTCTATCGCACGATCTCGAGTGAGAAGAATGGAAACCAATCATAAATGTCCTGCAGCCTCACGATTATAGATGTGGTGCACAACACACCGATAATCAAGACTCTACTAGACACGGTGCAGACACTTTCAGAGGACTAAGCGCTCACGATACCACTTTTGTCACGACGGACCGGGACGCGGCGGTGCCCTACACAGGCACCGCTACGGTAAAACATCGAGATAATCGGAACATACATGAAACTTATAAATAAAACAACGGAAGTAAACAACAAAGTCACCGATAGGGCTACCTTCGCAGACGTACATACATAAACGAAAGCGATTACCTCCTTTCTTTACAAGCGGACCCGATATGTGACTACGGACCTCTAAGAATTACAACAATGGCGGGGCGGGGCCGCCATACCTGAATATACATAGCCGCGACAACTCGGAACATGAGCCATCTAAAAATCTGAACCAGGATCCTAAGCTCGCGGATCCAGCTGTGTACCTAAACTGCGGACATGAACGCGGCCGAAGAAATCGATCAACAGTGCGAATATGGAGCGAAATAACGTGCAAGAATCAATTCATAAGCGTACAAAAAGAATGCCATTTTAACTCACGAAATCACTCGTATATTAACTGTTCCATTCCTTCTTTCCATAAGATTTAACATCATATTCTTACATACATACTTAAGAGGTTAATCAAGTTTTCCACATAACTTACTTATCTTACATAACATAATCCGGCCCATTTGCGGGACACGGTGTACTGACGAATCATGTGACATAATCCGGCCCGCCTGTGGGGCTCGGTGTACTGTGGAATCATGTAGCATAATCCGGCCCTCCTGTGGAGCTCGGTGTACTGTGGAATCATGTAGCATAATCCGGCCCGCCTGTGGAGCTCGGTGTACTGTGGAATCATGTAGCATAATCCGGCCCTCCTGTGGAGCTCGGTGTACTGTGACGTAACCCGGCCTATGTGTAGGCTCGGGGTAATATGGCGTAATCCGGCCTATGTGTAGGCTCGGTGTATCTCATAACGTAATCCGGCCTATTTGTAGGCTCGGTGTATTTCATAACGTAATCCGGCCTATTTGTAGGCTCGGTGTATTTTATAACGTAATCCGGCCTATTCGTAGGCTCGGTGTATTTTCCTTACATAACATTTTTAAACCATCTTTTCACTTCTTCTTAAGTCGTCATAACAACTTCCCATAAAGCTATTATAACAACCTTTCATTTTGGAGAACTTAAGACACTTTTATTCTTACAACATTAGGAAAACTAGATCCAAAAATACTACGTACATACATACTTAAAAGAATCATAAAACCTCCTTTCTTTTTAAAGCTCAAGTCACATAATCTTTTGGAAACCATCTTCTTAACTTTCGAAATAAATTAAGAAGCCATACTTTTAAAATTTAGTCCTTTCCACTTATAATCAAGGCTTATGGTCTTAACACCTCGTAGCATACACTCTTTAAAATCATGTCGCTTATACTTATAAAATCATGTCCTCTATACTTTAGAAATCAAGTCCCATGCTTGAACAATAAATTTTCATAATACTTTAAAGAAAAACAAAGTTCATAGTCTTAAAACTTCATAACATACATTCTTTAAAATCAATCCCCTTTTCACATATAAATTCAAATCATTTTTAAACATAAAATCAACTTACTTACTTTAAATAAATCAAGACACGTAGCTTTAAATCAAATCTCATAACTTCTAACCATTCTTACCAACATCTCCCATAAGACTTGGTAAGGACTTAGGATAATTTAAACATACTTTTAACTTAGAATCAACAACGTGAACACTTCTTAACTTCTAGGAGTAGAAGAAATCTTGAAATATTATCACATGGATATTTCATACGTAGGATCATGCCAAAGAAAGAAGAGGTTCACATACCTCGACGCTTTATCGACAAGTAGCAAAATGCTCCAACGCACTTCAACCTTGATAGCTATTTCATCCTTCAAGTAGGATACGCTATACTTAGTACTTCAACCTATAATGGTCACAATCGTCCATTAACCTCTTTACTACAAACGTAGAATATTCTAAGTGCTAAGCGCTAAATTCTACGGAAAATCGGACAAAGACTTCCTTTGTTTCTACTTACTTTGCCACCTTTTTCAAGGCGAGTACAATAACCAAACAGCCCCAATTGGCTCACAAAAATCTATAAGGTACTCGATACAAATAAATAACCATACATTGATTGGCTCACCTGATATAGAAGGTAGTCCAATATAAATGAAAACAAACTATTACAAACTAGAAGTACAAATTCGGCCACCTTGAGTTCAACAATACCAATTCTTATCCAATTTCCATTTCAATCCAAATTGGTAGCATAACATGATATCAAGTCGCATTCGATTATAACAACCATAATCTTTAAGTAAGTAACATGCGACGATTTCTAATAAACGACCAATTAGTAATCGACAACATGGCTTACATTTCATTTCGGTTCCAAGGCTACAATCAATCCATAATCCTTATAAACTTCTACATATCAACTTCATGCTAGCAACATGTAAAGCTAACAACACAAAATAAATATATAACCTTGTAACACTTTAAAAGACAAGATTATACCTCAACGACTCTTAATCTAACTCCAATCCGAAGTCGCTCCTTAGTAGTTTAGAACCTCTCTAAGACACTTCAATCCGCTTGTTGAGACCCTTAGAACCACACCAACAACTTTCCTTCAACTTACAATCCAAAACCTAGAAAGCCACTAGGTTTTCACTTTGCGACTAACCCGAAAACTATCTTTTTCCGAGATTTTTCTATTGAGATATGCTTACAATATACATAAGAACCTTGGGTTAAAGTTTGGAGCTTAATGGACAAGAAACGAAAAAAAAATTCTTTCTTCCTTTAGGTGAAGCCGAGAGCTCCCTATCATTGTTCATCAAATTTTGTAATTTTGGCTAAGTGTGGAACTCTTGTCTTGCTACTAGTACCCTTATATAACAACATGGAGGGCTAAGATAAAAACATATGTGTGGTTTGGATGCACTCCTTTAAAATATCATGCTAAGTGGTCCCATTGACCAAGTCAAAATTGTCAAGCTACTACTTTGCAAGACTTGGTTATCTAACAAGGGTCAAATGACCCTTTTGTCCATGCAATTCGTCCAAGACACCATTTAAGGGGGGTGACACGTGTCGCCCTCCCATTCGTTAAATCCTGATAGCGTTTCCGAAAATTTCATAATTTCGAGAAATTTTTTACAAGTCTCAAATCTTAACACTGTGAGTTCTTACGTACGTTCTTACACCATGTCCTGTAAATACGGGGTGTAACAAGGAGGTTGCTACTCTTGTGACCAGCTGGGCCATTTGAAGAGAGATTGTCCGTCGAGAGGCGGCATGGATGGTATAGTGCGGTAAGCGGGTGATCCGTTCTGGTCTTCCTCCTTACGTGGTTATGCGCCGGGCGAGGTACTCACGGGCCGGCAGGCCGCGGTAGAGGTCGTGGTGGTGGTTCCAGTTCTAGCGGTCCACATAACCGCATATATTCTCTAGCCGCCCGGGATCGGGAGGCTTCACAGCGTCGTCCGGTACCTTATTGATTTCATGTTGTGACGTTTATGCTTTGATAGATCCAGGTTCTACCTTGTCCTATGTGTCCCCTCTTATTGCGGGTAGAATCGGGATAGAGCCGGAGTCGATAAAGCCTTTTGAGGTAGCTACGCCAATGGGAGATTCGGTGTTAGCGGCGGGTGTCTGAGAGGTTGTCAGGTTTATATTCTGATCGTCGGACCACTTGCGAACTTGATAGATTTGGAGATGATGATTTTGATGTCATTATGGGTATGGGTGGTTGGCTTCTTGTTATGCCAACGTTGATTTGTAGGGACAGTTGGTTCGGTTCGATTTCTGGCGAGCGATTTATCGAGTGGAAGGGCAACACGCCGTCGTAGGGTAGGTTTATTTCTTACCTCAAGGCTAGGAAGATGGTGCGAGAAAGGGTACATCTATCATCCGGTTCGGGTATTTGATACGAGGTGAGTGCGGTTCTTGATCGATACCGATGGTTAGGGAGTTTCCAGATGTGTTCCCAGATGATCTTCCGGGTATCCCTCCTGAGAGGGAGATTGAGTTTTGTATTTACACGTTGCGGACACTCGACCTATTTCCATTCCGCCATCTGAGAATGGCACACGATGAGTTGAGGAGTGAAGGACCGGTGAAAGATTTCTTTGGAGAAAGGCTTTATCAGGCCTAGTGTATCTCCCTGGGGAGCTCCGATTTTATTCGTGAAGAAGAAGGATGGGACGCTGCGTATGTGTGTAGATTACAGGCAGCTGAATAAGGTAACCATCAAGAATAGGTACCCTCCCGGGATTGATGATTTATTTGACGATTGCGAGTGCGAGTGTTTCTCAAGATAGACTGCGATGCAGTTATCATCGAGTTCGAGTTCGAGGCGGACATCCCAAAGCGCATTCAGGACCGTATGGGCACTATGGGTTTAGGGTTATGTCTTTCCGGTTTGACCAACGCTCCAGGTGGTATTTATGGATTTGATGAACGGGTGTTCAAGCCATTTTTGGATACATTTGTGATAGTATTCATTGATGACATCTGGTTTATTCGCAGACGAGAGCATGCATCACTCGGCGAGGAGGCGTGCAGGGTCCTCGGGCCGGCGATTGTCGCCAAGTTCTCCAAGTGTGAGTTTTGGTTGGCCTCAATGGCATTCCCGGGGCATATTATTGGGGTTGATGGTGTTCGCGTGGATCGGCAAAGATGAGGCGATCAAGTCTTGGCGAGACCTACTACTCGGCCGAAGTGCAGTTTCTTAGGGTGGCGGGTTATTATCGTAGGTTTGTGGAGCGGTTGCTTGATTTCAAGACCGTTGACTAGATCGACTCGAAAGCCAAGTTCCGATGGGCGAGGCTTGCGAGAAGGGTTTCCGATTCTTTGAAGGAAAGGTTGACTACGGCTCAGTTCTTACTCTTCCCGAGGGTTAGGCAGTGCGTGATCTATTGTGATGCCTCGGGTATCGGGCTAGAGTGTGTTTTGATGCAGCACGGCAAGGTTATAGCCTATGCTTCCCGGCAGTTACAGAAGCATGAGAGGAATTACTCTACCCATGAATTAGAGTTGGCCGCAGTTATTCATGCCTTGAAGATTTGGAGACATTATTTGTATGGGGTTCACGTGGACATTTATACAGACCACAAGAGCCTCCAGTATATCTTGACGAGAGGAGTGAACTTGCGGCGAGAGCGGTGGATAGATTCTTTGAAAGATTATGATGTTGATATTCTATACCATCGGAAAGCCAACGTAGTTCTTGATGCCTTGAGTCGTAGATCGATGGGAGCACTGTCGGAGTGCGGCCGAGAGACAGGACATGGTCCGTCAGATCCACCAGTTAGCGAGCCTTGGGGTTCGATTGATCGATACCGGCGATAGTGAGTGCGGGTTCGTGAGGTTGCCGAGTCTTCCATCGTTGATGAGGTGAAGAGGCGACAGTTTGAGGACCCAATGTTGGTACGGTACCGTGATGCAGCTCTTCGGGAGGAGAAGAGTCTATTCGAGGTAGCGCTGATAAGTCTTGAGATTTGAGGGTCGGTTATGTGTTCCGATGTGTCGAGGACCGTCGTGGTGAGGGAAGCACGCGGTGCTCGTTATTCTATTCATCCGGTCGACCAAGATGTACCATGACCTCGAGATGTTTGTATTGGTGGGATGGCACGAAGAGGGCGTGGCGAGTTTTGTTGCCTGATGTCCTAATTGCCCGGCAGTCAAGGTCGAGCACGAGGCCCGGTGGATTATTGCAGGCTATTGAGATTCCGACTTGGAAGTGGGAGGTGATCAACATGGACTTTGTTCTGGGGTTACCTCGTACTCGGAGGAAATGCGACTCCATTTGGGTTATTGTTGTGGTGACGAAATCAGCCCATTTCCTTCCGATCGGGACGGCGTTTTGGTGAGGACTATGCCGATTGTACATCGGAGAGATTGTGAGGCCGCGGTGTCGGTGTCGATTATATCGATGAGAGCCGTTCTGGCTAACCTCGGAGGTCTTTCCAGAAGGGTTTAGGGACACATGTGAGTCTCAGTACATCATTCCTGTTATACCCCGTAGTTCCTGGGTATGTATGCGAGGACGTACGTACGAGAATACGACAGAAAGATTGGAAAGGAAGAAAGAGGTGATTTTTCCACGGAAAAGTTTCCGGTTTTTGTGAAGGAAAAAGGTTCGTTAATGGGAATTGGATTCCCAGATTTGGTATTCGGACTTCCTGGAATATTAGAAAAATATGGAATTTTATTTTCGGAAATGGTCACGTGGGGCCCACGGGAGAAATTCTGGTTTTGTGGAGCCACTTTGTTTTGAGATTTTGGCCATTGTGGATATTTTGGAAGATGTTTTATTTTGGGCCAATATGAGGGTGACACGTGTCACCCCGCCTAGGTGGCTTGGTAGAATGGCATTTGTGCACAACACGGTTAGAGTCGTTTTTAAACGCGTTTTACATAACTTGCGAGAGGAAAATTCGGCTATGTCTTTTCTTATTTTTGCGGATTTTTAGAAGGCGGAACATTTTGGACCAACGAGAGGCGGCGTTGCACCCTCGTTGGTGGGCAAAGTGGGCGGACTTGGACGATTTGGGGGTGTCAGTGGTAGATATTTTTGGTAGATATTTGTGAGGTTTTAAGGAGTAGGGACTAGGGGGAACTTGGGCATATCTTGGCCCTACACTTGTGTAGCACTTGGCTAGATCTTGGCCATTGGTTGGCCTTGGCTTGTAGTATAAATACCCCTCCCTTTGATGAACTTCTTCATCCATAAATTTGCCTAAGTCTTGAAAGCTCTCCTTCTCCCTCCCTTGTGTTGAGTTCGGCCAGGGCCTCCCATGTGGCGAGAGCACCCCCTCTAGGGGTGCTAGCGAGAGTGTACCCCACTGCTAGTTGCTTTCGTATAATACCCACCTTTGTGGTGTAGAAATACTCTCTAAAGTATTGTTATAATGCCCAAATTACCTTAGCCGTATACCTTGTTGTATTCTAAGGTTATACCTATCTGAAAAGCCGAAATACTATTATACTTCCGTCAGTCCTACAAAACCGAAACCCTAGGAAATCTCCATAGTCCGTTGGAGTATTGTGTAGAAGTTGGTTAGAACTTCTAAGGGTGGTTTAGAGCGGGTTGGGCGCTCGGAGTTGGAGCTAAGCGATTGCCGGGATCGACTTTATACTTGGATAATTATGGGCTTATCGAGGTAAATATCTTGTCCTCTATTGTAATTGGAAATTACATGTTGTTAGAATATATAGTTGAAGTATACTATATATAGAATCGAACGTGGTTAGTTGGCAATGTCTTTTGACTTAAGCACAAGAATCTGAATCAGGCGTATTCTGATGAGACTTGTGTAGTAATCTTGTGGAGTAGAATTGTACCCGTCGGGTTAGATGTATAACCCACGGTTGGCTTGGTAGCCGGCCCGTTAGAGAGAGGAGATTTCTGTGTTGTGCGGAGGAGGTCGCGAATTTTGGTAGAATGTTCTGCGATAAGGTCTAAATGTTAATAAGCGCCTTGTGGCCTTATAGGTTGAAGTACTACGTGTGGCGCGTTACTTGGCTTAGGAGTAGCCGGCGGTTGGGAGTACTTGGGCGTTTTGCTATTAGTCGATACTCGCCGCGAGGTATGTGAACCTCTTCCTATCTCTTCTAGCATGATATGTGTGAACTATGTAGTACGGTGAGCGTCACATGTACTAAATGTATTTGATTGGTGTAAAACATAAAGTGTTATAACGGCTTTATGGGAAGTTGGTTATAACGGCTTTATGTTGGTAAGAAAATACATGTGGTTTTAAAAGGTAATCGATTTGAACTATAAGCGGCTTGTTATGTGTTAATAAAGAACTTGAAGTATTTCAAAAGAGTTTTGAATCATTTTGAGAAGAAGTAATACTTGATTTGTTTTGAAAACTTAAGAGTTATACTAGCTTTATGGAAAGTTAGGTATAACGTCTTAAGAATGTTTCTTGATTTTGGAAATCGAATGTGTATCGACAAACCAACTGCAGCGTTAATAAAAGGAAATGTTTTGTGATTAAGTATTATTAAAACCGGAGAAACTTCCATCTGCATAGAAGCTAAGATGAGACAAAATGATATTTCCTAGATCATGGCTGCTGTAATAAGATTGTTGTAAACAAGAATATCCTACTCACATATAAGACTTATGTTTCTCAGATAGTTTAAAAGAGAATTATATTCTTAAATGAATAAGACTATGAACTACGAAACCTTTCTAAATAAGAAACATGAACATTTGAAATTAGGCAAACTTGGACGTTTGGAAAATAATGTTGTTACTTGAGTTTTACAAAGAGAAGTGTTTTGATTTACTTCAAAAGATAATCACTATATTTTCATATACTACGGGTATTGTGTGACTTTTGTGAAAGTAACGTATCTTTTAAAGAGTTAATGTATGAAGTACTTTGGGGATAAAACCCCGAACTTGTTAGCATATAGTAGAAAGTACCTGGTGTGTATAACTTGATTGTGTTGGTTTGTGATAGCCTTGTAATACTTTCTTGTTGATTTGATAAGTAAACATGCTAGGATCTACGTGTGTTAGTATCTTGTGATGTTTGTGTAAAGGGGTTTTTCCTTTGTTGTGCTTATGTTGTTTAACGATAAGCTGTTATGATAGTATTATACATCACTCATCTCTTGAGATGATTAGGGGTTAAGATGCCTCCGTCTGGGGTAGACTTCAGGCGGGTCGATGGACCTATGATTCGAGACTACCTCATGCGGGTCGAGGGCCTATGCGGGCTGCGGGAGTTCGAGGTTAGGACGGCCCTTGTGGTCATGCGGTCCTTGTGGCGTGCGGACGGCGAGTCCAGGCGCTGCGGGGAGTAGCTACCCTCGCGGGGTTATACCTCATGCGGGCGATCTGATTGGCCTATGCGAGTGCGGAAAGTTCGAGGGCTAGACGCGCACATTAGATCTGCGGGCAAGTGGTCGGCTTTGATCATGTGACGGCCAGACAGATCTTATGATCTGATTCATGACCTTGTTGATGCGTGGGTGTTAGTAGTCGGCTATGCCTTCGCATTTACCACATGCGTGTTATTATGTACCGGTGGGACACGGTGTTCATGTGTGTTCCTTGGTGCTTTTATATCATAAAGCGCCGGTGAGGAAGGTATTCCACGGGCATGATTGATGTTGTGGGCGTGAGACCCATTGTTATATTTGAGTGATGACTTGAGGCGTGAGTCACGACTTGACATATGCCTTATTATTGTGAGCGTAGTTTGGTTATCATACATGTCTCCCGCTTTATAGACTATTATGATTTCATTTCTGATATTTTTAGTTTCACATACTAAATTTTTGTTATCGACCTCCTTCGGGGCTGCGTCCATCTGCGCAGTAAAGGTACACCGATCATTGATCCTCGCTCTTAGGAGTCACAGATTCAGCGTTTGGTAAAGCTCCGTTGCTCGGAGGCTTATCGATGGTATAGTTCCACTGTTGTTGTAGGTGTTTACATTCGAGGGTATGGCGGGGCCACGTCCGCCATTGTTGTCGTATAATTTCTTAAGTGCAGAAATCTTGTTGTGGCGGGGTTTGTAAAAGGATTAAAGCGTTCATGTTGGAAAAGTCGTTATTTATATTTATACCGAAAGGCAAGTTTTCTCAGATTATTGTTTCATATTTCATAATATGTCTTGTATTGTTTTATGTTCGTGATTACTCGATGTTGTATCACTAGGGTGCGGGGTAAGGCACGATCACGGGCGGAATCGGTCGTGACAAAAGTGGTATCGAGCGATTAATCCTCGGAAAGTGTCTGACCGTATCGATGAGAGTCTTGATTATCGGTGTGTTGTGCAGGCACCAATAATCGGAGGCTATAGGGTATTTAGGATTGGTTTCTATTCTTCTCACTCGAGATCGTGCCTTAGAGTGTGTTGTAAGTTGGACCCTCCGGCGAAATTATTTCCACTTATCGTTATGCCTCGCGTAGGCAACCCGGGCCCGGGAGGGCAAAGCGTGAGGAGACGCGAGTAGAGTTCGGAGGGTTACGTGGGCACAGGCCCAATTATCACCTTGGATGGTGCTTCATTCGGGATTTCTGCGGCGTCGCTGCTAGCCCAATAAAGTTTAGCACCGGCGGCGATTCCTCTGCGGCCATGATATTTGAACGCCAGTTCCACGACCGAGACAGAGAATATGGATCGCAAGAGGCGACCACATTACTAGCTATGGATTTGGCTACGGAGAGTATACCGATGTATCGCGAGTCTTGATGACTACCTAAGAGAGGTTGTGCAAGAGTAATTCTTGATTGGGCTTGAGCATGGCACGTATGCGGGCTTATATGCAGGCGTAAAAACGTGAGATCGACGGTTAACCAAGGACAGCAGGAGAGGGCCAGAGCAGCAGGGTCCTTCGGTAACTTTCAAGGTGAGTATACCTTAAGTGCTATGTTCTGATAGCAGTGTGGTAGTTGTGATTAGAAATCATGGTGGGTTAACCGAGTAAGATTTTGGGGGATAGAGAAGGTGTGAGCCTTAGAGTGTTATACGTACAGACCTTAGAGGTAAGGCCATCTCGAGTAAAGGTGTAGTGTTATGTTTGATCCTTATCGGAGTGCATAGTGCACGTGAGCTATGTTTGGGATAGGTCCCTAAGTGGTATGAAATGAAAGAGGGTAGTTGAGCTAAGAAGACCGCTAGGTTTTCGTAACATGTTTAGTAAAATTGTTCCTTCGGGGAGATAGTATTTTGCGCCTTGTCGGGTCGGGTTGAGGCCACGTTGCGGGTCAACCCGCGGCATGTTTGGTGGTGGGTCCGGTTGTGGTGGTCCCGCTTGTGGTAGGTCACGAGGGTGTTAGGCTCGAGTTTAGTTAACTAGCGTACGAGTTCGTGGATGCGTTCGACCAGTGGTCGGTCGATGGGGGCAGCCCATCGTGTTCTTCGGTCGGGACCGTTCACTCGGCAGTGTTGATTTATCAGAAAGGTTGTAAGGCTGCACGGGGTGTGCCTACCTTCACCTTATGGCGCAGTGGAGCCAGTGTTACGGCTGTTTTGTTTCCGGAAGTTTTACGAGCAGGGTTAGGACTCAAAGTGAGTCTCGAATCGCATTCACCCCGGGCGGTGTGTGGATTTGGGGTAGTTGTGAGGATTGTTGTCTCTGTGGAGGAGGCGTTTAAGCTACCATTTGGTGTTCGGATGTCGCGCCACGAAGCCTTGTAGGCGAAGTGTAAGTTGCGGTCGATTGGTTCGATGTTGGCAAGGTTGAGCGATTGGTTCAGCTTGTTCCACAGGTGTGGATAGGAAAAGCTCATCTAGAAGAAGTTACGGCGTTCGGAGGAATCGTGCGGATAATCGGCGACGGCTTAGAGTTGAGTTGTGGTCGGTCTTCTTGAAAGTACCACCGGACGGTGTGACGAGTTGTGGAAACGAAGGAACTTAGCGAGTTACTTTGGGCCTTTTGAGTTCATGTGAAGAATAGGCCAGGTTGCCTATATGTTAGCAATTGCCGTCCGACTTAGGAGGCAGTACGTCCGGTCTTTCGTATTGTTATGTTCGGGAAAGTATCGAAGATCCATCCAGAATGTTCCCAGTTAATGATGCCCACGTAAAGAGATAGTAACCCCGAGTTTTGGAAACTAAAGCGATGTCGAAATGTGGTAAGGGTTCGAGTGTCACGGACCGGTGATCGCGTGCGGCCGGTACCATTTGTTGGGTCGTCGGAGCTAGGCTCGCGGCAAAGTGACAAAAGTGTATTTGTGGTGATGTTAGAGGTGTTTCCTCGTAGACTTGGATATAAGTATGTTGCGCAGGTATTTTACGTGGCGGTATGGCGATTGTTTCGTAAGTATAGAAGTGAAGACTATCTTTGGCGCACGTATGTTTTGAGACTTAGAATGAACATTCGGACGAATGTTTCTAAGGAAGAATGTTATACCCGTAGTTCACGGTATGTATGCGAGGGCGTGCGTGCGAGAATCTGACGAGAAAGATTGGAAAGGAAGAAAGAGGTGATTTTTCCACGGAAAAGTTTAGGTTTTGTGAAGGAAAAAGGTTCGTTAATGGGAATTGGATTCCCATTTGGTATTCGGACTTCTGGAATATTAGAAAAATATGGAATTTTATTTTGGAAATGGTCACGTGGGGCCCACGGGAGAAATTCTGTTTTGTGAACCACTTTGTTTTCGAGATTTTGGCCATTGTGGATATTTTGGAAGATGTTTTATTTTGGGCCAATAGGAGGTGACACGTGTCACCCCGCCTAGTGGCTTAGTAGAATGGCATTTGTGCACAACAGGTTAGAGTCGTTTTGACCGAAACGTTTTACATAACTGCGAGAGGAAAATTCGGCTATGTCTTTTCTTATTTTTGCGGATTTTTCCGAGAGACGGAACATTTTGGACCAACGAGAGCGGCTTGGCACCACCTCATTGGTGGGCAAAGTGGGCGACTTGGACGATTTGGGGTGTCAGTGGTAGATATTTTTGGTAGATATTTGTGAGGGTTTTAAGGAGTAGGGACTAGGGGCACTTGGGCATATCTTGGCCCTACACTTGTGTAGCACTTGGCTAGATCTTGGCCATTGGTTGGCCTTGGCTTGTAGTATAAATACCCTCCCTTTGATGAACTTCTTCATCCATAAATTTGCCTAAGTCTTGAAAGCTCTCCTTCTCCCTCCCTTGTGTTGAGTTCGGCCAAGGGCCTCCCCTGTGGCGAGCACCCCACTCTAGGGGTGCTAGCCAGAGTGTACCCACTGCCTAGTTGCTTCGTATGATACCCCTTTGTGGTATAGAAATACTCTCAAAGTATTGTTATAATGCCCAAATTACCTTAGCCGTATACCTTGTTGTATTCTAAGGTTATACCTATCTGAAAAGCCCGAAATACTATTATACTTCCGTCGGTCCACAAACCGAAACCTAGGAAATCTCCATAGTCCGTTGGAGTATTGTGTAGAAGTTGGTTAGAACTTCTAAGGGTGGTTTAGAGCGGGTTGAGCGCTCGGAGTTGGAGCTAAACGATTGCCGGGATCGACTTTATACTTGGATAATTATGGGCTTATCGAGGTAAATATCTTGTCCTCTATTGTAATTGGAAATTACATGTTGTTAGAATATATAGTTGAATTATACTATATATATAACTGAACGTGGTGAGTTGGCAATGTCTTTTGACTTAAGCTCAAGAAGCCCAGGCGAATCGTATTCTGATAGTCTTGTGTAGTAATCTTGTGGAGTAGAATTGTACCGTTCGGGTTAGATGTATAACCCCTGGTTGGCTTGGTAGCGGCCAGTTAGAGGAGGAGATTTCTGTTGTTGCGGGGAGAGTCTTCGAATTTTCGGTAGAATGTTCTGCGATAAGGTCTAAATGTTAATAAGCGCCTTGTGGCCTTATAGGTTGAAGTACTATGTGTGGCGCGTTCTACTTGGCTTAAGGAGTAGCCGACAGTTGGGAGTACTTGGAGCGTTTTGCTATTAGTCGATACTCGTCGCGAGGTATGTGAACCTCTTCCTATCTCTTCTAGCATGATATGTGTGAACTATGTAGTACGGTAGACGTACATGTACTAAATGTATTTGATTGGTGTAAAACATAAAGTGTTATAACGGTTTTATGGGAAGTTGGTTATAACGGCTTTATGTTGGTAAGAAAATACATGTGGTTTTTAAAAGGTAACTGATTTGAACTATAACGGGCTTGTTATGTGTTAATAAAGAACTTGAAGTATTTCAAAAGAGTTTTGAATCATTTTGAGAGAAGAGTAATACTTGATTTGTTTTGAAAACTTAAGAGTTATACTAGCTTTATGGAAAGTTAGGTATAACGTCTTAAGAATGTTTCTTGATTTTGGAAATCAGAATGTGTATCGACAAACCAACTGCGGCGTTAATAAAAGGAAATGTTTTGTGATTAAGTATTATTAAAACCGAGAAACTTCCATCTGCATAGAAGCTAAGATGAGACAAAATGATATTTCCTAGATCATGGTTTCTTTGTAATAAGATTGTTGTAAACAAGAATATCCTACTCACATATAAGACTTATGTTTCTCGGATAGTTTAAAGAGAATTATATTCTTAAATGAATAAGACTATGAACTACTGAAACCTTTCTAAATAAGAAACATGAACATTTGAAATTAGGCAAACTTGGACGTTTGGAAAATAATGTTGTTACTTGAGTTTTACAAAGAGAAGTGTTTTGATTTACTTCAAAAGATAATCACTATATTTTCATATACTACGGGTATTGTGTGACTTTTGTGAAAGTAACGTATCTTTTAAAGAGTTAATGTATGAAGTACTTTGGGGATAAAACCCCGAACTTGTTAGCATATAGTAGAAAGTACCTTGTGTGTATAACTTGATTGTGTTGGTTTGTGATAGCCTTGTAATACTTTCTTGTTGATTTGATAAGTAAACATGCTAGGATGCTACGTGTGTTAGTATCTTGTGATGTTTGTGTAAAGGGTTTTCCTTTGTTGTGCTTATGTTGTTTAACGATAAGTTATGATAGTATTATACATCACTCATCTCTTGAGATGATTAGGGGTTAAGATGCCCTCCGACGGGGTAGACTTCGGTGGTCGATGGACCTATGATTCGAGACTACCTCATGCGGGTCGAGGGCTATGCGGAGCTGCGGGAGTTCCGAGTTAGGATCGGCCGCTTGTGGTCACGCGGTCCTTGTGGCTATGCGGACGGCGAGTCGGGACGCTGCCGGGAGTAGCTACCCTCGATGCGGGGTTATACCTCATGCGGGCGATCGATTGGCCTATGCGAGCTGCGGAAAGTTCGAGGCTAGACGCGCACATTAGATCTGCGGGCAAGTGGTCACTTTGATCATGTATGATGCAGACAGATCTTATGATCTGATTCATGACCTTGTTGGTCTGTGGGTGTTAGTAGTCGGCTATGCCTTCGTCTTACCACATGCGTGTTATTATGCCGGTGGGACACGGTGTTCATGTGTGTTCCTTGGTGCTTTTATATCATAAAGCTGGCGATGAGGAAAGGTATTCCACGGGCATGATTGATGTTGTGGGCGTGAGACCCATTGTTATATTTGAGTGATGACTTGAGGCGTGAGTCACGACTTGACATATTTGCTTATTATTGTGAGCGTAGTTTGGTTATCATACATGTCTCTGCTTTATAGACTATTATGATTTCATTTACTGATATTTTTAGTTTCACATACTCGGTACTGTTGTCTTGACCTCCTTGGGCTGCGTTCACCGCGGTAAAGGTACACGATCATTGATCCTCGCTCTTAGGAGTCACGATTCAGCGTTTGGTAAAGCTCCGTTGCTCGGAGGCTTATCGGTATAGTTCCTGTTGTTGTAGGTGTTTACATTCGGGGTATGGCGGGGCCTGTCCGCCATTGTTGTCGTATAATTTCTTAGAAGTGCAGTAAATCTTGTTGTGGCGGGGTTTGTAAAAGGATTAAAACTGCTCATGTTGGAAAAAGTCGTTATTTATATTTATGCCGAAAGGCAAGTTTTCTCAGTTATTGTTTCATATTTCATAATATGTCTTGTATTGTTTATGTTCGTGATTACTCGATGTTGTATCACTAGGGTGCAGGGTAAGGCACGATCACGGGCCGGAATCGGGTCGTGACAATTCCATCCTCGGTCGAGGCGAGCGAGCGTATTATCGGACAACGAGGATATCTTTGCGGGCTGCGTGATTAATTTTAGGGGTAGCTGGGAGGATCATTTGCCTCTTGTGGAGTTTTCTTACAACAACAGCTACCATTTCAGTATACAGATGGCGCCATACGAGGCTTTATATCGGCGGAAATGTAGATCGCCGATTGGTTGGTTCGACGTGGGCGAGGTACAGTTAGTTGGCCCAGACTTGGTACAGCAGGCTGTGGATAAGGTGAAGCTTATCCAGGAGGCTGATAGCGACCAGTCGGCGAGAAGTCTTATGCGGATAATCGGCGTCGGCATTTGGAGTTTCGGTAAGCGATTGGGTCTTGAAGGTGTCACCCATGAAGGGTGTGATGAGATTCGGTAAGAAGGAAACTGGCCCAAGGTACATTGGGCCTACCGGATCGTCGTAGAGTGGGCAAGGTTGCCTACGAGTTGGATCTGCCATCGAGTTAGGCGGTACATCCGGTCTTCCATGTTTCTATGTTGCGGAAGTGTATCGGTGATCCGGCGAGTTTTCCCTACTAGTGAGGTCGGTGTGAGAGGGGTTATCGTATGAGGAGAGTCCCATGCGATACTCGTCGCTAGGTCGGTATCTGGACCAGGATGTAGCTTCCGTCAAAGTCCTGTGGAGGAATGATAACCGGGAGGAGATGACTTGGGAAGCGGAGGAGGACATGTTGAGGAAGTATCCTCACTTATTTCCTATACCTTCAGGTAATCCATCTTTCCCTTACTTGTCAGGTTTTAATTGAAGTATTTCTTTTGCTTAAATGCTATTATGTGGCCATGTGTGGCAGTATTGGTATGTCGGGGTTGCGAAAGGAAACTATGTCGCTATTTGTAAGTTTGACTCCGAAAGAACATTCGGAGACGAATGTTTCTAAGGGGGGAAGAATGTTACACCCCGTATTCGCAGGACATGTTTTAAGAACGTAAGTAAGAACTCACAAGTGTTAAGATTTGAGACTTGTAAAAAGTTATCGGAATTATGAAATTGTCGGAAAACGTACTTTTGTGACGAATGGGAGGGCGACACGTGTCACCCCCCCTTATTGATGCCTTGGTCGAATTAGGCATGGCCATAATGGTCATTGACCATAGTCTTGGATGACTAAGTCTTGCAACTTGTAGCTTGATAATCTTGACTAAGTCAAAGGACCCACAAAGGCTTGATATTTGCTAGGAGCTTATCTAAACCATCCATTTGTTTATATCATGACCCTCCAATGTGCTATATATTACTACTAGTAGCAAGAGAGAGCTTAACACTTAGCCAAATATCACAAAAAATTGAAGAACTCCTAGCCTTTGCTCTCGGGTTCAAGGCTCAAGAAAAAGAAAAATCTTTGTTCCTTGTTCTTTTAGCTCCCCACTTTAAACCAAGGTTCTTATGTGTATTGTAAACATATCTCAATAGAAAAATCTTGGAAAAAGATAGTTTACGGGTTAGTCGCAAAACGAAAACCTAGTTGTCTTTCTAGGTTTTGTTTGGAGATTTGAAGGATATTTGTTGGTGTTGTTCTACGCGTCTCAACAAGCGGATTGAAGTGTCTTGGAGAGGCTCTAAACTACTAAGGAGCGACTTCGGATTAGAGTTGGATTAAGTTTCATTGAGGTATAATCTTGTCTTTTAAGTTATTCTGAATTATATATTTATATTGTTGTTGTTAGCTTTACATGTTGCTAGCATGAAGTTGATATGTTGAAGTTTATAAGTATTATGGATTGCTTGTAGCTTAAATCCGAAATGTTATACAAGCCACTTGAAGATTGGATTACTAATTGGTCGTTTATTAGAAATCGTCGCATGTCACTTACTTGAAGATTATGGTAGTTATAATCAAATGCGACTTGATATCATGTTATGCTACCAATTTGGATTGAAATGGAAGTTGGATAAGAATTGGTATTGTTGTACTCATTATGGCCGAAAACTGGACTAGTAGTTGTAGTAGTTTGTTATCGTTTGTGGGGAGGAATTTTACACGTCTAGTAGGCGTGTAATCCCCTATTGATTAATTGCTTTGATTGTGCCTTAAATGTGGCATGTTTGGTTATTGTATTCGGCCTTGAAAAAGGTGGAAAAGTTAGTAAAAACAAAGGAGGTGCTGTCCGATTTTCCGTAGAATTTAGCGACTTGACACTTATAATATTCTACGTTTGAAGTAAGGCTTTAATAGACGTTTTGTGAATATTATAGGTTGACATACTACGGGCGGGAATTTGTACTTGGCAAATGGTTTGACCCGGCAAGGTATGTAGAACTTTTCCTATCCTTTGAGCATGATTAGTTACACGTATATAGTACGGTAGACGTACAAGATCTTGATATCCTTTACTAGTTTATTGAATGGCCAAGTCGGGTGAGTTAGGAGATTAACTCTCTTCTTTGAAAGTATTAAGGATGTCATAAGTTTTATTAAAGTTAAGGGACTTGAAGAGTTTTAAAGTATGTGATACTTGTTTCGTTTTAAACGTATAAGTCCCTTGGATAGGAAATTGTACTTGACTAAGGTATAAAGTGAATATAACGACTTTATGGGGAGTTGGTTATATTGGATTTATGGAAAGATAAATGACTTGATTTAATGGAAGGCAATTCGATTTTAAGGCATCAATTGCCTAAGGTTTTATAAGAAACGGAGTCACTTGATTTAGAAACCTAGCTTTATTTCTAAGGGTGTTGTGACTTGCCTTGAAATGTAATTTAGACTTGATACTAGGATCAATAGTATCTTGGAAGTTTTCTACTAAAAAGAGTCATTTGTTTTAAAGAGTAGAAGTACGTAGTACTTGGGTTAAATTCCCGGATTTTTATAAAAGACATGTTAGTGCCTTAGGTAAACTAAAATGAGAGTGTATATAAACAAGAATAATAAGAAGTTAGGGGATTTCTTAACTTGCTTATGTATTGTATGATAAGCCGGTAGTGCTTATGTCATGTGTAGCGGTTGTGCTAGTGATATATTATTCGTTACGGGGTCATTCCCCGGGTTTGTGGCATTTGCATATTCCGTGGATTTGCTACCCACGATGCGAGGAATACCTCATGCGAGTCCGTAAGGGCTTATGCGGGTGAAATAGTCCCATGCGGGCGGGTCCAGCCTATGCGAGGAATACCTCATGCGAGTCCGTAAGGGCTTATGCGGGTGAAATAGTCCCATGCGAGGAATACCTCACGCGGGTCCACGTGACCTATGCGGGTGAAATAGTCCCAGGAGTAGGATTGCTAAATGATACTGCGGGCGGGTGGTCCTGCTTTGATCGTGAGCTTCCTATTTTATATTGTAAGGATACTATTATTTACTCTCATTGTTAGTAAGGCACAGTGTACTATAATTTGATTACCATACATGTCTCCGACTTTGATTTTAGACTTATGATGTAATTACAATATTTTCCAGTTTTACATACTTAGTACATATTGTGTACTGACCCCCTTCCCCGGGGGCTGCGTTCATGCCGCAGGAAAGGGTAAGCAGATGGTGGATCCACATTCTTAGGATCACTTATCAGACGTCAGAAGCTCCATTTATCCGGAGACTTGTCTCTTTTGGTACAGTCTTTTCCCTGGTGTTGTAGATTTATGTACATTCAGGGGTATGGCGGGGCCTGTCATACGATTATTATTCCTAAGTGCGTATTCACATATGTGGTTGGTGTAGAACCGATTATCTGATTGTACTTTTGAGTATGTTTATATTATGGAAGCGGCCTTATCGGCGGCTGGGATATTATTTACACGTGTGTTTATGTTGTGTATGTTCATTGCTATTCTCGATTTATACAGGCAGGGTGCCTGGTAGGGCACGATCGCGGACCCAGGGTCGGTCGTGTGAAATAACTTGGAATACTACTAGGAATACTAGGCTAAGGTATTTGGGATAATACAACAATACTTGAAGTATTTTCTACACAAGGTGGGGAGAATTTGGACGAGTCTCTGAGAGGGGATTTTTGTGACTTAGAAACATTTAAGTGGATGAAGAAGTCTTGAAACAAGGGGGGTATTTATAGAGAAATCAAGGGCTATGATTTAAGCAAGTGTAAGGTGTGGATGGGGTACATGTGTGTGGGTAGTTTGCCAACTATTTGTACACCATAACAATGGGACAAGTGGCAAGCCACTTGTCCCACTCAAAACCGTCCAACACACACACACAACAATCGGCCCACATGGCCTCAAGGGGGGTGACACGTGTCGCCTACTGCCCAAAAATATTTCGTCTTCCGAAAAATATCCGTAATGCCAAAAATCCGAAAATAAAGTGGGCCCCACAAAACCGTAAATTTCCTCCCGTGGGCCCACGTGACCAATTCCGGAAATAAAATTCCATAATTCTTAAATATTCCAAAAATTCCGAATACCAAATCTGGGAATCCAATTCCCATTAACGAACCTTTTTCCTTCACAAAATTCGGAAACTTTTCCGTCGAAAAATCACAACTTTCTTCCTTTCCAATTTTACTGTCGTATTCTCGTACGTACGTCCTCATATACATACTCTGAAACTACGGGGTGTAACATTCTTCCCCCCTTAGAAACATTCGTCCCGAATGTTTCTTCTAAGTCTCCAAAACATACCTGCGCCGGTATAGTCTTCACTACTATACTTACCAAACCAATCATGCCACCAATGGCCATAGTATAACATACGCGCAAAACTCAATCCAAGCCAACGATAAATCACCTCTAACGTGTATAACAACACAAAAACTTCCACTCATGGTCCAAAGGATACTTTCTTCCCATCTTCACTTATAAAAAGGACACTTCCATCATCTTAACACATCTTAGCCTCTTTTCTTACTCGTCGTACCTTCCTCGTACCCTCGAACTCTTCCTACTATACGTACCACATTTCTGTCATTGCTTCAGTTTTCCAAAAACTCGGGGTTACTATCTCTAACTTGGTCATCATTAACTGGGAACACTCTGGATGGATCTCCGATACTCTTCCGAAACATAGCAACATGGGAGACCGGACGTACTGTCTCCTAAGTCGGACGGCAGTGCTAACTTATAGGCAACCTGGCCTATTCTACAACGATCTGAAAATGCCCAAAGTACCTCGGGCTAAGTTTCTTCTGCTTTCCAAATCTCGTCACACCCTTCCGGGGTGGTACCTTCAAGAAGACCCACCGTCACCCTGAACTCCAAGTGTCGACGCCGATTATCCACACGACTTCTGTTGACTCTGAGCTGCTAATAACTTCTTCTGGATAAGCTTCACCTTATCCACATCCTGCTGAAACAAGTAGGGACCAACTATCTGAACCCTGCCAACATCGAACCAATCGACCGGCAACCTACACTTCCGTCCATACAAGGCTTCATAAGGCACCATCCGAATACTGAAATGGTAGCTAGTATAATACTCACTCAACAAGAGGCAAATAATCCTCACAGCTACCCCTGAAATCAAAACACCGGCCCGTAACATATCCTCAAATATGCGGATAAAGCGCGTTGTTCGTCCAGTCGGCCGAGGGTGAATGCACATCGAGACTTACGAGTTCCTAACCCACTTTGGTAAAACCTCCCGAAAAGAAATAGCCATAAAGCGGGCTCCACTGCCGCCATAAAATAAAAGTAGGAACCGATGCTGACCTTACAACCTTCCTGATATACAACATCTCGCATAACCCTCCGCCGAGTAAACAATCCTGACTAAAAGACAAGATGGGCTGACCCCATCGGCCCTACTACTGGTCGAATGCATCCACAACTCATACGATGGTTACCTAAACTTGGGCCTAACACCCTCGTGACCCTATCATCTAGCGGGACCACCTCAAACTGACCCCACCATATTCTGGGCTGCGGGTTGACTCACGATATGGCCTCAACCCGACCCACTTCGTACTAAACTCTCGTTTCTGGTCCGGAATAATCTTACTATTCAAGTCATGAGAACCTAGTGGTCTTCTAAGCCCATCTACCCACCTCCCTTTCACACCACTCATGGACTTATCACCTGAAAATACCCCACGTATACAATGTACCCTGACAACGATCAAACGTGCAATCCTTTACTCGAGACGGCCTTGCATCTAAGGTCTCCATGGTTATCTGTATTCTATGGCTCAAAATATTTCTCGTCCCCAGACTTACCCTTTTCAACTACCCATGTTTCTAATCCACACCTAACACCATGTTATCCGCTCATAGCACTCCACATGCATCTACCATAACGACATAAACAAGTCTCTTAAGGGCTGAAGATATCTCTGTAACTACTGGCTCACTTTCCCTTTGTCACCCTAATCAAATCACCTTTCTGTGGCGCATAACTCTGAAGGTGATGAACGACCAGGCGAATTTGAGTCGTAACATCCGCGCCACCTGCAGTCGGATAATTTCTCATAAAATGGCCACGATGGCGCAAGCATAACAAGCTATCTCAGTAGTCGACACTCCCATAGAACACCCACCACACGGCGGCCATACAGGGTGGGGTGGTCTCTCAGCTAACACCCTTCCTCTCCGAACCACTGAATCATGGCCCGACCGGTAGGCTAAGTCATCCCACTGTAACCCTCCTACTAGGACATTATCTCTCACATGGCCACGGCGGCGGTAAAACAAGCGTTAGTAAAAAGCGACATTTCGGGATGGCGTCTACCACATAGTGAACGAGGAAAAGCGAATCGTGGCTAGAACTGTAAATCTGTGAGCGGAACCACGGAGTTCGACCAACTCCTAAATACCCGAGCGTCACGAAGTGCTGGAGGACCACTCTGTCTTGGCGGAGGCACATAACTTCTTCTTGAGAAGGTCGCCTCGAAAGTTACCAAAGGACCTCGCTGCTCGCCTCTTCTGATAGTCTTGGTTAATCCGTCGATCTCTACGTTCCTCAGTCTGCTGCGCGTAAGCCTGTACGCGGGCAATGTCCATGTCTGACTGAAGAGCTACCCTTGTACAACCCTCTGTAAAAATAATCGTCAAGTCTGTGACATATCGGTGCACGCTATCCTCCGTATGCGCCACTAAAGCGGGGACATAACGAGCGATGAGTCAAACTACATACTATATTCCCGAACCGTCCGCCCATTACGCCTCAACATCATAAATCTATGCTCGAGCTCTCGCCGTGCGAGGGCAAGAAACGTATAGAAAATGCCTCTAAGGTCTTGATCACTTTCGATCCACTTTGAATTGTCGAATAAACTCCTGAGGATCTTCCTCAGTTCTCAATCCATAGTACTCGGGTGGACTGCAACTCAAGAAGTCCCGAAGTCTCAAAACTATCGGATCTAGGGTGAACTACTGGTACTGCCGGAACCACCGGCTCCCGTCCGTCCTCCTGCCTCGCTACAAGCCTAGCTAGTAACTGGGCCATCTCCTAGTAACCATATCCTCGGCTCCTGGCCGTGGAACTAGAGGCTCAGGTATCGTGGTCTCAGTAGCTACTGCTACTGCTCTAAACTCTCCTGGGGCTAGCGGCGTCGCAGAACTCCCCGAATGAAGCACTATCTCAGGTAATGACCAGGCCTGTGCCCTCGTAACCCTCCGTGTTCTACTCGCAGCTCCCTCTGCTGCCCTGCCCTTCTGGGCCCTGGTTGCCTTGCGTAGAGGCATAACTAGCACATACGAATACGCCAGAGGGAGTCCAACTTATAACACAGCTCTAAGGCACGATCTCAGAGTGAGAAGAATGGAAACCAATCCTAAATATCCTGTAGCCTCCTGATTATAGGTGTGGTGCACAACACACCGATAATCAAGACTCTACTAGATACGGTCTGTAGACACTTTCCGAGGATTAACTGCTCTGATACCACTTTTGTCACGACCCGACCTCGGGCCCGCGACTGGTGCCTTACCCCGGGCACCCTAGTGATACAACATCAGAGAAAATCAGCGAAAATAAAAACTCATAAAAGACAAACAGTGAAATAAGAAGACAGGCTAACCAAAACGGTTACCTTTCTGTATATATAAATAAAAACTTGAACAGTTACATCTCTTTTACAAACTTTGCCTGGCGATTACTCTGACCTCACAGAATATAACCATAACTATGGCGGGACGGGGCCGCCATACCACGAATGTAAGTACCTGGCGACAAGGACTATACGAAAGATAAGCCTCGGAGAAGCGGAGCCTCCCAACGTTGAGTTGTGATCCATGAGCGAGGATCGACGGCGGTGTACCTCTACTGCGGCATGAACGCGGCCGAAGGAGGTCGATCTAACAGTACAAGTATGTGAAAGCGTAAAAATCGAAATAAAATCATAACATTTAAAACCAATTACAAATACGCATTTAACAACCAATTTAAGCGCACATAGTGCCAACATAAACAAGAGAAAAATAGATATAACGTGGCGGTCGTTTCTAGGCGCTAATGATCGAAGCAAGGCGATCGCCATAGTATATTATGCGAGCCTAATCTCGGACTCCGCGATCGCATAGACCACCTAGGTCGCGTGGTATTCTCCGCGTCGGGGTAGCTAACCTCGGCATCAACTCGGACTCCGCGATCCGCATAGTCATCTGCACGCGTGAGGTATTCCTCGCGTCGGTAACACACGAGTGATCATCACGGAACTCCCGCGACTCGCATAGGTCACGCGGACCGCGTAGGTATTCGCCGCATCGAGCGGCTAACCTCGGCATAACAAGTCGGGGGTAAGTGATATAATATCGGCATAAGCGCTTATCGTTAAACAACATAAGCCTGACAAGAAAACCCCTTACACAAGCGTCACAAAGCTAACACACGTAGCATCATAACATGTTTACTTATCAAACCAACAAGAAAGTATTACAAGGCTATCACAAGCCAACATAGTCAAGTTACTCACACAAAAGTCACACGATACCCGTAGTATCAAAATAGAGTAACTATCTTTTAAGTAAACCAAAACAATTTACATACCTTCTTTTTAAACCAATCTTAAGACAAAAGCATGCCTTCCTCTTTAAATCATTTTAAGACAAAACATGCCTTCCTTTAAAACAAAGACAATTTTTCTTTTTTAAAGTCAAGTAGCAATATACTTTTTTTTAAACCAAGCGTCTTACTCTTTTAAAAACAAGTAACCTATACCTTTAAATCAAGTTACTTCTCCTTTTCCAAAATCAAGTTGTTTATAAGTCAAGTCTCTTTACTTTCAAAAATCAGGCTCTTAATCTTTAAATCATATCTTTTAAGGAAACCAACCTCCAACTTTTAAAATGTCAAGTTATCATTTTAAATCCAATGATAAAACCATTCTTTTGTTTTCATAAAGTCGTTATAAATAACTTCCCATAAAGCTATTATAACACTTTATGTTTTAAACCAACCAAGGACAACTATTCTTATTTTCGAAATCAAGATAACTTTATTCTTTAAAAGACCACACACCCATTACTCATGAGTGAGGTTTTACAACTTTTAACATAATTCAAGTCCTTAATATTTCATAACAAGTCACTTAACTTTGGAATCAAGTCAAGGACACAAAAGGAAAATCAAATTCCTTTAAACACACGTGCGTCTACCGCACTATATATATTTCACAAATATCATGCTAGAAAGGATAGGAAGAGGTTCACATACGTCGCGACGATTATCGACAATTAGCAAAATGCTCCAAAGTACTCTAACCTTGCTCGCCTTTTCCACCCTTCAAGTAGAATACGCTACTCGTAGTACTTCAACCTATAATGGTCATAAAACGTCTATTAACTTCTAGATCCCTTCGTAGAATATTTCTAAGTACAAGGTTCCATATTCTACGGAAAATTCGGCAGCACCTCCCCCCACCCCCCCACAACCACATAAATATCCTCCTCTAACAAGGCCTGCTACCAATCCAACAACTCCAAGGGGGGGTTACACGTCTAACCGGACGTGTACAATTCTACTCCATAATAATACTACAAATCTACTGTAAATACAGTCCAATGTAAATACAGTTCAATTCTTTTTAATCATCCTTCCAATATATCTTATACTCAATTCTAAACTACTACAATATGTAATATCCAATTACAATAGAGGGACATAGATCATTACCTCAATAAGCCCAAAATTATCCGAGATTAAAAGTCGATCCTGAGCAACGTTTAGCTCCAACTCCTTACGCTCCAACCCGCTCCAAGTAACCCTTAGAAGTTTCTAAACAACTTCTCTTAACACTTCATCTAAGCTATGAAGATTTTTCTAGGGCTTCATTTTGCGACTATTGGAAAAAGTAGTATTTTTGGGCTCTTAGTATTGAAATAACTTGGAATACTACTAGGAATACTAGGCTAAGGTATTTGGGATAATACAACAATACTTGAAGTATTTTCTACACAAGGTGGGGAGAATTTGGGCGAGAGCTACTGAGAGGGGATTTGTGTGACTTAGAAACATTTAAGTGGATGAAGAAGTCTTGAAACAAGGGGGGTATTTATAGAAAAATCAAGGGCTATGATTTAAGCAAGTGTAAGGTGAGGATGGGGTACATGTGTGTGGGTAGTTTGCCAACCATTTGTCCACCATAATAATGGGACAAGTGGCAAGCCACTTGTCCCACTCAAAACCGTCCAACACACACACACAACAATCGGCCCACATGGCCTCAAGGGGGGTGACACATGTCGCCCCCCTACTCGTCCAAAATATTTCATCTTCCGAAAAATATCTGTAATGCCAAAAATCCGAAAATAAAGTGGGCCCCACAAAACCGTACATTTCCTCCCGTGGGCCCCACGTGACCAATTCCGGAAATAAAATTCCATAATTCTTAAATATTCCAAAAAGTCCGAATACCAAATCTGGGAATCCAATTCCCATTAACGAACCTTTTTCCTTCACAAAATTCGGAAACTTTTCCGTCGAAAAATCACATCTTTCTTCCTTTCCAATTTTACTGTCGTATTCTCGTACGTACGTCCTCATATACATACTCTGGAACTACGGGGTGTAACAGTTTTCAAGTGAGGTTGCACAAGTCCTCACTTCAAGCTAGCATAACCTCCTTATACATATGTGAATTTGGAGTAAGTCAAAACATGAAAGTTGTAGCCCTTTGAAATATCTTTCCAATTACATAAGGATCGGGTCAATCGGAGCTCTATTCTAAAAGTTACGACTATTTTATCGATATCTATCAATTTAGTGAGAAAATAACCTAGTGCAACGCGGGTCACGACGCCCTATGCCCCGCGCCAGGCATAAGTTTCAGTGTTTCAGAAAATTAGCAGCAGTAAAATGTATTTAGCACGTCGCACCACACCATTTTATGTATGGTGCGATATTTCCCGAATTTTATATATCTCTAACTCCGAAAAACTTTTCCCACTTCGTCAAAATCCTTAGCAGCCATTTTTCCTCTCCTCTCAACCTCCCACATCAAGATAAGGTCTTTCCTAGTACTCTTAATCAGTTCTAATATTAATTTCATGATTCTTAACGCAATCCTTAAATAAAAACATACGATTTCCACTATTTATCTGAATTTCATGGCCATGATGACGTTCTCCACTACTTCTTTGAATTTTGGTGACAATTCGGGCCAGAACCGTTATCACTGGTCCCAGCCTTGGGCCCCCTCTTCGACGTCTACACTTGTCTCGTATACATATGCTGATTGGGGTGGCTGTTGATCGGTGTATTTTATATACACCTTTTGAGTCAATTTTAGTTAGTCTTTTGCCCATTTTTGTACAAATATGTGTCGTCTTAGGATATATTTTCTTTCTTTTGAATCATAATGGTTTAAAGTGGCTCATTGGCGAAAAGGAGCAAAAAGATGGCAGAGACAGAGGTCCCAGAGCTCAAAAAGCGAGAAAGTTGGCGAGCAAGACGCAAGCAGGCGCGCCATGGCCTCAACCAGCGACATCGAGGCCGCGGCCACGAGCTGCGGGAGTTTCGCGCGCCATGGCTGATTCTGGCCGCGCCGAGGCGGGATTTCTGTCAAATTCGAATGGGAATGGGCCAAGGCCTGGAAGGAAAACTGGGAGGACGATTTGGAGGCTATAAAAAGAAGAGTTTAGGTCAGAATTAAGGGTTCCAAACCCTTGTCAATTCAACACAACCTTGGAGATCAAGATTGGAGACCACTTTTTGTGTAATTTCTTGTTTGTTTGTTTTATTTATTTATAGTTTATGTTGGATATTAGTTTAGTTCTAGTCATGACTATGGCTAGGAACTAACTTAATCCAGGGCTTTCCATATCAAATCACTTGAAACTTATTCTTATGAATTAATGCATATTTTGGTTTCTTCTTATCATTGTTGAGATTTATTCAATAATTGTTTTGAATGTTTAGTAATTAATTGATCACTAATTATCATAATCTATATGATTTCTAATCGAAAGCCGAAAGGGGAGATTGTGAATATGCTATAGTTGAATAAACATAGGTTAAATCGTGGACGAAAGTACCCCGATACTTGTGTAGTTTAATAAGTTATTGCTCTTAATCCTCCTTTATAGTCAATCTTATCACCGAAAGGTAGAAGGGTTCTATATTTGGGTTGAGTGTTTATATTACCTTAACAGGAGTATAAAATGGCTTAGTTAACCTGCTATCTCAAAATAGAAGAAGAACCATAATTAAGTGCATTAACAAGTAAGATGAGCGGATAGTTGAGGAGATTTAGAAGCCCTATTTCCACCATATCTGAAGTAAAACAAAGTAGTTTAGTTAGCATTCATAATTATAGTTATAAACAATTCATCAATCATCGGTTACCAAATAGATACCATAGAATAGAATTTGAGAATTGAACACTAATCTCTGAGGACGATAACTCGGTCTTCTAGACTATATTACTTGTCACGACACGTGCACTTGCGTTAGTGCATACATAAATCGCGCATCAGCTGTCCAGACACCAGATGCTCTACGTCTGGATATTTTATGTTTCTTGGTAATATCTTGGTCTTGTGGTCTACGAAACGTCAGTCTACATTGTCTTGCTCGAGTGCAAAGGCCGAGTATCGAGGGTGCCAATGTGGTCTCTGAATCATGTTGGTTACGTAATCTACTTTTAGAGCTTCATTGTCCTATTCAAAAAGTTATCTTGGTTTATTATGATAATGTTAGTGACATCTACCTTTCTGGTAATCCGGTTCAGTACAAGCGTACTAAACATATCGAGATGGACATTCACTTTGTTAAAGAAAAGGTAGCTCGTGGATAGGTACGCGTCTGCCATGTCCCTTACAAGTATCAAATTGGAGACATCTTTACAAAGGGTCTTCCCTCGGTCATTTTTGAAGATTTTAGGGACAATCTCAATGTACAAAGACAGCCCGCTATGACTGCGGGGGTGTGTTAAATATACATACGATATACACGTATATATCGTATGTATATTGTCTCTTGTTGACTCGGGTTTGTACATAAGGCAACCCAAAGTTTGGTCTATAATTTTGGTAATGTGTGTTGTAATATTTTAGTGTAAATATTACATTAATTAGTATTGTACACTTAGCATAAGTATATGATTCTTGTACTACTAGAATATGGTTTTGGTATTAGAATAAGAATATGATTTTTCTATTATGAAAATTATAAATTGTATATTGTGTATATTTTTTTTCATTAATAAAAATAATTAAGGGATTATTTATTTCATAGAATAATATAGTACAACATGCTACTTTTGATCAAGGAGTAAAGCAACATCATCATCCACTATAATTGATGATTGTATGAGCATCACGACGTATATATCAATCCCGTGTCAGCAGATCAAACATAACTTTAAAGCTAAAGTTTCTTTATAAAAAATGTGATTGAAAAATATGGCACACCACAGCTTTGATTCACCAAGGATTAGGCTGACATCTTGCCCAACGAAATAATTCTGGACTCCTATAACATGGAATGCCACCATAATTAAGACTTTAATTAACCACCATAATTCACAATTTGTCATAGTGCAATCTATCTAATTTCTAATCAACATGGACTAACTCACTAAATAAAGAATAAGAAAGGGTATGATTCAGTCAATAGAACCAATATTATTTTTAGGATTTTATTAATATACATTGATAGTGTGAAACTTTACAATTTCAATGTGGTTTAATGTATAATAATAAGTAGTTACTGCCATTTTGCTAGTTTACCACTTAAATCTTGTCAAAGAGACTTGGTTGTAAATGCGGGGAGTAAAATGAGTGATAACAAAAAAATGAGAATGTGAACAATAACAACAAAGAATTGAAATCTGGAAATAAACAAAGTAGTTGGTTTGCTGAATCGATTGATATTCAATCTTTCGTTAAGATAATATTGCCCCGTATTATCCTTTAACGGTGGGATGACAATTTATCTCCCAAGATAAAACACCAATCAAACAAGTGAGCAAAGAAGATTCAAGTGTTTGCTAGGAAAGAAAGATCTTTGAGTGTTTGGAGATTGCTAGAGAGGAAGAGAAATTCTGGAAATTTTATGAGTGTGTTTTGCAAATGAGTCTAAGGCCTCATTTTATAGTGTTGTGAAGATGACCCTCCAATTGGCCAAGTAATGGCCTTGAATGACCATGTAATAGCCTTGATTGTGGAGTTACAATTCAACCAAATAATGACTGAATTCATTTGGGAAATAATGGAGGTTTAATGCCTCAAAACCAGCCCAAGAGTCATGTCTTTTCGTCTCCCGCCGCAGCTTCTGAACTTCAAGCGTCGCGGCGCTGTTGATTACCGTCACAGGCACCGCGGCCCTGGACAAAGGCGCCGCGGCGCCTCGATTACAATGACCAAACTCGTAATTAGCGTCGCGGCTCAAGGGAGGAGGCGCCGCGACCCTAACGAGACAGCACCGCGGCAATTTTATGACCCGTTTTGTTACACCTCGTAAGTTTAAGGCGATAATTAGAGAATGTAATTAAGGAAATAAGATTTGAATATTGAATATAAAGTATATTTATATATGCTAATATGGAATAACCTTGAATACTACAAATCCAACGATGAGAATTAATAATAGTAGTGTATTTCCAAGGGGGTTATGGACTGGTGTTGTATTATAAAAATGGTGTCGTCGAGAATATGTGGTGTTATGAAATTCTCTCTATTTTTCGGCGATTTTCGTACGTGAATAGTGATTCCGGAGGGTTTTCTCAAATTCCGGCCGATTCACTTGTCCAACGGGGACGAGGCTTATACCATTAGCTTCGTCTCGTCAAGCCCGTCAATTTCATACCAACCACAAACCTCGATTCATCCTACAAGGACTCCAATTTCAGATCGAAAATTCCTAAGGTTTTCTGATCGGTTTTTTTCATTTTTCCGGTGGATTCCGGTATAGTCGACGGCTGAGGGTGGTACGGTTAGAACCGTCTTGTCATTTCCATCATTTCTATACTACCCAGCAAACTCAAATCGACCTCAATCAATTCGTCGACCAAATCCCAAAATCGGGAAACCCTAGGCGCAGCTTCGCGATTTCCAACCATCTCCGGCAATGACGACGTTCGCGGGTGGTCTCATTGTGTTCGTCTGGGTCTGAGCTTCCTGTTGCACCCACCCCCGTTTGTCGATTCAACTCAGTTTGTATTCCACCATTGTTAGTTGGGTGAAGAAGCTTGAGGTCGACTACCATGGCTGCAATGCCGACTGGGCGACCTCACGTTGAGGTTGTTCAGTCCATTTCAACAGAGTTCCTGTCACGACCCGAACCCGGGCCCGTGACTGGTGCCTTACCCCGGGCACCCTAGTGATACAACATCATAGTAATCAGCGGAACATAAAACAAGACATGAAAATATTATGAAGTAAGAAACAGTAATCGGAGAAAACTTGCCTTATGGCATATATATATAGATCAATTTGAAAACGAGCGATTCGTCCATTACAACTCGCCACAACGATTACATGGACCTCTAGAAAGATATGACAACAATGGCGGGACAGGGCCCCGCCATACCCCTGAATGTAAATACCTACAACGACAGGGGACTATACCACGATAAGCCTCCGGAGAAACGGAGCTTCCCATCTGTTGACGTGACCCAGGGACTAGGATCAACGATCGCGGTGTACCTCAACTGCGGCATGAACGGCCCGAGGAGGTCGATCTAACAGTACCAGTATGTAAATCAGAAAGTACTTAAATGAAAACATATCATTTTAAAATCAGTTTTGCAAGTATGTATGAAACAACCAGTAACGCGCATAGTGCCACATCATAAACAAGAGCAACAATAGTTAAATCAGAATGTGTCTTTTCTAGGCTGCGAATGATCAAGCGGGGCCAATTTCGTAGTATCACCATGCAAGCCTAATCACGGACTCGTAGTCGCGTAGGCCACTCACATAGGCGCGTAGAGTACATAACCTCGCGTCGGTAGCTACTCCTCGGCATCGTCCTGGACCCGCGATCCGCGTGGCGCGAGACGCATGACGCGAGGACCATGACTAACACGGAACTCCGTAGTTCCGCATGGATCCTTGGACCCGCGTAGGTATTCTCGAATCATGGTCCTGCACCGCGAGTCTACCCGCGTCGGAGGCGACAACCTCGGAAATATGTCAAGAGGTGAGTGATATTATACTAACATAACGACTTATCGTTACACAACATAAGCACAACAAGAATACTCTCTTTCGCAAACGCGTTACAAGACTAACACACATAGCATCATATCACGTCTACTTATCAAATCAACAAGAAAGTATTACAAGGCTATCACAAACCAACACAATCAAGTTATACACAAGGTACATTCTATTATATGATTAAAAAGATCGAGTATCTATTCCCAAAGTACTTCATACATTATCTTTTAAAAGATACGTTACGTCTACAAAGTCACACAATACCCGTAGTATATGAAAATAGAGTGATTATCCTTTGAAGTAAATCAAAACACTTCTTCACGTAAAATCAAGTAACAACATTCTTTTCCAAATGTTTTAAGTTTGCCTAATTACAATTACTCAAGTTTCGTTTTGAAAGGTTTCGTAGTTCATAATTTTAATCACTTAATGAAATAATTCTCCTTTAAAAGCAATTTGAGAAACATATATGCGATACGTGAGTAGGTTATTCTTGTTTATAACAATCTTATTTAAGCGACCATGATCTAGGAAATGTAACATCATTTTGTCTCATCTTAGTTTCTATGCGGATGGAAGTTTCTCTTGGTTTTACTAATACATTATTAGTCAAAACATTTCCCTTTATTAGTATTTCGTGGTTTGTTCGATACTTATTCGATTTAGAAATCGGTAAAACATTATTGCTTTTAAAATCAAGTACTCATTACTCGCGAATGAGGTTTTACAACATTTTTAACAAAATGTTAATTACCAAGTAAAACAAGTTAAGTCTCTTATCTTTTAAGATCAATAAACCATTCATTTTACCATTCTTAAGACGTTATACATAACTTCCCATAAAGCTAGTATAACTCTTATGTTTTCAAAACCAAGTATTATTCTTACATTAAAAATGATTCAGCATTCTTTTGAAGTACTTCAAGATTCTTTATTATTACATATCAAGTCAGTTATAAGTCAAATCAGTTACCTTTTAAAATCATAAAGCATTTTCTTACTTACATAAAGCTGTTATAACCAACTTCCCATAAAGCCGTTATAACACTTTTATGTTTCAAACCAATCAAATACGCTTAACACGTATGCGTCTACGTACTACATAGTTATACACATATCATGCTAGAAAAGGTAGGAAGAGGTTCACATACCTCGCGACAGTATCGACTAATAGCAAAACGCTCCAAGTACCTCGCCGCCGCTACTCCTTAAGCCAGTAGATCGCGCCACACGCGATGCTTCAACCTATAAGGCCACGCGCGCTTATTAACATCTAGATCTTATCGTAGAACATTCTACGAAAAATTCGAACATCCCCGCCACGGCGTAAATCTCCTCTTACATCGAGGCGGCTACCAAGCCAACCGAGGGGGTTCTACACGCCTAACAGGACGTGTACAATACTACTCTACTGATACAACACAAGTCTCTTGAAATACGTCTATGTAATTCTGATTCGATTCTTTATTCTTGGGCTTAAGTCAAAAGACATTGCCGACAGACTACGTTCGATTACATATATAGTATACTCCAACTATATATTCTAACAACATGTAATTTCCAATTACAATAGGGGACAAGATAATTACCTCGATAAGCCCATAATTATCCAAGTATAAAGTCGATCTGGGCAATCGTTTAGCTCGACTCCGTGCGCTCAACCCGCTCTAAACCACCCTTAGAAGTTCTAACCAACTTACACATACTACTCAACTATACTATGGAGATTTTCCTTAGGGTTTCGGTTTTGTGGTGAAGGGAAGTATAATAGTATTTACGGGCTTTCAGTATAAGTATAACCTTAGAATACAACAAGGTATCTGACTAAGGTAATTTGGGTATAATGTAACAATACTTTTGAGTATTTCTACCAGAGGAGGGTATTATACGAAAACAACTAGGCTAGGGGGTGTATACCCCTCGGCTACCACTAGGGGGTACTCGACGAGGGGAGGGACTCTCGGCTAAAAGCCTCACAAGGGGAGGGGCGAGAACTATAGAGGAGGAAGAGATTTCAAGACTAAGCCTGATTTTGGATGAAGAAATTCATCAAAGGAGAGGGTATTTATAGGTCAAGCCATGGCTAACCAATGGCCAATCAAGCCAAGTGTGGTGCAAGTGTAGGGCAAGATCATGCCAAGTGCACCTTATCCATCTACCACAAAATATCCTACCTACTACTTGACAAAAATGTCAAGCAATTCGTCGACTTCACCGCCCAACGTGCTCCAATGAGAGGGTGACAAGTGTCGCCCTCTCGTTGGTCCAAAATGTTTCGTCTCTCGGAAAAATCCGCAAAAATTAGAAATGACATAGCCGGAATTTTCCCTACGAAAGCTGTGAAAACGTTTCGTCGAAAAACGACTCTAACCGGGGGTTGTGCACAAATAAAAATCGGCCAAGCCTTACTTTAAAGCTCAAACTTTCTACGTACGCCCTTACATACATACTCTGGAAATACGGGGTATAACATTCTCCCCTCCTTAGAAACATTCGTCCCGAATGTTCCTTCTAAGTCTCAAAACAACCATGCGCCAGTATAGTCTTCACTACTATACTTACGAAACAATCCTGCCACACCTGGCCACAGAAACATCCGCGCAAATACTTCCATCCAAGTCCACGAGGAAACACCTCCAATATCACCACAAAACCTCCTCCGGGGTCTAAAATATACTTCCCGCACGCCTCTTTACCAAAGAAATGATCACATCTATGCTCGCCATACATGCTCGCTTCTTCCCGATACCACTTTTGTCACTTTGCGCGAGGTTCTAGTGTCACTCCGGTGACCCAACAAATGGTACCGGACTACACGCGATCCCTGAGGATGTCGTACACTTCTTGTACACTCGAACTCTTACCACATTTAAATCATCGCTTTCCAAAACTCGGGGTTACTATCTCTAACGTGGTCATCATTAACTGGGAACACTCTGGATGGATCTCCGATTTCCTTCTCGAACATAACACGAAAGACTGGACGCACTGCCTCCTAAGTCGGATGGCAATTGCTAACATATAGGCAACCTGGCCTATTCTTCACATGAACTCAAAAGGGCCCAAAGTACTCGGGCTAAGTTCTCTCTGTTTTCCAAAACTCGCCACACCCAACCCGGGTGGTACTTTCAAGACCGACCGTCAACTGAACTCTAAGCATCGTCGACGATTATCCGCACGATTTCTCTGAGCTGCCAGAATCTCTTCTAGACAAGCTTTACCCTATTCACAGTCTGCTGGAACAAGTCTGAACCAACTATCTGAATATTGCCAACATCGAACCAATCGACCGGCGACTTACACATCCGCCCCTACAAGGCTTCATAAGGCGACATCCGAACACGAAATGGTAGCTTAAACACTCCTCCACAGGAGACAACAATCCCCACTACTACCTCGAAATCCACGACCGCCCGAAGGCGAATGCGGTCTGAGACTCACTGAGTTCTTAACCCGCTTGGTAAAACTTCCGAAACAAAACAGTACCACTGGCTCCACCATGCTGTCATAAGGTGATGGTAGGCACCCTGCAGCCTTACAACCTTTCGATTAATCAACACCGCCGAGTAAGCGGTCTTTGCTAGAAGACAAGGCGGTGACCTCGCCGGCGACCATCTTTGGTCGAATCGTCCACGAACTCGTCTGTTGGTTAACTAAACACGGGCTAACACCTCGTGACCTACCAGGCGGGACCACCACAACCGACCCGCGCCACCAAACATGCCGCGGGTTGACCCGCGGCGTGGCCTCGGACCGGCAGCGCAAAAACGCTAGCTCGAAGGAACACTCTCACTAATCACGTTACGAAAACCTAGCGGTCTTCTTAGCTCAACTACCCTCTTTCATTCCACACTACTGGGGACTTATCCCACAAACATAACTCACGTGCACCATGCACTCCTATAAGGGTCAAACATAAACAATACATCTTTTACTCGAGATGGCCTTACCTCTAAGGTCTCGCGTATAACACTCTAAGGCTCACTTTCTCTATCCCCAATCCTTCCGGTTACTAACCATGATTTCTAATCACAATTAACACTGCTATCGAACATAGCCCATGATATACCCATCTTATCACACTCTTGATCTCCAGAGGTTAAGGATCTAACCAGTATTCTCGCTTTACTCCTTAGTCGTTCTAATAAAGCACGCCTGCAGAGGCAGCTAAGGAAGATGACGAACTACCCACCGATCTCGAAGGCTAAGTCCTCTTACTAGGACATCCTTTCGACACATGTACGGCGGCGCGGGTAAAACAAGTACCAACAAAAGACGACATTCCGGGATGGCGTGCATCGCGTGTGAATCTCGAGGCGAATCGGTGTTTGGAACTGCGTGTAGGCGTGAGCGGAAGCTCGAGCTCGACCAACTCCTGCATACCGAACGTCACGAACCCGCGGAGGACCTTTACTTGGTGGATGTGCATATCAAGTCTCGGTGAGGCGATTCGCCTCGAAAGTTACCAAAGGACCTTCTGCTCGGCCTCTTACCGCGTCGCCGTTAACCCGTCGATCTACGTTTCTCGGCTGCTGCGCATAAGCCCGCATACGTGGCGAGCTCAAGCCCAATGAAGAATTACTCTGCGACCCTCTTTTAGATAGTCTCAAGACTCGCGGTACATCGGTATACTCTCGGTAGCCAAATCCATAGCTAGTAATAGGTCGCCTTTTTGCAATCTATATTCTTTGTTCGATCGTGGGCGAAGGTTCAAACATCATGGCGCAGTAAGGCTGCGCGCCGTGCTAAACTCACGGGGCTTAGTGGCGTTGCGAACTCCCGAATGAAGCACCTAACTCGGGTGATGATTGGGCGGTGCCCTCGTAACCCTCGAACTCTACTCGCAGCTCGCCGGCGCCTTGCCTCTGGGCGGGTTTGCCTACGCGGAGGCATAGCGGTAAGGAAAGAAATACGTGAGAGGGTCCGCCTACAACACGGCTCTAAGGCACGATCTCAGTGAGAAGAATAGAAACCAATCCTAAATATCCTATAGCCTCACGATTATTGGTGTGGTGCACAACACACGATAATCAAGACTTCGGATCTGATGCGTAGACGCTTTCAGGATTAATCGCTCGATACCATACATCACGACCGAACCGGGCGTGGTAGTGCCTTACCGGGCACCCTAGTGATACAACATCAGTGTCGGTGAACATAAAACAAGACATGAAAATATTATGAAGTAAAGCGATGTCGGAGAAAACTTGTCTTCTGGCATATATATATAGATCAATTTGAAAACGACGATTCATCCCATTACAACTCGCCACAACAGATTACTGGACCTGCAAGAAAGATATGACAACAATGGCGGGACGGGGCCCGCCATACCTGAATGTAAATACCTACAACGACAGGGGACTATACCACTGATAAGCCTCCGGAGAAACGGAGCTTCCCATACGCTGAACTGTGACCCCGAGGACTAGGATCAACGACTGGTGTACCTCAACCTGCGGCATGAACGCAGCCCCCCGAAGGAGGTCAGTACAATAGGTACCAAGTATGTGAAACTGTAAAGTACTTAAATGAAAACATATCATTTTAAAATCAGTTTTGCAAGTATGTATGAAACAACCAAGGTAACGCATAGTGCCACATCATAAACAAGAGCAACAATAGTTAAACTGTAACAGGTCTTTTCTAGGCTGCGAATGATCGAAGCAGGGCCAATTTCCCGTAGTATCACCATGCAAGCCTAATCCTGGACTCTCGTAGTCCGCATAGGCCACTCACATAGGCGCGTAAGTACATAACCCGCATCGGTAGCTACTCCTCGGCGATCGCGGACCCGCGATCCGCATGGCCACGAGACCGCGTGACCACAAGGCGCGAACTAACACGGAACTCCGTAGTTCCGCATGGATCCTCGACCCGCGTAGGTATTCTCGAATCATGGTCCTGCATCGCCGAGTCTACCCGCGTCGGAGGCGACTTAACCTCGGAAATATGTCAAGAGGTGAGTGATATTATACTAACATAACGACTTATCGTTACACAACATAAGCACAACAAGAATACTCTCTTTCGCAAAGCGTTACAAGACACTAACACATAGCATCATATCACGTCTACTTATCAAATCAACAAGAAAGTATTACAAGGCTATCACAAACCAACACAATCAAGTTATACACACAAGGTACATTCTATTATATGATTAACAAGATCGAGTATCTATTCCCAAAGTACTTCATACATTATCTTTTAAAAGATCGTTACGTTTACAAAAGTCACACAATACGTAGTATATGAAAATAGAGTGATTATCCTTTGAAGTAAATCAAAACACTTCTCTTCGTAAAATCAAGTAACAACATTCTTTTCCAAATGTTTTAAGTTTGCCTAATTACAATTAAAAAAGTTTCACGGTTTCGAAAGGTTTCGTAGTTCATAAATTTAATCACTTAATGAAATAATTCTCCTTTAAAAGCAATTTTAGAAACATATATACGATCGTGAGTAGGTTATTCTTATTTATAACAATCTTATTTAAGCAGCCATGATCTAGGAAATGTAACATCATTTTGTCTCATCTTAGTTTCTATGCAGATGGAAGTTTCTACTGGTTTTACTAATACATTATTAGTCAAAACATTTCCCTTTATTAGCGCTGCTGTGGTTTGTTCGATACTTATTCTGATTTCCGAAATCAGTAAAACATTATTGCTTTTAAAATCAAGTACTCATTACTCGCGAATGAGGTTTTACAACATTTTTTTAACAAAATGTTAATTACCAAGTAAAACAAGTTAAGTCTCTTATCTTTTAAGATCAATAAACCATTCATTTTACCATTCTTAAGACGTTATACCTAACTTCCCATAAAGCTAGTATAACTCTTATGTTTTCAAAACCAAGTATTATTCTTCTGTTAAAAATGATTCAGCATTCTTTTGAAGTACTTCAAGATTCTTTATTATTACACATCAAGTCAGTTATAAGTCAAATCAGTTACCTTTTAAAATCATAAAGCATTTTCTTACTTACATAAAGCTGTTATAACCAACTTCCCATAAAGCCGTTATAACACTTTTATGTTTCAAACCAATCAAATACGCTTAACACATGTACGTCTACCGTACTACATAGTTATACACATATCATGCTAGAAAAGGTAGGAAGAGGTTCACATACCTCGCGACGAGTATCGACTAATAGCAAAACGCTCCAAGTACCTCAAGCCGTCGGCTACTCCTTAAGCCAAGTAGATCGCGCCACCGCGCGATGCTTGACCTATAAGGCCACGCGCTTATTAACATCTAGATCTTATCGTAGAACATTCTACAGAAAATTCGCAAAGACCTCCACACAACAGCGTAAATCTCCTTCTCTATCGGGGCCGCTACAAGCCAACGGGGTTCTACACGCCTAACGGGCGTGTACAATACTACTCTGATGTCTGACACAAGTCTATCAAATACGGTCTATGTAATTACGATTGCTTCTTTATTCTTGTGCTTAAGTCAAAAGACATTGCGAGACTACGTTGATTCATATATAGTATACTCCACTATATATTCTAACAACATGTAATTTCCAATTACAATAGGGGGACAAGATAAGTACCTCGATAAGCCCAGAATTATCCAAGTATAAAGTCGAGCCTGGGCAAGCGTTTAGCTCCAATTCCGTGTGCTACAACCCGCACTAAACCACCCTTAGAAGTTCTAACCAACTTCTACATACTACTCCAACTATACTATGGAGATTTTCCTTAGGGTTTCGGTTTTGTAGTGAAGGAAGTATAATAGTATTTACGAGCTTTAGTATAAGTATAACCTTAGAATACAACAGTATACGGCTAAGGTAATTTGGGTATAGTAACAATACTTTTGAGAGTATTTCTACCAAGAGGAGGGTATTATACGAAAACAACTAGGCTAGGGGGGGTGTATACCCCTCGGCCTACCCCACTAAGGGGGGGTACTCTCGACGAGGGGAGGGACTCTCGGCTACAAGCCTCACAAGGGGAGGACGAGAACTATAGAGGAGGAAGAGATTTCAAGACTAAGCCTGATTTTGGATGAAGAAATTCATCAAAGGAGAGGTATTTATAGGTCAAGCCATGGCTAACCAATGGCCAAGATCAAGCCAAGTGTGGTGCAAGTGTAGGGCCAAGATCATGCCAAGTGCACCTTATCCATCTACCACAAAAATATCCTACCTACTACTTGACAAAAATGTCAAGCAATTCGTCCAACTTCACCGCCCAACGTGCTCCAATGAGAGGGTGACAAGTGTCGCCCTCTCGTTGGTCCAAAATGTTTCGTCTCTCGGAAAAATCCGCAAAAATTAGAAATGACATAGCCGGAATTTTCCCTACGAAAGCTGTGAAAACGTTTCGTCGAAAAATGACTCTAACCGGGGGTTGTGCACAAATAAAAATCGGCCAAGCCTTACTTTAAAGCCCAAACTTTCTACGTACGCCCTTACGTACATACTCTGGAAATACGGGGTATAACAGTTCCCTCCTCTAATGCTACCTCAAAGCAACAATTCATTATCTTTGGATCAAAATGGAAGTTTCGTGACAACGCCTTAATAGGTGGCGGTCCAAAGGACCAACAACTGTCTTTGGAATCTATACGTGGTCAATATACTCAAGCAGTCCGGGCATCAACTGCAGTCGTCGAAATCACAACGAATGTGGGCCCCACAACAGCTCAAAACAGTCATCCAACACCTCCATTGGCACCGAAACAGGTTGAAGTTCTAATCAAGATGAATGTTAGTTATTGAGTTGGTTAATTCGACAATAAGGTATGTGAAACTCTTACTTCTTTTTTTGGAATGATTTATAAGAAATGAACGTACGGCGGACGTACATGATTTCTATACAGTCTAATTCCTAATAATATGAGTTATGAGAAGTGTCTTTGATGTTTACAGTAAATGTTCATTTTAATGATTTTATTGAGAGTCAATGATGATTTAAATTGCATATGGTTGTTCATGATATCTATTCGTGAAAAGTGTTACTATTCCACTTCTCCGAGTCCCGGGCCGGCAATGTCGTGCGCAGATTCTTGCATTTGTTCACCGAGCCCCTCACTAGAGGGCCGAAAATGTTATATATGATGATTCCATGGACATGTATCCATGATGCGGGTATAGATATCCATGATAGTAGATGATAATTCTATGGACATGTATCCATGATGCGGGTATAGATATCCATGATAGTATATGATGATTCCGTAGACATGCATTTATGATGCGGGTATAGATACTCGTGACAGTAGATATATATATATATATATATATATATATATATATATAATGATTATATGGATAATCATTCATGATTTTTTATATGACTCTCATTTTGATAAGGCACAGTTGATTCTCTATTTTCTATGGTACAGTTGGAATTAGTATTTGATAATCTTACATGTCTCCTGTTATCTATTGATCAGTTATGATCTGCTTTACAGTTCTACATGTTTTACATACTCAGTACATTATTTCGTACTGACCCCCTTTCCCCCGGAGGCTGCGTTTATGCCCGCAGGTACATGTGCTCTGTTTGGTGATCCTCCGATCTAGGTTCTTGTTCAACTGTTTGGAGAGCTCCTTTGATCCAGAGCTTTGTCACTTTGGTACATAACCCTATTTTTGTTGATTTATGTATATATTTAGGGGTACGACGGGGCCTTGTCCCGTCATATGTCATTATTGTACTCCTAAAGGTTTGTAGACAGTTGTGGGTTGTACGTATGTAGATTGTATCATGTTGTGGTCAGCTGTATTACTTCATTTTCTTTTGTGGGGATGCTCCCGTATATAGTGGTAGCCTTGTCGGCTTGCCTATTCGTTATATTTGATTTAGATGTGACTCCTCAGGAGACATGGTTGTTCATGTGTAAAGACAGTCTTGCCGACTTGCCTATTCGGACGTATGTTATGATTACAGCGTTATGCTGCCGGATTTTATATTGTCCTTAGTGTCAGTATGATTACGTGACATGTTAGTATAATGGCGTTATTATGACGCTTAGTCGCGACCCGTCGAGTCGTGACAAAAGTGGTATCAGAGCAGTTAGTCCTCGGAATGTCTACAGACCGTGTCTAGTAGAGTCAAGCGTATGGGTATGTTGTGTACCATACTTATACGCAGTAGGATGTCGGACATTTAGGATTGATTTCTATTATTCTTACTCTAAAATTGTGCGATAGAACTATGTTATTAGGATAATCCCTTTCTAAACGAATTATTTTGTACAACGATGCCTCCAAAAGAAGCGACAACGACCCAGTAGGGAATATATGGGCTTCGTATATCGGTTGGTAAGATTGTTGTATAGTTGGTGTGATGATGATGTGCATCTATACGAACATATTTATTAAGGCCATGTGTGTGCTGCCTGAAGTGATTATGGAGTATCATGAATTGTTTAAGCTTTAGTAATTATTTGGAAGCTGTAGTGATTTATACCCCGACTATTGATATGCCAGAAGGGAAAAATGATTTTGAAATTATGAGAAGCTATATCACTCGTATACGGGGAAATAATGTAAGCCTGGGACGCGGAATATCTGGGAATCTTAGAATATTAAGTAACCGTTGAGACCTTAAGATGTCCCAGGCCTTCTTAAATATGATGCTTGATGTCACGACCCGAACCCGGGCCCGTGACTGGTGCCTTACCCCGGGCACCCTAGTGATACAACATCAGAGAAATCAGCGAAATATAAAACAATAACATGAAACAACATGAAGTATGAAATAATAATCTGAGAAAAATTGCCTTTCGGCATGTATATATGAAAACTTAAATTCGAACAGTTACATCCCATGACAACCCCGCCTGGCGATACTACGGACCTCTACGAATGATATGACAACCACGACGGGGCGGGGCCGTCATACCCCGAATGTAAGCACCTACAACAAGGGGACTATACGAATAAGCCTCGGAGACGGAGCTTCCCAAACGAGCGTGACCACAGGCGAGGATCAACGGCGGTGTACCTTTACTGCGGCATGAACGGCCCCGGAAGAGGTCGATGCAACGTGTACCAAGTATGTGGCCGAAAATCGTAAATGAAATCATAGTAGTCTATATAAAGCGGGAGACATGTATGATAACCAAACTACGATTCACAATAAATAAGCGATCATGTCAAGTCGGGGACTCACGCCAAAGTCATCACTCAAATATAACAATGGGTCTCACGCCCACAACATCAATCATGCCCGTGGAATACCTTCCTCATGCCGTGATCTATGATATAAAAGCACGAGGAATACATGAACACGGGTCCCACGTGTCATCATAAAACCGTGCGGGTAAGTAATGCGAAGGCATAGCCGACTACTAAAACCACGATGCGACAAGGTCATAAATCGTATCATGATCTGTCTGCAGCGGTCGCATGATCAAAGTTGGCCACTCGCCGCATATCTAATGCGCGTCTAGCCACCGAACTTCCGTAGCTCGCGTAAGTGTTATACCCGTATTTCCGGTATATGCGTATGGACGTGCGTAGAAAATTTGAACTTGAGAATTAGGCTTGGCGAAATTTATTTGTTCACAACACGGTTAGAGTCGTTTTTAGTGAAACGTTTTCACGACTTTCGTAGGGAATTTCCGGCTATGTCATTTTTAATTTTGCGGATTTTTCGAGACACGAAACATTTTGGACCAACAGAGGCGCCATGGCACCCTCTCATTGGTGGAGTGGGGCGGTAAGGTGGCGAAAGTTGGCCTTGTTTGGTCAAGGGTTGGTAGGATATTTTTTGTGTTAGATGGATAAGGTGCACTTGGCAAGATCTTGGCCCTACACTTGCTATGCACTTGGCAAGATCTTGGCCATTGGTTGGCCTTGGCTTGTGCTATAAATACCCCCCTTAGGCTGACTTCTTCATCCATTCCAAATATTTCCTAAGTGTTAAAATCCTCCTCTCCTCTTGTTGACTCTCGCCCAAGAGCCCTCTCCCTTTGAAAGGCCCCTTGGCGAGAGCCCTTCCCTCCTTGTAGTGTGGCCGTGGGGTACCCCCCCTCCCCCCCAGCCTAGTTGTCTCGTATAATACACCCCCCTCTTGGTAGAAATACTCTCAAAAGTATTGTTATAATGCCCAAATTACCTTAGCCGTATACCTTGTAGTATTCTAAGGTTATACCTATATGAAAAGCCGAAATACTATTATACTTCCGTCGGTCCACAAACCGAAACCCTAGGAAAATCTCCATAGTCCGTTGGAGTATTGTGTAGAAGTTGGTTAGAACTTCTAAGGGTGGTTTAGAGCGGGTTGGGCGCCGGAGTTGAGCTAAACGATTGCCTGGATCGACTTTATACTTGGATAATTATGGGCTTATCGAGGTAAATATCTTGTCCTCTATTGTAATTGAAAATTACATGTTGTATGATTATATAGTTGAAGTATACTATATATAGAATCGAACGTAGTTATCGGCAATGTCTTTGGACTTAAGTCTGAATAATAAGAAACCTTTTCGAAAGAAGAGTACTGAACTGTATTTACATAGGACCGTATTCTGATGAACTTGTGTAGCTTTACGTGAGGTAGAATTGCACGTCCGGTTTAGACTTATAACCCCTGGTTGGCTTGGTAGCGGCCAGATAGAGGAGGAGATTTACGCGGTTGCGGGGAGGTCTTCGAATTTTACGTAGAATGTTCTGAAGGGATCTAAATGTTAATAAGCGCGTGGCCTTATAGGTTGAAGTACTACGTGTGGCGCGATCTACTTGGCTTGAAGGGTAGAAGCGGTTGGAAGTACTTGAGCGTTTGCTATTAGTCGATAATCGTCGCGAGGTATGTGGACCTCTTCCTATCTCTTCTAGCATGATATGTGTGAACTATGTAGTACGGTGAGCGTACGTGTGCTAAATGTATTTGATTGGTTTAAAACATAAAGTGTTATAACGGCTTTATGGGAAGTTGGTTATAACGACTTTATGTTGGTAGAAAATACTTGTGGTTTTTAAAGGTAATCGATCCGAACTATAAGCGGCTTGTTATGTGTTAATAAAGAACTTGAAGTATTTCAAAAGATTTTTGAATCATTTGAAAGAAGTTAAGTAATACTTGGTTTTGAAAACTTAAGAGTTATACTAGCTTTATGGGAAGTTAGGTAATAACGGCTTAAGAATGTTTCTTGATTTGGAAATCGAGTGTGTATCGACAAACCATCTGCAGCGTTAATAAAGGAAATGTTTTGTGATTTAGTATTATTAAAATCGGTAGAAACTTCCATCTGCATAGAAGCTAAGATGAGACAAAATGATGTTTCTAGATCATGGTCTTTGTAATAAGATTGCTATAAACAAGAATATCCTACTCATATAAGACTTATGTTTCTCGAGATAGTTTAAAGAAGAATTGTATTCTTAAATGAATAAGACTATGAACTACGAAACCTTTCTAAAATAAGAAACGTGAACATTTGAAATTAGGCAAACTTGGGCGTTTGAATAATAATGTTGTTACTTGATTTTACAAAGATAAGTGTTTTGATTCACTTCAAAAGATAATCCTCTATTTTCATATACTACGGGTATTGTGTGACTTTTGTGAAAGTAACGTATCTTTTAAAAAAAGGTTAATGTATGAAGTACTTTGGGGATAGAAACCGAACATGTGACATATAGTAGAAAGTACCTCGTGTGTATAACTTGATTGTGTTGGTTTGTGATAGCCTTGTAATACCTTCGTGATGCTTTGATAAGTAATCATATTAGGACGCTACGTGTGTTATTATTCGTGACGTTGGTGTAAAGGGGTTTTCCTCGATTGTGCTTATGTTGTTTAAACGATAAACCGTTATGTTGGTATTATACCACTCACCGTGTTTCCGGGGTTAAGGCGCCTCCGACGCGGGGTAGACTCAGCGATGCAGGACCATGATTCGAGAATACCTCATGCGGGTCACGGGGCCTATGCGAGCTACGAGTTCCGGTTAGTGTGCGGCCTTTATGGTCACGCGGTGCATGTGGCCATGCGGTGCGAGTCGGGGCGATCTTGGGAGTAGCTACCCTCGACGCGGGGTTATACCTCATGCGGGCCTATGAGGTTGGCCTATGCGAGTCGCGGAAAGTTCGAGGGCTAGACGCGCACATTTGATCTGCGGGCGGTGACGGCTTTGATCATGTGACGGCAGGCAGATATCTTGTCTGATTTATGACCTTGTTAGTCTTGTAGGTGTTAGTAGTCGGCTATGCCTTCGCACTTACCGTCTTGTTTTATTTAGACACAGTGGGACTGTTGTTCATGTGTATTCCTTGGTGTTTTCTATCATTGGCGGCGGTGAGGAAGGTATTCGCGGGCATGATTGATGTTGTGGCGTGAGACCCATTGTTATATCGAGTGATGACTTGAGGCGTGAGTCCCGACTTGATATGATCGCTTATTTGTTGTGAATCGTAGTTGGTTATCATACATGTCTCTTGCTTTATATAGACTACTATGATTTCATTCTGATATTTTGATTTCACATACTACTGTTGTCTCGACCTCCTTGGCTGCGTTCACGCCGCAGTAAAGGTACGCCGATCGTTGATCCTCGCTCTAGTGGTCACATTCGGCGTTTGGGAAAGCTCCATTTCTCGGAGGCTTATCTTCGTATAGTCCCCGTCGTTGTAGGTATTACATTCGTGGTATGGCGCCTGTCCCGCCATTGTTATCATATCATTTCTTAAGTGCATGAAATCTTGTTGTGGCGGGGTTTGTAAAAGGATTAAAGCTCATTTGTAAGAGTTGTTATTTATATATATGCCGAAAGGCAAGTTTTCCTCATTCTTGTTTTGTACTTCATTTGTTTCATGTATGTGTTTATGTTCGTGATTACTCGATGTTGTATCACTAGGGTGCGGGTAAGGCACGATCCACGCGAGTTGGTCGTGACAAAAGTGGTATCGAAGCGATTAATCCTCGGAAAGTGTCTGAGACCGTATCGATGCAGTCTTGATTATCGGTGTGTTGCGCACCACACCAATAATCGAGAGGCTATAGGGTATTTAGGATTGGTTTCTATTCTTCTCACTCCGAGATCGTGCCTTAGAGCTGTTGTTAGTTGGACCTCCGACGAAATTATTTCCTTATCGTTATGCGCTCGCGTAGGGCAACCCGCCCAGGAGGGCAAGCGGCAGGAGGCGCGAGTAGAGTTCAGAGGGTGGCGAGGGCATAGGCCCAATCATTACCTAGGGTAGTGCTTCATTCGGGGAGTTCTGCGACGTCACTAGCCCCATCAGAGTTTTAGCACGGCGGCGGCAGTTCCTACTGCGGCCAGGATGTTTGGACCTTCGATTCGCGGCAGGAGCGATGAGTATAGAGTATACCGATGTATCGCGAGTCTTGATGACTATCTAAGAGAGGTTGTGCAAGAGTAATTCTTGATTAGGCGAGCATGGCACGTATGCGGGCTTTGCGCGAAGCCGAGACGTGAAGAGATCGACGGGTTAACGAAGGGCGATGAAGAGGCGAGCGGCAAGGTCCTTTGGTAACTTTCGAGGCGAGTCGCCTCGCGGCGAATTAGATTATGCACATCCACGGTCGGCGAGTCCTCCACAAATTTCGGGGCGTTCGAGTGCGAGGAGTTGGTCGAGCTCCGCATCTTCCGGTTGCGATGTGACGCCATCGGGAATGTCGTCTTTTAGTTGGTACTTGTTGTACTATGACCGTCGGTCATTTGTCGAAAGAGTGTCCTTGTAGGAGGACTTAGCCTTCGAGATCGATGGGTAGTCGTCACCTTCCAGCTATCGCCTACAGGCGGGTTTGATTAGAACGACTAAGGAGTGAAGCGATGAGACATAGATATATCCTTAACCCTCAGAGATGCGTATGTGTGATAAGGTGAGTATACCTTAAGTGCTATGTTACGATAGCGGTGTGTTAGTTGTGATTAGAAATCATGGTGGGTTAACCGAGTAAGATTTTGGGGATAGAGAAGGTGTGAGCCTTAGAGTTTTATACGTAGAGACCTTAGAGGTAAGGCCATCTCGAGTAAAAGATGTATTGTTTATGTTTGACCCTTATAGGAGTGCTTAATGCACGTGAGTTATGTTGGTGGGATTAGTCACGAGTAGTGTGGAATGAAAGAGGGTAGTTGAGCTAAGAAGACGCTAGGTTTTCGTAACGTGATTAGTGAGATTGTTCGGTTCGGGAGCTAGTATGACGCGCGTTAGGGTCGGGTTGAGGCGCGATGCGGGTCAACCCGCGGCAGGTTTGGTGGTGGGGTCAGTTTGTGGTGGTCCCTTTGGGTTGGGGTTACGAGGGTGTTAGGCCCGAGTTTAGTTAACCAACGTCTGGTCGTGGACGATTCGACCGATGGTCGGGCCGAGGAGGTCGGCCGCCTTGTCTTAGCAAAGCATTTTACTCGGCGAGAGGTTATGCGAGATGATGTATCGAGAAAAGTTGTAAGGTCGCGACGGTGCCTACCTTCACCTTATGGCAGACAGTGGAGCCCAGGGTACGGCTGTTTTTGTTTCTGGAAGTTTTACCAAGCAGGGTTAAGAACTCAGGTGAGTCTCAGAATCACATTCGCCCTCGGGCCAGTGGTTGGATTTCGGGGATAGTTGCGAGAATTGTTATCTCCTGTTGGGGAAGTGTTTTATAGATACAATTTCAGTGTTCGGATATCGCCTTGTGACGCCTTGTAGGGGCGGAAGTGTAAGTTGCGGTTGATTGGTTCGACGTTGGCAAGATTGAGATAGTTGGTTCAGCTTGTTCCGGTAATCGTGGATAGAGTAAAGCTTGTCTAGAAGAGGTTCTGGCAGCTCAGAGAAATCGTGCGGATAATCGGCGACGACGCTTAGAGTTCAGGTTGACGGTCGGTCTTCTTGAAAGTACCACCCCGGGGTGGGTGTGACGAGTTTTGGAATACAGAGGGAACTTAGCCCGAGTTACTTTGGGCCTTTGAGTCCATGTGAAGAATAGGCGGGTTGCTATATGTTAGTTTTTGCGTCCGACTTAGGAAGCGGTATGTCGATCTTTCGTATTGTTATGATCGGGAAAGTATCGGAGATCCATCCAGTGTTCCGATTAATGATGACCACGTTAGAGATAGTAACCGAGTTTTGGAAAGCGAAGCGATGTAAATGTGGTAAGAGTTCGAGTGTCTGACGGCCTCGGGGATCGCATGTAGTCCGGTACCATTTGTTGGGTCGCCGAGTGACACTAGAACCTCGCGCAAAGTGACAAAAGTGGTATGCTTTATGATGTTAGAGGTGTTTCCTCGTGGACTTGGATATAAGTATTTTCGCGATTGTATGCGTGGCCATTGTGGCGGGATTGTTTCGTAAGTATGGTAGTGAAGACTATCTTTGGCGACGCTTGTTTTGAGACTTAGAAGGAACATTCGACGAATGTTTCTAAGGAGGAGAATGTTATACCGTATTTCGAGTATGCGTATGGACGCACGTAGAAAATTTGAACTTGAGAATTAGGCTTGGCGAAATTTATTTGTTCACAACACGGTTAGAGTCGTTTTTAGTGAACGTTTTCCACGACTTTCGTAGGGAATTTCGGCTATGTCATTTTTAATTTTTGCGGATTTTTCCGAGACACGAAACATTTTGGACCAACAGAGGCGCCACTGGCACCTCTCATTGGTGGAGTGGGCGGTAAAGGTGGCGAAAGTTGGCCTTGTTTGGTCAGGGTTGGTAGGATATTTTTGTGTTAGATGGATAAGGTGCACTTGGCAAGATCTTGGCCCTACACTTGCTATGCACTTGGCAAGATCTTGGCCATTGGTTGGCCTTGGCTTGTGCTATAAATACCCCCCTTAGGATGACTTCTTCATCCATTCCAAATATTTCCTAAGTGTTAAAATCCCTCCCTCTCCCCTCTTGTTGACTCTCGTCCAAGAGCCCCTCTACCCCTTTGGAAGGCCCCCGTGGCGAGAGCCCTTCCCCTCCTTGTAGTGTGGCCGTGGGGTACCCCCCCCCCCTAGCCTAGTTGTCTCGTATAATACACCCCCCCTCTTGGTAGAAATACTCTCAAAAGTATTGTTATAATGCCCAAATTACCTTAGCCGTATACCTTGTAGTATTCTAAGGTTATACCTATATGAAAAGCCGAAATACTATTATACTTCCGTCGGTCCACAAAACCGAAACCACAGGAAAATCTCCATAGTTCGTTGAGTATTGTGTAGAAGTTGGTTAGAACTTCTAAGGGTGGTTTAGAAGCGGGTTGAGCGCTCGGAGTTGGAGCTAAACGATTGCCAGGATCGACTTTATACTTGGATAATTATGGGCTTATCGAGGTAAATATCTTGTCCTATTGTAATTGAAAATTACATGTTGTATGATTATATAGTTGAAGTATACTATATATAGAATCTGAACGTAGTTATCGGCAATGTCTTTGGACTTAAGCTGAATAATAAGAAACCTTTTCGAAAGAAGAATCTTGAGTATTTACATAGGACCGTATTCTGATGACTTGTGTAGCTTTACGTGAGGTAGAATTGCACGTCCGGTTTAGACTTATAACCCCCTGGTTGGCTTGGTAGCGGCCAGATAGAGGAGGAGATTTACGCGGTTGCGGGGAGTCTTCTTGCGAATTTTACGTAGAATGTTCTCGAAGGGATCTAAATGTTAATAGCGCGCGTGGCCTTATAGGTTGAAGTACTACGTGTGGCGCGATCTACTTGGCTTGAAGGAGTAGCCAGCGGTTGGAAGTACTTGAGCGTTTTGCTATTAGTCGATAATCGTCGCGAGGTATGTGGACCTCTTCCTATCTCTTCTAGCATGATATGTGTGAACTATGTAGTGCGGTGAGCGCATGTGCTAAATGTATTTGATTGGTTTAAAACATAAAGTGTTATAATGGCTTTATGGGAAGTTGGTTATATGACTTTATGTTGGTAAGAAAATACTTGTGGTTTTTAAAAGTAATCGATCCGAACTATAAGCGGCTTGTTATGTGTTAATAAAGAACTTGAAGTATTTCAAAAGATTTTTGAATCATTTGAAAGAAGAAGTAATACTTGGTTTTGAAAACTTAAGAGTTATACTAGCTTTATGGGAAGTTAGGTAATAACGGCTTAAGAATGTTTCTTGATTTGAAATCAGTGTGTATCGACAAACCATCGCAGCGTTAATAAAAGGAAATGTTTTGACAGATTTAGTATTATTAAAATCAGTAGAAACTTCCATCTGCATAGAAGCTAAGATGAGACAAAATGATGTTTCCTAGATCATGGCTGATGTAATAAGATTGCTATAAACAAGAATATCCTACTCACATATAAGACTTATGTTTCTCAGATAGTTTAAAGAAGAATTGTATTCTTAAATGAATAAGACTATGAACTACGAAACCTTTCTAAAATAAGAAACGTGAACATTTGAAATTAGGCAAACTTGGACGTTTGAATAATAATGTTGTTACTTGATTTTACAAAGATAAGTGTTTTGATTCACTTCAAAAGATAATCCCTCTATTTTCATATACTACGGGTATTGTGTGACTTTTGTGAAAGTAACGTATCTTTTAAAAAAAAGGTTAATGTATGAAGTACTTTGGGGATAGAAACCCGAACATGTGACATATAGTAGAAAGTACCTTGTGTGTATAACTTGATTGTGTTGGTTTGTGATAGCCTTGTAATGCCTTCGTGATGCTTTGATAAGTAATCATATTAGGATGCTACGTGTGTTATTATTCTGTGACGTTGGTGTAAAGGGGTTTTCCCTTGATTGTGCTTATGTTGTTTAAACGATAAACTGTTATGTTGGTATTATACCACTCACCGTGTTTCCGGGGGTTAAGCTGCCTCCGCGGGGTAGACTCGGTGATGCAGGACCATGATTCGAGAATACCCATGCGGGTCCTGAGGGCCTATGCGAGCTACGAGAGTTCGTGTTAGTGTGCGGCCTTTATGGTCATGCGGTCTATGTGGCTATGCGATCGCGAGTCGGGGCGACGCCGGGAGTAGCTACCCTCGATGCGGGGTTATACCTCATGCGGGCCTATGAGGTTGGCCTACGCGAGTCGCGGAAAGTTCGTGGCTAAGCGCGCATTTGATCTGCGAGCGAGTGACCGGCTTTGATCATGTGACGATGCAGACAGATATCTTGATACGATTTATGACCTTGTTAGTCGTAGGTGTTAGTAGTCGGCTATGCGCCGTATTTACCCGTCTTGTTTTATTTAGACAGGTGGGACACGTTGTTCATGTGTATTCCTTGGTGTTTTTCTATCATTGGCAGCGGTGAGGAAAGGTATTCCGCGGGCATGATTGATGTTGTGGGCGTGAGACCCATTGTTATATCGAGTGATGACTTGAGGCGTGAGTCCCTGACTTGATATGACTGCTTATTTGATGTGAACTGTAGTTGGTTATCATACATGTCTCCTGCTTTATATAGACTACTATGATTTCATTTACAGTATTTTCAGTTTCACATACTCGCACTGTTGTCGACCTCCTTGGGCCGCGTTCACGCCGAGTAAAGGTACGCCAGTCGTTGATCCTCGCTCTTAGGGTCACAGTTCAGCGTTTGGGAAAGCTCCATTTCTCCGGAGGCTTATCTTGGTATAGTCCCCTGTCGTTGTAGGTATTACATTCAGGGGTATGGCGGGGACCTGTCCCGCCATGGTTGTCATATCATTTCTTAAGTGCAGTAATCTTGTTGTGGCGTGGTTTGTAAAAGGATTAAACTGTTCATTTGTAAGAGTTGTTATTTATATATATCGAAAGGCAAGTTTTCCTCGACATCTTGTTTTGTACTTCATTTGTTTCATGTATGTGTTTATGTTCGTGATTACTCGATGTTGTATCACTAGGGTGCGGGGTAAGGCACGACCACGGGCGAGTTGGTCGTCGTGACAATAAGCCACTTCGATGGCCCGCATGAGGTATTCCCCGCATCGAGGGTAGCTAATCCCCGGCAGCGTCCTGGACTCGCCGTCCGCATGGCCACATAGACCGCATGACCACAAAGGCCGCACACTAACCTGGAACTCCCGTAGTTCCGCATAGGCCACACAGACCCGCATAAGGTATTCTCGAATCATAGGTCACACGCGGACCGCTGAGTCTACCCGCGTGGAGGCGACTTAACCGGAATCATGAGTGATATAATACTAACATAACAGCTTATCGTTAAACAACCTAAGCACAACAAGGGAAAACCCCTTTACACAAACATCACAAGATACCAACTCACGTAGCATCCTAACATGTTTACTTATCAAGTCAACAAGAAAGTATTACAAGACTATCACAAATCAACACAATCAAGTTATTCACACAAGGTACTTTCTACATTATGTTAACAAGTTCGGGTTTTTAGCCCCAAAGTACTTCATGTATTACTCTTTTAAAAGATCTGTTTCTTTCACAAAAGTCACACAATACTCGTAGTATATGAAAATAGATTGATTAACTTTTGAAGTAAATCAAAACACTTCTCTTTGTAAAATCAAGTAACAACATTCTTTTCCAAACGTTCAAGTTTGCCTAATTTTAATTACTCAATTTTCTCATTTTCGAAAGGTTCCGTAGTTCATAGTTTTAATCCCTTAAAACAATTTGAGAAACATATACCTTATGTGTGAGTAGGTTATTCTTGTTCATAACAAGCTTGATACAAAAACCATGATCTAGGAAATGTAATATCATTTTGTCTCATCTTAGCTTCTATGCAGATGGTAGTTTCTACTGGTTTTAATAATACTTTATTAGTCAAAACATTTCCCTTTATTAGCGCTGCTGTGGTTTGTTCGATACTTATTCTGATTTCCGAAATCAGTAAAACATAATTCCTTTTGAAAACCAAGTACTCATTACTCACGAATGAGGTTTCACACTTTTTAACAAAATTCAATTAAGTCAAGTCTCTTATCTTTTTAGATCAAGTCTCTTAACTTCTTAAATCAATAAATCATTCTTTTTATCTCTCTTAAGACGTTATACCTAACTTCCCATAAAGCTAGTATAACTCTTAAGCTTTTAAAACCAAGTATTACTCTTCTGTTAAAATGATTCAGTATTCTTTTGAAATACTTCAAGATTATTCAGGCTTAAGTCCGGAGACATTGCCGTAATTATTATTCAGTTAACACACGTCTCTGCGTACTATATATATATTCTTTAAAATATCATGCTCAAGAGGATAGGAAGAATCACATACCGCGACGATTATCGACTATTAGCAAAACGCTCACGGCTATAACCCTACTAGCCTTGTCCACCTTTCAAGTAGCACATGCTACTCGTAACATTCAACCTATAAGGGTTATACAAGTCTATAAAAGTCTAGACTACTCGGTATAATAAATCTAGATAAAAGATTCTACGGAAATTTGGGCACTTCCCTACCCACAAACTTCACAAGTCTCATGTCTGATCTATGTAAGTCTGATTCAATTCTCTTCTTTAAATTCAGGCTTAAGTCAAAAGACATTGCCGCACAACTATGTTCAGTTCTATATATAGTATACTACAACTATATATTCCTACAACATGTAATTTCCAATTACAATAGAAGGTCAAGAGTGTTTACCTCGATAAGCCCAAAATTATCCAAGTATAAAGTCGATCCTGAGCAACGTTTAGCTCCTACTCCGGGTGCTCCAACCCGCTCCAAATAACCCTTAGAAGTTCTACGCAACTTCTTCTTAATACTCCAACCAACTATGGAGATTTTCCTTAGGGTTTCGTTTTTGTATCAAGGAAGTATAATAGTATTTCTGTGCTTTTCGTATAAGTGTAATCTTGGAATACTACAAGGTATACGACTAAGGAAATTTGGGTATAGTAACAATACTTTGGAGAGTATTTCTACCAAGAGGGGGGGTATTTATACGAGACAACACCACAAAAAGGGGGGGTGTATACCCCTCGGCCAACCCCACTAGGGGGGGTATTCTCGCCGAGGGAAGGGAACTCTCGGCCAGGGGCCTCTCAAGGGGAGGACGAGAACAACACTACAAGGAGGGAGGAGGATTTCTAGACTTAGAAATTATTTTAGGAAGAATAAGTCTTCAAAGGGAGGGGTATTTATAGGTCAAGCAAGGCCAACCAATGGCCAAGATCATGCCAAGTGCTAAGCAAGTGTAGGGCAAGATTCATCCATGTGCACCTTATCCATCTACCACAAAATATCCTACCAACTACTTGACAAAAGCCAAGGATTTCGTCCAAGCTTTACCGCCCACACTCCATCATGAGAGGGTGCCAAGTGTCGCCTCTCGTTGGTCCAAAATGTTTCGTCTCTCGGAAAAATCCGCAAAAATTAAAAATGGCATAGCGGAATTTTCCTCGCAAGTTATGTAAACGTTTACGTCGAACGACTCTAACCGTGTTGTGCACAAAGTAAAATCGCCAAGCCACTTTTAAAGCCCAAACTTTTCTACGCACGCCCCACGTGCATACACCGGAAATACGGTATAACATTCTCCTCCTTAGAAACATTCGTCGAATGTTCCTTCTAAGTCTCAAAACAATTGGCGCCAAGATAGTCTTCACTACTATACTTACGAGAACAATCACGCCCTGGCCAGCCGCGAAACACTGCGCAAAATACTTACATCCAAGTTCACGAGGAATCACCTTTGACATCACAAAGCCCTTACCACAGGTCTAAAATATACTTCCTTCGCACCTTCTCCTTAAAAGCCGATCACCTCTATGCTCGCAATACATGCTCGTTTCTTCCACTTACGCGTCGCACTTTTCTCGTACACTCGAACTCTTTCTTACCATATCTACATCGATTCGGTTTCCAAATCTCGGGTTACTATCTCCACTTGGTCATCATTAATGGGAACACTGATGGATCTCCGATACTTTACCGAATATAGCAACACGAAAAGACCGGACATACCGCTTCACAAGTTGACGGCAAAAGCTAACATATAGGCAACCTAGCCTATTTCCTCACATGATCTGAAAGGCCCAAGGTAACTCGGGCTAAGTTTCCTCTGATTTTCCAAAACTCGCTACACCCCTCCGGGGTGGTACCTTCGAGAAGACCCATCGCACCTCAACTCCAGCGTCGCCGCCGATCATCATACGACTTACTGATTGACCGAGCCGTCGATAACCTCTTACGGATAAGCTTCACCCTATCCACATCCTAATGAATAAGTATGAACCAACTATCTGAACTTTGCCAACATCGAACCAATCGAACGGCAACTTACATTTCCGCCCCTTCAAGGCGTCATAAAGCGACATTTGAATACTGAAATGGTGGTTATCAAAAACACTCCTCAACAGAGACAACAATCCTTACACTACCTCGAAATCCACACATTGGCGAGGCGAACGCGACATCGAGACTCACCTGAGTTCCTCCGCCACTGGTAAAACTTCCGAAATGAAAATAGTCAGAACTGGCTCCATTGCGACATAAGGTGGCGGGCACCTCGTGCGACCATACAACCTTCCCGATATAACATCTCGCATAACCCTTTGCCGAGTAAATGATCTTGACTAAAAGACAATACGGCCTGACCTCGTTGGCGACATCGTCAACGCATCCACGAACTCGCACGATGGTTAACTAAACTTGGGCCTAACACCTCGTGACCTAACACAAAGCGGGACCACCACAACCGACCTTACCACCATACAGCCGCGGGTTGACCCGCAACATGGCCTCAACCCGACCGCAACGCCAAAACACTAGCTCCCGATCCAAACAATCTTACTAATCCACGTTACGAAAACCTGGCGGTCTTCTGCTCAACTACCCTCTTTCCTACTACTCGGGGACTTATCACACAAACATATCTCACGTGCACTATGCACTCGATAAAGTCAAACATAAAATACCTCTTTTACTCGAGATGGCCTTACCTCTAAGGTCTCCACGTATAACATTCTAAGGCTCACACCTTCCCTTATCCCGACTCTTTCCTGGTAAACTAACCATGATTTCTAATCACAATATACTTATGTTATCTGAACATAACACTTAAGATATACTCATCTCATCATCCGTGCTAATCTCTAGAGGTTTAAGGATATACATGTATCTACTGCTTCACTCCCCTTAGGCGTTCTAATCAAACCTACCCGTAGGCGATAGCCAGGAAGATGACGAACTACCCACCGATCTGAAGGTGAGTCCTCCTACTAGGACATCCTCGACACACGGCCCGACGGCCACGGAATATGAGTACCAACAAAAAGCGACATTCCGGGATGGCGTCCACACCGTGAATACCGAGAATCGAATCCGGCTGGCTGGAACCTACGTGTAGCTGTGAACCGGAAGCTATGAAGCTCTGACCAACTCCTGCATACCCCGAACATCCTGAACCCTGTGGAGGACCTCTCTGCACTGGTGGATGTGCATAATCTAATCTGCTGCTGAGGTGATTCGCCTCGAAAGTTACCAAAGGACCTTCATTGCTCGGCCTCTTCTCGTCCTTAGTTAACCCGTCGATCTCTACGTTTCTTGGCTCGCTACGCATAAGCCCGCATACGTGCCATGCTCAAGCCTAATCGAAGAATTTCCTCCGCGACCACTCTCTTAGATATTCATCAAGACTCGCGGTATATCGGTATACTCTCGGTAGCCAAATCCATAGCTAATGTGGTCGCTTCTTTGCAATCTATATTCTCTGTTCGATCGTGGGCGAAGGTTCAACTTATCATGGCGCAGAGAGCTGCGCCGCTGCTAAACTTCTTTGAGTGCCGTGATGTCGCAGAACTCCCGAATGAAGCACCATGTCGGTGATGATTGGGCTGTGCCCACGTAACCCTCAGTACTCTACTCGCGGCTACCTCGTGCCTTGCCCTCACAGGCTCGGGTTTCTACGCGGAGGCATAGCGGTAAGGAAAGAAATACGTTAGAGGGGTCCAACTTATCACAGCTCTAAAGCACGATCTCAAAATGAGAAGAATAGAAACCAATCCTAAATATCCTATAGCCTCCTGATTATTGGTGTGGTGCACAACACACCGATAATCAAGACTCTACTGGATACGATGCGTAGACACTTTCCGAGATTAATCGCTCGATACCACTTTTGTCACGACCGAACCGGGCGTGGATCGTGCCTTACCGGGCACCCTAGTGATACAACATTAGAAATCGGCGAATATAAAACAATAACATGAAACAACATGAAGTATGAAATAATAACTGAGAAAAATTGCCTTTCGGCGTATATATGAAAACTTAAATTCGAGCGACATCCTATGACAACCCCGCCACAACGGATTACTGCACTCTACGAATGATATGACAACCACGGCGGGACGGGCCGCCATACCCCGAATGTAGCACCTACAACAACAGGGACTATACCAAGATAAGCCTCGGAGGAACGGAGCTTCCCAAACGCTGAATGACCAAGAGCGAGGATCAACGCGGTGTATCTTTACGTGGCATGAACGCAGGCCCGAAGGAGGTCGATAACAGTACCAGTATGTGAAATCGAAAATACGTAAATGAAATCATAGTAGTCTATATAAAGCGAGACATGTATGATAACCAAACTACAGTTCTGATAAATAAGCGATCATGTCGTGGACTCACGCCTCAAAGTCATCACTCAAATATAACAATGGGTCTCACGCCCAACATCAATCATGCGTGGAATACCTTTCTTCATCACGGCAATCTATGATATAAAAGCACCAAGGAATACATATGAACACCGTGTCCCACTGTGTCATCATAAAACCGCACGGGGTAAGTGCGAAGGCATAGCCGACTACTAAAACCCGATGCAACAAAGTCATAAATCAGATCATGATCTGTCTGCATCGCCACATGATCAAAGCCGCCACTCGCCGCAGATCTAATGCGCGCGTCTAGCCCTGGAACTTCCCGTAGCTCTGCATAAGCCACTCCGATGGCCCGCATGAGGTATTCCCCGCATCGAGGGTAGCTAATCCCCGGCAGCGTCCTGGACTCGCCGTCCGCATGGCCACATAGACCGCATGACCACAAAGGCCGCACACTAACCTGGAACTCCCGCAGTTCCGCATAGGCCACTGCACTCCGCATAAGGTATTCTCGAATCATAGGTCACATGGACCGCACCACGCGTACCCGGGGGCGCTTTAACCCCGGAATCATGAGTGATATAATACTAACATAACAGCTTATCGTTAAACAACCTAAGCACAACAAAGGAAAACCCCTTTACACAAACATCACAAGATACCAACTCACGTAGCATCCTAACATGTTTACTTATCAAGTCAACAAGAAAGTATTACAAGACTATCACAAATCAACACAATCAAGTTATTCACACAAGGTACTTTCTACATTATGTTAACAAGTTCGGGTTTTTAGCCCCAAAGTACTTCATGTATTACTCTTTTAAAAGATCTGTTTCTTTCACAAAAGTCACACAATACTCGTAGTATATGAAAATAGATTGATTAACTTTTGAAGTAAATCAAAACACTTCTCTTTGTAAAATCAAGTAACAACATTCTTTTCCAAACGTTCAAGTTTGCCTAATTTTAATTACTCAATTTTCTCATTTTCGAAAGGTTCCGTAGTTCATAGTTTTAATCCCTTAAAACAATTTGAGAAACATATACCTTATGTGTGAGTAGGTTATTCTTGTTCATAACAAGCTTGATACAACAGCCATGATCTAGGAAATGTAATATCATTTTGTCTCATCTTAGCTTCTATGCAGATGGTAGTTTCTACTGGTTTTAATAATACTTTATTAGTCAAAACATTTCCCTTTATTAGCGCTGCTGTGGTTTGTTCGATACTTATTCGATTTAGAAATCAAGAAACATAATTCCTTTTGAAAACCAAGTACTCATTACTCACGAATGAGGTTTCACACTTTTTAACAAAATTCAATTAAGTCAAGTCTCTTATCTTTTTAGATCAAGTCTCTTAACTTCTTAAATCAATAAATCATTCTTTTTATCTCTCTTAAGACGTTATACCTAACTTCCCACAAAAGCTAGTATAACTCTTAAGCTTTTAAAACCAAGTATTACTCTTCTGTTAAAATGATTCAGTATTCTTTTGAAATACTTCAAGATTATTCAGGCTTAAGTCCGGAGACATTGCCGTAATTATTATTCAGTTAACACACGTACGTCTACCGTACTATATATATATTCTTTAAAATATCATGCTCAAGAGGATAGGAAGAATCACATACCTCGCGACGATTATCGACTATTAGCAAAACGCTCCACGGCTATAACCCGGCTAGCCTTGTCCACCTTTCAAGTAGCACATGCTACTCACAGAACATTCAACCTATAAGGGTTATACAAGTCTATCAAAGTCTAGACTACTCGGTAGAATAAATCTAGATACAAGATTCTACGGAAATTTGGTGACCCTTCCCACCCACAAACTTCACAAGTCTCATGTCTGATCCTATGTAAGTACAGTTCAATTCTCTTCTTTAAATTCAGGCTTAAGTCAAAAGACATTGCCGCACAACTATGTTCAGTTCTATATATAGTATACTACAACTATATATTCCTACAACATGTAATTTCCAATTACAATAGAAGGTCAAAGTGTTTACCTCGATAAGCCCAAAATTATCCAAGTATAAAGTCGATCCCGAGCAACGTTTAGCTCCTACTCCGTGCTCCAACCCGCTCCAAATAACCCTTAGAAGTTCTGCAACTTCTTCTTAATACTCCAACCAACTATGGAGATTTTCCTTAGGGTTTCGTTTTTGTGACTGAAGGGAAGTATAATAGTATTTCTGGGCTTTTCGTATAAGTGTAATCTTGGAATACTACAAGGTATACGACTAAGGAAATTTGGGTATAGTAACAATACTTTGGAGAGTATTTCTACCAAGAGGGGGGGTATTTATACGAGACAACACCACAAAAGGGGGGGGTGTATACCCCTCGGCCAACCCCACTAGGAGGGGGGGTATTCTCGGCCAAGGGGGGAAGGGAACTCTCGGCCAAGGGGCCTCTCAAAGGGGGGAGGACGAGAACAACACTACAAGGGAGGGAGGATTTCTAGACTTAGAAATTATTTTAGGAAGAATAAGTCTTCAAAGGGGAGGGGTATTTATAGGTCAAGCAAAGGCCAACCAATGGCCAAGATCATGCCAAGTGCTAAGCAAGTGTAGGGCCAAGATTCATCCATGTGAACCTTATCCATCTACCACAAAATATCCTACCAACTACTTGACAAAAAGCCAAGGATTTCGTCCAAGCTTTACCGCCCACACTCCATCAATGAGAGGGTGCCAAGTGTCGCCCTCTCGTTGGTCCAAAATGTTTCGTCTCTCGGAAAAATCCGCAAAAATTAAAAATGGCATAGCCGGAATTTTCCCCTCGCAAGTTATGTAAAACGTTTCGTCGAAAAACGACTCTAACTGGGTGTTGTGCACAAAGTAAAATCGGTCAAGCCACTTTTAAAGCCCAAACTTTTCTACGTACGTCCTTACGTACATACACTGGAAATACGGGGTATAACACTTGAGCTTGGTTGAGATATATGATATGTGTGATGGTTGTGAGTTGTGAATACTATCTAAATGTTTCTTTTTAAAAAAACATTTTAAGCTTGCTCTGTTGATTCATGGGATTTAGTATCTGCTACATGATTATATATTGGAATAGATGGATTATGTATATGGAAGGATAAATTTGATGTACCATTTAGTGTTATGAATAAATGGATATGTTTTCTTATAACTTAAAAGTGATGTGAAGTAAATTAGTTATGATTTGGCCATCTAAGTTGTGTAACATGTTTAGTTATTCATTTGTGACCATATGTGTTTGACTAGCATAAGTATACAAATTAGAACTTCACTTAATCTTCATGAATTATTGACTCCTTCTGTGCTAATTTAACTTTGAGAGCATTTGCCATGCCTTTAAGTTTATTATGATTACATCTTATTGTTATTTTACTGTACATATTGGACTGGTTGGACTGCCCTGTATGTGTCTCAAGTATAGATGGTCCTAGAGGAATTTGGTTTCTGAATAGGGATTCCGTTAGATTGACCTGATATTTGTCAAATTAGATATGATAACATGTGGATTAAAGTGGGTAATTTAGATGTAATTGTATAAGCACTATATTAAGTATAGTCTTTTACATGTTGTAGTGTCATTTTGCTTGAATATGTGCCCAAAACTGGTATTGACCATTCAAAATAATCTTACAGATTTAAGAATGTCCCTTCAAATTTAAAGATCTCACTTGCTAAGTCTGTATGTCCAGTTTAGCTTAATATGTGTGTCAGATGTTTCTTTCCTCCATAATGGAATAAGAGGATAAAGATGCCTACTGGTTGGAGTGCTAGTTTACACTAGTTATGTCCCTTATGTACATATATTAGGTTAGTTGCTTGTGTCATTAGTATGATTGCTTGTTTTGGTCAAAATCCATGTGTTGCTTGAACCTCATTCTCTGTTAAATGTTTTGCCTTATAACTGATGTGTGGAGTTGAGAATTGTTGAATTGGTTTGCTAAGATCATTAGGAGGATATTAGATGCTATGAATACTGTTTGAGTTGTGAGTTGATTAAATATGAAAGACCCAAGAAAGGATAGTATGAATGAAACTATTGGGTGCAATTTTTAAATTTTGTTCCTGTCACAACTGTATAGTTCTATATTTGGCATGAATTCTACCATCTGATCTAGATTTGTGGTAACAAGCCTAGTGTGGTCTTGCTAATCTTTGATTAGCTGGTGTTATCATTTGCATATTATACCTTAGACTTTTTACCTTGCTATATGATTATTGAGATCAAGAATGGAGATGTCTGAGAGACCAATGCTGTTGCATTCTTGACTTGTGTACTCTGAATAAGATTGGTTGCTGCTCCTATCTTCTGGAATAATGGATGCATTAGTAAAGTTATTAAAGAATTGTACCTGGACAAGTTGTTATTATTTGTTATTGCACCTCTAAGGTAAGATGTTTGGCAACTTGTTACCACAATGATGGGACAGATTGTTGTGTACTGACTGCTGAATGTTAATGTAACTTGAGGAATATCCCTTAATGTGGTTCTAATAACATATCTCCAGTTTTATGCCCTGTCTAGGACCTTATTTTTGCTTCAACATGCCTAATCTCATTGATATGCTAGAGATGGTTATTTGAAGTTGGTCTATTGCTTAAGGTGGTGTAGTGTGAGTTATAACTCATTAACTAGGTAAACACAGTTTAATAGATTAAATGATGTTATGATACCTTGTATTGTGAATACGAAGATCTGTGAATAAATAATTCAGAACTAGTCTGTTGAGAAATTTCTAGGTGTGATTGAGTTAATCTATCTGCCCTTCCCCTGTACTATGTGATTCATTTTGAAGTTGGTATCTGATTTTATCCAAAAGAGGCAGGACATTAAGCTTGCAGTTTAAAATAGGAATCATGTTGACTTAATTGGTTACAACTTGATCTTACTAACTGGTTGGCCCATGAGTGGCATATGTCTCTTCTTATAATTGTTCACAAGCTATGACATATCTTCATATCAGTTTAATCAAGGAATTGTGGTTACCTACTTTTATGTCCATAGTTATTAATGCTTGAATTGACTATGCCATTAGAGCATTTATAGGAATAAAAAGGTAACCGTAAACAATGTACTAGTGGGCCTTCTTGATAAAAGGTAGTCTTAAAGAATTGAGATTAAGTTGATAGTTTTGAATAAGTTAATTTGCTTATATACCTCCTTGTATCTTTAAATTATGTGTGTACTCAGTATTACTAAGTAACATGTTTGTTGATCTCTTCTGTATGAATTTGGTAATATGTATAGGATCTATAGAATTTTGTTTCCTATCTTAGGTGCCTAGTCCATTGGTAGAGTTGGGTTGCCATGTTTAAAGTTGTGTTCTATTGCCCTGTTTAATAACTTAAAAAAATTGATTACCCTTATCTACCTTGTGAGATAAGGATAAAAATTCTAGGTTCATGACTTGGTTACTACTCATTCTTTACTTCTCTAAGTGATAGAGTGTGTCTCCCTTCCTGTTAAAAAAAGAGAGGGTGTGTGTTATAATTACACTACTTTATGCTTTAATGAACACCACTCTTCTGTTATGTATGAACCAGTGTAGCTAAACTGACTGAGATCTAAAGGCTATTTTAAAACCAGTAGTTGATTGTTACCTTAATGACATGTGTTCCAACCATGAAATGAACTTGAAACTCCTATGGTAAATAGCCTTCCTGATTTGCAGAGAGTCTAATTTCCATCTGGTAATAAGGTTGTGTGATGTTCATCTATGTTAACATGCCCTACCTGAAATTGTATTCTCTTCTCTATGAGTTTTGCCAACTTATTTGAGCTGCAACCTTGGGAGCCTAAAGGTTTAAGATAAGACCTAAAGAAAATGACTAAGTTTAGATGTAGCATGTGTGTATCTGGTTATAATCATGAGCAGGGTGGTGTACCTGTGTTATTACTGCCTATAGGTATTAAGTCCTAGTCTTGTTTACTTAGCAACAACGTGTTACTAATATTTTCTAGCTATTCCGTTGGAAAACTAAACGTAGAAATTACATGAGAATAACTAAGTATGTGACACAAACAGAGGTTCACACACACTGGTAAGATTAGACTAAAATGTGATTACTTGAAATAAATACATTGTGTGATGAAGACGAGAACATGACCATTGACTCCTTTACACTCCTAATGAGATAATAAGTTGCACCAGTGTGAGCATACAGACCAAAACTACATTTAGCCACCATAAATTGTGTTTTAGGCTGGTTTGTGTATTGAAAATTGTTCTCCTTAGTTGCTCACTGTTATATTGAGTTGCTGCTGCATATACATGTTATATCTGTGGTATTTAGTTACCATAATTGCTATCATTATGGCTGTCATTTGATGTCACTTGATGTACTATTTAGCTACTGTTTTACTGTTGCTACCACTGTTCCTGCTGCACCTCAAATACATGTTGATGCCTTTCTTTCAGTCTCAAATATCTTGGTTTCAAACATGGTGTGCCCTCTTAACTATTTGTAGATGTTTCTTTGCCTTGTGTGGCTCTTAACATATTGTACTTTGAATTATGGCTGTTGTTTTGCTACTATTTACATTTCCTGAGCTGCTGTAAGTGGGGTAGAGTTATTACCTTTGTGATATATTATGGCCCTGTGAGGCATCTTTGGGTTGCTGAATATAGGTTAATAGGTAGAGTTATAGAGGAAACTCTGCCGAAATGTTTGTAGCATAAGGACCTATTATGAACATTCGAGGACGAATGTTTCTAAGGGGGGAAGAGTGTTACACCTCGTAAGTTTAAGGCGATAATTAGAGAACGTAATTAAGGAAATAAGATTTGAATATTTGATATAAAGTATATTTATATATGCTAATACAGAATAACCTTGAATACAACAAATTCAGCGATGAGAATTAATAATAGTAGTTGTGTTTCCAAGGGGGTTATGGACTGGTGTTGTATTATAAAAATGTTGTCGTCGAGAATATGTGGTGTTATGAAATTCTCTCTATTTTTCGGCGATTTTCGTACGTGAACAATGATTCCGGTGGGTTTTCTCAAATTCCGGCCGATTCACTTGTCCAACGGGGACGAGGCTTATACCATTAGCTTCGTCTCGTCAAGCCCGTCAATTCCATACCAACCACAAACCTCGATTCATCCTACAAGGACTCCAATTTTAGACAGAAAATTCCTAAGGTTTTCCGATCATTTTTTTCATTTTTCCGGTGGATTCCGGTATAGTCGACGACTGAGGGTGGTACGGTTAGAACCGTCTTGTCCTTTCCATCATTTCTATACTACCCAGCAAACTCAAATCGACCCCAATCGATTCGTCGACCAAATCCCAAAATTGAGAAACCCTAGGCGCAGCTTCGCGATTTCCGGCCATCTCCGTCAACGACGACGTTCGCGGGTGGTCTCATTGTGTTCTTCCGGTCCGAAGCTTCGCAGACCCACCCCCATTCGCCGATTCAACCTGGCCAGATTCGCCATTGTTGGTTGAGTGAAAAAGCTTGAGGTCGACTACCATGGCTGCAATGCCGACCTCCCGCTGAGGTTGTCCAAAGACATTTCAATGCATTTCCTCCTCTAATGCTCCCTCAAAGCAACAATTCATTATCTTTGGAACAAAATGGAAGTTTCCGGCGAACAACGCCGCCAATAGATGACGGTCCAGCGGCGGACCAGCAACTTGTCTCTCGAATCATATACGGTCAATATTCTCGTTAGCCGCATCAATTGCGAACGGAATCACAATGAATGTGGGCCCTACAACAGCTCAAAACAGTCATCCAACACTTCCATTGGCACCGAAACAGGTTGAAGTACTAATCAAGACGAATGTTAGTTATTGAGTTGGTTAATTCGACAATAAGGTATGTGAAACTCTTCCTCTCTTTTTTGGCATGATTTATAAGAAATGAACGTACGGCGGACGTACATGATTTCTATACAGTCTAATTCCTAATAATATGAGTTATGAGAAGTGTCTTTGATGTTTACAGTAAAAGTTCATTTTAATGATTTTATTGAGAGTCAAATGATGATTTAAATTGCACATGGTTGCTTATGATATCTATTCGTGCAAAGTGTTACTATTCCACTTCTCCGAGTACCAGGCCTGCAATGTGGTGCGCAAATACTTGCATTTGTTCACCGAGCCCCTCACTAGAGGGTCGACAATGTTATATATGATGATTCCATGAACATGTATCCATGATGTGGGTATAGATACTCATGACAGTAGATGATGATTCCATGGACATGTATCTATGATGCGGGTATAGATACCCATGATAGTAGATGATGATTCTATGGACATGCATTCATGATACGGGTATAGATACCTATGACAAGATATATATATATATATATATATATATATATATATATATATATATATATATATATATATATATATATATATATGTGGTGCAAATACTTGCATTTGTTCACGAGTCTGTCCACTAGAGGTCGACAATGTTTTAGATGATGATTACATGTACATGTATCTATGATGCGGGTATAGATACCCATGATAGTAGATGATGATTCCATGGACATGCATTCATGATACGGGTATAGATACCTATGACAGTATATATATATATATATATATATATATATATATGATGATAATGATTATATGGATAAACATTCATGATTTTTTATATGACTCTCATTTTGATAAGGCACAGTTTTTTCTATGGTACAGTTGGAATTGGTATTTGATAATCTTACATGTCTCCTGTTATCTATTAATCAGTTATGATCTGCTTTACAGTTCTACATGTTTTACATACTCAGTACATTATTTCGCATCGACTTTCCTCGTGGTTGCGTTTACGCGCAGTACAGTGCTCCGCTTGGTGATCCTCCTGCCAGTTCCTGCTCACTGCTTTGGAGAGCTCCTTTGATCCAGAGCTTTGTCACTTTGGTACCGAACCCTATTTTTGTTGACTTATGTATATATTTAGGGGCACGACGGGACCTTGTCCCGTCATATGTCATTATTGTACTCCTAGAGGTCTGTAGACAGTTGTGGATTGTACGTATGTGTATTGTATCATGTTGTGGTTAGCTGTATTATGATACTTCATTTTCTTTTGTGGGGATGCTCCCGTATATAGTGGTAGCCTTGTCGGCTAGCCTATTCATTATATTTGATTTTAGATGCGACTCATCAGGAGACAAGGTTGTTCATATGTAAAGGCAGTCTTGCCGGCTTGCCTATTCGGACGTATGTTATGATTGCAACGTTATGCTGCCGGATTTTATATTATCCTTAGTGTCAGTCTGATTACGTGATAGGTTAGTATAATGGCATCATTAGGGCGCTTAGTCGCGACCCGTCGGGTCGGGTCGTGACACGTTTCATCTTTTAACACATTTTACACTTCTTCCTTCATTTACCAACGTGAAACTATTGTCATTTGACCAATAACCGTCTATTATCTTATGTCTCAAATGTTTTGTATACGTACCAATATCTCTTCCACTAAGGAAATTTACGATCCTTGGTACAACGTGTGCACGTGTGTGGACACGACGTTTCCGACGTGCGGGGCCCTAATTGTTCGAGTCATAATTAATATGATTAACTTTATTTCACGTTTAGTAAATTTCCAACAATCCCCTCTTGGAAGAGATTTTGGCGCATATACACACATGGTGTCTTTCTAGCAATCGTCCGGCGGATCGATGTTGCATCTGAATAGGTAGTCGTAGCTTTGAACCTTCCACAGTAGAATACCATCGGACTTACCTACTGTACGGTGAACGTGATGTCTTGAACCGTCAGTGTTTTTAGTGTAAGCCAAGATAATGGTACCAACACAACACCTTTCCTTACTCTATCATTCTTTATAATTTTGTCTGTTGTGGCTATGGAAACATCTTGGTTTCTTAAGTACATTCATTTGAGGCGGCCTATCCTCGTACTTAGATAGATGGTCTCCTACAAGGTATCCTGCAATACCCCACTCCACAAGCGTTAGGAACCATTAAAAGTTTCCCCAACCTAACCTCAATCATTGAGGATCATGAAAGGTTTGGAAACTTAACCTTCACCCACTATGCAGGTAGCACTTAATGTCTATCCCGGGAACGGCCTTGGATTCATGTTTCTATATGTTTCTAAGAAGAAATCATTATTCGAAGTGCTATTGCTTCCACCGAAGCGCTCAACCGAACCTTTACAATTTAGTTTTCCCGTTGAACCTTATTCTTGGGATCTCCAGTCTGTAAGGTTGGGTGTTCACTATATCGGTTCTTATTGATTGGGTTTTAAGCCCATTCCCCTAGACAGGTAGAACATCTGATCTCTGGGTATGTCCTTCGTCAAGGGATCTGCAATGTTTTCCTTAGATTTTACGTTGCCCTTCATAGAGTCGACTGACTGTCGCAGTGGATCATTACAGAAGACACGGGTTTATCCCAATATGGGACATCCTCTAAGAAATCATGAAGCCATTCAACTTCCTCTCCTGCTTTGTCTAAAGCGATAAACTCAGAATTCATCATGGATCGGGTAATACAAGTTTTCTTAGAGGATTTCCAAGACACATCTCCACCACTAATTGTAAAAATATACCCACTGGTGGACTTGGTATTCTCTATATTAGATATCCAGTTGGCATCACTGTACCTCTCTAGTACAGCTGGATACATTGACTAATGCAACCCGTAGTTTTACATGTATTTAGGTATCGTAATACTCGAGTCAACGCTTTCCAGTGGTCATCACTTGAATTACAGGTGAACTTAGCCAACTTGTTGACTGAATGAGCGATATCAGGTCGAGTGCAATTCATGATATACATTAAATTGCCAATCACCTGTGCATACCGCTTCTAGCGAATGGGCGCACCATAATGTTTATCAATCTTTTGATTTACATCCAGTGGTGTTGTTAGTGGTGAACTGTCGTACATCCCAAATTTTTTCAGCACATCCTCGATGTAATGAGATTGAGACAAGATAGTCCGTCAGACGACTTAGAGATCTTGATCCCTAAGATGACATCTGCGATACCCATATCTTTCATGTCGAAATATTATTTTAACATGTTCTTAGACTCTAGGATTATCCTAGGACTGCTCCCAGTGATCAACTTTACCGCAGTGATGACAATTTCCCTTGAACTTTTTAGTTGTTTGGGCCTTACCAACCGCCTGAAACTTTTGCTTGGGTTCCCTTTGACTTCCGCCTTAGCCTCAACGAGTCGTTTCCCCTTTGGCATGACCTTCTTATTATCCTCATGAATCTGGAGTTTGATAATAAGTTCATCTAAGGTCATCTCCTTCGATTTGAGTTTCAAGTAGTTCATGAACTCAATCCACGAAGAAGGTAATTTCTCAATTAACGATGCAACCAAAAATTGATCGTTAGGCCTCAACCCTTCCAAATCCAGGTGATGAACAATCATTTGGAATTCCTGGACTTGGGATGACACACTTTTGTTGTCCACCATTTGAAATTTTAGAAATTTTTCAACGATGAACTTTTTGGCACCCGCGTCTTGGGTGTTATATTTTTTCTGAAGTTTGTCCCATAACTGTTTGGCAGTTTTTACGGTGCAATATACCGTATATAGAGGATCATACAAACAATTTAGAATATAGTTCCTGCACATGAAATCACTATATTTCCATGTTTCGCGAATCATCCTCATGTCGTCAGCGACATGGTTAACTTGTCCCCCTCCCGCCAAATCATTTGGCTGAGGGTCCGTGTCTTCTCCAACTTGTGGAGGGTCTTCAGTTAGAAAACGTGACATTCCCATAACCATCAAGAAAAATAACATCTTTTGCTGCCATCGCTTGAAGTGAGCACCATGAACTTCTCGGGACGTTTATGGTGGAAACCAGCGGGTGTTGGAGCAGTGACACTCCCTTGAGCAGTTGCAAAGGTGTTGGGAACGCCTCTAGCAGGAGCATATGCGTTGTAAACGCCTTGAGCAACAGTGGGGGCACTCGTTGTGCCATAAAAGGTATTATCACCAGTTGTGCCAAAAACAGTGGCAACACTAGAGGTGCCAAAAGCAGTAGTTTGGAAGGCATTAGGAATGCCTTGTTCAGTGGGGTTAAAAACAGTAGTGGCACTTTGAGTGGCGGCGGTGAAGGCGTTGGGATTGCCTTAAGCAGTAGTGGAATTTTCAGCGTTGAATTGGTTGAGTTGATCTTGTCCAGTCATGTTGTTATTGAAACAACGAATATTATCTTAAGACTGTGAGTAAAATGTGTGGTAAAAGAAAATGGGTATCTGAACAACAACAACAAAAAATTGAAATATGGAAATAAACAAAGTAGTTGGCTTGCTGAGTCGATTGATATTCAATCTTTTCTTAAGATAATATTATCCCGTATTGTCCTTTAACGCTGGGATGTCAATTTATCTCCCAAAATAAAACATCAATAAAACAAGTGAGCAAATGAGACTCAAGTGTTTGCTAGGAAAGAAAGATCTTTGAGTGTTTGGAGATTACTGGAGAGGAAGAGAAATTCTGGAAATTTTCTGAGTGTGTTTTGCAAATGAGCCTAAGGCATCATTTTATAGTGTTGTGAAGATGACCCTCCAATTGGCCAAGTAATGGCCTTGAATGACCATGTAATAGCCTTGATTATGGAGTTACAATTCAGCGAAATAATGGCTGAATTCATTTGGGAAGTAATGGAGGTTTAGTGCCTCAAAACCAGCCCAAAAGTCATGTCTTTTCGTCTCCCGTCGCAGCTTCTGGACTTCAAGCACCGCGGCCCTCACTGGGAGGCGCCGCGGCCCTTCGGGAATGCGCCAAACTTCCAGTAGCTACTGGAATTTAGGCACCGCGACTCTAGACCAAGACGCCGCAGCGCCTCGATTCCAGTGACCAAACCCATAATTAGCGCTGCACTGTGAGAGGTACATGGCCGCTTCTGCGCCACAAATTTCTAACGAGACAAAGACCGCAACCCTTGCGGCAATTTTATGACCCGTTTCATCTTTTAACACATTTTACACTTCTTCCTTCATTTACCAACGTGAAACCATTGTCATTTGACCAATAACCGTCTATTATCTTATGCCTCAAACGTTTTGTATACGTACCAATATCTCTTCCACTAAGAAAATTTACGATCCTTGATACAACGTGTGCACGTGTGTGAAAACGACATTTCCGACGTGCGGGACCTCAATTGTTCGAGTCATAATTAATAGGATTAACTTTATTTTACGTTTAGTAAATGTCCAACAAATGCTTTATATGGATATACTAATACTTTTTTGTCCATTAGTTAATTCTTATTTCCTTGTGATATATGATTTGATATATTTAATTTTTAATTAATTAAAATATGTATTTTTGATTCCTATGTATACAAAATATGTTATGGAGTATTTTGAAAATTTTAGAACTACACTACCCTCAAAGATGGAGTAAGAATATAAATTTAATATAATGCATGTATAATTAAATGATGCAACAATTAATAATTATAGTAAATATAAGAATATTCACAAGCAAAAAAAATCAGAAGTGTACATTTCATTTAATTAAAGATTAAATAATGTGCTTAGCCAAATTATTATAAGGATTAAAATAAAAATTTACCAATAACTGGGGATTGAAATTCTATTAACCCTACTTTATAAGTGATATGATTGTGAACTTTGTTTTAGTAAAAATGTTTGTCACCCCAGTTGATTAACTTCTTCGTTTTCTTTTTCTAGTAGAAAAGATACTACTTAATTACTAAGGTTTAGTACATAATTTAACTTGTCTAGGGAACACAGCTCCTAGGCAATCATTTTCAGAAGATGAAAAAATATAATAAGGTGGGGCATGATACAAAATTAAGCTCTCGAAGTCATCCAAATTGCTTCCAAATTCATTAGGGTATCTGTTACTAAGTTTGTTTTTCCTATAAATATAAATATGCTTCAAAGTTGGAATTTAGAGACGGTTAAATTTAACTTCAAATTTAAACATTTTAAGTTCGAACAAGTACTTTATTTGTTTTTATTAAAATTAATACGCCTGAATCCGAATGCACATCTGAATGATTAAGATGTTTCTCTATATCTGAACACTGAATGATTAAGACTGTTTGTTTTTCAATAGCTGAATATGCATACTGCATATATTTAAACATAATAAATATATAATTCAAATAAAAAGGTAACTAAATATTAGAAAATAATTATAAATTTAATAAAATAAAATTATTATTTAACAAAATAAAAATAAAAATATTTGTGTTCGCTAATCATGAGGGAGATATTTTGTAGTGGTGGTGTAGTGATTAGTAATTGCAGTGATGATCTTTGTGAGTGAAGCTGGTTGATGTTGTAGTGACTGGTGTGATTGTGACGGTTGATAGTGGTGGTTGTAATGGTTGAATTGTGATGACACATATGGTTAGTGAAATAACGTGGGGTAGAGGTTACAGTGGGTAGTGGTTGGCGTGGTGATGGTGGTGGGGGTGGTGGTGAGTGATAGGTGGTGGGGTAAAGGAGTAGAGGTGAAGCTGGTGGTTATGACTTATGAATATCAATTTTTTTTTAATGCATAGAAAGCAAAAAAAATAAAAAATTCTGGTAGTGTAACGGTACCACATCCGCCACTGATAGTATCCCAACTTGACATATAACATTTTTATATCGTGTGAAAAGTCTCGCACGCCTAAAGTTAATTATGCAGTGGAACGCCTTTAAAATTCTTGTAAATTGTGGCTATTCCTTAAATAAGGGTCCTAAATACGACTATTTGTGCACTAGGCCAATAGAATCATATATGAGCTAACAACACCCGAGGCCCATACCAACGAATTGTGAACAAGACCTAGTAGTTGGAGAAGATGTTTCTAGATTTTTTTTTTATAAAAGGTCGAAAATTGTACACAAACCCTTCTCTCTTTAAACTTAAACCCTTGGTTTGGCTTCAAGGTATTGTTTGAATCCCATTACAGTTATGATTTTGTTTTTACTTTTAGGAATCTGTTGTATGTATAGAATGTTGCTTTATCACCCTTGTAGTTCCTGTATACCATGAACAAATGATAATTAAATTAAAAGAGGGGTCTAGGGAGGGCCTTGTTGAGAATAATGGAGCAAAGCAAACAACAAGTCAAAGAATAAGATAGTAGAAGAGTAATAATACTAGACAAGTGTAGGTAATGTATTAGATAGGGTGCTGTTGTAATGTATTAGGTAGAAAGTCTTTGCAATCAGATCAATTCTTGACACGGAAGCTTCTTTTTTCGAGGAAATAGAGCAGGCTAATGTCTTATTTGGATCTGTTTCTGATTGACTTTATTTTATTGGAAAAAAATGTCTGTTTAAGTTTATACAAGGCAATGTGGAGCGTATTTTTTTTTATTTATATAGGGTGAATTTTGGTGTATCGTGAGATGGTAGATTACAAAAATTTGACTTCATTGGAGCTTTACTATCCGTTACTGCCTCGTGGGTAGGTGTGCGAGTTCATTCATGCATCAAAGTTCGGCAGGAAAATTAGATAAAAATTATATAGTTTAACTTTGGATATTGGGGAAATTAGGGGGGACAATCATTCAACTTTGCGTCCATGTTATTTTGATTGTTGAAGTTTTTGGGTGCTACCATTTAAAACTCATAGCTTCTTCTACGTAGATTCATATACAGCGGATGCTGGTGTTTTAGTTGATTATATATTTTCTTTTGATGTTGTCCAGGTCCTTTCTTGTGCTTGTGCTGTTGTATCAGTGATCGCAGCCAGCAAGGATGAGTGTGGTTGGTTTTGACTTCGGGAATGACAGTGGCGTTGTTGCGGTTGCTAGGCAGAGAGGAATTGATGTTGTACTTAATGATGAATCAAAAAGGGAAACTCCAACTATAGTCTTCTTTGGAGAGAAGCAACGCTTTCTCGGTACTGCTGGTGCGGCGACAAGCATGATGAACCCAAAGAATACGATTACGCAGATAAAGAGGCTAATAGGGCGGCGATTTTCAGATCCTGAGCTGCAAAGAGATCTTAAGGCACTGCCCTACTCAGTAACTGAAGGGCCTGATGGGTATCCCCTGATCCATGCGCGCTATTTGGGTGAAATGAGAACTTTTACACCTACCCAGGTTCTTGGAATGGTGTTTTCGGATCTCAAAACTATTGCAGAGAAGAATCTCAATGCAGCAGTAGTTGATTGTTGCATTGGAATCCCAATTTATTTCACTGATCTTCAGAGGAGAGCTGTAATGGATGCAGCCACCATTGCCGGTTTGCATCCTCTGCATCTAATTCACGAGACAACAGCTACTGCATTAGCATATGGTATTTACAAGACAGATTTACCTGAAAATGAGCCACTGAATGTAGCTTTTGTTGACGTTGGGCATGCAAGCTTGCAAGTTTGTATCGCTGGCTTCAAGAAAGGCCAATTGCAGATATTGGCTCATTCATTTGACAGAAATCTTGGGGGCAGGGATTTTGATGAAGCTCTTTTCCAACATTTTGCTGCAAAGTTCAAGGAAGAATATAAAATTGATGTTTTCCAAAATGCTAGGGCATGCATTAGACTTCGAGCTGCTTGTGAAAAGTTGAAAAAGGTCCTCAGTGCAAACCCCGAGGCACCTTTGAATATAGAGTGTTTAATGGATGAGAAGGATGTTAGAGGGTTTATCAAGAGGGACGAGTTTGAGCAAATCAGCATTCCTATACTGGAGAGAGTGAAGAAACCGCTGGAGAAAGCTCTTGCCGAAGCTGGGCTTACTACTGAGAACATTCATGCAGTTGAGGTTCTTGGGTCAAGCTCTCGAGTGCCTGCAATTATGAGGATTTTGACAGAGTTCTTCGGTATGGAACCAAGGCGCACCATGAATGCAAGTGAATGTGTGGCCAAAGGATCTGCACTGCAATGCGCTATTCTCAGTCCTACTTTTAAAGTGCGAGAATTCAAGGTAACAGCTTGTCAGCCTTGCATTCTCTTGATCAATAGGTTTCTCTGTAGTCATCTTGGATTCAGGGCTTTCAATTTCATGATGTTTCAATGTTGTTGATAATCCTTATTATTCAAGTAGGCACTAATTTAATATGTGAGGATAAATTTTGAAACATGCATTTGATTTTTCTTTCGTTTTATTTAGTGGTCTGATTATTACCTATTTTGGTTAACTTGAAACAAGTGTGACTGGGAGGTAATGAGTGACAAATTGGGAGGTAGAAGAAATTGTCTTCTCGAAGGATGAAGGAAATGCATGATTTATCATTGAACGGCTAAGATTTTTGTTGAAGCGAATGCCATCTGTCTTAAATATTACTTCCTCCGTCTCAATTTAATATGTCCAAAAAAGAATGTCTCTTTCTGTATTTAGTAAGTGTTCCAATTTCAAGGCAAGTTTAAGACCACAAAATTTAGAAGACCCATACATCTTTAATTTAAGGCCACAAGATTCAAAAGTCTCCATTTGTTTCTTAAACTCCATGCGAAGTCAAACTAAAACACTTAAATTGGGACGGAGGGAGTAACTTTTACTAAAATATTATGTTTCTAGTTGCACATCTAGCTCCTGGCAGAATAAATTGTGGTGATTTATTAGTGTAAGATCTGTACTAAGAGTTCTAGTTGGCTGATTGAAGGTCAATGAGAGCTTCCCTTTCTCAATTGCATTGTCGTGGAAGGGGCCTGCTCCAGATGCACAAAATGGAGCTTCAGAGAATCATCAGAGCACAATTGTTTTCCCCAAAGGGAATCCGATACCCAGTGTGAAAGCTCTGACATTCTACAGATCTGGCACATTTGCAATAGATGTACAATATGCTGATGTCAGTGAACTGCAGGCGCCAGCAAAGATCAGTACTTACACGGTATATCAGAGTTTTCACTCACTAATTAGATCCTATATTTTCTTTTCTAAATAGAGGAAAATAGATCTTGTTTGAGGTGAATCCATTTGTAGTCCCTGGCTCAAATGGATTTTGTTTGGTCTTCTTGACAGGTTGGACCATTCCAATCTACAAAGGGTGAAAGGGCCAAACTAAAAGTTAAAATACGCCTAAGCCTGCATGGTATTGTGTCGGTTGAGTCCGCAACTGTAAGTCCAGAAATTATTTGTTTTCTCCTTTTTTCAATTATCTAGTGAATGGAAACAATTTCATCTGATCTTATGGTTTTGGTTGTAATTTAGTTTTTGGAAGAGGAAGAGGTGGAAGTCCCAGTTGTGAAAGAGACAGCCAAGGAACCTGCCAAAATGGAAACAGATGAAGCTTCAGCTGACGCTGCTCCTTCAACTACATCGGAAACTGATGTAAATATGCAAGATGCTAAAGGAGCTGCAGCTGCTTCAGAGGCTGAGAATGGTGTTCCAGAATCTGGAGACGAACCTGTCCAAATGGAGACGGATGCTAAGGTAACACATCACTATTTCATGTCTTCTAATTACTGCTTGAGCTATTTTATGTTTCATTATCAGTTATTGATTGTTATTAGATCAAACTATGCATCTGTTCAAATAGTCAGGATTTGATTTTTTTAGGATTTGATTTATACATGTACTGTAAGGAACATATGAATGGACTAGTGTTTTTCCTATATTTTAATCGCTAAAAGGCATCAGTGTAGTGCTTTTTTTAGTTAATTAATGTTGGGGTGATAAGTAATATTTTCTTCTGCTTCAGTGTGTTAGCTCAAAGATGTTGGTAAATCTTAGCATTTATTGTTTTCATTTTCTTGCAGGTTGAAGCCCCTAAGAAAAAGGTCAAGAAGACATCTATACCAGTGACAGAGACTGTGTATGGTGCAATGGCAGCTGCTGATGTTCAGAAGGCTGTTGAGAAAGAATTTGAAATGGCTCTTCAAGACCGTGTTATGGAAGAGACAAAGGACAAGAAGAATGCTGTTGAGTCCTATGTTTATGACATGAGGAATAAGGTATTTGTTGGCCTTATTGTGATTGTATGAAAACATTTGGTATGTCACTGACAAGTCTCCCCTTAATATATACAGCTTTCAGATAAATATCAAGAGTTTGTAACTGATTCAGAAAGAGAACAATTTATTGCTAAACTTCAAGAAGTGGAAGATTGGTTGTATGAAGATGGAGAGGATGAAACTAAGGGTGTTTACATTTCCAAGCTTGAGGAGCTTAAAAAGGTTGGTGTTTCTCGCATATCCTATTTTCACTTGTCTTTTTGGCGTACATGGAGCTGATTTAGTGTGAATCTGCAGCAAGGTGACCCGATTGAGCAACGATATAAGGAGTCCACGGAAAGGGGTCCTGTAATTGATCAATTTATTTATTGCATAAATAGTTACAGAGAGGCGGCAATGTCAAGTGATCCTAAGTTTGATCACATTGATTTAGCAGAGAAACAGAAGGTATGCACATATCTGCTTAATCTTAAAATTTGCATTTTCCTTTCTTCATCATAGGCTCTCATTGTCTTCCTGAGAATATGGTTCGATGCCTTATGTTTCTCTTGCACTTCCTAGGTTTTGAATGAGTGTGTCGAGGCTGAGGCTTGGCTTAGAGAGAAAAAGCAGCAGCAGGATTCGCTTCCAAAATATGCTAACCCTGTTCTTTTGTTAGCTGATGTTCGAAAGAAAGCAGAGGCGCTTGATAGGTACGGTTGTTTACTTGTATTATTTTGCCATTACTGTAAATTTAAATATTTGGGCTAGTTTTACAGCAAAGTTTCTGTTGATATCATTTCTTGCTTCCTTAGTTGCTTTGTCGGTCTTCCACGTGGGAGCACCTCTTTGTTTCTTCCTTACTTATTTCTGCACTTGCTTAGTAGTCCACTTGGTCAATTTTGAGGTACTATCTGTTTCTACAGGTTCTGTAGGCCTATAATGACAAAGCCTAAGCCAGCAACTCCTGAAACACCATCACCTCAAGGAGGTGAGCAACAACCTCAGAGTGCACGCAGTCCTAACACAGGAAATGCAAATGCAACTGAGGGTGACAGTGCTGGCAGTGAAGTACCACCTACTGCTGAGCCAATGGAGACGGCCAAATCTGAGACCGCCCCAAGTGCTTCTTCATGAGTTGTTGATGGTTTGATCTTCAAATATCTTATGAAGGCAGATTTGGTTCGGTTTGTATTACCTTTTTGCATTTTACCCTTGACTTTTTAAACGACCTATAGTAGCGATCAACATTTTTTGTCATTATATTGTTGTGATCAATTTTGGCTATATAGATGTCAGGTCAAGTTATATTATTGTTTCGACTCTCTAAAATCCTGCTTTGAGAGGGTTTTTGATGGTTTGATCTTCAAATATCTTATGAAGGCAGACTTGGTTCGGTTTGTATTACCTTTTTGTATTTTACCCTTGACTTTTTAAACGACCTATAGTAGCGATCAACATTTTGTCATTAGATTGTTGTGATCAATTTCGGCTATATAGATGTCCGGTCAAGTTATATTATTGTTTCGACTCTCTAAAATCCTGCTTTGAGAGGGTTTTGATGTTATTCATTTGTTCTTCTCTCCCACATTTCGATTGTCACTAAATGATTTGTTGAGTCGTGTTTGGTTCCTTGTAGCTAGAATATATTAGCACTTTACCCCTTATTGCATATGATAAATATATTACCCCTTTTGATCACGTTCGTCTTAATCTTCATAAAAAAAAAAGGTATTAAGCGTCTTGGATTCAAATAGTCGTTCTTGTTATCGAAATCTTAAAAAAATATGGAAATAAATTGCGTCCAATAGGATTTGAACCATAACAAAGGTGTGGAAGACCTTTGTCCTATCCATTAGACAATTGACGCTTTTCATTCTGATTTTTCAATTTTTGTTTGAAAAAAAACATAAGGAATTGGATGTGAAAGAATTTTTGGATTTGTATATTCAATGATGTACTAATACTAATAAATTAAATTTGATTTAATGAATAGATTAAAATAGTTGAAATAAATAGATATAGAGCGGGTAGCGGGAATTGAACCTGCATAGTTAGCTTGGAAGGCTAGGGTTTATTGTCGACGTCGATTCATTATTTTTAACATCTCTAATTTGCTATGTTGAGTTATTGCCTGAGGTTTTTAGTAATAAGTGAAATTTGGTTGTATAAGAGCTGCAAATATATCTAGTACTCAATTCGTTACAATGACATGTCACAATGTCTCACCTATAGCCCTAGTCATTGACAATGGCATGTTGGCCCTATGGTAACAAAAGGGGTTGCCCTCTAGTAAGATTGAGCTAGGAAATTTAGCTCAATGTTATCATCGTGGATGTTCGTTCTAAAAGATTAAGCCCCGTGTCTCTTGCTGTCTCTCTTTTATGCATTTAGTATTCAAAACAAACCCGATTACTCCATATAGTCGCTAGATAAGCGTTCCTTATCATATCTGTTGCATCTGAATTTAAGCTAAGTACAAACCTCTGTTACTTTTAAGAAAGAAAAATGGGGGTAGGATTGGCGGGGATTGTAATGGAAGTGGGATCCTCATAATCCCATGCTACAATACAACATCCAACAATGTCGCCATGTGTGTTAATACAAAATCAGGCAGGTTCTCAACTCCAATTAGTAATCTGAGGAGCAAAAATAAATTCAAGGGGAGCATCAAAGAGAAAGCTAAAAAAAGGGCAGCCCGGTGCACTAAGCTCCGGCTATGTGCGGGGTTCGGGGAAGGGCCGGACCACAAGGGTCTATTGTACACAACCTTACCTCACATTTCTACAAGAGGTTGTTTCCACGGCTTGAACTCATGACCTCCAGCCAGCTGAAAAACGTTAGCTAGCTAGGCTAGCGGGCAATGACTTTCTCTGATAGGGGCTTGCTTCTTTAAGCTCCGCCCAACCTATACAAGGTGCTATTCGCTTTCTCTCAGCCACTAGTGGCTTATGTAGTGGTCGACATTCCTACGTGCTCCTCCTTGCCCCCCTACTTAAGAACCCACACGCGACTCAGACAAGAATCATATATCTTACCCACCCAGTGCTGTTCTGATTGAATTTCAAAGATCTCGCTCGCTGTCAAAGCTCATTTTGTGAAGTGTTCTCCTGCCCCTGTCCGGTAATGCACTTCTCGTTGGCGGAACCGACTTGACTCGTTCGGGTTGGCTTTGTACGGGGGATTACAGGGAAGTTTCACGAGTGAGTCCGATTCCTCCCCCCGTTGAAAGCCCCGAATATGCCCTAAGCTAGGGTCCAGCTCCATAAGATGTTAATGGGTAAAAGGATTGGGGTTGGTTGAATATATTTTTCGAAATAACCTAATCTTTTTTTTGTAAGACCCGCATAGAAATATGCCACTGATATAAGTAAAGCCAAAACAACAATAGTATTTATATCATTCGTGGGTGCGGCTAACTCCCTATGTTAGTGGGCCCACGACAGCCAATCCGTCCACTCTTGACAAGCAATGACAGACTCGAGAATGAAGAAAGACTATTATCAATTCGAATCTGAGTTAGGCTATTCGAAATGCCAAGGCTCGAAGACCTCTGGGACATGAAACAGTACTTTAAGGCTGTTTGTCACGACCCGTTCCGGGGCCCGTGACTGGTGCCTTACCGGGGCACCCAAGTAGTCATACATCAGAGTAACCAGCGGAATGTGAAACAAGACAGGAAACAGTTTATAAAATAGACACGATTTATGTGAAAACGTCGCTTTCTAAGATATATAAATAAACATGGTTGTGATTACATCCCAAACTGCATAAATGACTACTGCACTTAAGGAAAATATACAACTATGGCGGACAGGCCCGCCATACCGATCAGATAAAAACTATCTACAACAGGGAGATCATACCCAAAAGTAGAGCCTCGGAGAAGATGGAGCTCTCGACACCAACGCAAAAGATCCTAAGGATGCGGATCTAGCACTCGCTGCCTTTACTGCAGATTAACGCACTCCGGGCGAGGTCAAGACAACAGTACCAAGTATGTGAAACTATAAAGTACTTAAATGAAATCAAAGTATTTAAAACCTTTTCACAAATACAATCGGTTCAATTGCACATAGGCCACATCACAAACAACAACAAGAATAGGAAAATCAGAATGTGTCTATTCTAGGCGCGAATGATCGGGCAAGGCCAATCGCCATAGTATCATTCTGCGTGCCTAGTCCTCGACTTCCGCACTCGCATAGTCACATTACGCACCCGCATTTAGGTATTCTCGCGACGGGGCAGCCAACCCCAGATCCGCCTAGGCTCCCGCGGCCGCATAGCCTCAAAAGACCGTAGTCTCAGCGGACCGCATAGGAATCCCCGCGTCGCTAAACACCGAATGATCAATCACGGAGCATACCGCGCTCCGCATAGTCTCACAGACCGCATAGTCGTATAGACCAAGATCAAGGGCAAGCCTCAGATAACGATCGGGTAGGTGATACAATAACAAAGACAACGGACTTACAGGTTAGCAACGTAAGCACAAAGAATGACCACTTTACACAAAGATTTCAAGACACTAACACGTAGCATCATAATATGTCTACTTATCAAACAAATCTTACTACACTTAATGAAATCAATACAAGGCTTTTATAAACAAACAAGTAAACAGCCTTTTTATCTTTCTTAAGTTGTTATACCTAACTTTCCATAAAGCTAGTATAACTCTTAAGCTTTTGTTTTAAAACCAAATATTTATCTTCTGTTAAAAATGATTCATAGTTCTTTGAAATGCATCGATTCTTATTATTCGTGCTTAAGTCAAAGACATTCAGTAGTTATTATTCAGCTTAAGTCAAAAGACATTGCGTAGTTATTATTCAGCTTAAGTCAAACGACATTGCCGTAGTTATTATTCGATAACACACGTACGCGTCACCGTACTATAAATATGTGTTAAAATATCACGCTTAGGAAGAATCACATACCTTCCGGCGAAAACCTCCCGCCAAGTCAATATGCCGCGCAGAGAATCACTATAATAGTCACGCACATCTATCAAAGTCTAGACTACTCAAGGTCATTCTAAACAGAGGGTTCACAATTCTACGGAAAGTCGGGCAAAGACAACCCTACCGTGAGCTATATAAGTTCATCAGGAAAACAAATTCCTTTGTGAGTACTGATCAATTCTATTAGTAATATTCTTCTAAGTATTTAATACTGATTCTTATACTACTACAGTATGGATTCTTTAATTCAAACGAGGGTTAGGATTAGTTATCGCGGTAAGCCCACTAATAGCCTAGATAAAGTCGCGCCTGAGCAAGGTTTAGCTCCTAAGTTGTACGCTCCAGAGTCTAAGAAACCTTAGAAGTTCTTCACAACTTCTACAAAGGACTAAGGGATTTGGGCTAGGTATTTTGGGCATTATAACAATACTAGAAGACAACTTTTCTACCAAGGGAGGGGGTAGATTTCGCCAGGCTAGGGGGTAGGCCTCGCCAAACTCACTCAAAGGGGGAAGGTGTTGGACGAAAAGGCTTAAGGGAGAGGAGAGGATTTTTCAAGACTTGAAGTAATTTGTGGATGAAGAACTCTTCATCTTTGGGGTATTTATAGCTCAAGCCATGGCCAACCAATGGCGAAGATGAAGACAAGTGCAAGGCAAGTGTAGGGTGAAGATTTACTACACACAAATATCCTACCAACTCTTGACTTTGTGCAAGGCACAAAAACGTGCCAAGCTTAGTCCAATTCGTCCAAATGGACGCTTTTAAGTCCACCAATTGGAGGTGACAAGTGTTGCCCTCCCGTTGGTCCAAAATGTTTCGTCTCTAAAAATCCGCAAAAAATACTAAATGACATAGCCGGAATTTTCCCTACGAAAGTCGTGGAAACGCTTCGTCGGAAACGATTCTTTTACCGAGTCAGGTACAATTTTGAACTTGGCCTAACTCTAAGGCTAAACTTCAGACGCACGCCTCACGCATATTACTCGGAAATACGGTATAACATCGTGCGCTTTTGACGAACCGAGCGAATCAGACCTTTCTTCCTGCTCAAGCAGATGTCGAACCTCATTATTTAGCGGCTCTCCGAAGTCAGAGAGATGGGTAGGGCCTTCCTCTTTCTTTCATTTCATCTCCTCTTTCACTTAGCAACATGTGGGTATTAATATTAATGACATAACTGCATGCCGTAGTCGCTACGCTCCTCTTGAGATAAGGAAATGAGACTTGAAGTAAGGAAACAAGCAGCAACATACCCTTTTTGCGATTTCTATGAAAGAATCCTACAGACGATGGATTCCCACGTGAAACACTTTGGATCGAAAAAAGTTTGATCAATTCCAAGAAATTTTTGAATTGGAAACTTGCTCGAATTGGATTCTTTCGATTTCCATACCGAAGATATATTTACGAAGTTGTTCCAATTTTTTTATTGATTGGCATTAACCCTAGACCCTTGCCCCGAGAAATAAATTAATACTTTCTACTCGATTTTCCTTGTCGAAAAGTATTTAGAAGATGACATGGATGAGATGCATCGAAGACAAGCTGTTCGAGAATCCTCTGTCTTAATAAAGAGAAGTTGGGGACATAGTAAACCTCCTATTATAAGAGCGATTCCCTGGGACCGGAAGGGGAAAGATTGAATCTTGAAAGACTGAGCCCCCGGCTAGCAAGATCGGGAGGGTTAATGTCCTCTTAAGCTTCCCTTTCAGTGGAGTAACCCAAAGCGAGTCTTGTAGGTCTAGTCACATACCCCTATCGTCTTATGTTGCAGTGAGAGAAGTGTTACGTTTCATGCCAAGATCGAGGAACTCTTCTTCCTTTTGTAGCCCCATCCAATCAGTACATCTCATTGTCGGGTATTTCGTATGTCTCATTTTCTTTTGGAAAAGCTTCAAATATGCTGAAGCAGAGAGGCAGGCAAAAACTCTCCTATTGGGCCTTTCTCTCTCGGTGGGAAGGCTCTTTCCTTTTCTCTCAGAGGGTTGGGCTGCTCCGGAGCGCTGGAGTTCCGAATTGAACTAGGGAACGGAATTCAAGGGCAACGAAGGCCCTTTTCGTCTATGAATAGAAGAGATTTTCTTTCTAGTAGAGCTCATCACGACCATCATAACCTAACTCAGCCTTTACTTTGAATTAGACTTAGTCTTTAACGGGGCTTCTTCCTAAATATCAATTACCAATAGATTTCAGACTGATGCAAGGCTTGAATAGACAGGAAGAGATGGCTAAAAGAAGATTGCATATTTCTTGTTACACCCCGTAATTCCAGGACATGAATAAGAGAATAGACGCGAGAACACAAGACTTGAAAATTGGTACGAAAAAAAGAATTGTTTTTCCGAAGGAAAATCTTCCGAACGTCGGAAAGGAAAAATGTTCGTTGATGAGAATTAGATTCTCAAAATGCATTATTTGAGGAGTATAGAATTTATTATCATTGTGGAAATGTATTTTACGGATTCGGTCATGTAGGGCCCACCCGAGAAATTTTACGTTTTGTGGGGCCCACGAGGGTTACGAAATTTGATGGACGAATGGGAGAGTGACATGTGTCACTCCCCCACATGGGCTTGTTCGAAGTGGACCAAGGGCAAATAGGTCATTTGACCAAGAGTTGGATGAACAAGTCTTGCAAGCTCAAGCTTGAGATTGTTGACCAAGTCAAGATCCCACTTGGCTTGATATTTAAATCCCTTCATCTAAGACCACACAAGTGTTATAATCTTGACCCTCAATTGTTTTATATATACTACACTAGTGCAAAACAAGTCTTCAACACTTAGAAAAAAATTGAGAAAACTTTGTGCACATAAGGGTGCTCTCGGGTTAGCCTATTTTCCCACACAAATTTTTTGCAAATGTGGATCATAATTCACAAGACTTTAACCCAAGGTTCCTAGGGGTATTGTAAGGATATCTCAATAGAAAGATCCCGGAAAACGATATTTTCACGTTAGTCGCAAGGCGAAAATCTAAGGTGTTCTTCAACTTTGAAGATGGAACTTGAAGAGGAGTTCTTCATGAGCTTCTAAGGAGTGCTTGAAGCGGATTGGAACATAAGAAGAGGAGCTAAAAGTTGCTAAGGATCGACTTTTACGCTTGGATATTATTAGGGCTTATTGAGGTAAAATCTTCATCTTCTTAATGTAATTGAAGATTACATGTTATAGTAGTTAAGAAATGAGCATGTGGTATATAGAATGAAGTTTGAAAAGATTTGGATCATGTCGACATGTTAAAACCGAAAATGGACAAGTTAGCCATTAATGTTGTAATCAATTTGGTCGATAGTTACAATCGTCGCATGTTAAGGAAGAAAGGATTTATAGTCGTTGTAATTGTTATTATGTATATAACATATTGGAATAACAACTTGGATTGAAAAAGGAATTGAAAGGAAATTGATAATTTGTTGTGACAATGGTAGCCGATTATGGCTTGGAAATATTGGACAGTTTTATATTGATTGTGGGGCATAATTTTACATGTCCTATTAGGCGTGTAATCCCCTTTGTATTGCTGAATTGTTGGGCCTTAAATGTGGCGTTTGGTTATTGATTTTCGGGCCTTGAAAAAGGTGGAAAAGTACGTAGAAACAAAGGAAGTGCTGCCTGATTTTCCGTAGAATAAGAGACCTTACACTTAGTATGATTCTACGTTAAAAAGTGAGGAGTTGATAGACATGTTATGATTAATATAGGTTGAAGTACTACGAGTAGCGTATTCTACTTAAAGGATGGAATAACTATCAAGGTTGAAGTACTTTGGAGAATTTAGCTACTTGTCGATAATCGTCGCGAGGTATGTGAACCTCTTCCTCCTTTTGGGCATGATTCTATGTATGAAATATACATGTGGTGTTATTTCATGATTCCCCTACTCTTAGAAGTTAAGAGGTATGTATGTTGATTTACTCTATGTAAAAGTTATGTCTAAGTTATCCTAAGTTCTTACCAAGTCTTATGAGGGGATGTTGGTAAGAGTCGTTAGGAAGTATTTGGAGTCGAGTTGACTTTGCTAATTTACTGCACGAATGAGAATTAGTATCGAACAAGCCATTGCATCGTTAATAAAAGAAAATGTATCGACAATCAATTATATTAAAATGAGTAGAATTTCTCCATCTGCATAGAAACTAAGATAAGACAAAATTGTATTACATTTTCTAAATCATGGCTGCTTTAATAAGATCGTTATAAACGAGTATAACCTATTCACAACGCACAAAAGTATATGTTACTTAATTTAAAGAGTTTACGTTATGAAGTTTTAAGACTATGAACCTTGAATTCTTAAAAGGTTAAGTAACTTGATTTCTTAAAGTTAAGAGACTTGATATTCTAAGTTAAGAAACTTGATTTCTTAAAGTTAAGAGACTTGAAGTATTTTGAAAGCTATGAAACTTGATTTGAAAGTATAAGTCTTTTGGTCATAAAAAGAATGAATTTGTCTAAGACATAAAGAGTTATAACGGCTTTATGGGAAGTTAGTTATGACGACTTTATGAAAGGTTAAAGATGTCTTAGTCTCTAAAGCATAAAGTTAGTATAACGGCTTTATGAGAAGTTGGTTATAACAACTTTATGGAAGGTTAAAAGAATGGTTTTCTCTGGTAATGTAAACAAAGAAATGACTTGAAATAAAGAAGGGCAATTTGATTTAAATGTATCAATTGCTTAAAGTTTTAAAGTAAGGGTCACTTGATTTAGAAGCCTAGAAATGTATTTCTAAAAATGTAGTGACTTGTTTGAAATGTAGACATGCCTTGATACTACGGGTGTTAGTATCTTGGGGTTTTATATGAAAATGAGTCTTTTGAAAAGAATGGAAATACGTAGTACTTTGGGTTAAACTCCCGGATTTTTATGTGATGTGGAAGTGCCTTGAGTTGATAAAATGAAAGTCTAAAGATTTTATGAACTTGCCTATGCTTGCTTGTGATAGCCCTTGAGTGCAAGTATTATATTTTTACGCTGCCGTGACTCTCAGTTGGAGGGCCGACCGTCTTGTTGTAAATTTACTTGGACGTACCGGCAGTGACGGAGGATTCCACGGGTATGCTTCCATTGTGATTGATCCTTGAACATGCTTATACGATGTGGGATTCCGGGGCATGCAACCAGGATGCGGGTTAAATTCCCGGATGCTATTATTACCCCATGGCCCTGCTTATACGATGAGAGATTCCGGGGCATGAGACCATGTTATGTACTATTACTCCATGGACTAGCTCCCTATGAAGACATGTACCCGAGATGAGAGATTCCACGGGCATGTTATATACGATTATTACTCCATGGACTAGCTCCCCATGAAGACATGTACCCGAGATGAGGGATTCCACGGGCATGTTATATACGATTATTACCCCATGGATTAACTCTCCATGAAGTCATGTACCCGAGATGAGGGATTCCACGGGCAGGAGATATATATATATATATGTATTGTATGTGTGTACGCCGACAGTGAGGTAGGATGCCACGGACGCGTCACATGGTTATATTTTACACTTACAGCTGTCGGCAGTGATGGGGGATTCCACGCGCACGCTTTGATATTTGTGGGCTTGTGTCCGTAGCCCTGGTGTGACTATTGTTCATGTGTTGAAATAGTCTTTAAAAGTTAAAACTGACTTTCATTACTTCCACTTCGGCAAGACACAATGTACTGTTATTTTGGTTATCATACATGTCTCCAGCTTTATTTTAGACTATTATGATTTCGTTCTGATCTTTCGCTTTACATACTTGGTACATATTTCGCATCGACCTTATTCGGATTTGCGTCATGCCGCGTGTTGAGGTACATGGCTTGCGATCCTTATTCTTAGGATCACTGTTCACCGGGTTGAAAGCTCCATTATTTCGAGGCTTTGTATTTTGGTCTGATTCCACGAGGTTGTAGATTTATGTACATTCAGGGGTATGGCGGGGCCCTGTCCCGTCACAGTTGTTATGTCAAAAATTCTTAGAGGTTTGTAGTCATATCTTGTGGATTGGGTTGTGTAAAGAAAAAAAAAGAGGTAATTGCCTTTTGGGTTACGAGTATATTTTTGGAAGGTGGCCTTATCGGCTAGCCTGTTATTTATTTCCTGTTAAGTTTATGTATGTTCCGCTGATTATCTCTGATGTATACCTGTAAGGGTGCCCAGGTAGGGCACCAGTCGCGGGCCCGGGGTCGGGTCGTGACATTTCTATTCAAAGGAAGCCCTTTCTTTTGAGTATCTTTAGTGAGCCTATAGATGGAGACCCTACAGAGCCCGTGAACTCCCGATTTAGACAAAAGAATAGGCCATTTCGGACCTCTTGACCCGCTGTAAAGAGGAGTGGTCCACCGCTTGCTTTACTATAAAGAGGGAAAGGAAGAAGCAAAGTGAAAGTCAGAATTTAGAACGGGAACCTCGTAGCTCGGATCCCTTACCCAAGTTGATTATCAAAGAACCACCGACCCATTCTTCTCAAGTGCACTAATCTCCTCCATCATCGCCCTCTTCCAGTGAGGACAGAACCACACGTGCAAGTTTTCCTGCATGTGGCTCGTCCGTGCTTTCCGAGGCGCTTCCTGTGACTCAGCATGAGAGAAGGGGCGGAACTGCACACTTTCGTGTTCAGAGCATTGTCCGAGTGAGTAGGCAGCGCCTACCAAGAAAAGCTTTCTTGAAGAGGCAGGGCTGGTTCCTTTTCGGCCTCTTTCGAATTGTGTTGTGCGAAGCGCGAAAAGAATATTCGTTCGAGAACAATCGTGGGCACGTATGAGGTTCCCAGCCTTGATTTCTCTTTACCTTTTTATTAAAAAAAAAGAAATATTCGTTTATACCATTGACATTGATAATTATCGAAAATTTCCTAGATAGGGATAGACCACCCAACCTGTTATACCCCGTATTTTCAAAGTATGTACGTGAGGGCGTACGTATAAAAATTTAAGCCTTAAAGTTGGCAAGGTTCGAAAATTTGGGCCTGGCGAAAAGAATCGTTTTTCGAAACGTTTTACAAGACTTGCGAAGGGAAAATTAGGCTATGTCATTTATAATTTTTGCGGATTTTTCCGAGAGACGAAACATTTTGGACCAACGGAGGGTGACATGTGTCACCTCACATCGACGTGTTGAGCGGCAAAAATGGACGAAAGGGTGGGTCTTGGTTAGGTAGGATATTTGTGCAAGTTGGTGTGGTAGATGGATAAGGTACACATGGTTGAATCCTAGCCCTACACTTGCCTAACACTTGGATGGATCTTGGCCATTGGTTGGCCATTGCTTGACCTATAAATACCCCCCTAAGTTGATGAACTTCTTCATCCTAAAATCATTTTCCAAGTCTTGAAATCCCTTCCCCTTTGTAAGTTGAGTTCGTCCAAAGCCACCCCCCTCTTTTGAGAAGCCTTGGCCGAGAGCACCACCCCCCCTAGCCTAGTTGTTTTCGTATAATACCCCCCTTTGTGGTATAGAAATACTCTCCAAGTATTGTTATAATGCCCTAAATACTCTAGCCCAAATACCTTGTAGTACTTTCCAAAGTTACCTCTATGCATAGAGCCCGGAAATACTATTATACTTCCCCTCAGTCACAAAAATGAAACCCTAAGGAAAACCTTCATAGTCGGTTGAAGTGTTTAGTAGAAGTTGCGTAGAACTTCTAAGGGTTGTTTAGAGCGGATTGGAGCACTCGGAGTAGGAGCTAAACGTTGCTCAGGATCGACGTTAAACTTGGATAATTTTGGGCTCATCGAGGTAAATACTACTGTCCTTCTATTGTAATTGGGAATTACATACTGTAGTTGTATAGAAATGAATATAAGATTCATAGAAGAGAATTGAACTGTAATAGAAGGATATTACAGAAAAGACTTGAACTGAAATCACATCAGAAGAATATTAGAGTTAGAAGTTTAAACTGTACTTACTTAGGACTGTATTTACAGTAGACTGATAACCTTTATTGGTTGAATGTTCTGTGAGTAGTATGAACTACTTGGAAGGTGGACAAGGCTAGCCGGGTTATAGCCGTGGAGCGTTTTGCTTATACTCGATAATCGTCGCGAGGTATGTGATTCTTCCTATACTCTTGAGCATGATATTTTTTAAAGGAAATATATATATAGTACGGTAGACGTACGTGTGGCAATGTCTTTTGACTTAAGCCTGAATAATAAGAATCTGGAAGTATTTTACAAGAATATATATATAGTACGGTAGACGTACGTGTGTTAATAGAACGTAGTTGTACGACAATGTCTTTTGACTTAAGCCTGAATAATAAGAATCTGAAAGTATTTTACAAGAATATATATATAGTACGGTAGACGTACGTGTGTTAATAGAACGTAGTTGTACGGCAATGTCTTTTGACTTAAGCCTGAATAATAAGAATCTTGAAGTATTTCAAAAGAATTAATAAACTTTTTTAAAAGAAGAGTAATACTTGGTTTTGAAAACATAAAAGTTATACTAGCTTTATGGGAAGTTAGATATAACGTCTTAAGAGAGATAAAGAGAATGGTTTACTGATTTTTAGAAGATAAGAGACTTGCCTTGAATGAATTAATATGAATTTTGTGTGAAACCTCATTCGTGAGTAATGAGTACTTGGTTTTTAAAAGGAATAATGTTTTACTGATTTCGGAAATCAGAATGAGTATCGACAAACCACTGCAGCGTGAATAAAGGAAAATGTATTGAATAAATGAAGTATTATATTAAAACCAGTAGAAACCTCCATCTGCATAGAAGCTAAGATGAGACAAAATGATATTACATTTCCTAGATCATGGCTGCTTAATAAGATTTATTATGAATAAGAATAACCTACACTCATATAAGGCATATGTTACTCAATTGTTTTAAAAGAGATTAAGACATTGAACTATGAAACTTTTCTAAAATAAAGAGACTTGAGTAATTGAAATTAGGCAAACTGGAACCTTAGGGAAAATAATGTGGTTGAAAAGGAAAGTGTTTTGGTTTACCTAAAAATGTGAGTCACTCTATTTTATACTACGGGTATCGGGTGACTTTTATAAAAGGAATGGATCTCTTTAAAAGGAATTTAACGTACGTAGTACTTTAGGGTTAAAACCCGGACTTTGACATAAAATGAAAGTACTTTGGGTTGTGTATAACTTGCCTATGCTTGTTGGTGTGTAACTTGCCTATGCTTGTTGTTGTATAACTTGCCTATGCTTATTGAGATAGTCTTTGTTGTGCAACAATTGTGTTTCTATTTTACCGCGTCTCTCGATGGAGGGCCGGTTGACTTGTTGAGAACTTACTTGGACGAACCGGCAGTGACGGAAGATTCCACGGGTATGCTTCCATTATTATTATTACATGGGCATGTCTACACGATGCGATGGACATGTGACCATTATGGTTATTTATGGCAAAGTATCGTGACTTACGGTTGTGATCGGCGCGTAGCTGTTTACTTGCCCCGTTAGTTACGTGGCGGTGGATCTGGTATAGGTTATTGACTTGCCGCGTGTCGCCTTCGCGCGAAGTATCGTGACTTACGGTTGTGATCGATGCTTAGCCGATTCACTTGCCCCGCGCCCACGTGGCGCGGGAGAGGCGCGAGGCTGGTGCACTTGCCACGTGTCGCCTTCGCGAGTCGGTGTTTGGATGGAGCCGTGACTTACGGTTGTGATCTGCGTGGCGATTCACTTGCCCCGTCGCCACGTGGCGCGAGGAGAGCTGCGAGGCTATTGCACTTGCCACGTGTCGCCTTCGTGATATGATTATGCAAGATATTGGTACGGTCGGATCTGGTAGTTATACTTGCCCCATACGGTTTTTATGACACAGGCGGGACCTGGTGTTAATGTATACTCCTTGGTGTTGTTATATCATAGATCGCGGTGAGGAAGGAATTCCACGCACGAGTGATGATTTGGAGGGCGTGAGTCCCTGACTTGATATAACTGTTATATGTGTGTACTGTAGTTTGGTCATCATACATGTCTCCTGCTTTATATAGACTATTATGATTTCATTTACGATATTCTGATTTCACATACTTAGTACTGTTATCGACCTCCTTCGGGGCTGCGTTCATGCCGCGGTAGAGGTACATCGGTGTCGATCCAGCTTTTAGGATCACCTTTCAGCGTATTGGGAAGCTCCGTTCCTTCGGAGGCTTATCTTTGGTATGTTACCCTGAGTCTGTAGGTTCTTGTACATTCAGGGGTATGGCGGGGCCCTGTCCCGTCATAGTTGTTGTATAACTCTTAGAAGTGCGTAGCCTTTGTGGCGGGTTGTAAGGATTATGCTTCAAATGTCGATATATTTATATATGCTGAAAGGCAACCGTTTTGGTTGGCCTATTTTCTTTTATCTTCATCCATATCTAAATTGTATGTTTAAGTTTTTATTTCCGCTTGTTTTTCTCTGATGATGTATCACTAGGTGCGGGGTAGGTACGATCACGGGCAGGTCGTGACAAAAGTGGTATCGAGCGATTAGTCCTCGGAGAGTGTCTGCATCCGTCTAGTAGAGTCTTGATTATCGATGTGTTGTGCACCACATCTATAATCGTGAGGTCGCAGACATTTAGGATTAGTTTCTTCTTCTCATTACGAGATCGTGCCTTAGAGTTGTGTTGTAAGTTGACCCTCCGACGTATCTCGTTTGTGCGATTATGCCTCCGCGCAGAAACCCGGCCTGGCGGCAAGGCAAGAGGAGCGTGAGTAGAGCGGCGATCTCTACAGACCACAACACGAGCCTCAGTCCCACACCGGAGCAGGAGATGGGTTACAAGGAGTGGCGGATAATGGCGGTGGTGGCGGACTTGAGGATAGGCTGACGCAGTTCCAGTGCACCGATGGTTCACTTTAGATCGAGATAGTTCGAGGCTACGGATTTTCCGAGTTGTAGGCCGCGAGTTTTATGGGTCGAGGCACGAGGATGATCCGCAGAGTTCATCCGACGATACATCGGATCATGAGTGATCAAGGCATCGAGACCGAGTCGGTGGTCCTAGGTTCGCATCGGCCGCGTGATACCGCGATGATCGTTTGATTCGGGAAGCCCGGGAGAAAATGCACTTCCAGCTATATGGGACGAGTTCTCGAGGCATTTCTTGCACATTTCTTGCCTCGCGGATGAGGAGGGCTCGCCGATGATTTTTGGTGTTGGCGAAGCAGGCGACGGGTCCGGAGTACAATGTGGAGTTCGACTCATTGGCGTGCGTCCGCGTTAGTAGCTAGTATGGAGGATCGAGTGCACCGATATGTTACAGGCTCGATGATTACCTAGCGAGAGTTGTTGGTGTAGCTCTTGTAGGGCATGGACGTTGCCGCGTGCGAGCTTGCACTGACGCGGCGAGTGGAGAAATCGGCGAATGACGAAGATCGCAGAAGAGGCGAGCAGCAGGTCCTTTGGTGACTTTCGAGGCGCCTCAAGAAGAGCGATTATGCGCCTCCGCCATGCAAGTGGTCCCCACCGTCGTCGGACGTTTGGAATATTCAGGAGCAGGTCAGGGCTCCCAGGGTTCAGATTTTCAGGGGAGTAGGAGTGCTCGCCGGATGAGGCCACCCGTATCTCAGTGTGACCATTGTGGTAAAGCCCATAGGGAATGTCGATCGGTTTGGGAGATTGCTATACTTGCGGCCGATGGGGCCATTTGTGAGGCTGTCCGACCGGTGGGTAGCACCGCGGATAGCGACTACTAGATCGATGCGGGTTCTTCACCTTCCATAGCTAGGCGGGATGTACACACGCGCAGCCACCAGAGAGGTCGCGGAAGTTCGATTTTAGCGGTCCTTTGAACCGCCTATTTTCAGGTATATCCTTAACCCTCTAGATTTTTGTATGTATTGATGTTGTGATGATGTGTTTAGTGTTATGTTCGGATAGCCTTGTGCTAAAATGTGATTTAGAAACCTGGTTAGTGAAAAAGGGTAAGCCTGGGGGTGAGAAAATGATTTACCTTAGAATATTACAGTTGAGACCTTAGATGTAAGGCCGTCTTGAGTTCAGGATTTTGCAAGTGATCCTTGTCGGAGTGCATTTTATGCCTAGAATGTATTGTGTGATAATTCCTTGGGTGGTGTAAAATGGAAGTGGTAGCTTTCATGACCTGTATAGGTAAGATTGTTCCGGATCGGGAAACAAGAGCTTGATGCGTTAAGTGGGTCGGGTTGGGGCCATGTTGTGGGCCAACTGCGGCTGCTTCGAGTGGGTCGGCTGCGGTGGTCCGCTTGGTGGTAGGTCACGAGGATGCTAGGCCCAAGTTTAGATGACCATCGTATGAGTTCGTGGATCGCGTTCGACTAAGCGGATCGTGAAGGCGGGAATGGCCTTAGGAGATTGAGGCTAGTAAGATGACCAAGTTTGAGGTGGTGTAACGCCGAAACCCGGCCCACATCGGTGCCTTACCGGGCACCCTAGTGATACATACATCGAGAAAATCAGCGGAACATAAAACATGAGTCACTAAACAAGAGATATAGTAAATAAGCAGCCAACCAAAGCAGATTGCCTTGATATACATGAAACACAACAATTTAATCCTTTTACAACCCCGCCCACAACAGTACTCTGCACTCTAAGATATACAACAACTATGACGGACAGGCCCCGCCATACCACGAATGTACAAGAACCTACAACTCGTGGAAACATACCAAAGATAAGCCTCAAGGAACGGAGCTTTCCGACACTGAAGTGAGATCCTAAGAGCGGGGATCCACGACCGATGTACCTCACTGCGGCATGAACGCGGCCCAGGCGAGGTCAAGACAACAGTACCAAGTATGTGAAATCAGAATATCGCAGATTAAATCATAACGATTCATATAAAGCGGGAGACATGTATGATAACCAAAATACAAGATGCAACATAAAAGATCAAGTCGAGGACTCACGCCTCAAAGTCACCACTCAAATATAACTATGGGTCTCACGCCCACCACATCCATCATGTTCGCATCATGGCCACATGCCCGGAATCTTGACGGTGTAGACATGTCCATGATGCAACAATAACAAGGCCGCATGGCCACGTACCCGAATCTGTGACGGTGTAGACATGCCCATGTAACCTCAATAACAATATACCGTGGTCAACCTCGCGTGGCCACATGCCGAATCTCAGACGGTGTAGACACGTCCATGTTGCGTAATAACCATATATCGGGTAATCAACCGGCCGCACGGCCGCATGCCCGGAATCTTTGACGGTGTAGACATGCCCATGTAACCTCAATAACAATATACTGGTGGTCAACCCTGCCGCATGGCCACATGCCCCCGGAATACTGCATCGGTGTAGACACGTCCATGTTGCAGTAATAACCATATATCGGGTAATCAACTCCGCACGGCCGCGATGCCGGAATCAGCGGGTGTAGACATGTCCATGTGACATCAACAACAAGACGAGAATCAAAATGGAAACATACGTGGAATTCTCCATCACCGCCAAAGACGCCCAAGTAAGTTCTCAACAAGTCAACCGCCTCTACCGAGACGCGCAGAATACGTAAATACCACACTTGCACAACCAAGGCTATCATCACAAGCATAGGCAAGTTTCACAACAACAAGCATAGGCAAGTCTCACACAACTCAAAGTACTTTCATTTTATGCCAAAGTCTGGGTTTGTAACCCCAAAGTACTACATACGTTAAGTTCTTTTAAAAGAGATCCATTACTTTTATAAAAGTCACCCGATACAGTAGTATTAGAATGACCAACCCACATTCCTTTTCAAAATCAAGTAACAACATTCTTTTCCTAAGTTCCGGTTGCCTAGTTTCAATTACTCAAGTTTCTCATTTTCAAATGGTTTCATAGTTCATAAACTTAATCACTGATTCCTTTTAGAACAATTGAGTAATATATGTCTCACGTGAGAGTAGGTTATTCTTGTTTACAACATTCTTATTACAAAGACCATGATCTAGAAAATGTAATATCATTTTGTCTCATCTTAGTTTCTATGCGGATGGAGGTTTCTACCGGTTTTAATACGATACATCATTATTCAATACATTTTCCTTTATTAACGCTGCAGGTGGTCTGTCGATACACATTCGATTTCGAAATCAAGAAACATTATCCCTTTAAATAAAACCAAGTACTCATTACTCACGAATGAGGTTTCACACAAACATCCACATTAAAACAAATAAGTTAAGTCTCTTATCTTATAAGATCAAGTCTCTTAACTTCTAACATCATTAAACCATTTTCTTTACTTCTCTTAAGACATTAAACCTAACTACCCATAAAGCTAGTATAACACATATTAAATACTTTAAAACCAAGTGTTACTCTCGATTTATAAATCTTTTGAAATACATCAAGTTCTTTATTATAACTAGCCAGTTATAGTTCACATCAGTTACCTTTTAAAACCACAAAGTATTTTCTTACCTACATAAAGCTGTTATAACCAACTTCCCATAAATCAGTGATAAAACGATATGTGTTAAGAACAAACACACACATTAAACACATTTACGTCAACCGTACTTACCTAGTTCGCACATAGCATGCTAGAAGAGATAGGAAGAGGTTCACATACCTCGCGACGATTGTCGACTAATAGCAAAACGCCCAAGTACCTCAAACCGCTACTTCCTAAGCCAAGTGGATCACTCCACACGTAGTACTTCAACCTATAAGGCCACGCGCGCTTATTAACATCTAGATCTCAACGTTCCATAATCTACGTAAAATTGGCAAAGACTCTCGCCACCAAGCAAATCTCCTTCTCTATCGAGGCCGGCTACCAAGCCAACCAGGGGGGGGGGGTTTTACACGCCTAACCGGACGTGTACAAATCTACTACACAGTAATACTACCCAAGTCTACTGTAATACAGTCCTATGTAATTACAGTTCAGTTCAGTTCTTAATTCTTCAGGCTTAAGTCAAAAGACATTGCCACAAAGATTAAGTATAGTTCTATATATAGTATACTGACTATATATTCAAACATGTAATTTCCAATTACAATAGAAGGATGAGTGTTTACCTCGATAAGCCCAAAATTATCCAAGTATAAAGTCGATCCTGAGCAACGCTTAGCTCCTACTCCGAGCGCTCCAAACAACCCTTAGAAGTTCTAACCAACTTCTACTAACAACTTCAACAACGGGTGAAGATTTCCTTAGGGTTTCGTTTTTGCGGCTAAAGGAAGTATAATCATATTTTCTGGGCTTTGTATAAGTGTAACCTTGGGAATACTACAAGGTATTTGGGCCAAGGTATTTGGACATTATAACAATATTAGGAGAGTATTTCTATACCACAACAAGGGGTATTATACGAAGACAACTAGGCTAGGGGGGGGGGTACCCCACGGCCAAGGTACCACAAAGGGGGGAGGGGTGTGCTCTCGGCCACAAGGCCTCACGAAAAGGGGAGGAGGGGAAGCTCTCTAGCACAACAAGAAGGGGAGGAGAGGGTTTCAAGACTTGGAAGTTTTTGGAATGGATGAAGTCTTCACACTTAGGGGGGTATTTATAGCAAAACCAAAAGCCAACCAATGGCCAAGATCAAGCCATGTGCAAGGCAAGTGTAAGGCCAAGATCAAGCCAAGTGCACCCTAACCCTACTCCACAAAACACTCCACAAAACACTCCACAAAACAAGGCCAAAACAAGGCACAATTCAAGGGACCAATCGGCCAAGGCCAACCGATCCCTCTTGGACGCCCAATCGTCCAAGTCCCCTCCACTTGCTACCAATGTGGGGGTGACATGTCACCCTCCCGTTGGTCCAAAATGTTTCGTCTCTCGGAAAAATCCGCAAAAATTATAAATGACATAGCCGAATTTTCTACGAAAGCTGTGGAAACGCTCCGCCGTAAAAACGACTCAAATCGCACTTGTGCCCAAAATTTCAAACATGCCTAACTTAAGGCTCAAAATTGCACGCACGCCCACACGCATATACTCGGAAATGCGGTATAACATTCTTCCTTAGAAACATTCGCCCAATGTTCCTTCAAGGTCTCAAACAACAGCGCCATGATAGTCTTCACCGCTATACGCATTTGAAAACAATCATGCCACACCTGGTCACAAAAACACACGCTCACTTCTCCCCTTTCTCGCAGTACTCGTCACGAACACTCGAACTCGTTCTAGTGTCCGTACCACACTTCCGTCAACGCCAAACTTGGTCATCTCACTAACCTCGATTTCCCCTAAGGCCATTCCCGGCCTTCACGAACTGATTCTGGTCGAACGTATCCACGAACTCATACGATGGTCATCTAAACTTGGGCCTAGCACCCTCGTGACCCTGCCACCTGGCGGGACCACCCAGAGCTGACCCTTCCTCAAAACGGGACGCGGGTTGGCCCGCAACATGGCCCCAACCCGACCCACTGTAGCGCCAACTCTCTAGTTTCTTGATCCGAACAATCTTACCTCTACAGGTCATGAAAGCTACCACTTCCATTTCACACTACCCAGGGACTTACCCTTTTCACTAACCAGGTTTCTAAATCACATTTTAGCACAAAGCTATCCAAACATATCATTAAACACATCAACAACATCAATACACACAAAACTCTGAGGTTAAGGATATACCTGAAACTATGCGGTTCAAGGACCGCTAAAACTGGGAACTTCCACCACGACTTCTACCGTGGCCCGCAACTGCTCTAGTAGTCTGTGCTATCCTACCATGCTACGCCTGGACAGTCTCTCGCCATATGGCCCCGTTGGCCGCAAGAATAACAAGCTCCTCGTACTACGACACTCTCCAAATGCGGTCTACCACATCGACCACACCGAGGTAGGGTGATCGATCCGCCAAAACCCCTACTCCCCGAACATTCAAACACAGGAGCCACGACCGCTTCCCGAATATCCCAAGGGTCCCGGCGTCGCGAGGACCACTCTGCAATGGCGGAGGTACATAACTAGTTGGCATTGAGGCGGTCCGCCTCGAAGTCGCCAAAATATCCGCCTTCGCCTTCTTGTGGAAAGCGTCCACCTGTCGATCTTCGCGCCTCGCACCCAAGTGCATGAGCTCGCACGCGGCAATGTCCATGCCCGGCAAGAGAAACACCAACAACTCTGCTAGGTAATCATCGAGCCTCAGAACATATCGGTGCACTCGATCCTCCATACTAGCTACTAATGCGGAACATACCGCCAATGAGTCGAACTCCACATTGTACTCCCGAATCAGACGCCTGCTCGCTCAACATCAAAAATGTTTACCCGAGCCTCTCATCCGTGGAGGCAAGAAATGTGCCGGGAAGGCCTCAAAACTTCGCCCCAAACGGCCGGAAGTGCATTCTCTCCCGACGGCTCTCACGAATCAAACCACGATCGCGGTATCACGCAGCCGATGCGAACCTAGACCACCGACTCGTCTCCAAGCCTTGATCACTCATGATCCGTCAGAATCGCTTGATGAACTCCTGCGGATCATCCTCGCCTCGACCAGAACTCGCGGCTACATCTCGAAAGTCTCCAGCCTCAAACCGCTCGCCGGTGAACTACGGTGCTATCGGGCCGGAATCTGCGATCCACCTATCCTCATATTCGCCACGACCGCCAAGAATCGCCATCTCTTGTAACTCAACTCTTACGCCTGCATCGTGGACCGAGGCTCGTATCAGTAGTCTCGGCAGCCCATCGCCGCGCTCTAAACTCACTGGGCCGGGCGTCGCGAAACCCGCCGTCAAGGCACTGCTCGTCTCGACCGCTCGCGCTGCATTCTCTGAATCACACTAGCAGCTCCTCGGCCGCTTTGCCTCTTCGCCCCGTTGCCTTTCGCAGGCATAATCGTAAAAACGAAACACGTCGAGGGTCCAACTTACAACATTTCTAAGGCACGATCTCGTAATGAGAAGAATGGAAACTAATCCTAAATGTCCTATAGCCTCCGATTATAGATGTGGTGCACAACACACCGATAATCAAGACTTACTAGACACGGTCAGACACTTTCCGAGGACTAATCGCCTCGATACCACTTTGTAACGCCCGAACTCTGCCACATCGTGCCTTACCGGCACCCTAGTGATACATACATCGAGAAAATCAGCGAACATAAAACATGAGTCACTAAACAAGAGATATAGTAAATAAACAAAGCAACCAAAATAGCTTGTTTTCAAGATATACATGAAACACGAATGCTTTAATCCTTTTACAACCCCGCCACAACAAGATTACATGCACTTAAGATATACAACAACTATGACGGACAGGGCCGCCATACCCCGAATGTACAAGAACCTACAACTCGTGGAAACATACCAAAGATAAGCCTCCGAAGGAACGGAGCTTTCGACACGCCGAAGTGAGATCCTAAGAGGGGATCCACGACCGATGTACTTACCGCGGCATGAACGCAGCCTCAAGGAGGTCGATAACAGTACCAAGTATGTGAAATCAGAATATCGCAGCTTAAATCATAACGCTATATAAAGCGTGAGACATGTATGATAACCAAAATACAAGACGCAACATAAAGGCCAAGTCGTGGAGTCACGCCTCAAAGTCACCACTCAAATATAACTACGGGTCTCACGCCCACTACATCCGCCCGCATCCATCATGTTCGCATCATGTACATGCGGAATACCGGAATCTGTGTCGGTAGACATGTCCATGATGCAACACAATAACAGGCCGCGGCCAGGCCACCCGGAATCAGACGGCGGTATACATGCCCATGTAACCTCAATAACAATATACGGTGGTCAACCCCGCCGCACGCCACATGCCGGAATCGTGACGGTAGACACGCCCATGTTGCGCATAACCATATATCGGTAATCAAGGCCGCACGGCCGCGTGCCCCGAATCGCGACGGCAGACATGCCCATGTAACCTCAATAACAATATATCGTGGTCAACTCGCCGCACGGGCCACATGCCCCGGAATCTTTGCGTCGGTGTGAACACGTCCATGTTGCAGTAATAACCATATATCGGTAATCAACGCCGCGTGGCCGCATGCTCCCCGAACATCGCGTCGGTAGACATGTCCATGTGACATCAACAACAAGACAAGAATCAAAATGGAAACATACCTGTGGAATTCTCCATCACTGCCAGCACGTCCAAGTAAGTTCTCAACAAGTCAACCGGCCCTCTACCGAGAGACGCGGTAACACAGAAATACCACACTTGCACAACCAAGGCTATCATCACAAGCATAGGCAAGTTTCACAACAACAAGCATAGGCAAGTCTCACACAACTCAAAGTACTTTCATTTTATGCCAAAGTCTGGGTTTGTAACCCCAAAGTACTACATACGTTAAGTTCTTTTAAAAGAGATCCATTACTTTTATAAAAGTCACCCGATACCCGTAGTATTAGAATGACCAACCCACATTCCTTTTCAAAATCAAGTAACAACATTCTTTTCCTAAGTTCCAGTTTGCCTAGTTTCAATTACTCAAGTTTCTCATTTTCAAATGGTTTCATAGTTCATAAACTTAATCACTTGATTCCTTTTTAGAACAATTGAGTAATATATGTCTCACGTGAGTAGGTTATTCTTGTTTACAACATTCTTATTACAATGACCATGATCTAGAAAATGTAATATCATTTTGTCTCATCTTAGTTTCTATGCAGATGGAGGTTTCTACTGGTTTTAATACGATACATCATTATTCAATACATTTTCCTTTATTAACGCTGCAGTGGTCTGTCGATACACATTACGATTTCAAATCAAGAAACATTATCCCTTTAAATAAAACCAAGTACTCATTACTCACGAATGAGGTTTCACACAAACATCCACATTAAAACAAATAAGTTAAGTCTCTTATCTTATAAGATCAAGTCTCTTAACTTCTAACATCATTAAACCATTTTCTTTACTTCTCTTAAGACATTATACCTAACTCCCATAAAGCTAGTATAACTCTTTTTAAATCCTTTAAAACCAAGTGTTACTCTCGATTTATAAATCTTTTGAAATACATCAAGTTCTTTATTATAACTAGCCAGTTATAGTTCACATCAGTTACCTTTTAAAACCACAAAGTATTTTCTTACCTACATAAAGCTGTTATAACCAACTTCCCATAAAGCCGTTATAACACTTTATGTGTTAAGAACAATCAAACACGATTAACACGTACGCTCACCGCATTTACATAGTTCGCACATATCATGCTAGAAGAGATAGGAAGAGGTTCACATACCTCGCGACGATTGTCGACTAATAGCAAAACGCCCAAGTACCTCAAACCGCCGCTACTCCTAAGCTGGATCACTCCACACGTAGTACTTCAACCTATAAGGCCACAAGGCGCTTATTAACATCTAGATCTCAGCGTTCCATAATCTACGAAAATTGGCAAAGACTCTCCCCGCCACAGCGCAAATCTCCTTCTCTATCGAGGCCGGCTACCAAGCCAACCGGGGGGGGGGGTTTTACACGCCTAACCGGACGGGTACAAATCTACTACACAGTAATACTACCCAAGTCTCATCTGAATACGCCCCATGTAATTCTGATTCGATTCGATTCTTAATTCTTCAGCTTAAGTCAAAAGACATTGCCACGATTAAGTATAGTTCTATATATAGTATACTTCGACTATATATTCAAACATGTAATTTCCAATTACAATAGAAGGACAGTAGTGTTTACCTCGATAAGCCCAAAATTATCCAAGTATAAAGTCGATCCTGAGCAACGCTTAGCTCCTACTCCGAGCGCTCCAAACAACCCTTAGAAGTTCTAACCAACTTCTACTAACAACTTCAACAACGGGTGAAGATTTCCTTAGGGTTTCGTTTTTGCGGCTAAAGGAAGTATAATCATATTTTCTGGGCTTTGTATAAGTGTAACCTTGGGAATACTACAAGGTATTTGGGCCAAGGTATTTGGACATTATAACAATATTAGGAGAGTATTTCTATACCACAACAAGGGGTATTATACGAAGACAACTAGGCTGTGGGTACCCCACGCCAAGGTACCACAAAGGGGGGGAGGGGTGTGCTCTCGGCCACAAGGCCTCACGAAACGGGGGAGGGAGGGGAAGCTCTCGGCTAGCACAACAAGAAGGGAGGAGAGGGTTTCAAGACTTGGAAGTTTTTGGAATGGATGAAGTCTTCACACTTAGGGGGGTATTTATAGCAAAACCAAAAGCCAACCAATGGCCAAGATCAAGCCATGTGCAAGGCAAGTGTAAGGCCAAGATCAAGCCAAGTGCACCCTAACCCTACTCCACAAAACACTCCACAAAACACTCCACAAAACAAGGCCAAAACAAGGCACAATTCGGGACCAATCGCCAAGGCCAACCGATCCTCTTGGGCCTAATCGCCCAAGTCCTCCACTTGCTAATAATGTGGGTGACACGTCACCCTCCCGTTGGTCCAAAATGTTCGTCTCTCGGAAAAATCCGCAAAAATTATAAATGACATAGCCGGAATTTTCTACGAAGTCGTGGAAACGTTAGTCGTAAAAACGACTCAAATCGGCACTTGTGCCCAAAATTTCGAAACATGCCTAACTTAAGGCTCAAAATTCGTACGTACGTCCACACGTACATACTCTGGAAATGCGGGGTATAACAGGTGGTGACTCCAAAGTTTTGGGAACTGAAGCAATGACTGAAGTGTGGTACGTATACTAGAAGAGTTCAAGTGTTCGAGAAGGGCACGACGAGTAAGGAAGGAAGAGAACGTGTGCTATTTTGTGGCCATGTGTGGCATTGGAAACTTGTTTAAGTTAAGAAGAACTTTATCGTTATCCGTCTTGAGAAGGAACATTCGGGACGAATGTTTCTAAGGAGGGGAGAATGTTATACCCCGTATTTTCAAAGTATGTACGTGAGGGCGTACGTATAAAAATTTAAGCCTTAAAGTTGGCAAAGGTTCGAAAATTTGGGCCTGGCTAAAAGAATCGCTTTTTCGACGAAACGTTTTACAAGACTTGGCGGGAAAATTCCGCTATGTCATTTATAATTTTTGGATTTTTCCGAGAGGCGAAACATTTTGGACCAACGGAGGGTGACATGTGTCACCTCACATTGACGTGTTAGGCGCAAAGTGGACGAAAGGGTGGGTCTTGGTTAGGTAGGATATTTGTGCAAGTTGGTGTGGTAGATGGATAAGGTACACATGGTTGAATCCTAGCCCTACACTTGCCTAACACTTGGATGGATCTTGGCCATTGGTTGGCCATTGCTTGACCTATAAATACCCCCCTAAGTTGATGAACTTCTTCATCCTAAAATCATTTTCCAAGTCTTGAAATCCCTTCCCCTTTGTAAGTTGAGTTCGTCCAAAGCCCCCCCTCTTTTGAGAAGCCTTGCCGAGAGCACCACCCCTAGCCTAGTTGTTTCGTATAATACCCCCTTTGTGGTATAGAAATACTCCCCAAGTATTGTTATAATGCCCTAAATACTCTAGCCCAAATACCTTGTAGTACTTTCCAAAGTTACCTCTGTCAGAGTCCCGGAATACTATTATACTTCCTCATCCACAAAAACGAAACCCTAAGGAAAACCTTCATAGTCGGTTGAAGTGTTTAGTAGAAGGTGAGAACTTCTAAGGGTTGTTTAGAGCGATTGGAGCACTCGAGTAGGAGCTAAACGTTGCTCGTGATCGACATTAAACTTGGATAATTTTGGGCTCATCGAGGTAAATACTACTGTCCTTCTATTGTAATTGGGAATTACATACTGTAGTTTTATAGAAATGAATATAAGATTCATAGAAGAGAATTGAACTGTAATAGAAGGATATTACAAAAAAGACTTGAACTGAAATCACATCAGAAGAATATTAGAGTTAGAAGTTTAAATCAGATTTACTTAGATTGTATTTACAAGATCGATAACCTTTATTGGTTGAATGTTCTGCGAGTAGCATGAACTACTTGGAAGGTGGACAAGGCTAGCCGGGTTATAGCCGTGGAGCGTTTTGCTTATAGTCGATAATCGTCGCGAGGTATGTGATTCTTCCTATACTCTTGAGCATGATATTTTTTAAAGGAAATATATATATAGTACGGTAGACGTACGTGTGGCAATGTCTTTTGACTTAAGCCTGAATAATAAGAATCTGGAAGTATTTTACAAGAATATATATATAGTACGGTAGACGTACGTGTGTTAATAGAACGTAGTTGTACGGCAATGTCTTTTGACTTAAGCCTGAATAATAAGAATCTGGAAGTATTTTACAAGAATATATATATAGTACGGTAGACGTACGTGTGTTAATAGAACGTAGTTGTACGACAATGTCTTTTGACTTAAGCCTGAATAATAAGAATCTTGAAGTATTTCAAAAGAATTAAGAAACTTTTTTTAAAAGAAGAGTAATACTTGGTTTTGAAAACATAAGAGTTATACTAGCTTTATGGGAAGTTAGGTATAACGTCTTAAGAGAGATAAAGAGAATGGTTTACTGATTTTTAGAAGATAAGAGACTTGCCTTGAATGAATTAATATGAATTTTGTGTGAAACCTCATTCGTGAGTAATGAGTACTTGGTTTTTAAAAGGAATAATGTTTTATTGATTTCGGAAATCAGAATGAGTATCGACAAACCACTGCAGCGTGAATAAAGGAAAATGTATTGAATAAATGAAGTATTATATTAAAACTGTTATACCCCGTATTTCCAGAGTATGTACGTGAGCGCGTACGTATTATAATTTGAGCCTTAAAGTTGGCTAGTTTCGAAATTTGTACACAACACCCGATTAGAGTCGTTGACGAACGCTTTCCACTTTTCGTAGGAAAATTCGCTATGGCATTTTTAATTTTTACGGATTTTTCCGAGAGACGAAACATTTTGGACCAACGAGGGCGACACTTGTCACCTCTAATTGGAAGGAGTGACGCAAAAGCTAGCCTTTTTCACGCTTTTTGGTGTTGAATTTTTGGTCAAGGGTTAGGTAGGATATTTTGTGTAGATGGATAAGGTAGCATGGCTAAATCTTGGCCTTACACTTGCTATGCACTTGTCTTCATCTTGGCCATTGGTTGGCCTTCACTTGACCTATAATGTCACGACCGATTAAGACGTGGATCGTGCCTTACCCCGCACCCTAGTGATACAACATCGAGTAATCACGAACATAAACGATACAAGACATATTATGAAATATGAAACAATAACTGAGAAAACTTGCTTTTCGCATATATATAAATGACAACCTTTTCAACATGAACGCTTTAATCCTTTTTACAAACCCCGCACAACAAGCATTACATGCACTTCAAGAATGATATGACAATAATGGCGGGCCCGCCAAACCCACGAATGTAAACACTTACTACGCAGGGACTATACCATGATAAGCCTCGGAGAAACGGAGCTTCCCAAACGCTGAAATCGGACCGAGAGCTAGGATCAACGATCGTGTACCTCAACTCGCAGATTTAACGCAGCCTCAAGCGAGGTCAAGATAACAGTGCAGTATGTGAAACTAAAAATATCAGAAATGAAATCATAATAGTCTATAAAGCAGAGACATGTATGATAAGCAAACTACGATCACAACAAATAAGCAAATATGTCAAGTCGTGGACTCACGCCTCAAAGTTATCACAATAAAACCGTGACGGGCAAATGCGAAGGCATAGCCGACTACTAAGACCCACGCACAAAATACCACAACCGTATCCCGAGGTCTTTCTAGACCGCACCACATGATCGAAGCCGCCACTCGCCGCAATATCAATGTGCGCGTCTATCCTCGAACTCGCAGCTCCGCATAGGTCACACACGGACCGCATGAGGTATTCCTCGAATCGTGGTCCTGCATCACCGAGGTATACCCCGCATCGGCGCAGCTAACCTCGGTATCCGCCTAGGCTCCCGCAACCCGCATAGTCTCAAAAGACCGCATAGTCTCAGCGGACCGCATAGGAATCCCCCGTCGGGCTAAACACCGGAATGATCAATCTCGAGCTACCGCGACTGCGTAGTCACGAGGACCGCATAGCCGAAAGACCGCATCAAGGTGGCAAGCCCTCGTATAATAAGTCAAAGGGTATGTGATACAATAATAGTACAACGGGCTTAACGCTTAACAACGTAAGCACAACAAGAATGACCCCTTTACATCACGATCACACAAGATACTAACACACGTAGCATCCTAACATTTTCACTTATCACATCAACAAGAAAGTATTTACAAGGCTATCTCAAACCAACACAATCAAGTTATTCACACAAGGTACTTTAAGCTAACAAGTTCGTATCTACCCCTAAAGTACTTCATACATTAAATCTTTTAAAAGATCCGTTGCTTTACATAAGTCACACAATACGTAGTATAAAATAGAGTGATTGTCTTTTTAAATAAACCAAAACACTTACCTTTGTAAAATCAAGTAACAACATTATTTTCCAAGCGTCCAAGTTTGCCTAATTTCAAATGTTCACGTTTTTAGAAAGGTTTCAGTAGTTCATAGTCTTATTCATTTAAGAATATAATTCTCCTTTAAACAACTGAGAAACATAAGTCTTATATGTGAGTAGGATATTCTTGTTTATAACAATCTTATTACAAGTAGTGATCTAGAAATATCATTTTGTCTCATCTTAGCTTCTATGCGGATGGAAGTTTCTCCGGTTTTAATAATACTTAATTAGTCAAAACATTTCCTTTTATTAACGCTGCAGTGGTTTGTCGATACACATTCGATTTCAAATCAAGAAACATTCTTAAGCCGTTATACCTAACTTCTCATAAAGCTAGTATAACTCTTAAGTTTTTCAAAAACCAAGTATTACTTCTTCTTTCAAAATGATTCAAAAATCTTTTGAAATACTTCAAGTTCTTTATTAACACATAACAAGCCAGTTATAGTTCAAATCAGCTACCTTTTAAAGACCACAAGTATTTTCTTACCAACATAAAGCTGTTATAACCAACTTCCCATAAAGCCGTTATAACACTTTATGTTTTAAATCAATCAAATACGTTTAGCACATGTACGTCTACCGTACTACATAGTTCACACATATCATGCTAGAAGAGATAGGAAGAGGTTCACATACCTCGCGACGAGTATCGACTAATAGCAAAACGCTCTAAGTACTTCCAACTGTCGGCTACTCCTTAAGCCACGTAGATCGCACCACACGTAGTACTTCAACCTATAAGGCCACAAGGCGCTTATTAACATTTAGATCCCTTCGGAGAACATTCTACAGAAAATTCGGCAGCACCTCCCCCCCCCGCAACAGCGTAAATCTCCTCCTCTATCGAGGCCGGCTACCAAGCCAACCAGGGGGGGGGGGGGTTATACGTCTAACCCTAACGGGTACAATTCTACTCCACGGTACTACTACACAAGTTCATCGTAATACAGCCCATGTAATTACAACAAGATTCTTCTTTAAATTCAGCTTAAGTCGCAAGACATTGCCGTAAGTATTATTCAGCTTAAGTCAAAAGACATTGCGATAACTACGCTCAGTTCTATATATAGTATACTTCAACTATATATTCTAACAACATGTAATTTCCAATTACAATAGAGGACAAGATATTTACCTCGATAAGCCCATAATTATCCAAGTATAAAGTCGATCCCGGCAATCGCTTAGCTCCAACTCCGAGCGCCCAACCCGCTCTAAACCACCCTTAGAAGTTCTAACCAACTTCTACACAATACTCCAACGGACTATGGAGATTTTCCTAGGGTTTCGTTTGTGATGACAGAAGTATAATAGTATTTCGGCTTTTCAGTATAGGTATAACCTTAGAATACTACAAGGTATACGGCTAAGGTAATTTGGGCATTATAACAATACTTTGAGAGTATTTCTACACCACAAAGGGGTATTATACGAAAGCAACTAGCAGTGGGGTACCCCACGGCTAGCACCCTGCCGAGGGGGTGTATACCCTCGCCTACCCCACTGTGGGGAACTCTCGCCAAGGGAGGGGGAAGGCTTTAGACGAGAACCACGAAGGGAGAGGAGGGATTTTAACACTTAGAAGATTTTTGGATGAAGAAAGTCTTCAACATAGGTGGTATTTATAGCCAACCAATGGCCAACCAATGGCCAAGATCTTGCCAAGTGCAAGGCAAGTAGGACAAGATCTTGCCAAGTGCCCTTAACCAACTAACACACAAATATCCTACCAACTAAAGCCATTCCAATCGCCACAATAACGCCTCACATCCATCAATTGGAGGGTGACAAGTGTCGCCTCCCGTTGGTCCAAAATGTTTCGCCTCTCTGGAAAAATCCGCAAAAATTAAAAATGACATAGCCGAAATTCCCTACGAAAGTCGTGGAAAACGCTTTCGAAAAACGACTCTAAACGGGTGTTGTGAACAAAATTTATTCGCCAAGCCTTAATACAAGTTTCAAATTTTCTACGCACGTCCCACGTAAATACTCGGAAAATACGGTATAACATTCTCCTTCCTTAGAAACATTCGTCCCGAATGTTCTTTCTAAGTCCCAAACAAGCGCCGCCAAGATAGTCTTCACTACTATACTTACGAGAACAACTTGCCACACACGGCCACGTAAACAACTTGCGCAAAAAGCTTACATCCAAGTCCACGAGGAAACACCTCTAACATCGCCATAACACCTCTCACCGGGGTCTAAAATATACTTCCTTCGCACCTACTTTACACAAAAAGAAAAAAATGAGCACATCTATGCTCGCGATACCACTGATACCACTTTTGTCACTTTGCCGCGAGGTTCTGGTGTCACTCCGGCGACCCAACAAATGGTACCGGGCTGCATGCGATCCCGGAGGAGGTCGTACACTCGAACTCTTACCACATTCTGATACGGCTTCAGTTTCCAAAACTCGGGGTTACTATCCCTGACGTGGTCATCATTAACTGGGAACACTGATGGATCTCGATACTTTCCGATCATATCAATACGAAAGACGGACGTCGCTTCCTAAGTCGGACGACAATTGCTAACATATAGGCAACCCGCCTATTCTTCACATGAACTCAAAAGGCCCAAAGTAACTCGCTAAGTTTTCTCGCTTTCCAAAACTCGTCACACCCTAACCGGTGGTACTTTCAAGAAGACCGACCGCCAACTCGAACTCTGGCGTGCCGCCGATTATCCGCACGATTTCTCTGAGCTGCCAGAACCTCTTCTAGACAAGCTTTACTCTCTCCACAGTCTGCTGGAACAAGCCTGGACCAACTAACTGAACCTTGCCAACATCGAACCAATCGACCGGCAATTTACACTTCCGCCCCTACAAGGCTTCAAAAGGCAACATCCGAACACTGAAATGGTAGCTTAAACACTCCCTCCACAGGAGACAACAATCCCCACGACTACCCCTGAAATCCACACACTGGCCCGAGGGCGAATGCGATTCAGAGACTCATCTGAGTTCTTAACCCTGCCTGGTAAAACTTTTTAGAAAACGAAAATAGCCACAACCTGGGCTTCACTGTCTGACATAAGGTGAAGGTAGGCACCCCGTGCAGCCTTACAACCTTTCTGATAACTCAACACAGCCGAGTAAACGGTCCTGACCGAAGAACACGATGGGCTGCCCCCATCGGCCCGACCACTGGTCGAACGCATCCACGAGTTCGTACGCTGGTTAACTAAACTTGGGCCTAACACCCTCACAACCCTAACACAAGGCGGGACCACCACAACCTGACCCCACCACCTAACCTACCGCGGGTTGACCCGCAACGTGGCCTCAACCCGACCCGGCAACGCGCACAATACTAGCTCCCCGATTCAGAACAATCTCACAAATCACGTTTCGAAAACCTAGCGGTCTTCTTAGCTCAACTACCCCCTTTCATTCCACACTATTAGGGACCTATCCCAAACATAACTCACGTGCACTATGCACTTCCGATAAGGATCAAACATAACACTACACCTTTACTCGAGATGGCCTTACCTCTAAGGTCTTTACGTAAAACATTCTAAGGCTCACACCTTATCTATCCCCCAAAATCTTACTCGGTTAACCCACCATGATTTCTAAACACAACTAACACACCGCTATCAGAACATAGCACTTAAGGTATACTCACCTTATCACACATACTGATCTCTAGAGGGTTAAAGATATATCTATATCTACTGCTTCACTCCCCTTAGTCGTTCTAATCAAACCTGCCCCGTAGGGCGCATAGCTAGGGAAGATGACAAACTACCCACCGATCCTGAAGGCTAAGTCCTCCTACAAGGACACTCTATCGACATCAGACCCTGACGGTCGTAGGTACAACAAGTACTAACTAAAAGACGACATTCCCCGGGATGACGCTCACACATCGTGAACCTAAGCCACGAGTTCGACCAACTCTTGCATACTCGAACATCTTGATATCCGTGGAAGGCCACTCAGACCGGGCGAGGTGCATATCAAATCTGGCCGCGAGGCGACTCGCCAAAGTTACCAAAGGACCTCCGCTCGCCCTCCTCTCGCCCTTTGTTTAACCCGTCGATCTCTACGCTTTCCGCCGCGATAAGCCCGCATACGTGCCATGCTCAAGCCCAACTAAAGAATTACTCTTGCACAACCTCTTTTAGATAGTCCTCAAGACTCGCAGACATCGGTATACTCTCGGTAGCCAAATCTATAGCTAGTAATGTGGTCGCTTTGCAATCTAAATTCTCTGCTCGGCCGTGGAATCAAGGTTCAAATGTCATGGCCGCAGAGGAACTGCCGCCGCGTGCTAAACTCGCTTGGGGCTAGTGACGTCGCAAAAACTCCCGAATGAAGCACCACCTGTGATGTTTGGGCTGTGCCCACGTAACCCTCTCAGATTTACCGCAGCCTCCTGGCCGCTTTGCCCTCCCAGGCCGGTTGCCGCACGCGAGGCATAGCGGTGGAAAGAAATACGTTAGAGGGTCCAACTTACAACACACTCTAAGGCACGATCTCAGAGTGAGAAGAATAGAAACCAATCCTAAAATATCCTATAGCCTCACGATTATTGGTGGTGCACAACACACCGATAATCAAGACTTCCATCGATACGGTTCAGAGACACTTTCCGAGGATTAACTGCTCTGATACCACTTTTGTCACGACCCGATTCCGGGCCCGTGACTGGTGCCTTACCCCGGGCACCCTAGTGATACAACATCAGAGTAATCAGCGGAACATAAAACGATACAAGACATATTATGAAATATGAAACAATAATCTGAGAAAAACTTGCCTTTCGGCATATATATAAATGACAACCTTTTCAACATGAGCTTAATCCTTTTACAAACCACGCCACAACGATTACATGCACTTCTAAGAATGATATGACAATAATGGCGGGACAGGGCCCCGCCAAACCCCTGAATGTAAACACTTACTACGACAGGGGACTATACCACTGATAAGCCTCCGGAGAAACGGAGCTTCCCAAACGCTGAAACTGTGACCCTGAGAGCTAGGATCAACGACTGGTGTACCTCAACCTGCGGCATGAACGCAGCCGGGCGAGGTCGCATAACAGTGCAGTATGTGAAACTAAAAATATCAGAAATGAAATCATAATAGTCTATAAAGCAGAGACATGTATGATAAGCAAACTACAGCCACAACAAATAAGCGAATATGTCAAGTCGTGGACTCACGCCTCAAAGTTATCACAATAAAACCGTGACGGCAAATGCGAAGGCATAGCCGACTACTAAGACCCACGCACCAAAATACCACAAACCGTATCCCGAGGTCTTTCTAGACCGCACCACATGATCGGCCGCCACCGCCCGCAATATCAATGCGCGTCTATCCTCGAACTCTCGCAGCCCGCATAGGTCACACACGACCCGCATGAGGTATTCCTCGAATCATGGTCCTGCATCGCCGAGGTATACCCCGCATCGGCGGCTAACCTCGGTATCCGCCAGGCTCCCGCAACCCGCGTAGTCTCAAAAGACCGCATAGTCTCAACACCGCATAGGAATCCCCGCATCGGCTAAACACCGGAATGATCAATCCCGAGCTACCGCACTCGCGTAGTCACGAGGACCGACAGCCGAAAGACCAGCATCGAGGTGGCAAGCCCTCGGTATAATAAGTCAAAGGGTATGTGATACAATAATAGTACAACGGGCTTAACGCTTAACAACGTAAGCACAACAAGAATGACCCCTTACATCACGATCACACAAGATACTAACACACGTAGCATCCTAACATTTTCACTTATCACATCAACAAGAAAGTATTTACAAGGCTATCTCAAACCAACACAATCAAGTTATTCACACAAGGTACTTTAAGCTAACAAGTTCGTATCTACCCCTAAAGTACTTCATACATTAAATCTTTTAAAAGATCCGTTGCTTTCACATAAGTCACACAATACGTAGTATAAAATAGAGTGACTGTTTTTTTAAATAAACCAAAACACTTACCTTTGTAAAATCAAGTAACAACATTATTTTCCAAGCGTCCAAGTTTGCCTAATTTCAAATGTTCACGCTTTTTAGAAAGGTTTCGTAGTTCATAGTCTTATTCATTTAAGAATATAATTCTCCTTTAAACAACTGAGAAACATAAGTCTTATATGTGAGTAGGATATTCTTGTTTATAACAATCTTATTACAAGTAGTGATCTAGGAAATATCATTTTGTCTCATCTTAGCTTCTATGCAGATGGAAGTTTCTACCGGTTTTAATAATACTTAATTAGTCAAAACATTTCCTTTTATTAACGCTGCAGTTGGTTTGTCGATACACATTCGATTTCCAAATCAAGAAACATTCTTAAGCCGTTATACCTAACTTCTCATAAAGCTAGTATAACTCTTAAGTTTTTCAAAACCAAGTATTACTTCTTCTTTCAAAATGATTCAAAATCTTTTGAAATACTTCAAGTTCTTTATTAACACATAACAAGCCGATTATAGTTCAAATCACTACCTTTTAAAGACCACAAGTATTTTCTTACCAACATAAAGTCGTTATAACCAACTTCCCATAAAGCCGTTATAACACTTTATGTTTTAAATCAATCAAATACGTTTAGCACACGTACGCTCACCGTACTACATAGTTCACACATATCATGCTAGAAGAGATAGGAAGAGGTTCACATACCTCGCGGTAGTATCGACTAATAGCAAAACGCCTAAGTACTTCCAACCGCCGCTACCTTAAGCCACGTAGATCGCACCACACGTAGTACTTCAACCTATAAGGCCACAAGCGCTTATTAACATTTAGATCCCTTCGGAGAACATTCTACGTAAAATTGGAAAGACCTCCCCGCAACAGCGTAAATCTCCTCCTATTCAGGCGGCTACCAAGCCAACCAGGGGGTTATACGTCTAACCCCACCGGTACAATTCTACTCCACGGACTACTACACAAGTCTCATCAATACAGACCTATGTAATTACAGTCAAGATTCTTCTTTAAATTCAGCTTAAGTCGCAAGACATTGCCGTAAGTATTATTCGGCTTAAGTCAAAAGACATTGCCGATAACTACGTTCGTTCTATATATAGTATACTTCAACTATATATTCTAACAACATGTAATTTCCAATTACAATAGGACAAGATATTTACCTCGATAAGCCCATAATTATCCAAGTATAAAGTCGATCCCGGCAATCGTTTAGCTCCAACTCCAGCGCCCAACCCGCTTCTAAACCACCCTTAGAAGTTCTAACCAACTTCTACACAATACTCCAACGGACTATGGAGATTTTCCTAGGGTTTCGGTTTTGTGACAGACGGAAGTATAATAGTATTTCGGCTTTTCAGATAGGTATAACCTTAGAATACTACAAGGTATACGGCTAAGGTAATTTGGGCATTATAACAATACTTTTGAGAGTATTTCTACACCACAAAGGGGGTATTATACGAAAGCAACTAGGCAGTGGGTACCCCACGCTAGCACCCGAGAGGGGGTATACCTCGCCTACCCCACTGTGGGGAACTCGGCCAAGGGGGAAGGCTTTTAGACGAGAACCACAAGAAGGAGAGGAGGGATTTTAACACTTAGAAGATTTTGGATGAAGAAAGTCTTCAACATAGGTGGTATTTATAGGCCAACCAATGGCCAACCAATGGCCAAGATCTTGCCAAGTGCAAGGCAAGTGTAGGCCAAGATCTTGCCAAGTGCCCCTTAACCAACTAACACACAAATATCCTACCAACTAAAGCCATTCCAATCGCCACAATAACGCCTCACATCCATCAATTGGAGGGTGACAAGTGTCGCCTCCCGTTGGTCCAAAATGTTTCGCCTCTGAAAAATCCGCAAAAATTAAAAATGACATAGCGGAAATTCCCCTACGAAGTGGAAAACGCTTTCGAAAAAACGACTTAAACGTGTTGTGAACAAAATTTATTCGCCAAGCCTTAATACAAGTTTCAAATTTTCTACGCACGCCCTACGTAAATACTCGGAAAATACGGTATAACATTCTCCTCTAGAAACATTCGTTCCGAATGTTCTTTCTAAGTCCTAAACAACGCGCGCCAAGATAGTCTTCACTACTATACTTACGAGAACAATCCTTGCCACACACGGCCACAGAAACAACTTGCGCAAAAAGCTTACATCCAAGTCCACGAGGAAACACCTCTAACATCGCCATAACACCTCTCACCGGGGTCTAAAATATACTTCCTTCGCACCTACTTTACACAAAAAGAAAAAATGAGCACATCTATGCTCGCGATACCATCGATACCACTTTTGTCACTTTGCGCGAGGTTACGTGTCACTCGCGACTAACAAATGGTACCGGGCTGCATGCGATCCGGGAGGTCGTACACTCGAACTCTTACCACATTACGTCACGGCTTCGTTTCCAAAACTCGTTACTATCACGGCGTGGTCATCATTAATCGGGAACACTGGATGGATCTCGATACTTTCCGATCATATCAATACGAAGACCGGACGTCGCCTCCTAAGTCGGACGACAATTGCTAACATATAGGCAACCCGCCTATTCTTCACATGAACTCAAAAGGCCCAAAGTAACTCGCTAAGTTTTCCTCTGCTTTCCAAAACTCGTCACACTTAACCGGTGGTACTTTCAAGAAGACCGACCGTCAACTGAACTCTAAGCGTCGCCGATTATCCGCACGATTTCTCCGAGCCGCGAACCTCTTCTAGACAAGCTTTACTCTCTCCACAGTCTGCTGGAACAAGCCTGGACCAACTAACTGAACCTTTCCAACATCTAACCAATCGAAAGACAATTTACACTTCCGCCCCTACAATGCTTCATAAGGCGACATCCGATCACTGAAATGGTAGCTTAAACACTCCCTCCACAGGAGACAACAATCCCCACGACTACCCCTGAAATCCACACACTGGCCCGAGGGCGAATGCGATTCAGAGACTCATCTGAGTTCTTAACCCTGCCTGGTAAAACTTTTTAGAAAACGAAAATAGCCACAACCTGGGCTTCACTGTCTGACATAAGGTGAAGGTAGGCACCCCGTGCAGCCTTACAACCTTTACGATAACTCAACACACCGAGTAAACGGTCTCGATCAAGAACACGATGGGCTGCCCCATCGCCCGACCACCGGTCGAACGCATCCACGAAGTTCAGACATTTGGTTAACTAAACTTGGGCCTAACACCCTCACAACCCTAACACAAGGCGGGACCACCACAACCTGACCCCACCACCTAACCTACCGCGGGTTGACCCGCAACGTGGCCTCAACCCGACCCGGCAACGCGCACAATACTAGCTCCCCGATTCGGAACAATCTCACAAATCACGTTTCGAAAACCTAGCGGTCTTCTTAGCTCAACTACCCCCTTTCATTCCACACTACTAGGGACCTATCCCAAACATAACTCACGCACTATGCACTCCGATAAGGATCAAACATAACACTACACCTTTACTCGAGATGGCCTTACCTCTAAGGTCTTTACGTAAAACATTCTAAGGCTCACACCTTATCTATCCCCCAAAATCTTACTCGGTTAACCCACCATGATTTCTAAACACAACTAACACACCGCTATCAGAACATAGCACTTAAGGTATACTCACCTTATCACACATACTGATCTCTAGAGGGTTAAAGATATATCTATATCTCTTCGCTTCACTCCCTTAGTCGTTCTAATCAAACTCGCGTGTAGGCATAGCTAGGGAAGATGACAAACTACCCACCGATCTCAAGGCTAAGTCCTCCTACAAGACACTCTATCGACATCAGACCCTGACGGTCGTAGGTACAACAAGTACTAACTAAAAGACGACATTCCCCGGGATGACGTCTGTCACACTGTGAACCGGAAGCCCTGGAGTTCTGACCAACTCCTGCATACTCCGAACATCTTGATATCCGTGGAAGACCACTCTGCACTGGCGGAGGTGCATATCAAATCTGCTGGTGAGGCGACTCGCCTCGAAAGTTACCAAAGGACCTTGCTGCTCTGGCCCTCCTCTGCTGTCCTTTGTTTAACCCGTCGATCTCTACGCTTCTCGGCCTGCTGCGCATAAGCCCGTACACAGGCCATGCTCAAGCCCAACTAAAGAATTACTCTTGCACAACCTCTTTAGATAGTCCTCAAGACTCGCATACATCGGTATACTCTGGTAGCCAAATCTATAGCTAGTAATGTGGTCGCTTTTGCAATCTAAATTCTCTGTTCTGGCCGTGGAATGAAGGTTCAAATGTCATGGCCGCAGAGGAACCGCCGCCGTGCTAAACTCTGACGGCTAGTGACGCCGCAAAACTCCCGAATGAAGCACCACCTGGTGATGTTTGGGCTGTGCCCACGTAACCCTCAGACTTACTCGCAGCCTCCTCGGCCGCTTTGCCTCCCGCCCGGTTGCCCACGCGAGGCATAGCGGTAAGGAAAGAAATACGTTAGAGGGTCCAACTTACAACACCTCTAAGGCACGATCTCAGAGTGAGAAGAATAGAAACCAATCCTAAAATATCCTATAGCCTCACGATTATTGGTGTAGTGCACAACACACCGATAATCAAGACTCTATCGGATACGGTTCGTAGACACTTTCCGAGGATTAATCGCTTCGATACCACTTTTGTCACGACCGATTCCGGCCCGTGATCGTGCCTACCCCGCACCCTAGTGATACAACATCGAGTAATCGAACATAAAACGATACAAGACATATTATGAAATATGAAACAATAACTGAGAAAACTTGCCTTTCGATATATATAAATGACAACCTTTTCAACATGAACAGTTTAATCTTTTTACAAACCCCGCCCACAACGATTACTGCACTTCTAAGAATGATATGACAATAATGGCGGACATGGCCCCGCCAAACCCCGAATGTAAACACTTACTACGACAGGACTATACCACCGATAAGCCTCCGAGAAACGGAGCTTCCCAAACGCCAAATCGTGACCACGAGAGCTAGGATCAACGATCGTGTACCTCAACTGCGCATGAACGCGGCCGGGCGAGGTCGATAACAGTGCAAGTATGTGAAACTAAAAATATCAGAAATGAAATCATAATAGTCTATAAAGCAGAGACATGTATGATAAGCAAACTACGCTTCACAACAAATAAGCAATATGTCAAGTCGTGGACTCACGCCTCAAAGTTATCACAATAAAACCGCACGGCAAGTACGAAGGCATAGCCGACTACTAAGACCCACGCATCAAAATACCACAAATCGTATCCCGAGGTCTTTCTAGACCGCACTACGATCGAAGCCGCCACTCGCCCGCAATATCAATGCGCGTCTATCCTCGAACTCTCGCAGCCCGCATAGGTCACACACGGACCCGCATGAGGTATTCCTCGAATCATGGTCCTGCATCACCGAGGTATACCCCGCATCGGCGGCTAACCTCGTATCCGCCTAGGCTCCCGCAACCCGCATAGTCTCAAAAGACCGCATAGTCTCAACAGCATCGCATAGGAATCCCCGCATCGCTAAACACCCGAATGATCAATCCTGGAGCTACCGCGACTCGCATAGTCACGAGGACCGCATAGCCGTGAAAGACCGCATCAAGGTGGCAAGCCCTCGGATAATAAGTCAAGGGTATGTGATACAATAATAGTACAACGCTTAACGCTTAACAACGTAAGCACAACAAGAATGACCCCTTTACATCACGATCACACAAGATACTAACACACGTAGCATCCTAACATTTTCACTTATCACATCAACAAGAAAGTATTTACAAGGCTATCTCAAACCAACACAATCAAGTTATTCACACAAGGTACTTTAAGCTAACAAGTTCGTATCTACCCCTAAAGTACTTCATACATTAAATCTTTTAAAAGATCCGTTGCTTTCACATAAGTCACACAATACCGTAGTATAAAATAGAGTGATCTTTTTAAATAAACCAAAACACTTACCTTTGTAAAATCAAGTAACAACATTATTTTCCAAACGCCCAAGTTTGCCTAATTTCAAATGTTCACGTTTTTAGAAAGGTTTCAGAGTTCATAGTCTTATTCATTTAAGAATATAATTCTCCTTTAAACAACTGAGAAACATAAGTCTTATATGTGAGTAGGATATTCTTGTTTATAACAATCTTATTACAAAGAAGTGATCTAGAAATATCATTTTGTCTCATCTTAGCTTCTATGCGGATGGAAGTTTCTCTGGTTTTAATAATACTTAATTAGTCAAAACATTTCCTTTTATTAACGCTGCAGTTGGTTTGTCGATACACATTACGATTTCCAAATCAAGAAACATTCTTAAGCCGTTATACCTAACTTCTCATAAAGCTAGTATAACTCTTAAGTTTTTCAAAACCAAGTATTACTTCTTCTTTCAAAATGATTCAAAAATCTTTTGAAATACTTCAAGTTCTTTATTAACACATAACAAGCCGCTTATAGTTCAAATCACTACCTTTAAAGACCACAAGTATTTTCTTACCAACATAAAGTCGTTATAACCAACTTCCCATAAAGCCGTTATAACACTTTATGTTTTAAATCAATCAAATACGTTTAGCACACGACGCTCACCGCATCATAGTTCACACATATCATGCTAGAAGAGATAGGAAGAGGTTCACATACCTCGCGACGAGTATCGACTAATAGCAAAACGCCTAAGTACTTCCAACCGCCGGCTACTCCTTAAGCCACGTAGATCGCACCACACGTAGTACTTCAACCTATAAGGCCACAAGGCGCTTTATTAACATTTAGATCCCTTCGAGAACATTCTACGTAAAATTCAAGAAGACCTCCCCGCAACAACAGAAATCTCCTCCTCTATCGAGGCCGCTACCAAGCCAACCAGTGGGGGTTATACGCCTAACCCTAACTGTACAATTCTACTCCACGGTACTACTACACAAGTTCATCGTAATACACCCCATGTAATTACAGTCAAGATTCTTCTTTAAATTCAGCTTAAGTCGCAAGACATTGCTGTAAGTATTATTCAGCTTAAGTCAAAAGACATTGCCGATAACTACGCTTCTATATATAGTATACTTCAACTATATATTCTAACAACATGTAATTTCCAATTACAATAGAGGACAAGATATTTACCTCGATAAGCCCATAATTATCCAAGTATAAAGTCGATCCCGGCAATCGTTTAGCTCCAACTCCGAGCGCTCCAACCCGCTCTAAACCACCCTTAGAAGTTCTAACCAACTTCTACACAATACTCCAACGGACTATGGAGATTTTCCTAGGGTTTCGGTTTTGTGACAGACGGGAAGTATAATAGTATTTCTGGGCTTTTCGTATAGGTATAACCTTAGAATACTACAAGGTATACGGCTAAGGTAATTTGGGCATTATAACAATACTTTTGAGAGTATTTCTACACCACAAAGGGGGTATTATACGAAAGCAACTAGGCAGTGGGGTACCCGCTAGCACCCTGCGAGGGGGTGTATACCTCGCCTACCCCACTGTGGGGAACTCTCGCCAAGGGAGGGGAAGGCTTTTAGACGAGAACCACAAGAAGGGAGAGGGAGGGATTTTAACACTTAGAAGATTTTTGGATGAAGAAAGTCTTCAACATAGGGTGGTATTTATAGGCCAACCAATGGCCAACCAATGGCCAAGATCTTGCCAAGTGCAAGGCAAGTGTAGGCCAAGATCTTGCCAAGTGCCCCTAACCAACTAACACACAAATATCCTACCAACTAAAGCCATTCCAATCGCCACAATAACGCCTCACATCCATCAATTGGAGGGTGACAAGTGTCGCCTCCCGTTGGTCCAAAATGTTTCGCCTCTGAAAAAATCCGCAAAAATTAAAATGACATAGCCGGAAATTCCCTACGAAAGTCGTGGAAAACGCTTTTCGAAAAACGACTCTAAACGTGTTGTGGAACAAAATTTATTCGGCCAAGCCTTAATACAAGTTTCAAATTTTCTACGTACGTCCTTACGTAAATACTCGGGAAAATACGGGGTATAATATTCTCCCCTCCTTAGAAACATTCGTCCCGAATGTTCTTTCTAAGTCCCAAAACAAACGCGCGCCAGTATAGTCTTCACTACTATACTTACGAACAATCCTTGCCACACATGGCCACAGAAACAACTTGCGCAAAAAGCTTACATCCAAGTCCACGAGGAAACACCTCTAACATCGCCATAACACCTCTCACCGGGGTCTAAAATATACTTCCTTCGCACCTACTTTACACAAAAAGAAAAAATGAGCACATCTATGCTCGCGATACCACTGATACCACTTTTGTCACTTTGCCGCGAGGTTCTGGTGTCACTCCGGCGACCCAACAAATGGTACCGGGCTGCATGCGATCCGGATGAGGTCGACACTCGAACTCTTACCACATTACGACACGGCCGCTTCAAAACTCGGTTACTATCTCGACGTGGTCATCATTAATCGGGAACACTGATGGATCTCGATACTTTCCCGATCATATCAATACGAAGACCGGACGTCGCTTCCTAAGTCGGACGACAATTGCTAACATATGTGCAACCCGCCTATTCTTCACATGAACTCAAGGGCCCAAAGTAACTCGGGCTAAGTTTTCTCGCTTTCCAAAACTCGCCACACCCTAACCGGGTGGTACTTTCAAGAAGACCGACCACCAACTCGAACTCTAAGCGCCGCCGATTATCCGCACGATTTCTCCGAGCTGCCGTAACCTCTTCTAGACAAGCTTTACTTTCCACACACCTGGAACAAGCTCGACCAACTAATCAACCTTGCCAACATCGAACCAATCGATCGGCAATTACACTTCCGCCTACAAGGCTTCAAAAGGCAACATCCGAACACCGAAATGGTAGCTTAAACACTCTCCACAGAGACAACAATCCCACGACTACCCCCAAATCCACACACCGCCCGAGGCGAATGCGATTCGAGACTCATCTCGAGTTCTTAACCCCGCTGGTAAAACTTTTTAGAAAACGAAAATAGCCACAACTCGGGCTTCACTGCTCGACATAAGGTGAAGGTAGGCACCGCGCAGCCTTACAACCTTTACGATAACTCAACACACCAGTAAACGGTCCCGACCAAGAACACGATGGGCTGCCCCATCGCCCGACCATCGTCGAACGCATCCACGAAGTTCGCACGTTAACTAAACTCGGGCCTAACACCTCACAACCCTAACACAAGGCGGACCACCACAACCCGACCCCACCACCTAACCTACCGCTGGTTGACCCTAACGTGGCCTCAACCCGACCTAAACGCGCACAATACTAGCTCCCGATTCGAACAATCTCACAAATCACGCTTGAAAACCTAGCGGTCTTCTTAGCTCAACTACCCCTTTCATTCCACACCATTAGGACCTATCCCAAACATAACTCACGTGCACTATGCACTTCCGATAAGGATCAAACATAACACTACACCTTTACTCGAGATGGCCTTACCTCTAAGGTCTTTACGTAAAACATTCTAAGGCTCACACCTTATCTATCCCCAAAATCTTACTCGGTTAACCCACCATGATTTCTAAACACAACTAACACACCGCTATCGTAACATAGCACTTAAGGTATACTCACCTTATCACACATACCGATCTCTGAGAGGTTAAAGATATATCTATATCTACCGCTTCACTCCTTAGTCGTTCTAATCAAACCGCCTGTAGGCATAGCTAGGAAGATGACAAACTACCCACCGATCACGAAGGCTAAGTCCTCCTACAAGGACACTCTATCGACATCGACTCGACGGTCGTAGTACAACAAGTACTAACTAAAAGACGACATTCCCGATGACGTCACACATCGCAACGGAAGCCCCGAGTTCGACCAACTCTGCATACTCCGAACATCTTGATATCCGTGGAAGGCCACTCAGATCGGCGGAGGTGCATATCAAATTGGCCGCGAGGCGACTCGCCGAAAGTTACCAAAGGACCTCGCCGCTCGCCCTCCTCGCCGCCCTTTGTTTAACCTGTCGATCTCACGCTTCTCACGCGCATAAGCCCGCATACGTGCCATGCTCAAGCCCAACTAAAGAATTACTCTTGCACAACCTCTTTTAGATAGTCCTCAAGACTCGCGGACATCGGTATACTCTCGTAGCCAAATCTATAGCTAGTAATGGTCGCCTCTTTGCAATCTAAATTCTCTGTTCCCGGTCGTGGAACTGAAGGTTCAAATGTCATGGCCGCAGTAGGAACTGCCGCCGCCGTGCTAAACTCTGCTGGGGCTAGTGACGTCGCAAAAACTCCCCGAATGAAGCACCACCCCAGGTGATGTTTGGGCCTGTGCCCACGTAACCCTCTGTACTCTACTCGCCTCCTGGCCGCTTGCCTCCCGGCTCGGTTGCCTCACGCGAGGCATAACGGTAAGGGAAAGAAATACGTTAGAGGGTCCAACTTACAACACAGCTCTAAGGCACGATCTCAGAGTGAGAAGAATAGAAACCAATCCTAAAATATCCTATAGCCTCCTGATTATTGGTGTGGTGCACAACACACCGATAATCAAGACTTATCGATACGGCTCAGACACTTTCCGAGGATTAATCGCTCGATACCACTTTTGTCACGACTCCGATTCCGGCCCGTGGATCGTGCCTTACCCGCACCCTAGTGATACAACATCGAGTAATCACGAACATAAACGATACAAGACATATTATGAAATATGAAACAATAACTGAGAAAACTTGCCTTTCGCATATATATAAATGACAACCTTTTCAACATGAACGCTTTAACTTTTTACAAACCCCGCCACAACAAGATTACATGCACTTCTAAGAATGATATGACAATAATGGCGGGACGGGGCCCCGCCAAACCCCCGAATGTAAACACTTACTACGACAGGGACTATACCACCGATAAGCCTCGGAGAAACGGAGCTTCCCAAACGTCAAATCGTGACCGAGAGCTAGGATCAACGATCGTGTACCTCAACTCGCGCAGATGAACGCAGCCCAAGGAGGTCAAGACAACAGTGCCGAGTATGTGAAACTAAAAATATCAGAAATGAAATCATAATAGTCTATAAAGCAGAGACATGTATGATAAGCAAACTACGATCACAACAAATAAGCAAATATGTCAAGTCGTGACTCACGCCTCAAAGTTATCACAATAAAACCGCACGGCAAGTACGAAGGCATAGCCGACTACTAAGACCCACAGCATCAAAATACCACAACCGTATCCCGAGGTCTTTCTAGACCGCACCACACGATCGGCCGCCACTCGCCCGCAATATCAATGCGCTGCCTATCCTCGAACTCTCGCAGCTCCGCATAGGTCACACACGACCCGCATGAGGTATTCCTCGAATCACGGTCCTGCATCACCGAGGTATACCCCGCATCGGCGCAGCCTAACCTCGGTATCCGCCTAGGCTCCCGCAACCCGCATAGTCTCAAAAGACCGCATAGTCTCAACAGCACCGCATAGAATCCCGCATCGGGCTAAACACCGGAATGATCAATCGAGCTACCGCGACTCGCATAGTCACGAGGACCGCATAGCCGTAAAGACCCGCGTCAAGGGTGGCAAGCCCTGTATAATAAGTCAAAGGGTATGTGATACAATAATAGTACAACGGGCTTAACGCTTAACAACGTAAGCACAACAAGAATGACCCCCTTACATCACGATCACACAAGATACTAACACACGTAGCATCCTAACATTTTCACTTATCACATCAACAAGAAAGTATTTACAAGGCTATCTCAAACCAACACAATCAAGTTATTCACACAAGGTACTTTAAGCTAACAAGTTCGTATCTACCCCAAAGTACTTCATACATTAAATCTTTTAAAAGATCCGTTGCTTTACATAAGTCACACAATACGTAGTATAAAATAGAGTGATCGTCTTTTTAAATAAACCAAAACACTTACCTTTGTAAAATCAAGTAACAACATTATTTTCCAAACGCCCAAGTTTGCCTAATTTCAAATGTTCACGCTTTTTAGAAAGGTTTCAGAGTTCATAGTCTTATTCATTTAAGAATATAATTCTCCTTTAAACAACTGAGAAACATAAGTCTTATATGTGAGTAGGATATTCTTGTTTATAACAATCTTATTACGTTGTGATCTAGGAAATATCATTTTGTCTCATCTTAGCTTCTATGCAGATGGAAGTTTCTACTGGTTTTAATAATACTTAATTAGTCAAAACATTTCCTTTTATTAACGCTGCAGTGGTTTGTCGATACACATTCTGATTTCCGAAATCAGTAAAACATTCTTAAGCCGTTATACCTAACTTCTCATAAAGCTAGTATAACTCTTAAGTTTTTCAAAAACCAAGTATTACTTCTTCTTTCAAAATGATTCAAAAATCTTTTGAAATACTTCAAGTTCTTTATTAACACATAACAAGCCAGTTATAGTTCAAATCAGCTACCTTTTAAAGACCACAAGTATTTTCTTACCAACATAAAGCTGTTATAACCAACTTCCCATAAAGCCGTTATAACACTTTATGTTTTAAATCAATCAAATACGTTTAGCACATGTACGTCTACCGTACTACATAGTTCACACATATCATGCTAGAAGAGATAGGAAGAGGTTCACATACCTCGCGACGAGTATCGACTAATAGCAAAACGCTCTAAGTACTTCCAACTGTCGGCTACTCCTTAAGCCACGTAGATCGCACCACACGTAGTACTTCAACCTATAAGGCCACAAGGCGCTTATTAACATTTAGATCCCTTCGGAGAACATTCTACAGAAAATTCAAAGACCTCCCCCGCAACAACAGAAATCTCCTCTCTATCGAGGCTGGCCACCAAGCCAACCGTGTGGGTTATACGCCTAACCCTAACTGTACAATTCTACTCCACGGTACTACTACACAAGTCTCATCAGAATACACCCTATGTAATTACGACAAGATTCTTCTTTAAATTCAGCTTAAGTCGCAAGACATTGCAGTAAGTATTATTCAGCTTAAGTCAAAAGACATCCGATAACTACGTTCAGTTCTATATATAGTATACTTCAACTATATATTCTAACAACATGTAATTTCCAATTACAATAGAGGGACAAGATATTTACCTCGATAAGCCCATAATTATCCAAGTATAAAGTCGATCCTGGGCAATCGTTTAGCTCCAACTCCGAGCGCTCCAACCCGCTCTAAACCACCCTTAGAAGTTCTAACCAACTTCTACACAATACTCCAACGGACTATGGAGATTTTCCTAGGTTTTCGGTTTTGTGACTGACGGAAGTATAATAGTATTTCTGGCTTTTCAGATAGGTATAACCTTAGAATACTACAAGGTATACTGCTAAGGTAATTTGGGCATTATAACAATACTTTTGAGAGTATTTCTACACCACAAAGGGGTATTATACGAAAGCAACTAGGCTAGTGGGTACCCCACGGCTCGCACCCCACGGCGGGGGGGTGGATCCCCCGCGGCCCACCCCCCTCGGGGGGGGAACTCTCGGCCAAGGGGGCGGGGGAAGGCTTTTGGACGAGAACCACAAGAAGGGAGAGGGAGGGATTTTAACACTTAGAAGATTTTAGGATGAAGAAAGTCTTCAACATAGGGTGGTATTTATAGGCCAACCAATGGCCAACCAATGGCCAAGATCTTGCCAAGTGTAGGCCAAGATCTTGCCAAGTGCCCCTTAACCAACTAACACACAAATATCCTACCAACTAAAGCCATTCCAATCGCCACAATAACGCCTCACATCCATCAATTGGAGGTGACAAGTGTCGCCTCCCGTTGGTCCAAAATGTTTCGCCTCTCGGAAAAATCCGCAAAAATTAAAAATGACATAGCCGGAAATTCCCTACGAAAGTCGTGGAAAACGTTTCGTCGAAAAACGACTCTAAACGGGTGTTGTGAACAAAATTTATTCGGCCAAGCCTTAATACAAGTTTCAAATTTTCTACGTACGTCCTTACGTAAATACTCGGGAAAATACGGGGTATAATATTCTCCCCTCCTTAGAAACATTCGTCCCGAATGTTCTTTCTAAGTCCCAAAACAAACGCGCGCCAGTATAGTCTTCACTACTATACTTACGAGAACAATCCTTGCCACACATGGCCACAGAAACAACTTGCGCAAAAAGCTTACATCCAAGTCCACGAGGAAACACCTCTAACATCGCCATAACACCTCTCACCGGGGTCTAAAATATACTTCCTTCGCACCTACTTTACACAAAAAGAAAAAATGAGCACATCTATGCTCGCGATACCACTGATACCACTTTTGTCACTTTGCCGCGAGGTTCTGGTGTCACTCCGGCGACCCAACAAATGGTACCGGGCTGCATGCGATCCGAGAGGTCGACACTCGAACTCTTACCACATTCTCGACACGGCTTCGCTTCCAAAACTCGGTTACTATCACGACGTGGTCATCATTAATCGGAACACTGATGGATCTCCGATACTTTCCCGATCATATCAATACGAAAGACCGGACGCATCGCCTCCTAAGTCGACGCAATTGCTAACATATAGGCAACCCGCCTATTCTTCACATGAACTCAAAGGGCCCAAAGTAACTCGCTAAGTTTTCCTCTGCTTCAAAACTCGTCACACCCTAACCGGGTGGTACTTTCAAGAAGACCGACCGTCAACTCGAACTCTAAGCGCCGTCCGATTATCCGCACGATTTCTCCGAGCCGCCGTAACCTCTTCTAGACAAGCTTTACTCTCCACATCCGGAACAAGCTCGACCAACTAATCGAACCTTGCCAACATCGAACCAATCGACCGGCAATTTACACTTCCGCCTACAAGGCTTCAAAAGGAAACATCCGAACACCGAAATGGTAGCTTAAACACTCCTCCACAGAGACAACAATCCTACGACTACCCCAAATTCACACACCGCCCGAGGCGAATGCGATTCGTAGACTCATCCGAGTTCTTAACCCCGCTGGTAAAACTTTTTAGAAAACGAAAATAGCCACAACCCGGGCTTCACATCGACATAAGGTGAAGGTAGGCACCCCGCAGCCTTTACAACCTTTACGATAACTCAACACACCAGTAAACGGTCCCGACCAAGAACACGATGGGCTGCCCCCATCGCCCGACCATCGGTCGAACGCATCCACGAAGTTCAGACTGGTTAACTAAACTTGGGCCTAACACCCTCACAACCCTAACACAAGGCGGGACCACCACAACCCGACCCCACCACCTAACCTACCGCGGTTGACCCACAACGTGGCCTCAACCCGACCCGCAACGCCGCACAATACTAGCTCCCGATTAGAACAATCTCACAAATCACGTTTCGAAAACCTAGCGGTCTTCTTAGCTCAACTACCCCCTTTCATTCCACACTATTAGGGACCTATCCCAAACATAACTCACGTGCACTATGCACTTCCGATAAGGATCAAACATAACACTACACCTTTACTCGAGATGGCCTTACCTCTAAGGTCTTTACGTAAAACATTCTAAGGCTCACACCTTATCTATCCCCCAAAATCTTACTCGGTTAACCCACCATGATTTCTAAACACAACTAACACACCGCTATCAGAACATAGCACTTAAGGTATACTCACCTTATCACACATACTGATCTCTAGAGGGTTAAAGATATATCTATATCTACTGCTTCACTCCCCTTAGTCGTTCTAATCAAACCTGCCCCGTAGGGCGCATAGCTAGGGAAGATGACAAACTACCCACCGATCCTGAAGGCTAAGTCCTCCTACAAGGACACTCTATCGACATCAGACCCTGACGGTCGTAGGTACAACAAGTACTAACTAAAAGACGACATTCCCCGGGATGACGTCTGTCACACTGTGAACCGGAAGCCCTGGAGTTCTGACCAACTCTTGCATACTCCGAACATCTTGATATCCGTGGAAGGCCACTCTGCACTGGCGGAGGTGCATATCAAATCTGCTGGTGAGGCGACTCGCCTCGAAAGTTACCAAAGGACCACGCCGCTCGCCCTCCTCTCGCCCTTGTTTAACCCGTCGATCTCTACGCTTCTCGGCCTGCTGCGCATAAGCCCGTACACAGGCCATGCTCAAGCCCAACTAAAGAATTACTCTTGCACAACCTCTTTAGATAGTCCTCAAGACTCGCAGACATCGGTATACTGCGTAGCCAAATCTATAGCTAGTAACAGGGTCGCCTCTTTGCAATCTAAATTCTCTGTTCCCGGTCGTGGAACTGAAGGTTCAAATGTCATGGCCGCAGTAGGAACTGCCGCCGTGCTAAACTCTCTTTGGGCTAGTGACGCCGCAAAAACTCCCGAATGAAGCACCACCCTGTGATGTTTGGGCTCGTGCCCACGTAACCCTCTCAGACTTTACTCGCAGCCTCCTCGGCCGCCTTGCCTGGGCCCGGTTGCCTACGCGAGGCATAGCGGTAAGGGAAAGAAATACGTTAGAGGTCCAACTTACAACACCTCTAAGGCACGATCTCGAGTGAGAAGAATAGAAACCAATCCTAAAATATCCTATAGCCTCCTGATTATTGGTGTGGTGCACAACACACCGATAATCAAGACTCTACTGGATACGGTCTGTAGACACTTTCCGAGGATTAACTGCTCTGATACCACTTTTGTCACGACCGATTCCGGCCCGTGGATCGTGCCTTACCGGCACCCTAGTGATACAACATCGAGTAATCGGAACATAAACGATACAAGACATATTATGAAATATGAAACAATAACTGAGAAAAACTTGCCTTTGGCATATATATAAATGACAACCTTTTCAACATGAGCAGTTTAATCCTTTTACAAACCCCGCCCACAACAAGATTCATGCACTTAAGAATGATATGACAATAATGGCGGACAGGCCCCGCCAAACCCCGAATGTAAACACTTACTACGACAGGGACTATACCATCGATAAGCCTCCGAGAAACGGAGCTTCCCAAACGCAAATCGTGACTCGAGAGCTAGGATCAACGATCGGTGTACCTCAACTCGCGGCATGAACGCAGCCCCGAAGGAGGTCAAGATAACAGTGCAGAGTATGTGAAACTAAAAATATCAGAAATGAAATCATAATAGTCTATAAAGCAGAGACATGTATGATAAGCAAACTACGATCACAACAAATAAGCGAATATGTCAAGTCGTGGACTCACGCCTCAAAGTTATCACAATAAAACCGCACGGCAAGTACGAAGGCATAGCCGACTACTAAGACCCACAGCACCAAAATACCACAAATCCGTATCCCGAGGTCTTTCTAGACCGCACCACACGATCGGCCGCCACTCGCCCGCAATATCAATGCGCGTCTATCCTCGAACTCTCGCAGCTCCGCATAGGTAACACAAGGACACGCATGAGGTATTCCTCGAATCATGGTCCTGCATCACCGAGGTATACCCCGCATCGGCGCGCTAACCTCGGTATCCGCCTAGGCTCCCGCAACCCGCATAGTCTCAAAAGACCGCATAGTCTCAACAGACCGCATAGGAATCCCCGCATCGGGCTAAACACCCGAATGATCAATCCCGAGCTACCGCGACCGCATAGTCACGAGGACCGCATAGCCGTAAAGACCCGCATCAAGGGTGGAAAGCCCTGTATAATAAGTCAAAGGGTATGTGATACAATAATAGTACAACCGCTTAACGCTTAACAACGTAAGCACAACAAGAATGACCCCCTTACATCACGATCACACAAGATACTAACACACGTAGCATCCTAACATTTTCACTTATCACATCAACAAGAAAGTATTTACAAGGCTATCTCAAACCAACACAATCAAGTTATTCACACAAGGTACTTTAAGCTAACAAGTTCGTGTATCTACCCCTAAAGTACTTCATACATTAAATCTTTTAAAAGATCCGTTGCTTTCACATAAGTCACACAATACCCGCAGTATAAAATAGAGTGACTGTCTTTTTAAATAAGCCAAAACACTTACCTTTGTAAAATCAAGTAACAACATTATTTTCCAAACGCCCAAGTTTGCCTAATTTCAAATGTTCACGTTTTTAGAAAGGTTTCAGAGTTCATAGTCTTATTCATTTAAGAATATAATTCTCCTTTAAACAACTGAGAAACATAAGTCTTATATGTGAGTAGGATATTCTTGTTTATAACAATCTTATTACAGCAGCCGTGATCTAGGAAATATCATTTTGTCTCATCTTAGCTTCTATGCAGATGGAAGTTTCTACTGGTTTTAATAATACTTAATTAGTCAAAACATTTCCTTTTATTAACGCTGCAGTGGTTTGTCGATACACATTCGATTTCCAAATCAAGAAACATTCTTAAGCCGTTATACCTAACTTCTCATAAAGCTAGTATAACTCTTAAGTTTTTCAAAACCAAGTATTACTTCTTCTTTCAAAATGATTCAAAATCTTTTGAAATACTTCAAGTTCTTTATTAACACATAACAAGCCAGTTATAGTTCAAATCAGCTACCTTTTAAAGACCACAAGTATTTTCTTACCAACATAAAGCTGTTATAACCAACTTCCCATAAAGCCGTTATAACACTTTATGTTTTAAATCAATCAAATACGTTTAGCACATGTACGCTCACCGTACTACATAGTTCACACATATCATGCTAGAAGAGATAGGAAGAGGTTCACATACCTCGCGACGAGTATCGACTAATAGCAAAACGCCTAAGTACTTCCAACCGTCGCTACTCCTTAAGCCACGTAGATCGCACCACACGTAGTACTTCAACCTATAAGGCCACAAGGCGCTTATTAACATTTAGATCCTTCGAGAACATTCTACGTAAAATTCAAGAAGACCTCCCCGCAACAACAGAAATCTCCTCCTCTATCGAGGCCGCTACCAAGCCAACCAGTGGGGGTTATACGCCTAACCCTAACTGTACAATTCTACTCCACGGTACTACTACACAAGTTCATCGTAATACAGCCCTATGTAATTACGCTCAAGATTCTTCTTTAAATTCAGCTTAAGTCGCAAGACATTGCCGTAAGTATTATTCAGCTTAAGTCAAAAGACATCCGATAACTACGTTCTTCTATATATAGTATACTTCAACTATATATTCTAACAACATGTAATTTCCAATTACAATAGAGGACAAGATATTTACCTCGATAAGCCCATAATTATCCAAGTATAAAGTCGATCCCGGCAATCGTTTAGCTCCAACTCCGAAGGCCCAACCCGCTCTAAACCACCCTTAGAAGTTCTAACCAACTTCTACACAATACTCCAACGGACTATGGAGATTTTCCTAGGGTTTCTGTTTTGTGACTGACGGAATTATAATAGAATTTCTTGGATTTTCTGAAAGGTATAACCTTCGAAAACTACAAGGTATACGGCTAAGGTAATTGGGCATTATAACAATACTTTGAGAGTATTTCTACACCACAAAGGGGGGGTATTATACGAAAGCAACTAGGCTAGGGGGGGGGGTACCCCACGGCTAGCACCCCAAGGAGGGGTGTATACCCTCTACTACCCCACTGTGGGAACTCTCGCCAAGGGGAGGAAGGCTTTTAGACGAGAACCACAAGAAGGGAGAGGGAGGGATTTTAACACTTGAGAAGATTTTGATGAAGAAAGTCTTCAACATGTGTGGTATTTATAGCCAACCAATGGCCAACCAATGGCCAAGATCTTGCCAAGTGCAAGGCAAGTGTAGGCCAAGATCTTGCCAAGTGCCCCTTAACCAACTAACACACAAATATCCTACCAACTAAAGCCATTCCAATCGCCACAATAACGCCTCACATCCATCAATTGGAGGTGACAAGTGTCGCCTCCGTTGGTCCAAAATGTTTCGCCTCTCGGAAAAATCCGCAAAAATTAAAAATGACATAGCCGGAAATTCCCTACGAAAAGTCATGGAAAACGCTTTCAAAAAACGACTCTAAACGTGTTGTGAACAAAATTTATTCGGCCAAGCCTTAATACAAGTTTCAAATTTTCTACGTACGTCCTTACATAAATACTCGGGAAAATACGGGGTATAACATTCTCCCCTCCTTAGAAACATTCGTCCCGAATGTTCTTTCTAAGTCCCAAAACAAACGCGCCAAGATAGTCTTCACTACTATACTTACGAACAATCCTTGCCACACATGGCCACAGAAACAACTTGCGCAAAAAGCTTACATCCAAGTCCACGAGGAAACACCTCTAACATCGCCATAACACCTCTCACCGGGGTCTAAAATATACTTCCTTCGCACCTACTTTACACAAAAAGAAAAAATGAGCACATCTATGCTCGCGCTACCCCTGATACCACTTTTGTCACTTTGTCCGCGAGGTTCGTGTCACTCCGCGACCCAACAAATGGTACCGGCCGCATGCGATCCCGAGAGGTCGACACTCGAACTCTTACCACATTCGACACGGCCGCTTCCAAAACTCGGTTACTATCCGACGTGGTCATCATTAATCGGGAACACTGATGGATCTCCGATACTTTCCGATCATATCAATACGAAGACCGGACGCATCGCTTCCTAAGTCGGACGGCAATTGCTAACATATAGGCAACCCGCCTATTCTTCACATGAACTCAAAAGGGCCCAAAGTAACTCGCTAAGTTTTCTCCGCTTTCCAAAACTCGTCACACCCTAACCGGTGGTACTTTCAAGAAGACCGACCACAACTCAACTCTAAGCGCCGCCGATTATCCGCACGATTTCTCCGAGCCGCCGTAACCTCTTCTAGACAAGCTTTACTCTCTCCACAATTACCGGAACAAGCTCGACCAACTAATCAACCTTGCCAACATCGAACCAATCGACCGCACTTACACTTCCGCCCTACAAGGCTTCAAAAGGCAACATCCGAACACCGAAATGGTAGCTTAAACACTCTCCACAGAGACAACAATCCCTACGACTACCCCAAATCCACACACCGCCCGAGGCGAATGCGATTCGAGACTCATCTCGAGTTCTTAACCCGCTGGTAAAACTTTTTAGAAAACGAAAATAGCTACAACTGGGCTTCACTGTCTCGACATAAGGTGAAGGTAGGCACCCCGCAGCCTTACAACCTTTCGATAACTCAACACAGCGAGTAAACGGTCCCGATCAAGAACACGATGGGCTGCCCCATCGCCCGACCACCGGTCGAACGCATCCACGAAGTTCGTACACTGGTTAACTAAACTTGGGCCTAACACCTCACAACCCTAACACAAGGCGACCACCACAACCTGACCCCACCACCTAACCTGCCGCTGGTTGACCCGCAACGTGGCCTGCAACCCGACCCGCAACGCCGCACAATACTAGCTCCCGATTCGAACAATCTCACAAATCACGCTTCAAAACCTAGCGGTCTTCTTAGCTCAACTACCCCCTTTCATTCCACACTATTAGGGACCTATCCCAAACATAACTCACGTGCACTATGCACTTCCGATAAGGATCAAACATAACACTACACCTTTACTCGAGATGGCCTTACCTCTAAGGTCTTTACGTAAAACATTCTAAGGCTCACACCTTATCTATCCCCCAAAATCTTACTGCTAACCCACCATGATTTCTAAACACAACTAACACACCGCTATCGTAACATAGCACTTAAGGTATACTCACCTTATCACACATACCGATCTCTGTGAGGTTAAAGATATATCTATATCTATCGCTTCACTCCCTTAGTCGTCTAATCAAACTCGCCTGCAGGCGCATAGCTAGGGAAGATGACAAACTACCCACCGATCCTGAAGGCTAAGTCCTCCTACAAGGACACTCTATCGACATCAGACCCTGACGGTCGTAGGTACAACAAGTACTAACTAAAAGACGACATTCCCCGGGATGACGTCTGTCACACTGTGAACCGGAAGCCCTGGAGTTCTGACCAACTCCTGCATACTCCGAACATCTTGATATCCGTGGAAGACCACTGCGACCGGGCGGAGGTGCATATCAAATCACGCGAGGCGACTCGCCGAAAGTTACCAAAGGACTCACGCTCGCCCTCCTCTGCTGTCCTTTGTTTAACCCGCCGATCTCTACGCTTCTCGGCCTGCTGCGCATAAGCCCGTACACAGGCCATGCTCAAGCCCAACTAAAGAATTACTCTTGCACAACCTCTTTTAGATAGTCCTCAAGACTCGCAGACATCGGTATACTCTCCGTAGCCAAATCTATAGCTAGTAACAGTGGTCGCTTTTGCAATCTAAATTCTCTGCTCTGGCCGTGGAATCAAGGTTCAAATGTCATGGCCGCAGTAGGAACCGCCGCCGTGCTAAACTCACTGGGCTAGTGACGCCGCAAAACTCCCCGAATGAAGCACCACCTGTGTGATGTTTGGGCTGTGGCCCACGTAACCCTCTCAGATTTACTCGCAGCCTCCTGGCCGCTTTGCCTCCTCGGGCCCGGGTTGCCCTACGCGGAGGCATAACGGTAAGGGAAAGAAATACGTTAGAGGGTCCAACTTACAACACATCTCTAAGGCACGATCTCAGAGTGAGAAGAATAGAAACCAATCCTAAAATATCCTATAGCCTCCTGATTATTGGTGTGGTGCACAACACACCGATAATCAAGACTCTACTGGATACGGTTCAGAGACACTTTCCGAGGATTAATCGCTCGATACCACTTTTGTCACGACCCGATTCCGCCCGTGGATCGTGCCTTACCCCGGCACCCTAGTGATACAACATCGAGTAATCACGAACATAAACGATACAAGACATATTATGAAATATGAAACAATAACTGAGAAAAACTTGCCTTTCTAAGATATATATAAATGACAACCTTTTCAACATGAACGCTTTAACTTTTTACAAACTCGCCCACAACAAGATTACATGCACTTAAGAATGATATGACAATAATGGCGGACAGTGGCCCCCGCCAAACCCCGAATGTAAACACTTACTACGACAGGACTATACCACCGATAAGCCTCCGAGAAACGGAGCTTCCCAAACGCCAAATCTGTGACTCGAGAGCTAGGATCAACGATCGGTGTACTCAACTCGCGCATGAACGCACTTCAAGGAGGTCAAGACAGTGCACCGAGTATGTGAAACTAAAAATACTATAAATGAAATCATAATAGTCTATAAAGCAGGAGACATGTATGATAAGCAAACTACAGTTCACAACAAATAAGCAGTCATGTCAAGTCAGGGACTCACGCCTCAAAGTTATCACAATAAAACCGCACGGGCAAGTACGAAGGCATAGCCGACTACTAAGACCCACGCACCAAAATACCACAAATCAGATCCCGAGGTCTTTCTAGACCGCACTACATGATCGGCCGCCACTCGCCCGCAATATCAATGCGCGTCTATCCTCGAACTCTCGCAGCTCCGCATAGGTCACACACGACCCGCATGAGGTATTCTCGAATCATGGTCCTGCATCACCGAGGTATACCCCGCATCGGGCGCTAACCCTCGGTATCCGCCTAGGCTCCCGCAACCCGCATAGTCTCAAAAGACCGCATAGTCTCAATGCACCGCATAGGGAATCCCCGTGATCGTGCTAAACACCGAATGATCAATCTCGAGCTACCGCGACCGCATAGTCACGAGGACCGCATAGCCGTGAAAGACCGCATCAAGGGTGGCAAGCCCTCGGTATAATAAGTCAAAGGGTATGTGATACAATAATAGTACAACGGCTTAACGTTTAACAACGTAAGCACAACAAGAATGACCCCCTTACATCACGATCACACAAGATACTAACACACGTAGCATCCTAACATTTTCACTTATCACATCAACAAGAAAGTATTTACAAGGCTATCTCAAACCAGCACAATCAAGTTATTCACACAAGGTACTTTAAGCTAACAAGTTCGGGTATCTACCCCTAAAGTACTTCATACATTAAATCTTTTAAAAGATCCGTTGCTTTCACATAAGTCACACAATACCCGTAGTATAAAATAGAGTGATTGTCTTTTTAAATAAACCAAAACACTTACCTTTGTAAAATCAAGTAACAACATTATTTTACAAACTTCCAATTTTGCCTAATTTCAAATTTTCACGTTTTTTAGAAAGTATTCTTAGTTAATATTCTAATTAAATTAAGAATATAATTATCCATTAAACAATCTGAGAAACATAAGTCTTATATGTGAGTAGGATATTCTTGTTTATAACAATCTTATTACAAAGTAGTGATCTAGAAATATCATTTTGTCTCATCTTAGCTTCATGCAGATGGAAGTTTCTACTGGTTTTAATAATACTTAATTAGTCAAAACATTTCCTTTTATTAACGCCGCAGTTGGTTTGTCGATACACATTCGATTTCAAATCAAGAAACATTCTTAAGCCGTTATACCTAACTTCGGTTATAGATAGTATAAATCTTATGTTTTTGAAAACAAAGTATTTTACTTCTTATTTCAAAATGATTCAAAAATCTTTTGAAATACTTCAAGTTCTTTATTAACACATAACAAGCCAGTTATAGTTCAAATCAGCTACCTTTTAAAGACCACAAGTATTTTCTTACCAACATAAAGCTGTTATAACCAACTTCCCATAAAGCCGTTATAACACTTTATGTTTTAAATCAATCAAATACGTTTAGCACATGTACGTCTACCGTACTACATAGTTCACACATATCATGCTAGAAGAGATAGGAAGAGGTTCACATACCTCGCGACGAGTATCGACTAATAGCAAAACGCTCCAAGTACTTCCAACTGTCGGCTACTCCTTAAGCCACGTAGATCGCACCACACGTAGTACTTCAACCTATAAGGCCACAAGGCGCTTATTAACATTTAGATCCCTTCGGAGAACATTCTACAGAAAATTCAAAGACTCTCCCGCAACAGCAGCGCAAATCTCCTCCTCTATCGAGGCCGGCTACCAAGCCAACCAGGGGGGGGTTATACGTCTAACCCTAACGGGTACAATTCTACTCCACGGTACTACTACACAAGTCTACTGTAATACAGCCCTATGTAATTACAGTTCAGTATTCTTCTTTAAAGTCCTGCTTAATTCGAAAGACATTGCCGTAAGTATTATTCAGGCTTAAGTCAAAAGACATTGCCGATAACTACGTTCAGTTCTATATATAGTATACTTCAACTATATATTCTAACAACATGTAATTTCCAATTACAATAGAGGGACAAGATATTTACCTCGATAAGCCCATAATTATCCAAGTATAAAGTCGATCCTGGGCAATCGTTTAGCTCCAACTCCGAGCGCCCAACCCATCTAAACCACCCTTAGAAGTTCTAACCAACTTCTACACAATACTCCAAACTGACTATGGAGATTTTCCTAGGGTTTCGGTTTTGTGACAGACGGAAGTATAATAGTATTTCTGGCTTTTCAGATAGGTATAACCTTAGAATACTACAAGGTATACTGCTAAGGTAATTTGGGCATTATAACAATACTTTTGAGAGTATTTCTACACCACAAAGGGGGTATTATACGAAAAGCAACTAGGCTAGTGGTACCCACGCTAGCACCCGAGAGGGGGTGTATACCTCTACTACCCCACTCAGTGGGGAACTCTCGGCCAAGGGGGGAAGGCTTTTAGACGAGAACCACAAGAAGGGAGAGGGAGGGATTTTAACACTTAGAAGATTTTTGGATGAAGAAAGTCTTCAACATAGGGTGGTATTTATAGGCCAACCAATGGCCAAGATCTTGCCAAGTGCAAGGCAAGTGTAGGGCCAAGATCTTGCCAAGTGCCCCTTAACCAACTAACACACAAATATCCTACCAACTAAAGCCATTCCAATCGGCCACAATAACGCCTCACATCCATCAATTGGAGGGTGACAAGTGTCGCCCTCCCGTTGGTCCAAAATGTTTCGTCTCTCGGAAAAATCCGCAAAAATTAAAAATGACATCGCCGTAATTTCCCCTACGAAAGCTGTGAAAACTTTTCGTCTAAAAACGACTCTAAACGGGTGTTGTGAACAAAATTTATTCGGCCAAGCCTTAATACAAGTTTCAAATTTTCTACGTACGTCCTTACGTAAATACTCGGGAAAATACGGGGTATAACATATAAATACCCCTCTAAGTTGAAGACTTTCTTCATCCAAACTTGAGCAATCTATCTAAGTCTCAAATACTCCCTCCCTCTTGTCTTGCTATCGTCCAAAGTCCTCCCCTTTGAGCAAGGCCCTCGCCGAGAGCCTCCTCCTTTCATGGTGCTCCTGGCCAGGGGTACACCCCCTAGCCTAGTTGTCTCGTATAAATACCCCTTTGTGGTATAGAAATACTCTCCTAGTATTGTTATAATGCCCAAATACCTTGCCCAAATACCTTATAGTATTCCCAAGGTTACACTTTTCAAAAGCCCGAAAATACTATTATACTTCCTCACCACAAAAACGAAACCCTAAGTAAATCTTCACCCGTAGTTGAAGTGTTAAGTAGAAGTTGGTTAGAACTTCTAAGGGTTGTTTGAGCGGGTTGGAGCGCACGGAGTAGAGCTAACCCTTGCTCAGGATCGAGATTTAATCTTGGATAATGTTGGGCGTATCGAGGTAAACATTCTTGACCTCCGGGTGTAATTGGACAGTACATGTGGTCGGAGTATAGAGGTAAGTCTCGTATAGATAGAACTGAACATAGTTGTGCGGCAATGTCTTTTGACTTAAGCTGAATAATACTTACGCAATGTCTCGCGACTTAAGCCCAATTTTAAAAAGTGAATCAATCAGAATTACATAGATCAGACATGAGACTTGTGTAGCTTTACTGTGTAGTAGAATGGTACATGTCAGGTTAGACGTGTTAACCCCTCGGTTGGCTTGGTAGCCGCCTCGATAGAGGAGAGATTTACGCTGTCATGGAGGGTGTCACGAATTTTCTCGTAGAATATTCTACATTGAGATCTAAAGATATTAATAGGCGCTGTGGCCTCTATAGGTCAGAGTACTACGTGTGGCGTGATCTACTTAGCTTAAGGAGTAGCCGACGGTTTGAGGTACTTGGAGCATTTTGCTATTAGTCGATAATCGTCGCGAGGTATGTGAACCTCTCCCTATCTTTTCTAGCATGATATGTGTGAGCTATGTAGTACGGTAGACGTACATGTGTTAACTGTATTTGGTTGTTTTAAAACATAAGTGTTATACTAGCTTTATGGGAAGTTAGGTATAACGTCTTAAGGGTGGTAAAATGAATGGTTTATTAATTTCAAAAGTTAAGAGATTGGATCTTATAAATAAGAGACTTAACTTAAATGAATTAATATGGATTTTGTGTGAAACCTCATTCGTGAGTAATGAGTACTTGGTTTTAAAAGGAATAACGTTTCTTGATTTGGAAATCGAATGTGTATCAATAAACCACTGCAGCGTTAATAAAGGAAAATGTAATGAATAACTAAGTATTATTAAAACCAGTAGAAACCTCCATCTGCATAGAAGCTAAGATGAGACAAAATGATATTACATTTTCTAGATCATGACTGCTTAATAAGATTGATTATGAACAAGATTAACCTACTCACCTATGGCATATGTTACTCTATTGTTTTAAAAGAGGTTAAGACATTGAACTATGAAACTTTTCTAAAAAGAGACTTGCGTAATTGAAATTAGGTAAACCGGAACTTTTAGGAAAAGAAAGGCATTGTGTTGTCTTAAAATGGTTTAAAACATAAAGTGTTATAACGACTTTGTGGGAAGTTGGTTATAACGACTTTATGAAAACAAAGAAGGGTTTTATCATTTGTTTTAATGCGGTAACTTGACTTTTAAAAGAAAAGTATTTTGTCCAAAGGAAGGCATGGTATTGCCTTAATTTGATCTTAAAAAGGAAAGTATGAAAGTTGTTTTGGTTTACTTAAATGATATAAGTCACACATTTTTTTATATACTACGTATCGGGTGACTTTTAGAAAAGGAATGAATCTCTTAAAAGGAATTTACGACGTAGTACTTTAGGGTCAAAATCCGACTTTGACATAAAATGAAAGTACCTTGAGTTGTGTGTAACTTGCTTATGCTTGTTGTTATGAAACTTGACCATGTTACGTGATAGCCTTGTTATGCAAGTATCGTGTTCTACTCGACTACGGTTCATCCGAATGTATTTCACTTGATTACCGGTTCATCCGGAATGTATTTCACTCGACTACGGTTCATCCGAATGTATTTCACTCGACTACGGTTCATCCGAATGTATTTCACTTGATTAGGTTCATCCGGAATGTATTTCACTCGATCACGGCTCATCCGGAATGTATTTCACTCGACTACCGTTCATCCGGAATGTATTTCACTCGACTACCGGTTCATCCGGAATGTATTTCACTTGATTACACGGCTCATCGGGAATGTATTTCACTTGATTACGGTTCATCCGGAATGTATTTCACTTGACTACGGTTCATCAGTGGAATGTATTCCATCGACTACCGGTTCATGGGATGAACAGGAAATGTATTCCACACGTTGCTATATTAGGTCCATAAGATGGGCCGAGACTCGCATGCGTATCACATGATTTGTACCTAGATCGCTAGGCGGTGAAGGAGTTCCAGGCGCGTGAGGATGACTTTTAGGCGTGAGTCACGACTTGACATGATTGCTCTTATGTTGTGAATCGTAGTTTGGTATCATACATGTCTCTGCTTTATATAGACTATTATGATTTCATTTACTGATTTTCTGATTTCACATACTTGGTACTGTTATCGACTTATTCGGGCTGCGTTCATGCCGCAGTAAAGGTACATCGATCGCCGATCCCCGCTTATAGGATCACATTCAGCGTGTTGAAGCTCCGTTCCTTCGAGGCTTATCTTTGGTATGTTACCCGAGTCCGTAGGGTTCTTGTACATTCGGGGTATGGCGGCCCCGCCCCGTCATAGTTGTTGTCACTTCTTAGGTCCGTAGTAATGCTTGTGGCGAGTGTAAAAAGGATAAGCGTCGTATTTATGTATATATACCAAGGCGCATCGCTTGGTTGGCCTGTTTATTTATCATGTCTCTTAATTCATGTTCATGTTTTTATTTCCGCTGATTTTCTCGATGATGTATCACTAGGGTGCCCGGTAAGACACGACCACGCCCGGTTCGGTCGTGACAAAAGTGGTATCGAGCGATTAGTCCTCGGAAAGTGTCTACGCACCGTGTCTAGTAGTCTTGATTATCGGTGTGTTGTGCACCACATCTATAATCAGGAGGCTATAGGACATTTAGGATTGGTTTCCATTCTTCTCATTCTGAGATCGTGCCTTAGAGCTGTGTGATAAGTTGGACCCCTCTGACGTATTCCTTTCCTTTACCGTTATGCCTCCGTAGTGCAACCTGAGCCCAGATGGGCAAGGCAGTCGAGGGAGCTGTTAGTGAGATACAGAGGAGTATGAGGGCGCAGGCCCGGTCAGTACCTGAGACAGTGCTTCCGACGACGGGTTTCGCGACGCCAAAGACCAAAGAGACTTTAGAGCCGCAGCGGTGGCTGCGAGACTACAAGACCTAAGCCTCCACCCCACTGGAGCAGATTTAGACGGGTACAAGGAGATGGCGATTCGCCGTGGTCGTGGCAGATATGGCGATAAGCCGACGCAGCAGCCCACTTCGAGCACCCGTAGTTCACCCCGGCGAGCGGTTTGAGGCTACGTGACTTTCCGAGTTGTAGCCTCCGGTGTTCTATGGATCGAGCCGAGGCGACCTCAAGAGTTTATCCGACACCACACGATCATGAGAGTGATCGAGCCTCGCAGGCGTAGTCGGTGGTATTGGTTCGCATCACCGCGTGATATCGCAGCTTGATCGGTTTGATTCGTGAGCTGCCCGGGAAGAGCATGCACTTCCAGCAGATTTGGGACGAGTTCTCGAGGCATTTCTTGCACATTTCTTGCCTCCACGGATGAGGGCTCGCCGACAGATTTTTGACATTAAGGCGGGGCGCGGACGGTTAGAAAGTACAATGTGGAGTTCGACTCATTAGCTCGGTATGTTCCCGCTGTAGTAGCTGATATGGAGGACAGAGTACACCGCTACGTCACCGGGCTGGATGATTACTTGGCAGAGGCTTATACGGGTGTAGCTCTTCAGCCGGGCATGGACATTGCCCGCATGCAAGCTCATGCACTAGGATGTGAGGCACGGAGAGGTCGACGGAATGACCGAGATCAGCAGAAGAGGGCCAGAACAGCAGGGTCCTTTGGTAACTTTCGGCGGACCGCCAAGAACAATCTAGTTATGTACCTCCACCGATGCAGTGGTCCTCCACGCCTTCGTGTCGTTCGGTATTCGAACTGGTCGAGCTCCAGGGCTTCGTTCATGAGTTTACGTGAGTGCTAGCCGCCAGGATTCATGTCCTCGCCACGCGATGTGGCAAACATCATCCCGGAATGTCGCTTTTTTAGGTGCTTGTTTCACTCGCGTCGCCGTGGCCATGTGACGAGCGTGCTTATAGGAGAGGTACCGCAGATGACGCAGCCTACCAGATCGCGGCGTGTTCATCGCTTTCATACGCATGTTACGCAGGCGTGGACTTATGATTAGAGTGGAGCGGTAGCTTGGTATATCCTTAACCTCTGTGAGGCTTGTATGTTTTGATGTTATCTTAAAGTCTAAATTGTTAAGTTCGAATAGCTTTGTGCTAAAATGTGATTTAGGAACCCGTTGGGGAAAAAGGGTAAGCCTGGGGGTGAGAAAATGATGAACCTTAGAATATTACAGTTGAGACCTTAGATGTAAGGCCGTCTTGAGTACAAGATTTTGCGAGTGATCCTGGTCAGAGTGCATTTTTTTGCCTGGAATGTATTGTGTGATAAGTCCCTGGGTTGGGTAAATGAAAGTGGTATCTTTCATGATGTGATTTAGCAAGATTGTTCCGTGTCGAGGAGCAAGAGTTGGCGCGACAGTGGGTCGGGTTGGGGCCATGTTGCGGGCCAACCCGCAGCCTGTTTCGAGGTGGGGTCAGCTCTGGGTGGTCCCGCCAGGTGGTAGGGTCACGAGGGTGCTGGGCCCAAGTTTAGTTGACCATCGTATGAGTTCGTGGGTGTGTTCGACCAGAAGCAGATCGTGAAGGCCGGGAATGGCCTTAAGGAAGATTGAGGCTAGTAAGATAACCAAGTTGGAGGTGGTGACTCCAAGGTTTTGAAAACTGAAGCGATGACTGAAGTGTAGTACGTATATGAGAAGAGTTCAAGTGTTCGGGAAGGGCACGACGAGTAAGGCAGGGAGAGTACGTGTGTTACTTTGTTGCCATGTGTGGCATTGGAAATTTGTTTAAAGTTAAGAGGAACTTTATCGTTATCCGTCTTGAGAAGGAACATTCGGGACGAATGTTTCTAAGGAGGGGAGAATGTTATACCCCGTATTTCCAGAGTATGTACGTGAGCGCGTACGTATTATAATTTGAGCCTTAAAGTTGGCTAGTTTCGAAATTTGTACACAACACCCGATTAGAGTCGTTTTTCGACGAAACGTTTCCACACTTCGTAGGAAAATACCGCTATTGCAATTTTAATTTTTTCGGATTTTTTCGAGAGACGAAACAAGTTTGAACAAAGAGAGGGCGACACATGTCACCTCTAATTGGAAGGAGTGGACGGCAAAAGCTAGCCTTTTTCACGTTTTTGGTGTTGAATTTTTGGTCAAGGGTTAGGTAGGATATTTTGTGTAGATGGATAAGGTAGCACATGGCTAAATCTTGGCCTTACACTTGCTATGCACTTGTCTTCATCTTGGCCATTGGTTGGCCTTCACTTGACCTATAAATACCCCTCTAAGTTGAAGACTTTCTTCATCCAAACTTGAGCAATCTATCTAAGTCTCAAATACTCCTCCTCTTGTCTCGCTATCGTCCAAAGTCCCCTCCCCACCTTTGAGCAAGGCCCTCGCCGAGAGCCTCCTCCCCTTTGTGGTGCCCTGGCCGAGGGTACACCCCTAGCCTAGTTGTCTCGTATAAATACCCCTTTTTGTGGTATAGAAATACTCTCCTAGTATTGTTATAATGCCCAAATACTCGCCCAAATACCTTATAGTATTCCCAAGGTTACACTTTTTCAAAAGCCAGAAAATACTATTATACTTCCTCATCCACAAAAACGAAACCCTAAGTAAATCTTCACCCGTAGTTGAAGTGTTAAGTAGAAGTTGGTTAGAACTTCTAAGGGTTGTTTGAGCGGTCGAGCGCACGAGTAGAGCTAAACCTTGCTCAGATCGACATTTAAACTTGGATAATTTTGGGCTTATCGAGGTAAACATTCTTGACCTCGTTGTAATTGGAAATTACATGTTGTAGGAGTATATAGTTACGTATACTATATATAGAACTGAACATAGTTGTGCGGCAATGTCTTTTGACTTAAGCTCGAATAATACTTACAGAATGTCTCGCGACTTAAGCCCGAATTTTAAAAGTGAATCAATCAGTAATTACATGGGATCAGACATGAGACTTGTGTAGCTTTACCGTGTAGTAGAATGGTACACGCCGGTTAGACGTGATAACCCTCGGTTGGCTTGGTAGCCACCTCGATAGAGAGAGATTTACGCCACATGGGGGGAGGTGCCGCCAATTTTCAGAGAATATTCTACATTGAGATCTAAAGATATTAATAGGCGCCAGTGGCCTCTATAGGTTGTAGTACTACGTGTGGCGTGATCTACTTAGCAGGAGTAGCCGACGTTTGAGGTACTTGGAGCATTTTGCTATTAGTCGATAATCGTCGCGAGGTATGTGAACCTCTCCTATCTTTTCTAGCATGATATGTGTGAGCTATGTAGTACGGTAGACGCATACGTGTTAATCAGTATTTGGTTGTTTTAAAACATAAGTGTTATACTAGATTTATGGGAAGTTAGGTATAACGTCTTAAGGGTGGTAAAATGAATGGTTTATTAATTTCAAAAGTTAAGAGATTGGATCTTATAAATAAGAGACTTAACTTAAATGAATTAATATGGATTTTGTGTGAAACCTCATTCGTGAGTAATGAGTACTTGGTTTTTAAAAGGAATAACGTTTTACTGATTTCGGAAATCAGAATGTGTATCAATAAACCATCGCAGTTAATAAAGGAAAATGTAATGAATAACTAAGTATTATTAAAACCAGAGAAACCTCCATCCGCATAAGCTAAGATGAGACAAAATGATATTACATTTTCTAGATCATGGTCGCTTAATAAGATTGATTATGAACAAGATTAACCTACTCACCTATGACATATGTTACTCTATTGTTTTAAAAAGGTTAAGACATTGAACTATGAAACTTTTCTAAAAAGAGACTTGCGTAATTGAAATTAGGCAAACCGGAACTTTAGGGAAAAGAAAGGCATTGTGTTGTCTTAAAATGGTTTAAAACATAAAGTGTTATAACGACTTTGTGGGAAGTTGGTTATAACGACTTTATGAAAACAAAAGAAGGGTTTTATCATTTGTTTTAATGCGTAACTTGACTTTTAAAAGAAAAGTATTTTGTCCAAAGGAAGGCATGGTATTGCCTTAATTTGATCTTAAAAAGGAAAGTATGAAAGTTGTTTTGGTTTACTTAAATGATATAAGTCACACATTTTTTTTATATACTACGGGTATCGGGTGACTTTTAGAAAAGGAATGAATCTCTTAAAAGGAATTTACGTACGTAGTACTTTAGGGTTAAAATCCGGACTTTGACATAAAATGAAAGTACCTTGAGTTGTGTGTAACTTGCTTATGCTTGTTGTTATGAAACTTGACCATGTTACGTGTGATAGCCTTGTTATGCAAGTACTATGTTCTACTCGACTACCGGTTCATCCGGGAATGTATTTCACTTGACACGGCTCATCCGAATGTATTTCACTTGATTACCGGTTCATCCGGGAATGTATTTCACTCGACTACCGGTTCATCCGGGAATGTATTTCACTTGATTACCGGTTCATCCGGGAATGTATTTCACTCGACTACCGGTTCATCCGGGAATGTATTTCACTCGACTACCGGTTCATCCGGGAATGTATTTCACTCGACTACCGGTTCATCCGGGAATGTATTTCACTTGATTACCGGTTCATCCGGGAATGTATTTCACTCGACTACGGCTCATCCGAATGTATTCCACTCGACACGGTTCATGGATGAACCGAAATGTATTCCACACGTTGCTATATTAGGTCCATAAGATGGGCCGAGACTCATGCGTATCACATGATTTGTACCTAGATCACGGCGGTGAGGAAGGAGTTCCACGTACGGAGGATGACTTTTAGGCGTGAGTCCTCGACTTGACATGATCGCTCTTATGTTGTGAATCGTAGTTTGTTATCATACATGTCTCCCGCTTTATATAGACTATTATGATTTCATTTACGATTTTTACGCTTTCACATACTTGGTACTGTTATCGACCTCGCGGGGCTGCGTTCATGCCGCAGGTAAAGGTACATCGACTGTCGATCCCCGCTTATAGGATCACATTCAGCAGGTTGGGAAGCTCCGTTCCTTCGGAGGCTTATCTTTGGTATGTTACCCGAGTCCAGAGGTTCTTGTACATTCGTGGTATGGCGGGCCCGTCCCGTCATCGTTGCCGCTACTTCTTAGAGGTCCAGAGTATCGCCAGTGGCGTAGTCCGTAAAAGGATAATCGTCGTATTTATGTATATATACCGGGCGCGATCGCTTTGGTTGGCTGTTTATTTATCATGTCTCTTAATTCATGTTCATGTTTTTATTTCCGCTGATTTTCTCTCGATGATGTATCACTAGGGTGCCCGGTAGGCACTACCACGCCCGGTTCGGGTCGTGACAAAAACCAGTAGAAACCTCCATCAACATAGAAGCTAAGATGAGACAAAATGATATTACATTTCCTAGATCATGACTGCTTAATAAGATTGATTATGAATAAGAATAACCTACACTCATATAAGGCATATGTTACTCAATTGTTTTAAAAGAGATTAAGACATTGAACTATGAAACTTTTCTAAAATAAAGAGACTTGAGTAATTGAAATTAGGCAAACTGGAACCTTAGGGAAAAGAATGTGGTTGAAAAGGAAAGTGTTTTGGTTTACCTAAAAATGTGAGTCACTCTATTTTATACTACGGGTATCGGGTGACTTTTATAAAAGGAATGGATCTCTTTAAAAGGAATTTAACGTACGTAGTACTTTAGGGTTAAAACCCGGACTTTGACATAAAATGAAAGTACTTTGGGTTGTGTATAACTTGCCTATGCTTGTTGGTGTGTAACTTGCCTATGCTTGTTGTTGTATAACTTGCCTATGCTTATTGAGATAGTCTTTGTTGTGCAAGAATTGTGTTTCTATTCTACCGCTGCCTTCTCGATGGAGGGCGGTTGACTTATTGAGAACTTACTTGGACGAATCGGCGTGACGGAAGATTCCACGTATGCTTCCATTATTATTATTACACGGGCATGTCTACACCGGATGATGTGGACATGTGACCATTATGGTTATTTATGGCGAAGTATCGTGACTTACGGTTGCCAGGATCGCGCGTAGCTCTGCTTACTTGCCCCGTCGCTCACGTGACGCAGTGGATCTGGTATAGGTTATTGCACTTGCCACGTGTCGCCTTCGCGCGGCGTATCGTGACTTACGGTTGTGATCCGTGCTTAGCCGATTCACTTGCCCCGTCGCCTACGTGGCGCAGGAGGAGCCGCGAGGCTAGTGCACTTGCCACGTGTCGCCGCGAGTCGGTGTTTGGATGGAGCCGTGACTTACGGTTGTGATCTGCGCGAGTCGATTCACTTGCCCCGTCGCCACGTGGCGCAGAGGAGGAGCCGCGAGGCTATTGCACTTGCCACGTGTCGCCTTCATGATATGATTATACAGATATTGGTACGGTCGGATCCGTAGTTATACTTGCCCCAGACGGTTTTTATGACACGCGGACTCGTGTTCATGTATACTCCTTGGTGTTGTTATATCATAGATCGCCATGAGGAAGGAATTCCACGCACGCAGTGATGATTTGAGGGCGTGAGTCCTCGACTGATATAATCATATATGTGTATCGTAGTTTGGTCATCATACATGTCTCCCGCTTATATAGACTATTATGATTTCATTTACTGATTTACGCTTCACATACTTGGTACTGTTAGATCGACTCCTTCGGGCCTGCTCATGCCGCAGTAGAGGTACATCGGCCGTCGATCCCCGCTTTAGGATCACCTTTCAACAGATTGGAAGCTCAGCCCTTCGAGGCTTATCTTTGCATGTTACCACGAGTCCGTAGGTTCTTGTACATCTGTGGGTATGGCGGGCCCCGTCCCGTCATAGTTGTTGTATAACTCTTGAGGTCCAGAGTAATCACAAGGTGGTTGTAAGGATTGTAACTGTTCAAATGTCGATATATTTATATATTCTGAAAGGCAACCGTTTTGGTTGGCCTATTTTCTTTTATCTTCATCCATATCTAAATTGTATGTTTAAGTTTTTATTTCCGCTGATTTTTCTCTGATGATGTATCACTAGGGTGCCCGGGGTAAGGCACCAGTCACGGGCCCGGGTTCGGGTCGTGACACAACCTGTGAACCAAAGCGCATTCTAACTCCCTTTGGCATGGCAAAAAAGGGGGCCGCCTACTTCCCCCCAAAATGCCAGTTCCGCCATCAGGGCCTATCAAGAAGCATAATACTGTTTCAAAGCTTCGTTTCATTCCAGCAAACTACCAAGGCCAGGATCTAAAAAAGAGGATTCACTTTCCGAAATTCCAAGTGACATGATTCCTCATTCATAAGCTAAAGTTGAATGATCAGTTCAGTCGAAGAGATAGAACTAGTGCAAACAATATGTTGAAATAGTAGATTTAGTAGTCTGCTTTCTTTCTCCAGGTATGAACTCCTCCCTTGAGGAAGGCCCCTGTTGTGGCAATTCAACCCAGAGGGTAAACCTATTGATGGCAGAGGTGAAATTTCAGCTTCTGAATTTCGATTAATTGAATCTGCCGCCCGGATATTATTTCGTGCTGTAGGTTGGTTTTGAGAGCCATGTGACAGGTGACTGTCCAGCACGGTTCGGAGAGCACTTTTAGTCTGCGCTGGTGAATGGAAGCCCCCTATCAAGCAATAAGGAAGCAACTCTTCCCACGAAGTTTGGATTCGAAAAAAGTATGCTTAGGTAGTTCTTTCGTGAAAAGCACAACAGAATGAAGAGAAATGAAGTGAGAGGGGAAGGATAAGAATTGGTTCACCCGGTTGGACCATCCCCCCTATTAGAGTAAGACATGCTCTCGAAACTAGATTCACTCGTTTCTGATCCAGATTCATTCTCTTCATAAAAAATAGGAGGTAGAACCAATAAAGATTTCTTTTTCGATTCATCCGTGGCCTCATTCAAGAATTGTTTTTGATCCAATCCTCAGGAATCAATAGAAAAGACAAATCCCTTATGATACACCAGATCCAGCTCGGTTATTGATAGAGTGAATAGATCTGCCATTTCTTTCAATCTCTCTTCTGATTCAAAATCACCTATCGTAGGAAATTGCGTAGGAAAAGGAGTCCCGTACCCTTCTAATCAGAGAAGGTGCATTTCCTTCAATCTTTATGCTTTTCAACTCTTCTTTCGCTTTGGTAGCTGCCTGACTTGAATACGAGAGAGATTCAACATGTAAAAGGAGGTCGACCGACTCCTTCTTCTTGACAGGACTTTGTCTGCTCCATTACTCATATATAAAATTGCCTAACAGGGGCTGATGAGGGGAAAAAAAGGGAAAGAAAGGGAACTAACTCGATGTGGCTCCGGTTCAGTACTGCTTCTCGCTTGTAATCTCTTCCAGCTGAGCTGCACTAACAGGCTTAGGTAAAGTATAGATAATGTGAGTGACTACATGCGAAAGATTTTGCTTCTTCCTTTCCGGTGGCCTCTTGGTAACACTTTTTGCAGGGTCTTCCATGTGGGGTTTTAGATTGTGGTGCTTTGTAATCAAGGGCGAGAAGGAAGTTCATGGAAAGGTAGCTCACATACCTCTCGAGTCCTGTATATGTTGCGAAGGGCCTCGCTTGATAGAGGCCCGAGCAGAAGTTGTTAGTTGTGCTAAGTTCTCATTGTTAGCAGGCGAATGGTCCGCATGAGAGAAAGAAAGAGTGGTTGGGTTCAGACTAGACTGATACTCTAAACGAGACCAATACTATAGTGCTACTAAGCGAAGGCGAAAGAGGAAGTTTAGATTGGAACTTTCTCTTGCCTTTTTCTTATGCCTATTGGTGAATCAGATGTTCTTCCCCCAACCAAGATCCAGGCACATTTTCGTTCCCAATAATCTCCATGAAAAAACTTATCTATGATCTGCTTATTTCCAAGTACGTATCATCCGCTGCGTTATCCGCCGTTTCTGCAGCCGCCAAAAGCCTACCCTTTCTCGGATATTGAGTGGGTTGATCAACACAACTATATTCAATCAATTGAGTAGAGAGGGCAATTGAATCAGTCGTTATCCTTCGCTCTTGTGCTAAAGGCTCTCTTACCACATGTCGCCATTCCATCCTTTTTCGAAAGGCCCCACCCCTTCGCAGGGGTACCTTCCCTTTTAATTGAGAGAAAGACTCAAAATTGACTCCCCTCGATTCGAGATCCGAAAGAAGGGTATGGAGTTTCTCCAAGGAATGCTCTCCCGTGGCGGTTTTGCATATACTGGTATAGTTCAATACATAATAATTGGGTCCACTATAACTATAAGTAACAGTAAAGCGACAACCTTGAAATAGGGTAAAGTTTGACTGCATCAAGCTCTAAATCTGGGTATTCTGTACCAGCTCAGCTAGATCAAAGACTGCTGTAAGTTGCATCTTGAGTCTTAAGAATCGAGTCCCTTAGCTCCTGGATTGGTGCACAAGCAAAAGAAGAACAAAAAGGTCAATATGGACGTATTTGCCCAATTGACACATCTGAATGAATCAATGTTGGACTTATTGGATCCTTAACAATTCATGCGAGGATTGGTCATTGGGGATCTCTAGAAAGCCCTTTTAATGAAATTTCTGAGAGGTCAACCGGGGTACGAATGCTTTATTTATCACCAGGTAAATACGAATACTATATGGTAGCGGCAGGAAATTCTTTAGCCTTAAATTCCTTCAGGGCCTATTGCTAAGAATTCACATTTCTTTGACCGGCTATCTATCTTATTTTCAAACCGAAAGACAATCCTAGGAACGGAAAGAGTCTTGCATACTTGTTGGCTACCCTATAACAAGCAGGTTAGCCTGAACCAGCTACTTCGGCCCTCCTACAAGGCCTTTATATCCACATGTAATTCGGTATCCATACCAAAGACTAGAAGGGAATCGCCCCTTCAATAGCCTTTTGCGCGGATCCCGCACCTGCGCTTCCAGACCTCAACGAGATTCCAGTAGGCCTTTCTCCTGCTGAAATTGCCCAATTGCATAGGGAGACTGAAGAGAATGCCGCCCAGTGTGGCAGGCTCTTGCAAGAAATCTGTGGGCAGGCAAAAGATTTGTCCGTCAGGCAGGAGCGCAGGATGAGCTCACACTCGAAAAATTAATAGACGCCGTCAGGTATCTTGCAGACGTGGACGAGTTGCCCGAAGAGGAACTTAGGTCCTTGAGCGGGCATCTCATTTCCTTACTTCTTGCCTATTCTAATTGAACAATTCTATTATAACAAGGAATAGTGGTAATATAGAACTAGAAGAAGGGTTAGACCGACTGCTTAATAGGTCTCAACAGGTCTCAAGAGGGATTAAGAGATTAGTAGAGCCCCAAGCACTATTCTATAGTCTGGGAATACGCGGCAACATTACCCGAAGAATAATAGGTACCCACACCCCAGGCAGAGTTAGTGAGCAGTGTAATAGGCGACCATTACGCGCGGTTCAGGGGGCAATTGAGTCAGCCGCCGACACCTGACAGCATCGTCTTTAAGCTTTTGAGAACCGTCAAATCGAATTCATAACACCTGTAATAAAAATCTTTTAAGCAATATTTTGGTGCGAGGAAGGCAATATTTTTTCTACTACAAGCATCGCAATATCGACATCCTTCTGATGGATGAAGTTGACGAAGGTTGAGACCTTTGTCTTCCTAAGATCTCTATTATCAGTATTCACTCTGAGACTTATTTGTCTCCTTTTTTTATTGCGATCATAAACAGTGATTTTGACGACATCACTCTTCATATAATCTTGTGATGTACGAAAGTAGGGCACACCATAATAAACAGGTACACCCCTAGCTGCGGCGAACCACCCAATATTCCTGATCAATGACTCAATTGATGCATTAATGACCCAGTAAAAGGTAAAAGCAATATCTCGCCTATATACGAGTACAAAACCACTTTGAATAAATACAGATTGAGATTGAGAATAAGTTTCACTTTGGACGGATCCAGTTCCCATTCGGGAGCAAAGCTTGACTAATAAGGGCTACCCACGACTAAAATCCTTGAATCTCAGTTTCAGTTCCGTAAAGGGGTAAATATTCCGATTCATAGCCCATTGAATACCCGGTTCCCCCAGCGGAAGGGGAGCTCTTTATCCTCAATTCAAACATGTGGGCGCAAAATGCTATCCCGCTTTATTGTTACTGTCGCGCCCATTTTTGACCTCGGGGTCTGAACGGTATCCGCAACGTTGCTCTTTGGCGCGATTCCCTGGATGGAGCAATAATGCTGTTTTTAAGGAGTCACCACCTAACTATTTAAGTGAATTAGGACACTTGGTTTATTGCAATAAAAATACTGCAATTGACCTCCATTTAATGGTCTGCGAAATAAGTGAGATTCTGTATCAGGGTTCTTTTTTATCCTAAAGGGAAGGGGTTAGACATCCTTTAAGATCCGCTAACTTGCGGTTATTCGTTCAAACCTAGGTTAATTATTTATTGCCCTTTTTATTCTACATTCATGATTTATAATTAAAATAAAATGCAATACAAAAATAATAAAACTAAAATTAAATGCGACATGAAATAAAACTCCGGGACATCTTTTAGCCATTTTTAGGCCTTCTGCACAAGATGATCTCCGGGTACCTGCATAAACACTTAGTAAAAGTGTCAGTAATAGAATAAATAACTTTAAAGCAATGACAGGAATTAATAAGTAAAGCAATAATAAATAAATCCGTCTTTTGCACAGAGGAGGCCTTGGAAATCAGACGGAGATTCCTTCATCGGCCAATATTGCTAAAAAATAATAAAATAAATAAAACATTCGGATCCGCGCCAAAACAATAATAGTTTTAAACACGGAGGACTCAGATATATACAAATAAAGTGGGACATCCTAAACAAGTGCGACTGCGAGAATTCGCCTTGCCAGCGCATGTTGGTTATCCTGTGTAAGTAGAAGAAATCATCAATGCCCTGAAAGCTTCATTTATTTTATTTTCCGTCTTTGCAACTGTGGAGGCCTCAAAAATCGACGGATAACGTTTTCATTGGCCAATCAAAGTGTAGTATCATGTTCAAAATCAGTGAGGCTTTCACCAAGTGTAACAAATTATTCAAACTAGTTTAGTAAAAATGAACAACAAAAGAGCGAATCGTCAAAATCAGTCCAATAATCCAACGACGGTAAACAGCAACAACAGAACTGTGAATCAGTCCGACAAAACCAATAGACAATGGCAACATCAGTCCAACAAAATGGCCCAAAGAATCAGTCTAACAAATGGTAAAAACAGTGGAGTAGCCAACAAAACTAGCCGGAAAATTCAAGATAGTACAAATCCAGTTAAAGGGCAAAAAATGTAACAACAGTTCTGAAAGCTGGTGACACATCGATTCGGAAGCGAGAAATGCACGGAAACAGTAGAGCTCGCCGGAGTTCTAAAACTCCGGCGAATCACCAAAACAGAAATCAAATCAGTTTCCAACCAAATATACCAACAACAGATATCCAAGAACAAAAACAGGGTTTGCTAGTGTCACGACCCGACCCCGGGGCCGCGACTGGTGCCCTATTGGGGCACCCTGTCAGGTACACATCAGAGAATAACAGTGGAATATACATAATACAACATCTGTATAAGGTAAACATCACTGGCAAGCCGACAAGGCCGCCTTCCATAAAATAACTTAATCGAAAGTGAAACAGTACAACTTATCCTTACAGCCCAAACCACAAACGTGACTACGCACTTAGAATAACAATCATGGCGGGGCCCCCGCCATACCCCCTGAATGTACAAAAGTCTACAACCTCAGGGAAACATACCAAAAGACAAGTCTCCAGAGATGGAGCTTTCCAAGAACTGAACAGTGATCCTAAGGGTGCGGATGAGCAAGCTACGTATCTCTACCTGCGGCATGAACGCACTTCCGGAGAGGTCGATAACAGTACCAAGTATGAAATCAAAATATCAGAATGAAATCATAATAGTATATATAAAGCAGGAGACATGTAAAGTCAGGGACTCACGCCCTCTAAGCCATCACTCAAATATAACCATAGGTCTCATGCCCATAATATCAATCATGCCCGTGGAATTCCTTCCTCACTGCCGGCAGTCTATGATATAACAACACCAAAGAGTACACCTGAACACTAGATCCCACCTGTGTCATAAGAACCGTACGAGGCAAGTACGAAGGCATAGCTACCAGATCCACCCGTACCAACAATACTAATTACCTGAATCACGAAGCTGACCGGGGCAAGCACGATAGCCTCTACCAGATCCACCCTGCGTCACGTCACGATCGGGGCGCACGCGAGCTAACCACCAGATCCACCCTGCATCACACAACTTCGCCCTAACACTGACCGGGGCAAGTACGAAAGCCAACTACCAGATCCACCCTGCATCACGTCTCTGACCGGGGCAAGTACGAGGGCTAGCTACCAGATCAACCCTGCATCAGTAGACCTCATGGAGAGCTAGTCCATGGAATAACACTATCAACAGGGAACAAACCCTCATCATGGCCGCATACCCGTGGAATCCTCCATCACCGACGGTACGTCCAAGTAAACTCATAACTACATGCTTTTAATTCGAATTGCAATACCATGTCTTTACATAAACTGAGACAATTACCATGCCTTCTTTTCACATAAACCAAGAGAACCCTTATTTAAGCAAGCCAAAGTACTTATCAAGGCACACATAGAATAATTCTCAATTAAACAAGCCAAAGTACTATCAAGGCACACATAGAATAATTCTCAATTAAACAAGCCAAAGTACTATCAAGGCACACATAGAGTAATTCTCAATTAAACAAGCCAAAGTACTATCAAGGCACACATAGAATAATTCTCTTTTAACAAGCCCAAGTATTACGTACGTACATTCGTTTCAAAAGACTCCTTTTTATGTAAAATCCAAGATACTAACACCCGTAGTATCAAGGCGTGTCTATTTTTCAAAGTAAGTTACTACACCTTTAGAAAACTCATTTCAAAGCTTGAAACCAAGTAACTTCAATTTTTCACAATCTAGACAACTTATGCCCATTAATCAAAATAGGCAACTTTCATAACCTGCCATAAAATTATTATAACCAACTTCCCATTAAGCCGTTATAATAACTTTATGCTTTAGAAATTAAGACATTCTTATCCTTTCATAAAGCCGTTATAACTAACTTCCCATAAAGCCGTTATAACTCCTTATAAACCATTTCGTTCTTTTACTAACCAAGAGACTTATACTTCAAACAAACTTATACAATTTTCAAAATACTTCAAGCCTCTTATCTTTTAGAAAACAAGTTTCTTACCTCAAAAATTTAAGTCTCTTATCTTGTAGAATAATTCAATACTCAATACTTTCACACTAAGTACTCTATACTTCTTTATGTCAAGAAATCCTTGTCTAACTTATTTAGGATAAACCACTCCTCATGATCAAGCGGGTTAACTTCTTAACCCAACCAACTTAGACATTTTCTTAAAACAAGTCAAGTATAACAAAAAGATTTACTTCATTTAAAATACGTACGTCTACCGTACTATATAGTTATAACTACTCATGCTCAAGAGATAAGAAAGTTTCCACATACCTCTTCGGTCAATCCACTTGCTAAGTCCAAAATACCGCACGTAATATGTCAACCTATAATGTCCATAATACGTTTATTAACCTCTAGTCTCAACATAAAATTTTCCAAGTTCAAGCCACTAAATTCTATGAAAAATTGGGCAGCATTTCCTTTGTTTCTACATACTTTGCCACCTTTTTAAGGTCCGAATTTAACATCCAAACGCCACTTTTAAGGCCCAACAATCCAAACATTTCAAGGGGATTACACACCTAAACTTGGATGTGTAAAATTCTGCCCCACAATGTACAACAATTAACTTAATCAAGTTTAAGGTAGTTCTTAGGCTACAACATGCTTATAATATCTTCTTAACCAATTCTTTCACATCCAAACCATATTTCTTTCATGCAATGAATCTAAGAGCATTATTTACTACTACAAGTTCCTTCTTATTCACATGCAACATCAATACTAGCTATAAGAGAAGAAATGTTACCTTTAGAGCTTTAGCCAAAACTATTCCAACCACTTTGCTAGCCTCCTTCCAAGAACACCACCATAATAACTCCTACAAGCTAGCTACAAGCTTGCTTCTTGTCCTTAACTTTTCAGATTTTTCTTAGGCTTTGAATTCCTCTTGGAATTCTAGAGAGAAGTGGGAGCTCTAATTTAGAGAGAGGGAAAGTCTTGAAAGATGACCAAGTCTTCAAGACTTGGTCAATATAAGGGACATGCAAAAATCAGATGGGGGGGGGGGGACACTTGTCACCCTCCCATGGCCTTTTTAAAAGAAGAAATTCAGATTTCCTCAGTTTTTCCGCCAGGATTCCCGCCTCGGCCCTCGCACTGGCTCAAGCGGCTGAAACTGCGGACTTTGAACTTCCGCGCCATGCCTGCTTCCCGGCGCCGCGGCGCTGCAACTTCAGTGCTCCCTCAGAATAACCGGTGCCACGGCCCTGCATCTGGCGCCGCGGCCCTGACCGAAACACCTTTCTGCCCGACTGCGCACTGAACTTGTAACTTCCATAACTTTCTACTCCGATGTCCTATCGACGAACGGTTGGTTGCGTTGGAAACTAGACTCAACGAACTACGCACTAGGCCTTTGAAACACCTAAAAACTCTCAATGTAACTGGACATATTCTACCTCAAAGTTGACTAAAACCCGTCTGAAACAATCCGTCAACCTATCTTTCGAAAATTTTAAGTCTTACTCCCTTTCGTACGCTCTCATACGCATGACCTGAACTACGGGGTGTAACATTATCCCCCCCTTAGAAACATTCGTCCCCGAATGTTCTTTTGGAACCGCTCTACTATTCCTCGGTACATCCTCGTACTTTACACTAATGGAACTTCATTATGCCACCTATGACCCTAAGATATCGCACACGCATACCCATTCACCGTAAGTCAAACAGGAAACGAACCCAAAATATGGACCATTACTACTTACCCCCGTTCATGGCCTAACAGAATTGCCCGTTCGTATTTACCAACTTATTCTAACACATGTACATAGGCTCAATATCCTCTGTTCATAACACTAAATCATACAACAATCCTACCATGCATACTAATCTCTAAAGGGTCAGACATATACCTGTAACTATTGCTCCACATTCCCCTTGTCGTTCTAATCATGATCCTGCCCTGCATGGCGCATAACAAAAGAAGGCGATGAACCAGCCACAGATCCCGAAGGCTGAATATCTACATCCGTGCTATCTCTGGTCGGACAGTTCCTCGCATAATGGCCCTGCTGGCCGCATGTAAAGAAATTACCCAAACTAGCACGACACTCCCCATAATGGGTCCTACCACATCGACTACACCGAGGTAGAGGTGGCTTCCTCAGACTAACACCCCTACTCTCCCAAAAACCTGAACCTCGAGCCCCGCCCCGCTCCCGATCTCCCGAACGCCCCAAGATCGCGTGGAGTACTCCGCATCGGGCCGAGGCGCATAACTAGCTCGCCACCGAGGCGGTCCGCCTCGAAAGCCGCCCGAGACCGCTGCCCCGCCTCTTGGGCTGGCTCGAGTCAAGCCGACTTCTCCATTTCTCTGTCCTCTATCCTCGCGCATATGCTCGCATCTGGCGATATCCATACCGTCAAGAGCCACCCCACGACGCAGAATCATATGACGGTTCAGCCCCATCACATAGCGATGAACTCGGCTCGCCATGCCGCCTACAATGGTGCGCGATACCGCCAATGAGTCAAACTCGTGTCAGACTCCGATAGTCCTCCCATTCTGCCTCAAGGTCAAGAATCTATCCAAGCGGGCTCTCCTCGTCTCAGGAGGCAAAAAGTGACCGAGGAAGGCTTCCGTGAACTCATCCCAAACAGCGGGAGAAACACCCACCCCTCTAGACAACTCCCATGACTCAAACCAGTTCAACGCAATATCGCGTAACCGGTAAGAGACTAATACAACGGACTCGCCTCCGAGGCCCTAAGTACCAAAGATAGTCCGCCGCACTGCCGAATGAACTCCCGAGGATACTCGCACCTCGAACCATAGAACTCGTGGATTACAACTCGAAAGTCCGAATCCTTAAACCGCTTACCCTGGGTTAGCCATCGCTCGGCAGGCCGCTCGCCACGATGCTAGTCAACAACCGACTCGCTCTCCGTAATCCTATACTACCGGCCGAGGAATCGGGCTCGTACCGCGGTCTCAGTAGCCGCTGCTGCCGCCCCGAACTCTGCTGGGGGTGGCGACGTCGTGGAACTCGCCGTCTGAAACATCTCTCGTAAAGATCGGGCTGTGCCTCAGAACTCTCGGCCCTACTAGCGGCTCCTCACCGCTTGCCTTCGGGCTCTGGTTGCCTTGCGTGGAGGCATAACTTGTCACGACCCGAACCCGGGCCCGTGACTGGTGCCTTACCCCGGGCACCCTAGTGATACAACATCAGAGAAAAACCAGCGGAAATAAAAACTTAAACATACAAATAGATATGGATCAAGATATAAGAAAATAGGCCAACCAAAGCGGTTTCTCAAAGATATATATATATATATCGACATTTGAACAAGCATAATCCTTACAACCCCGCCCACAACAAAGGCATGCACTTAAGATTTACAATAACTATGACGGACAGGCCCCGCCATACGCTGAATGTACAAGAACCTCTGCACTGTGGTAACATACCAAAATATAAGCCTCCAAGGAACGAGCTTCCCAATACGCCAAGTGTGATCCTATAAGCGGATCGACAACCGATGTACCTCTACTGCGACATGAACGTAGCCCCGAAGGAGGTCGATAACAGTACCAAGTATGTGAATCAAAATATCGTAAATGAAATCATAATAGTCTATATAAAGCAGAGACATGTATGATAACCAAACTACAAGACACAACAAATAAACGATCTATCAAGTCGTGGACTCACGCCTCCAAATCATCACTCGTGCGTGGAATTCCTTCCTCACCGCCAGCCTATGATATAACAACACCAAGGAGTATACATGAACACCGGTCCCACCTGTGTCATAAAACCGCACGGCAAGTATAACTACGAGATCCGACCGCATCAATAATACCGCATAACCATATCATGGTCGACACGCGGGCAAGTGCAATAGCCTCCACCGCCTCCTCCACGCGCCACGAATGACGGGGCAAGTGAATCGCCACGCACTGCATCACAACCGTAAGTCCCGGCTCCATCCAAACACTTACTCGCGGTCGACACGCGGCAAGTGCACTAGCCTCCACCAGCCTCCTCGCGCCACGTAGCCGACGGGGCAAGTGAATCGGCTAAGCACCGATCACAACCGTAAGTCACGATACTTCGCCGCGAGGCGACACGCGGCAAGTGCAATAACCTATACCAGATCCACTGCGCCACGAGTCGACGGGGCAAGTAAACAGGCTACGCACCCGATCACAACCGTAAGTCAAAATACTTCGCCATAAATAACCATAATGGTCACATGTCCACAGAATCCATCATCGGTGTAGACATGCCCATGTAATAATAATAATGGAAGCATACCCGTGGAATCTTCCACATCACGCAGACGCCCAAGTAAGTTCTCAACAAGTCAACCTACCTCCATCAGAGGCGCGCAGAGTATAGAAACACAATTCTTGCACAACAAAGACTGTCACAATAAGCATAGGCAAGTTACACAACAACAAGCATAGGCGAGTTACACAACAACAAGCATAGGCAAGTTTTACACAACTCAAGGTACTTTCATTTTATGTCAAAGTCCGGGTTTTAACCCTAAAGTACTACGTACGTTAAATTCCTTTTAAAGATCCATTTCTTTTACAAAGGTCACCCGATACCCGTAGTATAAAAATAGAGTGACTAACATTGTTAAGTAAACCAAAATGCTTTCTTTTGTAAAATCAAGTAACAACATTATTTTCCAAACGTTCAAGTTTGCCTAATTTCAAATGCTCAAGTTTCTCATTTTCGAAAAGGTCTCGTAGTTCATAGTTTTAATCCTTTAAAACATAATTCTCTTTTAAACAATTTGAGAAACATATGCCTTATATGTGAGTAGGTTATTCTTGTTTATAATCAATCTTATTAAGCAGCCATGATCTAGGAAATGTAATATCATTTTGCCTCATCTTAGTTTCTATGCAGATGGAGGTTTCTACTGGTTTTAATAATACTTCATTATTCAATACATTTTCCTTTATTAACGCTGCAGTGGTTTGTCGATACTCATTCTGATTTCCAAAATCAGTAAAACATTTCTCCTTTTAAAATCCAAGTTGTTATACCCCGTATTTCCAGAGTATGTACGTGAGGGCGTACGTATAAGAATTTGAGCCTTAAGATTAGGCAAGGTTCGAAATTGGGCACAAGTGCCGAAAAGAGTCGTTTTCCGACGAAACGTTTCCACAGCTTACGTAGGGAAAATTCCGGCTATGTCATTAATAATTTTTGCGGATTTTTCCGAGAGACGAAACATTTTGGACCAACGGGAGGGTGACAAGTGTCACCCTCACATTGGAAGCAAGTGGACGGCAAAGCTAGACCATTGGCACGTTTTTTGTGTTGAAATTTTGGTCAAGGGTTAGGTAGGATATTTTGTGTAGATGGATAAGGTAGCACATGGCTAAATCTTGGCCTTACACTTGCTATGCACTTGTCTTCATCTTGGCCATTGGTTGGCCTTCACTTGACCTATAAATACCCCTCTAAGTTGAAGACTGTCTTCATCCTCACTTGAGCAATCTATCTAAGTCTCAAAATACTCCCTCCCTCTTGTTCTTTCGTCCACCACACCCCCCTCCCCCTTTGAGAAGGCCCTTTGGCCGAGAGCTTCCCCCTCCCCCTTTGTAGTTGTTAGCCGTGTGGTACCCCCCCTAGCCTAGTTGTTTTCGTATAAATACCCCCCCCCTTTTTGTGGTATAGAAATACTCTCCAAGTATTGTTATAATTCCCAAATACCTTGGCCCAAATACTTGTAGTATTCCCAAGGTTACACTTATACAAAAGCCCAGAAAATACTATTATACTTCCCTCAGTCACAAAAACGAAACCCTAAGGAAAATCTTCATTGATAGTTGAAGTTATTGAGTAGAAGTTGGTTAGAACTTCTAAGGGTTGTTTGGAGCGGGTTGGAGCGCACGGAGTAGGAGCTAAACCTTGCTCAGGATCGACATATAAACTCGGATAATTTTGGGCTTATCGAGGTAATCACTTTTGACCTTCTATTGTAATTGGAAATTACATGTTGTAGGAATATATAGTTGAAGTATACTATATATAGAACTGAACATAATTGTGCGGCAATGTCTTTTGACTTAAGCTCGAAATACTTACGGAATGTCTTGCGACTTAAGCCCAATTTAAAGAAGAGAATCGAATCGTAATTACATAGATCAGACAAAGAGACTTGTGTAGTATTATCGTGAGTAGAATTGTACACGCCAGGTTAGGCGTGCAAACCCCCGGTTGGCTTGGTAGCCGCCTCGATAGAGGAGATTTACGCCATGTGGGAGGTGTCACGAATTTTCTTTAGAATATTCTACATTGAGATCTAAGATGTTAATAGGCGCTGTGGCCTCTATAGGTTGAAATACTGCGTGTGGCGTGGTCTACTTGGCTTAAGGTGTAGCCGACGGTTTGAGGTACTTGGAGCGTTTTGCTATTAGTCGATAATCGTCGCGAGGTATGTGGACCTCTTCCTATCTTTTCTAGCATGATATGTGTGAACTATGTAGTACGGTAGACGTACATGTGTTAAATGTATTTGATTGGTTTAAAACATAAAGTGTTATAACGGCTTTATGGGAAGTTGGTTATAACAACTTTATGTAGGTAAGAAAATGCCAGTGGTTTTAAAAGGTAACTGATTTGACTTATAACTGACTTGATGTGTGATAATAAGGAACTTGAAGTATGTCACAAGAGTTAAGAAACCATTTTTGAAAGAAGAGTAACACTTGGTTTTAAAGGTTTTAAAAAAAAGAGTTATACTAGCTTTATGGGGAGTTAGGTATAACGTCTTAAGAGAGGTAAAGAAAATGGTTTACTGATTTTAGAAGTTAAGAGACTTAACTTAATTAATCGATTTGAAAGTGGTAAGATGTATGAAACCTCATTCGTGAGTAATGAGTACTTGGTTTCCAAAGAATAATGTTTTACTGATTTCGGAAATCAGAATGTGTATCGACAATCCACTGCAGCGCTAATAAAGGGAAATGTATTGAATAATGAAGTATTATTAAAACCAGTAGAAACCTCCATCTGCATAGAAGCTAAGATGAGACAAAATGATATTACATTTCCTAGATCATGGCTGCTTAATAAGATTGATTATGAACAAGAATAACCTACTCTCATATAAGGCATATGTTTATCAGTTTGTTTAAAAGAGAATTATATTCTTAAATGAATAAGACTATGAACTACAAAACCTTTCTAAAATAAGAAACGTGAATACTTGAAATTAGGCAAACTGGAACTTTAGGAAAAATAAAGGCATTGTGTTATCTTAAATTGGTTTAAACCATAAAGTGTTATAACAACTTTATGGGAAGTTAGTTATAACGACTTTATGAAAACAAAAGAAGGGTTTTATCATTGGTTTTAATGTGGTAACTTGACTTTAGAAAGAGAAGTGTTTTGGTCTAAAAAGAAGGCATGGTGTTGCCTTAATTTGGTTTTAAAAAGGATAGTATGGAAGTTGTTTTGGTTTACTTAAAAGATATAAGTCACTCTATTTTATACTACGGGTATCGGGTGACTTTTATAAAAGGGAATGGATCTTTAAAAGGAACTTAACGTACGTAGTACTTTAGGATTAAAACCCGAACTTTGACATAAAATGAAAGTACCTTGAGTTGTGTATAACTTGCCTATGCTTGTTGTTGCGTAACTTGCCTATGCTTGTTGTTGTGTAACTTGCCTATGCTTGTTGTGATAGCCTTTGTTATGCAAGAATTGTGTTCTATATTACCGCGTCTCTCAATGGAGGGCCGGTTGACTCGTTGAGGACTTACTTGGACGTACCGGCAGTGACGGAAAATTTCACGGGTATGCTCCTGATGATAGTGTTATTCCATGGACTAGCGCTCCATGAGGTTTCTTACCGTCGCCTTGTACCGTGGTCGGCTTCAGACTTGCCCCGCCTCGTGGCTGATTCGCCTTGGTACACGGTAGTTAGCCCTCGCACTTGCCCTGCTCGGTGTAGTGACGGTCTCGTTATACGGCCTTGGTACCGGTGGTCACCGTGATTGCCCGGCCACCACGTGACCGCCTGTATCCGTAGTCGCCGCACTTGCCTGTCGCCTTCGTGGTTTGGTTGTATTGTATTGTTATTACGACTTTGGCATCGTGTAGGACTTGGTGTTCGTATACTTCTTGATGTTATCATATCATAGATCGCCGATGAGGAAGGTATTCCACGCACGATCGATGTTGTGGGCGTGAGACCCATAATTATATTTGAGTAAATGACCCGGAGGGCGTGAGACCCTGACTTGATATAACTGTTATATGTGTGTACTGTAGTTTGGTTATCATACATGTCTCCTGCTTTATATAGACTATTATGATTTCATTTACGATTTACGCTTCACATACTTAGTACTGCCAGATCGACCTCCTTCTGGTGCTGCTCACGCCGCAGTAAGTACATCATTGCCGATCCCCGCTTTAGGATCACCTTTCAGCGTATTGGGAAGCTCTGCCTTCGAGGCTTATCTTTGGTATGTTACCACGATGTCTGTAGGTTCTTGTACATTCTGTGGTATGGGCCCCGTCCGTCATAGTTGTTGTAAAAATCTTAGAGGTCTGTAGCACTGTTGTGGGCAGGGTTGTAAGGATTGTAACTGTTCAAAAGTTTATATATATATGTTGAAAGGCAATTGTTTTGGGTTGGCCTGTTTATTTATAATATCTCTCATTTCATGATTATGTTTTATTTCCGCTGATTTTCTCTGATGTTGTATCACTAGGGTGCCCGGTAGGCACGACCACGCCCGATTCGCGTCGTGACAAAGTTGTATCGCAGCGCTTAGTCCTCGGAAAGTGTCTACGCATCGTGTCTAGTAGAGTCTTGATTATCGGTTGTGCACCACATCTATAATCGTGAGGTCGCAGGACATTTAGGGTTGGTTTCCAGTCTTCTCATTCTGAGATCGTGCCTTAGAGCTGTGTAATAAGATTGAACCCCTCTGACATACTTCGTTTTTACCAGTTATGCCTCCGCGTAAGGCAACCCGGCCTGTGGCGGCAAGGCGCAGAGGAGTCGCGAGTAGAGCAATGGCAGAGACCACACACCGAGCCTCCACCGCAGCCCGAGCAGCAGAGATGAGTTACAAGGAGTGGCCGATTAATGGCCGTGGTTGTGGCCGACTTGAGGATAGGCCGACGCAGCAGCCCAAAGAGCACGATGGTTCACCCTAGATCGATAGTTCGAGGCTACTGGATTTTCTCGAGTCAGAGCCGCGAGTTTTATGGGTCGAGGCACGAGGATGATCCGCAGGAGTTCATCCGGCGATTCTGGATCGTGAGAGTGATCAAGGCATCGGAGACCGAGTCGGTGGTCCTAGGTTCGTGACGGCCGCGTGATACCGCAATGATCGTTTGATTCGCGAGCTGTCCCGGAGAGCATGCACTTCCACTTTATGGGACGAAGTTCTCGAGGCCTTTCTTGCACATTTCTTGCCTCCACGGATGGCGAGGGCTCGGGCCGACAGATTTTTGGTGTTGCGGCGAGCCGCGCACGGTCGAGTACAATGTGAGTTCGACTCATTGGCCCAGACGTCCCCGTTGGTAGCTAGTATGGAGGATCGAGTGCACCGATATGTTACAGGCTCGATGATCACCTAGCCGAGAGTTGTTCGGTGTAGCTCTTCAACAGGCACGTACATTGCCGCACGCAGCGTATGCACTGATGTGAGGAGCGATAAATCGGCGGAATGACTGTGGTCGCAGAAGAGGCGAACAGCAGGTCCTTTGGTGACTTTCGAGGCGGACCGCCAAAGAAGAGCCGCGATTATGCGCCCACCAAGACAAAGTGGTCCTCCACACCCTTCTCGGACCTTTGGGATATTCGTGAGCAGTCGTGGCTCCTGTGTTTCAGATTTTCGGCGCAGGAGTGCTCGCGGATGAGGTTGCCCTTGTCTCGGTGTGGCTGTGGAAAACTTCATAAGGGAGAGTGTCGATCGACTTGGGAGATTGTTATTCTTGCGCCAACAGGGCCATCCGCAAGAGATCGTCCACTGTGGTAGCGCTGGTAGGATAGCACAGACTACTAGAGCAGTTGCGGGTTCTACACCTTCCATAGCCAGGCAGGATGTTCGTACACCGGCAGGCCCCGGTAGAGGTCGCGGTGGGAGTTCCCAGTTTTAGCGGTCCTTTGAACCGCCTATTTTCAGGTATATCCTTAACCCTCTAGAGTTTTGTATGTATTGATGTTATGATGATGTGTTTAGTGTTATGTTCGGATAGCCTTGTGCTAAAATGTGATTTAGAAACCTGGTTGGTAAAAAGGGTAAGCCTGGGGGTGAGAAAGTGATGAACCTTAGAATATTACAGTTGAGACCTTAGATGTAAGGCCATCTTGAGTACAAGATTTTGCGGGGGATCTTTGTCAGAATGTGTAAGTATGCGTGGTGTAATTGTGGGAAAATTTCCTTGGGTGGTGTAAATGGAAGTGGTAGCTTTCATGACCTGTATAGGTAAGATTGTTCCGGTTCGAGAAACGAGAGAGTCGACGTGTGAGGCTCGGGTTGAGGACGTGTTGCGTGTCAACCCGTGGCCGAATGGCGTGGGTCGATCGAGGTGGTCCCGCCAGTGGTAGGGTCACGAGGTGCTAGGCCCAAGTTTAGATAACCGTCGTATGAGTTCGTGGTTATGTTCGACAGCCGGATCGTGAAGGCGGAAATGGCCTTAGAGAAGTGAAGCTAGTAAGATGACCAAGTTTGGAGGTGGTGACTCCAAAGTTTTGGGAATCAGAGCGATGATCAAGTGTGGTACGATACTAGAAGAGTTTAGGTGTTCGAGAAGCGGCACGACGAGTAAGGAAGGAAGAGAACGTGTTATTTCGTGGCGGTGTGGCGTTGACAACTTGTTAGAAGAACTTCATCGTTATCCGCTTTGAGAAGGAACATTCGGGACGAATGTTTCTAAGGAGGGGAGAATGTTATACCCCGTATTTCCAGAGTATGTACGTGAGGGCGTACGTATAAGAATTTGAGCCTTAAGATTAGGCAAGGTTCGAAATTGGGCACAAGTGCCGAAAAGAGTCGTTTTCCGACGAAACGTTTCCACAGCTTACGTAGGGAAAATTCCGGCTATGTCATTAATAATTTTTGCGGATTTTTCCGAGAGACGAAACATTTTGGACCAACGGGAGGGTGACAAGTGTCACCCTCACATTGGAAGCAAGTGGACGGCAAAGCTAGACCATTGGCACGTTTTTTGTGTTGAAATTTTGGTCAAGGGTTAGGTAGGATATTTTGTGTAGATGGATAAGGTAGCACATGGCTAAATCTTGGCCTTACACTTGCTATGCACTTGTCTTCATCTTGGCCATTGGTTGGCCTTCACTTGACCTATAAATACCCCTCTAAGTTGAAGACTTTCTTCATCCTCACTTGAGCAATCTATCTAAGTCTCAAAATACTCCCTCCCTCTTGTTCTTTCGTCCACCACACCCCCCTCCCCCTTTGAGAAGGCCCTTTGGCCGAGAGCTTCCCCCTCCCCCTTTGTAGTGGTTAGCCGTGGGGTACCCCCCCCTAGCCTAGTTGTTTTCGTATAAATACCCCCCCCCCTTTTTGTGGTATAGAAATACTCTCCAAGTATTGTTATAATGCCCAAATACCTTGGCCCAAATACCTATTCCCAAGGTTACACTTATACAAAAGCCCAGAAAATACTATTATACTTCCCTCAGTCACAAAAACGAAACCCTAAGGAAAATCTTCATTGATAGTTGAAGTAATTGAGTAGAAGTTGGTTAGAACTTCTAAGGGTTGTTTGGAGCGGGTTGGAGCGCACGGAGTAGGAGCTAAACCTTGCTCAGGATCGACATATAAACTCGGATAATTTTGGGCTTATCGAGGTAATCACTTTTGACCTTCTATTGTAATTGGAAATTACATGTTGTAGGAATATATAGTTGAAGTATACTATATATAGAACTGAACATAATTGTGCGGCAATGTCTTTTGACTTAAGCCTGAATAATACTTACGGCAATGTCTTGCGACTTAAGCCTGAATTTAAAGAAGAGAATCGAATCGTAATTACATAGGATCAGACATGAGACTTGTGTAGTATTCTCGTGAGTAGAATTGTACACGCCCGTTAGACGTGCAAACCCCCGGTTGGCTTGGTAGCCTCGATAGAGAGGAGATTTACGCCATGCGGAGGAGGTGCTGCCGAATTTTCTGTAGAATATTCTACATTGAGATCTAAGATGTTAATAGGCGCCTTGTGGCCTCTATAGGTTGAAATACTGCGTGTGGCGTGGTCTACTTGGCTTAAGGTGTAGCCGACGGTTTGAGGTACTTGGAGCGTTTTGCTATTAGTCGATAATCGTCGCGAGGTATGTGGACCTCTTCCTATCTTTTCTAGAATGATATGTGTGAACTATGTAGTACGCAGACGCATACGTGTTAAATGTATTTGATTGGTTTAAAACATAAAGTGTTATAACGGCTTTATGGGAAGTTGGTTATAACAACTTTATGTAGGTAAGAAAATGCTAGTGGTTTTAAAAGGTAACTGATTTGACTTATAACTGACTTGATGTGTGATAATAAGGAACTTGAAGTATGTCACAAGAGTTAAGAAACCATTTTTGAAAGAAGAGTAACACTTGGTTTTAAAGGTTTTAAAAAAAAGAGAGTTATACTAGCTTTATGGGGAGTTAGGTATAACGTCTTAAGAGAGGTTAAGAAAATGGTTTACTGATTTTAGAAGTTAAGAGACTTAACTTAATTAATCGATTTGAAAGTGGTAAGATGTATGAAACCTCATTCGTGAGTAATGAGTACTTGGTTTCCAAAGAATAATGTTTCCGATTTGAAATCGAACGTATCGACAATCCATCGCAGCTTAATAAAGGGAAATGTATTGAATAATGAAGTATTATTAAAACCAAGAGAAACCTCCATCTGCATAGAAGCTAAGATGAGACAAAATGATATTACATTTCCTAGATCATGGCTGCTTAATAAGATTGATTATGAACAAGAATAACCTACTCTCATATAAGGCATATGTTTATCAGTTTGTTTAAAAGAGAATTATATTCTTAAATGAATAAGACTATGAACTACAAAACCTTTCTAAAATAAGAAACGTGAATACTTGAAATTAGGCAAACTGGAACTTTAGGAAAAATAAAGGCATTGTGTTATCTTAAATTGGTTTAAACCATAAAGTGTTATAACAGCTTTATGGGAAGTTAGTTATAACGACTTTATGAAAACAAAAGAAGGGTTTTATCATTGGTTTTAATGTGGTAACTTGACTTTAAAAAGAGAAGTGTTTTGGTCTAAAAAGAAGGCATGGTGTTGCCTTAATTTGGTTTTAAAAAGGATAGTATGGAAGTTGTTTTGGTTTACTTAAAAGATATAAGTCACTCTATTTTATGCTACGGGTATCAGGTGACTTTTATAAAAGGGAATGGATCTTTAAAAGGAACTTAACGTACGTAGTACTTTAGGATTAAAACCCGGACTTTGACATAAAATGAAAGTACCTTGAGTTGTGTATAACTTGCCTATGCTTGTTGTTGTGTAACTTGCCTATGCTTGTTGTTGTGTAACTTGCCTATGCTTGTTGTGATAGCCTTTGTTATGCAAGAATTGTGTTCTATATTACCGCGTCTCTCAATGGAGGGCCGGTTGACTCGTTGAGGACTTACTTGACGCGTCGGCGGTGACGGAAAATTTCACCGTATGCTCACGATGATAGTGTTATTCCATGGACTAGCTCTCCACGAGGTTTCATCTTGTTCGCCTTGGTACCGTGGTCGGCCAGATTTGCCCCGCCTCGTGGCTGATTCGCCTCGTACTGGTAGTTAGCCCTCGCACTTGCCCTGCTCAGTAGTGACGGTCTCGTGATACGCCTGGTACCTAGTGGTCACCAGTACTTGCCCGGCCACCACGCGGACCGCCTTGTATCCGTAGTCGACTCGCACTTGCCCCGTGTCGCCTTCGTGGTTTGTTGTATTGTATTGTTATTACGCGGCATCGTAGGACTTGGTGTTCGGTATACTTCTTGATGTTATCATATCATAGATCGCCAGCTGAGGAAGGTATTCCACGCATGATCGATGTTGTGGGCGAGACCCATAATTATATTTGAGTAAATGACCGAGGCGTGAGACCGACTTGATATAATCATTATATGTGTGCATCGTAGTTTGGTTATCATACATGTCTCCCGCTTTATATAGACTATTATGATTTCATTTACTGATTTTCTGATTCACATACTGCAATTGCATCGACCTCCTTCGGCCTTGCGTTCACGCCGCAGTAAGTACATCGGCCGCCGATCCCCGCTTAGGATCACCTTTCAGCGATTGAAGCTCCGTTCCTTCGAGGCTTATCTTTGGTATGTTACCCGATGTCTGTAGGTTCTTGTACATTCGTGGTATGGCGCCCGCCCCGTCATAGTTGTTGTAAAAATCTTAGAGGTCTGTAGCACTGTTGTGGGCAGGGTTGTAAGGATTGTAACTGTTCAAAAGTTTATATATATATGTTGAAAGGCAACTGTTTTGGGTTGGCCTGTTTATTTATAATATCTCTCATTTCATGATTAAGTTTTATTTCCGCTGATTTTCTCTGATGTTGTATCACTAGGGTGCCCGGGGTAAGGCACCAGTCACGGGGCCGGATTCGCGGGTCGTGACACAAGTACTTATTACTCACGAATGAGGTTTCACACAAAATTCATATTAATTCATTCAAGTCAAGTCTCTTATCTTTTAAGATCAAGTCTCTTAACTTCTAAAAATCAGTAAACCATTCTCTTTATCTCTCTTAAGACGTTATACCTAACTTGCCATAAAGCTTGTATAACTCTTATGTTTTCAAAACCAAGTATTACTCTTCTTTCAAAACGGTTTCTTAATCTTTCGAAATACTTCAAGATTCTTTATTATTCAGGCTTAAGTCAAAAGACATTGCCGTAACACTACATTCAGTTAATACACGTACGTCTACCGTACTATATATATTCCTTTAAAATACTTCAAGATTCTTATTATTCAGGCTTAAGTCAAAAGACATTGCCGTAACACTACATTCAGTTAACACACGTACGTCTACCGTACTATATATATTCCTTTAAAATACTTCATGCTCAAGAGTATAGGAAGAATCACATACCTCGCGACGATTATCGACTATTAGCAAAACGCTCCACGGCTATAATCCGGCTAGCCTTGTCCACCTTCCAAGTAGTACATGCTCGATAAGCCCAAAAATTATCCAAGTATATATGTCGATCCTGAGCGATGTTTAGCTCCTACTCTGGGTGCTCCAACCCGCTCCAAACAACCCTTAGAAGTTCTACGCAACTTCTACTTAATACTTCAACCGGCTATGAAGATTTTCCTTAGGGTTTCGTTTAGTGGCTAAAGGAAGTATAATAGTATTTTTCGGGCTTTTCGTATAGAGGTAACCTTGGGAATACTACAAGGTATATGGGCTAAGGTATTTGGGCATTATAACAATACTTGGAGAAGTATTTCTATACCACAAAAAAGGGGGTGTATTTCTCGAAAACAACTAGGCTAGGGGGTTTTCTCGCGATGGCCTCACAAAGGAGGGGGTGTGGCGGACGAAACCTCAAGAGGGAGGGAGTATTTTTAGACTTGGAATTTGCTCAAGTGTGGATGAAATAACTCATCAACTAAGGGGGTATTTATAGGTCAAGCAATGGCCAACCAATGGCCAAGATGAAGACAAGTGTGGTGCAAGTGTAGGGCTAGGATTTACCCATGTGTCCTTATCCATCTACTACACAAAATATCCTACCTAACCCTTGACCAAGAAAGGGCACAAAAAACGTGCCAAAGAAAGCCCTCTTTGCCGTCCATTGAGGGTGACAGTGTCACCCTCCCGTTGGTCCAAAATATTTCATCTCTCGGAAAAATCCGCAAAAATAATAAATGACATAGCCGTATTTTTCCCCTCGCAAGTCTAGTAAAACGTTTCGTCGAAAAATGATTCTTTTCGGTACTTGTGTACAAATTTCGAACCTTGCCAACCTTAAGACTTAAATTTTTATACGTACGCCCTCACGTACATACTCTGGAAATACGGGGTATAACATTCTCCCCTCCTTAGAAACATTCGTCCCGAATGTTCCTTCTCAAGACGGATAACGATAAAGTTCTTCTAACAAGCTACCAACGCCACACCTGGCCACGAAATAACACACGTTCTCTTCCTTCCTTACTTATCGTGCCCTTCTCGAACACTTGAACTCTTCTAGTATACGTACCACACTTCAGTCATCGCTTCAGTTCCCAAAACTTTGGAGTCACCACCTCCAAACTTGGTTATCTTACTAGCCTCAATCTCCCTTAAGGCCATTCCCGGCCTTCACGATCCGCTTCTGGTCGAACATATCCACGAACTCATACGATGGTCATCTAAACTTGGACCTAGCACCCTCGTGACCCTACCACCTGGCGGGACCACCCAGAGCTGACCCCACCTCGAAACAGGCCGCGGGTTGGCCCGCAACATGGCCCGAACTCACTTAACGCATCAAGCTCTTGTTTCCCGATCCGGAACAATCTTACCTATACAGGTCATGAAAGCTACCACTTCCATTTTACATCACCCAAGGAATTTTCCCACCATTACTCCACGTACACTTATACATTCTGACAAAGATCACCCGCAAAATCTTGTACTCAAGACGACCTTACATCTAAGGTCTCAACTGTAATATTCTAAGGTTCATCATTTTCTCACCCCCAGGCTTACCCTCTTTCACTAACCAGGTTTCTAAATCACATTTTTGCACAAAACTATCCGAACATAACACTAAACACATCATCATAACATCAATACATACAAAACTCTAGAGGGTTAAGGATATACCTGAAAAAATAGGCGGTTCGAAGGACCGCTAAAACTGGGAACTTCCACCGCGACCTCTGTGGGCTCGCTGGTATGAACATCCCGCCTAGCTATGGAAGGTGAAGAACCCGCAATCGATCTCAGAGTCTGTTGTCACAACCTGTTCGGCCCGTGATCGTGCCTCACGGCACCCAAGTAGTCATACATCGAGTAATCGGAAATATAAAGCAAGACATGAAACAGCTTTATAAAATAAGACATACGCTTTATGTGAGAAAACACGCTTTTACAGATATATATAAAAATCATGGTTTTGCGCTACATCCGACAATCGCATAAACATGACTGCACTTAAGGAAATATACAACTATGGCGGACAGGGCCCCCGCCATACCCTCGATCATAAAACTATCTACAACAGGGAGATCATACCAAAAGTAGAGCCTCCGGAAGAGATGGAGCTCCCGACACCAACGTAGAGATCCTAAGGATGCGGATCTAGCACCTGCTTGCCCTTACCTGCGGCATGAACGCAGCCCCCCGAAGGAGGTCAGTACAACAGGTACTAAGTATGCGAAACTGTAAAGTACTTAAATGAAAACATATCATTTTTAAAACCAGTTTACAAATATGTATGAAACAACCAAGGAAACCGCACATAGTGCCACATCACAAACAAGGGCAACAATAGGTAATCAGAATGAGTCTTGTCTAGGTTGCGAATGATCAAACAGGCCACTCGCCCCATCATCATTCTCGCAAGCCTAATCTCGACTCGAGTCCGCATAGGCCACTCACGGGCCCGCATGAGGTATAACCCCGCATCGAGGGTAGCTACTCCTCGGCATCGCCCCGACTCATTGTCCGCATGGCCATTGCATCGCATGAGGCATAACCCCGCATACTAACACGAACTCGTAGCTCCGCATAGGCCCCTGGACCCGCATGAGGTATTCTCGAATCATGGTCCTGCATCACCGAGTCTACCCCCGACGGAGGCGCTTAACCCCCAGATCATCTCAAGAGGTGAGTGATAGTATACTAACATAACAACTTATCTGTAAACAACATAAGCACAACACGGATACTCACCTATACAAACGTTACAAGATACTAACACACATAGCAGCATATCATGTCTACTTATCAAACCATCTTTTTATTCTTTTCACAATGAAGTGCATTATAAACACATAGGCAAACTTGTTTCTTTTATCAATCTTAAGTGGTTATACTTAACTTCCCATAAAGCTAGTATAACTCCTAAGCTTCGCTTTAAAACCAATTAGTTCTCTTCATTAATATGATTCAGAGTCTTTTGAAATGTTTTGATTCTTTATTATTCGTGCTTAAGCCACAGGCATCATTGTAAGTATTATTCAGCTTAAGTCAAAGACATTGCCGTAGTTATTATTCGCTTAACACATGTACGTCTACCGTACTATATATATATTGTAAAATATCATGCTTTAGGAAGAATCACATACCTTCTCAAATAAAAACCACCGCCAAGTTGAATATGTCACAGCAGAGTCACCTATAATAGTCACAGATATCTATCAAAGACTACTCAAGGTCATTCTAAACAGAGGGTTCATAATTCTACGGAAAGTCAAGCACTTCCCTACCCGGTGAGCTATATAAGTTCATTGTGAACGATTCCTATGTAAGTCTGATTCAATTATTCTTCTTTAAACCCTTCTCGTGATAATTCAATTCTATTCGTGATATACTTCTAAGTATTTATACTTCTCCTTATACTACAACAGGATATATGTTCTAATTCAAAAGAGGGTTAGGATTAGTTACCTCGGTAAGCCCAATAATATCCTAGAAAAAGTCGCGCCTGAGCAAGGTTTTGCTCCTAAGTTGTATGCTCCAAGAACCCTAGAAGTTCTTCACAACTTCTACTAAGTACTAAGGTATTTGGGCTAGGGTATTTTGGGCATTATAACGATACAAGAAGGTAACTTTTCTACCAAGGGAGGGGGGGTAGATTTCGCCAGGCTAGGGGGGTAGGCTCGCCACACTACACAAGGGGAGGGAAGGGGTGTTGGACGAAAAGCTTAAGGGAGAGGAGAGGATTTTTAGACTTGGAAGATAACTTTGTGGATGAAAAACTCTTCATCTCTAAGGGGGTATTTATAGCTCAAGCCTTGGCCAACCAATGGCCAAGATGAAGACAAGTGCAAGGCAAGTGTAAGGCCAAGATCAAGCCAAGTGCACCCTAACCCCTACTCCACAAAACACTCCACAAAACACTCCACAAAACACTCCACAAAACAAGGCCTAAGCAAGGAACCAATCGGCCAAGGCCAACATCCCTCTTGGACGCCCAATCGTCCAAAGCCATCCCACTTGCTTCATATGTGAGGGTGACACATGTCACCCTCCCGTTGGTCCAAAATGTTTCGTCTCTCGGAAAAATCCGCAAAAATAAGAAATGGCATAGCCGGAATTTACTCTACGAAAGCTGTGGAAACGTTTCGTCGGAAAACGATTCTTTTAGTGAGTTGTGTACAAAATAAAACGTCCAAGGCTTATCTTTAAGGATAGACTTTCGTGACGTATTCCTTACGCACATACTGGAAATACGGTATAACATCTGCGTTATTCTACCGCCACGCTCGGACCTGATCTCATCAAATGGCCCCGCCGGCCGCAAGTATAGCAATCTCCCAAACCAAGACGATATTCCTCCTACTGGCTTTACCACAACGACTACACCGAGATACGGTGGCCTCATCCGCGAGCACTTCTACTCCCGAAAATTTGAAACACGGGAGCCACGACTCGCCCCGAATATCCCAAATGTCCCGACGACGCGGGGACCACTGCATCTTGGCGGAGGCGCATAAATGGTCTCTTGCGAGGCGGTCCGCCTCGAAAGTCACCAAAGGACTCGCTGCTCGCCCTCTTCTCGATCTCGGTCATTCCGTCGATTTCTCCGCCTCGCATCCGTGCATAAGCTCGCATGCGGGCAATGTCCATGCCCACCAAGAGCTACCCCAACAACTCTCGCTAGGTAATCATCGAGCCTCAGAACATATCGGCACTCGATCCTCCATACTAGCTACTAACGCGGGACGACGAGCCAATGAGTCGAACTCCACATTGTACTCCCGATCGCACGCCCGCTCGCCGCAACACCAAAAATCTTTACCGAGCCCTCCTCATCTCGCGAGGCAAGAAATGTGCAAGAAATGCCCCGAGAACTCGCCCCATATAGCCGAAATGCATTCTCTCCCGTAAGCTCCCACGAATCAAACCGATCAGCGGTATCACGCAGCCGATGCAAACCTAGGACCACCGACTCGGTCTCCGATGCCTTGATCACTCACGATCCATCAGAATCGCCGGATGAACTCCTGCGGATCATCCTCGAGCCTCGACCCATAAAACTCGCGTTACAACTCGTAAAATCCCGTAGCCTCAAACTATCTCGATCTAGGGTGAACCATCGGTGCTCGAACCGCTGGCCCACTTATCTCAAGTATGGCCACAACCTCGCCATTAATCGCCCACTTTGTAACCCATCTCCTCTCGCCTTCCGCATCGCGGATGGAGGCTCGTGCATCGTGGTCTCAGAGATCGCCGCTTCTACTCGTAGCTCCTCACGCTTTGCCCTTCTGGGCCCGGGTTGCCTTGCGCGGAGGCATAACTGGTAAAAACGAAATACGTCAGAGGGGTCCAACTTATCATACAACTCTAAGGCACGATCTCAGAATGAGAAGAAATGGAAACCAATCCTAAATGTCCTGCAGCCTCCTGATTATAGATGTGGTGCACAACACATCGATAATCAAGACTCTACTAGACACGGTCTGTAGACACTTTCCGAGGACTAACTGCTCTGATACCACTTTTGTCACGACCCGAACCCGGGCCCGTGACTGGTGCCTTACCCCGGGCACCCTAGTGATACAACATCGAGAAAACCAATGAAATAAAAACTTAAACATACAAATAGATATGGATCAAGATAAAAGAAAATAGGACAACCAAAACGGTTGCCTCTCAGCATATATATATATATATATCGACATTTGAACAGTTACAATCCTTACAACCCTGCCCACAACAAAGCATGCACTCTAAGATTTACATAACTATGACGGACAGTGGCCCCGCCATACCACGAATGTACAAGAACCTACTGACTGTGGTAACATACCAAAAGATAAGCCTCCAAGGAACGAGCTTCCCAATACGCTGAAGTGTGATCCTATATGGCGGATCGACAAATGATGTACCTCACTGCGGCATGAACGCAGCCCGGGCGAGGTCGATAACAGTACCAAGTATGTGAAATCAAAATATCAGAAATGAAATCATAATAGTCTATATAAAGCGGAGACATGTATGATAACCAAACTACGACACAACAAATAAACGATCTATCAAGTCGTGGACTCACGCTCCAAATAATCACTGTGCGTGGAATTCCTTCCTCACCGGCAGCTATGATATAACAACACCAAGGAGTATACATGAACACCGGGTCCCACTGTGTCATAAAACCGTGACGGCAAGTATAACTACCGATCCGACCGTACCAATAATCTTGTACAACCATATCATGAAGGCGACACGCAGTGTGCAATAGCCTCCACCAGCCTCCTCGCGCCACGTAGGCCGACGGGGCAAGTGAATCGCCACGCACCAGATCACAACCGTAAGTCCCGGCTCCATCCAAACACCGACTCGCCGGCCGACACGTGGCAAGTGCACTAGCCTCCACCAGCCTCCTCCCGCGCCACGTGGCCGACGGGCAAGTGAATCGGCTAAGCACCGCATCACAACCGTAAGTCACGATACTTCGCCGAAGGCGACACGTGGAAAGTGCAATAACCTATACCAGATCCACTGCGCCACGAGTGACGGGGCAAGTAAACAGCTACGCACCCGATCACAACCGTAAGTCACGATACTCGCCATAAATAACCATAATGGTCACATGTCCACGTAATCCATCATCGGTGTAGACATGCCCATGTAATAATAATAATGGAAGCATACCGTGGAATCTTCCGTCACCGCCAGACGCCCAAGTAAGTTCTCAACAAGTCAACCGCCTCCATTGAGAGGCGCGGAGTATAGAAACACAATTCTTGCACAACAAAGATCGCTACAATAAGCATAGGCAAGTTACACAACAACAAGCAAAGCGAGTTACACAACAACAAGCATAGGCAAGTTTTACACAACTCAAGGTACTTTCATTTTATGTCAAAGTCAGGTTTTAACTCCTAAAGTACTACGTAAGTTAAATTCCTTTTAAAGATCCATTTCTTTTACAAAGGTCACCCGATACCCGTAGTATAAAAATAGAGTGACTAACATTGTTAAGTAAACCAAAATGCTTTCCTTTGTAAAATCAAGTAACAACATTATTTTCCAAACGTTCAAGTTTGCCTAATTTCAAATGCTCAAGTTTCTCATTTTCGAAAAGGTCTCGTAGTTCATAGTTTTAATCCTTTAAAACATAATTCTCTTTTAAACAATTTGAGAAACATATGCCTTATATGTGAGTAGGTTATTCTTGTTTATAATCAATCTTATTAAGCCATGATCTAGGAAATGTAATATCATTTTGTCTCATCTTAGTTTCTATGCAGATGGAGGTTTCTACTGGTTTTAATAATACTTCATTATTCAATACATTTTCCTTTATTAACGCTGCAGTGGTTTGTCGATACTCATTACGATTTCAAATCAAGAAACATTTCTCCTTTTAAAAACCAAGTACTTATTACTCACGAATGAGGTTTCACACAAAATTCATATTAATTCATTCAAGTCAAGTCTCTTATATTTTAAGATCAAGTCTCTTAACTTCTAAAAATCAGTAAACCATTCTCTTTATCTCTCTTAAGACGTTATACCTAACTTCCCATAAAGCTAGTATAACTCTTATGTTTTCAAAACCAAGTATTACTCTTCTTTCAAAACGGTTTCTTAATCTTTCGAAATACTTCAAGATTCTTTATTATTCAGGCTTAAGTCAAAAGACATTGCCGTAACACTACATTCAGTTAACACACGTACGTCTACCGTACTATATATATTCCTTTAAAATACTTCAAGATTCTTATTATTCAGGCTTAAGTCAAAAGACATTGCCGTAACACTACATTCAGTTAACACACGTACGTCTACCGTACTATATATATTCCTTTAAAATACTTCATGCTCAAGAGTATAGGAAGAATCACATACCTCGCGACGATTATCGACTATTAGCAAAACGCTCCACGGCTATAATCCGGCTAGCCTTGTCCACCTTCCAAGTAGTACATGCTCGATAAGCCCAAAAATTATCCAAGTATATATGTCGATCCTGAGCGACGTTTAGCTCCTACTCCGGGTGCTCCAACCCGCTCCAAACAACCCTTAGAAGTTATACGCAACTTCTACTTAATACTTCAACCGGCTATGAAGATTTTCCTTAGGGTTTCGTTTAGTGGCTAAAGGAAGTATAATAGTATTTTCCGGGCTTTTCGTATAGAGGTAACCTTGGGAATACTACAAGGTATTTGGGCTAAGGTATTTGGGCATTATAACAATACTTGGAGAAGTATTTCTATACCACAAAAAAGGGGGTGTATTTCTCGAAAACAACTAGGCTGGGGGGGGGGGTTTCTCGGCCAAGGGCCTCACAAAGGGGCAGGGGGGTGTGGCGGACGAAACCTCAAGAGGGAGGGAGTATTTTTAGACTTGGAATTTGCTCAAGTGTGGATGAAATAACTCATCAACTAAGGGGGTATTTATAGGTCAAGCAATGGCCAACCAATGGCCAAGATGAAGACAAGTGTGGTGCAAGTGTAGGGCTAGGATTTACCCATGTGTCCTTATCCATCTACTACACAAAATATCCTACCTAACCCTTGACCAAGAAAGGGCACAAAAAACGTGCCAAAGAAAGCCCTCTTTGCCGTCCATTGAGGGTGACAAGTGTCACCCTCCCGTTGGTCCAAAATATTTCATCTCTCGGAAAAATCCGCAAAAATAATAAATGACAGCCGTATTTTTCCCCTCGCAAGTCTAGTAAAATGTTTCGTCGAAAAACGATTCTTTTCGGTACTTGTGTACAAATTTCGAACCTTGCCAACCTTAAGGCTTAAATTTTTATACGTACGCCCTCACGTACATACTCTGGAAATACGGGGTATAACATAACTGGTACATAAGAAGAGGTCAGTGAGGATTCAACCTAGTAGGACAGCTCTACTGCACGATCTCAGAGGGAGAAGAATGGAAACCAACCCTAAACGTCCTGCAGCCTCCTGATTATAGATGTGGTGCACAACACACCGATAATCAAGACTCTACTAGACCCGGTCTGTAGACACTTTCCGAGGACTAACTGCTCTGATACCACTTTGTCACGACCCGACCGGGCGCGATCGGTGCCCTATCAGGGGCACCTGTCAGTACACATCGAGAATAACAATGAATATACATAATACAACATCTGTATAAGGTAAACATCACTGGCAAGCCGACAAGGCCGCCTTCCATAAAATAACTTAATCGAAAGTGAAGCAAGATAACTTATCCTTACACCCAAACCACAAACGTGACTACGCACTCTAGAATAACAATCGTATGACATGGCCCCGCCATACCCCCTGAATGTACAAAAGTCTACAACCTCAGGGAAACATACCAAAAGACAAGCCTCCGGAGAGATGGAGCTTTCCAAGAACTGAACAGTGATCCTAAGGGTGCGGATGAGCAAGCTACGTATCTCTACCTGCGGCATGAACGCAGCCCCCCGGAGGAGGTCAAGACAGTACCAAGTATGTGAACGAAAATCAGAATGAAATCATAATAGTATATATAAAGCAGGAGACATGTAAAGTCAGGGACTCACGCCCTCTAAGCCATCACTCAAATATAACCATAGGTCTCATGCCCATAATATCAATCATGCCCGTGGAATTCCTTTCTCACTGCCGGCAGTCTATGATATAACAACACCAAGGAGTACACCTGAACACTAGATCCCACCTGTGTCATAAGAACCGTACGAGGCAAGTACGAAGGCATAGCTACCAGATCCACCTCGATCCTCAATCGACTGCAGGCACGAAATCCAGCTACCAGATCCACCTGTACCAACAATACTAATTACCTGAATCACGAAGCTGACTGGGGCAAGCACGATAGCCTCTACCAGATCCACCCTGCGTCACGTCGCTGACCAGGGCAAGTACGCAGGCTAACCACCAGATCCACCCTGCATCACACAACTTCGCCCTAACACTGACCGGGGCAAGTACGAAAGCCAACTACCAGATCCACCCTGCATCACATCTCTGACCGGGGCAAGTACGACACGACCCGACCCCGGGACCGCGACTGGTACCCTACCTGGGCACCCTTACAGGTAAACATCAGAGATAATCAGCGGAACATACATGAAACTTATAAAATAAAACAACAGAAGTAAAACAACAGGTTAGCCGATAGGGCTACCTTCCTGAACATAAATATATACGACCAAGCGGCTTCATTTCTTTACAAACCCGACCCACATATGTGACTACAGCACTCTAAGAGTTTTAACATAACAATCGTATGGACAGGCCCGCCATACCCCGAATATACATGAATCTACTACCTCGTGGAAACCGTACAATAGATAAGTCTCCTGAGCAAATGGAGCTTTTTCCCAAAACCAACCGAGATCCTAAGAGCAAGGATCACCAACCTGCACCTAATACTGCGGCATGAACGCAGCCCGAGGGGTCGATAACAAAAATTGCGAATATGGAACAGAAATAAGGTACAACAATTAAAACATATCTGTATAAAAGCATGACAGGGGCAAGTGTAAAAGAAGTAAATACCTGAGCCTACCATGTTATTACCCCCTCGTGAACTTAATCGTACCTTATTATCTTTTCTCATTTCTCAATAAAGGTTATAGTCACTTCCTTACGTACTTACTTCGGAAAATCATCAAGTTCACTACCATATAACCTACTGACCTTACACAACCTAGTCCAACCCTTTACGGAGGGACACCTATATCGCCTACCAACACGGGACGCGATAAAGTCACATAGTGCGCCTTAAAGGTATATCGTCGCCCGTCTCGGGACGCGATAATGTCCTATAGTGCGCCCATAAAGGTATCGCCTGCCCATCTCGGGTCGATAATGTCATATAGTGCCGCGTAAAGGTATCTTGCCCGCCCGTCTCGGGTCGATATTGTCATATAGTGCGCGTGAAGGTATCTTGCCGCCCATCTTCGGGTCGATAATGTCATATAGTGCGCGTAAAGGTATCGCCCGGCCCATCTTCGGTCGATAATGTCATATAGGCCGCCATAAAGGTATCTTGCCGCCCATCTTCGACGCGATAATGTCATATAGTGCGCCCATAAAGGTATCTTGCCCGCCCATCTTCGGGTCGATAATGTCATATAGTGCGCGTAAGGTATCTTGCCCGCCCATCTTCGGGTCGATAATGTCATATAGTTCGCGTAAAGGTATACTTCGGCCATCTTCGGTCGATAATGTCATATAGTGCGCGTAAAGATATCGCCCGACCCATATACGGTCGATAATGTCATATAGTTCGCGCGTAAGGTATCTTGCCGCCCGTCTCGGGTCGATAATGTCATATAGTGCGCCAGAAGGTATCGCCCGACCCGTCTTCGGGTCGATAATGTCATATAGTGCGCGTAAAGGTATCTTGCGACCCGTCTTCGGGTCGATAATGTCATATAGTGCGCAAAGGTATACTGTCCGGCCCATCTCTGGGTCGATAATATCATATAGTCTGCCCGTAAAGGTATACTGCCCGGCCCATCTCTGGGTCGATAATGTCATATAAAACCCGGGAATTTAACCCAACGTACTACACACCTCTACGCCTTTAGAAAGACTCTTTTTCAAATAAAACTTCCCAGATACTAACAACCGCGATTCAAGTCATCTGACTTTCGGACAAGTCACGATGCCTTTTAGAAATACAATTACCGGCTTCTAAATCAAGTGACTGCTTTCTTAAAAACCTTAAGCAATTGGTACCTTTAAAACAATTTGCCCTTCTTTATTTCAAATCATTTCTTGTTTATATTACTGAAGAAAACCATTCTCTTAACCTCCCATAAAGTTATTATAACCAACTTCCCATAAAGCCGTCATACTAACTTTATGCCTTAAACTAATTCATTATTTTTATAACCAAGAGACTTCTACTTTTTGAAACCAAGTATTATATACTTTCAAATCAACTCTCTTAACTTCCAAAAATACAGTTAGTCTCTTAACCTTTAGAACTCAAGTGACTCCTTCCATTATAAAACCTTAGGCAATTGATGCCTTAAAATCAAGTTGCCTTTTCACTAAAATCAAGTCATTTATCTTTCCATAAAACAATTATAACCAACTCCCCATAAAGTCGTTATATTCACTTTATGCCTTAGCCAAATACCATTTCCTATCCAAGGGACTTATACGTTTAAAACAGAACAAGTATCACATACTTTAAAAATCTTCAAGTCCCTTAACTTAATAAAACTTAAGACATCCTTTATTCTTTCAAAGAAGTGAGTAAATCTCCTAACTCACCCGACTTGGCTATTCATAAAACTAGTAAAGGATATCAAGGTGTTGTACGTCTACCGTACTACATACGTGCAACTAGTCATGCTCAAAAGATAGGAAAGGTTCTATATAGAGTAAGTCACACAACTACCTCTTAACTTCTAAGAGTATAAGGAAACATGAAATGATACCACAGGTATATTCCATACATAGAATCATGCCAAAGGAAGGAAGAGGTTCACATACCTCGCGACGATTGTCGACAAGTAGCAAAATGCTCCAAAGTACTTCAACCTTGAGCTATTCCATTCTTCAAGTAGGATACGCTATACTTAGTACTTCAACCTATAATGGCCACAATACGTCCATTAACCTCTTACTTCAAACGTAGAATATTCTTAAGTGCTAAGTCACTAAATTCTACGGAAAATCGGACAGCACTTCCTTTGTTTCTACTTACTTTGCCACCTTTTTCAAGGCCGAATACAATAACCAAACACGCCACATTTAAGGCCCAAACAATGCAATCAACAATAGGGGATTACACGCCTATTAGACGTGTAAAATTCCGCCCCACAAACGATATCAAAATTAATACAACTTACTAGGCCAATTCGGCTAACTTGAAGTACTACAACATCAATTCTTATCTAATTTCCATTTCAATCCAAGTTATTAGCCTAACATGACATCAAGTCGCAATCGGTTATAACTACTATAAGCTCCAAGTAATTAACATGCGACGATTCTAATAACGACCAATTTGTAATCCAACTTCACATGGCTAGCATTATACTTCGGATTCCAAGGCTACAAGCAATCCATAATACTTATAAACTTCAACATATCAACTTTATGCTAGCAACATGTAAAGCTAACAACAACAATATATATAATCTTGTAACACTAATAAGAGACAAGATTATACCTCAACGAATCTCAATCCAACTCCAAATCCGAAGTCGCTCCTTAGCAACTTAGAGACTCTTCAAGACACTTCAATCCGCTACTTGAGACCCTTAGAACCACACCAACAACTTTCCTTCAAACTTCCAATCCAAAACCTAGAAAGCAACTAGGTTTTCACTTTGCGACTAACCCGAAAACTATCTTTTTCCGAGATTTTTCTATTGAGATACACTTACAATACACTCATGAACCTTGGTTTAAAGTGTGGAGCTTAATGGACAAGAAACAAAAATTTTCTCTTCTTAGTGTGCTAGAACCCGAGAGCTTCACTTGTTGTTCTTCCAATTTTTTGTAATTTTTGGCTAAGTATGGAACTTGTCTCACTACTAGTAGTATTATATAGGGACATGAAGGGTCAAGATGTGCACAATTGGGTGGCTAGGATGAGGTCTTAACAAATATCAAGACTAATGTGGACCCATTGACTTGGTCAATATTGTCAAGCTCTCTACATTGCAAGACTTGTCATCTAAGACTATGGTCAATGACCATCTTGGCCATGCCTAAAATCGTCCAAGGCATTTCTAAGGGGGGGTGACACGTGTCGCCCTCCCATTCGTCACAATAATTTGTTTTCCGACAATTCCATAATTCCGATAAATTTTTACAAGTCTCAAATCTTGACACTTATGAGTTCTTACGTACGCTTTTAAAACATGTCCTGTAAATACGGGGTGTAACATTCTTCCCCCCTTAGAAACATTCGTCCCCGAATGTTCTTTCGGAGTCATACTTATAATTAGCGACATAGTTCCCTTTCACAACCCCGACATACCAACAATGCCACACATGGCCCTAATACCTCGCACACGCATATCTGTCCACCATAAGCCCAAATGAGATTATCTTTTCGTACTTCCAACTCCTTCTAACATATATATAGTCTCAATATAATATGTTCATAAAACTTAAACATACCACAAATTTATCATGCATACAAGTTTCTAAAGGCCAAAGACATACCTGAAATCATATAGGCAGTTCAAGGACCGCTAAAACTGGGAACTCCCACCACGACCTCTGCCACGGCCTGTTGGTGTATGAACCTCCTGCCTAGCTATTGAAGGCGAAGAACCTGCAACTGATCCAGTAGACGGTGTTGTCCCACCAGGACCCCCTCTATAAGGACACTCTCTTAACATATGGCCTAGACGACCACAAGAAAAACAAACACCTGCATCGCGCGACATACCCAGAATGTAACCTACCACATCGGGCGTTGAGGCACAGGTGGCCTCGATCGATGGAACCCCATCTCCACGAGGATCTGAGCTCTAGAGACTCGACCGCCCTGCATTCTCGGGTTGTAAAACCTCCGCCGGAAAAGCGTGGAGGAGCACTCGGTCGGGCCGCAATGTAGACCTAGTTCGCTGCGAGGTCGCCCGCCGAGAATCGCCACGAGACCTGTTGTCTCAGCCTCGGGCCGGGCCTGAGTCAATCTGATCCTCCTCTCTATCCTCTATCCTCGCGCATAGGCTGCATCCTAGCAATGTCCATACCGGGCTGAAGAGCCACCCCCAAGCATGCAGTAATCATGTGACGGTCTAGCCCCATCACATAACGATGAACTCTGTCCGCCATGTTAGCTACAATGGTATGCGCATGCTCGCCAAGGAGTCAAACCTGTGCTATACTCCCGATAGTCCTCCCATTCTCGCTCAAGGTCAAAAATCTATCTACGCGGCCCTCCTCATCTCGGGAGGCAAAAAGTGATCCATAAAGGCCTCGTGAACTCCTCCCAAACAATGGAAGAGCATCCTCACCTCTCGTCAAGACTCATGACTCAAACCAGTTCAACGCAATATCAGAACCCAGAAGAGGCTAGCATAACGTACTGCCTCTCAAGCCTTAAGAACCTCCATAGTCCTGAGCTGCCGAATGAACTCCTGCGGATCCTACTGCACTCGAACCATAAAACTCGCGGATGACAACCCGTAAAAATCCGGATCCGCAAACCGCTCGCCTAGGGTTAGCTACTCGCTTCCCGTTTGCACGCCTACCACTATGTCGCCAATAGTCCGACCGTTTCTCCATAATCTCGATACGCCTGGCCGCGGAATCAGAGAGGTCCGCACGGAACCTCGAGCTACGCCGCTCTCGCCTCTAATATCGCTGGCGTGGTGAACTCGCTCGCCTACTACCTCGTGCATAGTCTGTGCTCCGAGTCTGGTAACCTCTCAGACTCTAGCAGCGCCTCGCCGCTTTGCCCTTCTCGGGCCCCGCCGCCTCCACGAGGCATAACTGTTTCATAAGAATAGGTCAGAGAGGATTCAACCTAATAAGACAGCTCTACTGCACGATCTTAGAGAGAGAAGAATGGAAACCAATCCTAAATGTCCTGCAGCCTCCTGATTATAGATGTGGTGCACAACACACCGATAATCAAGACTCTACTAGACACGGTCTGTAGACACTTTCCGAGGACTAACTGCTCTGATACCACTTTTGTCACGACCCGACCCCGGGACCGCGACTGGTGCCCTACCTGGGCACCCTTACAGGTAAACATCAGAGATAATCAGCGGAACATACATGAAACTTATAAAATAAAACAACAGAAGTAAAACAACAGGTTAGCCGATAGGGCTACCTTCCTGAACATAAATATATACGACCGAAGCAGTTGCCTCATTTCTTTACAAACTGACCCACAATATGTGACTACAAACCTCTAAGAGTTTTAACATAACAACTGTGGCGGGACAGGGCCCCGCCATACCCCTGAATATACATGAATCTACTACCTCAGGGGAAACCGTACCAATAGATAAGCCTCCGGAGCAAATGGAGCTTTTTCCCAAAAACCGAACCGAGATCCTAAGAGCAAGGATCACCAACCTGTGCACCTAATACCTGCGGGCATGAACGCAGCCCCCCGAAGGGGGTCAGTACAACAGGTACCGAATATGGAACGAAAATAAGGTACAACAATTAAAACATATCTGTATAAAAGCATGACAGGGGTAAGTGTAAAAGAAGTAAATACCTGAGCCTACCATGTCATTACCCCCTCGTGAACTTAATCGTACCTTATTATCTTTTCCCATTTCTCAATAAAGGTTATAGTCACTTCCTTACGTACTTACTTCGGAAAATCATCAAGTTCACTACCATATAACCTACTTACCTTACAAAACCTAGTCCGACCCTTTACGGAGGGACACCTATACTGCCCGGCCCAACCTGGGACGCGATAAAGTCATATAGTCTGCCCATAAAGGTATACTGCCCGACCCATCTCTGGGTCGATAATGTCATATAGTCTGCCCGTAAAGGTATACTGCCCGACCCATCTCTGGGTCGATAATGTCATATAGTCTGCCCGTAAATGTATACTGCCCGACCCATCTCTGGGTCGATAATGTCATATAGTCTGCCCGTAAAGGTATATTACCCGGCCCATCTCTGGGTCGATAATGTCATATAGTCTGCCCGTAAAGGTATACTGCCCGGCCCATCTCTGGGTCGATAATGTCATATAGTCTGCCCGTAAAGGTATACTTGTCACGCCCCGAACCCCGGGCCTGTGACTGGTGCCCTACCTGGGCACCCTTCTACCTTAACAACTAAGTAATTTGCGGAAATTTTAAAAACACCTCATTTTTTTTTTAACCAACGTACGTGCAAGGGCAAAGCCGACAAGGCTGCCATAATATACATAAACAAAAGACACTACACTGTACATGAGTCCAATCCCACATATGAATACAGACCTCTAAGAGTTATACTAAACTATGACGGGACAAGGCCCCTCCGTACCCATAGCTGTACAAAAGCCTGTACTGAAAGAACTCATACCAAAAAGATAAACTCCCGAACAGAAGGAGCTATCCAAAAACTCTGAGCAGGATCCTACACGGTAGATCACCAAATCAAGGTACCTAAACTGCGGCATGAACGCAGCCGAAGGAGGTCAAGACTGAAGAATGTACCAAGTATGCGAAGCGATGAAATCTTGTAATGAAATCATAACAGTCTAAACAAAACAGGAGACATGTATGATAGCCAACCTACAGTACACAACACATAAGCAGTCATAACAAGTCAGGGACGCATGCCCTCAAGTCATTTATAAAATCTAACCATGGGTCTCACGCCCATAATATCAATCATGCCCGTGGAATCCTAACTCACGGCCGGCAGTCCATGATATAATATAACACCAATAAGCACAATGTCATATAGTCTTCCCATAGGTATCCGCCCACCCATTTCGGGACGATAATGTCATCTAGTGCGCGTAAAGGTATACTTCCCGCCATTTCGGACGATAATATCATATAGTATGCGTAGTTATCTCGCCCACCCATTTCGGGACGATAATATCATATAGTGCGCCTAAAGTTATCTCGCCCGACCCATTTCGGGACGATAATGTCATATAGTGCGCTCAGAAGGTATCTCGCCGCCCATTTGCGGGACGATAATGTCATATAGTGCGCGTGAAGGTATCTCGCTCACCCATTTACGGGATGATAATGTCATATAGTCTGCCCGTAAAGGTATACTGCCCGACCCATTTCTGGGTCGATAATGTCATATAGTCTGCCCGTAAAGGTATACTGCCCGGCCTATTCCTGGGTCAATAATGTCATATAAAACCCGGGAATTTAACCCAACGTACTACGCACCTCCACTCCTTTAGAAAGACTCTTTTTCAAATAAAACTTCCCAGATACTAACAACTATAGTATCAAGTCCTATCCACCTTTCAAGACAAGTCACAATACCTTTTTAGAAATACAATTACCGGCTTCTAAATCAAGTGACTTCTTTAATAAAAACCTTACGCAATTGGTACCTTTAAAACAATTTGCCCTTCTTTATTTCAAATCATTTCTTTGCTTACATTATTAGAGAAAACCATTCTCTTAACCTTTCATAAAGCCGTTATAACCAACTTCCCATAAAGCCGTTATAACCCTTTATGGTTTTAGACCAACTCATTCCTTTTTATGACCAAGAGACTTCTACTTTTTGAAACCAAGTATTAAATACTTTCAAATCAATTCTCTTAACTTTCAGAAATACAATTAGTCCCTTAACCTATTAGAACTCAAGTTTCTCCTACTTTTAAACCTCAAGTAACTCACACCTTTTAAAACAAGTTACTTCTCTTTAAATCATGTCATTTCTCCTCTTTTTAAAACAATTAAGTAAATCACCCCTTTGACTTCCCTAAAGTCATTATAATGACCTTTAGGTTTTGGAACTAAGGCACTAGCCAAAAGATTTGGAAATCACTTCCTTTTCAAGACTCTATGTACTTTAGTAAAATACTTCCACTCTTTAAGAATCCAAACTTCACTAAGGCAATGGATTATACAACTTACAATTTAAACATCAAAGTACAATCAAGGAAGTACATAGAACAAATTCTACTTTAGGCAATCCAAATACAACCAAGGAATTGATCATTTAAGGAGTAGGAAATACTTTCTTTATCTTAAGGAATCATGCTAGTCAGTTCACATACCTTTTCGGCTAAATCCACAAGCTAAGCCGAATACGCCGTACGTAGAAGTGTCAACCTATAATGGTCACAACAAGACTATCAACTTCTAGTCTCTAACGTAGAATAAAACTAAGTGTACGGTCTCTAATTCTACGGAAAATCGGGTAGCACTTCCTTTGTTTCTACTCACTTTTCCACCTTTTTCAAGGTCGAATACAATAACCAACACGCCACATTTAAGGCTCCAAACAATCAACCAAACAAAGGGGATTACACGCCTTACAATACGTGTAAAATTCCGCCCCACAATTCATACCAAGTAGTTTAAAACTCCAAGCCCTTCTCGGCCAACTACATACTAACAATTCAAAGTCTTTTCCAATCCTTTTCCAAATTCCAAGTTCTAAGGTCTAACATGTTATATAGTTATAAACAACTTCAACAACTACAATTTCCTCCTTACACAACATGCGACGACTTAAACGAATAATCAACTTGAATTTCAATCTTAAGGCTAAACATGCTAGTTTTCGGATTCGGGTTCCAATAGCCAATATAGTAATCAAACTTCGTAATATACAACTCATGCTTGCTAATAACCATAACTACAACAATAAGTAAACCTTAATTGCTAAAACGACAAGATTATACCTTTATAAGCCCTAAAAAAAATTCCAAGAATCAAAGTCGCGCCTTAGCAATTCTTAGCTCCTTTCCTTAAGTTCCAATCCACTCCAAGCACTCCTTGGTAGCCTATGAGGAACCCATCTTCAAGTTCCAACTTCAAAGTTAAAGAACTTCATTAGTTTCCGCCTTGCGACTAACGTAAAAATGCGTTTTTTCTGAAATCTTTCTATTGAGATATCCTTACAACACCCTTAGGGACCTTGGATTTAAGTCTTGTGGCTAATGGATCACAAACTAAAATTTTTCTTGTTCCTTAGAACCCTAACCCGAGAGCTCTTAGTGGAGGCTTCAAAGTTTTTCAATTTTTTCTAAGTGTCCAAAGCCAAGTCTTGCACTAGTATGATACATATAACACATTGGAGGGTCTAGATATCAACAAATGTGTGGCTTGGATGAAGATCACATGGATCAAGCCTATGTGGACAAGTTGACTTGGTCAAATATGTCAAGCTTGCAAGACTTATCATCTACATAGGTCAAATGACCATTTTACCCTTGCAACATTTCGACCAAGACTAAGTGTGGGGGTGCCACGTGTCGCCTTCTCATTCGTCCATAAAATTCCGTAACCCTCGTGGGCCCCACAAAACGTAAAATTTCTCGGGTGGGCCCCACGTGACCAAATCCGTAAAAAATAAATTTCCATAAATATAATAAGTTCCATACTCTTCAAATAATGCATTTTGAGAATCCAATTCTCAACAACGAACATTTTTCCTTTCCGACGTTCGGAACATTTTCCGTCGGAAAAACAATTCTTCTGTTCGTACCCATTTCCAAGTCTTGATTCCTTACGTGCATTCTATTTTACATGTCCTGGACTTAGGGGGTGTAACAATACTGCCCGGCCCATCTCTGGGTCGATAATGTCATATAGTCTGCCCGTAAAGGTATACTGCCCGACCCATCTCTGGGTCGATAATGTCATATAGTGCGCGTGCAAGGTATCGCCCGGCCCATCTCTGGGTCGATAATGTCATATAAAACCCAGGAATTTAACCCAACGTACTACGCACCTCTACGCCTTTAGAAAGACTCTTTTTCAAATAAAACTTCCCAGATACTAATAACCGTAGTATCAAGTCATCTCTACCTTTCAGGACAAGTCACGACCTTTTAGAAATACAATTCACGCTTCTAAATCAAGTGACTGCTTTCTTAAAAACCTTAAGCAATTGGTACCTTTAAAACAATTTGCCCTTCTTTATTTCAAATCATTTCTTGTTTATGTTACTGAAGAAAACCATTCTCTTAACTTCCCATAAAGTTATTATAACCAACTTCCCATAAAGCCGTCATACTAACTTTATGCCTTAAACTAATTCATTCTTTTTATAACCAAGAGACTTCTACTTTTTGAAAACAAGTATTATATACTTTCAAATCAACTCTCTTAACTTCCAAAAATACAGTTAGTCTCTTAACCTTTAGAACTCAAGTGACTCCTTCCATTATAAAACCTTAGGCAATTGATGCCTTAAAATCAAGTTGCCTTTTCACTAAAATCAAGTCATTTATCTTTCCATAAAGCAATTATAACCAACTCCCCATAAAGTCGTTATATTCACTTTATGCCTTATCCATATACCATTTCCTATCCAAGGGACTTATACGTTTAAAACAGAACAAGTATCACATACTTTAAAAATCTTCAAGTCCCTTAACTTAATAAAACTTAAGACATCCTTTATTCTTTCAAAGAAGTGAGTAAATCTCCTAACTCACCCGACTTGGCTATTCATAAAACTAGTAAAGGATATCAAGGTGTTGTCAGACGTCACTGCATACTACATACGTGCAACTAGTCATGCTCAAAAGATAGGAAAGGTTCTATATAGAGTAAGTCACACAACTACCTCTTAACTTCTAAGAGTATAAGGAAACATGAAATGATACCACAGGTATATTCCATACATAGAATCATGCCAAAGGAAGGAAGAGGTTCACATACCTCGCGACGATTGTCGACAAGTAGCAAAATGCTCCAAAGTACTTCAACCTTGAGCTATTCCATTCTTCAAGTAGGATACGCTATACTTAGTACTTCAACCTATAATGGCCACAATACGTCCATTAACCTCTTACTTCAAACGTAGAATATTCTTAAGTGCTAAGTCACTAAATTCTACGAAAAATCGGACAGCACTTCCTTTGTTTCTACTTACTTTGCCACCTTTTTCAAGGCCGAATACAATAACCAAACACGCCACATTTAAGGCCCAAACAATGCAATCAACAATAGGGGATTACACGCCTATTAGACGTGTAAAATTCCGCCCCACAAACGATATCAAAATTAATACAACTTACTAGGCCAATTCGGCTAACTTGAAGTACTACAACTTCAATTCTTATCTAATTTCCATTTCAATCCAAGTTATTAGCCTAACATGACATCAAGTCGCAATCGGTTATAACTACTATAATCTCCAAGTAATTAACATGCGACGATTCTAATAACGACCAATTTGTAATCCAACTTCACATGGCTTGCATTATACTTCGGATTCCAAGGCTACAAGCAATCCATAATACTTATAAACTTCAACATATCAACTTCATGCTAGCAACATGTAAAGCTAACAACAACAATATATATAATCTTGTAACACTAATAAGAGACAAGATTATACCTCAACGAATCTCAATCCAACTCCAAATCCGAAGTCGCTCCTTAGCAACTTAGAGACTCTTCAAGACACTTCAATCCGCTACTTGAGACCCTTAGAACCACACCAACAACTTTCCTTCAAACTTCCAATCCAAAACCTAGAAAGCAACTAGGTTTTCACTTTGCGACTAACCCAAAAACTATCTTTTTCCGAGATTTTTCTATTGAGATACACTTACAATACACTCATGAACCTTTGTTTAAAGTGTGGAGCTTAATGGACAAGAAACAAAAATTTTCTCTTCTTAGTGTGCTAGAACCCGAGAGCTTCACTTGTTGTTCTTCCAATTTTTTGTAATTTTTGGCTAAGTATGGAACTTGTCTCACTACTAGTAGTATTATATAGGGATATGAAGGGTCAAGATGTGCACAATTGGGTGGCTAGGATGAGGTCTTAACAAATATCAAGACTAATGTGGACCCATTGACTTGGTCAATATTGTCAAGCTCTCTACATTGCAAGACTTGTCATCTAAGACTATGTTCAATGACCATCTTGGCCATGCCTAAAATCGTCCAAGGCAATTCTAAGGGGGGGTGACACGTGTCGCCCTCCCATTCGTCACAATAATTTGTTTTCCGACAATTCCATAATTCCGATAAATTTTTACAAGTCTCAAATCTTGACACTTATGAGTTCTTACGTACGCTCTTAAAACATGTCCTGTAAATACGGGGTGTAACAGCTAGCTACCAGATCCACCCTGCATCAGTAGACCTCATGGAGAGCTAGTCCATGGAATAACACTATCAACAGGGAACGAACCCTCATCATGGCCGCATACCCGTGGAATCCTCCATCACCGACAGTACATCCAAGTAAACTCATAACTACATGCTTTTAATTCGAATTGCAATACCATGTCTTTACATAAACCGAGACAATTACCATGCCTTCTTTTCACATAAACCAAGAGAACCCTTATTTAAGCAAGCCAAAGTACTTATCAAGGCACACATAGAATAATTCTCAATTAAACAAGCCAAAGTACTATCAAGGCACACATAGAATAATTCTCAATTAAACAAGCCAAAGTACTATCAAGGCACACATAGAGTAATTCTCAATTAAACAAGCCAAAGTACTATCAAGGCACACATATAATAATTCTCTTTTAACAAGCCCAAGTATTACGTACGTACATTTGTTTCAAAAGACTCATTTTTATGTAAAATCCAAGATACTAACACCCGTAGTATCAAGGCGTGCCTATTTTTCAAAGTAAGTTACTACACCTTTAGAAAACTCATTTCAAAGCTTGAAACCAAGTAACTTCAATTTTTCACAATCTAGACAACTTATGCCCATTAATCAAAATAGGCAACTTTCATAACCTGCCATAAAGTTATTATAACCAATTTCCCATAAAGCCGTTATACTAACTTTATGCTTTAGAAATTAAGACATTCTTATCCTTTCATAAAACTGTTATAACTAACTTCCCATAAAGCCGTTATAACTCCTTATAAACCATTTCGTTCTTTTACTAACCAAGAGACTTATACTTCAAACAAACTTATACAATTTTCAAAATACTTCAAGCCTCTTATCTTTTAGAAAACAAGTTTCTTACCTCAAAAATTTAAGTCTCTTATCTTGTAGAATAATTCAATACTCAATACTTTCACACTAAGTACTCTATACTTCTTTATGTCAAGAAATCCTTGTCTAACTTATTTAGGATAAACCACTCCTCATGATCAAGCGGGTTAACTTCTTAACCCAACCAACTTAGACATTTTCTTAAAACAAGTCAAGTATAACAAAAGGATTTACTTCATTTAAAATACGTACGTCTACCGTACTATATAGTTATAACTGCTCATACTCAAGAGATAAGAAAGTTTCCACATACCTCTTCGGTCAATCCACTTGCTAAGTCCAAAATACCGCACGTAATATGTCAACCTATAATGGCCATAATACGTTTATTAACCTCTAGTCTCAACATAAAATTTTCCAAGTTCAAGCCACTAAATTCTATGAAAATCAAAGCATTTCCTTTGTTTCTACATACTTTGCCACCTTTTTAAGGTCCGAATTTAACATCCAAACGCCACTTTTAAGGCCCAACAATCCAAACATTTCAAGGGGATTACACACCTAAACTTGGATGTGTAAAATTCTGCCCCACAATGTACAACAATTAACTTAATCAAGTTTAAGGTAGTTCTTAGGCTACAACATGCTCATAATATCTTCTTAACCAATTCTTTCACATCCAAACCATATTTCTTACATGCAATGAATCTAAGAACATTATTTACTACTACAAGTTCCTTCTTCTTCACATGCAACATCAATACTAGCTATAAGAGAAGAAATGTTACCTTTAGAGCTTTAGCCAAAACTATTCCAACCACTTTGCTAGCCTCCTTCCAAGAACACCGCCACAATAACTCCTACAAGCTAGCTACAAGCTTGCTTCTTGTCCTTAACTTTTCAGATTTTCTTAGGCTTTGAATTCCTCTTGGAATTCTAGAGAGAAGTGGGAGCTCTAACTTAGAGAGAGGGAAAGTCTTGAAAGATGACCAAGTCTTCAACACTGGGTCAATATACGGCACCAGCAAAAATCCGATGGGGGGGGGGGGACACTTGTCACCCTCCCATGGCCTTTTTAAAAGAAGAAATTCAGATTTCCTCAGTTTTTCCGCCAGGATTCCCGCCTCGGCGCCGCTGCGCAGGCCATGGCTACAAACTGCGGACTTCGGAACTTTCCGGCGCCGCTTCCGGCGCGCTGCAACTTCAGCGCTCGACCGAACCGGCGCCACGACCGCATCCGCGCCACGACCTAGATCCGCGCCGCGCCTGTGGCTCGATCAAACACCTTTCGCCCGATCACAAGACCGAACTTGTAACTTCCATAACTCTCTACTCCGATGTCCTATCGACGAACGGTTGGTTGCGTTGGAAACTAGACTCAACGAACTACGCACTAGGCCTTTGAAACACCTAAAAACTCTCAATGTAACTGGACATATTCCACCTCAAAGTTGACTAAAACCCGTCCGAAATAATCCGTCAACCTATCTTTCAAAAATTTTAAGTCTTACTCCCTTTCGTACGCTCTCATACGCATGACCTGAACTACGGGGTGTAACAACTAGAATTTCCAAGAACTCTGTTAAGACATAAACAATCAGAAAATAACTGTCACACCCTGAACCCCTGGCCCGTGACTGGTGCCCTACCTGGGCACCCTTCTACCTTAACAACACAAGTAAACTGCGGAAATTAAATAACACCCTTTTTTTTTTTAAAACCAACATACGTGCAAGGGCAAAGCCGACAAGGCTGCCATATAATATACATAAACAAAAGACACTACACCGTACATGAGTCCAATCCCACATATGAATACTGCACTTAAGAGTTTTATCGAACTATGACGGACAAGGCCCCATTGCACCCATAATCGTACAAAAGCATGTCATCGAAAGAACTTATACCAAAAAGATAAACTCCGAATGAAGGAGCTATCCAAAACTACGGCGGTCCTACACTGCCGATCACCAAACAACAGACCTAAACTGCGCAGATGAACGCAGCCTCCGGCGGGGTCGACTGAAGAATGTACCAAGTATGTGAAATGAAGCATCAGAATGAAATCATAACACTAAACAAAATAGGAGACATGTATGATAGCCAACCTACAATACACAATACATAGCGGTCATATCAAGTCGGGACGTGCCTCAAAGTCACTACTCAAATAACGACACAAGGCCTTACTAACAATGAGAGTAAATAACAGTATACTTACAATATAAACTAGGAAGCTCACGATCAAAGCAGGACCACCCGCCCGCAGTATCATTAAGCAATCCTACTCCTGGGACTGTTTCACCCGCATAGGTCGCGTGGACCCGCATGAGGTATTCCTCGCATGGGACTATTTCACCCGCATAAGCCCTTACGGACTCGCATGAGGTATTCTCGATAGGTCAGATCCGCCCGCATGAGACTATTTCACCCGCATAAGTCCTTACGGACCCGCATGAGGTATTCCTCGCATCATGGGTAGCAAATCCAAGGAATATGCAAATGCCACAAATCCGGGGAATGACCCCGTAATGAATAATATATCACTAGCACAAACCGGCTATCATACGTAACATAAGCACTACCGGCTTACCATACATAACATAAGCGCTACCGGCTTACCATATTCTAACATAAGCAAGTTAAGAAATCCCCTAACTTCTTATTAGTCTTATACATGTCCACTCTCATTTAGGTTTACTTAAGGCACTAACATGACATTATAAATCCGGGAATCTAACCCGCCGCCTGGTCACATGCCCCGGAATGCCACATCGAAAGCATGTCCAAGGAGTAACACCAATAATGGAAGCATACCCGTGGAATCCCACATCACCGCTTCAGACGCCCAAGTAAACTCATTAACAAGACACCACCTCCAACCGAGAGTCGCGGCAACGTAATAAAACATAATACTAGTACTCAAATGCTATCACCAGCACACATTGGCAATTTTCAATTAAACAAGCCAAAGTACTTATCAAGGCACACATAGAATAATTCTCAATTAATCAAGCCAAAGTACTTATCAAGGCACACTTAGACTAATTCTCAATTAATCAAGCCAAAGTACTTATCAAGGCACACTTAGAATAATTCTCAATTAATCAAGCCAAAGTACTTATCAAGGCACACATAGAATAATTCTCAATTAATCAAGCCAAAGTACTTATCAAGGCACACTTAGACTAATTCTCAATTAATCAAGCCAAAGTACTTATCAAGGCACACTTAGACTAATTCTCAATTAATCAAGCCAAAGTACTTATCAAGGCACACTTAGAATAATTCTCAATTAATCAAGCCAAAGTACTACGTACGTACATTCTTTTCAAAATACTCCTTTCTATGTAAAACCCCAAGATACTAACACCCGTAGTATCAAGGTGTGTCTATTTTTTTCAAAGTAAGTTACTACACTTTTAGAAAACTCATTACAAAGCTTGAAATCAAGTAACTTCAAATTTTCACAATCTAGGCAACTTATGCCCATTAATCAAAATAGACAACTTTCTTAACCTTCCATAAAGCCGTTATAACCAACTTCCCATAAAGTCGTTATAACCCTTTATGGTTTTAGACATATTCATTCCTTTTTATAACCAAGAGACTTATACTTAAAACCAAGTATCACATACTTACAAATCAAGTTTCTTAACTTTCAAAATACTTCAAGTCTCTTAATATTTAGAAAACAAGTTTCTTCTACTTTTAAACCTCAAGTAACTCACACCTTTAAAACAAGTTACTTCTCTTAAATCATTTCATTTCTCCTCTCTTAAAACAATTAAGTAAATCACTCCTTTGACTCCCCTAAAGTCATTATAATGACCTTTAGGTTTTGGAACTAAGGCACTAGCCAAAAGGTTTGGAAATCACTTCCTTTTCAAGACTCCATGTACTTTAAGTAAAATACTTTCACTTTTAAGAATCCAACTTCACTAAGGCAATGGATTATACAACTTATAATTTAAACATCAAAGTACAATCAAGGAAGTACATAGAACAAATTCTATTTTAGGCAATCCAAATACAACCAAGGAATGGATCATTTAAGGAGTAGGACATACTTTCTTTATCTTAAGGAATCATGCTAGAAGAGGAGATAGTTCACATACCTTTTCGGCTAAATCCACAAGCTAAGCCGAATACGCCGTACGTAGAAGTGTCAACCTATAATGGTCACAACAAGACTATCAACTTCTAGTCTCTAACGTAGAATAATACTAAGTATACGGTCTCTAATTCTACGGAAAATCGGGCAGCACTTCCTTTGTTTCTACTTACTTTGCCACCTTTTTCAAGGCCGAATACAATAACCAACACGCCACATTTAAGGCTCAAATCAACAACCAAACTGTTATACCCCGTAGTTGCAGGGTATGTATGTGGGGACGTACGTACGAGAGTACGGCAGAAATTTTGAAAAGAAAGAAAGATGTGAGTTTTCGACGGAAAAGTTTGCGGTTATTTGTGAAGAAAAAGGTTCGTTAATGGGAATTGGATTCCCAGATTGGGTATTTGGACTTCATAGATTATATTAGAATTTTGAGATTTTATTTTCGGAAATGGTCACGTGGGGCCCACGGGAGAAATTTACGGTTTTGTGGGGCCCGCTTTGTTTTTGAGATTTCCGGTATTTTGGATATTTTCGGAAGACGAAATATTCTGGGCGAATCGGGGGGGCGACACGTGTCACCCCCATGTGGCACCCTTGGCCGAATTTACCTTTGTGCACAACACCCGATTAGAGTCGTTTTTCGACGAAACGTTTCCATGACTTTTCAGAGAAAATTCCGCTATGTCATTTATAATTTTGCGGATTTTTCCGTGACGAAACATTCGACCAGCGGGAGGGTGACATGTGTCACCTCACATTGAAGCAAATGGTTTGGCTTGGACGATTTGGGCCCGAGGCCTCGTTGGCCTCGCCGATTGGCTCTCTTTTGTGCCTTGCTTTGTGGCTTGTTTTGTGGAGTGTTTTGTGGAGTAGGGTTAGGTGCACTTGGCTTGATCTTGGCCTTACACTTGCCTTGCACTTGGCTAGATCTTGCCATTGGTTGGCCTTTGGTTTTGCTATAAATACCCCTTTGTGAAGACTTCATTCATCCACAAATGTTTCCAAGTCTTGAAATCCCTCCTCCCTCTTGTGGCTCTCGTCCTAAGCCTCTCCCCTCCTCCTAGTGGCCTTTGGCCGAGAGGTCTCCCTCCCTTGTGGTGTCTGGCCAGTGGGTACCACTAGCCTAGTTGTTTCGTATAATACCCTTGTTGTGGTATAGAAATGCTCCCCTAGTATTGTTATAATGCCCAAAATACCTTAGCCTTGTACCTTGTAGTATTCCAAAGATACCTCTTTACGAGTCCTAAATACTACCTTTTGTCCTTTTAGTCTCAAACCAAACCCTAAGGAAATCTTCATAGTTGGTTGAAGTATTTGAGTAGAAGTTGGTTAGAACTTCTAAGGGTTGTTTGGAGTGGTTTGGAGCGCACTGAGTGAGCTAAACCTTGATCAGATCGACATTATAACTTGGATAATTTTGGGCTTATCGAGGTAATTATCTTGTCCTCTATTGTAATTGGAAATTACAGGTTTGGTAGAATATATCGTTGAAGTATACTATATATGGAACTATACGTAGTAGTCGGCAATGTCTTTTGACTTAAGCTCAAGAATAAATCATCAATCGAACTGTATTTACATAGGATCAGACAAAGAGACTTGTGTAGAATTGTACACGTCAGGTTAGGCGTGTAAACCCCTGGTTGGCTTGGTAGCCTACTCGTTAGAGGAGTTTTACGCATGTGGGGAGGTGCGGCCGAATTTTCTATAGAAAGATAGAAACTTGTGTTTTGGGGTTAATAGACGTTTGTGACCTTTATAGGTGAAGGTACTAAGAGTAGCGTATTCTACTCGAGGAGTGGAAAGGGCTAGCAAGGTTGTAGTACTTGGAGCATTTTGCTTATTGTCGATAAATCGTCGCGAGGTATGTGAACCTCTTCCTATCTTTCCTAGCATGATTGTTGTGAACTATGTAGTACGGTAGACGTACATGTGCTAAGTGATTTGGTTGGTTTAAAACATAGGGTGTTATAATAGCTTTATGGGAAGTTAGTTATAACGACCTTATGTAAGTGAAAATGGTTTACTAATGTTAGAAGTTAAGAGACTTGATCTTATAAGATAAGAGACTTAACTTATTTGTTTTAATGTGGATGTTTGTGTGAAACCTCATTCGTGAGTAATGAGTACTTGGTTTTAAAGGGATAATGTTTTACTGATTTCGGAAATCAGAATGTGTATCGACAGACCACTGCAACGTTAATAAAGGAAAATGTATTGAATAATGATGTGTTGTATTAAAACCGAGAAACCTCCATCCGCATAGAAACTAAGATGAGACAAAATGATATTACATTTTCTAGATCATGGTCTTTGTAATAAGAATGTTGTAAACAAGAATAACCTACTCTCACGTGAGACATATAATACTCAATTGTTCTAAAAAGGAATCAAGTGATTAAGTTTGGGAACTATGAAACCATTTGAAAATGAGAAGCTTGAGTAATTGAAACTAGGCAAACTGGAACTTAGGAAAAGAATGCTGTTACTTGATTTTGAAAAGGAATGTGGGTTGGTCATTCTAATACTACGGGTATCGGGTGACTTTTATAGAAGTAATGGATCTCTTTTAAAAGAACTTAACGTATGTAGTACTTTGGGGTTAAAAACCCGGACTTTGGTATAAATGGAAGTACTTTGAGTTGTTGTGAAACTTGCCTATGCTTGTTGTTGTGAAACTTGCCTATGCTTGTTGTTGTGAAACTTGCCTATGCTTGTGATGATAGCCTTTGTTGTACAAGTGTGGTATTTACGTTACCGCGTCTCTCGATAGAGTAGGTTGACTTGTTGAGAACTTATCGACGTGGCCGTGATGGAGAATTCCACGGGTATGTTTCCATTTTGATTACTGTCTTGTTGTTGATATCACATGGACATGTCTACACCGATGCAGTATTCCGGGGGCATGCGGCCGGGTTGATTACCCGATATATGGTTATTACTGCAACATGGACGTGTCTACACCGATGCAGTATTCCGGGGACATGTGGCCATGCGGCAGGGTTGACCACCCAGTATATTGTTATTGAGGTTACATGGGCATGTCTACACCGTCGCGATTCCGGGGCATGGCCATGCGCTTGTTATTATTGTTGCATCATGGACATGTCTACACCGTCGCAGATTCCGGGGCACGCGCCATGATGCGAACATGATGGATGTTGTGGGCGTGAGACCCATAGTTATATTTGAGTGGTGACTTTGAGGGCGTGAGTCCCTGACTTGACATGACTGTTTTTATGTTGTGAACTGTAAGTTTGGTTATCATACATGTCTCCGGCTTTTATAGACTAGTAGGATTTCATTTCTGATATTTTTACTGATTTCACATACTTGGTACTGTTATCGACCTCTTCGGGCCGAGGCGTATAAAGGCGAGCCTCTCACTCGGAGCGAACCGTGGCTCTCGTATGGCACATCCCGAGAAGGGCCGTTGGGCATGCCTCGAGGATCATGGCGGCCGGTACACTTTGTAGGTCGCTGAGAAGGTTAATGCCTCGAGCGGCCGCACGATTACAAAAGTGGTATCGAGCGATTAATCCTCGGAAAGTGTCTACGACCGTGTCTAGTAGAGTCTTGATTATCGGTGTGTTGTGCACCACATCTATAATCGTGAGGCTATAGGACATTTAGGATTGGTTTCCATTCTTCTCATTACGAGATCGTGCCTTAGAGTCGTGTTGTAAGTTGGACCCTCCGACGTATCTCGTTTTACGATTATGCCTCGCGCAAGGCAACCAGAGCCCGGAGGGCAAGGCAGCCGAGGGTGCTTGCTAGTGAGATCTGAGGAGAGTACGAGCGCAGCCCGCAAGACACGAGGTTGTGCTTGACGGCGGGTTTTGTGACGCCGCCCGGCCCAGAGAGGTTAGAGCGCGGCAATGGCTGCCGAGACCGCAGCACTGAGCCTCCAGTCCCACGCAGGGCGAGGAGATGGGTCACAAGGAGATGGCCCGATTGGCGCCGTGGTCATGGCCGAGATATGAGGATAGGCCGGATCGCAGTTCGATTCGAGCACCAATGGTTCACCCCCGAGCAGATAGTTTGAGGCTACGGGACTTCCTGAGTTGTAGCCCGCCAGAGTTTTATGGGTCGAGGCCTGAGGATGATCCGCAGGAGTTCATCCGGCAGTTACAGCGGATCATGAGAGTGATCAAGGCTTCGGAGACCGAGTCTGTGACCTTCGGTTCGCATCGGCTGCGTGATACCGCAGTCGATTGGTTTGATTCGTGGGAGCTTTCCCGGGGAGAGCATGCACCTCCAGCGGTATGGGATGAGTTTTCGGGGGCTTTTCTCACGCACTTCTTGCCTCCGCAGATGAGGAGGGCACGGGCCGACAAATTTTTGTTACTGAGACAGAGAGGGCGCACTGTCAGGGAGTACAATGTCGAGTTCGATTCTTTGGCTCGATATGTCCCTGCACTAGTTGCAGATATGGAAGATAGGGTGCATCGCTACGTCACCGGGCTCGATGATTACCTAGCAGAGAGTTGTTCGGGTGTTTCTCTTCAGCCGGGCATGGACATTGCCCGCATTCAGGCTCATGCACTGGGGTGCGAGGAGCGCAGAGATCGACGGGTGGACCGCTTTCAGCAGAAGAAGGCCAAGACGGCCGGATATTTTGGCGACTTTCGAGGCGGACCGCCTCAGCAGCAGACTAGTTATGTACCTCCGCCATTGCAGAGTGGTCCTCCGCAGCCTTCGGGACCCTTGGGATATTCAGGCGGTCGTGGCTCCTGTGTTTCGAATGTTCGAGTAGGGGTGTTGGCCAGATGCAGTCACCCCTACCTCGGTGTGGTCGATGTGGTAGACCGCATTTCGGGGAGTGTCGTAGTACCAAGGGAGCTTGTTACTCTTGCGGCCAACAGGGCCATATGACGAGAGACTGTCCGACTGTGTAGCTGGTAGGACAAAGACAGACTACTAGGCGAGCGGGCCACGGTAGAGGTCGCGGTGGAAGTTCCCAGTTTTAGCGGTCCTTGAACCGCCTAGTTTCAGGTATATCCTTAACCCTCTAGAGTTTTGGTATGCTTGTTATGATGGTCTCATTATTATGTGCTATGTACGAATAGCGTTGTGTTAATTATGAGTTAGAAAACATGCTTAGTTGGGAGGATACGTATGGGGGCATGGTAAGTGTGAACCTTAGACTATGTCACGACTGAGACCTTAGGGGTAAGGTCGTCTTGAGTTAAAGATTTATTTTGACCCTTATCAGAGTAGTAGTATACGTGGGATTTATTTGTGTGACAAGTCCGTGGCTAGTGTGAGATGGAAGTGGTAACTTTCATGATGTGAATTAGTAAGATTGTTCCGGATCGGGGAACAAGAGTTTGGCGCGGTTGGGGGTCGGGTTGAGGACCATTTGCGGGTCAACCCGTAACCCGGTTTGGGGTGGGGTCAGTTGGAGGTGGTCCCGCTAGATGATAGGGTCACGAGGGTGCTAGGCCCAAGTTTGTATGATCATCGTATGAGTTCGTGGACGCGTTCGACGAGCGGTTCGTAAAGGCGGGAATGGCCTTAAGGAAGTTTGAGGTTAGTAAGATGACCAAGTTTGGAGGTAGTGACTCGGAGATTTTGAGGAAGTAATGACTGAAGTATGGTACGTACTGGGAGAGTTCAAGCGTTCGAGAAGGGCACGACGAGTAAGGAAAGAAGAGGACGTATGTTATTTCGTGGCCAAGCTATGGCATTGGCAACTTGTTAGAGGAACTTTATCGTTATTCGACTTGAGAAGGAACATTCGGGACGAATGTTTCTAAGGAGGGGAGAATGTTATACCCGTAGTTGCAGGGTATGTATGTGGGGACGTACGTACGAGAGTACGGCAGAAATTTTGAAAAGAAAGAAAGATGTGAGTTTTCGACGGAAAAGTTTGCGGTTATTTGTGAAGAAAAAGGTTCGTTAATGGGAATTGGATTCCCATATGTGGTATTTGGACTTCATAGATTATATTAGAATTTTGAGATTTTATTTTGGAAATGGTCACGTGGGGCCACGGAGAAATTCTGATTTTGTGGGGCCGCTTTGTTTTGAGATTTCCGGTATTTTGGATATTTTAAGTCGAAATATTCGGCGAATCGGGGCGACACGTGTCACCCCATGTGGCACCGCTGGCGAATTACCTTTGTGCGGACACGATTAAGTCGTTTTACGGCGAAAGCGTTTCCACGACTTTCGTAGAAAATTCGGCTATGTCATTTATAATTTTGCGGATTTTTCGGGTGTGAAACATTCGGACCAACGGGAGGGTGACATGTGTCACCTCACATTGAAGCAAATGGTTTGGCTTGGACGATTTGGGCGTCGAGGCCTTGGTTGGCCTTGGCGATTGGCTCCTCTTTTGTGCCTTGCTTTGTGGCTTGTTTTGTGGAGTGTTTTGTGGAGTAGGGTTAGGGTGCACTTGGCTTGATCTTGGCCTTACACTTGCCTTGCACTTGGCTAGATCTTGGCGTTGGTTGGCCTTTGGTTTTGCTATAAATACCCCCACTGTGAAGACTTCATTCATCCACAAATGTTTCCAAGTCTTGAAATCCCTCCCCTCCTCTTGTGGCTCGTCCTAAGCCTCTCCCCTCTCCTAGTGGCCTTTGGCGAGAGGTTTCCACTCACATGTGGTGTCTAGCCAGTAGGGGTACCACTGCTAGTTGTTTCGTATAATACCCTTGTTGTGGTATAGAAATGCTCCCTAGTATTGTTATAATGCCCAAAATACCTTAGCCTTGTACCTTGTAGTATTCCAAAGATACCTCTTTACGTAGAGTGGAAATACTACCTTTTGTCCTTTTAGTCTCAAACCAAACCCTAAGGAAATCTTCATAGTTGGTTGAAGTATTTGAGTAGAAGTTAGTTAGAACTTCTAAGGGTTGTTTGGAGTGGTTTGGGCGCGCGGGTGGAGCTAAACCTTGCTCAGGATCGACATTATAACTTGGATAATTTTGGGCTTATCGAGGTAATTATCTTGTCCCTCTATTGTAATTGGAAATTACATGTTTGTTAGAATATATAGTTGAAGTATACTATATATGGAACTATACTTAGTATTCGGCAATGTCTTTTGACTTAAGCCTGAAGAATAAATCTTGAAGAATGTATTTACATAGGGTGTGTATTGCGATACTTGTGTAGAATTGTACACGTCCGGTTAGACGTGTAAACCCCCCCCCCCTGGTTGGCTTGGTAGCCGGCCTCGTTAGAGGAGGAGTTTTACGCTGTTGCGGGGGGGGGAGGTGCTGCCGAATTTTCTATAGAAAGATAGAAACTTGTGTTTTGGGGTTAATAGACGTTTGTGACCTTTATAGGTGAAGGTACTAAGAGTAGCGTATTCTACTCGAGGAGTGGAAAGGGCTAGCAAGGTTGTAGTACTTGGAGCATTTTGCTTATTGTCGATAAATCGTCGCGAGGTATGTGAACCTCTTCCTATCTTTCCTAGCATGATTGTTGTGAACTATGTAGTACGGTAGACGTACATGTGCTAAGTGATTTGGTTGGTTTAAAACATAGGGTGTTATAATAGCTTTATGGGAAGTTAGTTATAACGACCTTATGTAAGTGAAAATGGTTTACTGATGTTAGAAGTTAAGAGACTTGATCTTATAAGATAAGAGACTTAACTTATTTGTTTTAATGTGGATGTTTGTGTGAAACCTCATTCGTGAGTAATGAGTACTTGGTTTTAAAGGGATAATGTTTCTTGATTTGGGAATCAGATGTGTATCGACAGACCACTGCAGCGTTAATAAAGGAAAATGTATTGAATAATGATGTGTTGTATTAAAACCAGTAGAAACCTCCATCTGCATAGAAACTAAGATGAGACAAAATGATATTATATTTTCTAGATCATGGTCATTTGTAATAAGAATGTTGTAAACAAGAATAACCTACTCTCGCGTGAGACATATAATACTCAATTGTTCTAAAAGGAATCAGTGATTAAGTTTGGGAACTATGAAACCATTTGAAAATGAGAAGCTTGAGTAATTGAAACTAGGCAAACCTGGAACTTAGGAAAATAATCGTTACTTGATTTTGAAAAGGAATGTGGGTTGGTCATTCTAATACTACGGGTATCGGGTGACTTTAATAGAAGTAATCGATCTCTTTTAAAAGAACTTAACGTATGTCGTACTTTCGTGTTAAAAACCAGGACTTTGGTATAAATGTAAGTACTGTGAGTTGTTGTGAAACTTGCCTATGCTTGTTGTTGTTAAACTTGCCTATGCTTGTTGTTGTGAAACTTGCCTATGCTTGTTGTTGTGAAACTTGCCTATGCTTGTGATGATAGCCTTTGTTGTACAAGTGTGGTATTTACGTATACCGTCTCTCGATAGAGTAGGTTGACTTGTTGAGAACTTCTTGGGGCGTCTTTGGCGGTGATGGAGAATTCCACGGGTATGTTTCCATTTTGATTCTTGTCTTGTTGTTGATATCACATGGACATGTCTACACCGTCGCAGATATTAGGGCATGCGGCGTGCGGCGGGTTGATTACCCGATATATGGTTATTACTGCAACATGGATGTGTCTACACCGATGCAGTATTCCGGGGGAATGTGGCCATGCGGCAGGGTTGACCACCCAGGATAGCGTTATTGAGGTTACATGTGCATGTCTACACCGTCGCGATTCCGGGGCATGTGGCCACGTGCGGCCTTGTTATTATTGCATCATGGACATGTCTACACCGTCGCGATTCCGGGCGGCCATGATCACGAACATGATGGATGTTGTGGGCGTGAGACCCATAGTTATATTTGAGTGGTGACTTTGAGGCGTGAGTCACGACTTGACATATTTGTTTTTATGTTGTGGCGTAAGTTTGGTTATCATACATGTCTAAGGATTTTATAGAATAGTATGATTTCATTTCTGATATTTTACTGATTTCACATACTTGGTACTGTTGTCTTGACCTTCGGGCTGCGTTCATGCCGCGGTAGAGGTACATCGATCGTGGATCCTCGCTCTTAGGATCTCATTTCGCGTGTTGAAAGCTCCGTTCCTTGAGGCTTATCTTTGTTATGTTTCCACGAGTTGTAGGTTCTTGTACATTCGGGGTATGGCGGGCCTGTCCGTCATAGTTGTTGTAAATCTTAGAGTGCAGCCTTTGTTGTGGCGGGGTTTGTAAAAGGATAAGCTGTTGGGTTTTTATGTATATCTTGAAAATCGTTTTGGTTGGCCTGTTTATTTATTATATCTCTTGTTTCATGACTCGTGTTTTATTTTCCGCTGGTTTTCTCTGATGTTGTATCACTAGGGTGCCCGGGGTAAGGCACCAGTAACGGGCCCGGGTTCGGGGCGTTACACAAACAAAGGGGATTACACGCCTTACAATACGTGTAAAATTCCGCCCCACAATTCATACGAAGTAGTTTAATGCTCACTAGCCATTCTCGGCCAACTTACATAACCAACAATTCAAAGTCTTTTCCAATCCTTTTCCAATTCCAAGTTCTAACGTCTAACATGTTATATAGTCGCAAACAACTTCAACAACTACAATTTCCTTCTTTCTACAACATGCGACGACTTAAACTAATAATCGACTTGAATTGTAATCTTAAGGCTAACATGCTAGTTTTTGAATTAGGGTTCCAATAGCCAATATACTTATCCAACTACATAATATATAACTCATGCTTGCTAATAACCATAGCTACAACAATAAGTAAACCTTAATTGCTAAAACGACAAAAGTTATACCTTTATAAGCCCTTAAAGTTTCCAAGATTCAAAGTCGCGCCTTAGCAATTCTTAGCTCCTTTCCTTAAGTTCCAATCCGCTCCAAGCACTCCTTAGAAGCCTATGAAGAACCCATCTTCAAGTTCCAACTTCAAAGTTGAAGAACTCCTCAAGTTTCCGCCTTGCGACTAATACGAAAACGCCGTTTTTCCGAAATCTTTCTATTGAGATATCCTTACAATACCCTTAGGGACTTTGGGTTTAAGTCTTGTGAATAAAGGATCACAAACTAAAATTTTTGTGTGGGCAAAGCTAGTGAACCCGAGAGCTTTCTTGGCTAAGCTCAATGTTCTCTCAAATTTTCTAAGTGTAAAATGCCAAGTCTTGCTACTAGTTGGGTATATAAAACACAATGGAGGGTTTATATTTCAACACTTGAGTGGCTAGGATGAGTTTCACTAGGATTAAGCACAAGTGGCAAGTTGACTTGGTCAACAATATCAAGCTTAGCAAGACTTATCTTCCACCATGGTAAATGACCATTCTAACCTTACTAAATTTCGTCCAAGACCATATGTGGGGGTTCCACGTGTCGCCCTCTCATTCGTCCATAAAATTCCGTAACCCTCGTGGGCCCCACAAAACGTAAAATTCCTCGGGTGGGCCCCACATGACCAAATCCGTAAAAATAAATTTCCATAATGTTAATAAGTTCCATAATCCTCAAATAATACATTTTGGGAATCCAATTCTCATCAACGAACATTTTTCCTTTCCGACGTTCGGAAGATTTTCCGTCGGAAAAACAATTCTCCCTTTCGTACTAATTTCCAAGTCTTGATTCCTTACATACATTCTCTTATACATGTCCTAGACTTACGGGATGTAACAATAACGTTAAATCAGTCCAACATAGACAACAAAAGAGATACAAACATTGTTATCGCCGGAGTTAACAACACGAAAAGGCAGCGAGAAGGGGGTTGCGTGTCGACGCTGGAACAATGGTTCAAGGTCGACGGTTCAGTGGGGTAGAGCTCCGATGATAGGCAGCAGCGACGTCGACGGGAAGAGGTAGTCTGGGAGTTCGACGGGAGTGACGACGATGAGTGGGGGTTCGGGGGTTGTTAGTGTGTTGTGGAGATGTGGCTGGTGGATATTGGTTGGGTTCAAGCTCCGGCGAAGGGCGGCGGCGGGAAGGCAGGGAGTGAGCGACGGGAATAGGGTAAGAGGGGAAGAGGAGAGTGAGAGAAAATGGGGTGGGCTGAGGGGTTTGTGCGGCTGAAGGGGAGACGGCTAGGGTTAAGGAGAAGGAGAGGTGAGGGCGGCTGAGTGAGGTTCTGGGCGGCTGAAGTGTTAGGGATGAGGGTGAGGGAGATGAAAGGTTTTTGTAGGAAAAGCTGCTGCGCTGATTTTTGTTGGGGGGGGGGGGGGGAAATGGGAGTGTAATGTTTTATTTATAGGGTAGATATTTTAGGTTTAGGTTTAGGTTTTGAGGGGAAATAAAAAGTGTGATATTGTTTGGGGGGGGGGGGGGGAAAAAAAAGATGAAAGTTTTGGATGAAATTAAAAAATGGTGTTGGGTTGGACTGATTCAAATTATGTCTTGGACTGGACTGGTTTGACAAAATGCAAGGTGGGTTAATTATTTTAAAAAATGCAAAATTATTAAAATGCAAATGCCGACGCAATAATAATAAAATACAATATTTTAGAAAATGTTTAATGCCTAATTAAAAGTAAAAACGGGATGCCAATTAATTATTTAAAGAGATGTAAACATAATAATAATAGAAACATAATATTAACAAAGACATAATGCTTAATTTAAAATAAAAATATGCAATGTCATTTTTGTGAAGAAATAAACATAGAATATTATGCGAAAAATGCAAAAAATGATGATTAAAATGCGGTGTCCTAAAACACATAAAATTGCAACAAATATACGAAAAACGGGTCAAAATTGACTGTCAACAGTTACGTAGCAATAGAAGCCTGCTTATGCTGCTTCGGCAACGCTTTTTCGCCATCTCTTCGCTCTGGACAGGAGCGCTAGTGGACACGGGGAGGGAGCAGGTGAAGCGTCCCCCCCGAGAATCACATCACTTTTGATATAGCACCCCAAGAGAACCTTTTAAAGAACTATTAGTACCCTTTACTTAAACTTAAGAGATTACTTTGATTGTGAAATTCAGGAATGAATAGTTGCAACAATAGGAAGCTGCATGTCTTCGCCCGCTCTCGATTCATGGTGGAATCCATTGAATGCGTTGGTAAAGCACGAGATTATGACAAAAAATCAGAGGCCTAATTCTTCTTCTGATGATCGATTCAACCTCTGATAAAAAAAATATACCTTGGTTATATTTCATCTCTTCAACAAGTTTAGTAATAAGTCTGCTCGTACTGAATACGAGTAATTCCCCGCAACTTGCCCAATATTTTAATAGAGGGACAACCAACGGTGAGGCCATTGGACCAATAAACAATAGGCGCAAGTAGATTGAAATCGACTGGCTAGCTCGTGCAATCAACGACAAATTCCTTCGCGTTAGTAAGCCAAACAATCCTGGTTCCCGGGCATTACGGTATGACGTGGATCGATCATGACGAGAATGAACTTCTCCGTAATGTAATATGTAATAGAAGAGTAACAGTCCTGTTCCCCGGGCTTTCCCCCTTTTGAGTGCATGAGCCGAGTAAGTGAATAAGGGATCAATCACGAGAGGTGTGAGAGTTGCTTTAATCCATATATATTGATGCGATGTCGGATATGAACAAGAAGCTTCGAGAAAACTAGTGTTTTCTTCATTATATGAAGCCAGTAAGCAAACAACGAATCCATGGGTTCAACTCTTTTGAGTACATCTGGGGGTTTTCACCCACCTTAACTTAGGTCCTTGCGCGGGTGTCTCATCCCATTGTCACAACAAGGGCGGGTTTTGCGCGTTGTATCGAATTAAACCACATGCTACACCGCTTGTGGAGGCCCCCGTCAATTCCTTTGAGTTTCAGTCTTGCGATCGTACTCCCCAGGCGTAGTGTTTCACGCGTTAGCTGGGCCCCTGATCCGCGTAGACCAAGGGCGGACACTCATCGTTTACGGCATGGACTACCAGGGGAGAACAATAGAGGCCTTCAAACTTACACGATGTTGGGGTATAAAAGATAGAGGATAAGACTTCTAACGATCCTTTTAAGAAAGATATATTATCCTACATGCCCATAGCTACATGAGCTAATAGAAAGAGAGGGCTATTTATAGCGCCTCTTTATACGGGCATATGTGGTCTTCCCAGGACGGAGTAATGGCCTTTTGAATTGAATCTTAAGTAGTCTATCAGTGGTGCGAATCGGCCTTACCCCTTTTCAGTAGGGGAGCGATGAGACTGAGTTCCACGAATATGCAGGCTAGAAAGATGTTATTTGCTGCTATTTCATCTATTTGTGCATTAAGTTCGAAGCTCAGCCTTTCCGCATTGGCCCTACACCTCTTTCGTCAGAAGTTCTACGAACCAAATAAAAGGCCCATCTACATCCCAAACCCCAATGAGGACAGGTTTATGAGAGAAGGTGGGAGAATGGGCACAGCCCCACTAGCAGCCCGCGTTTCCGACCCACCAAGCAAGGGCACGTTGCGCAGTAGTAGCCAGTTCAAGGAATGGAAAATGAAAGAAGAATCTGTGTGCACTATCTATGGAGTGGAGTGACTATCCTTAATCTCCTTTTCCCTATCTCCTCGAGTAAAATCTCCTTGTGCTTCAGGACCCCATAGTAAGCTTGATGAAAATATCTCTTACTAGAATACTTGAAAAGAGTTGTTGCTTACTTTACTATGGGGTGTGTGGCACTTGGTAGCATTCAGGCATCAGTGGAGGCGCTAAGCGCAATTACTCAAAGAGAAAGCTAAATTTCACTAAACATAAGTCAATTATTATGAACTTTCTCAATTGTTTACTTGTACAATAACATAGCCATGTCCTTCGATAGCTTATCTCGGATTCCTGCAACAGCAAGTTGAAAGCGTGCTGTGGGGTTGGAGCACAAGAATGGACACCAAATTCAACATCTCTAATATAAAACAATGAGGATTGGCCATAGAGTTATAATGAGATTCTGCCACTCCTGTTATCAGCTAATTATCACGTCGTAGATGGTACGGACCTTCCTCGGATCACGCATATATCGGAAGCTTAGTGCACCAGACTGCCCTTTGGATGATCAAATGTGTATGAATTATGAGCGAGATTCTGCATGAAGAATGAAGTACATTAGGAAAAGAGTAAATGTCCGTTAAATGGAAAGAGACTACATCAATTAGCAGAGATTATAAAATCCAAATTGTAACCACAAGCTCACTGTCCAATAAGCAAGTAAAGAAAGCAAGAAAATATAGAAAAGAATAAGCTACAAAATGGAGCTAGAGCTGCCAGAAATGGAAGAGAAAGGCATTTCAATTTAAAGAACAGTATCAGTGCAACTCAAAGAAATGCTCCAATCATTATCCCAACGGATTGGTTTACTCCTTCAATTTGATGGAAACTAGTAATGCTGTGGGCATAGACTTACCTTCAATGGAGTATTTTTATCCTTCAACAAATAATATCTGCAACTTAATGGTTGTCACGACCCGACATGGCCCAGTGTCACGACCCGACCGCGATCGGTGTCACGACCCGACCGGCTCGCGATCGTGCCCTACACAGGCACCCTTTCGGTACACATCAGAGAATAGCATCGGAACATACACAACTGTTAAGCTTAAACATAAAAATAACAACAGGCTAGCCGATAAGGCCACCTTTCGTAAACCATACAAATAAAACAGTACATTTTTTTTCTTACAACCCAATCCACAAATGTGACTACAGACCTCTAAGAATAACAACTCTGGCGGTGAGGCCACCATACCACGAATGTACAACAACCGACCATACGAGGATAAGCCTCCGGAATAAAGGGGCTTCTCAACGGTGAACAGTGATCCAAGAGCGAGGATCAGAACGTACTACTGCGACATGAACGCACTCGAAGGAGGTCGACAACATGTACCAAATATGTGAAACCGAAATCTTGTAATGAAATCATAAGTCTATAATAAAGCGGAGACGGTATGATAACTCAATTAACGATTACGGTGCCTTACTAACAATGAGAGTAATCAAGAGTATACTTACAACATAAAAATAGGAGACTCACGATCAAATCATGGGTAGCAAATCCATGGAAACAGGTGGTATAACGTCTTGGGGTTTTCCCCTCATTTATACTCTTACCCTAAAGCGGTGGTATAACGTCTTGGGGTTTACCTCATTTATACTCTTATCACGGAGAAGGTGGTAAAGCAGGTGGTATAACGTCTTGGGGGTTTACCCCTCATTTATACTCTTACCCTGGAGAAGGTGGTATAACGTCTTGGGGGTTTACCCCTCACTTATACTCTTACCCTATCTCAACCGGCCGTCACACAATAAATAAGCAAGTTAAGAAATCCCCATAACTTCTTATTAGTCTTATGCATATACACTCTCATTTTAGCTTACTTAAGGCACTAACATGACATTATAAATCCGAATCTAACCCGCCTCTGGTCACGTGCCGGAATCCCACATCGCAAGCATGTCAGGAGTAACACAAATAATGGAAGCATACGGTGAAATCCCACATCACCGATGCGTCCAAGTAAACTTACAACAAGACAGCCGACCCTCCAACCGAGAGTCGCGACAACGTAATAAAACATAACACTTGCACTCAAAGGCTATCACCAGCACACATAGGCAAGTTCATAAAATCTATAGACTTTCATTTTATATACTCAAGTACTACATACTTCTACTCTTTTAAAATGACTCTTTTCCATACAAAACTTCCAAGACACTAATAACCATAGTATCAAGTCATAACTATTTTTCAAGACAAGTCACAATATCTTTTAGAAATAAAATTATAGGCTTCTAAATCAAGTGACTTCTTTCTTTTAAAACCTTAAACAATTGATGCCTTTAAATCAATTTGCCTTTCGTTATTTCAAGTCATTTAACATACTTAAATTACTTAGAGTAAGCCACTCTTTTTAACCTTCCATAAAGCTATTATAACCAACTTCCCATAAAGCCGTTATACTAGCTCTATACATTAGCAACTTACATACTTCTTTATAACCAAGAGACTTAAACTTTCCAACAAAACAAGTATCAATAATACTTTCAACATACTTAAAGTCTCTTAACTTTTGAAAACCAAGATATCCTCAATATTTAAACAAGTGAGTTAATTCCCTAACTCAATCAACTTGGACATTCTTAAAATAAGCCAAGGATATCAAATAGGCCTAGATTGTCAAAATCTTGTACGTCTACCGTACTATACATTTACAACTTATTCATGCTCAAGAGATAAGAAAGTTCCACATACCTCTTCGGTTTAATCCACTTGCTAAGTCCAATTCGCCATACGTAGTATGTCAACCTATAATGACCATAGTACGTCTATTAACTTCTTACTTCAAACGTAGAATATTCTAAGTATAAAGTCTCTAAATTCTACGGAAAAACGGACAGCACCTCCTTTGTTTCTACTCACTTTGCCACCTTTTTCAAGGCCGAATTCAATAACCAAACACGCCACATTTAAGGCCCAATCAATGCAATTAACAATAGGGGATTACACGCCTACTAGACGTGTAAAATTCCGCCCCACAATAGATAACAAACTAACACAACTACTAGTCCAATTTCGGCCACATTGAGATGCAACAATACCAATTCTTATCCAATTTCCATTTCAATCCAAGTTGTTAGCATAACATGATATCAAGTCGCAATCGATTATAACTACTATAATCTTCAAGTGGGTAAACATGCGACGATTCTAATTATCGACCAATTTGTATTTCAATTTCACATGGCTTAACATGTCATTTTCGGATTTGAGCTTCCAAATTTCCATAACACTTATCAATCTTCATAACACCTATCACATGATCATTTATAATTTATAATAACATGGAATCTTCAATTACAAAAGTAAGACGAAGATTATACCTCATTTAGCCCAAAAATGCTCCAAGATTACAAGTCGATCCTTAGCAACTTTAGCTCCTCTTTTTGAAATTCCTCTTCCCGCTAAAATCATCTCTACTAATCTCCTACAAGCTTGCCAACATATTTTGTCACGACCCGATCCGGGGTCCGTGATGGTGCCTTACCCGGGCACCCAAGTAGTCATTCATCAGAGAAAATCAACGGAACATAAAACATAAATATGAAACAAGAGACATGATAAACAAACAGGCCAACCAAAACAGTTGCCTTCTGTACATATATATAAAAACCCGAACAGTTTAATCCTTTTTACAACCCTGCCCACAACAGTACTACAGACCTCTAAGAATGAAATGACAACTATGGCGGGACAGGGCCCCGCCATACCCCTGAATGTACAAGAACTTACAGACTCAGGGTAACATACCAAAAGATAAGCCTCCGAAGAAACGGGGCTTCCCAACACGCTGCACTTTGATCCTATGAGCGAGGATCTACAACCGATGTACTTCTACCTGCGGCATGAACGCAGCCCCCCGAAGGAGGTCAGTACAACAGGTACCAAGTATGTGAAATCAGAAAATCAGAAATGAAATCATAATAGTCTATATAAAGCGGAGACATGTATGATAACCAAACTACGATTCACAACATAAGCGATCATGTCAAGCCAGGGACTCACGCCCTCAAGTCATCCCTCATGCCCGTGGAACTCCTTCCTCACTGCCGGCAGTCTAGGTATAAATCGTGTGGAATACGTGTCCCGGCCCATCCCGTGGGACTCGGTAAAGAATCATGTGGAGTACGTGTCCCGGCCCATCCCATGGGACTCGGTAAAGAATCAGATGAAATACGTGTCCCGGCCCATCTCGTGGGACTCGGTGAATAGTCAGATGAAATACGTGTCCCGGCCCATCTCGTGGGACTCGGTGAATAATCAGATGGAATCGTGTCGGCCCATCGTGGGACTTGGTGAATAATCGGATGAAATCGTGTCGGCCCGTCTCGTGGGACTCGGTGAATAATCGGATGAAATCGTGTCGGCCCATCTCGTGGGACTCGGTGAAGAATCGTTCATAACAAATCAGCCGGCCCTCCATCGAGAGACGCGGTGGTATGGAAATACAGTATTTACACAACAAGGCTATCAAACACAAACATAGGCAAGTTACACACAACTCAAGTTTATTTTAGGCCAAAGTCCAGGTTCTGACCCCCAAGTATTACATACGTTAGATTCTTTTTGAAAGATCCATTTCTTTTATAAAGGTCACCCGATACCCGTAGTATAAAAATAGGGTGCCTCACATTTTTAGGTAAACCCAAACACTTTCCTTTTCAACATCAAGTAACAACATTCTTTTCCCTAAGTTCAAGTTTGCCTAATTTCAAGTACTTAAGTCTCTTATTTTAGAAAGGTTTCATAGTTCATAGTTTTATTCACTTAAGAATATAATTCTCTTTTAAAACAATCTGAGAAACATACGCCTTATATGTGAGTAGGTTATTCTTGTTCATAATAAATCTTATTAAGCAGCCATGATCTAGGAAATGTAATATCATTTTGTCTCATCTTAGCTTCTATGCAGATGGAGGTTTCTACTGGTTTTAATAATACTTCATTAATCAGTACATTTCCTTTTATTAGCGCTGATGGTTTGTCGATACTCATTCGATTTCAAATCGGAAACATTATTCCTTTTAAAAACCACGTACTCATTACTCACGAATGAGGTTTCACACAAAATTCATATTAATTCATTTAAGTCAAGTCTCTTATCTTTTAAGATCAAGTCTCTTAACTTATAAAATCAGTAAGTCATTCTCTTTACCTCTTTTAAGACGTTATACCTAACTTCCCATAAAGCTAGTATAACTCTTATGTTTTCAAAACCAAGTATTACTCTTCTTTCAAAAAGGTTTCTTAACTCTTTTAAAACACTTCAAGTTTCTTATTATTCAGGCTTAAGTCAAAAGACATTGCCGTACAACTACGTTCAGTTAACACACGTACGTCTACCGTACTATATATATACTTTTGAAACACTTCAAGATTCTTATTATTCAGGCTTAAGTCAAAAGACATTGCCACACGTACGTCTACCGTACCATATATATATTCCTTTAAAATACTTCATGCTCAAGAGTATAGGAAGAATCACATACCTCGCGACGATTATCGACTATAAGCAAAACGCTCCTCGGCTATAACCCGGCTAGCCTTGTCCACCTTCCAAGTAGTTCATGCTACTTGCAGAACATTCAACCAATAAAGGTTATCAGACTCGTAAATACTGATCCTATGTAAGTCTGATTTAATCTTCTACTTTAATATTCTTCTGATGTGATTTCAGTTCAAGTCTTTTCTGTAATATCCTTCTATTACAGTTCAATTCTCTTCTATGAATCTTATATTCATTTCTATACAACTACAGTATGTAATTCCCAATTACAATAGAAGGACAGTAGTATTTACCTCGATGAGCCCAAAAATTATCCAAGGTTAATGTCGATCCTGAGCAATGTTTAGCTCCTACTCCGAGCGCTCCAATCCGCTCCAAACAACCCTTAGAAGTTCTACGCAACTTCTACTTAACACTTCAACCGACTATGAAGGTTTTCCTTAGGGTTTCGTTTTTGTGACTGAGGGGAAGTATAATAGTATTTCTGGGCTTTTCGTATAGAGGTAACCTTGGGAATACTACAAGGTATTTGGGCTAGAGTACTTAGGGTATTATAACAATACTTGGAGAGTATTTCTATACCACAAAAGGGGGGTATTTATACGAGACAACTAGGCAAGGGGTACCTCTCGGCCAAGTCTCACTCAAGGGAGGCTCTCGGCCAAGGCTTCTCTAAAGAGGGGGTTTGGGCGAACTCAACTCACAAAGGAGGATTTCAAGACTTGGAAAATGATTTTAGGATGAAGAAGTTCATCAACTTAGAGGGGTATTTATAGGTCAAGAAATGGCCAACCAATGGCCAAGATCCATCCAAGTGTTTGGCAAGTGTAAGGCTAAGATTAAGCCATGTGCACCTTATCCATCTACCACACCAACTTGCACAAAATATCCTACCAACTCCCAAGGCCCCATTTTCGTCCATTACCGCCCACTTCCTTCCAATGTGAGGGTGACACATGTCACCCTCCCGTTGGTCCAAAATGTTTCGTCTCTCGGAAAAATCCGCAAAAATTAGAAATGACATAGCCGGAATTTTCCCTTCGCAAGTCTAGTAAAACGTTTCGTCGAAAAACGATTCTTTTCGGCACTTGTGTACAAATTCGCCACTTTGCCTACTTTAAGGCTTAAATTTTTATACGTACGCCCTCACGTACATACTCTGAAAATACGGGGTATAACATTCTCCCCTCCTTAGAAACATTCGTCCCGAATGTTCCTTCTCAAGACGGATAATGATAAAGTTCTTCTAACAAGTTGCCAACGCCACACCCGGCCACGAAATAACACACGTTCTCTTCCTTCCTTACTCGCCGTGCCCTTCTCGAACACTCGAACTCTTCTAGTATACGTACCATACTTCAGTCATCGCTTCAGTTCCCAAAACTTTGGAGTCACCACCTCCAAACTTGGTCATCTTACTAGCCTCAATCTCCCTTAAGGCCATTCCCGGCCTTCACGATCCGCTTCTGGTCGAACATATCCACGAACTCATACGATGGTCATCTAATCTTGGGCCTAGCACCCTCGTGACCCTACCACCTGGCGGGACTACCCAGAGCTGACCCCACCTCGAAACAGGCCGCGGGTTGGCCCGCAACATGGCCCCAACCCGACCTACTTAACGCATCAAGCTCTTGTTTCCCGATCCGGAACAATCTTACCTATACAGGTCATGAAAGCTACCACTTCCATTTCACACTACCCATGGACTTATCCCACAACACATTATACGCAAACCAAGTATTTCAATAAAGACTAACCGTAAAATCTTTTATTCAAGATGACCTTACATCTAAGGTCTCAACATGAATTATTCTAAGGTTCACACTTTCCATGCTCCCATACATATCCTTTCAACTAACCATACTTTCTAACCACAATATACCCAAAGCTATCTGTACAAAGTATTCAACAAATAGTCATCGTATCACGCATGCAAAAACTCTAGAGGGTTAAGGATATACCTGTATCAACTGCTTTACTTTCCCTTCGTCGCTCTAACCATAATCCTGCTGTTACACCCCGTATTTACAGGATATGTTTTAAGAACGTAAGTAAGAACTCACAAGTGTTAAGATTTGAGACTTGTAAAAATTTATCGGAAATTTGAATTTGTCGGAAAACGAATTATTGTGACGAATGGGAGGGCGACACGTGTAACCCCCCTTAAGTGAGCTTGGGCGAATTGTAGCATGGGCACAAGGGTCATTTGACCCTTGTTAGGAAGACAAGTCTTGCTATTAGGGAGCTTGATATTATTGACTTGGTCAATGGGACCACTTAGCATGATATTTATTGAGAGATCATCCAAACCACCCATGTGTTTTTATCTTAGTCCTCCATGTTGTTATATAAGGGTACTAGTAGCAAGACAAGAGTTCCACACTTAGAAAAAATTGAAGAACCCTTGTTTTTGAAGCCTTGTGCTCTCGGGTTTGGTGAAAAATAAGAGAAGAAAATTTTCAATTGTTGTCCAATAATTCCCCCACTTTAAACCAAGGTTCATGAGTGTTATGTAAGTGTATCTCAATAGAAAAATCCCGGAAAAAGAGAGTTTTCGTATTAGTCGCAAAGTGAAAACCTAGTGGATTTCTAGGTTTTGGATTGGAAGTTGAAGGAAAGTTGTTGGTATGGTTCTAAGGGTCTCAACAAACGGATTGAAGTGTCTTAGAGAGGTTCTAAACTACTAAGGAGCGACTTCGGATTGGAATTGGATTAAGAATCGTTAAGGTATAATCTTGTCTTTTAAAAGTGTTACAAGATTATATATTTATATTGTTGTTGTTAGCTTTACATGTTGCTAGCATGAAGTTGTTAAGTTGAAGTTTATAAGTATTATGGATTACTTGTAGCTTAAGTTCGAAATGAAAAGTAAGTCATGTTAAGTTGGATTACAATTTGATCGTTATTAGAATAGTCGCATGTTAATTACTTGAAGATTATGGTTGATATAATCAAATGCGACTTGATATCATGTTATGCTACCAATTTGGATTGAATTGGAAATTGGTTAAGAATTGGTATTGTTGAACTTAAGGTGGCCGAATTTGTACTTATAGTTTGTAATAGTTTGTTATTCATTTGTATTGGACTACCTTATAGATTGTGGTGAGCCAATTGGGGCTGTTTGGTTATTGTATTCGGCCTTGAAAATGTGGCAAAGTGAGTAGAAACAAAGGAGGTGCTGTCCGATTTTCCGTAGAATTTAGCGACTTAGCACCTAGAATATTCTACGTATGAAGTAAGAGGTTAATGGACGTATGGTGACCATTATAGGTTGATGTACTAAGTATAGCGTATCCTACTTGAAGAATGGAATAGCTCAAGGTTGAAGTACTTTGGAGCATTTTGCTACTTGTCGACAATCGTCGCGAGGTATGTGAACCTCTACTTTCTTTGGCATGATCCTACGTATGAAATATCCATGTGATAGTATTTCAAGATTTCTTCTACTCTTAGAAGCTAAGTATTTACATTGTTGAATCTAAGTTAAGAGTATGTTTAAATTGTCTAAGCCCTTACTAGGTCTTATGGGAGGCGTTAGTAAGAATGGTTAGGAAATTATGAGACTTGATTTAAAGGCTATGTGTCTTGATTTGTTTAAAGTAAGTAAGTGGATTTTATGTTGAAAATGACTTGAATTTATATGTGAAAAGGGATTGGTTTTAAAAGTGTAGATGACATGATTTTACAAGTATAAGTAAATGGACTTTAAAGAATGTATGTTATGAAGTTTTAAGACTATGAACTTTGATTTTCTTTAAAGGATTATGAAACTTTATTTTTCAAGTTATGGGACTTGATTTCTAAAGTATAAGCGACATGATTTGAAAGAGTGTATTCTACGAGGTGTTAAGGCTATAAGCCTTGATTTTATAAGTGGAAATGGCTTAATTTTACAAAGTATGGCTTAATTTATTTCAAAAGTTAAGAAGATGGTTTCCAAAGAGTATGTGACTTGAGCTTTAAAAGAAAGGAGTTCTATGATTCTTTTTAAGTATGTATGTATGTAGTATTTTTGGATCTAGTTTCCTAATGTTGTAAGAATAAAAGTGTCCTAAGTTCTCTAAAATGAAAGGTTGTTATAATAGCTTTATGGGAAGTTGTTATGACGACTTAAGAAGAAGTGAAAAGATGGTTTGAAAATGTTATGTAAGGAAAATACACCGAGCCTAAAAATAGGCCGGATTACGTTATGAAATACACCAGAGCCTACAAATAGGCGGATTACGTTATGAGATACACCGAGCCTACACATAGGCGGATTACGCCATATTACCCCGAGCCTTCACATGGTAGGGTTACGTCATCTTACAAGGCCGCGGCGGGCGGATTATGTTATATGATTCCACAAGATGCACCGAGCCCCACAGCGGGCGGATTATGTTATATGATTCCACGATGCAGGCCCACGGCGGGCGGATTATATTATATGATTCCACGATGCACCGAGCCTGCGGCGGGCGGATTATGTTATATGATTCCACGCGATGCAGCCGCGGCGGGCGGATTATGTTATATGATTCCACGCGATCGAGCCCCAGCGGGCGGATTATGTTATATGATTCCACGATGCACCGAGCCCCACGGGCGGGCGGATTATGTTATATGATTCCACAAGATACCGAGCCCGGGCGGGCGGATTATGTCACATGATTCATCAAGACCGTGTCATAAATGGGCGGATTATGTTATGTAAGATATGTAAGTTATGTGAAAAAGGGATTAAGCTCTTAAGTAAGTATGTAAGAATATGTTGTTAAATCTTAACGAAAGAAGGAAAGGAAGCGGTTAATATATGATTGATTTGAGTTAAAATGACATTCTTTTATACAGATATGATTTGGTTATTGCATTTTATTTACATTCCATACTCTGCACTGTTATCGACCCGCCGAGGCTGCGTTCATGCCCGCGAGTTTAGGTACCAGGTTGGTGATCCTTGCTCTTAGGATCTCTGCTCAATTTTGGGAAAGAAGCCCTTTCACTCCGGAGGCTTGTCTTTTAGTGCGGTTTCACGATGTGGTAGACTTATGTACATTCGGGGTATGGCGGGCCTGTCTGCGCAGCTTGTAATTCTTAAGTGCTGTAGTCACGTGTTGTGGGTCGGTTTGTAAAAAGAAAGGGATGTGCTTCATTGTTGTTATGTATATGTATATGTCGGAAGGTAGCCTTATCGGCTAACTGTGGTTTAATTTCTCTTTATATTTTATTTTATAAGTTCATGTATGTTCATTGCTATTCTCGATGTGTACGAGCAGGGTGCCTGGTAGGGCACCCGATCGCGGCCAGGTGGGTCGTGACAAAAGTGGTATCGAGCGATTAGTTCTCGGAAAGTGTCTACAGGTGTCTAGTAGAGTCTTGATTATCCGTGTGTTGTGCACCACATCTATAATCGGGAGGTCGCAGGACATTTAGGATTGGTTTCCATTCTTCTCACTCGAGATCATGCCATAAGAGTTGTGTTGTTAGGTCGTCTCTCCCTAATGAGTTATGTTGATTGCATTACGAGAAAGCGTGATGACCAGGAATGACTATGTGGATTGCGTATCCAGGTTGGTAATGATTATAGTATAGTTGGTATTGTGACCTACATCTATACGGAGTTATGTATGAGGGTGAGACGCGTGTTGCCTAGAATGATTTTAGATTACCAGGAATTGGTAAAGACTAACTAGATACCGGAAGGTATGGAATAGTTAATGAATTTTCGCCAAGTTTTGTGTTTTATTTCGAGATAATTGGGAAAAGATGAGTCATTCGATAGGGTAGTGAACCCTTAAGAAGCCATGTTAAGGAACCTAACGGAATGTCATGTTAATAGATTAAGCTGCGTAGTAGGCTTAAGAGAATTGTACGGATGAGGTCCGCATAGAGTGAGTAATGGTTGTTGTGATCGAGACAACATGGTTTTGGTTTATGAGAAGTTTTTATACCCGTTCTTGGGGGAGTAAGGTAGGCTTGGAGCATGGAAGTGCGAGCCTAAGAATATTGATTCTTCAGAGACCTTAGGTATATAAGGCTTTCTCTGTGATAAGATTTTAAGTCGGACCAAGGATAAGAGTTAAGTGCGACCAGTGGTTGAGGACTGTTACGGGTCTCCCCATGGCTGAAATGGAGTGGGATCAGTTGGTAGTAGTTCGCCACGTGACAGTCACGAGTGCAAGGCCCAGTCTAGTTAATTGTTTTATGGGTTCGTGGACGCGTTCCACCGGAACCAGGTCGTGAAAGCCGGAAATGGTCGTATTTTGTCTTATAGAGTGACTCCAAAGATTAGAGGCCAGAATTGGTATGGAAGTTATGTATGTATGCTAGAAAGAGTTGGAAGTACGAAAAGATAACCTCTTTTGGGCTTATGATGGACGGATATGCGTGTGCGAGGTATTAGGGCTATGTGTGGCATTATTAGTATGTCGGGGTTGTGAAAGGAAACTATGTCGCAAATTATAAAGGTTGACTCCGAAAGAACATTCGGGGACGAATGTTTCTAAGGGGGGAAGAATGTTACACCCCGTATTTACAGGATATGTTTTAAGAACGTAAGTAAGAACTCACAAGTGTTAAGATTTGAGACTTGTAAAAATTTATCGGAAATTTGAATTTGTCGGAAAACGAATTATTGTGACGAATGGGAGGGCGACACGTGTCACCCCCCCTTAAGTGAGCTTGGGCGAATTGTAGCATGGGCACAAGGGTCATTTGACCCTTGTTAGGAAGACAAGTCTTGCTATTAGGGAGCTTGATATTATTGACTTGGTCAATGGGACCACTTAGCATGATATTTATTGAGAGATCATCCAAACCACCCATGTGTTTTTATCTTAGTCCTCCATGTTGTTATATAAGGGTACTAGTAGCAAGACAAGAGTTCCACACTTAGAAAAAAAATTGAAGAACCCTTGTTCTTGTAGCCTTGTGCTCTCGGGTTTGGTGGAAAATAAGAGAAGAAAATTTTCAATTGTTGTCCAATAATTCCCCTACTTTAAACCAAGGTTCATGAGGGTTATGTAAGTGTATCTCAATAGAAAAATCCCGGAAAAAGAGAGTTTTCGTATTAGTCGCAAAGTGAAAACCTAGTGGATTTCTAGGTTTTGGATTGGAAGTTGAAGGAAAGTTGTTGGTATGGTTCTAAGGGTCTCAACAAACGGATTGAAGTGTCTTGGAGAGGTTCTAAACTACTAAGGGCGACTTGGATTGGAATTGGATTAAGAATCGTTAAGGTATAATCTTGTCTTTTAAAAGTGTTACAAGATTATATATTTATATTGTTGTTGTTAGCTTTACATGTTGCTAGCATGAAGTTGTTAAGTTGAAGTTTATAAGTATTATGGATTACTTGTAGCTTAAGTTCGAAATGAAAAGTAAGTCATGTTAAGTTGGATTACAATTTGATCGTTATTAGAATAGTCGCATGTTAATTACTTGAAGATTATGGTTGATATAATCAAATGCGACTTGATATCATGTTATGCTACCAATTTGGATTGAATTGGAAATTGGTTAAGAATTGGTATTGTTGAACTTAAGGTGGCCGAATTTGTACTTATAGTTTGTAATAGTTTGTTATTCATTTGTATTGGACTACCTTATAGATTGTGGTGAGCCAATTGGGGCTGTTTGGTTATTGTATTCGGCCTTGAAAATGTGGCAAAGTGAGTAGAAACAAAGGAGGTGCTGTCCGATTTTCCGTAGAATTTAGCGACTTAGCACCTAGAATATTCTACGTATGAAGTAAGAGGTTAATGGACGTATGGTGACCATTATAGGTTGATGTACTAAGTATAGCGTATCCTACTTGAAGAATGGAATAGCTCAAGGTTGAAGTACTTTGGAGCATTTTGCTACTTGTCGACAATCGTCGCGAGGTATGTGAACCTCTACTTTCTTTGGCATGATCCTACGTATGAAATATCCATGTGATAGTATTTCAAGATTTCTTCTACTCTTAGAAGCTAAGAAGTATTTACATTGTTGAATCTAAGTTAAGAGTATGTTTAAATTGTCCTAAGCCCTTACTAGGTCTTATGGGAGACGTTAGTAAGAATGGTTAGGAAATTATGAGACTTGATTTAAAGGCTATGTGTCTTGATTTGTTTAAAGTAAGTAAGTGGATTTTATGTTCGAAAATGACTTGAATTTATATGTGAAAAGGGGATTGGTTTTAAAAGTGTAGATGACATGATTTTACAAGTATAGTAAATGGACTTTAAAGAATGTATGTTATGAAGTTTTAAGACTATGAACTTTGATTTTCTTTAAAGGATTATGAAACTTTATTTTTCAAGTTATGGGACTTGATTTCTAAAGTATAAGCGACATGATTTGAAATAGTGTATGCTACGAGGTGTTAAGGCTATAAGCCTTGATTTTATAAGTGGAAATGGCTTAATTTTACAAAGTATGGCTTCTTAATTTATTTCAAAAGTTAAGAAGATGGTTTCCAAAAGAGTATGTGACTTGAGCTTTAAAAAGAAAGGAGTTCTATGATTCTTTTTAAGTATGTATGTATGTAGTATTTTTGGATCTAGTTTCCTAATGTTGTAAGAATAAAAGTGTCCTAAGTTCTCTAAAATGAAAGGTTGTTATAATAGCTTTATGGGAAGTTGTTATGACTTAAGAAGAAGTGAAAAGATGGTTTGAAAATGTTATGTAAGGAAAATACACCGAGCCTACAAATAGGCGGACACGTTATGAAATACAGGAGCCTACAAATAGGCGGATTACGTTATGAGATACAGAGCCTACACATAGGCGGATTACGCCATATTACCCCGAGCCTTCACATAGGCGGGTTCGTCATCTTACACCGAGGCCCATAGGCGGGCGGATTATGTTATATGATTCCACAAGACGATGCAGCCAGCGGGCGGGCGGATTATGTTATATGATTCCACAAGACACCGAGCCCCACGGCGGGCGGATTATATTATATGATTCCACAAAGACACCGAGCCTCACGGCGGGCGGATTATGTTATATGATTCCACGATGCGAGCCCCACAGCGGGCGGATTATGTTATATGATTCCACGATGCAAGAGCCGCAGCGGGCAGTTATGTTATATGATTCCACAAGACACCGAGGCCCCAGCGGGCGGATTATGTTATATGATTCCACGATGCACCGAGCCCCAGCGGGCGGATTATGTCACATGATTCATCGATGCGCGTGTCCATAAATGGGCGGATTATGTTATGTAAGATATGTAAGTTATGTGAAAAAGGTGGATTAAGCTCTTAAGTAAGTATGTAAGAATATGTTGTTAAATCTTATCGAAAGAAGGAAAGGCGGTTAATATATGATTGATTTGGAGTTAAAATGACATTCTTTTATCTGAGATATGATTTGGTTATTGCATTTTATTTACATTTCCATACTAAATTTGTTGTCTCGACCCGCCCGGAGGCTGCGTTCATGCCGCGAGTTTAGGTACCAGTTGGTGATCCTTGCTCTTAGGATCTCTGTTCAATTTTTGGGAAAGAAGCCCCTTTCACTCGGAGGCTTGTCTTTTAGTGCAGTTTCCACGATGTGGTAGACTTATGTACATTCGGGGTATGGCGGGGCCACTGTCTCGCAGCTTGTAATTCTTAAGTGCATGGTCACATGTTGTGGGTCGGTTTGTAAAAAAGAAAGGGATGTAACTGCTGTTGTTATGTATATGTATATGTGTCCAGGAAGGTAGCCTTATCGGCTAACATGTGGTTTAATTTCTCTTTATATTTTATTTTATAAGTTCATGTATGTTCATTGCTATTCTCGATGTGTACACGAGCAGGTGCCTGTGTAGGGCACGATCGCGGCCGGTCGGGTCGTGACACCTGCGAGCGCATAGCTATAGAAGGCGATAAACGCCGCGACCGTGGTGAGTCATTCCGCTGCGTCATCCTTCCTATTAGGGCGGTTTCTCGTCACATGGCCACGAGGCGCGGGAAAAACAAGCACGGTAAAAAAGCGACATTCCGGGATGGCGTACGCCACGATGCCTGTCGAGGAAAACTCGAACCAGATGGCTAGAACCCATATATATCTGAACGAAGCCACGGAGCCACGACCAGCTCGAATACCGACGCCATGAAGGCGCGGAGGACCACTCTGCACTGGCGGAGGTACATAACTAGTCTGCTGCTGAGGCGGCTCGCCTCGAAAGTTACCAAAGGACCCTGCTGTTCTGGCCCTCTTCTGCTGATCCTGGTCATTCCGTCGACCTCTCGTGCCTCACATCCCGGTCATGAGCTTGCGTGCGGGCAATGTCCATGCGGTGAAGAGCTACACCGTACAAACCTCGCCAAGTAATCATCTAGACCGGTGACGTAGTTGTGTACTCTGTCCTCCATATAAGCTACTACAGAGGGAACATACAGGGCTAATGAGTCGAACTCCACATTGTACTCTCTAACCGCTCGTCTGCCTCAGCGTTAAAAATCTGTCGGCCGAGCCCTCCTCATCTGTGGGCAAGAAATGTGCAAGAAAAGCCTTGAGAACTTCGTCCCAAATGGTGGAAGTGCATGCTCTCCGGGACAGCTCCGCGAATCAAACGATCATTGCGGTATCACGCGGTGATGCGAACCAATACCACCGACACGCCTCGAGACTCGATCACTCTCATGATCCATTGTAGTTGTCGGATAAACTCACGAGGTCATCTCGCTCTCGATCCATAGAACAACGGCGGGCTACAACTCGGAAAGTCCGTAGTCTCAAATATGCGCTCGGGGTGAACTACGGGTGCTCTTGGGGCCCAGGCTGTTGCATCCAGCCTCTCGCATATCGGCCATGACCACGGCGATGGCCATCTCCTTGTACCCCATCTCATCTCGCACGGTGTGGGGTGGAGGCCAGTCTTGTAGTCTCGGCCACTGCTGCGACTCTAAACTTCTGCCGGTCTTTGGCGGCGTCAAAACTCGCCGTCGGAGGCACTATCTCGGTAACGGCCCGGGCCTCGCCTGGTAACCCTCCGTGCTCTACTCACAGCTCCCTCGGCTGCCTTGCCCTTCTGGGCCCGGGTTGCCTTACGCGGAGGCATAACTGGTAAAGGAAAGGAACACGTCAGAGGGGTCCAACTTATCACACGACTTTAAGGCACGATCTCAGAATGAGAAGAATGGAAACCAATCTTAAATGTCCTATAGCCTCCTGATTAAAGATGTGGTGCACAACACACCGATAATCAAGACTACTAGACACGATGCGTAGACACTTTCCGAGGATTAATCGCTGCGATACCACTTTTGTCACGACCCGATCCGGTCGTGGTCGTGCCTACCTGTGCACCCAGTAGTCATTCATCGAGAGAAAATCAGCGGAACATAAAACATAAATATGAAACAAGAGACATGATAAACAAACATGCCAACCAAAGCAGTTGCCTTACAGACATATATATAAAAACCGACAGTTTAATCCTTTTTACAACCACCTTACAACGATTACAGACCTCTAAGAATGAAATGACAACTATGGCGGGACAGGGCCCCGCCATACCCCTGAATGTACAAGAACTTACAGACTCAGGGTAACATACCAAAAGATAAGCCTCCGAAGAAACGGGGCTTCCCAACACGTTGCACTTTGATCCTATGAGCGAGGATCTACAATCGATGTACTTCTACCTGCGGCATGAACGCAGCCCCCCGAAGGAGGTCAGTACAACAGGTACCAAGTATGTGAAACTGTAAAATACTGTAAATGAAATCATAATAGTCTATATAAAGCAGGAGACATGTATGATAACCAAACTATAGTTCACAACATAAAAGCAGTCATGTCAAGCCAGGGACTCACGCCCTCAAGTCATCCCTCAAGCCCGTGGAACTCCTTCCTCACTGCCGGCAGTCTAGGTATAAATCGTGTGGAATACGTGTCCCGGCCCATCCCGTGGGACTCGGTAAAAAATCATGTAGATGCGTGTCGGCCCATCCGTGGGACTCGGTAAAGAATCGGATGAAATCGTGTCGACCCATCGTGGGACTCGGTGAATAGTCGGATGAAATCGTGTCGGCCCATCTCGTGGGACTCGGTGAATAATCGGATGAAATCGTGTCGGCCCATCTCGTGGGACTCGGTGAATAATCGGATGAAATCGTGTCGGCCCGTCTCGTGGGACTCGGTGAATAATCGGATGAAATCGTGTCGACCCATCTCGTGGGACTCGGTGAAGAATCGTTCATAACAATTCAGCCGACCCTCCATCGAGAGACGCGGTGGTATGGAAATACAGTATTTGCACAACAAGGCTATCAAACACAAACATAGGCAAGTTACACACAACTCAAGTTTATTTTAGGCCAAAGTCCAGGTTCTGACCCCCAAGTATTACAAACGTTAGATTCTTTTTGAAAGATCCATTTCTTTTATAAAGGTCACCCGATACCCGTAGTATAAAAATAGGGTGCCTCACATTTTTAGGTAAACCCAAACACTTTCCTTTTCAACATCAAGTAACAACATTCTTTTCCCTAAGTTCAAGTTTGCCTAATTTCAAGTACTTAAGTCTCTTATTTTAGAAAGGTTTCATAGTTCATAGTTTTATTCACTTAAGAATATAATTCTCTTTTAAAACAATCTGAGAAACATACGCCTTATATGTGAGTAGGTTATTCTTGTTCATAATAAATCTTATTAAGCAGCCATGATCTAGGAAATGTAATATCATTTTGTCTCATCTTAGCTTCTATGCAGATGGAGGTTTCTACTGGTTTTAATAATACTTCATTAATCAGTACATTTCCTTTTATTAGCGCTGCAGTGGTTTGTCGATACTCATTCTGATTTCAAATCAAGAAACATTATTCCTTTTAAAAACCACGTACTCATTACTCACGAATGAGGTTTCACACAAAATTCATATTAATTCATTTAAGTCAAGTCTCTTATCTTTTAAGATCAAGTCTCTTAACTTATAAAATCAGTAAGTCATTCTCTTTACCTCTTTTAAGACGTTATACCTAACTTCCCATAAAGCTAGTATAACTCTTATGTTTTCAAAACCAAGTATTACTCTTCTTTCAAAAAGGTTTCTTAACTCTTTTAAAACACTTCAAGTTTCTTATTATTCGGGCTTAAGTCAAAAGACATTGCCGTACAACTACGTTCAGTTAACACACATACGTCTACCGTACTATATATATACTTTTGAAACACTTCAAGATTCTTATTATTCAGGCTTAAGTCAAAAGACATTGCCACACGTACGTCTACCGTACCATATATATATTCCTTTAAAATACTTCATGCTCAAGAGTATAGGAAGAATCACATACCTCGATACGATTATCGACTATAAGCAAAACGCTCCTCGGCTATAACCCGGCTAGCCTTGTCCACCTTCCAAGTAGTTCATGCTACTTGCAGAACATTCAACCAATAAAGGTTATCAGACTACTGTAAATACAGTCCTATGTAAGTACAGTTTAATCTTCTACTTTAATATTCTTCTGATGTGATTTCAGTTCAAGTCTTTTCTGTAATATCCTTCTATTACAGTTCAATTCTCTTCTATGAATCTTATATTCATTTCTATACAACTACAGTATGTAATTCCCAATTACAATAGAAGGACAGCAGTATTTACCTCGATGAGCCCAAAAATTATCCAAGGTTAATGTCGATCCTGAGCAACGTTTAGCTCCTACTCCGAGCGCTCCAATCCGCTTCAAACAACCCTTAGAAGTTCTACGCAACTTCTACTTAACACTTCAACCGACTATGAAGGTTTTCCTTAGGGTTTCGTTTTTGTGACTGAGGGGAAGTATAATAGTATTTCTGGGCTTTTCGTATAGAGGTAACCTTGGGAATACTACAAGGTATTTGGGCTAGAGTACTTAGGGTATTATAACAATACTTGGAGAGTATTTCTATACCACAAAAGGGGGTATTTATACGAGACAACTAGGCAAGTGGTACCTCGCCAAGCCTCACTCAAGGGAGGCTCTCGCCAAGGCTTCTCAAAAGAGGGGGGGGGGGGGGTTTGGACGAACTCAACTCACAAAAGGGGGAGGGATTTCAAGACTTGGAAAATGATTTCAGGATGAAGAAGTTCATCAACTTAGAGGGGTATTTATAGGTCAAGAAATGGCCAACCAATGGCCAAGATCCATCCAAGTGTTAGGCAAGTGTAAGGCTAAGATTAAGCCATGTGCACCTTATCCATCTACCACACCAACTTGCACAAAATATCCTACCAACTCCCAAGGCCCCATTTTCGTCCATTACCGCCCACTTCCTTCCAATGTGAGGGTGACACATGTCACCCTCCCGTTGGTCCAAAATGTTTCGTCTCTCGGAAAAATCCGCAAAAATTAGAAATGACATAGCCGGAATTTTCCCTTCGCAAGTCTAGTAAAACGTTTCGTCGAAAAATGATTCTTTTCGGCACTTGTGTACAAATTCGCCACTTTGCCTACTTTAAGGCTTAAATTTTTATACGTACGCCCTCACGTACATACTCTGAAAATACGGGGTATAACATATTTCCTTCTTGTTGCCTTTCCAAAAATCTCATTTAGGCCTAGGGTTTTAACCATTTGAGAGAGAAGAGAAGAGAAGAGAAGATTTGGGTGAAATCTTGCAAAATGATTTAAATCTAGCAAGACATGTCTTATATAGTCTTTATCTTGCTCCACAAGTTGGGGGGACACTTGTCACTCACCCAGGGGTCCTTTACAATAAATATCTTCTATTTATACCCTATTTCCGCAAAAAATCCCGCCCCGGCGCCGCGGCCCTGCATCCGGCGCCGCGGCTCTGCAATTTCAGACAATTTCAAGCTTTCCGGCGCCCCGGCGCCGCGGCGCCTGACCCTGTCTGTTCTGTCAGCCGATCTTGTAACGTCCATAACTTTCTACTCCGATGTCCTATTGACGAGCGGTTTGTTGCGTTGGAAACTAGACTCAATGAACTTCTTATTAGGCTTTTGAAACACCTAAAAACCCCAATTATACTAGGAGATATACTGCTTCCAAGTTGACTGAAAAACTGTCCAAAAATATTCTGCCAACTTTTTTTTTCTTTTTCCAACTTCGAATCTTATTTCCCTTCGTACGTTCGCATCTCATCCTCTTGGAATTACGGGGTGTAACAACTGGTGCCCTACCTGGGCACCCCTCACAGATATACATCAGAGAATAGCAGCGGAACATACATAAAACTCATAAAATACTAGTCATGAAATATCAACAGGCTAGCCGATAAGGCCACCTTCCAAAAAAATATACATAAGCCCAAAATCAGTTACATCTTTCTTTTTACAACCCAATCCACAAGATATGACTACAGACCTCTAAGAATTTTGACATAACAACTGTGACGGGACAGGGCCCCGCCATACCCCTGAATGTACATGAATCTACAACCTCAGGGAACTGTACCAAAAGACAAAGCCTCCGGAGAAATGGAGCTTTCCAAGAACTGAACAGTGATCCTAAGAGTGAGGATCAACAAGCTATGTACCTCAACCTGCGGCATGAACGCAGCCCCCCGAAGGAGGTTAGTACAAAATATGTACCAAGTATGTAATCAAAAATCGTAATTTAAATCATAACGTCTAGATATAAAAAATACTGGAGACAAGTATGATAATCAAATTAACAGTACAACCGTGCCTTGCCGAAACGAAAGTAATGAAAGTCAGTTTTACATTTTTAAAGACTATATCAACACATGAACAATAGTCACACCAGGGCTAGAGACACAAGCCCTCAAAATCATCACACAGTCCAGTAAGGGTCTCAAGCCCGCAAAACATCAAAGCTGTTATACCCCGTATTTCTAGAGTATGTACGTGAGGGCGTACGTACAAAAGTTTAAGTCTTAAGTAGGCATAAGGGACGAAATTTGTTCTCAACTAGCGAAAAGAATTGTTTTCCGACGAAACGTTTTCCGGACTTTGCGAAGGGAAAATTACGGTTGCGACATTTATAATTTTTACGGATTTTTCCGAGAGATGAAATATTTTGGACCAACGAGAGGGCGACACTTGTCACCCTCAAGTGGCGTCAGTGGACGAATGGAGTGCACGTTTTTTTCATTTTTGTGGCCTAAAACATTTGGTCAATGTTTGGTGAGATATTTTGTGGGTAGATGGATAAGGTGGGACCCACACACACTTGTCCAAATCTCCTCCCTCCACTTGCTTTGATCTTGGCCATTGGTTTCCCTATAAATACCCCATAAGTGCAAGACTTATTCTTCATCCTCACTTGAGAAATTCCAAGGCAAAATCCCTCTCCCCCTTAGTGAAGCTCTCGTCCTAACACCTCCCCCCCTTCCTAGTTGCTTCGGCTGAAACCCCCCCTCCTTGTGTGCTAGCCGAAACACACACACCCCCCCCTTGGTAGAAAAGTATTCTCCAAGTGTTGTTACTATTCCAAAATACCTTGGCCCAAATACCTTGTAGTATTCCCAAAGTTACCTCTATACTAAAAGCCCGGAAAATACTACTATACTTCCTTTAGTCACTAAACGAAACCCTAGGGAAAAATCTTCATAGTTGGTTGAAGTATTAAGTAGAAGTTGTGTAGAACTTCTAAGGGTTTCTAGGAGCGAATTGGAGAGTTCAGAATAGGAGCTAAACCTTGCTCAAGATAGACTTTTAAACTTGGATAATTTTGGGCTTTTCGAGGTAAATATATTGTCCTTCTTGTCACGACCCGAACCCAGGCCCGTGACTAGTGCCTTACCCCGGGCACCCTAGTGATACAACATCAGAGAAAATCAGCGGAAATAAAACATAAACATGAAACAAGAGATATGATAAATAAACAGGCTAACCAAAACAGTTGCCTTCTGTATATATACATAAAAACCCGAACAGTTATCCTTTTTTACAACTCTGCCCACAACAGTACTACAGACCTCTAAGAAAGTGACAACAACTATGACGGGACAGAGCCCCGCCATACCCCTGAATGTACAAGAACCTACAGACTCAGGGTAACATACCAAAAGATAAGCCTCCGAAGAAACGGGCTTCTAACACGCCGAATCGTGATCCTATGAGCGAGGATCCACAACCGATGTACTTACTCGCGAACGCAGCTCGGGCGAGGTCAAGACAACAGTACCAAGTATGTGAAATCAGAAATATCAGAAATGAAATCATAATAGTCTATATAAAGCAGGAGACATGTATGATAACCAAACTACAGTTCACAACATAAAAGCAGTCATATCAAGTCAGGGACTCACACCCTCAAGTCATTCCTCATGCCCGTGGAACTCCTTCCTCACTGCCGGCAGTCTAGGTATAAATCGTGTGGAATACGTGTCCCGGCCCATCCCATGGGACTCGGTAAAGAATCATGTAGAATACGTGTCCCGGCCCATCCCATGGGATTCGATGAAGAATCAGATGAAATACGTGTCCCGACCCATCTCATGGGACTCGGTGAAGAATCAGATGGAATACGTGTCCCGGCCCATCTCATGGGACTCGGTAGCATAGAAATACAACACTTGCACAACAAAGGCTATCACCACAAGCATAGGCAAGTTACACACAACTCAAGGTTATTTTATGCCAAAGTCCAGATTCTGACCGCAAAGTATTACGTACGTTAAATGCTTTTTAAAAGATCCATTTCTTTTATAAAGGTCACCCGATACCCGTAGTATTAAAATAGAGTGACTCACATTTTTAAGTAAACCAAAACACTTTTCTTTTCAACATCAAGTAACAACATTCTTTTCCATAAGTTCAAGTTTGCCTAATTTCAAGTACTTAAGTCTCTTATTTTAGAAAGGTTTCGTAGTTCATAGTCTTAATCACTTAAGAATATAATTCTCTTTTAAACAATTTGAGAAACATGTGCCTTATATGTGAGTAGGTTATTCTTGTTCAAAATCAATCTTATTAAAGCAGCCATGATCTAGGAAATGTAATATCATTTTGTCTCATCTTAGCTTCTATGCAGATGGAGGTTTCTACTGGTTTTAATAATACTTAATTAGTCAAAACATTTCCCTTTATTAACGCTGCAGTGGTTTGTCGATACTCATTCTGATTTCCGAAATCAGTAAAACATTATTCCTTTTTAAAAAAAAACCAGTACTTATTACTCACGAATGAGGTTTCACACAAAATTCATATTAATTCAATTAAGTCAAGTCTCTTATCTTTTAAGATCAAGTCTCTTAACTTCTTAAAATCAATAAACCATTCTTTTTATCTCTCTTAAGTCGTTATACCTAACTTCCCATAAAGCTAGTATAACTCTTAAGCTCTCAAACCAAGTATTATTCTTCTTTCAAAAAGAATTCTTAATTCTTTTGAAATACTTCAAGATTCTTATTATTCAGGCTTAAGTCAAAAGACATTACCGTAAAACTACATTCAGTTAACACACGTACGTCTACCGTACTATATATATATTTTTTTGAAATACTTCCATATTCTTATTATTCAGGCTTAAGTCAAAAGACATTGCCGTAAAACTACATTCAGTTAACACACGTACGTCTACCGTACTATATATATATTCTTTTAAACTATCATGCTCAAGAGGATAGGAAGAATCACATACCTCGCGACGATTATCGACTATTAGCAAATAGCTCCAAATCGTAATCTCGCTAGCCTTTTCACTTCTTCGAGTAGAATACGCCACTCGTGATTTCACCCTATAATGGTCATACAAGTCTATCAACGTCTAGACTACTCTGTAAAATAATTCTAGATACAGATTCCTTTATTCCACGGAAAATTGGGCAGCACTTCCCTACCCGCCAAACTACACAAGTCTATTGTAAATACAGTCCTATGTAAGTACAGTTCAGTCTTCTTCTTTAATATTATTCTGATGTGATATCAATTCAATTCTCTTCTTTAATATCCTTCTATGTATCTTATATTCATTTCTATACTACTACAGTATGTAATTTCCAATTACAATAGAAGGACAGTAGTATTTACCTCGATAAGCCCAAAATTATCCAAGTTTAATGTCGATCCTGAGCAACGTTTAGCTCCTATTCCTAACGCTCCATTCGCTCCCAGAAACCCTTAGAAGTTCTACACAACTTCTACTTAACACTTCAACCGACTATGAAGATTTTCCTTAGGGTTTCGTTTAGTGGCTAAAGGAAGTATAATAGTATTTCTGGGCTTTTAGTATAGGTATAACCTTGGAATACTACAAGGTATTTGGGCCAAGGTATTTGGGAATAGTAACTGTTATACCCCGTATTTTCAGAGTATGTACGTGAGGACGTACGTAGAAAAGTTTGAACTTTAAGTAGGCTTGGACGAAAATATTTTGTGCACAACACCCGATTAGAATCGTTTTTCGACGAAACGTTTTACATAACTTGCGAAGGGAAAATTCCGGCTATGTCATTTAGTATTTTTGCGGATTTTTCCGAGAGACGAAATATTTTGGACCAACAAGAGGGCGACACTTGGCACCCTCTAATTGGTGGACTTTGGGGCGGCAATTGGACGAAATGGAGAGTGGGAGTAGGTAGGATATTTTGTGATATTTGTGTGGTAGATGGATAAGGTGCACATGGATGAATCTTGACCCTACACTTGCCTTGCACTTGGCATGATCTTGGCCATTGGTTGGCCATTGCTTGACCTATAAATACCCCCTTAGTTGAAGACATTTCTTCATCCACATACCATTTTCTAAGTCTTGAAAATACCTTCCCCCTCTTGGTAGTGTTTCGTCCAAACACCCCCTCCCCCTTTGAGAAGGCCCCTTGGCCGAGAGCCCCCTCCCCCTTGGCCGAAAGTATCCCCCCCATCCTAGTGGTGCTAGCCGAGGGGTACCCCCCCTTTGCCTAGTTGTTCTAAAAAAATACACCCCCACCTTGGTAGAAATACTCTCTAAGTATTGTTACTATTCCAAAATACCTTGGCCCATATACCTTGTAGTATTCCAAGGTTACACTTATACGAAAAGCCCAGAAATACTATTATACTTCCCTTCAGTCACAAAACACAACCCTAAGGAAATCTCCATAGTTGGATGGAGTATTAAGAATAAGTTGCGTAGAACTTCTAAGGGTTGTTTGGAGCGGGTTGGAGCACCCGGAGTAGGAGCTAAACGTTGCTCAGGATCGACATTAAACATTGGATAATTTTGGGCTTACCGAGGTAAATATCTTGTCCTTTTATTGTAATTGGAAATTACATACTGTAGTAGTATAGAAATGAATATAAGATTCATAGAAGGGAGTTGAACTGTTATAGAAGAATATTAAAGAAGAAGGACTAAACTGTACTTACATAGAACTGTATTTACAGTAGACTGTGTAGCTTAACGGGTAGGGAAGTGCTGCCCGATTTTTCGTAAATAGAGAACCTACTGATTATTCTGCAGAGTAGTCTAGCTATTGATAGACTCGTATAACCTTTATAGGTTGAATGTTCTGCGAGTAGCATGTGCTACTTGAGAGATGGACAAGGCTAGCCGGGTTATAGCCGTGGAGCGTTTTGCTAATAGTCGATAATCGTCGCGAGGTATGTGATTCTTCCTATCCTCTTGAGCATGATATTTTAAAGAATATATATATAGTACGGTAGACGTACGTGTGTTAACTGAATAATAATTGCGGCAATGTCTTTTGACTTAAGCCTGAATAATAATTGCGGCAATGTGTTTTGACTTAAGCCTGAATAATAAGAATCTTGAAGTATTTCAAAAGAATACTGAATCATTTTTAACAGAAGAGTAATACTTGGTTTTTAAAACTTAAGAGTTATACTAGCTTTATGGGAAGTTAGGTATAACGGCTTAAGAAAGATAAAAAGAATGGTTTATTAATTTTAGAAGTTAAGAGACTTGACTTAAAGAAATTAATATGAATTTTGTTAATAAGTGTGAAACCTCATTCGTGGGTAATGAGTACGTGGTTTTTAAAATGGGATAATGTTTTACTGATTTCGGAAATCAGAATAAGTATCGAACAAACCATTGCAGCGCTAATAAAAGGAAATGTACTGAATAATTAAGTATTATTAAAACCAGTAGAAACCTCCATCTGCATAGAAGCTAAGATGAGACAAAATGATATTACATTTCCTAGATCATGGCTGCTTTAATAAGATTGTTATAAACAAGAATAACCCACTCACATATAAGACATATGTTTCTCAAATCGTTTTAAAGGAGAATTATATCATTAAGTGATTAAAACTATGAACTACGAAACCTTTCGAAAATGAGAAACTTGAGCAATTGAAATTAGGCAAACTTGAACGTTTGGAAAATAATGTTGTTAATTGATTTTACAAAAGGAAGTGTTTTGGTTTACTTAAAAAGATAGTCACTCTATTTTAATACTACGGGTATTGTGTGACTTTTGAAACAGATATTTTAAAGAGTTAATGTATGAAGTACTTTGGGGATAAAAACCCGAAAGTGTTAACATAAAGTAGAAAGTACCTTGCGTGAATAACTTGATTGTGTTGGTTTGTGATAGCCTTGTAATACTTTCTTGTTGATTTGATAAGTAAACATGTTAGGATGCTACGTGTGTTAGTATCTGGTGATGTTTGTGTAAAGGGGTTTCCCTTGTTGTGCTTATGTTGTTTAACGATAAGTTGTTATGTTATTATATCACATACCCCCTTGACTTATTATACCGAGGGCTTGCCACCCTTGATGCGGGTCTATACGGCCTATGCGGTCTATGTGACTATGCGGAGCAGCGGTATGCTCCGTGATTGATCATTCGGTGTTTTATCCCGACGCGGGGATGCCTACGCGATGCGCGACTATGCGGTCTATTGAGACTATGCGGATTGCGGGAGTCCAGGAGGGTACCGGGGTTAGCTACCCCCGATGCGGGTCTATACGACCTATGCGGGTCTATGTGTGACCTATGCGGGCTGCGGGAAGTCCAGGATTAGGCACGCATAATGATACTATGGGCGATCAGCCTTGCTTCGATCATTAGCGGCCTAGAAAAGACCAGTTACAGTATATCTATTTCACTCTTGATTGATGTTGTGGGCGTGAGTGTCACGACCCGAACCCGGGCCCGTGACTGGTGCCTTACCCCAGGCACCCTAGTGATACAACATCAGAGTAATCAGCGGAACATAAAACAAGACATGAAAATATTAAGAAGTAAGAAACAGTAATCGGAGAAAACTTGCCTTACGGCATATATATAAATCAATTTTAAAACCGAACAGTTACATCCCATTACAACTCTGCCCACAACAGTACTACAGACCTCTAAGAATGATATGACAACAATGGCGGGACAGGGCCCCGCCATACCCCTGAATGTAAATACCTACAACGACAGGGGACTATACCACTGATAAGCCTCCGGAGAAACGGAGCTTCCCATACGCTGAACTGTGACCCCGAGAAAGCGGCATGAACGCAGCCGAAAGGAGGTCGCATAACAGTATGTGAAATCAGAAAGTACTTAAATGAAAACATATCATTTTAAAATCAGTTTTGCAAGTATGTATGAAACAACCAAGGTAACCGCACATAGTGCCATATCATAAATAAGAGCAACAATAGGTAAATCAGAAAGTCTTTTGTAGGCTTCGAATGATCGAAGCAGGGCCAATTTCACGTAGTATCACCAAGCAAGCCTAATCCTGGACTCACGTAGTCCGCATAGGCCACTCATATAGGCCCGCATAGGGTATGTAACCCCGCATCGAGGGTAGCTACTCCTCGGCATCATCCTGGACTCGTAGTCCGCATGGCCACATAGACCGCATGAGGTATAACCCCGCATCACTAACCTGGAACTCCCGTAGCTCCGCATAGGTCCCTTGGACCCGCATGAGGTATTCTCGAATCATGGTCCTGCATCGCTCGAGTCTACCCCAGACGGAGGCGCCTTAACCCCCGGTAATATGTCAAGAGGTGAGTGATATTATACTAACATAACAGCTTATCGTTAAACAACATAAGCACAACAAGAATACTCTCTTACACAAACGTTACAAGACACTAACACACGTAGCATCCTAACATGTTTACTTATCAAATCAACAAGAAAGTATTACAAGGCTATCACAAACCAGCACAATCAAGTTATACACACAAGGTACATTCTAATATATGATTAACCAGGTCGGGTATCTATTCCCAAAGTACTTCATACATTATCTTTTAAAAGATACGTTACGTTTACAAAGTCACACAATACCCGTAGTATATGAAAATAGAGTGATTATCTTTTGAAGTAAATCAAAACACTTCTCTTCGTAAAATCAAGTAACAACATTCTTTTCCAAATGTTTCAAGTTTGCCTAATTTCAATTACTCAAGTTTCTCATTTTCGAAAGGTTTCGTAGTTCATAATTTTAATCACTTAATGATATAATTCTCCCTTAAAAACAATTTGAGAAACATATGTCTGATACGTGAGTAGGTTATTCTTGTTTATAACAATCTTATTTAAGCAGCCATGATCTAGGAAATGTAACATCATTTTGTCTCATCTTAGTTTTTATGCAGATGGAAGTTTCTACTGGTTTTAATAATACTTAATCTGTCAAAACATTTCCTTTTATTAACGCTGCAGTGGTTTGTCGATACACATTCTGATTTCCGAACTCAGTAAAACATTCTTAAGCCGTTATACCTAACTTCCCATAAAGCTAGTATAACTCTTAAGTTTTCAAAAACTAAGTATTACTCTTCTTTCAAAATGATTCAAAAATCTTTTGAAATACTTCAAGTTCTTTATTATCACATAACCAAATTTATAGTTCAAATCGATTTACCTTTTAAAACCACAAGTATTTTCTTACCTACATAAAGTCGTTATAACCAACTTCCCATAAAGCCGTTATAACACTTTATGTTTTAGACCAATCAAATACATTTAACACACGTACGCGTCTATCGCACTACATAGTTACACACATATCATGCTAGAAGAGATAGGAAGAGGTTCACATACCTCGCGACGATTATCGACTAAAGCAAAACGCCCAAGTACCTCAAACCGTCTTACTCCTAGCCAAGTAGATCGCGCCACGCATGGTACTTCAACCTATAAGGCCAAAGGCGCTTATTAACATCTAGGTCTAATCGTAGAACATTCTACGAAAATTCGGCAGACTCTCCCCGCAACAGCGTAAATCTCCTCTCAATCGGGGGCTACCAAGCCAACCAGGGGTTATACGCCTAATCCGGACGTGCACAATTCTACCTTACGAAAAGCTACACAAGTCTCATCAATACCCTATGTAATTACGATTCAAGACTCTTCTTTCGAAAAGGTTTCTTATTATTCAGCTTAAGTCAAAAGACATTGCCGATAACTACGTTCGATTCTATATATAGTATACTTCAACTATATATTCTAACAACATGTAATTTCCAATTACAATAGGGGACAAGATAATTACCTCGATAAGCCCATAATTATCCAAGTATAAAGTCGATCTGGGCAACGTTTAGCTCAACTCATGCGCTCAACCCGCTCCAAACTACCCTTAGAAGTTCTAACCAACTACATACTACTCCAACTAACCATGGAGATTTTCCTTAGGGTTTGGTTTGGTGATCGACGGAAGTATAATAGTATTACGGGGTTTTTCAGATAGGTATAACCTTAGAATACTACAAGGTATACTGGCTAAGGTAATTTGGGCATTATAACAATACTTTTGATAGTATCACTATACCCCAAAAAAAAAGGATATTATACGAAAACAACTAGGGTGGGGTACCCACTAGCACCACAAGGAGGGGGTGTATACCCTCGGCCACCCCACTAGGGGTACTCTTGTGAGGGGATGGGCTCTCGGCCAAGAGGGCCTCACAAGGGGGAGGACGAGAACACCACTCAAAGGGAGGGAGGATTTTAACACTTAGGAAATTTTAGGAATGGATGAAGAAGTCTTCCAAAGGGGGGGTATTTATAGGTCTAGCAAAGGCCAACCAATGGCCAAGATCATGCCAAGTGCATAGCAAGTGTAGGGCCAAGATCATGCCAAGTGCACCTTATCCATCTACCACCAAAATATCCTACCTACTACTTGACAAAAACCCACCCATTTCGTCCACCCTTGACCGCCCAAGTCCTTCCAATGAGAGGGTGACAAGTGTCGTCCTCTTGTTGGTCCAATATGTCTCGTCTCTCGGAAAAATCCGCAAAAATTAGAAATGACATAGCCGTAATTTACCCTACGCGAGTTGTGTAAAACGTTTCGTCGAAAAACGACTCTAACCGGGTGTTGTGCACAAAAAAATTCGGCCAAGCCAACTTTAAAGTTCAAATTTTTCTACGTACGTCCTTACGTACATACTCTGAAAATACGGGGTATAACATTCTCCCCTCCTTAGAAACATTCGTCCCGAATGTTCTTTCTAAGTCTCAAAACAAACATGCGCCAGTAGTCTTCACTACTATACTTATTCGAACAATCACGCCAATGGCCACAACAACACCTGCGCAAAATACTTACATCCAAGTCCACGAGGAAACACCTCTAACATCACAAACGCTCCCATCCAAGGGTCTAAAATATAATTCCTTCGCACTTTCTCCATACAAAAGAAATGGTCACATCTCTGCTCGCAATACATGCTCGCTTCTCCCTTTACTCGTCGTGATACCACTTTTGTCACTTTGCCGCGAGGTTCTAGTGTCACTCCGGCGACCCAACAAATGGCACCGGGCCGCATGCGATCCCTGAGGTTGTCGTACACTCGAACTCTTACCATATTTCTGATACTGCTTCAGTTTCCAAAACTCGGGGTTACTATCTCTAACGTGGTCATCATTAACTGGGAACACTCTGGATGGATCTCCGATACTTTCCCGATCATAACAATACGAAAGACCGGACGTACTGCCTCCTAAGTCGGACGGCAAATGCTAACATATAGGCAACCTGGCCTATTCTTCACATGAACTCAAAAGGGCCCAAAGTAACTCGGCTAAATTCCCTCTGTTTTCCAAAACTCGTCACACCCAACCCGGGGTGGTACTTTCAAGAAGACCGACCATCAACCTGAACTCTAAGCGTCGTCGCCGATTATCCGCACGATTTCTCAGCCGCGAACCTCTTCTAGACTAGCTTTACCCTATCCACAGTCTGCTGGAACAAGCCTGAACCAACTTTCTGAATCTTGCCAACATCGAACCAATGGTGGGGGGTCTTACACTTCCGCCCCTACACGGCTTCATAAGGCGACATCCGAACGAAATGGTAGCTTAAACACTCCTCCACAGAGACAACAATCCCATAACTACCCCGAAATCCACACGCGGCAGAGGCGAACGCGGTCGAGACTCCGAGTTCTTAACCCGCTTGGTAAAACTTCCGAAACAAAAACGATGCGTACCACTGGCTCCACCGTCATAAGGTGAAGGTAGGCACCCCGTGCAGCCTTACAACATTTCTGATAAATCAACGCTGCCGAGTAAACGGTCTCGACCGAAAAACCACGATGGGCTGCCCCCATCGGCCCGACTACTGGTCGAACGCATCCACGAACTCGTACGCTGGTTAACTAAACTTGGGCCTAACACCCTCGTGACCCTACCACCCGGTGGGACCACCACAAACTGACCCCACCACCATACATGCCGCGGGTTGACCCGCAACGTGGCCTCAACCCGACCCGGCAACGCGCAAGACACTAGCTCCCCGAACCGGAAAACTCTCACTAATCACGTTACGAAAACCTAGCGGTCTTCTTAGCTCAACTACCCTCTTTCATTCCACACTACTCAGGGACTTATCCCACAAACATAGCTCACGTGCACTATGCACTCTTATAAGGGTCAAACATAAACATACGTCTTTTACTCGAGATGGCCTTACCTCTAAGGTCTTCACGTATAAAGCTCTAAGGCTCACACTTTCCCTTATATCCAATCTTACCCTCATACTAACCATGATTTCCTAATCACAATTTACACCATGCTATCTGAACATAACACTTTAAGGTATACTCACCTTATCACATATACTGATCTCTAGAGGGTTAAGGATATATCTATATCTACTGCTTCATTCCCCTTAGTCGTTCTAATCAAACCTACCCCGTAGGGCACATCGCTAGGGGAGATGACGAACTACCCACCGATCCTGAAGGTTGAGTCCTCCTACTAGCACATCCTTTCGACACATGGCTCGACGGCGCAGTAAAACAAGTACCAACTAAAGATGACATTCCCGGGATGACGTCACACCGTGAACACCGGAAAAAAGCGAATTTGGCTGGAACCTACGTGTAGCTGTGAACCGGAAACTCTGGAGCTCTGACCAACTCCGGCTTACCCCGAACGTTCTGAACCCTTTGGAGGAACACTCTGCACTGGCGGATGTGCACATCTAATCTGCTGCTGAGGTGATTCGCCTCGAAAGTTACTAAAGGACTCGCTGCATTACGGCCTCTCTGCGTCGCCCGTTAACCCGTCGATCTCTACGTCTCTCGGCCTGCTGCACACAAGCCCGTACTCAGGCCATGCTCAAGCCTAACTGAAGAATTTCTCTTGCACAACCCTCTCTTAGATAGTCATCAAGACTCGCGGTACATCGGTATACACTCGCGACCAAATCCATAGCTAATGTGGTCGCTTCTTTGAAATCTCTATTCTCTGTTCCCGGTCGTGGAACTGAAGGTTCATATATCATGGCCGCAGTAGGAACTGCCGCCGCCGTGCTAAACTCTGCTGGGGCTGGTGACGTAGCATAACTCCCCGAATGAAGCACCTAACTCAGGTGATGGTTGGGCCTGTGCCCTCGTAACCCTCTGTACTCTACTCGCAGCTCCCTCGGCTGCCTTGCCTCTCGGGCGGGTTGCCCAGCGGAGGCATAACGGTAAGGGAAAGAAATACGTTAGAGGGTCCAACTTACAACACAGCTCTAAGGCACGATCTCAGAGTGAGAAGAATAGAAACCAATCCTAAATATCCTATAGCCTCCTGATTATTGGTGTGGTGCACAACACACCGATAATCAAGACTCTACTAGATACGGTCTGTAGACACTTTCCGAGGATTAACTGCTCTGATACCACTTTTGTCACGACCGAACCGGGCGTGGATGGTGCCTACCGGGCACCCTAGTGATACAACATCAGAGTAATCAGCGGAACATAAAACAAGACATGAAAATATTAAGAAGTAAGAAACAGTAATCGGAGAAAACTTGCCTTACGGCATATATATAAATCAATTTTTAAAACCGAACAGTTACATCCCATTACAACTCTGCCCACAACAGTACTACAGACCTCTAAGAATGATACGACAACAATGGCGGGACAGGGCCCCGCCATACCCCTGAATGTAAATACCTACAACGACAGGGGACTATACCACTGATAAGCCTCCGGAGAAACGGAGCTTCCCATACGCTGAACTGTGACCCCGAGAACTAGGATCAACGACTGGTGTACCTCAACCTGCGGCATGAACGCAGCCCCCCGAAGGAGGTCAGTACAACAGGTACCAAGTATGTGAAACTGTAAAGTACTTAAATGAAAACATATCATTTTAAAATCAGTTTTGCAAGTATGTATGAAACAACCAAGGTAACCGCACATAGTGCCATATCATAAACAAAAGCAACAATAGGTAAACTGTAACAGGTCTTTTCTAGGCTGCGAATGATCGAAGCAGGGCCAATTGCCCGTAGTATCACCAAGAAAGCCTAATCCTGGACTCCCGTAGTCCGCATAGGCCACTCATATAGGCCCGCATAGGGTATGTAACCCCGCATCGAGGGTAGCTACTCCTCGGCATCGTCCTGGACTCGTAGTCCGCATGGCCACATAGACCGCATGAGGTATAACCCTGCATCACTAACCTGGAACTCCCGTAGCTCCGCATAGGTCCCTTGGACCCGCATGAGGTATTCTCGAATCATGGTCCCAGACCGCCTGAGTCTACCCCGCATCGGAGGGCAGCTTAACCCCCGGTAATATGTCAAGAGGTGAGTGATATTATACTAACATAACAGCTTATCGTTAAACAACATAAGCACAACAAGAATACTCTCTTACACAAACGTTACAAGACACTAACACACGTAGCATCCTAACATGTTTACTTATCAAATCAACAAGAAAGTATTACAAGGCTATCACAAACCAGCACATTCAAGTTATACACACAAGGTACATTCTAATATATGATTAACCAGGTCGGGTATCTATTCCCAAAGTACTTCATACATTATCTTTTAAAAGATACGTTACGTTTACAAAGTCACACAATACCCGTAGTATATGAAAATAGAGTGATTATCTTTTGAAGTAAATCAAAACACTTCTCTTCGTAAAATCAAGTAACAACATTCTTTTCCAAATGTTTCAAGTTTGCCTAATTTCAATTACTCAAGTTTCTCATTTTCGAAAGGTTTCGTAGTTCATAATTTTAATCACTTAATGATATAATTCTCCCTTAAAAACAATTTGAGAAACATATGTCTGATACGTGAGTAGGTTATTCTTGTTTATAACAATCTTATTTAAACAGCCATGATCTAGGAAATGTAACATCATTTTGTCTCATCTTAGTTTTTATGCAGATGGAAGTTTCTACTGGTTTTAATAATACTTAATCTGTCAAAACATTTCCTTTTATTAACACTGCAGTGGTTTGTCGATACACATTCTGATTTCCGAACTCAGTAAAACATTCTTAAGCCGTTATACCTAACTTCCCATAAAGCTAGTATAACTCTTAAGTTTTCAAAAACTAAGTATTACTCTTCTTTCAAAATGATTCAAAAATCTTTTGAAATACTTCAAGTTCTTTATTATCACATAACCAGCCAGTTATAGTTCAAATCAGTTACCTTTTTAAAACCACAAGTATTTTCTTACCTACATAAAGCTGTTATAACCAACTTCCCATAAAGCCGTTATAACACTTTATGTTTTAGACCAATCAAATACATTTAACACATGTACGTCTATCGTACTACATAGTTACACACATATCATGCTAGAAGAGATAGGAAGAGGTTCACATACCTCGCGACGATTATCGACTAAAAGCAAAACGCTCCAAGTACCTCAAACCGTCGGTTACTCCCTAAGCCAAGTAGATCGCGCCACGCATGGTACTTCAACCTATAAGGCCACAAGGCGCTTATTAACATCTAGGTCTAATCGTAGAACATTCTACAGAAAATTCGGCAGCACCTCCCCGCATGGCAGCGTAAATCTCCTCTCAATCTGGGCCGCTACCAAGCCACGGGGGTTATACGTCTAATCCGGACGTGCACAATTCTACCTTACAGAAAAGCTACACAAGTCTACTGTAATACAGTCCTATGTAATTACAGTTCAGTACTCTTCTTTCGAAAAGGTTTCTTATTATTCAGGCTTAAGTCAAAAGACATTGCCGATAACTACGTTCAGTTCTATATATAGTATACTTCAACTATATATTCTAACAACATGTAATTTCCAATTACAATAGGGGGACAAGATAATTACCTCGATAAGCCCATAATTATCCAAGTATAAAGTCGATCCTGGGCAACGTTTAGCTCCAACTCTGTGCGCTCCAACCCGCTCCAAACTACCCTTAGAAGTTCTAACCAACTTCTACATACTACTCCAACTAACCATGGAGATTTTCCTTAGGGTTTCGGTTTGGTGACTGACGGGAAGTATAATAGTATTACGGGGCTTTTCGTATAGGTATAACCTTAGAATACTACAAGGTATACGGCTAAGGTAATTTGGGCATTATAACAATACTTTTGAGAGTATCACTATACCACAAAAAAAAAGGATATTATACGAAAACAACTAGGCTAGGGGGGGTACCCCACGGCTAGCACCACAAGCGAGAGGGTGTATACCTCGGCCTACCCCACTAGGAGGGGTACTCGGCCAAGGGGGATGGGCTCTCGGCAAGAGGGCCTCACAAGGGGGAGGACGAGAACACCACTCAAAGGGAGGGAGGATTTTAACACTTAGGAAATTTTAGGAATGGATGAAGAAGTCTTCCAAAGGGGGGGTATTTATAGGTCTAGCAAAGGCCAACCAATGGCCAAGATCATGCCAAGTGCATAACAAGTGTAGGGCCAAGATCATGCCAAGTGCACCTTATCCATCTACCACCAAAATATCCTACCTACTACTTGACTAAAACCCACCCATTTCGTCCACCCTTGACCGCCCAAGTCCTTCCAATGAGAGGGTGACAAATGTCGCCCTCTTGTTGGTCCAATATGTCTCGTCTCTCGGAAAAATCTGCAAAAATTAGAAATGACATAGCCGTAATTTACCCTACGCGAGTTGTGTAAAACGTTTCGTCGAAAATCGACTCTAACCGGGTGTTGTGCACAAAAAAATTCGGCCAAGCCAACTTTAAAGTTCAAATTTTTCTACGTACGTCCTTACGTACATACTCTGAAAATACGGGGTATAACAGTGAGACCCATAGTTATATTTGAGTGATGACTTTGAGGGCGTGAGTCCCTGACTTGACATGACTGCTTATTTATTGTGAACTGTAGTTTGGTTATCATACATGTCTCCTGCTTTATATAGACTACTATGATTTCATTTACAATATTTTCAGTTTCACATACTTGGTACCTGTTGTACTGACCTCCTTCGGGGGGCTGCGTTCATGCCGCAGGTAGAGGTACACCAGTCGTTGATCCTCGCTCTTAGGGTCACAGTTCAGCGTTTGGGAAGCTCCGTTTCTCCGGAGGCTTATCGGTGGTATAGTCCCCTGTCGTAGTAGGTACTTACATTCAGGGGTATGGCGGGGCCCTGTCCCGCCATTGTTGTCGTATCATTCTTAGAGGTCTGTAGTACTGTTGTGGGCAGAATTGTAAAAAAAGGGATGTAACTGTTCTAGTTGATATATATATATATGCCGCAAGACAAGTTTTTCTCAGATAACTGTTTTTCACTTCACTTTATTCATGTCTTGTTTTATATTCCGCTGATTACTCTGATGTATGGCTACTTGGGTGCCCGGGGTAAGGCACCAGTCACGGGCCCGGGTTCGGGTCGTGACAAAAGTGGTATCAGAGCAGTTAATCCTCGGAAAGTGTCTACAGACCGTATCTAGTAGAGTCTTGATTATCGGTATGTTGTGCACCATACCAATAATCAGGAGGCTATAGGATATTTAGGATTGGTTTCCATTCTTCTCACTCAGAGATCGTGCCTTAGAGCTGTGTTATAAGTTGGACCCCTCTAACGTATTTCTTTCCCTTACCGTTATGCCTCCGCGTAAGGCAACCCGCCCAAGAGGGCAAGGAAACGAGGAGGCGAGTTGAGTACAGAGGGTTACAAGGGCGCAGGCCCAATCATCACCTGGGGTGGTGTTTCATTCGGGGAGTTCTGCAACGTCACCAGCCCCAACAGAGTTTAGCACGGCGGCAGCAATTCCAACTGCGGCCATGATGTATGAGCCTTCAGTTCCACGACCAGGAACAAAGAGTATGGATTAAAAGGAATGGACCTGTTACTAGCTAGGATTTTAGCAACCAGAGAATATAGAGTGCACCGATATATCACGGGTCTTGATGACTATCTAAAGGAAGGATGTGCAAGAGTAGCTCTTCAGTCAGGCTTGAGCATGGCCTGTGTACGGGCTTATGCGCAGCAGGCCGAGAAACGTAGGGATCAACGGGTTAACCAAAATCAGCAGAGGAGGGCCAGAACAGCAGGGTCCTTTGGTAACTTTCGAGGCGAATCGCCTCAGCAGCAGACTGGATATGCGCCTCCGCCAGAACAGAGTGGTCCTCCACAGGGTTCAGGACGTTCAGGGTATTTAGGAGTTGGTCAGAACTCCAGGGTTTCTGGTTCACAGATTTACATAGGTTCTAGCCAGCCAGATTCAGTTTTCCCCAGTGTTCACAGTGTGACAGACGTCATCCCGGGGAATGTCGTCTTTTTGTTGGAGCTTGTTATACTTACGGCCAGCAGGGCCATTTTGCGAGGAATTGTCCGACTAAAGGTGGCGCGGATGTAGAGACTCAGCCTTCAGGATCAGTGGCTAGTTAATCACCTTCCCTAGCTATGCGCCCTACGGGGCAGGATTGATTAGAACGACAAAGGGGAAGTGAAGCGGTAGATACATGTATATCCTTGAACCCTCTAGAGATTGTAGGTGTGATAAGATAAGCGTATCTTAAGTGTTATGTTCAGATAACATAAGTGTTAATTGTGATTAGAAATCATGGTTAGTTAACCGGGTAAGATTGGGGGGCAGAGAAAGTGTGAGCCTTAGAGTTTTATACGTAGAGACCTTAGAGGTAAGGCCATCTCGAGTAAAAGATGTATTTTTTTATTTATGTGTTTTGACCCTTATCGGAGTGCATAATGCACGTGAGATTTAATTGTATAATAAGTCCCTGAGTAGTGTGGAATGAAAGAGGGTTGTTGAACTAAGAAGACCACTAGGTTTTCGTGAATTGATTAGTGAGATCGTTCCGGATCGGGGAACAAGAGTTTTTGCGCGATAGCGGGTCGGGTTGAGGACCGATCGCGGGTCAACCCGCGACCTGTTTTGTGGTGGGGTCAGTTCGGGGTGGTCCCTCCAGGTGGTAGGGTCACGAGGGTGTTAGGCCCAAGTTTAGTTAACCATCGTACGAGTTCGTGGATGCGTTCAACCAGTAGTCGGGCCAATGAGGTCAGCCCGTATTGTCTTTCAGTCAAGATCGTTTACTCGGCAGAGGGTTATGAGAGATGTTATTTATCAGGAAGGTTGTAAGGCTGCACGAGGCGCCTACTTTCACCTTATGACAGACAGTGAAGCCCAGGTTGTGGCTATTTCATTTTCCAGAAGTTTTACCAGGCAGGGTTAGGAACTCAGGTAAGTCTCAGAATCGCATTCGCCCTCGGACCAGTGTTTGGATTTCAGGGGTAGTTGTGAGGATTGTTGCCTCCTGTTGAGGGAGTGCTTTTATAACTACCATTTCAGTATTCGGATATCGCCTTACGAAGCCTCGTAGGGGCGGAAGTGTAAGTTGCCGGTCGATTGGTTCGATGTTGGCAAAGTTCAGATAGTGGGTTCATACTTGTTTCGGCAGGATGGGGATAGGGTGAAGCCTATCCAGGAGAGGTTATCGACAACTCAGAATCAACAGAAGTCGTACGGATGATCGGCGACGACGCTTGGAGTTCAGGTTGACGGTGGGTGTTCTTGAAGGCACCACCCCGGAAGGGTGTGACGAGATTCGGAAAACAGAGGAAACTTAGCCCGAGTTACTTTGGGCCTTTTCAGGTCATGTGAAGAGTAGGCCAGTGTTATACCCCGTATTTCCAGAGTATGTACGTGAGGGCGTACGTATAAAAATTTAAGCCTTAAAGTTGGCAAGGTTCGAAATTTGTACACAAGTACCGAAAAGAATCGTTTTTCGACGAAACGTTTTACTAAACTTGCGAAGGGAAAATTCCGGCTATGTCATTTATAATTTTTGCGGATTTTTCCGAGAGATGAAATATTTTGGATCAACGGGAGGGTGACATGTGTCACCCTCAACTAGTGGACGGCAAAGGTGCAAGATGGCACGTTTTTTGTGCCTTGGTTGTAGTCAAGGTTAGGTAGGATATTTGTGTGATATTTTGTGTAGTTGATGAGCAAGTGGGACCCACTTACACATGTCCAAATCCCCACCCTACACTTGCCTAACACTTGTATTGATCTTGGCCATTGGTTGGCCTATAAATACCCCTCTAAGTTGAAGACTTTCTTCATCCTCACTTGAGCATTTCTCTAAGTCTCAAACTACTCCTCTCCCTTGTGAGCTTTCGTCCAAACCCCTCCCCCCCTTTGTGAGGCCTATTGGCCGAGAGTACCCCCCCTTGCCTAGTGGTTCTAGCCGAGCCTACCCCCCCTTGGTAGAGAAATACTCTCCAAGTATTGTTGTTATACCAAAATACTTTAGCCCAAATACCTTGTAGTACTTTCCAAAGTTACCTCTATACGTAGAGCCCGGAAATACTATTATACTTTCCCTAAGTCGCAAAAATGAAACCCTAAGGAAAACCTTCATAGTCGGTTGAAGTGTTAAGTAGAAGTTGCGTAGAACTTCTAAGGGTTGTTTGGAGTGGGTTGGAGCGCCCAGAGTAGGAGCTAAACGTCGCTCAGGATCGACATTTATATTTGGATAATTTTGGGCTTATCGAGGTAAATACTACTGTCCTTCTATTGTAATTGGAAATTACATACTGTAGTTGTATAGAATTGAATATAAGATTCATAGAAGAGTATTTAACTGTAATAGAAGGATATTACAGTAAAGGCTTGAACTGAAATCACATCAGAAGAATATAAGTAGAAGATTAATCTGTACTTACATAGAATTTGTATTCTGATGACTAATAACCTTTATTGGTTGAATGTTCTGCGAGTAGCATGTACTACATGGAAGGTGGACAAGGCTAGCCGGGTTATAGTCGTGGAGCGTTTTGCTTATAGTCGATAATCGTCGCGAGGTATGTGATTCTTCCTATACTCTTGAGCATGAAGTATTTTAAAAGAATATATATATAGTACGGTAGACGTACGTGTGGCAATGTCTTTTGACTTAAGCCTGAATAATAAGAATCTTGAAGTATTTTAAAGGAATATATATATAGTACGGTAGACGTACGTGTGTTAACTGAATATAGTGTTACGACAATGTCTTTTGACTTAAGCCTGAATAATAAAGAATCTTGAAGTATTTCAAAGATTAAGAAACCGTTTTGAAAGAAGAGTAATACTTGGTTTTGAAAACATCAGAGTTATACTAGCTTTATGGGAAGTTAGGTATAACGTCTTAAGAGTGGTAAAGAGAATGGTTTACTGATTTTTAGAAGTTAAGAGACTTGATCTTAAAAGATAAGAGACTTGACTTGAATGAATTAATATGAATTTTGTGTGAAACCTCATTCGTGAGTAATGAGTACTTGGTTTTTAAAAGGAGAAATGTTTTACTGATTTCGGAAATCAGAATGAGTATCGACAAACCACTGCAGCGTTAATAAAGGAAAATGTATTGAATAATGGAGTATTATTAAAACCAGTAGAAACCTCCATCTGCATAGAAACTAAGATGAGACAAAATGATATTACATTTCCTAGATCATGGCTGCTTAATAAGATTGATCATAAACAAGAATAACCTACTCACATATAAGGCATATGTTTCTCAAATTGTTTAAAAGAGAATTATGTTTTAAAGGATTAAAACTATGAACTACGAAACCTTTTCGAAAATGAGAAACTTGAGCATTGAAATTAGGCAAACTGGAACTTTAGGGAAAAGAAAGGCATTGTTTTGTCTTAAATTGGTTTAAAACATAAAGTGTTATAACAGCTTTATGGGAAGTTAGTTATAACGACTTTATGAGAACAAAAGAAGGGTTTTATCATTGGTTTTAATGTGGTAACTTGACTTTAAAAAGAGAAGTGTTTTGGTCCAAAAAGAAGGCATGGTATTGCCTTAATTTGGTTTTAAAAAGGAAAGTATGGAAGTTGTTTTGGTTTACTTAAAAAGATGTAAGTCACTCTATTTTTATACTAAGGGTATCGGGTGACTTTTATAAAAGGAATGGATCTCTTAAAAGGAATTTAACGTACGTAGTACTTTAGGGTTAAAACCCGGACTTTGACATAAAATGGAAGTACCTTGAGTTGTGTATAACTTGCCTATGATTGTTGTTGTGAAACTTGCCTATGCTTGTTGTGATAGCCTTTGTTGTGCAAGAATTGTGTTTCTATACTACCGCGTCTCTCGGTGGAGGGCCGGTTGACTTGTTGAGAACTTACTTGGGCGTCTGGCGGTGGACGGAGAATTCCGCAGTGCGCTCGCTGATAGTGTTATTCCATGGACTAGCTCTCCATGAGGTTTCTTCGTTCGGCCCTTGGTACACGGTGGTCGGCTTCAGACTTGCCGCCTCGTGGCTGATTCGGCCTTGGTATCCGGTAGTTAGCCCTCGCACTTGCCCGTTCGGTTAGTAGTGACGGTCTCGTGATACCTTGGTACACAGTAGTTAGCCCTCGTACTTGCCTCGACTCGTGGCGGCGCCAGTATATCTGGTAGTCGGCTTTCGTACTTGCCCCGTGTCAGCTTCGTGGTTTGGTTGTATAGTATTGTTAGTACGACTTTGGCATCAGGTAGGACTTGGTGTTCATATGTACTCCTTGGTGTTCATATGTACTCCTTGGTGTTATTATATCATAGACTGCCGGCAGTGAGGAAGGTATTCCACGGACATGATTGATGTCGCGGGCGTGAGACCCATAGTTATATTTGAGTGATGACTCTGAGGGCGTGAGTCCCTGACTTACATGACTGCTTATTTATCGTGAACTGTAATTTGGTTATCATACATGTCTCCTGCTTTATATAGACTGCTATGATTTCATTTACAGTATTTTACAGTTTCACATACTTGGTACTGTTATCGACCTCCTTGAAGTGCGTTCATGCCGCAGTAGAGTACGTCTATCGATCCTCACGTTTAGGATCACATTTCATCGTATTGGGAAGCTCCGTTCCTTCGGAGGCTTATCTTTTGGTATGTTACCCTGAGTCTGTAGGTTCTTGCACATTCAGGGGTATGGCGGGGCCCTGTCCCGTCATAGTTGTTGTATAAATCTTAGAGGTCTGTAGCACTGTTGTGGGCAGGGTTGTAAGGATTAAACTATTCAACTTTGTAATTATTTATATATATTCCGAAAGGCGATTTTCTCTCAGGTAAAATGTGTCTCATTTCACATTTTGTTTCATGTATTGTTTTATGTTCCCGATTACTCGATGTATGACTACTTGGGTGCGGGTAAGGCACGATCCACGGCCCGTTCGGTCGTGACAAAAGTGGTATCGAGCGATTAATCCTCGGAAAGTGTCTGACGAGTGTTCAGTAAGTCTTGATTATCGGTGTGTTGTGCACCACATCTATAATCAGGAGGCTGCAGGACATTTAAGATTGGTTTCCATTCTTCTCATTCTGAGATCGTGCCTTAGGGCTGTGTGATAAGTTAGACCCCTCGGCGTGCCGTTTTTACGATTATGCCTCGCGCGAAGGCAACCGGGCCCGAAGGCAAGCGGCGAGGAGGCTGCGAGTAGAAGCGGCAGCCTCTACAGAGACCACGATGCACGAGCCTCGATCCACGATGCGGGCGGGAGATGGGTTACGCGAGTGGGCCGATTAATGGCGGGGTTGTGGCGGACTTGAGGATAAGTGGGCCGCGGCAATTCCGATGAGCACACCGATGGTTCACCCTAGATCGAGATAGTTTGAGGCTACGGGATTTTACGAGTTGTAGGCGCGAGTTTTATGGGTCGAGGCACGAGGATGATCCGCAGGAGTTCATCCGAAGCGATTCTGCGGATCGTGAGTGATCAAGGCATCGGAGACCGAGTCGGTGGTCTAGGTTCGCATCGGTGCGTGATACTGCCGATCGTGGTTTGATCGTGGGAGCTGTCGGGAGAGCATGCACTTCCGGCCGTTTGGGACGAGTTCTCAAGGTTTTCCTTGCACATTTCTTGCCTCTACGGATGAGGAGGGCTCGGGCGGCCAGATTTTGGTGTTACTGACGAGCGGCGTGCGGTTGAGTACAATGTGGAGTTCGACTCATTGGCGATGCGTCCGCGTTAGTAGCTAGTATGGAGGATCGAGTGCACCGATATGTTCTGAGGCTCGATGATTACCTAGCGATGAGTTGTTGGTGTAGCTCTTCACCGGGCATGGACATTGCTCGCATGCAGCTTATGCACTTGGATGTGAGGCGGAGGAATCGGCGGAATGACGAATAAGCGAAGAGGCGAGCAGCAGTCCTTTGATAACCTTCGAGCGGACCGCCTCGGCAGAACTAGTTATGTACCTCCGCAAGATGAGTGGTCCTCCACGGCGCCGGGACGCCGGGATATTCAGAGCGGTCGGGGCTCCTGTGTTTCAGATTTTAGGAGTAAGTGCTCGCGGATGAGGTCGCCTTGTCTCAGTGTGGCGTTGTGGAAAACTTCATAAGGGAGAGTGTCGTACTAACTTGGGAGATTGTTATTCTTGCGGCCAACAGGCCATCTGGCGAGGCTGTCCGACGAGGCAGCGTGGTAGAATAACGAACTACGGGAAGCGATTGCGGGTTCTTCACCTTCCATAGCTAGCGGGATGTTCATACCGTGAGCGCGAGGTCGCGGTGGGAGTTCCCAGTTTTAGCGGTCCTTTGAACCGCCTATTTTCAGGTATATACTTAACCCTCTAGAGACTTGTATGTATTGATGTTATGATAATGTGTTAAGTGTTATATTCGGATAACTTTGTGCAAAAATGTGATTTAAAAACCTGGTTAGTGAAAGGGTAAGCCTGGGGGTGAGAAAATGATGAACCTTAGAATATTACAGTTGAGACCTTAGATGTAAGGCCGTCTTGAGTACAAGATTTTGTGGGTGATCTGTGTCAGAATGTAAGTATACGTGGAGTAATTGTGGGAAAATTCCTTGGGTGGTGTAAAATGGAAGTGGTAGCTTTCATGACCTGTATAGGTAAGATTGTTCCGGATCGGGAAACAAGAGCTTGATGCGTTAAGTGGGTCGGGTTGGGGCCATGTTGCGGGCCAACTGCGGCTTTGTTCGAGTGGGGTCAGCTGGGTGGTCCCGCGTGGTAGGGTCACGCAGGGTGCTAGGCCCAGTTTAGATGACCATCGTATGAGTTCGTGGATATGTTCGACCGAGCGGATCGTGAAGGCGGGAATGGCCTTAAGGAGATTGAGGCTAGTAAGATGACCAAGTTTGGAGGTGGTGACTCGATGTTTTGGAAGGCTGGGCGATGACGAAGTATGGTACGTATACTAGAGAAGTTCAAGTGTTCGAGAAGAGTACGACGGGTAAGGATAGATGTGAACATGTGCTGAGAGAATAGAAATGATCGTTACCCTTGTGAAGTAAAGGTGCGAAGGAATATTTGTTAGACCGGGGGGTGGAAGCTGTTGTAATGCTAGAGGTGATTCCTCGTTGACTTGGGTTAAGTACTGGAGTGTGTGTTATGTTTTTTGTGGCCATATGTGACATTGGCAACTTGTTTAAGTTAAGAAGAACTTTATCGTTATCCGTCTTGAGAAGGAACATTCGGGACGAATGTTTCTAAGGAGGGGAGAATGTTATACCCCGTATTTCAGTATATGCGTGAGGCGTACGTATAAAAATTTAAGCCTTAAAGTTGGCAAGGTTCGAAATTTGTACACAAGTACCGAAAAGAATCGTTTTTCGACGAAACGTTTTACTAAACTTGCGAAGGGAAAATTCCGGCTATGTCATTTATAATTTTTGCGGATTTTTCCGAGAGATGAAATATTTTGGACCAACAGGAGGGTGACATGTGTCACCCTCAACTAGTGGACGGCAAAGGTGCAAGATGGCACGTTTTTTGTGCCTTGGTTGTAGTCAAGGTTAGGTAGGATATTTGTGTGATATTTTGTGTAGTTGATGAGCAAGTGGGACCCACTTACATATGTCCAAATCCCCACCCTACACTTGCCTAACACTTGTCTTGATCTTGGTCATTGGTTGGCCTATAAATACCCCTCTAAGTTGAAGACTTTCTTCATCCTCACTTGAGCATTTATCTAAGTCTCAAACTACTCCTCTCCCTTATGAGATTTCGTCCAAACCCCTCCCCCCCTTTGTGAGGCCTATTGGCCGAGAGTACCCCCCCTTGCCAGTGGTTCTAGCCGAGCCTACCCCCCCTTGGTAGAGAAATACTCTCCAAGTATTGTTGTTATACCAAAATACTTTAGCCCAAATACCTTGTAGTACTTTCCAAAGTTACCTCTATACGTAGAGCCCGAAAATACTATTATACTTTCCCTCAGTCGCAAAAACGAAACCCTAAGGAAAACCTTCATAGTCGGTTGAAGTGTTAAGTAGAAGTTGCGTAGAACTTCTAAGGGTTGTTTGGAGCGGGTTGGAGCGCCCAGAGTAGGAGCTAAACGTCGCTCAGGATCGACATTTATACTTGGATAATTTTGGGCTTATCGAGGTAAATACTACTGTCCTTCTATTGTAATTGGAAATTACATACTGTAGTTGTATAGAATTGAATATAAGATTCATAGAAGAGTATTGAACTGTAATAGAAGGATATTACAGTAAAGGCTTGAACTGAAATCACATCAGAAGAATATAAGTAGAAGATTAATCTGTACTTACATAGGACTGTATTTACAGTAGACTAATAACCTTTATTGGTTGAATGTTCTGCGAGTAGCATGTACTACTTGGAAGGTGGACAAGGCTAGTCGGGTTATAGTCGTGGAGCGTTTTGCTTATAGTCGATAATCGTCGCGAGGTATGTGATTCTTCCTATACTCTTGAGCATGAAGTATTTTAAAAGAATATATATATAGTACGGTAGACGTACGTGTGGCAATGTCTTTTGACTTAAGCATGAATAATAAGAATCTTGAAGTATTTTAAAGGAATATATATATAGTACGGTAGACGTACGTGTGTTAACTGAATGTAGTGTTACGGCAATGTCTTTTGACTTAAGCTGAATAATAAAGAATCTTGAAGTATTTCAAAGATTAAGAAACCGTTTTGAAACAAGAGTAATACTTGGTTATGAAAACATCAGAGTTATACTAGCTTTATGGGAAGTTAGGTATAACGTCTTAAGAGTGGTAAAGAGAATGGTTTACTGATTTTTAGAAGTTAAGAGACTTGATCTTAAAAGATAAGAGACTTGACTTGAATGAATTAATATGAATTTTGTGTGAAACCTCATTCGTGAGTAATGAATACTTGGTTTTTAAAAAGGAGAAATGTTTTACTGATTTTGGAAATCAGAATGAGTATCGACAAACCACTGTAGCGTTAATAAAGGAAAATGTATTGAATAATGGAGTATTATTAAAACCAGTAGAAACCTCCATCTGCATAGAAACTAAGATGAGACAAAATGATATTACATTTCCTAGATCATGGCTGCTTAATAAGATTGATCATAAACAAGAATAACCTACTCACATATAAGGCATATGTTTCTCAAATTATTTAAAAGAGAATTATGTTTTAAAGGATTAAAACTATGAACTACGAAACCTTTTCGAAAATGAGAAACTTGAGCATTGAAATTAGGCAAACTGGAACTTTAGGGAAAAGAAAGGCATTGTTTTGTCTTAAATTGGTTTAAAACATAAAGTGTTATAACAGCTTTATGGGAAGTTAGTTATAACGACTTTATGAGAACAAAAGAAGGGTTTTATCATTGGTTTTAATGTGGTAACTTGACTTTAAAAAGAGAAGTGTTTTGGTCCAAAAAGAAGGCATGATATTGCCTTAATTTGGTTTTAAAAAGGAAAGTATGGAAGTTGTTTTGGTTTACTTAAAAAGATGTAAGTCACTTTATTTTTATACTAAGGGTATTGGGTGACTTTTATAAAAGGAATGGATCTCTTAAAAGGAATTTAACGTACGTAGTACTTTAGGGTTAAAACCCGGACTTTGACATAAAATGGAAGTACCTTGAGTTGTGTATAACTTACCTATGCTTGTTGTTGTGAAACTTGTCTATGCTTGTTGTGATAGCCTTTGTTGTGCAAGAATTGTGTTTCTATACTACCGCGTCTCTCGGTGGAGGGCCGGTTGACTTGTTGAGAACTTACTTGGACGTCTGCGTGTGAGAGAATTCCACGGGTACACATCGCTTGATAGTGTTATTCCATGGACTAGCTCTCCATGAGGTTTCTTCGCTCGCCTTGGTACCGGTGGTCGGCCGTACTTGCCCGCCTCGTGGCTGATTCGGCCTTGGTATCTCGGTAGTTAGCCCTCGACTTGCCGTTCGGTGTAGTGACGGTCTCGTGATCTGACCTTGGTACACGGTAGTTAGCCCTCGTATTTGCCGGTCGACTACGTGGCGGCCTTGGTATCCGGTAGTCGGTTTCGTACTTGCCGTGTCGCCTTCGTGGTTTGGTTGTATAGTATTGTTAGTACGGCTTTGGCATCGGTAGGACTTGGTGTTCATATGTACTCGTGGTGTTATTATATCATAAGCATGGCGGTGAGGAAGGTATTCCACGGGCATGATTGATGTCGCGGCGTGAGACCCATAGTTATATTTGAGTGATGACTCGAGGCGTGAGTCACGACTTACATGACTTATTTATCGTGAATCGTAGTTTGGTTATCATACATGTCTCGCTTTATATGATCGCTATGATTTCATTTCTGATATTTCTGATTTCACATACTTGGTACTGTTGATCGACCTCCTTGAGGTGCGTTCATGCCGCAGTAGAGGTACATTTGCCGATCTCGCGCTTAGGATCACATTTCAGCGTATTAGGAAGCTCCGTTCCTTGAGGCTTATCTTTTGGTATGTTACCACAGTGCAGTAGGTTCTTGCATTCGTGGTATGGCGGGCCTGTCCGTCATAGTTGTGTATAAATCTTAAGTGCATGCCTTTGTTGTGGCGGGGTTGTAAGATTAAACTGCATTCAACTTTGTAATTATTTATATATATGCGAAAAGCGATTTTCTCTCAGGTAAAATGTGTCTCATTTCACATTTTGTTTCATGTATTGTTTTATGTTCACGATTACTCGATGTATGACTACTTGGGTGCGGGTAAGGCACGATCCGCCCGGTTCGGTCGTGACGGCCAGTGCTATATGTTAGCTTTTGCCGTCCGACTTAGGAGGCAGTATGTCCGGTCCTTCATGTTGTTAGGTTCGGAAAAGTATCGGAGATCCATCCAGAGTATTCCCGGTTATGATGATCAAGTTGGAGGTAGTAACCCAGAGATTTTTTGAAATTGATGCGAATGTAAATGTGGTAAGTTATGAGAAGGAGTTCGTGTGTACGAGAAGGGTACGACGAGTAAGGGAAGAAGCGAGCATGTGTTAAGAACATAGATGTGATCTTTTCTTTTGTAAAGTGAAGGTGCGAGGGGAGTACCTTTTAGCCCTTGGGTGGGAGTTTTTGTGATATTAGAGGTGATTCCTCGTGGACTTGGATGTCAGTATTTGCGCGGGTGTTTTCTGTGGCCATGTGTGGCATTTGCAAGCTTGTTAAGCTATGAGGAACTTCATCGTTATCCGTCTTGAGAAGGAACATTCGGGACGAATGTTTCTAAGGAGGGGAGAATGTTATACCCCGTATTTCCAGAGTATGTACGTGAGGACGTACGTAGAAAAGTTTGAACTTTAAGTAGGCTTGGACGAAAATATTTTGTGCACAACACCCGATTAGAATCGTTTTTCGACGAAACGTTTTACATAACTTGCGAAGGGAAAATTCCGGCTATGTCATTTAGTATTTTTGCGGATTTTCCGAGAGACGAAATATTTTGGACCAACAAGAGGGCGACACTTGTCACCCTCTAATTGGTGGACTTTGGGGGCGGCAATTGGACGAAATGGAGAGTGGGAGTAGGTAGGATATTTTGTGATATTTGTGTGGTAGATGGATAAGGTGCACATGGATGAATCTTGACCCTACACTTGCCTTGCACTTGGCATGATCTTGGCCATTGGTTGGCCATTGCTTGACCTATAAATACCCCCTTAGTTGAAGACATTTCTTCATCCACAAACCATTTTCTATGTCTTGAAAATCCTTCCCCTCTTGGTAGTGTTTCGTCCAAACACCTCCCCTTTGAGAAGGCCCCTTGGCGAGAGCCCTCCCCTTGGCCGAAAGTATCCCCCCCCCCTCCTAGTGGTGCTAGCCCAAGGGGTACCCCCCCCTTTGCCTAGTTGTTCTCAAAAAAATACACCCCCACCTTGGTAGAAATACTCTCTAAGTATTGTTACTATTCCAAAATACCTTGGCCCATATACCTAGTAGTATTCCAAGGTTACACTTATACGAAAAGCCCAGAAATACTATTATACTTCCCTTGGTCACAAAAACACAACCTAAGGAAATCTCCATAGTTGGATGGAGTATTAAGAAGAAGTTGCGTAGAACTTCTAAGGGTTGTTTGGAGCGGGTTGGAGCACCCGGAGTAGGAGCTAAACGTTGCTCAGGATCGACATTAAACATTGGATAATTTTGGGCTTACCGAGGTAAATATCTTGTCCTTTTATTGTAATTGGAAATTACATACTGTAGTAGTATAGAAATGAATATAAGATTCATAGAAGGGAGTTGAACTGTTAAAGAAGAATATTAAAGAAGAAGGACTAAACTGTACTTACATAGGAATTTGTATTCTGATGGTATGTGTAGCTTAACGGGTAGGAAGTCTTTGCCCGATTTTTCGTAAATAGAGAACCTCGATTATTCGCAGAGTAGTCTAGCTATTGATAGACTCGTATAACCTTTATAGGTTGAATGTTTCGCGAGTAGCATGTGCTACTTGAGAGATGGACAAGGCTAGCCGGGTTATAGCCGTGGAGCGTTTTGCTAATAGTCGATAATCGTCGCGAGGTATGTGATTCTTCCTATCCTCTTGAGCATGATATTTTAAAGAATATATATATAGTCGGTGAGCGACGTGTGTTAACTGAATAATAATTGCGGCAATGTCTTTTGACTTAAGCCTGAATAATAATTGCGGCAATGTCTTTTGACTTAAGCCTGCATAATAAGAATCTTGAAGTATTTCAAAAGAATACTGAATCATTTTTAACAGAAGAGTAATACTTGGTTTTTAAAACTTAAGAGTTATACTAGCTTTATGGGAAGTTAGGTATAACGGCTTAAGAAAGATAAAAAGAATGGTTTATTAATTTTAGAAGTTAAGAGACTTGATCTTAAAAGATAAGAGACTTGACTTAAAGAAATTAATATGAATTTTGTTAATAAGTGTGAAACCTCATTCGTGAGTAATGAGTACGTGGTTTTTAAAATGGGATAATGTTTTACTGATTTCGGAAATCAAAATAAGTATCGAACAAACCATTGCAGCGCTAATAAAAGGAAATGTACTGAATAATTAAGTATTATTAAAACCAGTAGAAACCTCCATCTGCATAGAAGCTAAGATGAGACAAAATGATATTACATTTCCTAGATCATGGCTGCTTTAATAAGATTGTTATAAACAAGAATAACCCACTCACATATAAGGCATATGTTTCTCAAATCGTTTTAAAGGAGAATTATATCATTAAGTGATTAAAACTATGAACTACGAAACCTTTCGAAAATGAGAAACTTGAGCAATTGAAATTAGGCAAACTTGAACGTTTGGAAAATAATGTTGTTAATTGATTTTACAAAAGGAAGTGTTTTGGTTTACTTAAAAAAATAGTCACTCTATTTTAATACTACGGGTATTGTGTGACTTTTGAAACGGATCTTTTAAAGAGTTAATGTATGAAGTACTTTGGGGATAAAAACCCGAAAGTGTTAACATAAAGTAGAAAGTACCTTGCGTGAATAACTTGATTGTGTTGGTTTGTGATAGCCTTGTAATACTTTCTTGTTGATTTGATAAGTAAACATGTTAGGATGCTACGTGTGTTAGTATCTGGTGATGTTTGTGTAAAGGGGTTTCCCTTGTTGTGCTTATGTTGTTTAACGATAAGCTGTTATGTTATTATATCACATACCCCCTTGACTTATTATACCGAGGGCTTGCCACCCTTGATGCGGGTCTATACGGCCTATGCGGTCTATGTGACTATGCGGAGCAGCGGTATGCTCCAGGATTGATCATTCCGGGTGTTTTATCCCGATGCGGGGGATGCCCTATGCGGTCTGTGTGACTATGCGGTCTATTGAGACTATGCGGATTGCGGGAGTCCAGGAGGGTACCGGGGTTAGCTACCCCCGATGCGGGTCTATACGACCTATGCGGGTCTATGTGTGACCTATGCGGGCTGCGGGAAGTCCAGGATTAGGCACGCATAATGATACTATGGGCGATCGGCCTTGCTTCGATCATTAGCGGCCTAGAAAAGACCAGTTACAGTATATCTATTTCACTCTTGATTGATGTTGTGGGCGTGAGACCCATAGTTATATTTGAGTGATGACTTTGAGGGCGTGAGTCCCTGACTTGACATGACTGCTTATTTATTGTGAACTGTAGTTTGGTTATCATACATGTCTCCTGCTTTATATAGACTACTATGATTTCATTTACAGTATTTTCAGTTTCACATACTCGGGGGGCTGCGTTCATGCCGCAGGTAAAGGTACACCAGTCGTTGATCCTCGCTCTTAGGGTCACAGTTCAACGTTTGGGAAGCTCCGTTTCTCCGGAGGCTTATCGGTGGTATAGTCCCCTGTCATAGTAGGTACTTACATTCAGGGGTATGGCGGGGCCCTGTCCCGCCATTGTTGTCGTATCATTCTTAGAGGTCTGTAGTACTGTTGTGGGCAGAATTGTAAAAAAAAGGATGTAACTGTTCTAGTTGATATATATATATATATGCCGCAAGGCAAGTGTCACGACCCGTTCCGGGGCCCGTGACTGGTGCCTTACCCGGGCACCCAAGCAGTCATACATCAGAGAAAATCAGCGGAATATAAAAACATAAGACATGAAACAATTGTAAAAGAGGCACATTTTATCTGAGAAAAGGGCGCCTTTCGGCATATATATATATCAAAATCTGGCAGTTTACATCCCAACTGTACAATAGGACTACAGACCTCTAAGGAAGTAAACAACTATGGCGGGACAGGGCCCCGCCATACCCTGACTGTACAAAACTATCTACAACAGGGAGATCATACCCAAAAGTCGAGCCTCCGGAGAAGATGGAGCTCCTGACACCAACGCAAAAGATCCTAAGGATGCGGATCTAGCACCTGCCTTACCTGCGCATGAACGCGGCCCGAAGGAGGTCGATAACAGTACTAAGTATGTGAAACTGTAAAGTACTAAAATGAAATCATATCATTTTAAAACCAATTTTATAAATATGCACGAAACAACTAATGTAACCGCACCTAGTGCCACATCATAAACAAGAGCAACAATAGGTAATCGTAGCAGTCTTTTCTAGTGCGAATGATCGAAGCAGGCCAATCGCGTAGTATCACTATGCAAGCCTAATCTCGGACTCCGTAGTCCGCATAGGCCACTCACATAGGCCCGCATGAGGTATTACCCGCATCGAGGGTAGCTACTCCTCGGCATCGTCCTGGACTCGTAGTCCGCATGGCCACATAGACCGCATGAGGTATAACCCCGCACACTAACCTGGAACTCTCGTAGCTCCGCATAGGTCCCCTGGACCCGCATGAGGTATTCTCGAATCATGGTCTCAGACCGCCTGAGTCTACCCCGCATCGGAGGGCAGCTTAAGAATGGAATAGCTCAAGGTTGAAGTACTTTGGAGCATTTTGCTACTTGTCGACAATCGTCGCGAGGTATGTGAACCTCTTCCTTCCTTTGGCATGATTCTATGTATGAAATATACATGTAGTAGTATTTCATGATTCCGTCTACTCTTAGAAGTTAAGAGGTAGTTATGTTGATTTACTCTATGTAAAAGCTACGTCTAAGAAATCCTAAGTTCTTACCAAGTCTTATGGGGGATGTTGGTAAGAGTCGTTAGGAAGTATTTGGAGTCGAGTTGACTTGGCTAATTTACGGCACAAATGAGAATAAGTATCGAACAAGCCATTGCAGCGTTAATAAAGGAAAATGTAATGACAATTAATTATATTAAAACAAATAGAATCCTCCATCTGCATAGAAGCTAAGATAAGACAAAATTGTATTACATTTTCTAGATCATGGCTACTCGATTAAGATCGTTATAAATAAGTATAACTTATTCACAACGCACCAAAGTATATGTTACTTAATTTATAAGAATTTACATATGAAGTTTTAAGAATATGAACCTCAAATTTTTAAAGGGTTAAGGGACTTTATTTTTCAAGTTATGGGACTTGATTCTTAAAGGAAGAAATGAATTGATTTAAAAGTATAGAATACTTGATTTGGAAAGAATTGATTTCTTGCCATTTTAAAGATAAGAGACTTGATTTCTAAAAGTTAAAGAAGCTTGATTTTAAAAGTTAATAGACTTGAAGTATTTTGAAAGCTATGTGATTTGATTTGAAAGTATAAGTCTCTTGGTTATAAAAGGAATGAATTTGTCTAAGACATAAATAGTTATAACGACTTTATGGGAAGTTGGTTATAACAACTTTATGGAAGATTAAAAGAATGGTTTTCTTCAGTAATGTAAGCAAAGAAATAATTTGAAATAAAGAAGGGCAATGTCACGACCCGACCCCGGGCCCGCGACTGGTGCCCTACCTGGGCACCCCTTTCGGTATACATCAGAGAATAGCAGCGGAACATACACAGCTGATAAAATGCTTAAACATAAAATAATAACAGGCTAGCCGATAAGGCCACCTTCCGTAAACTATACAAATAAAACAGTACATTTTTTTTTCTTTACAACCCAATCCACAATGTGACTACAGACCTCTAAGAATAACAACTGTGACGGGACAGGGCCCCGCCGTACCCCTGAATAAACAACAACCAACCATACCAGGGATAGACCTCCGGAGAAATGGAGATCCCCAACAGCTGAACAGTGATCCTAAAAGTGAGGATCCGCTACACTACTCACTGCGACATGAAGCGGCCCGGAGGAGGTCGAGACAACATGTACCAAATATGTGGGCGAAATCAGTAATGAAATCACAAGTCTATAATAAAACTGGAGACATGTATGATAGCTCAATTAACGACATCGTGCCTTACTAACAATGAGTAATCAAGAGTATACTTACAACATAAAAATAGGAGCTCACGATCAAAGCGGGACCACCGCCCGCAGATCATTAAGCAATCCTACTCACGGACTATTTCACCCGCATAGGTCCTGTGGACCCGCATGAGGTAATCCTAGCATAGGCTGGATCCGCCCGCATGGGACTATTTCACCCGCATAAGCCCTTACAGACTAGCATGAGGTATTCCTTGTCAGTATCCGCTCGCATGGGACTATTTCACCCGCATAAGCCCTTACGGACTCGCATGAGGTATTCCTCGCATAGGCTGTATCCGCCCGCATGGGACTATTTCACCCGCATAAGTCCTTACGGACTCGCATGAGGTATTCCTCGCATCGTGGGTAGTAAATCCACGGAATATGCAAATGCCACAAACCCGGGGAATGACCCCGTAATGAATAATATACCACTAGCACAAACCGGCTATCATACATAACATAAGCACTACCGGCTTATCATACAATATATAAGCAAGTTAAGAAATCCCCTAACTTCTTATTATTCTTGTTCATATACACTCTCATTTTAGTTTACTTAAGGCACTAACATGTCTTTTATAAAAATCCGGGAATTTAACCCAAGGTACTACATACTTCCACTCTTTTAGAATGACTATTTTTCATATAAAACTTCCAAGATACTAATAACCATAGTATCAAGTCAAAACTACTTTTCAAGACAAGTCATAATACCTTTTAGAAATACAATTATAGGCTTCTAAATCAAGTGACTTCTTTCTTTTAAAACTTTAAGCAATGGATGCCTTTAAATCAATTTGCCTTTCATTATTTCAAGTCATTTATCATACTTAAATTACTTAGAGTAAATCACTCTTTTTAACCTTCCATAAAGCTATTATAACCAACTTCCCATAAAGTCGTTATACTAGCTTTATACCTTAGAAACTTACATTCTTCTTTAAAACCAAGGGGCTTAAACTTTCCAACAAAACAAGTATCAAAAATACTTTCAACATACTTAAAGTCTCTTAACTTTTGAAAACCAAGATATCCTTAATATTTAAACAAGTGAGTTAGTTCCCTAACTCAACCAATTTGGACATTCTTAAAATAAGCCAAGGATTTTGTCACGACCCGAACCCGGGCCCGTGACTGGTACCTTACCCCGGGCACCCTAGTGATACAACATCAGAGAAAACCAGCGGAAATAAAAACTTAAACATGCAAATAGACATGGATCAAGATGAAAGAAAACAGGCCAACCAAAACGGTTGCCTTTCAACATATATATATATAAACATTTGAACAGTTACAATCCTTACAACCCTACCCTGTGATTACTCTGGACCTCTAAGATTTATACAACAACTACGACGGACGGGGCCGCCATACCCCTGAACGTACAAGAACTTACAGACTCAGGGTAACATACCAAAGATAAGCCTCCGACGGAACGGAGCTTCCCAATCTGCTGAAATGAGATCCTAAACGCGGGGATCGGCGGTGATGTACTTTTACTGCGGCATGACGCAGCCCCGAAGAGTCGATGCAACAGGTACCAAGTATGTGAAACTGTAAACGAAATCATAGTAGTCTATATAAAAACAGGAGACATGTATGATAACCAAACTACAGTACACATATATAACAGTTATATCAAGTCAGGGACTCACGCCCACCACATCAATCATGCCCGTGGAAAACCTTCCTCACTGCCGGCAGTCTATGATAACAACAGACAACAATCAAAATGGGAGCATACCCGTGCGCTTCGCATCGTGTCAGTATGTCCAAAAGGAACAATAAGACAACAATCAAAAATGGAAACATACCCGTGCGCTACGCATCGTGTCAGTATGTCCAAAAAGGAACAACTAGACAACAATCAAAATGGAAGCATACCCGTGCGCTACGCATCGTGTCAGTATGTCCAAAGCGATTAGCAAAAATAACATTATCAAGAGGCGTGCGGTGGAATTTCTCCGTCACCGCAAGACGCGTCCAATAAGTTCTCAACAAGTCAACGACCCATCGAGAGACGCGGTAGTATAGAAACACAATTCTTGCACAACAAAGGCTATCACAACAAGCATAGGCAAGTTTCACAACAACAAGCATAGGCAAGTTATACATAACTCAAGGTACTTTCATTTTAAGTTAAAGTCCGGGTTTTTTAACCCTAAAGTACTACGTACGTTAAATTCCTTTTAAGAGATTCCTTCCTTTTATAAAAGTCACCCGATACCCGTAGTATAAAATAGAGTGACTTACATCTTTTAAGTAACCCAAAACAACTTCCATACTTTCCTTTTTAAAACCAATTAAGGCAATACCCTGCCTTCTTTTTAGACCAAAACACTTCTCTTTTTAAAGTCAAGTTACCACATTAAAACCAATGATAAAACCCTTCTTTTGTTTTCATAAAGTCGTTATAACCAACTTCCCATAAAGCTTGTTATAACACTTTATGTTTTAAACCATTTTAAGACAACACAATGCCCTTCTTTTCCCTAAAGTTCCAGTTTGCCTAATTTCAATTACGCAAGTCTCTTTTTAGAAAAGTTTCATAGTTCAATGTCTTAATCTCTTTTAAAACAATTGGGTAACATATGCCATGGTAGTAGGTTATTCTTGTTCATAATCAATCTTATTAAGCAGCCATGATCTAGAAAATGTAATATCATTTTGTCTCATCTTAGCTTCTATGCAGATGGAGGTTTCTACTGGTTTTAATAATACTTCATTATTCAATACATTTTCCTTTATTAACGCTGCAGTGGTTTGTCGATACACATTCTGATTTCCGAAATCAGTAAAACATTATTCCTTTTAAAAAACCACGTACTCATTACTCACGAATGAGGTTTCACACAAAACTCATATTAATTCATTTAAGTTAAGTCTCTTATCTTATAAGATCAAGTCTCTTAACTTCTAAAATCAGTAAACCATTTTCTTTACCCCTCTTAAGACGTTATACCTAACTCCCCATAAAGCTAGCATAACTCTTTTTAAAACCTTTAAAACCAAGTGTTACTCTTCTTTCAAAAATGGTTTCTTAACTCTTGTGACATACTTCAAGTTTCTTGTTATTCAGGCTTAAGTCAAAAGACATTGCCGTACAACTACGTTCAATTAGCACACGTACGTCTACCGTACTATATATTATTCAGGCTTAAGTCAAAAGACATTGTCGTACTATATATATCTTCCTTTAAAATATCATGCTAAAGAGTATAGGAAGAATCACATACCTCGCGACGATTATCGACTATAAGCAAAACGCTCCACGGCTATAACCCGGCTAGCCTTGTCCACCTTCTAAGTAGCACATGCTACTTGCAAAACATTCAACCAATAAAGGTTATCGATCCCATGTCTGATCCCATGTAAGTGCATTTAACTTACTTGCATTCTTACAAGTGATTTGATTCAACTTTTACGTAATATCCTTCTATTACAGTTAAAATCTCTTCTATGAATCTTATATTCATTTATATACTACTACAGTATGTAATTTCCAATTACAATAGAAGGACAGTAGTATTTACCTCGATGAGCCCAAAAATTATCCAAGTATAATGTCGCTCCTGAGCAACGTTAAGCTCTACTCGAGTGCTCCAACCCGCTCCAAACAATCCTTGGAAGTTCTACGCAACCTACTTAACACTTCAACCGACTATGAAGGTTTTCCTTAGGAGTTTCGTTTAGTGGCTAAAGAAGGTATAATAGTATTTTTGGGCTTTTGTATCAGTGTAACCTTGGGCATGCTAGAAGGTATGTGGGCGACGGTATTTGGGCATTTTTACAATACTAGGAGAGTATTTCTATACCACAACAAAGGGTATTATACGAAAACAACTAGGTGGGGTACCTCGGCTAGGGCACCTGAGGGGAGGAAGGCTCTCGGCCAAGGGCCTTTCTCAAAGGGGGAGAGGGCTTTGGAAGAAAGCAAACAAGAGGGAGGGAGTATTTGAGACTTAGAAAGATTGCTCAAATTTTTGGATGAAGAAAGTCTTCAAGTAAGGGGAGTATTTATAGGCTAACCAAAGGCCAACCAATGGCCAAGATGAAGACAAGTGTGGTGCAAGTGTAGGGCTAGATTTTAACCATGTGGACCTTATCCATCTACCACACAACTTGCACAAAATATCCTACCAACTAAAGTGCTCCCAAATCGTCCAAGCCGCCCAAAACGTGCTCCAATGTGAGGGTGACACTTGTCACCCTCCCGTTGGTCCAAAATGTTTCGTCTCTCGGAAAAATCCGCAAAAATTAGAAATGACATAGCCGGAATTTTCCCTTCGCAAGTTTAGTAAAACGTTTCGTCGAAAAACGATTCTTTTTGGCACTTGTGTACAAATTTCGAAACTTGCCAAATCTCAAGGCTCAAACTTCCTACGTACGTCCTCACGCGTATACTCGGAAATACTGGTATAACATTCTCCCCTCCTTAGAAACATTCGTCCCGAATGTTCCTTCTCAAGACGGATAACGATAAAGTTCCTCTAACAAGTTGCCAACGCCACAACTGGCCACGAAACAACACACGTTCTCTTCCTTCCTTACTCGTCGTGCCCTTCTTGAACACTTGAACTCTTCTAGTATACGTACCCCACTTCAGTCACCGCTTCAGTTGCCAAAACTTTGGAGTCACCACCTCCAAACTTGGTCCTCTTACTAGCCTCAATCTCCCTTAAGGCCATTCCTCGGCCTTCACGAACCGATTCTGGTCGAACGCATCCACGAACTCATACGATGGTCATCTAAACTTGGGCCTAACACCCTCGTGACCCTACCACCTGGCGGGACCACCCAGAGCTGACCCAACCCCAAAACAGGCCGCGGGTTGGCCCGCAACATGGCCCCAACCCGACCCACTTAACGCATCAAGCTCTTGTTTCCCGATCCGGAACAATCTTACCTCTACAGGTCATGAAAGCTACCACTTCCATTTCACACTACCCAGGGACTTATCACACAATACATTCTAGGCATAAAATGCACTCCGTCAAGGATCACTTGCAAAATCTGGTACTCAAGACGGCCTTACATCTAAGGTCTCAACTGTAATATTCTAAGGTTCATCATTTTCTCACCCCCAGGCTTACCCTTTTTCACTAACCAGGTTTCTAAATCACATTTTAGCACAAAGCTATCCGACATAACACTAAACACATCATCAATACATACAAGTCTCTAGAGGGTTAAGGATATACCTGAAAGTAGGCGGTTCAAAGGACCGCTAAAACTGGGAACTTCCACCGCGACCTCTACCGTGGCCCGCCGGTGTATGAACATCCTGCCTAGCTGTGGAAGGTGAAGAACCCGCAACTGATCTCGTAGTCTGTGCTATCCTACCAGTGCTACCCCTGGTCGGACAGTTTCTCCCGAAATGGCCCTGCTGGCCGCATGTAAAACAAACTCCCGGACTAGCACGACACTCCCCACTGTGGAGTCTACCACAACGGTCACAACGAGGTAGGGGTGGCTTCAGCTGGCTAACACCCCTGCTCTCCCGAAAATCTGAACCCTTGGAGCCCTGACCTGCTCCTGAATACTCTGGATGCCTTGAAGATTGTGGAGGACCACTCAGACTTGGTGGAGGCGCATAACTAGTGCATTCTTTGAGGCGGTCCGCCTCGAAAGTCACAAAGGACCTCTTTGCTCGGCCCTCTTCTCGACCTTGGTCATTCCGCCGATTTCTCCGCTCCTCGCCTCCAGTGGATAAGCTGCGCATGCGGGCAATGTCCATGCCCGGCTGAAGAGCTACACCCGAACAACTCTCTGCTAGGTAATCATCGAGCCCTGTAACATATCGGTGCACCCGATCCTCCATACTAGCTACCAACGCGGGTACGTACCGGGCCAATGAGTCGAACTCCACATTGTACTCCCGAACCGTACGCCCGTTCTGTCGCAACACCAAAAATCTGTCGGCCCGAGCCCTCCTCATCTGTGGAGGCAAGAAATGTGCAAGAAAGGCCTCTGAGAACTCGTCCCAAATAGCTGGAAGTGCATTCTCTCCCCGGGACAGCTCCCACGAATCAAACCAGTCGACTGCGGTATCACGCAGCCGATGCGAACCTAGGACCACCGACTCGGTCTCCGATGCCTTGATCACTCTCATGATCCGCTGTAACTGCCGGATGAACTCCTGCGGATCATCCTCAGGCCTCGACCCATAAAACTCTGGCGGGTTACATCTCAGAAAATCCCGTAGCCTCCAACTATCTGATCTAGGGTGAACCACTGGTGCTACTGGAACTGCTGCGTCCAGCCTATCCTCAAGTCTGGCCACAACCCTGGCCATTAACTGGGCCCACTCCTTGTAACTCATCTCCTCTGCTGCATCGTGGATCGAGGCTCGTCTTGTGGTCTCGTAGAGGCTGCGCCGCTCTACTCGCAGCTCCTCACGCTTTGCCCTTGCCTCGGTCGGGTTGCCTTACGCGGAGGCATAATCGGTAAAACGGAACGTCGGAGGTCCAACTTATAACACGGCTCTGCACGATCTCGGAATGAGAAGAAGGAAACCAATCCTAAATGTCCTATAGCCTCACGATTATAGATGTGGTGCACAACACATCGATAATCAAGACTCTACTAGAACCTGCTGTAGACACTTTCCGAGGACTAATCGCTCGATACCACTTTTGTCACGACCGAACCGGGCCGTGGATCGTACCTACCGGGCACCCTAGTGATACAACATCAGAGAAAACCAGCGGAAATAAAAACTTAAACATGCAAATAGACATGGATCAAGATGAAAGAAAACAGGCCAACCAAAACGGTTGCCTTTCAACATATATATATATAAACATTTGAACAGTTACAATCCTTACAACCCTACCCACAACAGTGCTACAGACCTCTAAGATTTATACAACAACTACGACGGGACAGGGCCCCGCCATACCCCTGAACGTACAAGAACTTACAGACTCAGGGTAACATACCAAAGATAAGCCTCCGACGGAACGGAGCTTCCCAATACGCTGAAATGAGATCCTAAACGCGGGGATCGACAACCGATGTACTTTTACCTGCGGCATGAACGCAGCCCCCCGAAGGAGGTCAGTACAACAGGTACCAAGTATGTGAAACTGTAAACGAAATCATAGTAGTCTATATAAAAACAGGAGACATGTATGATAACCAAACTACAATACACATATATAACAGTTATATCAAGTCAGGGACTCACGCCCACCACATCAATCATGCCCGTGGAAAACCTTCCTCACTGCCGGCAGTCTATGATAACAACAGACAACAATCAAAATGGGAGCATACCCGTGCGCTTCGCATCGTGTCAGTATGTCCAAAAGGAACAATAAGACAGCAATAAAAAATGGAAACATACCTGCTACATCGTGTCGATATGTCCAAAAGGAACAACAGACAACAATCAAAATGGAAGCATACCCGTGCGCTACGATCGTGGTCGGTATGTCCAAAGCGATTAGCAAAATAACATTAACAAGAGGCGTGCGTGGAATTTCTCCGTCGCCGCACGCCCCAATAAGTTCTCAACAAGTCAGCCTCCATCGAGACGCGGTAGTATAGAAACACAATTCTTGCACAACAAAGGCTATCACAACAAGCATAGGCAAGTTTCACAAGAACAAGCATAGGCAAGTTATACATAACTCAAGGTACTTTCATTTTAAGTTAAAGTCGGGGTTTTTAACCCTAAAGTACTACGTACGTTAAATTCCTTTTAAGAGATTCCTTCCTTTTATAAAAGTCACCCGATACCCGTAGTATAAAATAGAGTGACTTACATCTTTAAGTAACCCAAAACAACTTCCATACTTTCCTTTTAAAACCAATTAAGGCAATACCATGCCTTCTTTTAGACCAAAACACTTCTCTTTTTAAAGTCAAGTTACCACATTAAAACCAATGATAAAACCTTCTTTTGTTTTCATAAAGTCGTTATAACCAACTTCCCATAAAGCTTGTTATAACACTTTATGTTTTAAACCATTTTAAGACAACACAATGCCCTTCTTTTCCCTAAAGTTCGGTTTGCCTAATTTCAATTACGCAAGTCTCTTTTTAGAAAAGTTTCATAGTTCAATGTCTTAATCTCTTTTAAAACAATTGGGTAACATATGCCATGTAGCAGTTATTCTTGTTCATAATCAATCTTATTAAGCGGCCATGATCTAGAAAATGTAATATCATTTTGTCTCATCTTAGCTTATGCAGATGGAGGTTTCTACTGGTTTTAATAATACTTCATTATTCAATACATTTTCCTTTATTAACGCTGCAGTGGTTTGTCGATACACATTCTGATTTCCGAAATCAGTAAAACATTATTCCTTTTAAAAAAACCACGTACTCATTACTCACGAATGAGGTTTCACACAAAACTCATATTAATTCATTTAAGTTAAGTCTCTTATCTTATAAGATCAAGTCTCTTAACTTCTAAAATCAGTAAACTATTTTCTTTACCCCTCTTAAGACGTTATACCTAACTCCCCATAAAGCTAGCATAACTCTTTTTAAAACCTTTAAAACCAAGTGTTACTCTTCTTTCAAAAATGGTTTCTTAACTCTTGTGACATACTTCACGTTTCTTGTTATTCAGGCTTAAGTCAAAAGACATTGCCGTACAACTACGTTCAATTAGCACACGTACGTCTACCGTACTATATATTATTCAGGCTTAAGTCAAAAGACATTGTCGTACTATATATATCTTCCTTTAAAATATCATGCTAAAGAGTATAGGAAGAATCACATACCTCGCGACGATTATCGACTATAAGCAAAACGCTCCACGGCTATAACCCGGCTAGCCTTGTCCACCTTCTAAGTAGCACATGCTACTTGCAAAACATTCAACCAATAAAGGTTATCGATCTCTTATGTCTGATCCATGTAAGTACGTTTAACTTACTTGCATTCTTCCAAGTGATTTGATTCAATCCTTTTCGTAATATCCTTACATTACGCTTAAAATCTCTTATGAATCTTATATTCATTTATATACTACTACAGTATGTAATTTCCAATTACAATAGAAGGATGAGAGTATTTACCTCGATGAGCCCAAAATTATCCAAGTATAATGGCTTCCCGAGCAACGTTAAGCTCCTACTCAAGTGCTCCAACCCGCTCCAAACAATCCTTGGAAGTTCTACGCAACTTCTACTTAACACTTCAACCGACTATGAAGGTTTTCCTTAGGGTTTCGTTTAGTGGCTAAAGAAGGTATAATAGTATTTTTTGGGCTTTTGTATAAGTGTAACCTTGGGAATACTACAAGGTATTTGGGCATTATAACAATACTAGGAGAGTATTTCTATACCACAACAAGGGGTATTATACGAAACAACTAGGCTAGGGGTACCCTGGCTAGGGCACCCTGAGGAGGGGAGGCTCTCGGCGGCCTTCTCAAAGGGGAGGGCTTTGGACGAAAGCAAACAAGAGGGAGGGAGTATTTGAGACTTAGAAAGATTGCTCAAGTTTTTGGATGAAGAAAGTCTTCAAGTAAGGGGAGTATTTATAGGCTAACCAAAGGCCAACCAATGGCCAAGATGAAGACAAGTGTGGTTCAAGTGTAGGGCTAGATTTTAACCATGTGGACCTTATCCATCTACCACACAACTTGCACAAAATATCCTACCAACTAAAGTGCTCCCAAATCGTCCAAGCCGCCCAAAACGTGCTCCAATGTGAGGGTGACACTTGTCACCCTCCCGTTGGTCCAAAATGTTTCGTCTCTCGGAAAAATCCGCAAAAATTAGAAATGACATAGCCGGAATTTTCCCTTCGCAAGTTTAGTAAAACGTTTCGTCGAAAAACGATTCTTTTTGGCACTTGTGTACAAATTTCGAAACTTGCCAAATCTCAAGGCTCAAACTTCCTACGTACGTCCTCACGTACATACTCTGGAAATACGGGGTATAACAGATATCAAATTGACTAGATTGTCAAAATCTTGTACGTCTACCGTACTATACATTTACAACTTATTCATGCTCAAGAGATAAGAAAGTTCCACATACCTCTTCGGTTTAATCCACTTGCTAAGTCCAATTCGCCGTACGTAGTATGTCAACCTATAATGACCATAATACGTCTATTAACTTCTTACTTCAAACGTAGAATATTCCAAGTGCAAAGTCACTAAATTCTACGGAAAATCGGACAGCACTTCCTTTGTTTCTACATACTTTGCCACCTTTTTCAAGGCCGAATTCAATAACCAAACATTCCACATTTAAGGCTCAACCAAATAGTTAACAATAGGGGATTACACGTCTACAAGACGTGTAAAATTCCGCCCCACAATTGATATCACACTAGTCCAAAATATAATGTCCATTCAGCAAAATAGGGACAACAATACAAATTCGTTTCCAATCCCTTTTCAATCCAAGTGGTTTAATATAACATGTTATCTAGCTGCAATTGATTATAACTACTACAATCCTCAAGTAGGTAAACATGCGACGATTCTAATTATCGACCAAATTGTATTTCAATTTCAAATGGCTTAACATGTCATTTTCGGATTTGAGCTTCCAAATTTCCATAACACTTATCAATCTTCATAACACATATCACATGATCATTTCTAACTTATAATAACATGGAATCTTCAATTACAAAAGTAAGATGAAGATTATACCTCATTTAGCCCAAATATGATCCAAGATTACAAGTCGATCCTTAGCAACTTTAGCTCCTCCTTTCGACGTTCCAATCCACTCCAAGCAACCCTTAGAAGCTTATGAAGAACTTATCTTCATGTTCTAACTTCAAAGTTGTTATACCCCGTGGTTAGGGTCGGGACCTCGGTCAGGGGTCTCAGCCGCCATGTGTAATTGTAGGCCGAAGTCGCGGCCGCGGAAAACTGAGGGTCGCTGGAAGATCCGAGGTTCGCAGGGGAAGTTGCGGCCGCGTGTGGCCCGAAGCCATGCGGAAATCAGCGGAAAACTTAGGAAAAGTCGATTTTTATTTTGAAAGGGCTGGGGGGGAGTGTCCCCATCTGATTTTTACATGCAATATATTGACCAAGTCTTAAAGACTTGGTCATTTGTCATCTCTCTCTTTGAAAAACCTCTTCCTTCTCTCTAAATATTTCAAGCTCCTCCTTCTCTCTAAAAATCCAAGAGGATTCTAGCCTTAAGAAAAATCTGAAAAATTAAAAGACAAGAAGGAAGCTTGTGGCTAGCTTGTGAAGGTGGTGGTGGTGGTATTCTTGGTAGAAAGGCTAGCAAATTGTTGGATAAAATTTGGCTAAAGCTCTAAGGTAATGATTCTTCCTCTATTATTAGTTTATAGAGTTGCATGTTATGAAGAAGATACTTATGGTGGTAAATAATGTTCTTAGAGTCATTGCATGCTAGAAATGAGGGTTGAATATGAAGGATTTGGCTAAAGAAATATTATGAGCATGTTGTAGCCTAAAAACCACCTTAGAATTGTTAAGTGTACTATTATAACTTATGGGGCAGAATTTTACACACCCAAGATTAGGTGATTAAAATCCCCTTTGTGTTGGTTTGGTTGTTGGGCCTTAACAAGGCGTTTGAATGTTGAAAAATCGGCCTTTGAAAAGGTGGCAAAGTGAGTAGAAACAAAGGAAATGCTGCCCAATTTTCCTTAGGAATTGATAACTTGAATTTGGAATTTCTACATTGGAATTAGAGGTTAATAAACACACTATGGTTATTATAGGTTGACATATTACTTGCGGTAGTTGGACTTAGCAAGTGGATTGACCAAGGAGGTATGTAGAGCTTTCCTATCTCTTGAGCATGAGTAGTTGTATCTATGTAGTACGGTATACGTACAAGATTTGATAATCTACACTTATTTTAAAGTATATGATGCTTGCTTCATTTCAAAAGTATAAGTCCTTTGGATTTAAGGAAAATGTATTTGACAAAGGTATAACGCTAATATAATGACTTTATGGGAAGTTGGTTATATTAGTTTTTGGAAAGGTTCACAAAGAATGGTTTACTCTAACTAAAACAAGTACGGGTAAAGGATTTGAAACTATGGAAGGTGGATTGATTTTTAGGCATTGGTTGCCTAAGGTTTTAAAGGAAATGAAGTCACTTGATTTAGAAGCCTATTATATTTCTAAAAGGAAATGTGACTTGTTTTGAAGAGAAATTGTAACTTGATACTATGGTGATTAGTATCTTGGAATCTTTGTATAAAAAGAGTTTTTCTTAAAAAGTTAGAAGTACATGGTACTTGGGTTGAATTCCCGAATTTTCTATTAAAAGACATGTTAGTGCCTTAGGATACTAAAATGAGAGGATATATTAATAATGTTAATAAGAAGTTAGGGATTTCTTAACTTGCTTATGTTATGATAAGCGGTAGTGCTTGTGTATGATATGATAGTAGCAGTGCTTATGTAGGATATGATAGGCGGTAGTGCTTATGTTATGTATGATAGCGGATGAGCTATGTTATATATTTGTATTATTACGGGTAAATCCGGGTTATTATCTATGCCATGGATTTGCTACCCATGATGCGAGTCGCGCTTGCACTCATGCGGATCCGGACGCGGGATCCGTGCGGGTGAAATAGTCCCATGCGAGTACGGCGATGGTACTCATGCGGATCCACAGGAGCCATGCGGGTGAAATAGTCCCATGCGGGTGAAATAGTCCCCTGACGAGGCTGATGACCTCATGCGGGTCCATAGGACCCATGCGGGTGAAATAGTCCCGAGTAGGATCGCTAACGATACTACTGGCGAGTACCTGCTTTGATCGTGAGCCTCCTATTTTTATGCTATAAGTTTTATACTTGTTACTCTCATTGTTAGTAAGGCACAGTGCAAGGAAATTGATTTTTATCTATGACTCCAGCTTATCTTTGACTTGTGATATTACTACAGTATTTTCCAGTTTTACATATTTGGTACGTTGTGTCGACCCCCCGCCTGGCTGCGTTCATCTGCAGTAAGGAAGCAGGTGGTAGATCCTCATTCCTAGGATCTCTTACTCAGGTGTCAGGAGCTCCATTTCTTCGGAAGCTCGACTTTTGGTATGGTTCTCCCCGGTGTTGTGATATTTTGTACATTCAGGGGCATGACGGGGCCCTGTCCCGTCATAGTGTTACTTATTCTTAGAGGCCTGTAGTCTTGTCATAACTTGGGTTGTTTAAGGATATAGCTGTTCAATTTGATGTACTCTTGGGATAGCCATTTTGGGCTAGACTATTTATACCATTATGGTTGTTTTATTTTGAGTTTATATTCCGCTGGTTTTCTCTGATGTTGTGTCACAAGGGTGCCCGGGTCAAGGCACCGGTCACGGATCCGGGGTCGGATCGTGACAAAAGTGGTATCAGAGCAGTTAATCCTCGGAAGGGGTCTACAGGCCGTATCTAGTAGATTCTTGATTATCGGTGTGTTGTGCACCACATCTATAATCAGGAGGCTACAAGATATTTAGGATTGGTTTCCATTTCTTTCACTCTAAGATCGTGCAATAGAGCTGTGTTATAGGTTGAATTTCCTCTGACGTAAACTTTGTGTGTATCAGTTATGCCTCCACGCAAGGCGACCGCGGCCCAGAAGGGCAAGGCAGTGGAGGGAACTACTAGTAGGGCACCGAGGGTTACGAGGCACGTGCCCGATCCTTACGGATGAGGTGTTTCGGACGGCGAGTTCTACCACGTCGCCAACCCCAATAGAGTCCGAGCGGCGGCGGCATCGAGACCGCGGTACGAGCCTCCATCCAAGAATGCCGGCGAGAGGATATGGGCTACAAGGAGATGGCGATTACTAGCCGTGATTGTGGCTGCATGAGATAAGTGAGAGCAGCGATTCATTGCACCGTAGTTCAGCACAGAGCTGCTAGCTTGAGACTGAGGGACTTTTTGAGTTGCAGCCCGCCAGAGTTTTATGGGTCGAGGCCTGAGGATGATCCTCAGGAGTTCATCCGACAGTTGCAGCGGATCATGAGGGTGATCGGGGCTTCGGAGACCGAGTCGGTGGTACTAGGTTCGCATCACCGCGGACACCGCGATTGGATCGGTATGATTCATAGGAACCGTCCTGGGGAGCATGCGCTTCCAGCTGTTTGGGACGAGTTCTCAGAGGCGTTACTTGGCCATTTCTTGCCTCCGCAGATGAGGAGGGCTCGGGCCGATAGGTTTTTGACGCTGAGACAGAATGGGCGGACGGTCCGGGAATACAACATGGAGTTTGATTCATTGGCTAGGTATGTGCCCGCTTTGGTAGCAGACATGGAGGACAGGGTGCACCGCTATGTCACAGGACTCGATGATCACTTGGCCGAGAGTTGCTCGGGGGTGGCTCTTCAGCCGGGCATGGACATTGCCCGCATGCAGGCACATGCACTTGGGTGTGAGGAACGCAGGGGCCGACGGATCGACAGGTATCAGCAGAAGAGGGCCAGGACAGCAGGGTCCTCTGGTAGTTTTAGGGGTAGACAACCCCAGCGAGACAGATTTGCACCACACGGTCGGTCGCTCCACCATCTTCGGACGTCTGAGTATTCGAGAGCGGGACAGGTTCCGTGGGCTTCGGGTTTCCAGAGGGACCAGAGTTCCAGTCAGATGAGGCCCCCTATGCCTCGGTGTGGTCGATGTGGTGATTGCCATTATGGGGGGTGTCGTATTCCTCCAGGAGCTTGTTACTCTTGTGGCCAGCAGGGCCATTTGAAGAGAGATTGTCCGTCCAGAGGCGGCGGGAGTGCCATGGCTCGGTAAGCGAGTTGATTCTTTGGTCTTCATCTTGATGGTTGGCGCCGAGGCGTGGTGTTCACGGGCCAACAGGCCGCGCCAGGGGTCGTGGCAGGGGTTCCAGTTCCAGCGGTCCTCAGAACCGCATTTATGCTATGTCCAGCCGCCAGGACCAGGAGGCGTCACCTGATGTCGTCACAGGTATATTGTTGGTCTCTTGCTGTGATGTTTATGCTTTGATAGATCCGGGTTCTACCTTGTCCTATATATCTCCTCATATTCTTTGGTAGAATAGGGATAGAGCCCGAGTCCATAGAATCCTTTGAGGTGGCTACGCCAGAGGTGCCGGTGGTAGTGGCGGGTATATAAGGCTTGCCCGGTGACTATAGATGGTCGCCGACTCTAGCCGGACTTGATAGAGTTGGATATGACAGACTCGATGTAATTATGGGTATGGATTGGCTAGCGTCTTGCTATGCCAATGTGACCGCAGAGAGGTTAGTTCGGTTCCGGTTTCTGGTGAGCCGGTTATCAGTGGAAGGGAATCTTGACGCCGAGGGTAGGTTTATTTCTTACCTCAAGGCTAGGAAGATGGTACGGAAGGGTATATCTACCATTTGGTTCGGGTATTCGACATCGAGGTGAGATAGGACCTTGATCGGTCCGGTTGTTAGAGAGTTTCGACGTATTCCCGCACGAGCTTCCGGTATCCTCCCGAGAGGAGATTGAGTTTTGCATCGATTTGGCACCAGACACTCGACCGATATCTATTCCGCCATACAGGATGGCACCGGCCGAGTTGAAGGAATTGAAGGATCAGCTGAAGGATTTGCTGGAGAAAGGCTTTATAAGGCCAAGTGTTTCTCCTTGGGGGGCGCCAGTGTTATTTGTAAAGAAGAAGGATGAGACGCTGCGTATGTTTATTGATTCTGACGGTGAACAAGGTTACTATCAAGAATGGTATCCTCCCGGGATTGACGATTTGTTTGACCGATTGCAGGTGCAAAGTGTTTTCAAGATAGACTGCGGTCCGGTTATCATCAGTGCGAGTTAGAGATAGACATCCCAAAAGCGCATTCAGGACCGGTATGGGCACTATGAGTTCAGTGATGTCTTTCGGTGACTAACGCCCCAAAGTATTCATGGATTTGATGAATAGGGTGTTCAGGCCATTCTTGGATATGTTCGTTATAGTGTTTATTGATGATATCTTGGTGTATTCGCGCAAGCAGCAGAGCATCTGCATCATTTGAGGCGATATTGGGAGTCCTCCGAGACCGTGATTGTATGCCAAGTTCTCGAAATGCGAGTTCTGGTTAGCTTCAGTGGCTTTCTTGGGGCATGTTATCGGGGCCGATGGTATTCGGGTTGATACAGCTAAGATTGAGGCAGTCAAGACTTGGCCCAGACCCACTACACCGACGGAGGTGCGCAGCTTTTTGGGCCTTGCAGGCTATTATCGGAGGTTTGTGGAAAAGTTTGCTTCTATTTCAGCACCTTTGACTAAGCTGACTCAGAAGGCAGCTATGTTCCGGTGGACGGATACTTGTGAGGAAAGTTTCCAATTGCTAAAGGAGAGGTTGACGACCGCCCCAGTTCTTACTCTTCCAGAGGGTTTAGATGGATATGTGGTTTATTGTGACGCGTCAGGTGTCGGGCTTGGGTGCGTGCTGATGCAGCACGGCAAGGTTATAGCTTATGCATCTCGACAGCTTAGGAAGCATGAGAAGAACTATCCCACACATGACCTGGAGTTGGCAGCTGTGATTCATGCCTTGAAGATCTGGAGGCATTATTTATATGGAGTTCACGTGGACATTTACACAGACCACAAGAGTCTCCAGTACATCTTCAGCCAGAGGGAACTGAACTTGCGGCAGAGACGGTGGTTGGAGCTACTTAAGGATTACGATGTTGATATTTTATACCACCTGGGAAGGCGATGTAGTTGCGGATGCCCTTAGTCGCAGATCGATGGGTAGTCCATGCATTGTTCACGGAGAAAAGGGATATGGTCCGAGAGTTACATCGCTAGCGAGCCTCGGGGTTCGTTTGGTTGATCTGCTGGTGACGGATTCGGGTTCGAGAGGTTGCGAGTCTTCCATCGCCGAGGAGGTGAAGAGGCGGCGATATGAGGATCCAATTTTGCTACGGTACAGAGATGCCGTTGTTCAGAAAGAGAGGAGTCTGTTTGAGGTAGCGCCTGATAAGGTGCTAAGATTCGAGGGCCGGTTGTGTGTTCCCGATGTGACAGACTTCGGCCAGATTCGAGAGGCACACGCTTCGTTATTCTATTCATCCGGATCGACTAAAATGTATCGTGACCTCGGTCGTGTATTGGTGGGATGGCCTAAAGAGGGGCGTTGCGGAGTTCGTGGCACGATGCGGAATTGTCGTGAGTTAAGATTGAGCACCAGAAGCCCGGTGGGCTGTTGCAGGATATTGATATTCCGACTTGGAAGTGGGAGGTGATAAATATGGATTTTATTACAGGACTACCTACCACTCAGAGGAAGCATGATTCCATTTGGGTGATTGTCGACGAAATCAGCCCATTTTCTTCCGGTCAGAACGACGTTCTCAGCTGAGGACTATGCCAGATTATATATTAGAGAGATTGTGAGACTGCACGGTGTCCCGGTGTCGATTATATCAGATAGAGGAGCCCAGTTCTCGGCTAACTTCTGGAGGTCCTTTCAGAAGGGATTAGGGACACGGGTGAGTCTCAGTACGACATTTCATCCTCAGACCGACGGACAGGCCGAGCGCACTATCCAGACACTTGAGGATATGCTGCGGGCTTGTGTTATTGATTTCAGGGGTAGCTGGGAGGATCATTTGCCTCTTGTGGAGTTTGCTTACAACAACAACTACCATTCCGGGATTCAGATGGCGCCTTATGAGGCCTTATACGGGAGGAAGTGCAGATCACCTATAGGCTGGTTCGAGGTGGGAGAAGTCCAGTTGGTCGGGCCAGACTTAGTTCAGCAGGCAGTGGATAAGGTGAAGCTTATCCAGGAGCGGTTGTTGGCAGCTCAGAGTCGGCAGAAGTCGTATGCAGATCATCGGCGTCGACACTTGGAATTTGAGTTAGGTGATTGGGTTTTTCTAAAGGTATCGCCCATGAAGGGCGTGATGAGATTTGGAAAGAAGGGGAAGCTTAGCCCAAGGTACATTGGGCCTTACCAGATTGTCCGGAGGGTAGGCAAGGTTGCTTATGAGTTGGATCTGCCGTCCGATCTGGAGGCGGTACATCCAGTTTTCCATGTGTCCATGTTACGGAAATGTATTGGAGATCCATCTAGAGTGCACCCGGTTCAGAATGTCCTAGTGACAGAGGAGTTATCGTATGAGGAGAGTCCCATAGCGATACTCGATCGTCAGGTTAGACGACTTCGGACGAAAGACGTGGCTTCCGTCAAGGTCCTATGGTAGAATGTGAACAGGGAGGAAATGACGTGGGAAGCGGAGGATGACATGAAGAAGAAATATCCTCACTTATTCCTATACCTGTGTAACCCACGTTCTAAAATTGTTGGTCTTTAAATTTAGTATTTATGCTTGAGTTTTGTTGTGGCGTGTGAAGCGTCTTTATTTGAGTCTATACCGATATTGTAATTTGAGTAAGTTTAGAGGAACATTCGGACGAATGTTTCTAAGGGGAGAATGTTATACCAGTGGTTAGTCGGGACCTCGGTCGGTCTCAGCCACGCCGCGAGGTGGTCGCGCCAAGCGGGTAATTGTAGGGCGCGCCGGAAGTCGGGCGCGGGAAAACCCGAGGGTCGATGAAGTTTCAGTGGCCGGAAGCGAAGGCGCGGCCGGAAGATCCGAGGGTTCGCGAGTCGCGGCCGAAGCTGCGGCGCCGAGGCGGAAATCGGTGAAAAAACTTAGGAAAAGTCGATTTTTATTTTGAAAGGGCTGAGTGGGGACAAGTGTCCCCCATCTGATTTTTACATGCATATATTGACCAAGTCTTAAAGACTTGGTCATTTGTCATCTCTCTCTTTGAAAAACCTCTTCCTTCTCTCTAAATATTTCAAGCTCCTCCTTCTCTCTAAAATCCAAGAGGATTCTAGCCTTAAGAAAAATCTGAAAAATTAAAGACAAGAAGGAAGCTTGTGGCTAGCTTGTGAAGGTGGTGGTGGTGGTATTCTTGGTAGAAAGGCTAGCAAATTGTTGGATAAAATTTGGCTAAAGCTCTAAGGTAATGATTCTTCCTCTATTATTAGTTTATAGAGTTGCATGTTATGAAGAAGATACTTATGGTGGTAAATAATGTTCTTAGAGTCATTGCATGCTAGAAATGAGGGTTGAATATGAAGGATTTGGCTAAAGAAATATTATGAGCATGTTGTAGCCTAAAAACCACCTTAGAATTGTTAAGTGTACTATTATAACTTATGGGGCAGAATTTTACACACCCAAGATTAGGTGTGTAATCCCCTTTGTGTTGGTTTGGTTGTTGGGCCTTAACAAGGCGTTTGAATGTTGAAAAATCGGCCTTTGAAAAGGTGGAAAAGTGAGTAGAAACAAAGGAAATGCTGCCCAATTTTCCTTAGGAATTGATAACTTGAATTTGGAATTTCTACATTGGAATTAGAGGTTAATAAACACACTATGGTTATTATAGGTTGACATATTACTTGCGGTAGTTGGACTTAGCAAGTGGATTGACCAAGGAGGTATGTAGAGCTTTCCTATCTCTTGAGCATGAGTAGTTGTATCTATGTAGTACGGTAGACAAGATTTGATAATCTACACTTATTTTAAAGTATATGATGCTTGCTTCATTTCAAAAGTATAAGTCCTTTGGATTTAAGGAAAATGTATTTGACAAAGGTATAACGCTAATATAATGACTTTATGGGAAGTTGGTTATATTAGTTTTTGGAAAGGTTCACAAAGAATGGTTTACTCTAACTAAAACAAGTACGGGTAAAGGATTTGAAACTATGGAAGGTAGATTGATTTTTAGGCATTGGTTGCCTAAGGTTTTAAAGGAAATGAAGTCACTTGATTTAGAAGCCTATTATATTTCTAAAAGGAAATGTGACTTGTTTTGAAAAGAAATTGTAACTTGATACTATGGTGATTAGTATATTGGAATCTTTGTATAAAAAGAGTTTTTCTTAAAAAGTTAGAAGTACATGGTACTTGGGTTGAATTCCCGAATTTTCTATTAAAAGACATGTTAGTGCCTTAGGATACTAAAATGAGAGGATATATTAATAATGTTAATAAGAAGTTAGGGGATTTCTTAACTTGCTTATGTTATGATAAGCCGGTAGTGCTTGTGTATGATATGATAGGCCGGCAGTGCTTATGTAGGATATGATAGGTCGGTAGTGCTTATGTTATGTATGATAGTCGGATGAGCTATGTTATATATTTGTATTATTACGGGGTAAACCCCGGGTTATTATCTATGCCATGGATTTGCTACCCATGATGCGAGTGCGGCGCTTGCACTCATGCGGATCCGGACCACAGGATCCATGCGGGTGAAATAGTCCCATGCGAGTACGGCGATGGTACTCATGCGGATCCACAGGATCCATGCGGGTGAAATAGTCCCATGCGGGTGAAATAGTCCCATGACGAGGCGGATGACCTCATGCGGGTCCACAGGACCCATGCGGGTGAAATAGTCCCAGGAGTAGGACTGCTTAACGATACTACAGGCGAGGTACCCTGTTTTGATCGTGAGCCTCCTATTTTTATGCTATAAGTTTTATACTTGTTACTCTCATTGTTAGTAAGGCACAGTGCAAGGAAATTGATTTTTATCTATGACTCCAGCTTATCTTTGACTTGTGATATTACTACAGTATTTTCCAGTTTTACATACTTGGTACGTTGTGTCGACCCCTTCTCGGGCCTGCGTTCATGCCGCAGTAAGGAAGCGGTGGTAGATCCTCATTCCTAGGATCTCTTACTCAGTGTCGTGAGCTCCATTTCTTGAGCTCGACTTTTGGTATGGTTCTCCCCGGTATTGTGATATTTTGTACATTCAGGGGCATGACGGGGCCCTGTCCCGTCATAGTGTTACTTATTCTTAGAGGCCTGTAGTCTTGTCATAACTTGGGTTGTTTAAGGATATAGCTGTTCAATTTGATGTACTCTTGGGATAGCCATTTTGGGCTAGACTATTTATACCATTATGGCTGTTTTATTTTGAGTTTATATTCCGCTGGTTTTCTCTGATGTTGTGTTACAAGGGTGCCCGGGTCAAGGCACCGGTCACGGATCCGGGTCGGGTCGTGACAAAAGTTGAATAACTCCTTAGGTTTTCGCCTTGCGACTAATACGAAAACACCATTTTCGGGGATCTTTCTATTGAGATACACTTACAATACCCTTAGGAACCTTGGTTTAATGTATGGGGATTATTGGACAAAAATTGAAAAAATTTCTTGCTCTTTGGACCCCAAACCCGAGAGCCTCACAAGAGTTCTTCAAGATTTCATGAAAAATGACTAAGTGTGGGAACTAGTCTTACTACTAGTATACATATATAACATAATGGAGGGTCAAGATTAGAACAAATGGGTGGCTTGGATGAAGTTCTTTTAAATATCAAGACATGTGGTCCCATTGACTAAGTCAACATTGTCAAGCTTTACTACTTGCAAGACTTGTCTTCCTAACAATGGTCAAATGACCCTTTTGCCCATGCCTAATTTCGTCCAAGGCAACATAAGGGGGGGGGGGGGGGTAACACGTGTCTCCCTCCTATTCGTCATAATATTATGTTTTCCGACAATTCCGCAATTTCGCAATTCCGATAAATTTTTACAAGTCTCTAATCTCAACATTTTGAGTTCTTACGTACGTCCTTAAAAACATATCCTGGAATTGCAGGGTGTAACAAGCAAATTGTTTTAAAGGTACCAATTGCTTAAGGTTTTAAAGAAAGAAGTCACTTGAATTAGAAGCCTATAAATGTATTTCTAAAAGGTATTGTGACTTGTCTTGAAAAGTAGATATGACTTGATACTACGGTTATTAGTATCTTGGAAGTTTTATTTGAAAGAGAATCATTTTAAAGGAGTAGAAGCACGTAGTACGTTGGGTTAAATTCCCGGATTATATAATGACATGTTAGTGCCTTAAGTAAACAAAAATGAGAGTGTATATGAACAAGCTAATAAGAAGTTAGGGGATTTCTTAACTTGCTTATGTAATGTATGATAAGCCGGTGGTGCTTATGTTATGTATGGTAAACCGGTGGTGCTTATGTTATGTATGGTAAGCCGGTGGTGCTTATGTTATGTATGATAAGTCGGTAGTGCTTATGTTATGTATGATAAGTCGGTAGTGCTTATGTTATGTATGATAAGCCGGTAGGGCTTATGTTATCTATGATGGCCGGTTGAGTTAGGGTAAGAGTATAAATGAGGGGTAAACCCCCAAGACGTTATACCACCTTCTCCAGGGTAAGAGTATAAATGAGGGGTAAACCCCCAAGACGTTATACCACCTGCTTCAGGGTAAGAGTATAAATGAGGGGTAAACCCCCAAGATGTTATACCACATGTTCCGTGGATTTGCTACCCATGATGCGAGGAATACCTCATGCGAGTCCTTATGGGCTAATGCGGGTGAAATAGTCCCATGCGGACGGGTACAGCCTATGCGAGGAATACCTCATGCGGGTCCACAGGACCTATGCGGGTGAAATAGTCCCAGGAGTAGGATTGCTTATCGATACTGCGGGCGAGAGACCCTGCTTTGATCATGAGCCTCCTATTTTTATGCAGTATACCTTTATGGGCAGACTTATGTGATTTTATCGCGTCCCAGATTGGGTCGGGCAGTATACCATTATGGGCAGACTTATGTGACTCTATCCCGTCCCATATTGGGCCGACAGTATAGGCGTTCCTCCATAAAGGGACGGATTAGGTTATGCAAGATACGTAAGTAATATGTTTATGAATTTGATGATTTTTCTTAAGTATGTACGTAAGAATTAGACTATACTCTTATGGAAAAATGGGAAAAGATAATAAGGTACGATTAAGTTCACGAGATGGAAATGACACGGTAGGATCTGGTATTTACCCTTTCTTTATACTTGCCCCTGTCATTCTTTTGTACAGTTATGATTTGTTACTGTACCTTATTTTCCGTTCTATATTCGGTACCTCTTGTACTGACCCCCTTCGGGAGGCTCCGTTCATGTCCGCAGGTTTAGGTACACAGTTGTGGATCCGCGAGCTTAGGATCCTGGTTCAGCATTTTGAGATGGCTCCAATGTTCCGGAGCTTGTCGTCATGGTTATGTATATTCAGGGGTACGGCGGGGCCTTGTCCCGCCATAGTATTTGTTCAAATCTTAGAGGTCTGTATTCATCTGTGGGCTGGACTGGCTAGAGTTGTTTTTACATTGTTAAACAGTGTAGACCCTTTCGGGTAATTATTATGATTATGGCAGCCTTATCGGCTTGGCCTTGGTTTAAAAAAAAAGGTGTTATTTATCTTCCGCAGTTTATTATGTTGTATGATTAGAAGGGTGCCTGTGTAGGGCACGATCGCGCCCGGTCGGTCGTGACAAAAGTTATCGCAGCGCTTAATCATCGGAAAGTGTCTACAGACCGTGTCTAGTAGAGTCTTGATTATCGGTGTGTTGTGCACCATATCTATAATCAGGAGACTGCAGGACATTTAGGATTGGTTTCCATTCTTCTCACTCTAAGATCGTGCGATAGAGCTGTGTGGTTAGGGTCGTCTCTCCCTAACGAGTTATGTTGATTGCAGCTACGAGAAAGGCAGCAGTGACCCAGGAAGGACTATGTGGATTGCGTATCCAGGTTGGTAATGATTATAGTATAGTTGGCATTGTGACATACAGCTATACGGAGTTATGTATGAGGGTCAGACGCGTGTTGTCTAGAATGATTTTAGATTACCAGGAGTTGGTAAAGACTAACTAGATCTTAGGAAGGTATGTACGATTAATGAATTCTCGCCAAGGTCTTATGTTTTATTTTGGGATAATTGGGAAAAGATGAACTGTCTGATAAGGCAGTGGACCCTTAAGAGGTCATGTTAAGAAACTTAATGGAATGCCGTGTTAATAGATTAAGCTACGTGGTATGCGTAAGAGGATTGTACGGATGAGATCCGTATAGAGTAAGTAAGGGTTGTGGTGATCAAGACGACACGATTATGGTATTGTGAGAAGTTATTGTACCCGTTTACGGGGGGACTGGTAAGGTAGGCTTGGAGCATGGAAATTGCGAGCCTAAGAATGTTGATGACCGCTGAGACCTTAGATGTACAAGGTCTTCTCGGGTAGAAAAATTTATTATAGGCCAAGAATAAGAGTTAAGTGCGACGGTGGGACGGGGTGAGGCCCTATTGCGGGTCGCCCCATAGCCTGAAATGGAGTGGGATCAGTTGGTAGTAGTTCTGCTACGTGACAGGGTCACGAGGGTGCAAGGCCCAAGTCTAGTTAATTGTTTTACGGGTTCGTGGAAGCGTTCCACCGGAACCAGGTCGTGAGAGCCGGAAATGACCTTATGTTGTTTAAAAGAGTGACTCCAAAAGATTGGGGGCCAGAATCGGTATAGGGGTTATGTATGTATGCTAGTATGATTTGGAAGTACGGAAAAAGTGCGACCAGTAAGAAGGATAGCAACCAAGTGTAAAGGAATAGAGCCTGAATCCATAAGAACCTTTCAAGGTAACTACACCCGTGAGTGTTTGGGGTGGTAGCTGAGCGGGTATATGAGATTTGCCCGGTAATGATACAGTCGTCAGACCCTAGTAGACCTAGTAGAGATGATTATGACGGACTTTGAGGTCATTATGAGTATGGGCTAGTTGGCTTCGTGAGTGCCAAGGTTGACATTTTAGTATAAGTATTGTTATGTGGCCATGGGTGGCATATGTTGTAAGAAGGGTGTAGTAAAAGGAGACTATGTCGCGCTCTAATTAGATTGGACTCCGAAAGAACATTCGAGGACGAATGTTTCTAAGGGGGGAAGAATGTTACACCCCGTAGTTCAAGGACATGTTTAAGAGAATGTATGTAAGGAACACAAGACTTGAAAAGGGTACGAAAGGAAGAATTGTTTTTTCGACGGAAAATCTTCCGAACGTCGGAAAGGAAAAATGTTCATTGAAGAGAATTGGATTCTCAAAATGCATTAATTGAGGATTATGGAATATATTATCATTATGGAAATTTATTTGTACGGATTATGTGGGGCCCACCCGAGGAATTTTACGTTTTGTGGGGCCCACGAGGGTTACATAATTTTATGGACGAATGGGAGGGCGACACGTGGCATCCCTCCCACATGGCTTGGTCGAATTAATGCAAGGGTAAAAGGGTCATTTGACCATTGTAAAGATGAGAAAGTCTTGCTAGGCTTGAGCTTGAGATTGTTGACTAAGTCAATAGCCACTTGGCTTGATCCCTTTCATCCAAACTTACCATGTGTTGTAATCTGGACCCTCCAATGTGTTATATATCATCCTAAGTAGCAAGACTTAGCTCACAACACTTAGAAAAATTTGAGAGACTTGTGCTAGCCTTAGAGGTGCTCTCGGCTTTGTGAGCTTTCCCACACAAAAAATTTTCAATTGTTGTCCAATATTCACAAAACTTTAACCCAAGGTCCCTAAGGGTATTGTAAGGATATCTCAATAGAAAGATTTCGGAAAAACGGCGTTTTCACATTAGTCGCAAGGCGAAAACCTAAGGCATTTTCATAGGTTTTGTTTGGAAATGGAAGAGAAGTTGGTTGTGAACTTCTAAAGGCTTCAAATAGAGGATTGGAGCGTAAAGGAAAGGAGCTAAGAATTTCTAAGGAGCGACATTGAATCTTGGAAATTATAAGGGCTTGTAAAGGTAAAATTCTTGTCGTTTTAGTAATTAAGATTACTTATTGTAGTAGCTATGGATATTAGCAAGTATGAGATATATATTATGAAGTTAATAAGTGTTATGGATATTGGAACCCTAATCCGAAAACTAGTATGTTTAGCCTTGAGATTTCAATTCAATTGGATTATTAGTTTAATCGTCACATGTTATATAAAGAAGGAATTATAATTGTTAAGTTGTTTATGACTATATAACATGTTAGGCCTAAGAAGTTGGATTGAAAAAGAATTGGAAAAGGACTTTGTGTTGTTGTATATGTTTAGCCAAGAATGGCTTTAAATATGGAACTAGTTTCGTATTATTTGTGGACCTCTTCCTTCTTTTGACATGATTTTATGTATGGAATATACATGTAGTACTATTTCATGATTCCTTCTACTCTTAGAAGTTAAGAGGTATGTATTTTGATTTACTCTACGTAAAGGTTATGTCTAAGTTATCCTAAGTTCTTACCAAGTCTTATGGGGGATGTTGGTAAGAGTCGTTAAGAGGTATTTGGAGCCAAGTTGACTTGGCTAAGTTACGACACAAATGAGAATAAGAATCGAACAAGCCACTACAGCGTTAATAAAGGAAAATGTAATGACAATCAATTAAGTTAAAATGAGTAGAATTCTCCATCTGCATAGAAGCTAAGATAAGACAAAATTGTATTACATTTTCTAGATCATGGCTACTCGATTAAGATCGTTATAAATAAGTATAACTTATTCACAACGCACCAAAGTATATGTTACTTAATTTATAAGAATTTACGTATGATGTTTTAAGAATATGAACCTCAAATTTTTAACGGGTTAAGGGACTTTATTTTTCAAGTTATGGGACTTGATTCTTAAAGGAAGAAATGAATTGATTTAAAAGTATAGAATACTTGATTTGAAAAGAATTGATTTCTTGCCATTTTAAAGATAAGAGACTTGAAGTATTTTGAAAGCTATGTGATTTGATTTGAAAGTATAAGTCTCTTGGTTATTAAAGGAATGAATTTGTCTAAGACATAAAGAGTTATAACGGCTTTATGGGAAGTTGGTTATAAAAACTTTATGGAAGATTAAAAGAATGGGTTTCTTCAGTAATGTAAGCAAAGAAATAATTTGAAAAAAAGAAGGGCAAATTGTTTTAAAGGTACCAATTGCTTAAGGTTTTAAAGAAAGAAGTCATTTGAATTAGAAGCCTATAAATGTATTTCTAAAAGGTATTGTGACTTGTCTTGAAAAGTAGATATGACTTGATACTACGGTTATTAGTATCTTGGAAGTTTTATTTGAAAGAGAATCATTTTAAAGGAGTAGAGGCACGTAGTACGTTGGGTTAAATTCTCGGATTTTATAATGACATGTTAGTGCCTTAAGTAAACAAAAATGAGAGTGTATATGAACAAGCTAATAAGAAGTTAGGGGATTTCTTAACTTGCTTATGTAATGTATGATAAGCCGGTGGTGCTTATGTTATGTATGGTAAGCCGGTGGTTCTTATGTTATGTATGGTAAGCCGGTGGTGCTTATGTTATGTATGATAAGTCGGTAGTTCTTATGTTATGTATGATAAGTCGGTAGTGCTTATGTTATGTATGATAAGCCGGTAGGGCTTATGTTATGTATGATGATGGCCGGTTGAGTTAGGGTAAGTATAAATGAGGTAAACCCCAAGACGTTATACCACCTTCTCCAGGGTAAGAGTATAAATGAGGGGTAAACCCCCAAGACGTTATACCACCTGCTTCAGGGTAAGAGTATAAATGAGGGGTAAACCCCCAAGACGTTATACCACCTGTTTCGTGGATTTGCTACCCATGATGCGAGGAATACCTCATGCGAGTCCTTATAAGCTTATGTGGGTGACATAGTCCCATGCGGGCGGGTACAGCCTATGCGAGGAATACCTCATGCGGGTCCACAGGACCTATGCAGGTGAAATAGTCCCAAGAGTAGAATTGCTTATCAATACTGCGGGCGAGAGACCCTGCTTTGATCATGAGCCTCCTATTTTTATGCAGTATACCTTTATGGGCAGACTTATGTGATTTTATCGCGTCCCAGATTGGGCCGGGCAGTATACCTTTATGGGCAGACTTATGTGACTCTATCGCGTCCCAGATTGGGCCGGCAGTATAGGCGTTCCTCCATAAATGGACGGATTAGGTTATGCAAGACACGTAAGTAATATGTTTATGAACTTGATGAGTTTTCTTAAGTATGTACGTAAGAATTTGACTATACTCTTATGGAAAAATGGGAAAAGATAATAAGGTACGATTAAGTTCACGAGATGGAAATGACACGGTAGGATCTGATATTTACCCTTTCTTTATACTTGCCCGTCATTCTTTTATGCAGTTATGATTTGTTATCGCACCTTATTTTCCGTTCCATATTAAATTGTTGTTATCGACCCCGGGCTGCGTTCATGTCCGCAGTTTAGGTACCTGATTGTGGATCCGCGAGCTTAGGATCTGGTTCAAAGATTTTGAGACGGCTCTAATGTTAGGAGCTTGTCGTCATGGTTATGTATATTCGAAGTGCGGCGGGGCCTTGTCCCGCCATAGTATTTGTTCAAATCTTAGAGTGCAGATTCATCCGTAAATTTGGGTAGCTAGAGTTGTTTTTACATTGTTAAACAGTGTAGACCCTTTCGGGTAATTATTATGATTATGGCAGCCTTATCGGCTTGGCCTTGGTTTAAAAAAAAAGTGTGTTATTTATCTTTCGCAGTTTATTATGTTGTATGATTAGAAGGGTGCCCAGGTAGGGCACCAGTCGCGACCCGGGGTCGGGTCGTGACACATATTTTGTACTGACCTCCTTTGGGGGGCTGCGTTCATGCCGCAGGTTGAGGTACATAGCTTGCTGATCCACACTCTTTGGATCACTGTTCAGTTCTTGGAAAGCTCCATTTACTCCGGAGGCTTATCTTTTGGTACGGTTTTCCCTGAGGTTGTAGATTAATGTATATTCAGGGGTATGGCGGGGCCCTGTCCCGCCACTGTTGTTATGTTAAATGTTACACCCCGTATTTACAAGACATGTTTTAAGAACGTACGTAAGAACTCAAAGGTTAAGGTTTGAGACGAGTAAAAATTTATCGGAATTTTAGAATTTGTCGGAAAACGAAATAGTGCGACGAACGGGAGGGCGACACGTGTCACCCCCCCTTATGGACATGGACGAAATGTGCAAGGGTGGAATGGTCACTTGACCATAATTTGTGAGTAAGTCTTGCAAGGCTTAGAGCTTGACAACTTTGACCAAGTCAATGACCCCACTTAAGCTTGATATTTAGTGAATCTCATCCAATCCACACAAGTGTCTAAATCTTAACCCTTCCTTGTGTAATATAAGCTTACAAGTAGTGCAAGACCTTGCCATTCTCCACACTTAGAAATATTTTGGAAATTTGTTCTTTCTCACAATAGGGCTCACTGATTGGGTTTTCAAGGGAAAATTTTCAAATATTGTCCAATAATTCCCCCACTTTAAACCAAGGTACCTAAGGGTATTGTAAACACATCTCAATAGAAAAATCTTGGAAAAAGGTAGTTTACGGGTTAGTCGCAAAACGAAAACCTAAGGGTCTTTCTAGGTTTGGTTTGGAGATTTGAAGAATAATTGTTGGTGTTGTCCTAAGGGTCTCAACAAGCGGATTGAAGTGTCTTGGAGAGACTCTAAACTACTAAGGAGCGACTTCGGATTGGAGTTGGATTAAGAATCGTTAAGGTATAATCTTGTCTTTTAAAGGTGTTACAAGATTACATATTCTTATTGTTGTTGTTAGCTTTACTTGTTGCTAGCATGAAGATTAATAGGTTGAAGTTATAAGTATTATGGATTGCTTGTAGCTAAGTCCGAAATGTATGCAAGCCACTTGAAATTGGATTACAAATTGGTCGTTTATTAGAAATCGTCGCATGTTACTTACTTAAAGATTATGGTTGTTATAATCAAAGGCGACTTGATATCATGTTATGCTACCAATTTGGATTGAAATGGAAATTGGATAAGAATTGGTATTGTTGAACTCAAGGTGGCCGAACTTGTACTTGTAGTTTGTAATAGTTTGTTATTCATTTGAACTAGACTACCTTCTATATTGCGGTGAGCCAATTGGGGCTGTATAGTTAATTATTTGTATTGGACTACCTTATAGATTGTGGTGAGCCAATTGGGGCTGTTTGGTTATTGTATTCGGCCTTGAAAAAGGTGGCAAAGTAAGTAAAAACAAAGGAGGTCTTTGTCCGTTTTTCCGTAGAATTTAGCGACTTAGCACCTAGAATATTCTACGTTTGAAATAAGAGGTTAATGGACATATTGTGACCATTATAGGTTGAAGTACTAAGTATAGTGTATCCTACTTGAAGAATGGAATAGCTCAAGGTTGAAGTACTTTGGAGCATTTTGCTACTTGTCGACAATCGTCGCGAGGTATGTGAACCTCTTCCTTCCTTTGGCATGATTCTATGTATGGAATATACCTGTGGTATCATTTCATGTTTCCTGTTACTCTTAGAAGTTAAGAGGTAGTTCTGTGATCTACTCTATGTAGAACTTTTCCTATCTTTGAGCATGACTAGCTGCACGTATGTAGTACGGTAGACGTACAACACCTTGATATCCTTTTACTTGTTTTGTGAGTAGCCAAGTCGGGTGAGTTAGGAGATTAACTCGCTTCTTGGAAAGCATAAAGGATGTCTTAAGTTTTATTTAAGTTAAGGGACTTGAAGAGTTTTAAAGTATGTGATACTTGTTCCGTTTTAAACGTATAAGTCCCTTGGATAGGAAATTGTTTTTGGCTAAGGTATAAAGGGAATATAACGGCTTTATGGGAAGTTGGTTATAACGGCTTTATGGAAGGTTAAGAGAATGGTTTCCCTAATAAAGTAATCAAAGAAATAACTTGTGTTAAGGAAGGGCAAATTGTTTTAAAGGTACCAATTGCTTAAGGTTTTTAATAAAGAAGTCACTTGATTTAGAAGCCGGTAATTGTATTTCTAAAAAGGTATTGTGACTTGTCTTGAAAGGTGGATAGGACTTGATACTACGGTTGTTAGTATCGGGGAAGTTTTATTTGGAAAAGAGTCTTTTGAAAAGAATGTACGTACGTAGTACTTTGGCCTGTTTAATTGAGAATAATTCTATGTGATGCCTTGATTAGTACTTTGGCTTGATTAATTGAGAATTAGTCTAAATGTGCCTTGACAAGTACTTTGGCTTGTTAAATGAGAATTATTCTATTTGTGCCTTGATTAGTGTCACGACCCATTCCGGGGCCCGTGACTGGTGCCTTACCGGGGCACCCAAGTAGTCATACATCAGAGTAATCAGCGGAAATATAAAACAAGACATGAAACAGTTTATAAAATAAGACGCTTTATGTGAAAACGTCGCCTTTCGCATATATATATAAACATGGTTTAGCGATTACATCCGATCTTGTACAACATGACTCTGCACCTCTAAGGAAATATACAACTATGGCGGGACGGGGCCCGCCATACCTCGATGTACAAAACTATCTACAACAGGAGATCATACCCAAAAGTAGAGCCTCGGAAAGGATGGAGCTCCGACACCAACGTAGAGATCCTAAGAATGTGGATCTAGCACTGCTTGCCACTGCGGCATGAACGCAGCCAGAAGGAGGTCGATACAAGTACTAAGTATATGAAATCGTAAAATACTTAAATGAAAACATATCATTTTAAAATCGGTTTTGCAAGTATGTATGAAACAACCAAGGGACGCGCATAGTGCCACATCATAAACAAGAGCAACAATAGGTAAAGCGTAAGTCTTTTCTAGGCTGCGAATGATCGGCAGGGCCAATGCGTAGTATCACCATGCAAGCCTAATCTCGACTCGTAGTCCGCATAGGCCACTCACATAGGCCCGCATAGGGTACATAACCCGCATCGAGGGTAGCTACTCCTCGGCATCGCGGACTCGTAGTCCGCATGGCCACATAGACCGCATGAGGTATAACCCGCATCACTAACCCGAACTCCGTAGCTCCGCATAGGTCCCCGACCGCATGAGGTATTCTCGAATCATGGTCCTGCATCGCTGAGTCTACCCGCGTCGGAGGCGGTGTCACGACCCATTCCGGGCCGTGATCGTGCCTTACCGGGCACCAAGTAGTCATACATCGAGTAATCAGTGGAAACAGAAAGAAAGACATGAAAAAGTTTATAAAACAAGACCCAGATTTTGTGAGAAAACGTGGCCTTTCGGCATATATATATATAATCATGTTTTAGCAGTTACATCCGACACTTTACAACATGACTACAGACCTCTAAGGAAATATACAACTATGGCGACAGGGCCCGCCATACCGATACAAAACTAACTACAACAGGAGATCATACCAAAAGTAGAGCCTCGGAAGAGATGGAGCTCGACACCAACGTAGAGATCCTAAGGATGCGGATCTAGCACTTGCCCTTACCGCGGCATGAGCGGCCAGGAGAGTCGAGACAACAGTACTAAGTATGCAGCGTAAAGTACTTAAATGAAACATATCATTTTTAAAACCAGTTTACAAGTATGTATGAAACAACCAGGAAAGCACATAGTGCCACATCACAAACAAGAGCAATAATAGGTAATCGTAATGAGTCTTGTCTAGGTGCGAATGATCGAACAGGGCCACTCGCCCCATCATCATGCAAGCCTAATCTGGACTCGAGTCCGCATAGGCCACTCACGTGGGCGCATGAGGTATAACCCCGCATCGAGGTAGCTACTCCTCGGCATCGTCTGGACTCGTCGCATGGCGCGCACCGCGTGAGGTATAACCCGCATACTAACTGGAACTCGTAGTTCGCATAGGCCCCTGGACCCGCATGAGGTTTTCGAATCATGGTCCTGCACCGCTAGTCTACCGCATCGGAGGCGACAACCCGGTATCATCTCAAGAGGTGAGTGATAGTATACTAGCACAACAACTTACCTTTAAGTAACACAAGCACAACAAGGATACTCACCTATACCAGCGTTACAAGATACTAACACACATAGCATCATATCATGTCTACCTATCAAACCATCTTCTTATTCACAATATAAGTCATTATAAACACATAGGCAAACTTGTTTCTTTTATCAATCTTAAGTGGTTATACTTACTTCCCATAAAGCTAGTATAACTCTTAAGCTTCATTTAAAAACCAATTAGTTCTCTTACATTTACTAAATGGTTGGAGCCCTTTTGAAATGTTTTGATTCTTTATTATTTAGGCTTAAGCCGTGAGGCATTCCGTAAGTATTGTCGAGCTTAAGCCGTGAGGCATTGCCGTAAGTATTATTCAGTTAACACGTATCTACCAGTACTATATACATATTGTAAAATATCATGCTTTAGGAAGAATCACATACCTACTCGCGAAATCCACCGGCCAAGTCGGTATGTCGTATGCAGAGAATCAGCCTATAATAGTCACGGATATCTATCAAGGTCTAGACTATTCAGGTCATTCTAAGCAGAGGGTCCTCAATTCTACGGAAAGTCGGGCAGCACAACCCTACCGGTGAGTTATATAAGTCTCATGTGAAAACAGTCTATGTAATCAGCTTTGATTATTCTTCTTTAAACCCTTCTAAGTGATTAACACTTCAATTCTATTCGTGATATACTTCTAAGTATTTATACTATTCTTATTCTACAACAGTAAGTATTCTTTAATTCAAAGAGGTTAGGATTAGTTACCTCGGTAAGCTGATAATATCCTAGAAAAGTCGCTGAGCAAGGTTTTGCTCCTAAGTTGTATGCTCCAGGAAACCTTAGAAGTTCTTCACAACTTCTACTAAGTGCTAAGGTATTTGGGCTAGGGTATTTTGGGCATTATAACAATACAAGAAGGCAACTTTTCTACCAAGGGGAGGGGTTGGTTTCGGCTAGGCTAGGGGTGGGGTAGCCTCGGCCAAGCTTCTCGAGGAGGGTGTGTTTGGACGAAACAACAAGAGGGAGAGGAGGGATTTGAGACTTAGGTAGATTGCTCAATTTAGGATGAAATAACTCTTCAACAAGGGGTATTTATAGGTCAAGACATGGCCAACCAATGGCCAAGATTATGCCAAGTGCAAGGCAAGTGTAGGGTGAGGATTTAGGCAAGTGTCCTGGCCAACTTGCACACAAAATATCTAGCCAACTTTATGACAAGGCTTGGCATCCAATCGGCCCTATTGCGTGACAAGTCCACCAATGAGAGGGTGGAAAGTGTCGCCCTCTCATTGGTCCAAAGTGTTCGTCTCGGAAAAATCCGCAAAAATAAGAAATGACATAGAATTTATCCTATGAAAGGCGTGGAAACGTTTAGTCGGAAAACCGTTCGCTTTGTGAGTTGTGCCTAAAAATCGCCCAAGGCCTAACTTTAAGACCAAAACTTTTTAGACGTATTCCTTTACGTACATACCACAAATACGGTATAACATTCTCCTCGCTAGAAACATTCGTCGAATGTTCCTTTGAGCAGATAACGATAAGGTTCTTCAAAACTTAAACGGTTTGCAAAAAGCCACACATGGCCATAAACAACACTTAGGCATAAACGATAATGAAGATTTACAAGTAGGAAAGTGAATTACGGAGGGTGGGAGCAGGTGAGGATACTACGCCTCATGTCCTCCTCGGCTTCCCGTCATCTCCTCGCGAGCTCGTTCCGCCACAAGACTTTGTGGAAGCCACGTCCTTCGTCATGACGCCTAACGGCGATCGATTATCGCTATGGGAATCTCTCATACGATAACCCACCGGTCACTGGACATCGTCAACGGGTGTACCTAGATGGATCCGATACATCTCCTCGGCATAGACACGTGAAAAACCGGATGTCTTGCCTCCGGATCGGACGGCAGTCCAACTCATAGGCAACCTTGCCTACCTGCGGACAATCTGAAACGCCCGATGTACCTGGGTGAGTTTCCCCTTCTTCCGAATCTCATCACACCCTTCATGGGTGACACCTTTAGGAAAACCCAATCATGAACCTCGAACTCAAGATGCCGCGACGATGATCTGCATACGACTTACCGACTCGGTGTCGATAGCGCTCGGATAAGCTTCACCTTATCCATCGCTGCTGCACCAAAGCGGTCCCACTAGCCGCACCTCGCCCACCTCGAACCAACCTATAGGCGATCTGCACTTCCTCCCATACAAGGCCTCATAAGGCGCCATCGAATCTTGGAGTGGTAGCTATTATTATCGCGAACTCAACGGAGGCAAATGATCCTCCCAACTACCGCGAAGTCAATAACACGGGCTCGCAGCATATCCTCAAGAGTGCGGATAGTGCGCTCTGCTGTCCGTCATGCGTGGATGAAATGCGATTACTCGTGCTCACCGCGTCCTAAACCCCTCTGGAAGGACCTCTGAAGTTGGCGTAACCGGGCTCCTTGCGATATGATCGAAGTAGGGACTCCATGCGATCGGCGATCTCTCGGATGTAAAGTCGGCATAATCCTCAGAAAAAGTCGTCCCGACGGGAAGAAAGTGGGCTGATTTCGTCCGACGATAACCCATATAGAATCATGTCTCCTCCGAGTGCGAGGTAATCGTGATGAAGTCCATGTTGATTACCTCCCACTTCCAGGTCGGGATCTCTATCGCCTGTAACAAACCACCAGGTCTCTGGTGCTCTACCTTCACTCAACAACACGGGCTGAGCTACGAACTCGCAACGCCCTCTTCAGCCATCCCACCAATACACGGATCTAAGGTCGTGGTACATCTTGGTCGACCCGGATGGATAGTAACGCTGTGTGCTTCCCAAGAACTAAGTCAAACATCCGGAACACACAACCGCCCTCAAATCTTAGCACCCCATCGGTGCTACCTCAGGACCCTTGCCCTCACGAAGAGTCGTATCACGATATCGAATCAAAGTGGATCCTCGGCTATTGCCTCTTCACCTCCTCAACGATGGAAGACTCGGCAACCTCACGAACTCTAACCCCATTGCTATCGAGAATCAATCAAGCGGACACCAGGCTCGCTAATCGGGTGCAAATTACGAACCATGTCCCTTCTCTCTGCACATCCGATAGGCTCCCATCGACCTACGACTAGGCATTCGCCACAACATTGGCCTTGCGGGTAGTACAGGATGTCCACATCGTAATCCTTAAGCAACTCTAACCACCGTCTGCCGTAAGTTCAGCTCCTGGTGAAGATGTCTGGAGGCTCTTGTAGTGCAGTAAAAATATCCACGTGAACCCCATACAAATAGTGCCTCGGATCTTCAAAGCGTGAATCACGGTGCGACTCCAAATCATGGGTGGGGTAGTTCCTCTCGTGTTTCTTGGTGTCGGGATGCATATGCTATAACTCTGCCATCCGCATCAACACACATCCCAACCCGATGCCCGACGCATCACAATACGACATAACCATCCGGACCCTCCGGAAGTAAGAACGGGGCGGTCGTCGGTCTCTCTTTCAAAGAATCGGAAACCACGCTCCAAGCATCGATCCATCAAACTGCCTTCGAGTCGGCCTAGTCAATGGTGCAGATAGAAGCAAACTTCTCCACGAACCGCCGATAATACCTGCAAGGCCCGTAAGCTGCGAACCTCTGCCGGAGTAGTAGGTCAGGCCAAGTCTCGATGCCTCGATCTTGCCGTATCAACTCGAATGCCATCGGCCCGACAATATGCCCAAACGCCATCAAGTCAACCAAAACTCACATTTGGAAAACTTGGCGTACAAGCTGAGTCTGGAGAATCGGCCAAGATCCTCAAATGCTCGCATGCTCCCGCTCTGGCGAGAATAAACCAAGATATCATCAATGAACACTATCACAAGCGTGTCCAAAAATGGTTTGAACACTCGGTTCATCAAATCCATGAATACCGCCGGAGCATTGGTCAACCAAAGACATGACCACTGAACTCATAATGCGTCACGTCCGAATGCGATCTAGGGACATCCACCTCTCGACTCGCACTGATGATAGCGATCGCAGATCAATCTTGGAGAAACATCTCGCACTGCAGTGGTCGAACAAATCATCAATCCTAGGAAGGGTATTCGTTCTTAATGGTCACCTTGTTCACCTGCACGTAATGTCGACACATGCGGCGTCCGTCCTTCTTCTTCACGAACAATCTGGCGCTCCCGGGGAGAAACACTAGGCCTAATGAAACCCTTCTCTAGCAAATCCCTAAGCTGATCCTTCAACTCTCTCAACTCGGCAGGTGCCATTCTGTATGGCGGAATGGAAATAGGCCGAGTATCTGGCAACACATCAATACAAAACTCGATCTCCTCTCGGGAGGATACCCGGAGGTCATCCGAAACACGTCGGGAACTCGTGACTCATCGAACGACGGAAAATCTGGTACCGCACCTCAATTATCAAACACCGAACTAGATGGTAGATATACCCCTGCACCATCTTCCTAGCCGAGGTAGGAAATAAACCTACCCTCGGCGTCTGTGCTCCTCCCACTCAACAACCTCGCCGAGAAATCGGAACCGCACTACTCTCTCTGCGGTCTACATTGGCATAGCAAGAGGCTAGCCAATCCATCCCCATAATCACGTCAAAGTCAATCATCTCCAACTCTATCAAGTCGGCTGGTCGACGATCAGAATGGTCACAGGGCAAGCCTATATACCCGCCGAGCTACCGAATCCCCTGGCGTAGCTACCTCGAGCAGGTCTATGGACTCGTGCTCTATCCCTATCCTACTAGCAACAAGGGAGATATATAGGGAGTAGAACCGGATCTATCAAGGCATAAATATCAAACCCGATAAGGTACTGTGGCGACATCGGTGAGGCCTCACGATCTGTCGGTGGACAAAGCATAAATGCGGTTCGAGGACCGCTAGAATCTGGACACGAGCCACGACCTCGCGACCTGGCGACCCGCGAGCACCTGCCCTCGGGCGGGTAGTAGGAGATGATGAAGCGGCAAGAACAACCGGGTGAGCCGCTTCCACCACGCCCCGGCCGGACGGTCCTCGCAAAGTGACCTGCTGGCCAATCGTAATAAGATCCAAAAGTAGTACCACACTTCCGTAATGGGATCTACCGCATCGGCCACTGGGGTGGTCGGCGCCGCTCTTCGCTACCTTGGACATCCGAAGCCACAGGGCCGTGCGCCCTCAGCGGTTTTGTCTTGAGGGCGGTGCGAGTGCTCAGTCTTTGGCCGTGGTGCGAATCTAGGCTGCTGCGAGGCCGCCCACGATAACCACCGAAGACCCTCCGCCCCGGCCTTCTTCTGCTGCATGCCCACTCGCCGACCTCTGCGCTCGCCGCATCGAGGCGTGAGCTGCGACGGGTAATGCCCATACGGTGGAGAGAAACCCGCATGACTCGGCCATATAGTCGTCTAGCCCGGTGACATAGCGGTGCACCCTATCCTCCATATCTGCTACCAATGCTGGGACATATCGAGCCAATGAATCAAACTCGACATTGTACTCCCTGACAGTGCGTCCTCTCTGCCTCAGTAGTAAAAATCTATCAGCCCGCGCCCTCCTCATCTGTGGAGGCAAGAAGTGAGTGAGGAAAGCCTCTGAGAACTCATCCCAAGTAGCTGGGGACGCGTGCTCTCCCCGGGATAACTCCCATGAATCAAACCAATCGACTGCGGTGTCACGCAGCCTATGTGAACCAAAGATCACGGACTCGGTCTCCGACGCCCTGATCACTCTCAAAATCCTCTGAATCTGACGGATGAACTCCTGCGGATCATCCTCCGGCCTCGACCCATAAAACTCCGGCGGGCTACAACTCAAGAAGTCTCGTAGCCTCAAACTCTCTGCCGGGTGAACAACGGCACGACCGAGCCGAGCTGAACCGCATCGGCCTCTCTCAGATCGGGCCACAACTTTAGCCAAAAGTCGGGCCATCTCCTTGTACCCTAACTCCTCCGCCCCAGTGTGGGACGGGAGGTGTGGAGTGCGTGGGGCGGCGTCATAGAACTCGCCGTCTCGTATAGACGGGCCCGAGCCCTCGTGACTCTGGGTGTCTCGCTAGCGACTCCTGCCTTGCCGCCGGGCCGGGTTGCCTTACGTGGAGCATAATCAAAGGAAGACGTTAGAGGTCCACCTATAACACCTTCTAAAGCACGATCTCGTAATGAGAAGAATGGAAACCAATCCTAAATATCCTATAGCCTCGCGATTATTGGTGTGGTGCACAACACGATAATCAAGACTTACTAGATACGGTGCAGACACTTTCCGAGATTAATCGCTCGATACCACTTTTGTCACGACCCGTTCCGGGGACCGTGACTGGTGCCTTCCCGGGGCACCCAAGTAGTCATACATCAGTAATCAATGAAACATAAAGCAAGACATGAAGCAGTTTATAAAACAAGACACGATTTTGTGAAAACGTGGCCTTTCGGCATATATATATAATCATGTTTTAGCGATACATCATAATCGCACAACATGACTCTGCACTCTAAGAAATATACAACTATGGCGGGACAGCCCCGCCATACCCCGATCGCACAAAACTAACTACAACAGGAGATCATACCAAAAGTAGAGCCTCGGAAGAGATGGAGCTCCGACACCAACGTAGAGATCCTAAGGATGCGGATCTAGCACTGCTGCCTTACCTGCGGCATGAACGCAGCCCCGGGAGAGTCGAGACAACGGTACTAAGTATGCGAAAGAAAGTACTTAAATGAAACATATCATTTTTAAAACCGGTTTACAAGTATGTATGAAACAACCAGAAACCGCATATAGTGCCACATCACAAACAAGAGCAATAATAGGTAAGCGTAATGAGTCTTGTCTAGGCCGCGAATGATCGAAACAGGCCACTCGCCTCATCATCATTCTCGCAAGCCTAATCCTGACTCCCGAGTCCGCATAGGCCACTCACGGGCCCGCATGAGGTATAACCCGCATCGAGGTAGCTACTCCTCGGCATCGCCCTGGACTCGTCCGCATGGCCACCAGATCGCATGAGGTATAACCCGCATACTAACTCGGAACTCGTAGTTCCGCATAGGCCCCCGGACCCGCATAGGGTTTTCAATCACGGTCCTGCATCGCTGAGTCTACCGCGACGGAGGCGGCTTAACCCCCGGTATCATCTCAAGAGGTGAGTGATAGTATACTAGCATAACAACTTACCTTTAAGTAACACAAGCACAACAAGGATACTCACCTATACCAACGTTACAAGATACTAACACACATAGCATCATATCATGTCTACCTATCAAACCATCTTCTTATTCACAATATAAGTCTGTTATAAACACATAGGCAAACTTGTTTCTTTTATCAATCTTAAGTGGTTATACTTACTTCCCATAAAGCTAGTATAACTCTTAAGCTTCTGTTTAAAAACCAATTAGTTCTCTTCTGTTACTAAATGGTTCAGTAGCCCTTTTGAAATGTTTTCAGTTCTTTATTATTTAGGCTTAAGCCGTGAGGCATTGCCGTAAGTATTATTCAGGCTTAAGCCGTGAGGCATTGCCGTAAGTATTATTCAGTTAACACATGTACGCGTCACCGTATATACATATTGTAAAATATCATGCTTTAGGAAGTATCACATACCTTCTAGTCGAAATCCACCTGCCAAGTCTAGTATGTCGCGCGAAGAGAATCAGAATATATTAGTGACAGATATCTATCAAGGTATATACTATTCTGTAGGTCATTCTAAACAGAGGGTCCTCAATTCTACGGAAAGTCGGGCAGCCTGACCCTACGGTGAGTTATATAAGTCTCATCGTGAAACAGTCCATGTAAACAGCTTGATTATTCTTCTTTTAAACCCTTCTAAGTGATTAACACTTCAATTCTATTCGTGATATACTTCTAAGTATTTATACTATTCTTATTCTACAACAAGAAGTATTCTTTAATTCAAAAGAGGGTTAGGATTAGTTACCTCGGTAAGCCCAATAATATCCTAGAAAGTCGCGCTGAGCAAGGTTTTGCTCTAAGTTGTATGCTCAAGGAAACCTTAGAAGTTCTTCACAACTTCTACTAAGTGCTAAGGTATTTGGGCTAGGGTATTTTGGGCATTATAACAATACAAGAAGGCAACTTTTCTACCAAGGGAGGGGGGGTTGGTTTCGGCTAGGCTAGGGGGTGGGGTAGCCTCGGCCAAGCTTCTCAAGGGAGGGTGTGTTTGGACGAAACAACAAGAGGAGAGGGAGTGATTTGACACTTAGGTAGATGGCTCAATTTAGGATGAAATAACTCTTCAACAAGGGGGGGTATTTATAGGTCAAGACATGGCCAACCAATGGCCAAGATTATGCCAAGTGCAAGGCAAGTGTAGGGTGAGGATTTAGGCAAGTGTCCTTGGCCAACTTGCACACAAAATATCTAGCCAACTTTATGACAAGGCTTGGCATCCAATCGCCCTATTGCGTGACAAGTCCACCAATGAGAGGGTGGAAAGTGTCGCCTCTCATTGGTCCAAAGTGTTACGCCTCTAAAAATCCGCAAAAATAAGAAATGACATAGCGGAATTTATCCTATGAAAGCGTGGAAACGTTTCGTCGGAAAACCGTTCGCTTTGTGAGTTGTGCCTAAAAATCGCCCAAGGCCTAACTTTAAGACCAAAACTTTTTACGTATTCCTCACGCACATACTGGAAATACGGTATAACGACAACCCCTGTAATATGTCAAGAGGAGAGTGAAAGTACACTAACATAACAACAAATCTTTAAACAAAATAAGCACAACAAGAATACTCTCTTATACAAACGTTACAAGACACTAACACACATAGCATCATATCATGTCTACTTATCAAACCATCTTATTATTCTTTTCACAATTCAATATAAGTCTGTTATAAACACATAGGCAAACTGTTTCTTTTATCAATCTTAAGTGGTTATACTTAACTTCCCATAAAGCTAGTATAACTCTTAAGCTTTTAAAACCAATTAGTTCTCTTCATTAAAAATGATTGATATTCTTTTGAAATGCTTTCGGTTCTTTATTATTCGAGCTTAAGCGTGAGGCATTGCCGTAAGTATTATTCAGCTTAAGCGTGAGGCATTGCCGTAAGTATTATTCAGTTAACACATGTATGCACGCTTACATATATATTGTAAAATATCATGCTTTAGGAAGAATCACATACCTTCTCAGCGAAAACCACTTGCCAAGTTGAATATGTCGCGCGCAGAGAATCAGCCTATAATAGTCAGACACGTCTATCAACGTTCAGACTACTTTGTAAACAGTTCTAAACAGAGGGTTCTATATCCTACGGAAAATTGGGCAGTACTTCCCTACCCGGTGAGCTACTCAAGTCTACTGTGAAAACAGTCCTATGTAAGTACAATTTGATATTTCTTCTTTTAAACCCTTCTACTGTGATAACAGTTCAATTCTATTCTGTGATATTCTTCTAAGTATTTTATACTTATTCTTATACTACTACAGTATGTAATCTCAAATTCAAAAGAGGGTTAGGATTAGTTACCTCGGTAAGCCCAATAATATCCTAGATAAAGTCGCGCCTGAGCAAGGTTTTGCTCCTAAGTTGTATGCTCCAAGGAAACCTTAGAAGTTCTTCACAACTTCTACTAAGTACTAAGGGATTTGGGCTAGGGTAATTTGGGCATTATAACAATACTAGAAGACAACTTTTCTACCAAGGGAGGGGGGTAGATTTTGGCTAGGCTAGGGGGGGGGCCCTCGGCCAAACTTCAAAAGGGGAGGGGGGGTGTTAGGACGAAAAGGCTACAAAGGGAGAGGAGAGGATTTTTAGACTTGGAAGCTTTTGTGGATGAAGAACTCTTCATCTCAAGAGGGGTATTTATAGGTCAAGGGATGGCCAACCAAGGGCCAAGATGTAGCCAAGTGCTAGGCAAGTGTAAGGCCAAGATTAGGGCAAGTGTACCTAGCCAACTTGCACACAAAATATCCTACCAACTACTTGACAAATTTGACCATCCATTCGGCCCTAAGAACGCCTCACATCCATCAATTGGAGGGTGACAAGTGTCGCCCTCCCGTTGGTCCAAAATGTTTCATCTCTTGGAAAATTCCGCAAAAATTAGAAATGGCATAGCCGGAATTTACCCTACGAAAGCTGTGGAAACGTTTCGTCGGAAAACTATTCGTTTTGTGAGTTGTGCCCAAAAAAACGTCCAAGCCTAACTTTAAGGCAAAACTTTTTGTACGTATTCCCTTACGTACATACTCTGGAAATACGGGGTATAACATTCTCCCCTCCTTAGAAACATTCGTCCCGAATGTTCCTTCCCAAGACAGATAACGATAAGGTTCTTCATAACTTAACAGTTTGCAAAAGCCACACACGGCCACAAAACAACACTTAGGCAAAAACGATAACGAAAATTTACAAGTAGGAAAGTGAATTACCTGGAGGTGTGGGGAATAGGTGAGGATACCTCGCCTCATGTCCTCCTCAGCTTCCCACGTCATCTCCTCCCTAAGCTCGTTCCGCCACATGACTTTGACGGAAGCCACATCCTTGGTCCGCAGACGCCTAACCTGACGATAGACTATCGCTATGGGAATCTCCTCATACGATAACCCCTCGGTCACCTAGACATCGCCAATCGGGTGTACCCTAGATGGATCCCGATACATCTCTTCAAAGATAGATACGTGAAACACGGATGCACCGCCTCCAGATCGGACGGCAGATTCAACTCGTAGGCAACCTTGCCTACCTGCGGACAATCGAACCGCCCGATGTACCTTGGTGAGTTTCCTTCTTCGAATCTCATCACACCGCTTCATGGGTGACACCTTTAAAACCCAATCATGAACTCGAACTCAAGATGCCGACGATGGTCCGCATCGACTTACATCGACATTGAGTATCAATAGCGCTCTCGGATAAGCTTCACCTTATCCATCACTGCTGCACCAAATCTGGTCCCACTAGCCGCTCGCCCACATCGAACCAACCTATAGGCGATCTGCACTTCCTCATACAAGGCCTCATAAGGCGCCATCCGAATCGAAGTGGTAGCTATTATTGTACGCGAACTCAACTACGGCAAATGATCCTCCGGTACCCACGGTCGATAACACGGGCTCGCGGCATATCCTCGAAGTGCGGATAGTGCGCTCGGCACGTCCGTCTGCGTGGATGGAATGCGACTCGAGCTCACTGCGTCCTAAACCTCTGGAAAGACCTCCGGAAGTTAGCGTGGCGGGCTCCTGCATGCGATATGATCGAAATAGGGACTCATGCGATCGACGATCTCTCGGATGTAAAGTCCGGCATAATCCTCGGTAGAAAAAGTCTTCCCGACGGAAGAAAGTGGGCTGATTTCATCACCGTCGGCGATAACCCATATAGAATCATGTCTCCTCCGAGTGCGAGGTAATCACGTGATGAAGTCCATGTTGATCACCTCCCACTTCCGGTCGGAATCTCTATCGCCGCAACAAACCACTAGGCCTCGGTGCTCTACCTTCACCGCGACAACATGGGCCGAGCTACGAACTCGCAACGCCCTCTTCAAGCCATCCCACCAATACACGGATCTAAGGTCGTGGTACATCTTGGTCGACCGGATGGATAGAGTAACGCGTGTGCTTCCCCAAGAACTTTGCCAAGTCCTCAAACATCCGGAACACACACCGCCTCAAACCTTAGCACCCGTCGTGCTACCTCAAGGACCCTTGCCTCACGAAGAGTCGTATCACGATATCGAATTAAAGTGGATCCTCGGCGTTGCCTCTTTACCTCCTCGACGATGGAAGACTCGGCAACCTCACGAACTCTAACCCATCGCTATCGAATCAATCAAGCGGACACCAAGGCTCGCTAATCGATGCAAATCACGAACCATGTCCCTCCTCTAGCTGCACATCCGATAGGCTCCCATCGATCTACGACTAAGAGCATCCGCCAACATTGGCCTTCCGGGTGGTACAGGATATCAACATCGTAATCCTTAAGCAAATCTAACCACCGTCTCGCCGTAAGTTCAGCTCCCTCCGTGAAGATATCTTTGGAGGCTCTTGTGGTGCGTAAAAATATCCACGTGAACCCATACAAATAGTGCCTCGGATCTTCAAAGCGTGAATTCTGACCGCCACTCCAAATCATGGGTGGGGTAGTTCCTCGTGTTTCTTAATGTCGGGATGCATATGCTATAACCCCGCCATCTTTGCATCAACACATCCCAACCCGATGCCCGACGCATCACAATACACGACATAACCATCTGGACCTCCGGAAGAGTAAGAACGGCGATCGTCGATCTCTCTTTCAAAGAATCGAAACCCCGCTCACAAGCATCAGTCCATGAAACTTGGCGCCTTACGAGTCACCTAGTCAATGGTGCAGATAGAAGCAAACTTCTCCACGAACCGCGATAATATCTCGCAAGGCCCGTAAGCTGCGAACCTCAGCCGGAGTAGTAGGTCTAGGCCAAGTCCTTGCGCTCGATCTTGGCGTATCCACTCGAATGCCATCGGCCCGGCAATATGCCCAAGAAACGCCATCAAGTCAACAAAACTCACATTTGGAAAACTTGGCGTAACTGTTGGTCTGGAGAATCGGCCACAGATCGCCAAATGCTCCGCATGCTCCTGCTCTGAGCGAGAATAAACCAAGATATCATCAATGAACACTATCACAAACGTGTCCAAAAATGGTTTGAACACTCGGTTCATCAAATCCATGAATACCGCCGGAGCATTGGTCAACCCAAAAGACATGACCCTGAACTCATAATGTTCGTACCGGGTCCGGAATGCAGTCCTAGGGACATCCACCTCTCTGACTCGCACCTGATGATAGCCCGACCGTAGATCAATCTTGGAGAAACATCTCGCGCCCTGCAACTGGTCGAACAAATCATCAATCCTGGGGAGGGGGTATCTGTTCTTAATGGTCACCTTGTTCAGCTGCCTGTAATCAACACACATGCGCCTTGGCGTCCTTCTTCTTCACGAACAATAGGCGCTCCCGGGGAGAAACACTAGGCCGATGAAGCCCTTCTCCAAAGAAATCTCTGCCGATCCTTGACTCTCTCAACTCGGCGGTGCCATTACGTATGGCGGAATGGAAATAGGCGAGTGTCCGCAATATGTCAATACAAAACTCAATCTCCCTCTCGGGAGGATACGGGAGTCGTCTCAAACACGTCTGGGAACTCTCGACTCTGGGCCACGGAAAATGCGTACCGCAGCTTGATGTCAAACACCCGAACGAGATGGTAGATATACCCCTGCACCATCTTCCTAGCCTTGAGGTAGGAAATAAACCTACACCTCGGCGATACCCTGCTCACCTCCCAATCAACAACAGCCTCCTCAGTAAACTGCAACCGTACTACTCTCTCTGCAGTCTACATTGGCGTAGCAGGAAGCTAGCCAATCCATCCCCATGATCACGTCGAAGTCAATCATCTCCAACTCTATCAAGTCGGCCAGGGTCTGACGACTGAAAATGGTCACAGGACAAGCTCATATACCCGCCGAGCTACCACCGAATCACCCATGGCGTAGCTACCTCGAAAGGGTCTATGGACTCGTGCTCTATCCCTATCCTACTAGCAACAAGGGGAGATATATAGGGCCAGTAGAACCGGATCTATCAAAGCATACACATCAAACCCGAGCGATAAGGTACCGTGGCGACATCGGTGAGGCCTCCGATCTGTCGGTGGACAAAACATAAATGCGGTTCGAGGACCGCTAGAACTGGACCGCGCCACGACCTGCGCGACCGCTGGTCCATGAGTACCTTGCCCTCGGCGAGTAGCTGTCGAGGATGAAGAAGACGGCGAAAGAACATGGTGACCCCTACCATCGCCTTGCCCTTGGTGGACGGTTCCTCGCATAGTGACCTGCGGCCCTGGCGAAACAAGCTCGTAGCACCACGACTCGAAGTGGGATCTGCGCGTCGGCCACGGCGAGGTGGTCCGTCGGCGATCGCCGCTGCTACGGGCGTCACGAAGTCACAGGGCCACGTGCGCCTCGAATATCTGGTGTCTTGAGGGCGGTGCGAGGAGTGCTCTGAGTGCTGTGGTGCAAATATAGGCCGCTGCGAGGCCGCCACCACGATAGCCACCAAAGACCACTGCCGTCTGGTCTTAACCTGCTGCTTTGCTGTCGACCCGGTCTCTACGCTCTCACATCCAAGAGCATGAGCTGCATGCGGGTAATGTCCATACGGTGAAGAGAAACACCCGCACATGACTCGGCCATATAGTCATCTAGCGGTGGCGTGGCGGTGCACCTATCCTCCATCGCGCTACAACGCCGGGACATATCGAGCCAATGAATCAAACTCGACATTGTACTCACGGCGGTCGTCCTCTGCCTCGTGGTAAAAATCTATCGGCCGCGCCCTCGCCATCTGTGGAGGCAAGAAGTGAGTGAGAAAACCTCCGAGAACTCATCCCAAGTAGGCGGGACGCATGCTCTCCCGGGATAACTCCGTGAATCAAACCAATCATTGCGGTATCACGCAACCGATGCGAACGAAAGGTCACAGACTCTGTCTCACGAGGCCTTGATCACCGCGTGATCCTCTGTGGGCGGCGGATGAACTCCTGCGGATCATCCTCGGCCTCGACCCATAAAACTACGGCGGGCTACAACTCAAGAAATCTCGTAGCCTCAAACTATTCGCCTCGGGTCCACGCGGGTGCGGCCGTGGCCGAGGCTGAGCCAGGCGCCGCATCCGGCCTATCTCGTGTCGGCCACACTCTAGCCAATAGTTGGGCCATCTCCTTGTACCCTAACTCCTCCGCCCCAGGCTGTGGGACAGGAGGTGTGGGTAATGTGGTCTCTGCTGGGGCCGGCGACGTCATAGAACTCGCCGTCTGCGGTATAGACTGGGCTCGAGCCCTCGTGACTCTAGGTGTCCCACTAGCAGCTCCTCGCCTTGCCGCCGGGCGGGTTGCCTGCGTGGAGGCATAAGCATTCGAGAAGCGAATACGTTAGAGGTCCACTTTTAACACGGCTCTAAGCACGATCTCGAGAATGAGAAGAATGGAAACCAATCCTAAATATCCTATAGCCTCACGATTATTGGTGTGGTGCACAACACACGATAATCAAGACTCTACTAGATACGATGCGTAGACACTTTCCGAGATTAATCGCTCGATACCACTTTAGTCACGACCCATTCGGGGCCATGGTAGTGCCTTAAGGGCACCAAGTAGTCATACATCAGTAATCGTGGAAATATAAAATAAGACATGAAACGCTTTATAAAATAAGATACGCTTTATGTGAAAACGTCGCCTTCGGCATATATATATAAACATGGTTTAGCGATTTACATCCGATCTTGTACAACATGACTACAGACCTCTGAAATATACAACTATGGCGGGACGGGGCCCGCCATACCACTATACAAAACTATCTACAACAGGAGATCATACCCAAAAGTAGAGCCTCGGAAAGGATGGAGCTCAGACACCAACGTAGAGATCCTAAGAATGTGGATCTAGCACTGCTTGCCCTTACTGCGGCATGAACGGCCCCGAAGGAGGTCGAGACAACAGTACTAAGTATATGAAAGCGTAAAATACTTAAATGAAAACATATCATTTTAAAATCGGTTTGCAAGTATGTATGAAACAACCAAGGGGACGCACATAGTGCCACATCATAAACAAGAGCAATAGGTAAATCAGAGTCTTTTCTAGGCTGCGAATGATCGAAGCGGGGCCAATTGCGTAGTATCACCATGCAAGCCTAATCACGGACTCTCGTAGTCGCATAGGCCACTCACATAGGCCCGCGTAGGGTACATAACCCGCATCGAGGTAGCTACTCCTCGGCGTCGATCTGGACTCGTAGTCCGCATGGCCACATAGACCGCATGAGGTATAAACCCGCATCACTAACCTGGAACTCCCGTAGCTCCGCATAGGTCCCCTGGACCCGCATGAGGTATTCTCGAATCATGGTCCCAGACCGCCTGAGTCTACCCCGCATCGGAGGGTAGCTTAACCCCCGGTAATATGTCAAGAGGTGAGTGATAGTACACTAACATAACAGCTTATCTTTAAACAACATAAACACAACAAGAATACTCTCTTATACAAACGTTACAAGACACTAACACACATAGCATCATATCATGTCTACTTATTAAACCATCTTATTATTCTTTTCACAATTCAATATAAGTCTGTTATAAACACATAGGCAAACTGTTTCTTTTATCAATCTTAAGTGGTTATACTTAACTTCCCATAAAGCTAGTATAACTCTTAAGCTTCTGTTTTAAAAACCAATTAGTTCTCTTCTGTTAAAAATGATTCAGTATTCTTTTGAAATGCTTTGATTCTTTATTATTCAGCTTAAGCGTGAGGCATTCTTAGTAAGTATTGTCGAGCTTAAGCGTGAGACATTCCGTAAGTATTATTGATTAACACGTACGTCTACCGTACTACATATATATTGTAAAATATCATGCTTTAGGAAGAATCACATACCTTCTCGGCGAAAACCACCTGCCAAGTTGAATATGTCGCGCGCAGAGAATCAGCCTATAATAGTCAGACACGTCTATCAACGTTCAGACTACTTTGTAAACAGTTCTAAACAGAGGGTTCTATATCCTACAGAAAATTGGGCAGTACTTCCCTATCCGGTGAGCTACTCAAGTCTACTGTGAAAACAGTCCTATGTAAGTACAATTTGATATTTCTTCTTTTAAACCCTTCTACTGTGATAACAGTTCAATTCTATTCTGTGATATTCTTCTAAGTATTTTATACTTATTCTTATACTACTACAGTATGTAATCTCAAATTCAAAAGAGGGTTAGGATTAGTTACCTCGGTAAGCCCAATAATATCCTAGATAAAGTCGCGCCTGAGCAAGGTTTTGCTCCTAAGTTGTATGCTCAGAAACCTTAGAAGTTCTTCACAACTTCTACTAAGTACTAAGGGATTTAGGCTAGGGTACTTTGGGCATTATAACAATACTAGAAGACAACTTTTCTACCAAGGGAGGGGGGTAGATTTTGGCTAGGCTAGGGGGGGCCCTCGGCCAAACTTACAAAGGTTAGGGGGGGGTGTTAGGACGAAAAGGCTACAAAGGGAGAGGAGAGGATTTTTAGACTTGGAAGCTTTTGTGGATGAAGAACTCTTCATCTCAAGAGGGGTATTTATAGGTCAAGGGATGGCCAACCAAGGGCCAAGATGTAGCCAAGTGCTAGGCAAGTGTAAGGCCAAGATTAGGGCAAGTGTACCTAGCCAACTTGCACACAAAATATCCTACCAATTACTTGACAAATTTGACCATCCATTCGGCCCTAAGAACGCCTCACATCCATCAATTGGAGGGTGACAAGTGTCGCCCTCCCGTTGGTCCAAAATGTTTCATCTCTCGGAAAATTCCGCAAAAATTAGAAATGGCATAGCCGGAATTTACCCTACGAAAGCTGTGGAAACGTTTCGTCGGAAAACTATTCGTTTTGTGAGTTGTGCCCAAAAAAACGTTCAAGCCTAACTTTAAGGCAAAACCTTTTGTACGTATTCCCTTACGTACATACTCTGGAAATACGGGGTATAACAATTAGTACTTTGGCTCGATAAATTGAGAATTTGTCTAAGTGTGCCTTGATAAGTACTTTGGCTGTTTAATTGAGAATAATTCTATGTGATGCCTTGATTAGTACTTTGGCTTGATTAATTGAGAATTAGTCTAAATGTGCCTTGACAAGTACTTTGGCTTGTTAAATGAGAATTATTCTATTTGTGCCTTGATTAGTACTTTGGCTCGATAAATTGAGAATTTGTCTAAGTGTGCCTTGATAAGTACTTTGGCTTGTTAAATGAGAATTATTCTATGTGATGCCTTGATTAGTACTTTGGCTTGATTAATTGAGAATTAGTCTAAATGTGCCTTGACAAGTACTTTGGCTTGTTAAATGAGAATTATTCTATTTGTGCCTTGATTAGTACTTTGGCTCGATAAATTGAGAATTTGTCTAAGTGTGCCTTGATAAGTACTTTGGCTTGTTAAATGAGAATTATTCTATGTGATGCCTTGATTAGTACTTTGGCTTATTTAGTTGAGAACTGCCTATGTGTGCTGGAAATAGCCGGTTGTGTGCTATTGGTATATCAGTCGTTGGGTCATTCCGGGTTTGTGGCATTTGCAGTTCCGTGGAATTGCTACCGCGTCGATGAATACCTCATGCGGGTCCGTAAGGACTTATGCGGGTGAAATAGTCCCATGCGGGCGGGTCCAGCCTATGCGAGGAATACCTCATGCGAGTCCGTAAGGGCTTATGCGGGTGAAATAGTCCCATGCGAGGAATACCTCATGCGAGTCCGTAAGGGCTTATGCGGGTGAAATAGTCCCATGCGAGGAATACCTCACGCGGGTCCACGCGGCCTATGCGGGTGAAATAGTCCCAGGAATAGGATGGTTAAATGATACTGCGGGTGGATGGTCCTGTTTTGATCATGAGCTTCCTATTTTATATTGTAAAGACACTACTGTTTACTCTCATTGTTAGTAAGGCACAATGTGTTGTGTATGTGTACGCCGACAGTGAGGTGGGATGCCACGGGCGCGTCACATGGTTATATTTTACACTTATAGCTGTCGACAGTGATGTGGGATTCCACGGGCAGGAGATATGTATGTGTTGTGTATGTGTACGCCGACAGTGAGGTGGGATGCCACGGCGCGTCACATGGTTATATTTTACACTTATAGTCGGCGGTGATGGGGATTCCACGGACACACTTTGATATTTGTGTGACTTGATCGCGTCCCAGTTAGGCGGGTAGTATACGCCCTCCTTAAAAGGGCCGAATTATACTTATGAAAGATAAGTTAAGTTATATAGTAATGAACTTAATGATTTTTCCTAATCATGTGTGTAATAATGTGGCTATAACTTTTATTGAAAATGGGAAAAGATAATAAGGTGCGATTAAGTTCATAAGTGGTAATGACACGGCAGGATCTGATATGTTTTGTTTATATACTTGTCATTGTCATTCTTTTATCTGATTATGATCATTTCTTGACGTTATTTCATTCCATATTCGCAATTTTTGTTATCGACTTCGCCGGGGCTGCGTTAATGCCGCGAGTTTTAGGTACCAGGTTGGTGATCCTTGTTCGTAGGATCTCGGTTCAGTGTTTGAGAGAAAGCTCCATTTGCTCCGGAGGCTTATCTCTTGGTACGATTTCCCCTGAGGTGGTAGATTCATGTATATTCAGGGGTATGGCGGGGCCTGTCCACAGTTATTATTCCTAAGTGCGTATTCACATATGTGGTTGAAATTTATGAACCGAGTTATGCAGTTGTACTTTTGATTATGTTTATAGTATGGAAGCGGCCTTATCGGCCGGCTGTGTTGTCTTTTGTTTACACATATGTTTAAGTTGTGTATGTTCATTGCTATTCTCGATGTATACGAGCAGGTGCCTGGGTAGGGCACGATCGCGGCTTGGGTCGGGTCGTGACAAAAGTGGTATCAGAGCAGTTGGTCCTCAGAAGGTGTCTACATACCGTGTCTAGTAGAGTCTTGATTATCGGTGTGTTGTGCACCACATCTATAATCAGGAGGCTGCAGGACATTTAGGATTGGTTTCCATTCTTCTCACTCTGAGATCGTGCGATAGAGCTGTATTGTTAGGGTCGTCCCTCCCTAACGAGTTATGTTGATTGCAGCTACGAGAAAGACAGCAGTGACCCAGGAATGACTATGTGGATTGCGTATCCAGGTTGGTAATGATTATAGTATAGTTAGTATTGTGACATACATCTATACGGAGTTACGTAGGAGGGTCAGACGTGTGTTGCCTAGAATGATTTTAGATTACCAGGAATTGGTAAAGACTAACTAGATACCGGGAAGGTATGGAGTAGTTAAAGGATTTTCGCCAAGGTTTTGTGTTTTATTTCGAGATAATTGGGAAAAGATGAGCTGTCTGATAGGGTAGTGAACCCTTAAGAAGCCATGTTAAGGAACCTAACGGAATGTCATGTTAATAGATTAAGCTGCGTAGTAGGCTTAAGAGAATTGTACGGATGAGGTCCGTATAGAGTAAGTAATGGTTGTTGTGATCGAGACAACATGGTTTTGGTTTTATGAGAAGTTTTGTACCCGTTCACGGGGGGACTGGTAAGGTAGGCTTGGAGCATGAAATTTCGAGCCTAAGAATATTGATAACTGCCGAGACCTTAGATATATAAGGCTCTCTCGGGCCATAAGATTTATTATAGACCAAGAATAAGAGTTAAGTGCGACGGCGGGTCGGGGTGGGGACCTGTTACGGGTCTCCCCATGGCCTGGAATGGAGTGGGATCAGTTGGTAGTAGTTCCGCTACGTGACGGGGCCACGAGGGCGCAAGGCCCAAGTCTAGTTAATTGTTTTACGGGTTCGTGGACACGTTCCACCGGAACCAGGTCGTGAAAGCCGGAAATGGTCGTATATTGTCTTATAGAGTGACTCCAAAGATTGGAGGCCAGCATCGGTATGGAAGTTATGTATACTAGTGTGAGTTGGAAATACGAAAAGAGTACGACCGGTAAGAAAGATAACAACCAAGTGTAAAGGAATAGAGCCTGAATCCATAAGAACCTTTCGAGGTAACTACACCCGTAAGTGTGTGGGGTGGTAGCCGAGCGGAAATATGAGGTTTTCCCGGTGATGATCGGATTTGTGGAGACCTAGTAGACCTAGTAGAGAGGATTATGACGGACTTTGAGGTAAATATAAGTATGGGCTAGTTGGCTTCATGAGTGCCAAGGTAGACACCTTAGAATAAATATTGTTATGTGGCTATGGGTGGCATATGTTGTAAAAAGGGTGTAGTATAAGGAGACTTGTCGCGCGTTAATCAGATTGTACTCCGAAAAGAACATTCGAGGACGAATGTTTCTAAGGGGGGAAGAATGTTACACCCCGTATTTACAAGACATGTTTTAAGAACGTACGTAAGAACTCAAAGGTTAAGGTTTGAGACGAGTAAAAATTTATCGGAATTTTGGAATTTGTCGGAAAACGAAATAGTGCGACGAACGGGAGGGCGACACTGTTATACCCCGTATTTCCAGAGTATGTACGTAAGGGAATACGTACAAAAAGTCTAGCCTTAAAGTTTAGGCAAAACATTTTTTTTGGGCACAACTCACAAAACGAATAGTTTTCCGACGAAACGTTTCCACGACTTCGTAGGGTAAATTCCGGCTATGCCATTTCTAATTTTTGCGGATTTTTCCGAGAGACGAAACATTTTGGACCAACGGGAGGGCGACACTTGTCACCCTCCAATTGATGGACTTGAAATCGTCCATTTGGACGAATTGGAAAAGGTGAGCACGTTTTTTGTGCCTTGTGCACAAGTCAAGGAGTTGGTAGGATATTTGTGTGGAGTAAATCTTCACCCTACACTTGCCTTGCACTTGTCTTAATCTTGGCCATTGGTTGGCCACTTCTTGACCTATAAATACCCCCTTAGAGATGAAGAGTTCTTCATCCACAAATCTTTCAAGTCTTGAAAAATCCTCTCCTCTCCTTTGTAGCTCTTTCTTCCAACACTCCCTTGTGAAGTTTGGCGAGGGCCTACCCCTAGCCTAGCCAAAACCTACCCCCTCCCTTGGTAGAAAAGTTGTCTTCTAGTATTGTTATATTGCCCAAAATACCTAGCCCAAATCCCTTAGTACTTAGTAGAAGTTGTGAAGAACTTCTAAGGTTTCTTAGACTCTGGGCGTACAACTTAGGAGCTAAACCTTGCTCGGCGCGACTTTATCTAGGATATTTTGGGCTTACCGAGGTAACTAATCCTAACCCTCTTTTGAATTAGAGAATACATCTTGTAGTAGTATTAGAATAAGTATTAAATACTTAGAAGAATATCACAGAATAGAATTGAGCTGTTACCACGAAGAAGGGTTTAAAGAAGAATAATCAAGCGTACTTACATAGAATTTGTTTTCTGATGAACTTATATAGCTCATGGGTAGGGAAGTCTTAACTTTCCATAGAATTGTGAACCCTCTGTTTAGAATGACCTTCAGAGTAGTCTTTGATAGATGTCTGTGACTATTATGGTGACTCTGCGCGACATATTGACTTGGCGGTGGTTTTATTTGAGAAGGTATGTGATTATTCCTAAAGAATGATATTTTACAAAATATATAGTACGGTAGACGTACATGTGTTAACTGAATAATAAATACGGCAATCTCTTAGACTTAAGCCTGAATAATCCTTACGGCAATGCCTGGCTTAAGCACGAATAATACTTACGGCAATGCCTGGCTTAAGCTGAATAACACTTACGCGATGCCTCACGGCTTAAGCCTGAATAATAAAGATCTGAAAGCATTTCATAAGAATACTGAATCATTTTTAACAGAAGAGAACTAATTGGTTTTTAAACAGAAGCTTAAGAGTTATACTAGCTTTATGGGAAGTTAAGTATAACCACTTAAGATTGATAAAAGAAACAGTTTGCCTATGTGTTTATAACAGACTTATATTGAATTGTGAAAAAGAATAATAAGATGGTTTGATAAGTAGACATGATATGATGCTATGTGTGTTAGTGTCTTGTAACGTTTGTGTAAAAGAGTATTCTTGTTGTGCTTATGTTGTTAACGATAAGCTGTTAGGTTAGTGTAACATCACTCACCTCTTGACATATTACCGGGGGTTAAGCTGCCCTCCGATGCGGGGTAGACTCAGGCGGTCTGGGACCATGATTCGAGAATACCTCATGCGGGTCCAAGGGACCTATGCGGAGCTACGGGAGTTCCAGTTTAGTGTGCGGGGTTATACCTCATGCGATGCATGTGGCGTGCGGACGACGAGTCGGGGCGATGCCGAGTAGCTACCCTCGATGCGGGGTTATATACCCTATGCGGGCCTATGTGATTGGCCTATGCGGACTCGGAGTCGAGATTAGGCTTGCATGGTGATACTACGGGCAATTGGCCTGCCCGATCATTCGCGACCTAGAAAAGACACATTCTGATTTACCTATTCTGCTCTTGTTTGTGATGTGGCACTATGTGCGGTTTCCTTGGTTGTTTTATACATACTTGCAAAACTGTTTCTAAAATGATATGTTTCATTTAAGTATTTCTGATTTCATATACTTAGTACTGTTGTCTTGACCTCCTTGAGTGCGTTCATCTGCGGTAAGGGCGGCAGTGCTAGATCCACATTCTTAGGATCTCTACGTTGGTGTCGGGAGCTCCATCTTTTCGGAGGCTCTACTTTTGGGTATGATCTCCTGTTGTAGATAGTTTTGTCTGATCGAGGTATGGCGGGAGCCTGTCCGCCATAGTTGTATATTTCCTTAGAAGTGCGTAGTCATGTTATGCGATTATCGGATGTAGCGCTAAACCATGTTTATATATATATGCGAAAGGCGATGTTTTCTCACATAAAGCGTATGTCTTATTTTATAAAGCTGTTTCATGTCTTGCTTTATATTTCCGATTACTACGATGTATGACTACTTGGGTGCCGGTAAGGCACGATCCACGAACGGGCCGGGCAGTCGTGACAAAAGTGGTATCGAAGCGATTAATCCTCGGAAAGTGTCTACGCACCGTATCTAGTAAGTCTTGATTATCGGTGTGTTGTGCACCACACCATAATCGAGGCTATAGGATATTTAGGATTGGTTTCCATTCTTCTCATTACGAGATCGTGCTTTAGAGGCGTGTTATAGGTTGGACCCCTCTAACGTATTCCTTTCTGTGCTTGATTATGCCTCGCGTAAGGCAACCGGGCCCGAAGGGCAAGGCGGCGAGGAGGCTGCTAGCGAGACACCCAGTCACGAGGCTCGAGCCCGGTCTATACGAGGCGCGAGTTCTATGACACCGCCCGGCCAATAGAGACCACATTACCCACACCTCCCGTCCCACGGCTGGGGCGGAGAGTTAGGTACAAGGAGATGGCCCGACTATTGGCTAAAGTTGTGGCCCGATCGAGAGAGGCTGGATCTGGCGATTCAGTTCAGCTCAGCTCGATCGCGCCGTGGTGCACCCGAGGCGAATAGTTTGAGACTACGAGATTTCTTGAGTTGTAGCCGCCGCGAGTTTTACGGGTCGGCGGAGGATGATCCGAGGAGTTCATCCGTCATTCTGAGAGAATCGTGAGGTGATCAAGGCCTCGAGAGGCAGTCTGTGACCTTTGGTTCGCGTCGGTGCGTGATACCGCGATCGATTGGTTTGATTCATGGGAGTTATCCCGGGAGAGCACGCGTCCCGGCTACTTGGGATGAGTTCTCGGAGGCTTTCCTCACTTCTTGCCTCGCGGATGAGGAGGGCGCGGGTGATAGATTTTTACCACGAGGCGAGAGAGGGCCTTTGTCGGGAGTACAATGTCGAGTTTGATTCATTGGCTCGATATGTCCCGGCATTGGTAGCGAATATGGAGGATAGGGTGCACCGCTATGTCACGGGCTGAAACGACTATATGGCGAGTCATGTATGCAGTGTTTCTCTCGGTAGGTATGGACATTACCGCACGCAGCTCATGCTCTTGGATGTGAGGCGTAGAGACGCCGGGTTGTGACGGCAGCGAAGAAGACCGGGGCGGCGGTCTTTTGGTGGCTATCGTGGTGGCGGCCTCGGCAGATCTAGATTTGCACCACGGCCAGCCCGAGCACTCTGCGCGTCCTCGGCCTGGCGGAGATATTCGGCGGACTAGGGCCCTGGGACTTGAGGCGTCAGGCGGCAGAGTGCGGCGTCGGGACCACCCGCCGGTGTGGCCGTCACGGTAGATCCTGTTATACCCGTAGTTCACGGTATGTATGCGAGGGCGCACGCACGAGAATCTGACGAAAGATTGGAAAGGAAGAAAGAGGTGATTTTTCCACGGAAAAGTTTCGGTTTTGTGAAGGAAAAAGGTTCGTTAATGGAATTGGATTCCCAGTTGGTATTCGGACTTCTGGAATATTAGAGAATTATGGAATTTTATTTTGGGACATGGTCACGTGGGGCCCAAGGGAGTAATTTACGGTTTTGTGGGGCCCTCTTTGTGTTCGAGCTTTGGGCCATTGTGGATATTTTCTGAAGATGTTTTATTTTGGGCCAATAGGAGTGTGACACGTGTCACCCCGCCTAGGTGGCTTAGCCGAATGGCATTTGTGCCTGACACCGGTTAGAGTCGTTTTTAAACGTTTTACATAACTTGCGAGGGAAAATTCCGGCTATGTCTTTTCTTATTTTTGCGGATTTTTCCGAGAGGCGGAACATTTTGGACCAACGAGAGGCGGCACTTGGCACCTCTCGTTGGTGAGTGGTGGCGGCACTGACGACTTTGGGGTGTCAGTGGTAGATATTTTTGTGTAGATATTTGTGAGGTTTTAAGGAGTAGGGTCTAGGGGGCACTTGGGTGAATCTTGGCCTTACACTTGCTATACACTTGGCTAGATCTTGGCCATTGGTTGGCCTTGGCTTGCTTTATAAATACCCTCTCCTTTGATGAACTTCTTCATCCTAAATATTTCCTAAGTGTTAGAATCCTCCCCTTCCTTCCTTATGGTTCGTCCCTCCCCACTTGTGGCCGAGAGCACCCCTCTAGGGGTGCTAGCCAGAGTGTACCCCACTGCCTAGTTGCTTTGTATAATACCCCTTTGTGGTGTAGAAATACTCTCAAAAGTATTGTTATAATGCCCAAATTACCTTAGCCAGTATACCTTGTAGTATTCTAAGGTTATACCTATCTGAAAAGCAGGAAATACTATTATACTTTCCGTCAGTCACAAAACCGAAACCCTAGGGAAAATCTCCATAGTTAGTTGGAGTGTTATGTAGAAGTTGGTTAGAACTTCTAAGGGTGGTTTGGAGCGGGTTGGAGCGCCCGGAGTTGGAGCTAAACCTTGCTCAGGAGCGACATTAAACTCGGATAATTATGGGCTTATCGAGGTAATTATCTTGTCCCCCTATTGTAATTGGATATTACATGTTGTAGGAATATATAGTTGAAGTATACTATGTATATAACTGAACATAGCTTGTGGCAATGTCTTTGGACTTAAGCCTGAAGAACTGAACTGAACTGTTTTTACATAGGACTGTATTACAGTAGGCTTGTGTAGCTTTTCTGTGGAGTAGAATTGTACCCGTTCGGGTTAGATGTGTAACCCCCCCCTGGTTGGCTTGGTAGCCGGCCTCGTTAAAGGAGGAGATTTACGCTGTTGCGGGGGGGGGAGGTGCTGCCGAATTTTCGGTAGAATGTTCTGCGATAAGGTCTAAATGTTAATAAGCGCCTTGTGGCCTTATAGGTTGAAGTACTACGTGTGGCGCGATCTACTTGGCTTAAGGAGTAGCCGACGGTTGGAAGTACTTGGAGCGTTTTGCTATTAGTCGATACTCGTCGCGAGGTATGTGAACCTCTCCCTATCTCTTCTAGCATGATATGTGTGAACTATGTAGTACGGTAGGCGTCGTGTGTTAAATGTATTTGATTGGTTTGAAACATAAAGTGTTATAACGGCTTTATGGGAAGTTGGTTATAACAGCTTTATGTAGGTCCGAAAATACTTTGTGGTTTTTAAAAGGTAAATGATTTGTTTATAACTGGCTTGATGTGTGATAATAAAGAACTTGAAGTATTTCAAAAGATTTCTAAATCGTTTTGAAAGAAGAGTGATACTTGGTTTCTTTTGAAAACTTAAGAGTTATACTAGCTTTATGGGAAGTTAGGTATAACGGCTTAAGAATGTTTCTTGATTTTGGAAATCGGGATGTGTATCGACAAACCAACTGCGGCGTTAATAAAAGAAATGTTTTGAATAATTAAGTATTATTAAAACCGGTAGAAACTTCCATCTGCATAGAAGCTAAGATGAGACAAAATGATATTTCCTAGATCATGGTCTTTGTAATAAGATTGTTATAAACAAGAATATCCTACTCATAAGACTTATGTTTCTCAGTTGTTTAAAAGAGAATTATATTCTTAAATGAATAAGGCTATGAACCACGAAACCTTTCTAAAAAAGAAGCGTGAACATTTGAAATTAGGCAAACTTGGGCGTTTGGAAAATAATGTTGTTACTTGATTTTACAAAGGTAAGAGTTTTGGTTTTCTTAAAAGGGACGATCCTCTATTTTATACTACGGGTATTGTGTGACTTATGTGAAAAGCAGATCTTTTAAAGATTTAATGTGTGAAGTACTTTGGGGTTAGATACGAACTTGTTAGTAGAAAGCACCTTGTGTGAATAACTTGATTGTATTGGTTTGTGATAGCCTTGTAATACTTTCTTGTTGATTTGAGAAGTAAACATGTTAGGATGCTACGTGTGTTAGTATCTTGTGATGTTAGTGTAAAGGGGTTTTCCGACTACGCTTAAAGTTGTTTGACTATCGGTAGTTATGTTGGTATTGTACCACTCACCTTGACTTGTGTCCGGAGGTTAAGCCGCCTCCGACGCGGGGTAGACTCGGTGATGCAGGACCGTGATTCGAGGATACCTCATGCGGGTCCGAGGATCCATGCGGAACTACGGAGTTCCAGGTTAGTTCGGCCGCTTGTGGTCACGCGGTCTTTGTGGCCATGCGGTGCGAGTCGGGGCGATCTTGGGAGTAGCTACCCTCGATGCGGGGTTATACCTCATGCGGGCCTATGAGGTTGGCCTATGCGGAGTGCGGAGAGTTCGAGGCTAGACGCGCACATTTGATCTGCTGCGAGCGAGTGACCGGCTTTTATCATGTGACGGTGCAGGCGGATATCATGACACATTTATGACCTTGTTGATGCTGTAGGTGTTAGTAGTCGGCTATGCCTTCGTACTTACCCTGTACTGTTTTATTAGGACACAGGTGGGACCTGGTGTTCATGTGTATTCCTTGGTGTTTGTGTGTCATAAACTGCCGGCAGTGAGAAAGGTGTTCCACGGGCACGATTGATGTTGTGGGCGTGAGACCCATTGGTAAAAATTGAGTGATGACTTGAGGGCGTGAGTCCCTGACTTGACATATCGCTTATTTATAGTGGCGTAGTTTGGTTATCATACATGTCTCTCGCTTTGTATAGACTACTATGATTTCATTTACGATATTTATTTTGATTTCACATACTTGGTACTGTTGTCTTGACCTCGCCCGGGCTGCGTTCATGCGCGAGTAAAGTACACGATCATTGATCCTCGCTCTTAGGGTCACGATTCGGCGTGTGGAAAAGCTCCGTTTCTCGGAGGCTTATCGATGGTATAGTCCTCTGTTGTTGTAGGTGTTTACATTCAGGGGTATGGCGGGGCCCTGTCCCGCCATTGTTGTCGTATCATTTCTTAGAGGTCTGTAGTACTGTTGTGGGCAGGGTTTGTAAAAAGGATTAAAACTGTTCATGTTGGAAAAAAGTCGTTATTTATATATATGCCGAAAGGCAAGTTTTTCTCAGATTATTGTTTCATATTTCATAATATGTCTTGTATTGTTTTATGTTCCGCTGATTACTCTGATGTTGTATCACTAGGGTGCCCGGGGTAAGGCACGATCCACGGGCGGAATCGGGTCGTGACAATCCCACGGGAGTTGTGGTGCTACGGAGTTTGTTTGATTGTGGCAGTGGTCACTATGCGAGCTGTCAGGCCAAGCGATCTTGATGGTAGGGTCACCTACGAGTTCTTTCGCCGGTCTTCTTCATCCCCGCGATTACTCGCATCGGAGGGCAAGGTACTCATGGACGGCGGTCGCGCAGGTCGTGGCGCGGTCCCGATTCTAGCGGTCCTCGAGAACGCGCATTTATGCTTTGTCCCAAGCGGCAGATCGGGAGGCCTCACCGATGTCGCCACGGTACCTTATCGATTCTGGGTTTGATGTTTATGCCTTGATAGATCGGGTTCTACTCGTCCCATATATCTCCCCTTGTTGCTAGTAGGATAGGGATAGAGCACGAGTCCATAGATCCTTTCGAGGTAGCTACGCGATGGGTGATTCGATGGTAGCTCGGCGGGTATAGAGCTTGTCTGTGACTATTTGATCGTCGGACCCTAGCCGACTTGATAGAGTTAGAGATGATTGACTTCGACGTGATCATGGGGATGGATTGGCTAGCTTCTTACGCCAATGTAGGCTGCAGAGAAGTAATGCAGTTCCGTTTCTGAGGCCGGTTGTTGAGTGGGAGAACGCGGTATCGTAGGGTAGGTTTATTTCCTACCTCAAGGCTAGGAAGATGGTGCGAGAAGGGTATATCTACCATCTCGTTGGTGTTTGATCTTGAAGGCTGCGGTACCAGATTTTCCGTCGATTCGATGGTCGAAGAGTTCCCAGACGTGTTTCCGGCGACCTCGGGTATCCCTCCTGAGAGGGAGATTGAGTTTTGTATTGACATATTTCCAGACACTCGGCCTATTTCCATTCCGCCATACAGAATGGCACCTACCGAGTTGAGAGAGTTGAAGGATCAGCTTAGAGATTTGCTGGAGAAGGGCTTCATCAGGCCTAGTGTTTCTCCCTGGGGGGCGCCGGTATTGTTCTTGAAGAAGAAGGACGGGACGCTGCGCATGTGTGTTGATCTGACGGTGAACAAGGTGACCATTAAACGAATACCCTTCCCGGGATTGATGATTTGTTCGACCCGGTTGCGAGTGCGAGATGTTTCTCAAGATTGATCTGCGATCGGGCTATCATCAGTGCGAGTCGAGAGGTGGATGTCCACAGATGCATTCGGACGTGCGGGCATTATGAGTTCGAGTCATGTCTTTTGGGTTGACGATGCTCGGCGGTATTCATGGATTTGATGAACCGAGTGTTCAAACCATTTTTGGACACGTTTGTGATAGTGTTCATTGATGATATCTTGGTTTATTCGCTCGGAAGCGGGAGCATGCGAACGCGAGGCTGTCTTGTGATTCTCGAGACCAGCGGTTATGCGCCAAGTTTTCCAAATGTGAGTTTTGGTTGACTTGATGGCGTTTCTTGGGCATATTGCCGGGGTGATGGCATTAGTGGATACGGCCAAGATCGAGGCGATCGAGACTTGGCCTAGACCTACTACTCGGCGAGGTTCGCGATTTTACGGGCCTTGCGAGGATATTATCGGTTCGTAGAAGTTTGCTTCTATCTCGCACCATTGACTAGGGTGACTCGAAGCGGCCAGTTTGATGGTGATGCTTGTGGCGGGGCTTCGATTCTTGAAAGAGGCGACGACCGCCCGTTCTTACTCTTCCGGAGGTCGGATGGTTATGTCGTGTATTGTGATCGTCGGGCATCGGGTTGGGATGTGTGTTGATGCACGGCATGGCGGGGTTATAGCATATCGTCGGCGGTGAAGAAACACGAGGAACTACCCCCGTGATTTGGAGTTAGCGGTATGATTCACGCCTTGAAGATGCGGAGGCACTATTTGTATGGGGTTCACGTGGATATTTTACAGACCACAGAGCCTCGGTATATCTTCACGGAGGAGCCGAACTTACGGCGAGGCGGTGGTTCGAGTTGCTTAAGGATTACGATGTTGATATCCTGTACCCCCCGGGGAAAGCGATTGTTGTGGCAGTTGCTCTTAGTCGTAGGTCGATGGGGAGCCGATCAGAGGTGCCGCGAGAGAGGAGGGACCTGGTTCGTGATTTGCATCGATTAGCGAGCCTTGGTGTCCGTTTGATTGATTCGATAGCGATGGGGTTAGAGTTCGTGAGGTTGCCGAGTCTTCCATCGTCGAGGAGGTGAAGAGGCGATTCGAGGATCGGCTTTGATTCGATATCGTGATCTGACTCTTCGTGAGGGCAAGGGTCCTTGAGGTAGCACCTGATGGGGTGCTAAGGTTTGAGGCGGTGTGTGTTCGGATGTTTGAGGACTTGGCGAGTTCTTGGGGAAGCACACGCGCGCGTTACTCTATCCATCCGGTCGACCAAGATGTACCACGACCTTAGATCCGTGTATTGGTGGGATGGCTTGAAGAGGGCGTTGCGAGTTCGTAGCTCGGTGCCCGTGTTGTCGGCGGTGAAGGTAGAGCACCGAGGCCCGGTGGTTTGTTCTGACGATTGAGATCCCACGGAAGTGGGAGGTAATCAACATGGACTTCATCACGGGATTACCTCGCACTCGGAGGAGACATGATTCTATATGGGTTATCGTCGACGGTGTGAAATCAGCCCACTTTCTTCCGTCGGGGCGACTTTTGGTGAGGATTATGCGGACTTTACATCCGAGAGATCGTCGGTCGCATGGAGTCCCTACCCGATCATATCGAGCGGGAGCCCGGTTTACGGCTAACCGGAGGTCCTTCCAGAGGGTTTAGGGGCCTTGGTGAGCAAGTGCGCATTTCATCCACAGAGCAGACGGACAGGCGAGCGCACTATCCGGACTCTTGAGGATATCTGCGAGCTGTGTTATTGACTTCGATGGTAGTTGGGAGGATCATTTGCCTCTGGTTGAGTTCGCGTATAATAATAGCTACCACTCAGGTATTCGGATGGCGCCTTATGAGGCCTTGTATGGGAGGAAGTGCGGATCGCCTATAGGTTGGTTCGATGTGGGCGAGGTGCGGCTAGTGGGACGGATTTGGTACAACAGCGATGGATAAGGTGAAGCTTATCCAGGAGCGGCTATTGACATCTCAGAGTCGACAGAAGTCAAATGCATATCATCGTCGTCGGCATAAGGAGTTCGACGTTCAAGATTGGTTTTTAATAAAGGTGTAAACCATGAACGGTGTGAAGAGATTCAGGAAGAAGGGGAAACTCAGCCCAAGGTACATAGGGCGTTTGATTGTCGCGAGGTAGGCAAGGTTGCCTATGAGTTGGATCTGCCGTCCGATCCGGAGGCGATGCATCCGGTTTTCACGTATCTATCTTTGAGGAGATGTATCGGGGATCTATCTAGGGTACACCGATTGACGATGTCGGTGACCGAGGGGTTATCGTATGAGGAGATTCCATAGCGATAGTCGATCGTCGAGTTAGGCGTCTGCGGACCAGGGCGTGGCCGTCAAAGTCTTGTGGCGGAACGAGCTCAGGGAGGAGATGACGTGGGAAGCCGAGGAGGACATGAGGCAGAAGTATCCTCACCTATTCCCCACACCTCCAGGTAATTCACTCTCCTACTTGTAAATTTTCGTTATCGTTTCTGCCTAAGTGTTGTTCTGTGGCCGTGTGTGGCATTTGCAACTGTTTTAGTTATGAAGAATCTTATCGTTAACTGTCTTGGGAAGGAACATTCGGGACGAATGTTTCTAAGGAGGAGAATGTTATACCGTATTTCCGGTATATGCGTGGGGAATACGTCAAAAATCTAGCCTTAAAGTTTAGGCAAAACGTTTTTTTGGGCACAACTCACAAAACGAATAGTTTTCGACGAAACGTTTCCACGACTTTCGTAGGGTAAATTCCGCTATGCCATTTCTAATTTTGCGGATTTTTCCGAGAGGCGAAACATTTTGGACCAACGGGAGGCGACACTTGTCACCTCCAATTGATGGACTTGAAATCGTCCATTTGGGAATTGGAAAAGGTGAGCACGTTTTTGTGCCTTGTGCACAAGTCAAGGAGTTGGTAGGATATTTGTGTGGAGTAAATCTTCACCTACACTTGCCTTGCACTTGTCTTAATCTTGGCCATTGGTTGGCCACTTCTTGACCTATAAATACCCCTTAGAGATGAAGAGTTCTTCATCCACAAATCTCTCCAAGTCTTGAAAAATCCTCTCCTCTCCTTTGTAGCTCTTTCGTCCAACACTCCCCTCCTTGTGAAGTTTGGCGAGGGCCTACCCCCTAGCCTAGCCAAAACCTACCCCCTCCCTTGGTAGAAAAGTTGTCTTCTAGTATTGTTATATTGCCCAAAATACCTAGCCCAAATCCCTTAGTACTTAGTAGAAGTTGTGAAGAACTTCTAAGGTTTCTTAGACTCTGAGCGCACAACTTAGGAGCTAAACCTTGCTCAGCGCGACTTTATCTAGGATATTTTTGGGCTTACCGAGGTAACTAATCCTAACCCTCTTTTGAATTAGAGAATACATCTTGTAGTAGTATTAGAATAAGTATTAAATACTTAGAAGAATATCACGAGAATAGAATTGAACTGTTACCACGGAAGAAGGGTTTAAAGAAGAATAATCAAACAGTACTTACATAGAATTTGTTTTCACAGATGACTTATATAGCTCAGGGTAGGAAATCTTGCCCAACTTTCCATAGAATTGTGAACCCTCTGTTTAGAATGACCTTGAGTAGTCTTTGATAGATGTGCGTGACTATTATAGGTGACTCTGCGCGACATATTCACTTGGCGGTGGTTTTTTGAGAAGGTATGTGATTATTCCTAAAGCATGATATTTTACAATATATATAGTACGGTGAAGCGTACATGTGTTAAGCGAATAATAACTACGGCAATGTTTTTGACTTAAGCTGAATAATACTTACGGCAATGCCTGCGGCTTAAGCTGAATAATACTTACGACAATGCCTCACGCTTAAGCTCGAATAACACTTACGGCAATGCCTGGCTTAAGCTTTGAATAATAAAGATCGAAAGCATTTCATAAGAATCTTGAATCATTTTTAGAGAAGAGAACTAATTGGTTTTAAGCGAAGCTTAAGAGTTATACTAGCTTTATGGGAAGTTAAGTATAACCACTTAAGATTGATAAAAGAAAGCAGTTTGCCTATGTGTTTATAACGGACTTATATTGAATTGTGAAAAGAATAATAAGATGGTTTGATAAGTAGACATGATATGATGCTATGTGTGTTAGTGTCTTGTAACGTTTGTGTAAAAAGTATTCTTGTTGTGCTTATGTTGTTAACGATAAGGCTGTTAGGTTAGTGTAACATCACTCACTCTTGACATATGCAGGGGTTGGCGCCTCCGATGCGGGGTAGACTCGGTGATGCAGGACCATGATTCGAGAATACCTCATGCGGGTCAAGGGACCTATGCGGAGCTACGGGAGTTCGAGTTAGTGTGCGGGGTTATACCTCATGCGGTCTATGTGGCGTGCGGACGACGAGTCGGGGCGATGCGAGAGTAGCTACCTCGATGCGGGGTTATATACCTATGCGGGCCTATGTGATTGGCCTATGCGGACTACGGAGTCGAGGATTAGGCTTGCATGGTGATACTACGGGCAATTGGCCTGCCGATCATTCGCAGCCTAGAAAAGACACATTACGATTTACCTATTGCTTTGCTCTTGTTTGTGATGTGCACTATGCGGTTTCCTTGGTTGTTTTATACATACTTGCAAAGCTTTTTAAAATGATATGTTTCATTTAAGTATTTCTGATTTCATATACTTAGTACTGTTATCGACCTCCTTGAGGGCTGCGTTCATCTGCGCAGTAAGGGCGGCAGTGCTAGATCCACATTCTTAGGATCTCTACGTTGGTGTCGGGAGCTCCATCTTTTAGGAGGCTCTACTTTTGGGTATGATCTCCTGTTGTAGATAGTTTTATGCGATCGAGGGTATGGCGGGGCCTGTCCGCCATAGTTGTATATTTCCTTAGAGTGCGTAGTCATGTTATGCGATTGTCGGATGTAATCGCTAAACCATGTTTATATATATATTAGAAAGCGATGTTTTCTCACATAAGCGTGTCTTATTTTATAAACTGTTTCATGTCTTGCTTTATATTTCCGATTACTACGATGTATGACTACTTGGGTGCCGGTGAGGCACGATCCACGGGCCGGGCAGGTCGTGGCGAACACGTGTCACCCCTTATGGACATGGACGAAATGTGCAAGGGTGGAATGGTCACTTGACCATAATTTGTGAGTAAGTCTTGCAAGGCTTAGAGCTTGACAACTTTGACCAAGTCAATGACCCCACTTAAGCTTGATATTTAGTGAATCTCATCCAATCCACACAAGTGTCTAAATCTTAACCCTTCCTTGTGTAATATAAGCTTACAAGTAGTGCAAGACCTTTCCATTCTCCACACTTAGAAATATTTTGGAAATTTGTTCTTGCTCACAATAGGGCTCACGGCAATTGGGTTTTTCCAAGGGGAAAATTTTCAAATGTTGTCCAATAATTCCCCCACTTTAAACCAAGGTACCTAAGGGTATTGTAAACACATCTCAATAGAAAAATCTTGGATAAAGGTAGTTTACGGGTTAGTCGCAAAACGAAAACCTAAGGGTCTTTCTAGGTTTGGTTTGGAGATTTGAAGAATAATTGTTGGTGTTGTCCTAAGGGTCTCAACAAGTGGATTGAAGTGTCTTGGAGAGACTCTAAACTACTAAGGAACGACTTCGGATTGGAGTTGGATTAAGAATCGTTAAGGTATAATCTTGTCTTTTAAAGGTGTTACAAGATTACATATTCTTATTGTTGTTGTTAGCTTTACTTGTTGCTAGCATGAAGATTAATAGGTTGAAGTTATAAGTATTATGGATTGCTTGTAGCTAAGTCCGAAATGTATGCAAGCCACTTGAAATTGGATTACAAATTGGTCGTTTATTAGAAATCGTCGCATGTTACTTACTTAAAGATTATGGTTGTTATTGTCACGACCGAACCGGGCGTGGATGGTGCCTACCCGGGCACCTAGTGATACAACATCGAGTAATCATGGAACATAAAACAATAACATGAAACCAATGCAATAAGACAGTGAAATAAGAAGACAGGCTAACCCAAAAACGGTTACCTTCATAATATATAACAATTTGAACAGTTACATCCCTTTCTACAACTCTGCCCACAACAGTACTATAGACCTCTAAGAATGATACGACAACAATGGCGGGACAGGGCCCCGCCAAACCCCTGAATGCAAACACCTACTACGACAGGGGACTATACCACTGATAAGCCTCCGGAGAAACGGAGCTTCCCAAACGCTGTGACCACGAGCTAGGATCAACGGCCGGTGTACCTCAACTGCGGCATGAACGCAACCCCGAAGGAGGTCGATAACAGTACCAAGTATGTGGCGAAAATCGTAAATGAAATCATAATAGTCTATAAAGGAGGAGACATGTATGATAACCAAACTACAGTTCACAATAAATAAGCAGTCATGTCAAGTCAGGGACTCACGCCCTCAAAGTCATTACTCAAATGTAACTATGGGTCTCATGCCCACTACATCAATCATGCCCGTGGAATACCTTCCTCACTGCCGGCAGTTTATGATATAAAAGCACCAAGGAATACACATGAACACCAGGTCCCACCTGTGTCCTAATAAAACAGTACAGGGTAAGTACGAAGGCATAGCCGACTACTAACACCAGCGTATCAACAAGGTCATAAAGCGTGTCATGATATCTGTCTGCACCGTCACATGATCAAAGCCGGTCACTCGCCTGATATCAAATGTGCGCGTCTAGCCCCGAACTCTCCGACTCCGCATAGGCCAACCTCATAGGCCCGCATGAGGTATAACCCGCATCGAGGGTAGCTACTCCCGGCATCCGCTGGACTCGCGATCCGCGTAGCGCAAGGACCGCATGACCACAAGGGCCGCACACTAACCTGGAACTCCCGTAGTTCCGCATGGATCCCCTGGACCCGCATGAGGTATTCTCGAATCATGGTCCCAGACCGCCTGAGTCTACCCCGCATCGGAGGGCAGCTTAACCTCCGGAAACAAGTCAAGGTGAGTGGTATAATACCAACATAACGGCTGATCGTTAAACAACTTTAAGCGCAATCGAGGGAAAACCCCTTTACACAAAACATCACAAGATACTAACACACGTAGCATCCTAGCATGTTTACTTATCAAATCAACAAGAAAGTATTACAAGGCTATCACAAACCAACACAATCAAGTTATACACACAAGGTACTTTCTACTTTATGTTAACAAGTTCGGGTTTTCGCCCCAAAGGACTTCATGTATTACTCTTTTAAAAGATCCGTTTCTTTCACAAAAGTCACACAATACTCGTAGTATAAAAATAGAGTTACTATCTTCTGAAGTAAATCAAAATACTTCTTTTAGTAAAATCAAGTAACACATTCTTTTCCAAACGTTCAAGTTTGCCTAATTTCAAATACTCAAGTTTCTCATGTTCGGAAAGGTTTCGTAGTTCATAGTTTTAATCCTTTAAAACATAATTCTCTTTTAAACAGTTTGAGAAACATATGCCTTATATGTGAGTAGGTTATTCTTGTTTATAAACAATCTTATTGAGCAGCCATGATCTAGGAAATGTAATATCATTTTGTCTCATCTTAGTTTCTATGCAGATGGAGGTTTCTACTGGTTTTAATAATACTTCATTAATCAAAACATTTCCCTTTATTAACGCTGCAGTGGTTTGTCGATACTCATTCTGATTTCCGAAATCAGTAAAACATTATACTTTTAAAACCAAGTACTCATTACTCGCGAATGAGGTTTTACAACATTTTTAACAAAATGTTAATTACCAAGTAAAATAAGTTAAGTCTCTTATCTTTCAAGATTAAGTCTCTTAACTTCTTAAATCAATAAATCATTCTTTTCATCTCTCTTAAGCCGTTATACCTAACTTTCCAAAAGCTAGTATAACTCTTAAGCTTTTAAAACCAAGTGTTACTCTTCTTTCAAAAAGGTTTCTTAATTCTTTTGAAATACTTCAAGATTCTTATTATCACACATCCAGTCAGTTATAAGTCAAATCAGTTATCTTTTAAAAACCACAAAGCATCTCTTACTTACATAAAGCTGTTATAACCAACTTCCCATAAAGCCGTTACAACACTTTATGTTTCAAATCAATCAAATACATTTAACACATGTACGTCTACCGTACTACATAGTTATACACATATCATGCTAGAAAAGATAGGAAGAGGTTCACATACCTCGCGACGATTATCGACTAATAGCAAAACGCTCCAAGTACCTCAAACCGCCGGCTACTCCTTAAGCCAAGTAGATCGCGCCACGCATAGTACTTCAACCTATAAGGCCACAAGGCGCTTATTAACATCTAGATCTTATCGTAGAACATTCTCTGAGAAAATTCGGCAGCCTCCCCGCGTAAATCACAAATCTCTATCATCGGTAGGCTATCAAGCCAACCGGGGGTTTATATATCTAACCGGACGTGTACAATACTACTACACAGTAATGCTACACAAGTCTCATGTCTGATCTATGTAATTACTGATCAGCTTCTCTTTCTTTATATTCAGGCTTAAGTCAAAAGACATTGCCGCAAAGTTAGGTTCAGTTCTATATATAGTATACTTCAACTATATAATCTTACAACATGTAATTTCTAATTACAATAGAAGGTCAAGAGCGGTTACCTCGATAAGCCCAAAATTATCCAAGTTTAATGTCGCTCCTGAGCAACGTTTAGCTCCTACTCCGTGCGCTCCAATCCGCTCCAAGAAACCCTTAGAAGTTCTACGCAACTTCTACTTATAACTTCAACTACGGGTGAAGATTTACTTAGGATTTCGTTTTTGTGACTGAGGGAAGTATAATAGTATTTTCTGGGCTTTTTGTATAAAGGGTACTTTGGAAAGTACTACAAGGTATTAGGGCCAAGGTATTTGGGCATTATAACAATACTTGGAGAGTATTTCTATACCACAAAGGGGGGGTATTTATACGAGACAACACCACAAGGGGGTGTATACCCCGGCCAACCCTACTAGGAGGGTATTCTCGGCCAAGGGGAAGGAACTCTCGGCCAGGGGCCTCTCAGGGGAGGAGGCTAGACGAGACCTCAAACACAAAGGGAAGCTCTCAAGACTTAGAGATTTTTGGATGAAGAAGTTCATCAAAGGGGAGGGGTATTTATAGGTCAAGCCATGGCTAACCAATGGCCAAGATCAAGCCAAGTGTGGTGCAAGTGTAGGGCCAAGATATGCCCAAGTGTACCTTATCCATCTACCCACAAAATATCCTACCAACTACTTGACAAAACCAACCCATTTCGTCCACCCTTTACGCTAATCGTCCATCAATGAGAGGGTGACAAGTGTCGCCTCTCGTTGGTCCAAAATGTTCGTCTCTCGGAAAAATCATAAAAATTAGAAATGACATAGCCGTAATTTACCCTACGCGCTTTGTGTAAAACGTTTCGTCGAAAAACGACTCTAACCGGGTGTTGTGCACAAAATAATTCGGCCAAGCCACTTTAAAGCCCAAACTTTTCTACGTACGTCCTTACGTACATACTCTGAAAATACGGGGTATAACATTCTCCCCTCCTTAGAAACATTCGTCCCGAATGTTCCTTCTAAGTCTCAAAACAAACGCGCGCCAGTATAGTCTTCACTACTATACTTACGAGAACAATCCTGCCCACATGGCCACAGAAACACCCGCGCAAATACCTCCATCCAAGTCCACGAGGAAACACCTCTAACATCACCACCAATACCTCTCTCGGGGTTCTAAAATATACTTCTTTCGCACCTTCTCTTTACAAAAGAAATGATCACATCTATGCTCGCCATACATGCTCGCTTCTTCCCTTACGTATCGTACCTTACTTGTACACTCGAACTCTTACCACATTTCTGTTACTGCTTCAGTTTCCAAAACTCGGGGTTAATATCTCTAACGTGGTCATCATTAACTGGGAACACTCTGGATGGATCTCCGATACTTTCCCGAACATAACAATACGAAAGACCGGACGTACTGCTTCTTAAGTCGGACAGCAAATGCTAACCTATAGGCAACCTGGCCTATTCTTCACATGAACTCAAAAAGGCCCAAAGTAACTCGGGCTAAGTTTCCTCTGTTTTCCAAAACTCGTCACACCCTATCCACAGTCTGCTGGAACAAGCCTGAACCAATTATCGAACGCCAACATCGAACCAATCGGCCAAGAACTTACACTTCCGCCCCTACAAGGCTTCATAAGGCGACATCCGAACACTGAAGTGGTAGTTTAAACACTCCCCCCACAGGAGACAACAATCCCCACAACTACCCCTGAAATCCACACACACCGGCGAGGCGAATGCGGTCTGTGACTCACCGAGTTCTTAACCTGCTGGTAAAATTTCCAAAAAAAAGCAGTAGTAACACTGGCTCCACTGTCATAAGGTAAAGGTAGGCACCCCGTGCATCCTTACAACCTTTCTGATGCGACATCTCGCATAACCCTCTGCCGAGTAAACGGTCTTGACTAAAAGATAAGACGGGCTGACCTCATCGGCCCGACTACTGGTCGAACGCATCCACGAACTCGTATGCTGGTTAACTAAACTTGGGCCCAACACCCTCGTGACCCTACCATAAGGCGAGACCACCACAAACTGACCCCCACCACCAAACATGCCGCGGGTTGACCCGTAACGTGGCCTCAACCCGACCCGGCAACGCGCACAATACTAGCTCCCCGATCCGGAACAATCTTACTAATCACGTTACGAAAACCTAGCGGTCTTCTTAGCTCAACTACCCTCTTTCATTCCACACTACTCAGGGACTTATCCCACAAACATAGCTCACGTGCACTATGCACTCCGATAAGGATCAAACATAACACTACACCCTTACTCGAGATGGCCTTACCTCTAAGGTCTCTACGTATAAAGCTCTAAGGCTCACACCTTCTCTATCCCCCAAATCTTACTTGGTTAACTAACCAAGATTTCTAATTACAATTTACACAATGCTATCAGAATATAACACTTAAGGTATACACACCCTATCACACATACTAATCCCTAGAGGGTTAAAGATCTATCTGTATTCTTGCTTCACTCCTTAGTCGTTCTAATCAAACACGCTAGTGGCGATAGCTAAGGAAGGTGACGAACTACCCATCGATCCCGAAGGCTAAGTCCTCCTACTTACAACCTCCTACTAGGTCACCCATTCGACACATGGCACGGCGACGCCGTATCTGAGCACCAACAAAGATGGCGTTCCCGGGATGGCGTGCACGCTGTGAACCGGAAGCCCTGGAGCTCTGACCAACTCCTGCATACCCCGAACGTACTGTACCCCGTGGAGGACCTCTCTGCACTGGTGGATGTGCATATCTAATCTGCTGGTGAGGCGATTCGCCTCGAACGTTACCAAAGGACCTTGCTGTTCTGGCCCTCTTCTGCTGTCCTTGGTTAACCCGTCGATCTCTATGTTTCTCGACTGCGCGCATAAGCCCGCATACGTGCCATGCTCAAGCCTAATCAAGAATTACTCTTGCACAACCTCTCTTAGATAGTCATCAAGACTCGCGTACATCGGTATACTCTCGTAGCCAAATCCATAGCTAATGTGGTCGCCTCTTTGCAATCTATATTCTTTGTTCCCGGTCGTGGAACTGAAGGTTCAAATATCATGGCCGCAGTAGGAACTGCCGCCGCCGTGCTAAACTCTGCTGGGGCTAGTGACGTCGCAGAACTCCCCGAATGAAGCACTACCCTAGGTAATGATTGGGCCTGTGCCCTCGTAACCCTCTGTACTCTACTCGCAGCTCCCTCGGCTGCCTTGCCCTCCTGGGCTCGGGTTGCCTTACGCGGAGGCATAACGGTAAGGGAAAGAAATACGTTAGAGGGGTCCAACTTATCACACAGCTCTAAGGCACGATCTCAGAATGAGAAGAATGGAAACCAACCCTAAATATCCTATAGCCTCCTGATTATTGGTGTGGTGCACAACACACCGATAATCAAGACTTCGGATCGGATGCGTAGACACTTTCCGAGGATTAACTGCTCTGATACCACTTTTGTCACGACCCGAACCCGGGCCCGTGACTGGTGCCTTACCCCGGGCACCCTAGTGATACAACATCAGAGTAATCAGCGGAACATAAAATAATAACATGAAACCAATGCAATAAGACAGTGAAATAAGAAGACAGGCTAACCCAAAAACGGTTACCTTCATAATATATAACAATTTGAACAGTTACATCCCTTTCTACAACTCTGCCCACAACAGTACTACAGACCTCTAAGAATGATACGACAATAATGGCGGGACAGGGCCCCGCCAAACCCCTGAATGCAAACACCTACTACGACAGGACTATACCATCGATAAGCCTCCGAGAAACGGAGCTTCCCAAATTGACGTGACCACGAGCTAGGATCAACGGCGGTGTACCTCAACTGCGGCATGAACGCAGCCCAAGGAGGTCGATGCAGTACCAAGTATGTGAAACTGAAAATACTGTAAATGAAATCATAATAGTCTATAAAGGAGGAGACATGTATGATAACCAAACTACAGTTCACAATAAATAAGCAGTCATGTCAAGTCAGGGACTCACGCCCTCAAAGTCATTACTCAAATGTAACTATGGGTCTCATGCCCACAACATCAATCATGCACGTGGAATACCTTCCTCACTGCCGGCAGTTTATGATATAAAAGCACCAAGGAATACACATGAACACCAGGTCCCACCTGTGTCCTAATAAAACATTACAGGGTAAGTACGAAGGCATAGCCGACTACTAATACCCACAGTACCAACAAGGTCATAAACTTTGTAATGATATCTGTCTAGACCGTCACATGATCAAAGCTGGTCACTCGCCCGCAGTATCAAATGTGCGCGTCTAGCCCAGAACTCTCCGCGACTCGCATAGGCCAACCTCATAGGCCCGCATGAGGTATAACCCGCATCGAAGGTAGCTACTCCCGGCATCCGCTGGACTCGCGATCCGCATGGCCGAGACCGCATGACCACGCGGCGCGACACTAACACGGAACTCGTAGTTCCGCATGGATCCTCTGGACCCGCATGAGGTATTCTCGAATCATGGTCCCAGACCGCCTGAGTCTACCCCGCATCGGAGGGCAGCATAACCTCCGGAAACAAGTCAAGGTGAGTGGTATAATACCAACATAACGGCTGATCGTTAAACAACTTTAAGCGCAATCGAGGGAAAACCCCTTTACACAAAACATCACAAGATACTAACACACGTAGCATCCTAGCATGTTTACTTATCAAATCAACAAGAATGTATTACAAGGCTATCACAAACCAACACAATCAAGTTATACACATAAGGTACTTTCTACTTTATGTTAACAAGTTCGGGTTTTCGCCCCAAAGGACTTCATGTATCACTCTTTTAAAAGATCCGTTTCTTTCACAAAAGTCACACAATACTCGTAGTATAAAAATAGAGTTACTATCTTCTGAAGTAAATCAAAATACTTCTTTTAGTAAAATCAAATAACACATTCTTTTCCAAACGTTCAAGTTTGCCTAATTTCAAATACTCAAGTTTCTCATGTTCGGAAAGGTTTCGTAGTTCATAGTTTTAATCCTTTAAAACATAATTCTCTTTTAAACAGTTTGAGAAACATATGCCTTATATGTGAGTAGGTTATTCTTGTTTATAAACAATCTTATTGAGCAGCCATGATCTAGGAAATGTAATATCATTTTGTCTCATCTTAGTTTCTATGCAGATGGAGGTTTCTACTGGTTTTAATAATACTTCATTAATCAAAACATTTCCCTTTATTAACGCTGCAGTGGTTTGTCGATACTCATTCTGATTTCCGAAATCAGTAAAACATTATACTTTTAAAACCAAGTACTCATTACTCGCGAATGAGGTTTTACAACATTTTTAACAAAATGTTAATTACCAAGTAAAATAAGTTAAGTCTCTTATCTTTCAAGATTAAGTCTCTTAACTTCTTAAATCAATAAATCATTCTTTTCATCTCTCTTAAGCCGTTATACCTAACTTTCCAAAAGCTAGTATAACTCTTAAGCTTTAAAACCAAGTGTTACTCTTTCTTACAAACAGGTTTCTTAATTCTTTTGAAATACTTCAAGATTCTTATTATCACACATCCAGTCAGTTATAAGTCAAATCAGTTATCTTTTAAAAACCACAAAGCATCTCTTACTTACATAAAGCTGTTATAACCAACTTCCCATAAAGCCGTTACAACACTTTATGTTTCAAATCAATCAAATACATTTAACACATGTACGTCTACCGTACTACATAGTTATACACATATCATGCTAGAAAATATAGGAAGAGGTTCACATACCTCGCGACGATTATCGACTAATAGCAAAACGCTCCAAGTACCTCAAACCGCCGGCTACTCCTTAAGCCAAGTAGATCGCGCCACGCATAGTACTTCAACCTATAAGGCCACAAGGCGCTTATTAACATCTAGATCTTATCGTAGAACATTCTACAGAAAATTCGGCAGCACCGCCCCCCAGCGTAAATCTCCTCCTCTATCGAGGCCGGCTATCAAGCCAACCAGGGGGGGGGGTTTATACATCTAACCGGACGTGTACAATACTACTACACAGTAATGCTACACAAGTCTCATGTCTGATCCTATGTAATTCTGATCCGATTCTCTTTCTTTATATTGAGCTTAAGTCAATAGACATTGCCGCAAAGTTAGGTTCGATTCTATATATAGTATACTTCAACTATATAATCTTACAACATGTAATTTCCAATTACAATAGAAGGTCAAGCGGTTACCTCGATAAGCCCAAAATTATCCAAGTTTAATGTCGCTCCGAGCAACGTTTAGCTCCTACTCCGTGCGCTCCATCCGGCTCAAGAAACCCTTAGAAGTTCTGCAACTTCTACTTATAACTTCAACTACGGGTGAAGATTTACTTAGGGTTTCGTTTTTGTATTGGGAAGTATAATAGTATTTTACGGGCTTTTTGTATAAAGGTACTTTGGAAAGTACTACAAGGTATTATGGCCAAGGTATTTGGGCATTATAACAATACTTGGAGAGTATTTCTATACCACAAAGGGGTATTTATACGAGACAACACCACAAGGGTGTATACCGCCCGGCCAACCCTACTAGGAGGTATTCTCGGCCAAGGGAAGGGAACTCTCGGCCAAGGGGCCTCTCAAGGGGAGGGGAGGCTAGGCGAGACCTCAAACACAAAGGAGGAAGCTCTCAAGACTTAGAGATTTTTGGATGAAGAAGTTCATCAAAGGGGAGGGGTATTTATAGGTCAAGCCATGGCTAACCAATGGCCAAGATCAAGCCAAGTGTGGTGCAAGTGTAGGGCCAAGATATGCCCAAGTGTACCTTATCCATCTACCCACAAAATATCCTACCAACTACTTGACAAAACCAACCCATTTCGTCCACCCTTTACCGCCCAATCGTCCATCAATGAGAGGGTGACAAGTGTCGCCCTCTCGTTGGTCCAAAATGTTTCGTCTCTCGGAAAAATCCGCAAAAATTAGAAATGACATAGCCATAATTTACCCTACGCGCTTTGTGTAAAACGTTTCGTCGAAAAACGACTCTAACCGGGTGTTGTGCACAGAATAATTCGGCCAAGCCACTTTAAAGCCCAAACTTTTCTACGTACATCCTTACGTACATACTCTGAAAATACGGGGTATAACAGTTATAATCAAAGGCGACTTGATATCATGTTATGCTACCAATTTGGATTGAAATAGAAATTGGATAAGAATTGGTATTGTTGAACTCAAGGTGGCCGAACTTGTACTTGTAGTTTGTAATAGTTTGTTATTCATTTGAACTAGACTACCTTCTATATTGTGGTGAGCCAATTGGGGCTGTATAGTTAATTATTTGTATTGGACTACCTTATAGATTGTGGTGAGCCAATTGGGGCTGTTTGGTTATTGTATTCGGCCTTGAAAAAGGTGGCAAAGTAAGTAAAAACAAAGGAGGTGCTGTCCGATTTTCCGTAGAATTTAGCGACTTAGCACCTAGAATATTCTACGTTTGAAATAAGAGGTTAATGGACATATTGTGACCATTATAGGTTGAAGTACTAAGTATAGTGTATCCTACTTGAAGAATGGAATAGCTCAAGGTTGAAGTACTTTGGAGCATTTTGCTACTTGTCGACAATCGTCGCGAGGTATGTGAACCTCTTCCTTCCTTTGGCATGATTCTATGTATGGAATATACCTGTGGTATCATTTCATGTTTCCTGTTACTCTTATAAGTTAAGAGGTAGTTGTGTGATCTACTCTATGTAGAACTTTTCCTATCGTTGAGCATGACTAGCTGCACGTATGTAGTACGGTAGACGTACAACACCTTGATATCCTTTTACTTGTTTTGTGAGTAGCCAAGTCGGGTGAGTTAGGAGATTAACTCGCTTCTTGGAAAGCATAAAGGATGTCTTAAGTTTTATTTAAGTTAAGGGACTTGAAGAGTTTTAAAGTATGTGATACTTGTTCCGTTTTAAACGTATAAGTCCCTTGGATAGGAAATTGTTTTTGGCTAAGGTATAAAGGGAATATAACGGATTTATGGGAAGTTGGTTATAACGGCTTTATGGAAGGTTAAGAGAATGGTTTCCCTAATAAAGTAATCAAAGAAATAACTTGTGTTAAGGAAGGGCAAATTGTTTTAAAGGTACCAATTGCTTAAGGTTTTTAATAAAGAAGTCACTTAATTTAGAAGCCGGTAATTGTATTTCTAAAAAGGTATTGTGACTTGTCTTGAAAGGTGGATATGACTTGATACTACAGTTGTTAGTATCGGGGAAGTTTTATTTGGAAAGGAGTCTTTTGAAAAGAATGTACGTACGTAGTACTTTGGCCTGTTTAATTGAGAATAATTCTATGTGATGCCTTGATTAGTACTTTGGCTTGATTAATTGAGAATTAGTCTAAATGTGCCTTGACAAGTACTTTGGCTTGTTAAATGAGAATTATTCTATTTGTGCCTTGATTAGTACTTTGGCTCGATAAATTGAGAATTTGTCTAAGTGTGCCTTGATAAGTACTTTGACTTGTTAAATGAGAATTATTCTATGTGATGCCTTGATTAGTACTTTGGCTTGATTAATTGAGAATTAGTCTAAATGTGCCTTGACAAGTACTTTGACTTGTTAAATGAGAATTATTCTATTTGTGCCTTGATTAGTACTTTGGCTCGATAAATTGAGAATTTGTCTAAGTGTGCCTTGATAAGTACTTTGGCTTGTTAAATGAGAATTATTCTATGTGATGCCTTGATTAGTACTTTGGCTTATTTAGTTGAGAACTGCCTATGTGTGCTGGAAATAGCCGGTTGTGTGCTATTGGTATATCAGTCGTTTCGGGGTCATTCCCCGGGTTTGTGGCATTTGCAGATTCCGTTGAATTGCTACCCACGATGCGAGGAATACCTCATGCGGGTCCGTAAGGACTTATGCGGGTGAAATAGTCCCATGCGAGCGGGTCCAGCCTATGCGAGGAATACCTCATGCGAGTCCGTAAGGACTTATGCGGGTGAAATAGTCCCATGCGAGGAATACCTCATGCGAGTCCGTAAGGGCTTATACGGGTGAAATAGTCCCATGCGAGGAATACCTCACGCGGGTCCACGCGGCCTATGCGGGTGAAATAGTCTCAGGAATAGGATGGTTAAATGATACTGCGGGTGGATGGTCCTGTTTTGATCATGAGCTTCCTATTTTATATTGTAAAGACACTACTGTTTACTCTCATTGTTAGTAAGGCACAATGTGTTGTGTATGTGTACGCCGACAGTGAGGTGGGATGCCACGGGCGCGTCACATGGTTATATTTTACACTTATAGCTGTCGACAGTGATGTGGGATTCCACGGGCAGGAGATATGTATGTGTTGTGTATGTGTACGCCCGGCGGTGAGGTGGGATGCCCGCGCGTCACATGGTTATATTTTACACTTATAGCTGTCGACTGTGATGGGGGATTACACTGACACGCTTTGATATTTGTGTGACTTGATCGCGTCCCAGATTGGGCCGGGTAGTATATGCGCCCTCCTTAAAGGGCCGAATTATACTTATGAAAGATAAGTTAAGTTATATAGTAATGAACTTAATGATTTTTCCTAATCATGTGTGTAAGAATGTGGCTATAACTTTTATTGAAAATGGGAAAAGATAATAAGGTGCGATTAAGTTCATAAGTGGTAATGACACGGCAGGATCTGGTATGTTTTGTTTATATACTTGTCCTTGTCATTCTTTTATCTGATTATGATCACATTTCTTGACGTTATTTACATTCCATATTAATTACTGTTGTCTTGACCGCCCGAAGTGCGTTCATGCCGCGAGTTTTAGGTACCAGGTTGGTGATCCTTGTTCGTAGGATCTCGGTTGATGTTTGAGAGAAAGCTCCATTTGCTCGGAGGCTTATCTCTTGTAATGCAGTTTCCACGAGGTGGTAGATTCGTATATTCGTGGTATGGCGGGGCCCTGTCCGCCACAATTATTATTCTAGAGGTATGTATTCACATATGTGGTTGGTAGGCCCAGGTTATGCAGATTGTACTTTTGATTATGTTTATAGTATGGAAGCGGCCTTATCGGCGGCTGTGTTGTCTTTTGTTTACACATATGTTTAAGTTGTGTATGTTCATTGCTATTCTACGATGTATACAGGCAGGTGCCCGGGTAGGGCACGATCGCGGCTTGGTGGTCGTGACATTAAAACTCTTAGAGGTCGGTAGTCACATGTTGTGGGTCAGTTTGTAAAGGAAAGGAGGCAACTACTTCGGTTATGTTTTATTATATATTCAGGGAGGTAGCCTCATCGGCTAACCTGTTGATTTTATTTCTGTTGATTTATTGTATAAGTTTCATGTATGTTCCGCTGATTATCTCTGATGTATACCTATAAGGGTGCGGGTAGGGCACCGATCGAGCCGAGTCGGTCGTGACACTTTCGAGGTGACTACACTGTGAGTGTTGGGTGGTAGCCGGCGGGTAGACAATAATTGCGGTAACGATCTGATCGTTGGACCTAGCAGACCTAGTAGAGTGACATGTCGGACGCGAGGTCATTATGAGTACGGGTTAGTTGGCCTCTTGTTATGCCAACGTTGACTACATAGAGAGATTGATTCGGTACCAGTTTTCCGGTAAGCCGGTTATCGAGTGGAAAGGAAGAGAAGTGGTAGTAACCAGTGAATCATCCTTCCTTCTTTGACATCATTGTTTTTTTATAAGTCTGTGTGACTTGTTCATTGAGGTGAATTGAGGCAGAATGTAAGAAGTACTTGAATTTGAAGGAGTTTATTTTAAGTGCCATTGGGGGTACTTGGAGTTGGTTTGGTGTGGCGGTTAGGGCCACGACCTTCCGGATAAGTTCAGGATAGCGCGCAAGCAAGAATAAGATAAGTACGAGTGTTGCCTGCGGAAAATAGAAGACATCTTTGGTAGGTTTTGAAAATCTACACAATTTTAAGGAGGTTCTTGATGATTAGATATTTATAGGACCGCAAGAGGACCCGGTGATTAGGGTTGTGACTCCAAGGAAAGTTTATTTTGTTAGACGAAGGATACGAGATGGGTAAGGTCTTCGGTATCGTCATGCCATAGGTTACACTTTTAGATAACCGTGGGAAGTATTGTGTTGGGGTAATTAAGAACGACGTACGAATTGGTCGAGGAAGTGTCGTAAGGATATAAATGCAGGTAGTACGCATGTATGAAACTGTACGATTATGGATCAAGATAGAAATACTTTTGCTAATAATAAGCATAAGGTAAGGTTATGACCAAAATGATAAAAGAGAATACAACTATGGTTATGTAAGTTGCACGAGATATGTTTACCCCAGACTAGTATAAAGACAATTAGTAGATAATGGGCAGTAAGAACACCTCGAGGAAAGGTGGTAGCATCTGTACTGACGAGAAAGATAGTAAGAAAATACGGAGGAGGTAAAGAGGCGACATTATGAGGATCCAGTTATGATACGATATCGAGATACGGCTCTCCGAGAAGGGAAGAGCACTTTGTTTAGTAGCACCGGATAAGTCTTTGTGATATGAGGATAGATTGTGTGTACCTGGTGCTGCAGGACTAGTCAACAGGTTTTAGGGGAGGTACGCAATGCTTATTGCTCTAATTGTTCGGGGTAGACTAAGTTATGTCGTGACCTCAGATGTTTGTATTGGTAAGATGGCCTGAAGAGGGACGTAGAAGAGTTGTTGCTTAATGTCCGAATTAGTAGAAGGTCAAGGTTGAACACCAGAAGCCCAGTGGGCTATTGCAGGCGATTTAGATCCCGACTTAGATATGGGAGGTAATTAATATGGATCTTGTTACAGGGTGGCATCGTACTCAGAGGAAGTGCGACTCCCTGGGGGTCATGATAAATAGGCTGGCGAAACCAGTCGTGTTCTTCCGGATTGGGACAACTTACTCGGCTGAGGTTTATGCTAGCTTATATAGCAGGGAGATTGTGAGACTGCACGGGGTTCCTACGTTTATGATGTCAGACAGATGATCTCGGTTACGGATAACTTCTGGAGGTTTTTCAGAAAGGATTAGGGACACAGGTGAGTCTCAGTGTTGCATTACACCCTCAGACCGACGAACAGACATAGCGTACTATCCAGGCACTTGAAGATAGGTTGCGGTCCGATGTTATTTGATTTCAGAGTTAGATGGAAGAATTATTTGCCTCTTATTGAGTTACGTACGATAACAGATACCCTTCCAGTATTCGGATGGCCCGGTATAAGGCCTTGTATGTAAGAAAGTGTAGATCGTTGGTTGGTTGGTTCGACGTATGCAAGGTTCAGTTATTTGGTCCAGACTTGATTCAGCGGGCTGTGGATAAGACAAAGCTTATCCAGGAAATATTATTAGTAAGCTCAGTCGTGAAGCTTTATGCAGATAGCAAGCGTTGACACGTGGGGTTGACGACATTTTAGTATGAGTATTGTTATGTGGCCACGTGTGGCATTATTGGTATGTAGGGGTTGTAAGGAGACTATGTCACTATCTTTAAGTTTGACTCCCAAAAGAACATTCGGGGACGAATGTTTTCTAAGGGGGGAAGAATGTTACACCCCGGAATTCCAGGATATGTTTATAAGAACGTACGTAAGAACTCAAAATGTTAAGATTTTAGATGAGTAAAAATTTATCGGAATTATGTAAATGTCGGGAAATGAAATACTGCGACGAACGGGATGGCGACATGTGTCACCCCCTTATTGGTCTTGGACGAATTGAACCATGGGCTAAAGGGTTATTTGACCATTAATAAGATGAGCAAGTCTTGCTAAAGTCTTAGAGCTTGACATTGTTGACTAAGTCCAAGGGCCACTTGGCTAGAATCCTTGTGAAACTCATCTAGGCCACCCATTTGTTCTAATCTTAGCCCTCCATAGTGTTATATATGTGTACTAGTAGCAAGACAAGCTTCTACACTTAGCAAATTTTCATGAAAATTTGAAGAACTCTAGGGAGAGCTCTCGGGTTCATGAAGATCAAAGGAGAATTTTTTTCAATTTTTGTCCAATAATCACCATACTTTAAACCAAGGTTCCTAAGAGTATTGTAAGGGTATCTCAATAGAAAGATCCCGGAAAAGTGGCATTTTCGTATTAGCCGCAAGGTGAAAACCTAGTCACTATCCTAGGTTTTGGATTGGGAACTTAAGGGAAGTTGTTTGTGATCTTCTAAGGGCTTCAAGTGGCAGATTGGAGTGTCAAGGAGAGGCTCTAAGTTGCTTGGGAGCGACTTTGGATCTTGAAGTGGATTAAGGCTCGTTAAGGTAACAATCTTGTTCTCTTAAGTATTATAAGATTACATATTGTTGTAGCCTTACATTTTAACTAGCATGAAGTATATGTATTGAAGATTGATAAGTGATATGGATTGTAGAAGCCTAATCCGAAATGACATTGTGAGCCATTTGAAATTGAAATACAATTTGGTCGTTAATTAGAATTGTCGCATGTTACCTACTTGAAGAGTGTAGTAGTTATAATCGATTACGGCTTGATATCATGTTATACTAAACAACTTGGATTGAAAAGGAATTGGATAAGAATTTGTATTGGTGTCCCTCAAATTATCGAATTGACATAGTATGTTGGGTTAGTTTGATATTAATTTGTGGGGCGGAATTTTACACGTCTTGTAGGCGTGTAATCCCCTATTGATAACTACATTGTTGGGCCTTAAATGTGGCGTGTTTGTTTATTGAATTCGGGCCTTGAAAAAGGTGGAAAAGTATGTAGAAACAAAGGAAGGGCTGTCCGATTTTCCGTAGAATTTAGTGACTTTGCACTTAAAATATTCTACGTTTGAAGTAAGAAGTTAAAAGACGTATTATGGTCATTATATGTTGACATACTACGTACGCCATTTTGGACTTAACAAGTGGATTGAACCGAAGAGGTATGTGGAACTTTCTTATCTCTTGAGCATGAATAGTTGTAAACATATAGTACGGTAGACGTACGAGATTTTGACAATCTAGTCCATTTGATATCCTTGGCTTATTTTAAGAATGTCCAAGTTGGTTGAGTTAGGGAATTAATTCACTTGGTTAAAACTATTAAGGATATCTTGGTTTCTAAAAGTTAAGGGACTTGAAGTATTTTAAAAGTATATGATACTTGTTTCGTTTTAAAAGTATAAGTCCCTTGGATATAAGAAAGAATGAAATTGTCTAAAGCGTAAAACTAGTATAACGGCTTTATGGGAAGTTGGTTATAATAGCTTTATGGAAATTTAAAAAGAGTGGTTTACTCTAAGTAATGTAAGTATGATAAATGACTTGAAATAATGAAAGGCAAATTGATTTGAAGGCATCAATTGCTTAAGGTTTTTAAAAGAAAGAAGTCACTTGATTTAGAAGCCTAAATGTATTTCTAAAAGGTATTGTGACTTGTCTTGAAAAATAGATGTGACTTGATACTACGGTTATTAGTATCTTGGAAGTTTTATATGAAAAAGAGTCATTTTAAAAGAGTAGAAGTATGTAGTACTTTGGGTTAAATTCACGGATTGTTATAATGACATGTTAGTGCCTTAAGTAAACTAAAATGAGAGTGTATATGAATAAGACTAATAAGAAGTTAGGGGGATTTCTTAACTTGCTTATGTTATGTATGATAAGCCGGTAGCGCTTATGTTATGTTAGGATAAGCCGGTGGCGCTTATGTTATGTATGATAAGCCGGTAGTGCTTATGTTATGTATGATAAGCCGGTTGTTATACCCCGTATTTTCCAGAGTATGTACGTAAGGACGTACGTAGAAAAGTTTGAGCTTTAAAGTAGGCTAGGGCCAAAATTTTTGTTCACAAGTACCGAAAGGAATCGTTTTTCGACGAAACGTTTTACAAGACTCGCGAAGGGAAAAATACGGCTATGTCATTTATTATTTTTGCGGATTTTTTCGAGAGATGAAACATTTTGGACCAACGGGAGGGTGACATGTGTCACCCTCATATTGGGCGTTGAAATGGGCGGCAAGTTGGACGATTTAAGGGTCAAGGGGTTGGTAGGATATTTGTGATATTTTGGTGGTAGATGGATAAGGTACACATGGGTAAATCCTAGCCCTACACTTGCCTACCACTTGGCTTCATCTTGGCCATTGCTTGGCCATTGCTTGACCTATAAATACCCCTTTAGTTGATGAGTTATTTCATCCACACTTAGACATTTTCCAAGTCTTGAAACCCTTCTTCCCCTTTGATAGTTTCTCGTCCACAACACCCCTCCCCCGTTGTGCGGGCTTGGGCGAGAGCACCCTCCCCTGTAGTGTTCTAGCGAGCCTACCCCCTTGCCTAGTTGTCTCATATAAATACCCTTCCCTTGGTTGAAATACTTCTCAAGTATTGTTGTAATGCCAAAATACTCTAGCCCAAATACCTTGTAGTACTTTCCAAAGTTACCTTTATACGTAGAGCAGGAAATACTACTATATTCCCTTTAGTCACAAAACGAAACCCAAGGAAAACCTTCATAACCGGTTGAAGTGTTAAGAAGAAGTTGCGTAGAACTTCTAAGGGGTTGTTGGAGCGGGTTGGAGCACCGGAGTAGGAGCTAAGCGTTGCTCGGGATCGACATTAAACTTGGATAATTTTGGGCTTACCGAGTAAATAATCCTATCATTCTATTGTAATTGGAAATTACATCTTGTAGTTGTATAAAAATGAATATAAGATTCATAGAAGAGAATTGAATCTGTAATGAAGGATATTCTGAAAAGAATTGGCGAAATCACATCAGAAGAATATTAAGTAGAAGATTAATATGTACTTACATAGGACTGTATTTACAGTAGACTGATAACCTTTATTGGTTGAATGTTCTGCGAGTAGCATGTGCTACTTGGAAGGTGGACAAGGCTAGCCGGGTTATAGCCGTGGAGCGTTTTGCTTATAGTCGATAATCGTCGCGAGGTATGTGATTCTTCCTATACTCTTGAGCATGATATTTTTAAAGATATATATATATATATATATATATATATATATATATATATATATAGTATAGACGGTAAGCGTGTGTGTTATTGAAACGTAGTTATGCGGCAATGTCTTTTGACTTAAGCTGAATAAAATATATATATATATATATATATATATATATATATATATATATATATATATATATATATATATATATATATACTGAGACGTCGTGTGCTAAGCGAACGTAGTTGTACGGCAATGTCTTTTGACTTAAGCCTGAATAAGAAGAATCTTGAAGTATTTCAAAAGAAATAAGAAACCTTTTTGAAAGAAGAGTAATACTTGGTTTTGAAAACATAAGAGTTATACTAGCTTTATGGGAAGTTAGGTATAACGTCTTAAGAGAGATAAAGAGAAGGGTTTACTGATTTTTAGAAGTTAAGAGACTTGATCTTAAAAGATAAGAGACTTGACTTGAATGAATTAATATGAACTTTGTGTGAAACCTCATTCGTGAGTAATGAGTACTTGGTTTTTAAAAGGAATAATGTTTCTTGATTTTGGAAATCAGAATGAGTATCGACAAACCACTGCAGCGTTAATAAAAGGAAATGTTTTGACTAATTAAGTATTATTAAAACCAGTAGAAACCTCCATCTGCATAGAAGCTAAGATGAGACAAAATGATATTACATTTCCTAGATCATGGCTGCTTTAATAAGATTGATTATGAACCAGAATAACCTACTCACATATAAGGCATATGTTTTCGCAAAATTGTTTAAAAGAGAATCATATTCTTAAGTGATTAAGACTATGAACTATGAAACCTTTCTAAAATAAGAGACTTAAGTACTTGAAATTAGGCAAACTTGAACTTAGGGAAAAGAATGTTGTTACTTGATGTTGAAAAGGAAAGTGTTTGGGTTTACCTAAAAATGTGAGTCACCCTATTTTTATACTACGGGTATCGGGTGACCTTTATAAAAGAAATGGATCTTTTAAAAAGAATTTAACGTATGTAATACTTTGGGGTCAGAACCTGGATTTTGGCCTAAAATAAACTTGAGTTGTGTGTAACTTGCCTATGTTTGTGTTTGATAGCCTTGTTGTGCAAATACTGTATTTCTATACCACCGCGTCTCTCGATGGAGGGCCGGCTGATTTGTTATGAACGATTCTTCACCGAGTCCCATGGGATGGGCCGGGACACGTATTTCATCTGATTCTTCACCGAGTCCCATGGGATGGGCCGGGACACGTATTCCATCTGATTATTCACCGAGTCCCACGAGATGGGCCGGGACACGTATTTCATCTGATTCTCTACCGAGTCCCATGGTATGGGCCGGGACACGTATTCCACATGATTCTTTCCGGAGTCCCGGGATGGGCGGACACGTATTCCACACGATTTATACCTATCTGCCGCGGTGAGGAAGGAGTTCCACGGGCGTGAGGATGACTTGAGGCGTGAGTCACGACTTGACATCGCTTTTATGTTGTGAATCGTAGTTTGGTTACCATACATGTCTCTGCTTTATATAGACTATTATGATTTCATTCTGATATTTCTGATTTCACATACTTGGTACTGTTATGCCTTGACCTCCTTGAAGCTGCGTTCATCCGCAGTAGAAATCATCGGTTGTGGATCCTCGCTCATGAGATCACGATTCAGCGTGTCGGGAAGCCCCATTTCTTCTGAGGCTTATCTTTTGGTATGTTACCACAGTGCAGATTCTTATACATTAAAGGGTATGGCGGGGCCTGTCCGTCATAGTTATTGTCACTTTCTTAGAGTGCATAGCACTATTGTGGCGCGTGCAGCAAAAGGATATCTGTTCGGGTTTTTATGTATATATCTGCAAGCTTGATTTTAGTTGCTTTTTATTTAATCAAATCTCTTATTTCATGTTTATGTTTTATTTCCGCTGATTTTCTCGATGTTGTATCACTAGGGTGCGAGGTAAGGCACGATCACGGCCCGGTTGGGTCGTGACAAAAGTGGTATCGAGCGATTAATCCTCGGAAAGTGTCTCTGACCGTGTCTAGTAGAGTCTTGATTATCGGTGTGTTGTGCACCATCTATAATCGTGAGGCTATATGACATTTAGGATTAGTTTCCATTCCTCTCATTACGAGATCGTGCCTTAGGCCGTGTGATAAGTTGGACCCTCCGACGTATTCCTTTCCTTTACCGATTATGCCTCGCGTAAGGCAACCCGGGCCCAGTGCAAGGCAGCGAGGAGGCGTGAGTAGAGCACGGAGGGTTCTGGCGAAGGCGATCGTTACGAGATAGTGCTTGACGATGAGTTTTGCGATGCCGCCACGGCAGAGTTTAAGCGCAGCGATGGCTGCGAGACTCTGATACTGAGCCTCGATCCAGCGGCTGGAAGCGAGATGAGATAAGTACAAGGAGATGGCGATTCTTGGCGAGTCGTGGCGAATATGAGAGAGGCTGAATCTGGCGATTCGATCCAGTAGCACCATAGTTCACCCCCGAGCGACGATTTGAGACTACGTGACTTTTGAGTTGTAGCCCGCGGTGTTACATGGATCGAGGCGAGGATGACCTCGAGGAGTTTATCCGACAACTACGGATCATGAGAGTGATCGAGTCTCGAGCGAGTCGGTGGTATTGGGTTCGCATCACCGCGTGATCTGCGATCGTGGTTTGATTCGTGAGGCGTCCCGGGAGAGCATGCACTTCCGGCCGTTTGGGACGAGTTCTCGAGGCTTTTCTTGCACATTTCTTGCCCCGAGATGAGAGGCTCGGGCCGAATTTTTGACGTTGAGCGGGGCGGGCGGGCGGTTAGAGAGTACAATGTGGAGTTCGACTCATTAGCTCGGTATGTTCCCAGTAATGGCGATATGGGGGCAGAGTACACCGCTACATCACGGGCTAGATGATTACTTGGCGAGGCTTCTGCGGGTGTAGCTCTTGGCCGGGCATGGACATTGCCGCATGCAAGCCCGTGCACTAGGATGTGAGGCACGGAGAGGTCGGCGGAATGACCGAGATCAGCGAGAAGAGGCGAGCAGCGAGGTCCTTTGGTAACTTTGGCGGGCGCCTCGGCGTGAACTAGTTATGTACCTCGCGATGCATAGTGGTCCTCGCGATCTTGAGACATTGGGTATTCGGGGCTGATCGTGGCTCCGGGCTTCGTTGCAGATATACATGGGTTCTAGCGATCGGGTTCAGTTTTCCTCGGTGTGCGCGATGTAGCGAGCGCCATCGAGAATGTCGTCTTTTTGCTGGTGCTTGTTTTTCCTGCGGCCGTCAGGGCCATATGATGAGAAACTGTCCTAATAGGAAGGATGCAGCGAATGACTCGACTCACGGTCGATGGCGAGTTCATCGCCTTCTGACTATGCGCCTGCAGTGCCTATGATTAAGTGGGCGGTAGATCGGTATATCCTTAACCTCTACAGAGATTTGTATGCATGATATGATGACCTTATTATTGTGTGCTATGTACGGATAACGTTATGTTGGTTATGAGTTAGAAAGCATGGTTAGTTGAAAGGATATGTATGGGGGCATGGAAAGTGTGAACCTTAGAATATTTCATGTTGAGACCTTAGATGTAAGGTCATCTTGAATAAAAGATTTTACGGTTAGTCTTTGTTGAAATACTTGGTTTGCGTATAAATGTGTTGTGGGATAAGTTGTTATACCAGTGGTTCGAACTGACATGATCGGGTCTCAGCCCTTGGGCGCTGGAGAAGCGGCATGGCGCGGCAGTGATTGTAGGGCGCGCCGGAAATCGGCCGCGGCCGAAAATCTTGAGGGTCGCTGAAGTTCAGCCGTACGCTGAGGGAAGCGAGGCCGCGCCGGAAGATCAGGGTTCGCGAGTTGCGGCGGCCAGCCGAGCGAAATCAGCGGAAAAACTTAGGAAAAGTCAGTTTTTATTTTGAAAGGGCACGAGTGGGGACAAGTGTCCCCCATCTGATTTTTACATGCAATATATTGACCAAGTCTTAAGTCATTTGTCATCTCTCTCTTTGAAAAACCTCTTCCTTCTCTCTAAAGATTTCAAGCTCCTTCTTTTCTCTAAAAATCCAAGAGGATTCTAGCCTTAAGAAAAATTTGAAAAATTAAAAGACAAGAAGGAAGCTTGTGGCTAGCTTTTGAAGGTGGTGGTGGTGGTATTCTTGGTAGAAAGGCTAGCAAATTGTTGGATAAAATTTGGCTAAAGCTCTAAGGTAATGATTCTTCCTCTATTATTAGTTTATAGAGTTGCATGTTAAGAAGAAAGTACTTATGGTGGTAAATAATGCTCTTAGAGTCTTTGCATGCTAGAAATGTGGGTTGAATATGAAGGATTTGGCTAAAGAAATATTATGAGCATGTTGTAGCCTAAAAACCACCTTAGAATTGTTAAGTGTACTATTATAACTTATGGGGCAGAATTTTACACACCCAAGATTAGGTGTGTAATCCCCTTTGTGTTGGTTTGGTTGTTGGGCCTTAATAAGGCGTTTGAATGTTGAAAAATCGGCCTTTGAAAAGGTGGCAAAGTGAGTAGAAATAAAGGAAATGCTGCCCAATTTTCCTTAGGAATTGATAACTTGAATTTGGAATTTCTACATTGAAATTAGAGGTTAATAAACACACTATGGTTATTATAGGTTGACATATTACTTGCGGTAGTTGGACTTAGCAAGTGGATTGACCAAGGAGGTATGTAGAACTTTCCTATCTCTTGAGCATGAGTAGTTGTACCTATGTAGTGCGGTGAGCGTACAAGATTTGATATCTTTCACTTGTTTTAAAAGTATATGCTACTTGTTTCATTTCAAAAGTATAAGTCCCTTGGATTTAGGGAAAATGTATTTGACAAAGGAATAACGCTAATAAAATGACTTTATGGGAAGTTGGTTATATTAGTTTTTGGAAAGGTTCACAAAGAATGGTTTACTCTAATTAAAACAAGTACGGGTAAAGGATTTGAATCTATGGAAGGTGGATTGATTTTTAGGCACTGGTTGCCTAAGGTTTTAAAGGAAATGAAGTCACTTGATTTAGAAGCCTATATATTTCTAAAAGGAAATGTGACTTGTTTTGAAAAGAAATTGTAACTTGATACTATGGTGATTAGTATCTTGGAATCCTTGTATAAGAAGAGTTTTCTTAAAAAGTTAGAAGTACATGGTACTTGGGTTGAATTCCCGGATTTTCTATTAAAAGACATGTCAGTGCCTTAGGATACTAAAATGAGAGGATATATTAATAATGTTAATAAGAAGTTAGGGGATATCTTAACTTGCTTATGTTATGATAGGCCGGTAGTGCTTATGTTGTGATATGATAGGCCGGTAGTGCTTATGTATGGTATGATAGGCCGGTAGTGCTTATGTATGGTATGATAGGCCGGTAGTGCTTATGTTGTGTATGATAGCCGGATGAGCTATGTTATATATTTGTATTATTACGGGGTAAACCCGGGGTTATTATCTATGCCATGGATTTGCTACCCATGATGCGAGTCGCGCTTGCACTCGTGCGGATCGGACCACGGGATCGTGCGGGTGAAATAGTCCCGTGCGAGTACGGCGATGGTACTCATGCGGGTCGCGGGATCCATGCGGGTGAAATAGTCCCGTGCGGGTGAAATAGTCCCATGACGAGGCGGATGACCTCGTGCGGGTCCACAAGACTCATGCGGGTGAAATAGTCCCGAGTAGGATTATGCGATACTCTGCAGGCGAGGTACCTGTTTTGATCGTGAGCCTCTATTTTATGCTATAAGTTTTATACTTGTTACTCTCATTGTTAGTAAGGCACGGTCTGAGAAATTGATTTTTATCTATGACTCCTTACTTTTGACTTATGATATTACTCTGATATTTTCCATTTTTACATACTTGGTACGTTGTGTCGACCCGCCGGGGGCTGCGTTCATCTGCGCGAGTAAGAAGCGGTGGTAGATCCTCATTCCTAGGATCTCTTACTCAGGTGTCAGGAGCTCCATTTCTTCGGAAGCTCGACTTTTGGTATGGTTCTCCCCGGTGTTGTGTTATTCTGTACATTCAGGGGCATGACGGGGCCCTGTCCCGTCATAGTGTTACTATTTCTTAGAGGCCTGTAGTCTTGTCATAACTTGGGTTGTTAAAGGATATAGCTGTTCGGTTTTATGTACTTTTGGGGTAGCCATTTTGGGCTAGACTATTTATACCATTATGGTTGTTTTATTTTGAGTTCATATTCCACTGGTTTTCTCTGATGTTGTGTCACGAGGTGCAGGTCAAGCGGTGGAGGAACTACTAGTAGGGCACCGAGGGTTAACAGGGCACAGGCCCAGTCCTTACCAGATGAGGTGTTTCGGACGGCGAGTTCTACCACGTCGCCAACCCGATAGAAGTCGAGGCGGCGGCTCTGAGACCGCGGTACGAGCCTCCGTCACGGCAACGGCGAAGGATATGGGCTCTGAGAGATGGCGATTACTAGCGAGATCGTGGCAGATATGAGATAAGTGGAAACGGCGATTCATTTATGCCGTAGTTCAAAGGCTGCTAACTTGAGGCGAGGACTTTTGAGTTGCGACCCACGAGTTTTATGGGTGAGGCACGAGATGATCCTCGAGTTCATCAAACGATTCTGTGGATCGTAGGGTGATCGGGGCTTGAGACCGAGTCGGTGGTACTAGGTTCGCATCGGTGCGGGACACTGCGATTGGTCGGTATGATTCATAGGAGCGTCGGGAGCATGCGCTTCCATTTGTTTGGGACGAGTTCTCAGGCGTTCTGGCCATTTCTTGCCTCCGCGAGATGAGAGGGCTCGGGCGAGAAATTCTTGTGGCCCGAGCAGAATGGCGGGCGGTCCGAATACAACATGGAGTTTGATTCATTGGCTAGGTATGTGCCGCTTTGGTAGCGAACATGGAGGGCGGGTGCACCGCTATGTCACGAGACTCGATGATCACTTGGCGAGAGTTGCGGGAGTAGCTCTTGGTAGAGAATGGACATTGCCGCGTGCGAGCACATGCGCAGGTGTGAACGCGAGGGCAGCGGATCGGCAGTATCAGCGAAGAGGCGAGGCAGCGAGGTCCTCTGGTAGTTTTAGGTAGACAACCCAGCGAACCGGATTTGCACGGCCGGTCAGGCGCTCCTCCACCATCTTGGGGCGTCACATAGTATTGAGGCGGGCGAGTTCGAGGGCGGGTTTCAGAGGACGAGTTCGGTCGAGATGAGGCCCCATGCCTCGGTGTGGTCGATGTGGTGATTGCCATTATAGAGTGTCGTATTCCTCCGAGCTTATTACTCTTGTAGCGGCGGGCCATTTGAAGAAGATTGTCCGTCGAGCGGCGGGAGTGCCATGGCTCGGTAAGCGGGTTGATTCGAAGTCTTCATCTTGATGGTTAGGCGCCGGGCGAGGGTGTTCCGCGGGCCAACAGGCGTGGCGGTCGTGGCGGGGTTCGATTCAGCGGTCCTCGAGCGCATTTATGCTATGTCGGCCGCCCGGGACGGGGCGTCACGATGTCGTCACGGTACATTGTTGGTCTCTTCTTTGTGATGTTTATGCTTTGATAGATCCAGGTTCTACCTTGTCCTATATATCTCCTCATATTCTTTGGTAGAATAGGGATAGAGCAGAGTCCATAGAATCCTTTGAGGTGGCTCTGGCCGTAGGTGCCGGTGGTAGGCGGCGGGTATATAAGGCTTGCCCGGTGACTATAGATGGTCGTGGACTCTGGCTGATTTGATAGAGTTGGATATGACCGACCGATGTGATTATGGGTATGGATTGGCTAGCGTCTTGCTATGCCAATGTGGGCTGAGAGAGAGGTTAGTTCGGTTAGGTTTCTGGTGGCCGGTTATCAGTGGAAGGGAATCTTTGCATCGCAGAGGGTAGGTTTATTTCTTACCTCAGGCTAGGAAGATGGTGCGGAAGGGTATATCTACCATTTAGTGCGGGTATTCGATCGAGGTGAGATATCGGACCTTGATCGATTCGATTGTTAGAGAGTTTCAGACGTTTTCCCAGACGAGCTTAGGGTATCCTCACGAGAGGAGATTGAGTTTTGCATCGATTTGGCACGGACACTCGGCCGATATCTATTCCGCCATCTGAGGATGGCACCGGCGAGTTGAAGGAATTGAAGGACGGTGAAAGATTTCTTTGGAGAAAGGCTTTATTAGGCCAAGTGTTTCTCCTTGAGGCGCGGTGTTGTTTGTAAAGAAGAAGGATGGGGCCAGCTGCGTATGTGTATTGATTCTGACGGTGAACAAGGTTACTATCGAAAGCAGGTATCCTCCCGGGATTGGCGATTTGTTTGACGATTGCGAGTGCAAAGTGTTTTCAAGATAGACTGTGATGCAGTTATCATCAGTGCGAGTTAGAGATAGACATCCCAAAGCGCATTGAGGACCGGTATGGGCACTATGAGTTGAGGTGATGTCTTCCGGGTTGACAGCGCCCAACGATATTCATGGATCGATGAATAGGGTGTTCGAGCCATTCTTGGATATATTCGTTATAGTATTTATTGATGATATCTTGGTGTATTCGCGCCGAGGCGAGAGCATCTGATCATTTGAGGGCGGTATTAGAGTCCTCAGAGGCCAGCGATTGTATGCCAAGTTCTTGAAATCACAGTGCAGTTAGCTTTGGCTTTCTTAGGGCATGTTATCGAGTGATGGTATTCGGGTTGTCTGGCTAAGATTAAGCGATCAGACTTGGCGGACCAGCTACAAGCGGAGTGCGCGGCTTTTGGGCCTTGCGAGCTATTATCGGAGGTTTGTGGAAAAGTTTGCTTCTATTTGGCACCTTTGACTAAGGCGACTCGGAAAGCGGTATGTTCGGTGGGCGGATACTTGTGAGAAAGTTTCCGATTGCTAAAGGAGGTTGGCGGCCGATTCTTACTCTTCGGAGGTTTAGATGGATATGTGGTTTTATTGTGGCGTCAGTGTCGGGCTTGGAGTGCGTCTTGATGCGGCCACGGCAAAGTTATAGCTTATGCGTCTCGGCGGCTTAGGAAGCATGAGAAGAACTATCCAGCACATGACTTGAGTTAGCGGCGATGATTCATGCCTTGAAGATGCGGAGGCATTATTTATATGGAGTTCACGTGGACATTTACGGACCACAGAGTCTCGGTACATCTTGGCCAGAGGAGCTGAACTTGCGGCGAAGGCGGTGGTTGGAGCTACTTAAGGATTACGATGTTGATATTCTATACCACCGGGGAAGGCGATGTAGTGGCGGATGCCCTTAGTCGTAGATCGATGGGTAGTGCATGCATTGTTGACCAGAGAAAGGGATATGGTCAGAGAGTTACATCATTAGCGAGCCTTGGGGTTCGTTTGGTTGGTCTGTTGGTGACGGTCGGGTTCGAGAGGTTGCGAGTCTTCCATCGTCGAGGAGGTGAAGCGGCGATATGAGGATCCGATTTTGATGCGATGCGAGAGATGCGTGTTGAGAAAGATAAGTCTGTTTGAGGTAGCTCTGATGGGGTGCTAAGATTCGAGGCGGTTGTGTGTTCCGATGTAGCGAGGACTTGTCGTGATTACGAGGAGGCACGCGATTCGTTATTCTATTCATCGGGATCGACTAAAATGTATCGTGACCTCGGATCGTGTATTGGTGGGATGGCCTAAAGAGGGGCGTTGCGGAGTTCATGTACGATGTCGAATGTCGGCGAGTTAAGATTGAGCACGAGAAGGCCGGTGGGCATTGCGAGGATATTGATATTCCGACTTGGAAGTGGGAGGTGATAAATATGGATTTTATTACAGGACTACCTACCACTCAAAGGAAGCATGATTCCATTTGGGTGATGTCACGACCCGTTCCGGGGCCCGTGACTGGTGCCTTACCGGGGCACCCAAGTAGTCATACATCAGAGTAATCAGCGGAAACATAAAGCAAGACATGAAACAGTTTATAAAACAAGACCGCAGTTATGTGAGAAAACATCGCCTTTCGGCGTATATATATAATCATGTTTTAGCGATTTCATCCGACAACCTGTACATGACTCTGAGACCTCTGAAATATACAACTATGGCGGGGGGGCCGCCATACCTGTATACAAAAACTATCTACAACGGGAGATCATACCAAAAGTAGAGCCTCGGAAGAGATGGAGCTCACGACACCAGCGTAGAGATCCTGAGATGCGGATCTAGCACTGCTTGCCCTTACTGCGGCATGAGCGCCCCGAAGGAAGTCGATTACAACAGGTACTAAGTATGCAGCGTAAAGTACTTAAATGAAAACATATCATTTTTAAAACCGGTTTACAAATATGTGTGAAACAACGAAAAGCGCATAGTGCCACATCACAAACAAGAGCAACAATGATAGGTAAGCTGTCGTCTTGTCTAGGCTGCGAATGATCGAAAGCAGGGCCACTCGCCCACATCCTCATTCGCAAGCCTAATCACGGACTCCGAGTCGCATGAGCCACTCGCGTGGGCGCGTGAGGTATAACCCGCGTCGAGGTAGCTACTCCTCGGCGTAAATCACGGACTCATTGTCCGCATGGCCACATAGACCGCGTGAGGCATAACCCCGCATACTAACACGGAACTCTGCGTAGCTCGCATAGGCCCCTGGACCCGCGTGAGGTATTCTCGAATCATGGTCCCGGACCGCTGAGTCTACCCCGCGTCGGAGCGGCTTAACCCGGTATCATCTCGAGGTGAGTGATAGTATACTAACATAACAACTTATCTTTAAGTAACATAAGCATAACATGGATACTACCTATACAAGCGTTACAAGATACTAACACACATAGCACCATATCATGTCTACCTATCAAACCATCTTATTATTCTTTTCACAATATAAGTGCATTATAAACACATAGGCAAACTTGTTTCTTTTCTCAATCTTAAGTGGTTATACTTACTTCCCATAAAGCTAGTATAACTCTTAAGCTTACGTTTAAAAACCAATTAGTTCTCTTACATTAATAAATGGTTGATAGTCCTTTTGAAATGTTTTGATTCTTTATTATTAGGGCTTAAGTAGTGAGGCATTCTTGACGTATTATTCGAGCTTAAGCGTGAGGCATTCCGTAAGTATTATTCAGTTAACACGTATGCGTCTAGTACTATATACATATTGTAAATATCATGCTTTAGGAAGAATCACATACCTTGGCGAAATCCACTGCCAAGTCGGTATGTGTGTATGAAGAATCGACTATAATAGTCACGGATATCTATCAAAGTCTAGACTATGCATAGGTCATTCTAAGCAGAGGGTCCTCGATTCTACGGAAAGTCGGGCAGCACAACCCTACGGTGAGCTATATAAGTCATTGTGAAAGCAGTCCTATGTAAATACTGTTAGTATATTCTTCTTTTATACCCTTCAGGTGTTACGGTTCAATTCTATTCCTTAATAACCTTCTAAGTATTTATACTTATTCTTATTCTACAATAAGTATTCTACAATTCAAAGAGGGTTAGGATTAGTTACCTCGGTAAGCCCGATAATATCCTAGAAAAGTCGCTGAGCAAGGTTTTGCTCTAAGTTGTATGCTCGAGAAACCTTAGAAGTTCTTCACAACTTCTACTAAGTACTAAGGTATTTGGGCTAGGGTATTTTGGGCATTATAACAATACAAGAAGGCAACTTTTCTACCAAGGGAGGGGGTAGGTTTCGGCTAGGCTGGGGTGGGGTAGCCTCGGCGAGCTTCTCGAGGAGGGGGTGTGTTGGGCGAATTGCTTACAAAGGGAGAGGAAGGATTTTTAGACTTGGAAAGCTTTTGTGGATGAAGAACTCTTCATCTCAAGAGGGTATTTATAGGTCAAGACATGGCCAACCAATGGCGAAGATTTAGCCAAGTGCTAGGCAAGTGTAAGGTCAAGATTAGGGCAAGTGTACCTAGACTTGCACACAAAATATCTAACCAACTTTATGACAAGGATGGTCATCCATTTGGCCCTATTGCGTGACAAGTCCACCAATGAGAGGGTGGCAAATGTCGCCTCTCATTGGTCCAAAGTGTTCGTCTCTCGGAAAAATCCGCAAAAATTAGAAATGACATGGCGGAATTTATCCTACGAAAGCGTGGAAGCGTTTAGTCGGAAAACCGTTCGCTTTGTGAGTTGTGCCTAAAAATCGTCAAGGCCTAACTTTAAGACCAAACTTTTATGCGTATTCCTTTACGTACATACTGGAAATCTGAGGTATAACATTCTCCTCGCGAAACATTCGTCGAATGTTCCTTCCCAGAGCAGATAACGATAAGGTTCTTCAAAACTTAAGCAGTTTGCAAAAGCCACACCTGACCATAAACAACACTTAGGCATAAGCGATAATGAAGATTTACAAGTAGGAAAGTGAATTACGGAGGGTGGGGAGCGGTGAGGATACTTCGCCTCGTGTCCTCGCCGGCTTCCCGTCATCTCCTCACGAGCTCGTTCGCCACAGACTTTGTGGAAGCCACGTCCTTCGTCGCGAGCGCCTAACGACGATCGATTATCGCTATGGGAATCTCCTCATCGATAATCCTCGGTCACTGGACATCGTCAATCGGATGTACTCTAGATGGATCCCGATACATCTCCTCGGCATAAAGCGTGAAACACGGATCTGCGCCTCGGATCGGACGGCAGATCAACTCATAGCAACCTTGCCTACCTGCGGATAATCGAAGCGGCCCGATGTACCTTGGTGAGTTTCCTTCTTCCGAATCTCATCACACCGCCATGGGTGACACGCCGAGAAAACCCAATCATCAGCGCAAACTCGGATGTCGGCGATGATCTGCATCGACTTACATCGACTACGGTATCGATAGCGCTCTCGGATAAGCTTCACCTTATCCGGCACTGCTGCACCGTCTGGTCCCACTAGTGCACCTCGCCACCTCGAACCAACCTATAGGCGATCTGCACTTCCTCCCATACAAGGCCTCATAAGGCGCCATCCGAATCTTTGGGTGGTAGCTATTATTATACGCGAACTCAACTAGAGGCAAATGATCCTCCCAACTACCACTGAAGTCAATAACACGGGCTCGCGACATATCCTCGAGAGTGCGGATAGTGCGCTCTGCTGTCCGTGCATGCGTGGATGAAATGCGATGCTCGGGCTCACTGCGTCCTAAACCCCTGCGGAAGGACCTCAGAAGTTGGCGTAAACCGGGCTCCTGCATGCGATATGATCAGTAGGGACTCCATGCGATCGGCGATCTCTCGGATGTAAAGTGCGGCATAATCCTCGGTAGAAAAAGTCGTCTGACGGGAAGAAAGTGGGCTGATTTCGTCGACTGTCGGCGATAACCCATATAGAATCATGTCTCCTGCGAGTGCGAGGTAATCCTGTGATGAAGTCCATGTTGATTACCTCCACTTCGGTCGGGATCTCTATCGCTGTAACAAACCACGGGTCTACGGTGCTCTACCTTCACTGCGACAACACGGGCGAGCTACGAACTGCGCAGCGTCCTCTTCAGCCATCCCACCAATACGGATCTAAGGTCGTGGTACATCTTGAGTCGACCGGATGGATGAAGTGCTTGTAGTGTGTGCTTCCCCAGAACCTGCCGAAGTCACGAAACATCCGGAACACACAACACGCCCTCAAACCTTAGCACCACATCGGTGCTACATCAAAGGACCCTTGCCCTCACGAAGAGTGTATCACGATGTCGAATCAAAGGCTGGATCCTCGGCTGTTGCCTCTTCACCTCGCCAGCGATGGAAGACTCGGCAACCTCGCGAACTCTAACCCCATTGCTATCAGAATCAATCAAGCGGACACCAGGCTCGCTAAGCGGTGCAAATTACGAACCATGTCCCTTCTCTCTGCACATCGATAGGCTCCCCGACCTACGACTAAGGCATACGCCTGGCGTTGGCCTTGCGGGTAGTGCAGGATGTCCACATCGTAATCCTTAAGCAACTCTAACCACCGTCTGCAGCGTAAGTTCGGCTCCTCTGGTGAAGATATCTTGGAGGCTCTTGTGGTGCGTAAAAATATCCACGTGAACCCGTACAAATAGTGCCTCGGATCTTGAAAGCGTGAATCACGGTTTGCGACTCCAAATCATGGGTGGGGTAGTTCCTCGTGTTTCTTGGTGTCGGGATGCATATGCTATAACTCTGCCATCTGCATCAACACACATCCCAACCCGATGCGCGTCACAATACACGACATAACCATCTGGACCTACGGAAGTAAGAAGCGAGGCGGTCGTCGGTCTCTTTCGGAAGCTGGAAACCACGCTCGCAGCATCGATCCACTGAAACTTGTTGCGCACGAGTCGACCTAGTCAATGGTGCGAAGATAAAGCAAACTTCTCCACGAACCGCCGATAATACCTGCGAGGCCCGAGCTGCGAACCTGCAGCCGGAGTAGTAGGTCTAGGCAAGTCTGGCGCCGATCTTGGCGTATCAACTCGAATACCATCGGCCGACAATATGCCCAGCGCCTGAAGTTAACAAAACTCACATTTGGAAAACTTGGCGTACAAGCTGTAGTCTGGAGAAGCTATCGGCCTGATCGCAAATGCTCGCATGCTCTGCTCTGGCGAGAATAAACCAAGATATCATCGATGAACACTATCACAAGCGTGTCCAAAAATGGTTTGAACACTCGGTTCATCAAATCCATGAATCTGCGGAGCATTGGTCAACCAAAGACATGACCACGAACTCATAATGCGTCTGGTCGGAATGCGATCCTAGGGACATCCACTCTCGACTACTTTGATGATAGCGATCGCGGATCAATCTTGGAGAAACATCTCGCACCACTGGTAGTCGAACAAATCATCAATCCTAGGAAGGGGTATCTGTTCTTAATGGTCACCTTGTTGGTGCAATGTCGACACGTGCGCGGCGTCCGTCCTTCTTCACGAACAATCTGGCGCTCCCGGGAGAAACACTAGGCCTAATGAAGCCGCCTGCAGCAAATCCTAAGTGATCCTTGACTCTCAACTCGGCGGGTGCCGTTACGTATGGCGGAATGGAAATAGGAGTATCCGCAACACATCTATACAAAACTCGATCTCCTCTCGGAGAGATACGGGAGTCATCTGAAACACGTCGGGAACTCGTGACTCTGGGCCAGCGGAAAATCTGGTACGCGGCTTGATGTCGAACACGACGAGATGGTAGATATACCGCGCACCATCTTCCTAGCCTTGAGGTAGGAAATAAACCTACCACCGGCGTCTGGTGCTCCTCCGCTCAACAACCGGCTCCTCGGAAGCTGGAACCGTACTATTCTCTCTGCGGTCTACATTGGCGTGGCGAAGCTAGCCAATCCATCCCGTGATCACATCAGTCAAACATCTCGACTCTATCAAGTCGGCGAGTCGGCGGCGTAAATGATCACGGGACAAGCTCATATACGCCGAGCTACCACGAATCACCCATGGCGTAGCTACCTCGAAAGGGTCTATGGACTCGGGCTCTATCCCTATCCTACTAGCAACAAGGGAGATATATAGGGCCAGTAGAACCGGATCTATCAAAGCATACATATCAAACCCGAAGCGATAAGGTACAGTGGCGACATCGGTGAGGCCTCACGATCTGTCGGTGGACAAAGCATAAATGCGGTTACGAGGACCGCTAGGCTGAGGACGAGCCACGGCCTGCGCGACCTGGCGACCCATGAGCACCACGCCTCGGGCGAGTAAGCTGTAGGAGATGATGAGCGGCAGCAGAACGAAGGTGAGCCTACCACCGCGTAGCGCCCCGGTCGGACGGTCCTCGCAAAGTGACCTGCTGGCCCTGGCGTAACAAGATCCAAAAGTAGTACCACACTTCCCGTAATGGGATCTGCGTCGGCCACTGCAGAGGTGGTCCCGTCGGCGATGCCTCTGCTACCTGGGCGTCGAAGCCACAGGGCGCAGTACGCCCTCAGCGTGTCTTTGAGGGCGGTGCGGGAGTGCTCTGTCTTGGCTGTGGTGCGAATCTAGGCTAGCTTCTGAGGCCGCCCGCCACGATAACTACGGAAGACCCTCCGTCACGGCCTTAACCTGCTGCTGTCATCCCACTCGTCGACCTCTGCGCTCGCCGCATCAGGCGTGAGCTGCGTGCGGGTAATGTCCATACGGTGGAGAAACCCCGCGCATGACTCGGCCATATAGTCGTCTGGCGGTGACATAGCGGTGCACCTATCCTCATGCTGCTGCAATCTTTGGGACATATCGAGCGATGAATCAAACTCGACATTGTACTCACGACGGTCGTCCTCTGCCTCGATGGTAAAAATCTATCGGCCCGCTCCTCGCCATGCTGTGGAGGCGAAAGTGGTGAGAAAGCCTGCGAGAACTCATCCCAGTAGTGAGGGCGCGTGCTCTCCGGGATAACTCCGTGAATCAAACCAATCGGCTGCGGTATCCGCGCGACCTATGTGACCAAGATCACGGACTCGGTCTCGGCGCCACGATCACTCTCAAAATCCTCTGAAGGCGACGGATGAACTCCTGCGGATCATCCTCGGCCTCGATCCATAAAACTCCGTGAACTCTGACTCAAAAAGTCTCGTAGCCTCAAACTCTCTGCCTCGGGTGAGCAGCGGTGCGGCCAAGCCTTTGGGTGGCTGGGCCCCAGGCTGCGCGTCCGGCCTCTCCTCGTGTCGGGCCTGACTTTGCCAAAGGTGGGCCATCTCCTTGTACCCTAACTCCTCCGCCCGTGGGGACGGGAGGTGTGGGTCTTGTGGTCTCTCTTTGGGGCGGCGGCGTCATAGAACTTCGCCGTCTACGGTATAGGCGGGCACGAGCCCTCGTGACTCTGGGTGTCACGCTAGCGACTCCTCGGCGCCTTGCCGCCAGGCGGGTTGCCTTACGTGGAGGCATAGCTATTACGAGGAAAGGAATACGTTAGAGGGTCGACTATAACACGGCTCTAAAGCACGATCTCGGAATGAGAAGAGCGAAACCAATCCTAAATATCCTATAGCCTCACGATTATTGGTGTGGTGCACGACACGCGCGATAATCGAACTACTAGATACGATGCGTAGACACTTTCAGAGGATTAAGCGCTCGATACCACTTTTGTCACGACCGTTCGGGGCGTGGTAGTGCCTTGGGGCACCAGTAGTCATACATCAGTGTCAGCGGAAACATAAAGCAAGACATGAAGCAGTTTATAAAACAAGACACAGTTATGTGAGAAAACATCGCCTTTCGGCGTATATATATAATCATGTTTTAGCGATTTCATCCGACAACTGTACAACATGACTCTGAGACCTCTGAAATATACAACTATGGCGGGACGGGGCCCGCCATACCTATGTACAAAAACTATCTACAACGGGAGATCATACAAAAGTAGAGCCTCGGAAGAGATGGAGCTCACGACGCAACGTAGAGATCCTGGGATGCGGATCTAGCACTGCTTGCCGCCTGCGGCATGAACGCAGCCCAGAAGGAGTCGATACTGGGTACTAAGTATGCGAAAGCGTAAAGTACTTAAATGAAAACATATCATTTTTAAAACGGTTTACAAATATGTGTGAAACAACGAGAAACCGCATAGTGCCACATCACAAACAAGAGCAACAATAGGTAGCGTATGTCGTCTTGTCTAGGCTGCGAATGATCGAAAGCAGGGCCACTCGCCCACATCCTCGTTCTGCAAGCCTAATCACGGACTCGAGTCGCATAGGCCACTCGCGTGGGCGCGTGAGGTATAACCCCGCGTCGAGGGTAGCTACTCCTCGGCGTCGTCTGGACTCATTGTCGCGTAGGCCACATAGACGCATGAGGCATAACCCGCATACTAACACGGAACTCGTAGCTCGCATAGGCCCCTGGACCGCGTGAGGTATTCTCGAATCATGGTCCCCGGACACTGAGTCTACCGCGTCGGAGGCGACTTAACCCGGTATCATCTCGAGGTGAGTGATAGTATACTAACATAACAACTTATCTTTAAGTAACATAAGCATAACATGGATACTACTTTATACAAGCGTTACAAGATACTAACACACATAGCACCATATCATGTCTACCTATCAAACCATCTTATTATTCTTTTCACAATATAAGTCTGTTATAAACACATAGGCAAACTTGTTTCTTTTCTCAATCTTAAGTGGTTATACTTACTTCCCATAAAGCTAGTATAACTCTTAAGCTTACGTTTAAAACCAATTAGTTCTCTTACATTAATAAATGGTTGGTAGTCCTTTTGAAATGTTTTGATTCTTTATTATTAGGGCTTAAGCGTGAGGCATTCTTGACGTATTATTCGAGCTTAAGCGTGAGGCATTCTAGTAAGTATTATTCGATTAACACGTATGCGTCTACAGTACTATATACATATTGTAAAATATCATGCTTTAGGAAGAATCACATACCTTACCGTGAAATCCACACAAGTCGAGTATGTCGTGTAGAGAATCGACTATAATAGTCACAGATATCTATCAAAGTCTAGACTATTACGTAGGTCATTCTAAGCAGAGGGTCCTCAATTCTACGGAAAGTCGGGCGCCTGACCCTACCGGTGAGCTATATAAGTCTCTTGTGAAACGATCTATGTAAATCTGATTCGTATATTCTTCTTTTATACCCTTCTAAGGTGTTACTGATTCAATTCTATTCCTTAATAACCTTCTAAGTATTTATACTTATTCTTATTCTACAACAGTAAGTATTCTCTAATTCAAAAGAGGTTAGGATTAGTTACCTCGGTAAGCCCGATAATATCTAGAAAAGTCGCTGAGCAAGGTTTTGCTCTAAGTTGTATGCTCGAGGAAACCTTAGAAGTTCTTCACAACTTCTACTAAGTACTAAGGTATTTGGGCTAGGGTATTTTGGGCATTATAACAATACAAGAAGGCAACTTTTCTACCAAGGGAGGGGGGGTAGGTTTCGGCTAGGCTAGGGGGTGGGGTAGCCTCGGCCAAGCTTCTCAAGGGGAGGGGGGGTGTGTTGGATGAATTGCTTACAAAGGGAGAGGGAAGGATTTTTAGACTTGGAAAGCTTTTGTGGATGAAGAACTCTTCATCTCAAGAGGGGTATTTATAGGTCAAGACATGGCCAACCAATGGCCAAGATTTAGCCAAGTGCTAGGCAAGTGTAAGGTCAAGATTAGGGCAAGTGTACCTAGCCAACTTGCACACAAAATATCTAACCAACTTTATGACAAGGATGGTCATCCATTTGGCCCTATTGCCGTGACAAGTCCACCAATGAGAGGGTGGCAAATGTCGCCCTCTCATTGGTCCAAAGTGTTACGTCTCTCGGAAAAATCCGCAAAAATTAGAAATGACATAGCCGGAATTTATCCTCGAAAATTTGTGGAAGCGTTTAGTCGGAAAACCGTTCGCTTTGTGAGTTGTGCCTAAAAATCGTCCAAGGCCTAACTTTAAGACCAAACTTTTTGTACGTATTCCTTTACGTACATACTCTGGAAATACGGGGTATAACAGGTGATTGTCGACAGGCTAACGAAATCAGCCCATTTTCTTCCGGTCAGAACGACGTTCTCAGCTGAGGACTATGCCATATTATATATTAGAGAGATTGTGAGACTGCACGGTGTCCCGGTATCGATTATATCAGATAGAGGAGCCCAGTTCTCGGCTAACTTCTGGAGGTCCTTTCAGAAGGGATTAGGGACACGGGTGAGTCTCAGTACCACGTTTCATCCTCAGACCGACTATCCAGACACTTGAGGATATGCTGCGGGCTTGTGTTATTGATTTCAGGGGTAGCTGGGAGGATCATTTGCCTCTTGTGGAGTTTGCTTACAACAACAACTACTATTCCGGGATTCAGATGGCGCCTTATGAGGCCTTATACGGGAGGAAGTGCAGGTCACCTATAGGCTGGTACGAGGTGGGAGAAATTCAGTTGGTCGGGCCAAACTTAGTTCAACAGGCAGTAGATAAGGTGAAGCTTATCCAGGAGCGGTTGTTGGCAGCTCAGAGTCGGCAGAAGTCGTATGCAGATCATCGGCGTCAACACTTGGAATTTGAGTTAGGTGATTGGGTTTTTCTAAAGGTATCGCCCATGAAGGGCGTGATGAGATTTGGAAAGAAGGGGAAACTTAGCCCAAGGTACATTGGGCCGTATCGGATTGTCGCGAGGTAGGCGGGGTTACTATGAATTAGAGCTGTCGTCCGATTTGGAGGCGGTACATCCAGTTTTCCATGTGTCCATGTTGCAGAAATGTATTGGAGATCCATCTAGAGTGCACCCGATTCAGAATGTCCAAGTGACAGAGGAGTTATCATATGAGGAGAGTCCCATAGCGATACTCGATCGTCAGGTTAGACGACTTCGGACGAAAGACGTGGCTTCCGTCAAGTCTATGGCGGAATGTGAGCAGGAGGAAATGACGTGGGAAGCGGAGGATGACATGAAGAAGAAATATCCTCACTTATTCCCTATACCTCCAGGTAACCCACGTTCTAAAATTGTTGGTCTTTAAATTTAGTATTTATGCTTGAGTTCGGTTGTGGCCGTGTGAAGCGTCTTTATTTGAGTCTATGCCGATATTGTAATTTGAGTAAGCCTAGAGGGAACATTCGGGACGAATGTTTCTAAGAGGGGGAGAATGTTATACCAGTGGTTCGAACTGGACGCGTCCGAGTCTCAGCGCCTTGGGCGAGGCGCGTCGGCGTCGAAGGCATGGCCGAAAATCTTGAAGTTTCAGCGCCATGGCCAGCATGAGGCATGGCGGAAGATCCGAGGTTCGCGGGGATTCAGCCTTGTAGCGAAGCAGGCAGCGGGCGAAGCGGCATTCGGGAAGCGAGGCGGCGAAATCGGCGGAAAAACTTAGGAAAAGTCAGTTTTTATTTTGAAAGGGCACAGTGGGGACAAGTGTCCCCCCCATCTGATTTTTACATGCAATATATTGACCAAGTCTTAAAGACTTGGTCATTTGTCATCTCTCTCTTTGAAAAACCTCTTCCTTCTCTCAAAAGATTTCAAGCTCCTTCTTCTCTCTAAAAATCCAAGAGGATTCTAGCCTTAAGAAAAATCTGAAAAATTAAAAGACAAGAAGGAAGTTTGTGGCTAGCTTGTGAAGGTGGTGGTGGTGGTATTCTTGGTAGAAAGGCTAGCACATTGTTGGATAAAATTTGGCTAAAGCTCTAAGGTAATGATTCTTCCTCTATTATTAGTTTATAGAGTTGCATGTTAAGAAGAAAGTACTTATGGTGGTAAATAATGCTCTTAGAGTCTTTGCATGCTAGAAATGTGGGTTGAATATGAAGGATTTGGCTAAAGAAATATTATGAGCATGTTGTAGCCTAAAAACCACCTTAGAATTGTTAAGTGTACTATTATAACTTATGGGGCAGAATTTTACACACCCAAGATTAGGTGTGTAATCCCCTTTGTGTTGGTTTGGTTGTTGGGCCTTAATAAGGCGTTTGAATGTTGAAAAATCGGCCTTTGAAAGGGTGGCAAAGTGAGTAGAAACAAAGGAAATGCTGCCCAATTTTCCTTAGGAATTGATAACTTGAATTTGGAATTTCTACATTGAAATTAGAGGTTAATAAACACACTATGGTTATTATAGGTTGACATATTACTTGCGGTAGTTGGACTTAGCAAGTGGATTGACCAAGGAGGTATGTAGAACTTTCCTATCTCTTGAGCATGAGTAGTTGTACCTATGTAGTACGGTAGACGTACAAGATTTGATATCTTTCACTTGTTTTAAAAGTATATGCTACTTGTTTCATTTCAAAAGTATAAGTCCCTTGGATTTAGGGAAAATGTATTTGACAAAGGAATAACGCTAATATAATGACTTTAGGGGAAGTTGGTTATATTAGTTTTTGGAAAGGTTCACAAAGAATGGTTTACTCTAATTAAAACAAGTACGGGTAAAGGATTTGAAACTATGGAAGGTGGATTGATTTTTAGGCACTGGTTGCCTAAGGTTTTAAAGGAAATGAAGTCACTTGATTTAGAAGCCTATATATTTCTAAAAGGAAATGTGACTTGTTTTGAAAAGAAATTGTAACTTGATACTATGGTGATTAGTATCTTGGAATCCTTGTATAAAAAGAGTTTTCTTAAAAAGTTAGAAGTACATGGTACTTGGGTTGAATTCCCAGATTTTCTATTAAAAGACATGTCAGTGCCTTAGGATACTAAAATGAGAGGATATATTAATAATGTTAATAAGAAGTTAGGGGATATCTTAACTTGCTTATGTTATGATAGGCCGGTAGTGCTTATGTTGTGATATGATAGGCCGGTAGTGCTTATGTATGGTATGATAGGCCGGTAGTGCTTATGTATGGTATGATAGGCCGGTAGTGCTTATGTTGTGTATGATAGCCGGATGAGCTATGTTATATATGTTATACCCCGTAGTTGCAGGGTATGTATGTGAGGACGTACGTACGAGAGTACGGCAGAAATTTTGAAAAGAAAGAAAAATGTGAGTTTTAAATGAATAGTTTAGGTTATTTGTGAAGAAAAGGTTCGTTAATGGGAATTGGATTCCCAGTTTGGTATTTGGACTTCATAGATTATATTAGAATTTTGAGATTTTATTTTGGAAATGGTCACGTGGGGCCACGGGAGAAATTCTGATTTTGTGGGGCAGCTTTGTTTTGAGATTTCGGTATTTTGGATATTTTGAAGACGAAATATTAGGCGAATCGGGGCGACACGTGTCACCCCGTGTGGCACCCTTGGCGAATTACCTTTGTGCGACACGATTAAGTCGTTTTTACGAAGCGTTTTGCATAACTGCGAGGAAAATTCCGACTATGTCGTTTTGTATTTTGCGGATTTTTCGGCGGCGGAACATCTTTGGGCCAACGAGAGGTGACACTTGTCACCCTCGAGTAACGATTTAGGTAAGCGAGGGGCGTCTTCTCCTTGTTTTGTGCCTTGTTTTGGCCTTGTTTGGTGCATTGTTTTGTGGAGTGTTTTGTGGAGTAGGGTTTAGGGTGCACTTGGCTTGATCTTGGCCTTACACTTGCCTTGCACATGGCTTGATCTTGGCCATTGGTTGGCCTTTGGTTTTGCTATAAATACCCCCTTATGTTGATGCACTCTTCGTCCACAAATGAAACCTTCAAGCCTAAAATCCCTCCCTCCTCTAGTGTTGAGTTCGTCCAACTCATCCCCCACTCTTTTGAGAGTCTTGGCGAGGGCCTCCTCCTCCCTTTGTGGTGCCTTGGTAGTGGGGTACCCACTGCTAGTTGTTTTAGTATAATACCCTTGTTGTGGTATAGAAATACTCCTAGTATGGTTATAATGCCCAAAATACCTTAGCCTTGTACCTTGTAGTATTCCAAAGATACCTCTTTCGTAGAGTCAGGAAATACTACCTTTTGTCCTTTAGTCTCAAACCGAAACCCTAAGGAAATCTTCATAGTTGGTTGAAGTATTTGAGTAGAAGTTAGTTAGAACTTCTAAGGGTTGTTTGGAGTGGTTTGGAGCGCGCGGTGGAGCTAAACCTTGCTCGGGATCGACATTATAACTTGGATAATTTTGGGCTTATCGAGGTAATTATCTTGTCCTCTATTGTAATTTGAAATTACATGTATGTAATAATATATAGTTGAATTATAATATATATGGAACTAGACTTAGTTTTCTGCAATGACTTTTGACTTAAGCTGAAGAATAAAGCGAATGACTGTATTTACATGGGTGTATGTGCGATAGACTTGTGTAGAATTGTACACGTCAGGTTAGGCGTGTAAACCCCACTGGTTGGCTTGGTAGCGGCCTCGATAGAGGAGGAGATTTCTGTTGTTGCGGGAAAGTCTTTGAATTTTCTATAGAAAGATAGAAACTTGTGTTTTGGGGTTAATAGACGTTTGTGACCTTTATAGGTGAAAGTACTAAGAGTAGCGTATTCTACTCGAGGAGTGGAAAGGGCTAGCAAGGTTGTAGTACTTGGAGCATTTTGCTTATTGTCGATAAATCGTCGCGAGGTATGTGAACCTCTTCCTATCTTTTCTAGCATGATTGTTGTGAACTATGTAATGCGGTGAGCGTACATGTGCTAAGTGATTTGGTTGGTTTAAAACATAGGGTGTTATAATAGCTTTATGGGAAGTTAGTTATAACGACCTTATGTAAGTGAAAATGGTTTCTTGATGTTAGAAGTTAAGAGACTTGATCTTATAAGATAAGAGACTTAACTTATTTGTTTTAATGTGGATGTTTGTGTGAAACCTCATTCGTGAGTAATGAGTACTTGGTTTTAAAGGGATAATGTTTCTTGATTTGGGAATCGAATGTGTATCGACAAACCCTGCGGCGTTAATAAAGGAAAATGTATTGAATAATGATGTGTTGTATTAAAACCGGTAGAAACCTCCATCTGCATAGAAGCTAAGATGAGACAAAATGATATTACATTTTCTAGATCATGGCTTTGTAATAAGATCGTTATAAACAAGAATAAACTACTCACATATATGACATATGTTACTCGATTGTTCTAAAAGGAATCAGTGATTAAGTTTGGGAACTATGAAACCATTTGAAAATGAGAAGCTTGAGTAATTGAAACTAGGCAAGCGGAACTTAGGAAAAGAATGTTGTTACTTGATTTTGAAAAGGAAGGTGGGTTGGTCATTCTAATACTACGGTATCGGGTGACTTTTATAAAAGTAATGGATCTCTTTTAAAAGAACTTAACGTATGTAGTACTTTGGGGTTAAAAACAGGACTTTGGCATAAAATGAAAGTACTTTGAGTTGTGTGAAACTTGCCTATGCTTGTTGTTGTGAAACTTGCCTATGCTTGTTGTTGTGAAACTTGTCTATGCTTGTGATGATAGCCTTTGTTGTGCAAGTGTGGTATTTACGTATTCTGGCGTCTCTCGATAGAGGGCGGTCGACTTAGTGAGAACTTACTTGGGCGTCTTTGGCGGTGATGGAGAATTCCACGGGTATGTTTCCATTTTGATTCTTGTCTTGTTGTTGATGTCACATGGACATGTCTACCGATCTGCGAATCAGGGCATGCGGCCGTGCGGTCGGGTTGATTACGATATATTGTTATTGTGGTTACATGGACATGTCTACAGGTAGAATTCCGGGGCATGTGGCCATGCGGCGGGGTTGATCACCTGATATTATTGTTGATGTCACATGGGCGTGTCTGCAGAGGTAGAATTCAGGGCATGTGGCCGTGGGGCATTGGTATTATTGTTGCATCATGGACATGTCTACACCCGTCTGCAGTCGGGGCATGCGGCCGTGATCACGAACATGATTGATGTTGTGGGCGTGAGACCCATAGTTATATTTAGTGATGACTTGAGGCGTGAGTCACATTGGATATATTGCTTTTATGTTGTGAGCTGTAGTTTGGTTATCATACATGTCTCACCTTTATATAGACTAGTATGATTTCATTCTGATATTTCTGATTTCACATACTTGGTACTGTTATCTTGACCTCCTTGGCTGCGTTCATCTGCATGGTAGAGTACATCGATCGTGGATCCCGCTCTTAGGATCATGATTCAGCGTATTGGGAAGCTCCGTTTCTTGAGGCTTATCTTTTAGTATGTGTTCCACTGAGTTGTAGGTTCTTGTACATTGGGGTATGGCGGGGCCTGTCCGTCATAGTCGTTGTAAATCTTAAGTGCATGAAATCTTGTTGTGGGCGGGGTTGTAAAGGATTAAAGCTGTTCGGGTTTTATGTATGTCTTGAAGGCAACCGTTTTGGTTGCTTTGTTTATTATTATATCTCTTGTTTCATGACTCATGTTTTATTTTCCATGGTTTTCTCGATGTTGTATCACTAGGGTGCGGGTAAGGCACGATGCGGGGCCGGCAGTCGTTACAAAAGTGGTATCGAGCGATTAATCCTCGGAAAGTGTCTGACCAGTGTCTAGTAGAGTCTTGATTATCGGTGTGTTGTGCACCACATCTATAATCAGGAGGCTATAGGACATTTAGGATTAGTTTTCATTCTTCTCATTACGAGATCGTGCCTTAGAGTGTGTTGTAAGTTGGACCCCTCAGCGTATCTCGTTTTACAGTTATGCCTCGCGCCAAGGCAGCGAGCCGGAGGCAAGCGGCGAGTGCGCTAGTGAGATCTGAGAGAAATGCGAGCGCGAGCCAGGCGATACGAGTTGTGCTTGAGCAGCCCGGGTTTTGTGGCCGCCCGGCCCAGCGAAGGTTAGGCGCGGCAATAGGCTGCTGAGACCGCGATACACGAGCCTCGATCCAGCGATGCAGAGGCGAGAGAGATGGGTTACAAGGAGATGGCGATTCTTGGCGGTCGTGGCAGATATGAGATAAATTTGGATCACGGCGGTTCGATTCGATGCACCGATGGTTCACCCGGCGAGATAGTTTGAGGCTACGGGACTTCACGAGTTGTAGCACTTGAGTTTTATGGGTGAGGCACGAGGATGATCGCGAGGAGTTCATCCGGCGATTCTGACGGATCGTGAGTGATCAAGGCGGAGACCGAGTCGGTGGTCTTAGGTGCGCATCGGTGCGCGATACCGTCGGCCCGGTTTGATTCGTGGGAGTTGTCGGGAGAGCATGCGCTTCCAGCGATATGGGGCGAGTTCTCGAGGCATTCCTCGCTCACTTCTTGCCTCCGCGGATGAGGAGAACGCGGGCGGCAATTTATGATCTTTGAGACGAGAGGCGTGCGATTCGAGAGTACAACGTGGAGTTTGACTCGTTGGCTCGGTATGTCCCCGCTTTAGTGGCAACCATGGAGGATAGAGTGCACCGCCACGTCACCGGATTAGATGATTACTTAGAGGCTTGTTGGTGTAGCTCTTGGTAGGGCATGGACATTGCCGCATGCGAGCTCATGCACTAGGATGTGAGTGCGGAGAGGTCGATGGAATGACACGGATCAGCGAAGAGGGCGAGGACATCGAGGTCTTTGGCGACTTTCGAGGCGGACCGCCTCGGCGTGAACTAGTTTTGTACCCCGCATGCAGTGGTCCTCCGTCTTGAGGCGGTCGGGGCTCGAGGTTGAGTTTCGAAGTAAGTGTTGGCGGATCACGGTCACCCTACCTCGGTGTGGTCGATGTGGTAGACCGCATTTCGGGAGTGTCGTGGTGCGAGGAGCTTGTTATTTTGCGGCGGCAGCGGGCCATTTGCGAAGCTGTCCGACCAAGGGTATACGGATGTTACGACTCGACCTACCGGATCGATGGCTGGTTCATCGCGCCTACGATTATCGCCTGCGGCGGGCTATGATTAGAGTGGAGGCGGTAGCCGGGTATATCCTTAACCCTCTAGAGTTTTGGTATGCTTGTTATGATGGTCTCATTATTATGTGCTATGTACGAATAGCGTTGTGTTAATTATGAGTTAGAAAACATGCTTAGTTGGGAGGATACGTATGGGGGCATGGTAAGTGTGAACCTTAGACTATGTCACGGCCGAGACCTTAGGGGTAAGGTCGTCTTGAGTTAAAGATTTATTTTTGACCCTTATCGAGTAGTAGTATCGTGGGATTTATTTGTGTGATAAGTCCGTGGGTAGTGTGAGATGGAAGTGGTAGCTTTCATGATGTGAATTAGTAAGATTGTTAGGATCGGGAACAAGAGTTTAGCGCGGTTGGGGGTCGGGTTGAGGACCATTTGCGGGTCAACCGTAACCCGGTTTGCGGTGGGGTCAGTTCTGGTGGTCGCGGTGGTAGGGTCACGAGGATGCTAGGCCCAAGTTTGTATGATCATCGTATGAGTTCGTGGGCGCGTTCGACGAGCGGTTCGTAAAGGCGGGAATGGCCTTAAGGAAGTTTGAGGTTAGTAAGATGACCAAGTTTGGAGGTAGTGACTCGGAGATTTTCGAGAGCGAGTAATGGTGAAGTATGGTGCGTCTTGGGAGAGTTCAAGCGTTCGAGAAGGGCACGCGAGTTAGGAAAGAAGAGGGCGTATGTTATTTCGTGGCGGTGTGGCATTGGCAACTTGTTAGAGGAACTTTATCGTTATTCGACTTGAGAAGGAACATTCGGACGAATGTTTCTAAGAGAGGAGAATGTTATACCCGTAGTTGCGGGGTATGTATGTGAGGGCGTGCGTGCAGTGCAGCGAAATTTTGAAAAGAAAGAAAGATGTGAGTTTTACGGAAAAGTTTAGGTTATTTGTGAAGAAAAAGGTTCGTTAATGGGAATTGGATTCCCAGTTTGGTATTTGGACTTCATAGATTATATTAGAATTTTGAGATTTTATTTTGGAAATGGTCACGTGGGGCCACGGGAGAAATTCTGATTTTGTAGAAGCTTTGTTTTGAGATTTCGGTATTTTGGATATTTTGGAAGACGAAATATTCAGGCGAATCGGGGCGACACGTGTCACCCCGTGTGGCACCCTTGGCGAATTTACCTTTGCGCGACACGATTAGAGTCGTTTTTGACGAAGCGTTTTGCATAACTTGCGAGGAAAATTCCGACTATGTCGTTTTGTATTTTGCGGATTTTTCGGCGGCGGAACATCTTTGGGCCAACGAGAGGTGACACTTGTCACCTCAGTGACGATTTGGGTAAGCGAGGGACGTCTTCCTCCCTTGTTTTGTGCCTTGTTTTGGCCTTGTTTGGTGCATTGTTTTGTGGAGTGTTTTGTGGAGTAGGGTTTAGGGTGCACTTGGCTTGATCTTGGCCTTACACTTGCCTTGCACATGGCTTGATCTTGGCCATTGGTTGGCCTTTGGTTTTGCTATAAATACCACTTATGTTGATGAACTCTTCGTCCACAAATGAAACCTTCAAGCCTAAAATCCCTCCCTCCTCTAGTGTTGAGTTCGTCCAACTCACCCCCTCTTTTGAGAGTCTTGGCCGAGGCCTCCTCACTCCCTTTGTGGTGCCTTGGCGTAGGGTACCCACTGCTAGTTGTTTTAGTATAATACCCTTGTTGTGGTATAGAAATACTCCTAGTATGGTTATAATGCCCAAAATACCTTAGCCTTGTACCTTGTCGTATTCCAAAGATACCTCTTTCACGTAGAGTCGGAAATACTACCTTTTGTCCTTTTTAGTCTCAGCCGAAACCACTAAGGAAATCTTCATAGTTGGTTGAAGTATTTGAGTAGAAGTTGGTTAGAACTTCTAAGGGTTGTTTGGAGTGGTTTGGGCGCACGGAGTGGAGCTAAACCTTGCTCGGGATCGACATTATAACTTGGATAATTTTGGGCTTATCGAGGTAATTATCTTGTCCTCTATTGTAATTGGAAATTACATGTTTGTTAGAATATATAGTTGAAGTATACTATATATGGAACTATACTTAGTATTCGGCAATGTCTTTTGACTTAAGCTGAAGAATAAAGCTGATGATTTGTATTTACATAGGGGTGTGCGATGAGACTTGTGTAGAATTGTACACGTCAGGTTAGGCGTGTAAACCCACACTGGTTGGCTTGGTAGCGGCCTCGATAGAGGAGGAGATTTCTGTTGTTGTGGGGAGGTCTTTGAATTTTCTATAGAAAGATAGAAACTTGTGTTTTGGGGTTAATAGGCGTTTGTGACCTTTATAGGTGAAAGTACTAAGAGTAGCGTATTACTCGAGAGTGGAAAGGGCTAGCAAGGTTGTAGTACTTGGAGCATTTTGCTTATTGTCGATAAATCGTCGAGGTATGTGAACCTCTTCCTATCTTTTCTAGCATGATTGTTGTGAACTATGTAGTGCGGTGAGCGTACATGTGCTAAGTGATTTGGTTGGTTTAAAACATAGGGTGTTATAATAGCTTTATGGGAAGTTAGTTATAACGACCTTATGTAAGTGAAAATGGTTTCTTGATGTTAGAAGTTAAGAGACTTGATCTTATAAGATAAGAGACTTAACTTATTTGTTTTAATGTGGATGTTTGTGTGAAACCTCATTCGTGAGTAATGAGTACTTGGTTTTAAAGGGATAATGTTTCTTGATTTGGGAATCGAGAATGTGTATCGACAGACCCTGCGGCGTTAATAAAGGAAAATGTATTGAATAATGATGTGTTGTATTAAAACGGTAGAAACCTCCATCTGCATAGAAGCTAAGATGAGACAAAATGATATTACATTTTCTAGATCATGTTTCTTTGTAATAAGATCGTTATAAACAAGAATAAACTACTCACATATATGACATATGTTACTCGATTGTTCTAAAAGGAATCAGTGATTAAGTTTGGGAACTATGAAACCATTTGAAAATGAGAAGCTTGAGTAATTGAAACTAGGCAAAGCTGGAACTTAGGAAAAGAATGTTGTTACTTGATTTTGAAAAGGAAGGTGGGTTGGTCATTCTAATACTACGGTATCGGGTGACTTTTATAAAAGTAATGGATCTCTTTTAAAAGAACTTAACGTATGTAGTACTTTGGGGTTAAAAACCGGACTTTGGCATAAAATGAAAGTACTTTGAGTTGTGTGAAACTTGCCTATGCTTGTTGTTGTGAAACTTGCCTATGCTTGTTGTTGTGAAACTTGCCTATGCTTGTGATGATAGCCTTTGTTGTGCAAGTGTGGTATTTACGTATTCTGGCGTCTCGATAGAGGCGGTCGACTTAGTGAGAACTTACTTGGGCGTCTTTGGCGGTGATGGAGAATTCCACGGGTATGTTTCCATTTTGATTCTTGTCTTGTTGTTGATGTCACATGGACATGTCTACACCGTCTGCAATTCGGAGGCATGCGGCCGTGCGGTCGGGTTGATTACGATATATTATTATTGTGGTTACATGGACATGTCTACCGAGTAGAATTCGGGGCATGTGGCCATGCGGCGGGGTTGATCACCCGGTATATTATTGTTGATGTCACATGGGCGTGTCTACAGGTAGAATTAGGGGCATGTGGCCATGGGGCATTGGTATTATTGTTGCATCATGGACATGTCTACACCGATCTGAGAATTCGGGGCATGCGGCCGTGATGCGAACATGATTGATGTTGTGGGCGTGAGACCCATAGTTATATTTAGTGATGACTTGAGGCGTGAGTCCGTTTGGATATATTCGCTTTTATGTTGTGAGCGTAGTTTGGTTATCTTACATGTCTCACCTTTATATAGACTAGTATGATTTCATTCTGATATTTTCTGATTTCACATACTTGGTACTGTTGTCTTGACCTCCTTGAGGCTGCGTTCATCTGTGAGTAGAAATACATCGATCGTGGATCCCGCTCTTAGGATCACGATTCAGCGTATTGGGAAGCTCCGTTTCTTGGAGGCTTATCTTTTAGTATGTGTTCCACTGAGTTGTAGGTTCTTGTACATTCGGGGTATGGCGGGGCCACTGTCCGTCATAGTCGTTGTAAATCTTAAGTGCTGTAATCTTGTTGTGGGCGGGGTTGTAAAGGATTAAAGCTATTCGGAGTTTTATGTATGTACTGAAGGCAACCGTTTTGGTTGGCCTGTTTATTATTATATCTCTTGTTTCATGACTCATGTTTTATTTTCCGCTGGTTTTCTCTGATGTTGTATCACTAGGATGCCCGGGGTAAGGCACCAGTAACGGGGCCCGGAACGGGTCGTTACAATATATTTGTATTATTACGGGGTAAACCCCGGGTTATTATCTATGCCATGGATTTGCTACCCATGATGCGAGTGCGGCGCTTGCACTCATGCGGATCCGGACCACAGGATCCATGCGGGTGAAATAGTCCCATGCGAGTACGGCGATGGTACTCATGCGGGTCCACAGGATCCATGCGGGTGAAATAGTCCCATGCGGGTGAAATAGTCCCATGACGAGGCGGATGACCTCATGCGGGTCCACAGGACTCATGCGGGTGAAATAGTCCCAGGAGTAGGATTGCTTAACGATAAGGTACCCTATTTTGATCGGGAGCCTCCTATTTTATGCTATAAGTTTTATACTTGTTACTCTCATTGTTAGTAAGGCACAGTGCAAGGAAATTGATTTTTATCTATGACTCCAGCTTACTTTTGACTTATGATATTACTACAGTATTTTCCAGTTTTACATACTTGGTACGTTGTGTACTGACCCCCTTCCTCGGGGGCTGCGTTCATGCCGCAGGTAAGGGAAAGCAGGTGGTAGATCCTCATTCCTAGGATCTCTTACTCTGGTGTCAGGAGCTCCATTTCTTCGGAAGCTCGACTTTTGGTATGGTTCTCCCCGGTGTTGTGTTATTTTGTACATTCAGGGGCATGACGGGGCCCTGTCCCGTCATAGTGTTACTATTTCTTAGAGGCCTGTAGTCTTGTCATAACTTGGGTTGTTAAAGGATATAGATGTTCGGTTTTATGTACTTTTGGGGTAGCCATTTTGGGCTAGACTATTTATACCATTATGGTTGTTTTATTTTGAGTTTATATTCCGCTGGTTTTCTCTGATGTTGTGTCACAAGGGTGCCCGGGTCAAGGCACCGGTCACGGATCCGGGTTCGGGTCGTGACATAAGTCCATGGGTAGTGTGAGATGGAAGTGGCAACTTTCATGACGTGAATTAGTAAGATTGTTCCGCATCAGGGAATAAGAAGTTTGGCGCGATTTGGGGTCGGGTCGAGGACCATTCGCGGGTCAACCCGTAACCCGGATTGAGATGGGTCACTCGAGGTGGTCGCCAGTGGTAGGTCACAAGCGGTGCTAGGCCCAGTTTGGGTAGCCATCGTGCGAGTTCGTGAGCGTTCGGCCGGAAGTCGGGCGATGAGTCACCCGTCTTGTCCTTGATCGGGGTATTTACTCGGCAGACGGTTATGCTAGAGGTTATATCAGGAAGGTTGTAAGGCTGCACGAGGTGCCTACTTTCACCTTATGGCAGACAGTGAAGCCCAGGTTATGTCTATTTCTTTTTCTGGAAGTTTTACCAGGCAGGGTTAGGAACTCAGGTGAGTCTCAGTATCGCATTCGCCCTCGGGCCAGTGTTTGGATTTCAGGGGTAGCTGTAAGGAGTATTCGCCTCTTGGTTGAGTGTGTATTATAATAGCTACCATATCAGTATTCGGATATCGCCTTATGACGCCTTGTAGGGGCGGAAGTGTAGGTTGCCAGTCGGTTGGTTCGAGGTTGGCAAAGTTCAGATAGTTGGTTTGTACTTGATCCAGCAGGATGTGGATAAGTTGAAGCTTATCCAGTAGGGGTTATTGCAGCTCAGAAGCAACAGAAGTCGTGCGAATAATTGGCGTCGACACTTGGAGTTCAGGTTGACGGTGGGTCTTCTTGAAGGTATCACCCCGGAAGGGCGTGATGAGATTTTGGAAACTAAAGCAATGACAGAAATGTGGTAAGTTTATTAGGAAGAACTCGGTATACGAGGAGAATGCGACGAGCAAGGAAGGAACAAACATGCGTTATTTTTGTGGCCATGTGTGGCATTGGCAACTTGTTTATGTTAAGAAGGACTTCATCGTTATCCGTCTTGAGAAGGAACATTCGGACGAATGTTTCTAAGGAGGAGAATGTTATACCCGTATTTTCCGGTATATGCGTGGGGCGTGCGTAGAAAAGTTTGAGCTTTAAAGTAGGCTAGGGCCGAAATTTTTGTTCACAGTACGAAAGGAATCGTTTTTCGGCGAAGCGTTTTACAAGACTCGCGAAGGAAAAATACGGCTATGTCATTTATTATTTTTGCGGATTTTCCGAGAGATGAAACATTTTGGACCAACGGGAGGGTGACATGTGTCACCTCGTATTGAAGCGTTGAAATGGGCGGCAAGTTGGACGATTTAAGGGTCAAGGGTTGGTAGGATATTTGTGATATTTTGGTGGTAGATGGATAAGGTACACGTGGGTAAATCCTAATACACTTGCCTACCACTTGGCTTCATCTTGGCCATTGGTTGACCATTGCTTGACCTATAAATACCCCTTTAGTTGATGAGTTATTTCATCCACACTTAGACATTTTCCAAGTCTTGAAACCCTCTTCCTTTGATAGTTTCTCGTCCACAACACCCTCCCCTTTGTGAGGCCTTGGCGAGAGCACCCTCCCTTTGTAGTGTTCTAGCCGAGCCTACCCACTTGCCTAGTTGTCTCGTATAAATACCCTTCCTTGGTTGAGAAATACTTCTCCAAGTATTGTTGTAATGCCAAAATACTCTAGCCCAAATACCTTGTAGTACTTTCCAAAGTTACCTCTATCGTAGAGCAGGAAATACTACTATATTCCCTTTAGTCACAAAAACGAAACCCTAAGGAAAACCTTCATAACCGGTTGAAGTGTTAAGAAGAAGTTGCGTAGAACTTCTAAGGGGTTGTTTGGAGCAGGTTGGAGCACCCGGAGTAGGAGCTAAACGTTGCTCAGGATCGACATTAAACTTGGATAATTTTGGGCTTACCGAGGTAAATAATCCTATCCTTCTATTGTAATTGGAAATTACATACTGTAGTTGTATAAAAATGAATATAAGATTCATAGAAGAGAATTGAACTGTAATAGAAGGATATTATAGAAAAGAATTGAACTGAAATCACATCAGAAGAATATTAAGTAGAAGATTAATCTGTACTTACATAGAATTTGTATTCTGATGGTGATAACCTTTAGTGGTTGAATGTTCTGCGAGTAGCATGTGCTACTTGGAAGGTGGACAAGGCTAGCCGGGTTATAGCCGTGGAGCGTTTTGCTTATAGTCGATAATCATCGCGAGGTATGTGATTCTTCCTATACTCTTGAGCATGATATTTTTAAAGATATATATATATATATAGTACGGTAGACGTACGTGTTTTGACTGAATGTAGTTGTACGGCAATGTCTTTTGACTTAAGCCTGAATAAATATATATATATATAGTATGGTAGACGTACGTGTGCTAACTGAACGTAGTTGTACGGCAATGTCTTTTGACTTAAGCCTGAATAAGAAGAATCTTGAAGTATTTCAAAAGAAATAAGAAACCTTTTTGAAAGAAGAGTAATACTTGGTTTTGAAAACATAAGAGTTATACTAGCTTTATGGGAAGTTAGGTATAACGTCTTAAGAGAGATAAAGAGAAGGGTTTACTGATTTTTAGAAGTTAAGAGACTTGATCTTAAAAGATAAGAGACTTGACTTGAATGAATTAATATGAACTTTGTGTGAAACCTCATTCGTGAGTAATGAGTACTTGGTTTTTAAAAGGAATAATGTTTCTTGATTTTGGAAATCAGAATGAGTATCGACAAACCACTGCAGCGTTAATAAAAGGAAATGTTTTGACTAATTAAGTATTATTAAAACCAGTAGAAACCTCCATCTGCATAGAAGCTTAAGATGAGACAAAATGATATTACATTTCCTAGATCATGGCTGCTTTAATAAGATTGATTATGAACCAGAATAACCTACTCACATATAAGGCATATGTTTTCGCAAAATTGTTTAAAAGAGAATCATATTCTTAAGTGATTAAGACTATGAACTATGAAACCTTTCTAAAATAAGAGACTTAAGTACTTGAAATTAGGCAAACTTGAACTTAGGGAAAAGAATGTTGTTACTTGATGTTGAAAAGGAAAGTGTTTGGGTTTACCTAAAAATGTGAGTCACCCTATTTTTATACTACGGGTATCGGGTGACCTTTATAAAAGAAATGGATCTTTTAAAAAGAATTTAACGTATGTAATACTTTGGGGTCAGAACCTGGATTTTGGCCTAAAATAAACTTGAGTTGTGTGTAACTTGCCTATGTTTGTGTTTGATAGCCTTGTTGTGCAAATACTGTATTTCTATACCACCGCGTCTCTCGATTGAGGGCCGGCTGATTTGTTATGAACGATTCTTCACCGAGTCCCATGGGATGGGCCGGGTCACGTATTTAATCTGATTCTTCACCGAGTCCCATGGGATGGGCCGGGACACGTATTCCATCTGATTATCCACCGAGTCCCACGAGATGGGTCGGGACACGTATTTCATCTGATTCTCTACCGAGTCCCATGGGATGGTCCGGGACACGTATTCCACATGATTCTTTACCGAGTCCCACGGGATGGGCCGGGACACGTATTCCACACGATTTATATCTAGACTGCCGGCAGTGAGGAAGGAGTTCCACGGGCATGAGGGATGACTTGAGGGCGTGAGTCCCTGACTTGACATGACTGCTTTTATGTTGTGAACTGTAGTTTGGTTACCATACATGTCTCCTGCTTTATATAGACTATTATGATTTCATTTACAGTATTTTACAGTTTCACATACTTGGTACCTGTTGTACTGACCTTGTTATACCCCGTAGTTCCAGGGTATGTATGCGAGGACGTACGTACGAGAATACGACAGAAAGATTGGAAAGGAAGAAAGAGGTGAATTTTCCACGGAAAAGTTTCCGGTTTTGTGAAGGAAAGGTTCGTTAATGGGGTGGATTCCCAGTTTGGTATTCGGACTTCTGGAATATTAGAGAATTATGGAATTTTATTTTGGAAATGGTCACGTGGGGCCACGGGAGAAATTTACGGTTTTGTGGGCGCTTTGATTTTGAGATTTTGGCGTTATGGATATTTCGGAAGACGAAATATTTTGGGCGAATCGAGGCGACACGTGTCACCCCATGTGGCACCCTTGGGCGAAATATGTTTGTCTTGACACGGTTAGAGTCGTTTTTAACGAAGCGTTCTACCTAACTGCGAAGGGTAAATTACGGCTATGTCATTTAGTATTTTTGCGGATTTTTCCGAGAGACAAAGCGTTTTGGACCAACGAGAGGGCAACACTTGGCACCCTCGTTGGTGGACTGAAGAGGCGTTAGGGCGATTGAATGAGCAAAGTCTTGGTTGATTTTTGTGTAGATATTTGTGAGGTTTTAAGGAGTAGGGTCTAGGGGGCACTTGGGCATATCTTGGCCTCCACTTGCCCCACTTGGCTAGATCTTGGCCATTGGTTGGCCTTTGCTTGCCTATAAATACCCTCCCCTGAAGACTTCTTCATCCATTCCATAATTTCCAAGTCTTGAAAACCTCCCTCCTCCTTGTTGGTTTCGTCCCTCCTCTTCCTTTGTGAGGCCTTGGCGAGGTGCACCACTCCTGAGGCCTTGGCCGGGGTACACCCTCCTCACAGTGGTGTCTTAGTGGGGTACCCACTCTTGGTAGGAAATACTCTCCAAGTATTGTTATAATGCCCAAATTACCTTAGCCGTATACCTTGTAGTATTCTAAGGTTATACCTATACGAAAAGCCCGGAAATACTATTATACTTCCCGTAAGTCACAAAACCGAAACCCTAGGAAAATCTCCATAGTCCGTTGGAGTATTGTGTAGAAGTTGGTTAGAACTTCTAAGGGTGGTTTAGAGTGGGTTGGAGCGCTCGGAGTTGGAGCTAAACGATTGCCCAGGATCGACTTTATACTTGGATAATTATGGGCTTATCGAGGTAAATATCTTGTCCCTCTATTGTAATTGGAAATTACATGTTGTTAGATTATATAGTTGAAATATACTATATATAGAACTAAGCTTAGTACTGCGGCAATGTCTTTTGACTTAAGCCTGAAGAATCGAATCGACTGTAATTACATAGTGCGTATTACAGTAGACTTGTGTAGTAATCTTGTGGGTAGAATTGTACCCGTTCGGGTTAGATGTATAACCCCTGGTTGGCTTGGTAGCGGCCAGTTAGAGGAGGAGATTTCTGTTGCGGGAGAGTCTTTGCCAATTTTACGTAGAATGTTCTACGATAAGATCTTGATGTTAATAAAGCGCCTCGTGGCCTATAGGTTGAAGTACTACGTGTGGCGCGTTCTACTTGGCTTAAGGAGTAGCGGCGGTTGGAAGTACTTGGGCGTTTTGCTATTAGTCGATACTCGTCGCGAGTGCGTGAACCTCTTCCTATCTCTTCTAGCATGATATGTGTGAACTATGTAGTGCGGTGAGCGTGCATGTACTAAATGTATTTGATTGGTGTAAAACATAAAGTGTTATAACGGCTTTATGGGAAGTTGGTTATAACGGCTTTATGTTGGTAAGAAAATACATGTGGTTTTAAAAGGTAACGATTTGAACTATAAGCGGCTTGTTATGTGTTAATAAAGAACTTGAAGTATTTCAAAAGAGTTTTGAATCATTTTGAGAGAAGAAGTAATACTTGATTTGTTTTGAAAACTTAAGAGTTATACTAGCTTTATGGAAAGTTAGGTATAACGTCTTAAGAATGTTTCTTGATTTTGGAAATCAGAATGTGTATCGACAAACCAACTGCGGCGTTAATAAAAGGAAATGTTTTGTGATTAAGTATTATTAAAACCAGTAGAAACTTCCATCTGCATAGAAGCTAAGATGAGACAAAATGATATTTCCTAGATCATGGTCTTTGTAATAAGATTGTTGCAAACAAGAATATCCTACTCACATATAAGACTTATGTTTCTCGGATAGTTTAAAGGAGAATTATATTCTTAAATGAATAAGACTATGAACTCTGAAACCTTTCTAAGTAAGAAACATGAACATTTGAAATTAGGCAAACTTGGGCGTTTGGAAAATAATGTTGTTACTTGAGTTTTACAAAGAGAAGTGTTTTGATTTACTTCAAAAGATAATCACTATATTTTCATATACTACGGGCATTGTGTGACTTTTGTGAAAATAACGTACCTTTTAAAGAGTTAATGTATGAAGTACTTTGGGGATAAAACCAGAACTTGTTAGCATATAGTAGAAAGTACCTTGTGTGTATAACTTGATTGTGTTGGTTTGTGATAGCACAGTAATACTTTCTTGTTGATTTGATAAGTAAACATGCTAGGATGCTACGTGTGTTAGTATCTTGTGATGTTTGTATGAAGGGGTTTTCCTTTGTTGTGCTTATGTTGTTTAACGATAATTTGTTATGATAGTATTATACATCACTCATCTCTTGAGATGATTAGGGTTAAGCGCCTCCGTCTGGGGTAGACTTCGGCGGGTCGATGGACCTATGATTGAGACTACCTCATGCGGGTCGAGGGCTATGCGGAGCTGCGGGAGTTCGAGTTGAGATCACGGCCCTTGTGGTCATGCGGTCCTTGTGGCCATGCGGACGGCGAGTCGGGACGGCTGGGAGTAGCTACCCTCGATGCGGGGTTATACCTCATGCGGGCGATCTGATTGGCCTATCGCGAGTGCGGAAAGTTCGAGGGCTAGCGCGCACATTAGATCTGCGGGCAAGTGGTCGACTTGATCATGTGACGATGCAGACAGATCTTATGATACTGATTCATGACCTTGTTGATGCGTGGGTGTTAGTGTCGGCTATGCCTTCGTACTTACCTACATGCGTGTTATTATAGCGCAGTGGGACACGGTGTTCATGTGTGTTCCTTGGTGCTTTTATATCATAAAGCTGCCGTGATGAGGAAGGTATTCCACGGGCATGATTGATGTTGTGGGCGTGAGACCCATTGTTATATTTGAGTGATGACTTGAGGCATGAGTCACGACTTGACATGGCCTTATTATTGTGAGCGTAGTTTGGTTATCATACATGTCTCTGCTTTATAGACTATTATGATTTCATTTCTGATATTTTTAGTTTCACATACTCGGTACTGTTATCGACCTCCTTAGGCTGCGTTCATCGCGAGTAAAGGTACACGATCATTGATCCTCGCTCTTAGGAGTCACGATTCGGCGTGTGGGAAAGCTCCGTTTCTCGGAGGCTTATCGATGGTATAGTCCTGTTGTTGTAAGTGTTTACATTCGGGGTATGGCGGGCCACTGTCCGCCATTGTTGTCGTATCATTTCTTAGAAGTCTGTAATCTTGTTGTGGCGGGGTTTGTAAAAGGATTAAAGCGTTCATGTTGGAAAAAGTTGTTATTTATATATATGCGAAAGGCAAGTTTTCTCAATTATTGTTTCATATTTCATAATATGTCTTGTATTGTTTTATGTTCGCTGATTTCTCGATGTTGTATCACTAGGGTGCGGGGTAAGGCACGATCACGGGCGGAATCGGTCGTGACAAAAGTGGTATCGAGCGATTAATCCTCGGAAAGTGTCTGAGCCGTATCGATGAGTCTTGATTATCGGTGTGTTGTGCACCACACCAATAATCGAGAGGCTATAGGATATTTAGGATTGATTTCTATTCTTCTCACTCGAGATCGTGCCTTAGAGCCTGTGTTGTAAGTTGGACCCTGGCGAAATTCATTCCCTTATCGTTATGCCTCGCGTAGGGCAACGGCCGGGCGAGGCGGCCGAGGAGGCTGCGAGTTGAGTTGAAGGTTGCGAGGCACAGGCCCAATCTTTACCTAGGGTAGTGCTTCATTCGGGGATTTCTGCGGCGTCACTAGCCCAGCAGAGTTTAGCACGATGTGGCAGATCTCTGCGTCCATGATATTTGAACCTTGATTCCACGGCCAGGAACAGTGAATATAGATTGCAAAGCGACCACTGTTACTAGCTATGGATTTGGCTACGGAGATTATACCGATGTACCACGAGTCTTGATGACTACCTAAGAGGTTGTGCAAGAGTAATTCTTGATTGGGCTTGAGCATGGCACGTATGCGGGCTTATGTACAGCCAAGCGTAGAGATCGACGGGTTAACCAAGGGCGAGAAGAGGGCGAGCGGCAAGGTCGCCGGTAACTTTCAAGGTGAGTATACCTTAAGTGCTATGTTCTGATAGCAGCGTGGTAGTTGTGATTAGAAATCATGGTGGGTTAACTGAGTAAGATTTTGGGGGATAGAGAAAGTGTGAGCCTTAGAGTGTTATACGTACAGACCTTAGAGGTAAGGCCATCTCGAGTAAAGGTGTAGTGTTATGTTTGATCCTTATCGGAGTGCATAGTGCACGTGAGCTATGTTTGGGATAGGTCCCTAAGTGGTATGAAACGAAAGAGGGTAGTTGAGCTAAGAAGACCGCTAGGTTTTCGTAACGTGTTTTGAGAGATTGTTCCTTCGGGGAGATAGTATTTTGCGCCTTGCCGGGTCGGGTTGAGGCCACGTTGCGGGTCAACCCGCGGCATGTTTGGTGGTGAAGTGCAGTTTGTGGTGGTCGCCTTGTGGTAGGGTCACGAGGGTGTTAGGCTCGAGTTTAGTTAACTAGCGTGCGAGTTCGTGGATGCGTTCGACCGATGGTCGGTCGATGAAGCAGCCATCGTGTTCTTGATCGGGACCGTTCACTCGGCGATGTTGATTTATCGAGAAAGGTTGTAAGTGCGCACGAGGTGCCTACCTTCACCTTATGGCGAGCGGTGGAGCCAGTTCTGGCTGTTTTGTTTACGGAAGTTTTACCAGTCAGGGCTAAGGACTCAGGTGAGTCTCAGAATCGCATTCGCCCTCGGGCCAGTGTGTGGATTTCAGGGGTAGTTGCGAGGATTGTTGTCTCCTGTGGAGGAGGCGTTTAAGCTACCATTTGGTGTTCGGATGTCGCCTTACGAAGCCTTGTAGGGGCGAAGTGTAAGTTGCGGTCGATTGGTTCGATGTTGGCAAGGTTGAGATAGTTGGATCGAGCTTGTTCCGGTGACGGTGGATAGGGTAAAGCTGCGTCTAGAAGAAGTTACGGCGGCTCGGAGGAATCGTGCGGATGATCGGCGGCGCTTAGAGTTGAGTTGACGGTCGGTCTTCTTGAAAGTACCACCGGACGGTGTGGCGAGTTTTGGAAGCGAAGGAACTTAGCCGGGTTACTTTGGGCCTTTAAGAGTTCATGTGAAGAATAGGCGGGTTGCCTATATGTTAGCTTTGCCGTCCGACTTAAGAGCGGGGCGTCCGGTCTTTCGCATTGTTATGTTCGGGAAAGTATCGAAGATCCATCCAGAATGTTCCCAGTTAATGATGCCCACGTAAAGAGATAGTAACCCCGAGTTTTGGAAACTAAAGCAGTATCAGAAATGTGGTAAGGGTTAGTGTCTGGCGACTTGATGATCGCATGCAGCCCGGTACCATTTGTTGGGTCGTCGGAGCAAGGCTCGCGACAAAGTGACAAAAGTGGTATTATTTGTGGTGATATAGAGGTGTTTCCTCGTGGGCTTGGATGTAAGTCTTTGCGCAGGTGTTTCCATGGCCAGGTGTGGCAGGATTGTTCTCATAAGTATTGTAGTAGAGACTATATCGGCGCTTGTATGTTTGGGGACTTGGAAGGAACATTCGGGACGAATGTTTCTAAGGGGGGAAGAATGTTATACCCCGTAGTTCCAGGGTATGTATGCGAGGACGTACGTACGAGAATCTGACGAAAGATTGGAAAGGAGGAAGAGGTGAATTTTCCACGGAAAAGTTTCGGTTTTGTGAAGGAAAAGGTTCGTTAATGGGAATTGGATTCCCAGTTTGGTATTCGGACTTCTGGAATATTAGAGAATTATGGAATTTTATTTTGGAAATGGTCACGTGGGGCCCACGGGAGAAATTCTGGTTTTGTGGGCCCGCTTTGATTTTGAGATTTTGGCGTTATGGATATTTTCGGAAGACGAAATATTTTGGGCGAATCGGGCGACACGTGTCACCCCATGTGGCACCCTTGGGCGAAATATGTTTGTGCACAACACCGGTTAGAGTCGTTTTCGACGAAGCGTTCTACCTAACTGCGAAGGGTAAATTACGGCTATGTCATTTAGTATTTTTGCGGATTTTTCCGAGAGACAAGCGTTTTGGACAACGAGAGGGCAACACTTGGCACCCTCGTTGGTGGACTGAAAGGCGTTAGGGCGATTGAATGAGCAAAGTCTTGGTTGATTTTTGTGTAGATATTTGTGAGGTTTTAAGGAGTAGGGTCTAGGGGGCACTTGGGCATATCTTGGCCCTCAGCCCCCACTTGGCTAGATCTTGGCCATTGGTTGGCCTTTGCTTGCTATAAATACCTCCCTTTGAAGACTTCTTCATCCATTCCATAATTTCCAAGTCTTGAAAACCTCCTCTCCTCCTTGTTGGTTTCGTCCCTCCTCTTCCTTTGTGAGGCCTTGGCGAGGTGCACCACTCCTGAGGCCTTGGCCGAGGGTACACCCCACTCTAGTGGTGTCTAGTGGGGTACCCACTCTTGGTAGGAAATACTCTCAGTATTGTTATAATGCCCAAATTACCTTAGCCGTATACCTTGTAGTATTCTAAGGTTATACCTATCTGAAAGCCGGAAATACTATTATACTTCCCGTCGGTCACAAAACCGAAACCACTAGGAAAATCTCCATAGTCAGTTGGAGTATTGTGTAGAAGTTGGTTAGAACTTCTAAGGGTGGTTTAGAGCGGGTTGGGCGCTCGGAGTTGGAGCTAAGCGATTGCCGGGATCGACTTTATACTTGGATAATTATGGGCTTATCGAGGTAAATATCTTGTCCCTCTATTGTAATTGGAAATTACATGTTGTTAGATTATATAGTTGAAGTATACTATATATAGAACTAAGCTTAGTACTGCGGCAATGTCTTTTGACTTAAGCCTGAAGAACTGAACTGAACTGTAATTACATAGGTCTGTATTACAGTAGACTTGTGTAGTAGTACTGTGGGGTAGAATTGTACCCGTTCGGGTTAGATGTATAACCCCCCCCCTGGTTGGCTTGGTAGCCGGCCCCGTTAGAGGAGGAGATTTACGCTGTTTGTTGCGGGAGGTCTTTGCCAAATTTTCTGTAGAATGTTCTACGATAAGATCTTGATGTTAATAAGCGCCTCGTGGCCCTATAGGTTGAAGTACTACGTGTGGCGCGTTCTACTTGGCTTAAGAGTAGCGAAGCGGTTGGAAGTACTTGGGCGTTTTGCTATTAGTCGATACTCGTCGCGAGTGCGTGAACCTCTTCCTATCTCTTCTAGCATGATATGTGTGAACTATGTAGTGCGGTGAGCGTCATGTACTAAATGTATTTGATTGGTGTAAAACATAAAGTGTTATAACGGCTTTATGGGAAGTTGGTTATAACGGCTTTATGTTGGTAAGAAAATACATGTGGTTTTTAAAAGGTAACCGATTTGAACTATAACTGGCTTGTTATGTGTTAATAAAGAACTTGAAGTATTTCAAAAGAGTTTTGAATCATTTTGAGAGAACAAGTAATACTTGATTTGTTTTGAAAACTTAAGAGTTATACTAGCTTTATGGAAAGTTAGGTATAACGTCTTAAGAATGTTTCTTGATTTTGGAAATCGAGAATGTGTATCGACAAACCACTGCAGCGTTAATAAAAGGAAATGTTTTGTGATTAAGTATTATTAAAACCGGTAGAAACTTCCATCTGCATAGAAGCTAAGATGAGACAAAATGATATTTCTAGATCATGGTCTTTGTAATAAGATTGTTTCAAACAAGAATATCCTACTCACATATTAGACTTATGTTTCTCTGATAGTTTAAAGGAGAATTATATTCTTAAATGAATAAGACTATGAACTACGAAACCTTTCTAAGTAAGAAACATGAACATTTGAAATTAGGCAAACTTGGATGTTTGGAAAATAATGTTGTTACTTGAGTTTTACAAAGAGAAGTGTTTTGATTTACTTCAAAAGATAATCACTATATTTTCATATACTACGGGCATTGTGTGACTTTTGTGAAAGTAATACCTTTTAAAGAGTTAATGTATGAAGTACTTTGGGGATAAAACCCAGAACTTGTTAGCATATAGTAGAAAGTACCTTGTGTGTATAACTTGATTGTGTTGGTTTGTGATAGCACAGTAATACTTTCTTGTTGATTTGATAAGTAAACATGCTAGGATGCTACGTGTGTTAGTATCTTGTGATGTTTGTATGAAGGGGTTTTCCTTTGTTGTGCTTATGTTGTTTAACGATAATTTGTTATGATAGTATTATACATCACTCATCTCTTGAGATGATTAGGGTTAAGGCCCTCCGTCGGGGTAGACTTCGGGCGGTCGATGGACCTATGATTCGAGACTACCTCATGCGGGTCGAGGGCTATCGCGAGCTGCGGGAGTTCGAGTTAGGATCACGGCCGCTTGTGGTCATGCGGTCCTTGTGGCCATGCGGACGGCGAGTCGGGACGGCGCCGGGAGTAGCTACCCTCGATGCGGGGTTATACCTCATGCGGGCGATCTGATTGGCCTATGCGGGGCTGCGGAAAGTTCGAGGGCTGACGCGCGCATTAGATCTGCGGGCAAGTGGTCGCTTGATCATGTGACGGTGCAGACAGATCTTATAATCTGATTCATGACCTTGTTGGTGCGTGGGTGTTAGTAGTCGGCTATGCCTTCGTACTTACCACATGCGTGTTATTATAACAGTGGGACACGGTGTTCATGTGTGTTCCTTGGTGCTTTTATATCATAAAGCTGGCGGTGAGGAAGGTATTCCACGGGCATGATTGATGTTGTGGGCGTGAGACCCATTGTTATATTTGAGTGATGACTTGAGGCATGAGTCACGACTTGACATGCTTATTATTGTGGCGTAGTTTGGTTATCATACATGTCTCTGCTTTATAGACTATTATGATTTCATTTCTGATATTTTTAGTTTCACATACTCGGTACTGTTATGCGGCCTCCTTGAGGCTGCGTTCATGCCGCGAGTAAAGTACACGATCATTGATCCTCGCTCTTAGGGTCATGATTCGGCGTGTGGGAAAGCTCCGTTTCTCGGAGGCTTATCGATGGTATAGTCCCTGTTGTTGTAAGTGTTTACATTCGGGGTATGGCGGGCCACTGTCCGCCATTGTTGTCGTATCATTTCTTAGAAGTGCAGTAATCTTTGTTGTGGCGGGGTTTGTAAAAGGATTAAAGCTGTTCATGTTGGAAAAAGTTGTTATTTATATATATCTTAGAAAGACAAGTTTTTCTCAGTTATTGTTTCATATTTCATAATATGTCTTGTATTGTTTTATGTTCATGATTTCTCGATGTTGTATCACTAGGGTGCGGGGTAAGGCACGATCCACGGGCGAGAATCGGTCGTGTGCACCTCGCCGGCTGCGTTCATCTGCAGTAGAAGTACATCGGTTGTGGATCTCGCCATAGGATCACGCGATTGGTGTCGGAAGCCCCATTTCTTGGAGGCTTATCTTTTGGTATGTTACCACAGTGCAGCAGATTCTTGTACATTGAGGTATGGCGGGGCCTGTCCGTCATAGTTATTGTCACTTTCTTAGAGGTGCATGAAATCTTGTTGTGGCGGCGTCTGTAAAGGATAATTGTTCGGGTTTTTATGTATATATCTGAGGCATGATTTTAGTTGCCTGTTTATTTAATCAAATCTCTTATTTCATGTTTATGTTTTATTTCCGCTGATTTTCTCTGATGTTGTATCACTAGGGTGCCCGGGATAAGGCACCAGTCACGGGCCCGGGTTCGGGTCGTGACACCGGTAGTGCTTATGTTATGTATGATAGCCTGTTGTGCTAGTTTATGTTATTGTTACGGGGTAAAGCCCCGGGTTACTACTAATTCTATGGATTTGTTACCCACGATGCGAGTGCGGCGTTTGTACTCATTGCGGGCCCACCGCCCAGATGAAATAGTCTGTCGGGTGAAATAGTCCTATCACGAGGAATACCTCATGCGGGTCCACGGCTTTATCACGGCGGATCTGACCTATGCGAGGAATTTACCTCATTGCGGGTCCACAGGACCTATGCGGGTGAAATAGTCCCAGGAGTAGGATTGCTTAATGACCTACGGGCGGGTGACCCTACTTTGATCATGAGCCTCCTATTTTAATGCAGTAAAGTATACTCTTGTTTACTCTCATTGTTAGTAAGGCACAGTGTACTGTTAATTGAGTTATCATACACGTCTCCAGCTTTATTTTAGACTTATGATTTCACTACAGTACTTTCAGTTTCACATATTTGGTACATGTTGTACTGACCTCCTTCGGGGGGTTGCGTTAAATGCGCAGTAGAGTATCTGAGTTCTTGATCCTCACTCTTAGGATCACTGTTCAGCTGTTGGGAAACTTCTTTACTCCGGAGGCTTATCCCTGGTTCAGATCCCTGGTATGGTCGGTTGTTGTATATTCAGGGGTATGACGGGGCCCTGTCCCGTCACAGTTGTTATTCTTAGAGGTCTTTAGTCACATTGTGGATTGGGTTTTTAAGAACAAAAATGTACTGGTTTATTTTATTTTTGGATCATGTATATTTTACGGAAGGTGGTCTTATCGGCTAACCTGTTGATATTTACTGTTTTAGTATTTATGAGTTCTATATGTTCCGCTGCTATTCTCTGATGTATACCTGTAAGAGTTGCCCAGGTAGGGCACCAGTCGCGGGCCCGGGGTTAGGTCGTGACAGCACTGTCCCGCCACAGTTGTTATTCTTAGAGGTCTGTAGTCATATTTGTGGATTGGGTTTTAAGAACATAGATGTACTGTTTGATTTTTGGATTGTGTATATTTTACGGAAGGTGGCCTTATCGGCTAGCCTGTGGATGTTTGATGTCTAAGTATTTTTATGAGTTGTGTATGTTCCACTGCTATTCTCTGATGTATACCTGAAAGGGGTTGTCACGACCCGACCACGGGCTGGCGATCGTGCCTGCACAGGCACCCTTTCGGGTATACATCAGATAATAGCAGCGGAAAATACACAACTCTTAAAATAAAAATCATACTTAGACAATAGAAATCAACCGGCTAGCTGATAAGGCCGCCTTAATATATACATAATACAAAATTAAAGCAATACATCTTTGTTCTTACAAACCAATCCACAAATGTGACTCTGCACTTAAGAATAACTTTAACTGGCGAAGCCCCGCCATACCACAGATGTACAACAACCGCAATACCGGGGATAAGCCTCCGAAATAAAGGAGCTTCTCAGCGGTGAACAGTGATCCTAAGAGTGAGGATCAAGAACTGTATACTACTGCGGCATGAACGGCCCAAGGAAGGTCGGTACAAAATGTACCAAATATGTGAAATCTTGTAGTGAAATCATAAGTCTAAAATAAAACCGGAGACATGTATGATAACTCATATAACAATACACTGTGCCTTACTAACAATGAGAGTAAACAAGAGTATACTTTACTGCATAAAAATAGGAGGCTCACGATCAGCGGGGTCACCCGCGCGTATCATTAAGCAATCCTACTCTTGGGACTATTTCACCGCGGTCGTATGGACCGCGTAGGTATTCCTCGCATAGACTGTATCCGCCCGCATAGGTCGTGTAGACCCGCATGAGGTATTCCTCGCATAGGACTGGTCCGCCCCGCATGGGACTATTTCACCCGCATAAGCCCTTTCGGACCCGCATGAGGTATTCCTCGCATCATGGGTAGCAAATCCACGGAATATGCAAATGCCACAAACCCGGGGAATGACCCCGTAATGCACAATATATCACTAGCACAACCGGCTATCATACATAACATAAGCACTACCGGCTTATCATACATAACATAAGCACTACCGGCTTATCATACATTACATAAGCAAGTTAAGAAATCCCCCTAACTTCTTATTAGTCTTATTCATATACACTCTCATTTTAGTTTACTTAAGGCACTAACATGTCATTATAAAATCCGGGAAGTTAACCCAAAGTACTACGTACTTCATTTCTTTTAAAATGACTTTTTTCATATAAAACTTCCAAGATACTAATAACCGTAGTATCAAGTCATAACTACTTTTCAAGACAAGTCACAATACCTTTTAGAAATACAATTATAGGCTTCTAAATCAAGTGACTTCTTTCTTTTAAAACTTTAAGCAATTGATGCCTTTAAATCAATTTGCCTTTCATTATTTCAAGTCATTTATCATACTTAAATTACTTAGAGTAAATCACCCTCTTTAACTTTACATAAAGCTATTATAACCAACTCCCCATAAAGTCGTTATACTAGTTTTATACCTTAGATACTTACATTCTTCTTTATAACCAAGAGACTTAAACTTTCCAACAAAACAAGTATCAAAAATACTTTCAACATGCTTAAAGTCTCTTAACTTTTAAAAACCAAGATATCCTTAATATTTTTAAACAAGTGAGTTAATCCCTAACTCAACAAACTTGAACCTTCTTAAGATAAACCAAGGATATCAAATGGACTAGATTCGTCAAAAACTCGTACGTCTACCGTACTATACATTTACAACTTATTCATGCTCAAGAGATAAGAAAGTTCCACATACCTCTTCGGCTCAATCCACTTGCCAAGTCCAATATGTCGTACGTAGTATGTCAACCTATAATGACCATAATACGTTTATTAACTTCTAGCTTCAACGTAGAATATTCTAAGTGCAAAGTCACTAGATTCTACGGAAAATCGGACAGCACTTCCTTTGTTTCTACATACTTTGCCACATTTTCAAGGCCGAATTCAATAACCAAACACGCCACATTTAAGGCTCAATAATGAAGTTAACAATAGGGGATTACACGCCTACAAGACGTGTAAAATTCTGCCCCACAATTTATATCAAACTAGTCCAAACTACAAATGTCAATTCGGCCAAAGATGTAACAACATATCAACCTTTCCAATTTCCTTTTCAATTCAAGTTGTTTAGTATAACATGTTATCTAGCCGCAATTGATTATAACTACTACAATCTTCAAGTAGGTAATATGCGACGATTCTAATTAACGACCAAATTGTAATTCAATTTCAAATGACTCAACATGTCATTTTCGGATTTGAGCTTCTAAACTTCCATAACACTTATCAATATTCATAACACATATCACATGATCACTTATAACTTATCATAACATGGAATCTTCAATTACAACAGTAAGATGAAGATTATACCTCATTTAGCCCAAATATGATCCAAGATTACAAGTCGATCCTTAGCAACTTTAGCTCCTCTTTTCGACGTTCCAATCCACTCCAAGCAACCCTTAGAAGCTTATGAAGAACTTATCTTCAAGTTCCAACTTCAAAGTTGAAGAACTCCATAACTTTCTGCCTTGCGACTAATACGTAAATGCCACTTTTCCGGGATCTTTCTATTGAGATAACCTTACAATACTCTTAGGACCCTTGGTTTAAAGTATGGGGATTATTGGACAACAAACGAAAAAATTTCTTGCTTTTTGAACCCCAAACCCGAGAGCCTCTCATAGTGTTCTTCAAGATTTCTTGAAATATGACTAAGTGTGGGAACTAGTCTTGCTACTAGTATACATATATAACATAATGGAGGGTCAAAATTAGAACAAATGGGTGGCCTAGATGAGTTTCACAAGGATTCTAGCCAAGTGGCCTTGACTAAGTCAACAATATCAAGCTCTAGCAAGACTTGGTCATCTTAAATTATGGTCAAATGACCATTTTATCCATGCCATTTTCGTCCAAGACCACTAAGGGGGGTGACACATGTCTCCCTCCCATTCGTCGCAATATTTCGTTTTTCGACAATTCCATAATTCCGATAAATTTTTACTCGTCTCCAATCTTAACATTTTTGAGTTCTTACGTACGTTCTTATAAACATATCCTGGAAATTTCGGGGTGTAACATTCTTCCCCCCTTAGAAACATTCGTCCCCGAATGTTCTTTTGGGAGTCAAACTTAAAGATAGCGACATAGTCTCCTTACAACCCCTACATACCAATAACGCCACACGTGGCCACTTAACAATACTCAAACCAAAATGTCAAGCTGAACCCCATGTGTCAACGTCGGTTATCTGCATAAAGCTTCTGCTGACTCCGAGCTTACTAATAATCTTTCCTGGATAAGCTTCGCCTTATCCACAACCCGCTGAATCAAGTCTGGGCCAAATAACTGAACCTCGCCTATGTCGAACCAACCAACCGGCGATCTATACTTTCTTACATACAAGGCCTCATACAGGGCCATCCGAATACTGGAAGGGTATCTGTCACGACCCGACCCCGGGCCGCGACTGCTGCCCTGCCTGGGCACCCTTCTATTCATACAACATAACAAACTGCCGAAGATAAATAACACTTTTTTTTTTAAAAACAAAGGCCAAGCCGATAAGGCTGCCATAACATAAAAATTACCCGAAAGGGTCTACAATGTTTAACAATGTAAAAACAACTCTAGCCAGTCCAGCCCACAGATGAATACAGACCTCTAAGATTTGGACAAATACTATGACGGGACAAGGCCCCGCCGTACCCCTGAATATACATAACCATGACGACAAGCTCCGGATCATTGGAGCCATCTCAAAATGCTGAACCAGGATCCTAAGCTCGCGGATCCACAACTGTGTACCTAAACCTGCGGACATGAACACAGCCCCCCGAAGGGGGTCAGTACAACAGGAACCGAATATGAAACGGAAAATAAGGTACAATAAACAAATCATGACTGTACAACAGAATGACAGGGGGCAAGTATAAAAAGGGTAAATACCATATCCTACCGTGTCATTACAATCTCGTGAACTTAATCGTACCTTATTATCTTTTCCCATTTTTTACATAAAAGTTATAGTCACATTCTTACGTACATGCTTAGGAAAAACCGTCAAGTTCATTATTGTCACGACCCGACCCCGGGCCGCGACTGGTGCCCTACCTGGTCACCCTTCTAATCATACAACATAACAAACTGCGGAAGATAAATTACATTTTAAAAAAAAAAAAAATTAAGGCCAAGCCGATAAGGTGGCCATAACATAAAAATTACCCGAAAGGGTCTACACTGAATATAGCCAGTCCAGCCCACAGATAAATACAGACCTCTAAGATTTGAACAAATACTATGACGGGACAAGGCCTCGCCGTACCCCTGAATATACATGACCATGACGAAAAGCTCCGGAACATTGGAGCCATCTCAAAATGCTGAACCAGGATCCTAAGCTCGCAGATCCACAACTGTGTACCTAAACCTGCGGACATGACGGCCCCGAAGAAGTCGATAACAACAGTGCAGAATATGGAACGGAAAATAAGGTACAGTAACAAAACATAATTGTACAAAAGAATGATAGGGGCAAGTATAAAGAAAGGGTAAATACCAGATCCTACCGTGTCATTTCCATCTCGTGAACTTAATCGTACCTTATTATCTTTTCCCATTTTACCATAAGAGTATAGTCAAATTCTTACGTACATACTTAAGAAAACTCATCAAGTTCATAAACATATAACTTACGTATCTTGCATAACCTAATCCGTCCCTTTATGGAGGAACGCCTATACTGTCGGCGATGCGGGGCCGATGGAGTCACATAAGTCTGCCCATAAAGGTATACTGCCCGGCCCAATCTGGGACGCGATAAAATCACATAAGTCTGCCCATGTATACTGCCCGGCCCAATCTGGGACGCGATAAAAATACATAAGTCTGCCCATAAAGGTATCTTTGCGTAAAAATAGGAGGCTCGTGATCAAGCGGGGTCCTCGCCCGCGATATCAATAAGCAATCCTACTCACGGGACTATTTCACCCGCATAGGTCTGTGGACCCGCGTGAGGTATTCCTCACATAGTGCGTGCCGCCGCGTGGGACTATTTCACCGCATAAGCCCATAAGGACTCGCATGAGGTATTCATCGCATCATGGGTAGCAAATCCACTGAGACAGTGGTATAACGTCTTGGGGTTTACCCTCATTTATACTCTTACCACAGGCGGTGGTATAACGTCTTGGGGTTTACCCTCATTTATACTCTTACCTGGAGAAGGTGGTATAACGTCTTGGGGTTTACCCTCATTTATACTCTTACCCTAACTCAACCGCCATCATACATAACATAAGCCCTACCGCTTATCATACATAACATAAGCACTACCGACTTATCATACATAACATAAGCACCACCGTTACCATACATAACATAAGCACTACCGCTTATCATACTTTACATAAGCAAGTTAAGAAATCCCTAACTTCTTATTAGCTTGTTCATATACACTCTCATTTTTGTTTACTTAAGGCACTAACATGTCATTATAAAATCCGGGAATTTAACCCAACGTACCACGTGCCTCTACTCCTTTAAAATGATTCTCTTTCAAATAAAGCTTCCAAGATACTAATAACCGTAGTATCAAGTCATATCTACTTTTCAAGACAAGTCACAATACTTTTTAGAAATACATTTATAGGCACAAATCAAGTGACTTCATGCTAAAACCTTAAGCAATTGGTACCTTTAAAACAATTTGCCCTTCTTTATTTCAAATCATTTCTTTGCTTACATTACTGAAGAAAACCATTCTTTTAATCTTCCATAAAGTTGTTATAACCAACTTCTCATAAAGCCGTTATAACTCTTTATGTCTTAGACAAATTCATTACTTTTATAACCGAGAGACTTATACTTTCAAATCAAATCACATATCTTTCAAAATACTTCAAGTCTCTTAACTTTTAAGAAAACAAGTTTCTTAACTTTAGAATGGCAATAAATCAATACTTTCCAAATCAAGTATTTTATACTTTTAAATCAATTCATTTCTCCCTTTAAGAATCAAGTCCCATAACTTGAAAAATAAAGTCTCTTAACCTTTTAAAAATTTGAGGTTCATAGTCTTAAAACTTCATACGTAAATTCTTCTAAATTAAGTAACATATACTTTGGTGCGTTGTGAATAAGTTATACTTATTTATAACGATCTTAATCAAGTAGCCATGATCTAGAAAATGTAATACAATTTTGTCTTATCTTAAGCTTCTATGCAGATGGAGAATTCTACTCATTTTAACTTAATTGATTGTCATTACATTTTCCTTTATTAACGCTGCAGTGGCTTGTTCGATACTTATTCTCATTTGTGCCGTAACTTAGCCAAGTCAACTTGGCTCCAAATACCTCATAACGACTCTTACCAACATCCCCCATAAGACTTGGTAAGAACTTAGGATAACTTAGACATAACCTTTACGTAGAGTAATCAACATACATACCTCTTAACTTCTAAGAGTAGAAGGAATCATGAAATAGTACCACATGTATATTCCATACATAGAATCATTTCAAAAGAAGGAAGAGGTTCACATACCTCGCGACGATTATCGACAAATAGCAAAATGCTCCAAAGTACTTCAACCTTGATAGCTATTCCATCCCTCAAGTAGAATACGCTATACTTGGTACTTCAACCTAAAATGGCCATAATACGTCCATTAACCTCTAGCTTCGAACGTAGAATATTCTAAGTGCAAAGTCACTAAATTCTACGGAAAATCGGACAACACTTCCTTTGTTTCTACATACTTTGCCACCTTTTTCAAGGCCGAATTCAATAATCAAACACGCCACATTTAAGGCTCAACAATGTAATTAACAATAGGGGATTACACGCCTACAAGACGTGTAAAATTCCGCCCCACAATTAATACCAACTAAGTCCTTAATCAAGGCCATTCTCGGCTAACTTATTCAATAACACAAAGTCCTTTCCAATTCTTTTTCAATCCAACTTCTTAGGTCTAACATGTTATATAGTAATAAACAATTTAGCAATTATAACCACCTTAATCAATTCTTTAGATAACATGCGACGACTAAACTAGTAACTAAATTGAATTACAATCTTAAAGGCTAAATCATGCAACTTTTCAGATTCCATCCAAATATTCCATAACACATATCATTCTTCATAATATAATCCACATGATCATTTCTAACTACTACAACATGAAATCTTGAATTTTAATAGCAAGACGGAGATTATTACCTCCTTAAGCTCAAAATGATCCAAAACCCTAAGTCGATCCTTAGCAACTCCAACTCCTTTTCTTGACGTTCCAATCCGCTATTTGCAACCCTTAGAAGCTTGTGAAAAACTCCTCTTCTATTTCCAACTTCAAAGTTGAAGAACACCTTGGGTTTTCGCCTTGCGACTAACGTAAAAATGCGGTTTTTCCGAAATCTTTCTATTGAGATATCCTTAAAATACCCCTAGGAACCTTGGGTTAAAGTCTTGTGAATAATGGATCAAAATTACAAAAATTTCTTGTGAGGTGAAGCACAAAGCCGAGAGCTCTTAAGTCTCAAGCTCTAGTTCTCTAAAAATTTCTAAGTGTTGAAGACTTGGTCTTGCACTAGTGTGTATATAAAACAAAATGAAGGGTCAAGATTATAACAAATGTGTGGCTAGGATGAAGAACATTAATTAAATAGCCAAGTGGACAAGTTGACTTGGTCAATATTATCAAGCTAGCAAGACTTATCATCTTCAATGGTCAATGACCATTTTAACCTTGCAAATTTCGTCCAACACCATGTGGGGGGGTGCCACATGTCGCCCTCCCATTCGTCCATAAAATTCCGTAACCCTCGTGGGTCCCACAAAACGTAAAATTCCTCGGATGGGCCCCACGTGACCAAATCTGTAAAATTAAATTTCCATAATGATAATAAGTTCCATACTCTTCAATTAATGCATTTTTGAGAATCTAATTCTCACCAACGAACATTTTTCCTTTCCGACGTTCGGAAGATTTTTCATCGGAAAAATAATTCTTCCTTTCGTACCCTTTTCAAGTCTTGTGTTCCTTATGTACATTCTCTTAACCATGTCCTTGAATTACGGGGTGTAACAATTACCATATAACTTACTTACCTTGCATAACATAATCCGGCCCTTTATGGAGGGGCGCTTTATCGCCTACCAATATGGGACGCGATAAAGTCACATAAGTCTGCCCATAGAGGTATACTGCCCGGCCCATTCCTGGGACGCGATAATGTCATATAGTCTGCCCATAAGGGTATACTGCCCGGCCCATAAAGGTATACTGCCCGGCCCATTCCTGGGACGCGATAATGTCATATAGTCTGCCCATAAAGGTATACTGCCCGGCCCATTCTCGGGCATAATGTCATATAGTGCGCCCGTAAATGTATCTTGCCGGCCCATTCACGGGGCGATAATGTCATATAGTCGCCCATAAAGGTATCTTGCCGGCCCATTCTGTTATACCGTATTTCCAGTATATGCGTGAGGCGTGCGTCAAAAGTTTAAGCCTTAAGTAGGCAAAGGGACGAAATTTGTTCACAACTAGCGAAAGAATTGTTTTCACGAAGCGTTTTCCGGACTTTGCGAAGGGAAAATTTCGGTTGCAACATTTATTATTTTTGCGGATTTTTCCGAGAGATAAAATATTTTGGACCAACGAGAGGGCGACACTTGTCACCCTCAAGTGGGCGGGATGGTGGACGAAAGATGGCACATTTTTTTGGCCTAAAGCTTTGGTCAAGGTTAGGTAGGATATTTTGTGATATTTGTGTGGTAGATAGATAAGGTGGGACCCACACACACTTGTCCAAATCTCCACCCTCCACTTGCCCTCCACTTGCCTTAATCTTGGCCATTGGTTTCCCTATAAATACCCCTTAAGTGCAAGACTTATTCTTCATCCTCACTTGATAAATTCCAAGGCAAAAATCCTCTCCCCTTAGTGTAGTTTTAGTCCAAAGTCCCCTCCCTTTGACAGACCTACCGAAATCCCCCCCCTTTCCTTGAGTTGATCTCGTGAAATACCCCCCCCCCCCTTGGTAGAAAAGTATTCTCCAAGTGTTGTTACTATGCCAAAATACCTTGGCCCAAATACCTTGTAGAATTCCCAAAGTTACCTCTATACTAAAAGCCCGGAAAATACTACTATACTTCCTTTAGTCACTAAACGAAACCCTGGGGAAAAATCTTCATAGTAGGTTGAAGTATTAAGTAGAAGTTGTGTAGAACTTCTAAGGGTTTCTTGGAGCGTATTGAAGCGTACAGAATAGGAGCTAAACCTTGCTCAGGATCGACTTTTTAACTTGGATAATTTTGGGCTTATCGAGGTAAATACTCTTACCCTTCTATTGTAATTGGAAATTACATACTGTAGTAGTATAGAATTGAGTATAAGACGTATATAAGGATGGTATAAAAGAGAATCGAACGTACTTACATGGGATTTGTATTCTGATGAACTGTGTAGTTTGTGGGTAGGGAAGTCTTGCCCAATTTTCCATAGAATAAGGAATCTTGTATCTAAAATCATTCTCTGAGTAGTCTAGGCGTTGATAGACTTATATGACCGTTATAGGTTGAAATCGCAAGTAGCGTATTCTACTCGAAGGGTGGAAAAGGCTAGCAGGATTCTGATGCTTTGGAGCTATTTGCTAATTATCGATGAATCGTCGCGAGGTATGTGATTCTTCCTATCCTCTTGAGCATGATATTTTAGAAGAATATATATAGTGCGGTGAGCGTCGTGTGTTAGCGAACGTGGTTTTACTTCGATGTCTTTTGACTTGAGTTTTAAATAATAAAGAATCTTGAAGTATTTCAAAAGAATTAAGAATCGTTTTTGAAAGAAGAGTAATACTTGGTTTTGAAAGCTTAAGAGTTATACTAGCTTTATGGGAAGTTAGGTATAACGTCTTAAGAGAGATAAAAAGAATGGTTTATTGATCTTAAAAGATAAGAGACTTGACTTAATTGAATTGATATGAATTTTATTAAAAAGTGTGAAACCTCATTCGTGACTAATGAGTATTTGGTCTTTAAAAGGAATAATGTTTTACTGATTTCAGAAATGAGAATAAGTATCGAACGAACCACTGCAGCGTTAATAAAGGAAAATGTATTGACAATTAAGTAATTATATTAAAACCAGTAGAAACCTCCATCTGCATAGAAGCTAAGATAAGACAAGATTGTATTACATTTCCTAGATCATGGCTGCTTTAATAAGATTGTTATAAACAAGATTAACCTACTCACAATTAAGGCATATGTTACTCAAATTGTTTTAAAAGAGAATTATGTTATTAAGTGATTAAGACTATGAACTACGAAACCTTTCGAAAATAAGAGACGTGAATATTTGAAATTAGGCAAACTTGAACTTTGGAAAAGAATGTTGTAACTTGACTTTAAAAGGAGAAGTGTTTTGGTCTAAAAAGAAGGCATGGTATTGTCTTAATTTGGTTTAAAAAGGAAAGTATGGAAGTGTGTTGGTTTACTTAAAAATGTTAGTCCTTCTATTTTAATACTACGGGTATCGGGTGACCTTTGTAAAAGAAATGGATCCTTTAAAAAGAATTTAATGTACGTAGTACTTTGGGGTTGAAACCTGGACTTCGGCATAAAATGAAAGTACCTTGAGTTGTGTGTAACTTGCCTATGTTTGCGTGTGATAGCCTTGTCGTGCTAGTATTGTATTTCTATACCACCGCGTCTCTCAATGGAGGGCCGACTGATTTGTTATGATCTTACTTGGGCCTTGGCGGTGTGGAGGATTCCACGGCTACGATTCTGTTGATAGTGTTATTCCATGGACTAGCTCTCCATGAGGTTATACTGATTCGGCTTTGGTATCTGGTAGTTGGCTCTCGTACTTGCCCCGAAGTCGTGGCTGATTCGGCTTTGGTATCTGGTAGTTAGCCTTCGTACTTGCCCCGTTCAGTTTAGTGGCGAAGTCTCGTGATACGGCCTTGGTATCTGGTAGTTAGCCCTCGTACTTGCCCCGGTCAGCTACGTGACACGGCTTTGGTATCTGGTAGTTGGCTTTCGTACTTGCCCCGTATCAGCTTCGTGGTTTGGTTGTGTAGTATTGTTAGTACGGCTTTGGTATCTGGTAGTTGGCTTTCGTACTTGCCCCGGTCAGTTGATGATGCGGCTTTGGTATCTGGTAGTTAGCCTTCGTACTTGCCCCGTACGGTTTTATGACACAGGTGGGACCTGGTGTTCATGTGTACTCCTTGGTGCTAGTATATCATAGACTGCCGGCAGTGAGGAAGGTATTCCACGGGCATGATTGATGTTGTGGGCGTGAGACCCATAGTTATATTTGAGTGATGACTTTGAGGGCGTGAGTCCCTGACTTGACATGACTGCTTATTTATTGTGGACTGTAGTTTGGTTATCATACATGTCTCCTGCTTTATATAGACTACTATGATTTCATTTACAGTATTTTCAGTTTCACATACTTGGTACCTGTTGTACTGACCTCCTTCGGGGGGCTGCGTTCATGCCGCAGGTAGAGGTACACCAGTTGTTGATCCTCGTTCATAGGATCGCAGTTCAGCGTTTGGGAAGCTCCGTTTCTCCGGAGGCTTATCTTTTGGTATAGTCCCACATCACTTGTAGGTACTTGTACATTGGGGTATGGCGAGCCACGTCGTCATGTTGTATAAAAACTCTTAGAGGTCTGTAGTACTGTTGTGGGCAGGGTTTGTAATGATGTAAATCTTCAAGTTTTTAGTTATATATATGAAAGAAGGTAACCGTTAGGTAGTCATGTATTATTATCATATCTCTTGTTTCATGTTTAAGTTTTTATTTCCGCTGATTTTCTCTGATGTTGTATCACTAGGGTGCCCGGGGTAAGGCACCAGTCACGGGCCCGGGATCGGGTCGTGACACATTCCTGGGACGCGATAATGTCATATAGTCTGCCCATAAAGGTATACTGCCCGGCCCATTCCTGGGACGCGATAATGTCATATAGTCTGCCCATAAAGGTATACTGCCCGACCCTTTCCTGGGACGCGATAATGTCATAATAAAATCCGGGAATTTAACCCAACGTACTACGTACCTCTACTCCTTTAAAATGACTCTTTTTCAAATAAAACTTCCAAGATACTAATAACCATAGTATCAAGTCATATCTACTTTTCAAGACAAGTCACAATACCTTTTCGAAATACATTTATAGGCTTCTAAATCAAGTGACTTCTTTCTTAAAAACCTTAAGCAATTGGTACCTTTAAAACAATTTGCCCTTCTTTATATCAAGTCATTCTTTGTTTATATTACTAGAGAAAACCATTCTCTTAACCTTCCATAAAGTCATTATAACCAACTTCTCATAAGATCGTTATACTAACTTTATGCCTTAGACTAATTCATTCTTTTTATAACCAAGAGACTTATACTTTCAAATCAAGTTACATAACTTTTAAAATACTTCAAGTCTCTTAACTTTAGAAATCAAGTTTCTTAACTTAGAATTTAAAATCTCTTATCTTTAGAATATCAAGAAATCCATGCTTTCCAAATCAAGTATTCTATACATTTAAATCAAGTCATTTCTTCCTTTAAGAATCAAGTCCCATAACTTGAAAAATAAAGTTTCTTAACCTTTTAAGAATTCAAGGTTCATAGTCTTAAAAACTTCATACGTAAACTCTTTTAAATTAAGTAACATATACTTTGGTGCGTTGTGAATAAGTTATACTTATTTATAACGATCTTATTCAAGTAGCCATGATCTAGAAAATGTAATACAATTTTGTCTTATCTTAGTTTCTATGCAGATGGAGAATTGTACTCATTTTAATATAATCAATTGTCATTACATTTTCCTTTATTAACGCTGCAATGGCTTGTTCGATACTTATTCTCATTCGTGTCGTAAATTAGCCAAGCCAACTTGGCTCCAAATACCTCCTAACGACTCTTACCAACATCCCCCATAAGACATGGTAAGAACTTAGGATAACTTAGACGTAACCTTTACGTAGAGTAAATCAACATACATACCTCTTAACTTCTAAGATTAGAAGGAATCATGAAATAATACCACATGTATATTCCATACATAGAATCATGTCAAAAGAAGGAAGAGGTTCACATACCTTGCGACGATTATCGACAAATAGCAAAATGCTCCAAACTACTTCAACCTTGATAGCTATTCCATCCTACAAGTAGAATACGCTATACTTAGTACTTCAACCTATAATGGCCATAATACATCCATTAACCTCTAGCTTCGAACGTAGAATATTCTAAGTGCAAAGTCACTAAATTCTACGGAAAATCGGACAGCACTTCCTTTGTTTCTACATACTTTGCCACCTTTTTCAAGGCCGAATTCAATAACCAAACACGCCACATTTAAGGCTCAACAATGTAGTTAACAATAGGGGATTACACGCCTTAACAGGACGTGTACAATTCTGCCCCACAAATTAATATGAAACTAGTTCCATATTTAAAGCCATTCTCGGCTAAACATATACAACTACACAAAGTCCTTTCCAATTATTTTAATCCAAATTCTTAGGTCCAACATGTTATATAGTCATAAACAACTTCAACAACAACAATTCCTTCTTTATATAACATGTGACGACCTAAACTAATAATCAACTTGGATTGTAATCTTAAGGGCTAAACATACTAGTTTTCGGATTAGGGTTCCAATAGCCAATACACTTATCAAACTTCATAATATATACCTCATGCTTGCTAATATCCATAACTATAATGATAAGAAATCTTTAATTGCTAAAACGACAAGATTTATACCTTTACAAGCCCTTAAAATTTCCAAGATTCAAAGTCGCTCCTTAGCAATTCTTAGCTCCTTTTCTTATGTTCCAATCCGATCCAAGCACTCCTTAGAAGCTCATGAAGAACTCTTCTTCAAGTTCCATCTTCAAAGTTGAAGAACACCTTAGGGTATCGCCTTGCGACTAACGTAAAAACGTCGTTTTCCAAAATATTTCTATTGAGATATCCTTACAATACCCTTAGGGACCTTGGGTTAAAGTCTTGTGAATAAAGGATCACAAACTAAAATTTTCTCCTCCCATTTTCTCTCAAACCCGAGAGCATTGCTTCAAGAACTCAAGTTCTTGCAATTTTTTTCTAAGTGTGGGAAGCTTATCTTGCTACTAGGATGACTATATAAAACATTGGAGGGTCAAGATTATAACACTTGTTAGGTTTTGATGGAAGAGATCAAGCCAAGTTGTTATACCCCGTATTTCCAGAGTATGTATGTGAGGACGTACGTACATTTGTACAAACCCTAATTAGGTTAAGGATGGAATTGTGAACTTTCAACGGAAAAGATTCCGAACCTTGTGAAGGAAATTCTACGTTTTTAATATTTTAACTGATTACGGATTTTTCCGAGAGACGAAATATTTTGGACCAATAGGAGGGCGACATGTGTCACCCTTAGTTGGCATGGGTTGGACGAAAATGTTGGCCAAGTGGTCAAAGTCTTGGAAGATATTTTCTTTTGGTGAGTGGGAGTAGGTATGTTGGATGTTTTTTGTGCCTAGTGGAAGGCCACATGGCTCTTTGTTGTGGGGGACATATGTCCCAAGGTTGTGGTGGACATATGTCCCAACATTGTGGTGGACACTTGGTTGGAAGACCTCACTCTTCACATGGATCCAAATCTTCACCCTCCATTTGTTTTAATCTAGACCATTGGTGGTTCTATAAATACCCCCCTCTTGTGCAAGACTTCTTCATCACTTGAACAATTTCCAAGTCTCAAAATCCCTCTCCCCCTTTGAGAAGATCTCGTCCAAACACCCCCCCCCCTTCCTAGTAGCTCTCGCCGAAACTCCCCCCCTCCCTCTTGATAGTTCTCGTCCCACACCCCTCTCCCTTAACCAAACTTTGTCCAAAAAAATTCCTAAACTCTTAAGTGTTCTTCCTTAGTGTATTAGGAAGATTATTAACCAAAGGTTAGAAAATATTTCACACCCTAGCCCCTAAAAGCCTCACCTTGGCCGAGAGTTGTGAGGACAAGAACCTTAGTGTTCTTCACTTGTTTAGACTGGTTCTTAAAGAGGAGTTGGTTAGGAGCGTATAAGGGTTGTTTGGAGCGGGTTGGAGCGCACGGAGTAGGAGCTAAACGTTGCTCAGGATCGACATTAAAACTTGGATAATTTTGGGCTTATCGAGGTAATTAATCCTGTCCTTCTATTGTAATTTGAGGTTACATACTATAGTAGTATAGAAATAAGTATAAGATATAGAAGGATATTAAAGAAGAGAATTGAACTGTACTTACATAGGACTGTATTTACAGTAGACTTGAGTAGTTGACGGGTAGGGAAGTGCTGCCCAATTTTACGTAGAATTAAGAACCTTCTGCTTAGAATATTCTACAGTGAAGTCTAGACGTTGATAGACGTATTTGACTATTATAGGTTGATACTCTGCGCGCGACATATTCGAATTGGCAGGTGGATTTCGCCGAGGAGGTATGTGATTCTTCCTATCCTTTTGAGCATGATATTTTAAAAGAATATATATAGTACGGTAGACGTACGTGTGTTAACTGAACGTGGTTTTACTTCGATGTCTTTTGACTTGAGTTTTAAATAATAAGAATCTTGAAGTATTTCAAAAGAATTAAGAATCGTTTTTGAAAGAAGAGTAATACTTGGTTTTAAAAGCTTAAGAGTTATACTAGCTTTATGGGAAGTTAGGTATAACGACTTAAGAGAAATAAAAGGAACGGTTTACTTAATTGTTTATGAAAGCCTTGTATTGATTTCGGAAAGGGGAAAAGAACATCGAACAAACCACTGCAGCGCTAATAAAGGAAAATGTATTGACTAATTAATTATTATTAAAATCAGTAGAAACCTCCATCTGCATAGAAGCTAAGATAAGACAAAATTGTATTACATTTCCTAGATCATGGCTGCTTTAATAAGATCATTAATAAACAAGTTTTGATTCTCTAAAAATTTCAAAGTAAGGACTTGTTTTATAAAAGACAAAGACTTGAAAAATTGAAGTGTTTTCATTTAAAAAGGAAGACATGCTTTTGTCTTAAGTTGGTTAAAAAAGAAGGTAGGGAAATGCTTTTGGTTTACTTAAAAGATAGTCACTCTATTTTGATACTACGGGTATCGTGTGACTTTTTGTGAAAGAAACAGATCTTTTTAAAGAGTTAATATATGAAGTACTTTGGGGATAAAAACCCAAACTTGTTAACATAAAATAGAAAGTACCTTGTGTGAATAACTTGACTATGTTGGTTTGTGATAGCCTTGTAATACTTTCTTATTGGTTTGATAAGTAAACATGTTATGATGCTACGTGTGTTAGTATCTTGTAACGTTTGTATAAAGGGGGTTCCCTTGTTGTGTTTATGTTGTTTAACGATAAGCCGTTATGTTAGTATTGTACCACTCACCTCTTGACATGTTATACCGGGGGTTAAGCTGTCCCCCGATGCGAGGGATGCCTCATGCGGGTCCAGGGGACCTATGCGAAGCTACGGGAGTTCCAGGTTAGTGTGCGAGGAATACCTCATGCGGTCTATGTGGCCATGCGGACTACGAGAGTCCAGGAGGATGCCGCGGGTTAGCTACCCCCGATGCGAGGAATACCTCATGCGGGCCTATGTGTGGCCTATCGAGTGCGGTAAGTTCGAGATTAGACGTGCACATTGATCGAGGCGAGTGGCGGCCGATCATGTGGCGCGGTCTAGAAAGACCTCGTGATACAGTTTTATAGCATTGTTGGTACTGTGGGTTTTAGTAGTCGGCTATGCCTTCACACTTACCCCGTACGGTTTTATTATGACACAGGTGGGACCTGGTGTTCATGTGTATTCCTTGGTGCTTTTATATCATGGACTGCCGGCAGTGAGGAATGAATTCCACGGGCATGATTGATATTGTGGGCATGAGACCCATGGTTATATTTGAGTGATGACTTTAAGGGCGTGAGTCCCTGACTTGACATGACTGCTTACATATTGTGTATCGTAAATTGGTTATCATATATGTCTTCTGTTTTATATAGACTATTATGATTTCATTTACGATATTTTGATTTCACATACTTGGTACTGTTGCGACCTCCCGGGGCTGCGTTCATGCCGCGGTAAGTACACGATTGTTGATCCTCGCCATAGGGTCATGATTCAGCGTTTTGGGAAGCTCCGTTTCTCCGGAGGCTTATCGTTGGTATAGTCCCCTGTCTTTGTAGGTACTTACATTCAGGGGTATGGAGGGGCCCTGTCCCGCCATTGTTGTTATAACATTCTTAGAGGTCTGTAGTACTGTTGTGGGCAGGGTTTGTAAAAGGGATGTAACTGTTCAAGTTTTTATATATATATGCCGAAAGGCAACTTTTCTCAGATAAACTGTTTCTCACTTCATATTGTTTCATGTCTTGTTTTATATTCCGCTGGTTACTCTGATGTATGTTTACTTGGGTGCCCGGGTAAGGCACCAGTCACGGGCCCGGGTTCGGGTCGTGACACAAGTGGCCCTTGGACTTAGTCAACAATATCAAGCTCTTTAATTATCAAGACTTGGTCATATATACATTGGTCAAATGACCATTTTACCCTTGTAATTTTCGTCCAATACCATTGTGGGGGAGGGTGCCACGTGTCGCCCTCCCATTCGTCCATAAAATTCCGCAAACCTCGTGGGCCCCACAAAATGTAAAATTCCTCGGGTGGGCCCCACATGACCAAATACTAAAAATAAATTTCCATAATGATAATACATTCCATAATCCTCAATTAATGCATTTTGAGAATCCAATTCTCTTCAACGAACATTTTTCCTTTCCGACGTTCGGAAGATTTTCCGTCGGAAAAACAATTCTTCCTTTCGTGCCAATTTCAAGTCTTGTGTTTCTTACGTACATTCTCTTAAACATGTCTTGGACTTACGGGGTGTAACATTCTTCCCCCCTTAGAAACATTCATCCCCGAATGTTCTTTCGGAGTCCAATCTAATTAGATAGCGACATAGTCTCCTTTTACTACACCCTTCATACAACATAAGCCACATAACAATACTTATACTAAAATGTCAACCTTGGAACTCACGACGCCAACTAGTCCATACTCACAATGACCTCAAAGTCTGTTGTAATCATCTCTACTAGGTCTACTAGGGTATGACGACTGTATCATCACCGGGCAAATCTCATATACCCGCTCAGCTACCACCCAACCACTCACGGGTGTAGTTACCTCGAAAGGTCCTTACGGATTCAGGCTCTATTCCTTTACACTTGGTTGCTATCTTTCTTAATGGTCGCATTCTTTCCGTACTTCCAACTCATACTAGCATACATACATAACCCCCATACCGATTCTGGCCCCCAATCTTTTGGAGTCACTCTTTTAAACAACATAAGGCCATTTCCGGCTCTCACGACCTGGTTCCGGTGGAACGCGTCCACGAACCCGTAAAACAATTAACTAGACTTGGAACTTACACCCTCGTGACCCTGTCACATAGCGAAACTACTACCAACTGATCCCACTCCATTTCAAACTATGAGGCGACCCGCAATAGGTCCTCACCCCGACGCACCGTCGCACTTAACTCTTACCCTTAGTCTGAATAAAATCTTATTGCCCGAGAAAGCCTTATATATCTAAGGTCTCGGCATTTATCAATATTCTTAGCCTCGCAATTCCCATGCTCCAAGCCTACCTTACCAGTCCCCCCCGTAAACGGGTACAATAACTTCTCATAATACCATAATCATGTCGTTTTGATCACAACAACCCTTACTTACTCCATACAGATCTCATCCGTACAATCCTCTTACGTATACCATGTAGCTTAATCTATCCACATAGTCCTTCATCAAGTACCTTAACATGACTTCTTAAGGGTTCACTACCTTATCAGACAACTCACAATTTCCCAATTATCTCAAAATAAAACATAAGACGTTGGCGAGAATTCATTAAATGTTTCATACCTTCCCGATATCTAGTTAGTCTTTACCAACTCTTGGTAATCTAAAATCATTCTAGGCAACACGCGTCTGACCCTCATACATAACTCTGTATAGTTGTATGTCACAATACCAACTATACTACAATCATTACCAACCTGGATACGCAATCCACGTAGTCCTTCCTGGGTCACTGCTTCCTTTCTCGTAGCTGCAATCAACATAACTCGTTAGGGAGAGACGACCCTAACAACACAGCTCTATCGCACGATCTCGGAGTGAGAAGAATGGAAACCAATCCTAAATGTTCTGCAGCCTCCGGATTATAGATGTGGTGCACAACACACCGATAATCAAGACTCTACTAGACACGGTCTGTAGACACTTTCCGAGGACTAACTGCTCTGATACCACTTTTGTCACGAGCCGACCCCGGGCCGCGACTGGTGCCCTGCCTGGGCACCCTTCTATTCATACAACATAACAAACTGCGGAAGTTAAATAACACTTTTTTTAAAAAAACAAAGGCCAAGCCGATAAGGTTGCCATAACATAAAAATTACCCGAAAGGGTCTACACTGTTTAACAATGTAAAAACAACTCTAGCCAGTACAGCCCACAGATTAATACAAACCTCTAAGATTTGGACAAATACTATGACGGGACAAGGCCCCGCCGTACCCCTGAATATACATAACCATGACGACAAGCTCCGGAACATTGGAGTCATCTCAAAATGCTGAACCAGGATCCTAAGCTCGCGGATCCACAATCGTAATACCTAAACTGTGGACATGAACGCAGCCCGAAGAAATCGATAACAGTACCGAATATGGAGCGGAAAATAAGGTCTGATAAACAAATCATGGTATGCAATGTGAGAATGACAGGGGGCAAGTATAAAAAGGGTAAATACCAGATCCTACCGTGTCATTACCATCTCGTGAACTTAATCGTACCTTATTATCTTTTCCCATTTTTTACATAAAAGTTATAGTCACATTCTTACGTACGTGCTTAGGAAAAACCGTCAAGTTCATTACCATATAACTTACTTACCTTGCATAACATAATCCGGCCCTTTTTGGAGGGACGCCTATACTTCCCGGCCCAATATGGGACGCGATAAAGTCACATAAGTCTGCCCATAGAGGTATCTTGCCGGCCCATTCCCGGGGCGATAATGTCATATAGTCCGCCCATAAAGGTATCTTGCCCACCCATTCTGGGACGCGATAATGTCATATAGTGCGCCCGTAAATGTATCTTGTCCGCCCATTCTCGACGCCACGACTCCGACCGGGCATGGCGGTGCCCTACACAGGCACCCTTTCGGTATACATCAGAGAATAGCAGCGGAACATACACAACTGATAAAATGTTTAAAGATAAAATAACAACAGGCTAGCCGATAAGGCCACCTTCCGTAAACTATACAAATAAAACAGTACATTTTTTTCTTTACAACCCAAACCACAATGTGACTACAGACCTCTAAGAATAACAACTCTGGCGGGACAGGGCCCCGCCATACCCCTGAATGTACAACAACCGACAATACCAGAGATAAGCCTCCGGAATAAAGGAGTTTCTCAACAGATGAACAGTGATCCTAAGAGCGAGGATCAGCATCTTGCACTGCGGCGTGACGCGGCCCCGAAAGAGGTCGATACATGTACCTAATAATATGTGAAATCTTGTAATGAAATCACAAGTCTATAATAAAGCGAGAGGCGGTATGATAACTCAATTAACGATTACACGGTGTCTTACTAACAATGAGTAATCAAGTATACTTACAACATAAAAATAGGAAGCTCGCGATCAGCGAGACCACCGCAGTATCATTAAGCAATCCTACTCCTGGGACTATTTCACCCGCATAGGTCGTGTGGACCCGCATGAGGTATTCCTCGCATAGGCTGTACCCGCCCGCATGGGACTATTTCACCCGCATAAGCCCATAAGGACTCGCATGAGGTATTCCTCGCATCATGGGTAGCAAATCCACGGAACAGGTGGTATAACGATCTTGGGGATTTACCCCTCATTTATACTCTTACCCTGAAGCAGGTGGTATAACGATCTTGGGGGTTTACCCCTCATTTATACTCTTACCCTGGAGAAGGTGGTATAACGATCTTGGGGGTTTACCCCTCATTTATACTCTTACCCTATCTCAACCGGCCATCATACATAACATAAGCCCTACCGGCTTATCATACATAACATAAGCCCTACCGGCTTATCATAGATAACATAAGAACTACCGGCTTATCATACATAACATAAGCACTACCGGCTTATCATACAATAAATAAGCAAGTTAAGAAATCCCCCTAACTTCTTATTAGCCTTATTCATATACACTCTCATTTTAGTTTACTTAAGGCACTAACGTGTCATTATAAATCCGGGAGTTTAACCCAAAGTACTACGTACTTCTATTCTTTTAAAATGACTCATTTTCATATAAAACTTCCAAGATACTAATAACCGTAGTATCAAGTCATAACTACATTTTAAGACAAGTAACAACACCTTTTTAGAAAAATACATTTTCGGGCTTCTAAATCAAGTGACTTCTTTCTTTTAAAACCTTAAGCAATTGATGCCTTTAAATCAATTTGCCTTTCATTATTTCAAGTCATTTAACATACTTAAATTACTTAGAGTAAACCACTCTTTTTAACTTTCCATAAAGCTATTATAACCAACTTCCCATAAAGCCGTTATACTAGCTTTATACATTAGCAACTTACATACTTCTTTATAACCAAGAGACTTAAACTTTCCAACAAAACAAGTATCAATAATACTTTCAACATACTTAAAGTCTCTTAACTTTTGAAAACCAAGATATCCTTAATATTTAAACAAGTGAGTTAATTCCCTAACTCAATCAACTTGGACATTTTAAAATAAGCCAAGGATATCAAATGGACCTAGATTGTCAAAAACTTGTACGTCTACCGTACTATACATTTACAACTTATTCATGCTCAAGAGATAAGAAAGTTCCACATACCTCTTCGGTTTAATCCACTTGCTAAGTCCAATTCGCCGTACATAGTATGTCAACCTATAATGACCATAGTACGTCTATTAACTTCTTACTTCAAACGTAGAATATTCCAAGTGCAAAGTCACTAAATTCTACGGAAAATCGGACAGCACTTCCTTTGTTTCTACATACTTTGCCACCTTTTTCAAGGCCGAATTCAATAACCAAACACGCCACATTTAAGGCCCAACAAAGTAGTTAACAATAGGGGATTACACGCTTAATCAAGAGATGTAAAATTCCGCCCCACAATATATAACAAACTAGTCTAAACTACAATGTCAATTCGGCAATTAGGGCAACAATACCAATTCTTCTTCCAATTTCTCTTCAATCCAAGTTGTTTAGTATAACATGTTATAAGGCCGCAATTGATTATAACAACTATAATCTTCAAGTAGATAACATGCGACGATTCTAATTATCGACCAAATTGTATTTCAATTTCAAATGGCTAAACAAGTCATTTTCGGATTTGAGCTTCCAAATTTCCATAACACTTATCAAACTTCATAACACATATCACATGATCATTTCTAACTTATAATAACATGGAATCTTCAATTACAAAAGTAAGACAAAGATTATACCTCATTTAGCCCAAATATGATCCAAGATTACAAGTCGATCCTTATAAACTTTAGCTCCTCCTTTCGACGTTCCAATCCACTCCAAGCAACCCTTAGAAGCTTATGAAGAACTCATCTTCAAGTTCCAACTTCAAAGTTGAAGAACTCCTTAACTTTCTGCCTTGCGACTAATACGAAAATGCCATTTTTCCAGAATTTTTCTATAGAGATACCCTTACAATACACTTAGGAACCTTGGTTTAAAGTATGGGAATTATTGGACAACAATTGAAAAAATTTCTCTCTTGAAACCCCTCAAAGCCGAGAGCACACTTTGTGTGTCTTCAAATTTTCTTGAAAATTTTCTAAGTGTATAAGCTTGTCTTGCAACTAGTAGAAATATATAACACTAGGAAGGGTCTAGATTAGCACACATGTGGGGCTAAGATTAGTTTCACATGGATCAAGCCCAAGTGGCACTTTGACAAGTCAACAATGTCAAGCTCCTTGTCTTTGCAAGACTTGGTCATTTAAATTATGGTCAAATGACCATTTTAACCATGCCATTTTCGTCCAAGACCACTAAGGGGGGGGGGGGGGTGACACGTGTCTCCCTCCCATTCGTCGCAATATTCGTTTTCCGACAATTCCATAATTCCGATAAATTTTTACTCGTCTCAAACCTTAACATTTTTGAGTTCTTACGTACGTTCTTATAAACATATCCTGAAATTCCAGGGTGTAACATTCTTCCCCCCTTAGAAACATTCGTCCCCGAATGTTCCTTTGGAAGTCACACTTAAAGATAGTGACATAGTCTTCTTTTACAACCCCTGCATACCAATAATACCACACGAGGCCACATAACAATACTCATACTAAAATTTCAAGCTGAACCCCATGTGTCAACGTCGGTTATCTGCATAAAGCTTTTGCTGACTCTAAGCTTACTAATAATCTTTCCCGGATAAGCTTCGCCTTATCCACAGCCCGCTGAATCAAGTCTGGACCAAATAACTGAACCTCGCCTATGTCGAACCATCCAACCGGCGATCTACACTTTCTTACATACAAGGCCTCATACAGGGCCATCTGAATACTGGAAGGGTATCTGTTATCGTACGTAACACAACAAGAGGCAATTAACCCTCCCGGCTTTTTCTGAAATCAAGAACACAGGCCCGCAACCTATCCTCAAGTGCCTGGATAGTACGCTCTGCCTGTCCGTCGGTCTGAGGGTGTAATGCAACACTGAGACTCACCTGTGTCCCTAAAACCCTTCTGAAAAACCTCCAGAAGTTATCTGTAATCGAGCTCATCTGTCTGACATCATAAACGTAGGAACCCCGTGCAATCTCACAATCCCCCTACTATAAAAGCTAGCACGAACCTCAGCCGAGTAAATGGTCCTAACCAGAAGAACACGGCTGGTTTCGTCAGCCTATTTACCATGGCCCCCAGGGAGTCACACTTCCTCTGAGTACGATGCCACCCTGTAACAAGATCCATTTTAATTACCTCACATGTCTAAGTCGGGGTCTAAATCGCCTGTAATAGCCCACTGGGCTTCTGGTGTTCAACCATGACCTGCTACCAATTCAGATATTATGCAACAACTCTGTTACGTCCCTTTTCCAGTCATATTACCCATACATACATCTGAGGTCACGACACAACTTAGTCGAACCCGAAAAATTTGAGCAATAAGCATTGTATGTCTCCCCTAAAACCTGCTGACTAGTCTGCGACCGCAGTACACAATCTATCCTCATATCACAGCACCTCATCCGGTGCTACTCAAACAGGCTCTTCTCTTCTCGGAGAGTCGTATCTCTATACCGTATCATAATTGGATCCTCATACTGTCGCCTCTTTACCTCCTCAACGACGGAAGACTCGGCAACCTCTCAGATCTAAACTTCATTAACCTTGGAAACAAATAATCGAACCCCTAGGCTCGGTAACTGAAGAATCTCACGGACCACGTCCAGTCTATCTGGGTGCCCATCTGGCATACTACCCTTAGATCCGCGACTAAGATTATCTTTAACTGTCTTGGCTTTCCCTGGGTGGTATAGGATATCGATATCACAATCCTTGAATAACACTAACCACCGTCATTTGCGCAAATTCTCACGCTTGATCTGCAGATATACTGGAGGCTTTTGTGGTCTGCACAAATATCCACATGAAGTATATATATATACGTCATGCCCCCAAATCTTCAAGGCATGATTTAACTGCCGCTAGCTCTAAATCAGAAGTGGCGCAATTTCCTTTCCTGTTTCCCTAACTTCCGGGAAAACATAGGCTCTATCCTTATCGGGTTGCGTCAGCACTCAACCTAGCCCAACACCCAACGTGCTATCATAATAACCTAACACTCTAGTATTTCAGGAGGAGTTAGAACTGTAGTCGAGTCAACTTATCTTCCAATAACTGGAAGTCTTTCTCATTCCTGCGAAATATTCGGGTATCCTTAATCTCACTTATGGTTCCTGTTTCCTTTCCACTGTTGCAACCAAACTTGGTCACTAAACTTAGATTTGATTCCTTTTCTTGCCCCATGGCTAAGACTTCCTGTCAATCAAAATTTAGGGGGGGGGGGGGGATTTCCTTGATCTCGTAAAGTAGTAACCCGATTTTCCTTCCCCAGTTTGTAGAGCCTATAGCTAGGTGTTACCACATTTCCTCGAAATGTTCTTACTTCCCATTATTTAGTAATGGTCTTTACACTCGTCTGGGGTAGTCATATCTCGTGCAACTTACATAACCATAGTCGTATTCTCCTTTATCATTCCGGCCATATCCTTACCTTAGGCTTATTATTAGCAAAAGTATTTCTATCTTGATTCATAATCGTACAGTTTCATACATGCGTACAACCTGCATTTATATCTTTACGATACTTCCTCGACCAATTCGTACGTCGTTCTTAATTTCCCCAACACAACACTTTTCCCACGGTTATCTACAACTGTAACCTATGGCATGACGATACCGAAGACCTTACCAGTCTCATATCCTGCGTCTAACAACATGGGTACACGCAACCCCATAATACGTCGTAAAAGCGTCCTTTTCGTGGGGAAGAACTTATCTCCTTTCTTAAACTTTCCTTGGAGTCACAACCCTAATAACAGGGTCCTCTTGCGGTCGATGGTATCTAATCATCACGCACCGCCTTTAAGTTCGTGTAGATTTTCCAACCTACCAAAGATGCCCTCAGCTTTCCGTCGGCAGCACTCGTACTTATTTTATTCTTGCCTTGTACATTTTCTTGAAATTATCCGGAGGGTCGTGGCCCTGACCGCCACACCAAACCAACTCCAAGTACCTCCAAGGGCACTTAACATAAATTCCTTCAAATTCAATTATTACTTACTTTCTGCGTCAATTTACCTCAAGTGAACAAGTCACACAGACTTAAAAAGAAAAACAATGATGCCAAAGAAGGAAGGATAATTCACTGGTTACTACCACATAACAATTAGATAGCGACATAGTCTCCTTTTACTACACCCTTCATACAACATAAACAACATAACAATACTTATACTAAAATGTCAACCTTGGAACTCACGACGCCAACTAGTCCATAATCACAATGACCTCAAAGTCTGTTGTAATCATCTCTACTAGGTCTACTAGGGTATGACGACTGTATCATCACCGGGCAAATCTCATATACCCGCTCAGCTACCACCCAACCACTCACGGGTGTAGTTACCTCGAAAGGTCCTTACGGATTCAGGCTCTATTCCTTTACACTTGGTTGCTATCTTTCTTACTGGTCGCACTCTTTCCGTACTTCCAACTCATACTAGCATACATACATAACCCCATACCGATTCTGGCCCCCAATCTTTTGGAGTCACTCTTTTAAACAACATAAGGCCATTTAGGCTCTCGGGACACTGTTCGGTGGAACGCGTCCACGAACCCGTAAAACAATTAACTAGACTTGGACTTTACACCCTCGTGACCCTGTCACGTAGCGAAACTACTACCAACTGATCCCACTCCATTTCAAACTATGAGGCGACCTGCAATAGGTCCTCACCCCGACCCACCGTCGCACTTAACTCTTACCCTTAGTCTGAATAAAATCTTATTGCCCGAGAAAGCCTTATATATCTAAGGTCTCGGCAGTTATCAATATTCTTAGGCTCGCAATTCTCATGCTCCAAGCCTACCTTACCAGTCCCCCCCGTAAACGGGTACAATAACTTCTCATAATACCATAATCGTGTCGTCTTGATCACAATAACCCTTACTTACTCCATACAGATCTCATCCGTACAATCCTCTTACGTATACCACGTAGCTTAATCTATCCACATATTCCTTCATCAAGTACCTTAACATGACTTCTTAAGGGTTCACTACCCTATCAGACAACTCATCATTTCCCAATTATCTCAAAATAAAACATAAGACGTTGGCGAGAATTCATTAACTGTTTCATACCTTCCCGATATCTAGTTAGTCTTTACCAACTCTTGGTAATCTAAAATCATTCTAGGCAACACGCGTCTGACCCTCATACATAACTCTGTATAGTTGTATGTCACAATACCGATAATCAAGACTCTACTAGACACGGTCTGTAAACTTTCCGAGGACTAACTGCTCTGATACCACTTTTGTCACGACCCGACCCGGGCCGCGGCATCGGTGCCCTACACAGGCACCCTTTCGTGATACATCAGAAAATAGCAGTGGAACATACACAACTGATAAAATGCTTAAACATAAAATAACAACAGGCTAGCCGATAAGGCCACCTTCCGTAAACTATACAAATAAAACAGTACATTTTTTTTCTTTACAACCCAAACCACAATGTGACTACAGACCTCTAAGAATAATAACTCTGGCGGGACAGGGCCCCGTCATATCCCTGAATGTACAACAACCGACAATACCAGGGATAAGCCTCCGGAATAAAGGAGCTTCTCAACAGTTGAACAGTGATCCTAAGAGCGAGGATCAGCAACCTGTACTCTACCTGCGGCATAAACGCAGCCCCCCGAAGGAGGTCGATACAACGTACCAAATATGTGGCCAGAAAATCAGTAATGAAATCATAAGTCTATAATAAAACTGGAGACAGGTATGATAACTCAATTAACAGTACACAGTGCCTTACTAACTGTTACACCCCGTAAGTCCAGGACATGTATAAGAGAATGTATGTAAGGAATCAAGACTTGAAAATTGGTACGAAAGAAAGAATTATTTTTACGACGGAAAATCTTCCGAACGTCGGAAAGGAAAAATGTTCGTTGTTGAGAATTGGATTCTCAAAATGCATTATTTGAAGAGTATGAAACTTATTAACATTATGGAAACTTTATTTTTTCGAGATTATGGAACTTGATTTCTAAAGTGTAGATGACATGATTTTATAAGTATAAGTAAATGGACTTTAAAGAATGTATGTTATGAAGTTTTAGGACTACAAACTTTGATTGTCTTTTAAGGATTTTGAAGTTTTAAGCGATATGATTTTAAAGAATGTATGTTACGAGGGGTTAATACTATAAGCCTTTATTTTATGAGTGGAAATGACTAAACTTTAAAAAGTATGGCTTCTTAATTTATTTCAAAAGTTAAGAAGATGGTTTCCAAAAGAGTGTGTGACTTGAGCTTTAAAAAGAAAGGAGTTTTATGATTCTTTTTAAGTACATAACATAAGCACTACCGGCTTATTATACAATAAATAAGCAAGTTAAGAAATCCCCCTAACTTCTTATTAGCCTTATTCATATACACTCTCATTTTAGTTTACTTAAGGCACTAACATGTCTTTTATAAAAATCCGGGAATTTAACCCAAGTACTACATACTTCCACTCTTTTTAAAAATAACTCTTTTTCGTATAAAACTTCCAAGATACTATTAACCGTAGTATCAAGTCAAAATTACTTTTCAAGACAAGTCACAATACCTTTAGAAATAAAGTTAGGTTTCTAAAACAAGTGACTCTTTTTCTTATAAAACCTTAGGCAATTGATGCCTTAAAATCAAATTGTCTTTCATTAAATCAGTCATTTATCCTCATTTATCTTTCCATAAAGCTAATATAACCAACTTCCCATAAAATCGTTATATTCACTTTATACCTTAGTCAAATACAATTTCCTATCCAAGGGACTTATACGTTTAAAACGAAACAAGTATCACATACTTTAAAACTCTTCAAGTCCCTTAACTTTAATAAAACTTAAGACATCCTTAATACTTTCAAGAAGTGAGTTACTCTCATAACTCACTCGACTTGGCTATTCATAAAACTAGTAAAGGATATCAAGGTCTTGTACGTCTACCGTACTATATACGTGCAACTAGTCATGCTCAAAAGATAGGAAAGTTCTACATACCTCTTCGGGTCAATCCACTTGCTAAGTACAATATCCCGCCCGTAGTATGTCAACCTATAATATCCACAATACGTCTATTAACGCCTTACTTCAAACGTAGAATATTATAAGTGTAAAGTCTCTAAATTCTACGGAAAATCGGACAGCACCTCCTTTGTTTCTACTCACTTTTCCACCTTTTTCAAGGCCAAATTCAATAACCAAACACGCCACATTTAAGGCCCAATCAATGCAATTAACAATAGGGGATTACACGCCTACTAGACGTGTAAAATTCCGCCCCACAAAAGATATCAAACTAATACAAACTACTAGTCCAATTCGGCCACATTGAGTACAATAACACCAATTATTATCCAATTTCCATTTCAATCCAAGTTGTTAGCATAACATGATATCAAGTCGCAATCGATTATAACCACTATAATCTTTAAGTAAGTAACATGCGACGATTCTAATAAACGACCAAATTGTAATCCAACTTCACACGGCTTAAATGACATTTCGGATTTAAGGCTACAATCAATCCATAATACTTAAGAAACTTCAACACATATACTTCATGCTAGCAAACATGTAAGGCTAACAACAATATATAATCTTGTAACACTTAAGAGACAAGATTATTACCTCAACGATTCATAGTCCAACTTCAAATCCGAAGTCGCTCCTTAGCAACTTAGAGCCTCTTCTAGACACCTCAATCCGCTACTTGAGACCCTTAGAACAACACAAACAACTTTCCTTCAAACTTCCAAACAAAACCTAGAAAAGCAACTAGGTTTTCACCTTGCGACTAATACGAAAACTATCTTTTTCCGGGATTTTTCTATTGAGATACACTTACAATACACTCATGAACCTTGGTTTAAAGTGTGGAGCTTAATGGACAAGAAACAAAAAAAAAAATCTTTTCAAAGTAACATGAACCCGAGAGCAACTATTTGTGTTCTTGAAATTCTTGAAATTTTTTCTAAGTGTTGAACATAGTCTTGCTACTAGTACCACTATATAGCACAATGGAGGGTCAAGATGTGCACAAATGTGAGGCTTGGATGCGTTTCAATTAAATATCAAGACTTGTGGACCCTTTGACTAAGTCAATTTTCTCAAGCTCACTACTTGCAAGACTTGTCATCTTAAGACTATGGTCAATGACCATTTTGGCCATGTCCCATTTCGTCCAAGGAAACCATAAGGGGGGTGACACGTGTCGCCCTCCCATTCGTCACAATATTCGTTTTTCGACAACTTCATAATTCCGATAAATTTTTACAAGTCTCAAATCTTAACATTTCTGAATTCTTACTTACGTTCTTAAAACATGTCCTGTAAATACGGGGTGTAACATTCTTCCCCCCTTAGAAACATTTGTCCCCGAATGTTCTTTCGGAGTCAAACTTATAATTAGCGACATAGTTTCCTTTCACAACCCCGACATACCAATAATGCCACACATGGCCACATAATAGCATTTAGGCAAAAGAAATACTTCAATTAAAACTTGACAAGTAAGGGAAATGAATTACCTGAAGGTGTAGGGAATAAGTGAGGATACTTCCTCAACATGTCCTCCTCCGCTTCCCAAGTCATCTCCTCCCGGTTATCATTCCTACACAAGACTTTGACGGAAACTACATCCTTGGTCGCGATCGCTGACTGGCGATCGAGTATCGCTATGGGACTCTCCTCATACGATAACCCCTCTGTCACCTGGACCTCACTAGCAGGGAAAACTCTCGTTGGATCTCCGATACACTTCCGCAACATAGAAACATGGAGGACCGGATGTACCGCCTCTAACTCTGATGGCAGATCCAATTCATAGGCAACCTTGCCTACTCTACGGACGATCTGGTAGGGCCCAATGTACCTTGGGCTGAGTTTCCCCTTCTTACCGAATCTCATCAAACCCTTCATGGGTGACACCTTCAAGAAGACCCAATCATCTACCTGAAACTCCAAATGCCGACGCCGATTATCCGCATATGACCTGCCGACTACGCGCTATGATCTCTCTGGATAAGCTTCACCTTATCCACAACCTGCTGAACCAAGTCTGGGTCAACTAACTGCACCTCGCCCACGTCGAACCAACCAATCGGCGATCTACATTTCCGCCCATATAAAGCCTCATATGGCGCCATCTGTATACTGGAATGGTAGTTGTTGTTATAAGCAAACTCCACAAGAGGCAAATGATCCTCCCAGCTACCCCTGAAATCAATCACGCAGGCTCGCAGCATATCCTCAAGTGTCTGGATAGTACGCTCTGCCTGCCGTCGATGCGAGGATGAAATGTCGTCTTGAGACTCACTGGTCCCTAATCCGCCGGAAAGACCTCCAGAAGTTAGCCGTAAACTGGGCTCCTCTATCTGATATAATCGACACCGGGACACCGTGCAGCCTCACAATCTCTCTGATGTACAATCTGGCATAGTCCTCACCAAGCGTCGTCTGCCCCGGAAGGAAATGGGCTGATTTGTCGACTGTCAACAATAACCCAAATGGAGTCGCATTTACTCGAGTGCGAGGTAACCTGTAACAAAGTCCATGTTGATCACCTCCCACTTCCAAGTCGGAATCTCAATAGCTCGCAATAATCCATTGGGCCTCGGTGCTCGACCTTGACTGCTTGGCAATTAGGACATGTGCGACAAAATCGCCACGTCCTCGTGCCATCCACCAATACAAACATCGAGGTCATGGTACATCTTGGTCGACCGGATGAATAGAATAACGAGCACCGTGTGCCTCCCGAAATCTGCGAAAATGTCTGCCACATCGGAACACACAACCGCCCTCAAATCTTAGCACCCATCGCTACCTCGAATAGACTCTTCTCCTCGAAGAGCTGCATCTCGATCGTACCAACAGGTCCTCAGCGTCGCCTCTTCACCTCATCAACGATGGAAGACTCGGCAACCTCACGAACCCGCACCCACTATCGTCGGTATCAATCAATCGAACCCCAGGCTCGCTGGTGATGGATCGACGGACCATGTCTGTCTCTGCATTGTACCTCTGACAGACTCCCCATCGATCTACGACTCAAGGCATCAGCAACTACGTTGGCTTTCCCCGGATGGTATAGAATATCAACATCATAATCTTTCAACAACTCTAACCACCGTCTCTGTCGCAAGTTCAGCTCCCTCTGCCTGAAGATATACTGGAGGCTCTTGTGGTCTGTATAAATGTCCACATGAACCCCATACAAATAATGTCTCCAAATCTTCAAGGCATGAATAACTGCGGCCAACTCTAAGTCGTGGGTAGGGTAATTCCTCTCATGCTTCCGTAACTGCCGGGAAGCATAGGCTATAACTTTGTCGTGCTGCATCAAAACACACCCTAGCCCGATACCCGAGGCATCACAATAGATCACGTACCCGTCTAACCCCTCAGGAAGAGTAAGGCGGAGTCGTAGTCAACCTTTCCTTCACAAATGGAAACCCTTCTCGACCTCGTCGGCTCGGAACTTGGCCGCTTCTTAATCGGCCTAGTCAGCGGTGCTAAAATCGAACAAGCGCTTCCACAAACCTACGATAATAACGCCGACCTAAGAAACTGCGCACTCGGTCGGAGTAGTAGGTCTCGCCAAGACTTGATCGCCTCAATCTTTGCCGTATCCACTTGAACACCATCCCCAATAATGTGCCCTGGGAATGCCATCGAGGCCAACAAAACTCACACTTGGAGAACTTGGCGAATAAGCTGCGGCTCGGAGGACCCCAAATACCGCCAGTGATGCGTACATGCTGCTCTGTCGCGAATAAACCAGATGTCATCAATGAATACTATCACAAATGTATCCAAAATGGCTTGAACACCGTTCATCAAATCCATAAATACATTTGGGCGTTGGTCAAACCGAAAGACATAACCACGAACTCATAGTGCCCATCTGGGTCACGAATGCGATCTTTGGGATATCGCCTCTCGAACTGCACTGATGATAACGAACGCAGTCTATCTTGGAGAAACACCTCGCACCACTGGCCCGGTCAAACAAATCGTCAATCACGGGAGGGTACCTATTCTTGATGGTTACCTTATTCACTTTGTAATCAACACATACGCAATGTCCCATCCTTCTTCTTCAAACAAACCGCGCTCCCGGGGAGAAACTAGGCGATAAAGCCTTTTTCGGCCAAATCTTTGGTGGTCCTTCACTCCTCAACTCGGCGGGTGCCATCTGTATGGCGGAATGGAAATAGGTCGATTGTCTGGCAAAGTGTCAATACAAAACTCAATCTCCTCTCGTGAGGATACGGAAAGATCGTGCGGGAACACATGGAAACTCCTAACCACCGCGATGAAGAATCGGAACATCACCTGCGTATCAAATACGAACGGATGATAGATGTACCCCTTCTGCACCATCTTCGTAGCCTTGAGGTAAGAAATAAACCTACCGCCGGCGACTGTGTTGCCTTCCACTCGATAACCGCTCGCCAGAAACTGGAACCGAACCAACTTTGTCCTACGATCAATGTTGGCATAACAAGAAGCATAACAGTCCATACACATAATGACATAAAAATTTGTCATCTCCAACTCTATCAAGTCTGCAAGGTCCGACGTAAATAAACAGGACAACCTCTATACACCCGGCTAACATCGAATCACCATCGGCGTAGCTACCTCAAAAGCTCTATCGACACCGGTTCTATCCCGATTCTACCCGCAATAAGAGGGGACACATAGGACAAGGTAGAACCTGGATCTATCAAAGCATAAATGTCACAGCATGAAATCAATAATGTACCTGTGACGACGTCAGGGGAAGCCTCCTGATCCTGGCGGCTGGCTAAGGAATAAATGCGGTTTTGTGGACCGCTAGAACTGGAACCACCGCCACGACCTGCGCGGCTGCGGTCCGTGAGTACCACGCCTCGGGCGCATAACTCTGAAGAAGAGGAAGACCCGGAATCGATCTCGCCGGCTGCACCGTACCACCCATGCCGCCTCTAGACGGACAATCTCTCCTCAAATGGCCCTGCTGGCCACAAGAGTAACAAGCTCCCGGAGCCATGCGACACTCGCCCTGGTGAGACCTACCGCATCGAGCACACTGAGATGTGGGTGGCCTCGATCGGTGACGGTTCCTGCCTCCCTGAAACCCCGAAGTCCTGGAGCCCTGACCTGCTCCTGAATGACCTGGCTGATCAGACCTCGCGGAAGTGAAGGAGCACTCTGTCTTTGGTGGAATGTGGACCTAGTCTGCTGTGAAATGCGCCTCAGCGCCACGAGATCTGCTGTCACCGCCCTCTTGGGCTGGCCTGAGTCAATCTGATCCTCCCTCTCTCTATCCTCTATCCCCTACGCATACGCCTGCATCCTGGCAATGTCCATATCGGGCTGAAGAGCCACTCCCAAGCATGCAGTAATCATATGACGGTCTAGTCCCATCATATAACGATGAACTCTATCCGCTATGTCAGCTACAATGGTGTGCGCATGCCTGTCCAAAGAGTCAAACTCCAGGCTGTACTCCCTGATAGTCCTCCCATTCTACCTCAAGGTCAAGAATCTATCTACACGGGCTCTCCTCATCTCAGGAGGCAAAAAGTGATCCATGAAGGCCTCTGTAAACTCCTCCCAAACAGATGGAAGAGCATCCTCACCTCTCGACAGCTCCCATGACTCAAACGGTTCAACGCATATCGCGTGTCGGAAGAGGCTAGCATGCGAACTCGTCTCGAAGCCCTAAGAACTGCATAGTCCGATGGGCTGCCGAATGAACTCCTACGGATCCTCCTCGGACCTCGAACCATAAAACTCGGGTGGATGACAACCTGAGAAAATCCGAATCGCAAATCGGCCCAGGGTTAGCACGCTCGTGTCGGCGTTGCCACTGCTACTATCTTGGTCAATAACCGGATCTGCTCCGTAGTCTCTACTCGGCTCCGGGTGTGGGATCGAGGCTCGTCGGAACCTCTGGAGCTACTTCCGCCTCGGCTCATAATAATGCGCGTGGTGAACTCTCCGGCACTCTTACCTCAGGCATAGTCTGTGCCTGAGTTCGAGTAACCCTCTGAGTACCACTAGCAGCTCCTGCTGCTGCCTTGCCCTTCTAGGCCCTGGTCGCCTTCCGTGGAGGCATAACTGTTTCATAAGAATAGGTCAGAGAGGATTCAACCTAATAAGACATCTCTACTGCACGATCTCAGAGAGAGAAGAATGGAAACCAATCCTAAATGTCCTGAAGCCTCCTGATTATAGATGTGGTGTACAACACACCGATAATCAAGACTCTAATAGACACGATGCAGACACTTTCCGATGACTAATCGCTCGATACCACTACATCACGACCCGACACCGGCGCGGCGGTGCCTACACAGGCACCGTTGGTATACATCAGAGAATAGAAGCGGAACATACACAACATACAACATATTTAGACAATAACATCACGCTGGCCGATAAGGCGCCTTCCATAAAATATGCATAATCAAAAGCAAGCTGCATACTCGGTTCTTACACCAAACCACAACATGTGACTACGGACCTTAGGAATAACAAGCGTGGCGGACGGGCCCGCCATACCACGAATGTACATAAATCTACAACATCGGGGAAAGGCGTACTAAAAGACAAGCCTCCGGAGAAATGGAGCTTCTGACGTCTGATAAGTGATCCAAAGAATGAGGATCCACCACCTGTTTACCCCTACCTGCGGCATGAACGCAGCCCAGAAAGGGTCGGTACACAATATGTACTAAGTATGTAAATCGGAAAATCGTAATTATATCATGAGTTTAAAACAAAGCGAGACATGTATGATAACAAAATTACGATTACGATTGCCTTACTAACAATGAGAGTAACTAATAGTATCGTCTGACATAAAAATAGGAAGCTCACGATCAGCGGGACCATCCGCCACGGTATCATTAAGCAATCCTACTCGGACTATTTCACTGCATAGGTCGTGTGGACCAGCGTGAGGTATTCTCGCGTAAGGCGTGTTATACCGTATTTCCAGTATGCGTGAGGCGTGCGTGCAAAGTTGAGCCTTAAATTAGGAAAGGGGCGAAAATTTTGTTAACAACCCGAAAAGAATTGTTTTCCGGCTAAACGTTTTCCAAACTTTGCGTAGGAAAATTACGATTGCAACATTTATTATTTTTGCGGATTTTTCCAGAGATGAAATATTTTGGACCAACGAGAGGCGACACTTGTCACCTCGAGTGGACGATCAGTGGACGAATTCCTTGCGTTTTTCATTTTTGTACCTAAAACATTTGGTCAATGTTTGGTAGGATATTTGTGTGGTAGATGAGTAAGCGGGACCCACACAACACTTGTCCAAATCCTCACCCTCCACTTGCCCACCACTTGTCTTAATCTTGGCCATTGATTTCCCTATAAATATCCCCCTTGAGTTGAAGACTTCTTCATCCCTGAAACATTTTCTAAGTCTTGAAAATCCTCCCCCCCCTTCTTGTTGCTCGTCCAAGGACCCTCCTTTGAAAGCCTTGGCCGAAAGTACCCCCCTCTTGAGAGTTGTTCTCGTAAAAACACCCCCCCCCCCTTGGTAGAAAAGTATTCTTGTTATACCCCGTAGTTCCAGGGTATGTATGCAAGGACGTACGTACGAGAATACGACAGAAAGATTGGAAAGGAAGAAAGAGGTGATTTTTTCCACGGAAAAGTTTCCGGTTTTTGTGAAGGAAAAAGGTTCGTTAAGGGGAATTGGATTCCCAGATTTGGTTTTTGGACTTCTTAGATTATATTAGAATTATGGAATTTTATTTTCGGAAATGGTCACGTGGGGCCCACGGGAGAAATTTACGGTTTTGTAGGGCCCGCTTTGATTTTGAGATTTTGGCCGTTATAGATATTTTCGGAAGACGAAATATTTTGGACGAATCGGGGGGCGACACGTGTCACCCCCATGTGGCACCCTTGGGCGAAATATGTTTGTGCACAACACGGTTTGTTATACCCGTAGTTCGGTATGTATGCAGGGCGTGCGTGCGAGAATGACTGAAAGATTGGAAAGGAAGAAGAGGTGAATTTTCCACGGAAAAGTTTCCGGTTTTGTGAAGGAAAAAGGTTCGTTTATGGGGTGGATTCCCAGTTTGGTATTCGGACTTCTGGAATATTAGAAATTATGGAATTTTATTTTGAAAATGGTCACGTGGGGCCACGGGAGAAATTCTGATTTTGTAGACGCTTTGATTTTGAGATTTTGGCGTTTTGGATATTTCGGAAGACGAAATATTTTGGGCGAATCGGGCGACACGTGTCACCCGTGTGCACCTTTGGGCGGAATATGTTTGTGCACAACACGGTTAAGTCGTTTTTAAACGAAGCGTTTTCCACGACTTTCGTAGGGAATTTCCGGCTATGTCATTAAGTATTTTGCGGATTTTTAGAGAGGCGGAACATTTTGGACCAACGAGAGGCGGCACTGCACCTCTCGTTGGTGGGCAAAGTGGGCGGCATGGGCGTTTGGAGGGCAAGTGGGAGATATTTTTGGTAGATATTTTGTGTGCAAGTTGGCTAGGACACTTGGGTGAATCTTGGCCTACACTTGCTAGGCACTTGGCTAGATCTTGGCCGTTGGTTGGCCTTGGCTTGCTATAAATACCCTCTCCTTTGATGAACTTCTTCATCCAAAATGCCTAAGTCTTGAGAGCCTTCCCCTCCCGCAGTGAGGCCCTTGGCGAGTTCCCACAGTGGGGTAGGCCGAGGGTAGCCACCCACTCCTGTGGTGTGGCCGTGGGGTACCCACTGCCTAGTTTGTTTTCATATAATACCCCTCTTGGTAGAAATACTCTCAAAAGTATTGTTATAATGCCCAAATTACCTTAGCCATATACCTTGTAGTATTCTAAGGTTATACCTTTAAAAAGCCAGTTATACTATTATACTTCGTCGATCCTGGCACAAACCAACCCTAGGAAAATCTCCATAGTCAGTTGGAGTTTTGTGTAGAAGTTGGTTAGAACTTCTAAGGGTGGTTTAGAAGCGGGTTGGGCGCTCGGAGTTGGAGCTAAACGATTGCCGGGATCGACTTTAAACTCGGATAATTATGGGCTTATCGAGGTAATTATCTTGTCCCTATTGTAATTGGAAATTACATGTTGTTAGATTGTATAGTAGAAGTATACTATATATAGAATCTTGTTGTAATTACATAGGGCGTATTCTGATGAGACTTGTGTAGTAGTACCGTGGAGTAGAATTGTGCAGTTAGGGTTAGATGTATAACCCACTGGTTGGCTTGGTAGCCGGCCTCGTTAGAGAGGAGGTTTCTGTTGTTGCGGGGAGAGTCTTTGCCGAATTTTTCGTAGAAAGTTCTACGATGAGACCTAAATGTTAATAAGCGCCTTGTGGCCTTATAGGTTGAAGTACTACGTGTGGCGCGTTACTTGGCTTAAGGAGTAGCCAGCGGCTGAGGTACTCGGGCATTTTGCTATTAGTCGATAATCGTCGCGAGGTATGTGAACCTCTTCCTATCTCTCTAGCATGATATGTGTGAACTATGTAGTGCGGTGAGCGATACATGTGCTAAATGTGTTTGAATGGTTTAAAACATAAAGTGTTATAACGGCTTTATGGGAAGTTGGTTATAATGACTTTATGTTAGTAAGAAAATACATGTGGTTTTTAAGAGGTAGCGATTTGAACTATAAGCGGCTTGTTATATGATAAGAAAGAACTTGAAGTATTTTCAAAAGATTTTGAATCATTTTGAAAGAGAAGTAATACTTGGTGTTTGAAAACTTAAGAGTTATACTAGCTTTATGGGAAGTTAGGTATAACGGCTTAAGAATGCTTTCTTGATTTGAATCGAATGTGTATCGACAAACCAACTGCGGCGTTAATAAAAGGAAATGTTTTGAATAATTAAGTATTATGAAAACGGTAGAAACTTCCATCCGCATAGAAGCTAAGATGAGACAAAATGATATTTCCTAGATCATGGTCTTTGTAATAAGATTGTTATAAACAAGAATATCCTACTCATATAAGGCTTATGTTTCTCAGGTTGTTTAAAAGAGAATTATATTCTTAAATGAATAAGACTATGAACTACGAAACCTTTCTAAAAATAAGAAACGTGAACATTTGAAATTAGGCAAACTTGGACGTTTGAAAAATAATGTTGTTACTTGATTTTACAAAGAGAAGTAATTGATTTACTTTAAAAGGATAGTCACTCTATTTTATACTACGGGTATTGTGTGACATTGTGAAAGTAACGTATCTTTTAAAGAGTTGATGTATGAAGTACTTTGGGGATAAAAACCGATTTTGTTAATCATATAGTAGAAGGTACCTTGTGTGAACTTGATTGTATTGGTTTGTGATAGCCTTGTAATACTTTCTTGATTGCGTTGATAAGTAAACGTGTTGGGATGCTACGTGTGTTAGTATCTTGTGATGTTTGTGTGAAGGGGTTTCCCTTGATTGTGCTTATTAACTATCAGTCGTTATGATAGTATTGTGGCATTCATCTCTTGAGATGATTACGGGGGTTAAGCTGCCTCCGTCGGGGTAGACTTCGGCGGTCGATGGACATATGATTCGAGAATACATCATGCAGTCGGGGCCTATCGCGAACTCTGAGAGTTCGGTGTTAGTGTCGTCCTTTATGGGCATGCGGTCGCTTGTGGCTATGCGGCTGCGAAGTCGGGGCGATCTTAGGAGTAGCTACCCTCGATGCGGGGATGCCTAATGCGGGCGATGAGATTGGCCTATGCGGGCTGCGGGAAGTTCGAGACTAGACGCGCGCATTAGATCTGCGGGCAAGTGGCGGCTTTGATCATGTGACGATGCAAGCAGATCTTATGATACGATTCATGACCTTGTTGGTGCGTAGGTGTTAGTAGACGGCTATGCCTTCGCATTTACCGTCACGGTGTTATTATGGCAGGTGGGACACGGTGTTCATGTGTGTTCCTTGGAACTTTTATATCATAAAGCTATGGCGGTGAGAATGTGTCCAGGCACGATTGATGTTGTGGCGTGAGACCCCATCGTTATGTTCTTTGGTGATGACTTGAGGCGTGAGTCACGACTTGATATGATCGCTTAGTTATTGTAAAGCGTAGTTTGGTCATCATACATGTCTCTGCTTTATAGACTATTATGATTTCATTTGCGGTATTTTTAGTTTCACATACTCGGTTTTTGTTATGCGACCTCGCTTGAAGTGCGTTCATGCCGCAGTTGAGGTACACGATCGTTGATCCTAGCTCTCGAGTCACAGTTCAGCGTTTGGGAAGCTCCGTTTCTCGGAGGCTTATCGGTGGTGTAGTCCCCGCGTAGTAAGTGTTTACATTCGGGGTTTGGCGGGGCCACTGTCCATCATTGTTGTCATATCATTCTTAGAGGTACGTAATCTTGTTGTGGGCATGGTTTGTAAAAAGGATTAAAGCTATTCATGTTAAAAGTTGTCATTTATATATATCGAAAGGCAAGTTTTCTGATTATTGTTTTATATACATTATCTCGTATATGGTTGTGTTTGTTCGTGATTACTCGATGTATGTCTACTTGGGTGCGGGGTAAGGCACGATCCACGGGCCGGTTGGTCGTGACAAAAGTGGTATCGAGCGATTAATCCTCGGAAAGTGTCTACGCCGTATCGATGAAGTCTTGATTATCGGTGTGTTGTGCACCATCAATAATCGAGGAGGCTATAGGATATTTAGGATTGGTTTCATTCTTCTCACTCGAGATCGTGCCTTAGAAATTTGTGTTGTAAGTTGAACCCTCCGACGAAATCTTTTCCACTTATCATTATGCCTCGCGTAGGCAACGAGCCGGGAGGCAAAGCGGAGGAGGCGAGTAGAGTTGAGGGTGGCGAGGGCACAGGCCCAATCATTACCTAGGGTAGTGCTTCATTCGGGGATTTCTGCGGCGTCACTAGCCCGAAGAGTTTAGCCGATGTGGCGGTTCCTCTGCGTCCGCGATATTTGAACCTTGATTCCACGGCCAGGAGCAGTGAATATAGATTTCAAAGAGCGACCTGTTACTAGCTATAGATTTGGCTACGAGATTATACCGATGTACGAGTCTTGATGACTACCTAAGAGGTTGTGCAAGAGTAATTCTTGATTGGGCTTGAGCATGGCACGTATGCGGGCTTATATGCAGCGAAAAAAGCGTGAGATTGACGGTTAACCAGGGCGAGAAGAGGGCGAGCGTGAGTCGCGGTAACTTTCAAGGTGAGTATACCTTAAGTGCTATGTTCTGATAGCAGTGTGTTAGTTGTGATTAGAATCATGGTGGGTTAACCGAGTAAGATTTTGGGGGATAGAGAAGGTGTGAGCCTTAGAGTGTTATACGTAAAGACCTTAGAGGTAAGGCCATCTCGAGAAAGGTGTAGTGTTATGTTTGACCCTTATAGGAGTGCATAGTGCACGTGAGCTATGTTCGTGGGATAAGTCCCAGAGTAGCGTGATTTGAAGGAAGGTAGTCGAGCTAAGAAGACCGCCAGGTTTTCGTAACGTGTTTAGTAAGATTGTTCCTTCGGGGAGATGGTATTTTGCGCCTTGCCGGGTCAGGGTTGAGGCTACGTGCGGGTCAACCCGCGGTAGGTTTGGTGGTGGGGTCAGTTTGTGGTGGTCCCTCTTTGTGTTAGGGTCATGAGGGTGTTAGGCCCATGTTTAGTTAGCGTGCTGAAGTTCGTGGATGCGTTCGACGGTGGTCCGGCGATGGGGCGACCTATCGTGTTCTTCGGTCAGGGTCGTTCCCTCGGGTGTGTTGATGTTATCCGAAAAGGTTGTGAGGTTGCAGGTGCCTACCTTCACCTTATTACTGACAGTGGAGACCAGGGTACGGATGTTTCTCTTTCTGTGAGTTTGTACCAGGCAGGGCTAGGAAGTAAGGTGAGTCTCCGTATCGCATTCGCCCTCGGGCCAGTGTTTTGATTTGAGGTAGCGTGAGATCGTTGTCTCGGTTGGGAGTGTTTAAGCTACCATTTCGGTGTTCGGATGTCGCCTTGCGGCGCCTTGTAGGCAGAAATGCAAGTTGCGGTCGATTGGTTCGATGTTGGCGAGGTTGGATAGTTAGTTGAGCTTGTTCCAGCGGTGTGGATAGTGAAGCTTGTCTAGAAGAAGTTACGGCGGCTCGGAGGAATTGTGCGGATAATCGGCGGCAGCTTAGAGTTGAGTTGTGGTCGGTCTTCTTGAAAGTACCACCCGGCGGTGTGGCGAGTTTTGGAAGCGAAGGAACTTAGCGAGTTACTTTGGGCCTTTGTGAGTTCATGTGAAGAATAGGCGGGTTGCCTATATGTTAGCATTTGCCGTCCGACTTAGGAGGAAGGGCGTCCGGTCTTTCGTATTGTTATGTTGGAAAGTATCGAAGATCCATCGAATAATCGATTAATGATGACCACGTTAGAGATAGTAACCCGAGTTTTGGATACTAAAGCGATGTCGAAATGTGATAAGAATCAAGTGTACAACGGCTTGGTGATCGCATGCAGCCGGTATCGTTTGTTGGGTGCGTCGGAGCAAGGCTCGCGACAAAGTGACAAAAGTAGTATTATTTGTGGTGATGTAGAGGTGTTTCCTCGTGGACTTAGATGTAAGTGTTGCGCGGTATTTACGTGGCGGTATGGCGGGATTGTTTCGTAAGTATAGTAGTGAAGACTATCTTGGCCGCGTTTGTTTGAGACTTAGAAGGAACATTGGGACGAATGTTTCTAAGGAAGAATGTTATACCCGTAGTTCGGGTATGTATGCAGGGCGTGCGTGCGAGAATCTGACAGAAAGATTGGAAAGGAAGAAAGAGGTGAATTTTCCACGGAAAAGTTTAGGTTTTGTGAAGGAAAAAGGTTCGTTTATGGGAATTGGATTCCCAGTTTGGTATCGGACTTCTGGAATATTAGAGAATTATGGAATTTTATTTTCGAAAATGGTCACGTGGGGCCACGGAGAAATTCTGGTTTTGTGGGGCGCTTTGATTTTGAGATTTTGGCGTTTTGGATATTTTGAAAGCGAAATATTTTGGGCGAATCGGGCGACACGTGTCACCCCGTGGCACCTTTGGGCGGAATATGTTTGTGCACAACACGGTTAGAGTCGTTTTCGACGAAACGTTTTCTGACTTTCGTAGGGAATTTCCGGCTATGTCATTAAGTATTTTTGCGGATTTTTCCGAGAGGCGGAACATTTTGGACCAACGAGAGCGGCGGCACCCTCTCGTTGGTGGGCAAAGTGGGCGGCGTGGGCGTTTTGGGGAGGCAAGTGGGAGATATTTTGGTAGATATTTTGTGTGCAAGTTGGCTAGGACACTTGGGTGAATCTTGGCCCTACACTTGCTAGGCACTTGGCTAGATCTTGGCCATTGGTTGGCCTTGGCTTGCTATAAATACCCTCTCCTTTGATGAACTTCTTCATCCAAAATGCCTAAGTCTTGAGAGCCTTCCCCTCCGCACCGTGAGGCCTCGCCGGCGAGAGTTCCCCCAGTGGGGTAGGCGAGGGTAGCCACCTCCTGTGGTGTGGCCGTGGGGTACCCACTAGCTAGTTTGTTTTCATATAATACCCCCCCTTGGTAGAAATACTCTCAAAAGTATTGTTATAATGCCCAAATTACCTTAGCCATATACCTTGTAGTATTCTAAGGTTATACCTTTACAAAAAGCCCAGTTATAATATTATACTTCCGTCGGTCAAAACCGAAACCCTAGGAAAATCTCCATAGTCCGTTGGAGTTTTGTGTAGAAGTTGGTTAGAACTTCTAAGGGTGGTTTAGAAGCGGGTTGAGCGCTGGAGTTGAGCTAACGATTGCGGGATCGACTTTAAACTCGGATAATTATGGGCTTATCGAGGTAATTATCTTGTCCTATTGTAATTGGAAATTACATGTTGTTAGATTGTATAGTAGAAGTATACTATATATAGTCTTGAATCAGAATTACATAGGGTGTATTCTGATAGACTTGTGTAGTAGTAGTGGAGTAGAATTGTACAGTTAGGGTTAGATGTTTAACCCCCCCCTTGTGGGCTTGGTAGCCGGCCTCGTTAGAGGATGAGTTTTACGATGTTGCGGGGAGGTCTTTTCTCAGAGAAAGTTCTACGATGAGACCTAAATGTTAATAAGCGCCTTGTGGCCTTATAGGTTGAAGTACTACGTGTGGCGCGTTCTACTTGGCTTAAGGAGTAGCCGGCGGCTTGAGGTACTCGGAGCATTTTGCTATTAGTCGATAATCGTCGCAGGTATGTGAACCTCTTCCTATCTCTCTAGCATGATATGTGTGAACTATGTAGTACGGTGAGCGTCACGTGCTAAATGTGTTTGAATGGTTTAAAACATAAAGTGTTATAACGGCTTTATGGGAAGTTGGTTATAACGACTTTATGTTAGTAAGAAAATACATGTGGTTTTAAGAGGTAACGATTTGAACTATAATCGGCTTGTTATATGATAAGAAAGAACTTGAAGTATTTTCAAAAGATTTTGAATCATTTTGAAAGAGAAGTAATACTTGGTGTTTGAAAACTTAAGAGTTATACTAGCTTTATGGGAAGTTAGGTATAACGGCTTAGAATGCTTTCTCGATTTGAAATCGAATGTGTATCGACAAACCAACTGCGGCGTTAATAAAGGAAATGTTTTGAATAATTAAGTATTATGAAAACGGTAGAAACTTCCATCTGCATAGAAGCTAAGATGAGACAAAATGATATTTCTAGATCATGGTCTTTGTAATAAGATTGTTATAAACAAGAATATCCTACTCACATATAAGGCTTATGTTTCTCAGATTGTTTAAAGAGAATTATATTCTTAAATGAATAAGACTATGAACTACGAAACCTTTCTAAAAATAAGAAACGTGAACATTTGAAATTAGGCAAACTTGGACGTTTGAAAAATAATGTTGTTACTTGATTTTACAAAGAGAAGTAATTGATTTACTTTAAAAGGATAGTCACTCTATTTTATACTACGGGTATTGTGTGACATTGTGAAAGTAACGTATCTTTTAAAGAGTTGATGTATGAAGTACTTTGGGGATAAAAACCCGATTTTGTTAATCATATAGTAGAAGGTACCTTGTGTGAACAACTTGATTGTATTGGTTTGTGATAGCCTTGTAATACTTTCTTGATTGCGTTGATAAGTAAACGTGTTGGGATGCTACGTGTGTTAGTATCTTGTGATGTTTGTGTGAAGGGTTTCTTGATTGTGCTTATTAACTATCGTCGTTATGATAGTATTGTGGCATTCATCTCTTGAGATGATTCCGGTTGTCGCCTCCGACGCGGGGTAGACTCAGCGGGTCGATGGACCTATGATTCGAGAATACCTACGCAGTCCCGGGGCCTATGCGGAACTACGAGTTCGTGTTAGTGTCGCCCTTTATGGGCATGCGGTCCTTGTGGCCATGCGGACTGCGAAGTCCAGGACGATGCCGGGGAGTAGCTACCGACGCGGGACGCCACGCGGGCGATGAGATTGGCCTATGCGGGCTGCGGGAAGTTCGAGGACTAGACGCGCGCATTAGATCTGCGGGCAAGTGGCCGCTTTGATCATGTGACGATGCAAGACAGATCTTATGATACGATTCATGACCTTGTTGGTGCGTAGGTGTTAGTAGACGGCTATGCCTTCGCATTTACCCGTCTGGTGTTATTATAGCGCAGGTGGGACTCGGTGTTCATGTGTGTTCCTTGGAACTTTTATATCATAAAGCTAGCGGTGAGGAATGTGTCCCACGCACGATTGATGTTGTGGCGTGAGACCCTGTTATGTTCTTTGGTGATGACTTGAGGCGTGAGTCACGACTTGATATATCGCTTAGTTATTGTAAAGCGTAGTTTGGTCATCATACATGTCTCGCTTTATAGACTATTATGATTTCATTTGCGGTATTTTTAGTTTCACATACTGCACTTTTTGTTATCGACCTCGCCCGAATTGCGTTCATGCGCAGTTGAGGTACACGATCGTTGATCCTAGCTCTCGGTCACGCTTCAGCGTTGGGAAGCTCCGTTTCTCGGAGGCTTATCGGTGGTGTAGTCCCCGTCGTAGTAAGTGTTTACATTCAGGGTTTGGCGGGGCCTGTCCGCGTTGTTGTCATATCATTCTTAGAGGTCCATGTAATCGTTGTGGGCATGGTTTGTAAAAGGATTAAACGCTCATGTTAAAAGTTGTCATTTATATATATGCCGAAAGGCAAGTTTTCACTGATTATTGTTTTATATACATTTATCTCATATGGTTGTGTTTGTTGCGCTGATTACTCTGATGTATGTCTACTTGGGTGCCCGGGGTAAGGCACCAGTCACGGGCCCCGGTTCGGGTCGTGACACGGTTAGAGTCGTTTTTCGACGAAACGTTCTACCTAACTTACGAAGGGTAAATTACGGCTATGTCATTTAGTATTTTTGCGGATTTTTCCGAGAGACGAAGCGTTTGGACCAACGAGAGGCAACACTCGCACCTCTCGTTGGTGGACTTGAAGGCGTTAGGGCGATTGGATGGGCAAGGGTTGCTAGATATTTGTGTAGATATTTGTGAGGTTTTGGGAGTAGGGTCTAGGGGCACTTGGGCATATCTTGGCCTCCAGCGCCACTTGGCTAGATCTTGGCCATTGGTTGGCCTTTGCTTGCCTATAAATACCCTCCCTTGAAGACTTCTTCATCCATTCCATAATTTCCTAGTCTTGAAAACCTCCTCCTCCTTGTTGGTTTCGTCCCTCCTCTTCCTTTGTGAGGCCTTGGCAGAGGGTGCACCCACTCCCAGAGGCCTTGCCGAGGGTACACCCCCTCACAGTGGTGTCTGTGTGAGGTACCCTCTTGGTAGGAAATACTCTCAGTATTGTTATAATGCCCAATTTACCTTGGTATACCTTGTTGTATTCAGGTAAGGTTATACATCTGAAAAAGCCGAAATACTATTATACTTCCCGTCGGTCACAAACGAACCCTAGGAAAATCTCGTAGTCAGTTGGAGTATTGTGTAGAAGTTGGTTAGAACTTCTAAGGGTGGTTTAGAGCGGGTTGGGCGCCGGAGTTGAGCTAAGCGATTGCCGGGATCGACTTTATACTTGGATAATTATGGGCTTATCGAGGTAAATATCTTGTCCTCTATTGTAATTGGAAATTACATGTTGTTAGAATATATAGTTGAAGTATACTATATAGAATCTGAACGTGGTTAGTTGGCAATGTCTTTTGACTTAAGCCCAAGAAGAATGAACTGCTTTCTGATAGACTTGTGTAGTAATCGTGGAGTAGAATTGTACCGTTCGGGTTAGATGTATAACCCCTGGTTGGCTTGGTAGCCGGCCCGTTAGAGAGGAGATTTCTGTTTGGGGGAGGTCTTGCGAATTTTCGGTAGAATGTTACCGCGATAAGGTCTAAATGTTAATAAGCGTCTTGTGGCCTTATAGGTTGAAGTACTACGTGTGGCGCGTTACTTGGCTTAAGGAGTAGCCGGTTGGGAGTACTTGGGCGTTTTGCTATTAGTCGATACTCGTCGAGGTATGTGAACCTCTTCCTATCTCTTCTAGCATGATATGTGTGAACTATGTAATGCGGTAGGCGTACGTGTACTAAATGTATTTGATTGGTGTAAAACATAAAGTGTTATAACGGCTTTATGGGAAGTTGGTTATAATGGCTTTATGTTGGTAAGAAAATACATGTGGTTTTAAAAGGTATCGATTTGAACTATAGCGGCTTGTTATGTGTTAATAAAGAACTCAAGTATTTCAAAAGAGTTTTGAATCATTTTGAGAGTTAAGTAATACTTGATTTGTTTTGAAAACTTAAGAGTTATACTAGCTTTATGGAAAGTTAGGTATAACGTCTTAAGAATGTTTCTTGATTTTGGAAATCGAATGTGTATCGACAAACCAACTGCGGCGTTAATAAAAGGAAATGTTTGTGATTAAGTATTATTAAAACCGGTAGAAACTTCCATCTGCATAGAAGCTAAGATGAGACAAAATGATATTTCTAGATCATGGTGTAACATGTCGATTGTTGTAAACAAGAATATCCTACTCACATATAAGACTTATGTTTCTCAGATAGTTTAAAAGAGAATTATATTCTTAAATGAATAAGACTATGAACTACGAAACCTTTCTAAATAAGAAACATGAACATTTGAAATTAGGCAAACTTGGACGTTTGGAAAAATAATGTTGTTACTTGAGTTTTTCAAAGAGAAGTGTTTTGATTTACTTCAAAAGATAATCACTATATTTTCATATACTACGGGCATTGTGTGACTTTTGTGAAAGTAACGTATCTTTTAAAGAGTTAATGTATGAAGTACTTTGGGGATAAAACCCCGAACTTGTTAGCATATAGTAGAAAGTACCTTGTGTGTATAACTTGATTGTGTTGGTTTGTGATAGCCTTGTAATACTTTCTTGTTGATTTGATAAGTAAACATGCTAGGATGCTACGTGTGTTAGTATCTTGTGATGTTTGTGTAAAGGGGTTTTTCCTTTGTTGTGCTTATGTTGTTTAACGATAAGCTGTTATGATAGTATTATACATCACTCATCTCTTGAGAAGATTCCGGGGGTTAAGCTGCCCTCCGATGCGGGGTAGACTCAGGCGGGTCGATGGACCTATGATTCGAGACTACCTCATGCGGGTCCAGGGGGCCTATGCGGAACTGCGGGAGTTCCAGGTTAGGATCACGGCCCTTGTGGTCATGCGGTCCTTGTGGCGTGCGGGCGAGTCGGGGCGCTGCCGGGAGTAGCTACCCTCGATGCGGGGTTATACCTCATGCGGGCGATCGATTGGCCTATGCGGAGGCTGCGGAAAGTTCGAGGCTGAACGCGCACATTAGATCTGCGGGCAAGTGGTCGGCTTTGATCATGTGAGTGCAGACAGATCTTATGATCTGATTCATGACCTTGTTAGTGCGTGGGTGTTAGTAGTCGGCTATGCCTTCGTACTTACCACATGCGTGTTATTATGCACAGTGGGACACGTGTTCATGTGTGTTCCTTGGTGCTTTTATATCATAAAGCTAGCGGTGAGGAAGGTATTCCACGGGCATGATTGATGTTGTGGCGTGAGACCCATTGTTATATTTGAGTGATGACTTGATGGCGTGAGTCCCTGACTTGATATGACTGCTTATTGTGAGCGTAGTTTGGTTATCATACATGTCTCTGCTTTATAGACTATTATGATTTCATTTACGTATTTTTAGTTTCACATACCGGTACTGTTATCGACCTCCTTGAGGCTGCGTTCATGCCGCAGGTAAAGGTACACCAGTCATTGATCCTCGCTCTTAGGGTCACAGTTCAGCGTTTGGTAAAGCTCCGTTGCTCGGAGGCTTATCGATGGTATAGTTCCACTGTTGTTGTAGGTGTTTACATTCAGGGTATGGCGGGGCCTGTCCGCCATTGTTGTCGTATAATTTCTTAGAAGTGCATGAAATGCTTGTTGTGGGTTTGTAAAAGGATTAAAGCATTGCATGTTGGAAAAAGTCGTTATTTATATTTATCAGAAAGCAAGTTTTCTCAGTTATTGTTTCATATTTCATAATATGTCTTGTATTGTTTATGTTCGTGATTACTCGATGTTGTATCACTAGGGTGCGGGGTAAGGCACGATCACGGGCCTGAATCGGTCGTGACAAAAGTGGTATCGAGCGGTTAATCCTCGGAAAGTGTCTGACCGTATCGATGAAGTCTTGATTATCGGTGTGTTGTGCACCACGCCAATAATCGTGAGGCTATAGGATATTTAGGATTGGTTTCTATTCTTCTCACTCGAGATCGTGCCTTAGAAATGAGTTGTAAGTTGGACCTACGATGAAATTTTTCCACTTATCGTTATGCCTCGCGTAGGGCAACCCGGCCGGGAGGGCAAGCGGCCGAGAGGCGGCGAGTAGAGTTGAGAGGGTTGCGAGGGCCAGGCCCAATCATTACCTAGGTAGTGCTTCATTCGGGGATTTCTGCGACGTCACTAGCCCAGCGAGTTTAGCGATGACGGCGGTTCTCTGCGTCCATGATATTTGAACCTTGATTCCCACGGCCAGAGCGATGAATATAGATTGCAAGAGCGACCTACTAGCTATGGATTTGGCTACAGAGATTATACCGATGTACCACGAGTCTTGATGACTACCTAAGAGGTTGTGCAAGAGTAATTCTTCATTGGGCTTGAGCATGGCACGTATGCGGGCTTATGTCAGGTAGAAAGCGTAGAGATCGGCGGGTTAACGAGGACAGCGGGAGAGGGCGAGCAGCAAGGTCGCCGGTAACTTTCAAGGTGAGTATACCTTAAGTGCTATGTTACGATAGCGGTGTGTTAGTTGTGATTAGAAATCATGGTGGGTTAACCGAGTAAGATTTTGGGGGATAGAGAAGGTGTGAGCCTTAGAGTGTTATACGTGGAGACCTTAGAGGTAAGGCCATCTCAAGAAAAGGTGTAGTGTTATGTTTGATCCTTATCAGAAGTGCATAGTGCACGTGAGCTATGTTTGGGGATAGGTCCCAAGTAGTGTGGAATGAAAGTGGGTCGAGTTGAGGCTACGCCGCGGGTCAACCCGCGGCGGGTTTAGTGGTGGTCGATTGTGGTGGTCGCCTTGTGTTAGGGTTGTGAGGGTGTTAGGCCCAAGTTTAGTTAACTAGCGTACGAGTTCGTGGATGCGTTCGACCAGTGGTCGGTCGATGGGGGCAGCCCATCGTGTTCTTCGGTCGGGACCGTTCACTCGGCAGTGTTGATTTATCAGAAAGGTTGTAAGGCTGCAGGTGCCTACCTTCACCTTATGGCGAGCAGTGGAGCCAGTTCTGCTGTTTTGTTTTGGAAGTTTTACGAGCGGGGTTAAGGACTGGTGAGTCTGAATCGCATTCGCCTCGGGCGGTGTGTGGATTTGGGGGTAGTTGTGAGGATTGTTGTCTCCTGTAGAGAGAAGTTCTTCTAGCTACCTTTTCAGTGTTCGGATGTCGCTTTATGAAGCCTTGTAAGGGCGGAAGTGTAAGTTGCCGGTCGATTGGTTCGATGTTGGCAAGGTTCGATTGGTTCAGCTTGTTCCGGTGTGGATAGGGTAAAGCTCGTCTAGAAGAAGTTACGGCGTTCGGAGGAATCGTGCGGATAATCGGCGGCGACGCAGAGTTGAGTTGTGATCGGTCTTCTTGAAAGTACCACCGGACGGTGTGACGAGTTTTGGAAAGCGAAGGAACTTAGCCCGAGTTACTTTGGGCTTTTGAGTTCATGTGAAGAATAGGCGGGTTGCCTATATGTTAGCAATTGTCGTCCGACTTAGGAAGCGAGACGTCCGGTCTTCGTATTGTTATGTTCGGATTTGGCGTATAAAGAGGCGAGCCTCTACCACGAAACAGACGAACCGTGGCTCCGTATGGCACGTCCCGAGAAGTAGTAGGCATACCTCGAGGATCGCAAGACCGGTACCATTTGTTAGTCGTCGGAGCAAGGCTCGCGGCAAAGTGACAAAAGTGGTATCGATGGTGAGAAGTATATTTTGACCCGGGAAGAGGTATTTGTGGTGATATAGAGGTGTTTCCTCGTGGGCTTGGATGTAAGTCTTTGCGCGGTGTTTCCATGGCAGTGTGGCGATTGTTCTCATAAGTATAGTAGTAGAGACTATATCGACGCTTGTATGTTTGGGGACTTAGAAGGAACATTCGGGACGAATGTTTCTAAGGAAGAATGTTATACCGTAGTTCGGTATGTATGCAAGGGCGTACGTGCGAGAATCTGACGAGAAAGATTGGAAAGGAAGAAAGAGGTGATTTTCCACGGAAAAGTTTCGGTTTTGTGAAGGAAAAAGGTTCGTTAAGGGGAATGGATTCCCAGTTTTGTCACGACCGAACCGGGCCGTGGATCGTGCCTTACCGGGCACCCTAGTGACACAACATCAGTGTCGTGGAACATAAAACCACAACATGAGATAACGAAATATATAAAACAATTATTCGTGAAAACTTGCCTTTGGCGTATATATAACCATCAACTCTTTTACAAATGAACAAATTAATCCTTTTACCAACCTGCCACAGCGATACTACGGACCTCAAGAATGATCGACCACAATGGCGGGACGGGGCCGCCAAACCACGAATGTAAACACTTACTCTGACGGGGACTATACGGTGATAAGCCTCGAGAAAGCGGGCTTCCAAACGCTGAATGTGACCACGAGCTAGGATCAACGGCGATGTACCTCAACTGCGGCATGAGCGCGGCCCGAGAAGTCGACAACAGTGCAAGTATGTGAAACTAAAGATAAATCGTAAATGAAATCATAGTAGTCTATACAAAGCGGGAGACATGTATGATAACCAAACTCTGATTCACCATAAATAAGCGATCATGTCAAGTCGTGGACTCACACCTCAAGTCATCACTCAATTTAACAATGGGTCTCACGCCACAACATCAATCGTGCGTGGAATACCTTCCTCCCGCTGGCGGTTTATGATATACAAGCACCAAGGAATACATATGAACACGAGTCCCACTGTGTCCTAATAAAGCTGCGGGGTAAATGCGAAGGCTGGCCAGGCTACTAACACCAGCAGTACCAACAAGGTCATAAAGCGTATCATAAGATCGTCTGACCGCCACATGATCAAAGGCGGCCACTTGCCCGCGGTATCTAATGTGCACGTCTAGTCCTGGAACTTCCGCGACTCGCATAGGCCAATCTCATCGGCCGCGTGAGGTATTCCGCATCGAGGGTAGCTACTCCCGGCGTCGTCACGGACTTCGCGATCCGCGTAGCGCAGGACGCGTGCCCGTAAGGTAGCGACACTAACACGGAACTCTCGTAGCTCGCGATAGGCCCCAGGACCGCGTAGGTATTCTCGAATCATGGTCCCGGATCGCTGAGTCTACCCGCGTCGGAGGCGGCTTAACCGGAATCATCTCAAGAGATGAATGCCACAATACTATCATAACGGTGATAGTTAATAAGCAAAATCAAGGAAACCCCTTACACAAACATCACAAGATACTAACACGTAGCATCCTAACACGTTTACTTATCAAGGCAACAAGAAAGTATTACAAGGCTATCACAAACCAATACAATCAAGTTATTCACACAAGGTACTTTCTACTAACAAGTTCTATCTATCCCCAAAGTACTTCACACATTAAAATCTTAAAAGATCATTTCTTTCACATAAGTCACACAATACCCGTAGTATAAAATAGAGTAGTGTCCTTTTAAGAAACCCAAAACTCTTACCTTTGTAAAATCAAGTAACAACATTATTTTCCAAGCGCCCAAGTTTGCCTAATTTCAAATGTTCACGTTTCTTATTTTAGAAAGGTTAGTAGTTCATAGTCTTATTCATTTAAGAATATAATTCTCTTTTAAACAATCGAAACATAAGCCTTATGTGTGAGTAGGATATTCTTGTTTATAACAATCTTATTAATGACCATGATCTAGGAAATATCATTTTGTCTCATCTTAGCTTCTGCGGATGGAAGTTTCTCTTGGTTTTAATAATACTTAATTATTCAAAACATTTCCTTTTATTAACGCTGCGATGGTTTGTCGATACACATTCGATTTCGAAATCAAGAAAGCATTCTTAAGCCGTTATACCTAACTTCCCATAAAGCTAGTATAACTCTTAAGTTTTCAAACACCAAGTATTACTTCTCCTTTCAAAATGATTCAAAAATCTTTTGAAAATACTTCAAGTTCTTTCTTACCATATAACAAGCGTTATAGTTCAAATCGATTACCTTTTAAAAACCACATGTATTTTCTTACTAATAAAAATTTATAACCAACTTCCAGTAAAGCCGTTATAACCTTTTATGTTTTAAACCACTCAAACACATTTATACGTACGCGTCTCTACTACATAGTTTACATATCATGCTAGAGAGATAGGAAGAGGTTCACATACCTCGCGACGATTATCGACTAATAGCAAAATGCTCAAGTACCTCAGCCGTCGGCTACTCCTAAGCCAAGTAGAGCGCCACACGTAGTACTTCCACCTATAAGGCCACAGTGCGCTTATTAACATCTAGATCTCATCGTAGAACTTCTCAGAAAATTCGGCACTTCCCCATGCGGCGTAAATCTCTCTCTCTATCAGTAGGCTACCAAGCCAACCGAGGGGTTATACATCTATCCCTACAGCACAATTCTACTCCACTGTACTACTACACAAGTCTCTGTCTGGTCCTATGTAATTACAATTCGATTACTATATATAGTATACTTCACTATATACTCCTGACATGTAATATCCAATTACAATAGGGGACAAGATAATTACCTCGATAAGCCCATAATTATCCAAGTATAAAGTCGATCTGGGCAATCGTTTAGCTCGACTCAGCGCTCCAACCCGCTCTAAACCACCCAGAAGTTCTAACCAACTTCTACACAATACTCCGGACTATGGAGATTTTCCTAGGGTTTCGGTTTTGTATTGTGGGAAGTATAATAGTATTTACGGGCTTTCGTAAAGGTATAACCTTAGAATACAACAAGGTATAAGGCTAAGGTAATTTGGGCATTATAACAATACTTGGAGAGTATTTCTATACCACAAGGGGTATTATCAAAGCAACTAGGCTGGGGTACCCGGCTAGCACCTCGAAGGAGGGTGTCTACCCTCGGCCTGCCACTGGGGACTCGACGAGGGGAGGGAGGGCTCTCGCCAAGACACCACACTAAGTTGGAAGCAAGAATATTTAAAGACTTAGGCAATTTGTGAATGAATTAGTCTTCCAGGGAGGGTATTTATAGGTCAGTGAAAGCCAACCAATGGCCAAGATTACACCAAGTGTTAGGCAAGTGTAGGCCAAGATTCACCCATGTGTACCTAGCCAACTTGCACACAAAATATCTACCAAAAATATCTCACTTGCCTTCCCAATCGTCCACGTATGCGCCCACTTTGCCCACCAATGAGTGGGTGCCATGTGCCGCCCTCTCGTTGGTCAAAATTGTTCCGTCTCTCGTAAAAATCCGAAAAAATACTAAATCACATAGCCGTAATTTCCCCTACGAAAGCTGTTAAAAGGTTTCGTCGAAAAACGACTCTAACCGGGTGTTGTGCACAAACATATTTCGGCCCAAAGGTGCCACATGGGGGTGACACGTGTGCCCCGATTCGATCAAAATATTTCGTCTTAGAAAATATCCAAAACGGCCAAAATCTCAAAATCAAAGCGGGCCCTACAAAGCGTAAATTTCTCGTGGGCCCAGCGTGACCATTTCGAAAATAAAATTCCATAATTCTCTAATATTCGGGAAGTCCGAATACCAAATCGGGAATCCAATTCTATAAACGAACCTTTTCCTTCACAGCGGAAACTCTTCCGTGGAAAAATCGCCTCTTTCTTCCTTCCAATCTTTACGTGCGTATTCTCAAATGCGTGCGTCCTCGCATACATACCACGGAACTACGGTATAACATTCTTCCCCCCTTAGAAACATTCGTCCCGAAAGTTCCTTCTAAGTCTCAAAACGAAAACGTGACAGTATAGTCTTCACTACTATACTTACGAAACAATCCTGCCACAGCTGGCCATGGAAACACTGCGCCAAAACTTACATCTAAGTCCACGAGAAACACCTCTACATCACCACAAATACCTCTTCCGGGGTCAAAATATACTTCCTTAGTCACGATACCACTTTTGTCACTCTCGCGAGCCTTGCTCGGCGACCCGACAAATGGTGCCAGGTGCTGCGATCGGAGGATCTCGTACACTCGAACTCTTACCACATTACGTCGGCGGTTTCCAAAACTCGGGGTTACTATCTCTAACGTGGTCATCATTAGCGGGAACACTGGATGGATCTCGATACTTTCCGATCATAACAATACGAAGACGGACGTCCTTCCTCACAAGTCGGACGGCAAATGCTAACATATAGGCAACGGCCTATTCTTCACATGAACTCACAAAGGCCCAAGTAACTCGGGCTAAGTTCCTTCTGTTTCCAAAACTCGTCACACCACAAGGGTGGTACTTTCAAGAAGACCCGTCGGCACGAACTCTGGCGTCGTCGCGATTATCATACGATTCCTCCGAGTGCGTAACTTCTTCTAGACAAGCACCACTATCCACGATCTGTGGAACAAGCTGAACCAACTATCGAACCACGCCAACATCGAACCAATCGGCCGCAACTTGCATTTCGCCCTACAAGGCGTCACAAGGCGACATCCGAACACCGACATGGTAGCTTAAACACTCCCCGGAGACAACGATCCTCACATTTACCACGAAATCAAAACACCGCCCGAGGCGAATGCGTCTGGAGACTCACGAGTTCCTAGCCACGCTCGTACAACTCTAGAAGAGAAACAGTAGTACCACTGGGCTCCATTGTCGTCATAAGGTGAAGGTAGGCACCCGTGCAACCTCACAACCTTTTGGATAACATCAACACTGCCAGAGAACGACCACGGCCGAAGAACACGATAGGTTGCCCATCGGCCCGACCACCGGTCGAACGCATCCACGAACTTGCACGCGGCTAACTAAACATGGGCCTAACACCCTCATGACCCTAACACAAAGAGGACCACCACAAACTGACCACCACTAAACCTACGCGGGTTGACCCGCACGTAGCCTCAACCCGACCCGGCAAGCGCGAAATACCATCTCCCGAAGGAACAATCTTACTAAACACGTTACGGAAACCTAGCGGTCTTCTTAGCTCAACTACCTCTTTCATTTCATACTACATGGGACTTATCCCAAACACACCACGTGCACTATGCACTCGATAAAGGTCAAACATAAACATACGTCTCTACCCGAGATGGCCTTACCTCTAAGGTCTTTGCGTATAAAGCTCTAAGGCTCACACTTTCTCTATCCTCCAAAATCTTACTCGGTTAACCCACCATGATTTCTAATCACAACTAACACCTGCTATCGAACATAGCACTTAAGGTATACTCACTTGAAAGTTACCGAAGGACCTTGCCGCTCGGCCTCTTCTGCATCCTTGGTTAACCCGTCAATCTCTACGTTTTTCGGCTGCTGTACATAAGCGCATACGTGGCCATGCTCAAGCCAATGAATAGTTACTCTTGCACAACCTCTCTTAGGTAGTCATCAAGACTCGTGGTACATCGGTATAATCTCTGGTAGCCAAATCTATAGCTAATGCGAGTCGCCTCTTTGCAATCTATATTCACTGTTCGATCGTGGGCGAAGGTTCAAATATCGTGGACGCAGAGGAGCTGCCGTCACCGTGCTAAACTCTGGGGGCTAGTGACGCCGCAGAAATCCCGAATGGAGCACTACCCTAGGTAATGATTGGGCTGTGCCCTCATGACCTTCGAACTCAACTCGGCTCCGCCGGTGCCACGCCTCTGGGCGGGTTGCCTACGCGGAGCATAACGATAAGGAATGAATTTCGTCAGAGGTCCAACTTACAACACGACTCTAAGGCACGATCTCGAGTGAGAAGAATAGAAACCAACCTAAATATCCTATAGCCTCTCGATTATTGGTGTGGTGCACAACACACCGATAATCAAGACTGCTGGATCTGATGCGTAGACACTTTCAGGATTAAGCGCTCGATACCACTTTTGTCACGACCGAACCGGGCGTGGTGGTGCCTACCGGGCACCTGGTGACACAACATCAGTGTCGCGGAACATAAAACCTGACATGAGATAGCGAAATATATAAAACAATTATTCGTGAAAACTTGCCTTCGGCGTATATATAACCATCAACTCTTTTACAAATGAGCGGCTTAATCCTTTTTACCAACCACGCTTACAGCGATTACTACGGACCTCAAGAATGATCGACCTGATGGCGGGGCGGGGCCGTAAACCCACGAATGTAAACACTTACTACGTGGGACTATACGGTGATAAGCCTCGGAGAAACGGAGCTTCCCAACGCTGTGACCACGAGAGCTAGGATCAACGGCGATGTACCTCAACTGCGGCATGAACGCGGCCGAAGGAGGTCGATAACAGTGCCGAGTATGTGAAACTAAAGATAAATCGTAAATGAAATCATAGTAGTCTATACAAAGCGGAGACATGTATGATAACGAACTACGATTCACCATAAATAGCGGTCATGTCAAGTCGTGGACTCACCTCAAGTCATCACTCAATTTAACAATGGGTCTCACGCCCAACATCAATCGTGCGCGTGGAATACCTTTCGCCGCTGCGGCGGTTTATGATATACAAGCACGAGGAATACATATGAACACGGGTCCCACGTGTCCTAATAAAGCATGCGGTAAATCACGAAGGCCTGGCGACTACTAACACCAGCAGTACCAACAAGGTCATAAAGCGTATCATAAGATCTGTCTAGCGCCACATGATCAAAGGCGGCCACTTGCCCGCGATATCTAATGTGCACGTCTAGTCACGGAACTTCGCGACTCGCGTAGGCCAATCTCATCGGCCGCATGAGGTATTCCCGCATCGGTAGCTACTCCGGCATCGCCCCGACGCGATCGCGTATGGCGCGCGACCGCATGCCCATAAAGGACGACACTAACACGGAACTCGTAGCTCGCATAGGCCCCGGGACCGCGTAGAGGTATTCTCGAATCATGGTCCTGGATCGCTGAGTCTACCCGCGTGGAGCGGCTTAACCCGGAATCATCTCAAGAGATGAATGCCACAATACTATCATAACGACGATAGTTAATAAGCAAAATCAAGGAAACCCCTTACACAAACATCACAAGATACTAACACGTAGCATCCTAACACGTTTACTTATCAAGGCAACAAGAAAGTATTACAAGGCTATCACAAACCAATACAATCAAGTTATTCACACAAGGTACTTTCTACTAACAAGTTCGGTATCTATCCCCAAAGTACTTCACATTAAAATCTTAAAAGATCTGTTTCTTTCACATAAGTCACATAATACCCGTAGTATAAAATAGAGTGACTGTCCTTTTAAGAAACCAAAACTCTTACCTTTGTAAAATCAAGTAACAACATTATTTTCCAAACGTCCAAGTTTGCCTAATTTCAAATGTTCACGTTTCTTATTTTAGAAAGGTTTCGTAGTTCATAGTCTTATTCATTTAAGAATATAATTCTCTTTTAAACAATCGAGAAACATAAGCCTTATGTGTGAGTAGGATATTCTTGTTTATAACAATCTTATTACTGACCATGATCTAGGAAATATCATTTTGTCTCATCTTAGCTTATGCGGATGGAAGTTTCTCTTGGTTTTAATAATACTTAATTATTCAAAACATTTCCTTTTATTAACGCTGCGATGGTTTGTCGATACATTCGATTTCGAAATCGATAAAGCATTCTTAAGCCGTTATACCTAACTTCCCATAAAGCTAGTATAACTCTTAAGTTTCCAAACACCAAGTATTACTTCTCCTTTCAAAATGATTCAAAAATCTTTTGAAAATACTTCAAGTTCTTTCTTACCATATAACAAGCCAGTTATAGTTCAAATCGATTACCTTTTAAAAACCACATGTATTTTCTTACTAACATAAAGTCGTTATAACCAACTTCCGTAAAGCGTTATAACACTTTATGTTTTAAACCACTCAAACACATTTAGCACGTATGCGTCTCACCGTACAGTTTACATATCATGCTAGAGAGATAGGAAGAGGTTCACATACCTCGCGACGATTATCGACTAATAGCAAAATGCTCCGAGTACCTCAAGCCGTCGGCTACTCCTTAAGCCAAGTAGAACGCGCCACACGTAGTACTTCCACCTATAAGGCCACAAGGCGCTTATTAACATCTAGATCTCATCGTAGAACTTCTACAGAAAATTCGCAAGACTTCCCCGCAGCGTAAATCTCTCTCTATCGAGGCTACCAAGCCAACGGGGGTTATACATCTAACCCTAACGGGTACAATTCTACTCCACGGTACTACTACACAAGTCTACTGTAATACAGTCCTATGTAATTACAGTTCAGTACTATATATAGTATACTTCAACTATATACTCCTACAACATGTAATATCCAATTACAATAGGGGGACAAGATAATTACCTCGATAAGCCCATAATTATCCAAGTATAAAGTCGATCCTGGGCAATCGTTTAGCTCCACTCAGCGCCCAACCCGCTCTAAACCACCCTTAGAAGTTCTAACCAACTTCTACACAATACTCACTGACTATGGAGATTTTCCTAGGGTTTCGGTTTTGGATGTGGGAAGTATAATAGTATTTCGGGCTTTCAGAAAGGTATAACCTTAGAATACAACAAGGTATAAGGCTAAGGTAATTTGGGCATTATAACAATACTTGGAGAGTATTTCTATACCACAAAGGGGGGTATTATACGAAAGCAACTAGGCTAGGGGGGGGGGGGGGTACCCCACGGCTAGCACCTCAAAGGAGGGGGGGTGTCTACCCCTCGGCCTACCCCACTAGGGACTCTCGGCCAGGGGAGGGAGGCGCTCTCGGCCAAGACACCACACTAAGGGGGAAGGAAGAAGCTTTCAAGACTTAGGCAAATTGTGAATGAATTAGTCTTCCAAGGGAGGGGTATTTATAGGTCAAGTGAAAGCCAACCAATGGCCAAGATTACACCAAGTGTTAGGCAAGTGTAGGGCCAAGATTCACCCATGTGTACCTAGCCAACTTGCACACAAAATATCTACCAAAAATATCTCCCACTTGCCTTCCAATCGTCCATGCGCCCACTTTGCCACCAATGAGAGGGTGCCAAGTCGCCCTCGTTGGTCCAAAATGTTCGTCTCTCGGAAAAATCCGAAAAAATACTAAATGACATCGCGGTAATTTCCCATACTAAAGCTTTGAAAAGTTTTCGTCGAAAAACGACTCTAGCAAGGTGTTGTGCACAAACATATTTCTTGCAAAGGTGCCACATGGGGTGACACGTGTCGCCCCGATTCGCCCAAAATATTTCGTCTTCGAAAATATCCAAACGGCCAAAATCTCAAAATCAGCGGGCCCCACAAAGCGTAAATTTCTCCCGTGGGCCACGTGACCATTTCGAAAAATAAAATTCCATAATTCTCTAATATTCGGAAGTCCGAATACCAAATCGGGAATCCAATTCCCATAAACGAACCTTTTCCTTCACAAAACCGGAAACTCTTCCGTGGAAAAATCGCCTCTTTCTTCCTTTCCAATCTTTACGTCAGATTCTCGCACGTGCGTCTCGCATACATACCACGGAACTACGGGTATAAATGATTTGGTTTTGGACTTCTTAGATTATATTAGAATTATGGAATTTTATTTTCGAAATGGTCACGTGGCCCACGGAGAAATTTACTGGCGCCCGCCTTTTGATTTTGAGATTTTGGCGTTATGATATTTTGGAAGACAAATATTTTGACGATCGGCGGCACGTGTCACCCCATGTCCCGGGCCGAAATATGTTTGTGCACAACACCGATTAGAGTCGTTTTCGACGAACGCTCTACCTAACTTACGAAGGGTAAATTACGGCTATGTCATTTAGTATTTTTGCGGATTTTTCCGAGAGGCAAACGTTTTGGACCAACGAGAGCAACTGGCACCCTCTCGTTGGTGGACTTGAAAGGCGTTAGGGCCGATTGGATGGCAAGGTTGCTAGATATTTGTGTAGATATTTGTGAGGGTTTTAAGGAGTAGGGTCTAGGGGCACTTGGGCATATCTTGGCCTCCACTTGCCCCCACTTGGCTAGATCTTGGCCATTGGTTGGCCTTTGCTTGGCCTATAAATACCTCCTCCCTGAAGACTTCTTCATCCATTCCATAATTTCCTAGTCTTGAAAACCTCCTCCTCCTTGTTGGTTTCGTCCCTCCCTCTTCCTTTGTGAGGCCTTGGCGAGGTGCACCCTCCCAGAGGCCTTGGCAGGGTACACCCCTCCTAGTGGTGCCGTGAGGTACCCCCCCCTCTTGGTAGGAAATACTCTCCAAGTATTGTTATAATGCCCAAATTACCTTAGCCGTATACCTTGTTGTATTCTAAGGTTATACCTATACGAAAAGCCCAGAAATACTATTATACTTCCCGTCTACCACAAACCAAACCCTAGGAAAATCTCCATAGTCCGTTGGAGTATTGTGTAGAAGTTGGTTAGAACTTCTAAGGGTGGTTTAGAGCTGGTTGGCGCCTGAGTCGAGCTAAACGATTGCCTGTGATCGACTTTATACTTGGATAATTATGGGCTTATCGAGGTAAATATCTTGTCCCTCTATTGTAATTGGAAATTACATGTTGTTAGAATATATAGTTGAAGTATACTATATATAGAACTGAACGTGGTTAGTTGGCAATGTCTTTTGACTTAAGCTCAAGAATCGAATCAACCGCTTTTCTGATGAGACTTGTGTAGTAATCGTGGAGTAGAATTGTACCCGTCGGGTTAGATGTATAACCCCGGTTGGCTTCGTAGCCGCCCGTTAGAGGAGGAGATTTACGCTGTGCGGGAGGTCGCCGAATTTTCGGTAGAATGTTCCGCGATAAGGTCTAAATGTTAATGCGCCTTGTGGCCTTATATGTTGAAGTACTACGTGTGGCGCGTTCTACTTGGCTTAAGGAGTAGCGGACAGTTGGGAGTACTTGGAGCGTTTTGCTATTAGTCGTTACTCGTCGAGAGGTATGTGAACCTCTTCCTATCTCTTCTAGCATGATATGTGTGAACTATGTAGTGCGGTGAGACGCATGTACTAAATGTATTTGATTGGTGTAAAACATAAAGTGTTATAACGGCTTTAGGGGAAGTTGGTTATAATGGCTTTATGTTGGTAAGAAAATACATGTGGTTTTAAAAGGTAAATCGATTTGAACTATAATCGGCTTGTTATGTGTTAATAAAGAACTCAAGTATTTCAAAAGAGTTTTGAATCATTTTGAGAGAAGTAATACTTGATTTGTTTTGAAAACTTAAGAGTTATACTAGCTTTATGGAAAGTTAGGTATAACGCCTTAAGAATGTTTTACCGATTTTGGAAATCGAATGTGTATCGACAAACCACCGCAGCGTTAATAAAAGGAAATGTTTTGACAGATTAAGTATTATTAAAACCAAGAGAAACTTCCATCCGCATAGAAGCTAAGATGAGACAAAATGATATTTCCTAGATCATGGTCAGAATACGATTGTTGTAAACAAGAATATCCTACTCACATATAAGACTTATGTTTCTCGAGATAGTTTAAAAGAGAATTATATTCTTAAATGAATAAGACTATGAACTACTTAAACCTTTCTAAATAAGAAACATGAACATTTGAAATTAGGCAAACTTGACGCTTGGAAAAATAATGTTGTTACTTGAGTTTTTCAAAGAGAAGTGTTTTGATTTACTTCAAAAGATAATCACTATATTTTCATATACTACGCATTGTGTGACTTTTGTGAAAGTAACGATATCTTTTAAAGAGTTAATGTATGAAGTACTTTGGGGATAAAACCCGAACTTGTTAGCATATAGTAGAAAGTACCTTGTGTGTATAACTTGATTGTGTTGGTTTGTGATAGCCTTGTAATACTTTCTTGTTGATTTGATAAGTAAACATGCTAGGACGCTACGTGTGTTAGTATCTTGTGATGTTTGTGTAAAGGGGTTTTTCCTTTGTTGTGCTTATGTTGTTTAACGATAAGTCGTTATGATAGTATTATACATCACTCATCTCTTGAGAAGATTCCGGGTTAAGCGCCTCCGACGCAGGTAGACTCAGGCGGTCGATGGACCTATGATTCGAGACTACCTCATGCGGGTCCAGGGCTATGCGGATCGCGGGAGTTCCGGTGTTAGGACGGCCCTTGTGGTCATGCGGTCCTTGTGGCTACGCGGACGGCGAGTCCAGACGGCTGCCGGGAGTAGCTACCCTCGATGCGGGGTTATACCTCACGCGGGCGATCGATTGGCCTATGCGAGTCGCGGAAAGTTCCGTGGCTAGACGCGCACATTAGATCTGCGGGCAAGTGGTCGCCTTTGATCATGTGACGGTCTAGACAGATCTTATGATACGCTTCATGACCTTGTTGTGCTGTAGGTGTTAGTAGTCGGCTATGCCTTCGCATTTACCCCATGCGTGTTATTATGGCACAGTGGGACACCGTGTTCATGTGTGTTCCTTGGTGCTTTTATATCATAAATCGCCAGGATGAGGAAGGTATTCCACGCATGATTGATGTTGTGGGCGTGAGACCCATTGTTATATTTGAGTGATGACTTGAGGCGTGAGTCCCGACTTGATATGATCGCTTATTATTGTGAATCGTAGTTTGGTTATCATACATGTCTCTGCTTTATAGACTATTATGATTTCATTTACGATATTTTTAGTTTCACATACTAAACTTTTGTTATCGACCTCCTTGGGGCTGCGTTCACGCAGTAAAGGTACACCGATCATTGATCCTCGCTCTTAGGGTCACAATTCAGCGTTTGGTAAAGCTCGTTGCTCGGAGGCTTATCGATGGTATAGTTCCTGTTGTTGTAGGTGTTTACATTCAGGGTATGGCGGGGCCACATCGCCATTGTTGTCGTATAATTTCTTAGAGGTCTGTAGTACTGTTGTGGGCAGGGTTTGTAAAAAGGATTAAAACTGTTCATGTTGGAAAAAGTCGTTATTTATATTTATGCCGAAAGGCAAGTTTTTCTCAGATTATTGTTTCATATTTCATAATATGTCTTGTATTGTTTTATGTTCCGCTGATTACTCTGATGTTGTATCACTAGGGTGCCCGGGGTAAGGCACCAGTCACGGGCCCGGAATCGGGTCGTGACAATTCTCCAAGTATTGTTACTATTCCAAAATACCTTGGCCCAAATACCTTGTAGTATTCCAAGGTTACCCCTATACTAAAAGCCCAGAAATACTATTATACTTCCCTTCAGTCACAAAACGAAACCCTAAGGAAAATCTTCACAGTTGGTTGAAGTATTAAGAAGAAGTTGCGTAGAACTTCTAAGGGTTGTTTGGAGCGGGTTGGAGCGCCCAGAGTAGGAGCTAAACGTTGCTCAGGATCGACATTAAAACTTGGATAATTTTGGGCTTATCGAGGTAAATACTCTTGTCCTTCTATTGTAATTGGAAATTACATACTGTAGTAGTATAGAAATGAGTATAAGATTCATAGAAGGGTATTACAGAAGAGAATTGAACTGAAATCACTTCAGAAGAATATTAAAGAAGAAGATTGAACTGTACTTACATAGGACTGTATTTATAGTAGACTTGTGTAGTTTAACGGGTAGGGAAGTGCTGCCCGATTTTCCGTAAAATAGAGAACCTACTGCTTAGAATATTCTACAGAGTAGTCTAGAAGTTGATAGACGTATATGGCCTTTATAGGTTGAATGTTCTGCGAGTAGCATGTTCTACTTGAAAGGTGAACAAGGCTAGCCGGGTTATAGCCGTGGAGCGTTTTGCTATTTGTCGATAGTCGTCGCGAGGTATGTGATTCTTCCTATCCTCTTGAGCATGATATTTTAAAAGAATATATATAGTACGGTAGACGTACGTGTGTTAACTGAACGTGGTTTTACTGCGATGTCTTTTGACTTGAGTCTGAATAATAAGAATCTTGAAGTATTTCAAAAGAATTAAGAATCGTTTTTGAAAGAAGAGTAATACTTGGTTTTAAAAGCTTAAGAGTTATACTAGCTTTATGGGAAGTTAGGTATAACGACTTAAGAGAGATAAAAGGAACAGTTTACTTAATTGTTTAGAAAAGCCTTATATTAATTTCAGAAATGAGAATAAGTATCGAACAAACCACAGCAGCGCTAATTAAGGGAAGTGTATTGACTAATAAAGTATTATTAAAACCAGTAGAAACCTCCATCTGCATAGAAGCTAAGATGAGACAAAATGATATTACATTTCCTAGATCATGGCTGCTTTAATAAGATTGATTATGAACAAGAATAACCTACTCACATATAAGGCATATGTTTTTCAGATTGTTTCAAAAAGAGAATTATATTATTACAGTGATTAAGACTATGAACTACGAAACCTTTCGGAAATAAGAGACTTAAGTATTTGGTTTACTTAAAAAGATAGTCACTCTATTTTAATACTACGGGTATCGTGTGACTCTTGTGAAAGAAACATAATATTTTTTTAGAGTTAATGTATGAAGTACCTTGTGTGAATAACTTGACTATGTTGGTTTGTGATAGCCTTGTAATACTTTCTTGTTGATTTGATAAGTAAACATGTTAGGATGCTACGTATGCTAGTGTCTTGTGATGTTTGTGTAAAGGGGTTTCCCTTGTTGTGCTTATGTTGTTTAACGGTACGCCGTTATGTTAGTATTGCACCACTCACCCCTTGACATGTTATACCGGGGGTTAAGCTGCCCTCCGATGCGGGGTATACCTCAGGCAGTCTGGGACTATGATTCGAGAATACCTCATGCGGGTCCAGGGGACCTATGCGGAGCTACGAGTTTCTGAGTTAGTGTGCGGTCTATGTGGCCACGCGGTCTATATGGCCATGCGATGCGAGTCGGGGCGATGCCGGGGAGTAGCTACCCTCGATGCGGGGAATACCTCATGCGGGCCTATGTGTGTGGCCTATGCGGAGCTGCGGGAAGTTCCAGGATTAGACGCGCACATTTGATACTGCGGGCGAGTGGCCAGCTTCGATCATGTGGCGATCTAGAAAGACCTTGTGATACAGTTTTATGGCATTGTTGGTACTGTGGGTGTTAGTAGTCGGCTATGCCTTCGTACTTACCCCGTACGGTTTTATTATGACACAGGTGGGACCTGGTGTTCATGTGTATTCCTTGGATGTTTTTATATATCATGGACTGCCGGCAGTGAGGAAGGAATTCCACGGGCATGATTGATATTGTGGGCATGAGACCCATGGTTATATTTGAGTGTTAACTTTAAGGGCGTGAGTCCCTGACTTGACATGTCTGCTACATATGTGTATCGTAAATTGGTTATCATATATGTCTTACATTTTATATAGACTATTATGATTTCATTTCTGATATTTTGATTTCACATACTTGGTACTGTTGTGCGACCTCCTTGGGGCTGCGTTCATGCCGCGGTAGAGTACACCGTTGTTGATCCTCGCTCATAGGGTCACGATTCAGCGTTTGGGAAGCTCCGTTTCTCGGAGGCTTATCTTGGTATAGTCCCCGTCGTTGTAGGTACTTACATTCAGGTATGGCGGAGCCTGTCCCGCCATTGTTGTTATATCATTCTTAAGTGCAGTAATGCTTGTTGTGGCGAGTTTGTAAAAGGGATGTAACTGTTCGGATTCAAGTTATATATATATGCCGAAAGGCAAGTTTTCTTAGATAAACTGTTTCTCACTTCATATTATATCATGTCTTGTTTTATATTCCGCTGATTACTCTGATGTATGTCTACTTGGGTGCCCGGGTAAGGCACCAGTCACGGGCCCGGGTTCGGGTCGTGACAGTCTGTACCCGCCCGCATGGGACTATTTCACCCGCATAAGCCTATAAGGACTCGCATGAGGTATTCCTCGCATCATGGGTAGCAAATCCACGAAAATAGGTGGTATAACGTCTTGGGGGTTCACCCCTCATTTATACTTTTACCCTGTAGCAGGTGGTATAACGTCTTGGGGATTTACCCCTCATTTATACTCTTACCCTGGAGAAGGTGGTATAACGTCTTGGGGGTTTACCCCTCATTTATACTCTTACCCTATCTCAACCGGCCATCATACATAACATAAGCACTCTGAAACTTATTATACAATAAATAAGCAAGTTAAGAAATCCCCCTAACTTCTTATTAGCCTTATTCATATACACTCTCATTTTAGTTTACTTAAGGCACTAACATGTCTTTTATAAAAATCCGAGAATTTAACCCAAGTACTACATATTTCCACTCTTTTTAAAAATGACTCTTTTTCGTATAAAACTTCCAAGATACTATTAACCGTAGTATCAAGTCAAAATTACTTTTTAAGACAAGTCACAATACCTTTAGAAATAAAGTTAGGTTTCTAAAACAAATGACTCTTTTTCTTATAAAACCTTAGGCAATTGATGCCTTAAAATCAAATTGCCTTTCATTAAATCAAGTCATTTATCCTCATTTATCTTTCCATAAAGCTAATATAACCAACTTCCCATAAAGTCGTTATATTCACTTTATACCTTAGTCAAATACAATTTCCTATCCAAGGGACTTATACGTTTAAAACGAAACAAGTATCACATACTTTAAAACTCTTAAAGTCCCTTAACTTTAATAAAACTTAAGACATCCTTAATACTTTCAAGAAGTGAGTTACTCTCCTAACTCACCCGACTTGGCTATTCATAAAACTAGTAAAGGATATGAAGGTCTTGTACATCTATCGTACTATATATGTGCAACTAGTCATGCTCAAAAGATAGGAAAGTTCTACATACCTCTTCGGGTCAATCCACTTGCTAAGTACAATATCCCGCCCGTAGTATGTCAACCTATAATATCCACAATACGTCTATTAACGCCTTACTTCAAACGTAGAATATTATAAGTGTAAAGTCTCTAAATTCTACGGAAAATCGGACAGCACCTCCTTTGTTTCTACTCACTTTGCCACCTTTTTCAAGGCCGAATTCAATAACCAAACACGCTACATTTAAGGCCCAATCAATGCAATTAACAATAGGGAATTACACGCCTACTAGACGTGTAAAATTCCGCCCCACAAAAGATATCAAACTAATACAAACTACTAGTCCAATTCGGCCACATTGAGTACAATAACACCAATTCTTATCCAATTTCCATTTCAATCCAAGTTGTTAGCATAACATGATATCAAGTCGCAATCGATTATAACCACAATAATCATTAAGTAAGTAACATGCGACGATTCTAATAAACGACCAAATTGTAATCCAACTTCACAAGGCTTAAATGACATTTCGGATTTAAGGCTACAATCAATCCATAATACTTAATAAACTTCAACACATATACTTCATGCTAGCAAACATGTAAGGCTAACAACAATATATAATCTTGTAACACTTAAGAGACATGATTATTACCTCAACGATTCTTAGTCCAACTTCAAATCCGAAGTTTCTCCTTAGCAACTTAGAGCCTCTTCTAGACACCTCAATCCGCTACTTGAGACCCTTAGAACAACACAAACAACTTTCCTTCAAACTTCCAAACAAAACCTAGAAAAGCAACTAGGTTTTCACCTTGCGACTAATACGAAAACTATCTTTTTCCGGGATTTTTCTATTGAGATACACTTACAATACACTCATGAACCTTGGTTTAAAGTGTGGAGCTTAATGGACAAGAAACAAAAAAAAATTCTTTTCAAAGTAGCATGAACCCGAGAGCAACTATTTGTGTTCTTGAAATTCTTGAAATTTTTTCTAAGTGTTGAACTTAGTCTTGCTACTAGTACCACTATATAGCACAATGGAGGGTCAATATGTGCACAAATGTGAGGCTTGGATGAGTTTCAATTAAATATCAAGACTTGTGGACCCTTTGACTAAGTCAATTTTTTCAAGCTCACTACTTGCAAGACTTGTCATCTTAAGACTATGGTCAATGACCATTTTGGCCATGTCCCATTTCGTCCAAGGCAACCATAAGGGGGGTGACACGTGTCGCCCTCCCATTCGTCACAATATTCGTTTTCCGACAACTTCATAATTCCGATAAATTTTTACAAGTCTCAAATCTTAACATTTCTGAATTCTTACGTACGTTCTTAAAACATGTCCTGTAAATACGGGGTGTAACAGTAGGAACAATTAATGGACTCTCAGTAAGGTTTTACATACTAATTTGAGATAATTAGGAGATGATGAGTTCTCTGAGAAGGAAATAAACCCTTTAGAAGTTATTATTAAGGGTATTAATGGAAGACTATGTTGATAGATTGAGCTACGTAGTAAGATTAAGAAAATGGTACGGATGAGATCCGTAAGGGAGTAAGTATGGTTGTTGTGGTCAAGACAACACGATTATGGTATTACGAGAAGTTTTTGTACCCGTTTACGGTGGGACTGATAATGTAGGCGTGGAGCATGGAAATTGCGAGCCTAAGAATGTTGATAACCACCGAGACCTTAGGTATATAAGGCCTTCTCGGGTAGTAAAAGGTTAAGACATACCAAGGATAAGAGTTAAGTGCGACTCCGAGTCGAGTTGAGGACGTATTAAGGGTCGCCCCATTGCTTGAAATGGAATGGGATCAGTTGTGTCACGACCCGACCTCGGGCCCGCGACTGGTGCCTTACCCCGGGAACCCTAGTGATACAACATCAGAGAAAATCAGCGGAAATAAAAACTTAAACAGGAAATAAGATACATCATAAGAAAATAGGCCAACCAAAACGGTCGCCTTCATGTATATATATCAAACCGAACAGTTACAATCCTGCCTGGCGGTACTACATGGACCTAAGAATGTAACAACAACTATGACGGGACAGGGCCCCGCCATACCCCTGAATGTACAAGAACCTACAACTCAGGGAAACATACCAAAAGATAAGCCTCCGGAGAAACGGAGCTTCCCAATACGCTGAACTGTGATCCTATGAGCGAGGATCCACAACCGATGTACCTCTACCTGCGGCATGAACGCAGCCCCCCGAAGGAGGTCAGTACAACAGGTACCAAGTATGTGAAACTGAAAAATACTGTAATGAAATCCCATTTCATCATTTTATAAAACCATTTTGCGATAAGTAAGAAGTTATGCTAAGTAAGGGGACGCATATCCCCAGAATAATCACTCACACATAACTATGGGTCTCATGCCCATAATATCACTCATGCCCGTGGAACTCATTCCTCACTGCCGGCAGTACATGATGTAAAACAACACCCATATGTGAACCTGAACACTAGATCCTGCCTGCGTCATCAAACCGATCGGGCCAAGTAGAATCGCCCTATACCAGTTCCAAAAGCTAGTCATAAAACTTCACGGGCAAGGTACGGAAGCTAATTACCAGATCCAAAAGCTAGCCACGCAACTGGCCGAGGCAAGTACCAAAGCTAACGTACCCTAGCCAACCGTCTCACGAGATATGACCGAGGCAAGTATCTCAAGCTATCTACCAGCAGCCTGCCGATACACGAGAAATGACCAGGACAAGTATCTAAAGTGTGCCTGTAACCACATGTACAAATCAAGCCCGTGATTGTTCGTCACCGCGGCAAGCTTCATGGATTAGCGGTCCATGGACTAATAACAAAACTCTCACAATGACCGCATGCCCCGGCATCTTACCTCGGAAAGCATGGCCATGAAACTGTCACACCCATAACCCCGGGCCCGTGACTGGTGCCCTACCTGGGCACCCTTCTACCTTAACAACTAAGCAAACTGCGGATATTAAATAACACCTCTTTTTTTTTTAAAACCAACGGACGTGCAAGGCAAAGCCGACAAGGCTGCCATATCATATACATAATAAAAGACACTACACTGTACATGAGTCCAATCCCACATATGAATACAGACCTCTAAGAGTTATACTGAACTATGACGGGACAAGGCCCCGCCGTACCCATAACTGTACAAAGCACATCTTGAAAGAACTTATACAAAAGATAAACTCGGCGGAAGGAGCTATCCAAAACTCGGCGAGGATCCTACACTGCCGATCACTGTTATACCCGTAGTTCCGTGGTATGTATGCGAGGACATACGTACGAGAATACGACATAAATATTGCAAAGAAACGAAGATGTGATTTTTTTCACGGAAAAGTTTAGGTTTTGTGAAGAAAAAGGTTCGTTAATGGGAATTGGATTCCCAGTTTGGTATTTGAACTTCTCGAATTATATTAGAATTTTGAGATTTTATTTTGGAAATGGCCACGTGGGGCCCGGGAGAAATTTACGGTTTTGTGGGGCCGCTTTGTTTTTGAGGTTTAGGCTTTTGGATATTTGGAAGACGTAATATTTTGGACGAATCGGGGCGACACGTGTCACCCCTGTGTGGCCATGTGGCCGAAATGGTGTGACAAGTGGCTAGCCACTTGTCACCTACTCACCTTGGCCGAAATAGCCTTACACTTGGCACCCAATTTCGTTGGCCATGTGGTGTGGTGGGACCCACACACACATGGCCCAATCTTGGCCATACACTTAGATGGATCTTGACCCTCCATTATTCTATAAATAGACCCCTTGGTTGATGAATAAGTTCATCTCACTTGAAAGCTTCCAAGAGCAAAATACTTCCCTCCCTTTGTATTGGTTTCGTCCACCTCCCCCTTGTGTAGAATACTTGGTGTATTGTGGTATAATTCCAAATACACTAGCCTAGTATCCCTAGTAGTATTCCAAAGTTGTTTAAATACTAGGAGCCCGGAAATCCTACTTTATTCCGAAAGTCGCAAAATAAAACCCTAGAAAAACCTTCATAGCTTGGTTGAAGTGTTTAGAGAAGTTGTTTAGAAACTTCTAAGGGTCGCTTGGAGCGGGTTGGAGCGTAAGGACTTGGAGCTAAACGTTGCTCAGGATCGACATTTAATCTTGGATAATTTTGGGCTTATCGAGGTAATGATTTATGCCCCCCCCCCTATTGTAATTGGATATTACATGTTGTAGTAATGTATAGTTGAGTATACTATATTTAGAATGAGTATTGAACTGTATTTACATAGGGTTTGTATTCTGATGAAGATGTTGTATTATTGTGAAGCAGATTTGAACACGTCAGGTTAGGCGTGTAATCCTCAGGAGTTATTGGCACAGTAGCGGGCCTTGTTAGGAGGAGATTTATGTGATTTCGGGGAGGTCTTTGCGAATTTTACGTAGAAAATGGGCAGGTGTGTTTAGAAGTTAATAGACGCTTGTGGCCTATATAGGTGGAAGTACTACGAGTAGCGTATTCTACTTGATGAGTGGAAAAGGCTAGCGAGTTCTGATCGTGGGCGTTTTGCTTATTGTCGATAATCGTCGCGAGGTATGTGAACCTCTTCCTATCCTTTCTAGCATGATGTTTTGTAAACTATGTAGTACGGTGAGCGTACATGTGCTAAGTGTTTTGGTTGGTTTAAACATAGGGTGTTATAATAGCTTTATGGGAAGTTAGTTATAACGACTTTATGTAGGTAAAAGAATGATTTATTGATTACGAAAGTTAAGAGACTTGATCTTCAAAGATAAGAGACTTGACTTATAGGCGACTTGATTTTGAAAGTTAAGAGACTTGATCTTCAAAGATAAGAGACTTGACTTATAACGACTTGTTTTGGAAAAAGAAGTAACTTGATTTTAAGTATAGGTTACTTATTTTGAAAAGAGTACATTATTTGGGTTTTAAAAGAATACTTATTGTTGTTTTAAAAGGAAAGAGACTTGTAGAATTGAAGAGTTTTTGGTTTAGAACATAAAGTGTTATAACAGCTTTATGGGAAGTTAGTTATAACGACTTTATGAAAACAAAGGAATGGTTTTATCATTGGTTTTAAAATGGTAATTTGACTTTAAAGGGAGAAGTGTTTTGGTCTAAAAAGGAAGGCATGTTATTGTCTTAATTTGGTTTAAAAAGGAAAGTCTGGACGTTGTTTTGGTTTAATTAAAATATTAGTCACTTTATTTTCTTATACTACGGGTATTGTGTGACTTTTGTGAAAGTAACGTATCTTTTAAAGAGTTAATGTATAAAGTACTTTGGGGATAAAAACCCGATCTTGTTAATCATATAGTAGAAAGTACCTTTTGTGTATAACTTGATTGTGTTGGTTTGTGATAGCCTTGTAATACTTTCTTGTTCATTTGTTAAGTAAACATGCTAGGATGCTACGTGTGTTAGTATCTTGTGATGTTTGTGTAAAGGGGTTTCCCCTCGACTGCGCTTAAGTTGTTTAACTATCAGCCGTTATGTTGGTATTGTACCACTCACCTTGACATGTTTTGGAGGTTGGCGCCTCCGACGCGGGTAGACTTCGGTGATGCAGGACCATGATTCGAGAATACCTCATGCGGGTCGAGGACCTATGCGAGCTGAGAGTTCGGGTTAGTGTGCGGCCTTTATGGTCATGCGGTCTATGTGGCCATGCGGATGCGAGTCGGCGGACGGGAGTAGCTACCCTCGATGCGGGTTATACCTCATGCGGGCCTATGAGGTTGGCCTATGCGAGTGCGAGGAGTTCGAGGCTAGACGCGCATTGGATCCGCGGGCGTGTGACCGGCTTTGATCATGTGACGGTCTAGACAGATCTCATGATACAGTTTATGACCTTGTTAGTACTATGGGTGTTAGTAGTCGGCTATGCCTTCGTACTTACCCTGTACGGTTTTATTATGACACAGGTGGGACCTGGTATTCATGTGTACTCCTTGAATGTTTTATATCATGGACTGCCGGCTGTGAGGAAGGTATTCCACGGGCATGAGTGATGTTGTGGGCGTGAGACCCATTGTTATATTTGAATAATGACTTTGAGGGCGTGAGTCCCTGACTTGACATGACTATTTATGTATTGTGGACTGTAGTTTGGTTATCATACATGTCTCCTGCTTTATATAGACTATTATGATTTCATTTACAGTATTTTTACAAGTTTCACATACTTGGTACCTGTTGTACTGACCTCCTTCGGGGGGCTGCGTTCATGCCGCAGGTAGAGGTACATCGGTTGTGGATCCGCGCTCTTAGGATCACAGTTCGACTTTGGAAGCTCGTTTCTCCGGAGGCTTGTCTTTGGTATAGTCCCCTGTCAGTGTAGTTACTTGTACATTCAGGGGTATGGCGGGGCCCTGTCCCGTCATAGTTATGGTTACATTCTTAGAGGTCTATAGTACTGTTGTGGGCAGGGTTGTAAAAGGATTTAACTGTTCAGGTTGATATATATATTTATATATTTCAGGAAGGTGACCGTTTTGGTTAGCCTAGTTCATGCTTTATGACTTGTCTCATGTTTTAGTTTTTTATTTCCGCTGATTTTCTCTGATGTTGTATCACTAGGGTGCCCGGGGTAAGGCACCAGTCACGGGCCCGGGTTCGGGTCGTGACAGTCTAGTAGAGTCTTGATTATCGGTGTGTTGTGCACCACATCTATAATCAGGAGGCTGCAGGACATTTAGGATTGGTTTCCATTCTTCTCATTCTGAGATCGTGCCTTAGAGCTGTGTTGTAAGTTGGACTCCCTCTGGCGTATTCTTATGTACGGTTATGCCTCCGCAAGGCAACCAGGCCTGAATGGGCAAGGCGGCGAGGAGCTACGAGTTGAACACGAGAGGTTACGAGGGCACAGCCCGGTTCTTACGAGATAGTACTTGAGACGACGAGTTTTTATGATGCCGCTAGCCCAGTGAGTTAGAAGCGGCAGCGATTTCTATGAGGCCACGATACGAGCCTCGGTTCCACGGCGGGCGAGGATATGAGTTCAAGGTGATAGCCCGATTACTAGCTAGGTGGTGGTGGGAATGAGGACGGACGGAGCCGGTGGTTCGGCGATGTCGATGATTCCCCTAGATCCGATAGTCTGAGACTTAGGGATTTCTTGAGTTGCAGTTCGCCAGAATTCTATGGATAGAGAGCTGAGGATGATCCTCAGGGTGTCGTACTTGTTGGGAGATTGTTATACCGTGGCGTCGGGGCCGTGTGATGGGAGGATGTCGGTAGGAGGGTTACGGAGGATGACTCGGCTGCGGGTCGATCGCGGGTTGATTGTTCGGGAGAAGGGGTGTTAGTCGGATGAGGTCACCACCTCGTTCGGCCATAGTAGTAGACTCCATTATGAGGTGTCGTCTCGCTCGGCGACTTTTGTGTTTGCGGCCAATAGGGCAATTTGGTGAGAGTTTGTCTGACCAGAGGTAGCACAGATGTAGAGCCTCAGCCTTCGGGATCGGTGGCTGGTTCAACGCCTTATATAGCTAGGCGCCCTGCAGGGCAGGATTATGATTAGAACGGCAAAGGGAAAGTGAGGCAGTAGTTGCAGAGATATCTTTAGCCCTTAGGAGATTTGTTTATGATATTATTGTGGGTACATGTTAGGTGCTATGTACGGATAGCATTGTGTTAAGTGTGAATTAGAAAACATGGTTAGTTGAAAGGATAAGTATGGGGTCATGGAAGGTGTGAACCTTAGAATAGTACACGTTGAGACCTTAGATGTAAGGCCGTCTTGAGAAAAGGATTTTACGGTTAATCTTTGTCGAAACACTTGGTATGCGTGAAATGTTTTGAGGGATATTTTCCTTGGGATGTGTAAGGTGAAAGTGGTAGCTTTCATGACTTGGATAGGTAAGATTGTTCGGATCGGGAACAAGAGTTTGGTGCGATTATGGGTCGGGTTGAGGAACGTTCGCGGGTCAACCCGCAGCCCGAAAGGAGATGTGGTCAATTTGTGGTGATCCCGCTTTGTGATAGGATTACGAGGGTGTTAGGCCCAAGGTTAGTTAACCATCGTACGAGTTCGAGGATGCGTTCGACCAGTAGTCAGGCTGATGAGGTCAGCCCATCTCGTCTTTCAGGCAGGACTATTTACTCGGCGGAGGGTGGCGATATGTTATATATCGGGAAGGTTGTAAGGCTGCACGGGATTCCTACTTTTTATGACAGGCAGTGGAGCCCAATTTTTCGGCTATGTCTTTTGTGTCTGAAGGTGTTACCAGGCAGGGTTGGAACTCAGGTGAGTCTCGATGTGCATTCACCTCGGTAAGCGGAAGAAACGTAGCGTTTTACCGGATAGTTAAGAATAGGTTGCGGGCGATGTTTTGATTTCGTGGGTAGCCATGAGGATTGTGTGCCTCTAGGGTAAGTGAGTTTTATGATAGCTACCTTACAAGATTCGGATGTCGCCTTATGAAGCCTTGTATAGGCGGAAGTGTAGTCAGCCGATCGATTGGTTCAAGGTTGGCAAGGTTCGGATAGTTGGTCCTACTTGTTTCACGGGATGTGGATAGGGTGAAGCTTATCCAGAGGAAATTGTTAGCAGCTCGAGTCACCGAAACGTGAGTGCGTTTATTAGGAGGAGTTCGAGTTACGAGGAGGTACGACGAGTAAGGGAAGAAGTGAACATATGTTATGAGAACGGAAGTGGTCATTCTGTTGTGAAGATGCGAAGGGAGTATCGTTTGATCATGGGTGAGAGCTTTTTGAGATGATTGAGGTGATTCCTCGTTAGCATGAAATGGAGTTTGCGCACATGTTATATTCGGCCATTGGTGACATGATCGGTTTGTAAGTGTAGTAGTTGAGACTACACCTACATATGTATGATTCGAGACTAAGAAGGACCATACGGGACGAATGTTTATAATGTGAGAAGAGTGTTATACACCGTAGTTCCAGGGTATGTATGCGAGGACATACGTACGAGAATACGACATAAATATTGGAAAGAAAGGAAGATGTGATTTTTTTTTCGACGGAAAAGTTTCCGGTTTTTGTGAAGAAAAAGGTTCGTTAATGGGAATTGGATTCCCAGATTTGGTATTTGAACTTCTCGAATTATATTAGAATTTTGAGATTTTATTTTCGGAAATGGCCACGTGGGGCCCACGGGAGAAATTTACGGTTTTGTGGGGCCCGCTTTGTTTTTGAGGTTTCCGGCTTTTTGGATATTTTCGGCAGACGTAATATTTTGGAAGAATCAGGGGGCGACACGTGTCACCCCCTTGTGTGGCCATGTGGGCCGAAATGGTGTGACAAGTGGCTAGCCACTTGTCACCTACTCACCTTGGCCGAAATAGCCTTACACTTGGCACCCAATTTCGTTGGCCATGTGGTGTGGTGGGACCCACACACACATGGCCCAATCTTGGCCATACACTTAGATGGATCTTGACCCTCCATTATTCTATAAATAGACCCCTTGGTTGATGAATAAGTTCATCTCACTTGAAAGCTTCCAAGAGCAAAATACTTCCCTCCCTTTGTATTGGTTTCGTCCCACCCCTCCCCCCTTGTGTAGAATACTTGGTGTATTGTGGTATAATTCCAAATACACTAGCCTAGTATCCCTAGTAGTATTCCAAAGTTGTTTAAATACTAGGAGCCGGAAATCCTACTTTATTAGAAAGTCATGAAATAAAACCCTAGAAAAACCTTCATAGCTTGGTTGAAGTGTTTAGAGAAGTTGTTTAGAAACTTCTAAGGGTCGCTTGGAGTGGGTTGGAGCGTAAGGACTTGGAGCTAAACGTTGCTCAAGATCGACATTTAATCTTGGATAATTTTGGGCTTATCGAGGTAATGATTTACGCCCCTATCAGTAATTGGATATTACATGTTGTAGTAATGTATAGTTGAGTATACTATATTTAGAATGAGTATTGAATTGTATTTACATAGAAATTTGTATTCTGATCGTGTTGTATTATTGTGAAGCAGATTTGAACACGTCAGGTTAGGCGTGTAATCCCAGGAGTTATTGGCACAGTAGCGGGCCTTGTTAGGAGGAGATTTATGTGATTTCGGGGAGGTCTTTGCGAATTTTACGTATAAAATGGGCAGTGTGTTTAGAAGTTAATAGACGCTTGTGGCCTATATAGGTGGAAGTACTACGAGTAGCGTATTCTACTTGATGAGTGGAAAAGGCTAGCGGTTACTGATCGTGAGCGTTTTGCTTATTGTCGATAATCGTCGCGAGGTATGTGAACCTCTTCCTATCCTTTCTAGCATGATGTTTTGTAAACTATGTAGTACGGTGAGCGTACATGTGCTAAGTGTTTTGGTTGGTTTAAACATAGGGTGTTATAATAGCTTTATGGGAAGTTAGTTATAACGACTTTATGTAGGTAAAAGAATGATTTATTGATTACGAAAGTTAAGAGACTTGATCTTCAAAGATAAGAGACTTGACTTATAGGCGACTTGATTTTGAAAGTTAAGAGACTTGATCTTCAAAGATAAGAGACTTGACTTATAACGACTTGTTTTGGAAAAAGAAGTAACTTGGTTTTAAGTATAGGTTACTTATTTTGAAAAGAGTACATTATTTGGGTTTTAAAAGAATACTTATTGTTGTTTTAAAAGGAAAGAGACTTGTAGAATTGAAGAGTTTTTGGTTTAGAACATAAAGTGTTATAACAGCTTTATGGGAAGTTAGTTATAACGACTTTATGAAAACAAAGGAATGGTTTTATCATTGGTTTTAAAATGTTAATATGACTTTAAATGGACAAGTGTTTTGGTCTAAAAGGAAGGCATGTTATTGTCTTAATTTGGTTTAAAAGGAAAGTCCGGGCGTTGTTTTGGTTTAATTAAAATATTAGTCACTTTATTTTCTTATACTACGGGTATTGTGTGACTTTTGTGAAAGTAACGTATCTTTTAAAGAGTTAATGTATAAAGTACTTTGGGGATAAAAACCCGATCTTGTTAATCATATAGTAGAAAGTACCTTTTGTGTATAACTTGATTGTGTTGGTTTGTGATAGCCTTGTAATACTTTCTTGTTCATTTGTTAAGTAAACATGCTAGGATGCTACGTGTGTTAGTATCTTGTGATGTTTGTGTAAAGGGGTTTCCCCTCGACTGCGCTTAAGTTGTTTAACTATCAGCCGTTATGTTGGTATTGTACCACTCACCTTGACATGTTTTCGGAGGTTAAGCTGCCCTCCGATGCGGGGTAGACTCAGGCGGTCTGGGACCATGATTCGAGAATACCTCATGCGGGTCCAGGGGACCTATGCGGAGCTACGAGAGTTCCAGGTTAGTGTGCGGCCTTTATGGTCATGCGGTCTATGTGGCCATGCGGACTGCGAGTCCAGGCGGATGCCGGGGAGTAGCTACCCTCGATGCGGGGTTATACCTCATGCGGGCCTATGAGGTTGGCCTATGCGGAGCTGCGAGGAGTTCCAGGGCTAGACGCGCACATTGGATACTGCGGGCGTGTGACCAGCTTTGATCATGTGACGGTCTAGACAGATCTCATGATACAGTTTATGACCTTGTTAGTACTATGGGTGTTAGTAGTCGGCTATGCCTTCGTACTTACCCTGTACGGTTTTATTATGACACAGGTGGGACACGGTGTTCATGTACTCCTTGAATGTTTTATATCATGGACTGTCGGCAGTGAGGAAGGTATTCCACGGGCATGAGTGATGTTGTGGGCGTGAGACCCATTGTTATATTTGAATAATGACTTTGAGGGCGTGAGTCCCTGACTTGACATGACTATTTATGTATTGTGGACTGTAGTTTGGTTATCATACATGTCTCCTGCTTTATATAGACTATTATGATTTCATTTCTGATATTTTTACAAGTTTCACATACTTGGTACTGTTATCTTGACCTCGCCCGGAGCTGCGTTCATCTGCGCAGTAGAGGTACATCGGTTGTGGATCCGCGCTCTTAGGATCACAATTCAGCTTTTTGGGAAGCTCCGTTTCTCCGGAGGCTTGTCTTTGGTATAGTCCCCTGTCAGTGTAGTTACTTATACATTCAGGGGTATGGCGGGGCCCTGTCCCGTCATAGTTATGGTTACATTCTTAGAGGTCTGTAGTACTGTTGTGGGCAGGGTTGTAAAAGGATTTAACTGTTCAGGTTGATATATATATGTATATATCGGGTCGTGACATCACCAAACTGCGTACCTAAACCTGCGGTATTTACGCAGCCCCCCGAAGGAGGTCAGTACGAAGAATGTACCAAGTATGTGAGCGATGAAATCGTAATGAAATCATAACGATCTAAACAAAACAGGAGACATGTATGATAGCCAACCTACGATACAACACATAAGCGATCATAACAAGTCGAGGACGCGTGCGCCAAGTCATTTCTAAAATATAACCATGGGTCTCACGCCCATAATATCAATCATGCCCGTGGAATCCTTCCTCACTGCCGGCAGTCCGTGATATAATATAACACCAATAGGCATACATGAACACCAAGTCCCACCGGTGGTATATCGTCTTGGGGGTCTACCCCTCACTTATACTCTTACCCTGGAGAAGGAGGTAAAGCAGGTGGTATAGCATCTTGGGGGTTTACCCCTCACTTATACTCTTACCCTGGAGAAGGTGGTATAGCATCTTGGGGGTTTACCCCTCACTTATTGTCACGACCCGTTCCGGGGCCCGTGACTGGTGCCTTACCGGGGCACCCAAGTAGTCATACATCAGAGTAATCAGCGGAAATATAAAGCAAGACATGAAACAGTTTATAAAATAAGACACAGTTTATGTGAAAACATCGCCTTTTCGGCATATATATATAAAATCATGGTTTAGCGATTACATCCGACATCGCATAACATGACTACAGACTTAAGAAATATACAACTATGGCGGGACAGGGCCCGCCATACCTGGATATACAAAACTATCTACAATGGGAGATCATACCAAAAGTAAAGCCTCGGAAGAGATGGAGCTCCCGACACCAACGTAGAGATCCTAAGGATGCGGATCTAGCACCTGCTTGCCCTTACCTGCGACATGAACGCAGCCCCCCGAAGGAGGTCAGTACAACAGGTACTAAGTATGTGAAACTGTAAAGTACTTAAATGAAATCATAACCCTTTTTAAAACCAGTTTACAAGTATGTATGAAGAAATCAAGGAAACCGCACATAGTGCCACATCACAAACAAGAGCAACAATAGGTAAACTGTAATAGGTCTTTTCTAGGCTGCGAATGATTCAAGGGGGCCACTCGCGCGTATTATCATTCTCGCAAGCCTAATCCGACTCCGAGTCCGCAGGCCACTCACGTGGGCGCATGAGGTATAACCCGCATCGGTAGCTACTCCTCGGCATCGCCTGGACTCATTGTCCGCATGGCCACATAGACCGCATAAGGCATAACCCGCATACTAACACGGAACTCTCGTAGCTCGCGATAGGCCCCTGGACCCGCATGAGGTATTCTCGAATCATGGTCCTGCATCGCCGAGTCTACCCGCGTCGGAGGCGGCTTAACCCCCGGTATCATCTCAAGAGGTGAGTGATAGTATACTAACATAACAACTTAACTTTAAACAACATAAGCACAACAAGGATACTCACCTATACAAACGTTACAAGATACTAACACACATAGCATCATATCATGTCTACTTATCAAACCATCTTATTATTCTTTTCTCAATATAAGTTTGTTATAAACACATAGGCAAACTTGTTTCTTTTATCAATCTTAAGTGGTTATACTTACTTCCAATAAAGCTAGTATAACTCTTAAGCACATTTTAAAACCAATTAGTTCTCTTACATTAATATGATTCATGAGTCTTTTGAAATGTTTCGGTTCTTTGTTATTCAGCTTAAGTAGTGAGGCATTCAGTAAGTATTATTCAGAGCTTAAGCGGTGAGGCATTAAGCCGTAAGTATTATTCAGGCTTAAGTCAAAGACATTGCCATAGTTATTATCCGATTAACACGTACGCGTCACCGTACTATATATATTGTAAAATATCATGCTTTAGGAAGAATCACATACCTTCCGTGAAAACCACGCGAGTTGAATATGTCGGCGTAGAGAGTCGACCTATAATAGTCACAGATATCTATCAAAGACTACTCAAGGTCATTCTAAGCAGAGGGTTCATAATTCTCGGTAAGTCGGGCAGCACTTCCCTACGGTGAGCTATATAAGTCTCATGTGAAAGCAGTCCTATGTATGTCTGATTTGATTATTCTTCTTTTAAACCCTTCTTGTGGTAGCAGTTCAATTCTATTCTGTGATATTCTTCTAAGTGATTAATACTTATTCTTATACTTCTACAGATGCATTCTCTAATACAAAAGAGGTTAGGATTATTACCTCGGTAAGCCCAATAATATCCTAGAAAAGTCGCGCTGAGCAAGGTTTTGCTCTAAGTTGTATGCTCAAGAACCTTAGAAGTTCTTCACAACTTCTACTAAGTACTAAGGTATTTGGGCTAGGGTATTTTGGGCATTATAACGATACAAGAAGGTAACTTTTCTACCAAGGGAGGGGTAGATTTTTGGCTAGGCTAGGGGAGTATTCGGCAAGGCCACTTAGGCTAGAGGGGAAGAGGGCTTGGACGAAATGGCTAACAAGGGAGAAGGGAGGATTTTAAAGACTTGGAAAGGAATGTGTGGATGAAGCACTCTTCATCTTAAGGGTATTTATAGGTCAGAAGTGGCCAACCAATGGCCAAGATTAAGACAAGTGCAAGGCAAGTGTAGGGTGAGGATTAACTATACACAAATATCCTACCAACTCCTCGACTTGTGCACAAGGCACAAAAACGTGCTCCTATTGTTCAAATCGTCCAAATGGACGATTTCAAGTCCATCAATTGGAGGTGACAAGTGTCGCCCCCGTTGGTCAAAATGTTTCGTCTCTCGGAAAAATCCGCAAAAAATTAGAAATGGCATAGCGGAATTTACCTACGAAAGTCGTGGAAACGTTTAGTCGGAAAGCGATTCTTTTAGTGAGTTGTGTACAAATAAAAACGCCCAAGGCTTATCTTTAAGGCTAGACTTTCGTCGTATTCCCTTACGTACATACTCCGGAAATACGGTATAACATTCTCCCTAGAAACATTCGTCCGAATGTTCCTTCCCAAGACGATTATCGAAGAAGCTTAAGCGATTGTAAATGCCACACGGCCACGAGCAACACTTAGGCGAAACGATAACGAAAATTTACAAGTAGGAAAGTGAATTTACGGAGGTGTGGGAATAGGTGAGGATACTTCCGTCTCATGTCCTCCTCGGCTTCCCACGTCATCTCCTCCTCGAGCTCGTTCGCCACAAGACTTTGGCGGAAGCCACGTCCTTGGTCGCGCAGACGCCTAACTCGACGATCGACTATCGCTATGGGAATCTCTCATACGATAACCCCTCGGTCACACTGGACATCGTCGATCGGGTGTACCTAGATGGATCCCCGATACATCTCGCCGGATAGATACGTGAAAAAGCGGATGCCGCCTCCAGATCGGACGGCAGATCCAACTCATAGGCAACCTTGCCTACCTGCGGACAATGCGAAGCGGCCCGATGTACCTTGGTGAGTTTCCCTTCTTCCGAATCTCATCACACCGCCATGGGTGACACCTAGGAAAACCCAATCATGAACCTCGAACTCAAGATGCCGACGACGATGATCTGCATCGACCTGCGACTACGAGTGTCAATAGCGCCTCGGATAAGCTTCACCTTATCCAGCTGCTTGTACCAAATCTGGTCCTACTAGTGCACCTCGCCCACATCTAACCAACCTATATGCGATCTGCACTTCCTCCCATACAAGGCCTCATGGCGCCATCGAATCTTTGGAGTGGTAGCTATTATTATACGCGAACTCAACTAGAGGCAAATGATCCTCCCAACTACCACTGAAGTCAATAACACAGGCTCGCAGCATATCCTCAAGAGTCTGGATAGTGCGCTCTGCCTGTCGTGCATGCGTGGATGAAATGCGACTCGAGCTCACTGCGTCCTAAACCCTTACGGAAGGATCTCGAAGTTAGCGTGAACCGGGCTCCACATGCGATATGATCGAAGTAGGGACTCCATGCGATCGGCGATCTCTCGGATGTAAAGTCCGCATAATCCTCGGTAGAAAAGTCGCCCCGACGGGAAGAAAGTGGGCTGATTTCGACCGTCGACGATAACCCATATAGAATCATGTCTCCTCCGAGTGCGAGGTAATCTGTGATGAAATCCATGTTGATTACCTCCCACTTCCGGTCGGGATCTCAATAAATGCGCAACAAACCACCGGCCTCGGTGCTCTACCTTCACTGCCGACAACACGGGCGAGCTACGAACTCGCAACGCCCTCTTCAAGCCATCCCACCAATACACGGATCTAAGGTCGTGGTACATCTTGGTCGACCGGATGGATAGAGTAACGCTTGTGTGCTTCCCAGAACTCTGCCAAGTCTCGAAACATCCGGAACACACGATGCGCCTCAAACCTTAGCACCCCATCGGTCTTACCTCAAAGGACCCTTGCCTCACGAAGAGGCGTATCACGATATCGAATCAAAGCCGGATCCTCGAACTGTTGCCTCTTCACCTCCTCGACGATGGAAGACTCGCAACCTCACGAACTCTAACCCCTGCTATCGGAATCAATCAAGCGGACACCAGGCTCGCTAATCGATGCAAATCACGAACCATGTCCCTCCTCTCTAGCGCACATCCGATAGGCTCCCATCGACCTACGACTAAGAGCATACGCCACAACATTGGCCTTCCGGGTGGTACGGGATATCAACATCGTAATCCTTAAGCAACTTTAACCACCGTCTCGCCGTAAGTTCGGCTCCTCCGGTGAAGATATCTGGAGGCTCTTGTGGTGCTGTATAAATATCCACGTGAACCCCATACAAATAGTGCCTCGGATCTTCAAAGCGTGAATCACTACGCTAACTCCAAATCATGGGTGGGGTAGTTCCTCTCGTGTTTCTTGGTGTCGGGATGCATATGCTATAACCTGCCATCGCATCAACACACATCCCAACCCGATGCCCGGCGCATCACAATACACGACATAACCATGGACCCTCGGAAGAGTAAGAACGGGCGATCGTCAATCTCTCTTTCAAGAATGGAAACCCCGCCACAAGCATCGGTCCATGGAACTTGCCTTTCCGAGTCACCTAGTCAATAGTGCGAGAGATAAAGCAAACTTCTCCACGAACCGATAATAACTCGCAAGGCCCGTAAGCTGCGAACCTCGCCGGAGTAGTAGGTCTAGGCCAAGTCCTCGATCGCCTCGATCTTGGCGTATCCACTCGAATGCCATCGGCCCGGCAATATGCCCAAGAAACGCCATCAAGTCAACCAAAACTCACATTTGGAAAACTTGGCGTACAAGCTGCTGTCTGGAGAATCACAAGATCGCCAAATGCTCGCGTGCTCTGCTCTGGCGAGAATAAACCAAGATATCATCAATGAACACTATCACAAGCGTGTCCAAAAATGGTTTGAACACTCGGTTCATCAAATCCATGAATCTCACGGAGCATTGGTCAACCCAAAGACATGACCACGAACTCATAATGCGTCTGGGTCGGAATGCGATCTAGGGACATCCACCTCTCGACACGAACTCGATGATAGCGACGCAGATCAATCTTGGAGAAACATCTCGCTACGGCCCAATGGTCGAACAAATCATCAATCACGGGAAGGGTATCATTCTTAATGGTCACCTTGTTCACCGTTGTAATCAACACACATGCGCGGCGTCGCCCTTCTTCTTCACGAACAATACCGGCGCCCCGGGAAACATCGGGCCTAATGAAGCCGCTTCTCCAAATCCCTCGGTGGTCCTTGACTCTCTCAACTCGGCGGTGCCATTACGTATGGCGGAATGGAAATAGGCGAGTATCCGCAATATGTCAATACAAAACTCAATCTCCTCTCGGGAGGATACGGGAGGTCATCCGGGAACACGTGCGGGAACTCACGACTACGGCCCGAAAATCTGGTACCAGACCTCGAGATCAAACACTCGAACTAGATGGTAGATATACCCTTCGCACCATCTTCCTAGCCTTGAGGTAGGAAATAAACCTACCACCGGCGATACCGTGCTCCTCACTCAACAACCGGCTCGTGAAAGCTGGAACCGTACTACTCTCTCTGCGGTCTACATTGGCATAGCAAGAAGCTAGCCAATCCATCCCCATAATCACGTCGAAGTCAATCATCTCCAACTCTATCAAGTCGGCGGTCCGACGTAAATGGTCACAGACAAGCCCTATACCCGCCGAGCTACCACGAATCACCCATGGCGTAGCTACCTCGAAAGGGTCTATAGACTCGTGCTCTATCCCTATCCTACTAGCAACAAGGGAGATATAGGATAGAGTAAAACCGGATCTATCAAGGCATAAACATCAAACCCGAGCCCGATAAGGTACGTGATGACATCGGTGAGGCCTCACGATCTGTCGGTGGACAAAGCATAGATGCGGTTCGAGGACCGCTAGGCTGGGACGAGCCACGACCTCTGCGCGACCTGCTGACCCATGTGAACCACGCCTCGGGGCGAGTAATCGTAGGAGATGATGGCGGCAGCGAACTCGAAGGTGAGCCTACCACCACGCCCCGGTCGGACAATCCTCGCAAAGTGACCTGCTGGCCCACAATCAGTAACAAGCTCCAAAAGTAGTACCACACTTCCGTAATGGGATCCACCGTGCTCGGCACACCGGGGGTGGTCCGTCGGCGATACCTCTGCTACTCGGGCGTGCGAAGCCACAGGGCCGTGCGCCCTCGAAAACTCTGGGTCTTGAGGGCGGTGCAGAGTGCTCGAGTGCCGTGGTGCGAATCTAGGCTGCCGAGGCGCCGCCCACGATAACCACCGAGAAGACCCTCCCGCCTGGCCTTCCTGTTGTTGTCGTCACTCGTCGACCTCTGCGCTCGCCGCATCCAAGGCGTGAGCTGCATGCGGGTAATGTCCATACGGTGGAGAGAAACCCCGCACATGACTCGGCCATATAGTCGTCTAGCGGTGACATAGCGGTGCACCCTATCCTCCATATCTGCTACCAATCTTTGGGACATATCGAGCCAATGAATCAAACTCGACATTGTACTCCCGGCGGTCGTCCTCTCGCCTCGGCGGTAAAAATCTATCGGCCGCGCCCTCGCCATCTGTGGAGGCAAGAAGTGAGTGAGGAAAGCCTCGAGAACTCATCCCAGTAGGCGGGACGCGTGCTCTCCGGGATAACTCCGTGAATCAAACCAATCGATCGCGGTATCACGCGGCCTATGTGAACCAAAGATCACGGACTCGGTCTCGGCATACGATCACTCTCAAAATCCTCTCAAGCCGACGGATGAACTCCTGCGGATCATCCTCGGCCTCGACCCATAAAACTCCGTGGCTCTGACTCGAAGTCTCGTAGCCTCAAACTCTGCCTCGGGTGAACAACGTGCAGTGAGCTGGGTGGGCCAATCGAACTGCGTCGGCCTCTCTCCGTGTCGGGCCTGACTTTAGCCAAAGGCTGGGCCATCTCCTTGTACCCTAACTCCTCCGCCCGGTGTGGGGCGGGAGGTGTGGAGTGCTGTGGTCTCTTTGGGCGGCGTCATAGAACTCGCCGTCTCGGTATAGGCGGGCACGAGCCCTCGTGACTCTGGGTGTCTGCTAGCGCCTCCTCTTTGCCTTGCCTCGGGCGGGTTGCCTTACGTGGAGCATAATCACATGGAAAGGAATACGTTAGAGGTCCACCTATAACACGACTCTAAAGCACGATCTCGGAATGAGAAGAATGGAAACCAATCCTAAATATCCTATAGCCTCACGATTATTGGTGTGGTGCCTGACACAGATAATCAAGACTCTACTAGATACGGTGCAGTAGACACTTTCCGAGGATTAATCGCTCGATACCACTTTTGTCACGACCCGTTCGGGGCGTGGATCGTGCCTCTGGGGCACCCAAGTAGTCATACATCGAGTAATCGCGGAAATATAAAGCAAGACATGAAACGATTTATAAAATAAGACACGATTTATGTGAGAAAACATCACCTTTCGGCATATATATATAAAATCATGGTTTAGCGATTATATCCGACCTTCGCATAACATGACTACAGACCTCTAAGGAAATATACAACTATGGCGGGACGGGGCCGCCATACCACGATGACAAAACTATCTACAACAGGGAGATCATACAAAAGTAGAGCCTCCGGAAGAGATGGAGCTCCCACAGCGTAGAGATCCTAAGGATGCGGATCTAGCACTGCTTGCCCCTGCGGCATGAGCGGCCCCGAAGGAGGTCGAGACAACGGTACTAAGTATGTGAAAGCGTAAAGTACTTAAATGAAATCATAACCCTTTTTAAAACCGGTTTACAAGTATGTATGAAGAAATCAAGAAACCGCACATAGTGCCACATCACAAACAAGAGCAACAATAGGTAAGCGTAATAGGTCTTTTCTAGGTGCGAATGATTGAAGCGGGGCCACTCGCCGTATTATCATTCCGCAAGCCTAATCCTGAACTCCCGAGTCCGCATAGCCACTCACGTGGGCGCGTGAGGTATAACCCGCATCGAGGGTAGCTACTCCTCGGCATCGCTGGACTCATTGTCGCATGGCCACATAGACCGCGTGAGGCATAACCCGCATACTAACACGGAACTCTCGTAGCTCGCGTAGGCCCCTGGACCGCATGAGGTATTCTCGAATCATGGTCCTGCATCGGTGAGTCTACCCGCGTCGGAGGCGACTTAACCCCCGGTATCATCTCAAGAGGTGAGTGATAGTATACTAACATAACAACTTAACTTTAAACAACATAAGCACAACAAGGATACTCACCTATACAAACGTTACAAGATACTAACACACATGACATCATATCATGTCTACTTATCAAACCATCTTATTATTCTTTTCTCAATATAAGTTTGTTATAAACACATAGGCAAACTTGTTTCTTTTATCAATCTTAAGTGGTTATACTTACTTCCAATAAAGCTAGTATAACTCTTAAGCTTCTGTTTTAAAAACCAAGTAGTTCTCTTACATTAATATGATTCTTAGTCTTTTGAAATGTTTTGGTTCTTTGTTATTGAGGCTTAAGCGTGAGGCATTCTGTAAGTATTATTCAGCTTAAGCGTGAGGCATTGCCGTAAGTATTATTCAGCTTAAGTCAAAGACATTGCCATAGTTATTATCCGATTAACACGTATGCGTCACCGTACTATATATATTGTAAAATATCATGCTTTAGGAAGAATCACATACCTTCTCGTGAAAACCACCGCCAGTTGAATATGTCACACGTGAGAGTCACCTATAATAGTCACAGATATCTATCAAAGACTACTCAAGGTCATTCTAAACAGAGGGTTCATAATTACGGTAAGTGGGCAAGACTTCCCTGCAGGTGAGCTATATAAGTCTACTGTGAAAACAGTCCTATGTATGTACAGTTTGATTATTCTTCTTTTAAACCCTTCTACTGTGGTAACAGTTCAATTCTATTCTGTGATATTCTTCTAAGTGATTAATACTTATTCTTATACTTCTACAGTATGCATTCTCTAATACAAAAGAGGGTTAGGATTATTACCTCGGTAAGCCCAATAATATCCTAGAAAAGTCGCTGAGCAAGGTTTTGCTCTAAGTTGTATGCTCAGAACCTTAGAAGTTCATCACAACTTCTACTAAGTACTAAGGTATTTGGGCGAGCGTCATTTGGGCATTCTAACGATACACGAAGGTAACTTTTCTACCAAGGGAGGGGGGTATATTTTTTTCTAGGCTATGTCGTGTATTCGGCCAAGGGCCACTTAGGCTAGAGGGGGAAGAGGGCTTGGACGAAATGGCTAACAAGGGAGAAGGGAGGATTTTCAAGACTTGGAAAGTAATTTGTGGATGAAGAACTCTTCATCTTAAGGGGGGTATTTATAGGTCAAGAAGTGGCCAACCAATGGCCAAGATTAAGACAAGTGCAAGGCAAGTGTTGGGTGAGGATTAACTATACACAAATATCCTACCAACTCCTTGACTTGTGCACAAGGCACAAAAAACGTGCTCCCTATTGTTCAAATCGTCCAAATGGACGATTTCAAGTCCATCAATTGGAGGGTGACAAGTGTCGCCCTCCCGTTGGTCCAAAATGTTTCGTCTCTCGGAAAAATCCGCAAAAATTAGAAATGGCATAGCCGGAATTTACCCTACGAAAGCTGTGGAAACGTTTCGTCGGAAAACGATTCTTTAGTGAGTTGTGTACAAATAAAAACGTCCAAGGCTTATCTTTAAGGCTAGACTTTCGTACGTATTCCCTTACGTACATACTCTGGAAATACGGGGTATAACACTTATACTCTTACCCTATCTCGACCGACCATCAAACAAAATAAGCAGGAGGTATAATGTCTTGGGGGTTTACCCCTCACTTATACTCTTACCCTGGAGAAGGTGGTATAGCATCTTGGGGGTTTACCCCTCACTTACACTCTTACCCTATCTCGACCGGCCGTCAAACAAAACAGAAGCACTACCATGTCTTCTATAAAAGTCCGGGAATTTAACCCAAGTACTACAAATAATGGAAGCATACCCGTGGAATCCCACATCACTGTCGGTACGTCCAAGTAACTTACAACGAGACAGCCGGCCCTCCAATCGAGAGTCGCGACAACGTAATAAAACATAATACTTGCCCTTAAGGGCTATCTGTTATACCCCGTATTTTCAGAGTATGTACGTAAGGACGTACGTAGAAAATTTGAACTTGAAGATTTGGCTTGGCCGATTTATTTTTGTGCACAACCCCCGGTTAGAGTCGTGTTTAGACGAAACGTTTTCACATCTTTCGTAGGGAAAATTCCGGCTATGTCATTTATATTTTTTGCGGATTTTTTCGAGAGACGAAACGTGTTGGACCAACAAGAGGGCGCCACTTGGCACCCTCTCATTGGTGGAGTGTGGGCGGTAAAGGTGGCCGAAAGTGAGGCCTTTGTGGTCAAGGGTTGGTAGGATATTTTGTGTGTTAGTTGGTTAGGGTGCACTTGGCAAGATCTTGGCCCTACACTTGCCTTGCACTTGGCAAGATCTTGGCCATTGGTTGGCCTTGGCTTGTCCTATAAATACCCTCTCCCTTTGAAGACTTCTTCATCCATATAATTTCCTAAGTCTAAAATTCCTCCCTCCCTTGTTGTATAGTTCTCGTCCCCCTCCCCCTTGTGAGGCCTTAGCCGAGAGTCCCCCTTGGCGAGAGTTCCCACAGTGGGGTAGTAGAGGGTATACACCCTCCCTCTTGTGGTGCTAGTGTAGGGTACCCCACACCTAGTTGTTTTAGTATAAATACCCTCTTGGTAGAAATACTCTCAAAGTATTGTTATAATGCCCAAATTACCTTAGCCAGTATACCTTGTAGTATTCTAAGGTTATACCTATACAAAAAGCCCGGAAATACTATTATACTTTCCGTCGGTCCAAACCAAAACCCTAAGGAAAATCTCCATAGTTAGTTGGAGTAATAAGTAGAAGTTGGTTAGAACTTCTAAGGGTTGTTTGGAGTCGGGCCTGAGCGGAGTAGGAGCTAAACCTTGCTCAGGATCGACATTATAACTTGGATAATTATGGGCTTATCGAGGTAAATATTTTGTCCCTCTATTGTAATTGGAAATTACATGATTGTAAGACTATATAGTTGAAGTATACTATATATAGAACTGAACGTTGTTATCGGCAATGTCTTTTGACTTAAGCCTGAATAATAAGAAACCTTTTCGAAAGAAGAGTACTGAACTGTATTTACATAGGACTGTATTACAGTAGACTTGTGTAGCTTTTCTGTGGAGTAGAATTGTACCCGTTCGGGTTAGATGTATAACCCCCCCTGGTTGGCTTGGTAGCCGGCCTCGATAAAGGAGGAGATTTACGTTGTTGCGGGGAGGTCTTTGCGAATGTTCGGTAGAATGTTCTACGATGAGGTCAAAATGTTAATAAGAGCCTTGTGGCCTTATAGGTTGAAGTACTACGTGTGGCGCGTTCTACTTGGCTTAAGGGTAGCCGACAGTTGGAAGTACTTGGAGCGTTTTGCTATTAGTCGATACTCGTCGCGAGGTATGTGAACCTCTTCCTATCTCTTCTAGCATGATATATGTGAACTATGTAGTGCGGTGAGCGTCACATGTGCTAAATGTATTTGATTGGTTTAACACATAAAGTGTTATAACGGCTTTATGGGAAGTTGGTTATAACGACTTTATGTTGGTAAGAAAATACTTGTGGTTTTAAAAGGTAACGATTTGAACTATAAGCGGCTTGTTATGTGTTAATAAAGAACTTGAAGTATTTCAAAAGATTTTGAATCATTTCGAAAGAAGTAGTAATACTTGGTTGTTTGAAAACTTAAGAGTTATACTAGCTTTATGGGAAGTTAGGTAATAACGGCTTAAGAATGTTTCTTGATTTGGAAATCGAGAATGTGTATCGACAAACCCTGCGGCGTTAATAAAAGGAAATGTTTTGTGATTAAGTATTATTAAAACCGAGAAACTTCCATCTGCATAGAAGCTAAGATGAGACAAAATGATATTTCCTAGATCATGGTTGTTGTAATAAGATTGTTATAAACAAGAATATCCTACTCACATATAAGACTTATGTTTCTCAGATAGTTTAAAAGAGAATTATATTCTTAAATGAATAAGACTATGAACTACGAAACCTTTCTAAAATAAGAAACGTGAACATTTGAAATTAGGCAAACTTGGACGTTTGGATAATAATGTTGTTACTTGATTTTACAAAGATAAGTGTTTTGATTCACTTCAAAAGATAATCACTCTATTTTCATATACTACGGGTATTGTGTGACTTTTGTGAAAGTAACGTATCTTTTAAAAAGTTAATGTATGAAGTACTTTGGGGATAGAAACCCGAACATGTTGACATATAGTAGAAAGTACCTTGTGTGTATAACTTGATTGTGTTGGTTTGTGATAGCCTTGTAATACCTTCGTGATGCTTTGATAAGTAATCATATTAGGATGCTACGTGTGTTAGTATTCTGTGATGTTTGTGTAAAGGGGTTTTCCCTTGATTGTGCTTATGTTGTTTAAACGATAAACTGTTATGTTGGTATTATACCACTCACCGTGTTTCCGGGGGTTAAGCTGCCCTCCGATGCGGGGTAGACTCAGGCGGTCTGGGACCATGATTCGAGAATACCTCATGCGGGTCCCGGGGGCCTATGCGGAGCTACGAGAGTTCCAGGTTAGTGTGCGGCCTTTATGGTCATGCGGTCTATGTGGCCATGCGGACTGCGAGTCCAGGACGATGCCGGGGAGTAGCTACCCTCGATGCGGGGTTATACCTCATGCGGGCCTATGAGGCTGGCCTATGCGGAGCTGCGGAGAGTTCCAGGGCTAGACGCGCACATTTGATACTGCGGGCGGCGACCGGCTTTGATCATGTACGGTCTGAAGCAGATATCATGATACAGTTTATGACCTTGTTAGTACTGTGGGTGTTAGTAGTCGGCTATGCCTTCGTACTTACCCTGTACTGTTTTATTTGGACACAGGTGGGACCTGCTGTTCATGTGTATTCCTTGGTGCTTTTCTATCATTGACTGCAGCGGTGAGGAAAGGTATTCCACGGGCATGATTGATGTTGTGGCGTGAGACCCATTGTTATATTGGAGTGATGACTTGAGGCGTGAGTCACGACTTGATATACCGCTTATTTATTGTGAGCGTAGTTTGGTTATCATACATGTCTCCCGCTTTATATAGACTACTATGATTTCATTTCTGATATTTTGATTCACATACTCGGTACTGTTATCGACCTCCTTGAAAGTGCGTTCATGCCGAGTAAAGGTACACGATCGTTGATCCTCGCTCTTAGGGTCATGATTCGGCGTTAGGAAGCTCCGTTCCTCGGAGGCTTATCTTGGTATAGTCCTGTTGTTGTAGGTGCTTACATTCGGGGTATGATGGGCCACTGTCCGTCGTTGTTGTCATATCATTCGTAAGTGCAGTAATCTTGTTGTGGCGGGGTTTGTAAAAGGATTAAAGTATTCGAGTTGAAAGAGTTGTTGTTTCTATATATATGCCGAAAGGCAAGTTTCTGAGTTATTGTTTATATACATTTATTTTATGTTATTGATTTATGTTCCGCTGATTTTCTCTGATGTATGACTACTGGGGTGCCCGGGGTAAGGCACCAGTCACGGGCCCGGGTTCGGGTCGTGACACTATCACCAGCACACATAGGCTAATTCTCAATTAACCCAGCCAAAGTACTTATCAAGGCACAAATAGAATAATTCTCATTTAACAAGCCAAAGTACTTATCAAGGCACAAATAGAATAATTCTCATTTAACAAGCCAAAGTACTTATCAAGGCACAAATAGAATAATTCTCATTTAACAAGCCAAAGTACTTATCAATGCACAAATAGAATAATTCTCATTTAACAAGCCAAAGTACTTATCAAGGCACAATTAGAATAATTCTCATTTAACAAGCCAAAGTACTTATCAAGGCACAAATAGAATAATTCTCATTTAACAAGCCAAAGTACTTATCAAGGCACTCTTAGACGAATTCTCAATTTATCAAGCCAAAGTACTTATCAAGGCACACTTAGACAAATTCTCAATTTATCAAGCCAAAGTACTTATCAAGGCATCACATGGAATAATTCTCATTTAACAAGCCAAAGTACTTATCAAGGCACCCTTAGACTAATTCTCAATTAATCAAGCCAAAGTACTTATTAAGGCACAAATAGAATAATTCTCAATTAACAAGCCAAAGTATTTATCAAGGCATATCTATTTTTCAAAGTAAGCTACTACCCTTTTAAAAGACTCATTTCAAAACTTGAAATCAAGTAACTCCAAATTTTCACAATCTAGGCAACTTATGCCTAATACTCAAAGTAGACAACTTTTTAAACCTTCCATAAAGCCGTTATAACCAACTTCCCATAAAGCTGTTATAACCCTTTATGGTTTTAGATATATCCATTCCTTTTATAACCAAGAGACTTATACTATTAAAAACCAAGTATCACATACTTACAAATCAAGTTATTAACTTTCAAAACACTTCAAGTCTCTTAATGTATAGAAAACAAGTTTCTTCGACTTTTAAACCTCAAGTAACTCACACCTTTAAAACAAGTTACTTCTCTCAAATCATGTCATTTCTCCTCTTTTAAAACAATTAAGTAAATCACTCCTTTGACTCCCCTAAAGTCATTATAATGACCTTTAGGATTTTGAGACTAAGGTACTAGCCCAAAAGATTTGGAAACCACTTCCTTTTCAAGACTCTATGTACTTTAAGTAAAATACTTTCACTTTTAAGAATCCAACTTCACTAAGGCAATGGATTATACAACTTACAATTTAAACATCAAAGTACAATCAAAGGAAGTACATAGAACAATTTCTACTTTAGGCAATCCAAATACAACCAAGGAATGGATCATTTAAGGAGTAGGACGTACTTTCTTTATCTTAAGGAATCATGCTAGAAGAGGAGATAGTTCACATACCTTTTCGGCTAATATCCACAAGCTAAGCCGAATACGCCGTACGTAGAAGTGTCAACCTATAATGGTCACAACAAGACTATCAACTTCTAGTCTCAACGTAGAATAATACTAAGTATATGGTCTCTAATTCTACGGAAAATCGGGCAGCACTTCCTTTGTTTCTACTCACTTTGCCACCTTTTTCAAGGCCGAATACAATAACCAACAAGCCACATTTAAGGCTCCAAACAACAACCAAACAAATGGGATTACACGCCTTACAATACGTGTAAAATTCCGCCCCACAATTCATACCAACTAGTATAATACTTCACTAGCCATTCTCGGCCAACATATAACCAATAACACTACGTATTTTCCAATCCTTTTCCAATTTCAAGTTCTTAGGTCAACATGTTATTTAGTCATAAAAAACTTCAACAACTACAATTTCCTTCTTTATTCAACATGCGACGACTTAAACTAATAATCAACTCGAATTGTAAACTCAAGGCTAAACATGCTAGTTTTCGGATTAGGGTTCCAATAGCCAAATATCCTTATCAAACTTCATACTAAACATTTCATGCTTGCTACTAACTATAACTACAACAATAAGTAATCTTAACTACTAAAACGACAAGATTATACCTTTCCAAGCCCTTAAAATTTCCAAGATCCAAAGTCGCGCCTTAGAAATTCTTAGCTCCTTTCCTTAAGTTCCAATCCGCTCCAAGCACTCCTTAGAGGCTATGAAGAACCCATCTTCAAGTTCCAACTTCAAAGTTGAAGAACTCCATTAGTTTCCGCCTTGCGACTAACGTGAAAACTCCGTTTTTCCGAAATCTTTCTATTGAGATAACCTTACAACACTCTTAGGAACCTTGGTTTAAAGTCTTGTGGACAAAGGAACAAAATTACAAAATTTTGTGTGAAGGGGAGGACCAAACCCGAGAGCTCTACTAGGCTAAGCTCAATGTTCTCAAATTTTTCTAAGTGTAATGAGCTAGTCTTGCACTAGTAGTAACCTTATAAAACACAATGGAGGGTTTAGATGTCCACAAATGTGAGGCTAGGATGGGTTTCACTTGGATCAAGCCTAGGTGGACAAGTTGACTTATCAACAATATCAAGCTTTGGAAGACTTATCTTCTACCATGGTCAATGACCATTTTGCCCTTACACAATTTCGACCAAGCCATGTGGAAGGAGTTCCACGTGTCACCCTCTCATTCGTCTATAAAATTCTGTAACCCTCGTGGGTCCCACAAAACGTAAAATTCCTCGGGTGGGCCCCACGTGACCAAATCCGTAAAAAAATAAATTTCCATTAGGTTAAGAGTTCCATACTCTTTAAATAATGCATTTTGAGAATCCAATTCTCAACAACGAACATTTTTCCTTTCCGACGTCCGGAAGCTTTTCCGTCGGAAAAACAATTCCTCCTTTCGTACCAATTTCCAAGTCTTGATTCCTTACATACATTCTCTTATACATGTCCTGAACTTACGGGGTGTAACATTCTTCCCCCCTTAGAAACATTCGTCCCCGAATGTTCTTAGTCGGTTGTCACGCTATACAAACTCCGGCACAATCTCTATACTATGCCTATCAATCAAATGCACAAGACCAACGATGCCACACATGGCCACCACATAACATACGTAAACATAATAATGGACCTTCCGTCCGTGGTCCCTTCTCACAAAACTCGAAGGTTACAGTCTTCCCAAACACGGGATCCTTAGAGGTTCCTTTATTTCCTTACTTGCCATACTTTCTCGTACTTTCAAACTTATCTAGTACACGTATAAAATCTCAAATATTGTTTCTTGTTCTCTAATCCTTGGAGTTACTAGCCAAACTTGGCCATATTGTTACTTACTTTCCCGATAAGGCTCTTCTCGGTCCTTACGACCTAGTTCCGGTGGAACACATCCACGAACTCGTACAACGATCAACTAGACTTGGGCCTAGATCCCTCGTGACCCTATCACATAGCGGGACCATTTCTAACTGACATCACCCCATTCCATACTACCGGCTAACCCGAAATGAGTCCATAACCCGACTCATCGTCACACTTAACTTCTCATTCTTAGTTTGAAATAAATTTCTCTCTTATCTCAAGGTACTTCTTACCCTATCCTCCCATTCACTAGAGGTTTGTCACATAAGCCAAAGTATTCCTACTGCACATTCTTCCCTATCGGTCTTACACTTATTATGGGGTAACTACAACCTGTGAACTCTACACAACTATAGTCTCAGTTCACTTACCATTCTTGTCAACATTCTTAACTTCTCACTTTACTAATCAAAGTATTCCTACCCCTGGGGGTACTATCACTTACAACTGCTATCTTGGTCAATAACATAATGGCTTCCTTCATGACCCTAAAGTCTACCCCTGGCGAAAGCTGGAGGCTCAGTGCGGGGGCCTCAAAACTGGCCTTGAAGAACTCGCCGACTGTGGAACAACATCCGGTGTACCCTGGGCATAAGCCCTATCAACTCTCTGAGTCTGACTAGTAGCTCCTGCTACTCCTTTGCCCTTCTGGGCGGCTGTTGCCCTCCTTGGAGGCATAACTGTAACACAACAATACGTCAGAGAGGAATTATCTTACTAACACAGCTCTATGGCACGATCTTAGAGTGAGAAGAATAGAAACCAACTCCTAAATGTCCTGTAGCCTGCTGTTTATGGGTGTGGCGCGCAACACACCGATAATCAAGACTCTACTAGACACGATGCGTAGACATTCAAGATCGATCGCTCGATACCACTCTGTCACCCCGAACCGGGCGTGATCGGTGCCCTACCTGGGCACCCTTCTACCTTAACAACTAAGCAAACTGCGGATATTAAATAACACCTCTTTTTTTTTTAAAACCAACGGACGTGCAAGGCAAAGCCGACAAGGTGCCATATCATATACATAATAAAAGACACTACACTGTACATGAGTCCAATCCCACATATGAATACAGACCTCTAAGAGTTATACTAAACTATGACGGGACAAGGCCCCGCCGTACCCATAACTGTACAAAAGCCTGTACTGAAAGAACTTATACCAAAAAGATAAACTCCCGAACAGAAGGAGCTATCCAAAAACTCTGAGCAGGATCCTACACCTGCCGATCACCAAACTGCGTACCTAAACCTGCGGCATGAACGGCCGAAGGAGGTCGATCTGAAGAATGTACCAAGTATGTGAGCGATGAAATCTTGTAATGAAATCCTAACAGTCTAAACAAAACAGGAGACATGTATGATAGCCAACATACATTACACAACACATAAGCAGTCATAACAAGTCAGGGACGCATGCCCTCAAGTCATTTCTAAAATATAACCATGGGTCTCACGCCCATAATATCAATCATGCCCGTGGAATCCTTCCTCACTGCCGGCAGTCCGTGATATAATATAACACCAATAGGCATACATGAACACCAAGTCCCACCGGTGGTATAACGTCTTGGGGGTCTACCCCTCACTTATACTCTTACCCTGGAGAAGGAGGTAAATCAGGTGGTATAGCATCTTGGGGGTTTACCCCTCACTTATACTCTTACCCTGGAGAATGTGGTATAGCATCTTGGGGGTTTACCCCTCACTTATACTCTTACCCTATCTCGACCGACCATCAAACAAAACAAGCAGGGGGTATAATGTCTTGGGGGTTTACCCCTCACTTATACTCTTACCCTGGAGAAGGTGGTATAGCATCTTGGGGTTTACCCTCACTACACTCTTACCCTATCTCGACCGGCGTCAAACAAAGCGAAGCACTACCATGTCTTCTATAAAAGTCCGGAATTTAACCCAAGTACTACAAATAATGAGCATACGTGGAATCCCACATCATCGCAGATGCGTCAAGTAACTTACAACGAGACAGCCGGCCCTCCAATCGAGAGTCGCGACAACGTAATAAAACATAATACTTGCCCTTAAGGGCTATCACCAGCACACATAGGCTAATTCTCAATTAACCCAGTCAAAGTACTTATCAAGGCACAAATAGAATAATTCTCATTTAACAAGCCAAAGTACTTATCAAGGCACAAATAGAATAATTCTCATTTAACAAGCCAAAGTACTTATCAAGGCACAAATAGAATAATTCTCATTTAACAAGCCAAAGTACTTATCAATGCACAAATAGAATAATTCTCATTTAACAAGCCAAAGTACTTATCAAGGCACAATTAGAATAATTCTCATTTAACAAGCCAAAGTACTTATCAAGGCACAAATAGAATAATTCTCATTTAACAAGCCAAAGTACTTATCAAGGCACTCTTAGACGAATTCTCAATTTATCAAGCCAAAGTACTTATCAAGGCACACTTAGACAAATTCTCAATTTATCAAGCCAAAGTACTTATCAAGGCATCACATGGAATAATTCTCATTTAACAAGACAAAGTACTTATCAAGGCACCCTTAGACTAATTCTCAATTAATCAAGCCAAAGTACTTATCAAGGCACAAATAGAATAATTCTCAATTAACAAGCCAAAGTACTTATCAAGGCATCTCTATTTTTCAAAGTAAGCTACTACCCTTTTAAAAGACTCATTTCAAAACTTGAAATCAAGTAACTCCAAATTTTCACAATCTAGGCAACTTATGCCTAATACTCAAAGTAGACAACTTTTTAAACCTTCCATAAAGCCGTTATAACCAACTTCCCATAAAGCCGTTATAACCCTTTATGGTTTTAGACATATCCATTCCTTTTATAACCAAGAGACTTATACTATTAAGAACCAAGTATCACATACTTACAAATCAAGTTCTTAACTTTCAAAACACTTCAAGTCTCTTAATGTATAGAAAACAAGTTTCTTCTACTTTTAAACCTCAAGTAACTCACACCTTTAAAACAAGTTACTTCTCTCAAATCATGTCATTTCTCCTCTTTTAAAATAATTAAGTAAATCACTCCTTTGACTCCCCTAAAGTCATTATAATGACCTTTAGGATTTTGAGACTAAGGTACTAGCCCAAAAGATTTGGAAACCACTTCCTTTTCAAAATTCTATGTAATTTAAGTAAAATACTTTCACTTTTAAGAATCCAACTTCACTAAGGCAATGGATTATACAACTTACAATTTAAACATCAAAGTACAATCAAAGGAAGTACATAGAACAATTTCTACTTTAGGCAATCCAAATACAACCAAGGAATGGATCATTTAAGGAGTAGGACGTACTTTCTTTATCTTAAGGAATCATGCTAGAAGAGGAGATAGTTCACATACCTTTTCGGCTAATATACACAAGCTAAGCCGAATACGCCGTACGTAGAAGTGTCAACCTATAATGGTCACAACAAGACTATCAACTTCTAGTCTCAACGTAGAATAATACTAAGTATATGGTCTCTAATTCTACGGAAAATCGAGCAGCACTTCCTTTGTTTCTACTCACTTGGCCACCTTTTTCAAGGCCGAATACAATAACCAACAAGCCACATTTAAGGCTCCAAACAACAACCAAACAAAGGGGATTACACGCCTTACAATACGTGTAAAATTCCTCCCCACAATTCATACCAACTAGTATAATACTTCACTAGCCATTCTCGGCCAACATATAACCAATAACACTACGTCTTTTCCAATCCTTTTCCAATTTCAAGTTCTTAGGTCAACATGTTATTTAGTCATAAACAACTTCAACAACTACAATTTCCTTCTTTATTCAACATGCGACGACTTAAACTAATAATCAACTCGAATTGTAAACTTAAGGCTAAACATGCTAGTTTTCGGATTAGGGTTCCAATAGCCAAATATCCTTATCAAACTTCATACTAAACATTTCATGCTTGCTACTAACTATAACTACAACAATAAGTAATCTTAACTACTAAAACGACAAGATTATACCTTTCCAAGCCCTTAAAATTTCCAAGATCCAAAGTCGCGCCTTAGAAATTCTTAGCTCCTTTCCTTAAGTTCCAATCCGCTCCAAGCACTCCTTAGAGGCCCATGAAGAACCCATCTTCAAGTTCCAACTTCAAAGTTGAAGAAATCCATTAGTTTCCGCCTTGCGACTAACGTGAAAACTCCGTTTTACCGAAATCATTCTATTGAGATAACCTTACAACACTCTTAGGAACCTTGGTTTAAAGTCTTGTGGACAAAGGAACAAAATTACAAATTTTGGGTGAAGGGGAGGACCAAACCCGAGAGCTCTTCTAGGCTAAGCTCAATGTTCTCAAATTTTTCTAAGTGTAATGAGCTAGTCTTGCACTACTAGTAACCTTATAAAACACAATGGAGGGTTTAGATGTCCACAAATGTGAGGTTAGGATGGGTTTCACTTGGATCAAGCCTAGGTGGACAAGTTGACTTGTCAACAATATCAAGCTTTGGAAGACTTATCTTCTACCATGGTCAATGACCATTTTGCCCTTACACAATTTCGACCAAGCCATGTGGAAGGAGTGCCACGTGTCGCCCTCCCATTCGTCCATAAAATTCAGTAACCCTCGTGGGTCCCACAAAACGTAAAATTCCTCGGGTGGGCCCCACGTGACCAAATCCGTAAAAAAATAAATTTCCATTAGGTTAAGAGTTCCATACTCTTTAAATAATGCATTTTGAGAATCCAATTCTCAACAACGAAAATTTTTCCTTTCCGACGTCCGGAAGCTTTTCCGTCGGAAAAACAATTCCTCCTTTCGTACCAATTTCCAAGTCTTGATTCCTTACATACATTCTCTTATACATGTCCTGAACTTACGGGGTGTAACAGAAACCATCCTACTGCACGCATGCCCGTGGTTTATCCATCGCGTCAGCATGTCCAAAGGAAATAACAAGATAATACTCAAGGTGGACGCATACTCGTGGGTCACCCAACGCGTCAGTATGTCCAAAAGGAATAACCAGATAATACTCAATAGTGGACGCATACTCGTGGACCATCCAACGCGTCAGTATGTCCAAATAATCAATCAGATAGCCGGCCCTCCCCGAGAGACACGGTAGCACAGAATCAAAACACTTGCACAACAAAGCTATCACAACAAGCATAGGCAAGTTCAACGTACTTTTATTTTATGTCAACAATACGGGTTTCAACCCAAAATACTACATACTTTCCTTCTTTCAAAAAGACCCCTCTTTATGTAAAAGCCACACAATACTAATACTCGTATTATTAAAACACGTTTCCTTTTTAAACCAAATTACTACACCTTCAGAAAATCTTTACAAGCTTTTAAAATCAAGTACTCTATACTTTTTAAACCAAGTGCTTCTCTTTTAAAACAACAACAAGTGTTCTTTTAAAACCTAAACAACTTTACTCTTTTCAAAACAAGTAACCTATACTTAAATCAAGTTACTTCTCTTTTTCCAAAAAACAAGTCGTTATAAGTCAAGTCTCTTATCTTTCAAGATCAAGTCTCTTAACTTTCAAAATCAAGTCGTTTCACTGTCAAAATCAAACCTTTCTTTTATCCTCATAATGTCGTTATAACTAACTTCCCATAAAGCCATTATAACACTTTATGTTTTAAACAAACAAAATTCATTTCACACACGTACGTCTACCGTACTATATAGTTTACAACAATCATGCTCAAGAGTATAGGAAGAATCACATACCTTTTTAGCTTAAACCACAAGCGAGTCAAGTATGCGCGTAGAAGATCCACCTATAACAACCACAATACATCTATCAACTTCTAGTTCTCTTCGTAGAATATTCTAAATACAAGATTCCTTATTCTACGGAAAATTCGGCACCTCCCCCGCTATCACATAAATCTCCTCACTAACAAGGCCCGTGCGGGCCATCAACTCAGGGGATTACACGCCTAACGGACGTGTTCAATTCTTCACAATAATACTACACAAGTCTCTGTAAATGCAGTCGATGTAAATCTGATTCAAACCTTTATAATCATCCTTCCAATATAATATACTCAAGTATAACTACTACTGACATGTAATATCCAATTACAATAGGGGACATAGATTATTACCTCGATAAGCCCAAAAATTATCCAAGTTTATAAGTCGATCTGAGAAACATTTAGCTCGATTCCTTACGCTCCAACCCACTCAGCGACCATTAGAAGTTTCCAAACAACTCTAAATACTTCAACCAAGCTAGGAAGATTTTTCTAGGGTTTCACTTACGGCTATTGGAATAAAGTAGTATTTTAGACTCTAGTATTGAAATAACTTTGGAATACTACTAGGGATACTAGGCCAAGGTATTTGGGACTATACAACAATACACAAAGTATTTCTACGTGTGGGGAGGGTGGGCGAAACAAGGCTTAAAGGGAAAGGGATATTTTTGCCTTGGAAGACTTTCAAGTGTGGATGAATTACTCTTTAACCTAAGGGGGGGTATTTATAAAGGTTTCAAGGGCCAAGATCAAGGTAAGTGTAGGGTCAAGATTGGGCCATGTGTGTGTGGGTCCCACCACACCACATGGCCAACGATTTGGCTCTCCAAATGTCATGGCAAAATCGGCCAAGGGGACAAGTGGCTAGCCACTTGTGTAACGACCCGTTCCGGGCCCCGTTACTGGTGCCTTACCCCGGGCACCCTAGTGATACAACATCAGAGAAAACCAGCGGAAAATAAAACATGAGTCATGAAACAAGAGATATAATAATAAACAGGCCCAAAGCGGTTGCCTTGGTATATACATAAAACACGAGCAGTTTAATCCTTTACAACCCCGCCACAGCGATACTACAGACCTGCAAGATTTACTGCGACTATGACGGACAGGCCCGCCATACCACGAATGTACAAGAACCTACAACTCGTGGAACACATACTAAAAGATAAGCCTCAGAAAGCGGAGCTTGTCTGTTGGCGTGATCCTAAGGCGGGGATCCACGGCCGATGTACCTCTACTGCGGCATGAACGCGGCCCCGAAGGAGTCGATCTAACAGTACCAAGTATGTGGCTGTAAAAATGCGTAATGAAATCATACTAGTCTATATAAAGCGGGAGACATGTATGATAACCAAACTACGATTCACAACATAAAGCGATCATATCGATCGAGGACTCACGCCTCAGTCATCACTCAAATATAACTATGGGTCTCACGCCCACAACATCAATCATGTTCGCATCGTGGCGCGTGCCGGAATTACGCCGGTGTAGACATGTCCATGATGCAACAATAATACCAATGCCCGGCCCACATGCCGGAATTCTACCTCGGTGTGAACCGTCCATGTGACATCAACATAATATCTTTGGGTGATCAACCTGCGCGTAACATGCCCCGGAATTCTACCGGTGTAGACATGTCCATGTAACCACAATAACAATATATCGGGTAATCAACCCGACCGCGTAACGCGTGCCGGAATCTGCATCGGTGTAGACATGTCCATGTAACCACAATAACAATATATCGGTAATCAACCCGCGTGGCCGCATGCCCCGGTCTGCGTCGGTGTAGACATGTCCATGTGACATCAACAACAAGGCGATAATCAAAATGGAAACATACCCGTGGAATTCTCCATCACGCCAAGACGCGTCAAGTAAGTTCTCGACAAGTCGACCACTCTATCGAGAGCGGTAACGTAAAATACCACACTTGCACAACAAAGGCTATCATCACAAGCATAGGCAAGTTTCACAACAACAAGCATAGGCAAGTTTCACAACAAGCATAGGCAAGTTTCACACAACTCAAAGTACTTTCATTTTATGCCAAAGTCGGGTTTTAACCCCAAAGTACTACATCGTTAAGTTCTTTTAAAGAGATCCATTACTTTTATAAAAGTCACCCGATACGTAGTATTAGAATGACCAACCCACCTTCCTTTTCAAAAATCAAGTAACAACATTCTTTTCCTAAGTTCCGGTTGCCTAGTTTCATTACTCAAGCTTCGTTTCAAATGGTTTCATAGTTCCCAAACTTAATCACTTGATTCCTTTTTAGAACAATTGAGTAACATATGTCATATATGTGAGTAGTTTATTCTTGTTTATAACGATCTTATTACGACCATGATCTAGAAAATGTAATATCATTTTGTCTCATCTTAGCTTCTATGCGGATGGAGGTTTCTCGGTTTTAATACAACACATCATTATTCAATACATTTTCCTTTATTAACGCTGCAATTGGTGCTGCCGATACACGTTACGATTCGAAATCGGTAAAACATTATCCCTTTAAAAACCAAGTACTCATTACTCACGAATGAGGTTTCACACAACATCCACATTAAAACAAATAAGTTAAGTCTCTTATCTTATAAGATCAAGTCTCTTAACTTCTAACATCGAGAAACCATTTTCACTTACATAAGGTCGTTATAACTAACTTCCCATAAAGCTATTATAACACCTATGTTTAAACCAACCAAATCACTTAGCACGTATGCGTCTACCGTACTACATAGTTCAACAATCATGCTAGAAAGATAGGAAGAGGTTCACATACCTCGCGATTTATCGACAATAAGCAAAATGCTCCAAGTACTACAACGCACTAGCTCTTTCCACTCCTCGAGTAGAATACGCTACTCTCAGTACTTTCACCTATAAAGGTCACAAACGTCTATTAACCCCAAAACACAAGTTTCTATCTTTCTATAGAAAATTGGCGACACCATACAGCGTAAATCTCCTCCTCTATCGAGGCTACCAAGCCAACCGGGGAGTTTACACGTCTAACCGGACGTGTACAATTCTATGATAATACTACACAGTCTCTTTGTCTGATCCTATGTAAATACGATTCGATTCTTTATTCTTCAGCTTAAGTCAAAAGACATTGCGAATACTAAGTATAGTTCCATATATAGTATACTTCAACGATATATTCTAACAAACAGGTAATTTCCAATGACAATAGAGCGACAAGATAATTACCGCGACCAGCCCAAAAGTAGCCAAGTTATACTGTCGATCCTGAGCAAGGATTAGCTCTACTCGTGCGCTCGATCCGCTCCAAACAACCTTAGAAGTTCTAACTAACCTACTCAAATACTTCACCAACTATGAAGATTTCCTTAGGGTTTTGATTTGAGACTAAAGGACAAAGGTAGTATTTAGGACTCTACGTATAGAGGTATCTTTGGAATACTACAAGGTACAAGGCTAAGGTATTTTGGGCATTATAACAATACTAGGAGAAGTATTTCAATACCACGAGGAGGGTATTATACGAAAACAACTAGGCTGGGGTACCCCACGGCTAGCACCACAGGGGGAACCTTCTCGGCCAAAGGCCACAGGAGGAGGAGGGAGAGGCTTAGGACGAGAGCTACTAGAGGAGGGAGAGGGATTTCAAGACTTAGACAAAGTGAGGAGTGAATGAATAAGTCTTCATGAGAGGTATTTATAGCAAAACCCAAGGCCAACCAATGGCCAAGATCTAGCCATGTGCAAGGCAAGTGTAAGGCCAAGATCAAGCCAAGTGCACCTAGCCCCTACTCCTTAAACCCTCACAAATATCTACACAAATATCTAGCACAACTTGCCCTCCAATCGGCCAAGTCGCCTAACTTGTTTCCATTGTGAGGTGACACATGTCACCTCCGTTGGTCCAAAATGTTTCGTCTCTCGGAAAAATCCATAAAAATAAGAAAAGACATAGCGGAATTTTCCTCGAAGTTATGTAAAGCGTTTAGTCGAAAACGACTCCAACCGGTGTTGTGCACAAAGGTAAAATCGGCCAAGGGTGCCACATGGGGTGACACGTGTCGCCCCGGTCGCCGAATATTTCGTCTTCCGAAAATATCCAAAATACCGGAAATCTCAAATACAAAGCGGGCCCCACAAAACCGTAAATTTCTCCCGTGGGCCCCACGTGACCATTTCCGAAAAAAAATCTCAAAATTCTAATATAATCTATGAAGTCCAAATACCAAATCTGGGAATCCAATTCCCATTAACGAACCTTTTTCTTCACAAATAACCGGAAACTTTTCCGTCGAAAACTCACATCTTTCTTTCTTTTCAAAATTCTGCAGTACTCAAATGCGTGCGTCCTCACATACATACCCCGCAACTACGGGTATAACATTCTCCTCTTAGAAACATTCGTCACGAATGTTCCTTCTCAAGTCGAATAACGATAAAGTTTCTCTAACAAGTTGCGACGCCACACCGCCACGAACTAACAGCGTTCTCTTCCTTCCTTACTCGTTGTACCGCTTCTCGAACACTCGAACTCTCCCAAGACGTACCATACTTGGTCATTACTTAGTTCGAAAATCTCCGGAGTCACTACCTCCAAACTTGGTCATCTTACTAACCTCAAACTTCCTTAAGGCCATTCCGGCCTTTACGAACCGCTCGGTCGAACGCGTCCACGAACTCATACGATGATCATACAAACTTGGGCCTAGCATCCTCGTGACCCTACCACTGGCGGGACCACCCAGAACTGACCCCACCCCAAACCGGGTTCTGGGTTGACCCGCAAATGGTCCTCAACCCGACCCCCAACGCGCCAAACTCTTGTTCCCGATCGGAACAATCTTACTAATTCATCGTATCTGAAACTCTAGAGGTTAAGGATATACTGTCTCTTCCGCTTCCTAATCACGATCACGCCTGCAGGCGCATAGCTAGTGAAGGTGATGAACCAGCGATCACGAAAGTGAGTCGTAGCATCTGTGCTACCCTTGGCCTGAACGATTCCGCAAAAATGGCCTGCTGCCGCAAAAATAACAAGCTCCTGGCACCACGACACTCCACGAAATGCGGTCTACCACATCGACCACGAGGTAGGGGTGACGCATCCGCCAACACCGCACTTCCTGAAACTGAACCCTTGGAGCCACGACTGCTCACGAAGGCGGAGGACCACTGCATGCGGCGGGTACAAAACTAGTCTCTTCTTGAGGCGGTCCGCCTCGAAAGTCGCCAAAGACCACGATGTCGGCCTCTTCTGGCGATCCAGTCATTCCGTCGACCTCTCCGTGCCTCACATCCCGGTGCATGAGCTGCATGCGGGCAATGTCCATGCCGGTGAAGAGCTACTCTGAACATGCCTCACGAGAACTCGTCCCATCTGCTGGAAGCGATGCTCTCTCCGGGACAACTCCGCGAATCAAACCCGATCATGCGGTATCGCGCAGCCGATGCGCACCTAAGACCACCGACTCGGTCTCCGAAGCCTTGATCACTCTCATGATCCGCTGTAACTGCCGGATGAACTCCTGCGGATCATCCTCAGGCCTCGACCCATAAAACTCTGGCGGGCTACAACTCAGGAAGTCCCGTAGCCTCAAACTATCTGCTCGGGGGTGAACCACTGGTGCTACTGGAACTGGAACTGCTGCATCCAGCCTATCCTCATATCTGGCCATGACCCTGGCCAGCAACTGGGCCATCTCCTTGTAACCCATCTCCTCTGCCCCGGTGTGGGATGGAGGCTCGTGCTGCGGTCTCGGCAGCCATTCTTTGCGGCTCTAACCTCTCTTTGGGTGGCGGCGTCCTGAAACCGCCGTCAAGCACAACCTCAGTCTTATGCGGGCTGCGCCTCGTACTCCTACGTATCTCACTAGCGCACCCTCGGCCTTGCCCTCTGGGCTCTGGTTGCCTGGCGCGGAGGCATAACTGGTAATACCGAGATTCGTCAGAGGGGTCCTACTTACAACACACATCTAAGTCACGATGTCATAATGAGAAGAATGGAAACCAATCCTAAATGTCCTATAGCCTCACGATTATAGATGTGGTGCACAACACACCGATAATCAAGACTTACTAGACACGATGCGTAGACACTTTCCAGGGATTAATCGCTCCGATACCACTTTTGTAACGACCGTTCGGGCAAGTTCTGGTGCCTTACCGGGCACCTAGTGATACAACATCGAGAAAACGGCGGAAAATAAAACATGAGTCATGAAACAAGAGATATAATAATAAACAGGCCAACCAAAGCGGTTGCCTTCGGTATATACATAAAACACGAGCAGTTTAATCCTTTACAACCACCGCGCTACAACTGGACCTGCACTTAAGATTTACAACGACTATGACGGCGGGGCCGCCATACCACGAATGTACAGAACCTATAACTCGGGGAACACATACAAAAGATAAGCCTCAGAAAGCGGAGCTTCCCAATCTGTCTGTTGGTGATCCTAGGCGGGGATCCACGGCCGATGTACCTCTACTGCGGCATGAGCGGCCCGAAGGAGTCGATAACAGTACCAAGTATGTGAAGCAGTAAAAATCAGTAATGAAATCATACTAGTCTATATAAGCGGGAGACATGTATGATAACCAAACTACGATTCACAACATAAAGCGATCATATCGATCGAGGACTCACGCCTCAGTCATCACTCAAATATAACTATGGGTCTCACGCCCACATCAATCATGTTCGCGTCGTGGCGCGTGCCGGAGTGCATCGGTGTAGACATGTCCATGATGCAACAATAATACCAATGACCATGGCCACATGCCGGAATTCTACCTCGGTGTGAGCGTCCGTGTGACATCAACAATAATATCTTGGGTGATCAACCACGCCGCGTGCCCCGGAATTCTACCTCGGTGTAGACATGTCCATGTAACCACAATAACAATATATCGGGTAATCAACCCGACCGGCCGCATGCCGGAGTCTGCGTCGGTGTAGACATGTCCATGTAACCACAATAACAATATATCGGGTAATCAACCCGACCGCACGCCGCATGCCGGTGCATCGGTGTAGACATGTCCATGTGACATCAACAACAAGACAGTAATCAAAATGGAAACATACCCGTGGAATTCTCCATCACTGCCAGCACGTCCAAGTAAGTTCTCAACAAGTCGACCCCTCTATCGAGAGGCGGTAACGTAAATACCACACTTGCACAACAAAGGCTATCATCACAAGCATAGGCAAGTTTCACAACAACAAGCATAGGCAAGTTTCACAACAACAAGCATAGGCAAGTTTCACCTGACTCAAAGTACTTTCATTTTATGCCAAAGTCGGGTTTTAACCCCAAAGTACTACATACGTTAAGTTCTTTTAAAGAGATCCATTACTTTTATAAAAGTCACCCGATACCGTAGTATTAGAATGACCAACCCACCTTCCTTTTCAAAAATCAAGTAACAACATTCTTTTCCTAAGTTCGGTTGCCTAGTTTCAATTACTCAAGCTTCTCATTTTCAAATGGTTTCATAGTTCCCAAACTTAATCACTTGATTCCTTTTTAGAACAATTGAGTAACATATGTCATATATGTGAGTAGTTTATTCTTGTTTATAACGATCTTATTACGTGACCATGATCTAGAAAATGTAATATCATTTTGTCTCATCTTAGCTTCTATGCGGATGGAGGTTTCTACTTGGTTTTAATACAACACATCATTATTCAATACATTTTCCTTTATTAACGCTGCGGTGATGCGCCGATACATTCGATTCCGAAATCGAGAAACATTATCCCTTTAAAAACCAAGTACTCATTACTCACGAATGAGGTTTCACACAAACATCCACATTAAAACAAATAAGTTAAGTCTCTTATCTTATAAGATCAAGTCTCTTAACTTCTAACATCAAGAAACCATTTTCACTTACATAAGGTCGTTATAACTAACTTCCCATAAAGCTATTATAACACCCTATGTTTTAAACCAACCAAATCACTTAGCACGTATGCGTCTACCGTACTACATAGTTCACAACAATCATGCTAGAAAAGATAGGAAGAGGTTCACATACCTCGCGGCGATTTATCGACAATAAGCAAAATGCTCCAAGTACTACAACGCACTAGCCCTTTCCATCCTCGAGTAGAATACGCTACTCTTAGTACTTTCACCTATAAAGGTCACAAACGTCTATTAACCCCAAAACACAAGTTTCTATCTTTCTATAGAAAATTCGCAAGACCTCCCGCCACAGCGTAAATCTCCTCTCTATCGAGGCCGCAAGCCAACCGGGGTTTACGTCTAACGGGCGTGTACAATTCTATGATAATACTACACAAGTCTCTGCAATGATCCTATGTAAATCTGATTCGATTCTTTATTCTTCAGCTTAAGTCAAAAGACATTGCGAATACTAAGTATAGTTCCATATTTTGTATAATTGAACTATATATTCTAACAAACCTGTAATTTCCAATTACAATAGAGGACAAGATAATTACCTCGATAAGCCCAAAATTATCCAAGTTATAATGTCGATCTGAGCAAGGTTTAGCTCCTACTCCGTGCGCTCCAATCCGCTCCAAACAACCCTTAGAAGTTCTAACCAACTTCTACTCAAATACTTCAACCAACTATGAAGATTTCCTTAGGGTTTGGTTTGAGACTAAAAGGACAAAGGTAGTATTTAGGACTCTACGATAGAGGTATCTTTGGAATACTACAAGGTACAAGGCTAAGGTATTTTGGGCATTATAACAATACTAGGAGAAGTATTTCAATACCACAAGGAGGGTATTATCTGAAAACAACTAGGCAGGGGGTACCCTATGGCTAGCACCACAAGGGGAACCGCTCGGCCAAAGGCCACAAGGAGGAGGAGGGAGAGAGGCTTAGACGAGCTACTAGAGGAGGGAGGATTTCAAGACTTAGACAAAGTGAGGAGTGAATGAATAAGTCTTCACAAGGGAGGGGTATTTATAGCAAAACCAAAGGCCAACCAATGGCCAAGATCAAGCCATGTGCAAGGCAAGTGCAAGGCCAAGATCAAGCCAAGTGCACCCTAGCCCCTACTCCTTAAAACCCTCACAAATATCTACACAAATATCTAGCACAACTTGCCCCTCCAAATCGGCCAAGTGCCGCCCCACTTGTTTCCATTGTGAGGGTGACACATGTCACCCTCCCGTTGGTCCAAAATGTTTCGTCTCTCGGAAAAATCCGCAAAAAATAAGAAAAGACATAGCCGGAATTTTCCCCTCGCAAGTTATGTAAAACGTTTCGTCGAAAAACGACTCCAACCGGGTGTTGTGCACAAAGGTAAAAAATCGGCCAAGGGTGCCACATGGGGGTGACACGTGTCGCCCCCCGATTCGCCCAGAATATTTCGTCTTCCGAAAATATCCAAAATACCGGAAATCTCAAATACAAAGCGGGCCCCACAAAACCGTAAATTTCTCCCGTGGGCCCCACGTGACCATTTCCGAAAAAAAATCTCAAAATTCTAATATAATCTATGAAGTCCAAATACCAAATCTGGGAATCCAATTCCCATTAACGAACCTTTTTCTTCACAAATAACCGGAAACTTTTCCGTCGAAAACTCACATCTTTCTTTCTTTTCAAAATTTCTGCCGTACTCTCGTACGTACGTCCTCACATACATACCCTGCAACTACGGGGTATAACAACTTGTCCCTCCAATTTCGGCCAAGTGACACATGGGGGTGACACGTGTCGCCCCCCGACTCGTCCAAAATATTTCGTCTTTCGAAAATATCCAAAATACCGAAAATCTCAAAAATAAAGCGGGCCCCACAAAACCGTAAATTTCTCCAGTGGGCCCCACGTGACCATTTCCGAAAATAAAATCTCATAATTCTAAAATAATCCAAGAAGCCCAAATACCAAATCTGGGAATCCAATTCCCATTAACGAACCTTTTTCCTTCACAAAAATCGGAAACTTTTTCGTCGAAAAATCACATCTTTCTTTCTTTCCAAAATTTCTGTCGTATTCTCGTACGTACGTCCTCACATTCATACCCTGGAACTACGGGGTATAACATTCTTCCCCCCTTAGAAACATTCGTCCCGAATGTTCCTTCTAAGTCTCCAAACAAACGTGTGCCGGTATAGTCTTCACTACTATACTTACGAAACCAATCACTCCATCAATGGCCATAGTATATCATACAAATCCAAGCCAACGAGGAATCACCTCTAATCATCACAAAAAGCTCACACCCATGGTCAAAAGGATACTCCCTTCGCATCTTTACTTCACAAAAGAAATGATCACTTCCGTTCTCATAACACATTGTTCGCTTCCCTTCTTACTCGTCGTCCCTTTCTCGTACACCCGAACTCTCTATAGTACACGTTCCACACTTCAGTTACCGCTTCAATTTCCAAAACCTTGGAGTCACTACCTCCAAACTTGGTCATCTACAAGCCTCTCATTCCCTTAAGGCCATTCCCGGCCTTTACGATCCGATTCTAGTCGAACACATCCACGAACTCATACGATGGCTACCTAAACCTGGGCTTAGTACCCTCGTGACCCTACCACCTGGCGGGACCACCTCGAACTGACCCCACCCAAAACCGGGCTGCGGGTTGACCCGCGAATGGTCCTCAACCCGACCCATAATCGCACCAGACTCTTGTTCCCCGTTCCGGAACAATCTTACATATTCACGTCATAAAAGCTACCACTTCCATCTCACACTACCCATGGAATTTTCCCACAATATATTTTACGCATACCAAGTACTTCGACAAAAACCAACCGTAAAATCATCCACTCAAGGCGGCCTTATATCCAAGGTCCTAACTGTTATAAATTCTAAGGCTCACAATCTCTATGTACCCAACTTCCCCCTTACTAACCAGGCCTCTAAATCACAATTTAGCATAACGCTATCTGAACATAATACTCAGCACATCATCATATCATAAACGTATACCAGTCTCTAGAGGGTGAAGGATATACCTGAAATCAAATAGGCGGTTCCAAGGACTGCTAGAACTGGGAACTTCCACCACGACCCCTCGCTCGCTGTATGTATGAACACCCTGCCTAGCTATCGAAGGCGAAGAACCCGCAACAGATCCCGAAGGCCGAGTCTCAACATCCGCGCTACCTCTGGTCGGACAATTCTTCGCTAAATGGCCCTGCTGGCCGCATGTAAAACAAACCCTATGAATACTGCGACATTCCCCCGCATGGGTTTTACCACACTGGCTACACTTAGGTCGGGGTGGCTTCATCTGGCCAGCACCCCAACTCCCCTGAAAACCTGAACCCTTGGAGCCCTGACCTGCTCCTGAATACTCTGGAGGCCACGAAGGCGTAGAGGACCACTCTGATCTTGGCGGCGTATATAACTAGTCTCTTCTTTGAGGCGGTCCACCGAAAGTTACCAAAGGACCACTGCGCCCCGGCCTTCTTCTCGGTATTGGTCAATCCGTCGGTCTCTCCGTGCCTCACACCCCAGTGCATGAGCTGCGTGCGGGCAATATCCATGCGGTGAGCGATACACCGAACAAGACTCTTCCAGTAGTCATCAAGCCCGTGACGTGGCGGTGCACTCGCCCTCCATATTATCTACTAACGCAGGGACATATCGAGCCAACGAGTCTAACTCTACGTTGTACTCCCGAATTGTGCGTCCTCCCGTCTCAAAGATCGAAACACTGCCGCGTGCCCTCATCTGCGGAGGCAAGAAATGGCGAGAAATGCCTCGAGAACTTCGTCCCAAAACAGTGGGCGCATGCTCCCCAGACAGCTCCACGAATCAAACCGATCGATCATGCGGTATCACGCAGCCGATGCGAACCGAAGATCACGGACTCGGTCTCCGAAGCCTTGATCACTCGCATGATCCTCTGTAACTGACGGATGAACTTCTGTGGATCATCCTCAGGCCTCGAGCCGTAGAACTCTGGCGGGCTACAACTCAGAAAATCCCGTAGCCTCAAACTATCCGATCTGGGGTGGACTACGGGGCTCAGAATCGAATCTGCGTCAAATTTATCCTCATGTCTGGCCACGATCCTGGCTAGTAATTGGGCCATCTCCTTGTAACCCATCTCCTGCTCCAGGCTGTGGGACTGGAGGCTCAGTGCTTGTGGCCTCGAGGCTCGCCGCTCTACTCGCAGACTCCTCTCGCTTGCCCTTCTGGGCTCTGGTTGCCTTACATGGAGGCATAACTGGCAGAAAAGAATACGTCAGAAGGAGTCCAACTTACAACACAGCTCTAAGGCACGATCTCAGAGCGAGAAGAAATAGAAACCAATCCTAGATATCCCATAGCCTCCTGATTATAGGTGTGGTGCACAACACGCCGATAATCAAGACTCTACTAGATACGGCTCAGACATTTTCCGAGGATTAACTGCTCTGATACCACTTTTGTCACGACCCGACCTCGGGCCCGCGACTGGTGCCTTACCCCGGGCACCCTAGTGATACAACATCAGAGAAAATCAGCGAAAATAAAAACTTAAACAGGAAACAAGATACATCATAAGAAAATAGGCCAACCAAAACGGTCGCCTTCATGTATATATATCAAACCGAACAGCCATAATCACGCCACAACAAGATTACTGCACTTCTAAGAATGTAACAACAACTATGACGGGACAGGGCCCCGCCATACCCCTGAATGTACAAGAACCTATAACTCAGGGAAACATACCAAAAGATAAGCCTCCGGAGAAACGGAGCTTCCCAATACGCTGAACTGTGATCCTATGAGCGAGGATTCACAACCGATGTACCTCTACCTGCGGCATGAACGCAGCCCCCCGAAGGAGGTCAGTACAACAGGTACCAAGTATGTGAAACTGAAAAATACTGTAATGAAATCCCATTTCATCATTTTATAAAACCATTTTGCGATAAGTAAGCAGTTATGCTAAGTAAGGGGACGCATATCCCCAGAATAATCACTCACACATAACTATGGGTCTCACGCCCATAATATCACTCATGCCCGTGGAACTCATTCTCATCGCCAGCATGATGTAAAACAACACCCATATGTGAACTCGAACACTAGATCCTCGCTGCTATCAAACCGACGCCAAGTAGAATAGCCCTATACCGCCTAAAAGCTAGTCATAAAACTTCACGCAAGGTACTAAGCTAATTACCAGATCCAAAAGCTAGCCACGCAACTGGCCGAGACAAGTATCAAAGCTAACGTACCCTAGCCAACCGTCTCACGAGATATGACCGAGGAAAGTATCTCAAGCTATCTACCAGCAGCCTGCCGATACATGAGAAATGACCAGGACAAGTATCTAAAGTGCTCAGAACCACATGTACAAATCAAGCCCGTGATTGTTCGTCACCGCGGCAAGCTTCATGGATTAGCGGTCCATGGACTAATAACAAAACTCACAATGACCGCATGCCCCAAAGATCTTACCTGGAAAGCATGGCCATGAAACCATCCCATCGACGACGCCCGTGGATCATCCATCGCACAAGATGTCCAAAGGAAATAACAAGATAATACTCGAGGACGATACTGCGGGTCACCCAACGTCGAGATGTCCAAAAGGAATAACCAGATAATACTCGATAGTGACGATACTCGTGGACCATCCAACGCGTCAAGATGTCCAAACAATCAATCGATAGCCGCCTCCCCGAGAGACACTAGAGTACGTAATCAAAACACTTGCACAACAAAGCTATCACAACAAGCATAGGCAAGTTCAACGATTTCTTTATTTTATGTCAACAATACGGGTTTCAACCCAAAATACTACATACTTTCCTTCTTTCAAAAAGACCCATCTTTATGTAAAAGCCACACAATACTACTACTCGTAGTATTAAAACACGTTTCCTTTTTAAACCAAATTACTACACCTTCAGAAAATCTTTACAAGCTTTTAAAATCAAGTACTCTATACTTTTTAAACCAAGTGCTTCTCTTTTAAAACAACAACAAGTGTTCTTTTAAAACCTAAACAACTTTACTCTTTCAAAACAAGTAACCTATACTTAAATCAAGTTACTTCTTTTCCAAAAACAAGTCGTTATAAGTCAAGTCTCTTATCTTTCAAGATCAAGTCTCTTAACTTTCAAAATCAAGTCGTTTCAATCACAAATCAAACCTTTCTTTTATCCTCATAATGTCGTTATAACTAACTTCCCATAAAGCCATTATAACACTTTATGTTTTAAACAAACAAAATTCATTTCACACACGTACGTCTACCGTACTATATAGTTTACAACAATCATGCTCAAGAGTATAGGAAGAATCACATATCTTTTTAGCTTAAACCACAAGCCAAGTCAAGTATGCCGCGCGTAGAAGATCCACCTATAACAACCACAATACATCTATCAACTTCTCGTTCTCTTCGTAGAATATTCTAAATACAAGATTCCTTATTCTACGTAAAATTCGCAAAGACTCTCCCGCTATCACATAAATCTCCTCCTAACAAGGCCCGCTACTGTGCCAACAACTCAGGGATTACACGTCTAACCGGACGTGTTCAATTCTGCTTCACAATAATACTACACAAGTCTACTGTAAGTACAGTCCAATGTAAATACAGTTCAAACCTTTATAATCATCCTTCCAATATAATATACTCAAGTATAACTACTACAACATGTAATATCCAATTACAATAGGGGGACATAAATTATTACCTCGATAAGCCCAAAAATTATCCAAGTTTATAAGTCGATCCTGAGCAACGTTTAGCTCCAATTCCTTACGCTCCAACCCGCTCTAAGCGACCCTTATAAGTTTCCAAACAACTTCTCTAAATACTTCAACCAAGCTAGGAAGATTTTTCTAGGGTTTCACTTTACGGCTATTGGAATAAAGTAGTATTAACGGGCTCTTAGTATTGAAATAACTTTGGAATACTACTAGGGATACTAGGCCAAGGTATTTGGGACTATACAACAATACACAAAGTATTTCTACACATGTGGGGGAGGGTGGACGAAACAAGGCTTAAAGGGAAAGGGATATTTTTGCCTTGGAAGACTTTCAAGTGTGGATGAATTATTCTTTAACCTAAGGGGGGGTATTTATAAAGGTTTCAAGGGCCAAGATCAAGGTAAGTGTAGGGTCAAGATTGGGCCATGTGTGTGTGGGTCCCACCACACCACATGGCCAACGATTTGGCTCTCCAAATGTCATGGCAAAATCGGCCAAGGGTCCAATTTCGGCCAAGTGACACATGGGGGTGACACGTGTCGCCCCCCGACTCGTCCAAAATATTTCGTCTTCCGAAAATATCCAAAATACCGAAAATCTCAAAAACAAAGCGGGCCCCACAAAACCGTAAATTTCTCCCGTGGGCCCCACGTGACCATTTCCGAAAATAAAATCTCATAATTCTAAAATATTCCAAGAAGCCCAAATACCAAATCTAGGAATCCAATTCCCATTAACGAACCTTTTTCCTTCACAAAAACCGGAAACTTTTCCGTCGAAAAATCACATCTTTCTTTCTTTCCAAAATTTCTGTCATATTCTCGTACGTACGTCCTCACATACATACCCTGGAACTACGGGGTATAACAAGTTGGTAGTAGTCCCGCTACGTGACAGGGTCACGAGGGTGCAAGGCCCGAGTCTAGTTAATCATTTTACGCGTTCGTGGACGCATTCCACCGGAACCAGGTTGTGAGAGCCGGAAAGGGCCTTATGTTGTTTAGAATAGTAACTCCAAAGATTGGAGGCCCGAATCAGTAGGAAGGTTGTGTACGTACGCTAGAATAAGTTTGGAAGTACAGGAAGAGTACGACCAGTAAGAAAGAGAGAAACCAATTGTAAAGAGATGGAGCCTGAATCCATGAGGACCTTTCGAGGTGACTACACCCGTGAGTGTTGGGTGGTAGCTGAGCGGATAGATAATAATTACCGGTAATGATACAGTCGTTGGACCCTAGCAGACCTAGCAGAGCTGTTATGACAGATGTTGAGGTCATTATGAGTACGAGCTAGTTGGCCTCTTGTTATGCCAACGTCGACTACAGAAGAGAGAATAACCGGGTTACTACTTGACAAGATCAAGGAAATCTCCCCCCCCCCCCCCGCCTAAATTGTGATTGACAGTAAGTCATAACCATGAGGCAAGCAAAAGAATCAAATCTAAGTTGGTGACCAAGTTTGGTCGCGACAGAGAAAGAGAAACAGGAACCATAATTGAGATTAAGGATACCCGAATATTTCGCAGGTATGAGAAAGGTTTCCAGTTATTGGAAGATAAGTTGACCACGACTACAGTTCTAACCCCTCCTGAGAGACTAGAGGGTTAGGTTATTATTGTAACACGTTGGGTGTTGGGCTAGGTTGTGTGCTGACGCAACACGATAAGGTTAGATCCTATGTTTCCCGACAGTTAGGGATGCATGAGAGGAAATTACGCCACTCACGATTTAGAGTTGGCGGCAGTTAATCATGCCTTAAAGATTTGGAGGCGTGACTTATATAGACTTCATGTGGATATTTGTGCAGACCACAAGAGCCTCCGGTATATCTTCAGACAGCGGCAGCTGAATTTGCGAAAGAAACGGTGGTTAGAGTTACTCAAGGATTGTGATATTGATATCCTATACCACCCGGGAAAGTCGAGACGGTTACAGGTACTCTTAGTCGTGGATCTATGGGTAGTCTGTCAGATGGGCAGCCAGATAGACAGGACGCGGTCCGAGAGATTCATCAGCTACCGAGCCGAGGGGTTCAATTATTTGTTTCCATGGTTAATGAAGTTTAGATCCGAGAGGTTGTCGAGTCTTCCATCATTGAGGAGGTTAAGAGGCGACGGTATGAGGATCCAGTTATGATACAATATCGAGATACGACTCTCCGAGAAGAGAAGAGCATGTTTGAGTAGCACCGGATGGGGTGCTGTGATATGAGGATAGATTGTGTGTACCCGGTCCGCAGTCTAGTCGCCAGTTTTATGAGGCACGCAGTGCTCATTGCTCTAATTGTTCGGGGTCGACTAAGTCGTGTCGTGACCTCGGATGTATGTATTTGGAAAAATGGTCTGAAGAGGGACGTAACAGAGTTGTTGCTTAATGTCTGAATTAGTAGCAGGTCAAGGTTGAACACCAGAAGCCCAGTGGGCTACTACGGGTGATTGAGATCCCGACTTAGATTTGAGAGGTGATTAATATGGATATTGTTACAGGGTGGCATCGTACTCAGAGGAAGTGCGACTCCCTGGGGGTCATGACAAATAGGCTGGCGAAACCAGCCGTGTTCTTCCGGGTTGGGACCACTTACTCGGCTGAGGTTATGCTAGCTTATATAACAGGGAGATTGTGAGACTGCACGAGGTTCCTACGTTTATGATGTCAAATAGATGAGCTCGGTTCTGTATAACTTCCGAGGTTTTTCGTAAGGATTAGGACACAGTGAGTCTCGGTGTTGCATTACACCTCGCATCGACGGACAGCAGCGTACTATCCGTGCACTTCGGGAGAGGTCATGTCGATGTTATTTGATTTCAGAGTTAGCTGGAAGAATTATTTGCCACTTATTGAGTTACGTACGATAACAGATACTGTTACACCCCGTAAGTCCAAGACATGTTTAAGAGAATGCACGTAAGGAACACAAGACATGAAATTGGCACGAAAGGAAGAATTGTTTTTCCGACGGAAAATCTTCCGAACGTCGGAAAGGAAAAATGTTCGTTGAGGAGAATTGGATTCTCAAAATGCATTAATTGAGGATTATGGAATGTATTATCATTATGGAAATTTATTTTTAGTATTTGGTCATGTGGGGCCCACCCGAGGAATTTTACGTTTTGTGAGGCCCACGAGGGTTGCGGAATTTTATGGACGAATGAGAGGGAGACACGTGGCACCCTCCCCCACAATGGTCTTGGACGAAAATTACAAGGGTAAAATGGTCATTTGACCAATGTATAGATGACCAAGTCTTGCTAATTAAAGAGCTTGATATTGTTGACTAAGTCCAAGGGCCACTTGGCTTGATCTCTTCCATCAAAACCTAACAAGTGTTATAATCTTGACCCTCCAATGTTTTATATAGTCATCCTAGTAGAAAGATAAGCTTCCCACACTTAGAAAAAAATTGCAAGAACTTGAGTTCTTGAAGCAATGCTTCTGTTTGAGAGAAAAGGGGAGGAGAAAATTTTAGTTTGTGATCCTTTATTCACAAGACTTTAACCCAAGGTCCCTAAGGGTATTGTAAGGATATCTCAATAGAAAGATTTCGGAAAAACGATGTTTTTTACGTTAGTCGCAAGGCGATACCCTAAGGTGTTCTTCAACTTTGAAGATGGAACTTGAAGAAGAGTTCTTCATGAGCTTCTAAGGAGTTCTTGGATCGGATTGGAACATAAGAAAAGGAGCTAAGAATTGCTAAGGAGCGACTTTGAATCTTAGAATTTTTAAGGGCTTGTAAAGGTATAAATCTTGTCGTTTTAGCAATTAAAGATTTCTTATCATTATAGTTATGGATATTAGCAAGCATGAGGTATATATTATGAAGTTTGATAAGTGTATTGGCTATTGGAACCCTAATCCGAAAACTAGTATGTTTAGCCCTTAAGATTACAATCCAAGTTGATTATTAGTTTAGGTCGTCACATGTTATATAAAGAAGGAATTGTAGTTGTTGAAGTTGTTTATGACTATATAACATGTTGGACCTAAGAATTTGGATTAAAAGAGTTGGAAAGGACTTTGTGTTGTTGTATATGTTTAGCCGAGAATGGCTTTAAATATTGTTATACCCCGTAGTTCCGGAATATGTATGTAAGGACGTACGTACGAATGTGTACGCCCTAATTAGGGTAAGAATGAAAGAATTGTTTGCCGACGGAAAATATTCCGAACCTTGTGAAGGAAATTTTACGTTTTCAATATTTTTATGATTATGGAATTTTTCCGAGAGATAAAATATTTTGGACCAATAGGAGGGAGACATGTGTCACCCCAAGATGCCATGTTGGACGATTTTTCAAGAGTTAGTGGGCAAGACAAGTGGCCAAAAGTCTTGCATGGTATTGCATGGTGGTGGACAGTTTTGGCTAGTTAGTGGGCAAAGTCAAATGGTCAAAGTCTTGCATGGCTTTTGTAGGACAAGTGTGGAAAGGAACCTACACAAACAATCTATACCATACACATGTTTCAATCCTAACCCTTGGTTGTACTATATAAACCCCTTTAGTTGATGAAAATCTTCCACACTTAGTATATTTCAAAACTTGAAAACATTTCCCTCTCCCTCCTTCTTATCTTGCTCTCGTCAATTACCCCCCTCCCCTAACCAAATGTTGTCAAAAAATTCTTAAACTTATAAGTGTTCTTCCTTAATGTGTTAGGAAGATTATTAACCAAGCGTTAGACAAGATTTTACACCCCTAGCCTCAACCCCCCCCCCCCCCCCTTGGCCGAGAGTGGGCAGATTTTCGGGACTGTTTTGGACAGATTTTTAGTCAAGTTTGGAAGGGAATATCTCCTAGCATACTAGGTGTTTTTGGGTGTTTCAAAAGCCTAAAATGAATTTCGTCGAGTCTAGTTTCCAACGCAACAAACTTCTCGTCGATAGAACACTGGAGTAGAGAGTTATCGACGTTACAAGTTCAGCTGACGAAGCAGTGGCTAAAAATCTGGACAGTCACGTTTTTGGGGCTATCTTGAGGTAATGAACCTTAACCTCTTTGTGAAGTTGATTATTATGTATATATGGATATTATACATATATTGGAATTATATTATGGACTATAAGATATAAAGAAATATTTGGATCTTGTTAAGATGTTAAAAGGAGAATTGGCATATTATCCATTTAAATGGTAAAAATGTATCCATTACTTAATAAGAGGTTAACAACAAAGGAACTATAACTTATAATAAGATTGGAATATAAGTTGAAGGACTAATGAAGTAATTGGATAAGTAAAATTGTAAAAGTTGGCCAAGGACCCCAACTTAAGGACCGTATCTACTTTGGACCGTATCTACTTTGGACTATATTTACTTTAGACCTTCTTTACTTATTGTTATTATGAAGGAGAGATTGTTAATCGCGTCTGCTCAGCGCATATCCCCTTCTTTACTTATTGTTATTATGAAGGAGAGATTGTTAATCGCGTTCCGTTTGAGCGTGTTATCCCCTTCTTTACTTATTGTTATTATGAAGGAGAGATTGTTAATCGCGTTCCGTTTGGGCGTGTTATACCCTTCCTTAGTTATTGTTGTTATGAAGGAGAAATTGTTAATCGCGTTCCGTTTGGGCGTGTTATCCCCTTCTTTAAATTTCGGTATTATTGCACCTTAATTAGTATGTTAATTAGGGTTATCGGGCCTTGGAAAAGGTGGATAATTGAGTAAAAATGGGGGAGGTGCTGCCGAATTTTCCGTAGGATATGGAACCTTGTTCTTAGAAATATCCTACGAAGAGAACTAGAGGTTAATAGACGTTTCATGGCCATTATAGGTGGAAGTACTACGGTAGCGATTCTACTGGGCGGTGGAAAAGGGCTAGCAAGGTTATAGTACTTTGGAGCGTTTTGCTAATTGTCGATAATCGTCGCGAGGTATGTGAACCTCTTCCTATCCTTTCTAGCATGATTATTGTAAACTATGTAGTACGGTATACGTACGTGTGCTAAACAAATTTGGTTGGTTTAAAACATAAAGTGTTATAATGGCTTTATGGGAAGTTAATTATAACAACTTTATGTAGGTAAAAGAATGGTTTATTGATTTTTAAAAAGATAAGAGACTTGACTTATATTTGACTTGATTTGATATGTGAAGAACTTGAATTGTGTGGAAAGTTGTGAAACCTCATTCGTGAGTAATGAGTACTTGGTTTTGAATAATAATGTTATATTGATTTCGGAAATGAGAATAAGTATCGAACAAACCACTGCAGCGTTAATAAAGGAAAATGTAACGACAAATAATTAACTTAAAACAAGTAGAATCTTCCATCTGCATAGAAGCTAAGATAAGACAAAATTGTATTACATTTCCTAGATCACGACTGCTTTAATAAGATCATTAAAAACAAGTTTGATTTTCTTAAAAATTCCAAAGTAAGGGACTTGATTTATAAAAGAGAGAGACTGGAAAAATTGAAGTGTTTTTGTTTAAAAGAGAAGGCATGCTGTTGTCTTAAGTTGATTTAAAAAGAAGGTATGGAAATTGTTCTGGGTTACTTAAAAAGATAGTTACTCTATTTTGATACTACGGGTATCGTGTGACCTTTTGTGAAAGAAATGGATCTTTTTAAAGAGTTAAAGTATGTAGTACCTTGCGGTTAAAACACGGATTTGTTGACATGAAATGCAAATACCTTGTGTGAGTAACTTGCCTATGTTTTGTGATAGCCTTGTAATACTTTCTTGTTGGCTTGATAAAGTGAACATGTTATGATGCTACGTGTGTTAATGTCTTGTGACATTGTGTAAGGGGGTTTTTCTTGTTGTGCTTATGTTGTTTTACGATAAGCCCGTTGTGCTGGTTTTATATCACTTACCCCCCTAACTTGTTATGAAGCCGGGGGTTAAGTGATGCGCGGTAAGATGCACACACTTTAAACGCAAGTGCACGTTATCGTGACAAGTAGTATAGTCTTGATAAGACCGAATATCGTCCACAAGGATTAGGGTTCAATTACCAACTATCTATTTTCTAGTATCTATTTGGTGAATTGATAATTGATTTGTTGTTTATAACTAATAATTATGCAAGCTATCTAAATATAAAGATTTATTTCAGTGGCGATGAGAATAGGGCTTCCATGTATCCTTACTATCCGCTTATGCTACTTACTAATGCATTAACTTATGGTATTCTTCTTTTGGAGAAAGCAGGCTTACGAAATCGTTTTATACTCCCGTTAGGGTTATATAAACACTCAACCCCAGTATCGCACCTTACCTACCTTTCGGTGATATGGATAACTCTATAGGAGGATTAAGAACAAAAACCTAGTTGACCGTCACGCACAATGCGCAAAATTAGGGTTGTTAAGCCTCTCATCAACGCTACATAAATAATTGAGGTATTTTTATCCCCAATCCAAGAATGTCTACCCAACTTACAGCATATTCACAATCCCCTTTCGAACTGATTAGAAATCATATAGTGATAATTAGTTGTCAATTAATTACCAAGAATTCAACTCAATTATTGGATAGATCTCACAATAAGAAAAATAACCATAAGCATGCATTAATTTATAACATAAGTCTCTAGCAATTCAACATGAAAAGTCCTATAAGAGAATTAGTTCCTAGCCATTGACATGACAAGAACTAATTCCATGTTCATCATACAAAATAGAAATAAAGAACAAGAAAGGGAAAAGAAATTACTAAACTATGGTATCCAATCTCCCAGCACAAGTCTTGTGTTGCAAGAAGGGGAACCCTTAAAACCGCCTAGGTTCTCCTTTTATAGCCGAAACCGCCTCCCTCTTTCCTTCAAGCCCGCCCGTAAATTCGGCCCAAAACCTAATTTTTCCGCATGCGCGCGCTAAGTTCCGCAACTGTCGGGTGTTTTGCGCCGCGCCCCGATATTCGCTGCTCGGCGAGCCGCGCTGCAAGTTCTGTGAGCTTTAGGCGCCGCGCCCGCAAATGCCGTTCAGCCGCGCTACGGGAGTTCGCAGCCTTCTACGAATAGTGGCGCCGCGCTCGCTGATCGCAGGAGGCCGCGCTAGTCCGATTTCACCGCTTGCCATTTTCTCTGCTTTCACCTGCATCTCCTCTTTTGCCCTCTTTTAGCTCCTTTTCCGCCATTTGGCCATTTTAACCACTTTGACTCAAAAGAAAGAAAAACTATCCTAATATGACACTTATATGTGCAAAACGGGACAAAAGACTAACTAAAACTGACTCAAAAGGTGTATATAAAATACACCGATCAAATACCCCCAAACTTAACCTTTGCTCGCCCTCGAGCAAAGATAGAAAGAAATAAAATAAAAGACTCAAAGAAACGAAAATAAAAGATTCACTGACATTGATCACTTTTGCTGCATTAGTGTTAACTAGAAAAACATGAAGGTTAGAAAAATAATATGCAGGAACATATAGCATGACATTTCAGCAGATTAAGCTAGATATTTCGCAAACTCATATTATCATGCTTTAATGGAAGTCTATATACTAAATCATGCATATAAATTCAAAAATCATATGGCATGCTTACTTGCTATTCTCCACTAATTCTGGATATGCATAAAAGAGATCTTCAGGACTTTTGAGGGTTGTAATGTAGGCTTAGGTATAGGTAGGTAAAAATAGGCAATTTAGGCTCATTTCGTGTACCATAAGCTCTTCAGCTTTTCAAGATTTCCTTTTCTTTTGTTCTTTTCTTCATTTCGATTCTATCTTTCCCTCTTTTGTTTTGGGAGAGTGAAGTATATAATAATGACAAGCACCCCCAAACTTAGGCTTTTGCCTATTTCTTATTACTTTTGTATTGGGGTGCAACAGACTTATTCACTCTTTTTGTCTCTTTTTTAACACAATGTATTCCACTATTTCATATTTTCACTTATGGTACAATTTGTGGGAATATAGGGTGTCAAAGAAGAAGTTTCAAATTTAGGCTCAATGGGGCTGACTAGGGATATTTTTAAAGTACGGGATAGAACAGAATGGTAAGAATTGGCTATCAAAGAAATGCCTGAGTCATCTCCCTAACATGCATATCCTAACTATTTCGCCTCAAATAGCAAGCAATCATAACACATAAGTATTTATCATTTAGCATGCATAACTCAAGCAAGAAACTCCAAATAAACAGATTCTGTGAGTTTTTGGCATATCTAACTTAGGTGTTTAGATAGTTTCTTCAATTCCGTTACATTATTCCACCTTACTTCACTAGGTGTTTCTAGCAACTACAGCAATTATGATCTTTGACAGGCAATTATGACTCAAAAAGGAAAAAAAATTGGTGGCTCAAAATAAACAAAAAAACAATAAAAAGCCTTAAATAAAACATAACATGACACAAAAATAAAACACCCCCAAACTTGAATCACACATTGTCCCCAATGTGTGCAAGACTCAAAGAAAAATAAAAGAAATTAAGACACTTACAAACTTTGGCTAAAATGGTGGTGGTGGCGGTGGATAATGCATCGACCATTGGTTGAACAAGGAACTCAACTCGTTGATTTGTTGCCTTGTTTCTTGCTGTCCTTGTACTACTGTGTCCAAGGTCTGTATCATCCTCATCTGATTTTGAAACAATTGCTCCATCGTGGGCGTTGGAGGTTCTGCTCCTGTGGTTGGCCGGCCAGGTGTCCGCTCATATTGAGCCTCTATTTCGTGCTCATCTTCGCCCATGGCGGTTCTCGCTGCCGCCGCTGGTTGTACTCTCGCCGCTGCCGGGGCTTGGGTGCGGGAAAGAGTGCACTATCCTACAGACACCGGTTGGTTTCTCTCATGAGTGTCGGTGGTAGTTGTGGGACCGCACTCATGTGGCAAAGATCGTAATGAGTGAATCGTGTCCCAATCCAATTGTCACCACCGCTGATTTATTCAACGCTCGCACTATTTCTTTCCCACATCAATCGCCATTCCTCATAATTCCATATACCGCTTTAATCTCGCCCTCCGCACTCGTGAAGTCGTGGATGGAGTCACGCGGCGCCGATTTAAATATAGCCAACCTTTGGCCACTTTGTTGAATTGGCACTGCTCGGTTTTGATCCATTTCTCCCAATATCAAAAACAGCCCCATGGTAGCTTACGGTGTTTGCAACGGCATTCCAGTCAATGTGGTCAGTGCTTCTAGACCATGTTCTAAAGTGATTCCAATCACTTCTTTCTTCAACATCAACCGTCTTCAATTGTGAATTTACATTCTCTCGCCACACAGCACATAAGCTCCCTAACAAAGCATCCCCTTTCCACCTTCTCCTAAAATTGACATAAAATTCACGCACCATTGTTGTGTTCACTGGTGCTATCTTCTCCGGATTTACGAATCTCCTCCACCCCCTTAACTCAATCATAGCCCGGATGGGCTCATAAACATCTTCCTCCCCATATGACTCCTCCGTAGTCCATTCCCTTCTCGTATTATGGGTCCGCATCAAGCTTTTGTATCTTTGGAAGGCTTCAGAGCTCACAAACCTAGTATTATCGTAATGTGGGGTCAGTGGATGTGGAGCCTCTTCTCTTCCCGGTGGCCATGGTTTAAAATAATTTCCGAGCTTTCCATTTAGTGGCACAATGTTTCTTACACAATCAACAACTAGCAATGAACACAACACCCCCAAACTTCAACTTTTCTACCCAATACCCACACTCCTTTTCTACTCTTTCTCCAAACTTCACAATCAACTTTTCAAGACACAATTACTTCAACTACAATACTCCTTCAAACTACTACCTCCGTGACTTCAAGAAAGGATTCAAGAATGCACAAAGATTACCTTTTGAGAAGCTTCAAGTCGTTCTTGTTTCTAATGGTGGTTTGAGGCTATGGAATGGAGCTTTGTTGGTTGAGATGGCTAAGGGTTTTTAGGAATTTAAGAGTTTTGGTTGTGATTGGGTTTAATTTGTGGAGTATTTGTGGGCAAATTTTTGGAATTTCGTGGGTTTTTGGAGAGGAAGGGTTAGGTTTTTGAAATTGGATTTGGGGAAAATCTGATTCTGGGTGTTTTAAGTTCGATTCTCGCTCGGCCGCGCCTAAACTTCGCGCCCTTCGATTTTCACGCGCGCCTAAATTTGGCAAATTTTCTGGAATTTTTGGCGCCGTGGCCCTGCTCCTGGGCACCGCGACGCTTACCCGCTTTTTCTCGAAATTTCGCTTTTCTTCGCCGCTCTTCGCTTTATTTCCGCACTGTTAATCACAACACAAATACAAGAATCCAAGACCGTGAGACCGGTCTAAAAAAAAGAACATAAAATAACAGAAAGACCGAACTTAAATTAACATACTTGAAACCGTGGGGTTGCCTCCCAACAAGCGCCGTTTTTAACGCCTTTTTAGCCTGACGCAATTAACCCAGACGAGTGCTCATTGACCCTTCGCGAATGGCTTGCAATTCACAGATTTATTGCTATAGGTCTCAATTTCCCTATAACTATTTGTTCAAACAAGAGCCTTAAACATATAAGTATCCCCCAAGTACACAAGATAGGTTTGTCTTTTAGGCTTTTTATAGTGTAGGAATCCGTGAAATTTCTACATCTCTTAACTCTGGGGTTGCCTTGATGATATGTAATTCCTATTTGGGAGCCATTAGTGATAGCTAGTGGTGTTTCTTCCGTGATAGGTGCAGAAAGAATTTCCACGTAATCCAAGAAGGCCAATAATTGCATCCCTGAAATCTTTTCCTTCTCTACACTAACTACCTTGCCAGATTCCTCAATAGTTGGGTGTGGTTCAGGCCCTTCAAGTTGCTTGCCACCCCCCATACGTGCTTATTGATTTTCTTGCATTTCGCTGCCAAATATGATCGCGAGTTCTCCTATTTGCGTTTCCAACTTCTTTATGGCCAACCTCGTTTCATCCATGAACTAAGCTTGAGATTTAGTGAGTATGGCTTCTCGCAATTCCTCCTCTCTTCCTCTATGGTTGAGCTCGATCATATCGATGAGTAATCCATATCTTCAGGATCCCTGAGATGCATCAAAACCAACAAAGGATCACGGCACCCTTGTTTTCACACAATAAATACGTAAAACAAAAAAAAATAGAAAAACTATACATAAAACCCAAATTAGAAATTAAAAATAGATCAATTTGATATTGAACTATGCCTAATCCTCTAAGAACGCGCTAAAAACTTGATGCGCGGTAAGATGCACACACTTTAAACGCAAGTGCACATTATCGTGACAAGTAGTATAGTCTTGATAAGACCGAATATCGTCCACAAGGATTAGGGTTCAATTACCAACTATCTATTTTCTAGTATCTATTTGGTGAATTGATAATTGATTTGTTGTTTATAACTAAGAATTATGCAAGCTATCTAAATATAAAGATTTATTTCAATTGGCGATGAGAATAGGCTTCCATGTATCCTTACTATCCGCTTATGCTACTTACTAATGCATTAACTTATGGTATTCTTCTTTTGGAGAAAGCAGCTTTAAATCGCTTTATACTCCGTTAGGGTTATATAAACACTCAACCTCAGATCGCACCTTACCTACCTTTCGTGATAAGGATAACTCTATAGGAGGATTAAGAACAAAACCTAGTTGACCGTCACGCACAATGCGCAAAATTAGGGTTGTTAAGCCTCTCATCAACGCTTACATAAATAATTGAGGTATTTTCATCCCCAATCAAGAATGTCTACCCAACTTACAAAGATATTCACAATCCCCTTTCGAACTGATTAGAAATCATATAGTGATAATTAGTTGTCAATTAATTACCAAGAATTCAACTCAATTATTGGATAGATCTCACAATAAGAAAAATAACCATAAGCATGCATTAATTTATAACATAAGTCTCTAGCAATTCAACATGGAAAGCCCTATAAGAGAATTAGTTCCTAGCCATTGACATGACAAGAACTAATTCCATGTTCATCATTCAAAATAGAAATAAAGAACAAGAAAGAGAAAAGAAATTACTAAACTATGGTATCCAATCTCCAAGCAAAAGTCTTGTGTTGTGCAAGAAGGGAAACCCTTAAAAACTGCCTAGGGTTCTCCTTTTATAGTCGAAACCGCCTCTCTTTCCTTCAGTTCGCCTGTAAATTCGCCCAAAACCTAATTTTCAAGCAGCGGCGCGTAAGTTCTGCAACTGTCGGTGTTTTGGCGCCGCTACCGATATTCGCTTCGAGAGCCATGGCACTGCAATTTCTGTAGCTTCTCGGATGTTTAGGCGCTGCAGAACGACCCTGCTCGGCCTCGTATCGTGCCTTACCCCGCACCCTAGTGATACAACATCGAGAAAACCAGGAAAATAAAACATGAGTCATGAAACAAGAGATATAATTATAAACAAAGCAACCAAAACGGTTTTCAAGATATACATAAAACTCGAACAGCTTAATCCTTTACAACCCCGCCCACAACAAGACATGCACTTAAGATTTACAACGACTATGACGGACAGGGCCCCGCCATACCTCGAATGTACAAGAACCTACAACTCGTGGAACACATACCAAAAGATAAGCCTCCAAGAAACGGAGCTTCCCAATACGCTGAATCGTGATCCTAAGAGCGGGATCCACGATCGATGTACTTACTCGCAGATTTAACGCAGCCGGGCGAGGTCGATAACAGTACCAAGTATGTGAAATCAGAAAATATCAGAATGAAATCATACTAGTCTATATAAAGCAGTGAGACATGTATGATAACCAAACTACGATTCACAACATAAAAGCATATATCCAAATGTGACTCACGCCTCAAGTCATCACTCAAATATAACTATGGGTCTCACGCCCACAACATCAATCATGTTCGCATCACGGCCGCATGCCCCTAATTGCAGACGGTGTAGACATGTCCATGATGCAACAATAATACCAATGCCCCACGGCCACATGCCCTAATTCTACCTCGCAGACACGCCCATGTGACATCAACAATAATATACTGGGTGATCAACCTCGCCGCACGGCCACATGCCCCTAATTTACCTCGGTGTAGACATGTCCATGTAACCACAATAACAATATATCGTAATCAACCCGACCGCACGGCCGCATGCTCCGGAATATCGTGACGGCAGATACGCCCATGTGACATCAACAACAAGACAAGAATCAAAATGGAAACATACCCGTGGAATTCTCCATCACCGCCAAAGACGCTCCAAGTAAGTTCTCAACAAGTCGACCGCCTCATCGAGAGACGCCAGAATACGTAAATACCACACTTGCACAACAAAGGCTATCATCACAAGCATAGGCAAGTTTCACAACAACAAGCATAGGCAAGTTTCACAACAACAAGCATAGGCAAGTTTCACACCAACAAGCATAGGCAAGTTTCACACAACTCAAAGTACTTTCATTTTATGCCAAAGTCCGGTTTTTAATCCCAAAGTACTACATACATTAAGTTCTTTTAAAAGAGATCCATTACTTTTATAAAAGTCACCCGATACCGTAGTATTAGAATGACCAACCCACATTCCTTTTCAAAATCAAGTAACAACATTCTTTTCCTAAGTTCCAGTTTGCCTAGTTTCAATTACTCAAGCTTCTCATTGTCAAATGCTCAAGTCACTTATTTTAGAAAGGTTTCATAACTCATAGTCTTAATCTCTTTTAAAACAATTGAGTAACATATGTCATATATATGAGTAGTTTATTCTTGTTTATAACGATCTTATTACAAAGACCATGATCTAGAAAATGTAATATCATTTTGTCTCATCTTAGCTTCTACGCAGATGGAGGTTTCTACTGGTTTTAATACATCATTATTCAATACATTTTCCTTTATTAACGCTGCAATGGTCTCTGTCGATACACATTACGATTCCAAATCAAGAAACATTATCCCTTTAAAACCAAGTACTCATTACTCACGAATGAGGTTTCACACAAACATCCACATTAAAACAAATAAGTTAAGTCTCTTATCTTATAAGATCAAGTCTCTTAACTTCTAACATCAAGAAACCATTTTCACTTACATAAGGTCGTTATAACTAACTTCCCATAAAGCTATTATAACACCCTATGTTTTAAACCAACCAAATCACTTAGCACATGTACGCTCATCAGACTACATAGTTCACAAAATCATGCTAGAAAAGATAGGAAGAGGTTCACATACCTCGCGCGATTTATCGACAATAAGCAAAATGCTCCAAGTACTACAACCTTGCTAGCCCTTTCCACTCCTCGAGTAATACGCTACTCTTAGCACTTTCACCTATAAAGGTCACAAACGTCTATTAACCCCAAAACACAAGTTCCCATTTTTCTACGAAAATTGGCAAAGACTTCTCCGCCACAACAGAAATCTCCTCCTCTATCGAGGCCGCTACCAAGCCAACCAGGGGTTTACACGCCTAACCGGACGTGTACAATTCTACACAAGAATACTACACAAGTCTACCGCAATACAAATTCTATGTAAATACATTCGATTCTTTATTCTTCAGCTTAAGTCAAAAGACATTGCCACAATAATGTTCATTTCTATATATAGTATACTTCAACTATATAATCCTACAACATGTAATCTCCAATTACAATAGAGGACAAGATAATTACCTCGATAAGCCCAAAATTATCCAAGTTATAATGTCGATCCCGAGCAAGGTTTAGCTCCTACTCCGTGGCGCCCAATCCGCTCCAAACAACCCTTAGAAGTTCTAACCAACTTCTACTCAAATACTTCAACCAACCATGAAAGATTTCCTTAGGGTTTCGGTTTGAGACTAAAAGGACAAAAGGTAGTATTTTCTGCTCTACGATAGAGGTATCTTTGGAATACTACAAGGTACAAGGCTAAGGTATTTTGGGCATTATAACAATACTAGAGAAGTATTTCAATACCACAAGGAGGGTATTATACTTAAAACAACTAGGCAGTGGGTACCCCACGGCTAGCACCACAAAAGGGGGGGGAGGGGAACCCCTCGACCAAAGGCCACACGAAAAGGGGGAGGGGGAAGGCTCTCGGCTAAGAGCTCACAAAGGGGGAGGAGAGTTTTCAAGGCTTAGACAAGTGAAGAGTGGATGAAGAAGTTCATCCCTAAGGGGGGGTATTTATAGGAAACCAAAAGCCAACCAATGGCCAAGATCAAGCCATGTGCAAGGCAAGTGTATGGCCTTGATCAAGCCAAGTGCACCCTAACCCCTACTCCACAAAACAAGGCACAAAACATGGCACCAAACAAGCCACAAACAAGGCCAAAACAAGGAGCCAATAGGCCTCCAACCCGTGACCAACCGGCCAACCCACATCGCCCAAATGAGGGTGACAAATGTCACCCTCCCGTTGGTCCAAAACATTTCGTTGCTCGGAAAAATCCGCAAAAATACTAAATGACATAGCCGGAATTTTCCCAACGTAGTCGTGGGAAACGCTTTGTCGAAAAATGACTCTAATCGCACTTGTGCCCAAAATTCGATCCTTTGCCTAACTTAAGGCTCAAATTCTCACGCACGCCCCACGCACATACTCGAAACGCGGGTATAACATTCTCCCACCTTAGAAACATTCGTCCCGAATGTTCCTTCTCAAGTCTCAACACAAACATGCGCTAGTATAGCCTTCACTGCTATACGCACGAAAACAATCATGCCACACCTGGCCATAAAAATAACAAACGCACCAATACTTAAACCCAAGTCAATGAGGAAACACCTCTAATCATCACAAAAACCCCTTACCTGAGGTCTAAAATATACTCCGCACACCTTCCTTTCCCCAAAAGAAACGATCACACACGCTCACTTTTCCCTATCTTGTTGTACTTCTCGAACACTCAAACTCTTTCTAGTATTTGTACCATACTTCCGTCAACGCTTCTGTTTCCAACTCTTGGAGTCACTACCTCCAAACTTGGTCATCTTACTAACCTCGATCTTCTCTAAGGCCGTTCCCGGCCTCCACGATCCGCTTCTGGTCGAACATATCCACCAACTCATACGATGGTCATACAAACTTGGGCCTAGCATCCTCGTGACCTACCACCGGGACCACCCAACCGACCCCACCCCAAACCGGTTACGGTTGACCGAAATGGTCCTCAACCCGACCCCCAACCGCGCCAAACTCTTGTTCCCCGATCCGGAACAATCTTACTAATTCACATCATGAAAGCTACCACTTCCATCTCACACTACCCACGGACTTATCACACAAATAAATCCCACGTATACTACTACTCTGATAAGGGTCAAAAATAAATCTTCAACTCAAGACGACCTTACCCCTAAGGTCTCAGTCGTGACATAGTCTAAGGTTCACACTTACCATGCCCCCATACGTATCCTCACAACTAAGCATGTTTTCTAACTCACAATTAACACAACGCTATTCGTACATAGCACATAATAATGAGACCATTATAACAAGCATACCAAAACTCTAGAGGGTTAAGGATATACCTGAAGCTACCGCTCCACTCTAATCATAGGCCTGCCCTGCAGGGCGCATAACTGTAGAAGGCGATGAACCAGCCACTGATCCGGTAGGCTGAGTCGTAACATCCGTGCTACCCTTGGTCGGACAGTTCCTCGCAAAATGGCCCTGCTGGCCGCAAAAATAACAAGCTCCCCTGGCACCACGACACTCCCCGAAATGCGGTCTACCACATCGACCACACCGAGGTAGGGGTGACCGCATCTGGCCAACACCCTTACTTCCTCGAAACTCAACCCTTCGAGCCACGACCGCTCCCGAATACTCAAGGTTGTGGAGGACCACTCGCGACCGGGCGGAGGTACAAAACTAGTATCTTCGAGGCGGTCCGCCGAAAGTCACCAAAGGACCTCGTTGTTCGCCTCTTCGCGATCTTGGTCATTCCGTCGACCTCCGTGCCTCACATCCCTGCACGAGCTCGCATGCGGAAATGTCCATGCCTACCGAGAGCTACTCCCGAACATGCCTCGACATGTAATCATCTAATCCGTGACGTAGCGGTGCACTCTATCCTCCATGGTTGCCACTAAAGCGGGACATACCGAGCCAACGAGTCAAACTCCACGCCAGACTCTCGAACTGCACGCCTCTGCCTCAAAGATCATAAACTGTCGCCCGCGTGCTCCTCATCCGCGGAGGCAAGAAGTGAGTGAGGAATGCCTCGAGAACTCGTCCCATATCGCTGGAAGCGCATGCTCTCCCGACAACTCCCACGAATCAAACCCGATCGCGGTATCGCGCACCGATGCGCACCTAAGACCACCGACTCGGTCTCCAAGCCTTGATCACTCATGATCCGTCAGAATCGCCGGATGAACTCCTCGCGATCATCCTCGTGCCTCGACCCATAAAACTCGCGGCTACAACTCGTAAAGTCCCGTAGCCTCAAACTATTCGCCGGGGTGAACCATCGTGCATCGAATCGAATCGAATCGCTGTGATCCATCTATCCTCATATTCGCCACGACCACCAAAGAATCGCCATCTCCTTGTAACCCATCTCCTCTCGCCTGCATCGTGGACCGAGGCTCAGTATCAGGTCTCAGCAGCATCGCCGCGCTAAACTCGCTGGGCCGGGCGGCGCTACAAAACCCGGGCCGTCAAGCACAACATCGTATCGTCCCGGCTCGCGCTCGCATTCTCTCAGATCTCACTAGCGGCACTCGCCGCCTTGCCTCCGGGCTCGCTGCCTTGGCGCGAGGCATAATCGTAAAAACGAGATACGTCGAGGGTCCAACTTACAACATGCCTCTAAGGCACGATCTCGGAATGAGAAGAATGGAAACCAATCCTAAATGTCCTATAGCCTCCTCGATTATAGATGTGGTGCACAACACACCGATAATCAAGACTTACTAGACACGGTCAGTAGACACTTTCCGAGGATTAATCGCTTCGATACCACTTTTGTAACGACTGCCCGCCCCGCATCGTGTCTTACCCCGCACCCTAGTGATACAACATCGAGAAAACCAATGGAAAATAAAACATGAGTCATGAAACAAGAGATATAATTATAAACAAAGCAACCAAAACGGTGCCTTCAAGATATACATAAAACTCGAATGCTTTAACTTTTACAACCCCGCCACAACAAGATTACTGCACTTAAGATTTACAACGACTATGACGGACAGGCCCCGCCATACCACGAATGTACAAGAACCTACAACTCAGTGGAACACATACTAAAAGATAAGCCTCCAAGAAACGGAGCTTCCCAATACGCTGAATCGTGATCCTAAGAGCGGGATCCACGATCGATGTACTTACCGCGGCATGAACGCACTTCGAAAGAGGTCAAGATAACAGTACCAAGTATGTGAAATCAGAAAATATCAGAATGAAATCATACTAGTCTATATAAAGCGGAGACATGTATGATAACCAAACTACTGCTCACAACATAAAAGCAAATATATCGATGTGGACTCACGCCTCAAGTCATCACTCAAATATAACTATGGGTCTCACGCCACAACATCAATCATGTTCGCATCACGGCCGCATGCCCCTAATTCGTGACGGCAGACATGTCCATGATGCAACAATAATACCAATGCCCCACGGCCACATGCCCCTAATTTACCTCTGTAGACACGCCCATGTGACATCAACAATAATATCTCGGGTGATCAACTCGCCGCACGCCACATGCCCCGGAATTCTACCTCGTGTAGACATGTCCATGTAACCACAATAACAATATATCGTAATCAACCCGACCGCACGTCCGCGATGCCCCTAATCGTGACGGTGTAGACATGTCCATGTGACATCAACAACAAGACAAGAATCAAAATGGAAACATACCCGTGGAATTCTCCATCACCGCCAAAGACGTCCAAGTAAGTTCTCAACAAGTCGACCGCCTCTATCGAGAGACGCCAGAATACGTAAATACCACACTTGCACAACAAAGGCTATCATCACAAGCATAGGCAAGTTTCACAACACCCAGCATAGGCAAGTTTCACAACAACAAGCATAGGCAAGTTTCACACCAACAAGCATAGGCAAGTTTCACACAACTCAAAGTACTTTCATTTTATGCCAACGTCCGGTTTTTAATCCCAAAGTACTACATACATTAAGTTCTTTTAAAAGAGATCCATTACTTTTATAAAAGTCACCCGATACGTAGTATTAGAATGACCAACCCACATTCCTTTTCAAAATCAAGTAACAACATTCTTTTCCTAAGTTCCAGCTTTGCCTAGTTTCAATTACTCAAGCTTCTCATTTTCAAATGCTCAAGTCACTTATTTTAGAAAGGTTTCATAACTCATAGTCTTAATCTCTTTTAAAACAATTGAGTAACATATGTCATATATATGAGTAGTTTATTCTTGTTTATAACGATCTTATTACAGCAGCCATGATCTAGAAAATGTAATATCATTTTGTCTCATCTTAGCTTCTATGCAGATGGAGGTTTCTACGGGTTTTAATACATCATTATTCACTACATTTTCCTTTATTAACGCTGCAATGGTCTGTCGATACACATTACGATTCCCAAATCAAGAAAACATTATCCCTTTAAAACCAAGTACTCATTACTCACGAATGAGGTTTCACACAAACATCCACATTAAAACAAATAAGTTAAGTCTCTTATCTTATAAGATCAAGTCTCTTAACTTCTAACATCAAGAAACCATTTTCACTTACATAAGGTCGTTATAACTAACTTCCCATAAAGCTATTATAACACCCTATGTTTTAAACCAACCAAATCACTTAGCACATGTACGCCTACCGCATTACATAGTTCACAACAATCATGCTAGAAAAGATAGGAAGAGGTTCACATACCTCGCGCGATTTATCGACAATAAGCAAAATGCTCCAAGTACTACAACCTTGCTAGCCCTTTCCACTCCTCGAGTAGAATACGCTACTCTAGCACTTTCACCTATAAAGGTCACAAACGCCTATTAACCCCAAAACACAAGTTCCCATTTTTCACGTAAAATTCAGAAGACTCTCCCCGCCACAACAGTAAATCTCCTCCTCTATCGAGGGCTACCAAGCCAACCAGGGGGGGGGTTTACACGTCTAACCGGACGTGTACAATTCTACACAGTAATACTACACAAGTCTACTGCAATACAGTCCTATGTAAATACAGTTCAGTTCTTTATTCTTCAGGCTTAAGTCAAAAGACATTGCCACAATAATGTTCAGTTCTATATATAGTATACTTCAACTATATAATCCTACAACATGTAATCTCCAATTACAATAGAGGGACAAGATAATTACCTCGATAAGCCCAAAATTATCCAAGTTATAATGTCGATCCTGAGCAAGGTTTAGCTCCTACTCCGTGCGCTCCAAACAACCCTTAGAAGTTCTAACCAACTTCTACTCAAATACTTCAACCAACCATGAAGATTTCCTTAGGGTTTCGGTTTGAGACTAAAAGGACAAAAGGTAGTATTTTCGGGCTCTACGTATAGAGGTATCTTTGGAATACTACAAGGTACAAGGCTAAGGTATTTTGGGCATTATAACAATACTAGAGAAGTATTTCAATACCACAAGAGAGGGTATTATACGAAACAACTAGGCTAGTGGTACCCCACTGCTAGCACCACAAAAGTGAGGGGGAACCCTGGCCAAAGGCCACACGGTGCGGAGGGAGGGAAGGCCCTCGGCGAAGAGCTCACAAAGGGGGAGGAGAGTTTTCAAGGCTTAGACAAGTGAAGAGTGGATGAAGAAGTTCATCCTGGGGGTATTTATAGGAAACCAAAAGCCAACCAATGGCCAAGATCAAGCCATGTGCAAGGCAAGTGTATGGCCTTGATCAAGCCAAGTGCACCCTAACCCCTACTCCACAAAACAAGGCACAAAACATGGCACCAAACAAGCCACAAACAAGGCCAAAACAAGGAGCCAATAGGCCTCCAACCCGTGACCAACCGGCCAACCCATTATCGCCCAAATGAGGGTGACAAATGTCACCTCCCGTTGTCCAAAACATTTCGTTGCTCGGAAAAATCCGCAAAAATACTAAATGACATAGCCGGAATTTTCCCAACGTAGTCGTGGAAACGCTTTAAAAAAACGACTCCAATCGCACTTGTGCCCAAAATTCGATCCTTTGCCTAACTTAAGGCTCAAATTTCTACGCACGCCCCACGCATACCGAAATGCGGGTATAACACCGCGCCCCGCAAATCTCGTCGCGGGCGCCGCGACGGGAGTTCTGCAGCCTCTCGAATAGTGGCGCCGCGCCTTCTTCGATCGCAGGAGGCCATGGCCGGTCTAGATTTCACCCTCGTTTGCCATTTTCTCTGTTTTCAGCTCTGGCATCTCCTCTTTTGCCCTCTTTTAGCTCCTTTTCCGCTATTTGGCCATTTTAACCACTTTGACTCAAAAGAAAGAAAAACTATCCTAATATAACACTTATATGTGCAAAACGGGACAAAAGACTAACTAAAACTGACTCAAAAGGTGTACATAAAATACACCGATCAAATACCCCCAAACTTAACCTTTGCTCGCCCTCGAGCAAAGATAGAAAGAAATAAAATAAAAGACTCAAAGAAACGAAAATAAAAGACTCACTGACATTGATCACTTTTGCTGCATTAGTGTTAACTAGAAAAATATGAAGGTTAGAAAAATAATATGCAGGAACATATAGCATGACATTTCAGCACATTAAGCTAGATATTTCGCAAACTTATATTATCATGCTTTAATGGAAGTCTATATACTAAATCATGCATATAAATTCAAAAATCATATGGCATGCTTACTTGTTATTCTCCACTAATTCTGGATATGCATAAAAGAGATCTTCAGGACTTTTGAGGGTTGTAATGTAGGCTTAGGTATAGGTAGGTAAAAATAGGCAATTTAGGCTCATTTCGTGTACCATAAGCTCTTCAAATTTTCAAGATTTCCTTTTCTTTTGTTCTTTTCTTCATTTCGATTCTATCTTTCCCTCTTTGTTTTGGGAGAGTGAAGTATATAATAATGACAAGCACCCCAAACTTAGGCTTTGCCTATTTCTTATTACTTTTGTATTGGGGTGCAACAGACTTATTCACTCTTTTTGTCTCTTTTTAACACAATGTATTCCACTATTTCATATTTTCACTTATGGTACAATTTGTGGGAATATAGGTGTCAAAGAAGAAGTTTCAAATTTAGGCTCAATGGGTGACTAGGATATTTTTAAAGTACGGGATAGAACAGAATGGTAAGAATTGGCTATCAAAGAAATGCCTGAGTCATCTCCCTAACATGCATATCCTAACTATTTCGCCTCAAATAGCAAGCAATCATAACACATAAGTATTTATCATTTAGCATGCATAACTCAAGCAAGAAACTCCAAATAAACAGATTCTGTGAGTTTTTGGCATATCTAACTTAGGTGTTTAGATAGTTGCTTCAATTCCGTTACATTATTCCACCTTACTTCACTATGTGTTTCTAGCAACTACAGCAATTATGATCTTTGACAGGCAATTATGACTCAAAAAGGAAAAAAATTTGGTGACTCAAAATAAACAAAAAAACAATAAAAAGACTTAAATAAAACATAACATGACACAAAAATAAAACACCCCCAAACTTGAATCACACATTGTCCCCAATGTGTGCAAGACTCAAAGAAAAATAAAAGAAATTAAGACACTTACAAACTTTGGCTAAAATGGTGGTGGTGGCGGTGGATAATGCATCGACCATTGGTTGAACAAGGAACTCAACTTGTTGATTTGTTGCCTTGTTTCTTGCTGTCCTTGTACTACTGTGTCCAAGGTCTGCATCAACCTCATCTGATTTTGAAACAATTGCTCCATCGTGGGCGTTGGAGGTTCTGCTCCTGTGGTTGGTCGGTGGCTAGGTCCTGCCTCATATTGAGCCCCTATTTCAGGCTCATCTTCGTCCATGGCGGTCTCTGTTGCTGCTGCTGCTGCTGGTTGTACTCTCCGTCTGGCTGCTGGGGGGCTTGGGTCTGGGAAAGAGTGCACTATCCCAAAGTACACCGGCAATTGGTTTCTCTCATGAGTGTCAGTGGGTAGTTGTGGGACCGCACTCATGTGGCAAAGACTGGTAATGAGTGAAACGTGTCCCAATCCACCTGTTGTCACCAACCTGCTGATTTCTTCAACGCTCTGCACTATTTCTTTCCCCATATCAATCGTCATTCCCCTCATAATTCCATATACCAGTTTAATCTTGTCCTCTGGCACTCTGGTGAAGTGCGTGGATGGAATCATGCGGGCGCTGACGAAATATAGCCAACCTTTGGCCACTTTGTTGAATTGACACTGCTCAAAGGTTTTGATCCATTTCTCCCAATATCAAAAACAGCCCCATGGTAGCTTACGGTGTTTGCAACGGCATTCCAGTCAATGTGGTCAGTGCTTCTAGACCATGTTCTAAAGTGATTCCAATCACTTCTTTCTTCAACATCAACCATCTTCAATTGTGAATTTACATTCTCTGCTGTCACAGGCACATAAGCTCCCCTACCAAAGCATCCCCTTTCCACCTTCTCCGGAAAATTGACATAAAATTCACGCACCATTGTTGTGTTCACTGGTGCTATCTTCTCCGGATTTACGAATCTCCTCCACCCCCTTAACTCAATCATAGCCCGGATGGGCTCATAAACATCTTCCTCCCCATATGACTCCCTCTGGTAGTCCATTCCCCTTTCTGGTATTATGGGTCTGGTATCAAGCTTTTTGTATCTTTGGAAGGCTTCGTAGCTCACAAACCTAGTATTATCGTAATGTGGGGTTGGGGTGGATGTGGAGCCTCTTCTCTTCCTGGTGGACATGGTTTAAAATAATTTCTGGAGCTTTCAATTTAGTGGCACAATGTTTCTTACACAATCAACAACTAGCAGCGAACACAACACCCCCAAACTTCAACTTTTCTACCCAATACCCACACTCCTTTTCTACTCTTTTCTCCAAACTTCACAATCAACTTTTCAGTACCCAATTACTTCAACTACAATACTCCTTCAAACTACTACCTCTTGTGACTTCAGTAAAGGATTCAAGAACAGACAAAAATTACCTTTTTATTAGAAGCTTCAAGCTGTTCTTGTTTCTAATGGTGGTTTGAGGCTATGGAATGGAGCTTTGTTGGTTGAGATGACTAAGGGTTTTTAGGAATTTAAGAGTTTTGGTTGTGATTGGGTTTAATTTGTGGAGGATTTGTGGGCAAATTTTTGGAATTTCGTGGGTTTTGGAGATGGCGGTTAGGTTTTTGAAATCGATTTGGGAAAACTGATTCGGCGCTTAAGTTCGATTCCCACTTGGCGCATGTTCGCTTTAGCCGCGCTACCAAACTTCAAGGCCTTTGGGATTTTCTGCGCCGCGACGCCTAAATTTGGCAAATTTTCTGGAATTTTTGGCGCCATACCGCTTCCCGAGCGCGATGCTACCCGCTTTTCGAAATTCGCTTTTCTTCGCTTTCGCCTCTTCGCTTTATTTCCGCACTGGCCAATCACAACACAAATACAAGAATCCAAGACCGTGAGACCGTTCTAAAATAAAATAAAATAAAGACCGAAATTAAATTAACATAATTGAAAACGTTGGGTTGCCTCCCAACAAGCGATGTCTTTAACGTCTTTTAGCCGGACGCAATTAACCGGTACGAGTGCTCATTGGACCCTTCTGCGAACGGCTTGCAATTCACAGATTTATTGCTATAGGTCTCAATTTCCCTATAACTATTTGTTCAAACAAGAGCCTTAAACATATAAGTATCCCCCAAGTACACAAGATAGGTTTGTCTTTTAGGCTTTTTATAGTGTAGGAATCCGTGAAATTCTCTACATCTCTTAACTCTGGGGGTTGCCCTTGATGATATGTAATTCCTATTTGGGAGCCATTAGTGATAGCTAATGGTGTTTCTTCTGTGGTAGGTGCAGGAAAAAGAATATCCACAGAATCCAAGAAGGCCAATAATTGGATCCCTGAAATTTTTTCCTTCTCTACACTAACTACCTTGCCAGATTCCTCAATAGTTGGGTGTGGTTCAGGCCCTTCAAGTTTCTTGCCACCCCCCATACGTGCTGATTGATTTTCTTGCATTTCGCTGCCAAATATGATCGCGAGTTCTCCTATTTGCATTTCCAACTTCTTTATGGCCAACCTCGTTTCGTCCATGAACTGAGCTTGAGATTTAGTGAGGCTGAGTATGGCTTCTCGCAATTCCTCCCTCTCTTCCTCTATGGTTGGAGCTCGATCATATTGATAGTAGTAATCCATATCTTCAGGATCCCTGAGATGCATCAAAACCAACAAAGGATCACGACACCCTTGTTTTCACACAATAAATACGTAAAACAAAAAAATTTAGAAAAACTATACATAAAACCCAAATTAGAAATTAAAAATAGATCAATTTGATATTGAACTATGCCTAATCCCCGGCAACGGCGCCAAAAACTTGATGCGCGGTAAGATGCACACACTTTAAACGCAAGTGCACGTTATCGTGACAAGTAGTATAGTCTTGATAAGACCGAATATCGTCCACAAGGATTAGGGTTCAATTACCAACTGTTATACCCCGTATTTTCCCGAGTATTTACGTAAGGACGTACGTAGAAAATTTGAAACTTGTATTAAGGCTTGGCCGAATAAATTTTGTTCACAACACCCGTTTAGAGTCGTTTTTCGACGAAACGTTTCCACAGCTTTCGTAGGGGAATTTCCGGCTATGTCATTTTTATTTTTTGCGGATTTTTCCGAGAGACGAAACATTTTGGACCAACGGGAGGGTGACATGTGTCACCCTCACATTGGAAGCAAGGGGCGGCAACCCTTGGCCGAATTGGGCTACTTTATGGCCTTGATTTGTGCCTTGTTTTGTGCCTTGTTTTGTGGAGTGTTTTGTGGAGTAGGGTTAGGGTGCACATGGCTTGATCTTGGCCCTACACTTGCTATGCACTTGGCAAGATCTTGGCCATTGGTTGGCCTTGGCTTGTGCTATAAATACCCCCTCTCCCTTTGATGAATTCTTCATCCTTTCCACAAATCTTCTAAGTGTTAAATCCTCCTCTCCTCTTGTTGACTCGCCCAAGAGCCCTCTCCCCTTTGAAAGGCCCTCGGCCGAGAGCCCTCTCCCCTCCTAGTAGTGTGGCCGTGTACCCCTAGCCTAGTTGCTTTGATAATACCCCTTTGTGGTGTAGAAATACTCTCAAAAGTATTGTTATAATGCCCAAATTACCTTAGCCGTATACCTTATAGTATTCGAGGTTATACCTATACGAAAAGTCAGGAAATACTATTATACTTCCCACAACACAAAACCGAAACCCTAGGAAAATCTCCATAGTCCGTTGAGTATTGTGTAGAAGTTGGTTAGAACTTCTAAGGGTGGTTTAGAGCGGTTGGAGCGCCTGAGTTGGAGCTAAACGATTGCCCAGATCGACTTTATACTTGGATAATTATGGGCTTATCGAGGTAAATATCTTGTCCTCTATCAGAATTGGAAATTACATGATTGTTAGACTATAATTGAAGTATACTATGTAGTAATCGAAAGTTGTTGTCGGCAATGTCTTTTGACTTAAGCCCAATAATAAGAAACCTTTTGAAAGAAGAGTAATCAACTGCTTTTTACATAGGACCGTATACTGAAGAGACTTGTGTAGCTTTTACGCGAGGTAGAATTGTGCACGTCCGTTTAGACTTATAACCCCTCGGTTGGCTTAGTAGCGGCCGATAGAGGAGGAGATTTACGATGTTGCGGGGAGGTGTCGAATTTTCTCAGAGAATGTTCTACGTAGGGATCTAAATATTAATAAGCACTGTGGCCTTATAGGTTGAGTACTACGTGTGGCGCGATCTACTTGGCTTAAGGAGTAGCCGACGGTTGGAAGTACTTGAGCGCTTTTGCTATTAGTCGATACTCGTCGCGAGGTATGTGAACCTCTTCCTATCTCTTCTAGCATGATATGTGTGAACTATGTAGTACGGTAGACGCATACGTGCTAAATGTATTTGATTGTTTAAAACATAAAGTGTTATAACGCTTTATGGGAAGTTGGTTATAACGACTTTATGTTGGTAAGAAAATACTTGTGGTTTTTAAAAGGTATGATTTGAACTATAATCGCTTGTTATGTGTTAATAAAGAACTTGAAGTATTTCAAAAGATTTTTGAATCATTTTGAAAAGAAGTAATACTTGGTTTTTGAAAACTTAAGAGTTATACTAGCTTTATGAGAAGTTAGGTATAACGCTTAAAATGTTTTATCGATTTGGAAATCGAATGTATCGACAAACCATCGCAGTTAATAAAAGGAAATGTTTTGACTAATTAAGTATTATTAAAACCAGAGAAACTTCCATCCGCATGAAGCTAAGATGAGACAAAATGATATTTCCTAGATCACGGCTGCTGTAATAAGATTGTTATAAACAAGAATATCCTACTCACATATAAGACTTATGTTTCTCAGATTGTTTAAAGGAGAATTATATTCTTAAATGAATAAGACTATGAACTACGAAACCTTTCTAAAAAACGTGAACATTTGAAATTAGGCAAACTTGGACGTTTGGAAAATAATGTTGTTACTTGATTTTACAAAGGTAAGTGTTTTGGTTTATTTAAAAAGATACCACTCTATTTTATACTACGGGTATTGTGTGACTTATGTGAAAGCAACGGATCTTTTAAAAGAGTTAATGTATGAAGTACTTTAGGGGTAGATACCCGAACTTGTTAGCTTAAAGTACCTTGTGTGAATAACTTGATTGTGTTGGTTTGAGATAGCCTTGTAAATACTTTCTTGTTGATGTGATAAGTGAAAATGTTAGGATGCTACGTGTTAGTATCTTGTGTGATCGTGATGTAAGGGGTCATTCTTGTTGTGCTTACGTTGTTAAACGTTAAGCCCGTTGTACTATTATTGTATCACATACCCTTTGACTTATTATACCGAGGGCTTGCCACCCGATGCGGGTCTTTACGCCTATGCGGTCCTCGTGACTACGCGGAGCGCGGTAGCTCCGGATTGATCATTCCGGTGTTTAGCCCGACGCGGGATTCCTATGCGTCCGCTGAGACTATGCGGTCTTTTGAGACTATGCGGTTGCGGAGCCTAGGCGGATACCGAGGGTTAGCCGCCCGATGCGGGGTATACCAGCGATGCGGGACCATGATTCGAGGAATACCTCATGCGGTCCGTGTGACCTATGCGAATCGCGAGAGTTCCAGTGGATAGACGCGACATTGATATTGCGCGAGTGGCCGCCTTCGACATGTGGTGCGGTCTAGAAAGACCTCGGATACGATTTGTGGTATTTTGGCATCGTGGGTCTTAGTAGTCGGCTATGCCTTCGCATTTGCCCCGCACGGTTTTATTGTGATAACTTTGAGGCGTGAGTCCCCGACTTGACATGATCGCTTATTTGTTGTGAATCGTAGTTTGCTTATCATACATGTCTCTGCTTTATAGACTATTATGATTTCATTTACGATTTTTAGTTTCACATACTCTGCACTGGCCAGATCGACTCCTTCGGGGCCGTTCATGCCGCAGTTGAGGTACACCGCCGTTGATCCTAGCTCGTGGTCACAGCCATTTGGGAAGCTCCGTTTCTCGGAGGCTTATCAGGTATAGTCCCCGTCAGTAAGTGTTTACATTCGGGGTTCGGGCCCCGTCCCGCCATTATTGTCATATCATTCTTGAGGTCTGTAGTACCGCCAGGCGGTGGTTTGTAAAAAGGATTAAACTGCTCATGTTGAAAAGGTTGTCATTTATATATATGCCGAAAGGCAAGTTTTTCTCGATTATTGTTTCATATTTCATAATATGTCTTGTATCGTTTATGTTCCGTGACACTGATGTTGTATCACCAGGTGCCCGGTAGGCACTACCACGCCCTAACCGGTCGTGACAAAAGTGGTATCGAGCGATTAATCCTCGGAAAGTGTCTACGCATCAGATCCGCAGTTCTTGATTATCGGTGTTGTGCACCACACCAATAATCGTGAGGCTATAGGATATTTTAGGATTGGTTTCTATTCTTCTCACTCGAGATCGTGCCTTAGAGTCGTGTTGTAAGTTGGACCTCTAACGATTTCTTTCCCACTGCTATGCCTCCGCGTAGGCAACCCGCCCGTGAGGGCAAGTCACCGGCGGAGTCGCGAGTAGAGTTCGAGGGTTACGGGCACAGCCCAATCATTACCTAGGTAATGCTTCATTCGGGATTTCGCGACGCCACCGCCCCGAGAGTTTAAGACGGCGACGCAGCTTCCATCGCGCCATGATATGTGAACCTTCGGTTCCACGATCGAACAGAGAATATAGATTTCAAGGAGGCGACCGTTACTAACTATGGATTTGACTACCGCAGAGTATACCGATGTATCGCGAGTCTTGATGAATATCAACGAAAAGGTTGTGCAAGAGTAAGTTCTTGATAGGCTTGAGCATGGCACGTATGCGGGTTTTTGCGCAGCAGCCGAGACGCAGAGATCGACGTTAACGGGCGATAGAAGAGGCGAGCAAAGAAGGTCCTTTGGTAACTTTCGAGGCGAGTCGCCTCACCGCAGATTAGATTTGCACATCCACCAGCAGAGGTCCACGGGTTCGGGACGCTCGGTATGCAGGAGTTGGTCGAGCTCGAGCTTCCGCTCACGCACACGGGTTCCACCATCCGATTCGCTTTTTCTCGGTGTTCACGGTGGCAGCGCCATCTCGTGGAATTTCGTCTTTTAGTTGGTACTTGTTGTACCATGACCGCCGTGGTCCGATGTCGAAAGAGTGTCCTTGCGGAGGACTTAGGCTTCAGGATCGGTGGGTAGTTTGTCATCTTCCTTAGCTGCGCCTCACGGGCGTGTTTGATTTGAACGACTAAGGAGTGAAGCGAGAGATATAGATATATCTTTAACCTCTGAGTTTTGTTATGTGATAAGGTGAGTATACCTTAAGTGCTATGTTACGATAGCGATGTGTTAGTTGTGATTAGAAATCATGGTGGGTTAATCGAGTAAGATTTTGGGGGATAGAGAAGGTGTGAGCCTTAGAGTTTTATACGTAGAGACCTTAGAGGTAAGGCCATCTCGAGTAAGAGATGTATTGTTTATGTTTGACCCTTATAGGAGTGCATAGTGCACGTGGGTTATGTTGTGGATTAGTCCCCGAGTAGTGTGGAATGAAAGGGGGTAGTTGAGCTAAGACCGCTAGGTTTTCGTAGCGTGATTAGTGAGAGTTTTTCTTCGCGAGCTAGCATTGCGCGTTGCCTGCGGTCGGGTTGAGGCCACGTTGCGTCAACCCGCGCAGGTTTGGTGCGGGTCGGTTGTGGTGGTCCGTCTTGTGATAGGTCACGAGGGTGTTAGGCCCAAGTTTAGTTAACCAATGACGAACTCGTGGACGTTCGACCGTGGTCGGGCGATGGGGCAGCCCATCGTGTTCTTCTGGCCGACCGTTACTCTACCGTGTTGAGTTATCGTAAAGGTTGTAAGGTCGACGTGCCTACCTTCACCTTATGTCGATGTGAAGCCTGTGTGGCTATTTTCGTTTTCTAAAAAGTTTTACCAGCAGGTTAAGAACTCGATGAGTCTCGACCGCATTCGCCTCGCCGCGTGGATTTCGGGGTAGTCGTGGGATTGTTGTCTCTGTGGAGGAGTGTTTAAGCTACCATTTCGGTGTTCGGATGTTGCCTTTTGAAGCCTTGTAGGGCGGAAGTGTAAATTGCGGCCGATTGGTTCGATGTTGGCAAGGTTCGATTAGGTCCAGCTTGTTCCAGCAGACCGTGGAGAGAGTAAAGCTTGTCTAGAAGAGGTTACGCGGCTCAGAAATCGTGCGATAATCGGCACGACGCTAGAGTTCAGTTGACGGTCGGTCTTCGAAAGTACCACCCTGTTAGGTGTGACGAGTTTTGAAGCGAGGAAAACTTAGCGAGTTACTTTGGGCCCTTTGAGTTCATGAAGAATAGGCGGTTGCCTATATGTTAGCAATTGCCGTCCGACTTAGGAGGCGACGTCCGGTCTTTCGTATTGATATGATCGGGAAAGTATCGAGATCCATCCAGTGTTCCCGATTAATGATGACCACGTCGTGATAGTAACCGAGTTTTGGAAACTGGCCGTGTCGTAACGTGGTAAGAGTTCGAGTGTACGACCTCCTCCGGATCGCATGCAGCCGCACCATTTGTTGGGTCGCGGAGTGACACCGTAACCTCGCGCAAAGTGACAAAAGTGGTATCAGTGGTATCGCGAGCATAGATGTGCTCATTTTTTCTTTTTGTGTAAAGTAGGTGCGAAGGAAGTATATTTTAGACCCCGGTGAGAGGTGTTATGGCGATGTTAGAGGTGTTTCCTCGTGGACTTGGATGTAAGCTGTTTGCGCAAGTTGTTTATGTGGCCATGTGTGGCAAGGATTGTTCTCGTAAGTATAGTAGTGAAGACTATCTTGGCGCGTTGTTTGGGACTTAGAAAGAACATTGGACGAATATTTCTAAGAGGGAGAATGTTATACCGTATTTTCCGAGTATTTACGTGGGGCGTGCGTAGAAACTTTTAAACTTGTATTAAGGCTTGGCCGAATAAATTTTGTTCACAACACCCGTTTAGAGTCGTTTTTCGACGAAACGTTTCCACAGCTTTCGTAGGGGAATTTCCGGCTATGTCATTTTTATTTTTTGCGGATTTTTCCGAGAGACGAAACATTTTGGACCAACGGGAGGGTGACATGTGTCACCTCACATTGAAGCAAGGGGCGCAACCCTGGCCGAATTGGGCTACTTTATGGCCTTGATTTGTGCCTTGTTTTGTGCCTTGTTTTGTGGAGTGTTTTGTGGAGTAGGGTTAGGGTGCACATGGCTTGATCTTGGCCCTACACTTGCTATGCACTTGGCAAGATCTTGGCCATTGGTTGGCCTTGGCTTGTGCTATAAATACCCCTATCCCTTTGATGAATTCTTCATCCTTTCCACAAATCTTCTAAGTGTTAAATCCTCCCTCTCCCTCTTGTTGACTCTCGTCCAAGAGCCCTCTCCCCTTTGAAAGGCCCCTGGCCGAGAGCCCTCTCCTCCTAGTAGTGTGGCTGGGTACCCCTAGCCTAGTTGCTTTAGTATAATACCCCCTTTGTGGTGTAGAAATACTCTCAAAAGTATTGTTATAATGCCCAAATTACCTTAGCCAGATACCTTGTAGTATTCTAAGGTTATACCTATCTAAAAGCCGGAATACTATTATACTTCCCAGTACCACAAACCGAAACCCTAGGAAAATCTCCATAGTCAGTTGGAGTATTGTGTAGAAGTTGGTTAGAACTTCTAAGGGTGGTTTAGGCGGGTTGGAGCGCTCGGAGTTGGAGCTAAACGATTGCCCAGGATCGACTTTATACTTGGATATTATGGGCTTATCGAGGTAAATATCTTGTCCCTCTATTGTAATTGGAAATTACATGATTGTTAGACTATAATTGAAGTATACTATATGTAGATCTTGAAAGTTGTTGTCGCAATGTCTTTTGACTTAAGCCCGAATAATAAGAAACCTTTTGAAAGAAGAGTCTTGAATTGTTTTTACATAGGACCGTACATTGAGACTTGTGTAGCTTTTACGTGAGGTAGAATTGTGCACGTCCGGTTAGACTTATAACCCCCGGTTGGCTTGGTAGCGGCCGATAGAGAGAGATTTACGATGTTGCGGGGAGGTCTTGCGAATTTTACGTAGAATGTTCTACGTAGGGATCTAAATATTAATAAGCGCCTGTGGCCTTATAGGTTGAGTACTACGTGTGGCGCGATCTACTTGGCTTAAGGAGTAGCCAGCGGTTGGAAGTACTTGAGCGTTTTGCTATTAGTCGATACTGTCGCGAGGTATGTGAACCTCTTCCTATCTCTTCTAGCATGATATGTGTGAACTATGTAGTGCAGACGTCATACGTGCTAAATGTATTTGATTGGTTTAAAACATAAAGTGTTATAACGGCTTTATGGGAAGTTGGTTATAACAGCTTTATGTTGGTAAGAAAATACTTGTGGTTTTTAAAAGGTAGCTGATTTGAACTATAACTGGCTTGTTATGTGTTAATAAAGAACTTGAAGTATTTCAAAAGATTTTTGAATCATTTTGAAAGAAGAAGTAATACTTGGTTTTTGAAAAACTTAAGAGTTATACTAGCTTTATGAGAAGTTAGGTATAACGGCTTAAGAATGTTTCTTGATTTGGAAATCGAATGTATCGACAAACCACCGCAGCGTTAATAAAAGGAAATGTTTTGACTAATTAAGTATTATTAAAACCGAGAAACTTCCATCTGCATAGAAGCTAAGATGAGACAAAATGATATTTCCTAGATCACGGCTGCTGTAATAAGATTGTTATAAACAAGAATATCCTACTCACATATAAGACTTATGTTTCTCAGATTGTTTAAAGGAGAATTATATTCTTAAATGAATAAGACTATGAACTACGAAACCTTTCTAAAAAACGTGAACATTTGAAATTAGGCAAACTTGGACGTTTGGAAAATAATGTTGTTACTTGATTTTACAAAGGTAAGTGTTTTGGTTTATTTAAAAGACACCACTCTATTTTATACTACGTATTGTGTGACTTATGTGAAAGCAACGGATCTTTTAAAAGAGTTAATGTATGAAGTACTTTAGGGGTAGATACCCGAACTTGTTAGCTTAAAGTACCTTGTGTGAATAACTTGATTGTGTTGGTTTGAGATAGCCTTTTAAATACTTTCTTGTTGATGTGATAAGTGAAAATGTTAGGATGCTACGTGTGTTAGTATCTTGTGTGATCGTGATGTAAGGGGGTCATTCTTGTTGTGCTTACGTTGTTAAACGTTAAGCCCGTTGTACTATTATTGTATCACATACCCCTTTGACTTATTATACCGAGGGCTTGCCACCCTTGACGCGGTCTTTACGGCTACGCGGTCCTCGTGACTATGCGGAGCGCAGTAGCTCGAGGATTGATCATTCGGGTGTTTAGCCCGACGCGGGGATTCCTATGCGTCTGGCTGAGACTATGCGGTCTTTTAAGACTATGCGGTCGCGGAGCCTGAGCGGATACCGAGGGTTAGCTGCGCCGACGCGGGTATACCAGCGGTGATGCAGGACCATGATTCGAGGAATACCTCACGCGGGTCCGTGTGTGACCTATGCGGAATCGCGAGTTCGAGGATAGACGCGACATTGATATTGGGCGAGTGGCGGCCTTCGACATGTGCGGTCTAGAAAGACCTCGGATACGCTTTGTGGTATTTTGGCATCGCTGGTCTTAGTCGGCTATGCCTTCGCATTTGCCCCGCACGGTTTTATTGTGATAACTTTGAGGCGTGAGTCACGACTTGACATGATCGCTTATTTGTTGTGAATCGTAGTTTGCTTATCATACATGTCTCTGCTTTATAGACTATTATGATTTCATTTACGGTATTTTTAGTTTCACATACTGCACTTATTGCATCGACCTCCTTCGGGCTGCGTCAAATGCCGCAGGTTGAGGTACACCAGTCGTTGATCCTAGCTCTCAGGGTCACAGTTTCAGCGTTTGGGAAGCTCCGTTTCTCCGGAGGCTTATCAGTGGTATAGTCCCCTGTCGTAGTAAGTGTTTACATTCAGGGGTTTGGCGGGGCCCTGTCCCGCCATTATTGTCATATCATTCTTAGAGGTCTGTAGTACTGTTGTGGGCAGGGTTTGTAAAAAGGATTAAACTGTTCATGTTGAAAAGGTTGTCATTTATATATATGCCGAAAGGCAAGTTTTTCTCAGATTATTGTTTCATATTTCATAATATGTCTTGTATCGTTTTATGTTCCGCTGATTACTCTGATGTTGTATCACTAGGGTGCCCGGGGTAAGGCACCAGTCACGGGCCCGGAATCGGGTCGTGACACCAACTATCTATTTTCTAGTATCTATTTGGTGAATTGATAATTGATTTGTTGTTTATAACTAAGAATTATGCAAGCTATCTAAATATAAAGATTTATTTCAGTGGCGATGAGAATAGGGCTTCCATGTATCCTTACTATCCGCTTATGCTACTTACTAATGCATTAACTTATGGTATTCTTCTTTTGGAGAAAGCAGGCTTACGAAATCGTTTTATACTCCCGTTAGGGTTATATAAACACTCAACCCCAGTATCGCACCTTACCTACCTTTCGGTGATAAGGAAAACTCTATAGGAGGATTAAGAACAAAAACCTAGTTGACCGTCATGCACAATGCGCAAAATTAGGGTTGTTAAGCCTCTCATCAACGCTACATAAATAATTGAGGTATTTTCATCCCCAATCCAAGAATGTCTACCCAACTTACAGCATATTCACAATCCCCCCCTTTCGGAATCTGATTAGAAATCATATAGTGATAATTAGTTGTCAATTAATTACTAATAATTCAACTCAATTATTGGATAGATCTCACAATAAGAAAAATAACCATAAGCATGCATTAATTTATAACATAAGTCTCTAGCAATTCAACATGGAAAGCCCTATAAGAGAATTAGTTCCTAGCCATTGACATGACAAGAACTAATTCCAAGTTCAGCATACAAAATAGAAATACAGAACAAGAATGGGAAAATAAATTCCTCAACTATGGTATCCAATCTCCAAGCAAAGTCTTGTGTTGTGCGAAAGGGAACCCTTAAAAGCGCCTAGGGTTCTCCTTTTATAGTGAAAACCGCCTCACTCTTTCCTTCAGCTGGCCCAAAATTCGTCCAAAACCTAATTTTTCCACGTCGGCGCGCCCTGCTCGCATGGCCATGCGCCTGAAGTTCTGCACTGTCGGTGTTTTGCGCCGCGCACCGGAAGTTCTGCACTGTCGGGTGTTTTGGCGCCGCGCCCCGACATCTGTTCGGTAGCCATGCGCCGCAAGTTCTGTAGCTTCGGATGTTTAGCGCCGCGCCCCGCAAATGCTGTCAGCCGCGCTACGAGTTCGCAGCCTTCGAATAGTGGCGCCGCGCCCTCGCGGATCGCAGGAGTAGCCGCGGCTGGTTCGATTTCACCGCTTCGATGCGAGAATACCTCACGCGGGTCCACGGGACCTATGCGAGCCGCGGGAGTTCCAGGATTATGGTGCGAGAATACCTACGCGTATATGTGGCCACGCGATCGCACGAGTCGGTGATGCCGAGGATTAGCTACCCTCGATGCGAGGAATACCTCACGCGGGCCTAGGTGGCACATGCGATCGCGGAGTCGAGATTAGGCTCGCATAATGATACTATGGGCGATTGGCCTTGCTTCGATCATTAGCGGCCTAGAAAAGACGATTACATTATGTCTATTTTTGCTCTTGTTTATGATGTGGCACTATGCGGTTAACTTGGTTGTTTCGTGCATATTTGTGAATTGGTTTTAAAATGTTATAGTTATATATATATCAGTATTTTCAGTTTCACATACTTGATACCTGTTGTACTGACCTCCTTCGGGAGGCTGCGTTCATGCCGCAGGTAGAGGTACATCAGTCGTTGATCCTCGCCGTAGGATCACGCTCAACGTTGGGAAGCTCCGCTTTCTCCGAGGCTTATCTTTTGGTATGATTCTCGAGATTGCGGTGTACTTGTACATTCGGGGGTATGGCGGGCCTGTCCCGTCATAGTTGTTATAGAAATTCTTAGAAGTGCATAGTAATCTTGTGGGCGTGGTTTGTAAAGGATGTAACTGCTCAAGTTTTGGTTTATATATACATGCCAAAGGCGACATTTTCTTAGTTAGATCGTTTACTTACTTTACACTGCTCATGGTTGCAAGTTTATATTCCGGTTACTCTAATGTATGTCTACTGGGTGCGGGTAAGGCACGATCCACGCCCGAACGGTCGTGACAAAAGTGGTATCGAGCGATTAGTCCTCGGAAAGTGTCTAGGCACCGTGTTCAGTATAGTCTTGATTATCGGTGTGTTGTGCACCACATCTATAATCGTGAGGTCATGGACATTTAGGATTGATTTCCATTCTTCTCACTCTGAGATCGTGCCTTAGAGTTGTGTTATAAGTTGGACCCTCCGACGCATTTCTTTTACCGCTTATGCCTGCGCAAGGCAACCCGCCTGGCGGCAAGGCAACAGGCGAGCTGCGAGTAGAACACAGAGGAGTACGAGGGCACAAGCCCAACCTTTATGTCACGACCCGACCCCGGGCCGCGACTGGTGCCCTACCTGGGCACCCTTATACTCATACAACATAATAAACTGCGGAAGATAAATAACACTTTTTTTTTTAAAACTAAGGCCAAGCCGATAAGGCTGCCATAACATAAAAATTACCCGAAAGGGTCTACACTGTTTAACAATGTAAAAACAACTCTAGCCAGTACAGCCCACAGATGAATACAGACCTCTAAGATTTGGACAAATGCTATGACGGGACAAGGCCCCGCTGCACTCTCGAATATACATAACCATGACGACAAGCTCCGAACATTAGAGCCATCTCAAATCTGAACCAGATCCTAAGCTCATGGATCCACAATCGTACCTAAACTGCGGACATGAACGCAGCCCGGCGGGGCCGCAGACAACGGTACCGAATATGGAACGGAAAATATGGTACAGTAAACAAATCATAACTGTACAAAAGAATGACAGGGGCAAGTATAAAAAAAGTAAATACCAGATCCTACCGTGTCATTACCATCTCGTGAACTTAATCATACCTTATTATCTTTTCCCATTTTTACATAAAAGTTATAGTCACATTCTTACGTACATGCTTAGGAAAACCGTCAAGTTCATTACTATATAACTTACTTACCTTGCATAACATAATCCGGCCCTTTATGGAGGGACGCCTATACTGCCCGGCCCAATCTGGGACGCGATAAAGTCACATAAGTCTGCCCATAGAGGTATACTTCCCGGCCCATTTCTGGGACGCGATAATGTCATATAGTCTGCCCATAAAGGTATACTGCCCGGCCCATTTCTGGGACGCGATAATGTCATATAGTCTGCCCATAAAGGTATCGCGGCCCATTTCTCGACGCGATAATGTCATATAGTCCGCCCATAAAGGTATCTCGCCGACCCATTTACGGGACGCGATAATGTCATATAGTCCGCCCATAAAGGTATAACGCCTGCCCATTTCTGGGACGCGATAATGTCATTATAAAATCCGGGAATTTAACCCAATGTACTACGTACCTCTACTCCTTTTAAATGACTCTTTTTCAAATAAAACTTCCAAGATACTAATAACCGTAGTATCAAGTCATATCTACTTTTCATGACAAGTCACAATACCTTTTAGAAATACATTTATAGGCTTCTAAATCAAGTGACTTCTTTCTTAAAAACCTTAAGCAATTGGTACCTTTAAAACAATTTGCCCTTCTTTATTTCAAATCATTTCTTTGCTTACATTACTGAAGAAAACCATTCTTTTAGTCTTCCATGAAGTTTTTATAACCAACTTCCCATAAAGCCGTTATAACTCTTTATGTCTTAGACAAATTCATTCCTTTTATAACCAAGAGACTTATACTTTCAAATCAAATCACATAGCTTTCAAAATACTTCAAGTCTCTTAACTTTTGAAATCAAGCTTCTTTAACTTTTAGAAATCAAGTCTCTTATCTTTAAAATGGCAAGAAATCAATTCTTTCCAAATCAAGTATTCTATACTTTTAAATCAATTTATTTCTTCCTTTAAGAATCAAGTCCCATAACTTGAAAAATAAAGTCCCTTAACCCTTTAAAAATTTGATGTTCATAGTCTTAAAACATCATACGTAAATTCTTATAAATTAAGTAACATATACTTTGGTGCGTTGTGAATAAGTTATACTTATTTATAACGATCTTAATCGAGTAGCCATGATCTAGAAAATGTAATACGATTTTGTCTTTGTCACGCCCCGAACCCCGGGCCCGTGACTGGTGCCCTACCTGGGCACCCTTCTACCTTAACAACTAAGCAAACTGCGGAATTTAAATAACACCTCTTTTTTTTTAAACCAACGTACGTGCAAGGGCAAAGCCGACAAGGCTGCCATATACTATACATAAAAAAAGACACTACACTGTACATGAGTCCAATCCCACCATGAATACAGACCTCTAAGAGTTATACTGAACTATGACGACAAGGCCCCGCTGCACCCATAATCAGATAAAAGCACATCGAAAGAACTTATACCAAAAGATAAACTCTCGAATGTAAGAGCTATCCAAAACTCGAGCAGGTCCTACACTGCAGATCACCAAACAGCAGACCTAAACTGCAAGATGAACGCAGCCTCGGGCGAGGTCAAGACGAAGAATGTACCAAGTATGTGAAATGAAGTATCAGAATGAAATCATAACAGTCTAAACAAAACAGGAGACATGTATGATAGCCAACCTACAGTACACAATACATAAGCAGTCATATCAAGTCAGGGACGCATGCCCTCAAAGTCACAACTCAAATATAACTATGGGTCTCACGCCCATAATATCAACCATGCCCGTGAAATCCTTTCTCACCGCTTTCGATCCATGATATAACAATATCCTCCCGGTCGCGTGCCGAATCCCACATCGTATAAGCATGACCGTGGGGTAATAAAACCAACCGAATCTAACCCGCCTCCCGGTCACATGCCTAATCCCACATCGTATAAGCATGTCCAAGGAGTATCCTCGTGGTCGCATGCCCGAAATCCCACATCGTATAAGCATGACCATGGGTAATACAAACAACCGAATCTAACCCGCCTCGTCACATGCCGGAATCCCACATCGTATAAGCATGTCCATGAGTATCCTCGTGGTCGCGTGCCGGAATCCCACATCGTATAAGCATGACCATGGGGTAATACAAACAACCGAATCTAACCCGCCTCGGTCACATGCCGGAATCCCACATCGATAAGCATGTCCAGGAGTATCCTCGTGGTCGCATGCCCAAATCCCACATCGTATAAGCATGACCATGGGTAACACAAATAATGGAAGCATACGTGGAATCCCACCTCACCGCTTGTGACGCCCAAGTAAACTTACAACAAGGCAGCCGACCCTCCAACCGAGAGTCGCGGCAACGTAATAAAACATAATACTTGTACTCAAATGCTTTCACCAGCACACATTGGCAATTCTCAATTAAACAAGCCAAAGTACTTATCAAGGCACACATACAATAATTCTCAATTAAACAAGCCAAAGTACTTATCAAGGCATACATAGAATAATTCTCAATTAAACAAGCCAAAGTACTTATCAAGGCATACATAGAATAATTCTCAATTAAACAAGCCAAAGTACTTATCAAGGCATACATAGAATAATTCTCAATTAAACAAGCCAAAGTACTTATCAAGGCATACATAGAATAATTCTCAATTAAACAAGCCAAAGTACTACGTACATACATTCTTTTCAAAAGACTCCTTTTTATGTAAAACCCCAAGATACTAACACCCGTAGTATCAAGGTGTGTCTATTTTTCAAAGTAAGTTACTACACTTTTAGAAAACTCATTCCAAAGCTTGAAATCAAGTAACTTCAAATTTTCACAATCTAGGCAACTTATGCCTAATAATCAAAATAGACATCTTTCTTAACCTTCCATAAAGCCGTTATAACCAACTTCCCATAAAGTCGTTATAACCCTTTATGGTTTTAGACACATTCATTCCTTTTTATAACCAAGAGAGTTATACTTAAAACCAAGTATCACATACTTACAAATCAAGTTCTTAACTTTCCAAAATACTTCAAGTCTCTTAATATTTAGAAAACAAGTTTCTTCTCTTAACTCATGTCATTGCTCCTCTTTTAAAACAATTAAGTAAATCACTCATTTGACTCCCCTAAAGTCATTATAACAACCCTTAGGTTTTAGAACTAAGGCACTAGCCAAAAGATTTGGAAACCCCTTCCTTTTCAAGACTCTATGTACTTTAAGAAAAATACTTTCACTTATAAGAATCCAACTTCACTAAGGAAATGGACTATACAACTTACAATTTAAACATCAAAGTACAATCAAGGAAGTACATAGAACAAATTCTATTTTAGGCAATCCAAATACAACCAAGGAGTGGATCATTTAAGGCGTAGGACATACTTTCTTTATCTCAAGGAATCATGCTAGAAGAGGAGATAGTTCACATACCTTTTCGGCTAAATCCACAAGCTAAGCCGAATACGCCGCACGTAGAAGTGGCAACCTATAATGGTCACAACATGACTATCAACTTCTAGTCTCTAACGTAGAATAATACTAAGTATACGGTCTCTAATTCTACGGAAAATCGGGCAGCACTTCCTTTGTTTCTACCTACTTTGCCACCTTTTTCAAGGCCGGATATAATAACCAACACGCCACATTTAAGGCTCAAAACAACAACCAAACAAAGGGGATTACACGCCTTACAATACGCGTAAAATTCCGCCCCACAATTATATACCTACTAAGCCCATAATCAAGCCATTCTCGGCCAACTTAAACAACAACACAAGTCCTTTCCAAATTCTTTTCCAATTCCAAGTTCTAAGGTCTAACATGTTATATAGTCATAAACAACTTCAACAACTACAATTTCCTTCTTTCTACAACATGCGACGACTTAAACTAATAATCAACTTGAAATGTAATCTTAAGGCTAAACATGCTAGTTTTCGGATTAGGGTTCCAATAGCCAATACACTTATCAAACTTCATACTATATATCTCATTCTTGCTAATATCCATAGCTACAACAAATAGTAAACTTTAATTGCTAAAACGACAAGATTTATACCTTTATAAGCCCTTAAAAATTCCAAGATTCAAAGTCGCGCCTTAGCAATTCTTAGCTCCTTTCCTTATGTTCCAATCCGCTCCAAGCACTCCTTAGAAGCCTATGAGGAACCCATCTTCAAGTTCCAACTTCAAAGTTGAAGAACTCCTTAAGTTTCCGCCTTGCGACTAATACGAAAACGTCGTTTTTCCGAAATATTTCTATTGAGATATCCTTACAATACCCTTAGGGACATTGGGTTTAAGTCTTGTGAACAAAGGATCAAAACTACAAAATTTTCTTGTTGGAAAAACTCTAAAGCCGAGAGCAACTTGAAGAACAAGAGTGTTGTTGTTATACCCCGTATTTCCAGAGTATATATGCGAGGACGTACATACGAATATTCAAGCCCTAATTAGGTTAAGGATGAAATTGTAAACTTTCGACGGAAAAGATTCCGAACCTTGTGAAGGAAATTCTACGTTTTTAATATTTTAACCGATTACGGATTTTTCCGAAAGATGAAATATTTTGGACCAATAGGAGGGAGACATGTGTCACCCTTAGTTGGCATGGGTTGGACGAAAATGTTGGCCAAGTGGACAAGGTCAAATGGTCAAGTCTTGGAAGATATTTCTTTGGGTGAGTGGGGGTAGGTAGGGACGTTTTTTGTGCCTAGTGGAAGGCCACATGGCTCTTTGTTGTGGGGGACATATGTCCCAATGTTGTGGTGGACATATGTCCCAAGGTTGTGGTGGACACTTGGTTGGAAGACCTCATTCTTCACATGGATCCAAATCTTCACCCTCCATTTGTTTTAATCTTGCCCTTGTGGTTCTATAAATACCCTCTCATGCAAGACTTCTTCATCCACAAAATAATTTCCAAGTCTTAAAATCCTTCTCCCCTTTGAGAAGATCTCGTCCAAACACCCCCTTCCTAGTAGCTCTCGAAACTCTTCCCCTCTTGATAGTTCTCGTCCCACACCCCTCTCCCTTAACCAAAATTTGCCCAAAAATTCCTAAACTCTTAAGTGTTATTCCTTAGTGTATTAGGAAGATTATTTACCAAAAGGTTAGAAAAGATTTCACACCCTAGTCCCTAAAGCCTCACATTGGCCGAGAGTTGTGAGGACAAGAACCTTAGTGTTCTTCACTTGTTTGGGTTGGTTCTTAAAGAGGAGTGGGTTAGGAGCGTATAAGGGTTGCTTGGATCGGGTTGGAGCGCACGGAGTAGGAGCTAAACGTTGCTCAGGATCGAAATGAGTATAAGTTATAGAAGGATGGTATAAGAGAAGAGAATTGAACTGTACTTACATAGGGCTGTATTTACAGTAGACTTGTGTAGTTGACGGGTAGGGAAATGCTGCCCAATTTTCCATAGAATAGAGAACCTTCTGCTTAGAATGTTCTACAGAGTAGTCTAGACATTGATAGACGTATATTGTTATACCCCGTATTTCCAGAGTATGTACGTAAGGGAATACGTACAAAAGTCTAGCCTTAAAGTTTAGGCACAAAATGTTTTTCTTGGGCACAACTCACAAAACGAATAGTTTTCCGACGAAACGTTTCCACAGCTTTCGTAGGGCAAATTCCGGCTATGCCATTTCTAATTTTTGCGGATTTTTCAGAGAGACGAAACATTATGGACCAACGGGAGGGCGACACTTGGCACCCTCCAATTGGTGGACTTGAAATCGTCCATTGGACGAATTGGACAATGAAGTGCACGTTTTTTGTGCCTTTGCACAAGTCAAGGATTAGGTAGGATATTTTGTGTGCAAGTTGGCTAGGTACACTTGCCCTAATCTTGGCCTTACACTTGCCTAGCACTTGGCTACATCTTGGCCCTTGGTTGGCCATCCCTTGACCTATAAATACCCCTCTTGAGATGAAGGGTTCTTCATCCACAAAAGCTTCCAAGTCTAAAAATCCTCTCCTCTCCCTTTGTAGCCTTTTCGTCCAAACACCTCCCCCTCCCCTTTTGAAGTTTGGCCGAGGGCCCCCCCCCTAGCCTAGCCGAAATCTACCCCCCTCCATTGGTAGAAAAGTTGCCTTCTTGTATTGTTATAATGCCCAAAATACCCTAGCCCAAATCCCTTAGTACTTAGTAGAAGTTGTGAAGAACTTCTAAGGTTTCCTTGGAGCATACAACTTAGGAGCAAAACCTTGCTCAGGCGCGACTTTATCTAGGATATTATTGGGCTTACCGAGGTAACTAATCCTAACCCTCTTTTGAATTAGAGAATACATACTGTAGTAGTATAAGAATAAGTATAAATACTTAGAAGAATATCACAGAATAGAATTGAACTGTTATCACAGTAGAAGGGTTTAAAAGAAGAATAATCAAATCAGATTTTACATAGGACTGTTTTCACTGAGACTTGAGTAGCTCACCGGTAGGAAATCGCCCAATTTTCCGTAGGATATAGAACCCTCTGTTTAGAATCGTTACAAAGTAGTTCAACGTTGATAGACGTGTCGACTATTATAGTCGATTCTTCTGCGCGACATATTCAACTTGGCGTGGTTTTCGAGAAGGTATGTGATTCTTCCTAAAGCATGATATTTTACAATATATATGTAGTACGAGACGCATACGTGTTAATCGAATAGTAACTACGCAATGTCTTTGACTTAAGCTTTGAATAATACTTACGGAATGCCTCACGCTTAAGCTCGAATAACACTTACTAAGAATGCCTCACGCTTAAGCTGAATAATAAAGAATCAAAGCATTTCAAAAGATTATCAATCATTTTTTTAATGTAAGAGAACTAATTGGTTTTAAATGAAGCTTAAGAGTTATACTAGCTTTCTGGGAAGTTAAGTATAACCACTTAAGAATGATAAAAGAAACAGTTTGCCTATGTGTTTATAACAGACTTATATTGAATTGTGAAAAGAATAATAAGATGGTTTGATAAGTAGACATGATATGATGCTATGTGTGTTAGTGTCTGATAACGTTTGTATAAGAGAGTATTCTTGTCAGGCTTATGTTGTTTAAGGATAAGTTGTTATGTTAGTGTACTATCACTCACCTCTTGACATAATACCGGGGTTAAGTCGCCTCCGACGCGGGTAGACTCGGCGATGCGGGACCATGATTCGAGAATACCTCATGCGGTCCAAGGGACCTATGCGGAGCTACGGAGTTCCGTGTTAGTGATGCGGGGTTATACCTCACGCGGTCTATGTGGCCATGCGGACTACGAGTCGGTGATTTACGCCGAGGAGTAGCTACCTCGATGCGGGTTATGTACCCTATGCGGGCCTATGTGAGTGGCCTATGCGGACTACGAGAGTCCGTGATTAGGCTTGCATGGTGATACTACGCAATTGGCCCCGCTCGATCATTCGCACCTAGAAAAGACCATTGCGCTTTACCTGTTGTTGCTCTTGTTTATGATGTGGCACTATGTGCGGGCCCCTTGGTTGTTTCATACATACTTGCAAAACTGATATTAACATGATATGTTTTCATTTAAGTATTTTACGCTTCATATACTTAGTACTTGTCAGATCGACCTCCTTCGGGCCGCTCATGCCGCAGTAAGCGGCAAGTGTGCTAGATCCACATTCTTAGGATCTCTACGTTGGTGTCGAGCTCCATCTTTCCGGAGGCTCTACTTTGGGTATGATCTCCTGTTGTAGATAGTTTTGTACAGGTATGTATGGCGGGCCCGTCCCGCCATAGTTGTATATTTCCTTAGAGGTCTGTAGTCATGTTGTACAAGATCGGATGTAATCGCTAAACCATGTTTATATATATATGCCGAAGGCGATGTTTTCTCACATAAACGTGTCTTATTTTATAAATCGTTTCATGTCTTGTTTTATATATTTCCACGATTACTCGATGTATGACTACTGGGTGCCCTGAGGCACTACCACGCCCCGAATGGGTCGTGACAAAAGTGGTATCGAGCGATTAATCCTCGGAAAGTGTCTACAGACCGTATCTAGTAGAGTCTTGATTATCGGTGTGTTGTGCACCACACCAATAATCAGGAGGCTATAGGATATTTAGGATTGGTTTCCACTCTTCTTACTCTGAGATCGTGCTTTAGAGCCGTGTTAAAGTTGGACCCTCTAACGTATTCCTTTCTCAGAATAGTTATGCCTCCACGTAAGGCAACCCGGCCCGTATGGGCAAGGCAAATGAGGAGCCGCTAGTGGACACCTAGAGTCACGAGGGCTCGCCCGGGCCTATACGAGACGGCGAGTTCTATGACGCCGCCGCCCAAAGAGAGACTACAAGATGCCGCACCTCCCGTCCCACAAAGATGGGCGGAGGAGATAGGGTACAAGGAGATGGCCCAGCTTTTGGCTAGGATTGTGGCCAGACACGAGGACAGCCGATGCGCAGATTCAGTCCAGCCCACTGCATCGTGGTTCACCCGAGGCGCAGAGTTTGAGGCTACGAGACTTCGAGTCAGAGCCCGCCGAGTTTTACGGTCGAGGCCGAGGATGATCCGCAGGAGTTCATCCGTCGCCACTGAGGATTACGAGAGTGATCGGGCGTCGGAGACCGAGTCCGTGATCTTTGGTTCGCATAGGCCGCGTGATACCGCAATCGATTGGTTTGATTCATGAGTTATCCCGGAGAGCACGATCCCCGCCTACTTGGGATGAGTTCTCGGAGGCTTTCCTCACTCACTTCTTGCCTCCACGGATGAGGAGGGCGCGGCCGATAGATTTTTACTGCCGAGGCGCAGAGGACGCCGTCCGTGGAGTACAATGTCGAGTTTGATTCATTGGCTCGATATGTCCCAAAGATTGGTAGCGCGATTATGGAGGATAGGTGCACCGCCACGCCACCGGCTAGATGACTATATGGCCGAGTCATGTGCGTGTTTCTCTTCACCGTATGGACATTACCCGCACGCAGCTCATGCTCTTGGATGTGGAGCGTAGAGACCGGCCGTGTCGACAGCAGCAGAAGAAGACCAGACGGCAGGTCTTTTGTGGCTATCGTGGTGGGCGGCCTCGCAAGCCTAGATTTGCACCACGCCACCTGAGCACTCCCGCACCGCCCTCAAAGACAACCAGATATTCGAGGCGCATCAGGCCCCGTGACTTGAGACGCCCAGAGCAGAGGCATCGCCGACGGGACCACCTCGCCGCGTGGCCGACGCAGATCCCACTTCGAGTTGTGGTGCTATGGAGCTTGTTTGATTGTGGCCGCAGGTCACTATGCGAGGAACCGTCCACTGGCGGCAAGGGCGATGGTAGGGGTCAGCCTACAGGTTCTTTCGCCGGGTCTTCTTCATCCCCGACAGCTACTCGCCCCGGAGGGCAAGGTACTCATGGACCAGCAGGTCGCGGCAGAGGTCGTGGCGCGGGTCCCAGTTCTAGCGGTCCTCAGAACCGCATTTATGCTTTGTCCAGCCGACAGGATCAGGAGGCCTCACCTGATGTCGTCACAGGTACCTTATCAGTTTCTGGGTTTGATGTGTATGCCTTGATAGATCCAGGTTCTACTGGCCCTATATATCTCCCTTGTTGCTAGTAGGATAGGGATAGAGCCCGAGTCCATAGACCCTTTCGAGGTAGCTACGCCATGGTGATTCGGTGGTAGCTCGGCGGTATATAGAGCTTGTCTGTGACTATTTACATCGTCGGACCCAGCCGACTTGATAGAGTTGAGATGATTGACTTCGACGTGATCATGGGATGGATTGGCTAGCTTCTGCTACGCCAATGTAGACCGCAGAGAGAGTAGTACGGTTCCAGCTTCTGGCGAGCCATTGTTGAGTGGGAGGAGCACGGTATCGCCGGAGGTATGTTTATTTCCTACCTCAAGGCTAGGAAGATGGTGCGAAGGGTATATCTACCATCTCGTTCGGGTGTTTGATATCAAGTCGCGGTACCAGATTTTCCGTCGGCCCAGTGGTCGAGAGTTCCCGACGTGTTTCAGACGACCTTCGGGTATCCTCCCGAGAGGGAGATTGAGTTTTGTATAGACATATTGCGGACACTCGCCTATTTCCATTCCGCCATACGTAATGGCACCGCCGAGTTGAGAGAGTTGAAGGATCACCTTAGAGATTTCTGGAGAAGCGGCTTCATCAAGCCTAGTGTTTCTCCCCGGGAGCGCCAGATTGTTCGTGAAGAAGAAGGACGACGCCGCGCATGTGTGTTGATTACAGCGGTGAACAAGGTGACCATTAAGAATGTATACCTCCTTCCCGTGATTGATGATTTGTTCGACTTGCAGGTGCGAGATGTTTCTCCAAGATTGACTGCGATCGGCTATCATCAGTGCGAGTCGAGAGGTGGATGTCCCTAGATCGCATTCGGACCAGACGGGCATTATGAGTTCAGTGGTTATGTCTTTGGTTGACCAATGCTCCGCCAGATTCATGGATTTGATGAACCGAGTGTTCAAACCATTTTTGACACGTTTGTGATAGTGTTCATTGATGATATCTTGGTTTATTCTCGCCAGAGCGAGCACGCGAGCATTTGAGGATCAGGCCGGCGCTTCTCCAGACCCGATAGTTGTACGCCAAGTTTTCCAAATGTGAGTTTTGGTTGACTTGATGGCGTTTCTTGGGCATATTGTCGGGCCGATGGCATTCGAGTGATACGCCAAGATCGAGGCGATGACTTGCCTAGACCTACTACTCCGGCAGAGGTTCGCAGCTTTCGGGCCTTGCAGGATATTATCGGCGGTTCGTGGAGAAGTTTGCTTCTATCTTCGCACCATTGACTAGGCCGACTCGGGCGCAAGTTTGATGGATCGATGCTTGTGAGCGTGGTTTCCGATTCTTGAAAGAGAGATCGACGACCGCCTCGCTTCTACTCTTCCGAGGGTCGGATGGTTATGTCGTGTATTGCGATGCGTCAGGCATCGGGTTGGGATATGTGTTGATGCAGCATAGCAGGGTTATAGCATATGCATCCCGACAGCTGAAGAAACACGAAAGGAACTACCCCACCTATGACTTGGAGTTGGCGGCTGTGATTCACGCTTTGAAGATCTGGAGGCACTATTTGTATGGGGTTCACGTGGATATTTTTACAGACCACAAGAGCCTCCAGTATATCTTCAGCCAGAGGGAGCTGAACTTACGATGCAGACGGTGGTTAGAGTTGCTTAAGGATTATGATGTTGATATCTGTACCACCCGGAAGGCCAATGTTGTGGCGGATGCTTCACCGTAGGTCGATGGGGAGCCTATCGGATGTGCAGCTAGAGAGGAGGGACATGGTTCGTGATTTGCATCGATTAGCGAGCCTTGTGTCCGCTTGATTGATTACGATAGCGATGGGGTTAGAGTTCGTGAGGTTGCCGAGTCTTCCATCGCCGGCGAGGTGAAGAGGCAACAGTTCGAGGATCGGCTTTGATTCGATATCGTGATACAACTCTTCGTGAGGGCGCGGTCCTTTGAGGTAGCACCATGGGGTGCTAAGGTTTGAGGCGTGTTGTGTGTTCCAGATGTTTCAGACTTCGGCAGCAGGTTCTGGGAAGCACACAGCGTTACTCTATCCATCCGGTCGACCAAGATGTACCACGACCTTAGATCCGTGTATTGGGGATGGCTTGAAGAGGACGTTGCGAGTTCGTAGCTCGGCCCGTGTTGTCGCAGTGAAGGTAGAGCACCGCAGGCCCGTGGTTTGTTACGCACGATTGAGATCCCGACCGAAGTGGGAGGTAATCAACATGGACTTTATCACGGGATTACCTCGCACTCGGAGGAGACATGATTCTATATGGGTTATCGCCGACAGTCGATTTAAATCAGCCCACTTTCTTCCCGTCAGGACGACTTTTTCGGCTGAGGATTATGCCAGACTTTACATCCGAGAGGTCGTCAGACTGCATGGAGTCCCTATTTCGATCATATCGCATACGGAGCCCGCCACTGGCTAACTTCCGGAGGTCTTTCGAGAGGTTTAGGACGCAGTGAGCTCGAGCATCGCATTCCATCCACGCATGACAAAGCCGAACGCACTATCCAGACTCTTGAGGATATGATGCGAGCCTGTGTTATCGAATTCAGGGGTAGCTGTGAGGATCATTTGCCTCTAGTTGAGTTCGCGTACAATAATAGCTACCACTCCAGTATTCAGATGGCGCCTTATGAGGCCTTGTATGGGAGGAAGTGCAGATCGCCTATAGGTTGGTTCGATGTGGGCGAGGTGCAGCTAGTGGGACCAGATTTGGTGCAGCAGGCAGTGGATAAGGTGAAGCTTATCCGAGAGCGGCTATTGATAGCTCAGAGTCGGCGTAAGTCGATGCAGATCATCGTCGTCGTGATCCGAGTTCGCAGTTGATGATTGGGTTTTTCTGAAGGTGTCACCCATGAAGGGTGTGATGAGATTCGGGAAGAAGGGGAAACTCAGCCCAAGGTACATTGGGCCGTTTCAGATTGTCCGCAGGGTAGGCAAGGTTGCCTATGAGTTGGATCTGCCGTCCGATCTGGAGGCAGTGCATCCGGTTTTTCACGTATCTATGCTGAGGAGATGTATCTGGGATCCATCTAGGTGCACCCGATTGACGATGTCCAGTGATCGAGGGGTTATCGTATGAGGAGGTTCCATAGCGATAATCGATCGTCGAGTTAGGCGTCTGACGGACGAAGGGCTTCCAGTCAAAGTCTTGTGGCGGAACGAGCTCAGGGAGGAAATGACTTGGGAAGCCGAGGAAGACATGAGGCAGAAGTATCCTCACCTATTCCCCACACCTCCAGGTAATTCACTTTCCTACTTGTAAATTTTCATTATCGTTTATGCCTAAGTGTTGTTTTGTGGCCGTGTGTGGCATTTGCAACTGTTTAAGTTATGAAGGACCTTATCATTAACTGTCTTGGGAAGGAACATTCGGGACGAATGTTTCTAAGGAGGGGAGAATGTTATACCCCGTATTTCTAGAGTATGTACGTAAGGGAATACGTACAAAAGTATAACCTTAAAGTTTAGGCACAAAACGTTTTTCTTGGGCACAACTCACAAAACGAATAGTTTTCCGATGAAACGTTTCCACAACTTTCGTAGGGCAAATTCCGGCTATGCCATTTCTAATTTTTGCGGATTTTTCCGAGAGACGAAACATTTTGGACCAACGGGAGGGCGACACTTGGCACCCTCCAATTGGTGGACTTGAAATCGTCCATTGGACGAATTGGACAATGAAGTGCACGTTTTTTGTGCCTTTGCACAAGTCAAGGATTAGGTAGGATATTTTGTGTGCAAGTTGGCTAGGTACACTTGCCCTAATCTTGGCCTTACACTTGCCTAGCACTTGGCTACATCTTGGCCCTTGGTTGGCCATCCCTTGACCTATAAATACCCCTCTTGAGATGAAGAGTTCTTCATCCACAAAAGCTTCCAAGTCTAAAAATCCTCTCCTCTCCCTTTGTAGCCTTTTCGTCCAAACACCTCCCCCTCCCCGTTTGAAGTTTGGCCGAGGGCCCCCCCCCCTAGCCTAGCCGAAATCTACCCCCCCTCCCTTGGTAGAAAAGTTGCCTTCTTGTATTGTTATAATGCCCAAAATACCCTAGCCCAAATCCCTTAGTACTTAGTAGAAGTTGTGAAGAACTTCTAAGGTTTCCTTGGAGCATACAACTTAGGAGCAAAACCTTGCTCAGGCGCGACTTTATCTAGGATATTATTGGGCTTACCGAGGTAACTAATCCTAACCCTCTTTTGAATTAGAGAATACATCTGTAGTAGTATAAGAATAAGTATAAATACTTAGAAGAATATCACGAATAGAATTGAATGTTATCACGAGTAGGCGGTTTAAAAGAAGAATAATCAAATCAGATTTACATAGGATCTGTTTTCACAGAGACTTGAGTAGCTCACCGTAGGGAAGTGCGCTCAATTTTCCGTAGGATATAGAACCCTCTGTTTAGAATCCATAAAGTAGTGCGAACGTTGATAGGCGTGTCGACTATTATAGGTGATTCTTCATGCGACATATTCAACTTGGCGTGGTTTTCATTGAGAAGGTATGTGATTCTTCCAAAAGCATGATATTTTACAATATATATGTAGTACGGTGACGCATACGTGTTAATCGAATAGTAACTACGCAATGTCTTTGACTTAAGCCCGAATAATACTTACGCAATGCCTCACGCTTAAGCTCGAATAACACTTACGGAATGCCTCACGGCTTAAGCCCGAATAATAAAGAATCAAAGCATTTCAAAAGATTATCAATCATTTTTTTAATGTAAGAGAACTAATTGGTTTTAAAGCGAAGCTTAAGAGTTATACTAGCTTTATGGGAAGTTAAGTATAACCACTTAAGAATGATAAAAGAAACAGTTTGCCTATGTGTTTATAATGGACTTATATTGAATTGTGAAAAGAATAATAAGATGGTTTGATAAGTAGACATGATATGATGCTATGTGTGTTAGTGTGCGTAACGTTTGTATAAGAGAGTATTCTTGTTGTGCTTATGTTGTTTAAGGATAAGCTGTTATGTTAGTGTACTATCACTCACCTCTTGACATAATACCGGGGTTAAGCCGCCTCCGACGCGGGTAGACTCAGCGATGCAGGACCATGATTCGAGAATACCTACGCGGGTCCAAGGACCTATGCGAGCTACGGAGTTCCGGTTAGTGATGCGGGTTATACCTCATGCGTCTATGTGTCCATGCGGACTACGAGTCTAGGACGATGCCGAGGAGTAGCTACCCTCGATGCGGGGTTATGTACCCTATGCGGGCCTATGTGAGTGGACTATGCGGACTACGAGAGTCCAGGATTAGGCTTGCATGGTGATACTACGGGCAATTGGCCCTGCTTCGATCATTCGCAGCCTAGAAAAGACACATGCAGTTTACCTATTGTTGCTCTTGTTTATGATGTGGCACTATGCGCGTCCCCTCGTTGTTTCATACATACTTGCAAAACTGATTTTAAAATGATATGTTTTCATTTAAGTATTTTACGCTTCATATACTTAGTACTGTTGTATCGACCTCCTTCGGGGCTGCGTTCATGCCGCAGTAAGGGCAGGTGTGCTAGATCCACATTCTTAGGATCTCTACGTTGGTGCTGAGCTCCATCTTTTCCGAGGCTCTACTTTTGGGTATGATCTCCTGTTGTAGATAGTTTTGTCTGATCAGGTATGGCGGCCCCGTCCCGCCATAGTTGTATATTTCCTTAGAGGTCTGTAGTCATGTTGTACAGTATCGGATGTAACTGCTAAACCATGTTTATATATATATGCCGAAAGGCGATGTTTTCTCACATAAACTGTGTCTTATTTTATAAACTGTTTCATGTCTTGTTTTATATATTTCCGCTGATTACTCTGATGTATGACTACTTGGGTGCCCCGGTAAGGCACCAGTCACGGGCCCCGGAATGGGTCGTGACATATATGGCCATTATAGGTTGAAGTTCTGCGAGTAGCGTGTTCTACTTGAAGGGTGGACAAGTCCAGCAGGGTTATAGTACGGTGGAGTGTTTTGCTATTTGTCGATAATCGTCGCGAGGTATGTGAACCTCTTCCTATCCTTTCTAGCATGATGTTTGTAAACTATGTAGTACGGTAGACGTACGTGTGCTAAATGAATTGGGTTGGTTTAAAACATAAAGTGTTATAACGGCTTTATGGGAAGTTTGTTATAACAACTTTATGTAGGTAAGAAATGGGTTGTTGATTTTTAAGAACATAAGAGACTTGACTTAATTGGCTTGATATGAACTTTTTAAAAAAGTTGTGAAACCTCATTCGTGAGTAATGAGTACTTGGTTTTTAACTAATAAGTTATATTGATTTCGGAAATGAGAATAAGTATCGAACAAACCACTGCAGCGTTAATAAAGGAAAATGTATTGACAAATAATTAATTATATTAAAACCAGTAGAAACCTCCATCTGCATAGAAGCTAAGATAAGACAAAATTGTATTACATTTCCTAGATCATGGCTGCTTTAATAAGATTGTTATAAACAAGAATAAACTACTCACACATAAGATATTATGTTACTCAATTTTGTTAAAAGAAGAAATTACGTTGTTAAGTGATTAGGACTATGAACTATGAAATCTTTCGAAAATAAGAGACTTAAGTATTTAAAAACATGCAACTTGAACTTTTGGAAAAGAATGTTATTACTTGACCTTAAAAAGGGAAAATGTGTTGGTTTAAAATGAAGGCATGGTATTGTCTTAATCTGTCTTAAAAGAGGGTTTAAATGTTATGTACGATTATTCACCGAGTCCCATGGGATGGGTCGGGACATGTATTCCATACGATTCTTCACCGAGTCCCATGGGATGGGCCGGGACATGTATTCCATACGATTCTTCACCGAGTCCCATGGGATGGGCCGGGACATGTATTCCATACGATTCTTCACCGAGTCCCATGGGATGGGCCGGGACATATATTCCATACGATTCTTCACCGAGTCCCATGGGATGGGCCGGGACATGTATTCCATACGATTCTTCACCGAGTCCCATGGGATGGGCCGGGACATATATTCCATACGATTCTTCACCGAGTCCCATGGGATGGGCCGGGACATGTATTCCATACGATTCTTCACCGAGTCCCATGGGATGGGCCGGGACATATATACCACACGATTCCACCTCGATTCACATGGGATGGGCCGAGACATGCTATACGTATCATACGATTTATACCTAGACTGCCGGCAGTGAGAAAAAAGTTCCACGGGCATGAGGGATGACTTTGAGGGAGTGAGTCCCTGCCTTGACATGACTACTTTTATGTTGTAAACTGTAGTTTGGTTATCATACATGTCTCTTGTTTTATATAAACTGTTATGATTTCATTTACTGATTTTCGCCACATACTTGGTACCAGATCGACTCTGGGCCGTGCGTCACGCCGCAGTGTAGGTACACCATTGTTGATCCTCGCCATAGGGTCAGCCAAAGCATTTTGGGAAGCTCCGTTTCTCCGAGGCTTATACGTAGTATAGTCCTCGTCATCAGAGGTACTTACATTCGTGGTATGGCGGCCACTCCGTCGTTGTTGTCGATATATTCGTAGAGTGTAGTAATGCAAGTGTGGCTTGTAAAAGGGATGTAACTGTTCAAATTTTTATATATATATGCCGACAGGCAGCTCTTCTCAGATAAATTGTTTCTCACTTCATATTGTTTCATGTCTTGTTTTATATTCCGCTGGTTACTCTGATGTATGTCTACTTAGGTTCCCGGGTAAGGCACCAGTCACGGGCCCGGGGTCGGGTCGTGACAGTTGTGATATTTTTTTTAAGTGTTGGAGACTTAGTCTTGCACTAGTGTAGCATTTATAACACAAAGGAAGGCTTAGATTATAACAAATGTGTGGCTAGGATGAATATCATTAATTAAATAGCCAAGTGGACAAGTTGACATTGGTCAACAATCTCAAGCTTGAAGACTTATCTTCCTTGATGGTCAATGACCATTTTACCCTTACTCCAATTCGTCCAAGACCAAATGTGGGGTGCCACGTGTCGCCCTCTCATTCGTCCATAAAATTTCGTAACCCTCGTGGCCCCACAAAACGTTAAATTCATCGGGTGGGCCCCACGTGACCAAATCCGTAAAATAATTTTTCATAATGTTAATAAGTTTCATACTCTTCAAATAATGCAGTTTGAGAATCCAATTATCAACAACGAACATTTTTCCTTTCCGACGCTCGGAAGATTTTCTGTCGGAAAAACAATTCTTCCTTTCGCACTAATTTCCAAGTCTTGTGTTCCTTACGTACTTTCTCTTATACATGTCCTGGACTTACGGGGTGTAACATTCTTCCCCCCTTAGAAATATTCGTCCCCGAATGTTCTTAGTTGGTTTTCAAGCTATACACACTCCAGCACAATCTCTATACTATGCCTATCAATCAATATTCCACAAGACCGACGATGCCACACATGGCCACCACATAACAAACGTAGACATAACAATGGACCTTCCGTCCGCGACCCCTTCTCACAAAACTCGAAGGTTACAGTCTTATCACAAACAAGATCTTTAGAGGTTCCTTTCTTTCCTTACTTGTCATACTTTCTCGTACTTTCAAACTTATTTAGTACACGTACAGAATCAACTAGACTTGAGCCTTGTATCCTCGTGACCCTATCACATAGCGGGACCATATCCAACTGACATCACCCGATTCCATACTACCGGTTGACCCGAAATGAGTCCATAACCTGACCCATCGTCACATTTAACTTCTCATTCTTAGTCTGAAATAAATCTTTCTCTTATCTCAAGGTACTTCTCACCCTATCCCCTATTCACTAGAGGTTCGTCACATAAGCCAAAGTATTTCTACTGTACATCCTTCCCTATCGGTCTTACACTTATTATGGGGTAACTACAACTTGTGAACTCTACACAACTATAGTCTCAGTTCACATACCATTCTTGTCAACATTCTTAACTTTTCACTTTACTAACCAAAGTATTCCTACCTCTGGGGGGTACTATCACTTACAACTGCTAGCAACAAAGGGAAAACATATATGCTAGGGCGAAATCTGAATCTATCAATGCACGTATGATTCAAAAGAATCGAGATATACCTGTAACCCCATGCGATATCGCCTCCTGATCCTGTCCAGTAGTCACATCATCCATGCGGTTCGAAGGACCGCCAGAACTATAAAATCCACCCTGACCTCTACCACGACTGGCTGACATCTGAACACTCGCTCGGGGACGCATACCGGTGAGGAAAGGAAACCAACCATCGGCCTCATAGGCTGAGCCACCTTACCGGCGCCCTTTCTATCCGGACATTCCCACTTCAGGGCGGACGGTCATCGCCACGACCAACCCGGCCCGTGATCGTGCCTTATGTAACGACCTGCCCGGCTCGCATCGTGCCTTACCGGGCACTAGCGATACATACATCGAGAAAATCAGCGAACATAAAACATGAGTCATTAAACAAGAGATATAATAAAAACAAAGCAACCAAAACAGCGGTTTCAAGGTATAAACATAAAACACGAATGGCTTTAATCTTTTACAACCCCGCCACAACGATTACATGCACTTCTAAGATTTACAACGACTATGACGGACAGTGGCCCCGCCATACCACGAATGTACAAGAACCAACAACTCAGGGAACAAATACCAAAAGATAAGACTCCGGAGAAAAGGAGCTTCCTAACGCTTGAACGGTGATCCTATGGCGAGGATCCACGGCCGATGTACTCTACTGCGCAGATGAACGCAGCCCAAGGAGGTCAAGATAACAGTACCAAGTATGTGAATCGCATAATGTCAGAATGAAATCATAACAGTCTATACAAAGCAGGAGACATGTATGATAGCCAAACTACAGCACACCACATATAACAGTTATATCAAGTCAGGGTCTCACGCCCACAACATCAATCATGCCCGTGGAATACCTTCCTCACTGCCGGCAGTCGATGATATGATAACAACAAGACAGCAATCCAAATGGAAGCATACCCGTGCGCTACGCATCGTGTCAGTATGTCCAAAGGGAAACAATAAGACAACATTCCAAATGGACGCATACCCGTGCGCTACGCATCGTGTCAGTATGTCCAAAGGGAAACAATAAGACAACTTTCCAAATGGACGCATACCCGTGCGCTACGCATCGTGTCAGTATGTCCAAAGGGAAACAATAGACAAAGATTCCAAATGGACGGATACCCGTGCGCTACGCATCGTGTCAGTATGTCCAAAAGGAAATCCTGGCGATAATCAAAATGGAAACATACGTGCGCTACGCATCGCGGTCGATATATCCAAAGCGATTAACCACAAGACCTTAACCAAAATGGAAGCATACCCGCGCGCCACGATCGTGGTATGTCCAAAGCGATTAACAACAATAATACTATCAGCGTGAACGCACTGCGGAATTTCTCCACTCACGCAAGACGCCCAAGTAAGTTCTCAACTACCAACCGACCTCTATCGAGACGCCAGTAACACGTAAAACACAACGCTTGTACAATAAAGGCTATCATCACAAGCATAGGCAAGTTTCACAACAACAAGCATAGGCAAGTTTCACAACAACAAGCATAGGCAAGTTTCACACAACTCAAAGTACTTTCATTTTATGCCAAATTCGGGTTTTTAACCCCAAAGTACTACATACGTTAAGTTCTTTTAAAAGAGATCCATTACTTTTATAAAAGTCACCCGATACCGTAGTATTAGAATGACCAACCCACCTTCCTTTTCAAAATCAAGTAACAACATTCTTTCCTAAGTTCCAGCTTGCCTAGTTTCAATTACTCAAGCTTCTCATTTTCAAATGGTTTCATAGTTCCCAAACTTAATCACTGATTCCTTTTAGAACAATTGAGTAACATATGTCATATATGTGAGTAGTTTATTCTTGTTTATAACGATCTTATTACAAACCATGATCTAGAAAATGTAATATCATTTTGTCTCATCTTAGCTTCATGCGGATGGAGGTTTCTACTGGTTTTAATACAACACATCATTATTCAATACATTTTCCTTTATTAACGCCGCAGTTGGTGCAGTCGATACACATTCCGATTCGAAATCAAGAAACATTATCCCTTTAAAACCAAGTACTCATTACTCACGAATGAGGTTTCACACAAACATCCACATTAAAACAAATAAGTTAAGTCTCTTATCTTATAAGATCAAGTCTCTTAACTTCTAACATCAGTAAACCATTTCCACCTACATAAGGTCGTTATAACTAACTTCCCATAAAGCTATTATAACACCCTATGTTTTAAACCAACCAAATCACTTAGCACATGTACGTCTACCGTACTACATAGTTCACAACAATCATGCTAGAAAAGATAGGAAGAGGTTCACATACCTCGCGACGATTTATCGACAATAAGCAAAATGCTCCAAGTACTACAACCTTGCTAGCCCTTTCCACTCCTTGAGTAGAATACGCTACTCTTAGTACTTTCACCTCGATAAGCCCAAAATTATCCAAGTTATAATGTCGATCCTGAGCAAGGTTTAGCTCCAACTCCGGGTGCTCCAAACAACCCTTAGAAGTTCTAACCAACTTCTACCTAAATACTTCAATCAAACAATGAAGATTTCCTTAGGGTTTCGGTTTGAGACCAAAGGGACAAAAGGTAGTATTTCCGGACTCTACGTAAAGAGGTATCTTTGGAATACTACAAGGTACAAGGCTAAGGTATTTTGGGCATTATAACAATACTAGGGGAGTATTTCAATACCACAAGGGAGGGGTATTATACGAAAACCAGTAGGCTGGTGGTACCCTAGCTAGCACCACAAAGGGGAGGGACTCGGCCAAAGGCCTTAACTAGGAGGGGGCTCTTGGACGAGAGTCAAACAAGAGGAGAGGGGAAGGATAGCAAGACTTGGAACATTTTTGATGAATGAAGTCTTGCCGCTGGGTATTTATAGCAAAACCAAAAGCCAACCAATGGCCAAGATCAAGCCATGTGCAAGGCAAGTGTAAGGCCAAGATCAAGCCAAGTGCACCCTAACCCTACTCCACAAATCCTCACAAATATCTACACAAATATCTACCACAACTTGCCCATCCATTCGCCCTAATTCCGCCTCAAGTCCACCAATGAGAGGGTGCCAAGTGTTGCCCTCTCGTTGGTCCAAAACATTTCGTCTCTCGGAAAAATCCGCAACAATACTAAATGACATAGCCGGAAGTTTCCCTTCGCCAGCTACGCAAAACGTTTCACAAAAACGACTTAACCGTGTTGTGCACAATTGTAAAATCGCCAAGGTGCCACATGGGGTGACACGTGTCGCCCGATTCGCCTAATATTTCGTCTTAGAAAATATCCAAAATACCGGAAATCTCAAAACAAAGCGGGCCTACAAAATCAGAATTTCTCCGTGGCCCCAGCGTGACCATTTCCAAAAATAAAATCTCAAAATTCTAATATAATCTATGAAGTCCAAATACCAAATCTGGGAATCCAATTCCCATTAACGAACCTTTTTCTTCACAAATAACCGGAAACTTTTCCGTCGAAAACTCACATCTTTCTTTCTTTTCAACATTTTCTGCTGTACTCTGCAGACGCACGTCCTCACATACATACCACGCAACTACGGGGTATAACATTCTCCCCTCCTTAGAAACATTCGTCCCGAATGTTCCTTCTCAAGACGGATATCGATGAAGTTCCTCTAACAAGTTGTCAACGCCACAGCTTGGCCACGAAATAACATACGTTATCTTCCTTCCTTACTCGTCGTGCCCTTCTCGAACACTTGAACTCTCCCAAGACGCACTCATACTTCACCATTACTCCGGCCCCGAAAATCTCTCGAGTCACTACCTCCAAACTTGGTCATCTTACTAACCTCAAACTTCCTTAAGGCCATTCCCGCCTTTTACGAACCGCTCAGTCGAACGCGTCCACGAACTCATACGATGGTCGTCTCAAACTCGCCTAGCACCTCGTGACCCTACCACCGGCGGACCACCCGAATCGACCCCACCCAAAACCGGGCTACGGGTCGACCCGCGAGCGGCCATCAACCCGACCCACAATCGCCCAACACTTGTTCCCCGACACGGAACAATCTTACCCATTTCAAATCATGAAAGCTACCACTTCCATCTCACACTACCCATGGACTTATCACACAAAATAAAATCCCACGTATACTACGCACTCTGATAAAGGTCAAACATAAAACGAATCTTATACTCAAGACGACCTTACCTCTAAGGTCTCAGTCGTGAAATAGTCTAAGGTTCACACTTACCATGCCCCCATACGTAACCTTCCAACTAACCATGTATTCTAACTCACACATATCACAATGCTATCCGTACATAGCACACAATAATGAGGTCATCATAACAATCATACCAAAACTCTAGAGGGTTAAGGATATACCTGAAGCTACCGCTCCACTCTAATCATAGGCACTGCGCAGGCATTATGTAGGGTGATGAACCAGCCACAAATCTCGGGCGTCGAGTCGTAACATCCGCGCTTCCTTGGTCGGACAGCTCGCAAATGGCCTCGCTGGCCGCATGCAAAACAAACTCCCAATCTAGCACGACACTCTCCAAAATGGAGTCTACCACAACGGTCACAACGAGGTAGGGTGGCTTCACCGTTAACACCCCGCTTCTCGAAAATCTGAACCTCGAGCCACGACCGCCTCAAGACGGTGGAGGACCACTCTGTACTGGTGGGGGTATATAACTAGCCTGCTGCTGAGGCGGTCCGCCTCGAAAGTCACCAAAGGACCCTGCTGTCCTGGCCCTCTTCTGCTGATCCAGGTCATTCCTTCGACCCCTCCGTGCCTCACATCCTAGTGCATGAGCCTGCATGCGGGCAATGTCCATGCCCGGCTGAAGAGAAACACCCGCACAAGACTCAGCCATATAATCATCTAGCCCGGTGACGTAGCGATGCACCCTATCCTCCATATCTGCCACTAGCGCAGGGACATATCGAGCCAAAGAATCGAACTCGACATTGTACTCCCTGACAGTGCGCCCTCTCTGCCTCAGTAACAAAAATCTGTCGGCCCGTGCCCTCCTCATCTGCGGAGGCAAGAAGTGCGTGAGGAAAGCCCCCGAAAACTCATCCCATACTGCTGGAGGTGCATGCTCTCCCCGGGAAAGCTCCCATGAATCAAACCAATCGACTGCGGTATCACGCAGCCGATGCGAACCAAAGGTCACAGACTCGGTCTCTGAAGCCTTGATCACCCGCATGATGATCCGTCAGAATCGCCGGATGAACTCCTGCGGATCATCCTCGTGCCTCGACCCATAAAACTCGCGGCTACAACTCGTAAAGTCCGTAGCCTCAAACTATCTCGCCGGGTGAACCATTGGTGCTACTTAGAATCGAATGCGCCGGATCCACTTATCTCATATCTCGCCACGACTCGCCAATAATCGCCATCTCTCGTGACCCATCTCCCGCCTCCGCATCGTGGACTGAGGCTCGTGTATCAGAGTCTCGGCAGCCCATCGCTGCGCTTTAAACTCTGCTGGTGCTGGCGGCGTCGCGAAACTCGCCGTCGGAAGCACTGCCTCGTGTATCGACCGGCTCGCGCCTCGAACTCCTCTCAGATCTCACTAGTAGCTCCTCGCCGCCTTGCCCTTCTGGGCTCTGGTTGCCTTGCGCGGAGGCATAACTGGTAAAAACGAGATACGTCAAAGGGGTCCAACTTACAACACAGCTCTAAGGCACGATCTCAGAATGAGAAGAATGGAAACCAATCCTAAATGTCCTATAGCCTCCTGATTATAGATGTGGTGCACAACACACCGATAATCAAGACTCTACTAGACACGGTTCAGACACTTTCCGAGGATTAATCGCTCGATACCACTTTTGTAACGACTCGCCCGGCCCGCATCGTGCCTTACCCCGCACCTAGCGATACATACATCGAGAAAATCAGCGAACATAAAACATGAGTCATTAAACAAGAGATATAATAAAAACAGCCAACCAAAACATTTGCCTTCAAGATAAACATAAAACACGAGCAGTTTAATCCTTTTACAACCCCGCCACAACAAGATTACAGCACTCTAAGATTTACAACGACTATGACGGACAGTGGCCCCGCCATACCCCGAATGTACAAGAACCTACAACTCAGTGGAACACATACCAAAAGATAAGCCTCGGAGAAACGGAGCTTCCCAACGCGAACGGTGATCCTATGGCGAGGATCCACGATCGATGTACCTCTACTGCGCAGATGAACGCAGCCCGGCGAGGTCGATAACAGTACCAAGTATGAATCGCATAATGTCAGAATGAAATCATAACGATCTATACAAAGCAGAGACATGTATGATAGCCAAACTACAAAGACACCACATATAATGCTTATATCAAGTCGGTCTCACGCCTACAACATCAATCATGCCCGTGGAATACCTTTCCTCACCGCGGCAATGATGATATGATAACAACAAGACAAAGAATCCAAATGGAAGCATACCCGCGCGCTACGATCGTGTCGGTATGTCCAAAGCGGAAACAATAAGACAACATTCCAAATGGACGATACCCGCGCGCTTACGATCGTGTCGGTATGTCCAAAGGGAAACAATAAGACAACATTCCAAATGGACGATACGTGCGCGCTACGATCGTGTCGGTATGTCCAAAGGGAAACAATAGACAAAGATTCCAAATGGACGATACCCGCGCGCTACGCATCGTGTCAGTATGTCCAAAAGGAAATCACAAGGAGATAATAACAATGGAAACATACCCGTGCTCTAACCATCGTGTCAGAATATCCAAAGCGATTAACCACAAGACGTTAACCAAAATGGAAGCATACCCGCGCCACGATCGTGTCGGTATGTCCAAAGCGATTAACAACAATAATACTATCAGCGTGAACGCACTGCGGAATTTCTCCGCCACACGCAGACGCTCCAAGTAAGTTCTCAACTACCAACCGACCTCTATCGAGAGACGCCAGAACACGTAAAACACAACGCTTGTACAATAAAGGCTATCATCACAAGCATAGGCAAGTTTCACAACAACAAGCATAGGCAAGTTTCACAACAACAAGCATAGGCAAGTTTCACACAACTCAAAGTACTTTCATTTTATGCCAAAGTCGGGTTTTTAACCCCAAAGTACTACATACGTTAAGTTCTTTTAAAAGAGATCCATTACTTTTATAAAAGTCACCCGATACGTAGTATTAGAATGACCAACCCACCTTCCTTTTCAAAATCAAGTAACAACATTCTTTTCCTAAGTTCCGCTTGCCTAGTTTCAATTACTCAAGCTTCTCATTTTCAAATGGTTTCATAGTTCCCAAACTTAATCACTGATTCCTTTTAGAACAATTGAGTAACATATGTCATATATGTGAGTAGTTTATTCTTGTTTATAACGATCTTATTACAAAGCCATGATCTAGAAAATGTAATATCATTTTGTCTCATCTTAGCTTCTATGCAGATGGAGGTTTCTACCGGTTTTAATACAACACATCATTATTCAATACATTTTCCTTTATTAACGCCGCAGTTGGTGCTGTCGATACACATTCGATTCCCAAATCAAGAAACATTATCCCTTTAAAACCAAGTACTCATTACTCACGAATGAGGTTTCACACAAACATCCACATTAAAACAAATAAGTTAAGTCTCTTATCTTATAAGATCAAGTCTCTTAACTTCTAACATCAGTAAACCATTTCCACCTACATAAGGTCGTTATAACTAACTTCCCATAAAGCTATTATAACACCCTATGTTTTAAACCAACCAAATCACTTAGCACATGTACGTCTACCGTACTACATAGTTCACAACAATCATGCTAGAAAAGATAGGAAGAGGTTCACATACCTCGCGACGATTTATCGACAATAAGCAAAATGCTCCAAGTACTACAACCTTGCTAGCCCTTTCCACTCCTCGAGTAGAATACGCTACTCTTAGTACTTTTACCTCGATAAGCCCAAAATTATCCAAGTTATAATGTCGATCCTGAGCAAGGTTTAGCTCCAACTCCGGGTGCTCCAAACAACCCTTAGAAGTTCTAACCAACTTCTACCTAAATACTTCAATCAAACAATGAAGATTTCCTGTGGTTTCGGTTTGAGACCAAAGGGACAAAAGGTAGTATTTCCGGACTCTACGTAAAGAGGTATCTTTGGAATACTGCAAGGTACAAGGCTAAGGTATTTTGGGCATTATAACAATACTAGGGGAGTATTTCAATACCACAAGGGAGGGGTATTATACGAAAACCACTAGGCAGTGGGTACCCCACGGCTAGCACCACAGGGGAGGGGACTCTCGGCCAAAGGCCTTAACTAGGAGGGGGCTCTTGGACGAGAGTCAAACAAGAGGAGAGGGAAGGATAGCAAGACTTGGAACATTTTGATGAATGAAGTCTTCTGCCAAGGGGTATTTATAAGAAACCAAAAGCCAACCAATGGCCAAGATCAAGCCATGTGCAAGGCAAGTGTAAGGCCAAGATCAAGCCAAGTGCACCCTAACCCTACTCCACAAATCCTCACAAATATCTACACAAATATCTACCACAACTTGCCCATCCATTCTACCCTAATTCCGCCTCAAGTCCACCAATGAGAGGTGCCAAGTGTTGCCTCTCGTTGGTCCAAAACATTTCGTCTCTCGGAAAAATCCGCAAAAATACTAAATGACATAGCCGAATTTTCCTTCGCAGTTACGCAAAACGCTTCACAAAAACGACTCTAACCGTGTTGTGCACAATTGTAAAATCGGCCAAGGTGCCACGTGGGTGACACGTGTCGCCCCGATTCGCCAGAATATTTCGTCTTCCAAAATATCCAAAATACCGGAAATCTCAAAACAAAGCGGCCCTACAAAATCAGAATTTCTCCGTGGCCCCACGTGACCATTTCCGAAAATAAAATCTCAAAATTCTAATATAATCTATGAAGTCCAAATACCAAATCTGGGAATCCAATTCCCATTAACGAACCTTTTTCTTCACAAATAACCGGAAACTTTTCCGTCGAAAACTCACATCTTTCTTTCTTTTCAACATTTTCTGCCGTACTCTCGTACGTACGTCCTCACATACATACCCTGCAACTACGGGGTATAACACCTTACCCCGGGCACCCAAGTAGCCATACATCAGAGTAATCAGCGGAATATAAAACAAGACATGAAATAAAAACAGTTTATCTGAGAAAACTTGCCTTGCGGCATATATATAAATACAAAGTTTGAACAGTTTAATCCTTTTTACAAACCCTGCCCACAACAGTACTACAGACCTCTAAGAGTTTTTATACAACATGACGGGACAGGGCCCCGCCATACCCCTGAATGTACAAGAACCTACAACTCAGGGTAACATACCAAAAGATAAGCCTCCGGAGAAACGGAGCTTCCCAACGCTGAACTGCGATCCTAAGAGCGAGGATCAACAACCGATGTACCTCTACCTGCGGCATGAACGCAGCCCCCCGAAGGAGGTCAGTACAACAGGTACCAAGTATGTGAAACTGAAAATACTGTAGTTAAATCATAACAGTCTATATAAAGCAGGAGACATATATGATAACCAAAATACAGTACGCAATCATAAAAGCAGTCAAGTCAGGGACTCACGCCCTCAAAGTCATCACTCAAATATAACTATGGGTCTCACGCCCACAACATCAATTATGTTCGCATCTTGGTCACATGCCCCCGGAATTCTCTATCTGCGCGCATGTCCGTGATGCAACAATAATAACAAGGTACGGTAATCAACCCCGCCGCACGGACATGCCCCTGAATTCTGCAGACGGCAGCATGTCCATGTAACAATAATACCAATACACCGTGATCAACCCCGCCGCACGCCACATGCCTCCGACTGCAGACGGCAGACATGTCCATGTAACAACAATAACAATATATCGGGTGATTAACCCGCCGTATGCCCCCGGAATTATGCATCGGTGTAGACATGTCCATGTAACAACAATAACAATATATCGGGTGATTAACCCGCCGCATGGCCGCATGCCCCTAATTCGTGACGGTGCGCATATGTCCATGTAATAACAACAACATCACACTCCTAATGGAAGCATACCCGTGAACCACCCATCGTGTCAGTATGTCCATCAATCAGTCAGATAGCCGGCCCTCCAACGAGAGACACGGTAGCACAGAAATACAACACTTGCACAACAAAGGCTATTACCACAAACATAGGCAAGTTCAACATACTTATAGACTCTTATTTTATTACAAAAAATCCGGGTTTTAACCCCAAAGTACTACATACATTAATCCTTTCAAAAAGACCTCTTTTTACGTAAAAACAACTTGTTACTATTATCCGTAGTACCAAATACGTTCATGTTTTAAAATCAAGTACTTTACACTGTTTTTAAACCAAGTGGCTTACACTTTTTAGAACAACGTCAAGTAACAACATTCTTTTCCAAAAGTTCAAGTTTGCCTAATTTCAGATACTCACGTCTTTTAGTTTTGAAAGATTTCATAGTTTATAGTCTTAATCAAATAACGTACTCCCCTTTAAAACAATAAGCCTTATGTGTGAGTAGGTTATTCTTTGTTTATAACAATCTTATAAAAGCAGCCATGATCTAGGAAAGGTATTATCATTTTGTCTCATCTTAGCTTCTATGCAGATGGAGGTTTCTACTGGTTTTAATAATACTTAATTATTCAATACATTTCCCTTTATTAGCGCTGCAGTGGTTTGCTCGATACTTATTCTGATTTCCGAAATCAGTAAAACATTATTCCTTTTAAAAACCAAGTACTCATTACTCACGAATGAGGTTTCACACTTTTAACAAAATTCATATCAATTCGATTAAGTCAAGTCTCTTATCTTTTAAGATCAAGTCTCTTAACTTCTAAAATCAGTAAACCATTCTCTTTACCTCTCTTAAGACGTTATACCTAACTTCCCATAGAGCTAGTATAACTCTTATGTTTTCAAAACCACGTATTACTCTTCTTTCAAAAAGGTTTCTTAATTCTTTTGAAATACTTCAAGATTCTTATTATTCAGGCTTAAGTCAAAAGACATTGCCGTAAAACTACGTTCCGTTAACACACGTACGTCTACCGTACTATATATTCTTTTAAAATATCATGCTCAAGAGGATAGGAAGAATCACATACCTCGCGACGATTATCGACTATTAGCAAAACGCTCCACGACTATAACCCGACTAGCCTTGTCCACCTTCCAAGTAGTACATGCTACTCGCAGAACATTCAACCAATAAAAGTTATAAGTTCATCAGAAATACAGTCTATGTAAGTACTGATTTAATCTTCTACTTTAATATTCTTCCGATGTGATTTGATTCAAGTCTTTTCTGTAATATCCTTCTATTACAGTTCAATTCTCTTCTATGAATCTTATATTCATTTCTATACAACTACAGTATGTAATTTCCAATTACAATAGAAGGATAGGATTATTACCTCGGTAAGCCCAAAATTATCCAAGTTTTAATGTCGATCCTGAGCAACGTTTAGCTCCTACTCCGGGTGCTCCAACCTGCTCCAAAAAACCCTTAGAAGTTCTACGAAACTTCTTCTTAATACTTCAACCAACAGTGAAGATTTTCCTTACGGTTTCGTTTAGTGACTGAAGGGAAGTATAATAGTATTTCTGGGCTTTTCGTATAGGGGTAACCTTGGAATACTACAAGGTATTTGGGCCAAGGTATTTTGGAATAGTAACAATACTTGGAGAGTATTTCTACCAAGGGGTAGTATTTACGAGACAACTCAAGGTGGGGATACTTTCGCCATGGGAGGGGTGCTCGCCAAAGGCCTTCCGAGGGAGGGTGGCTTTGGACGAAACTTTTAAGAGGGAGGGAGATGGATTTCAAGACTTGGAAATTCTCAAGTGTGGATGAAGAAATGTCTTGCATTAGAGGGGTATTTATAGGACATTCAAGGGCCAAGATCAAGCCAAGTGGTAGGCAAGTGTAAGGTCAAGATTTGGAAAAGTGTTTGTGGGTCCCACTTGCTCATCAACTACACAAAATATCCTACCAACTACAATGCTCCAATTCGTCCCATAGACGCCCACAAGTCCACCAATTAGAGGGTGACAAGTGTCGCCCTCTCGTTGGTCCAAAATGTTTTATCTCTCGGAAAAATCCGCAAAACTTATAAATGACATAGCCGGAATTTTCCCTTCGCAAGTATTGGAAGACGTTTCGTCGGAAAACGATTATTTTCGTGTGTTGTGCCCAATATTTTCGGTCCTAGCCTAACTTTAAGGCTCAAACTTTTATACGTACGTCCTCACGTACATACTCTGGAAATACGGGGTATAACATTCTCCCCTCCTTAGAAACATTCGTCCTGAATGTTCCTTCTCAAGACGGATAACGATGAAGTTCTTCTTAACTTAAACAAGTTGCCAATGCCACACATGGCCACAAAACAAATAACACACGCTCCAATACTTAACCCAAGTCAACGAGGAATCACCTCTAGCATTACAAAAGCTTCCACCCCCGGTCTAACAGATATTCCTTCGCACCTTTACTTCACAAAGGTAACGATCATTTCTATTCTCTCAGCACATGTTCACATCTATCCTTACCCGTCGTACTCTTCTCGAACACTTGAACTCCTCTAGTATACGTACCATACTTCAGTCATTAATTCGGTTCCCAAAATTTCTGGAGTCACTACCTCCAAACTTGGTCGTCTTACTAGCCTCAATCTCTTTTAAGGCCGTTCCCGGCCTTCACGATCCGATTCTGGTCGAACATATCCACGAACTCATACGATGGTCATCTAAACTTGGGCCTAGCACCCTCGTGACCTACCACCGGCGGACCACCCAAACCGACTTACCTTAATCAAGCACGGTTGACCCGCACACGCCTCAACCCGACCTCCGTCAGGCCGAACTCTCTTATTTCTCGATCCGGAACCATCTTACTAATTCACATCATGAAAGCTACCACTTCCTTCTCACACTACCCCTGGACTTATCACACTAATACACCCTAGGCATATAGTGCACCCCGACAAGGATCATTTGCAAAACCCCTTACTCAAGACGGCCTTACATCTAAGGTCTCAATCGTGAAATATTCTAAGGTTCACACCTTCCCTGCCCCCCATACTTATCCTCCCAACTAACCATGTTTTCTAACTCACAAATAACACAACGCTATCCGTACATAGCACACAATAAGATCATCATATCAAGCATACAAAACTCTAAAGGGTTAAGGATATACCTGTATCTACCGCTTTACTCTAATCATACACCGCAGGCGATATACTAGTGAAGGTGATGAACCAGCCATCGATCCTCGAAAGCGAGTCGTAACATTCGTGCTACCTGGTCCGCGCCTTCGCAAATGGCCCCGCTGCCGCAAAAATAACAAGCTCCTCGCACCACGACACTCCCAAATGCGGTCTACCACATCGACCACACCGAGGTAGGGTGATCGTGATCCGCCTACACCCTACTCCTCGAAACTCAACCCACGGAGCTCGACCGCCTCAATACCCCGAACGCTCGAAGGTTGTGAGGGCCACTCAGACCGGGCGAAGGTGCATAACTAGCCTGATGCTGAGGCGGTCCGCCTCGAAAGTCGCCAAAAGACCCCGCTGCTCGCCTCTTTGCCGATCTTCGTCATTCCGTCGACCTCTCCGCCTCACACCTAAGTGCATAAGTCGCACGCGGCAATGTCCATGCCCGGTGAAGAGCTACACCCAACAAGCCTCCGCCAAGTAGTCATCTAGCCGGTGACGTAGCGGTGTACTGGCCCTCCATATCGGCTACTACGCTGGGACGCATCGAGCCAATGAGTCGAACTCACATTGTACTCCCGAATCAGACGCCGCTCGCCTCAACATCAAAATCTGTTTACCGAGCCCTCTCATCCGCGAGGCAAGAAGTGCAAGAAATGCCTCGAGAACTCGTCCCAAATGGCGGAGTGCATACTCTCCCGACAGCCTCCCACGAATCAAACGACCGATCGCAGATCACGCGGCCGATGCGAACCTAAGACCACCGACTCGGTCTCCAAGCCTCGATTACCCTCATTATCCGTGAATAGCTGGATGAATTCCTCGCGATCATCCTCGTGCCTCGACCAGAACTCGCGGGCTACAACTCGTGAAGTCCGTAGCCTCAAACTATCCGATCTTGGGTGAACCATGGTACTATCGAACTGCTGCGGCCCTATCCTCATGTCCGCCACAACTCGCTAGCAATCGTGCCATCTCCTTGTAACCCATCTCCTCTCGCCTCAGCCGTGTGGACCGGAGGCTCATGTATCGTTGTCTCATCACCATCGCTGCGCTCTAAACTCGCTGGGCGCGGCGTCGCAAAACTCACCGTCAAGCACTATCTCGGGTAATGACCGCTCGCGCTCGAACTCCTCTGCACTTACCAACAACTCTCGGCTTCCTTGCCCATCCGCCCGCCGCTTGCGCGAGGCATAATCGTAAAATGAGATACGTCGAGAGGTCCAACTTACAACACAACTCTAAGGCACGATCTCGTAATGAGAAGAATGGAAACCAATCCTAAATGTCTCGCAGCCTCACGATTATAGATGTGGTGCACAACACACCGATAATCAAGACTCTACTAGACACGGTCTGTAGACACTTTCCGAGGATTAACTGCTCTGATACCACTTTTGTCACGACCCGAACCCGGGCCCGTGACTGGTGCCTTACCCCGGGCACCCAAGTAGCCATACATCAGAGTAATCAGCGGAATATAAAACAAGACATGAAATAAAAACAGTTTATCTGAGAAAACTTGCCTTGCAGCATATATATAAATACAAAGTTTGAACAGTTTAATCCTTTTTACAAACCGTGCCCACAACAGTACTACAGACCTCTAAGAGTTTTTATGCAACATTACGGGACAGGGCCCCGCCATACCCCTAAATGTACAAGAACCTACAACTCAGGGTAACATACCAAAAGATAAGCCTCCGGAGAAACGGAGCTTCCCAACGCTGAACTGCGATCCTAAGAGCGAGGATTAACAACCGATGTACTTACTGCGGCAGATGAACGCAGCCCAAGGAGGTCGATAACAGGTACCAAGTATGTGAAACTGAAAATACTGTAGTTAAATCATAACAGTCTATATAAAGCATCAGAGAAAATCAGCGGAAATAAAAACTTAAACAGGAAACAAGATACATCATAAGAAAATAGGCCAACCAAAATGGTCGCCTTCATGTATATATATAAAACCGAACAGCCATAACTTTACAACCCCGCCACAACAAGATTTCATGCACTCTAAGAATGTAACAACAACTATGACGGACAGGCTCGCCATACCCCGAATGTACAAGAACCTACAACTCAGTGGAAACATACCAAAAGATAAGCCTCCGAGAAACGGAGCTTCCTAATACGCTGAATCGTGATCCATGAGCGAGGATCCACAATCGATGTACCTCTACTGCGGCATGAATGCAGCCCAAGGAGGTCGATAACAGTACCAAGTATGTGAAATCAAAATATCAGAATGAAATCACATTTCATCATTTTATAAAACCATTTCGAAATAAGTAAACAGTTATGTCAAGTAAGGGGGCGCATATCCCCAGAATAATCACTCACACATAACTATGAGTCTCACGCCCATAATATCACTCATGCCCGTGGAACTTATTCCTCACTGCCGGCAGTACATGATGTAAAACAACACCCATATGTGAACCTGAACACTAGTGTCACGACCCGACCCTGCCCGCGATCGTGCCCTACCCGCACCTGCCTGTATACCTCGAAGAATAGCAATGAACATACATTAAACTTATAAAATAAAGTAACGAGAAATTAAACCACAGGTTAGCCGATAAGGCTACCTTCCTGGACACATATACAAATACATAACAACAGCAGTCACATCCATTTCCTTTTACAAACCGACCCACAATATGTAACTACTGCACTTCTAAGAATTATAAATCACAAGTGGACAGGCCCGCCATACCCCGAATGTACATAAGTCTACCACATCGTGGAAACCGTACTAAAAGATAAGCCTCCGAGTGAAAGGAGCTTCTTTCCAAAAACTGAACAGAGATCCTAAGAGCAAGGATCACCAACCTGTGTACCTATCACTGCTGGCATGAGCGCACTCGGCGGGCCGCATAACAAAAATTTAGTATGAAATGTAAATAAAATGCAATAACCAAATCATATATGCATAAAAGAATGTCCTTTTACTCCCAAATCAATCATATATTAACTGCCTTTCCTCCTTTCAATAAGATTTAACAACATATTCTTACATACCTACTTAAGAGTTTAATCGGTCTTTTTCACATAACTTACATATCTTACATAACATAATCCGCCCATTTATGGACACGGTAATCTTGATGAATCATGTGACATAACCCGGTCCGTGGGGCTCGCCTTGCATCGTGGAATCATGTAGCATAATCCGCCCGCCTGGGCCTGTAAGATGACGTAACCCGGCCTATGTGTAGGCTCGGGGTAATATGGCGTAATCCGGCCTATGGGTAGGCTCGGTGTATCTCATAACGTAATCCGGCCTATTTGTAGGCTCGGTGTATTTCATAACGTAATTCGGCCTATTTGTAGGCTCGGTGTATTTCATAACGTAATCCGACCTATTTGTAGGCTCGGTGTAATATTTCCTTACATAACATTTTTAAACCATCTTTTCACTTCTTCTTAAGTCGTCATAACAACTTCCCATAAAGCTATTATAACAACCATTCATTTTAGAGAACTTATGTCACTTTTATTCTTACAACATTTAGGAAAACGGGATCCAAAGATACTACGTACATACATACTTAAAAGAATCAGACGCTTAAAACTTCATAATCCTTAAAAGACAATCAAAGTTCTTAGTCTTCAAACTTCATAACATACTTCCTTTAAAGCCCAATTACTTATACAAAAACATATAAAGTTCCATACCTTCCAAAACCAAGTAATTTATTCCCTTAAAATCATATAACTTCCACTTTTAAAATCAATCCCTTTTCACATATAAATTCAAGTCATTTTCGAACATAAAATCCACTTACTTACTTTAAACAAATCAAGACACATAGCCTTTAAATCAAATCTCATAACTTCCTAACCGCTCTTACTAACGCCTCCCATAAGACCTAGTAAGGACTTAGGACAATTTAAACATACTCTTAACTTAGATTCAACAATGTAAATACTTCTAACTTCTAAGAGTAGAAGGAATCTTGAAATACTATCACATGGAGATTTCATACGTAGGATCATGCCAAGGAAAGAAGAGGTTCACATACCTCGCGACGACTAGCGACAAGTTGCAAAAAGGCTCCAAAGTACTTCAACCTTGAGCTATACCATTCTTCAAGTATGATACGCTATACTTAGTTCTTCAACCTATCATGGTCACAATACGTCCATTAACCTCTTACTTCAAACGTAGAATATTCTAAGTGCCAAGTCACTAAATTATACGGAAAATCTGACAAAGACCTCCTTTGTTTCTACTTACTTTGCCACTTTTTTCAAGGCCGAAATACAATAACCAAACAGCCCCAATTGGCTCACAACAATATAGAAGGTAGTCCAATACAAATGAATAACAAACTAAAAGTCCAAATTCGGTGTTATACCCCGTATTTCCAGAGTATGTACGTAAGGACGTACGTAGAAAATTTGAACTTGAGAAAGTAGCTTGGCCGAAATTTATTTGTGCACAACACCCGATTAGAGTCGTTGACTAAACGCTTCCACGACTTCGTAGGGGAATTTCCGCTATGTCATTTTTAATTTTATGGATTTTTCCGAGAGACGAAACATTTTGGACCAACAAGAGGGCGACACTTGTCACCCTCTCATGGAACACCTGGGCGGTCAAGGGTGGCCAAAGTGTGCCTATTTTGTCATGGAGTTGGTAGGATATTTGTGTGTTAGTTGGTTGGGGGCACTTGGCAAGATCTTGGCCCTACACTTGCCTTGCACTTGGCATGATCTTGCCATTGGTCGCCTTGCTTATACTATAAATACTTCTTAGGATGACTTCTTCATCCATTCCAAATATTTCCTAAGTGTTAGAAATCCTCCTCCCTTGAGAGAGTTGTTCTCGCCCTCCCTCCCCTCGCCGAGAGCCCTTCCCCTCCTGGGTGCTAGCCGGGTACCCCTAGCCTAGTTGTTTTCGTATAATACCCCTCTTGGTAGAAATACTCTCAAAAGTATTGTTATAATGCCCAAATTACCTTAGCCAGATACCTTGTAGTATTCTAAGGTTATACTTATACGAAAAGCCCGTAAATACTATTATACTTCCTTCCGTCACAAAACCGAAACCCTAAGGAAAATCTCCATAGTTAGTTGAGTATTAAGTAGAAGTTGGTTAGAACTTCTAAGGGTTGTTTGAGATGGTCTGAGCGCAAGGAGTAGGAGCTAAACCTTGCTCGGATCGACATTTAAACTCGGATAATTATGGGCTTATCGAGGTAAATATCTTGTCCTCTATTGTAATTGGAAATTACATGATTGTTAGACTATATAGTTGAAGTATACTATATATAGTATCGAACGTAGTTATCGGCAATGTCTTTTGACTTAAGCCCAATAATAAGAAACCTTTTCAAAGAAGAGTAATCGAATCAGATTTACATAGGACTGTATTACAGTAGACTTGTGTAGCTTTTCTGTGAGGTATAATTGTGCACGTCCGGTTTAGACTTATAACCCCCCCCCCCCCTGGTTGGCTTGGTAGCCGGCCCCGATAGAGGAGGAGATTTACGCTGTGGGAGGTGTACCGAATTTTCTCAGAGAATGTTCTACGGCGGATCTAAATGTTAATAAGCGCCTTGTGGCCTTATAGGTTAAAGTACTACGTATGGCGCGATCCATCAAGCAAGGAGTAGCCGACGGTTTGAAGTACTTGAGCGCTTTGCTATTAGTCGATACTGCCGCGAGGTATGTGAACCTCTTCCTATCTCTTCTAGCATGATATGTGTGAACTATGTAGTACGGTGACGCATACGTGCTAAATGTATTTGATTGGTTTAAACATAAAGTGTTATAACGACTTTATGGGAAGTTGGTTATAACACTTTATGTTGGTAAGAAGATACTTGTGGTTTTTAAAAGGTAAATCGGTTTGAACTATAATCGATTGTTATGTGTTAATAAAGAACTTGAAGTATTTCAAAAGATTTTTGAATCATTTTGAAAGAAGTAATACTTGGTTTTGAAAACTTAAGAGTTATACTAGCTTTATGGGAAGTTAGGTATAACGCTTAAGAATGTTGTCTCGATTTAAATCGAATGTGTATCGACAAACCACCGCAGCTAATAAAAGGAAATGTTTTGACAGATTAAGTATTATTAAAACCGAGAAACTTCCATCTGCATGAAGCTAAGATGAGACAAAATGATATTTCATAGATCATGGTCATTGTAATAAGATTGTTATAAACAAGAATATCCTACTCACATATAAGACTTATGTTTCAGATAGTTAAAAGAGAATTATATTCTTAAATGAATAAGACTATGAACTATGAAACCTTTCTAAAATAAGAAACGTGAACATTTGAAATTAGGCAAACTTGACGCTTGGAAAATAATGTCGTACTTGATTTTACAAAGGTAAGTGTTTTGGTTTACTTAAAAGGATAATCACTCTATTTTCACATAACTACGTATTGTGTGACTTTTGTGAAAGTAACGTATCTTTTAAAGATTTAATGTACGTAAGTACTTTGGGGATAAAACCCAACTTGTTGACATATAGTAGAAAGTACCTTGTGTGTATAACTTGATTGTGTTGGTTTGTGATAGCCTTGTAATACTTTCTTGTTGATTGATAAGTAAACATGCTAGGATGCTATGTGTGTTAGTATCTTGTGATGTTAGTGTAAAGGGGTTTTCCTCGATCGTGCTTTAAGTTGTTTGACTATCACCGTTATGTTGGTATTGTACCACCACCTTGACTTATTTCCGAGGTTGTCGCCTCCGACGCGGGTAGACTCAAAGTGTCCGGGACCATGATTCGAGAATACCTACGCGTCCAGTGGATCCATGCGAACTACGGAGTTCCGTGTTAGTGCGCGCCTTTATGGTCATGCGCGTTCATGTGGCCATGCGGATCGCGAGTCCAGGATTTACGCCGGGAGTAGCTACCGACGCGGGGTTATACCTCACGCGCCTACGAGGTTGGCCTATGCGGAGTGCGGAAGTTCTGTGGCTAGACGCGCATTTGATATCGCGCGAGTGACCGCCTTTGATCATGTGAAGGTCTAGACAGATATCATGATACGCTTTATGACCTTGTTAGTACTGTGGTGTTAGTAGTCGCCATGCCTTCGTGATTTACCTCGCATCGCTTTATTTGGACACGTGGACCCGTGTTCATGTGTATTCCTCGTGCTTTTCATCATGATCACGGCAGTGAGCGAAGGTATTCCACGGCATGATTGATGTTATGGGCTTGAGACCCATAGTTATATTCGAGTGATGGCTTTGAGGCGCGAGTCCCCGACTTGACATGATCGCTATTTATTGTGAATCGTAGTTTGGTTATCATACATGTCTCCCGCTTTATAGACTATTATGATTTCATTTACGATTTTTAGTTTCACATACTCTGCACTTGCCAGATCGACCTTTCGGGCCGCTCATGCCGCAGTTGAGGTACACCGCCATTGATCCTAGCTCGTGGTCACGCCAGTTTGGGAAGCTCCGCTTTCTCCGAGGCTTATCGGTGTATAGTCCCCGCCGCCGTAAGTGTTTACATTCGTGGGTTTGGCGGGCCCCGCCCCGCCATTGTTGTCGTATCATTCTTAGAGGTCCGTAGTAATCGCTGTAAGTGGTTTGTAAAAAGGATTAAACTGCTCATGTTGAAAGAGTTGTTATTTATATATATACCAAGGTAACCGCTTTTGGTTAGCCTTTTTCTTATTTCACCGCCTTATTACATCGTTTCATGTATTGTCTTTATGTTCACTGATTACTGATGTATGGCTACTGGGTGCCCGGTAGGCACTACCACGCCCGGTTCGTCGTGACAAAAGTGGTATCGAGCGCTTAATCCTCGGAAAGTGTCTACGCATCGTATCCAAGAGTTTGATTATCGGTGTGTTGCGCACCACACCAATAATCGTGAGGCTATAGGGTATTTAGGATTGGTTTCTATTCTTCTCACTCGAGATCGTGCCTTAGAGCCGTGTTGTAAGTTGGACCTCCGACGAAATTATTTCCTTATCGTTATGCCTCCGCGTAGGCAACCCGCCCAGTGAGGCAAGGCACCGGCGAGTCGCGAGTAGAGTGCAGAGGGTTGCGTGGGCACAGGCCCAATCATCACCTGGGGTGGTGCTTCATTCGGGGAGTTTTGCGACGTCACTAGCCCCAGCAGAGTTTAGCACGGCGGCGGCAGTTCCTACTGCGGCCACGATGTTTGGACCTTCAGTTCCACGACCGGAAACAGAGAATATAGATTGCGAAAAGACAACCCTGTTACTAGCTATGGATTTGGCTACCAGAGAGTGTACCGATGTACCGCGAGTCTTGATGACTATCAACGAGAAGGTTGTGCAAGAGTAAGTTCTTCAGTTAGGCTTGAGCATGGCCTGTGTACGGGCTTATGCACAGCAGGCCGAGAAACGTAGAGATCGACGGGTTAACCAAGGACAGCAGAAGAGGGCCAGAGTAGCAAGGTCCTTTAGTAACTTTCGAGTCGAGTCACCTCACCAGCAGATTAGATTATGCACATCCACCAGTGCAGAAAGGTCCTCCACAGGGTTCAGGACGTTCGGGGTATGCAGGAGTTGGTCAGAGCTCCAGAGCTTCCGCTCACGCCACACGGGCGTTCCAAATATACGGATTCGCTTTTTCTGTTCACAGTGGCGGCGCCATCCCGGGAATGTCGCTTTTAGTCGGGTATCTGGTTGTACCTATGACCGTGGTCCGATGTCGAGAGTGTCTGGCAGGAGGACTCACCTTAATCGGTGGGTAGTTTGTCATCTTCCTTAGCTGCGCTCACGGGCGTGTTTGATTAGAACGACTAAGGGAAGTGAAGCGAGATTCGTATATCTTTAACCTCTGTAGCTTTGTATAAGTGATAAGGTGAGTATACCTTAAGTGTTATGTTCAGATTGCATGAGTGTTTATTGTAATTAGAAATCTTGGTTAGTTAACCAAGTAAGATTTGGGGGATAGAGAAGGTGTGAGCCTTAGAGTTTTATACGCAGAGACCTTAGAGGTAAGGCCATCTCGAGTAAAAGACGTATGTTTATGTTTGACCCTTATAGGAGTGCATAGTGCACGTGAGCTAGGTTTGTGGATAAGTCCCCGAGTAGTGTGGAATGAAAGAGGGTAGTTGAGCTAAGAAGACCGCTAGGTTTTCGTGAACATGATTAGTGAGAGTTTTCCTTCGGAGCTAGCGTTTAGCGCGTTGCGGTCGGGTTGAGGCTACATTGCGGGTCAACCCGCGGCATGTATGGTGGTGGGGCCAGTTTGTGGTGGTCCCGCCTTGTGGTAGGGTCACGAGGGTGTTAGGCCCATGTTCAGTTAACCAGCGTACGAGTTCGTGGATGTATTCGACCAATAGTCGCCAACGGGTCACCATCGTGTCTTTCACAGTGACCGTTGCTCGGCGGTGATGTTATGTCGAGAGGTTGAAAGGCTGCACGGTGCCTACCTTCACCTTATGTCGCATGTGAAGCCTGTGTGGCTATTTTCGCTTTCTAAAAGTTTACCAGCAGGTTAGGAACTCAGTTGAGTCTCAGACCGCCGCCTCGCCGATGGTTGGATTTCGCGGTAGTTTTGAGATTGTTGTCTCTCGTGGAGGAGTGTTTAAGCTACCATTTCAAGATTCGGATGTCGCCTTATAAAGCCTCAGAGGGCGGATGTAAGTGTTGCCGGCCGAGTGGTTCGATGTTGGCAAGGTTCGCATACTGGTTCAGCTTGTTCCGGCAGATCGTGGATAGTGAAGCTTGTCAGAAAAGTTCCGCACTCGCAGGAAATCGGCGGATAATCGCGACGACGCTTAGAGTTCGCCGACGGTCGGTCTTCGAAAGTACCACCCCAGCGTGTGACGAGTTTTGGAATACAGAGGAACTTAGCCCGAGTTACTTGGGCCTTGAGTTCATGTGAGAATAGGCCAGTTGCCTATATGTTAGCATTTGCCGTCCGACTTGTGAGGCAGCAAGGCCCAATGCTCGTGGCTATGTTCGAGAAGGAAATCGGAGATCCATCCGAGTTTTCCCACTAATGATGACCAAGTCAAGATGATAACCCCGAGTTTTGGAGATCAAGCGATTTCGAAATGTGGTAAGAGTTCGAGTGTACGACGGCCTCGTGGATCGCATGTAGTCCGCATCATTTGTTGGTCGCGAGTGACACTAGAACCTCGCGCAAAGTGACAAAAGTGGTATCGAAGAAGCGAGCATGTATGGCGAGCATAGATGTGACCATTTCTTTTGTTTGGAAAAAATGTGAGGAAGTATATTTTAGACCTGAGAGAGGTTGTGCGATGTTAGAGGTGATTCTCGTGACTTGGATGTAAGTATTTTGCGCAGCTTGTTTCTGGCCATTGTGGCGGATTGTTTCGTAAGTATGGTAGTGAAGACTATCTCCGCGCACGCTTGTTTTGAGATTTAGAAGGAACATTCGACGAATGTTTCGGGCGAGGAGAATGTTATACCCCGTATTTCAGTATGTACGCACGTAAGGACGCACGAGAAAATTTGAACTTGAGAAAGTAGCTGCCGAAATTTATTTGTGCACAACACCCGACAGAGTCGTTTTCGACTAAACGCTTCACAAACTTTCGTAGGGAATTTCCGCTATGTCATTTTTAATTTTGCGGATTTTTCCAGAGACGAAACATTTTGGACCAACAAGAGGCGACACTTGTCACCCTCTCATCGGAACACCTCGGCGGTGGCCGAAAGTGTGCCTATTTTGTCATGGAGTTGGTAGGATATTTGTGTGTTAGTTGGTTAAGGGGCACTTGGCAAGATCTCGCCCTACACTTGCCTCAGACTTGGCATGATCTCGCCATTGGGTCGCCTCGCTTATACTATAAATACTCCTTAGGATGACTTCTTCATCCATTCCAAATATTTCCTAAGTGTTAGAAATCCTCCCTCCTCGAGAGAGTTGTTCTCGCCCTCCCCTCCCCTCGCCGAGAGCCCTTCCCCTCCTCGGGGTGCTAGCCGCAGGTACCCCTAGCCTTGTTGTTTTCGTATAATACCCCCTCTGGGTCGAAATACTCTCAAAAGTATTGTTATAATGCCCAAATTACCTTAGCCAGATACCTTGTAGTATTCTAAGGTTATACTTATACTAAAAGCCCGTAAATACTATTATACTTCCTTCCGTCACAAAAACCGAAACCTAAGGAAAATCTCCATAGTTAGTTGAGTATTAAGTAGAAGTTGGTTAGAACTTCTAAGGGTTGTTTGAGTGGCCTGAGCGCAAGGAGTGTGAGCTAAACTTGCTTCCGGATCGACATTTAAACTCGGATAATTATGGGCTTATCGAGGTAAATATCTTGTCCCTCTATTGTAATTGGAAATTACATGATTGTTAGACTATATAGTTGAAGTATACTATATATAGTACTGAACGTAGTTATCGGCAATGTCTTTTGACTTAAGCCTGAATAATAAGACACCTTTTCAAAGAAGAGTCTCGAATCAGATTTACATGCGATCAGACATAAGAGACTTGTGTAGCTTTTCTGTGAGGTAGAATTGTGCACGTCCGGTTTAGACTTATAACCCCCCCCCCCCCCCCGGTTGGCTTGGTAGCCGGCCCCGGTAGAGGCGGCGATTTACGCTGCCATGGGGAGTGTCACGAATTTTCGTAGAATGTTCTACGGCGGATCTAAATGTTAATAAGCGCCTTGTGGCCTTATAGTGAAGTACTACGATGGCGCGATCCATCAAGGAGTAGCCGACGGTTCAAGTACTTGAGCGCTTTGCTATTAGTCGATACTCGCCGCGAGGTATGTGAACCTCTTCCTATCTCTTCTAGCATGATATGTGTGAACTATGTAGTACGGCAGACGCATACGTGCTAAATGTATTTGATTGTTTAAAACATAAAGTGTTATAACGCTTTATGGGAAGTTGGTTATAATGACTTTATGTTGGTAAGAAGATACTTGTAGTTTTTAAAAGGTAATCGTTTGAACTATAATCGCTTGTTATGTGTTAATAAAGAACTTGAAGTATTTCAAAAGATTTTGAATCATTTTGAAAGAAGAAGTAATACTTGGTTTTTGAAAACTTAAGAGTTATACTAGCTTTATGGGAAGTTAGGTATAACGCTTAAGAATGTTTTATCGATTTCGAAATCGAATGTGTATCGACAAACCATCGCAGCGTTAATAAAAGGAAATGTTTTGACAGATTAAGTATTATTAAAACCAAGAGAAACTTCCATCCGCATGAAGCTAAGATGAGACAAAATGATATTTCCTAGATCATGGTCATTGTAATAAGATTGTTATAAACAAGAATATCCTACTCACATATAAGACTTATGTTTCTCGAGATAGTTAAAAGAGAATTATATTCTTAAATGAATAAGACTATGAACTATGAAACCTTTCTAAAATAAGAAACGTGAACATTTGAAATTAGGCAAACTCGACGCTTGGAAAATAATGTCGTTACTTGATTTTACAAAGGTAAGTGTTTTGGTTTACTTAAAAGGATAATCACTCTATTTTCACATAACTACGTATTGTGTGACTTTTGTGAAAGTAACGATCTTTTAAAGATTTAATGCATAAGTACTTTGGGGATAAAAACCGAACTTGTTGACATATAGTAGAAAGTACCTCGTGTGTATAACTTGATTGTGTTGGTTTGTGATAGCCTTGTAATACTTTCTTGTTGATTGATAAGTAAACATGCTAGATGCTATGTGTGTTAGTATCTTGTGATGTTAGTGTAAAGGGTTTTCCTCGATCGCGCTTTAAGTTGTTTGACTATCACCGTTATGTTGGTATTGTACCACCACCTTGACTTATTTCCGAGGTTGTCCGCCTCCACGCGGGTAGACTCAGCGATCCGGGACCATGATTCGAGAATACCTCACGCGGTCCGGGGATCCATGCGAACTACGGAGTTCCGTGTTAGTGGCGGCCTTTATGGTCACGCGGTCTATGTGCCACGCGATCGCGAGTCCAGACGACGCCGGAGTAGCTACCCTCGACGCGGGTTATACCTCACGCGCCTATGAGGTTGGCACGCGGAGTCGCGGAAGTTCCGTGGCTAGACGCGCACATTTGATATCGCGCGAGTGACCGGCTTTGATCATGTGACGGTCAGACAGATATCATGATACGCTTTATGACCTTGTTAGTACCGCTGGTGTTAGTAGTCGGCTATGCCTTCGCATTACCCTGCATCGCTTTATTTGGACACAGTGGGACTCGTGTTCATGTGTATTCCTTGGTGCTTTTCTATCATAGATCGCGGTGAGGAAGGTATTCCACGCATGATTGATGTTATGGGCTCGAGACCCATAGTTATATTCGAGTGATGACTTTGAGGCGTGAGTCCCCGACTTGACACGATCGCTTATTTATTGTGAATCGTAGTTTGGTTATCATACATGCTCCCGCTTTATAGACTATTATGATTTCATTTACGATTTTTAGTTTCACATACTCTGCACTGTCATCGACCTCCTTCGGGGCCGCGTCATGCCGCAGTTGAGGTACACCCGCCATTGATCCTAGCCTCGTGGTCACAGCCAGCTTTGGGAAGCTCCGCTTCCGAGGCTTATCACAGGTATAGTCCTCGCCGCCGTAAGTGTTTACATTCGTGGGTTTGGCGGGCCCCGTCCCGCCATTGTTGTCGTATCATTCTTAGAGGTCCGTAGTAATCGCAAGTGTGGGGTTTGTAAAAAGTATTAAACTGATCAGATTGAAAGAGAAGTTATTTATATATATAATGACGGTAATCATTTATGGTTAGCCTGTCTTCTTATTTCACTTTCTTATTACAATGTATTCATCTATTGTCTTTATGTTCACTGATTACTCGATGTATGGCTACTGGTGCGGGGTAAGGCACTACCACGCCCGGGTTCGGGTCATGACATTCGGCCACCTTGAGTTCAACCATACCAATTCTTATCAAATTTTCATTTCAATCCAAGTTATTAGCCTAACATGATATCAAGTCGCATTTGATTATAACAACCAATTTCTTCAAGTAAGTAACATGCGACGATTTCTTATAAACGACCAATTAGTAATCAAATTTTTCAAGTGGCTTGCACAACATTTCGGATTAAGCTACTAGCAATCCATAATACTTATAAACTTCAACATACCAACTTCATGCTATCAACATGTGAAGCTAACAACAACAATATAAATACATAATCTTGTAACACCTTAAAAGACAAGATTATACCTTAACGATTCTTAATCCAAATCCGAAGTCGCTCCTTAGTAGTTTAGAGCCTCTCCAATATACTTCAATCCGCTTGTTGAGACCCTTAGAACAACACCAACAACTTTCCTTCCAACTTCCAATCCAAAACCTAGAAAGCCACTAGGTTTTCACTTTGCGACTAATACGAAAACTATCTTTTACGAGATTTTTCTATCGAGACGTGTTTACAATACACCTAAGAACCTTGGTTTAAAGTGTGGATCAAAAGGACAAGAAACTAAAATTTTCTTTCTTCTTTTCTTGAACCCGGAGCAAGGCTCAAGTTCATCCAATTTTTTGTGAAATTTCTAAGTGTTAGCTCACTCTAGCACTACTAGTAGTCATATAAAGGGCAATGAGGGACAAGATGTAACCATATGGGTGGCTAGGATGAAGTCTTACTTAAAAATCAAGACTAATTGACCTTGACTTAGTCAACTTTCTCATGCCACAACTTGCAAGGCATTAGTCATCCAAGACTTATGGTAAATGACCATATTGGCCATGCCTAAATTCGACCAAGGCATCATAAGGGGAGGTGACACGTGTCGCCCTCCCATTCGTCACAATAATTCATTTTCCGACAAATCCATAATTCCGATAAATTTTTACAAGTCTCAAATCTTAACACTTGCGAGTTCTTACGTACTACCTTAAATCATGTCTTGTAAATACGGGGTGTAACATTCTTCCCCCCTTAGAAACATTCGTCCCCGAATGTTCTTTCGGAGCTCAATCTATCATTCCTTGGCATAGTCTCATAAACTTGCACTTAGCAAAACCTAATTATGCCACATATGGCCCTAATATACCGCACTTGCATATTTATCCATCACAAACCAAACGAGGAAACAATCCATAATGTGCATCATCACTATATACTCACATTCAAGGCCTAAAAAGATTATCTTTTCGTACTTCCAACTTACTTCTAAAGATAATGCATAATTTCAATATTATCCGTTCTTGATACTTAAACATAAAATAACCTTATCATGCATACAAATATGTAAAGGGTCAAGATATACTGAATTCATATAAAGTTCAAAGGACCGCTTAAATGGAACTTCCACCACGACCGCCACGGCCGCCGGCATGAACATTGTCACGGGCACCCAAGTAGTCATACATCGAGTAACCATGGAATATAAAACAAGACAGAAACAGCTTTATAAAATAAATAATATAAATAACTCAAGTTTTGCAGCTATATCCCAAAACTATCTAAGATCATACCCAAAAGTAGAGCCACACCAACGCAAAGATCCTCAGAAATACTTAAATGAAAACATATCATTTAAAACCATCACAAACAAGAGTCCGCATAGGCCACGCATAACCCCGCATACTAACTCGAACTATTCTCGAATCACGGTCCTGCAATACTAACATAACAACTTATCTTTAAACAACATAAGCACAACAAGGATACTCACCTATACAAACAAGATACTAACACACATAGCATCATATCAATTTATCAAACCATCTTTATTATTCTTTCACAATACAAGTTATAAACACATAGGCAAACTTGTTTCTTTTATAAATCTTATACTTACTTCCCATAAAGCTAGTATAACTCTTAAGCTTCGCTTTAAAACCAATTAGTTCTCTAGTCTTTGAAATGTTTTCGCTTTATTATTCGTATTATTCAGCTTAAGTCAAAGACATTATATATATTGTAAAATATCATGCTAAGAATCACATACCTTCAAATAAAACCACCGCTAAGTCAATATGTATATCTATCAAAGACTACTCAAGGTCATTCTTCATAATTCATCAGAAAAAGCAAAGACTTCCTATATAAGTGATTATTCTTCTTTAAACCTTTCTAAGTGATTAATACTTCAATTCTATTCCGTGATATACTTCTAAGTATTTATACTTATTCTTATACTACAAGATATATATATGATTCAAAAGAGGGTTAGGATTAGTTACCCTGTAAGCCCAATAATATCCTAGAAAAAGTTCTTCACAACTTCTACTAAGTACTAAGGTATTTATTTTGGGCATTATAACGAGGTAACTTTTCTACCCATACAACAGAGGAGAGGATTTTTAGACTTGGAAGATAACTTTGTGGATGAATAACTCTTCATCTCTGGGGTATTTATAGCCAACCAATGGCCAAGAGGCCAAGATCAAGCCAAGTGCACCCTAACTCCTACTCCACAAAACACTCCACAAAACACTCCACAAAACACTCCACAAAACAAGGCCTAAACATCCAAAATGTTAAAATAAGAAATGGCAAATTTACTCGTGGAAACGCTTCGTGAAACGATTCTTTTAGTGAGTTGTGTACAAAATAAAACGCCCAAGGCTTATCTTTAAGGCAAGACTTTATTCCACGCATAACTGGAAATACGGGTATAACATTCTCCTCCTTAGAAACATTCAATGTTCCTTCGAGTAAATGCCACACACGCCACAGAGCAACACATTAAAATTTCCCATGTCATCTCGCCACAAGACTATCGACTATCAATCTCAGGCAAATGATCCTCCCAACTACATACTCGTCCCCCTGTCGTGCGCGCCGCACCGGGTCCGCTCATGCGTGGATGAAATGCAGACTGTGCAGGTAATCCGCGATTTAAGTCCATATCTCAATCGTCTTCACGATGCAAATCACGAACCATGTCCTCCTCTCTAGATATCAACATCGTAATCAAGATATTCGAACAAATCATCAATCCCACTCAACAAATAATCACGCAAGTCAATCATCTCCAACTCTATCAAGTGGCCAGTGGTCCACTCTCGCGCGACTGGACACCTAGCGAAGCACTTCCTCCGGCGAGTCGCTTTGCCTTTTCTCAAGTGTTGCTTACGCGAGGCATAGTCACGATGCCCGCCCTCGTGGATCATAATATAAATAACACTACGACAGGATGTCTCGCTTACAACTTCTCGATCGCATAAAACTATCTACAAAATACTTAAATGAAAACATATCATTTAAAACGAACTCGATAGTATACTAACATAACAACTTATCTTTAAACAACATAAGCACAACAAGGATACTCACCTATACAAACGTTACAAGATACTAACACACATAGCATCATATCATGTCTATTTATCAAACCATCTTTATTATTCTTGCAAACTTGTTTCTTTTATAAATCTTAAGTGGTTATACTTACTTCCCATAAAGCTAGTATAACTTTTAAAACCAATTAGTTCTCTCGATAATATGATTCAAGTCTTTTGAAATGTTTTGTATTATTCAGCTTAAGTCAAAGACATTGCCGTAGTTATTATATATATATTGTAAAATATCATGCTTTAGGAAGAATCACATACCTTTCAAATAAAACCACCGCCAAGTCAATATGTCATACGCGCAGAGTCAATAATAGTCACAGATATCTATCAAAGACTACTTCATAATTCTAGTAAGTCGGGCAAGACTTCCGATTATTCTTCTTTAAACCTTTCTAAGTGATTAATACTTCAATTCTATTCGTGATATACTTCTAAGTATTTATACTTATTCTTATACTACAGATATATATATGATTCAAAAGAGGGTTAGGATTAGTTACCGCCCAATAATATCCTAGAAAGTTCTTCACAACTTCTACTAAGTACTAAGGTATTTGGGCATTATAACGATAACTTTTCTACCAGAGGAGAGGATTTTTAGACTTGAAGATAACTGGATGAATAACTCTTCATCCTGGCCAACCAATGGCCAAGTGCACCCTAACTCACAAAACACTCCACAAAACACTCCACAAAGTACAAAATAAAACGTCCAAGGCTTATCTTAAATACGGTATAACAAACATCCCGCCTAGCTATCAAGGCGAAGAACCCGAATCGATCCCAGATCGTTCTATCCTCCCGCAACTCTCCTACTAGGACAATCCTCAACATATGGCCCTCGACGGCCACAGCAAAACAGCACCATGAGAGCACGATGACATTCTACGCGATGCCTTTCCAAATCGTGGAACACCGAGGAAGAGGGCCCCTGATCGCCTAGAACCCATGTGCGTATACGAATCCGAAGCCCTGGAGCTCTGACCGGCTCCCTAGTGATACAACATCAGAGTAATCAGCGGAATATAAGACGATAACATGAAATAACAAGAAGTATGAAACAATAGTCTGAGAAAACTTGCCTTACGGCGTATATATATAAATCAATTTAAAGCCGAACAGTTACATCCCATTACAACTCTGCCCACAACAGTACTACAGACCTCTAAGAATGATACGACAACAATGGCGGGACAGGGCCCCGCCAAACCCCTGAATGCAAACACCTACTACGACAGGGGACTATACCATCGATAAGCCTCGGAGAAACGGAGCTTCCCAACGCCGAATCGTGGACTCGAGCTAGGATCAACGATCGTGTACCTCAACTCGCGCAGATGAACGCAGCCTCGGGCGAGGTCAAGACAACAGTACCAAGTATGTGAAATCAAAATATCAGAAATGAAATCATAGTAGTCTATATAAAGCAGGAGACATGTATGATAACCAAACTACAGTTCACAATAAATAAGCAGTCATGTCAAGTCAGGGACTCACGCCCTCAAGTCATCACTCAAATATAACAATGGGTCTCACGCCCACACCATCCATCACGCCTGGCATACCTTCGCATCACGGCAGCCTATGATATAATCACACCAAGAAGTACACATGAACACCAGGTCCCACCTGTGTCATCATAAAAACCGTACGGGGTAAGTACGAAGGCATAGCCGACTACTAAAACCCACCGTACAAACAAGGTCGTAAACTGTATCATGAGATTTGTCTAGACCGTCACATGATCAAAGCTGGCCACTCGCCCGCAGTATCTAATGTGCGCGTCTAGCCCTGGAACTTCCCATAGCTCCGCATGGGCCACTCCAATGGCCCGCATGAGGTATTCCCCGCATCGAGGGTAGCTACTCCCCGGCAGCGTCCTGGACTCGCCGTCCGCATGGCCACAAAGACCGCATGACCATAAGGGCCGCAAACTAACCTGGAACTCTCGTAGCTCCGCATAGGCCATACAGACCTGCATAAGGTATTCTCGAATCATAGGTCACTAGACCCGCCTGAGTCTACCCGCGACGGAGGCACAACCTCCGGAAACAAGTCAAGGTGAGTGGTATAATACCAACATAACGGCTGATCGTTAAACAACTTTAAGCGCAATCGAGGGAAAACCCCCTTTACACAAAACATCACAAGACTACTAACACACGTAGCATCCTAGCATGTTTACTTATCAAATCAACAAGAAAGTATTACAAGGCTATCACAAACCAGCACAATCAAGTTATACACACAAGGTACATTCTAATATATGATTAACTGTGCCTGCATATCTATTCCCAAAGTACTTCATACAATATCTTTTAAAAGATACGTTACATTTACAAAAGTCACACAATACCCGTAGTATATGAAAATAGAGTGATTATCTTTTGAAGTAAATCAAAACACTTCTCTTCGTAAAATCAAGTAACAACATTCTTTTCCAAATGTTTGTGTTTGCCTAATTTCAATTCCTCAAGTTTCTCATTTTGAAAGGTTTCAGAGTTCATAATTTTAATCACTTAATGATATAATTCTCCCTTAAAAGCAATTTGAGAAACATATGTCTGATACGTGAGTAGGTTATTCTTGTTTATAACAATCTTATTTAAGACCCTGATCTAGGAAATGTAACATCATTTTGTCTCATCTTAGTTTCTATGCAGATGGAAGTTTCTACTGGTTTTACTAATACATTATTAGTCAAAACATTTCTTTATTAGCGCCACTTGTGGTTTGTTCGATACTTATTCGATTTCAAATCAAGAAACATTATTGCTTTTTAAAATCAAGTACTCATTACTCGCGAATGAGGTTTTACAACATTTTTAACAAAATGTTAATTACCAAGTAAAACAAGTTAAGTCTCTTATCTTTAAGATTAAGCCTCTTAACTTTTAAAATCAGTAAACCATTCTCTTTACCTCTCTTAAAACGTTATACCTAACTTCCCATAAAGCTAGTATAACTCTTCTTTATTATCACACATCAAGTCAGTTACCTTTTAAAACCACAAAGCATTTTACACATGTACGTCTACCGTACTACATAGTTATACACATATCATGCAAGAAAAGGTAGGAAGAGGTTCACATACCTCGCGACGATTATCGACTAATAGCAAAACGCTCCAAGTACCTCAAACCGTTGGCTACTCCTTAAGCCAATTAGATTGCGCCACGCATGGTACTTCAACCTATAAGGCCACAAGGCGCTTATTAACATCTAGATCATATCGTAGAACATTCTACAGAAAATTGGCAAAGACTTCGCAACCGCGTAAATCTCCTCCTCTATCGAGGCCGGCTATCAAGCCAACCAGGGGGGGGGGTTATACATCTAACCGGACGTGTTCAATTCTACTTCACAGTAATGCTACACAAGTCTACTGTAATACAGTCCTATGTAGTTACAGTTCAGTTCTCTTTCTTTATATTCAGGCTTAAGTCAAAAGACATTGCCGCAAAGCTAGGTTCAGTTCTATATATAGTATACTTCAAATATATAATCTTACAACATGTAATTTCCAATTACAATAAGGGGACAAGATATTACCTCGATAAGCCCAAAATTATCCTAGTTTAATGTCGCCCCGAGCAACGTTTAGCTCCAACTCACAGGCCCAACCCGCCTCCAAACCACCCTTAGAAGTTCTAACCAAACTTCTACTTAATACTCCAACTATCTATGGAGATTTTCCTTAGGGTTCGCTTTTGTGACCGACGGGAAGTATAATAGTATTTACAGGCTTTTCAGATAAGTGTAACCTTGGAACACTACAAGGTATAAGGCTAAGGTAATTTGGGTATAGTAACAATACTTTTGAGAGTATTTCTACCAAGAGAGAGGTATTTATACGAGACAACACCACAAGTGGTGTATACCTCGGCCTACTCCCACTGTGGGTACTCGCCAAGTGGGAGAGCTCCGGCCACAAGGCCTCACAAAGGGGAGGTGGGACGAAACCAACAAGGGAGGGAAGTTTTCAAGACTTGAATTTGTAGAATGGATGAAGAAGTCTTCAAAGGGGGTATTTATAGGTCTAGCAAAGGCCAACCAATGGCCAAGATCATGCCAAGTGCAAGGCAAGTGTAGGGCCATGATCATGCCAAGTGCACCTTATCCATCTACCACAAAAATATCCTACCTACTACTTGACAAAAACCCAACCATTTCGTCCCCATGCTTTATCACACTCACCAACTAGGGTGACAAGTGTCGCCTCTTGTTGGTCCAAAAGGTTTCGTCTCTCGGAAAAATCCGCAAAAATAAGAAATGACATAGCCGTAATTTACCCTACGCGAGTTGTGTAAAACGTTTCGTCGAAAAACGACTCTAATCGGGTGTTGTGAACAAAAATAAATCGGCCAAGCCACTTTAAAGTCCAAACTTTTCTACGTACGTCCTTACGTACATACTCTGGAAATACGGGGTATAACACCAATACAAATGAATAACAAACTAAAAGTCCAAATTCGGCCACCTTGAGTTCAACCATACCAATTCTTATCAAATTTCCATTTCAATCCAAGTTATTAGCCTAACATGATATCAAGTCGCATTTGATTATAACAACCAATTTCTTCAAGTAAGTAACATGCGACGATTTCTTATAAACGACCAATTAGTAATCAAATTTTTCAAGTGGCTTGCACAACATTTCGGATTAAGCTACTAGCAATCCATAATACTTATAAACTTCAACATACCAACTTCATGCTATCAACATGTGAAGCTAACAACAACAATATAAATACATAATCTTGTAACACCTTAAAAGACAAGATTATACCTTAACGATTCTTAATCCAAACCAAGTCGCTTCCTTAGTAGTTTAGAGCCTCTCCAATATACTTCAATCCGCTTGTTGAGACCCTTAGAACAACACCAACAACTTTCCTTCCAACTTCCAATCCAAAACCTAGAAAGCCACTAGGTTTTCACTTTGACTAATACGAAAACTATCTTTTACGAGATTTTTCTATTGAGATGTGTTTACAATACACCTAAGAACCTTGGTTTAAAGTGTGGGATCAAAAGGACAAGAAACGAAAAATTTTTCTTTCTTCTTTTCTTGAACCCGAGCAAGGCTCAAGTTCATCCAATTTTTGTGAAATTTCTAAGTGTTAGCTCACTCTAGCACTACTAGTAGTCATATAAAGGGCATGGAGGGACAAGATGTAACCATATGGGTGGCTAGGATGAAGTCTTACTTAAAAATCAAGACTAATTGACCTTGACTTAGTCAACTTTCTCATGCCACAACTTGCAAGGCATTAGTCATCCAAGACTTATGGTAAATGACCATATCGCCATGCCTAAATTCGACTAAGGCATCATAAGGAGGTGACACGTGTCGCCTCCCATTCGTCACAATAATTCATTTTCCGACAAATCCATAATTAGATAAATTTTTACAAGTCTCAAATCTTAACACTCATGAAGTTCTTACGCACTACCTTAAAACATGTCTTGTAAATACTGGTGTAACATTCTTCCCCCCTTAGAAACATTCGTCCCCGAATGTTCTTTCGAAGCTCAATCTATCATTCCTTGGCATAGTCTCATAAACTTGCACTTAGCAAAACCTAATTATGCCACATATGGCCCTAATATAGCGCACTTGCATATTTATCCATCACAAACCAAACGAGGAAACAATCCATAGTGTGCATCATCACTATATACTCACATTCAAGGCCTAAAAAGATTATCTTTCGATTTCCAACTTACTTCTAAAGCATAATACATAATTTCAATATTATCCGTTCTTGATACTTAAACATAAAATAACCTTATCATGCATACAAATCAGAAAGGGCCAAGATATACCTGATTCATATAGGCGGTTCAAAGGACCGCTTAAAATCGAACTTCCACCACGACCCTCGCCACGGTCTCGGTGTATGAACATCCCGCCTAGCTACCAAGGCGAAGAACCCGCAATCGATCCGTAGATCGTTCTATCCTCCCGCAACTCTCCTACTAGGACAATCCTCAACATATGGCCCCGACGGCCACAGTAAAACAGGCACCGATGACGATGACATTCCCATGGTGATGCCGCCAAACTGTGAACATCGAGGGAAGAGGGCCCCGATCGCTTGAACCCATGCGGCGATACGAATCCAAGCTCGAGCTCGAGCGGCTCCCGACTACGGTGATCTAACCTCCGCGTAAAATCGAAGGAGCACTCAGGCCGGCCGAATCAGACCTAGCTCGCCACGAGGCTCTCCGCCTTGAAAATCACCTCAACCTCGCTGCTCGCCTTCTGGCCGGGCTCGCCTGGTCGCCCTCTCTCCTCGCCCTCAATCCTCGCATAAGTGCGCATCTCCGGCAATATCCATTCTCGTGAAGGGCTACTCCTGTGCAAGCGGTGATCATATAACGGTCTAGCCCCATAACATAGCGATGAACTCTATCAGCCATGTTAGCCACAATAGTATGCACATGTCTGGCCAAGGAGTCAAACTCCAAGCTATACTCTCTGATAGTCCTCCCGTTCTGCCTCAAGGTCAAGAATCTGTCTACCCGGCTCTCTCATCTCGGGAGGCAAAGTGATCCATGAAGGCCTCTCAGAACTCCTCCCAAACACCGGAAGAGCATCATCACCTCTTGAAAGCAACCACGACTCAAACCGGTTCAACGCGATATCGCAGAACCTGCAGGAGGCTAGCGTAATGCACTGTCTCTAAAGCCCTAAGAACTCGCGCGTCCGTCAGAGTCGCGAATGAACTCTGCGATCCTCATCGCACTCGAACCATAAAACTCGTGGATGACATCCTAGAAAATCCCTAATCCGCAAACCGCCCGCGCTGGCCGCCGCTCTGCTTGGCCACGCCGACTACTATCTCGGTCAATAATCGGACCGCTTCCTCGTAGTCTCTATACTCGACCGGCCGCGGAATCGAGGCTCGCACCGAACCTTCGAGCTACCGCCGCCTTCGGCCTCTATCGCTGTGGCTGAACTCGCCGACTCGCTTACTACCTCGGGCATATTCTGCGGCCCGACTCGTAACTCTGCGACCATCGCGCCTCGCTGCCGCTTTGCCCTTCGGGCCTCGTCGCTTCCGCGAGGCATAGGCGATTCACATACATAAGAATACGTCGAGACGGATCAACCTATTAATACACTTTCATCGCACGATCTCGAGTGAGAAGAATGGAAACTAATCCTAAATGTCCTCGCACTCCCGATTATAGATGCGCACAACACACCGATAATCAAGACTCTACTAGACACGGCCTCAGACACTTTCCGAGGACTAATCGCCTGATACCACTTTTGTCACGACCCGACCTCGGCCCGCGATCGTGCCCTACACGGGCACCTGCCTGTATACCTCGAGAATAGCAATGAACATACATGAAACTTATAAAATAAAGTAACGAGAAATTAAACCACGGGTTAGCCGATAAGACTACCTTCGGACACATATACAAATACATAACAACAAAGATACATCCCTTTCCTTTTACAAACCGACCCACAATATGTAACTACTGCACTTAAGAATTACAATCTGCGGACAGGGCCCGCCATACCACGAATGTACATAAGTCTACCACATCGTGAAACCGCACAAAAGATAAGCCTCGGAGTGAAAGGAGCTTCTTTCCAAAATCAACAGAGATCCTAAGAGCAAGGATCACCAACTCGGTACCTATCACTGCGGCATTTAGCGCACTCAAGGGGGTCGCATAACAAAAATTTGAGTATGGAATGTAAATAAAATGCAATAACCAAATCATATATGCATAAAAGAATGTCCTTTTACTCAAATCAATCATATATTAACTGCTCTTTCTCATTTCAATAAGATTTAACAACATATTCTTACATACCTACTTAAGAGTTTAATCCGTCTTTTTCACATAACTTACATATCTTACATAACATAATCCGCCCATTTATGGACACGGCATCTTGATGAATCATGTGACATAACCCCGCCCTGTGGGCTCGGTGCATCGTGGAATCATGTAGCATAATTCGCCCGCTGGGGCTCGGTGTAAGATGACGTAACCCGCCTATGCAGGCTCTCGGTAATATGGCGTAATCCTATGGGTAGGCTCGGTGTATCTCATAACGTAATCCGCCTATTTGTAGGCTCCTGTATTTCATAACGTAATCCGCCTATTTGTAGGCTCGGTGTATTTCATAACGTAATCCGCCTATTTGTAGGCTCGGTGTAATATTTCCTTACATAACATTTTTAAACCATCTTTCACTTCTTCTTAAGTCGTCATAACAACTTCCCATAAAGCTATTATAACAACCATTCATTTTAGAGAACTTATGTCACTTTTATTCTTACAACATTTAGGAAAACGGATCCAAAGATACTACGTACATACATACTTAAAAAGAATCAGACGCTTAAAACTTCATAATCCTTAAAAGACAATCAAAGTTCTTAGTCTTCAAACTTCATAACATACTTCCTTTAAAGCCCAATTACTTATACAAAAACATATAAAGTTCCATACCTTCCAAAACCAAGTAATTTATTCCCTTAAAATCTTATAACTTCCACTTTTAAAATCAATCCCTTTTCACATATAAATTCAAGTCATTTTGAACATAAAATCCACTTACTTACTTTAAACAAATCAAGACACATAGCCTTTAAATCAAATCTCATAACTTCCTAACCGTTCTTACCAACGTCTCCCATAAGACCTAGTAAGGACTTAGGACAATTTAAACATACTCTTAACTTAGATTCAACAATGTAAATACTTCTTAACTTCTAAGAGTAGAAGGAATCTTGAAATACTATCACATGGAGATTTCATACGTAGGATCATGCCAAGGAAAGAAGAGGTTCACATACCTCGCGACGACTAGCGACAAGTTGCAAAAAGGCTCCAAAGTACTTCAACCTTGAGCTATACCATTCTTCAAGTATGATACGCTATACTTAGTTCTTCAACCTATCATGGTCACAATACGTCCATTAACCTCTTACTTCAAACGTAGAATATTCTAAGTGCCAAGTCACTAAATTCTACGGAAAATCGGACAGCACCTCCTTTGTTTCTACTTACTTTGCCACTTTTTTCAAGGCCGAAATACAATAACCAAACAGCCCCAATTGGCTCACAACAATATAGAAGGTAGTCCAATACAAATGAATAACAAACTAAAAGTCCAAATTCGGCCACCTTGAGTTCAACCATACCAATTCTTATCAAATTTCCATTTCAATCCAAGTTATTAGCCTAACATGATATCAAGTCGCATTTGATTATAACAACCAATTTCTTCAAGTAAGTAACATGCGACGATTTCTTATAAACGACCAATTAGTAATCAAATTTTTCAAGTGGCTTGCAAAACATTTCGGATTAAGCTACTAGCAATCCATAATACTTATAAACTTCAACATACCAACTTCATGCTATCAACATGTGAAGCTAACAACAACAATATAAATACATAATCTTGTAACACCTTAAAAGACAAGATTATACCTTAACGATTCTTAATCCAAATCCGAAGTCGCTCCTTAGTAGTTTAGAGCCTCTCCAATATACTTCAATCCGCCATTGAGACCCTTAGAACAACACCAACAACTTTCCTTCCAACTTCCAATCCAAAACCTAGAAAGCCACTAGGTTTTCACTTTGCGACTAATACGAAAACTATCTTTTTACGAGATTTTTCTATTGAGATGTGTTTACAATACACCTAAGAACCTTGGTTTAAAGTGTGGGATCAAAAGGACAAGAAACGAAAATTTTTCTTTCTTCTTTTTCTTGAACCCGAGAGCAAGGCTCAAGTTCATCCAATTTTTTTGTGAAATTTCTAAGTGTTAGCTCACTCTAGCACTACTAGTAGTCATATAAAGGGGCATGGAGGGACAAGATGTAACCATATGGGTGGCTAGGATGAAGTCTTACTTAAAAATCAAGACTAATTGACCTTGACTTAGTCAACTTTCTCATGCCACAACTTGCAAGGCATTAGTCATCCAAGACTTATGGTAAATGACCATATTGGCCATGCCTAAATTCGACCAAGGCATCATAAGGGGAGGTGACACGTGTCGCCTCCCATTCACACAATAATCTGCTTTCCGACAAATCCATAATTAGATAAATTTTTACAAGTCTCAAATCTTAACACTTGCGAGTTCTTACGTACTACCTTAAAACATGTCTTGTAAATACGGTGTAACATTCTTCCCCTTAGAAACATTCGCCCCGAATGTTCTTTGAGCTCAATCTATCATTCCTTGGCATAGTCTCATAAACTTGCACTTAGCAAACCTAATTATGCCACATATGGCCCTAATATACCGCACTTGCATATTTATCCATCACAAACCAAACGAGAAACAATCCATAGTGTGCATCATCACTATATACTCACATTCAAGGCCTAAAAAGATTATCTTTTCGCATTTCCAACTTACTTCTAAAGATAATGCACATAATTTCAATATTATCCGTTCTTGATACTTAAACATAAAATAACCTTATCATGCATACAAATCAGAAAGGGTCAAGATATACAGATTCATATAGGCGGTTCAAAGGACCGCTTAAAATCGGAACTTCCACCACGACTTCGCCACGGCCAGTGTATGAACATCCCGCCTAGCTATCAAGGCGAAGAACCCGCAACTGATCCGGTGATCGTTCTATCCTCCCGCAACTCTCCTACTAGGACAATCCTCAACATATGGCTCACGACCACAGCAAAACATGCACCATGAGAACGATGACATTCCCACGTGATGCCGCCAAACCGTGAACATCGAGGAAGAGGGCCCCGATCGTCTAGAACCCATGCGATACGAATCAAGCCACGAGCTCGACTGCTCCTAGTGATACAACATCAGTAATCACGAATATAAGACGATAACATGAAATAACAAGAAGTATGAAACAATAGTTCGAGAAAACTTGCCTTACGTATATATATAAATCAATTTAAAGCCGAGCGATATCCCATTACAACTCGCCCACAACAGCATTACTGCACTTAAGAATGATACGACAACAATGGCGGACAGGCCCCGCCAAACCACGAATGCAAACACCTACTACGACAGGGACTATACCATCGATAAGCCTCCGAGAAACGAGCTTCCCAACGCTGAATCGTGACCACGAGAGCTAGGATCAACGATCGTGTACTCAACTGCGGCATGAACGCACTTCGGGCGAGGTCAAGATAACAGTACCAAGTATGTGAAATGAAAATATCAGAAATGAAATCATAGTAGTCTATATAAAGCGAGAGACATGTATGATAACCAAACTACGCCATGATAAATAAGCGATCATGTCAAGTCGTGACTCACGCCTCAAGTCATCACTCAAATATAACAACGGGTCTCACGCCCACAACATCAATCATGCGTGGCATACCTTCGTGACCGCAGCCTATGATATAATCACACCAAGAAGTACACATGAACACCGAGTCCCACCTGTGTCATCATAAAACCGTGACGGTAAGTACGAAGGCATAGCCGACTACTAAAACCCACCGCATACAAACAAGGTCGTAAATCAGATCATGAGATTTGTCTGCATCGTCACATGATCAAAGCCGCCACTCGCGCGCAAAGATCTAATGTCGCGCGTCTAGCCATGGAACTTCCCATAGCTCGCACGGGCCACCCGATGGCCCGCATGAGGTATTCCGCATCGAGGGTAGCTCCCCGCAGCCGCCCCGACTCGCCGTCCGCATGGCCACAAAGACCGCGTGACCATAAGGGCCGCAAACTAACACGAACTCTCAGAGCTCGCATAGGCCATACTGACTGCATAAGGTATTCTCGAATCATAGGTCACTAGACGCTTTGAGTCTACCCCGCGTCGGAGGCGCAACCTCGGAAACAAGTCGAAGGTGAGTGGTATAATACCAACATAACGGCTGATCGTTAAACAACTTTAAGCGCAATCGAGGGAAAACCCCCTTTACACAAAACATCACAAGACTACTAACACACGTAGCATCCTAGTATGTTTACTTATCAAATCAACAAGAAAGTATTACAAGGCTATCACAAACCAAAGACAATCAAGTTATACACACAAGGTACATTCTAATATATGATTAACTGTGCCTGCATATCTATTCCCAAAGTACTTCATACAATATCTTTTAAAAGATACGTTACATTTACAAAAGTCACACAATACGTAGTATATGAAAATAGAGTGATTATCTTTTGAAGTAAATCAAAACACTTCTCTTCAGAAATCAAGTAACAACATTCTTTTCCAAATGTTTCAGTTTGCCTAATTTCAATTACTCAAGTTTCTCATTTTTGAAAGGTTTCAGAGTTCATAATTTTAATCACTTAATGATATAATTCTCCTTTAAAAGCAATTTGAGAAACATATGTACGATACGTGAGTAGGTTATTCTTGTTTATAACAATCTTATTTAAGCATGATCTAGGAAATGTAACATCATTTTGTCTCATCTTAGTTTCTATGCGGATGGAAGTTTCTACTGGTTTTACTAATACATTATTAGTCAAAACATTTCCCTTTATTAGCGCCGTGGTTTGTTCGATACTTATTCGATTCAAATCAAGAAACATTATTGCTTTTAAAATCAAGTACTCATTACTCGCGAATGAGGTTTTACAACATTTTTAACAAAATGTTAATTACCAAGTAAAACAAGTTAAGTCTCTTATCTTTAAGATTAAGCCTCTTAACTTTTAAAATCAGTAAACCATTCTCTTTACCTCTCTTAAAACGTTATACCTAACTTCCCATAAAGCTAGTATAACTCTTCTTTATTATCACACATCAAGTCAGTTACCTTTTAAAACCACAAAGCATTTTACACATGTACGCTCACCGTACTACATAGTTATACACATATCATGCTAGAAAAGGTAGGAAGAGGTTCACATACCTCGCGACGATTATCGACTAATAGCAAAACGCTCCAAGTACCTCAAACCGTTGGCTACTCCTTAAGCCAATTAGATTGCGCCACGCATGGTACTTCAACCTATAAGGCCACAAGGCGCTTATTAACATCTAGATCATATCGTAGAACATTCTACAGAAAATTAAAGACTTCCCCGCAAATCGCAGAAATCTCCTCCTCTATCGAGGCCGCTATCAAGCCAACCAGGGGGTTTATACATCTAACCTGACGTGTTCAATTCTACTTCACAAGAATGCTACACACAAGTCTCATCTGTAATACCTATGTAGTTCTGATTCGATTCTTTCTTTATATTCAGGCTTAAGTCAAAAGACATTGCCGCAAAGCTAGGTTCAGTTCTATATATAGTATACTTCAACTATATAATCTTACAACATGTAATTTCCAATTACAATAAGGGGACAAGATATTACCTCGATAAGCCCAAAATTATCCTAGTTTAATGTCGCTCCTGAGCAACGTTTAGCTCCAACTCACAAGGCCCAACCCGCTCCAAACCACCCTTAGAAGTTCTAACTAACTTCTACTTAATACTCCAACTATCTATGGAGATTTTCCTTAGGGTTTCGTTTTTGTGACTGACGGGAAGTATAATAGTATTTCTGGGCTTTTCGTATAAGTGTTACCTTGGAATACTACAAGGTATAAGGCTAAGGTAATTTGGGTATAGTAACAATACTTGAAGAGTATTTCTACCAAGAGGGGGGTTTATACGAGACAACACCACAAGGGGTGTATACCTCTACTACCCCACTGTGGGTACTCTCGCCAGGGAGAGCTCTCGCCACAAGGCCTCGCAGGGGAGTGGGACGAAACCAACAAGGAGGGAAGTTTTCAAGACTTGGAATTTGTAGAATGGATGAAGAAGTCTTCAGCCGGGGGTATTTATAGGTCAGCAAAGGCCAACCAATGGCCAAGATCATGCCAAGTGCAAGTCAAGTGTAGGGCCGTGATCATGCCAAGTGCACCTTATCCATCTACCACAAAAATATCCTACCTACTACTTGACAAAACCCAACCATTTCGTCCCCATGCTTTATCGCCACTCCTACCAACTAGAGGGTGACAAGTGTCGCCCTCTTGTTGGTCCAAAAGGTTTCGTCTCTCGGAAAAATCCGCAAAAATAAGAAATGACATAGCCGTAATTTACCCTATGCGAGTTGTGTAAAACGTTTCGTCGAAAAACGACTCTAATCGGGTGTTGTGAACAAAAATAAATCGGCCAAGCCACTTAAAAGTACAAACTTTTCTACGCACGCCCCACGCATATACTGGAAATACGGGGTATAACATTTTCCCCTCCTTAGAAACATTCGTCCCTAATGTTCCTTCTAAGTCTCAAAACAAACGCGCGCCAGTATAGTCTTCACTACTATACTTACGAGAACAATCCTGCCCACATGGCCACAGAAACACCCGCGCAAATACATCCATACAAGTCCAAGAGGAAACACCTCTAACATCACCACCAATACCTCTCTGGGTTCTAAAATATACTTCTTTCAACCTTCTCTTACAAAAGAAATGATCACATCTATGCTCGCCATACATGCTCGCTTCTTCCTTACGTATCGTACCTTGCTTGCACACTCGAACTCTTACCACATTTCATTCGCTTGATTCCAAAACTCGGGTTAATATCTCTAACGTGGTCATCATTAATGGGAACACTCGATGGATCTCCGATACTTTCCGAACATAACAATATGAAAGATCGGACGTCGCCTCCTAAGTCGGACGGCAAATGCTAACATATAGGCAACCCGCCTATCCTCACATGAACTCAAAAGGCCCCAAGTAACTCGCTAAGTTTCCTCGCTTTCCAAGGCTCATCGCACTTATCAGGTGGTACTTCAAGAAGACCGACCGTCAACTGAACTCTAAGGCGTCGCCGATAATCCGCACGATTTCTCCGAGCCGCCAAAAACCTCTTCTAGATAAGCCTCACTTTATCCACACTGTTGGAACAAGCTGAACCAACTATCTGAACTTGCCAACATCAAACCAATCGACCAAGAACTTACACTTCGCCTCGCAAGGCCATAAAGCGACATCCGAATCTGCAATGGTAGCTACTAAAACACTCCTCAACAGAGACAACAATCCTACGACTACCCACAAATCCACACATGGCCCGAGGGCGAATACGATACGAGACTCACCGAGTTCCTAATCCCGCTGGTAAAACTTCGAAAAGAAACAGTAACACGAGCTCCACCGTGCATCATAAGGTAAAGGTAGGCATCCTGCAGCCTTACAACCTTTACGATATAACGCTCGCAACATACCACCGAGTACGGTTTGATCGAAAGATAAGACGGTGACCTCATCGCCCGACCATCGTTGAACGATCCACGAACTCAGTCTGGTTAACTAAACTTGGGCCAAACACCCTTATGACTTATCACAAGGCGACCACCAAAAACGACCCCACCACCAAACATTCCGCGGGTGACCCGTAACGCCTCTCAACCCGACCCAAGAACGCGCACAATACTAGCTCGATCTCACGACCTGTTCGGGGCGGATCGTGCCTTACCTGGGCACCCAAGTAGTCATACATCGAGTAATCGAAACATAAAGCAAGACATGAAACAGTTTATAAAATAAGACATGATTATGTGAGAAAACATCGCTTTCTAAGATATATATATAATCATGTTTTAGCGATTACATCCGACATCGCATAACATGACTACTGCACCTCTAAGGAAATATACAACTATGGCGGACAGGGCCCCGCCATACCTCGATCAGCATAAAACTATCTACAACAGGAGATCATACCAAAAAGTAGAGCCTCGGAAGAGATGGAGCTCACGACACCAACGTAGATCCTAAGGATGCGGATCTAGCACTGCTTTTCTTACCGCATGAACGCAGCCCCGAAGGAGGTCGCATAACAGTACTAAGTATGCGAAATCAGAAAGTACTTAAATGAAAACATATCATTTTTAAAACCGGTTTACAAATATGTGTGAAACAACCATGAAACCGCACATAGTGCCACATCACAAACAAGAGCAACAATAGGTAATCAGAATACGTCTTGTCTAGGCTGCGAATGATCGAACAGGCCACTCGCCACATCCTCATTCTCGCAAGCCTAATCTCGACTCTGAGTCTGCATAGGCCACTCGCATGGGCCCGCATGAGGTATAACCCCGCATCGAGGGTAGCTACTCCTCGGCATCGTCCTGGACTCGCTGTCCGCATGGCCACATAGACCGCATGAGGCATAACCCCGCATACTAACACGAACTCGTAGCTCGCGATAGGCCCCGACCCGCATGAGGTATTCTCGAATCATGGTCCTGCATCGCTGAGTCTACCCCGCATCGGAGGGCAGCTTAACCTCCGGTATCATCTCAAGAGGTGAGTGATAGTATACTAACATAACGACTTATCTTTAAACAACATAAGTACAACAAGGATACTCACTTATACAAACGTTACAAGGTATTAACACACATAGCAACATGTCATGTCTACTTATCAAACCATCTTATTATTCTTTTCACAATTTCATATAAGTCTGTTAGAAATACATAGGCAACTTGTTTCTTTTATCAGTCTTAAGTGGTTATACTTAACTTCCCATAAAGCTAGTATAACTCTTAAGCTTCTGTTTAAGAAACCAATTAGTTCTCTTCTCAGAAAATGGTTGATAGAGTCCTTTGAAATGTTTTCGATTCTTTATTATTCAGCTTAAGCCGAGGCATTGCCGACGTATTATTCAGCTTAAGCCGAGGCATTGCCTGTAAGTATTATTCGATTAACACATGTACGCTCACCGTACTATATACATATTGTAAAATATCATGCTTTAGGAAGAATCACATACCTTCTCAAATAAAACCACCGCCAAGTTGAATATGTCACAGCAGAGTCACTATAATAGTCACAGATATCTATTAAAGACTACTCAAGGTCATTCTAAGCAGAGGGTTCACAATTCTATGGAAAGTTGGGCAAGACAACCCTACAGTGAGCTATATGAGTTCATGTGAAAGCAGTCCATGCGAGTCTGATCAATTCTATTCGTGATATTCTTCTAAGTATTTATACTTATTCTTATTCTACAACAGTAAGTATTCTCTAATTCAAAAGAGGGTTAGGATTAGTTACCTCGGTAAGCCCAATAATATCCTAGAAAAGTCGCTACTGAGCAAGGTTTTGCTCCTAAGTTGTATGCTCGAGGAAACCTTAGAAGTTCTTCACAACTTCTACTAAGTACTAAGGTATTTGGGCTAGGTATTTTGGGCATTATAACAATACAAGAAGGCAACTTTTCTACCAAGGAGGGGGTAGGTTTCGCCAGGCTAGGGTGGGTAGCCTCGCCAAGCTTCTCGAGGGAGGTGTGTTGGACGAATTGCTTACAAAGGGAGAGGAAGGATTTTTAGACTTGAAAGCTTTTGTGGATGAAGAACTCTTCATCTCAAGAGGGTATTTATAGGTCAAGGATGGCCAACCAATGGCCAAGATGAAGACAAGTGCAAGGCAAGTGTAGGGTCAAGATTTGGGCAAGTGTACCTAGCCAACTTGCACACAAAATATCTTACCAACAACTTGACCAAGTTGGCAACCAATCGCCATATGGACGCTTCACATCCATCAATTGGAGGTGACAAGTGTTGCCTCCCGTTGGTCCAAAATGTTTCGCCTCTCGAAAAATCCGCAAAAATTAGAAATGGCATAGCCGAATTTATTCTACGAAAGTTGTGGAAACGCTTCGTCGAAAAACTGTTCGCTTTGTGAGTTGTGCCTAAAAATCGCCCAAGGCCTAACTTTAAGACCAAACTTTTGCACGTATTCCTTTACGCACATACTCGGAAATACTGGTATAACATTCTCCTCCTTAGAAACATTCGTCCCGAATGTTCCTTCCCAAGACAGATAACGATAAGGTTCTTCAAAACTTAAACAGCTTTGCAAAAGCCACACACTACCATAAACAACACTTAGGCATAAACGATAATGAAGATTTACAAGTAGGAAAGTGAATTACCCGGAGGGGGGAACGGTGAGGATACTCGCCTCATGTCCTCCTCGGCTTCCCACGTCATCTCCTCCTCGAGCTCGTTCCGCCACAAGACTTTGACGAGCCACGCCCTTCGTCCGCAGACGCCTAACTCGACGATCGATTATCGCTATGGGAATCTCTCATACGATAACCCCTCGGTCACCGGGACATCGTCAATCGGATGTACCCTAGATGGATCCCCGATACATCTCCTCAGCATAGAAACGTGAAACACCGGATGTACTGCCTCCAGATCGGACGGCAGATCCAACTCATAGGCAACCTTGCCTACCTGCGACATCCAAACGCCCAATGTACTGGGCCGAAGTTTCCTTCTTCCGAATCTCATCACACCCTTCATGGGTGACACCTTCAGAAAACCCAATCATCAATCGCGAACTCGGATGTCGACGACGATGATCTCGCATACGACTTCGCCGACTCGAGCCATTAATAGCCGCCGGATAAGCTTCACCTTATCCATCGCCGCTGCACCAAATCGTCCCACTAGCCGCACTCGCCCACCTCGAACCAACCTATAGGCGACCGCACTTCCTCCCATACAAGGCCTCATAAGGCGCCATCCGAATACCGGAGTGGTAGCTATTATTATACGCGAACTCAACTAGAGGCAAATGATCCTCCCAACTACCATCGGTCAATAACACAGCTCGCAGATATCCTCGAGTGCGGATAGTGCGCTCGCTCGTCCGTCTGCTCGTGGATGAAATGCGATTTCGGGCTCACTGCCCCTAAACCCTCTGGAAGGACCTCCAGTTGCCGTAAATCGGGCTCCTGCATGCGATATGATCGAAGTAGGGACTCCATGCGATCGACGATCTCTGATGTAAAGTCCGCATAATCCTCACCAAAAAGTCGCCCCGACGGAAGAAAGTGGGCTGATTTTCACACTGTCGACGATAACCCATATAGAATCATGTCTCCTCCGAGTGCGAGGTAATCCCGTGATGAAGTCCATGTTGATTACCTCCCACTTCCGTCGGGATCTCTATCGTCAGAATAAACCACCGTGTCTCCGTGCTCTACCTTCACCGCCGACAACACGCACCGAGCTACGAACTCGCAACGCCCTCTTCAAGCCATCCCACCAATACACAGATCTAAGGTCGTGGTACATCTTGGTCGACCGGATGGATAGAGTAACGCGTTGTGTGCTTCCCCAAGAACTCCGCCAAGTCCTGAAACATCCGAACACACAACTCGCCTCAAACCTTAGCACCCCATCGTGCTACCTCAAAAGGACCCTTGCCCTCACGAAGAGTCAGATCACGATATCGAATCAAAGCCGATCCTCGAATCGCTGCTCTTCACCTCTCGGCGATGGAAGACTCGCAACCTCACGAACTCTAACCCCATTGCTATCGTAATCAATCAAACGGACACCAAGGCTCGCTAATCGTGCAAATTACGAACCATGTCCCTTCTCTCTAGCCGCACATCCGATAGGCTCCCATCGACCTACGACTAAGCGGCATACGCCACAACATTGGCCTTGCCCGTGGTACAGATGTCCACATCGTAATCCTTAAGCAACTCTAACCACCGCCTCGCCGTAGAAGTTCACTCCTCCGTGAAGATATACCGAGGCTCTTGTGGTGCGTAAAAATATCCACGTGAACCCCATACAAATAGTGCCTCCAGATCTTCAAAGCGTGAATCACACCGCCAACTCCAAATCATGGGGGTAGTTCCTCTCGTGTTTCTTCACCGCCGATGCATATGCTATAACTCGCCATGTTGCATCAACACACATCCCAACCCGATGCCCGACGATCACAATACACGACATAACCATCCGGACCTCCGGAAGAGTAAGAACGGGCGGTCGCCACTCTCTTTCAAAGAATCGAAACCCCGCCACAAGCATCACCATCAAACTTGGCCGCTTACGAGTCACCCTAGTCAATGGTGCGAGATAGAAGCAAACTTCTCCACGAACCACCGATAATACCTGCAAGGCCCGTAAAATCGAACCTCAGCCGAGTAGGTTCAGGCCAAGTCCCGATCGCATCGATCTTGGCAGATCAACTCGAATGCCATCAGCCACAATATGCCCAAGAAACGCCATCAAGTCAACCAAAACTCACATTTGGAAAACTTGGCGCATAATCGCTGGTCTGGAGAATCGCAAGACGGCCATCAAATGCTCCGCACGCTCTCGCTCGAGCGAGAATAAACCAAGATATCATCAATGAACACTATCACAAACGTGTCCAAAATGGTTTGAACACTCGGTCATCAAATCCATGAATACCACCGAGCATTGTCAACCCAAAACATGACCGAACTCATAATGCCCGCATCGTCCGAATGCGATCCTAGGGACATCCACCTCTCGACTCGCAGACTGATGATAGCCCGATCGCAGATCAATCTTGAGAAACATCTCGCACTCGCAATCGGGTCGAACAAATCATCAATCCTAAGCGGGTATTCGTTTAATGGTCACCTTGTTCACCGCTCAGAATCAACACATGCGCAGGGCCCCGCCCTTCTTCTTCTTCACGAACAATACCGCGCTTCCCGGGGAGAAACACTAGGCCTAATGAAGCCCTTCTCTAGCAAATCCCTAAGCTGATCCTTCAACTCTCTCAACTCGGGCAGTGCCATTCGTATGGCGGAATGGAAATAGGCCGAGTATCCGCAACACATCTATACAAAACTCGATCTCCTCTCGGGAGGATACCCGGAGGTCATCCGAAACACGCCTGGGAACTCGACCATCGAACCGACGGAAAATCTGTACCGCAGCCTTCAAAGATCAAACACCCGAACGATGGTAGATATACCCTTCGCACCATCTTCCTAGCCTTGAGGTAGGAAATAAACCTACCCTGCGATACCGCGTTCTCCCACTCAACAACCGCCTCGTGAAACCGAACTGCATTATTCTCTCTGCGCAGCTTACATTGGCGTAGCGAAGCTAGCCAATCCATCCCCATGATCACGCCGAAGTCAATCATCTCCAACTCTATCAAGTCGCCGTGGTCCGACGATCAGAACGGTCACAGACAAGCTCTATATACCCGCCGAGCTACCACCGAATCACCCATCGGCGTAGCTACCTCGAAAGTGGTCTATGGACTCGGGCTCTATCCCTATCCTACTAGCAACAAGGGAGATATATAGGGCAGAGTAGAACCGGATCTATCAAAGCATACACATCAAACCCAGAACCGATAAGGTACGTGACGACATCGTGAGGCCTCCCGATCTGTCGCTGGACAAAGCATAAATGCGCTCGAGGACCGCTAGAATCGACTCGAGCCACGGCCCGCCGCGACCGCCGACCCATGAGCACCTCGCCTCGGGCGAGTAATCAGGAGATGATGAAGCGGGCAATGAACTCGGCGTGAGCCCTACCACCGCCACGCTTCGGCCTGACAGCCTCGCAGTGACCGCTGGCCACAATCGTAACAAGCTCCAAAAGTAGTACCACACTTCCCGTAATGGGATCTACCGCGACGCCACACCGGGGTGGTCCCGATCGCCGCACTTCGCTACTCGACGCCCAAGCTCGGGCCCCGCCCGCCTCAAAACTCGCCGTCAGGCCGAGGACGTGCAGGAGTGCTCTGGCCGGGCCGTGGTGCGACCCAGATCGCCGAGGCCGCCACCACGATAACCACCGTAAGACCCTCCCGCCCCGCCTTCTTCTGCCGCCGTCGCCCACTGCCGACCTCTGCGCCTCGCATCCAAGGGCGTGAGCTCGCACGCGGTAATGTCCATACGGCCGAGAGAAACCCCGCACATGACTCGCCATATAGTCGTCTCAGCCCGGTGACATAGCGGCACCCTATCCTCCATATCTGCTACCAATGCCGGGACATATCGAGCCAATGAATCAAACTCGACATTGTACTCCCGACGGTCGTCCTTCCGCCTCGAGTAAAAATCTATCACCGCGCCTCCTCATCCGCGAGGCAAGAAGTGAGTGAGGAAAGCCTCCGAGAACTCATCCCAAGTACTGGGACGCGTGCTTTCCCGATAACTCCCATGAATCAAACCAATCGATCGCGGTATCACGCAGCCTATGTGAACCAAAGATCACGGACTCGGTCTCCGACGCTCGATCACTCTCAAAATCCTCAAGGCGACGGATGAACTCCTGCGATCATCCTCCGCCTCGATCCATAAAACTCCGGGCGGCTACCAAGAAGTCTCGTAGCCTCAAACTCTCTCGCCTCGGTGAACAACGGCGCGGCCGGCGCTGAGCTGAATCGAATCTGCCGCGATCGGCCTCTCTCATCGGGCCACAACTTAGCCAAAAGTCGGGCTATCTCCTTGTACCCTAACTCCTCCGCCTGCATCGCGGGACGCGAGGTGGGTACTGGTCTCTCGGCCGGGCGGCGTCATAGAACTCGCCGCCTCGTATAGGCGGGCACGAGCCTCGTGACTGGGTGTCTGCTAGCGCCTCACGCTTTGCCCTTCTCGCCCGGGTTGCCTTACGTGAGGCATAATCACATAGAAAGGAATACGTTAGAGGTCCAACCTATAACATGCCTCTAAAGCACGATCTCGTAATGAGAAGAGCGGAAACCAATCCTAAATATCCTATAGCCTCTCGATTATTGGTGTGGTGCACAACACACCGATAATCAAGACTCTACTAGATACGGTCAGAGACACTTTCCGAGGATTAATCGCTCGATACCACTTTTGTCACGACTCTGCCCGGTTCGTGGATCGTGCCTTACCGGCACCCAAGTAGTCATACATCGAGTAATCAGCGGAAACATAAAGCAAGACATGAAACGCTTTATAAAATAAGACACAGTTATGTGAGAAAACATCGCTTTCTAAGATATATATATAATCATGTTTTAGCGCACATCCGACATCGCATAAATATGACTACTGCACTTCTAAGGAAATATACAACTATGGCGGAGGCCCCGCCATACCCTCGATCGTATAAAACTATCTACAACGGGAGATCATACCAAAAAGTAGAGCCTCCAAGAGATGGAGCTCCCGACACCAACGTAGATCCTAAGGATGCGGATCTAGCACTGCTTGCCCTTACCGCGGCATGAACGCACTTCAAGGGCGAGGTCAAGACAACAGTACTAAGTATGCGAAATCAGAAAGTACTTAAATGAAAACATATCATTTTTAAAACGGTTTACAAATATGTGTGAAACAACCAAGGAAACCGCACATAGTGCCACATCACAAACAAGAGCAACAATAGGTAATCAGAATACGCCTTGTCTAGGCCGCGAATGATCGAACAGGCCACTCGCCACATCCTCATTCCCGCAAGCCTAATCCTCGACTCGAGTCCGCATAGGCCACTCGCGTGGGCCCGCATGAGGTATAACCCCGCATCGGTGGTAGCTACCTCGCATCGCCCCGACTCGCTGTCCGCACGGCCACATAGACCGCATGAGGCATAACCCCGCATACTAACTCGAACTCTCGTAGCCCGCATAGGCCCTCGACCCGCATGAGGTATTCTCGAATCATGCTCCCAGACCGCCTGAGTCTACCCCGCATCGGAGGGCAGCTTAACCTCCGGTATCATCTCAAGAGGTGAGTGATAGTATACTAACATAACGACTTATCTTTAAACAACATAAGTACAACAAGGATACTCACTTATACAAACGTTATGCGTATTAACACACATAGCAACATGTCATGTCTACTTATCAAACCATCTTATTATTCTTTTCACAATTTCATATAAGTCCATTAGAAATACATAGGCAACTTGTTTCTTTTATCGGTCTTAAGTGGTTATACTTAACTTCCCATAAAGCTAGTATAACTCTTAAGCTTCGCTTAAGAAACCAATTAGTTCTCTTCAGAAAAATGGTTCAGAGTCCTTTGAAATGTTTTCGCTTCTTTATTATTCAAAGCTTAAGCCGCGAGGCATTGCCAGACGTATTATTCAAAGCTTAAGCCGAGGCATTGCCGTAAGTATTATTCGGTTAACACATGTACGCTCACCGTACTATATACATATTGTAAAATATCATGCTTTAGGAAGAATCACATACCTTCTCAAATGAAAACCACCGCCAAGTCAATATGTCACGCAGTAGGTCACCTATAATAGTCACAGATATCTATTAAAGACTACTCAAGGTCATTCTAAACAGAGGGTTCACAATTCTATGGAAAGTTGGGCAAAGACAACCCTACCGGTGAGCTATATGAGTTCATCAGTGAAAACAAATTCCATGCGAGTACTTCAATTCTATTCTGTGATATTCTTCTAAGTATTTATACTTATTCTTATTCTACAACAAGAAGTATTCTCTAATTCAAAAGAGGGTTAGGATTAGTTACCTCGGTAAGCCCAATAATATCCTAGAAAAAGTCGCGCCTGAGCAAGGTTTTGCTCCTAAGTTGTATGCTCCAAGGAAACCTTAGAAGTTCTTCACAACTTCTACTAAGTACTAAGGTATTTGGGCTAGGGTATTTTGGGCATTATAACAATACAAGAAGGCAACTTTTCTACCAAGGAGGGGGTAGGTTTCGGCTAGGGGTGGGGTAGCCTCGCCAAGCTTCTCGGAGGGGGTGTGTTGACGAATTGCTTACAAAGGGAGAGGGAAGGATTTTTAGACTTGGAAAGCTTTTGTGGATGAAGAACTCTTCATCTCAAGAGGGGTATTTATAGGTCAAGGGATGGCCAACCAATGGCCAAGATGAAGACAAGTGCAAGGCAAGTGTAGGGTCAAGATTTGGGCAAGTGTACCTAGCCAACTTGCACACAAAATATCTTACCAACAACTTGACCAAGTTGGCAACTCCAATCGGCCATATGGACGTTTCACATCCATCAATTGGAGGGTGACAAGTGTTGCCCTCCCGTTGGTCCAAAATGTTTCGTCTCTCGGAAAAATCCGCAAAAATTAGAAATGGCATAGCCGGAATTTATTCTACGAAAGCTGTGGAAACGTTTCGTCGTAAAAACTGTTCGCTTTGTGAGTTGTGCCTAAAAAATCGTCCAAGGCCTAACTTTAAGACCAAACTTTTTGTACGTATTCCTTTACGTACATACTCTGGAAATACGGGGTATAACACGATCCGGAACAATCTTACTAATCACGTTACGAAAACCTAGCGGTCTTCTTAGCTCAACTACCCTCTTTCAATTCACACTACTCAGGGACTTATCCCACAAACATAGCTCACGTGCACTATGCACTCCGATAAGGATCAAACATAACACTACACCCTTACTCGAGATGGCCTTACCTCTAAGGTCTCTACGTATAAAGCTCTAAGGCTCACACCTTCTCTATCCCCCAAATCTTACTTGGTTAACTAACCAAGATTTCTAATTACAATTTACACAATGCTATCAGAATATAACACTTAAGGTATACTCACCCTATCACATATACTAATCCATAGAGGGTTAAAGATCTTTCAGATTTATCGCTTACTCCCTTAGTCGCCCTAATCAAACCTCGCCTGCAGGGCGATAGCTAAGAAAGGTGACGAACTACCCATCGATCACGAAGACTAAGTCCTCCTACTTACAACCTCCTACTAGGTCACCCATTCGACACACGGCTCGACGGCCACGAATACGAGCACCAACAAAAGACGACGTTCCCGGATGACGTCATGTACACCGTGAACACCGGGAAAACTGAATACGGTGGCCGAACCTACGTAGCCGCGGAACCTAAGCTCGAGCTCGACCAACTCCTGCATACCCCGAACGCCCCGAAACTCGGAGGACCTTTCTGCACTGGTGGATGTGCATAATCTAATCTGCTGGTGAGGTGACTCGACTCGAAAGTTGCCAAATGACCTTTCTGTCCTGGCCCTCTTCTGCTGTCCTTCGTTAACCCGTCGATCTCTACGTTTCTTGGCTCGCCGCGACAAGCCCGCATACAAGCCATGCTCAAGCCTAATCAAGAATTACTCGCACAACCCTTTATAAGATATTCATCAAGACTTGCGGTACATCAGTATACTCTCTGGTAGCCAAATCCATAGCTAGTAACAGGGTTGTCTCTTCGCAATCTATATTCTCTGTTTCCGGTCGTGGAACTGAAGGTTCAAATGTCATGGCCGCAGAGGAATCCGCTGCCGCCGTGCAAACTCACTGGGCCGTGACGTAGCATAACTCCCGAACGGCACCTAACTCGGTGATGGTTGGGCTCAGGCCTCGTAACCCTCTCAGATTTACTCGCAGTTCCTCGGCCGCTTGCCTCCCGGGCGGGTTGCCTACGCGAGGCATAGCGGTAGGGAAAGAAATACGTGAGAGGTCCAACTTACAACACAGCCTCTAAGGCACGATCTCGAGTGAGAAGAATAGAAACCAATCCTAAATATCCTATAGCCTCACGATTATTGGTGGTGCACAACACACCGATAATCAAGACTCTACCGGATACGATGCGTAGACACTTTCCGAGGATTAACTGCTCTGATACCAGTTTTGTCACGACCCGAACCCGGGCCCGTGACTGGTGCCTTACCCCGGGCACCCTAGTGATACAACATCATAGTAATCAGCGGAACATAAGACGATAACATGAAATAACAAGAAGTATGAAACAATAGTTCGAGAAAACTTGCGCTTACAACAGATATATATAAATCAATTTAAAGTCGACGATTACATCCCATTACAACTCTTCCCACAGCGATTACTGCACTTCTAAGAATGATACGACAACAATGATGGCGGGCCCCGCCAAACCCCGAATGCAAACACCTACTACGACGGGGACTATACCATCGATAAGCCTCCGAGAAACGGAGCTTCCCAAACGCCAATCGTGACCACGAGAGCTAGGATCAACGATCGGTGTACCTCAACTGCGGATGAACGCACTCAAGGAGGTCGATAACAGTACCAAGTATGTGAAATCAAAATATTGTAAATGAAATCATAGTAGTCTATATAAAGCAGAGACATGTATGATAACCAAACTACGATCACAATAAATAAGCGATATGTCAAGTCGTGGACTCACGCCAAGTCATCACTCAAATATAACAATGGGTCTCACGCCCACAACATCAATCATGCGTGGCATACCTTCCTGATCACGGCGATATGATATAATCACACCAAGAAGTACATGAACACCGTGTCCCACTGTGTCATCATAAAAACCGCACGGTAAGTACGAAGGCATAGCGACTACTAAAACCCACCGTACAAACAAGGTCGAATCAGTATCATGAGATTTGTCTGCATCCGCACATGATCAAAGCCGCCACTCGCCCGCAGATCTAATGTGCGCGTCAGCCTGGAACTTCCCATAGCTCCGCACGGGCCACCCGATGGCCCGCATGAGGTATTCCCGCATCGAGGGTAGCTACTCCCGGCGTGCCCCGACTCGCCGTCCGCGTAGCCACAAAGACCGCGTGACCATAAGGCGGCCGCAAACTAACCCGAACTCTCGTAGCTCGCGATAGGCCATCTGCACTGCATAAGGTATTCTCGAATCATAGGTCACTAGACCCGCTGAGTCTACCCGCGACGGAGGCGACTTAACCTCCGGAAACAAGTCAAGGTGAGTGGTATAATACCAACATAACGGCTGATCGTTAAACAACTTTAAGCGCAATCGAGGGAAAACCCCCTTTACACAAAACATCACAAGACTACTAACATACGTAGCATCCTAGCATGTTTACTTATCAAATCAACAAGAAAGTATTACAAGGCTATCACAAACCAGCACAATCAAGTTATACACACAAGGTACATTCTAATATATGATTAACCAGGTCGGGTATCTATTCCCAAAGTACTTCATACATTATCTTTTAAAAGATACGTTACATTTACAAAAGTCACACAATACCCGTAGTATATGAAAATAGAGTGATTATCTTTTGAAGTAAATCAAAACACTTCTCTTCGTAAAATCAAGTAACAACATTCTTTTCCAAATGTTTCAGGTTTGCCTAATTTCAATTACTCAAGTTTCTCATTTTTGAAAGGTTTCGTAGTTCATAATTTTAATCACTTAATGATATAATTCTCCTTTAAAAGCAATTTGAGAAACATATGTCTGATACGTGAGTAGGTTATTCTTGTTTATAACAATCTTATTTAAGCAGCCATGATCTAGGAAATGTAACATCATTTTGTCTCATCTTAGTTTCTATGCAGATGGAAGTTTCTACTGGTTTTACTAATACATTATTAGTCAAAACATTTCCCTTTATTAGCGCTGCTGTGGTTTGTTCGATACTTATTCTGATTTCCGAAATCAGTAAAACATTATTGCTTTTAAAATCAAGTACTCATTACTCGCGAATGAGGTTTTACAACATTTTTAACAAAATGTTAATTACCAAGTAAAACAAGTTAAGTCTCTTATCTTTAAGATTAAGCCTCTTAACTTTTAAAATCAGTAAACCATTCTCTTTACCTCTCTTAAAACGTTATACCTAACTTCCCATAAAGCTAGTATAACTCTTCTTTATTATCACACATCAAGTCAGTTACCTTTTAAAACCACAAAGCATTTTACACGTGTACGTCTACCGTACTACATAGTTATACACATATCATGCTAGAAAAGGTAGGAAGAGGTTCACATACCTCGCGACGATTATCGATTAATAGCAAAACGCTCCAAGTACCTCAAACCGTTGGCTACTCCTTAAGCCAATTAGATTGCGCCACGCATGGTACTTCAACCTATAAGGCCACAAGGCGCTTATTAACATCTAGATCATATCGTAGAACATTCTACAGAAAATTCGCAAAGACTTCCCCGCAATCGCGTAAATCTCTCCTCTATCGAGGCCGCTATCAAGCCAACCAGTGGGGGGTTTATACATATAACCGGGCGTGTTCAATTCTACTTCACAAGAATGCTACACAAGTTCATCTGTAATACACCCTATGTAGTTCTGATTCGATTCTTTCTTTATATTCAGGCTTAAGTCAAAAGACATCACGCAAAGCTAGGTTCTCTATATATAGTATACTTCAACTATATAATCTTACAACATGTAATTTCCAATTACAATAAGGGGAAAAGATATTACCTCGATAAGCCCAAAATTATCCTAGTTTAATGTCGCTCCTGAGCAACGTTTAGCTCCAACTCCGCGCGCTCCAACCCGCTCCAAACCACCCTTAGAAGTTCTAACCAACTTCTACTTAATACTCCAACTATCTATGGAGATTTTCCTTAGGGTTCGTTTTTGTGACTGACGGGAAGTATAATAGTATTTCTGGGCTTTTCGTATAAGTGTAACCTTGGAATACTACAAGGTATAAGGCTAAGGTAATTTGGGTATAGTAACAATACTTTTGAGAGTATTTCTACCAAGAGGGGGGTATTTATACGAGACAACACCACAAGGGGGGGTGTATACCCCTCGGCCTACCCCACTAGGGGGGGTACTCTCGGCCAAGGGGGGGGGAGAGCTCTCGGCCACCAGGCCTCACAAAGGGGGAGGGTGGGACGAAACCAACAAGGAGGGAGGGAAGTTTTCAAGACTTGGAATTTGTAGAATGGATGAAGAAGTCTTCAAAGGGGGGGGGGGGGGTATTTATAGGTCTAGCAAAGGCCAACCAATGGCCAAGATCATGCTGTCACGACCCGATTCCGGGCCCGTGACTGGTGCCTTACCCCGGGCACCCTAGTGATACAACATCAGAGTAATCAGCGGAACATAAAACACATACATGAAACAAATGAAGTACAAAGCAAGAATGAGGAAAACTTGCCTTTCGGCATATATATAAATAACAACTCCTACAAATGAGCAGTTTAATCTTTTTACAACCCCGCCACAACAAGACTACTGCACTCTAAGAAATGATACGACAACAATGGCGGGACGGGGCCCGCCATACCACGAATGTTAATACCTACAACGACAGTGGACTATACGAAGATAAGCCTCCGAGAAGCGGAGCTTTCCCAAACGAACTGTGACCCTAAGAGCGAGGATCAACGATCGGTGTACCTTTACTGCAGCATGAACGCGGCCCGAGGAGGTCGATAACAGTACCAAGTATGTGAAATCAAAATAAATCAGAAATGAAATCATAGTAGTCTATATAAAGCAGAGACATGTATGATAACCAAACTACGATTCACAATAAATAAGCAAATATGTCAAGTCGTGACTCACGCCTCAAAGTTATCACAATAAAACCGTGACGGCAAGTGCGAAGGCATAGCCGACTACTAAGACCCACAGCACCAAAAATACCACAACCGTATCCCGAGGTCTTTCTGCATCGCACCACATGATCGGCCGCCACTCGCCCGCAATATCAATGTCGCGTCTATCCTCGAACTCTCGCAGCCCGCATAGGTCACCCAGCACCCGCATGAGGTATTCCTCGAATCATGGTCCTGCATCACCGAGGTATACCCCGCATCGGGCGGCTAACCCTCGGTATCCGCCTAGGCTCTCGCAGCCCGCATAGTCTCAAAAGACCGCATAGTCTCACAGCACCGCATAGGAATCCCCGCATCGGGCTAAACACCGGAATGATCAATCTCGAGCTCTGCGCTCCGCGTAGTCACAAGGATCGCATAGCCGTATAGACCCGCATCGGGTGGCAAGCCCTCGGTATAATAAGTCGGGGTATGTGATACAATAACGATAACGGGCTTAACGTTTGACAACGTAAGCACAACAAGAGTGACCCCCTTACACAATAATCACAAGATACTAACACACGTATCATCCTAACATGCTTACTTATCAAATCAACAAGAAAGTATTACAAGGCTATCACAAACCAATACAATCAAGTTATTCACACAAGGTACTTTCTACTAACAAGTTCGGGTACCTATCCCCAAAGTACTTCATACATTAAATCTTTAAAAGATATGTTACTTCCCAAAAACCACACAATACCGTAGTATATGAAAATAGAGTGATTATCTTTTAGAGTAAATCAATTACTTCTCTTTTAAAATCAAGTAGCCACATTCTTTCCAATGTTCAAGTTTGCCTAATTTCCCATGTTCAAGTTTGCCTTTTTAGAAAGGTTTAGTAGTTCATAGTCTTATTCATTTAAGAATATAATTCTCCTTTAAACAACTGAGAACATAAGACTTATATGAGTAGGATATTCTTGTTTATAACAATCTTATTACAATGACCGTGATCTAGGAAATATCATTTTGTCTCATCTTAGCTTCTATGCAGATGGAAGTTTCTCTTGGTTTTAATAATACTTAATTATTAAAAACATTTCCTTTATTAACGCCGCAGTTGGTTTGTCGATACACATTCGATTTCCAAAATCAAGAAACATTCTTAAGCCGTTATACCTAACTTTCCATAAAGCTAGTATAACTCTTAAGTTTTCTAAAAATCAAGTACTACCTCCTCTTTCAAAATGATTCAAAAATCTTTTGAAATACCTCAAGTTCTTTATTATCACATAACAAGTCAGTTATAGTTCAAATCAGTTACCTTTTAAAAGCCACAAGTATTTTCTTACCAACATAAAGCTGTTATAACCAACTTCCCATAAAGCCGTTATAACACTTTATGTTTTAAACCAATCAAATACATTTAGCACATGTACGTCTATCGTACTACATAGTTCACACATATCATGCTAGAAGAGATAGGAAGAGGTTCACATACCTCGCGACGATTATCGACTAATAGTAAAACGCTCCAAGTACTTCCAACTCCTTTAAGCCAAGTAGATCGCGCCACACGTAGTACTTCAACCTATAAGGCCACAAGGCGCTTATTAATATTTAGATCCCTTCGTAGAACATTCTACGTAAAATTCGCAAAGACTCTCCCCAACAAACAGCGTAAATCTCCTCCTTTATCGAGGCTCGCCACTAAGCCAACCGTGGGGTTACACAACTAACCCGAACGAGTACAATTCTACTCACGTAAAAGTCGCACAAGTCTCATGTCTGAATCCCATGTAAAATACAACAAGATTACTCTTCTTCGAAAAGGTTTCTTATTATTCAGCTTAAGTCAAAAGACATTGCCGATAACAACGTTGATTCTATATATAGTATACTTCAACTATATAGTCTAACAATCATGTAATTTCCAATTACAATAGAGGACAAGATATTTACCTCGATAAGCCCATAATTATCCAAGTTTAAATGTCGATCCCGAGCAAGGTTTAGCTCCTACTCCAGCGCTCAGACCGCCTCCAAACAACCCTTAGAAGTTCTAACCAACTTCTACTTATTACTCCAACTAACTATGGAGATTTTCCTTAGGGTTTCGGTTTAGTGACTGAAGGGAAGTATAATAGTATTTATGGGCTTTTTGTAAAGGTATAACCTTAGAATACTACAAGGTATATGGCTAAGGTAATTTGGGCATTATAACAATACTTTTGAGAGTATTTCTAACAAGATGGGTATTATACGAAGACAACTAGGCTAGTGGGGTACACTCTGCTAGCACCACAGAGGGGGTGCTCGCCACAAGGGGGAGGCCCTCACGAACTCAACACAAGTGGGAGGAGAAGGAGAGCTTTCAAGACATAGGCAATTTTGTGGATGAATTAGTCTTCAAAGGGGTGGGTATTTATAGGTCAAGTGAAGGCCAACCAATGGCCAAGATCTTGCCAAGTGCAAGGCAAGTGTAGGGACAAGATCAAGCCATGTGCACCCTAACCCTACTCCACAAAACACTCCACAAAACAAGGCACAAAACAAGGCACAAATCAAGGCCATAAAGTAGCCCACCCGCCAAGGTTGCCGCTTGCTTCCAATGTGAGGTGACACATGTCACCCTCCCGTTGGTCCAAAATGTTTCGTCTCTCGGAAAAATCCGCAAAAATTAAAAATGACATAGCCGGAAATTCCCTACGAAAGTCAGGAAACGTTTAGTCAAAAACGACTCAAATCGGTGTTGTGAACAAAAGAATTCGCCAAGCCTAAATCACAAGTTCAAATTTCTACGCACGCCCCACGCATATACTCTAGAAATACGGGTATAACATTCTCCCTCCTTAGAAACATTCGTCCCGAATGTTCCTTCTAAGCCTCAAACAAACGCGCCAAAGATAGTCTTCACTACTATACTTACGAGGACAAACACATCACACATGGCCACCAAACAATCGCAAAAATGCTTACATCCAAGTCCACCGGGAAGCACTCTAACATCATAAAGCATACCACTCTTGTCACTTTGCGCGAGGTTCTAGTGTCACTCGGCGACCCAACAAATGGTACCGGCTGCGTGCGATCATCAAGATGTCGTACATTCGAACTCTTACTACATTTCGACATCGCTTGATTCAAAACTCGGGTTATCATCTTCAACTTGGTCATCATTAGTCGGGAAAACTCGATGGATCTCCGATTTCCTTCGAACATAACACGAAAGATCGACGACCGCTTCCTAAGTCGGACGGCAAATGCTAACATATAGGCAACCCGCCTATTCTTCACATGAACTCAAAGGCCCAAAGTAACTCGCCAAGTTCCTCTGTATTCCAAAACTCGTCACACCCAACCCGGGTGGTACTTTCAAGAAGACCGACCGTCCAACTCGAACTCTAAGCGCCGCCGATTATCCGCACGATTTCTCCGAGCCGCGAACCTCTTCTAGACAAGCTTTACTCTATCCACATCTTGGAACAAGCCCGAACCAACTATCTCAATCCGCCAACATCGAACCAATCGGCCGGCGACTCACACATCCGCCTACAAGGCTTCATAAGGCGACGTCCAACACCGAAATGGTAGCTTAAACACTCCTTCAACAGAGACAACAATTCTCGCAACTATCCTCAAATCCAAACACCGCCCGAGGGCGAATGTGATTCGAGACTTACTTGAGTTCCTAACCTTGCACGGTAAAACCTCCAAAAGAAACAACCGCAACTGGCTCCACTGCTCGACATAAGGTGAAGGTAGGCACCTCGTGCAGCCTTACAACCTTTCTCGATATATCATCTCGCATAACCTCTCGCGAGTAAACGGTCTTTGCTAGAAGACAACACGGTGACCTCCTCGCCCAACCATCGTCGAACGCATCCATGAAATCGTGACGTTGGTTAACTAAACTCGCCTAACACCCTCGTGGCCTACCACAAGGCGACCACCACAACCGACCCCACCACTACATGCCGCGGGTTGACCCGCAAGTAGCCTCAACCCGACCCGAACGCCGCGAAACGCCAGCTCCTCAAGGAAAACTCACTAATCACGTTACGAAAACCTAGCGGTCTTCTTAGCTCAACTACCCTCTTTCATTCCACACTACTCAGGGACTAATCCCACAAACATAACTCACGTGCACTATGCACTCCTATAAGGGTCAAACATAAACAATACCTCTTTTACTCGAGATGGCCTTACCTCTAAGGTCTCTACGTATAACACTCTAAGGCTCACACTTTCTCTATCCCCCAAATCTTACTTGGTTAACTAACCAAGATTTCTAATCACCATTTACACAATGCTATCAGAATAAACACTTAAGGTATACTCACCTTATCACACATACTAAACCCAGAGGGTTAAAGATCTATCTCAGATTCATCGCTTCACTCCCTTAGTCGTTCTAATCAAACTCGCCTGTAGGCGCATAGCTAAGATGACGAACTACCCACCGATCCTGAAGGCTAAGTCCTCCCGCAAGGACACTCTTTCGACAACAGACCCTGACGGTCATAGGTACAACAAGTACCAACTAAAAGGCGACATTCCCTGAGATGACGCCTGCCACACTGTGAACACTGAGAAAAAAAACTGAATCGGATGGCCGAACCTTCGTGCGATCGCGGAACCTAAGCTCGAGCTCGACCAACTCCTGCATACCCCGAACGCCCCGAACCACGTGGAGGACCTTTCAGACCGGTGGATGCGCATAATCTATTCGCGGTGAGGCGACTCGCCGAAAGTTACCAAAGGACCTTGCTGCTCGCCCTCTTCTACCGCCCTTCGTTAACCCGCCGATCTCTACACGCCTCGGCTGCCGCGCAAAAAGCCCGCATACGTGCCATGCTCAAGCCTAATCAAGAACTTACTCTTGCACAACCTTTTCGTTGATATTCATCAAGACTCGCGATACATCGGTATACTGCGTAGTCAAATCCATAGTTAGTAACAGGTCGCCTTGAAATCTATATTCTCTTCCTGGCCGTGAACCGGCGTTCAAATATCATGGCCGCAGAGGAATCGCCGCCGCCGCAGCAAACTCGCTGGGCTAGTGACGTCGCAGAACTCCCGAATGAAGCACCACCCAAGGTGATAATTGGGCTGTGCCCACGTAACCCTCTCAGATTTACTCGCAGCCTCCGCCGCTTTGCCTCTGGGCGGGTTGCCTCACGCGAGGCATAGCGGTAAGGAAAGAAATACGTTAGAGGTCCAACTTACAACACGGCTCTAAGGCACGATCTCAGAGTGAGAAGAATAGAAACCAATCCTAAATATCCTATAGCCTCACGATTATTGGTGGTGCACAACACACCGATAATCAAGACTTCATCGGATACGGTCAGTAGACACTTTCCGAGGATTAATCGCTTCGATACCACTTTGTCACGACCGAATGGGCCGTGGATCGTGCCTTACCGGGCACCCTAGTGATACAACATCAGTAATCACGAACATAAAACACATACATGAAACAAATGAAGTACAAAACGATGTCAGGAAAACTTGCCTTTGGCATATATATAAATAACAACTCCTACAAATGAACAGTTTAATCCTTTTTACAACCACGCCTACAACAAGATTACATGCACTTAAGAAATGATACGACAACAATGGCGGACAGGCCCCGCCATACCACGAATGTAAATACCTACAACGACGGGACTATACGAAGATAAGCCTCGGAGAAACGGAGCTTTCCAAACGTTGAATCGTGACCCTAAGAGCGAGGATCAACGATCGGTGTACCTTTACTGCGGCATGAACGCGGCCAAGGAGGTCGATAACAGTACCAAGTATGTGAAATCAAAATAAATCAGTAAATGAAATCATAGTAGTCTATATAAAGCGGAGACATGTATGATAACCAAACTACGCCACAATAAATAAGCAATATGTCAAGTCGTGACTCACGCCTCAAAGTTATCACAATAAAACAAGACGGGCAAGTGCGAAGGCATAGCCGACTACTAAGACCCACGCACCAAAAATACCACAAATCGTATCCCGAGGTCTTTCTAACGCACCACATGATCGGCCGCCACTCGCCCGCAATATCAATGTCGCGTCTATCCTCGAACTCTCGCAGCCCGCATAGGTCACCCAGCACCCGCATGAGGTATTCCTCGAATCATGGTCCTGCATCGCCGAGGTATACCCCGCATCGGCGGCTAACCTCGGTATCCGCCTAGGCTCCCGCAGCCGCATAGTCTCAAAAGACCGCATAGTCTCAACAGACCGCATAGGGAATCCCCCGCATCAGGCTAAACACCCGGAATGATCAATCTCGAGCTACCGCGACCGCGTAGTCACAAGGATCTGCATAGCCGTATAGACCGCATCGGGTGGCAAGCCCTGTATAATAAGTCGGGGTATGTGATACAATAACAAGATAACCGCTTAACGTTTGACAACGTAAGCACAACAAGAGTGACCCCTTACACAATAATCACAAGATACTAACACACGTAGCATCCTAACATGCTTACTTATCAAATCAACAAGAAAGTATTACAAGGCTATCACAAACCAATACAATCAAGTTATTCACACAAGGTACTTTCTACTAACAAGTTCGTACCTATCCCCAAAGTACTTCATACATTAAATCTTTAAAAGATCGTTACTTCACAAAACCACACAATACCGTAGTATATGAAAATAGAGTGATTATCTTTTAGAGTAAATCAATTACTTCTTTTAAAATCAAGTAGCCACATTCTTTCCAATGTTCAAGTTTGCCTAATTTCCCATGTTCAAGTTTGCCTTTTTAGAAAGGTTTAGTAGTTCATAGTCTTATTCATTTAAGAATATAATTCTCCTTTAAACAACTGAGAACATAAGCCTTATATGTGAGTAGGATATTCTTGTTTATAACAATCTTATTACAAACCATGATCTAGAAATATCATTTTGTCTCATCTTAGCTTCATGCAGATGGAAGTTTCTCCGGTTTTAATAATACTTAATTATTAAAACATTTCCTTATTAACGCCGCAGTTGGTTTGTCGATACACATTCGATTTCCAAAATCAAGAAACATTCTTAAGCCGTTATACCTAACTTTCCATAAAGCTAGTATAACTCTTAAGTTTTCTAAAAAAAATCAAGTACTACCTCCTCTTTCAAAATGATTCAAAAATCTTTTGAAATACCTCAAGTTCTTTATTATCACATAACAAGTCAGTTATAGTTCAAATCAGTTACCTTTTAAAAGCCACAAGTATTTTCTTACCAACATAAAGCTGTTATAACCAACTTCCCATAAAGCCGTTATAACACTTTATGTTTTAAACCAATCAAATACATTTAGCACATGTACGTCTATCGTACTACATAGTTCACACATATCATGCTAGAAGAGATAGGAAGAGGTTCACATACCTCGCGACGATTATCGACTAATAGTAAAACGCTCCAAGTACTTCCAACCGCTTCGCTACTCCTTTAAGCCAAGTAGATCGCGCCACACGTAGTACTTCAACCTATAAGGCCACAAGGCGCTTTATTAACATTTAGATCCCTTCGTAGAACATTCTACGTAAAAATTCGAAGACTCTCCCGCAACAGCAGCGTAAATCTCCTCTTTATCGAGGTCGCTACCAAGCCAACCAGGGGTTATACAACTAACCCGAACGGGTACAATTCTACTCCACGTAAAAGTCGCACAAGTCTCGTAATACACCCCTATGTAAAATACTGCCAAGATTCTTCTTTCGAAAAGGTTTCTTATTATTCGGGCTTAAGTCAAAAGACATTGCGATAACAACGTTTCTCTATATATAGTATACTTCAACTATATAGTCTAACAATCATGTAATTTCCAATTACAATAGAGGGACAAGATATTTACCTCGATAAGCCCATAATTATCCAAGTTTAAATGTCGATCCTGAGCAAGGTTTAGCTCCTACTCCGAGCGCTCCGACCCGCTCCAAACAACCCTTAGAAGTTCTAACCAACTTCTACTTATTACTCCAACTAACTATGGAGATTTTCCTTAGGGTTTCGGTTTAGTGACTGAAGGGAAGTATAATAGTATTTCTGGGCTTTTTGTAAAGGTATAACCTTAGAATACTACAAGGTATATGGCTAAGGTAATTTGGGCATTATAACAATACTTTTGAGAGTATTTCTAACAAGAGGGGGGGTATTATACGAAGACAACTAGGCTAGTGGGTACACTCTGGCTAGCACCCCAGAGGGGGTGCTCGGCCACAAGGGGGAGGCCTCGGCGAACTCAACACAAGGGGAGGGAGAAGGAGAGCTTTCAAGACTTAGGCAATTTTGTGGATGAATTAGTCTTCAAAGGGGTGGGTATTTATAGGTCAAGTGAAGGCCAACCAATGGCCAAGATCTTGCCAAGTGCAAGGCAAGTGTAGGGCCAAGATCAAGCCATGTGCACCCTAACCCTACTCCACAAAACACTCCACAAAACAAGGCACAAAACAAGGCACAAATCAAGGCCATAAAGTAGCCCAATTCGGCCAAGGTTTGCCGCCCCTTGCTTCCAATGTGAGGGTGACACATGTCACCCTCCCGTTGGTCCAAAATGTTTCGTCTCTCGGAAAAATCCGCAAAAATTAAAAATGACATAGCCGGAAATTCCCCTACGAAAGCTGTGGAAACGTTTCGTCGAAAAACGACTCAAATCGGGTGTTGTGAACAAAAAGAATTCGGCCAAGCCTAAATCACAAGTTCAAATTTCTACGTACGTCCTTACGTACATACTCTGGAAATACGGGGTATAACAATGCCAAGTGCAAGGCAAGTGTAGGGCCATGATCATGCCAAGTGCACCTTATCCATCTACCACAAAAATATCCTACCTACTACTTGACAAAAACCCAACCATTTCGTCCCATGCTTTACCGCCCACTCCCACCAACTAGAGGGTGACAAGTGTCGCCCTCTTGTTGGTCCAAAAGGTTTCGTCTCTCGGAAAAATCCGCAAAAATAAGAAATGACATAGCCGTAATTTACCCTACGCGAGTTGTGTAAAACGTTTCGTCGAAAAACGACTCTAATCGGGTGTTGTGAACAAAAATAAATCGGCCAAGCCACTTTAAAGTCCAAACTTTTCTACGTACGTCCTTACGTACATACTCTGGAAATACGGGGTATAACACCAATACAAATGAATAACAAACTAAAAGTCCAAATTCGGCCACCTTGAGTTCAACCATACCAATTCTTATCAAATTTCCATTTCAATCCAAGTTATTAGCCTAACATGATATCAAGTCGCATTTGATTATAACAACCAATTTCTTCAAGTAAGTAACATGCGACGATTTCTTATAAACGACCAATTAGTAATCAAATTTTTCAAGTGGCTTGCACAACATTTCGGATTAAGCTACTAGCAATCCATAATACTTATAAACTTCAACATACCAACTTCATGCTATCAACATGTGAAGCTAACAACAACAATATAAATACATAATCTTGTAACACCTTAAAAGACAAGATTATACCTTAACGATTCTTAATCCAAATCCGAAGTCGCTCCTTAGTAGTTTAGAGCCTCTCCAATATACTTCAATCCGCTTGTTGAGACCCTTAGAACAACACCAACAACTTTCCTTCCAACTTCCAATCCAAAACCTAGAAAGCCACTAGGTTTTCACTTTGCGACCAATACGAAAACTATCTTTTTACGAGATTTTTCTATTGAGATGTGTTTACAATACACCTAAGAACCTTGGTTTAAAGTGTGGGATCAAAAGGACAAGAAACGAAAATTTTTCTTTCTTCTTTTTCTTGAACCCGAGAGCAAGGCTCAAGTTCATCCAATTTTTTTGTGAAATTTCTAAGTGTTAGCTCACTCTAGCACTACTAGTAGTCATATAAAGGGGCATGGAGGGACAAGATGTAACCATATGGGTGGCTAGGATGAAGTCTTACTTAAAAATCAAGACTAATTGACCTTGACTTAGTCAACTTTCTCATGCCACAACTTGCAAGGCATTAGTCATCCAAGACTTATGGTAAATGACCATATTGGCCATGCCTAAATTCGACCAAGGCATCATAAGGGGAGGTGACACGTGTCGCCCTCCCATTCGTCACAATAATTCGTTTTCCGACAAATCCATAATTCCGATAAATTTTTACAAGTCTCAAATCTTAACACTTGCGAGTTCTTACGTACTACCTTAAAACATGTCTTGTAAATACGGGGTGTAACAACTAGATCCTGCCTGCGTCATCAAACCGATCGGGCCAAGTAGAATCGCCCTATACCAGTTCCAAAAGCTAGTCATAAAACTTCACGGGAAAGGTACGAAAGCTAATTACCAGATCCAAAAGCTAGCCACGCAACTGGCCGAGGCAAGTACCAAAGCTAACGTACCCTAGCCAACCGTCTCACGAGATATGACCGAGGCAAGTATCTCAAGCTATCTACCAGCAGCCTGCCGATACACGAGAAATGACCAGGACAAGTATCCAAAGTGTGCCTGTAACCACATGTACAAATCATGCCCGTGATTGTTCGTCACCGCGGCAAGCTTCATGGATTAGCGGTCCATGGACTAATAACAAAACTCTCACAATGACCACATGCCCCGGCATCTTATGTCACGACCCGTTCCGGGGCCCGTGACTGGTGCCTTACCGGGGCACCCAAGTAGCCATACATCAGAGTAACCAGCGGAAATATAAACCAAGACAGGAAACAGTTCCTTTTTATCTTCTTAAGTTTTTATACCTAACTTCCCATAAAGCTAGTATAACTCTTAAGCTTTTGTTTTTAAAAACCAAATATTTATCTTCTGTTAAAAATGATTCAGTATTCTTTTGAAATGTTTTCAGTTCTTTGTTTATTCAGGCTTAAGCCGTGAGGCATTGCCGTAAGTATTATTCAGGCTTAAGCCGTGAGGCATTGCCATAAGTATTATTCAGTTAACGCATGTACGTCTACCGTACTATATATTGTAAAAATATCATGCTTTAGGAAGAATCACATACCTTCTCAGCGAAAACCACCTGCCAAGTTGAATATGTCGCGCGCAGAGAGTCAGCCTATAATAGTCACAGACATCTATCAAAGACTACTCTGAAGGTCATTCTAAACAGAGGGTTCACAATTCTACGGAAAGTCGGGCAGCACTTCCCTACCCGGTGAGCTATATAAGTTCATCGTGAAAACAGTCTATGTAGTCTGCTTTGATTATTCTTCTTTAAACCCTTCTACTGTGGTAACAATTCAATTCTATTCGTGATATTCTTCTAAGTATTTAATACTTATTCTAATACTACTACGAAGTATTCTCTAATTCAAAAGAGGTTAGGATTAGTTTACTCGGTAAGCCCAATAGTATCCTAGATAAAGTCGCGCCTGAGCAAGGTTTAGCTCCTAAGTTGTACGCTCTGGTAGCTCCAAGAAACCTTAGAAGTTCTTTACAACTTCTACAAAGGACTAAGGGATTTGGGCTAGGGTATTTTGGGCATTATAACAATACTAGAAGACAACTTTTCTACCAAGGGAGGGGTAGATTTCGGCTAGGCTAGGGGGTAGGCCTCGCCAAACTCACTCGAGGGGGAGGTGTTGGACGAAGGCTAAGGGAGAGGAGAGAGGATTTTTAGACTTGGAAGACAACTTTGTGGATGAAGAATTCTTCATCTAAAGGGGGGTATTTATAGCTCAAGCCTTGGCCAACCAATGGCCAAGATGAAGACAAGTGCAAGGCAAGTGTAGGGTGAGGATTAACTAAACACAAATATCCTACCAACTCCTTGACTTTGTGCAAGGCACAAAACACGTGCCCAACCTTCTCCATTTTCGTCCAATGGGCGATTCAAGTCCATCAATGGGAGGGTGCCAAGTGCCGCCTCCCGTTGGTCCAAAATGTTTCGTCTCTCGGAAAAATCCGCAAAAATAGTAATGGCATAGCGGAATTTTCCCTACGAAAGTCGTGGAAACGTTTCGTCGAAAGCGATTCTTGAAGCGAGTTGTGCACAATTTCGAACTTGGACTAATCTATAAGGCTAGACTTTTGTACGTAGTCCCTTACGTACATACTCTGGAAATACGGGGTATAACATTCTCCCCCACTTAGAAACATTCATCCCGAATGTTCCTTCCCAAGACGATTAACGATAAGATTCTTCAACTTAAACGATTGCAAAGCCACACACGCCACGTAACAACACTTAGGCATAAATGATAATGAAAATTTTACAAGTAGGAAAGTGAATTACACGGAGGTGTGGGAAATAGTGAGGATACTTCGCCTCATGTCCTCCCGGCTTCCCACGTCATCTCCTCCCCGAGCTTGTTCCGCCACAAGACTTTGACGGCCACGCCCTTCGTCCGCAGACGCCTAACTGACGATCGACTATCGCTATGGGAATCTCTCATCCGATAACCCCTGGTCACTGACATCGTCAATCGGTGTACCTAGATGGATCGATACATCTCTCAAAGATAGAAACATGAAACACGGATGCATCGCCTCCGGATCGGACGGCAGATTCAACTCGTAGGCAACCTTTCCTACCTGCGGACAATCAAACGGCCCGATGTACCTGAGTGAGTTTCCTTCTTCCCGAATCTCATCACACCCTTCATGGGTGACACCTTTAGGAAAACCCAATCATGAACCTCGAACTCAAGATGCCGACGACGATGATCTGCATACGACTTGCCGACTCGAAATCATTAATAGCCGCTCTCGGATAAGCTTCACCTTATCCATCGCCTGTACCAACTCTGGTCCCACTAGCTGCACCTCGCCCACATCGAACCAACCTATAGGCGATCTGCACTTCCTCCCATACAAGGCCTCATAAGGCGCCATCTGAATACTAGAGTGGTAGCTATTATTATACGCGAACTCAACTAGAGGCAAATGATCCTCCCAACTACCATCGAAGTCAATAACACGGCTCGCGGATATCCTCGAGTGCGGATAGTGCGCTCTGCTGTCCGCTGCTGCGTGGATGAAATGCGACTGAGCTCACCGCCCCTAAACCCTCTCGAAGGACCTCCGAAGTTAGCCGTAATCGGGCTCCTCATGCGATATGATCAAGTAGGGACTCCATGCGATCGACGATCTCTCGGATGTAAAGTCCGCATAATCCTCACCAAAAAGTCGCCCCGACGGAAGAAAGTGGGCTGATTTCGCCACCGTCGACGATAACCCATATAGAATCATGTCTCTCCGAGTGCGAGGTAATCCCGTGATGAAGTCCATGTTGATTACCTCCCACTTCCGGTCGGGATCTCAATCGTCAGAATAAAACCACCGGCCTGCGTGCTCTACCTTCACCGCCGACAACACGCACCGAGCTACGAACTCGCAACGTCCTCTTCAAGCCATCCCACCAATACACGATCTAAGGTCGTGGTACATCTTGGTTGACCGGATGGATAGAGTAACGCTTGACGTGTGCTTCCCAAGAACTCGCCGCCAAGTCACAAACATCCGAACACGATGCCGCTCAAACCTTAGCACCCCATCGTGCTACCTCAAAAGGACCCTTTCTCACGAAGAGTCAGATCACGATATCGAATCAAAGTGGGTCCTCGAAGCTGCCTCTTCACCTCCTCGACGATGGAAGACTCGCAACCTCACGAACTCTAACCCCACCGCTATCGGAATCAATCAATCGGACACCAAGGCTCGCTAATCGATGCAAATCACGAACCATGTCCTCCTCTCTAGCCGCACATCCGATAGGCTCCCATCGACCTACGACTAAGAGCATACGCCACAACATTGGCCTTCCCGTGGTACAGATATCAACATCGTAATCCTTAAGCAACTCTAACCACCGTCTCGCGTAAGTTCACTCCTCCGTGAAGATGTCTTGGAGGCTCTTGTGGTCTGTATAAATATCCACGTGAACCCCATACAAATAGTGCCTCCAGATCTTCAAAGCGTGAATCACGGCTAACTCCAAATCATGGGGGTAGTTCCTCCGTGTTTCTTCAATTGCCGGGATGCATATGCTATAATCTGTCATGCTGCATCAACACACATCCCAACCCGATGCCCGACGATCACAATACACGACATAACCATCCGGACTCCGAAGAGTAAGAACGGGCGGTCGCCACTCTCTTTCAAAGAATCGAAACCCCGCCACAAGCATCACCCATCGAAACTTGGCCGCTTTCGAGTCACCCTAGTCAATGGTGCAGATAGAAGCAAACTTCTACGAACCGCCGATAATATCTCGCAAGGCCCGAAAATCGCGAACCTCGCCGGAGTAGTAGGTCTAGGCCAAGTCACGATCGCTTCGATCTTGGCGTATCCACTCGAATGCCATCACCCGACAATATGCCCAAGAAACGCCATCAAGTCAACCAAAACTCACATTTGGAAAACTTGGCATAATCGCTGGTCTCGAGAATCACAAGACAAATTTCAACGCTCCGCGATGCTCCTCGCTCGAGCGAGAATAAACCAAGATATCATCAATGAACACTATCACAAACGTGTCCAAAATGGTTTGAACACTCGGTTCATCAAATCCATGAATACCACGAGCATTGGTCAACCCAAAAGACATGACCTGAACTCATAATGCCCGCACGTCCCGAATGCGATCCTAGGGACATCCACCTCTCGACTCGCACTGATGATAGCCCGATCACGATCAATCTTGGAGAAACATCTCGCACTCGCAATCGGTCGAACAAATCATCAATCACGGAAGGGGGTATTCGTTTAATGGTCACCTTGTTCACCGCTCAGATCAACACATTACGCAGCGCCCCGCCCTTCTTCTTCTTCACGAACAATACCGCGCTCCCGGGAGAAACACTAGGCGATGAAGCCCTTCTCCAAAGAAATCTCTAAGCCGATCCTTCAACTCTCTCAACTCGGCGGTGCCATTACGTATGGCGGAATGGAAATAGGCCGAGTGTCCGCAATATGTCAATACAAAACTCAATCTCCTCTCGGGAGGATACCCGGAGGTCATCCGAAACACGTCCGGGAACTCGACTCGAATCGATGAAAATCTGGTACCGCGGCCTTGATCAAACACCCGAACGAGATGGTAGATATACCCTTCGCACCATCTTCCTAGCCTTGAGGTAGGAAATAAACCTACCCCTCGGCGATACCGTGCTCCTCCCACTCAACAACCGCTCAGAAACCGAACTGCATTACTACTCTCTCTGCATTCTACATTGGCATAGCAAGAAGCTAGCCAATCCATCCCCATAATCACGTCGAAGTCAATCATCTCCAACTCTATCAAGTCGGCTGGGTCCGACGATCAGAATGGTCACGGACAAGCTCTATATACCCGCCGAGCTACCACCGAATCACCCATCGCGTAGCTACCTCGAAAGGTCATGGACTCGTGCTCTATCCCTATCCTACTAGCAACAAGGGGAGATATATAGGGCGAGTAGAACCGGATCTATCAAAGCATACACATCAAACCCGAAGCGATAAGGTACCGTGACGACATCGTGAGGCCTCACGATCCCGGTGGACAAAGCATAAATGCGGTTACGAGGACCGCTAGAAGCTGGACCGCGCCACGACCTGCCGCGACCCGCTGGTCCACGAGTACCTTGCCTCCGGCGAGTAATCGTCGGGATGAAGCGCAATGCACACCAGATCGGGCTACTACCAGCGCCCCGGTCGGACAAACTCGCGAAATGACCTGCTGCCACAAGTATAGCAGGCTCTGAGTACTCCCGAATGGTATTCGCCATAACGGCACACCGAGCATTCGACGGTTAGCACCCGCTACTCGAAATCAAGTCTGGCCACGACGCCCCGACCGCTCGCTGTATCGAAAATGAGGTAGGAGCGCTCGCTACTGGGCCGTGGTGCAAATCCGGACTACGATGCCGCCACCCCGAGAACCACCAAAAGAACCGCCGTCTTGGCGCCTTAACCGCGGCGATATCGCTTACCCGGCGGTCTCTACGCCTCACATCCCAGTGCATGAGCTCGCATACGGGTTATGTCCATGCTCGGGTGAAGGGACACACCGCACAAGACTCGGCCATGTAATCATCTAGCCTGACATAGCGATGCACCGTCCTCCATCTCTGCTACGGTCAGTGGACATATCGAGCCAAAGAATCAAACTCAACATTGTACTCCTCCAAGGCATGCCTCCTCGCCTCAAGAACAAGAATCTATCACTCGTGCCCTCGCAAATGCGGAGGCAAAAGTGTGTGAGAAAGCCTCAAAACTCATCCCATCTGCTGAGTGCATGCTCTCCCGAAAGCTCCGTGAATCAAACCAATCGATCGTGGTATCACGCACCGACGCGAACCGAATGTCACAGCCTCGCCTCAAGCCACGATCACCCGCGATAATCCTCTGCGGTGACGGATGAACTCCTGCGGATCATCCTCCGCCTCGACCAGTAAAACTCGGGCTACAACTCAAGAAATCTCGTAGCCTCAAACTATACGCCTCGGGTGTACTACGGTGCGGCTGAGCTGAGCTGGAATCGCGCATCCGGCCTCTCTCGTATTGGGCCACAACTTTAGCCAATAGCCGGGCTATCTCTCAGTACCCTAACTCTCCGCCAGCCGTGGGGCGAGGTGGGTAGTGCGTGGTCTCGCTGGGCCGGGCGTCATAGAACTCGCCGTCTCGTATAGGCGGGCACGAGCCCTCGTGACTACGGGTGTCTCGCTAGCGACTCCGCCGCTTTGCCCTTCACGGCCCGGTTGCCTTACGTGGAGGCATAATCACATAGAAAGGAATACGTTAGAGGGTCCAACCTATAACACTCTCTAAAGCACGATCTCGGAATGAGAAGAATGGAAACCAATCCTAAATATTCTATAGCCTCGATTATTGGTGTGCACAACACACCGATAATCAAGACTCTACTAGATACGGTCTGTAGACACTTTCCGAGGATTAACTGCTCTGATACCACTTTTGTCACGACCCGTTCCGGGGCCCGTGACTGGTGCCTTACCGGGGCACCCAAGTAGCCATACATCAGAGTAACCAGCGGAAATATAAACCAAGACAGGAAACAGTTCCTTTTTATCTTCTTAAGTTTTTATACCTAACTTCCCATAAAGCTAGTATAACTCTTAAGCTTTTGTTTTTAAAAACCAAATATTTATCTTCTGTTAAAAATGATTCAGTATTCTTTTGAAATGTTTTCAGTTCTTTGTTTATTCAGGCTTAAGCCGTGAGGCATTGCCGTAAGTATTATTCAGGCTTAAGCCGTGAGGCATTGCCATAAGTATTATTCAGTTAACGCATGTACGTCTACCGTACTATATATTGTAAAAATATCATGCTTTTGGAAGAATCACATACCTTCTCAGCGAAAACCACCTGCCAAGTTGAATATGTCACGCGCAGAGAGTCAGCCTATAATAGTCACAGACATCTATCAAAGACTACTCTGAAGGTCATTCTAAACAGAGGGTTCACAATTCTACGGAAAGTCGGGCAGCACTTCCCTACCCTGAGCTATATAAGTTCATCGTGAAAGCATCCTATGTGAGTCTGATTTGATTATTCTTCTTTTAAACCCTTCTACTGTGGTAACAATTCAATTCTATTCTGTGATATTCTTCTAAGTATTTAATACTTATTCTAATACTACTACAGTAAGTATTCTCTAATTCAAAAGAGGGTTAGGATTAGTTACCTCGGTAAGCCCAATAGTATCCTAGATAAAGTCGCGCCTGAGCAAGGTTTAGCTCCTAAGTTGTACGCTCCAGAGTCTAAGAAACCTTAGAAGTTTTTACAACTTCTACAAAGGACTAAGGGATTTGGGCTAGGGTATTTTGGGCATTATAACAATACTAGAAGACAACTTTTCTACCAAGGGAGGTAGATTTCGGCTAGGCTAGGGGTAGGCCTCGGCCAAACTCACTCGAGGGAGGTGTTGGACGAAAGGCTAAGGGAGAGAGGAGAGGATGTTTAGACTTGGAAGACAACTTTGTGGATGAAGAATTCTTCATCTAAAGGGGGGTATTTATAGCTCAAGCCTTGGCCAACCAATGGCCAAGATGAAGACAAGTGCAAGGCAAGTGTAGGGTGAGGATTAACTAAACACAAATATCCTACCAACTCCTTGACTTTGTGCAAGGCACAAAACGTGCCCAACCTCTCCATTTTCGTCGATGGGCGATTGAGTCCATCAATGGGAGGGTGCCAAGTGTCGCCCTCCCGTTGGTCCAAAATGTTTCGTCTCTCGGAAAAATCCGCAAAAAATAGTAATGGCATAGCCGGAATTTTCCCTACGAAAGCTGTGGAAACGTTTCGTCGGAAAACGATTCTTTAAGCGAGTTGTGCACAATTTCGAACTTGGCCTAATCTTTAAGGCTAGACTTTTGTACGTATTCCCTTACGTACATACTCTGGAAATACGGGGTATAACATCTTACCTCGGAAAGCATGGCCATGAAACCATCCTACTGGACGCATGCCCGTGGAACATCCATCGCGTCAGCATGTCCAAAGGAATAACAAGATAATACTCAAAGTGGACGCATACTCGTGGAATATCCAACGCGTCAGTATGACCAAAAGAAATAACCAGATAATACTCAATAGTGGACGCATACTCGTGGAAAATCCAACGCGTCAGTATGTCCAACAATCAATCAGATAATCGGTCCTCCCCGAGAGACACGGTATACGTAATCACAACACTTGCACAACAAGGCTATCACAACAAGCATAGGCAAGTTTAATGTACTTTCATTTTATATCAACAATCCGAAATACTACATACTTTCATTCTTTAAAAAAAAGACCTCTTGTTACGTAAAAGCCATACGATACTAATACTCGTAGTATATAAAGAAAACACGTTTTACTTTTAAAACCAAATTACTTCACCTTCGTAAAAATCTTTACAAGGCTTTTAAAATCAAGTACTCTATACTTTTTAAACCAAGTGCTTTTCTTTTAGAACAACATCAAGTATACTCTTTTAAAACCCAATTAACTTACTTTTTTCAAAACAAGTAACCTATACTTAAATCAAGTTACTTCTCCTTTTCCGAAAACAAGTCGTTATAAGTCAAGTCTCTTATCTTTCAAGATCAAGTCTCTTAACTTTCAAAATCAAGTCGTTTTTCGGTCAAAACCAAATCTTTCTTTTATCTTCATAAAGTCGTTATAACTAACTTCCCATAAAGCCATTATAACACTTTATGTTTTAAACAAACAAAATTCATTTCACACACGTACGTCTACCGTACTATATAGTTCACAACAATCATGCTCAAGAGTATAGGAAGAATCACATACCTTTTTATAGCTTAAACCACAAGCCAAGTCAAGTATGCCGCGCGTAGAAGATCCACCTATAACAACCACAATACATCTATCAACTTCTAGTTCTCTTCGTAGAATATTCTAAATACAAGATTCCTTATTCTACAGAAAATTCGGCAGCACCTCCCCCCGCTAACACATAAATCTCCTTCCCTATCAAGGCCCGCTACCAGGCCAACAACTCCCAGGGGATTACACGTCTAACCGGACGTGTTCAATTCTGCTTCACAATAATACTACACAAGTCTACTGTAAGTACAGTCCAATGTAAATACAGTTCAAACCTTTATAATCATCCTTCCAATATAATATACTCAAGTATAACTACTACAACATGTAATATCCAATTACAATAGGGGGACATAGATTATTACCTCGATAAGCCCAAAAATTATCCAAGTTTATAAGTCGATCCTGAGCAACGTTTAGCTCCAATTCCTTACGCTCCAACCCGCTCCAAGAGACCCATAGAAGTTTCTAAACAACTTCTCTAAACACTTCAACCAAGCTATGAAGGTTTTTCTAGGGTTTCGTTTTGCGACTATTGGAATAAAGTAGTATTTCCGGCTCCTAGTATTAAAACAACTTTGGAATACTACTAGGGATACTAGGCCAAGGTATTTGGGATTATACTACCATACACAAAGTATTACTACTCAAGTGGGGGAGGGGGACGAAAAAGCCACTACAAAGGGAGGGAGTATTTTGCCTTGGAAAGTATTCAAGTGAGGATGAAATTACTCTTCAACTTAAGGGGGGTATATATAGAGGATTCAAGGGTCAAGATCAAGTCAAGTGGGTGGTCAAGATTGGGCCATGTGTGTGTGGGTCCCACCACACCACATGGCCAACGATTTTGCTCTCCAAGTGTCAATGCATTTCGGCGAGGGACAGTGGCTAGCCACTTGTCCTCCATTCGGCCAAGGGTGCCACATGGGGGTGACACGTGTCGCCCCCCGATTCGTACAAAATATTTCGTCTTCCGAAAATATCCAAAATACCGAAAACCTCAAAAACAAAGTGGGCCCCACAAAACCGTAAATTTCTCCCGTGGGCCCCACTTGACCATTTCAGAAAATAAAATCCAATAATTCTAATATAATCCAAGAAGTCCAAATACCAAATCTGGGAATCCAATTCCCATTAACGAACCTTTTTCTTCACAAAAACCGGAAACTTTTCCGTCGAAAAATCACATCTTTCTTTCTTTCCAAAATTTCTGTCGTAATCTCGTACGTACGTCCTCACATACATACCCTGTAACTACGGGGTATAACACCCATAATATCAACCATGCCCGTGGAATCCTTTCTCACTGCCGGCAGTCCATGATATAACAATATCCCTCGTGGTCGCAAGCCCCGGAATCCCACATCGTATAAGCATGACCATGGGGCAATACAAACAAATCCGGGAATCTAACCCGCTCCTGGTCACATGCCCCGGAATCCCACATCGTATAAGCATGTCCAAGGAGTATCCCTCGTGGTCGCATGCCCCGGAATCCCATATCTATAAACATGACCATGGGGTGATAAAAACAAATCCGGGAATCTAACTCGCTCCTGGTCACATGCCCCGGAATCCCACATCGTATAAGCATGTCCAAGGAGTATCCCTCGTGGTCGCATGCCCCGAAATCCCACATCGTATAAGCATGACCATGGGGTAATACAAACAAATCCGGGAATCTAACCCGCTCCTGGTCACATGCCCCGGAATCCCACATCGTATAAGCATGTCCAAGGAGTATCCCTCGTGGTCGCATGCCCCGGAATCCCACATCGTATAAGCATGACCATGGGGTAATACAAACAAATCCGGGAATCTAACCCGCTCCTGGTCACATGCCCCGGAATCCCACATCGTATAAGCATGTCCAAGGAGTATCCTCGCGTCGCATGCCCTGGAATCCCACATCGTATAAGCATGACCATGGGGTAACACAAATAATGGAAGCATACCCGTGGAATCCCACCTCACTGTCGGTACGTCCAAGTAAACTTACAACAAGGCAGCCGACCCTCCAACCGAGAGTCGCGGCAACGTAATAAAACATAATACTTGTACTCAAATGCTATCACCAGCACACATTGGCAATTCTCAATTAAACAAGCCAAAGTACTTATCAAGGCACACATACAATAATTCTCAATTAAACAAGCCAAAGTACTTATCAAGGCATACATAGAATAATTCTCAATTAAACAAGCCAAAGTACTTATCAAGGCATACATAGAATAATTCTCAATTAAACAAGCCAAAGTACTACGTACGTACATTCTTTTCAAAAGACTCCTTTTTATGTAAAACCCCAAGATACTAACACCCGTAGTATCAAGGTGTGTCTATTTTTCAAAGTAAGTTACTACACTTTTAGAAAACTCATTTCAAAGCTTGAAATCAAGTAACTTCAAATTTTCACAATCTAGGAAACTTATGCCTAATAATCAAAATAGACATCTTTCTTAACCTTCCATAAAGCCGTTATAACCAACTTCCCATAAAGCCGTTATAACCCTTTATGGTTTTAGACACATTCATTCCTTTTTATAATCAAGAGACTTATACTTAAAACCAAGTATCACATACTTACAAATCAAGTTCTTAACTTTCTAAAATACTTCAAGTCTCTTAATATTTAGAAAACAAGTTTCTTCTCTTAACTCATGTCATTGCTCCTCTTTTAAAACAATTAAGTAAATCACTCATTTGACTCCCCTAAAGTCATTATAACAACCCTTAGGTTTTAGAACTAAGGCACTAGCCAAAAGATTTGGAAACCCCTTCCTTTTCAAGACTCTATGTACTTTAAGAAAAATACTTTCACTTATAAGAATCCAACTTCACTAAGGAAATGGACTATACAACTTACAATTTAAACATCAAAGTACAATCAAGGAAGTACATAGAACAAATTCTATTTTAGGTAATCCAAATACAACCAAGGAGTGGATCATTTAAGGAGTAGGAGATACTTTCTTTATCTCAAGGAATCATGCTAGAAGAGGAGATAGTTCACATACCTTTTCGGCTAAATCCACAAGCTAAGCCGAATACGCCGCACGTAGAAGTGTCAACCTATAATGGTCACAACATGACTATCAACTTCTAGTCTCTAACGTAGAATAATACTAAGTATACGGTCTCTAATTCTACGGAAAATCGGGCAGCACTTCCTTTGTTTCTACCTACTTTGCCACCTTTTTCAAGGTCGAATATAATAACCAACACGCCACATTTAAGGCTCAAAACAACAACCAAACAAAGGGGATTACACGCCTTACAATACGCGTAAAATTCCGCCCCACAATTATATACCTATTAAGCCCATAATCAAGCCATTCTCGGCCAACTTAAACAACAACACAAGTCCTTTCCAAATTCTTTTCCAATTCCAAGTTCTAAGGTCTAACATGTTATATAGTCATAAACAACTTCAACAACTACAATTTCCTTCTTTCTACAACATGCGACGACTTAAACTAATAATCAACTTGAAATGTAATCTTAAGGCTAAACATGCTAGTTTTCGGATTAGGGTTCCAATAGCCAATACACTTATCAAACTTCATACTATATATCTCATTCTTGCTAATATCCATAGCTACAACAAATAGTAAACTTTAATTGCTAAAACGACAAGATTTATACCTTTATAAGCCCTTAAAAATTCCAAGATTCAAAGTCGCGCCTTAGCAATTCTTAGCTCCTTTCCTTATGTTCCAATCCGCTCCAAGCACTCCTTAGAAGCCTATGAGGAACCCATCTTCAAGTTCCAACTTCAAAGTTGAAGAACTCCTTAAGTTTCCGCCTTGCGACTAATACGAAAACGTCGTTTTTCCGAAATATTTCTATTGAGATATCCTTAAAATACCCTTAGGGACATTGGGTTTAAGTCTTGTGAACAAAGGATCAAAACTACAAAATTTTCTTGTTGGAAAAACTCTAAAGCCGAGAGCAACTTGAAGAACAAGAGTGTTGTGATATTTTTTTTAAGTGTTGGAGACTTAGTCTTGCACTAGTGTAGCATTTATAACACAAAGGAAGGCTTAGATTATAACAAATGTGTGGCTAGGATGAGGATCATTAATTAAATAGCCAAGTGGAAAAGTTGACCTTGGTCAACAATCTCAAGCTTGAAGACTTATCTTCCTTGATGGTCAATGACCATTTTACCCTTACTCCAATTCGTCCAAGACCAAATGTGGGGGTGCCACGTGTCGCCCTCTCATTCGTCCATAAAATTCTGTAACCCTCGTGGGCCCCACAAAACGTAAAATTTCTCGGGTGGGCCCCACGTGACCAAATCCGTAAAATAATTTTTCATAATGTTAATAAGTTCCATACTCTTCAAATAATGCATTTTGAGAATCCAATTCTCAACAACGAACATTTTTCCTTTCCGACGCTCGGAAGATTTTCTGTCGGAAAAACAATTCTTCCTTTCGCACTAATTTCCAAGTCTTGTGTTCCTTACGTACTTTCTCTTATACATGTCCTGGACTTACGGGGTGTAACAGTCTTATCTTAGCTTCTATGCAGATGGAGAATTCTACTCATTTTAACTTAATTGATTGTCATTACATTTTCCTTTATTAACGCTGCAGTGGCTTGTTCGATTCTTATTCTCATTTGTGCAGTAACTTAGCCAAGTCAACTTGGCTCCAAATACCTCCTAACGACTCTTACCAACATCCCCCATAAGACTTGGTAAGGACTTAGGATAACTTAGACATAACCTTTACGTAGAGTAAATCAACATACATACCTCTTAACTTCTAAGAGTAGAAGGAATCATGAAATAGTATTACATGTATATTCCATACATAGAATCATGTCAAAAGAAGGAAGAGGTTCACATACCTCGCGACGATTAACGACAAATAACAAAATGCTCCAAAGTACTTCAACCTTGATAGCTATTCCATCCTTCAAGTAGAATACGCTATACTTAGTACTTCAACCTATAATGGCCATAATACGTCCATTAACCTTTAGCTTCGAACGTAGAATATTCTAAGTGCAAAGTCACTAAATTCTACGGAAAATCGGACAGCACTTCCTTTGTTTCTACATACTTTGCCACCTTTTTCAAGGCCGAATTCAATAACCAAACACGCCACATTTAAGGCCCAACAATTCAGCTAACCAAAGGGGATTACACGCCTTAACAGGACGTGTAATATTCTGCCCCAAAACCATACCAAAACAGCCCCTAAAACAGTCCATAATTACTATAACGAGGGTGGAATGTGAGGCCTTTCAACGCCTTTCCACACCCTTATTCCTTCGGGGTTTTCATTAGCAATCTACTACATTAAACATGAAATATAGGGGCTGATTTTCCAGCATACAACACATCTAAAGCAGTCCCTAAAAACTGCACGACAATATCCAACAGTTTTATAGATTCTACGGCAACAACTAAAATCCGATAACTCTTTCCTTAATCCTTTTTATTCCAATTCGAGTTCCAAAACATCTACATAAGTTATAACAACTTATTAACAACAATATTAATCCATTATGATATGCAATAGGTGAAGATAACAACGACAATAACCAACGAATTCCATTTACACCAAATCTGTCCCAAATCGGTTTTAGCCCCAAAAAATGGCTCAAACACTTTTTATTCTTCATTATTTTTAACACAAGTTCATCTATACATTATAACAATAAGTAATATCCAATTACTTTAAAAGAAGAAGGACTTTTACCTCATTTTTTGCCCAAAAACGCCCCAAAACAGTCTGGTCTTTATTGGTCCGCAGTTTTCGTTTCGCTCCACTTCTTCAAGTTCCAATCACATATATGTATCCCCTACAACCTTAGGATCAACTTCTCTTCACGTTTCGCTTCCAAAAAGTCGACGGAAAACCCCTAGGGTTTCATCTATTTTCGGCCCAACCTAGATTTAGGGGTTAAGGGTGCTTAATCTTTGAAAGAAAATACTTTGATCTTGATCTTTTCTTTGGATATGGGGATTTCGAATTGCTCTAGGTTTTTGGATAGATGAGGGTTTGTATGGATGAATATCTTTTGTTCTAAGTCTTCAAGACTTGTCTATATAAAGGTGTGTGGAGTCTTCACAAGACAAGTGGGGAGGGCACTTGCTAACCTCCTATTGGCCAAGTATTTCTTCACAAAATATTTCATCCACACTTAGTTATTTTTCATCCCATTTCGAAGGAAATGTAACATAGTATATGTCACGACCCGAACCCGACCCCGTGACTGGTGCCTTACCCCGGGCACCCTAGTGATACAACATCAGAGAAAATCAGTGGAAATAAAAACATGAACATGAATTAAGAGACAAGATAAATAAACAGGCCAACCAAAACAGTTGCCTTCATTATATATACATAAATACCCGAACAGTTATCTTTTTTACAAACCCTTCCCACAACAGTGCTACAGACCTCTAAGATTTTTACAACAGCTATGACGGGACAGGGCCCCGCCATACCCCTGAATATATAAGAATCTACAGACTCAGGGTAACATACCAAAGATAAGCCTCCGAAGAAATGGGGCTTCCCGACACGCTGAACTGTGATCCTATGAGTGAGGATCCACAACCGGTGTACTTCCACATGCGGCATGAACGCAGCCCGAAGAGGTCAAGATAACAGTACCAAGTATGTGAAATCAGCGTAAATGAAATCATAATAGTCTATATAAAGCAGGAGACATGTATGATAACCAGATGAAATACGTGTCCCGGCCCATCCCGTGGGACTCGGTGAATAATCAGATGGAATACGTGTCCCTGCCCATCTCGTGGGACTCGGTGTATAATCAGATGAAATACGTGTCCCTGCCCATCTCGTGGGACTCGGTGTATAATCAAATGGAATACGTGTCCCTGCCCATCTCGTGGGACTCGGTGTATAATCAGATGGAATACGTGTCCCTGCCCATCTCGTGGGACTCGGTGTATAATCAGATGAAATACGTGTCCCTGCCCATCTCGTGGGACTCGGTGTATAATCAGATGGAATACGTGTCCCTGCCCATCTCGTGGGACTCGGTGTAGAATCGTTCATAACAAATCAACCGGCCCTCCATCGAGAGACGCGGGGGTACAGAAATACAACAAAGGCTATCACAACAAGCATAGGCAAGCTTCACAACAACAAGCATAGGCAAGCTTCACAACAACAAGCATAGGCAAGTTATACACAACTCAAAGTACTTTCATTTTATGCCAAAGTCGGTTTTAACCTAAAAGTACTACGTACGTTAAATTCCTTTTAAAGATCCATTTCTTTTACAAAGGTCACCCGATACCCGTAGTATAAAAATAGAGTGACTAACATTGTTAAGTAAACCAAAATGCTTTCCTTTGTAAAAATCAAGTAACAACCTTATTTTCCAAACGTTCAAGTTTGCCTAATTTCAAATGCTCAAGTTTCTCATTTTAGAAAAGGTTTCGTAGTTCATAGTTTTAATCCTTTAAAACATAATTCTCCTTTAAACGATTGAGAAACATATGTCTTATATGTGAGTAGGTTATTCTTGTTTATAATCAATCTTATTAAGCAGCCATGATCTAGGAAATGTAATATCATTTTGTCTCATCTTAGCTTCTATGCAGATGGAGGTTTCTACTGGTTTTAATACCATACTTCATTATTCAATATATTTTCCTTTATTAACGCTGCAGTGGTTTGTCGATACTCATTCTGATTCCAAAATCAGTAAAACATTATTCCTTTTAAAACCAAGTACTCATTACTCACGAATGAGGTTTCACACTTTTAACAAAATTCATATCAATACCATTAAGTCAAGTCTCTTAACTTCTAAAATCAGTAAACCATCTTCTTTATCACTCTTAAGACGTTATACCTAACTTCCCATAAAGCTAGTACAACTCTTATGTTTTCAAAGCCAAGTATTACTCTTCTTTCAAAAAGGTCTTTTTGAAACACTTCAAGTTCTTTGTTACTACACATCAAATCCGTTATAAGTCAAATCAGTTATCCTTTGAAACCACAAAGCATTTTCTTACCTACATAAAGCTGTTATAACCAACTTCCCATAAAGCCGTTATAACACTTTATGTTTCAAACCAATCAAATACATTAAACACATGTACGTCTACCGTACTACATAGTTATACACATATCATGCTAGAACAGATAGGAAGAGGTTCACATACCTCGCGACGATTATCGACTAATAGCAAAATGCTCCAAGTACCTCAAACCGTCGGCTACTCCTTAAGCTAAGTAGATCACGCCATACGTAGTACTTCAACCTATAGAGGCCACAAGGCGCCTATTAACATCCTAGATCTCAATGTAGAATATTCTACAGAAAATTCGGCAGCACCTCCCCCCCCCGCAACAGCGTAAATCTCCTCCTCTATCGAGGCCGGCTACCAAGCCAACCAGGGGGGGTTTGCACGTCTAACCGGACGTGTACAATTCTACTCACAGTAATACTACACAAGTCTACTGTAATACAGTCCTATGTAATTACAGTTCAGTTCACTTCTTAAAATTCAGGCTTAAGTCGCAAGACATTGCCGTAAGTATTATTCAGGCTTAAGTCAAAAGACATTGCCGCACAACTATGTTCAGTTCTATATATAGTATACTTAACTATATACTCCTACAACATGTAATTTCCAATTACAACAGAAGGTCAAGAATGTTTACCTCGATAAGCCCAAAATTATCCGAGTTTAAATGTCGATCCTGAGCAAGGTTTAGCTCCTACTCCGAGCGCTCCGACCCGCTCCAAACAACCCTTAGAAGTTCTAACCAACTTCTACTTAACACTTCAACCGACTATGAAGGTTTTTCCTTAGTGTTTCGTTTTTGTGACTGAGGGAAGTATAATAGTATTTTCTGGGCTTTTGTATAAGTGTAACCTTGGGAATACTACAAGGTATTTGGGCCAAGGTATTTGGGCATTATAACAATACTTGGAGAGTATTTCAATACCACAAAAGGGGGGTTATTTATACGAGACAACTAGGCTAGGGGGGGTGTACCCCACGGCTAGGGCACTACAAAGGGGAGGGGGTGGCTCTCGGCCAAGCTCACACAACGGGGGGGGTGTGGTGGACGAAAACTTCACAAGGGAGAGGGAGGGATTTTTAACACTTAGAAAATATTTGGATGAAGAATTTCATCAACAAAGGGTGGGTATTTATAGGTCAAGCCATGGCCAACCAAGGGCCAAGATTAATCCATGTGTTAGGCAAGTGTAAGGCCAAGATCATGCCAAGTGCACCTTATCCATCTACCACCAAAATATCCTACCTACTACTTGACAAAAGCCAACCCATTTTCGTCCACCCTTGACCGCCCAAGTCCTTCCAAAGAGAGGGTGACAAGTGTCGCCCTCTTGTTGGTCCAAAATGTTTCGTCTCTCGGAAAAATCCGTAAAAATTAAAAATGACATAGCCGGAATTTTCCCTACGAAAGCTGTGGAAACGTTTCGTCGAAAAACGACTCTAACCGGGTGTTGTGCACAAAATAATTCGGCCAAGCCTTATTTAAAAAGTTCAAATTTTTCTACGTACGCCCCACGCATACATACCGGAAATACGGGTATAACATTCTCCTCCTTAGAAACATTCGTCGAATGTTCCTTCTAAGCCTCAAAACAACCGCGCGACAGGATAGTCTTCACTTCTATACTTACGAGTACAATCACGCCACACACGTGGTCACGAAACACCCGCAAATACCTCCATCCAAGTCCACGAGGAAACACCTCTAACATCACAAACTTTTGTCACTTTGCCGCGAGGTTCTAGTGTCACTCCGGCGACCCAACAAATGGTACCGGACTGCATGCGATCCCTGAGGTCTAAAATATACATCCTTCGCACCTTCTCCCTTCACAAGAAATGATCATATCTATGCTCGCAATACATGCTCGCCTCTACCCTTACTCGTCGTACTCTTCTCGAACACTTGAACTCTTCTAGTATACGTACCATACTTCAGTCATCGCTTCAGTTCCCAAAACTTTGGAGTCACCACCTCCAAACTTGGTCATCTTACTAGCTTCACTTCTCTCTAAGGCCATTCCCGGCCTTCACGAACCGATTCTGGTCGAACATATCCACGAACTCATACGATGGTCATGTAAACTTGGGCCTAGCACTCTCGTGACCCTACCACCTGGCGGGACCACCCAGAGCTGACCCAACCCCAACACTGGCCGCGGGTTGGCCCGCAACAGGGCCCCAACCCGACCCACTTGCGCATCAAACTCTTGTTTCCCGATCCGGAACAATCTTACCTATACAGGTCATGAAAGCTACCACTTTTATTTCACACTACCCAGGGACTTATCACACAATGCACCCTAGGTATATAATGTACTTCGACAAGGATCATTTGCAAAGTCTTGTACTCAAGACGGCCTTACATCTAAGGTCTCAACACGAAATATTCTAAGGTTCACACTTTCCATGCCCCCATACATATCCTTTCAACTAACCATGCTTTCTAACTCATAACCAACATAACGCTATCCGAACGTAGCACACAATAAGAAGGTCATTATATCATGCATACAAATCTCTAGAGGGTTAAGGATATACCTGAATCTACCGCTCCACTCTAATCATAAGCACGCCTACAGGCGCATGCATTTGTAGAAGCGATGAACACGCCATCGACGTGGTGAGTCATTCTGTTTGCATCCTTCCTACTAGACGGTTTCGTCATATGGCCGACGGCCGCAGAAAAACAAGCACCGATAAAAGACGACATTCCGGGATGGCGTGCGCCACATCGTACACCGAGGAAAACACGAACCCGATCGCTAGAACCCGTATATCGTGAACCGGAAGCCACGGAGCTCGACCCGGCTCGAATACTGAACGCCCCGACGATCGGGGACCACTGCATCGTGGAGGTACATAACTAGGCTGGCCGAGGCGGTCCGCCTCGAAGTTACCAAAGGACCTGCTGCATTACGCCTCTTCTGCTGATCTCGGTCATTCCGTCGACCTCTCCGTGCCTCACATCCTAGTGCATGAGCTTGCATGCGGGCAATGTCCATGCCCGACTGAAGAGTTACACCCGTACAAGCCTCTGCCAAGTAATCATCCAGCCCGGTGACGTAGCGGTGTACTCTGTCCTCCATATCAGCTACCACAGCGGGAACATACCGAGCTAATGAGTTGAACTCCACATTGTACTCTCTAACCATCCGCCCGTCCTGCCTCAACGTCAAAAATCTGTCGGCCCGAGCCCTCCTCATTTGTGGGGGCAAGAAATGTGCAAGAAAAGCCCTTGAGAACTCGTCCCATACGGCTGGAAGTGCATGCTCTTCCCGGGACAACTCCCACGAATCAAACTACCAATCGCAGATCACGCGGTGATGCGAACCCAATACCACCGACTCTGCCTCTGAAACTCTGATCACTCTCATGATCCGCTGTAGCTGTCGGATAAACTCCTGAGGGTCATCCTCAGCTCTCGATCCATAGAACACTGGCGGGCTACAACTCAGAAAGTCTCGTAGCCTCAAACTGTCTGCTCGGGGGTGAACTACGGGTGCTACTGGGGCTGGAACTTAGGCTGCGTCCGGCCTATCTCATATCGGCCCACGACCGCGGCGATGGCGCCATCTCCTTGTACCCCATCTCATCTGCTCCAGGCTGTGGGACTGGAGGCTCAGGTACTGTAGTCTCGGCCCACCACCGCTGCGCTCTAAACTCTTTGGTCTTTGGCGGCGTTGCGAAACTTCGCCGTCGGAAGCCTTGTCTCGAGCCAGGGCTGCGCTCGTACTCCTCGTATCTCACTACCAGCCTCATTGCCTTGCCCATCGGGCAGTTCGCCTTTACGCGAGGCATAGTAAAGGAAAGGAATACGTCGAGGGTCCAACTTATCCACACGACTCTAGGGCACGATCTCGGAATGAGAAGAATGGAAACCAATCCTAAATGTCCTATAGCCTCACGATTATAGATGTGGTGCACAACACACCGATAATCAAGACTACTAGACACGATGCCTGTAGACACTTTCCGAGGACTAAGCGCTCGATACCACTTTTGTCACGACCGAACCCGACTTCGTGGATCGGTGCCTTACCGGGCACCCTAGTGATACAACATCGAGAGAAAATCAGCGGAAATAAAAACATGAACATGAATTAAGAGACAAGATAAATAAGCAGGCCAACCAAAGCGATTTGCCTTCATTATATATACATAAATACGACAGATTATCTTTTTACAAACCACGCCCACAATGATTACTGCACCTCTAAGATTTTTACAACGGCTATGGCGGGACGGGGCCCGCCATACCACGAATGTATAAAAATCTACGGACTCGAGTAACATACCAAAAGATAAGCCTCAAGAAATGGGGCTTCCGGCCTGAAATGTGATCCTATGAGCGAGGATCCTGGCGATGTACTTCCACATGCGGCATGAACACGGCCCGAAGGAGTCGATAACAGTACCAAGTATGTGAAAGCGTAAAAGGCGTAAATGAAATCATAATAGTCTATATAAAGCGGGAGACATGTATGATAACCGGATGAAATCGTGTCGGCCCATCCGTGGGACTCGGTGAATAATCGGATGGAATACGTGTCTCGCCCATCTCGTGGGACTCGGTGTATACTCAGATGGAAGACGTGTCCCTGCCCTTCTCGTGGGACTCGGTGTATAATCACATGGAATCCGTGTCCCTGCCCGTCTCGTGGGACTCGGTGTATAATCGGATGGAATACGTGTCCTGCCATCTCGTGGGACTCGGTGTATAATCAAATGAAATCGTGTCCTCGCCCATCTCGTGGGACTCGGTGTATAATCGGATGGAATCGTGTCCTGCCCATCTCGTGGGACTCGGTGTAGAATCGTTCATAACAAATCAACCGCCTCCATCGAGAGGCGGGAATGCAGAAATACAACAAAGGCTATCACAACAAGCATAGGCAAGTTTCACAACAACAAGCATAGGGAAGCTTCACAACAACAAGCATAGGCAAGTTATACACAACTCAAAGTACTTTCATTTTATGCCAAAGTCGGGTTTTAACCCTAAAGTACTACGTCGTTAAATTCCTTTTAAAGATCCATTTCTTTTACAAAGGTCACCCGATACCGTAGTATAAAAATAGAGTGACTAACATTGTTAAGTAAACCAAAATGCTTTCCTTTGTAAAAATCAAGTAACAACCTTATTTTCCAAACGTTCAAGTTTGCCTAATTTCAAATGCTCAAGTTTCTCATTTTAGAAAAGGTTTAAGTAGTTCATAGTTTTAATCCTTTAAAACATAATTCTCCTTTAAGCGATTGAGAAACATATGTCTTATATGTGAGTAGGTTATTCTTGTTTATAATCAATCTTATTAAGCGACCATGATCTAGGAAATGTAATATCATTTTGTCTCATCTTAGCTTATGCAGGATGGAGGTTTCTCTTGGTTTTAATACCATACTTCATTATTCAATATATTTTCCTTTATTAACGCTGCAGTGGTTTGTCGATACTCATCCTGATTTCTGAAATCAGTAAAACATTATTCCTTTTAAAACCAAGTACTCATTACTCACGAATGAGGTTTCACACTTTTAACAAAATTCATATCAATACCATTAAGTCAAGTCTCTTATCTTCTAAAAATCAAGAAACCATTCTTTTTATCACTCTTAAGACGTTATACCTAACTTCCCATAAAGCTAGTACAACTCTTATGTTTTCAAAGCCAAGTATTACACTTCTTTCAAAAGGTCTTTTGAAACACTTCAAGTTCTTTGTTACTACACATCAAATCCGTTATAAGTCAAATCAGTTACCCTTTGAAACCACAAAGCATTTTCTTACCTACATAAAGTTGTTATAACCAACTTCCCATAAAGCCGTTATAACACTTTATGTTTCAAACCAATCAAATACATTAAACACATGCGTCACCGTACTACATAGTTATACACATATCATGCTAGAACAGATAGGAAGAGGTTCACATACCTCGTGATGATTATCGACTAATAGCAAAATGCTCCAAGTACCTCAAACCGTCTGCTACTCCTTAAGCTAAGTAGATCACGCCATACGTAGTACTTCAACCTATAGAGGCCACAAGGCGCCTATTAACATCCTAGATCTCAATGTAGAATATTCTACGAGAAAATTCGCGACACCTCCCCACATGGCGTAAATCTCCTCTCTATCAGTAGGCTACCAAGCCAACCAGGGGGTTTGCACGCCTAACGGACGTGTACAATTCTACTCACAAGAATACTACACAAGTCTCTTAATACATCCTATGTAATTCTGATTGATTCACTTCTTAAAATTCGGGCTTAAGTCGTAAGACATTGCCGTAAGTATTATTCGAGCTTAAGTCAAAAGACATTGCCGCACAACTATGTTCAGTTCTATATATAGTATACTTAACTATATACTCCTACATGTAATTTCCAATTACAATGAAGGTCAAGAATGTTTACCTCGATAAGCCCAAAATTATCCGAGTTTAAATGTCGATCCTGAGCAAGGTTTAGCTCCTACTCCGTGCGCTCCAACCCGCTCCAAACAACCCTTAGAAGTTCTAACCAACTTCTACTTAACACTTCAACCGACTATGAAGGTTTTTCCTTAGGGTTTCGTTTTTGTAGTGAGGAAGTATAATAGTATTTTAGGCTTTTGTATAAGTGTAACCTTGGGAATACTACAAGGTATTTGGGCCAAGGTATTTGGGCATTATAACAATACTTGGAGAGTATTTCAATACCACAAAAGGGGGGTATTTATACGAGACAACTAGGCTATGGGGGGGGTGTACCCCACGGCTAGGGCACTACAAAGGGGAGGGGGTGGCTCTCGGCCAAGCTCACACAAGGGGTGGGGTGGACGAAAACTTCACAAGGGAGAGGGAGGGATTTTTAACACTTAGAAAATATTTGGATGAAGAATTTCATCAACAAAGGGTGGGTATTTATAGGTCAAGCCATGGCCAACCAAGGGCCAAGATTAATCCATGTGTTAGGCAAGTGTAAGGCCAAGATCATGCCAAGTGCACCTTATCCATCTACCACCAAAATATCCTACCTACTACTTGACAAAAGCCAACCCATTTTCGTCCACCGACCGCCAAGTCCTCCAAAGAGAGGGTGACAAGTGTCGCCTCTTGTTGGTCCAAAATGTTTCGTCTCTCGGAAAAATCCGTAAAAATTAAAAATGACATAGCGAATTTTCCCTACGAAGTATGGAAACGTTTCGTCGAAAAACGACTATAACCGGGTGTTGTGCACAAAATAATTCGGCCAAGCCTTATTTAAAAAGTTCAAATTTTTCTACGTACGTCCTTACGTACATACTCTGGAAATACGGGGTATAACAGTATACCAAGACTTAATAAATCCACTAAGTCCATAATTCTAATGAAAAATAATTCCATTACTAGAATTAATTCTTGTCATCACATTAAACTCGAAAATTTTCCGTATAAGGAAATGTAAAAATCCTTTCCTTTCGACATTCCAATCTTAATTCTATAATCATGTTCTTGAATTACGGGGTGTAACATTTTTCCCCCCTTAGAAACATTCGTCCCCGAATGTTCTTTCGGAGTCCAATCTAATTACATATCGACATAGTCTCCTTTTACTACACCCTTCATACAACATCTGCCACCCATGGCCACATAACAATACTTATGCTAAAATGTCAACCTTGGCACTCACGAAGCCAACTAGTCCATACTCATAATGACCTCAAAGTCCGTCATAATCATCTCTACTAGGTCTACTAGGGTCTGATGACTGTATCATCACCGGGCAAATCTCATATACCCGCTCAGCTACCACCTAAACACTCACGGGTGTAGTTACCTCGAAAGGTTCTTATGGATTCAAGCTCTATTCCTTTACACTTGGTTGTTATCTTTCTTACTGGTCGTACTCTTTCCGTACTTCCAACTCATACTAGCATACATACATAACTTCTATACCGATTCTGGCCTCTAATCTTTGGAGTCACTCTTTTAAACAACATAAGGCCATTTCCGACTCCCACGACCTAGTTCCGGTGGAACGCGTCCACGAACCCGTAAAACAATTAACTAGACTTGGGCCTTGCACCCTCGTGACCCTATCACGTAGCGGAACTACTACCAACCGATCCCACTCCATTTCAAACTATGAGGCGACCTGCATGTACTCACCCCGACCGTGTCGCACTTAACTCTTACCCTTAGTCTGAATAAAATCTTATTGCCCGAGAAGGCCTTACATATACCTAAGGTCTCGGCGGTTATCAATATTCTTAGGCTCGCAATTTACATGCTCCAAGCCTACCTTATCAGTCCCCCCATAAACGGGTACACAAACTTCTCATAATACCATAATCGTGTCGTCTTGATCACAACAACCATTACTTACTCTATACGGACCTCATCCGTACAATTCTCTTAAGCCTACCACGTAGCTTAATATATTAACATGGTATTCCATTAAGTTCTTACCATGACTTCTTAAGGGTTCATCGCCTCATCGCGATTCATCCTTTCCCAATTATCCCAAAATAAAACATAAGACCTTGGCGAGAATTCATTAACCGTTCCATACCTTCCCGGTATCTAGTTAGTCTTTACCAACTCCTGGTAATCTAAAATCATTCTAGGAAACATGCGTCTGACCCTCATACATAACTCCGAATAGATGTATGTCACAATACCAACTATACTATAATCATTACCAACCTGGATACGCAATCCACATAGTCCTTCCTGGGTCATCACGCTTTCTCGTTCGCAATCAACATAACTCGTTAGGGAGAGACGACCCTAACAACACAGCTCTATCACACGATCTCAGAGTGAGAAGAATGGAAACCAATACTAAATGTTCTGCAGCCTCCTGATTATAGATGTGGTGCACAACACACCGATAATCAAGACTCTACTAGACACGGTCTGTAGACACTTTCCGAGGACTAACTGCTCTGATACCACTTTTGTCACGACCCGACCCCGGGCCGCGACTGGTGCCCTACCTGGGCACCCTTATACTCATACAACATAATAAACTGCGGAAGATAAATAACACTTTTTTTTAAAACTAAGGCCAAGCCGATAAGGCTGCCATAACATAAAAATTACCCGAAAGGGTCTACACTGTTTAACAATGTAAAAACAACTCTAGCTTGATCCATTACGGATGAATACAGACCTCTAAGATTTGGACAAATGTTATGACGGGACAAGGCCCCGCCGTACCCCTGAATATACATAACCATGACGACAAGCTCCGGAACATTGGAGCCATCTCAAATGCTGAACCAGGATCCTAAGCTCGCGGATCCACAACTGTGTACCTAAACCTGCGGACATGAACGCAGCCCAGAAGTCGATTACAACAGGTACCAAATATGGAACGGAAAATATGGTACAGTAAACAAATCATAACTGTACAAAAGAATGACAGAGGCAAGTATAAAAAAAGTAAATACCAGATCCTACCGTGTCATTACCATCTCGTGAACTTAATCGTACCTTATTATCTTTTCCCATTTTTACATAAAAGTTATAGTCACATTCTTACGTACATGCTTAGGAAAAACTGTCAAGTTCATTACCATATAACTTACTTACCTTGCATAACATAATCCGACCCTTTATGGAGGGACGCCCATCTTGCCGACCCAATGCGGGGCGATAAAGTCACATAAGTCTGCCCATAGAGGTATACTGCCCGGCCCATTTCTGGGACGCGATAATGTCATATAGTCTGCCCATAAAGGTATACTGCCCGACCCATTTCTGGGACGCGATAATGTCATATAGTTTGCCCATAAAGTATACTGCCCGGCCCATTTCTGGGACGAGATAATGTCATATAGTCTGCCCATAAAGGTATACTGCCCGACCCATTTCTCGGAAGCGATAATGTCATATAGTCTGCCCATAAAGGTATACTGCCCGACCCATTTCTGGGACGCGATAATGTCATATAGTCTGCCCATAAAGGTATACTGCCCGGCCCATTTCTGGGACACGATAATGTCATTATAAAATCCAGGAATTTAACCCAATGTACTACGTACCTCTACTCCTTTAAAATGACTCTTTTTCAAATAAAACTTCTAAGATACTAATAACCGTAGTATCAAGTCATATCTACTTTTCATGACAAGTCACAATACCTTTTAGAAATACATTTATAGGCTTCTAAATCAAGTGACTTCTTTCTTAAAAACCTTAAGCAATTGGTACCTTTAAAACCATTTGCCCTTCTTTATTTCAAATCATTTCTTTGCTTACATTACTGAAGAAAACCATTCTTTTAGTCTTCCATGAAGTTGTTATAACCAACTTCCCATAAAGCCGTTATAACTCTTTATGTCTTTAGACAAATTCATTCATTTTATAACCAAGAGACTTATACTTTCAAATCAAATCACATAGCTTTCAAAATACTTCAAGTCTCTTAACTTTTGAAATCAAGCTTCTTTAACTTTTAGAAATCAAGTCTCTTATCTTTAAAATGACAAGAAATCAATTCTTTCCAAATCAAGTATTCTATACTTTTAAATCAATTCATTTCTTCCTTTAAGAATCAAGTCCCATAACTAGAAAAATAAAGTCCCTTAACCCTTTAAAAATTTGATGTTCATAGTCTTAAAACTTCATACGTAAATTCTTATAAATTAAGTAACATATACTTTGGTGCGTTGTGAATAAGTTATACTTATTTATAACGATCTTAATCGAGTAGCCATGATCTAGAAAATGTAATACAATTTTATCTTATCTTAGCTTCTATGCAGATGGAGAATTCTACTCATTTTAACTTAATTGATTGTCATTACATTTTCCTTTATTAACGCTGCAGTGGCTTGTTCGATTCGTATTCTCATTTGTGCCGTAACTTAGCCAAGTCAACTTGACTCCAAATACCTCCTAACGAATCTTACCAACATCCCCCATAAGACTTGGTAAGGACTTAGGATAACTTAGACATAACCTTTACGTAGAGTAAATCAACATACATACCTCTTAACTTCTAAGAGTAGAAGGAATCATGAAATAGTACTACATGTATTTTTCATACATAGAATCATGTCAAAAGAAGGAAGAGGTTCACATACCTCACGACGATTATCGACAAATAACAAAATGCTCCAAAGTACTTCAACCTTGATAGCTATTCCATCATTCAAGTAGAAGACGCTATACTTAGTACTTCCACCTATAATGGCCATAATACGTCCATTAACCTTTAGCTTCGAACGTAGAATATTCTAAGTGCAAAGTCACTAAATTCTACGGAAAATCGGACAGCACTTCCTTTGTTTCTACATACTTTGCCACCTTTTTCAAGGCCGAATTCAATAACCAAACACGCCACATTTAAGGCCCAACAATTCAGCTAACCAAAGGGGATTACACGCCTTAACAGGACGTGTAAAATTCTGCCCCAAAACCATACCAAAACAGCCCCTAAAACAGTCCATAATTACTATAACGAGGGTGGAATGTGAGGCCTTTCAACGCCTTTCCACACCCTTATTCCTTCGGGGTTTTCATTAGCAATCTACTACATTAAACATGAAATATAGGGGCTGATTTTCCAGCATACAACACGTCTAAAGCAGTCCCTAAAAACTGCACGACAATATCCAACAGTTTTATAGATTCTACGGCAACAACTAAAATCCGATAACTCTTTCCTTAATCCTTTTTATTCCAATTCGAGTTCCAAAACATCTACATAAGTTATAACAACTTATTAACAACAATATTAATCCATTATGACATGCAATAGGTGAATTTAACAACGACAATAACCAACGAATTCCATTTACACCAAATCTGTCCCAAATCGGTTTTAACCCCAAAAAATGACTCAAACGCTTTTTATTCTTCATTATTTTTAACACAAGTTCATCCATACATTATAACAATAAGTAATATCCGATTACTTTAAAATAAGAAGGACTTTTACCTCAATTTGCTGCCTTACCCCGGGCACCCAAGTAGACATACATCAGAGTAATCAGCGGAACATAAAACAAGACATGAAATAACAAGAAGTGTAAAACAGTAATCTGAGAAAACTTGCCCTTCGGCATATATATAAATCAACTTAAAACCGAACAGTTACATCCCATTACAACTCTGCCCACAACAGTACTACAGACCTCTAAGAGTGACATGACAACAATGGCGGGACAGGGCCCCGCCATACCCCTGAATGTAAGCACCTACTACGACAGGGGACTATACCACTGATAAGCCTCCGGAGAAACGGAGCTTCCCAAACGCTGAATCGTGACCACGAGGCGAGGATCAACGGCGGTGTACCTACTGCGACATGACGCGGCCCCGAAGGAGGTCGACAACAGTACAGTATGTGAAACTGAAAATACTGTAATTGAAATCATAGTAGTCTATATAAAGCAGGAGACATGTATGATAACCAAACTACAGTTCACAATAAATAAGCAGTCATGTCAAGTCAGGGACTCACGCCCTCAAAGTCATCACTCAATTATAACTATGGGTCTCACGCCCACAACATAAACAAGAGTGAAATAGATATATCAGAATCGGTCTTTTCTAGGCCGCTAATGATCGAAGCAAGGCGACCGCCCATAGTATCATTATGCGTTCCTAATCTGGACTTCCGCGGCCGCATAGGTCACACATAGACCGCATAGGTCGTGCACCGCGTCGGGGTAGCTAACCGGTACCCTCCCGGACTCCCGCAATCCGCATAGTCTCGATAGACGCATAGTCACACGCGCATAGGGCATCCCCCGCATCGGGATAAAACACCCGGAATGATCAATCCTGGAGCATACCGCTGCTCCGCATAGTCATATAGACTGCATAGGCCGTATAGACCCGCATCAAGGGTGGCAAGCCCCCGGTATAATAAGTCAAGGGGGTATGTGATATAATATGATAACGGGCTTAAAGTTCAACAACGTAAGCACAACAAGCATATCACAAGATACTAACACACGTAGCATCCTAACATGTTTACTTATCAAATCAACAAGAAAGTATTACAAGGCTATCACAGACCAATACAATCAAGTTCTTCACACAAGGTACTTTCTTCTTTATGTTAACAAGTTCGGGAATTTATCCCCAAAGTACTTCATACATTAACTCTTTAAAAGATCCGTTTCTTTCACAAAAGTCACACAATACCCGTAGTATAAAAATAGAGTGACTATCTTTTTTAAGTAAACCAAAACACTTCCCTTTGTAAAATCAAGTAACAACATTATTTTCCAAAGGTTCAAGTTTGCCTAATTTCAAATGTTCAAGTTTCTCATTTTTCGAAAGGTTTCGTAGTTCATAGTTTTAATCACTTAATGATGTAATTCTCCTTTAAAACAATTTGAGAAACATATACCTTATATGTAAGTAGGTTATTCTTGTTCATAACAATCTTATTACAGCAGCCATGATCTAGGAAATGTAATTTCATTTTGTCTCATCTTAGCTTCTATGCAGATGGAAGTTTCTACTGGTTTTAATAATACTTTATTAGTCAAAACATTTCCTTTATTAACGCTGCAGTGGTTTGTCGATACTCATTCTGATTTCCGAAATCAGTAAAACATTATTCCTTTTAAGAACCAAGTACTCATTACTCACAAATGAGGTTTCACACAAAATTCATATTAATTCATTTAAGTCAAGTCTCTTATCTTTTAAGATCAAGTCTCTTAACTTCTAAAATCAGTAAACCATTCTTTTTATCTTTCTTAAGCCGTTATACCTACCTTCCCATAAAGCTAGTATAACTCTTAAGTTTTAAAACCAAGTATTACTCTTCTGTTAAAAATGATTCAGTATTCTTTTGAAATACTTCAAGATTCTTATTATTCAGGCTTAAGTCAAAAGACATTGCCGCAATTATTATTCAGTTAACACACGTACGTCTACCGTACTCTATATATATATTCTTTAAAATATCATGCTCAAGAGGATAGGAAGAATCACATACCTCGCGACGATTATCGACTATTAGCAAAACGCTCCACGACTATAACCCGGCTAGCCTTGTCCACCTTTCAAGTAGTACATGCTACTTGCAGAACATTCAACCTATAAAGGTTATACAAGTCTATCAATGTCTAGACTACTCTGTAGATTATTCTTTCTGATGTGATTTCAGTTCAAGTCTTTTCTGTAATATCCTTCTATTACATTTCAAATCTCTTCTATGAATCTTATATTCATTTCTATGCTACAACAGTATGTAATTTCCAATTACAATATAAGGACAAGAGTATTTACCTCGATAAGCCCAAAATTATCCAAGTTTAATGTCGATCCTGAGCAACGTTTAGCTCCTACTCCGGGTGCTCCAACCCGCTCCAAACAACCCTTAGAAGTTCTACGCAACTTCTTCTTAATACTCCAACCAACTATGGAGATTTTCCTTAGGGTTTCGTTTTGTGACTGAAGGGAAGTATAATAGTATTTATGGGCTTTTCGTATAAGTGTAACCTTGGAATACTATAAGGTATTTAGGCCAAGGTATTTTGGAATAGTAACAATACTTGGAGAGTATTCCTACCAAGAGGGGGGGTGTATTTTATGAGAACAACTAGGCAAAAAGGGGGGGTACCCCTCGGCTAGCACCACTAGGAGGGGGGGTACTTTTGGCCAATGGGGAGGGGCTCTCGGCCAAGGGGCCTCACCAAGAAGGGGGGGAGGCTAGGACGAGAACTTCAACACAAAGGGGGGGAAGAGCTTTCAAGACTTAGCACAATTTTTGGATGAAGAAGTTCATCAACTAAGGGGTGTATTTATAGGGAAATCAATGGCCAAGATCATGCCAAGTGCAAGGCAAGTGTAGGGTCAAGATTCATCCATGTGTACCTTATCCATCTACCACACAAATATCCTACCAACTCTCACTCTCCAAAATCGTCCAATGCCGCCCCACACGTCCACCAATGAGAGGGTGCCACGTGTTGCCCTCTCGTTGGTCCAAAACATTTCGTCTCTCGGAAAAATCCGCAAAAAATATAAATGACATAGCCGGAATTTTCCCTTCGCAAGTCTTGTAAAACGTTTTGTCGAAAAACGATTCTAATCGGGTGTTGTGCACAAAAATTCGAACCTTGCCTACTTTAAGCTTCAAACTTTTCTACGTACGTCCTTACGTACATACTCTAGAAATATGGGGTATAACAACTTTGGCCTGTTTGATTGAGAATAATTCTATGTGATGCCTTGATTAGTACTTTGGCTTGATAAATTGAGAATTTGTCTAAGTGTGCCTTGATAAGTACTTTGGCTTGTTAATTGAGAATTAGCCTATGTGTACTGGTGATAGCCTTTGAGTGCAAGTATTATGTTTTATTACGTTGTCGTGACTCTCGGTTGGAGGGCCGGCTGTCTTGTTGCAAGTACTTGGACGTACCGACAGTGATGTGGGATTCCACGGGTATGCTTCCGCTATTAGTAGTACTTGGGTTAAATTCCCGGATTTTTATAGAAGACTTGGTAGTGCTTCTGTTTGTTTGTGCAGTCGAGATAGGGTAAGAGTATAAGTGAGGGTAAACCCCAAGATGCTATACCACCTTCTCCGGGGTAAGAGTATAAGTGAGGTAGACCTCAAGATGCTATACCACCTGCTTTACCACCTTCTCCAGGGTAAGAGTATAAGTGAGGGGTAGACCCCCAAGACGCTATACCACCGGTGGGACTTGGTGTTCATGTATGCCTATTGGTGTATTATTATACCCTGGACTATCGGCAGTGATGTGGGATTTCACGGGCAGGAGATATATATATATGTGTTGTGAATGTGTACGCCGACCGTGAGGTGGGATGCCACGGGCGCGTCACATGATTATATTTTTACACTTATAGCTGTCGGCAGTGATGGGGGATTCCACGGATACGCTTGATATTTGTGTGACTTGATCGCGTCCCAGATTTGGCCGGGTAGAAAATGTGCCCTCCTTAAAGGGCCGGATTATACTTATGAAAGATAAGTAAGTTATATAGAAATGAACTTAATGATTTTTCCTAATCATGTGCGTAAGAATGTGGCTATAACCTTTATTGAAAAATGGAAGAGATATTGATGTGAAATTAAGTTCATAAGTGGTAATGACACGGCAGGATCTGGTATGTACTTTTTATACTTGTCCCTGTCATTCTTTTGTACATTTATAGTGCATTTCAGACGTTATTTCTGTTCCATATTACTGTTGTATTGACCCTTCGGGGCCGTTCATGCCCGCAGGTTTTAGGTACCCAGGTTGGTGATCCTTGCTCTTAGGATCTCGGTTCAGTTTTTGAGAGAAAGCCCCATTTGCTCCGGAGGCTTAGCTCTTGGTACAGTTTTCCCTGAGGTAGTAGATTCATGTATATTCAGGGGTATGGCGGGGCCCTGTCCCGCCACAGTTGTTCAGTTGTTATTCCTAGAGGTCTGTATTCACATATGTGGTTGGGCTGTAAGAACTGAGTTGTACTTTTGATTATGTTTATATTATAGAAGGCGGCCTGATCGGCTAGCCTGTGACGTTTTTATTTACACATGTGTTTATGTTGTGTATGTTCCGCTGCTATTCTCTGATGTGTACCTGAACGGGGTGCCCAGGTAGGGCACCAGTCGCGGCCCCGGGGTCGGGTCGTGACAAACGCAGCCCCTCGAAGGAGGTCAGTACAACAGGTACCAAGTATGTGAAACTGTAAAGTACTTTAAATGAAATCATTATCATTTTAAAACCAATTTTACAAATATGTACGAAACAACCAAGGTAACCGCATATAGTGCCACATCATAAACAAGAGCAACAATAGGTAAACTGTAACAGGTCTTTTCTAGGCCGCGAATGATCGAAGCAAGGCCAATCGCCCATAGTATCATTATGCATGCCTAATCACGACTCCGTAGTCCGTGATAGGCCCAGGCCGCGTGAGGTATTCCCCGCATCGAGGGTAGCTACTCCTCGGCATCGTCCTGGACTCGTAGTCCGCATGGCCACATAGACCGCATGGCCACATGGACCGCACACTAACCTGGAACTCTCGTAGCTCCGCATAGGTCCCCTGGACCCGCATAAGGTATTCTCGAATCATAGTCCGCATCGCTCGAGATATACCCCGTCGGGGCGACAACCCGGTATCATGTCAAGAGGTGAGTGATGTAATACTAACATAACGGCTTACCGTTAAACAACATAAGCACAAATAAGAATAACCTCTTATACAAACGTTACAAGACACTAACACACATAACATCATAACATGTCTACTCATCAAACCATCTTATTATACTTTCCAGAAATTAGTACAAGTCTTTCATAAACACATAAGTAAACTGTTCCTTTTCTCTTTCTTAAGTCGTTATACCTAACTTCCCATAAAGCTAGTATAACTCTTAAGCCTTTTGTTTTAAAAACAAATATTCTTCTTCTTTCAAAAATGATTTATAATTCTTTTGAAAGACTTCGAGATTTTTATTATTTAGACTCAAGTCAAAAGACGTCAAGTAAAACCATATTCGGTTAACACACGTACGTCTACTAGGGAAGGGGGGGGAGAGGGTGTTTCGGCTTAGCTCTCTAGAGGGAAGTGAGGCTTGGACGAGAAGCTCACAAGGGGGAAGGGAGATTTCAAGACTTGGAAAATATTTGTGGATGAAGAATTCTTCAACTATGGGGGGGTATTTATAGGACCACCAATGGTCAAGATGAAGGCAAGTGGAGGGCAAGTGGAGGGTGTGGATTCACCCAAGTGTCCTTATCCATCTACTACACAAAAATATCCTACCTAACCTTGACTAATGCTCAAGGCCACAAAAACGTGCCAACCTTGCCCATGTTGCCGTCCACTTGAGGGTGACAAGTGTCACCCTCCCGTTGGTCCAAAATATTTCATCTCTCGGAAAAATCCGCAAAAATTATAAATGACATAGCCGTAATTTTCCCTTCGCAAGTTTTGGAAAACGTTTCGTCGGAAAACAATTCATTTCGTGGGTTGTGCACAAATTTCGCCCTATGCCTAACTTTAAGTTTGAATTTTTGTACGTACGCCCTCACGTACATACTCTGGAAATACGGGGTATAACATTCTCCCCTCCTTAGAAACATTCGTCCCGAATGTTCCTTCCCAAGACACACAACGATAAGGTTCCTCATAACTTAAACAGTTTGCAAATGCCTCACATGGCCACAATACAACACTTAAGCAAATACATCAATGAAAAATTTACAAGTAGTAAAAGTGAGTTACCTGGAGGTGTGGGGAATAGGTGAGGATACTTCTGCCTCATGTCCTCCTCAGCTTCCCACGTTATCTCCTCCCTGAGCTCGTTCCGCCATAAGACTTTGACGGAAGCCACGTCCTTGGTCCGCAGACGTCTAACCTGACGATCGATTATCGCTATGGGAATCTCTTCATACGATAACCCCTCGGTCACATGGACATCGTCAATCGGGTGCACCCTGGATGGATCCCCGATACATCTCCTCAGCATAGAAACATGAAAAACCGGATGCACTGCCTCAAGATCGGATGGCAGATCCAACTCATAGGCAACCTTGCCTACCCTGCGGACAATCTGATACGACCCAATGTACCTTGGGCTGAGTTTCCCTTTCTTCCCGAATCTCATCACACCCTTCATGGGTGACACCTTCAGGAAAACCCAATTATCAACCTCAAACTCTAGATGCCGACGACGATGATCTGCATATGACTTCTGTCGACTCTGAGCTGTCAGTAACCGCTCCTGGATAAGCTTCACCTTATCCACTGCCTGCTGCACCAAATCTGGTCCTACTAACTGCACCTCGCCTACATCAAACCAGCCTATCGGCGATCTGCACTTCCTCCCATACAAGGCCTTGTAAGGCGTCATCTGAATGTTGGAGTGGTAGCTATTATTATACGCAAACTCAACTAGAGGCAAATGATCCTCGGCTACCCACAAGTCAATAACACAGCTCGCAAAGATATCCTCGAGTGCGGATAGTGCGCTCTGCACCGTCTGCTCGAGGATGGAATGTAGTACTCAGGCTCACCTGCGTCCCTAGACCCTTCTGGAAAGACCTCCAGAAGTTAGCCGTAAACTGGGCTCCACTGTCAGATATGATCGAAATTGTTACACCCCGTATTTACAGGATATGTTTTAAGAACGTACGTAAGAGCTCGCAAGTGTTAGAATTTTAGACTTGTAAAAAGTTGTCGGAATTATGAAATTGTCGGAAAAAGTACTATTGTGACGAATGGGAGGGCGACACGTGTCACCCCCCTTAAATGATGCCTTGGACGAAATCTTGCAAGGGCAAGAGGGTCATTGGACCTTGGTTAGCAAGACAAGTCTTACAAGTAGTAGCTTGACAACATTGACCAAGTCAATGACCCCACTTAGCTTGATATTTAAATGAACCTCATCCAAACCACACAAGTGTCTTAATCTTAACCCTTCCTTGTGTAATATAAGCTTACTAGTAGTGCAAGACTTTGCCTTTCTCCACACTTAGAAAATATTTTGAAATCTTGTTCTTGTGCTAAGAGAGGCTCACGGTTTTGCTAAGGGTTTGAAGAGAAAATTTTCTATTGTTGACTAATAACCTCCCCACTTTAAACCAAGGTACCTAAGGGTATAGTAAGTGTATCTCAATAGGAAAATCCCGGAAAAAGAGAGTTTTCGTATTAGTCGCAAAGTGAAAACCTAGTGGCTTTCTAGGTTTTGAATTGGATGTTTGAAGGAAAGTTGTTGGTATGGTTCTAAGGGTCTCAAGGAGCGGATTGAAGTGTCTTGAAGAGGCTCTAAGTTGCTAAGGAGCGACTTCAAATTTGAAGATTTGATTAAGATTCGTTGAGGTATAATCTTGTTCTTTGATAGTGTTACAAGATTATTTATATTTGTTATACCCCGTAGTTGCAGGGTATGTATGTGAGGACGTACGTACGAGAGTACGGCAGAAATTTTGAAAAGAAAGAAAGATGTGAGTTTTCGACGGAAAAGTTTCCGGTTATTTGTGAAGAAAAAGGTTCGTTAATGGGAATTGGATTCCCAGATTTGGTATTTGGACTTCATAGATTATATTAGAATTTTGAGATTTTATTTTCGGAAATGGTCACGTGGGGCCCACGGGAGAAATTCTGTTTTGTGGAGCCCGCTTTGTTTTTGAGATTTCGGTATTTTGGATATTTCGGAAGACGAAATATTGCAGGCGAATCGGGGCGACACGTGTCACCCGTGTGGCACCCTTGGCGAAATATTTATTGTGCACAACACGATTAAGTCGTTTTTCGAAACGTTTTACTAAGCTACGAAGGAAAATTCGGCTATGTCATTTAGTATTTTTGCGAATTTTTAGAGGCGGGCGTTTTGGACCAACGAGAGGGCAACACTTGGCACCTGCGTTGGTGGACTGAAAGGCGGCTAGGGCGAATTGATGGGCAAGTTGTGGTAGATATTTGTGTAGATATTTGTGAGGATTTGTGGAGTAGGGTTAGGGTGCACTTGGCTTGATCTTGGCCTTACACTTGTGTAGCACTTGGCTAGATCTTGGCCATTGGTTGGCCTTTGGCTTTGCTATAAATACCCTCCTTGTGAAGACTTATTCATTCACTCCTCACTTTGTCTAAGTCTTGAAATCCCTCCTCTCCACTTGTTGTTGCTCTCGTCCAACTCCCTTCTCCCCTTAGAAAGAGGCCTTGGCGAGAACACCCCCTCACTAGCCTAGTTGTGCTAGCCGAGCCTACCCCATGGTAGAAAGTTGTCTTCCAGTATTGTTATAATGCCCAAAATACCTTAGCCTTGTACCTTGTAGTATTCCAAAGATACCTCTTTCGTAGAGTCAGGAAATACTACCTTTTGTCCTTTTAGTCTCAAACCAGAAACCCTAAGGAAATCTTCATAGTTGGTTCAAGTATGTGAGTAGAAGTTGGTTAGAACTTCTAAGGGTTGTTTGGAGTGGTTTGGGCGCGTGGAGTGGAGCTAAACCTTGCTCGGGAGGCGACATTAAACTCGGATAATTTTGGGCTTATCGAGGTAATTATCTTGTCCTCTATTGTAATTGGAAATTACATGTTTGTTAGAGTATATAGTTGAAGTATACTATATATGGAACTATACTTAGTATTCGGCAATGTCTTTTGACTTAAGCTGAAGAATAAAGCCCAATTGTAATTACATAGGGTGTATTGCGGTAGACTTGTGTAGTATTCGAGTAGAATTGTACGTCCGGGTAGGCGTGTAAACCCCCTTGGTTGGCTTGGTGAGCCTCGATAGAGGAGGAGATTTCTGCTGTTGCGGGAGAGTCTTTGCGAATTTTCTATAGAAGATAGAAAACTTGTGTTTTGGGGTTAATAGGCGTTTGTGACCTTTATAGGTGAAAGTACTAAGAGTAGCGTATTCTACTCGAGGAGTGGAAAGGGCTAGCAAGGTTGTAGTACTTGGAGCATTTTGCTTATTGTCGATAAATCGTCGCGAGGTATGTGAACCTCTTCCTATCTTTTCTAGCATGATTGTTGTGAACTATGTAGTGCGGTAGGCGTGCATGTGCTAAGTGATTTGGTTGGTTTAAAACATAGGGTGTTATAATAGCTTTATGGGAAGTTAGTTATAACGACCTTATGTAAGTGAAAATGGTTTCTTGATGTTAGAAGTTAAGAGACTTGATCTTATAAGATAAGAGACTTAACTTATTTGTTTTAATGTGAATGTTGTGTGAAACCTCATTCGTGAGTAATGAGTACTTGGTTTTAAAGGAATAATGTTTCTTGATTTGGAAATCAGAATGTGTATCGGCAGGACCAACTGCAGCGTTAATAAAGGAAAATGTATTGAATAATGATGTGTTGTATTAAAACCCGGTAGAAACCTCCATCTGCATAGAAGCTAAGATGAGACAAAATGATATTACATTTTCTAGATCATGGTCTTTGTAATAAGATCGTTATAAACAAGAATAAACTACTCACATATATGACATATGTTACTCAATTGTTCTAAAAGGAATCAAGTGATTAAGTTTGGGAACTATGAAACCATTTGAAAATAAGAAGCTTGAGTAATTGAAACTAGGCAACCGGAACTTAGGAAAGGAATGTTGTTACTTGATTTTGAAAAGGAAGATGGGTTGGCCATTCTAATACTACGGGTATCGGGTGACTTTTATAAAAGTAATGGATCTCTTTTAAAAGAACTTAACGTATGTAGTACTTTGGGGTTAAAACCGGACTTTGGCATAAAATGAAAGTACTTTGAGTTGTGTGAAACTTGCCTATGCTTGTTGTTGTGAAACTTGCCTATGCTTGTGATGATAGTCTTTATTGTACAAGCGTTGTGTTTTACGTATTCTGGCGTCTCGATAGAGGTCGGTTGACTAGTTGAGAACTTACTTGGGCGTCTTGCGGCGGTGTGGAGAAATTCCGCAGATGCGTTCTGTTGATAGTATTATTGTTGTTAATCGCTTTGGACATCTTGACACGATGCGTGGCGCGCGGGTATGCTTCCATTTAGTTAAGGTCTTGTGGTTAATCGCTTTGGATATCTCGACACGATCGTGGCGCTGCGGGTATGTTTCCATTTTGATTATCGCCTTGTGATTTCCTTTGGACATCTTGACCGCGATCGTGGCGCTGCGGGTATCGTCCATTTGGAATCTTGTCTATTTTTCCCTTTGGACATCACGACACGATCGTAAGCGCGCGGGTATCGTCCATTTGGAATGTTATCTTATTGTTTCCCTTTGGACATCTTACGACACGATCGTAGCGCGCGGGTATGCTTCCATTTGGATTCTTTGTCTTGTTGTTGAGGTCACGTGGACATGTCTACACGATCTGAGTCCGGGGCATGTGGCCATGGGACATTGGTATTATTGTTGCATCGTGGACATGTCTACCGTCTGATATTAGGGGCATGCGGCCACGCGAACTGATTGATGTTGTGGGCGTGAGACCCGTAGTTATATTGGAGTGATGATGTTTTATGTTGTGAGCGTAGTTTGGTTATCATACATGTCTCTGCTTTATATAGACTAGTATGATTTCATTTCTGATGTTATGCTGATTTCACATACTTGGTACTGTTATCCCGACCTCCTTGGGGCTGCGTTCATCTGCGCGGTAAGTACATCGATCGTGGATCTCGCTCATAGGATCACGATTCAGCGCATTTGAAGCTCCGTTTCTCGGAGGCTTATCTTTTGGTAGGTGTTCCACTGAGTTGTAGGTTCTTGTACATTCGGGGTATGGCGGCCACTGTCCGTCATAGTCATTAATATATCTTAAGTGCAGTAATCTTGTTGTGGGCGGGGTTGTAAAAAGTTAAAGCTATTGAGTTTTATGTATATCTGAAATAAGCTATTTTTGGTTGGCTGTTTATTTATTATATCCCTTGTTAAATGACTCATGTTTTATGTTCCGCTGATTTTCTACGATGTATGTATCCTAGGGTGCGGGTAAGGCACGATGCGGGCCGGGCAGATCGTTACAAAAGTGGTATCGAGCGATTAATCCTCGGAAGTATTTGTGTTGAAGTTTATGAGGATTATGTGATTGAAGTTTATAAGGATTATGGATGAAAATCCGAAGAGGAATCAAGAGGAAATGTAATGTAGGCAGTATTAGGATTGGATTACATTCTTAATTACGAATTTATTAGAATGTCGTAGTTATAAATGGCAACCGATTTATTGAAGGATTCGATAATTGGTAGTTATAATCGTTTGCGACTTGATAATAACATGTTAGGCTAATAAGCGTGGATTGGAATGGAAATTGGATAAGAATTGATGATGTAGTGCTTCGAGTTCTTGGCGAAGTTGGCGAATTCAGCCTGATCGATCATTAAGTTTGTTGATTGCTCAGAATTTTGAGGCTACGAGGATTTTACTACCGATTTACGGTAGAGGCGTGTAATCCGCATTATTGATTACATTACATTGATTGGGCCTTATTAATTTTAGTGGTTATTATTAGAGGCACTTGAAAAAGTGTGATGGTAGTGAGAATCTTTGCCAGGTTATTCCGTAGAATTTGATGACTTAGCACTTCTGGTATTCGTTTGGAAATTAGAGTTTAATGAACATTATGGTGACCATTATGGGTTGAAGTACAAAGTATAGCGTTTGATTCATGGGAGCTTTCCGGGAGAGCATCTTTTGCACCTCGGCGGTATGGGATGAGTTTTGGGGCTTTCCTCGCGCACTGCTTGCCTCATGAGATGAGGAGGCCTGGTAAACCATTTTTATTCTTGAGACAGAGGCGCCTGTCGGGAGTACAATGTCGAGTTCGATTCTTTGGCTCGATATGTCCACTGCGCTAGTTGCGGATATGGAGGATAGGAGTGCATCGCTCGTCAGGGCTTGATGATTATATGGCGAATCTTGTCGGGTGTTTCTCTTGTGGGCATGGACATTGCCGCGTGCGGGCTCGTGCACTGGGATGTGAGGCACGGAGGGTCGACGGAATGGCTGGATCGGCGAGAAGAGGCCGGGGCGGCAGGGTCGCTGGTGGCTTTCGAGGCGGACCGCCTCGCGAGCTAGTTATATACCACCACCGTACAGTAGTCCTCCACCGTCTTGAGGGCAGGTCGGGGCTCGAGGTTGATTTTCGGCAGAGCGGGGTGTTAACGGTGAAGCCACCCCTACCTCGTTGTGACCATTGTGGTAGACTCCATTTTGGAGAGTGTCGTGCTAGATTGGGAGTTTGTTTTACATGCGGCCAGCGGGCCATTTGCGGCTGTCAGGCCAAGGGAAGCGCGGATGTTCTGACTTCGACGCCGGGATCTGTGGCCGGTTCATCACCTGCTGGTATGCGCCTGCGTGCCTATGATTAGAGTGGAGCGGTAGCTTGGTATATCCTTAACCCTGCAGAGTTTTGGTATCTTGGTTATGATGGTCGTTATTGTGTGCTATGTACGGATAGCATTGTGATATGTGTGAGTTAGAATGTATGGTTAGTTGGGAGGATACGTATGGGGCATGGTAAGTGTGAACCTTAGACTATGTCACGATCGAGACCTCAGGGTAAGGTCGTCTTGAGTTAAAGATTTATTTTTCACCCTTATCGGAGTAGTAGTGCGTGGGATTTATTTGTGTGATAAGTCCGTGGGTAGTGTGAGATGGAAGTGGTAGCTTTATGATGTGAATTAGTAAGATTGTTCGGATCGGGGAACAAGAGTTTAGCGCAGTTGGGGTCGGGTTGAGGACCATTTGCGGGTCAACCCGTAACCGGTTTAGGCGGGTCAGTTCTGGGTGGTCCCGCCGGTGGTAGGTCACGAGGATGCTAGGCCCAAGTTTGTATGATCATCGTATGAGTTCGTGGACGCGCTCGACCGAGCGGTTCGTAAAGGCCGGAATGGCCTTAAGGAAGTTCGAGGTTAGTAAGATGACCAAGTTCGAGGTAGTGACTCGGAGATTTTCGAACTAAGTAATGATGAAGTATGGTACGTCTTGGGAGAGTTCTAGTGTTCGAGAAGGTAAGGCAGTAAGGGAGGAAGATAACGTGTGTTATTTCGCGCAGCTGGCGTTGAATAACTTGTTAGAGGAACTTCATCGATATCCGTCTTGAGAAGGAACATTCGGGACGAATGTTTCGGGCGAGGGAGAATGTTATACCCGTAGTTGCGGTATGTATGTGAGGACGTGCGTGCAGAGTCAGTAAAATTTTGAAAAGAAAGAAAGATGTAGTTTTCGACGGAAAAGTTTCGGTTATTTGTGAAGAAAAAGGTTCGTTAATGGAATTGGATTCCCAGTTTGGTATTCGGACTTCATAGATTATATTAGAATTTTGAGATTTTATTTTGGAAATGGTCACGTGGGCCCACGGGAGAAATTTACGGTTTTGTGGAGCCCGCTTTGTTTTGAGATTTCAGATTTTGGATATTTTCTAAGACGAAATATTCGGCGAATCGGGCGACACGTGTCACCCTACGGCACCCGTCAAATATTTATTGTGCACACCCGACAGAGTCGTTTTTACGAACGTTTTACTGCTTACGAAGGAAAATTCCGGCTATGTCATTTAGTATTTTTGCGAATTTTTAGAGAGGCGGGCGTTTTGGACCAACGAGAGGGCAACACTTGGCACCCTCTCGTTGGTGGACTGAAAAGGCGGTAGGGCGAATTGATGGGCAAGTTGGTAGATATTTGTGTAGATATTTGTGAGGATTTGTGGAGTAGGGTTAGGGTGCACTCTGGCTTGATCTTGGCCTTACACTTGTGTAGCACTTGGCTAGATCTTGGCCATTGGTTGGCACTTTGGCTTTGCTATAAATACCCTCCTCCTGTGAAGACTTATTCATTCACTCCTCACTTTGTCTAAGTCTTGAAATCCTCCTCTCTCCCTTGTTGTTGCTCTCGTCCAACTCCCTTCTCCCCTTAGAAAGAGGCCCTGGCCGAGAACACCCTCCCCTAGCCTAGTTGTGCTAGCCGAGCCTACCCCGGTAGAAAGTTGTCTTCCAAGTATTGTTATAATGCCCAAAATACCTTAGCCTTGTACCTTGTAGTATTCCAAAGATACCTCTACGTAGAGTCCGGAAATACTACCTTTTGTCCTTTTAGTCTCAAACCGAAACCCTAAGGAAATCTTCATAGTTGGTTGAAGTATGTGAGTAGAAGTTGGTTAGAACTTCTGGGTTGTTTGGAGTGGTTTGAGCGCGTGGAGTGGAGCTAAACCTTGCTCGTGCCGACATTAAACTCGGATAATTTTGGGCTTATCGAGGTAATTATCTTGTCCTCTATTGTAATTGGAAATTACATGTTTGTTAGAGTATATAGTTGAAGATACTATATATGGAACTATACTTAGTATTCGGCAATGTCTTTTGACTTAAGCTGAAGAATAAAGAAGCTGAATCAATCGTAATTACATAGACCGTATTGCGGAGACTTGTGCAGTATTCTTGAGTAGAATTGTACACGTCCGGGTAGAAGTGTAAACCCCCCCCCCTTGGTTGGCTTGGTAGCCGACCTCGATAGAGGAGGAGATTCTGTTGTTGCGGGAGGTCTTTGAATTTTCTATAGAAAGATAGAAAACTTGTGGTTTGGGGTTAATAGACGTTTGTGACCTTTATAGGTGAAAGTACTAAGAGTAGCGTATTCTACTCGAGGAGTGGAAAGGGCTAGCAAGGTTGTAGTACTTGGAGCATTTTGCTTATTGTCGATAAATAGTCGCGAGGTATGTGAACCTCTTCCTATCTTTTCTAGCATGATTGTTGTGAACTATGTAGTACGGCAGACATTACGTGTGCTAAGTGATTTGGTTGGTTTAAAACATAGGGTGTTATAATAGCTTTATGGGAAGTTAGTTATAACGACCTTATGTAAGTGAAAATGGTTTACTGATGTTAGAAGTTAAGAGACTTGATCTTATAAGATAAGAGACTTAACTTATTTGTTTTAATGTGAATGTTGTGTGAAACCTCATTCGTGAGTAATGAGTACTTGGTGTTAAAGGAATAATGTTTCTTGATTTGAAATCGTAATGTGTATCGATTGCACCAACGCGGCGTTAATAAAGGAAAATGTATTGAATAATGATGTGTTGTATTAAAACCAGAGAAACCTCCATCCGCATAGAAGCTAAGATGAGACAAAATGATATTACATTTTCTAGATCATGGTCAACGTAATAAGATCGTTATAAACAAGAATAAACTACTCACATATATGACATATGTTACTCAATTGTTCTAAAAGGAATCAGTGATTAAGTTTGGGAACTATGAAACCATTTGAAAATAAGAAGCTTGAGTAATTGAAACTAGGCAACCGGAACTTAGGAAAGGAATGTTGTTACTTGATTTTGAAAAGGAAGATGGGTTGGCCATTCTAATACTACGAATTATCGGGTGACTTTTATAAAAGTAATGGATCTCTTTTAAAAAGAACTTAACGTATGTAGTACTTTGGGGTTAAAACCTGACTTTGGCATAAAATGAAAGTACTTTGAGTTGTGTGAAACTTGCCTATGCTTGTTGTTGTGAAACTTGCCTATCTTGTGATGATAGTCTTTATTGTACAAACGTTGTGTTTCGTATTACCGCGTCTCTCGATAGAAGTCGGTTGATCGTTGAGAACTTACTTGGGCGTGCGTGATCGGAGAAATTCCACAGATGCGTTCGGTGATAGTATTATTGTTGTTAATCGCTTTGGACATCTTGACCGCGATCGTGGCGCGCGGGTATGCTTCCATTTTGGTTAAGGTCTTGTAGTTAATCGCTTTGGATATACCGACACGATCGTAGTGCACAGGTATGTTTCCATTTGATTATCGCCAGGATTTCCTTTGGACATACCGACACGATGCGTAGCGCACGGGTATCGTCCATTTGGAATCTTTGTCCTATTTTTTCCCTTTGGACATCTCGACACGTAGCGCGCGGGTATGCGTCCATTTGGAATGTTGTCTTATTGTTTCCTTTGGACATCACGACACGATCGTAGCGCGCGGGTATGCTTCCATTTGGATTCTTTGTCTTGTTGTTGAGGTCACATGGACATGTCTACACCGATGCAGAATTCGGGGCATGTGGCGTGGGACATTAGTATTATTGTTGCATCATGGACATGTCTACACCGATGCGATATTAGGGGCATGCGGCCGTAACACGAACGATTGATGTTGTGGGCGTGACACCCATAGTTATATTGGAGTGATGACTGATTTATGTTGTCAACAGTAGTTTGGTTATCATACATGTCTCCTGATTTATATAGACTAGAATGATTTCATTCTGATATTATGCAGTTTCACATACTTGGTACTGTTGCCGCGACCTCCTTGGGCCGCGTTCATCTGCGAGTAGGTACATCGATCGTGGATCCTCGCCATAGGATCACGATTCAGTAGCATTTGAAGCTCCGTTTCTCGGAGGCTTATCTTTTAGTAGGTGTTCCACCGAGTTGTAGGTTCTTGTACATTCGAGGTATGGCGAGCCTGTCCGTCATAGTCATTAATATATCTTAAGTGCGTGAATCTTGTTGTGGCGGGGTTGTAAAAGGATTAAACTGTTCGGGTTTTATGTATATCTTGAAGGCAAGCTGTTTTTGGTTGGCCTTGTTTATTTATTATATCCACTGTTAAATGACTCATGTTTTATGTTCATTGATTTTCTACGATGTATGTATCACTAGGGTGCCTGTGGTAAGGCACGATGCGAACCGGGCGAGTCGTTACAATATTGTTGTTAGCTTTACTTGTTGCTAGCATGAAGTATTTGTGTTGAAGTTTATAAGGATTATGGATTGATTGTATCCTTGAAAATCCGAAATGTAATGTAGGCCATGTTAAGTTGGATTACATTTTGGTCGTTTATTAGAATCGTCGCATGTTATTGACTTGAAGATTATAGTAGTTATAATCATTTGCGACTTGATATCATGTTAGGCTAATAACGTGGATTGGAATGGAAATTGGATAAGAATTGATGATGTAGTACTTCAAGTTAGCCGAATTGGCCTAGTAAGTTGTATTATTTTTTTGATATCGTTTATGGGGCGGAATTTTACACGTCTGGTAGGCGTGTAATCCCCTATTATTGATTACATTGATTGGGCCTTAAATGTGGCGTGTTTGGTTATTGTATTCGGCCTTGAAAAAGGTGGCAAAGTAAGTAGAAACAAAGGAGATGCTGTCCGATTTTCCGTAGAATTTAGTGACTTAGCACTTAGAATATTCTACGTTTGAAATTAGAGTTTAATGGACGTATGGTGACCATTATAGGTTGAAGTACAAAGTATAGCGTATCCTACTTGAAGAATGGAATAGCTCAAGGTTGAAGTACTTTGGAGCATTTTGCTACTTGTCGACAATCGTCGCGAGGTATGTGAACCTCTTCCTTCCTTTGGCATGATTCTATGTATGGAATATACCTGTGGTATCATTTCATGTTTCCTTCTACTCTTAGAAGTTAAGAGGTAGTTGTGTGATTTACTCCATGTAGAACTTTTCCTATCTTTGAGCATGACTAGTGGCACGTATGTAGTACGGTAGACGTACAACACCTTGATATCCTTTACTAGTTTTATGAATAGCCAAGTCGGGTGAGTTAGGAGATTAACTCACTTCTTTGAAAGTATGAAGGATGTCTTAAGTTTTATTAAGGTTAAGGGACTTAAAGAGTTTTAAAGTATGTGATACTTGTTCCGTTTTAAACGTATAAGTCCCTTGGATAGGAAATTGTTTTTGGCTAAGGTATAAAGTGAATATAACGGCTTTATGGGAAGTTAGTTATATTTGCTTTATGAAAAGATAAATGACTTGATTTTAAGGCATCAATTGCCTAAGGTTTTATAATAAAAAGAGTCACTTGTTTTCTAAAGGTTAAGAGACTAATTGTATTTTTGAAAGTTAAGAGAATTGATTTGAAAATATAAAATACTTGGGCTCAAAAAGTAGAAGTCTCTTGGTTATAAAAGGAACGTATTGGTCTAAACCATAAAGGGTTATAACAGCTTTATGGGAAGTTGGTTATAACGGCTTTATGGAAGGTTAAGAGAATGGTTTTCTCTAATAAAGTAATCAAAGGAATAACTTGTATTAAGGAAGGGCAAATTGGTTTAAAGGTACCAATTGCTTAAGGTTTTTAACAAAGAAGTCACTTGATTTAGAAGCCGGTAATTGTATTTCTAAAAAGGTATTGTGACTTGTCTTGAAAGGTGGATAGGACTTGATACTACGGTTGTTAGTATCGGGGAAGTTTTATTTGGAAAGGAGTCTTTTGAAAAGAATGTACGTACGTAGTACTTTGGCTTGTTAAATGAGAATTATTCTATTTGTGCCCTGATAAGTACTTTGGCTTGTTAAATGAGAATTATTCTATTTGTGCCCTGATAAGTACTTTGGCTTGTTAAATGAGAATTATTCTATTTGTGCCCTGATAAGTACTTTGGCTTGTTAAATGAGAATTATTCTATTTGTGCCTTGATAAGTACTTTGGCTTGTTAAATGAGAATTATTCTATTTGTGCCCTGATAAGTACTTTGGCTTGTTAAATGAGAATTATTCTATTTGTGCCCCGATAAGTACTTTGGCTTGTTAAATGAGAATTATTCTATTTGTGCCCTGATAAGTACTTTGGCTTGTTAAATGAGAATTATTCTATTTGTGCCCTGATAAGTACTTTGGCTTGTTAAATGAGAATTATTCTATTTGTGCCCTGATAAGTACTTTGGCTTGGTTAATTGAGAATTAGCCTATATGTGATGGTGATAGACTTTGAGTGCAAGTACTATGTTTTATTACGTTGCCGCGACTCTCGGTTGGAGGGCCGGCTGTCTTGTTATAAGTTACTTGGACGTACCGACATTGATGTGGGATTCCACGGGTATGCTTCCGTTATTTGTAGTACTTGGGTTAAATTCCCGGATTTTTATAAAAAACATGGTAGTGCTTATGTCTTGTTTGATGGTCGGTCGAGATAGGGTAAGAGTATAAATGAGGGGCAAGCCCCAAGACGTTATACCACCTTCTCCAGGGTAAGAGTATAAGTGAGGGGTAAACCCCCAAGACGTTGTACCACCTGCTTTATGTGTTGTTTGACGACCGGTCGAGATAGGGTAAGAGTATAAATGAGGGGCAAGCCCCAAGACGTTATACCACCTTCTCCAGGGTAAGAGTATAAATGAGGGGCAAGCCCCAAGACGTTATACCCCCTTCTTTACCACTTTCTCCAGGGTAAGAGTATAAATGAGGGGTAACCCCCAAGACGTTATACCACCTGCTTTGATTGATATTATGGGCGTGAGACACATGGTTATATTCTACACTTATAGATGTCGACAGTGATGTGGGATTCCACGGGCAGGAGATATATATATGTATTGTGTATGTGTACGCCGACAGTGAGGTGGGATGCCACGGGTGCGTCACATGGTTATATTTGACACTTATAGCTGTCGGCAGTGATGGGGGATTCCACGGCCACACTTTGCTATTTTGTGTGACTTGATCGCATCCTGGATTGGGCCGGGTAGTATATGCGTCCCTCCATAAAAGGGCCGGATTGTGTTATGAAAGATAAGTAAGTTATATGGTAATGAACTTAATGATTTTCCTAATCATGTGCACAAGAGTGTGACTATAACTTTTATTGAAAATGGGAATAGATAATAAGCTACGATTAAGTTCATAAGTGGTAATGACACGGCAGGATCTGGTATGTACTTTTTATACTTGTCCCGGTCATTCTATTGTACAGTTATGATTTGTTTACTGTACGTTATATTCTGTTCCATATTCTGCACTGTTGCATCGACTTTGGGGTAAGGCTCATGCCCGCAGTTTTAGGTACGGTTGGTGATCCTCGCTCTTAGGATCTCGGTTCAGTTTTTGAGAGAAAGCTCCATTTGCTCCGGAGGCTTAGCTCTTGGTACGGTTTTCCCTGAGGTAGTAGTTTCATGAATATTCAGGGGTATGGCGGGGCCCTGTCCCGCCACAGTGGTTATGTTGAAACTCTTAGAGGTCTGTAGTCACATATTGTGGGTCTTTTTGTAAAGGAAATGAGGCAACTGCTTCGGTTATATATATGTATGTCCAGGAAGGTAGCCCTATCGGGATGTGTGTTGATTACAGGCAGCTGAACAAGGTGACCATTAAGAACAGATACCCCCTTCCCAGGATTGATGATTTGTTCGACCAGTTGCAGGGTGCGATATGTTTCTCCATGATTGATCTGCGATCGGGCTATCATCAGGTGCGTGTAAGAGAGGCGGATGTCCCTAGGACTGCATTCCGGACCCGGTACGGGCACTATGAGTTCAGGGTTATGTCTTTCGGGTTGACCAATGCTCTGGCGGTATTTATGGATTTGATGAACCTAGTGTTCAAGCCATTTTTGGACACGTTTGTGATAGTGTTCATTGATGACATCTTGGTTTATTCCCGCTCAGAGCAGGAGCATGCGGAGCATTTGAGGCGATCTTGAGAGTTCTCCAGACTGCAGATTATACGCCAAGTTTTCCAAATGTGAGTTTTGGTTGGCTTCGGTGGCTTTTCTTGGGCATATTGTCGGGGCCGATGGTATTCAGGTGGATACGGCCAAGATCGAGGCAGTCAGGAGTTGGCCTAGACCTACTACTCCGACAGAGGTGCACAACTTTCTGGGCCTTGCAGGTTATTATCGGCGGTTCGTGGAGAAGTTTGCTTCTATCTCTGCACCATTGACTAGGCTGACTCAGAAGGCAGCTAAGTTTGATGTCTTGATGCTTGTGGCGTGGTTTCCGATCATCGAAGAGAGGCGACCGCCCCCGTTCTTACTCTTTCAGAGGGTCCAGACGGTTATGTAGTGTATTGTGATGCGTCAGGCGTCGGGCTTGGATGTGTGTTGATGCAGCATGGCAGGGTTATAGCATATGCATCCCGACAGCTGAAGAAACACGAGAGGAACTACCCCACCCATGATTTAGAGTTGGCAGCTGTGATTCACGCTTTGAAGATCTGGAGGCACTATTTGTATGGGGTTCACGTGGATATTTATACAGACCACAAGAGCCTCGGATATCTTCACGGAGGAGTGAACTTACGGCGAGACGGTGGTTAGAGTTGCTTAAGGATTACGATGTTGATATCTGCACCACGGGAAGGCGATGTAGTGGCAGATGCTCTTAGTCGTAGGTCGATGGGGAGCCTATCAGATGTGCAGCTAGAGAGAAGGGACATGGTTCGTGATTTGCACCAGTTAGCGAGCCTTGGTGTCCGTTTGATTGATTCTGATAGCAGTGGGGTTAGAGTTCGTGAGGTTGCCGAGTCTTCCATCGCCGGCGAGGTGAAGAGGCAACGCTTCGAGGATCCACTTTGATTTGATATCGTGATCTGACTCTTCGTGAGGGCAAGGGTCCTTTTGAGCACTTTGATGGGGTGCTAAGGTTTGGGGCGATGTGTGTTCCGGATGTTTGAGGACTTGGCGAGTTCTTGGGGAAGCACACATCGAGCGTTACTCTATCAATCCAGGGTCGACCAAGATGTACCACTACATTAGATCGGTGTATTGGTGTTATGGCTTGAAGAGGAACGTTGCAGAGTTCCTAGCTCGGTGCGTGTTGTCGGCAGTGAAGGTAGAGCACGAGGCCCGGTGGTTTTATTCTGACGATAGAGCTCCCGAGATGGAAGTGGGAGGTGATCAACATTGAATTCATCACATGATTACATCCCACTCAGATGAGACAAGCTTCTATATTGGTTATATTCGAAAGGCTGAAGAAATCAGCACACTTTCTTCCAGTCAGGACGACTTTTGGTGAGGATTATGCTGACTTTACATCGAGAGATCGTCGATCGCATGGAGTCCCTACTTCGATCATATCGCATGCAGGAGCCCGCTTTATGGCTAACTTACGGAGTCCTTCCAGAGGGTTTAGGGGCGGTGAGCTTCGAGTCTGCATTTCATCCACGCAGGCAGGCGAGCGGCGCACTATCCGCACTCTTGAGGATATCTGCGAGCTGTGTTATTGACCGATGGTAGTTGGGAGGATCATTTGCCTATAGTTGAGTTCGCGTATAATAATAGCTACCACTCCAGATTCGGATGGCGCCTTATGAGGCCTTGTATGGAAGGAAGTGCGGTCGCCTATAGGTTGGTTCGATGTGGGCGAGTGCGGCTAGTGGGACCAGATTTGGTGCGGCGAAGTGGATAAGGTGAAGCTTATCCAGAGCGGCTATCGATAGCTCGAGTCGGCAAGTCGATGCAGATCATCGTCGTCGGCATCTTGAGTTCGAGGTTCATGATTGGGTTTTCCTAAAGGTGTCACCCATGAAGGGTGTGATGAGATTCGGGAAGAAGAAACTCGGCCAAGGTACATTGGGCGTTTGATTGTCGCGAGGTAGGCAAGGTTGCCTATGAGTTGAATCTGCCGTCCGATCCGGAGGCGGCATCCATTTTCACGTATCTATCTTTGAGAGATGTATCGGGGATCCATCTAGGTACACCGATTGACGATGTCGGTGATCGAGGTTATCGTATGAGGAGATTCCCATAGCGATAGTCGATTGTCGTTAGGCGTCTGCGGACCAAGGGCGTGGCTTCCACAAAGTTCGTGGCGGAACGAGCTCGTGGAGGAGATGACGTGGGAAGCCGAGGACATGAGGCGAAGTATCCTCACTATTCCCACACCTCCAGGTAATTCACTTTCCTACTTGTAAATTTCCATTATCATATATGCCTAAGTGTTTTTTTTGTGGCCATGTGTGGCACTTACAAAGTGTTTAAGCTTCATCGATGACTGTCTTGAGAAGGAACATTCGGGGCGAATGTTTCTAAGGAGGAGAATGTTATACCGTATTTTCAGTATGCGTAAGGGAATACGTCTAAAAAGTTGGCCTTAAAGTTAGCCTTGGACGTTTTTTTTGTACACAACTCGCTAAAAGAATCGTTTTCCGACGAAACGTTTCCACAGCTTTCGTAGGGAAAATTCCGGCTATGCCATTACTAATTTTTGCGGATTTTTCCGAGAGACGAAACATTTTGGACCAACGGGAGGGCGACACTTGTCACCCTCCAATTGATGGACTTGAAATCGTCCATTTGGACGAATTGGGCAAAGGTGAGCACGTTTTTTGTGCCTTGTGCACAAGTCAAGGAGTTGGTAGGATATTTGTGTAGAGTAAATCTTCACCCTACACTTGCCTTGCACTTGTCTTAATCTTGGCCATTGGTTGGCCACTTCTTGACCTATAAATACCCCCCTTTAGATGAAGAGTTCTTCATCCACAAAGTTATCTTCCAAGTCTTGAAAAATCCTCTCCTCTCCCTTAAGCCTTTCGTCCAACACCTCCCCCCCCTTTGAGTGAGTTTGGCCGAGGGCCTACCCCCCCTAGCCTAGCCGAAATCTACCCCCCCTCCCTTGGTAGAAAAGTTGTCTTCTAGTATTGTTATAATGCCCAAAATACCCTAGCCCAAATCCCTTAGTCCTTTGTAGAAGTTGTTAAGAACTTCTAAGGTTTCTTAGCCACTGGGAGCGCATAACTTAAGAGCTAAACCTTGCTCAGGCGCGACTTTATCTAGGATATTATTGGGCTTACCGAGGTAACTAATCCTAACCCTCTTTTGAATTAGAGAATACTTACTGTAGTAGTATAAGAATAAGTATTAAATACTTAGAAGGATATTACAGAATAGAATTGAACTGTTATCACAGTAGAAGGGTTTAAAAGATGAATAATTGAACTATGCTTATATAGGACTGTTTTCACAGTAGACTTATATAGCTCACCGGGTAGGGAAGTGCTGCCCGACTTTCCGTAGAATTATGAACCCTCTGTTTAGAATGACCTTCAGAGTAGTCTTTGATAGATGTCTGTGACTATTATAGGCTGACTCTCTGCGCGCGACATATTCAACTTGGCAGGTGGTTTTCGCTGAGAAGGTATGTGATTCTTCCTAAAGCATGATATTTTACAATATATATATAGTACGGTAGACGTACATGTGTTAACTGAATAATAACTACGGCAATGTCTTTGACTTAAGCCTGAATAATACTTACGTGATGCCTCACGGCTTAAGCCTGAATAATAAAGAACTGAAAGCATTTCAAAAGAATACTGAATCATTTTTTTAACAGAAGATAAATATTTGGTTTTTAAAACAAAAGCTTAAGAGTTATACTAGCTTTATGGGAAGTTAGGTATAACAACTTAAGAAAGATAAAAAGGAACTGTTTACTTGTTTGTTTATAAAAGCCTTGTATTGATTTACATTAAGTGTAGTAAGATTTGTGTGATAAGTAAACCTATTATGATGCTACAGGTTAGTGTCTTGAAATCTTTGTGTAAGGGTCATTCTTCTGTGCTTACGTTGCTAACAGAGTAAGTCATTTGTCTTGTTATTGTATCACCTACCCTTGATGTTATACCGGGCTTGCCCGGACGCGGGTCTATACGGCTATGCGGTCTGTGAGACTATGCGAACAACGGTATGCTCGTGATTGATCATTCGGGTGTTTAGCACGATGCGGGGATTCCTATGCGGTCTGTTGAGACTACGCGGTCTTTTGAGGCTATGCGGTGCGGGAGCCTAGGCGGATCTGGGGGTTGGCTACCCCGATGCGAGGAATACCTCATGCGGGTCTGTGTGTGACCTATGCGGACTGCGGAAGTCCAGGACTAGGCACGCAGAATGATACTATGGGCGATTGGCCTTGCTTCGATCATTCGCGGCCTAGAATAGACACATTCTGCTTTCCCTATTCTTTGTTGTTGTTTGTGATGTGGCACTTTGTGCAATTGAGCGATTGTATTTGTGAAAAGGTTTTAAATACTTTGATTTCATTTGATTCTTTATAGTTTCACATACTTGGTACTGTTATCGACCTTCGGGGCTGCGTTATGCCGGTAAGGGCAGTGCTAGATCCACATCCTTAGGATCTTTGCGTTGGTGTCAGGAGCTCCATCTTCTCCGGAGGCTCTACTTTTGGGTATGATCTCCCTGTATTGTAGATAGTTTTATACAGTCAGGGTATGGCGGGGCCACTGTCCCATAGTTGTTTACTTCCTTAGAGGTCTATAGTACTATTATGCAGTTGGGATGCTTGCAAAAACTTGAGTTATTTATATTATGCCGTAAGGCAAGCTTTTCATCGATAAAGCTTTCTATTTTTACTATGTTTCTGTCTTGTTTTATATTTCCATTGGTTACTCGATGTATGACTACTTGGGTGCCCGGTAAGGCACGATCCACGGGCCGAACAGGTCGTGAGCCTTCTCTCAAGACGGATAACGATAAAGTTCTCTTTAACTTAAACAAGTTGCCAATGCCACACATGGCCACAAAAAAACATACGCCAAAACTTAAATCCAAATCCACGAGGAATCACCTTAACATCACACAAGCTTCCACCCAAGGTCTAAAAGATACTCCCTTCGCACTTTTACTTCACAAAAGAAATGATCACTTCTATTCTCTTTTAACACATGTTTGTTCCTTCCCTTGCTCGTCGTACCCTCCTCGTATACTCGAACTCTTCCTAATAAACTTACCACATTTCTGTTATTGCTTCAGTTTCCAAAATCTCATCACGCCCTCCCGGGGTGATACCTTCAAGAAGACCCACCGTCAACCTGAACTCCAAGTGTCGGCCCGATTATCCGCACGACCATTGCTTCCGAGCCGCAAATAACCTCTTCGGATAAGCTTCACCTTATCCACATTCTTTGGATCAAGTACGGACCAACTATCTGAACCTTGCCAACATCGAACCAATCGACCGGCAACCTACACTACCGCCCCTACAAGGCATTCATAAGGCGACATCTGAATACTGAAATGGTAGCTATAAAACATTTCCTCAATAGGAGACAACAATCCTCACAGCTACCCCTGAAATCCAAACACTGGCCCGAGGGCGAATGCGTCTTGAGACTCACCTGAGTTCCTAACCCTGCCTGGTAAAACTTCCAGAAAAAGAAATAGCCGTAACCTGGGCTCCACTGCCTGTCATAAGGTGAAAGTAGGCACCTCGTGCAGCCTTACAACCTTCCTGATATAACATCTCGCATAACCCTCTGCCGAGTACACGGTCCTGACTGAAAGACAAGAGGGGCTGACCTCATCGGCCCGACTACTGGTCGAACGCATCCACGAACTCGTACGATGGTTAACTAAACTTGGGCCTAACACCATCGTGACCCTACCACTTGGCGGGACCACCTCGAACCACCCACAATACAAAGCCGCGGGTTGACGCGTCGGTCCATGACCCGACCCGCTATCACGCAAAAACTCTTGTTCCCCTATCCGGAACAATCTCACTAATCAAGTTACAAAAACCTAGTGGTCTTCTTAGCTCAACTACCCTCTTTCATTTCACACCGCTCAGGGACTTATCACACAAGTATACCCCACGTATACTATGCACTCCGACAAAGGTCAATTGTAAACAAAATCTTTTACTCAGGACGGTCTTGCATCTAAGGTCTCCACGTATAATATTCTAAGGCCCACAATTTCTAGGTACCCAACCTTACCCTTTACTAACCAGGCCTTTAAATCACAATTTAACATAATGCTTAGCACATCATCATATCATCAACGCATACTAGTCTCTAGAAGGGTAAGAATATACCTGTATCAACTGCTTCATTTTCCCTCCGTCGCTCTAACCATAATCCTGCCCTGCAGGGCGCATATCTATAAAAGGCGATGAACCTGCCACTGACCCGGTAGGCTGAGTCATTCTGCCTGCATCCTTCCTATTAGGACAGTTTCTCGTCACATGTACGGCGCGGGAAAAACAAGCACCGATAAAAGACGACATTCCGGGATGACGTCCGCACATCGTGCACCGAGAAACATGAATCCGGCTGGCTAGAACCCATGTATACCTGTGAACCAGAAGCCCTGGAGCCCTGACCAGCTCCCGAATACCCCGAACGTCCTGAAGACTGTGGAGGACCACTCTGCACTGGCGGAGGTACATAACTAGTCTGCTGCTGAGGCGCCTCGAAAGTTACCAAAGGACCTGCTGTTACGGCCTCTTCGCGATCCGGCCATTCCGTCGACCTCTCCGTGCCTCACATCCTAGTGCATGAGCCTGCATGCGGGCAATGTCCATGCCCGGCTGAAGAGCTACACCCGAACAAGCCTCTGCCAAGTAATCATCTAGCCCGGTGACGTAGCGGTGTACTCTGTCCTCCATATCAGCTACTATAGCGGGGACATACCGAGCTAATGAGTCGAACTCCACATTGTACTCTCTAACCGTCCGCCCGTCCTGCCTCAACGTCAAAAATCGGCTACCGAGCCCTCCTCATCTGTGGGGGCAAGAAATGTGCAATAAATGCCCTTGAGAACTCGTCCCATACGGCTGGAAGTGCATGCTTTCCGGGGCGACTCTCACGAATCAAACTACGATCATTGCGATATCACGCGGTGATGCGAACCTAATACCACCGACTACGCCCGAGGCTCGATCACTCTCATGATCCGTAGTGTCGGATAAACTCCCGAGGGTCATCTTGACTCTCGATCCATAGAACACTGGCGGGCTACTACTCGAAGTCCGTAGTCTCAAATCGCTCGGGGTGAACTACGGGTGTTCTTGGATCGAGGCTGCTGATCCAGCCTATCCTCATATCTGTCCATGACTTCGGCGATGGGCCATCTCCTTGTACCCGTCTCATCCGCTCCGGTGTGGGATGGAGGCTCAGTCTTGTAGTCTCGGCGACCAACTGCTGCGCTCTAAACTCGCTTTGGTCTTGGCGGCGTCGCAAAACTCGCCGTCAAGCACTATCTCAGTAACGACCGGGCCTCGCCTCGTAACCCTCGTGTTTACTCACGCTCCTCGGCTGCCTTGCCCTTCGGGCGGGTTGCCTTACGCGAGGCATAACTGGTAAAGGAAAGGAATACGTCAGAGGGGTCCAACTTATCACACAGCTCTAAGGCACGATCTCAGAATGAGAATAATGGAAACCACTCATAAATATCTTATAGCCTCCTGATTATTGGTGTGGTGCACAACACACCGATAATCAAGACTACTAGATACGGTGCAGAGACACTTTCGAGGATTAATCGCTCGATACCACTTTTGTCACGACCCGAACACGGGCCCGTGACTGGTGCCTTACCCCGGGCACCTTAGTGATACAACATCAGAGAAAATCAGCGGAAATAAAACATAAACATGAAACAAGAGATATGATAAATAAATAGGCCAACCAAAGATTTGCCTTACGTATATACATAAAAACCCGAACGGCTATCCTTTTTACAACTCGCCTACAATACTACAGGACCTCTAAGAGTTTTACAACAACAACTATGACGGACAGGGCCCGCCATACCCGAATGCATAAGAACCTCTGGACTCAAGGTAGCATACCAAAAGATAAGCCTCCGAGAAACGGGGCTTCCCAACACGTTGTCGTGATCCTATGAGCGAGGATCCACAACCGATGTACTCTACTGCGGCATGAACGCAGCCCCGAAGGAGGTCGATAACAAGTACCAAGTATGTGGCGAAAAATATTGTAAATGAAATCATAACGATACATATAAAGCAGGAGACATGTATGATAACAAACTACGATTCATAACATAAGCGATCCACGTCAAGTCAGGGACTCATGCCCTCAAGTCATCCCTCATGCCCGTGGAACTCCTTCCTCACTGCCGGCAGTCTGGATATAAACCGTATTATACGTACAACATGTCTCGGCTCATCCCATGGGGATAGGGGTGGAATCGTGTGGTGTACATGTCCCGGCCCATCCCGTGGGACGCGGTGAAGTATGGAATACATGTCCCGGCCCATCCCATAGGACTCGGTAAAGAATCTGATGAAATACGTGTCCCGACCCATCTCATGGGACTCGGTAAAGAATCAAATGAAATACGTGTCCCGACCCATCTCATGGGACTCGGTGAAGAATCAGATGGAATACGTGTCCCGGCCCATCTCATGGGACTCGGTGAAGAATCGTTCATAACAAATCAGTCGGCCCTCCATCGAGAGACGCGGTGGTATAGAAATACAGTACTTGCACAACAAGTCTATAAAACGCAAACATAGGCAAGTTACACACAACTCAAAGTTATTTTATGCCAAAGTCCAGGTTCTGACCCCAAAGTATTACGTACGTTAAATTCTTTTTAAAAGATCCATTTCATTTATAAAGGTCACCCGATACCCGTAGTATTAAAATAGAGTGACTCACATTTTTAGGTAAACCAAAACACTTTCCTTTTCAACATCAAGTAACAACATTATTTTCCATAAGTTCAAGTTTGCCTAATTTCAAGTACTTAAGTCTCTTATTTTAGAAAGGTTTCGTAGTTCTTAGTCTTAATCACTTAAGAATATAATTCTCTTTTAAACAATTTGAGAAACATATGCCTTATATGTGAGTAGGTTATTCTTGTTCATAATCAATCTTATTAAAGAAGCCATGATCTAGGAGATGTAATATCATTTTGTCTCATCTTAGCTTCTATGCAGATGGAGGTTTCTACTGGTTTTAATAATATTTAATTAGTCAATACATTTCCCTTTATTAACGCTGCAGTGGTTCGTTCGATACTTATTATGATTTCCGAAATCAGTAAAACATGATTCCTTTTAAAAACCAAGCACTCATTACTCACGAATGAGGTTTCACATTTTTTAACAAAATTCATGTTAATTCAAAATAAGTCAAGTCTCTTATCTTTTAAGATCAAGTCTCTTAACTTCTAAAATCAATAAACCATTCTTTTTATCTCTCTTAAGTCGTTATACCTAACTTCCCATAAAGCTAGTATAACTCTTAAGCTTTTAAAACTTTTAAAACCAAGTGTTACTCTTCTTTCAAAAAGGTTTCTTAACTCTTTTGAAATGCTTCAAGATTCTTATTATTCAGGCTTAAGTCAAAAGACATTGCCGTAAAACTACGCTCAGTTAACACACGTACGTCTACCGTACTATATATATTCCTTTTAAAATATCATGCTCAAGAGTATAGAAAGAATCACATACCTCGCGACGATTTATCGACTATTAGCAAATAGCTCCAATCTTTGTAATCCGCTAGCCTTTTCCACCCTTTGAGTAGACTACGCTACTCGCAGTACTTCAACCTATAACGGTTATACAAGTCTATCAATGTCTAGACTACTCGGTAGAATAAATCTAGATACAAGATTCTACGGAAAATTGGCAAGACTTCCAGTCACAAACTTCACAAGTTCATCAGAATACAAGTCTATGTAAGTACAGTTCAATTCTCTTCTTATATACCTTCCTTGTATATAACTTATACTTAATTCTTATACTTCAACAGTGTGTAAACTCTAATTACAAAAGGGGACAAGATATTTACCTCGATAAGCCCAAAATTATCCAAGATTAAATGTCGATCCTGAGCAACGTTTAGCTCCTACTCTGGGCGCTCCAACCCGCTCCAAACAACCCTTAGAAGTTCTACGCAACTTCTACTTAACACTTCAACCGACTATGAAGGTTTTCCTTAGGGTTTCGTTTTTGAGACAAAAAGGACATAAGGTAGTATTTCCGGGCTCTACGTATAGAGGTATCTTTGGAATACTACAAGGTATAAGGCTAAGGTATTTTGGTATAGTAACAATACTTGGAGAGTATTTTCTACCAAGAGGGGGGGGGGTATTTTACGAGAACAACTTTAGGTAGGGGGGGTAGTCTCGGCTAGAACACTACAAAGGGGAGGGTGCTTTCGGCCAGGCCTTCTCGAGGGAGGGTGTTGTGGACGAGAACTCTCAAAGGGGGATAGGGGTTTCAAGACTTGGAAAATGTCTAAGTGTGGATGAAATAACTCATCAACTAAAGGGGTATTTATAGGCCAACCAATGGCCAAGATGAAGCCAAGTGGTAGGCAAGTGTAAGGTGGAGATTTGCACAAGTGCACCCTATCCTACTCCACAAATCCCTCACAAACATTGACCCAAGTTTTAGGCCACAAAACAAGCCCCAAAATCGTGCCATCCAAGCCCTCTTTGCCGTCCATATGAGGGTGACAAGTGTCACCCTCTCGTTGGTCCAAAATATTTCATCTCTCGGAAAAATCCGCAAAAATTATAAATGATATAGCCGTAATTTTCCCTACGCAAAGTTTGGAAGACGTTTCGTCGGAAAACGGTTCTTTTAGTGGGTTGTGCACCAATTTCGTCCTATGCCTAACTTTAAGGCTAAAACTTTTGTACGTACGTCCTTACGTACATACTCTAGAAATACGGGGTATAACACCCATGATCACATCGAAATCAGTCATATCCAACTCTATCAAGTCGGTTAGGGTCTGACGACTGCATATGGTCACTGGACAAGCCCTATATACCCGCCGAGCTACCACCGAATCACCCACTGGCGTCGCTACCTCGAAAGGGTCTATGGACTCAGGCTCTATCCCTATCCTACTAGCAATAAGGGGAGATATTGTTATACCCCGTATTTCCAGAGTATGTACGTGAGGACGTACGTACGAAAGTTTAAGCCTTAAGATTAGGCAGGGGACTCAGGCTCTATCCCTATCCTACTAGCAAAAGTTTATTATTTTTGCGGATTTTTCCGAGAGATGAAATATTTTGGACCAACGAGACGGCGACACTTGTCACCCTCAAATTGGCGGATTTATGGGCGTCAATTGGACGATTTCAAGCCTTGGAGTTGGTAGGATATTTTGTGATATTTTGTGTGGTAGATGGATAAGGTGGGACCCACACACACTTGTCCAAATCCTCACCCTACACTTGCCAACCACTTGTCTTAATCCTAGCCCTTGAAAGTCCTATAAATACCCCCTTGAAGTGCAAGACTTCTTCATCCCAAAAACATTTCCTAAGTCTTGAAATCTCCCTCCCCCTTTGATAAGTTTTCGTCCAAGCCTCCCCCTCCCCCTTTGAGAGGCCCTTGGCTGAGAGTACCCCCCCCCCTCTTGAGAGTTGTTCTCGTGAAAATACCCCCCCTTTGGTAGAGAAATACTCTCCAAGTATTGCTACTATTCCAAAATACCTTAGCCTTATACCTTGTTGTATTCCAAAGTTACCTCTATACGTAGAGCCCGGAAATACTACCTTATGTCCTTTTAGTCTCAAAACGAAACCCTAAGGAAAACCTTCATAGCCGGTTGAAGTATTAAGAAGAAGTTGCGTAGAACTTCTAAGGGTTGTTTGGAGCGGGTTGGAGCGCCCAGAGTAGGAGCTAAACGTTGCTCAGGATCGACATTTAAACTTGGATAATTATGGGCTTATCGAGGTAAATATCTTGTCCCCCTATTGTAATTAGAGTTTGCATACTGTTGAAGTATAAGAATTAAGTATAAGTTATATACAAGGAAGGTATATAAGAAGGGATTTGAACTGTACTTACATAGGACTGTATTTACAGTAGACTTGTGAAGTTCGACGAGTAGGGAAGTGCTGCCCAATTTTCCGTAGAATCTTGTATCTAAATTTATTCTACCGAGTAGTCTAGACATTGATAGACTTGTATAACCGTTATAGGTTGAAGTACTGCGAGTAGCGTATTCTACTCGAAGGGTGGAAAAGGCTAGCAGGATTACATTACGTTGGAGCTATTTGCTAATAGTCGATAAATCGTCGCGAGGTATGTGATTCTTCCTATCCTCTTGAGCATGATATTTTAAAAGAATATATATAGTACGGTAGACGTACGTGTGTTAACTGAACATGGTTTTACTGCGATGTCTTTTGACTTGAGTCTAAATAATAAGAATCTGAAGTATTTCAAAAGAATTAAGAACCATTTTTGAAAGAAGAGTAATACTTGGTTTTAAAAGCTTAAGAGTTATACTAGCTTTATGGGAAGTTAGGTATAACGACTTAAGAGAGATAAAAAGAATGGTTTATTGATTTTAGAAGTTAAGAGACTTGATCTTAAAAGATAAGAGACTTGACTTAATTGAATTAATATGACTTTTGTTAAAAAGTGTGAAACCTCATTCGTGAGTAATGAGTACTTGGTTTTTAAAAGGAATAATGTTTTACTGATTTCGGAAATCAGAATAAGTATCGAACAAACCACATCAGCGCTAATAAAGGGAAATGTATTGACTAATAAAGTATTAAGAAAACCAGTCGAAACCTCCATCTGCATAGAAGCTAAGATGAGACAAAATGATATTACATTTCCTAGATCATGGCTGCTTTAATAAGATTGTTATAAACAAGAATAACTTACTCACACATAAGGCATATGTTTCTCAAATGGTTTTAAAGGAGAATTATATTATTAAGTGATTAAAACTATGAACTACGAAACCTTTCGAAAATGAGAAACTTGAGCATCTGAAATTAGGCAAACTTGAACGTTTGGAAAATAATATTGTTACTTGATTTTACAAAGGGAAGTGTTTTGGTTTACTTAAAAAGATAGTCACTCTATTTTTATACTACGGGTATTGTGTGACTTTTGTGAAAGAAACGGATCTTTTAAAGAGTTAATGTATGAAGTACTTTGGGGATAAAAACCCGAACTTGTTAACATAAAGTAGAAAGTACCTAGTGTGAATAACTTGATTGTGTTGGTTTGTGATAGCCTTGTTGTCACACCCCGAACCCCGGGCCCGTGACTGGTGCCCTACCTGGGCACCCTTCTACCTTAACAACACAAGTAACTGCGGAATTTAAATAACACCTCTTTTTTTTTTAAAACTAACGTGCGTGCAAGGGCAAAGCCGACAAGGCTGCCATATAATATACATACTCAAAGGACACAATACTGTTCATGAGTCCAATCCCACATATGAATACAGACCTCTAAGAGTTAAACTGAACTATGACGGGACAAGGCCCCGCCGTACCCAAAAGCCTGCATCTTGAAGGATATATACCAGAAAGATAAACTCCTGAACAGAGGGAGCTATCCAAAAACCCTGAGCAGGATCCTACACCTGCCGATCACCAAACTGCGTACCTAAACCTGCGGCATGAACGCAGCCCCCCGAAGGAGGTCAGTACGAAGAATGTACCAAGTATGTGAGCGATGAAATCTTGTAATAAAATCATAACAGTCTAAACAAAACAGGAGACATGTCTGATAGCCAACCTACAGTACATAACACATAAGCAGTCATATCAAGTCAGGGACGCAGGCCCTCAAAGTCACTACTCAAATATAACTATGGGTCTCACGCCCATAATATCAATCATGCCCGTGGAATCCTTCCTCACCGCTGATCCATGATGTAATAACACCAATAAGGATACATGAACACCAAGTCCCACTGTGTCCTAAATACCTCGTGGTCTCATGCCGGAATCCCACATCGTAAAAAGCATGATCATAGGGTAACACAAACAAATCCGGGACATATATGATAATCAAATTACAACACACTATGCCTTACTAACAATGAGAGTAAGCAGAGTATCCTTACAATATAAAGTAGGAAGCTCACGATCAGCGGGACCACCCGCGCGATATCATTTAGCAATCCTACTCGCGGGACTATTTCACCCGCGTAGGCGCGTGGACCCGCGTGGTATTCTCGCATAGGACTATTTCACCGCGTAAGCCGCAAGGACTCGCGTGAGGTATTCCTCGCATAGGTGGACCCGCGTGGGACTATTTCACCCGCGATAAGCGTGCGGACTCGCATGAGGTATTCCTCGCATCGTGGGTAGCAAATCCACGGAAATATGCAATGCCACAAACCCAGGGAATGACCCCGAAACGACTGATATACCTATAGCACACATCCGGCTATTTCCAGCACACATAGGCAATTCTCAATTAAACAAGCCAAAGTACTTAGTCAAGGCACACTCGGACTAATTCTCAATTAATCAAGCCAAAGTACTTATCAAGGCACCAATAGAATAATTCTCATTTAACAAGCCAAAGTACTTATCAAGGCACGATAGAATAATTCTCATTTAACAAGCCAAAGTACTTATCAAGGCATACTTAGACAAATTCTCAATTTATCAAGCCAAAGTACTAATCAAGGCACTTAGACAAATTCTCAATTTATCAAGCCAAAGTACTAATCAAGGCACACTTAGACAAATTCTCAATTTATCAAGCCAAAGTACTAATCAAGGCACACTTAGACAAATTCTCAATTTATCAAGCCAAAGTACTAATCAAGGCACACTTAGACAAATTCTCAATTTATCAAGCCAAAGTACTAATCAAGGCACACTTAGACAAATTCTCAATTTATCAAGCCAAAGTACTACGTACGTACATTCTTTTCAAAAGACTCCTTTTTATGTAAAATACCAAGATACTAACACCCGTAGTATCAAGGCGTGTCTATTTTTCAAAGTAATTTACCATACTTTTGGAAACTCATTTCAAAGCTTGAAATCAAGTAACTTCAAATTTTCACAAACTAGGCAACTTATGCCGATTAATCAAAATAGACAACTTTCTAAACCTTCCATAAAGCCGTTATAACCAACTTCCCATAAAGCCGTTATAACCCTTTGTAGTTTTAGACATATCCATTCCTTTTATAACCAAGAGACTTATACTATTAAAACCAAGTATCACATACTTACAAAACAAGTTCTTAACTTTCAAAACACTTCAAGTCTCTTAATATATAGAAAACAAGTTTCTTCTACTTTTAAACCTCAAGTAACTCACTCCTTTAAAACAAGTTACTTCTCTTAAATCATGTCATTTCTCCTCTTTTAAAACAATTAAGTAAATCACTCATTTGACTCCCCTAAAGTCATATAATGACCTTTAGGATTTTGGGACTAAGGCACTAGCCCAAAAGATTTGGAAACCACTTCCTTTTCAAGACTCTACGTACTTTAAGTAAAATACTTTCACTTTTAAGAATCCAACTTCACTAAGGCAATGGATTATACAACTTACAATTTAAGCATCAAAGTACAATCAAAGGAAATACATAGAACAAATTCTACTTTAGGCAATCCAAATACAACCAAGGAATGGATCATTTAAGGAGTAGGACGTACTTTCTTTATCTTAAGGAATCATGCTAGAAGAGGAGATAGTTCACATACCTTTTCGGCTAAATCCACAAGCTAAGCCGAATACGCCGTACGTAGAAGTGTCAACCTATAATGGTCACAACAAGACTATAAAATTCTAGGCTCTAACGTAGAATAATACTAAGTAAACGATCTCTAATTCTACGGAAAATCGGGCAGCACTTCCTTTGTTTCTACTCACTTTGCCACCTTTTTCAAGGTCGAATACAATAACCAACACGCCACATTTAAGGCTCCAAACAACAACCAAACAAAGGGGATTACATGCCTTACAATACGTGTAAAATTCCGCCCCACAATTCATACGAAGTAGTTTAAGGCTTACTAGCCATTCTCGGCCAACTACAACCAACAATTCAAAGTCTTTTCCAATCCTTTTCCAATTCCAAGTTCTAAGGTCTAACATGTTATATAGATATAAACAACTTCAACAACTACAATTTCCTTCATACACAACATGTGACGACTTAAACGAATAATCAACTTGAATTGTAGTCTTAATGCTAACATGCTAGTTTTCGGATTAGGGTTCCAATAGCCAATACACTAATCCAACTACATAATATATAACTCATGCTTGCTAATATCCATAGCTACAATGATAAGTAAACTTAATTACTAAAACGACAAGATTATACCTTTAAAAGCCCTTAAAATTTCCAAGATTCAAAGTCGCGCCTTAGCAATTCTTAGCTCCTTTCCTTAGGTTCCAATCCGCTCTAAGCACTTCTTAGAGGCTTATGAAGAACACATCTTCAAGTTCCAACTTCAAAGTTGAAGAACTTCTTAAGTTTCCGCCTTGCGACTAACGTGAAAACTCCGTTTTTCCGAAATCTTTCTATTGAGATAACCTTACAACACCCTTAGGAACATTGGGTTAAAGTCTTGAGGCTAAAGGACAACATTTGCAATTTTTTTTGTGTTGGAGATAGGGGAACCCGAGAGCTTCTTAAGGCTAAGCTCAAGTTCTCTAAATGTTCTAAGTGCAAAATGAGCTTGTCTTGCACTAGCTAGGTATATATAACACCTTGGAGGGCTTGGATTATCACAAATGTGAGGCTAGGATGGATTTCACTTGGATCAAACCTAGGTGGACAAGTTGACTTGTCAACAATATCAAGCTTTGGAAGACTTATCTTCTACCATGGTCAATGACCATTTTGCCCTTGCAACTTTTCGACCAAGGCCATGTGGGATGAGTGTCACGTGTCTCCCTCTCATTCGTCCATAAAATTCCGTAACCCTCGTGGGTCCCACAAAAATGTAAAATTCCTCGGGTGGGCCCCACATGACCAAATCCGTAATAATAAATTTCCATAATTTTAATAAGTTCCATAATCTTCAAATAATGCCTTTTGAGAATCCAATTCTCAACAACGAACATTTTTCCTTTCCGACGTTCGGAAGATTTTCCGTCGGAAAAACAATTCTTCCTTTCGTACCAATTTCCAAGTCTTGTTTCCTTTCGTACATTCTCTTTTACATGTCCTGGACTTACGGGGTGTAACACTTGTAATACTTTCTTGTTGATTTGATAAGTAAACATGTTAGGATGCTACGTGTGTTAGTGTCTTGGAATATTGTGTAAGGGGGTTTCCCTTGATTGTGCTTATGTTGTTTAACGATAAGTTGTTATGTTAGTATTATATCACTCACCTTGACTTGATCCCGGGGGTTAAGATGCCCTCCGATGCGGGGTAGACTCAGGCAGTCTGTGTGACTATGATTCGAGAATACCTCATGCGGGTCCAAGGGACCTATGCGGAGCTACGAGAGTTCCAGGTTAGTGTGCGGCCTATAGGGTCATGCGGTCTATGTGGCCATGCGTACTGCGAGTCCAGGACGATGCCGGGGAGTATCTACCCTCGATGCGGGGAATACCTCATGCGGGCCTATGTGAGTGGCCTATGCGAAGCTGCGGGAAGTTCCAGGACTAGACGCGCACATTAGATACTGCGGGCGAGTGGCCATCTTCGATCATGTGGCGGTCTGGACAGATCTCATGATACAGTTTATGACCTTGTCGGTACTGTGGGTTTTAGTAGTCGGTTATGCCTTCGTACTTACCCCGTACGGTTTTATTATGACACAGGTGGGACCTGGTGTTCATGTGTATTCCTTGGTGCTTTTATATCATAGACTGCCGGCAGTGAGGAAGGTATTCCACGGGCATGATTGGTGTTGTGGGCGTGAGACCCATAGTTATATTTGAGTGATGACTTTGAGGGCGTGAGTCCCTGACTTGACATGACTGCTTTGTTGTAAACTGTAGTTTGGTTATCATACATGTCTCCTGCTTTATATGACTGCTATGATTTCATTCTGATATGTATTTTGATTTCACATACTTGGTACTGTTGTCTTGACCTCCTTTCGGCCGCTTTCATGCCGCGAGTAGTGGTACACAGTGTTGATCCTCGCTCATGGTCAGCGATTCGCTTGGGAAGCTCCGTTTCTCGGAGGCTTATCTTGGTATAGTCCCTGTCGTTGTAGTACTTACATTCAGGGTATGGCGGCCTGTCCGCCATTGTTGTTATCATTCTTAAGTGCATGGAAATGCTTGTTGTGGGCAGAGTTTGTAAAAGGGATGTAACTGTTCGGTTTCATATTTTTATATATGACGAAAGGCAACGTTTCTCAAATAACTGTTTTACACTTTATATTATTTCATGTCTTGTTTTATGTTCCGCTAATTACTCTGATGTTGTACCACTAGGGTGCAGGGTAAGGCACGATCCGGGCAGGTTGGTCGTGACAAAAGTGGTATCGAGCGATTAATCCTCGGAAAGTGTCTCTGACCGTATCTAGTAAGTCTTGATTATCGGTGTGTTGTGCACACCAATAATCGAGGCTATAGGATATTTAGGATTGGTTTCCATTCTTCTCACTCTGAGATCGTGCTTAGAGCCGTGTTATAAGTTGGACCTCTAACGTATTTCCTTCCACTTACCGTTATGCCTCGCGTAATGTAACTCGGGCCCGAAGGGCAAAGCGTAGGAGGCTGCGAGTAGAAACCGAGAGGTTACGAGGCAGGCCCAATCATCACTGAGGTGGTGCTTCATTCGGGAGTTACGCAACGTCGCCGGCCCAGCGAGTTTAGCACGCAGGCGATTCAAGCTGCGGCCATGATATATGAGCCTTGATTCGGCCAGGAGCAGAGAATATGGATTACAAAGGAATGGACTGTTACTAGCTAGGATTTTAGCAACGAGAGAATATAGAGTGCACCGATATATCACGGGTCTAGACAATTATCTAGTAAAGGTTGTACAAGAGTAGCTCTTGATCGAGCATGGATATTGCCGCGTCACGAGCTTACGCGCGGCCTGCGAGGAACGTAGAGATCGACGGATTAACCAAGATCGGCGAAGTGGGCGGTCGGCGAGGTCGCTGGTAACTTTCGGCGGACCTTCTCCGCGGCGGCGATTCGCACCTCCGCGAGCGAGTGGTCCTCCACAGGGTTTAGGACGTTCGGAGTATGCCGGAGTTGGTGAGCTCCAGGGCTTACGGTGCGTGATACACGTAGGTTCCGGCCGGTGGATTGATTTTCCCGGTGTTCACAGTGTGACAGGCGTCATCCCGGGGAATGTCATCTTTTTGTTGGTACTTGTTTTACTTGCGGCCAGCAGGGCCATTTTACGAGGAATTGTCCGACCAGAGGTGGCGCGGATGTAGAGACTCAGCCTTCAGGATCAGTGACTAGTTCGTCTCCTTCCCTAGTTATGCGCCCGGTAGGCGAGATTGATTAGAAACGCGAGAGGAGTGAAGCGATGATCTGAGTTTATCTTTAACCTCAGAGATTAGTATGTGTGATAAGATGAGTATATCTTAAGTGTTATGTTCAGATAACATAAGTGTTAATTGTGATTACAAATCATGGTTAGTTAAAAGGGTAAGATTGGGGATAGGGAAAGTGTGAGCCTTAGAGTTTTATACGTGGAGACCTTAGAGGCGAGGCCATCTTGAGTAAAAGATTTTTGTTATGTTAACCTTTATCGGAGTGCATAGTACACGTGAAATATGTCTGTGTGATAAGTCCCGGGTGGTAATGAAAGAGGGTAGTTGAGCTAAGAAGACCACTAGGTTTTCGTGACTTGATTGTGGGATTGTTCCGGATCGGGGAGCAAGTGTTTGGCGCGATAGCGGGTCGGGTTGCGGACCGATTGCGGGTCAACCCGCGGCCTGTATGGTGGTGGGGTCAGTTTGGGGTGGTCCCGCTTTGTGATAAGTCACGAGGGTGTTAGGCCCAAGTTTAGTTATCCAGCGTATGATTTCGTGGATGCGTTCGACCAGTAGTCGGGCCGATGAGTCGATCCTCTTGTCTTTCGATCGGGGCGATTTACTCGGCAGAGGGTTATGCGAGATGTTATATCAGGAAGGTTTTAAGGCTGCACGAGGTGCATACTTTCACCCTATGACAGGCAGTGGAGCCCAGGTTACGGCTATTTCTTTTTCTGGAAGTTTTACCAGGCAGGGTTAGGAACTCAGGAGAGTCTCAGTATCGCATTCACCCTCGGGCCGATGTTTTGATTTCAGAGGTAGCTGTAAGGATTATTCGCCTTTTGGTTGAGTGTGTATTATAATAAGCTACCGTATCAGTATTCGGATATCTCCTTATGATGCCTTGTAGGGGCGGAAGTGTAAGTTGCCGGTCGATTGGTTCGATGTTGGCAAGGTTCAGATAGTTAGTTCATACTTGTTTCGGCAGAATGTGGATAGGGTGAAGCTTATCCAGAAGAAGTTATTGACAGCTCAGAGTCAACAGAAGTCGTGCGGGTAATCGGCGACGACGCTTAGAGTTCAGGTTGACGGTGGGTCTTCTTGAAGGTACCACCCCGGAGAGGGTGTGAGTTTTAGGCGGAAACTTAACCCAAAGTGCTTTTAGGCATTTTCAGATTGTTTGTAGAATGGGCCAGGTTGCCTATAAGTTAGCATTACCGTCCGACGTAGGATGTTATGTTCGGAAAAGTATCGGAGATCCATCCAGAGTGTTCCCAGTTAATGATGACCAAGTTGGAGGTAGTAACCCAGAGATTTTGGAAACATAAGCAGTAACAGAAATGTGGTAAGTTATGAGAAAGAGTTTAAATGTACGAGAAGGGTACGACGAGTAAGGGAAGAAGCGAGCATGTGTTACGAACATAGATGTGATCATTTCTTTTGTAAAGTGAAGGTGCGAAGGGAGTATATTTTAGACTTTGGGTGGGAGCTTTTGTGATGTTAGAGGTGATTCCTCGTGGACTTGGATTAAATATTTGAGCGTGTGTTATTTTATGGCCAGGTGTGGCATGATTGTTTTCGTAAGTATAGTAGTGAAGACTATACTGGCGCATGTATGTTTTGAGACTTAGAAGGAACATTTGGGACGAATGTTTCAAAGGAGGGGAGAATGTTATACCCCGTATTTCCAGAGTATGTACGTGAGGACGTACGTACGAAAGTTTAAGCCTTAAGATTAGGCAAGGGACGAAAATAATTGTGCACAACTACCAAAAAGAATTGTTTTCCGACGAAACGTTTTCCAAACTTTGCGAAGGGAAAATTACGGCTATGACGTTTATTATTTTTGCGGATTTTTCCGAGAGAATAAATATTTTGGACCAACGAGAGGGCGACACTTGTCACCCTCAAATTGGCGGATTTATGGGCGTCAATTGGACGATTTCAAGCCTTGGAGTTGGTAGGATATTTTGTGATATTTTGTGTGGTAGATGGATAAGGTGGGACCCACACACACTTGTCCAAATCCTCACCCTACACTTGCCCACCACTTGTCTTAATCCTAGCCCTTGAAAGTCCTATAAATACCCCCTTGAAGTGCAAGACTTCTTCATCCCAAAAACATTTCCTAAGTCTTAAAATCTCCCTCCCCCTTTGATAAGTTTTCGTCCAAGCCTCCCTCCCCTTTGAGAGGCCCTTGGCGAGAGTACCCCTCTTGAGAGTTGTTCTCGTGAAAATACCCCCCCTTTGGTAGAGAAATACTCTCCAAGTATTGTTACTATTCCAAAATACCTTAGCCTTATACCTTGTTGTATTCCAAAGTTACCTCTATACGTAGAGCCCGAAAATACTACCTTATGTCCTTTTAGTCTCAAAACGAAACCCTAAGGAAAACCTTCATAGCCGGTTGAAGTATTAAGAAGAAGTTGCGTAGAACTTCTAAGGGTTGTTTGGAGCGGGTTGGAGCTCCCAGAGTAGGAGCTAAACGTTGCTCAGGATCGACATTTAAACTTGGATAATTATGGGCTTATCGAGGTAAATATCTTGTCCCCCTATTGTAATTAGAGTTTGCATACTGTTGAAGTATAAGAATTAAGTATAAGTTATATACAAGGAAGGTATATAAGAAGGGATTTGAACTGTACTTACATAGGACTGTATTTACAGTAGACTTGTGAAGTTCGACGGGTAGGGAAGTGCTTGTAACGCCCCGAACCCGGGCCCGTTACTGGTGCCTTACCCCGGGCACCCTAGTGATACAACATCAGAGAAAACCAGCGGAAAATAAAACATGAATCATGAAACAAGAGATATAATAAATAAACAGGCCAACCAAGCAGTTGCCTTGGTATATACATAAAACCCGACAGTTTAATCCTTTTACAACCACGCACTTGTGATTCTCTGAGACTTAAGATTTAACGACTATGACGGGCGGGGCGCCATACCACGAATGTACAAGAACCTACAACTCGGGAACACATACCAAAAGATAAGCCTCGAGAAAGCGGAGCTTCCCAACGCAGGCGAGATCCTAAGAGCGAGGATCCACGGCCGATGTACCTCTACTGCGGCGTGAGCGGCCCGAAGGAGGTCGATGACAGTACCAGTATGTGAAGCGTCAAATCTGTAAATGAAATCATAATAGCTTAAAAGCGGGAGACATGTATGATAACCAAAATACGATGCGCAACATAAAAGCAGTCAGTCGGGGACTCACGCCTCAAAGTCACCACTCAAATATAACTATGGGTCTCACGCCCATAACATCCATCATGTTCGCATCATGCGCATGCCGGAATCGCCTCGGTGTAGACATGTCCATGATGCAATAATAACAAGGCCGCGTGGCCACGTACCGGAATCTTGCGCCGGTGTAGACATGCCCATGTAACCTCGATAACAATATCTTTGGGTGGTCGACCACCGCGCGTAGCCACGTGCCCCGGAATCTTGCATCGGTGTAGACACGTCACTGTTGCAGTAATAACCATCTAGCGGGTAATCAAGCGGGCCGCATGGCCGCATGCCCCCGGAATACGGCATCGGTGTAGAGATGTCCCTGTGATATCAACAACAAGGCGATAATCAAAATGGAAACATACCGTGGAATTCTCCATCACCGCCGACGCGTCCAAGTAAGTTATCGACAAGTCAACGGCCTCTATCGAGAGCGCGGTAACACGAAATACCACGCACGCGAAAGGCTATCATCACAAGCATAGGCAAGTTTCACAACAACAAGCACAGCAAGTTTCACAACAAGCATAGGCAAGTTTCACCTGACTCAAAGTACTTTCATTTTATGCCAAAGTCGGGTTTTAACCCCAAAGTACTACATACGTTAAATTCTTTTAAAGAGATCCATTACTTATAAAAGTCACCCGATACGTAGTATTAGAATGACCAACCACATTCCCTTTTAAAAATCAAGTAACAACATTCTTTTCCTAAGTTCGGTTGCCTAGTTTGATTACTCAAGCTTCTCATTTTCAAATGGTTTCATAGTTCCCAAACTTAATCACTTGATTCCTTTTTAGAACAATTGAGTAATATATGTCTCACGTGAGAGTAGGTTATTCTTCTTTACAACATTCTCATTACAGCGGCCATGATCTAGAAAATGTATATCATTTTGTCTCATCTTAGTTTCTATGCAGATGGAGGTTTCTACTGGTTTTAATACAATTCATCATTTTTCAATACATTTTCCTTTATTAACTGCGGTGGTGCTGTCGATACACATTACGATTTCGAAATCAGTAAAACATTATCCCTTTAAATAAAACCAAGTACTCATTACTCACGAATGAGGTTTCACACAAACATTCACATTAAAACAAATAGGTTAAGTCTCTTATCTTATAAGATCAAGTCTCTTAACTTCTAACATCAGTAAACCATTTTCTTTACCTCTCTTAAGACATTATACCTAACTCCCCATAAAGCTAGTATAACTCTTTTTAAAACCTTTAAAACCAAGTGTTACTCTCTTCCAAGCGATTTATAAATCTTTTGAAATACATCAAGTTCTTTATTATAACTAGCCAGTTATAATTCACATCAGTTACCTTTTGAAAACCACAAAGAATTTTCTTACCTACATAAAGCTGTTATAACCAACTTCCCATAAAGCGTTATAACACTTTATGTTTTAAACAATCAAACACGATTAACACGTATGCGTCTACCGTACTACATAGTTCACATATCATGCTAGAAGAGATAGGAAGAGGTTCACATACCTCGCGACGATTGTCGACTAATAGCAAAACGCTCAGTACCTCAAACCGCGGCTACTCCTAAGCCAGTGGATCACTCCACGTAGTACTTGACCTATAAGGCCACAAGGCGCTTATTAACATCTAGATCTCAACGTTCCATAATCTCTGAGAAAATTCGCACCTCCCCGCCATGGCGCAAATCTCCTTCTCTATCGGTAGGCTACCAAGCCAACGAGGGGTTTACGCTAACCTGGGGCGTGTACAATTCTACTACACGGTAATACTACACAAGTCTCTGTCTGATACGCCCTATGTAATTCTGATTCGATTGATTCTTAATTCTTCAGGCTTAAGTCAAAAGACAGTGCCACAGTACTAAGCAGAGGTCTATATATAGTATCCTTCAACTAGATATTCAAACATGTAATTTCCAATTACAATAGAAGAACGATAGTGTTTACCTCGATAAGCCCAAAATTATCCAAGTATAAAGTCGATCTGAGCAACGCTTAGCTCCTACTCGGCGCTCCAAACAACCCTTAGAAGTTCTAACCAACTTCTACAACTTCAACAACGGGTGAATATTTCCTTAGGGTTTCGTTTTTGTGGCTAAAGGAAGTATAATCGTATTTTACGGGCTTTGTATAAGTGTAACCTTGGGAATACTACAAGGTATTTGGGCCAAGTTATTTGGACATTATAACAATAATAGGAGAGTATTTCTATACCACAACAAAGGGTATTATCTGAAAACAACTAGGCTAGGGGTACCATGCCAAGGCACCTGAGGGGAGGGTGGCCTCTCGGCCAAAGCCAAACTTTAAGGAGAGGGGCTCTTGGGCGAGAGTCAACAAGAGGAGGAGGGTTTCCAAGACTTGGAAGATTTTTGGATGAATGAAGTCTTGAAAGAGAGGGTATTTATAGCAAAACCAAAAGCCAACCATGGCCAAGATCCTTCCAAGTGTATAGCAAGTGTAAGGCCAAGATCAAGCCAAGTGCACCTAACCCTACTCCACAAAACATGGCACAAAACAAGCCACAAAACAAGGCACAAAACCATGAACCAATCGGCCAAGGCCAAGCCTCCTCTTTCTGAGTCGATGAGGGTGACAAGTGTCACCTCGTTAATCCAAAAATGTTAAAATCGCTCGGAAAAATCATAAAAATACTAAATGACATAGCGGAATTTTCCCAACGTAAGCTGTGGAAACGTTTCGTCAGAAAACGACTCTATTCGGCACTTGTGCCCAAATTTCGAACCAAAGCCAATTCTTAAGGCAAAAAATTTAATACGTACGCCCTCACGTACATACTCTGGAAATACGGGGTATAACATTCTTCCCCCCTTAGAAACATTCGTCCCGAATGTTCCTTAAGGGTATCAAAACAACAGGCGTCAGTATAGTCTTCACTGCTATACGTACGAAAACAATCATGCCACACCTGGTCACAAAAACACACGCTCACTTCTCCCCTTTCTCGCAGTACTCGTCACGAACACTCGAACTCGTTCTAGTGTCCGTACCACACTTCCGTCAACGCTTCTGTTCCCAACCCTTGGAGTCACTACCTCCAAACTTGGTCATCTCACTAACCTCGATTTCCCCTAAGGCCATTCCCGGCCTTCACGAACTGATTACGATCGAGCGTATCCACGAACTCATCGATGGTCATCTAAACTTGGGCCTAGCACCCTCGTGACCACCGCCACTGGCGGGACCACCCGGTGACCGCTTCCTCAAAGCGGGGCGGGTTGGCCCGCAACATGGCCCCAACCCGACCCACTATAGCGCCCGACTCTCTAATTTCTTGATCCGAACAATCTTACCTCTACAGTCATGAAAGCTACCACTTCCATTTCACACCACGAGGACTTACCGCTTTTCACTAACGGGTTTCTAAATCACATTTTAGCACAAAGCTATCCAAACATATCATTAAACACATCAACAACATCAATACACACAAAACTCTAGAGGTTAAGGATATACACGAAACTAGGCGGTTCGAGGACCGCTAAAGCTAGGAACTTCCACCGCGACCTCTAGTGGCCATGGCTGCTCTAGTAGCTGTGCTATCCTACAGTGCTACCACAGTGGACGGTCTCTCGTCATATGGCCTGTTGGCGCAAGAATAACAAGCTCCCGTACTACGACACTCTCGAAATGCGGTCTACCACATCGACCACACGAGGTAGGGGTATTGCGTCAGCCAACACCCTACTCGCGAACATCGAAACACAGGAGCCACGACTGCTCTGAATATCCCAAGGTCCGAAGGCTGCGGAGGACCACTCTGCAATGGCGGAGGTACATAACTAGTCTGCTTCTTGAGGCGGTCCGCCTCGAAAGTCGCCAAAATATCCGGCCGTCTTGGCCTTAACCTGTGGCGGTCCACCGTCGATCTGCGCTCTCGCACCCAAGTGCATGAGCACGAATGCGGGCAATGTCCATGCGGTGAAGAAACACCGAACAACTCTGCTAGGTAATCATCGAGCCTGTAACATATCGGTGCACTCGATCCTCCATACTAGCTACTAATGCGGGAACATACCGGGCCGATGAGTCGAACTCCACATTGTACTCGGCTATGCGCGTTCGCCTCAACATCAAAAATGCCGGCGAGCCCTCGCCGTTTGTGGAGGCAAGAAATGTGCGGAAGGCCCGAAAACTCGTCCCAAGCGGTGGAAGTGCATGCTCTCCCGGGAAAGCTCGCGAGTCAAACCGATCATTGCGGTATCACGCGGCCGATCGCGAACAAATATCACGGACTCGGTCTACGAAGCCTTGATCACCGCGTGATCCTCTGCAGCGGCGGATGAACTCCTGCGGATCATCCTCGGCCTCGACCAGTAAAACTCAGGCGGGCTACAACTAAGAAATCCGTAGCCTCAGTATGCGCCTCGGGTGCACTACAGTCTTCTTTGGGCTGAGGCTGCTGCGTCCGGCCTATCTCATATCGGCCTGACCACGGCGATAATCGGGCCATCTCGCGTGACCCGTCTCCCGCTCGGTGTGGGGTGGAGGCTCAGTCTTGTAGTCTCGGCAGCCCATGCTGCGGCTCTAAACTCTCTTTGGTCTTTGGCGGCGTCGCAAAACTTCGCCGTCGAAGCACTACCTCAGTCTTGGCCAGGGCTGCGCGCTCGTACTCCTCTGAATCCGCTAGCGGCTCCTCGGCTGCCTTGCCTCCCCGGGCCACTGGTTGCCTTCGCGAGGCATAGCGGTAAAAAGAAACACGTCGGAGGGTCGACTTACAACCGACTTTAAGGCACGATCTCGGAATGAGAAGAATGAAACCAATCCTAAATGTCCTATAGCCTCACGATTATAGATGTGGTGCCTGACACCGATAATCAAGACTCTACTAGACACGATGCGTAGACACTTTCGAGGACTAAGCGCTCACGATACCACTTTGCGCCCGAACCGGGCAGTTCTCGTGCCTTACCGGGCACCTAGTGATACAACATCGAGAAAACCGGCGGAAAATAAAACATGAATCATGAAACAAGAGATATAATAAATAAGCAGCCAACCAAAGCGATTGCCTTGGTATATACATAAAACCGACAGTTTAATCCTTTTACAACCACACTTGAGTTCTCTGACCTCTAAGATTTACAACGACTATGACGGACGGGGCCGCCATACCACGAATGTACAAGAACCTGACTCGGGAACACATGCAAAAGATAAGCCTCGGAGAAGCGGAGCTTCCCAACGCTGGCCCGAGATCCTAAGGCGAGGATCCACGGCCGATGTACCTCTACTGCGGCATGAGCGGCCCCGAAAGTCGATCTGCAGTACCAAGTATGTGAAATCACGTCAAATGAAATCATAATAGCTTAAAGCGAGAGGCATGTATGATAACCAAAATCTGATGCGCAACATAAAAGCAGTCAGTCGAGGACTCACGCCTCAAAGTCACCACTCAAATATAACTATGGGTCTCACGCCCATAACATCCATCATGTTCGCATCGTGGCGCGTGCCGGAATCGCCTCGGTGTAGACATGTCCATGATGCAATAATAACAAGGCGCGTGGCCCATGCCGGAATCGCATCGGTGTAGGCATGCCCATGTAACCTCAATAACAATATCTTTGGGTGGTCGACCTGCGCGTAGCCACATGCCGGAATCTTGCGTCGGTGTAGAGCCGTCCATGTTGCGGTAATAACCATCTATCGGGTAATCAACCCGGCGCGTGCGCATGCCGGAATCTGCGTCGGTGTAGACATGTCCATGTGATATCAACAACAAGCGGTAATCAAAATGGAAACATACGTGGAATTCTCCATCACCCGGCCGTCGAGTAAGTTATCAACAAGTCAACCGGCCTATCGAGACGCGGTAACGAAATACCACACTTGCACAAAGGCTATCATCACAAGCATAGGCAAGTTTCACAACAACAAGCACAAGTTTCACAACAACAAGCATAAGCAAGTTTCACACAACTCAAGTACTTTCATTTTATGCCAAAGTCGGGTTTTAACCCCAAGTACTACATCGTTAAATTCTTTTAAAGAGATCCATTACTTATAAAGTCACCCGATACGTAGTATTAGAATGACCAACCCACATTCCTTTTAAAAATCAAGTAACAACATTCTTTTCCTAAGTTCGGTTTGCCTAGTTTGATTACTCAAACTCCGTTTCAAATGGTTTCATAGTTCCCAAACTTAATCACTTGATTCCTTTTTAGAACAATTGAGTAATATATGTCTCACGTGAGTAGGTTATTCTTCTTTACAACATTCTCATTCTGACCATGATCTAGAAAATGTATATCATTTTGTCTCATCTTAGTTTCTATGCGGATGGAGGTTTCTCTTGGTTTTAATACAATTCATCATTTTCAATACATTTTCCTTTATTAACATTTGCGGTGGTGCTGTCGATACACATTCGATTTAGAAATCGATAAAACATTATCCCTTTAAATAAAACCAAGTACTCATTACTCACGAATGAGGTTTCACAAACATTCACATTAAAACAAATAGGTTAAGTCTCTTATCTTATAAGATCAAGTCTCTTAACTTCTAACATCAGTAAACCATTTTCTTTACCTCTCTTAAGACATTATACCTAACTCCCCATAAAGCTAGTATAACTCTTTTTAAAACCTTTAAAACCAAGTGTTACTCTCCCTTCCAAAACGATTTATAAATCTTTTGAAATACATCAAGTTCTTTATTATAACTAGCCAGTTATAATTCACATCAGTTACCTTTTTAAAACCACAAAGAATTTTCTTACCTACATAAAGCTGTTATAACCAACTTCCCATAAAGCCGTTATAACACTTTATGTTTTAAAATCAAACCACGATTAACACGTATGCGTCTGCGTACTACATAGTTCACACATATCATGCTAGAAGAGATAGGAAGAGGTTCACATACCTCGCGACGATTGTCGACTAATAGCAAACGCTCCAAGTACCTCAAACCGGCTACTCCTTAAGCCAAGTGGATCACTCCACACGTAGTACTTCAACCTATAAGGCCACAAGCGCTTATTAACATCTAGATCTCAACGTTCCATAATCTCTGAGAAAATTGGCGCACCTCCCGCCCGGCGCCGTCTCCTTCTATCGGTAGGCTACCAAGCCAACGAGGTTTCTGCCTAACGGGCGTGTACAATTCTACTACGATGTACTACACAAGTCTCATATGTCTGATCTATGTAATTCTGATTGATTCGATTCTTAATTCTTGGGCTTAAGTCAAAAGACATTGCCACGTACTAAGTATAGTTCTATATATAGTATACTTCAACTATATATTCAAACATGTAATTTCAATTACAATAGAAGGACGATAGTGTTTACCTCGATAAGCCCAAAATTATCCAAGTATAAAGTCGATCTGAGCAACGCTTAGCTCTACTCAGCGCTCCAAACAACCCTTAGAAGTTCTAACCAACTTCTACTTACAACTTCAACAACGGGTGAAGATTTCCTTAGGGTTTCGTTTTTGTGGCTAAAGGAAGTATAATCGTATTTTGGGCTTTGTATAAGTGTAACCTTGGGAATACTACAAGGTATTTGGGCAGGTATTTGGACATTATAACAATAATAGGAGAGTATTTCTATACCACAAAGGGGTATTATACGAAAACAACTAGGCTAGGGGTACCCACGGCCAGAGCACCATGAGGGGAGGGTGGCCTCTCGGCCAAGCCAAACTTTAAGGGGAGAGGGCTCTTGGGCGAGTCGACAAGAGGGAGGAGGGTTTCCAAGACTTGGAAGATTTTGGATGAATGAAGTCTTCAAAGAGAGGGTATTTATAGCAAAACCAAAGCCAACCAATGGCCAAGATCCTTCCAAGTGTATAGCAAGTGTAAGGCCAAGATCAAGCCAAGTGCACTAACCCTACTCCACAAAACATGGCACAAAACAAGCCACAAAACAAGGCACAAAACCATGAACCAATCGGCCAAGGCCAAGCCTCCTCTTTCGTCAATGAGGTGACAAGTGTCACCCTCGTTAATCCAAAAATGTTCCGTCGCTCGGAAAAATCATAAAAATACTAAATGACATAGGAATTTTCCCAACGTGGTAATGGAAAGCGTTTCGTCGACGACTCTATTCGGCACTTGTGCCCAAATTTCGAACCAAAGCCAATTCTTAAGGCAAAAAATTTAATACGTACGCCCTCACATACATACTCTGGAAATATGGGGTATAACAGTGCTGCCCAATTTTCCGTAGAATCTTGTATCTAAATTTATTCTACCGAGTAGTCTAGACATTGATAGACTTGTATAACCGTTATAGGTTGAAGTACTACGAGTAGCGTATTCTACTCGAAGGGTGGAAAAGGCTAGCAGGATTACAGTACGTTGGAGCTATTTGCTAATAGTCGATAAATCGTCGCGAGGTATGTGATTCTTCCTATCCTCTTGAGCATGATATTTTAAAAGAATATATATAGTACGGTAGACGTACGTGTGTTAGCGAACATGGTTTCTTGCGATGTCTTTTGACTTGAGTCTAAATAATAAGAATCAAGTATTTCAAAAGAATTAAGAACCATTTTGAAAGAAGAGTAATACTTGGTTTTAAAAGCTTAAGAGTTATACTAGCTTTATGGGAAGTTAGGTATAACGACTTAAGAGATAAAAAGAATGGTTTATTGATTTTAGAAGTTAAGAGACTTGATCTTAAAGATAAGAGACTTGACTTAATTGAATTAATATGAATTTTGTTAAAAGTGTGAAACCTCGTTCGTGAGTAATGAGTACTTGGTTTTAAAAGGAATAATGTTTCTTGATTTGAAATCGAATAAGTATCGAACAAACCACAGCGCTAATAAAGGGAAATGTATTGACTAATAAAGTATTTTGAAAACCAGTAGAAACCTCCATCTGCATAGAAGCTAAGATGAGACAAAATGATATTACATTTCCCAGATCATGGCTGCTTTAATAAGATTGTTATAAACAAGAATAACCTACTAACACATAAGGCATATGTTTCTCAAATGGTTTTAAAGGAGAATTATATTATTTAGTGATTAAAACTATGAACTACGAAACCTTTCGAAAATGAGAAACTTGAGCATCTGAAATTAGGCAAACTTGAACGTTCGAAAAATAATATTGTTACTTGATTTTACAAAGGGAAGTGTTTTGGTTTACTTAAAAAGATAGTCACTCTATTTTTATACTACGGGTATTGTCTGACTTTTGTGAAAGAAACGGATCTTTTAAAGAGTTAATGTATGAAGTACTTTGGGGATAAAAACCCGAACTTGTTAACATAAAGTAGAAAGTACCTTGTGTGAATAACTTGATTGTGTTGGTTTGTGATAGCCTTGTAATACTTTCTTGTTGATTTGATAAGTAAACATGTTAGGATGCTACGTGTGTTAGTGTCTTGTAATGTTGTGTAAGGGGGTTTCCCTTGATTGTGCTTATGTTGTTTAACGATAAGCTGTTATGTTAGTATTATATCACTCACCTTGACTTGATCCCGGGGGTTAAGCTGCCCTCCGATGCGGGGTAGACTCAGGCAGTCTGTGTGACTATGATTCGAGAATACCTCATGCGGGTCCAGGGGACCTATGCGAACTCTGAGTTCGAGTTAGTGTGCGGCCTATAGGGTCATGCGGTCTATGTGGCCATGCGGACTGCGAGTCCAGGACGATGCCGGGGAATAGCTACCCTCGATGCGGGGAATACCTCATGCGGGCCTATGTGAGTGGCCTATGCGGAGCTGCGGGAAGTTCCAGACTAGGCGCGCACAATAGATCTGCGGCGAGTGGCGGCTTTGATCATGTGGCGATGCGGACAGATCTCATAATCTGATTTATGACCTTGTAGCCGATGCGTAGGTTTTAGTAATCGGCTATGCCTTCATACTTACCGTCACGGTTTTATTATGACACAGGTGGGACACGGTGTTCATGTGTATTCCTTGGTGCTTTTATATCATAGGCTGAAGCGGTGAGGAAGGTATTCCACGAGGCATGATTGGTGTTGTGGGTGTGAGACCCGTAGTTATATTTGAGTGATGACTTTGAGGCGTGAGTCACGACTTGACATATCGCTTATTTATTGTGAGTAGTTTGGTTATCATACATGTCTCCTGCTTTATATAGACTACTATGATTTCATTTATGTCACGACCGAACCGGGCAGTGGCCCAGTGCCTACCGGGCACCCTAGGGATACAACATCGGAGAGATCGTGGAACATAACAACAACATGAAATAACAAGAAGCGTACAACAATTATCTTTAGAAAACTTGCCGCCGGCATAAATAATAATAACAACTCTTTCAAAATGAGCAGTTTAATCCTTTCTTTACAAACCACACTTACAGCGATTACTACGGACCTCTAAGAAAGATACGGCGGCAGCGGCGGGACGGGGCCGTCATACCACGAATGTAGCACCTACAACAACGGGGACTATACCACGATAAGCCTCGGAGAAACGGAGCTTTCCCAACGCTGACCACTAAGGCGAGGATCAACGGCGGTGTACCTTTACTGCGGATGAGCGCGGCCCCGAAGGAAAGTCGATTACAGTGCAGAGTATGTGAAACTAAAAATAAATCACGTAAATGAAATCATAGCGATCATATAAAGCGGAGACATGTATGATAACCAACTACGATTTACAACAAGCGATCATGTCAAGTCGGGGACTCGCCCTCAGTCATCACTCGAAGTATAACAATGGGTCTCGGGCCACAACATCAATCATGCGTGGAATACCTTCCTCGCTGCCGACGATCTATGATATAAAAGCACGAGAACACATGAACACGGGTCCGCGTGTCATAATAAAGCATGCGGGGTAAATGCGAAGGCATGGCCGGCTACTAAAAACCCACGGTACCAACAAGGTCATGAAGCGTATCATAAGATCTGTCTAGGCCGTCACATGATCAAAGCGGCCACTTGCCATGATATCGATGCTTGGCGTCTAACCTGGAACTCCGCGACTCCGCATAGGCCAATCTCATCGGCCCGCGTAGGTATTCCGCGTCGAGGTAGCTACTCCGGCATCGTCACGGACTTCGCGATCCGCGTACGCATGGACGCGCATGCCCCGTAAGGGCGCGCTAACACGGAACTCGTAGCTCGCATAGGCCCACAGGACTGCGTGAGGTATTCTCGAATCATAGGTCCATCGACGCTGAGTCTACCCGCGTCGGAGGCGACTTAACCGGAATCATCTCGAGATGAGTGATGTAAAATACTAACACTGACTTATCGTTAAGCAACATAAGCACAACAAAGGAAAACCCCTTTACACAACATCACAAGATACTAACACACGTAACATCCTAGCATGTTTACTTATCAATCAACAAGAAAGTATTACAAGGCTATCACAAACCAACACAATCAAGTTATACACGAGGTACTTTAAGCTAACAAGTTCGGTATCTACCTAAAGTACTTCATACATTAAATCTTTTAAAAGATCCGTTGCTTTCACATAAGTCACCTGATACAGTAGTATAAAATAGAGTGTATTTGTCTTTTAAATAAACCAAAACACTTACCTTTGTAAAATCAAGTAACAACATTATTTTCCAAACGTCCAAGTTTGCCTAATTTCAAATGTTCACGTTTCTTATTTTAGAAAGGTTTCGTAGTTCATAGTCTTATTCATTTAAGAATATAATTCTCTTTTAAACACTCTGAGAAACATAAGTCTTATATGTGAGTAGGATATTCTTGTTTATAACAATCTTATTACAGCAGCCGTGATCTAGGAAATATCATTTTGTCTCATCTTAGTTTCTATGCAGATGGAAGTTTCTACTGGTTTTAATAATACTTAATTAGTCAAAACATTTCCTTTTATTAACGCTGCTATGGTTTGTCGATACGATTCGATTTAGAAATCAGTAAAACATTCTTAAGCCGTTATACCTAACTTCCCATAAAGCTAATATAACTCTTAGGTTTTTCAAGTATTACTTCTTCTTTCAAAATGATTCAAAAATCTTTTGAAATACTTCAAGTTCTTTATTAACACATAACAAGCCAGTTATAGTTCAAATCGATTACCTTTTAAAGACCACAGTATTTTCTTACCAACATAAAGTTTATATAACTTCCCATAAAGCCGTTATAACACTTTATGTTTTAAACCAATCAAATACGTTTAGCACGTATGCGTCTACCGTACTACATAGTTCACACATATCATGCTAGAAGAGATAGGAAGAGGTTCACATACCTCGCGGCGAGTATCGACTAATAGCAAGCGCTCAAGTACTTCCAACCGGCTACTCCTTAAGCCAAGTAGATCGCACCACGTAGTACTTGACCTATAAGGCCACAGTGACTTATTAACATTTAGATCCTCGTAGAACATTCTCGAGAAAATTCGGCATACATGACGGCGTAAATCTCCTCCTATCGAGGCTACCAAGCCAACGGGGTTATCGTCTAACCTAGCAGTACAATTCTACTCACGGTACTACTACACAAGTCTCAGTAAAAGCCTACATGTAATTCTGATTCGGTATTCTTCTTTAAATTGGGCTTAAGTCGCAAGACATTGCATAGTAAGTATTATTCGGGCTTAAGTCAAAAGACATTGCGATAACTACGTTCGATTCTATATATATAGTATACTTCAACTATATATTCTAACAATACGTAATTTCCAATTACAATAGAGGACAAGATAATTACCTCGATAAGCCCGTAATTATCTAGTTAAAGTCGATCTGGGAAATCGTTTAGCTCGACTCAGCGCTCAACTGCTCTAAACCACCCTTAGAAGTTCTAACCAACTTCTACACAATACTCTAACGGACTATGGAGATTTTCCTAGGGTTTCGGTTTTGTAGTGGAGTATAATAGTATTTACGGGCATTTTAGTATAGGTATAACCTTAGAATACAACAAGGTATCTGGCTAAGGTAATTTGGGCATTATAACAATACTTTTGAGAGTATTTCACACCACAAGGGGGTATTATCTGAAAGCAACTAGGCTAGGGGTACCCGGCCACACTACTAGGAGGGCGTACTCTCGGCGAGGGCCTCGCGAAATGGGAGGAGCTCTCAAGACTTAGAGATTTTTGGATGAAGAAGTCTTCAAAGGGAAGGGGTATTTATAGGTCAAGTGAAGGCCAACCAATGGCGAGATCTTGCCAAGTGCAAGGCAAGTGTAGGGCGAGATTCACCCGTGTGTCCTTGACCAACTAACACACAAAATATCCTACCAACTACCTCTCCATTTCGTCCAATCAGAGCCCTACGTCGCCAATGGGAGGTGCCAAGTGGCGCCCTCTTGTTATTAACACGTTTCTCTCGGAAAAATCCGCAAAAATTAAAAATGACATAGCGGAAATTCCCTACGAAAGGCGTGAAAGCGTTTAGTCGAAAGCGACTCTAAATGGGTGTTGTGAACAAAATTAATTCGGCCAAGCCGTAGTACAAGTTTCAAATTTTCTACGTACGTCCTTACGTACATACTCAGGAAATACGCGGTATAACATTCTCATCGCCGAAACATTCGTCGAATGTTCCTTCCAAGTCTCAAAACAAGCGTGCGCGTGATAGTCTTCACTACCATACTTACGAAACAATCCTCGCCTGATGGTGTTATACCCGTAGTTCACAGGTATGTATGCGAGGCGTGCGTGCGAGAATCTGACAGAAAGATTGGAAAGGAAGAAAGAGGTAATTTTCCACGGAAAAGTTTAGGTTTTGTGAAGGAAAAAGGTTCGTTAATGGGAATTGGATTCCCAGTTTGGTATTCGGACTTCTGGAACATTAGAAAAATATGGAATTTTATTTTGGAAATGGTCACGTGGGGCCACGGGAGAAATTCTGATTTTGTGGGGCCCAGCTTTGTTTTGAGATTTTGGCCATTGTGGATATTTTGGAAGATGTTTTATTTTGGGCCTATAGGAGGGTGACACGTGTCACCCCGCCAGTAACTTAGCCGAATGGCATTTGTGCCTGACACCCGGTTAGAGTCGTTTTTTAAAGCGTTTTGCATAACTTGCGAGGAAAATTCGGCTATGTCTTTTCTTATTTTGCGGATTTTTCCGAGAGGCGGAACATTTTGGACCAACGAGAGGCGGCACTTGGCACCTCGTTGGTGGGCAAAGTGGGCGGCACTTGGGCGATTTGGGGGTGTCAGTGGTAGATATTTTTGGTAGATATTTGTGAGGTTTTAAGGAGTAGGGACTAGGGGCACTTGGGCATATCTTGGCCCTACACTTGTGTAGCACTTGGCTAGATCTTGGCCATTGGTTGGCCTTGGCTTGAGTATAAATACCCTCCTTTTGATGAACCTTCATCCATAAATTTGCCTTAGTCTTGAAAGCTCTCCTTCTCCCTCCCTTGTGTTGAGTTCGGCCAAGGCCTCCCATGTGGTAGAGCACCCCCTCTGGGGTGCTAGCGAGAGTGTACCCACTGCCTAGTTGCTTTCGTATGATACCCCTTTGTGGTGTAGAAATACTCTCAAAGTATTGTTATAATGCCCAATTACCTTAGTAGTATACCTTGTTGTATTCTAAGGTTATACCTATCTGAAAAGCCGAAATACTATTATACTTCCGTCGGTCCAAAACCGAAACCACAGGAAAATCTCCATAGTCAGTTGGAGTATTGTGTAGAAGTTAGTTAGAACTTCTAAGGGTGGTTTAAAGCGGGTTGGGCGCTCGGAGTTGGAGCTAAGCGATTGCCGGGATCGACTTTATACTTGGATAATTATGGGCTTATCGAGGTAAATATCTTGTCCTCTATTGTAATTGGAAATTACATGTTGTTAGAATATATAGTTGAAGTATACTATATATAGGCGAGCGTGGTTAGTTGGCAATGTCTTTTGACTTAAGCTGAAGAAGCGGCTGAGCGTATTCTGATAGACTTGTGTAGTAATCTTGTGGAGTAGAATTGTACGTTCGGGTTAGATGTATAACCCCACGGTTGGCTTGGTAGCGGCCCAGTTAGAGGAGGAGATTTCTGTTGTTGCGGGGAGAGTCTTGCCAATTTTCGGTAGAATGTTACTGCGATAAGGTCTAAATGTTAATAAAGCGCCTTGTGGCCTTATAGGTTGAAGTACTCGTGTGGCGCGTTCTACTTGGCTTAGGAGTAGCAAGCGGTTGGGAGTACTTGGGCGTTTTGCTATTAGTCGATACTGTCGCGAGGTATGTGAACCTCTTCCTATCTCTTCTAGCATGATATGTGTGAACTATGTAATGCGGTAGGCGTACATGTACTAAATGTATTTGATTGGTGTAAAACATAAAGTGTTATAACGGCTTTATGGGAAGTTGGTTATAACGGCTTTATGTTGGTAAGAAAATACATGTGGTTTTAAAAGGTAAGCGATTTGAACTATAAGCGGCTTGTTATGTGTTAATAAAGAACTTGAAGTATTTCAAAGAGTTTTGAATCATTTTGAGAGAAGAAGTAATACTTGATTTGTTTTGAACACTTAAGAGTTATACTAGCTTTGTGGAAAGTTAGGTATAACGTCTTAAGAATGTTTCTTGATTTTGGAAATCAGAATGTGTATCGACAAACCAACTGCGGCGTTAATAAAAGGAAATGTTTTGTGATTAAGTATTATTAAAACCAGAGAAACTTCCATCTGCATAGAAGCTAAGATGAGACAAAATGATATTTCTAGATCATGGTCTTTGTAATAAGATTGTTGTAAACAAGAATATCCTACTCACATATAAGACTTATGTTTCTCGAGATAGTTTAAAGAGAATTATATTCTTAAATGAATAAGACTATGAACTCTGAAACCTTTCTAAATAAGAAACATGAACATTTGAAATTAGGCAAACTTGGGCGTTTGGAAAATAATGTTGTTACTTGAGTTTTACAAAGAAATGTTTTGATTTACTTCAAAGATAATCACTATATTTTCATATACTACGGGTATTGTGTGACTTTTGTAAAGTGCGTATCTTTTAAAGAGTTAATGTATGAAGTACTTTGGGGATAAAACCCAGAACTTGTTAGCATATAGTAGAAAGTACCTTGTGTGTATAACTTGATTGTGTTGGTTTGTGATAGCCTTGTAATACTTTCTTGTTGATTTGATAAGTAAACATGCTAGGATCTACGTGTGTTAGTATCTCGTGATGTTTGTGTAAAGGGGTTTTCCTTTGTTGTGCTTATGTTGTTTAACGATAGTTCGTTATGATAGTATTATACATCACTCGTCTCTTGAGATGATTAGGGGTTAAGCGCCCTCCGTCACGGGGTAGACTTCGGGCGGGTCGATGGACCTATGATTGAGACTACCTCATGCGGGTCGAGGGCTATGCGGGCTGCGGGAGTTCGAGTTGATCACGGCCCTTGTGGTCATGCGGTCCTTGTGGCCCGTGCGGGCGAGTCGGGGCAGCTGCCGGGAGTAGCTACCCTCGATGCGGGGTTATACCTCATGCGGGCGATCTGATTGGCCTATGCGGGCTGCGGAAAGTTCGAGGGCTAGGCGCGCATTAGATACTACGGGCAAGTGGTGGCTTTGATCATGTGGATGCAGAGCAGATCTTATGATCTGATTCATGACCTTGTTGATGCGTAGGTGTTAGTAGTCGGCTATGCCTTCGTACTTACCCATGCGTGTTATTATGGCGCAGTGGGACACGGTGTTCATGTGTGTTCCTTGGTGCTTTCATATCATAAAGCTGCGGTGAGGAAAGGTATTCCACGGGCATGATTGATGTTGTGGGCGTGAGACCCGTTGTTATATTTGAGTGATGACTTGAGGCGTGAGTCACGACTTGACATATTGCTTATTATTGTGAGCGTAGTTTGGTTATCATACATGTCTCTGCTTTATAGACTATTATGATTTCATTTCTGATATTTTTAGTTTCACATACCAATTTTTGTTATGCGACCTCGCTTGAAGTGCGTTCATCTGCGCGGTAAAGGTACGCGATCGTTGATCCTCGCTCTTAGTGTCACGATTCAGCGTTTGGTAAAGCTCGTTGCTCGGAGCTTATCGGTGGTATAGTTCCACTGTTGTTGTAGGTGTTTACATTCGAGGTATGGCGGGGCCCTGTCGCCATTGTTGTCGTATAATTTCTTAGAAGTGCATGAAATGTTGTGGGCGGGGTTTGTAAAAGGATTAAAGCGTTCATGTTGGAAAAAGTCGTTATTTATATTTATCTTAGAAAGGCAAGTTTTCTCAGTTATTGTTTCATATTTCATAATATGTCTTGTATTGTTTATGTTCGTGATTACTGCGATGTTGTATCACTAGGGTGCGGGGTAAGGCACGATCACGGGCCGGAATCGGTCGTGACAAAAGTGGTATCGAGCGATTAATCCTCGGAAAGTGTCTACCGTATCGATGAAGTCTTGATTATCGGTGTGTTGTGCACCAATAATCGAGGAGGCTATAGGGTATTTAGGATTGGTTTCTATTCTTCTCACTCACGAGATCGTGCCTTAGAGGTGTGTTGTAAGTTGGACCTACGGCGAAATTATTTCCTTGCTCGTTATGCCTCGCGTAGGGCAACCGGGCGGAGGACAAAGCGGCCAGGAGGCTGCGAGTAGAGTTGAGAGGGTTACGTGGGCGCAGGCCCGATTATCACCTTGGATGGTGCCGTTCGGGGATTTCTGCGGCGTCGCTAGCTTGATAAAGTTTAGCAGCGGCGGCGATTCTACTGCGGCCATGATATTTGAACGCCGGTTCCACGACCGAGAGCAGAGAATATGGTGCAAAGCGACCATTACTAGCTATGGATTTGGCTACGGAGTATACCGATGTATCGCGAGTCTTGATGACTACCTAAGAGAGGTTGTGCAAGAGTAATTCTTGATTGGGCTTGGCATGGCACGTATGCGGGCTTATGCAGCGGGCGAAAAAGCGTGAGATCGACGGGTTAACGAGGGCGAGGAGAGGGCGAGCGGCGGGGTCGCCGGTAACTTTCAAGGTGAGTATACCTTAAGTGCTATGTTACGATAGCGATGTGGTAGTTGTGATTAGAAATCATGGTGGGTTAGCAGTAAGATTTTGGGGATAGAAGGTGTGAGCCTTAGAGTGTTATACGTCTGGACCTTAGAGGTAAGGCCATCTCGAGTAAAGGTGTAGTGTTATGTTTGATCCTTATCGAGTGCATAGTGCGCGTGAGCTATGTTGGGATAGGTCACAAGTGGTATGAAATGAAAGAGGGTAGTTGAGCTAAGAAGACAGCTAGGTTTTAAGTAACATGTTTAGTAAAATTGTTCCTTCGGGAGATAGTATTTTGCGCCTTGGGTCGGGTTGAGGCCGCGTTGCGGGTCAACCCGCGGCATGTTTGGTGGTGGGGTGCGGTTGTGGTGGTCGCCTTGTGGTAGGGTCACGAGGGTGTTAGGCTCGAGTTTAGTTAACTAGCGTGCGAGTTCGTGGATGCGTTCGACCGGTGGTCGATCGATGAAGCGACCATCGTGTTCTTGATCGGGGCCGTTCACTCGGCAGTATTGATTTATCAGAAAGGTTGTAAGGCTGCACGGGGTGCCTACCTTCACCTTATGGCAGACAGTGGAGCCCAGGGTACGGCTGTTTTGTTTCTGAAAGTTTTACCAGGCAGGGTTAAGGACTGGTGAGTCTCGAATCGCGTTCGCCACCGGGCGGTGTGGATTTGAGGGGTAGTTGTGAGGATTGTTGTCTCACTGTGGAGGAGCGTTTAAGCTACCATTTCGGTGTTCGGATGTCGCGCCACGAAGCCTTGTAGAGGCGAAGTGTAAGTTGCGTCGATTGGTTCGATGTTGGCAAGGTTCGACGATTGGTTGAGCTTGTTCCAGCGGTAATTGTGGATAGGGAAAAGCTCATCTAGAAGAAGTTACGGCGGCTCGGAGGAATCGTGCGGATAATCGGCGGCGGCTTAGAGTTGAGTTGGCGGTGGTCTTCTTGAAAGTACCACCGGACGGTGTGGCGAGTTGTGAAGCGAAGGAACTTAGCGAGTTACTTTGGGCCTTTTGAGTTCATGTGAAGAATAGGCGGGTTGCCTATATGTTATGATGCCGTCCGACTTAGGAGGCGATACGTCCGGTCTTCGTATTGTTATGTTGGAAAGTATCGAAGATCCATCGAGAATGTTCCCGATTAATGATGCCGCGTAAAGAGATAGTAACCGAGTTTTGGAAACTAAAGCGATGCTCGAAATGTGGTAAGGGTTGAGTGTCTGACGGCCGGTGATCGCGTACGGCCGGTACCATTTGTTGGGTCGTCGGAGCTAGGCTCGCGGCAAAGTGACAAAGAGTATTTGTGGTGATGTTAGAGGTGTTTCCTCGTAGACTTGGATATAAGTATGTTGCTTGGTATTTTTACGTGGCGGTATGGCGAGGATTGTTTCGTAAGTATAGAAGTGAAGACTATCTTTGAGCACGTATGTTTTGAGACTTAGAATGAACATTCGGGAATGAATGTTTCTAAGAGAGGAAGAATGTTATACCCGTAGTTCCTGGTATGTATGCGAGGCGTGCGTGCGAGAATCTGACAGAAAGATTGGAAAGGAAGAAAGAGGTAATTTTTCCACGGAAAAGTTTAGGTTTTGTGAAGGAAAAAGGTTCGTTAATGGGAATTGGATTCCCAGTTTGGTATTCGGACTTCTGGAACATTAGAAAAATATGGAATTTTATTTTGGAAATGGTCACGTGGGGCCACGGGAGAAATTCTGGTTTTGTAGAGCCACTTTGTTTTGAGATTTTGGCCATTGTGGATATTTTGGAAGATGTTTTATTTTGGGCCTATAGGAGGGTGACACGTGTCACCCCGCAGTGGCTTAGCCGAATGGCATTTGTGCACAACACGGTTAGAGTCGTTTTTAATGAAACGTTTTGCATAACTTGCGAGAGAAAATTCGGCTATGTCTTTTCTTATTTTTGCGGATTTTTCCGAGAGGCGGAACATTTTGGACCAACGAGAGGCGGCACTTGGCACCCTCTCGTTGGTGGGCAAAGTGGGCGTGACTTGGGCGATTGGGGGTGTCAGTGGTAGATATTTTTGGTAGATATTTGTGAGGGTTTTAAGGAGTAGGGACTAGGGGCACTTGGGCATATCTTGGCCCTACACTTGTGTAACACTTGGCTAGATCTTGGCCATTGGTTGGCCTTGGCTTGTAGTATAAATACCCTCACTTTGATGAACTTAACCGTCCATAAATTTGCCTTAGTCTTGAAAGCTCTCCTTCTCCCTCCCATTGTGTTGAGTTCGGCCAAGGGCCTCCCCCTTGTGGCCGAGAGCACCCTCTAGGGTGCTAGCCGAGAGTGTACCCCACTGCCTAGTTGCTTCGTATGATACCCCGCTGTGGTGTAGAAATACTCTCTAAAGTATTGTTATAATGCCCAATTACCTTAGTAGTATACCTTGTTGTATTCTAAGGTTATACCTATCTGAAAAGCCCGAAATACTATTATACTTCAGTCGGTCCACAAACCGAAACCACTAGGAAAATCTCCATAGTCAGTTGGAGTATTGTGTAGAAGTTGGTTAGAACTTCTAAGGGTGGTTTAGAGCGGGTTGGGCGCTCGGAGTTGGAGCTAAGCGATTGCCGGGATCGACTTTATACTTGGATAATTATGGGCTTATCGAGGTAAATATCTTGTCCTCTATTGTAATTGGAAATTACATGTTGTTAGAATATATAGTTGAAGTATACTATATATAGAACGAGCGTGGTTAGTTGGCGATGTCTTTTGACTTAAGCTGAAGAATGGAGGCGTATTCTGATAGACTTGTGTAGTAATCTTGTGGAGTAGAATTGTACCGTTCGGGTTAGATGTATAACCCCACTGGTTGGCTTGGTGGCGGCCAGTTAGAGGAGGAGATTTCTGTTGCGGAGAAGTCTTTGCGAATTTCGGTAGAATGTTACTGCGATAAGGTCTAAATGTTAATAAGCGCCTTGTGGCCTTATAGGTTGAAGTACTACGTGTGGCGCGTTACTTGGCAGGAGTGGCGGCGGTTGGGAGTACTTGGGCGTTTGCTATTAGTCGATACTCGTCGCGGTATGTGAACCTCTTCCTATCTCTTCTAGCGTGATATGTGTGAACTATGATGCGGTGGCGTCATGTACTAAATGTATTTGATTGGTGTAAAACATAAAGTGTTATAACGGCTTTATGGGAAGTTGGTTATAACGGCTTTATGTTGGTAAGAAAATACATGTGGTTTTAAAGGTAGCGATTTGAACTATAAGCTTGTTATGTGTTAATAAAGAACTTGAAGTATTTCAAAAGAGTTTTGAATCATTTTGAGAGAAGAAGTAATACTTGATTTGTTTTGAACACTTAAGAGTTATACTAGCTTTATGGAAAGTTAGGTATAACGTCTTAAGAATGTTTCTTGATTTTGGAAATCGGAATGTGTATCGACAAACCAACTGCGGCGTTAATAAAGGAAATGTTTTGTGATTAAGTATTATTAAAACCGAGAAACTTCCATCTGCATAGAAGCTAAGATGAGACAAAATGATATTTCCTAGATCATGGTCTTTGTAATAAGATTGTTGTAAACAAGAATATCCTACTCACATATAAGACTTATGTTTCTCGGATAGTTTAAAGAGAATTATATTCTTAAATGAATAAGACTATGAACTACGAAACCTTTCTAAATAAGAAACATGAACATTTGAAATTAGGCAAACTTGGACGTTTGGAAAATAATGTTGTTACTTGAGTTTTACAAAGAGAAGTGTTTTGATTTACTTCAAAAGATAATCACTATATTTTCATATACTACGGGTATTGTGTGACTTTTGTGAAAGTAACGTATCTTTTAAAGAGTTAATGTATGAAGTACTTTGGGGATAAAACCCCGAACTTGTTAGCATATAGTAGAAAGTACCTTGTGTGTATAACTTGATTGTGTTGATTTGTGATAGCCTTGTAATACTTTCTTGTTGATTTGATAAGTAAACATGCTAGGATGCTACGTGTGTTAGTATCTCGTGATGTTTGTGTAAAGGGGTTTTTCCTTTGTTGTGCTTATGTTGTTTAACGATAAGCTGTTATGATAGTATTATACATCACTCATCTCTTGAGATGATTAGGGTTAAGCGCCCTCCGTGCGGGGTAGACTTCGGCGTCGATGGACTATGATTCGAGACTACCTCATGCAGGTCGGGGGCTATGCGGAGCTGGGAGTTCGAGTTAGGATCGCGGCCCTTGTGGTCATGCGGTCCTTGTGGCCATGCAGACGGCGAGTCGGGGCAGCTGCCGGGAGTAGCTACCCTCGATGCGGGGTTATACCTCATGCGGGCGATCGATTGGCCTATCGCGGGCTGCGGAAAGTTCGAGGCTAGGCGCGCATTAGATCTGCGGGCAAGTGGTCGGCTTTGATCATGTGGCCTGCAGACGAATCTTATGATCTGATTCATGACCTTGTTGATGCGTGGGTGTTAGTAGTCGGCTATGCGCCGTACTTACCATGCGTGTTATTATGGCGCAGTGGGACTGGTGTTCATGTGTGTTCCTTGGTGCTTTCATATCATAAGCGGTGAGGAAGGTATTCCAGGCATGATTGATGTTGTGGGCGTGAGACCCATTGTTATATTTGAGTGATGACTTGAGGCGTGAGTCACGACTTGACATGGCTTATTATTGTGAAGCTAGTTTGGTTATCATACATGTCTCTGCTTTATAGACTATTATGATTTCATTTCTGATATTTTTAGTTTCACATACTCGATTTGTTATGCTTGACCTCGCCCGAGGCTGCGTTCATCTGCGCGAGTAAAGTACACGATCATTGATCCTCGCTCTTAGGGTCCGATTCAGCGTTTGGTAAAGCTCAGTTGCTCGGAGGCTTATCGGTTGTATAGTTCCTGTTGTTGTAGGTGTTTACATTCGGGGTATGGCGGGGCCACGTCCGCCATTGTTGTCGTATAATTTCTTAAGTGCAGAGAAGCTTTGTGGCGGGGTTTGTAAAAGGATTAAAGCGTTCATGTTGGAAAAAGTCGTTATTTATATTTATGCAGAAGGCAAGTTTTCTCAGATTATTGTTTCATATTTCATAATATGTCTTGTATTGTTTTATGTTCCGCTGATTACTCTGATGTTGTATCACTAGGGTGCCCGGGGTAAGGCACCAGTCACGGGCCCGGAATCGGGTCGTGACAAATGGCCACAGAAACAACTGCGCAAAAATACTTACATCCAAGTCCACGAGGAATCACCTCTAATCATCACCACAAAACACTCCTCACCGGGGTCTAAAATATACTTCCTTAGCGCGCCTCTTTACAAAGAAATGATCACATCTATGCCCACCATACATGCTCGCTTCTCTCCTTACTCGTAGATACCACTTTGTCACTTTGCACGAGGCATTAACCTTCTCGGCGACCAACAAATGGTACCACTTTGTCACCTTGCGAGCCTTGCTCCGCGACCCGACAAATGGTGCGGGCGCTTGCGACCCACGAGTGTCGTACACTCGAACTCTTACCACGTTACGATCGGCGTTTCCAGACTCGGGGTTACTATCTCTAACGTGGTCATCGTGCGGGAACCTGCGGATGGATTCTCGATACTTTCCCGTCATAACAATACGAAAGGCGGACGTCGCCTCCAAGTCGGACGGCAAAGCTATCATATAGGCAGCACGGCCTATCCTTCATGAACTCAAAAGGCCCAAGTAACGGCTAAGTTCCTCTGTATTCCAAAACTCGCGCCCCAGGGGTGGTACTTTCAAGAAGACCGGCCGGTCGGCACGAACTCTGGCGTCGTGCCGATTATCCGCACGATTTCTACGAGTGCGAACCTCTTCTAGACAAGCTTTACTATCGGTCTGTTGGAACAAGCTGAACCAACTATCGAATCTTGCCAACATCGAACCATTCGGCGGCGACTTACATCCGCCCTACAAGGCCTCAAAGGTGACATCCGAACACTGAAATGGTAGCTTAAACACTCCTCGCGAGGAGACAACAATCTCCACTACCCGAAATCGACCAGGCGGCGAATCGGTCGAGACTACTTTGAGTTCCTAACCCCTGGTAAACTTTTAAAGCGAAAATAGTCACACAGGCTTCACTGTATGCGACATAAGGTGAAGGTAGGCACCGTGCAGCCTTTCAACCTTTACGACCTAACATCAACGCCGAACAGCGGTCACGGTGAAAGACACGATGGGTGACCCGTTGGCCCGACTCTTGGTCGAATGCATCCACGAACTCGTCACGTTAGCGAACATGGGCCTAACACTCGTGACCTACCACAAGGCGGGACCACCACTGACCCGCGCCACAAACATGGCGGGTTGACGTGGCGTGGCCTCAACGAGGCGACGCGCCTGATACTAGCTCCCGATCGGAACAATCTCACTAATCACGTTTGAAAACCTGCGGTCTTCTTAGCTCAACTACCTCTTTCATTCCACACTACTGGACTAATCCACAAACATAACTTACGTACTATGCACTCTAAGGTCAAACATAAACATTACACCTTTTCTCGAGATGGCATCACCTCTAAGGTCTCTACGTATAAAACTCTAAGGCTCGCGCCTCTATCCCCAATCTTACTTGGTTAACTAACCAAGATTTCTAATCACGATAATAACACCTTTATCAAAACATAGCACTTATAACATACCCGTCTTATCACATCTGGATCCCAGAGGTTAAGGATATGTCTATATCTGCTTCGCTCCCTTAGTCGTTCTAATCAAACCTCGCCGTAGACGCGAGCTAAGGAAGATGACAAACTACCCAGCGATCGAAGGCTAAGTCCTCCATGAGGACACTCTTTCGACATCGGACCACGGCGGTCATAGGTACAACAAGTACCAACTAAAACGACATTCCACGAGATGGCGCTGCCACTTGTGAATTTGAAAAAGCGAATCGGATTTGGAACGCCGTGTATTTGTGAGCGGAAGCTGCGGAGCTCGACCAACTCCTGCGTACCTCGAGCGTCACGAACCACAGTGGAGGACCTTTCGCCTTGGTGGGTGTGCATAATCTAATCTATTTGGTGAGGTGACTTGACTCGAAAGTTACTAAAGGACGCGCTACTGCGGCCTCTTACAGTGTCCTTGTTAACGCGTCGATCTCGTTTCTCGGCTGCTGTGCATGGCGTACGAGCCATGCTCGAAGCCTAAGCGAAGAACTTACTCTTTGCACAACCTTCGTTGATATTCATCAAGACTCGCGATGCATCGGTACACTCTGCAGTAGCCAAATCCATAGCTAGTATGAGGTTGTCTCTTTGCAATCCATATTCTCTGTTCGGTCGTGGGCGAAGGTTCAAATATCATGGCGCAGTAGGAGCGCCGCAGTGCTAAACTTTCTGGGGCTAGTGATGTCGAGAAATCCCGAATGAAGCACCTAACTCGGTGATGATTGGGCTGTGCCTCGTAACCCTCTGAACTCTACTCGTGACTCCTCGCGCTTGCCTCTGGGCGGGTTGCCTGCGGAGTATAGCGGTAAGGGAAAGAAATCGTTAGAGGTCCACTTACACGGCTCTAAGGCACGATCTGAGTGAGAAGAATAGAAACCAATCCTAAATATCCTATAGCCTCACGATTATTGATGTGGTGCACAACACAGCGATAATCAAGACTCTTGGATCTGATGTAGACACTTTCAGGATTAAGCGCTCGATACCACTTTTGTCACGACCGAACGGGCCGTGGTAGTGCCTACCGGGCACCTAGGGATCTGACATCGAGAGATCGTGGAACATAACAGCAACATGAAATAACAAAGCGTCACAATTATCTTTAGAAAACTTGCCGCCGGCGTAAATAATAATAACAACTCTTTCAAAATGAGCAGTTTAATCCTTTCTTTACAAACCACCTTGTGATTACTCTGGACCTCAGAAAGAATCTGACGGCAACGGCGGGGCGGGGCCGTCGTACCAAGAATGTAAGCACTTTCTGACAGCGAGGACTATACGCGATAAGCCTCGGAGAAGCGGAGCTTTCCCAACGCTGACGTGACCTAGGCGAGGATCAACGGCGGTGTACCTTTGCGGCGTGAGCGGCCCAGGAGGTCGATCTGACAGTGCAAGTATGTGAAACTAAAAATAAATCACGTAAATGAAATCATAGCGATCATATAAAGCGGAGACATGTATGATAACCACTACGATTTACAACAAAGCAATCATGTCAAGTCGAGGACTCGCCTCAGTCATCACTCAAGTATAACAATGGGTCTCGGGCCCATGACATCAATCATGCGTGGAATACCTTCCTCGCTCATGGCGATCTATGATATAAAAGCACGAGGAACACGCATGAACACGAGTCCCACGTGTCATAATAAAGCTGCGGGGTAAATGCGAAGGCATGGCGACTACTAAAAACCACAGTACCAAGGTTATGTTGTATCATAAGATCTGTCTAGGCGTCACGTGATCAAAGGCGGCCACTTGCGCGATGTCGATGTCTGCGTCTAACCACGGAACTCCGCGACTCGCGTAGGCCAATCTCATCGGCCGCGAGGTATTCCCGCGTCGAGGGTAGCTCTCTCCGTCGTAAATCGGACGCGATCGCGTAGCCCGTGGACGCGTGCCCGTAAGGGCGCACGGCACGGAACTCGTAGCTCGCGCAGGCCGCAGGACTGCGTGAGGTATTCTCGAATCATAGGTCCATCGACCCACTGAGTCTACCCGCGTCGGGAGCTTAACCGGAATCATCTCGAGATGAGTGATGTAAAATACTAACAATGACTTATCGTTAAGCAACATAAGCACAACAAAGAAAACCCCTTTACCTGACATCACAAGATACTAACACGTAGCATCTAGCATGTTTACTTATCAATCAACAAGAAAGTATTACAAGGCTATCAAACCAACACAATCAAGTTATACACAGTACTTTAAGCTAACAAGTTCGGGTATCTACCCAAGTACTTCATACATTAAATCTTTTAAAAGATCCGTTGCTTTCATAAGTCACCTGATACGTAGTATAAAATAGAGTGTTGTCTTTTTAAATAAACCAAAACACTTACCTTTGTAAAATCAAGTAACAACATTATTTTCCAAGCGTCGAGTTTGCCTAATTTCAAATGTTCACGTTTCTTATTTTAGAAAGGTTTCGTAGTTCATAGTCTTATTCATTTAAGAATATAATTCTCTTTTAAACACTCTGACAAACATAAGTCTTATATGTGAGTAGGATATTCTTGTTTATAACAATCTTATTACAGCAGCCGTGATCTAGGAAATATCATTTTGTCTCATCTTAGTTTCTATGCAGATGGAAGTTTCTCTTTGGTTTTAATAATACTTAATTAGTCAAAACATTTCCTTTTATTATTGCTGATGGTTTGTCGATACATTCGATTTAGAAATCGATAAAACATTCTTAAGCGTTATACCTAACTTCCCATAAAGCTAGTATAACTCTTAGGTTTTCAAGTATTACTTCTTTCAAAATGATTCAAAAATCTTTTGAAATACTTCAAGTTCTTTATTAACACATAACAAGCGATTATAGTTCAAATCGATTACCTTTTAAAGACCACAGTATTTTCTTACCAACATAAAGCTATTATAACCAACTTCCCATAAAGCGTTATAACCTTTTATGTTTTAAACCAATCAAATCGTTTAGCACGTATCGTCTACCGTACTACATAGTTCCACATATCATGCTAGAAGAGATAGGAAGAGGTTCGCATACCTCGCGGAGTATCGACTAATAGCAAAGCGCTCAGTACTTTGGCGTACTCGTAAGCCAAGTAGATCGTACGCCTGGCGTAGTACTTGACCTATAAGGCCACAGCGCTTATTAACATTTAGATCCTCGTAGAACATTCTGAAAATTCGACACCTCCCCCACATGACGGCGTAAATCTCCTCTCTATCGGGGCGGCTACCAAGCCAACGGGGGGTTATCGTCTAACCTAGCGGGTACAATTCTACGCGGTACTCTTACTGCAAGTCTCTTGTAAAATAGCCTATGTAATTCTGATTCGGTATTCTTTAAATTGGGCTTAAGTCGCGAGACATTCTGTAAGTATTAATCGGGCTTAAGTCAAAAGACATTGCCGATAACTACGTTGATTCTATATATATAGTATACTTGACTATATATTCTAACAATAATTTCCAATTACAATAGAGACAAGATAATTACCTCGATAAGCCCATAATTATCCTAGTTAAAGTCGATCTGAAATCGTTTAGCTCGACTCGGCGCTCGACTGCTCTAAACCACCTTAGAAGTTCTAACCAACCACACAATACTCAACGGACTATGGAGATTTTCCTAGGGTTTTGGTTTTGTATTGTGGAGTATAATAGTATTTAGGCATTTTCGTATAGGTATAACCTTAGAATACAACAAGGTATCGGCTAAGGTAATTTGGGCATTATAACAATACTTTTGAGAGTATTTCACACCCAAAGGGGGTATTATACAGCAACTAGGCTGGGGGTGCCCACGGCGCTACTAGGAGGCGCTACTGCCGGCGAGGGGCCTCGCGAAATGGGAGGAGCTCTCGAGACTTAGAGATTTTTGGATGAAGAAGTCTTCAAAGGAAGGGGTATTTATAGGTCAAGTGAAGGCCACCGATGGCGAGATCTTGCCAAGTGCAAGGCAAGTGTAGGGCGAGATTCACCCATGTGTCCTTGACCAACTAACACACAAAATATCCTACCAACTACACCTCTCCATTTCGTCCAATCAGAGCCGCTACGTCTTGATGGGAGGGTGCCAAGTGGCGCCCTCTTGTTGGCCCAACACGCGTTCGTCTCTCGGAAAAATCATAAAAATTAAAAATGACATAGCGGAAATTCCCTACGAAATGTGAAAGCGTTTGCCAGCGACTCTAAGCGGGTGTTGTGAACAAAATTAATTCGGCCAAGCCTTAGTACAAGTTTCAAATTTTCTCGTGCGTCCTACGTACATACTCGGAAATACGGTATAACATTCTCCTCGCCGAAACATTCGTCGAATGTTCCTTCCAATCTCAAAACAAGCGTGCGCGGTATAGTCTTCACTACCGTACTTACGAAACAATCACGCCTGATAGCCACGAAACAAGCTGGCAAAATACTTACATCCAGTCACGAGAATCACCTCTAATCATCGCACAAAACACTCACCAGGTCTAAAATATACTTCCTTCGCCCGCGCCTCTTTACAAAAGAAATGATCACATCTATGCCCGCCATACATGCCGCTTCTCGCCTGCGTCGTAGATACCACTTTGTCACTTTGCACGAGGCATTAACCTTCCGAGCGACCCGACAAATGGTACCACTTTTGTCACCTTGTCGCGAGCCTTGCTCGACGACCCGACAAATAGTGCAGGGCTTGCGACCACGAGGTCGTACACTCGAACTCTTACCACGTTACGTCGGCCGGTTTCCAAGACTGGGGTTACTATCTCTAACGTGGTCATCATTAGCGGGAACCCTCGGATGGATTCTCGATACTTTCCCGTCATAACAATACGAAAGGCGGACGTCGCCTCCAAGTCGGACGGCAAAGCTATCATATAGGCGACTGGCCTATCCTTCACATGAACTCAAAAGGCCCAAAGTAACACGGGCTAAGTTCCTCTGTATTCCAAACTTCGCCACGCCCAGGGGTGGTACTTTGAAAGCCGGCCGTCACTGAACTCTAGCGTCGTCGCGATTATCATACGATTTCTACGGTGCGGAACCTCTTCTAGACAAGCTTTACTCATCCGATCTGCTGGAACAAGCTGAACCAACTATCTGAATCTTGCCAACATGAACCATTCGGCCGGCGACTTACATCCGCCTACAAGGCCTCAGGTGACATCGAACAACGAAATGGTAGCTTAAACACTCCTCCACGGAGACAACAATCTCGCAACTACCGCGAAATCGACCAGGCGGCAGAGGCGAATGCGGTCTGAGACTACGCTGAGTTCTAACCTGCTGGTAAACTTTTAGAAAGCGAAAATAGTCCTGACACAGGCTTCCATGCGACATAAGGTGAAGGTAGGCACCGTCTGACCTTTCAACCTTCGACCTAACATCGGCCCAGAACAGCGGTCTGGTGAAAGACACGATGGGCTGACCCGTTGGCGGAGCCTGCGGTCGAATGCATCCACGAACTCGTCTGTTGGTTAGCGAACATGGGCCTAACACCCTCGTGACCTACCCGCAGGCGGGACCACCACAACCGACCCGCGCCCAAGCATGCGGCGGGTTGACGCGGCGTGGCCTCAACCCGGCCCGGCGCGCGATACTAGCTCCGTCCGGAACAATCTCGCTAATCACGTTTGAAAACCTGGCGGTCTTCTTAGCTCGACTACCTCTTTCATTCCACGCTACTCGGGGACTAATCCCATGAAACATAACTTACGTGCACTATGCACTCCTATAAAGGTCAAACATAAACATTACACCTTTTCTCGAGATGACATCACCTCTAAGGTCTCTACGTATAAAACTACAAGGCTGCACCTTCTCTATCCCCAAATCTTACTTGGTTAACTAACCAAGATTTCTAATCACGATAATAACACCTGCTATCAAAACATAGCACTTATAACATACCCGTATTATCACACATCTGGATCCGCAGAGGTTAAGGATATGTCTATATCTCTAACTCCCTTAGTCGTTCTAATCAAACACGCCAAGTAGCGCGCAGCTAAGGAAGATGACAAACTACCGCGATCACGAAGGCTAAGTCCTCGCGAGGACACTCTTTCGACATCGGACCACGGCGGTCATGGTGCAACAAGTACCCGACTAAAAAACGACATTCCACGAGATGGCGCTGCGCAGCTGTGACATTGAGAAAAAGCGAATCGGATATTTGGAACGCCCGTGTATTTGTGAGCCGGAAGCTGCGGAGCTCGACCAACTCTGCATACCTCGAGCGTCACGAACCACATGGAGGACCTTTACGCACTAGTGGGTGTGCATAATCTAATCTATTTGGTGAGGTGACTTGACTCGAAAGTTACTAAAGGACCTTCTACTCTGGCCCTGCTTTGTCCTTGGTTAACGCGTCGATCTCTACGTTTCTCGGCTGCGTGCGTAAGCCGTACGAGGCCATGCTCAAGCCTAAGCGAAGAACTTACTCTTGCACAACCTTCGTTGATATTCATCAAGACTCGCGATACATCGGTACACTCTGCAGTAGCCAAATCCATAGCTAGTAACCGGGTTGTCTCTTTGCAATCCATATTCTCTGTTCGTGGGCGAAGGTTCAAATATCATGGCGCGGTAGGAGCTGCGCGCCGTGCTAAACTTTCGGGGCTAGTGATGTCGCGAAATTCGAATGAAGCACCTAACTCGGGTGATGATTGGGCTGTGCCTCGTAACCCTCTGAACTCTACTCGCGGCTCCTGGTGCCTTGCCCTCTGGTAGGGTTGCCTGCAGCGGAGTATAGCAGTGAGGGAAAGAAATCGTTAGAGGTCGACTTACAACACGACTCTAAGGCACGATCTCGAGTGAGAAGAATAGAAACGATCTAAATATCCTATAGCCTCACGATTATTGATGTAGTGCACAACAGATAATCAAGACTTCTTGGATCTGATGCGTAGACACTTTCAGAGGATTAGCGCTCGATACCACTTTTGTCACGACCGAACCGGGCGTGGGTGCCTACCGGGCACCCTAGGGATCTGACATCATCGGAGAGATCGTGGAACATAACACAACAACATGAAATAACAAGAAGCGTACAACAATTATCTTTAGAAAACTTGCCGCCCGGCGTAAATAATAATAACAACTCTTTCAAAATGAGCAGTTTAATCCTTTCTTTACAAACCACTGCAGCGATACTCTGGACCTCAGAAAATCTGGCCCAGCGGCGGGGCGGGGCCGTCGTACCACAGATATAGCACCTCTGACAATGAGGGGACTATACCACGATAAGCCTCGGAAAGCGGAGCTTTCCCAATATTGGCGAGACCACAGGCGAGGATCAGCGGCGGTGTACCTTTACTGCGGCGTGAGCGCGGCCCGAAGGAGTCGATCTGACAGTGCAGAGTATGTGAAACTAAAAATAAATCGTAAATGAAATCATAGCGATCATATAAAGCGGGAGACATGTATGATAACCAACTCGATTTACAAAGCGATCATGTCAAGTCGGGGACTCGCGCCTCAGTCGTCACTCGAAGTATAACAATGGGTCTCGGGCCCACAATCATGCGTGGAATACCTTCGCCAGCTGCCGTGATCTATGATATAAAGCACGAGGAACACGCATGAACACGGGTCCGCTGTGTCATAATAAAGCGTGCGGGGTAAATGCGAAGGCATAGCGAACTACTAAAACCACGGTACCAACAAGGTTATGAAGCGTATCATAAGATCTGTCTGAACCGTCACATGATCAAAGGCGGCCACTTGCGCGATGTCGATGTCGCGTCTAACCACAGGAACTCCGCGACTCGCGTAGGCCAATCTCGGCCGCGTGAGGTATTCCCGCGTCGAGGGTAGCTCTCCGGCGTAAATCACGACCGCGATCGCGTGGCCCGTGGACGCGTGCCCGTAAGGGCGACGCTAACACGGAACTCGTAGCTCGCGTAGGCCCACAGGACTGCGTGAGGTATTCTCGAATCATAGGTCCATCGACCGCTGAGTCTACCGCGTCGGAGGGCAACCGGAATCATCTCGAGATGAGTGATGTAAAATACTAACACAACGGCTTATCGTTAAGCAACGTAAGCACAACAAAGGAAAACCCTTTACCTGACATCACAAGATACTAACACGTAGCATCTGGCATGTTTACTTATCAATCAACAAGAAAGTATTACAAGGCTATCACAAACCAACCAATCGAGTTATACAGCAAGGTACTTTAAGCTAACAAGTTCGGGTATCTACCACAAAGTACTTAATACATTAAATCTTTTAAAAGATCAGTTGCTTTCACATAAGTCACCTGATACGTAGTATAAAATAGAGTATTATCTTTTAAATAAACCAAAACACTTACCTTTGTAAAATCAAGTAACAACGTTATTTTCCAAGCGTCCAGTTTGCCTAATTTCAAATGTTCACGTTTCTTATTTTAGAAAGGTTTCGTAGTTCATAGTCTTATTCATTTAAGAATATAATTCTCTTTTAAACACTCTGAAACATAAGTCTTATATGTGAGTAGGATATTCTTGTTTATAACAATCTTATTATTGTAGTGATCTAGGAAATATCATTTTGTCTCGTCTTAGTTTCTATGCGGATGGAAGTTTCTCTGGTTTTAATAATACTTAATTAGTCAAAACATTTCCTTTTATTATTTGCGATGGTTTGTCGATACACGTTCGATTTCGAAATCGTTAAAACATTCTTAAGCGTTATACCTAACTTCCCATAAAGCTAATATAACTCTTAGGTTTTTCAAGTATTACTTCTTTCAAAATGATTCAAAAATCTTTTGAAATACTTCAAGTTCTTTATTAACACATAACAAGCGATTATAGTTCAAATCGATTTACCTTTTAAAGACCACAGTATTTTCTTACCAACGTAAAAACATTATAACCAACTTCCCATAAAGCCGTTATAACACTTTATGTTTAAACCAATCAAATACGTTTAGCGTATGCGTCACCGTACTACATAGTTCACACATATCATGCTAGAAGAGATAGGAAGAGGTTCACGTACCTCGCGGCAGTATCGACTAATAGCAAAGCGCTCAAGTACTTCCAAGTCGGCTCTCCTTAAGCCAAGTAGATCGCGCCACGTAGTACTTGACCTATAAGGCCTGGCGCATTAACATTTAGATCCTCGTAGAGACATTCTGAGAAAATTGTGGCGCCTCCCACATGGCGGCGTAAATCTCCTCTCTATCGGTAGACTGCAAACGACGGGGGTTATCGTCTAACACTAGCGGTGCAATTCTACTCGCGGTACTCTTACACAGTCTCTGTAAAGCGACCATGTAATTCTGATTCGGTGTCTTCTTTAAATTGGGCTTAAGTCGCGAGACATTCTGTAAGTATTGTCGAGCTTAAGTCAAAAGACATTGCCGATAACTACGTTGATTCTATATATATAGTATGCTTGACTATATATTCTAACAATCGTAATTTCCAATTACAATAGAGGACAAGATAATTACCTCGATAAGCCCATAATTATCCTAGTTAAAGTCGATCTGGGAAATCGTTTAGCTCCACTCGGCGCTCGACCAGCTCTAAACCACCCTTAGAAGTTCTAACCAACCTACACAATACTCAGCGGACTATGGAGATTTTCCTAGGGTTTGGTTTTGTGGTAGCGGAAGTATAATAGTATTTAGGCATTTTCGTATAGGTATAACCTTAGAATACAACAAGGTATCGGCTAAGGTAATTTGGGCATTATAACAATACTTTTGAGTATTTACGTAACGACCGTTCGGGGCCCGTTCTTGGTGCCTTATCGGGCACCTGGTGACCTGACTGTCGAGAAAACCGGAAAATAAAACATAGTCGTGAAACGGAGATATAATAATAAGCAGGCCAACCAAAAGCGGTTGCCTTGATATATCATAAAACACGAGCAGTTTAATCCTTTACAACCACCTTGTAGCGATTACTACGGACCTCACAAGATTTACGACTATGGCCAGGCAGGGCCATGTACCACGAATGTACAGAACCTAACTCGGGAACACGTACCAAAGATAAGCCTCAGAAGAAGCGGAGCTTCCCGATATCTTTGGCGTGATCCTAGGCGGGGATCCACGGCCGATGTACCTCACTGCGGCATGAGCGGCCCCGAAGGAGGTCGATCTGACAGTACAGTATGTGAAGCTGTAAAAATGCGTAATGAAATCATACTAGTCTATATAAAGCGGGAGACATGTATGATAACGAAACTCTGATTATGACATAAGCGATCATATCGATCGAGGACTCGCGCCTCAGTCGTCACTCAAATATAACTATGGGTCTCACGCCACGGCATCAATCGTGTTCGCGTCGTGGCTGCGTGCCGGAATTGCGCCGGTGTAGACGTGTCCGTGATGCAACAATAATACCAATGCCCGCGGCGTGCCGGAATTCTACCTCGGTGTGAACGCGTCCGTGTGGCGTCAACAATAATATCTTTGGGTGATCAACCTGCGCGTAGCCACGTGCCGGAATTCTACCTCGGTGTAGGCATGTCCATGTAACCACAATAACAATATATCGGATGTCGACCCGACGCGTGGCCGCGTGCCGGAGTCTGCATCGGTGTAGACATGTCCATGTGACATCAACAACAAGGCGATAATCAAAAATGGAAACATGCGGTGGAATTCTCCGTCTGCCCGTGCGTCGAGTAAGTTCTCGACAAGTCGACCAGGCCTATCGAGAGCGGTAACGCGAAATACCGCGACGCACAAGGCTATCGTAAGCGTAGGCAAGTTTCACGACAACAAGCATAGGCGAGTTTCACAACAAGCATAGGCAAGTTTCACAACAACAAGCGTAGGCAAGTTTCACCTGACTCAAGTACTTTTATTTTATGCAAGGTCGGGTTTTAACCCCAGTACTACATCGTTAAGTTCTTTTAAAGAGATCCATTACTTTTATAAAGTCACCGATACGTAATATTAGAATGACCAACCGCTTCCTTTTCAAAACCAAGTATGACATTCTTTTCCTAAGTTCGGTTTGCCTAGTTTGATTACTCGAGCTTACCGTTTTCAAATGGTTTCATAGTTCCCAAACTTAATCACTTGATTCCTTTTTAGAACAATTGAGTAACACATGACATATCGTGAGTAGTTTATTCTTGTTTATAACGATCTTATTACTGACCGTGATCTAGAAAATGTAATATCATTTTGTCTCGTCTTAGCTTATGCGGATGGAGGTTTCTCTTGGTTTTAATACAACATCATTATTCAATACATTTTCCTTTATTAGTATTGCGGTTAGTGCGTCGATACATTACGATTTAGAAATCGGTAAAACATTATTCCTTTAAAAACCAGTACTCATTACTCACGAATGAGGTTTCATAAACATCTCATTAAAACAAATAAGTTAAGTCTCTTATCTTATAAGATCAAGTCTCTTAACTTCTAACATCGATAAAACCATTTTCTTACCTACGTAAATTGTTATAACCAACTTCCCGTAAAGCGTTATAACCAACTTTATGTTTTAAAAACAATCAAACCATTAACACGTATGCGTCTAGTACTACATAGTTCACATATGCTCGTGCTAGAAGAGATAGGAAGAGGTTCACATACCTCGCGACGATTTATCGACAATAAGCAAAATGCTCCAAGTACTACAACGCGCTAGCCCTTTCCGCTCGCCGGTAGAATACGCTACTCTTAGTACTTTCACTATAAAGGTCAAAGCGTCTATTAACCCCAAAACACAAGTTTCTATCTTTCTATAGAAAATTCGACACCTCACACATGACAGCGTAAATCTCTCTCTATCGTAGGCTACGAAGCTTGACGAGGGTTTACAATCTAACCGGGCGTGTACAATTCTACACAAGTCTCTTTGCAATCTGGTCTATGTAAATCTGATTCGATTCAGTTCTTTATTCTTGAGCTTAAGTCAAAAGACATTGCGAATACTAAGTAGTTCTATATATAGTATACTTGACTATATATTCTAACAGCATGTAATTTCCAATTCTGATAGAGGAACAAGATAATTACCTCGATAAGCCCAAAATTATCAAGTTATAACGTCGATCTGAGCAAGGTTTAGCTCAGCTCAGTGCGCTCCAAACCACTCAAACAACCCTTAGAAGTTCTAACCAACCTACTCAAATACTTGACCAGTATGAAGATTTCCTTAGGGTTTCGGTTTGAGACTAAAAGGACAAAGGTAGTATTCCGGACTCTACGTGAGGTATCTTTGGAATACTACAAGGTACAAGGCTAAGGTATTTTGGGCATTATAACAATACTAGGGAGTATTTCTATACCACAACAAGGGGTATTATCACGAAAACAACTAGGCTAGGGGTACCCAGTGGCTGAACTCATGAGGGGAGGAGACCTCACGAAGGCCACTTTCGAGGAGAGGAGCTCTTGGGCGAGTCAAGAGGAGGAGGAGGATTCAAGACTTGGAAACATTTGTGGATGAATGAAGTCTTCACAAAGGGGTATTTATAGCAAACCCAATGCGACGATGGCGAATCGAGCCATGTGCAAGGCAAGTGTAAGGCCTTGATCAAGCCAAGTGCACCCTAACCCTACTCCACAAAACATGGCACAAGACAAGCCCTGAAAACAAGGCCAAAACAAGGCACAAAACAAGGAACGATAGGGCCCAGCGTGAGCCACAAAACAATCCCATCGTGAACGATGCGTCGGCAGGCGCCCGCGAAACCTCGATGTGAGGTGACACATGTCACCCTCCGTTGGTCAAAATGTTTAAATCTCTCGGAAAAATCCGCCAAAAATTAAAAGGACATAGCGGAATTTTCCCTACGAAGCGTGGAAAGCGTTCGTCGGAAAGCGACTCTAGTCGACGCACTGTGCCCAAATGTAACCGGCGAGCCACGCAGGCGGGGTGACACGTGTCACCCTCTGTGGCCCTCAGCGTCTTCGAAAAAAATATCCTGATGGCCAAAATCTAGAAAACAAAGTGGGCCCAGCAAAGCGTAAATTTCTCCGTGGGCCCAGCGTGACCATTCGAAAATAAAATTCCATAATTCTCTAATATTCGAAGTCAGAATACGAAATCACGGGAATCAATTCCCGTTAACGAACCTTTTCCTTCACAAATAGCAGGAAACTTTTAGTCGAAAACTCACATCTTTCTTTCTTTTCAAAATTTATGTACTCTCGTGCGTGCGTCCTCACATACATACCTGCAACTACGGGTATAACAATTTCACACCACAAAGGGGGTATTATCTGGCAACTAGGCTAGGGGGTACCACGGCCACACTAGGAGCGTACTCTCGGCCGAGGGCCTCGCGAAATGGGAGAGGAGCTCTCAAGACTTAGAGATTTTTGGATAAAGAAGTCTTCAAAGGAAGGGGTATTTATAGGTCAAGTGAAGGCCAACCAATGGCGAATCTTGCCAAGTGCGAGGCAAGTGTAGGGCGAGATTCGCATTGTGTCGCCCGACCAACTAACACACAAAATATCCTACCCACTACACTCTCCATTTCGTCCAATCAGAGCCATACGTCCTTGATGGGAGGTGCCAGTGGCGCCCTCTTGTTGGCCCAACACGTTCGTCTCTCGGAAAAATCCGAAAATTAAAAATGACATGGCGGAAATTCCCTACGAAGGCGTGAAAGCGTTTACGTCGGCGACTCTAGCGGTGTTGTGAACAAAATTAGTCGGCCAAACCTTAGTACAAGTTCAAATTTTCTCGTCGTCATACGTACATACTCGAAATACGGTATAACAATTTCTGATATTTTGATTTCACATACTTAGTACTGTTGTCTTGACCTCGCCCGAGATTTGCGTTCATGCCGCGTGTAGTAGTACACGGTGTTGATCCTCGCTCATAGGTCACGATTCGGCGTTTGGGAAGCTCCTTTTCTCCGGATGCTTATCTTGTGTATAGTCGCCTGTCGTTGTAGGTACTTACATTGAGGGTATGGCGGGCCCTGTCCGTCATTGTTATTATCATTCTTAGAGCTACTGTAATCTTTATTGTGGCGAGTTTGTAAAGGATGTAGCGTTCGGTTTCATGTTTTTATATATGCCGAAAGGCAACGTTTCTCAAATAATTGTTTTACACTTCATATTATTTCATGTCTTGTTTTATGTTCCGCTAATTACTCTGATGTTGTATCACTAGGGTGCCCGTGGTAAGGCACCAGTCACGGGCCCGGGTTCGGGTCGTGACAGATATATAGGACAGAGTAGAACCCGGATCTATTAATACATACACATCACAACCAGAAACTGATAAAGTACCTGTGACGACATCAGGCGAGGCCTCCTGGTCCTGCCGGCTGGACAAGGCATATATGCGGTTCTGAGGACCGCTAGGCTGGACCGCGCCACGACCTCTGTCGCGACCTGCGGCCACGAGTGCCACGCCCTCGGGCGAGTAGCTGTGGAGATGAAGACCGTGAAAGACCACATGGTGACCCTACCCTCGGCGATGCCGCGGTCGGACGAGCTCGCAAAGTGACCCGTGGCGTAAGCGTAACAAACTCGGGCGGTACCACAATTCCGTAATGGGATCTGGCATCGGCCCGCGGCTGAGGCGGTGGTCCCGTCGGCGGCGCCTCTGCTCGCGGGCGTCACGAAGTCACGGGGCCACAGTGCGCCCTCGAATATCTGGTATCACGAGGGCGGTGTAGGAGTGCTCTGGTGGGCGTGGTGCAAATCTAGGCTAGCTGAGGCCGTCCACCCCGATAGCTACCAAAAGACCTGCCGTCTGGTCTTAACCTGCTGTCTGTCGACCGTCGGCCTCTACGCTCGCCGCGTCAAGTGCGTGGCTGCGTCGCGGGTAATGTCCATGCTGGTGAAGAGCCACACCCGCACAAGACTTCGGCCATATAATCATCTAGCGGTGGCGTGGCGATGCACCACATCCTCGTATCGCTGCAGCGGGGACATATCGAGCCAACGAATCGAACTCAGCGTTGTACTCACTGGCGTGCGTCTCTGTCGGCAACAAAAATCAGTCGGCGTGCCCTCCTCATGGAGGAGGCAAGAAGTGAGTGAGAAAAGCTTGAGAACTCGTCCCAGTAGGCGGGGCGCGTGCTCTCCGGGATAACTCGCGAATCAAACGATCATTGCGGTATCACGCGGCCTATGTGAACCGAAGATCACGGACTCGGTCTCCGAAGCCTTGATCACTCGCATGATCCTCTATAACTGGCGGATGAACTCATGCGGATCATCCTCACGCCTCGACGTAGAACTGCGGCGGGCTCTGACTCATAAAATCCGTAGCCTCAGTTGTCAGATCTCGGGTGAACGCGTATCTTCTTTGGGAACTGGCTGCTGCGTCGGCCTATCCTCGTGTCAGCCCACGATCTGGCGATGGCGATCTCTACGTAACCCGTCTCATGCTCCGTCTTTGTGGGACTAGAGTGCAGTGCGTGGTCTCATCGACCCGCTGCTGCGACCTAAACCTCTTTGGGGCGGCGTCGTGGAACTTCGCCGTCTCGGGTATAGGCGGGCACGAGCCTCGTGACTCTCGGTGTCTACTAGCGGCTCCTCATTTGCCTTGCCATACAGGCGGGTTGCCTTACGTGGAGGCATAGCTGTTAAAGAAAGGAAATACGTTTGAGGTCGGCTTATAACCTGACTCTAAGGCACGATCTCGAGTGAGAAGAATGGAAACCAATCCTAAATATCCTATAGCCTCACGATTATTGGTGTGGTGCACAACGGCGATAATCAAGACTCTACTAGATCTGATCGTAGACACTTTCAGGATTCTTGCTCTGATACCACTTTTGTCACGACCCGTTCAGGGCAGTGTGGTGCCTTACCCGGGCACCCAAGTAGTCATACATCAGAGTAATCAGCGGAATATAAAAACAAGACATGAAACAATTGTGAAATGAGACACAATTTTATCTGAGAAAATGTCGTCTTTCGGCATATATATATACAAAGCCCGGCAGTTACATCCCAACTGTACAATAGGACTACAGACCTCTAAGAAGATAAACAACTATGGCGGGACAGGGCCCGCACCTGAATGTACAAAACTATCTACAACAGGGAGATCGTACCGAAAGTCGAGCCTCGGAGAAGATGGAGCTCACGACACCAAAGCAAAAGATCCTAAGGATGCGGATCTAGCACACCTTTCACACTGCGGCATGAGCGCGGCCGAAGAGTCGATCAACGGTACAGTATGTGAAGCGTAAAGTACTTTAAATGAAATCATTATCATTTTAAAACCAATTTTACAAATATATGCGAAACAACCAAGGTAACGCACATAGTGCCACATCATAAACAAGAGAAACAATAGGTAAGCGTAGCGAGTCTTTTCTAGGCGCGAATGATCGAGCAAGGCCAATTGCCCATAGTATCATTATCGTGCCTAATCTGGACTCCGTAGTCGCATGCCACCTAGGCGCGTGAGGTATTCCGCATCGAGGGTAGCTCTCGGCATCGTCTGGACTCGTAGTCCGCGTGGCCACGTAGACCGCGTGGCCACGTGGACCGCGCTAACACGGAACTCGTAGCTCCGTATGGGTCCCTGGACCCGCGTGAGGTATTCTCGAATCATAGTCCCGTGCTTTGAGATATACCCGCGTCGAAGCGACAACCCGGTATCATGTCGAGGTGAGTGATGTAATACTAACATAACGTCTTCTGTTAAACAACATAAGCACAAATAAGAATAACCTCTTATACAAGCGTTACAAGACACTAACACTGCGTAGCATCATAACATGTCTACTCGTCAAACCATCTTATTATACTTTCAGAAATCAATACAAGTCTTTCATAAACACATAAGTAAAGTGTTCCTTTTCTCTTTCTTAAGTCGTTATACCTAACTTTCCATAAAGCTAGTATAACTCTTAAGCCTTTTGTTTAAAAACAAATATTCTTCTTCTTTCAAAAATGATTTATAATTCTTTTGAAAGACTTGAATTTTATTATTTAGACTCGAGTCAAAAGGCGTCAAGTAAAACCATATTCGGTTAACAAATAAATCTCTAGTACTATATATATATTTTAAAATATCATGCTTAAGAGTATAGGAAGAATCACATACCTTATGGCGAAATCCACGCCAGTCGAATATGTCGCGGAGTATCAACTATAATAGTCAAATCGTCTATCAGCGTCTAGACTACTCTGTAGGATTAATCTAGCGGTACTGCATTCTACGGAAAATCGGGCAGCACTTTCCTGCAGTAAACTATACAAGTCTCTTGTAAATACGATCTACATGCAAATCTGATTCAATCTTCTTTAATATTCTTGATGTAATTACAATTCAATTTTCTTACGTAATACCATACATGTATTTTATACTTATTTCTATACTTCTAGAGTATGTATTCTCCAATTCTGATAGAAGGATAAGATTATTTACCTCGATAAGCCCAATATTATCCAAGATATAAGTCGATCTGAGCAAGGTTTAGCTCTGTCTGCGCTCGATCTGCTCCGAAACCCTTAGAAGTTTCTACACAACTTCACCTACTCATGACCAAGTATGAAGTTTCTCTTAGGGTTTAGTTTAGTGACTATAGGAATATAAGGTAGTATTTAGGACTCTACGTATAGAGGTAACTTTTGGAAATACTATAAGGGATTGGCTAAGGTATTTGGGGATAGTGACAATACTTGGAGAGTATTTCTACCAAGAGGGGTACTTGAGACCACTAGGGAAGGGGAGATGGTGTTTGACAGCTCTCTGAGGGAGAAGTGAGGCTTGGACGAGAAGCTCACGAGGGAAGGAGATTTCAAGACTTGGAAAATATTTGTGGATGAAGAATTCTTGAACTAAGGGGTGTCACGACGTTTGGGGCGTGGTAGTGCATACCGGGCACCCGATAGTCATACATCAGTGTCGTGGAAAACTATAAAACAACCAAGTAATGAAACAGTAAAAATTGAGACCACGATTATACGAAGAAAGTTGCCTTTCGCATACATATATATAAGTACCCAAGCGAGCGTTATATCGACCTTCACAGGTCTGGACCTAAGAGTTTAAAACAACAATGGCGGGGCGGGGCCCGCCATACCTGAATACAAATATCTACAGCGGCGGGGACGTACGAAATGTTAAGCTTAGGAGAAGCGGGCTTTCCCAATGAAAGCGGTGATCCTAGAGCGAGGATCAGCGGTAGGAGTACCTTTACTGCGGCGTAGGCGGCCCCGAAGGAGGTCGATCTGAGTACAGTATGGCGAAAATAAATCGTAAATGAAATTATAGTAGTCTATACAAAGCGGGAGACATGTATGATAACCAACTACGATTCACCAAAAATAGCGGTCGTATGTCAAGTCGGGGACTCGCGCCAAGTCATCACAATAAAACCGTGCGGGGTAAATGCGAAGGCATAGCGACTACTAACACCAGTACCAACAAGGTTATAAAGCGTATCATGAGATCTGTCTGGCCGTCACATGATCAAAGGCCACTTCGCCGCATGATATCTAATGTGCGCGTCTAGTCACCGGAACTTTCGCGACTCGCGTAGGCGATCGGTCGGCCGCATGAGGTATAACCCGCATCGAGTGCTACTCCCGGCGTCACGGACTCGTGTCGCGTAGCGCGAGACGCGCATGACCGGGCGCGTCTAACACGGAACTCCGCGATTCCGCGCATAGGCCATACGGACCGCGTAAGGTATCTCGAATCATAGGTCCATCGACCGCTGAGTCTACCGCGTCGGAGGGCAACCCGGAATCATGAGTGATATAATATCAACATGGCGGTTTATCAATAAACAACCTAAGCACAATAAGGAAGAAAACCTTCTACACAATCATCACGAAGATACTAACTCGCGGCGTCTAACATGTTTACTTTATCAAGTCGGCAAGAAAGTATTTACAAGACTTATCACCAATCAATACAATCGAGTTATTCACACAAGGTACTTTTTACATTATGCTAACAAGTTGGGTTTTAGCCCCAAGTACTTTATGTATTACTCTTTTAAAAGATCCGTTTCTTTCACAAAGTCACACAATACGTAGTATAAAAATAGAGTAATTATCTTTTGAAGTGAATCAAAACATTTCTCTTGTAAAATCAAGTAACAACATTCTTTTCCTAACGTTCAAGTTTGCCTAGTTTCAATTACTCAAGTTTCTCATTTGAAAGGTTAAAGTAGTTCATAGTTTTAATCCTTTAAAACAATTTGAGAAACATATACCTTATGCGTGAGTAGGTTATTATTGTTCATAACAATCTTATTCTGACCATGATCTAGGAAATGTAATATCATTTTGTCTCATCTTAGATCTATGCGGATGGAAGTTTCTACTTGGTTTTAATACATTATTAGTCAAAACATTTTCTCTTTATTAGCGCGGCTGTGGTTTGTTCGACATTCATTACGCTTTAGAAATCGTTAAAACATTATTCCTTTTATCACTCTTGGCAGTTATACCTAACTTCCCGTAAAGCTAGTATAACTCTTAGCTTTTAAAACCAAGTGTTACTCTTAAAAAAGGTTTCTTAATTCTTTTGAACTCTTGATTCTTTTATTTGGGCTTAAGTCGGAAGACATTGCCGTAATTATTATTCGGGCTTAAGTCAGAAGACATTCATAGTAATTATTATTCGGGCTTAAGTCAGAAGACATTGCCGTAATTATTATTCGGTTAACACGTGCGTCTACCGTACTATATACATATTCTTTAAAATATCATGCTCGAGAGGATAGGAAGAATCACATACCTTACCGTGAAAACCACGCCAGAGTTGAATATGTCACAGAGTATTGACCTATATCATCAAATCGTCTATCAACGTCTAGTATCTTGTATAAAGCTCTAAACAGAGGGTTCGCTATTTTATGGATAATTGGGCAGCACTTCCCTACCCGGTGAGCTACTCAAGTCTACTGTGAAACAGTCCTATGTAAGTACTGTTCTATTATTCTTCTTTTAAGCCGCCTTCTGTGATATGATTCAATTCTATTTTGCAATGTCCTTCTAAGTATTTAATACTTATTCCTATACTTCTACAGTATATAAATACTCTAATTACAAAAGGAAGATAAGGTTATTACCTCGGTAAGCCCAATAATATCCTAGATAAAAGTCGCGCCTGAGCAAGGTTTAGCTCCTAAGTTGTGCGCTCCGGTAGCTCCAAGAAAACCCTAGAAGTTCTTCACAACTTCTACTAAGGACTAAGGAATTTGGGCTAGGGTAATTTGGGCATTATAACAATACTAGAAGGCAACTTTTTCTACCAAGGGAGGGGGGTAGTGTTTCGGCTCGGCTAGCTTTAGAGGGGTTGCTCGGCTAGGGCTTCTCAAAGGGGAGGGTGTGTTTGGACGAAAACATAAGAGGAGAGGGAGGATTTGAGACTTAGAAAGATTGCTCAATTTAGGATGAAATAACTCTTCAACAAGGGGGTATTTATAGGTCAAGGGATGGCCACCAATGGCGAGATGATGCCAAGTGCAAGGCAAGTGTAGGGCGAGATCTTGCCAAGTGCACCTTAACCAACTACACACAAAATATCCTACCAACTACTTGACAAAATAGTCACCATTCGTCCACTCTACCGCTTTGATGAGAGGGTGCCAAGTGGCGCCCTCTTGTTAGTCCAAAATGTTTCGTCTCTCGGAAAAATCCGCAAAAATTAAAAATGACATAGCCGCAAATTCCCCTACGAAAGATGTGAAAACGTTTCGTCGAAAAACGACTCTCATCGGTTGTTGTGAAAAAATTAAATTCGGCCAAGCCACTTTGCCTACTCGAGGCTTTAAATTTTTATCGTGCGCCTCAATGCATACTCTGGAAATCACGGGTATAACATTCTCCCCTTAGAAACATTCGTCGAATGTTCCTTCAGGAAGTCAAAACAAAGCAGCGCCCGATATAGTCCTTCGCTATTCTTACGGAAAGATCCATGCCACACCTTGCCACAACACAACTCGCGCAGACACTTATCTCCAAGTCCACGAGGTAACACGTCTATCACAACAGAAACTCCTACTCGAGATCTAAAAAGGTACTCCTGCACCTACTCTTTCTGGCCGAAATGATCACACCTATGCGTAATACATGCCGCTTCTTCCTTACTCGTCGTGATACCACTTTGTCACTTTGTTGCGAGCCTTGCTCGACGACCCAACAAATGGTGCGGTGCTTGCGATCCACGAGGCATGCCTACGGCCGCTACCGGGATGTGCCATACGGAGAGCCACGGTTCGGTCTGTTTCGTGGTAGAGCTCACAGCCTCTTATACGCTCACCAGGAACATAACAATCGAAAGACCGGACGTCGCCTCCTAAATCGGACGGCAAATGCTAACATATAGGCAACCGGCCTATTCCTCATGAACTCAAAAGACCTAAAATAACTCGGGCTAAGTTTCCTCTGTTTTCCAAAACTTCGTCACCCCTGCAGGGGTGGTACCTTGAAGACCGACCGTCGGCTTTGAACTCTGGCGTCGTCGCCGATTATCCGCATGATAACTCGAGCTGCGGAACCTCTTACAGACAAGCTCTCACTATCCGGATCTGTGGAACAAGCTGAACCAGTATGCGAACCTTGCCAACATCAGACCAATCGTGGCAAGAATTTACACTTCCGCCCTTACAAGGCTTCATAAGGCGACATCGATCGAATGGTAGCAACGCGCTCATCAGCGAGGCAACAATCCCACAACTACCCGAAATCCAGCGCGGCGGCGAATGCGGTCTGAGACTCACTGAGTTCTTAACACATGCTTGGTAAAATTTTAGAAAGCGAAAATAGCCACCACGGGCTTCCATGCGCCTAAGGTGAAGGTAGGCACCGTGCAGCCTTACAACCTTTACGATGTATCAACACCTGCGAGTACGGTCCTGCTTGAAGAACACGACGGGCTGCCCCGTTGGCCGACCTCGGTTGAGCGCGTCCACGAACCCGCATAATGGTTGACTAAACATGGGCCTAACACCCTCGTGACCCTAACACAAGCGGGACCACCACAGCCGGCCCATCACCAAGCGGGCGTGGGTCGACCCGCAACACGCCTTAACGGACCCGCAGCGCGCAAAACGCGGCTCACGATCGGACAATCTTACCAATCACGTTACGAAAACCTGGCGGTCTTCTAAGCTCAACTACCTCTTTCATTTCACAACACACGATTCATCCCATAAAATATCTCACGTATACTACGCGCTTCGATAAGGGTCAAACATGAAATAATTCTTTTACCAAAGATGGCCTCGCCTCTAAGGTCTCTACGTACACATTCTAAGGCTCCACTTTCTCTATCCCCAATCTTTCCCGATTTACTAAAATAATTCTAATCACGCTAACCCCATGCTAGCAGAAAACAATACTTAATATAATCGCATTTTACTACATATAAATCTCTAAAGGGTTAAGGATATACTGTATTCTGGCACTTCCCAGTCGTACTAATCAATCCCGCCTCGCAGGCGCATGCTGGGAAAGGTGATGAACTATCCGCGATCCGGAGTTGAGTCCCTACATCTCGCCAACTCGGTTGGACAATTCCTCGCAAAATGGCCTGCTTGCAAGCATAACAAAGTGAGCGGAAAAACGACACTCGCGATGACATCGACCCTACGGCCACACCGAGATAGGGGTGGCCTCCTGCAACTAACACCCCTCCACTCGAACCACTGCATCCAACTGGTGCAATAAGTGGGTCCTCTTACTTGCATCCTTCCTCATAGAACATTCCCTCGCCATATGGCCACGGCCCATGATAAAAGCAAGCACCCGATAAAAAGCGGCATTTCCGGGATGATGCTTGCCACTGTGAACACCGAGGAAAATCGAACCTGTGGAGGACACTGCTGCCAGCGGAGGCGCGTGTCTAAGCTTCTGAGGCGGTTCGCCTCGAGTTACCCAATGATCACCTTAAGCGGGCCCTCTTCACGATCTTGTTTAATCATCGATCTACTCTCTCTCGGCCATTGCACATAATCTGAACGCATGGCTGGCTCGTTCTCGAGTGAAGAGCTACTCCGCCAACCCTTCTTTAGATAAGCATCAATATCCTTGGTATCTGGTACATAGAATACTCCTGGCTGCCAAATCCTTGCTAGTAACAGGCGTCTCCTTCGATCCATATTTTACGCTCCAAGTCGTGGGCGAAGGTCCAGATGTCATGGCGCGATGAGCTGCATTGTGCCAAACTCTGCTTTCTTGGCGGCGTCTCAGAACTCCCGCATGATGTATCACCCGGGTGATGATTGGGCTGTGCCGCCTAACTCTCACGAACTCCACTCGCGACTCCGCCATTGCTTTGCCTACGGGCTGAGTTGCTGGCGCGGAGGCATCACGGGTAAAGGAAAGGAATACGTAAGAGGGGTCGACTTATAACACGACTCTAAAGCACGATCTCGAGTGAGAAGAATGGAAACCAATCCTAAATATCCTATAGCCTCACGATTATTGATGTGGTGCACAACACACCGATAATCAAGACTCTCGGATCTGATGCGTAGACACTTTCAGAGGATTAATCGCTCGATACCATACATCACGACCGTTTGGGGCGTGGATCGTGCCTTACGGGCACCCGGTAGTCATACATCGTAGTAAAACTAACTATAAAACAACCAAGTAATGAAACAGTAAAAATAGAGACACAGTTATCTGAAGAAAGTTGCCTTTCGGCATACATATATATAAGTACCAAAAACGAACAGTTATATCCCAACCTTACAGTGTCTACGGACCTCTAGAGTTTAAAACAACAATGGCGGGACAGGGCCCGCCATACCTGAATACAAATATCTACAACGACAGGACCATACTAAAATGTTAAGCTTAGGAGAAGCGGGCTTTCCCAGCCAGCGGTGATCCTAAGAACGGGGATCAACGGTAGGAGTACCTTTACTGCGGCATGAACGGCCCGAAGGAGGTCGATGGTACCAAGTATGTGAAACTGAAAATAAATACTGTAAATGAAATTATAGTAGTCTATACAAAGCAGGAGACATGTATGATAACCAAACTACAGTTCACCAAAAATAAGCAGTCATGTCAAGTCAGGGACTCACGCCCTCAAAGTCATCACAATAAAACCGTACGGGGTAAGTACGAAGGCATAGCCGACTACTAACACCCACAGTACCAACAAGGTTATAAACTGTATCATGAGATCTGTCTAGACCGTCACATGATCAAAGCTGGCCACTCGCCCGCAGTATCTAATGTGCGCATCTAGTCCTGGAACTTTCCGCAGCTCCGCATAGGCCAATCAGATCGGCCCGCATGAGGTATAACCCCGCATCGAGGGTAGCTACTCCCGGCGTCACGGACTCGTGTCGCGTGGCCTGAGACCGCGTGACCACAAGGCGCATCTAACACGGAACTCCCGATTCGCGCATAGGCCATACGGACCGCATAAGGTATCTCGAATCATAGGTCCATCGACCACTGAGTCTACCCGCGTCGGACGGCAATTTAACCGGAATCATGAGGTGATATAATATCAACATAGCGGTTTTATCAATAAACAACCTAAGCACAATAAGGAAGAAAACCGCTACACATCAATCACAAGATACTAACTCACGAAGCATCCTAACATGTTTACTTTATCAAGTCAGCAAGAAAGTATTTACAAGACTTATCACCAATCAATACAATCGAGTTATTCACACAAGGTACTTTTTACATTATGCTAACAAGTTCGGGTTTTTAGCCCCAAAGTACTTTATGTATTACTCTTTTAAAAGATCCGTTTCTTTCACAAAAGTCACACAATACCCGTAGTATAAAAATAGAGTAATTATCTTTTGAAGTGAATCAAAACATTTCTCTTGTAAAATCAAGTAACAACATTCTTTTCCTAACGTTCAAGTTTGCCTAGTTTCAATTACTCAAGTTTCTCATTTCGAAAGGTTAGTAGTTCATAGTTTTAATCCTTTAAAACAATTTGAGAAACATATACCTTATGCGTGAGTAGGTTATTATTGTTCATAACAATCTTATTACAGCAGCCATGATCTAGGAAATGTAATATCATTTTGTCTCATCTTAGATCCTATCACGGATGGAAGTTTCTCTTGGTTTTAATACATTATTAGTCAAAACATTTTCTCTTTATTAAGCTTTGTGGTTTGTTCGACATTCATTACGCTTTCGAAATCAAGAAAACATTATTCCTTTTATCACTCTTAAGCCGTTATACCTAACTTCCCATAAAGCTAGTATAACTCTTAGCTTTTAAAACCAAGTGTTACTCTTCTTTCAAAAGGTTTCTTAATTCTTTTGAACTACTTGATTCTTTTTATTTGGGCTTAAGTCGGAAGACATTGCGTAATTATTATTCGGGCTTAAGTCAGAAGACATTCGTAATTATTATTGGGCTTAAGTCAGAAGACATTGCCGTAATTATTATTGATTAACACACGTCGTCTACCGTACTATATACATATTCTTTAAAATATCATGCTCAAGAGGATAGGAAGAATCACATACCTTCTCGGCGAAAACCACCTGCCAAGTTGAATATGTCGCGCGCAGAGTATTGACCTATATCAGTCAAATACGTCTATCAACGTCTAGACTGTACTGTATAAAGCTCTAAACAGAGGGTTCGCTATTTTATGGATAATTGGGCAGCACTTCCCTACAGGTGAGCTACTCGAGTCTCTTGTGAAGCGATTCTATGTAAATCTTGTTCTATTATTCTTCTTTTAAGCCCTTCTACTGTGATAACAGTTCAATTCTATTTTGCAATGTCCTTCTAAGTATTTAATACTTATTCCTATACTTCTACAGTATATAAATACTCTAATTACAAAAGGAAGATAAGGTTATTACCTCGGTAAGCCCAATAATATCCTAGATAAAAGTCGCGCCTGAGCAAGGTTTAGCTCCTAAGTTGTGCGCTCAGTAGCTCCAAGAAAACCCTAGAAGTTCTTCACAACTTCTACTAAGGACTAAGGAATTTGGGCTAGGGTAATTTGGGCATTATAACAATACTAGAAGGCAACTTTTTCTACCAAGGGAGGGGGGTAGTGTTTCGGCTAGGCTAGCTTTAGAGGGGGGGGGGGTTGCTCTCGGCTAGGGCTTCTCAAAGGGGAGGGGTGTGTTTGGACGAAAACATAAGAGGGAGAGGGAGGGATTTGAGACTTAGAAAGATTGCTCAATTTAGGATGAAATAACTCTTCAACAAGGGGGGTATTTATAGGTCAAGGGATGGCGACGATGGCCAAGATGATGCCAAGTGCAAGGCAAGTGTAGGGCCAAGATCTTGCCAAGTGCACCTTAACCAACTACACACAAAATATCCTACCAACTACTTGACAAAATAGTCACCATTCGTCCACTCTACCGCCACCAATGAGAGGGTGCCAAGTGGCGCCCTCTTGTTGGTCCAAAATGTTTCGTCTCTCGGAAAAATCCGCAAAAATTAAAAATGACATAGCCGGAAATTCCCCTACGAAAGCTGTGAAAACGTTTCGTCGAAAAACGACTCTAATCGGGTGTTGTGAACAAATTAAATTCGGCCAAGCCACTTTGCCTACTCAAGGCTTTAAATTTTTATACGTACGCCCTCACGTACATACTCTGGAAATACGGGGTATAACAGGGGGGGTATTTATAGGACCACCAATGGTCAAGATGAAGGCAAGTGGAGGGCAAGTGGAGGGTGTGGATTCACCCAAGTGTCCTTATCCATCTACTACACAAAAATATCCTACCTAACCTTGACTAATGGTCAAGGCCACAAAAACGTGCCAACCTTGCCCATGTTGCCGTCCACTTGAGGGTGACAAGTGTCACCCTCCCGTTGGTCCAAAATATTTCATCTCTCGGAAAAATCCGCAAAAATTATAAATGACATAGCCGTAATTTTCCCTTCGCAAGTTTTGGAAAACGTTTCGTCGGAAAACAATTCGTTTCGTAGGTTGTGCTCAAATTTCGCCCTATGCCTAACTTTAAGTTTGAATTTTTGTACGTACGCCCTCACGTACATACTCTGGAAATACGGGGTATAACATAATATAACATGGTCGCATGCCCCGGAATCCCACATCGTATAAGCATGGCACTTCATTTTTATAAACACCGGCAAGTTCATTAAACCATTAGACTTTCATTTTTATAAACTCATGGCACTTCCGTTTCTCACATAAAAAATCCAGGAATTTAACCCCAAGTACTACGCACCTCTACTCCTTTAGAAAGACTCTTTTTCAAATAAAACTTCCAAGATACTAACGACCGTAGTATCAAGTCATATCTACCTTCAAACCAAGTCACGATACCTTTTTAGAAATACAATTACCGGCTTCTAAATCAAGTGACTTCATTCTTAAAAACTTTAAGCAAGTGATACCTTTAAATCAAATTGCCTTTCCTTAAATCGAGTTATTTCTTTGCTTACCTTATTAGAGAAAACCATTCTCTTAACCTTCCATAAAGCCGTTATAACCAACTTCCCATAAAGCCGTTATAACCCTTTATGGTTTTAGTCAAACTCATTCCTTTTATAACCAAGAGACTTATACTTTTTAAAACCAAGTATTAAATACTTTCAAATCAATTCTCTTAACCTTTAAAAATACAATTTGTCTCTTAACTTTCAAGAAAACAAGTTTCTTAACTTTAGAAATCAAGTCTTTCCAAATCGAGTATTCTATACTTGTAAATCAAGTAAATCAATTCATTTCTTCCTTTAAGAATCAAGTCTCCTAACCTGAAAAATAAAGTCTCTTAACCTTAAGAAATCAAGTCATTTATCTTTCCATAAAGCAAATATAACCAACTTCCCATAAAGTCGTTATATTCACTTTATACCTTAGCCAAAATATAATTTCCTATCCAAGGGACTTATACGTTTAAAACGGAACAAGTATCACATACTTCCAAAACTCTTCAAGTCCCTTAACTTTAATAAAACATTAGACATCCTTAATACTTTCAAAGAAGTGAGTTAATCTCCTAACTCACCCGACTTGGCTATTCATAAAACTAGTAAAGGATATCAAGGTGTTGTACGTCTACCGTACTACATACGTGCAACTAGTCATGCTCGAAAGATAGGAAAAGTTCTACATAGAGCAAAATCACACAACTACCTCTTAACTTCTAAGAGTAGAAGGAAACATGAAATGATACCACAGGTATATTCCATACATAGAATCATGCCAAAGGAAGGAAGAGGTTCACATACCTCGCGACGATTAACGACAAGTAGCAAAATCCTCCAAAGTACTTCAACCTTGATATCTATTCCATCCTTCAAGTAGGATACACTATACTTAGTACTTCAACCTATAATGGTCACAATACGTCCATTAACCTCTTACTTCAAACGTAGAATATTCTAAGTGCTAAGTCACTAAATTCTACGAACAATACCAACAACTTTCTTCAAACTTCCAATCCAAAACCTAGAAAGCAACTAGGTTTTCACTTTGCGACTAACCCGAAAACTATCTTTTTCCGAGATTTTTCTATTGAGATACACTTACAATACACTCATGAACCTTGGTTTAAAGTGTGGAGCTTAAAGAACAAGAAACGAAAATTCTTCCTTCTTTCCCTTAGTGAACCCGAGAGCTAAGCTCTTGTGTTCTTCAATTTGTGTGAAAATTTTACTAAGTGTTAAGCTTGTCATACTACTACTAGTATTATATAGCAACATGGAGGGTCAAGATGCAAACAAATGGGTGGTTTGGATGAAGTCTTATCAAATATCAAGACTAGTGGACCCCTTTGACCAAGTCAATTATCTCAAGCTACTACTTGCAAGACTTGTCTTGCTAACAAAGGTCCAATGACCCTCTTGCCCTTGCAAATTTCGTCCAAGGCATCCTTAAGGGGGTGATGTCGCCTCCCATTCGTCTAATAGTAATGCGTTTCCGACAATTTCATAATTCCGATAAATTTTTACAAGTCTCAAATCTTAACACTGTGAGTTCTTACGTACGTTCTTAAAACATGTCCTGTAAATACGGGGTGTAACATATCCAGAGGAGGCTATTAGCAGCTCAAAGTCAACCGAAGTCTTGCGGATAATCGGCGTCAACACTTGGAGTTCAGGTTGACGGTGGGTCTTCTTTCAGGTACCACCCCGGAATGGTGTGACGAGATTTGGAATGTCACGACCCGTTCCGGGGCCCGTGACTGGTGCCTTACCCGGGCACCCAAGTAGTCATACATCAGAGTAATCAGCGGAATATAAAACAACCAAGATATGAAACAGTATAAATTGAGACACAGTTTATCTGAAGAAAAGTTGCCTTTCGGCATATATATATAAATACCCAAAGTGAGCGATTCATCCCTTTTACAAATCTGCCTGGCGGTACTCTGGACCTCTAGAATGATACGACAACAATGGCGGGACGGGGCCGCCATACCACGAATGTAAGTACCTACTACGACAGGGACTATACCACCGATAAGCCTCGGAGAAGCGGAGCTTCCCAAACGCTTGTGACCACAGAGCGAGGATCAACGATCGGTGTACCTCTACTGCGGCATGAACGCGGCCAAGAAGGTCGATAACAGTACCAAGTATGTGGCTGAAAATCGTAAATGAGATCATAGTAGTCTATATAAAGCGGGAGACATGTATGATAACAAACTACGATTCCTGATAAATAGCGGTCATGTCAAGTCGTGGACTCACGCCAAAGTCATCACTCAATTATAACTATGGGTCTTACGCCCAACATAAACAAGAGTGAAATAGATATCATGCTTGGTCTTTTCTAGGCCGCTAATGATCGAAGCAAGGCCAATCGCCCATAGTATCGATATGCGTGCCTAATCTGGACTTCCGCGGCCGCATAGTCACGCGTAGACCGCGTAGTCGTATAGACGCGTCGGGGTAGCTAACCGGTACCCTCACGGACTCCCGCAATCCGCATAGTCTCAATACCGCATAGTCACGCGGATCGCGTAGGGCATCCCCGTCGGGATAAAACACCGGAATGATCAATCACGGAGCATACCGCGCTCGCGTAGTCACATAGACGCGTAGCCGTATAGACCGCGTCGAGGGTGGCAATCCTCGGTATAATAAGTCAGGGTAGGTGATATAATAACATAACGAACATCGTTAAACAACATAAGCACAACAAGGAAACCCGCTTTACGAACGTCACGGATACTAACACACGTAGCATCCTAACATGTTTACTTATCAAATCAACAAGAAAGTATTACAAGGCTAACACAAACCAACACAATCAAGTTATTCACACAAGGTACTTTCTACTTTATGTTAACCATTTCGGGTTTTTATCCCCAAAGTACTTCATACATTAACTCTTTAAAAGATCCGTTTCTTTCACAAAAGTCACACAATACCCGTAGTATTAAAATAGAGTGACTATCTTTTTAAACCAAAACGCTTCCTTTTGTAAAATCAAGTGACAACATTACTTTCCAAACGTTCAAGTTTGCCTAATTTCAAATGCTCAAGTTTCTCCTTTTTTGAAAGGTTTCGTAGTTCGTAGTCTTAATCACTTAATAATATAATTCTCTTTTAAAACCATTTGAGAAACATATGCCTTATGTGAGTAGGTTATTCTTGTTTATAACAATCTTATTAAAGCGACCATGATCTAGGAAATGTAATATCATTTTGTCTCATCTTAGCTTCATGCGGATGGAGGTTTCTCTTGGTTTTAATAATACTTAATTATTCAGTACATTTCCTTTTATTAGCTGCAATGGTTTGTTCGATACTTATTACGATTTAGAAATCGGTAAAACATTATCCCATTTAAAAACCACGTACTCATTACTCACGAATGAGGTTTCACACTTATTAACAAAATTCATATTAATTCCTTTAAGTCAAGTCTCTTATCTTTTAAGATCAAGTCTCTTAACTTCTAAAATTAATAAACCATTCTTTTTATCTTTCTTAAGCCGTTATACCTAACTTCCCATAAAGCTAGTATAACTCTTAAGTTTTAAAACCAAGTATTACTCTTCTGTTAAAAATGATTCAGTATTCTTTTGAAATGCTTCAAGATCCTTATTATTCAGGCTTAAGTCACAAGACATTGCCGTAAGTATTATTCAGGCTTAAGTCAAAAGACATTGCCGTAATTATTATTCAGTTCACACACGTACGTCTACCGTACTATATATATTTAAAATATCATGCTCAAGAGTATAGGAAGAATCACATACCTCGCGACGATTATCGACTATTAGCAAAACGCTCCACGGCTATAACCCGACTAGCCTTGACCACCTTCCAAGTAGAACATGCTACTCGCAGATCATTCAACCTATAAAGGTTATACAAGTCTATCAAAGCCTAGACTACTCTTGTAGAATATTCTTCTGATGTGATTCCAATTCAAGTCTATTCTGTAATATCCTTCTATTATAGTTCAATTCTCTTCTATGAATCTTATATTCATTTCTATACTACTACAGTATGTAATTTCCAATTACAATAAAAGGACAAGATATATACCTCGATAAGCCCAAAATTATCCAAGTTTAATGTCGATCCTGAGCAACGTTTAGCTCTACTCGGTGCTCCACCGCTCCAAATAACCCTTAGAAGTTCTACGCAACTTCTTCTTAATACTCCAACCAACTATGGAGATTTTCCTTAGGGTTTCGTTTTTGTGACTGAAGGGAAGTATAATAGTATTTCTGGGCTTTTCGTATAAGTGTAACCTTGGAATACTACAAGGTATATGGGCCAAGGTATTTTGGAATAGTAACAATACTTGGAGAGTATTTCTACCAAGGTGAGGGTGTATTTTATGAGAACAACTAGGCAAATAGGGGGGGGGTACCCCTCGGATAGCACCACTAGGAGGGGGGGATACTTTCGGCCAAGGGGAGGGCTCTCGGCGAGGGCCTTCCGAAGGGGAGGGTGTTTGGACGAAACACTACCAAGAGGGAAGGGATTTTCAAGACTTAGAAAATGGTTTGTGGATGAAGAAATGTCTTGACTAAGGGGTATTTATAGGCCAACCAATGGCCAAGATCATGCCAAGTAGTAGGCAAGTGTAGGGTGAGGATTTGGACAAGTGTGTGTGGGTCCCACCTTATCCATCTAACACACAAAATATCCTACCAACCCAAGACTTGTGTTCGTCCAAAAGCCGCCCCACACTCCACCAACTTGAGGGTGACAAGTGTCGCCCTCTCGTTGGTCCAAAACATTTCGTCTCTCGGAAAAATCTGCAAAAATTAAAAATGACATAGCCGGAATTTTCCCTTCGCAAGTTATGTAAAACGTTTCGTCGAAAAATGATTCTAATCGGGTGTTGTGCACAAAATATTTTCGTCCAAGCCTACTTAAAGTTCAAACTTTTCTACGTACGTCCTCACGTACATACTCTAGAAATACGGGGTATAACATTCTCCCCTCCTTAGAAACATTCGTCACGAATGTTCCTTCTAAGTCTCAAAACAAACGTGCGCCAGTATAGTCTTCACTACTATACTTACGAGAATAATCCTGCCACACCTGGCCACAGAAACACATGCGCAAATACTTACATCCAAGTCCACGAGGAAACACCTCTAACATCACAAAAGCCCTTACCCGAGGTCTAAAATATACTTCCTTCGCACCTTCTCCTTAAAAAAGAAATGATCACATCTATGCTCGCCATACATGCTCGCTTCTTCCCTTACGTGTCGTACCCTTCTCGTACACTCGAACTCTTTCTCATAACTTACCACATTTCTGTTACTGCTTCAGTTTCCAAATCTCTGGGTTACTATCTCCAACTTGGTCATCATTAACTGGGAACACTCTGGATGGATCTCCGATACTTTTTCCGAACTTAACAACTTGAAGGACCGGACATACTGCTTCCTAAGTCGGATGGCAAATGCTAACATATATGCAACCTGGCCTATTTTTCACATGATCAGAAAAGGCCCAAAGTAACTCGGACTTAGTTTCCTCTGTTTTCTAAAACTCGTCACACCCTAGCCATATTCTGCTGGAACCGGTATGAACCAACAATCTGATCCTTGCCAACATCGAACCAATCGACCGACAACTTACACTTCCGCCCCTACAAGGCTTCATAAGGCGATATCCGAATACTGAAATGGTAGCTATAAAACATCCCCTCAACAGGAGACAACAATCCTCACAACTACCCCTGTAATCCAAACACTGGCCCGAGGGCGAATGCGATACGGAGACTCACCTGAGTTCCTAACCCTGCCTGGTAAAACTTCCCGAAAAGAAATAGCCATAACCTGGGATTCACTGCCTGCCATAAGGTGAAGGTAGGCACCTCGTGCAGCCTTACAACCTTCCTGATATATCAACATCGCGCGGTAAACGGCCCGAAAACACGATGGGCTGCCCCCATCGGCCCGACTACTGGTTGAACGTATCCACGAACTCGTACGATGGTTAACTAAACTTGGGCCTAACACCCTCGTGACCCTACCACCTGGCGGGACCACCACAAACTGACCCCACCATAAAACAGGTCGCGGGTTGACCCGCGGCATGGCCTCAACCCGACCCACTCTCGCGTAAAACACTTGCTCCCCGATCCGGAACAATCTCACTAATCAAGTACGAAAACCTAGCGGTCTTCTTAGCTCAACTACTCTCTTTCACTCCACACTACTCAGGGACTTATTATACAACTATATCTCACGTGCACTATGCACTCCGATAAGGGTCAAACACAAAAAAATATAAATCTTCTACTCGAGATGGCCTCGCCTCTAAGGTCTCCACGTGTAAAACTCTAAGGCTCACACTTTCCCTAACCCCAATCTTACCTTTATCCCTAACCTTGATTTCTAATCACAATTAACATAACATTTAAGGTATACTCATCTTATCATACGTACCAATCTCTTGAGGGTTAAGAATATACCTGTATCTACGCTGCACTTCCCCTAGGTCGTTCTAATCAATCCCGCCCTGTTGGGCGCATGGCTGGGGAAGGTGATGAACTAGCCACAGATCCCGAAGGCTGAGTCTCCACATCCGCACCACCTTTGGTCGGACAATTCCTCGCAAAATGGCCCTGCTGTCCGTAAGTATAACAAGCTCCAACAAAAAGATGACATTCCCCTGGATGACGTCTGTCACACTGTGAACACTGGGGAAAACTGAATCTGGCTGGCTAGAACCTATGTAAATCTGCGAACCAGAAGCCACGGGTTACGACCAACTCCGCATACTCGAGCGTCACGAAGTGCGCGGAGGACCACTCTGCACAGGTGGATGTGCATATCTAATCTGCTGCCGAGGCGATTCGCCTCGAAAGTTACCAAAGGACCCTGCCGATCTGGCCCTCTTCTGCTGATTTTGGTTAACCCGTTGATCCCTACGTTTCTCGGCCTGTTGTGCATAAGCCCGTACGCAGGCCATGCTCAAGCCTGACTGAAGAGCTACTCTTGCACATCCTTTCTTTAGATAGTCATCAAGACCCGCGATAAATCGGTAGATAATATACTCTCGGTTGCTAAATCCATAGCTAGTAACAGGTCCATTCCTTTGTAATCCATTTTCTTGGTTTCCGGTCGTGGAACTGAAGATTCAATTATCATGGCGCAGATGAAAGCTGGCCGCCAGTGCTAAACCTGCTGGGGTGGCGGCGTCGCCAAACTCCCGAATGGCCTACTCTAGGTGATGATTGGGCCTGTGCCCTCGTAACCCTCTGTACTCTACTCGCAGCTCCCTCGGCTGCCTTGCCCTCCTGGGCCCGGGTTTGCCCTACGCGGAGGCATAACGGTAAGGGAAAGAAATACGTGAGAGGGGTCCAAATTATAACACAGCTCTAAGGCACGATTACAGAGTGAGAAGAATGGAAACCAATCCTAACTATCCTATAGCCTCCTGATTATTGGTGTGGTGCACAACACACCGATAATCAAGACTTCTTGGATCTGATGCTGTAGACACTTTCCGAGATTAATCGCTCGATACCACTTTTGTCACGACCGTTACGGGGCGTGGATCGTGCCTTACCCGCACCCAGTAGTCATACATCGAGTAATGTCGTGGAATATAAAACAACCAAGATATGAAACAGTATAAATTGAGACACAGTTTATCTGAAGAAAAGTTGCCTTTCGGCATATATATATAAATACCCAAAGTGAACAGTTACATCCCTTTTTACAAATCTGCCCACAACAGTACTACAGACCTCTAAGAATGATACGACAACAATGGCGGGACAGGGCCCCGCCATACCCCTGAATGTAAGTACCTACTACGACAGGGGACTATACCACCGATAAGCCTCCGGAGAAACGGAGCTTCCCAAGCTGGCTGTGACCCTAAGAGCGAGGATCAACGGTGGTGTACCTCACTGCGGCATGAACGCGGCCGAAGGAGTCGAGACAACAAGTACCAAGTATGTGGCCCGAAAATCGTAAATGAGATCATAGTAGTCTATATAAAGCAGGAGACATGTATGATAACCAAACTACAGTTCACAATAAATAAGCAGTCATGTCAAGTCAGGGACTCACGCCCTCAAAGTCATCACTCAATTATAACTATGGGTCTTACGCCCACAACATAAACAAGAGTGAAATAGATATACTGTAACTGGTCTTTTCTAGGCCGCTAATGATCGAAGCAAGGCCAATCGCCCATAGTATCAGTATGCGTGCCTAATCCTGGACTTCCCGCAGCCCGCATAGGTCACACATAGACCCGCATAGGTCGTATAGACCCGCATCGGGGGTAGCTAACCCCGGTACCCTCCTGGACTCCCGCAATCCGCATAGTCTCAATAGACCTCATAGTCACACAGACCGCATAGGGCATCCCCCGCATCAGGATAAAACACCCGGAATGATCAATCCTGGAGCATACCGCTGCTCCACATAGTCACATAGACCGCATAGGCCGTATAGACCCGCATCAAGGGTGGCAAGCCCTAGGTATAATAAGTCAAGGGGGTAGGTGATATAATAACATAACAACTTATCGTTAAACAACATAAGCACAACAAGTGAAACCCCTTTACACGAACATCACCAGATACTAACACACGTAGCATCCTAACATGTTTACTTATCAAATCAACAAGAAAGTATTACAAGGCTAACACAAACCAACACAATCAAGTTATTCACACAAGGTACTTTCTACTTTATGTTAACCATTTCGGGTTTTTATCCCCAAAGTACTTCATACATTAACTCTTTAAAAGATCCGTTTCTTTCACAAAAGTCACACAATACCCGTAGTATTAAAATAGAGTGACTATCTTTTTAAACCAAAACGCTTCCTTTTGTAAAATCAAGTGACAACATTACTTTCCAAACGTTCAAGTTTGCCTAATTTCAAATGCTCAAGTTTCTCCTTTTTTTGAAAGGTTTCGTAGTTCGTAGTCTTAATCACTTAATAATATAATTCTCTTTTAAAACCATTTGAGAAACATATGCCTTATGTGTGAGTAGGTTATTCTTGTTTATAACAATCTTATTAAAGCAGCCATGATCTAGGAAATGTAATATCATTTTGTCTCATCTTAGCTTCTATGCAGATGGAGGTTTCTACTGGTTTTAATAATACTTAATTATTCAGTACATTTCCTTTTATTAGCGCTGCAATGGTTTGTTCGATACTTATTCGATTTAGAAATCAGTAAAACATTATCCCATTTTAAAAACCACGTACTCATTACTCACGAATGAGGTTTCACACTTATTAACAAAATTCATATTAATTCCTTTAAGTCAAGTCTCTTATCTTTTAAGATCAAGTCTCTTAACTTCTAAAATTAATAAACCATTCTTTTTATCTTTCTTAAGCCGTTATACCTAACTTCCCATAAAGCTAGTATAACTCTTAAGTTTTAAAACCAAGTATTACTCTTCTGTTAAAAATGATTCAGTATTCTTTTGAAATGCTTCAAGATCCTTATTATTCAGGCTTAAGTCACAAGACATTGCCGTAAGTATTATTCAGGCTTAAGTCAAAAGACATTGCCGTAATTATTATTCAGTTCACACACGTACGTCTACCGTACTATATATATTTAAAATATCATGCTCAAGAGTATAGGAAGAATCACACACCTCGCGACGATTATCGACTATTAGCAAAACGCTCTACGGCTATAACCCGGCTAGCCTTGACCACCTTCCAAGTAGAAAATGCTACTCGCAGATCATTCAACCTATAAAGGTTATACAAGTCTATCAAAGCCTAGACTACTCTTGTAGAATATTCTTCTGATGTGATTCCAGTTCAAGTCTATTCTGTAATATCCTTCTATTATAGTTCAACTCTCTTCTATGAATCTTATATTCATTTCTATACTACTACAGTATGTAATTTCCAATTACAATAAAAGGACAAGATATATACCTCGATAAGCCCAAAATTATCCAAGTTTAATGTCGATCCTGAGCAACGTTTAGCTCCTACTCCGGGTGCTCCAACCCGCTCCAAACAACCCTTAGAAGTTCTACGCAACTTCTTCTTAATACTCCAACCAACTATGGAGATTTTCCTTAGGGTTTCATTTTTGTGACTGAAGGGAAGTATAATAGTATTTCTGGGCTTTTCGTATAAGTGTAACCTTGGAATACTACAAGGTATATGGGCCAAGGTATTTTGGAATAGTAACAATACTTGGAGATTATTTCTACCAAGGTGGGGGTGTATTTTATGAGAACAACTAGGCAAGGGGTACCCTGCTAGCACCACTAGGAGGGGGGGATACTTTCGGCCAAGGGGGAGAGGGCTCTCGGCCAAGGGGCCTTCTCAAAGGGGGAGGGGGGTGTTTGGACGAAACACTACCAAGAGGGGGAAGGGATTTTCAAAACTTAGAAAATGGTTTGTGGATGAAGAAATGTCTTCAACTAAGGGGGTATTTTTAGGCCAACCAATGGCCAAGATCATGCCAAGTAGTAGGCAAGTGTAGGGTGAGGATTTGGACAAATGTGTGTGGGTCCCACCTTATCCATCTAACACACAAAATATCCTACCAATCCAAGACTTGTGTCGCCCTCTCTTTGGTCCAAAACATTTCGTCTCTCGGAAAAATCTGCAAAAATTAAAAATGACATAGCCGGAATTTTCCCTTCGCAAGTTATGTAAAACGTTTCGTCGAAAAACGATTCTAATCGGGTGTTGTGCACAAAATATTTTCGTCCAAGCCTACTTAAAGTTCAAACTTTTCTCGCACGTCCTCACGCATATACTCCGAAATCGGGTATAACATGGAAAGCGGAAACTTAGCGAAGTACTGGACCTTTCAGACCATTTGTAGAATAGACCAGGTTGCCTATAAGTTAGCACTGTTGTTATACCCCGTATTTCCAGAGTATGTACGTGAGGGCGTACGTACAAAAGTTTAGCCTTAAAGTTAGGCATAGGACGAAAATTTGTGCACTGACCACGAAAGAATTGTTTTCCGGCTAAACGTTTTCCAAGACTTGCAAAGGGAAAAAATTACGCTGCATTTATTTTTTGCGGATTTTTCCGAGAGATGAAATATTTTGGACCAACGAGAGGGCGACACTTGTCACCCTCAAGTTGGCGAAACTTGGACGACCTTGGCACGTTTTTGTGGCCTTGCTTTAGTCAAGGTTAGGTAGGATATTTTGTGTAGTAGATGGATAAGGACACATGGGTGAATCTCCACCCTCCACTTGCCTTCATCTTGACCCTTGAATGTCCTATAAATACCCCCCTTGAGTTGAAGACTTCTTCATCCACAAATCATCTTCCAAGTCTCCAAACTTTCCCCCCCTTTGAGAGAAGCTCTCGTCCAAAGCCTTCTCCCCCCCCCCCCCTCTTGGTAGAAAATACTCTCCTAGTATTGTTACTATCCCCAAAATACCCTAGCCGTATATCTAGTAGTATTCCAAAGTCACCTCTATACATAGAGCCCGGAAAATACTACTATACTTCCATTAGTCACTAAACGAAACCCTGGGAGAAACTTCATAGTTGGTTGAAGTAGTAGAAGTTGTGTAGAAACTTCTAAGGGTTTCTTGGAGCGGATTGGAGCGTTCAGATTAGGAGCTAAACCTTGCTCAGGATCGACTTATATCTTGGATAATTTTGGGCTTATCGAGGTAAATAATAATCCTATCATTCTATTGTAATTGGAGAATACATACTGTAGATGTATAGAAATAGGTATAAAATACATAGAAGGATATTATAGAAGAGAATTGAACTGTAATCACATCAAAAGAATTAAAGAAGATTGAACTGTACTTACATATGACTGTATTTACAGTAGACTTGTATAGTTTACCGGGTAGGGAAGTGCTGCCCGATTTTCCGTAGAATAGAGAACCCTCTGCTTAGATTATCCTACAGAGTAGTCTAGACGTTGATAGACGTATTTGACTATTATAGGTTGATACTCTGCGCGCGACATATTCGACTTGGCAGGTGGATTTCACCGAGAAGGTATGTGATTCTTCCGATCCTCTTGAGCATGATATTTTGAAATATATATATAGTACGGTAGATATACGTGTGTTAACTGAACATGGTTTTACTTGACGTCTTTTAACTTGAGTCTAAATAATAAGAATCTTGAAGTATTTTAAAAGAATTATGAATCATTTTTGAAAGAAGAGTAATACTTGGTTTTTAAACAAAAGCTTAAGAGTTATACTAGCTTTATGGGAAGTTAGGTATAACGACTTAAGAAAGATAAAAGGAACGGTTTACTTATGTGTTTATAAAAGACTTGTATTGAATTCTGGAAGGTATAGTAAGATGGTTTGTTGAGTAGACATATTGTAATGCTATGTGTGTTACTATCTTGTAACGTTTGTGTAAAGAGGTTATTCTTATTGTGCTTATGTTGTTTAACGATAAGCCGTTATGTTAGTATTACATCACTCACCTCTTGACATGATATACCGGGGGTTAAGCTGCCCCCCGATGCGGGGTATACCTCAGGCAGTCTGTGTGACTATGATTCGAGAATACCTCATGCGGGTCGGGGACCTATGCGAGCTACGAGTTCCGTGTTAGTGTGCGGTCCATGTGGCCATGCGATCTATGTGGCCCATGCGGACTACGAGTCGGGGCGATGCCGGAGTAGCTACCCTCGATGCGGGAATACCTCATGCGGGCCTAGGTGGCTATCACGGACTCTGGAGTCGTGATTAGGCATGCATAATGATACTATGGGAAATTGGCCTTGCTTCGATCATTCGCAGCCTAGAAAAGACATGTTACAGTTTACCTATTGTTGCTCTTGTTTATGATGTGGCACTATGTGCGGTTACCTTGGTTGTTTCGTACATATTTGTAAAATTGGTTTTAAAATGATAATGATTTCATTTAAAGTACTTTCTGATTTCACATACTTGGTACTGTTATCTTGACCTCCTTGAAGCTGCGTTCATGCCGCAGGTAAGGGAAAGCAGGTGCTAGATCCGCATCCTTAGGATCTTTTGCTTTGGTGTCAGGAGCTCCATCTTCTCCGGAGGCTCGACTTTTGGTATGGTTCTCCCTGTTTTTGTAGATATATGTACATTTAGGGTATGGCGGGGCCTGTCCCGCCATAGTTATTCACTTTCTTAGAGGTCTGTAGTCCTATTGTACAGTTGGGATGTAACTGCCAGATTTTGGGTTATATATATATATGCCGAAAGACGACTTTTCGCAGATAAACTGTGTCTCAATTTACATTTGTTTCATGTCTTGTTTTTTATATTCCGCTGGTTACTCTGATGTATGACTACTTGGGTGCCCGGGTAAGGCACCAGTCATGGGCCCCGGAACGGGTCGTGACAAAAGTGGTATCAGAGCAGTTAATCCTCGGAAAGTGTCTACAGACCGTATCCAGTAGAGTCTTGATTATCGATGTGTTGTGCACCACACCAATAATCAGGAGGCTATAGGATATTTAGGATTGGTTTCCATTCTTCTCACTCTGAGATCGTGCCTTAGAGCTGTGTTATAAGTTGGACCCCTCTAACGTATTTCCTTTCTTTAACAGTTATGCCTCCACGTAAGGCAACCCGGGCGAGAAGGCAAGGCGGCGAGGAGCTTCTAGTAGGACACTGAGAGTCACGAGGGCTCAGGCCCAGTCTATACCCGAGACGGCGAGTTCCACGACGCCGCCGGCCCCAGCAGGGTTTAGGGTCGCAGCAGTGGCTGATGAGACCACGATACACTGCACCTCGATCCCGGCTGGAGCGGATGAGATGGGTTACAAGGAGATGGCCCAGTGCGCCGGGATCGTGGCGAACATGAGATAGTGGATCGGCCAGTTCAGTTCAGCGATGCTCGTGGTTCACCCGAGATCGGACAGTTTGAGGCTACGAGATTTTACGAGTTGTAGCCCGCGAGTTCTGGGTCGAGGCACGAGGATGATCCGCAGGAGTTCATCCGCCGATTCTGAGAGGATCATGCGAGTGATCAAGGCTTCAGAGACCGAGTCCGTGATCTTCGGTTCGCATCGGCTGTGTGATACCGCAGTCGCCTGGTTTGACTCGTGGGAGTTGTCCCGGGGAGAGCACGCGTCCACAGCTACTTAGGACGAGTTCTCAGAGGCTTTTCTCACTCACTTCTTGCCTCCACAGATGAGGAGGGCACGGGCCGATAGATTTTTGTTGCTGAGACAGAGAGGACGCACAGTTAGGGAGTACAACGTTGAGTTCAATTCGTTGGCTCGATATGTCCCTGCATTGGTAGCAGATATGGAGGACAGGGTGCATCGCTACGCCAGGGCTAGATGATTATATGGCGAGTCTTGTGCGGGTGTAGCTCTTGACGAGCATGGACATTACCCGTGCGAGCTCATGCACTGGATGCGAGGCGTAGAGGCAGCGGGTTGTGACAGCAGCGAAAAAGGCGGGGCAGCGGTCTTTTGGTAGCTTTCGGGGTGGACGGCCTCAGCAGCAGTCTAGATTTGCACCACAGCCAGCTCAGAGCACTCATACACCGTCCTCAGGACATCCAGGGTATTCGAGGGCAGACCAGGGCCCCAAGACCGGCGTCGGGTAGCGAGGTGCTAACCGTCGGGACCACCCGCCGGTGTGGCCGTCGGTAGATCCCATTACGGAATTGTGGTACCGCTCCGAGTTTGTTTGATTGCGGCCAGCCGGTCACTTTGCGAGCTTGTCAGGCAAGGCGCGCGAGATGGTAGGTCACCTACGAGTTCTTTCACGGTCTTCTTCATCTCCTGATTACTCGCCCGAGGCGGTACTCGAGGCGGCAGTCGCGGCAGAGGTCGTGGCGGGTCGATTCTAGCGGTCCTCGAATCGCATTTATGCCTTGTCCGGCGGGAGCGGGAGGCCTCACTGATGTCGCTGCATCAGACGCTTTCTTGTTGTGACGTGTATGCCTTGATAGATCCGGGTTCTACTCTGTCCTATATATCTCCCCATGTTTCTAGTAGGATAGGGATAGAGCCTGAGTCCATAGACCCTTTCGAGGTAGCTACGTTAGTGGGTGATTCGGTGATAGCTCGGCGGGTATATAGAGCTTGCCCAGTGACTTTATGCAGTCGTCAGACCCTAGCCGACTTGATAGAGTTGGACATGACTGATTTCGATGTGATCATGGGTATGGATTGGCTAGCTTCTTGCTACTCCAGTGTAGACTGCAGAGAGAGAGTGGTACGGTTCGATTTCTGAGGCCGGTTATTGAGTGGGAGGGGAACACTGTGTCGCCGAAGGGTAGGTTTATTTCCTACCTCAAGGCAAGGAAGATGGTGCAGAAGGGGTATATCTACCATCTCATTCGGGTGTTTGATCGAGGTGCGGTACCAGATTTTGATCGATTCGATGGTCGAGAGAGTTCCCAGATGTGTTTCGGGCGACCTCGCAGGTATCCTCCCGAGAGGAGATAGAGTTTTGTATCGATGTCTTTGCGGACACTCGGCTATTTCCATTCGCCATACTGAATGACACTGCCGAGTTGAGAGAGTTGAAGGACCGGTGAGAGATTTCTTTGGAGAAGGGCTTCATCAGGCCTAGTGTTTCTCCCCGGGAGCGCCGGTATTGTTCGTGAAGAAGAAGGGCGGGGCTGCGCATGTGTGTTGATCTGACGGTGAACAAGGTGACTATTAAACGAATACCCCCTTCCTGGGATTGATGATTTGTTCGATCGATTGCGAGTGCGAGATGTTTCTCCAAGATTGATTTGCGATCGAGTGTCATCAGTGCGAGTCGAGTCGGACATCCCTAGGACTACATTCGGACGTGCGGGCACTATGAGTTCGAGGTTATGTCTTTCGGTTTGACCAATGCTCGTGGTATTTATGGATTTGATGAACCGAGTGTTCAAGCCATTTTGGATACGTTTGTGATAGTATTCATTGATGACATCTTGGTTTATTCGCTCCAGGCGAGGCATGCGGAGCATTTGAGGATCTTTGAGAGTCCTCCAGACAAGCGATTATACGCCAAGTTTTCCAAATGTGAGTTTTGGTTGGCTTGGTGGCTTTTCTTGGGCATATTGTAGGGCTGATGGTATTCGGTGGATCACCAAGATCGGCGATCGGACTTGGCCTGAACCTCTTACCGGCAGTGCGCGACTTCACGGGCCTCGCGAGTTATTATCGGCGGTTCGTGGAGAAGTTTGCTTCTATCTCGCACCATTGACTAGTGACTCGGAAAGCGGCTAAGTTTGATGGTGATGCTTGTGGCGGGGTTTCGATTCTTGAAGGAGGCGGCGACCGCGCCGTTCTTACTCTTCGAGAAGGTCGACGGTTATGTAGTGTATTGTGATCGTCGGCGTCGGGCTCGGATGTGTGTTGATGCACTGGGTAAGGTTATAGCGTCACGATCCCGACTTAAGAAGCATGAGAGGAACTACCCACCCATGATTTGGAGTTAGCGGCGGTGATTCACGCCTTGAAGATCTGGAGGCACTATTTGTATGGGGTTCATGTGGATATTTATACAGACCACAAGAGCCTCCGGTATATCTTCGGCAGAGGGTGAACTTACATGAGGCGGTGGTTAGAGTTACTCAAGGATTACGATGTTGATATCTGTACCACGGGAAGGCCAATGTTATGTGGCGTATACCCTTAGTCGTAGGTCAATGGGTAGCCTATCGGATGTGCGACAGAGATGAGGCATGGTTCGCGATTTGCATCGATTAGCGAGCCTTGGAGTCCGATTGATTGATTACGATAGCGATGGGGTTCGAGTTCGAGAGGTTGCCGAGTCTTCCATCATCGAGGAGGTGAAGAGGCGATTTGAGGATCCGGTTTGACGCGATGCCGTGATACGGCTCTTCGTGAGGAAGGGTCCTTTTGAGTAGCACTTTGATGGGGTGCTAAGGTTTGAGCGAGTTGTGTGTTCGGATGTTTGAGACTTGACGGCGAGTTACGGGGAAGCACACGGCGCGCGTTACTCTATCCATCCGGTCGACCAAGATGTACCACGACCTCAGATCAGTGTATTGGTGGGATGTCTTGAAGAGGGAAGTTGCAGAGTTTGTGGCTCAGTGCCCGTGTTGTCAGAAGGTGAAGGTAGAGCACCAGAGGACTGGTGGTTTGTTGCAGACGATATAGATCCCGACACGGAAGTGGGAGGTGATCAACATGGACTTTATCACGGGATTACCTCGCACTCGGAGAGCATGATTCTATCCGGGTTATCGTCGACGGTGGCGAAATCAGCCCACTTTCTTCCGTCGGGGCGACTTTTTGGTGAGGATTATGCGGACTTTACATCAGAGATCTTGATCGCATGGGTCCCTATTTCTATCATATCGCAGCAGAGCCCGGTTCGCTAACTCGGAGGTTTTCGGAAGGGTTTAGGAAACGCAGTGAGCACGAGTCGCATTCCATCCTCAGACAGACGGACAGGCAGAGCGCACTATCCAGACTCTTGAGGATATGCTGCGAGCCTGTGTTATTGACTTCAGAGTTAGCTGGGAGGATCACTTGCCTCTAGTTGAGTTTGCGTATAATAATAGCTACCACTCCAGTATTCAGATGATGCCTTATGAGGCCTTGTATGGGAGGAAGTGCAGATCGCCGATAGGCTGGTTTGATGTAGGCGAGGTGCAGTTAGTGGGACCGGACGTCTACAGCGATGGATAAGGTGAAGCTTATCCAGGAGCGGCTATTGACAGCTCAGAGTCGACAAAAGTCATATACAGATCATCGTCGTCGGCATCTGGAGTTCGAGGTTGATGATTGGGTTTTCCTGAAGGTGTCACCCATGAAGGGTATGATGAGATTCGGGAGGAAAGGGAAACTCAGCCTGAGGTATATTGGGCCGTATCAGATTGTCCGCAGGGTAGGCAAGGTTGCCTATGAGTTGGATCTGCCGTCCGATCTGGAGGCAGTGCATCCGGTGTTTCATGTTTCTATCTTTGAGAGATGTATCGGATCCATCTAGAGTGCACCAGTTGACGATGTCGGTGTGACCGGGGGGTTATCGTATGAGGAGATTCCCATAGCGATAATCGATCGTCAGGTTAGGCGTCTGCGGACCAAGGACGTGGCTTCCGTCAAAGTTTTGTGGCGGAACGAGCTCAGGGAGGAGATGACGTGGGAAGCTGAAGAGGACATGAGGCAGAAGTATCCTCACCTATTCCCCACACCTCCAGGTAACTCACTTTCCTACTTGTAAATTTTCATTGTCATTTTTGCTTAAGTGTTGTATTGTGGCCATGTGTGGCATTTGCAAACTGTTTAAGTTATAAAGAACCTTATCGTTATCTGTCTTGGGAAGGAACATTCGGGACGAATGTTTCTAAGGAGGGGAGAATGTTATACCCCGTATTTCCAGAGTATGCGTGAGGCGTGACAAAGTTTAGCCTTAAAGTTAGGCATAGGACGAAAATTTGTGCACAACCCACGAAAAGACTTATTTTCCGACGAAACGTTTTCCAAGACTTGCGAAGGGAAAATTACGGCTGCGACATTTATATTTTTTGCGGATTTTTCCGAGAGATGAAATATTTTGGACCAACGAGAGGGAGACACTTGTCACCCTCAAGTGTGCGGTACTTGGACGACCTTGGCACGTTTTTGTGGCCTTGCTTTAGTCAAGGTTAGGTAGGATATTTTGTGTAGTAGATGGATAAGGACACATGGGTGAATCTACACTTGCCCTCCACTTGCCCTCCACTTGCCCTCCACTTGCCTTCATCTTGACCCTTGAATGTCCTATAAATACCCCCCTTGAGTTGAAGACTTCTTCATCCACAAATCATCTTCCAAGTCTCCAAACTTTCCCCCCCTTTGAGAGAAGCTCTCGTCCAAAGCCTTCTCCCCCCCCCCCCCTCTTGAGAAGAGCTTAGCCGAAACACCCCTCTCCCCCCCCCTTCCTTGTGGTCTCGGCAAAAGCCCCCCCCCCTTGGTAGAAAATACTCTCCTAGTATTGTTACTGTCCCCAAAATACCCTAGCCATATATCTAGTAGTATTCCAAAGTCACCTCTATACTTAGAGCCCGGAAAATACTACTATACTTCCATTAGTCACTAAACGAAACCCTAGGAGAAACTTCATAGTTGGTTGAAGTAGTAGAAGTTGTGTAGAAACTTCTAAGGGTTTCTTGGAGCGGATTGGAGCATTCAGATTAGGAGCTAAACCTTGCTCAGGATCGACTTATATCTTGGATAATTTTGGGCTTATCGAGGTAAATAATAATCCTATCCTTCTATTGTAATTGGAGAATACATAATGTAGATGTATAGAAATAGGTATAAAATACATAGAAGGATATTAAAGAAGAGAATTGAACTGTAATCACATCAGAAGAATTAAAGAAGATTGGCTGACTTACATAGACTGTATTTGATGAGACTTGTATAGTTCTGGGTAGGAAGTGCTGCCCGATTTTCCGTAGAATAGAGAACCCTCTGCTTAGATTATCCTACAGAGTAGTCTAGACGTTGATAGACGTATTTGACTATTATAGGTTGACACTCTGCGCGCGACATATTCGACTTGGCAGGTGGATTTCGCCGAGAAGGTATGTGATTCTTCCGATCCTCTTGAGCATGATATTTTAAAATATATATATAGTACGGTAGACGTATGTGTGTTAACTGAACATGGTTTTACTTGACGTCTTTTGACTTGAGTCTAAATAATAAGAATCTTGAAGTATTTTAAAAGAATTATGAATCATTTTTGAAAGAAGAGTAATACTTGGTTTTTAAACAAAAGCTTAAGAGTTATACTAGCTTTATGGGAAGTTAGGTATAACGACTTAAGAAAGATAAAAGGAACAGTTTACTTATGTGTTTATAAAAGACTTGTATTGATTTCTGGAAGGTATAGTAAGATGGTTTGTTGAGTAGACATATTGTAATGCTATGTGTGTTACTATCTTGTAACGTTTGTGTAAAGAGGTTATTCTTATTGTGCTTATGTTGTTTAACGATAAGCCGTTATGTTAGTATTACATCACTCACCTCTTGACATGATATACCGGGGGTTAAGCTGCCCCCCGATGCGGGGTATACCTCAGGCAGTCTGTGTGACTATGATTCGAGAATACCTCATGCGGGTCCAGGGGACCTATGCGGAGCTACGAGAGTTCCAGGTTAGTGTGCGGTCCATGTGGCCATGCGGTCTATGTGGCCATGCGGACTACGAGTCCAGGACGATGCCGAGGAGTAGCTACCCTCGATGCGGGGAATACCTCATGCGGGCCTAGGTGGCCTATGCGAACTACGGGAGTCCAGGATTAGGCATGCATAATGATACTATGGGCAATTGGCCTTGCTTCGATCATTCGCAGCCTAGAAAAGACCTGTTACAGTTTACCTATTGTTGCTCTTGTTTATGATGTGGCACTATGTGCGGTTACCTTGGTTGTTTCGTACATATTTGTAAAATTGGTTTTAAAATGGTAATGATTTCATTTAAAGTACTTTACAGTTTCACATACTTGGTACCTGTTGTACTGACCTCCTTCGGGGGGCTGCGTTCATGCCGCAGGTAAGGGAAAGCAGGTGCTAGATCCGCATCCTTAGGATCTTTTGCTTTGGTGTCAGGAGCTCCATCTTCTCCGGAGGCTCGACTTTTGGTATGGTTCTCCCTGTTGTTGTAGATATATGTACATTCAGGGTATGGCGGGGCCCTGTCCCGCCATAGTTATTCACTTTCTTAGAGGTCTGTAGTCCTATTGTACATTTGGGATGTAACTGCCAGATTTTGGGTTATATATATATGTGCCGAAAGGCGACTTTTCGCACATAAACTGTGTCTCAATTTACATTTGTTTCATGTCTTGTTTTTTATATTCCGCTGGTTACTCTGATGTATGACTACTTGGGTGCCCGGGTAAGGCACCAGTCATGGGCCCCGAAACGGGTCGTGACAACTGTTGTCCGACTTAGGAGGCAGTACGTTCGGTCTTTCATGTTGCTATGATTCGGAAGAGTATCAGAGATTCATCCAGAGTGTTCCCAGTTAATGACAACCAAGTTGAAGATAGTAACCCCGAGATTTTACAAACTGAAGCGATGACAGAAATGTGATACGTATACTAGAAAGAGTTCGAGTATACGAGGAGGGTACGACGAGTAAGAAAAGAGGCGAAGATGTGTTAAGAAGATAGAAGTGTTCCTTTTATGAAGTAAAGATGCGAAGGGAGTATCCTTTGGACTATGGGTGGAGCTAATTGTATTGTTATACGCTTTAGAGATGATTCTTCGTTGGCTCGGATGTGAGTTTTTGCGCGTACGTTGTATTATGGCCATAAGTGGCATAATTGGTTTCGTAAGTATAGTAGGGAAGACTATACCGGCACAGGTATGTTTGGAGACTTGGAAGGAACATTCGGGACGAATGTTTCTAAGGGGGGAAGAATGTTATACCCCGTAGTTCCGGAATATGTATGTAAGGACGTACATACGAATGTGTACGCCCTAATTAGGGTAAGAATGAAAGAATTGTTTGCCGACGGAAAATATTCCGAACCTTGTGAAGGAAATTTTACGTTTTCAATATTTTTACGATTATGGAATTTTTCCGAGAGATAAAATATTTTGGACCAATAGGAGGGCGACATGTGTCACCCCAAGATGCCATGTTGGACGATTTTTCAACAGTTAGTAGGCAAGATAAGTGGCCAAAAGTCTTGCATGGTATTGCATGGTGGTGGACGGTTTTGGCTAGTTAGTGGGCAAAGTCAAATGGTCAAAGTCTTGCATGGATTTTGTCACGACCCGAACCCGGGCCCGTGACTGGTGCCTTACACGGGCACCCTAGTGATACAACATCAGAGAAAATCAGCGGAATATAAAAACATACACATGAAACAATATGAAATGAGAAACAGTATCCAAGAAAAGATTGCCCTTCGGCATGTATATACATAAAGAGTGAACAGTTACATCCCAACTTTACAAGTATCATTATGCGAGCCTAATCCTGGAACTCCGCGATCGCGCCGACCACTAGGCGCGTGAGGTATTCCCCGCATCGAGGGTAGCTACTCCTCGGCATCGTCCTGGACTCGTAGTCCGCATGGCCACATAGACCGCATGGCCACATGGACCGCACACTAACCTGGAGCTCTCGTAGCTCCGCATAGGTCCCCTGGACCCGCATGAGGTATTCTCGAATCATAGTCACACGCATCGCACGAGGTATACCCGCGTGAGCGGCTTAACCCCCGGTATATCATGTCAAGAGGTGAGTGATGTAATACTAACATAACGGCTTATCGTTAAACAACATAAGCACAATAAGAATAACCTCTTTACACAAACGTTACAAGTATCATTATGCGAGCCTAATCTTCAACTTGGTTGTCATTAACTGGGAACACTCTGGATGAATCTCTGATACTCTTCCGAATCATAGCAACATGAAAGACCGAACGTACTGCCTCCTAAGTCGGACGACAGTTGTCACGACCCGTTTCGGGGCCCATGACTGGTGCCTTACCCGGACACCCAAGTAGTCATACATCAGAGTAACCAGCGGAATATAAAAAACAAGACATGAAACAAATGTAAATTGAGACACAGTTTATCTGCGAAAAGTCGCCTTTCGGCACATATATATATATAACCCAAAATCTGGCAGTTACATCCCAAATGTACAATAGGACTACAGACCTCTAAGAAAGTGAATAACTATGGCGGGACAGGGCCCCGCCATACCCTGAATGTACATATATCTACAACAACAGGGAGAACCATACCAAAAGTCGAGCCTCCGGAGAAGATGGAGCTCCTGACACCAAAGCAAAAGATCCTAAGGATGCGGATCTAGCACACTTTCCCTTACTGCGGCATGAACGCAGCGGCCCAAGGAGGTCGATAACAGTACCAAGTATGTGAAATCGTAAAGTACTTTAAATGAAATCATTACCATTTTAAAACCAATTTTACAAATATGTACGAAACAACCAAGGTAACCGCACATAGTGCCACATCATAAACAAGAGCAACAATAGGTAAACTGTAACAGGTCTTTTCTAGGCTGCGAATGATCGAAGCAAGGCCAATTGCCCATAGTATCATTATGCGAGCCTAATCCTGGAACTCCCGCAGTCCGCATAGGTCACACACAGACCCGCATGAGGTATTCCTCGCATCGGGGGTAGCTAACCCCTGGTATCCTCCTGGACTCCCGCAGTCCGCATAGTCACATAGACCGCATAGTCACACAGACCGCATGAGGCATTCCTCGCATCGGGATAATACACCCGGAATGATCAATCCTGGAACTCCCGCAGCTCCGCATAGTCACACAGACCGCATAGGCCGTATAGACCCGCATCAAGGGTGGCAAGTCCTCGGTATAACAAGTCAAGGGGGTATGTGATATAATAACAGTACAACGGGCTTAACGTTTAACAACGTAAGCACAACAAGAATAACCCCCTTACACCACATCACAAGACACTAACACACGTAGCATCATAACATTTCTACTTATCAAACCATCTTACTACACTTTCCAGAAATCAATACAAGGCGTTCATAAACAAATAAGTAAACCGTTCCTTCTATCTTCCTTAAGTCGTTATACCTAACTTCCCATAAAGCTAGTATAACACTTAAGCTTTTAAAACCAAGTATTTCTTTTCTTTCAAAAATGATTCATACTCTTTTGAAATACTTCAAGATTCTTATTATTTAAAACTCAAGTCAAAGGACATCAAAGTAAAACCGAAACAATTTCCGTACCTTCTTTTCAAACCATTCTTAAGACAAAACCATACCTTCTTTTAAAACAAAGGCACTTTTTCCTTTAAACGTCAAGTAGCAATATACTTTTTAAACCAAGTGTCTTACTCTTTTAAAAACAAGTAACCTATACCTTTAAATCAAGTTACCTCTCATTTCCCAAAATCAGGTTGTTTATAAGACAAGTTATCATTTTAAATCCAAGGATAAAACCATTCTTATTTTCGAAATCAAGATAACTTTATTCTTTAAAAGACCACACACCCATTACTCATGAGTGAGGTTTTACAACTTTTTAACATAATTCAAGTCCTTAATATTTCATAACAAGTCACTTAACTTTGGAATCAAGTCAAGGACACAAAAGGAAAATCAATTTCCTTTAAACACACGTGCGTCTACCGCACTAAATATATTTCACAAATATCATGCTAGAAAGGATAGGAAGAGGTTCACATACCTCGCGACGATTATCGACAATTAGCAAAACGCTCCATAGTACTATAATCCTGCTAGCCTTTTCCACCCTTCAAGTAGAATACGCTACTCGTAGTACTTCAACCTATAATGGCCATAAAACGTTAATTAACTTCTAGCTCTCTTCGTAGAACAATTCTAAGTACCAGGTTCCTTATTCTACGGAAAATTCGGCAGCACCCCCCCCCCCCCGCAACCACATAAATCTCCTCTCGAGGCACGCTACCAAACCAACAATCCTGGGGGTTACACGCCTAACCTGACGTGTACAATTCTACTCCACAATAATACTACCATCAGTAAATACAATCTATGTAAATCTGATTCAATTCTTATCCGTATTCATTCTTCATATAGTATACTCAACTATACATTACTACAACATGTAATTTCCAATTACAATAGGGGGATAAAAATCATTACCTCGATAAGCCCAAAATTATCCAAGATTAAATGTCGATCCTGAGCAAGGTTTAGCTCCTATTATGTACACTCCAATCCACTCCAAGAAACCCTTAGAAGTTTCTAAACAACTTCTACTTAATACTTCAACCAACTATGAAGATTTTCCTAGGGTTTCGTTTTGCGACTATAGGAATAAAGTAGTATTTCCGGGCTCTTAATAATTGAAATAACTTTGGAATACTACAAGGGATTTGGGATAAGGTATTTTGGAATAGTAACCATACTAGAAGACAACTTTTCTACCAAAGGGGTATTTCGACGAGAGCTTAGAGGGGAGGGAGTGTTTTGGACGAGAACAACTACAAAGGGAGGGAGTATTTTGTGACTTGGAAATCTTAAGTGAATGAAGAAGTCTTGCACTAGAGGGGGGTATTTATAGAACCTTCAATGGCCAAGATTAAAACAAATGGAGGGTGAAGATTGGGTTGCTTGTGTGAGTGGAGTCTTCCACCAAGTGTCCACCACAATATTGGGACATATGTCCACCACAACATTAGAACATATGTCCCCCACAACAATGAGCCATGTGGCCATCCACATGGCTCACAAAAAACGTCCCAAACCTACTCCCACTCACCCAAAGAAAATATCTTGCAAGACTTGACTTATTGACTTGTCCACAAGCCCACAATTTCGTCCAACATGCCACCTAAGGGTGCCACATGTCGCCCTCCTATTGGTCCAAAATATTTCATCTTCCGAAAATATCTGTAATGCCAAAAATACGAAAATAAAGTGGGCCCCACAAAACCGTAAATCCTCCCGTGGGCCCTGCGTGACCAATTCTGGAAATAAGATTCCAATACTTCTAAAATAATCCCAAAAGTCCGAATACCGAATCTGGAAATCCAATTCCCATTAAAGAACCTTTTTCCTTCACAAAAACCGGAAACTTTTCCGCCGAAAAATCACATCTTTCTTCCTTTCCAATTTTTCTCGTGATTCTCAATGCACGCGTCCTCATATACATACTCTAGAACTACGGGGTGTAACATTCTTACCCCCTTAGAAACATTCGTCCCGAATGTTCCTTCTAAGCCTCCAAACATACCTGTCGGTATAGTCTTCCCTATTATGCTTACGAAACCAATTATGCCACACATGGCCATAATATAACATACGCGCAAAACTCAAATCCGAGTCAACGAAGAACCACCTCCAACGTGTATAACAACACTAAATCTTCCACCCATGGTCCAAGGGATACTTTCTTCCCATCTTCACTTATAAAAAGGACACTTCCATCTTCTTAACACATCTTAGCCTCTTTTCTTACTCGTCGTACCTTCCTCGTACACTCGAACTCTTCCTACTATACGTACCACCTTTCTGTCATTGCTTCAGTTTCCAAAATCTCGGGGTTACTATCTCTAACTTGGTCATCATTAACTGTGTCACGACCCGAACCCGGGCGTGGAGTGCCTACCCGGGCACCCAGTAGACATACATCAGTAATCGTGAACATAAAGACAATACATGAAACCATGTAATAAGACAGTGAAATAAGAAGACAGCTAACCAAAAGCGGTTACCGGTATAAATATAAATAGCAACTTTTTCAACATGAGCAGTTTAATCCTTTTTACAAACCCCGCAACAGCGATTACTACGGACCTCTAAGAATGATATGACAACAATGGCGGGACGGGGCCCGCCAAACCCCGAATGTAAACACTTACGACGGCATGGAATATACCACCGATAAGCATCCGAGAAACGGAGCTTCCCAAACGCTGGCGTGACCACGAGAGCTAGGATCAACGGCGGTGTACCTCAACTGCGGCATGAACGCAGCCTCGAAGGAGGTCGCATAACAGTGCCGAGTATGTGAAATGAAAATACATATCGTAAATGAAATCATAGCGATCATATAAAGCGGGAGACATGTATGATAACCAAACTACGATTTACAAAGCGATCATGTCAAGTCGTGGACTCACGCCTCAGTCATCACTCAAATATAACAATGGGTCTCGTGCCCACAACATCAATCATGCGTGGAATACCTTCCTCACCGCCGTGATCTATGATATAAAAGCACCAAGGAACACACATGAACACCAGGTCCCACCTGTGTCATGATAAAACTGTACGGGGTAAGTACGAAGGCATAGCCGACTACTAAAAACCCACGGTACCAACAAGGTCATGAACTGTATCATAAGAACTGTCTAGACCGTCACATGATCAAAGCTGGCCACTTGCCCGCAGATCGATGTACGCGTCTAACCTCGGAACTCCGCGACTCGCGATAGGCCAATCTCATCGCCCGCATGAGGTATTCCCGCATCGAGGGTAGCTACTCCCGGCATCGCCCCGGACGCGATCCGCATGGCCACATGGACGCATGCCCATAAAGGACGACACTAACTCGGAACTCGTAGCTCGCGATAGGCCCTCGGGACTGCGTAGGTATTCTCGAATCATAGGTCCATCGACCGCTGAGTCTACCCGCGACGGAGGCGCAACCGGAATCATCTCAAGAGATGAGTGATGTAAAATACTAACACAACGACTTATCGTTAAGCAACATAAGCACAACAAAGGAAACCCTTTACTCAACATCACAAGATACTAACACACGTAGCATCCTAACATGTTTACTTATCAATCAACAAGAAAGTATTACTGTGCTATCACAAACCAACACAATCAAGTTATACACACAAGGTACTTTCTACTATATGCCAACAAGTTCGGGTTTTATCCCCAAAGTACTTCATACATTAACTCTTTAAAAGATACGTTACTTTCACAATGTCACACAATACGTAGTATAAAAATAGAGTGACTATCCTTTTAAAGTAAATCGATTACTTCTCTTTGTAAAATCAAGTAGCAACATTCTTTTCCAATGATCAAGTTTGCCTAATTTCCAATGTTCAAGTTTCTCATTTTAGAAAGGTTTCGTAGTTCATAGTCTTATTCATTTAAGAATATAATTCTCCTTTAAACTATCTGAGAAACATAAGTCTTATATGTGAGTAGGATATTCTCGTTTATAACAATCTTATTACAAAGACCATGATCTAGGAAATATCATTTTGTCTCATCTTAGCTTATATGCAGATGGAAGTTTCTACTGGTTTTAATAATACTTACTTATTCAAAACATTTTCCTTTATTAACGCTGCAGTGGTTTGTCGATACACATTCTGATTTCCTAAATCAGTAAAACATTCTTAAGACGTTATACCTAACTTCCCATAAAGTTAGTATAACTCTTAAGTTCTCAAAAACCAAGTATTACTTCAAGTTCTCTATTAATCACATAACAAGCCAGTTATAGTTCAAATCAGTTACCTTTTAAAAACCACAAGTATTTTCTTACCAACATAAAGCTGTTTATAACCGACTTCCCATAAAGCCGTTATAACACTTTATGTTTTAAATCAACTAAATAAATTTAGCACATGTACGTCTACCGTACTACATAGTTAACACATATCATTCTAGAAGAGATAGGAAGAGGTTCAGTTACCTCGCGACGAGTATCGACTAATAGCAAAACGCTCAGTACCTCAAACCGCGGCTACTCCTTAGCGGTAGATCGCGCCACACGTAGTACTTCAACCTATAAGGCCACAAGGCGCTTATTAACATTTAGGTCTAACCGTAGAACATTCTCTGAGAAAATTCGCGCCTCCCCATGCAGCGTAAATCTCCTCTCTATCGAGGCGGCTACCAAGCCAACCGGGGGTTATACATCTAACCTAACGGGTACAATTCTACTCCACGGTACTACTACACAAGTCTCATGTCTGTGCCTAAGTAAAAGCAGTTTAGTACTCTTCTTGAAAAGGTTTCTTATTATTGGGCTTAAGTCCAAAGACATTGCCGACAACAACGTTCAATTCTATATATATAGTATACTTCAACTATATAGTCTAACAATATGTAATTTCCAATTACAACAGAGAACAAGATAATTACCTCGATAAGCCCATAATTATCCTAGTTAAAGTCGATCTGGGCAATCGTTTAGCTCAACTCAGGCGCTCAACCCGCTAAACCACCCTTAGAAGTTCTAACCAACTTCTACACAATACTCAACGGACTATGGAGATTTTCCTAGGGTTTCGGTTTTGTGGAAGGAAGTATAATAGTATTTCTGGGCATTTTCGTATAGGTATAACCTTAGAATACAACAAGGTATATGGCTAAGGTAATTTGGGCATTATAACAATACTTTTGAGAGTATTTCTACCAAGAGGGGGGGTATTATACGAAAACAACTAGGCTAGGGGGGGGTACCCCACGGCTAGCACCCCAAGGAGGGGGGGGTGTATACCCCTCGGCCTACCCCACTAGGGGGGAACTCTCGGCCAAGGGGGAGGGGGAAGGCTTTTGGACGAGAACCACAAGAAGGGAGAGGGAGGGATTTTAACACTTAGAAGATTTTAGGATGAAGAAAGTCTTCAACATAGGGTGGTATTTATAGGCCAACCAATGGCCAACCAATGGCCAAGATCTTGCCAAGTGCAAGGCAAGTGTAGGGCCAAGATCTTGCCAAGTGCCCCTTAACCAACTAACACACAAATATCCTACCAACTAAAGCCATTCCAATCGGCCACAATCGAGCTCTCACGTCCGCCAATGGGAGGGTGCCAAGTGGCGCCCTCTTGTTGGCCCAACACGTTTCGTCTCTCGGAAAAATCCGCAAAAATTAAAAATGACATAGCCGGAAATTCCCCTACGAAAGCTGTGAAAACGTTTCGTCGAAAAACGACTCTAAACGGGTGTTGTGAACAAAATTAATTCGGCCAAGCCTTAGTACAAGTTTCAAATTTTTCACGCACGCCCCACGCATATACTGAAATACGGTATAACATTCTCCCCTCTTAGAAACATTCGTCCAGAATCTTCCTTATAAGTCTCAAAACAAACGCGCGCCAGTATAGTCTTCACTACTATACTTACGAGAACAATCACGCCACAATTTGCACTGCGTAAATACTTACGTCAAAGTCCACGAGAAACACCTCTAATCATCACCACAAAACACTCCTCCGGGTCTAAAATATACTTCTTCCACACTTTTCCAAACAAAAGAAATGGTCACATCAATTCTCGCCATACATGCTCGCTTCTTCCCGATACCACTTTTGTCACTTTGCCGCGAGGTTCTAGTGTCACTCCGGCGACCCAACAAATGGTACCGGACTACATGCGATCCCTGAGGCTGTCGTACACTCGAACTCTTACCACATTTCCGATACTGCTTCAGTTTCCAAAACTCGGGGTTACTATCCCTAACGTGGTCATCATTAACTGGGAACACTCTGGATGGATCTCCGATACTTTCCCGAACATAACAATACGGAAGACGGACGTCTCGCCTCCTAAGTCGGACGGCAAAAGCTATCATATAGGCAACTGGCCTATCCTTCACATGAACTCAAAGGCCCAAGTAACTCGGGCTAAGTTCCTCTGTATTCCAAAACTCGCCACACCCCGGGTGGTACTTTCAAGAAGACCGTCGGCACGAACTCTGGCGTCGTCGCCGATTATCCGCACGATTTCTGAGTGCCGAACCTCTTCTAGACAAGCTTTACTCTATCCACAGTCTGCTGGAACAAGCCTGAACCAACTATCTGAATCTTGCCAACGTCGAACCAATCAACCGGCAACTTACACTTCCGCCCCCTACAAGGCGTCACAAAGCGATATCCGAACACTGAAATGGTAGCTTAAACACTTCCTCCACAGGAGACAACAATCCCCCACGACTACCTCTGAGATACACACACTGGCCCGATTCACCTGAGTTCTTAACACATGCTTGGCAAAACTTCCAGAAACAACAACAGCCCTACCCTGGGCTCCACTGTCTGTCATAAGGTGAAGGTAGGCACCCCGTGCAGCCTTACAACCTTTCAGATAACTCAACACAGCCGAGTAAACGGTCCTGACCGAAGAACACGATGGGCTGCCCCCATCGACCCGACCACTGGTCGAATGCATCCACGAACTCGTACGCTGGTTAACTAAACTTGGGCCTAACACCCTCACAACCCTAACACGCGGGACCACCACAACCTGGCCCCACCACCAAACCTACCGCGGGTTGACCCATGGCGTGGCCTCAACCCGACCGGCGCGCAATACTAGCTCCCCGATTCGGAACAATCTCACAAATCACGTTTCGAAAACCTAGCGGTCTTCTTACCTCAACTACCCCCTTTCATTCCACACTACTAGGGACCTATCCCAAACATAACTCACGTGCACTATGCACTTCCGATAAGGGTCAAACATAACACTACACCTTTTCTCGAGATGGCCTCACCTCTAAGGTCTCTACGTAAAAAGCTCTAAGGCTCACACCTTCTCTATCCCCCAAAATCTTACTCGGTTAAACAACCATGATCTAATCACGACTAACACAATTATCGAACATAGCACTTAAGGTATACTCACCTTATCACACATCGATCTCTAGAGGGTTAAAGATATATCTATATCTACGCCTTCACTCCTTAGTCGTTCAAATCAAACCTGCCCCGTAGGGCGCATAGCTAGGGAAGATGACGAACTACCCACCGATCCTGAAGGCTAAGTCCTCCTACAAGGACACTCTATCGACATCAGACCCTGACGGTCGTAGGTACAACAAGTACCAACTAAAAGACGACATTCCCCGGGATGACGTCACGCTAATGAACACCGAGAAAGCGAATCGGCCGTTTGGAACCTACGTGTAGCCGTGAACGGAAGCTCGAGCTCGACCAACTCCTGCATACCGAACGTCCCGAACCCCGCGGAGGACCACTGCTGCCGTGGATGCGCATATTCAATCTCTTTGGTGAGGTGACTCGCCTCGAAAGTTACCAAAGGACCTTCGCTCGGCCTCTTCGCTGTCGCCGTTAACCGCTGATCTCTATGTTTCTTGGCCTATTGCGCATAAGCCCGTACACAGGCCATGCTCAAGCCTAACTGAAGAATTACTCTTGCACAACCCTCTCTTAGATAGTCATCAAGACCCGTGGTACATCGGTATACTCTCTGGTAGCCACATCCATAGCTAGTAACAGGGTCGTCTTCTTTGCACTCTATATTCACTGTTCCCGGTCGTGGAACTGAAGGTTCAAATATCATGGCGCGATGGGAGCTGCTGCCGTGCCAAACTCTGTGGGGCTAGTGACGCCGCAAAACTCCCGAATGAAGCACTACCCTAGGTAATGATTGGGCTGTGCCTCGCCACCCTCGAACTCTACTCGCGGCTCCGCCGCCTTGCGCCTCCCGGGCGGGTTGCCTGTGCGGAGGCATAACGGTAAGGGAAAGAAATACGTCAGAGGGTCCAACTTACAACACAGCTCTAAGGCACGATCTCAGAGTGAGAAGAATAGAAACCAATCCTAAAATATCCTATAGCCTCCTGATTATTGGTGTGTTGTGCACCACACCGATAATCAAGACTCTCATGGATACTGATCAGTAGACACTTTCCGAGGATTAATCGCTCCGATACCACTTTTGTCACGACCGAACCGGGCCGTGGATCGTGCCTTACCGGGCACCCAAGTAGACATACATCGAGTAATCAATGAACATAAAGACAATACATGAAACGGTGTAATAAGACAGTGAAATAAGAAGACAGACTAACCAAAGCAGTTACCTTCGGTATAAATATAAATAGCAACTTTTTCAACATAAGCAGTTTAATCCTTTTACAAACCCCGCCCACAGTACTACGAGACCTCTAAGAATGATATGACAACAATGGCGGGGCGGGGCCCAAACCCCGAATGTAAACACTTACGACGGCGGGGACTATACCACGATAAGCCTCGGAGAAACGGAGCTTCCCAAGCTCAGCGTGACCACGAGAGCTAGGATCAACGATGGTGTACCTCAACTGCGGCATGAACGGCCACGAAGGAGTCGATCAACAAGTGCAGAGTATGTGGCGAAAATACATCGTAAATGAAATCATAGCGATCATATAAAGCGGGAGACATGTATGATAACCAAACTACGATTTACAACAAAGCGATCATGTCAAGTCGTGGACTCACGCCTCAAGTCATCACTCAAATATAACAATGGGTCTCTGGCCCACAACATCAATCATGCGTGGAATACCTTCGCCACCGCCGATCTATGATATAAAAGCACCAAGGAACACACATGAACACGGGTCCCACGTGTCATAATAAAGCTGTGCGGGGGTAAGTACGAAGGCATAGCCGACTACTAAAAACCCACGGTACCAACAAGGTCATGAAGCGTATCATAAGATCTGTCTGACCGTCACATGATCAAAGCCGGCCACTTGCCCGAGATCAATGTACGCGTCTAACCTCGAACTCCCGCAGACTCCGCATAGGCCAATCTCATCGCCCGCATGAGGTATTCCCGCATCGAGGTAGCTACTCCCGGCATCGCCCCGGACTTCGCGATCGCATGGCCCACATGGACCGCATGCCCATAAAGGACGCACACTAACACCGGAACTCGTAGCTCCGCATAGGCCCTCGGGACTGCGTGAGGTATTCTCGAATCATAGGTCCATCGACCGCTTCGAGTCTACCCGCGTCGGAGGCGACTTAACCGGAATCATCTCAAGAGATGAGTGATGTAAAATACTAACACAACAGCTTATCGTTAAGCAACATAAGCACAACAAAGGAAACCCCTTTACTCAACATCACAAGATACTAACACACGTAGCATCCTAACATGTTTACTTATCAATCAACAAGAAAGTATTACCAGGCTATCACAAACCAACACAATCAAGTTATACACACAAGGTACTTTCTACTATATGCCAACAAGTTCGGGGTTTTATCCCCAAAGTACTTCATACATTAACTCTTTAAAAGATACGTTACTTTCACAATGTCACACAATACCCGTAGTATAAAAATAGAGTGACTATCCTTTTAAAGTAAATCGATTACTTCTCTTTGTAAAATCAAGTAGCAACATTCTTTTCCAATGATCAAGTTTGCCTAATTTCCAATGTTCAAGTTTCTCATTTTAGAAAGGTTTCGTAGTTCATAGTCTTATTCATTTAAGAATATAATTCTCCTTTAAACTATCTGAGAAACATAAGTCTTATATGTGAGTAGGATATTCTCGTTTATAACAATCTTATTACAGCAGCCATGATCTAGGAAATATCATTTTGTCTCATCTTAGCTTCTACAGATGGAAGTTTCTCTTGGTTTTAATAATACTTACTTATTCAAAACATTTTCCTTTATTAACGCCGTGGTTTGTCGATACACATTCGATTTCAAATCAAAAACATTCTTAAGCCGTTATACCTAACTTCCCATAAAGTTAGTATAACTCTTAAGTTCTCAAAACCAAGTATTACTTCAAGTTCTCTATTAATCACATAACAAGCCAGTTATAGTTCAAATCAGTTACCTTTTAAAAACCACAAGTATTTTCTTACCAACATAAAGCTGTTTATAACCGACTTCCCATAAAGCCGTTATAACACTTTATGTTTTAAATCAACTAAATACATTTAGCACATGTACGTCTACCGTACTACATAGTTCACACATATCATGCTAGAAGAGATAGGAAGAGGTTCACATACCTCGCGACGAGTATCGACTAATAGCAAAACGCTCCAAGTACTTCCAACCGTCGGCTACTCCTTAGCCGGTAGATCGCGCCACGTAGTACTTCGACCTATAAGGCCACAAGGCGCTTATTAACATTTAGGTCTAACCGTAGAACATTCTACAAAAAATTCGGCAGCACCTCCCCCCCGCAACAGTGTAAATCTCCTCCTCTATCGAGGCCGGCTACCAAGCCAACCAGGGGGGGGTTATACATCTAACCCTAACGGGTACAATTCTACTCCACGGTACTACTACACAAGTCTCATGTCTGACCCTAAGTAAAGCAGTTTAGTACTCTTCTTGAAAAGGTTTCTTATTATTGGGCTTAAGTCCAAAGACATTGCCGACAACAACGTTCAGTTCTATATATATAGTATACTTCAACTATATAGTCTAACAATATGTAATTTCCAATTACAACAGAGGAACAAGATAATTACCTCGATAAGCCCATAATTATCCTAGTTAAAGTCGATCCTGGGCAATCGTTTAGCTCCAACTCCGAGCGCTCCAACCCGCTCTAAACCACCCTTAGACGTTCTAACCAACTTCTACACAATACTCCAACGGACTATGGAGATTTTCCTAGGGTTTCGGTTTTTGTGACGGAAGGGAAGTATAATAGTATTTCTGGGCATTTTTGTATAGGTATAACCTTAGAATACAACAAGGTATACGGCTAAGGTAATTTGGGCATTATAACAATACTTTTGAGAGTATTTCTACCAAGAGGGGGGGTATTATACGAAAACAACTAGGCTAGGGGGGGGGTACCCCACGGCTAGCACCCCAAGGAGGGGGGGGTGTATACCCCTCGGCCTACCCCACTAGGGGGGGAACTCTCGGCCAAGGGGGAGGGGGAAGGCTTTTGGACGAGAACCACAAGAAGGGAGAGGGAGGGATTTTAACACTTAGAAGATTTTAGGATGAAGAAAGTCTTCAACATAGGGTGGTATTTATAGGCCAACCAATGGCCAACCAATGGCCAAGATCTTGCCAAGTGCAAGGCAAGTGTAGGGCCAAGATCTTGCCAAGTGCCCCTTAACCAACTAACACACAAATATCCTACCAACTAAAGCCATTCCAATCGCCACAATCGAGCTCTCACGTCCGCCAATGGGAGGTGCCAAGTGGCGCCCTCTTGTTGGCCCAACACGCTCTCGTAAAAATCCGCAAAAATAAAAAATGACATAGCGGAAATTCCCTACGAAAGTCTGTGAAACGCGTTTCGACGAAAAACGACTCTAAACGGGTGTTGTGAACAAAATTAATTCGGCCAAGCCTTAGTACAAGTTTCAAATTTTTCACGCACGCCCTTACGCATACTCGGAAATACGGGTATAACAAGCGGGAACACTGGATGGATCTCCGATACTCTTTCAAACATAGTAACACGAGATCGGACGTCTCGTCTCCTAAGTCGGACGACAGTGCTAACTTATAGGCTACCTGGCCTATTCTACAAATGATCTGAAAAATGCCCAAAGTACCTCGGGCTAAGTTTCCTCTGCTATCCAAATCTCGTCACACCCTTCCGGGGTGGTACCTTCAAGAAGACCCACCGTCAACCTGAACTCCAAGTGTCGACGCCGATTATCCACACGACTACTGTTGACTCTGAGCTGCTAATAACTTCTTCTGGATAAGCTTCACCTTGTCCACAACCTGCTGAATCAAGTAGGGACCAACTATCTGAACCTTGCCAACCTCGAACCAATCGACCGGCAACCTACACTTCCGCCCATACAAGGCTTCATAAGGAATCATCCGAATACTGAAATGGTAGCTATTATAATACTCACTCAACAAGAGGCAAATAATCCTCTCAGCTACCCCTGAAATCAAAACACCGGCCCGTAACCTATCCTCAAATGCGGATAAAGCGCTGCTCGTCCGTCGGCCCGAGTGAATGCAATCTTGAGACTCACTTTGAGTTCCTAATCCCTTTGGTAAAACCTCCCGAAAAAGAAATAGCCATAAACTGGGCTCCACTGCCTGCCATAAAATAAAAGTAGGAATCTCGTGCAGCCTTACAACCTTCCTGATAACATCTCGCATAACCCTCCGCCGAGTAATCCTGGCGAAGACAAGATGGGTGACCTCATCGGCGACTCTTGGTCGAACGCATCCACGAACTCGTACGATGGTCAACTAAACTTGGGCCTAACACCCTCGTGACCCTATCACATAGCGGGACCACCACAAATTTTCCTTACTTCAAACCGGGCTGCGGGTTGACCCGCAATCTGGCCTCAACCCGACCCATTTATCGCGCCAAGCTCTTGTTCCCCGATCCGGAACAATCTTACCAGTTCACGTCATGAAAGCTACCACTTCCATCTCACACTACCCATGGAATAATCACACAAATACACCACGTATACCGAGTACTTCGACAAAGACCAACCGTAAAGTCATCCACTCAGGACGGCCTTGCAACCAAGGTCCCAACTGTTATAACTTCTAAGGCTCCCCATTTTCTCGTCCCCAGACTTACCCTTTTCAACTACCCGTGTTTTCTAATCACAACTTACACCATGCTAACCGAACATAACACTCCACTTGTATCTACCATAACGACCTAAACAAGTCCCTTAAGGCTGAAGATCTCCCTGTAACTACTGCCTCACTTTCCCTTTTGCCGCTCTAATCAAATCTTGCTTTGCTGGGCGCATAACTACAGAAGGTGATGAACCAGCCACTGATCCCGAAGGCTGAGTCGTAACATCCACGCCACCTCTGGTCGGACAATTTCTTGCAAAATGGCCCTGCTGGCCGCAAGCCTAACAAGCTATCTAAGTAGTACGACACTCCCCATAAGAACACCTACCGCAACGGCCATACCGAGGTGGGGGTGGCCTCCTCTGGCTAACACCCCTTCCTCTCCGAACCACTGAAACCGCAACTGACTTGGTAGGCTAAGTCATCCCACCTGTATCCCTCCTACTAGGACATTCTCTCCTCACATGGACCTGACGGCCGCTGGTAAGACAAGCATTAGTAAAAAGATGACATTCCCCGGGATGACGCCTGTCACATCGTGAACACTGAGAGAAAAAAAAACTGAACCCGGCTGGCTAGAACCTATGTAAATCTGTGAACCAGAAGCCCTGGAGCTTTGACCAACTCCTGCATACTCCGAACGTCCTGAACCCTGTGGAGGATCACTCTGCACTGGTGGAGGCGCATAACCAGCCTGCTGCTGAGAAGATCCGCCTCGAAAGTTACCAAAGGACCCTGCTGATCTTGGTTAAACCGTCGATCTCCACGTTCCTTAGTCTGCTGCGCGTAAGCCTGTACGCGAGCAATGTCCATGTCTGACTGAAGAGCTACTCTTGTACAACTCTCTGCTAGATAATCGTCATGTCCGGTGACATATCGGTGCACTCTATCCTCCATGTCTGCCATTAACGCGGGGACATAACGAGCCAATAAGTCAAACTCTATAATGTATTCCCGAACCGTCCGCCCGTTCTGCCTCAACCTCATAAATCTATCTGCCCGAGCTCTCGCCAAATGCGAGGGCGAGTGTAAGAAATGCCTCTGAGGTCTTGATCACTTTCATGATCCGCTGCAACTGTCGAATAAACTCCTGATGATCTTCCTCAGTCCTCAATCCATAGGACTCGGGTGGACTGCAACTCAAGAAGTCCTGAAGTCTCAAAACTAACGGATCTATGGGGGACCACTGGTACTGCCGGAACCACCGGCTCCCGTCCATCCTCATTCCCAGCCACCAGACTAGCTAGTAACTGGGCCATCTCCTTGTAACTCATATCCTTTGTTCCTGGCCATGGGACTAGAGGCTCAGGTATCGTGGTCTCAGTAGCTACTGCTACTGCTCTAAGCTCTCCTGGGGCTAGCGGCGTCGCAGAACTCCCCGAATGAAGCGTTGTTTCAGATAATGACTGGGCCCGTGCCCTGGTAACCCTCTGTACTCTACTCGCAGCTCCCTCTGCCTTGCCCTTCTGGGCTCTGGTTGCCTTGCGTAGAGGCATAACGGTGAAAAGAATACGTCAGAGGGAGTCCAACTTATAACACAACTCTAAGGCACGATATCAGAGTGAGAAGAATGGAAACCAATCGTAAATATCCTGCAGCCTCCTGATTATAGGTGTGGTGCACAACACACCGATAATCAAGACTCTACTAGATACGGTATGTAGACACTTTCCAAGGATTAACTGCTCTGATACCACTTTTGTCATGACCCGAACCCGGCGTGGTAGTGCCTTACGGGCACCTAGTGATACAACATCAGAGAAAATCAGCGGAATATAAAAACATACACATGAAACAATATGAAATGAGAAAGCGATTCAAGAAAAGATTGCCGCCCGGCGTGTATATACATAAAGAGTGAGCGATTACATCCCAACTTTACAAACTATGCCACAACAGACTACAGACCTAAGAATGTTATAACAACAATGACGGACAGGGGCCGCCATACCCACGAATGTAAATACCTACAACGACGGGGACCATACAGATAAGCCTCGGAGAAACGGAGCTTCCCAAACGCTGAACTGGGATCCGAGGATCGATGACTGGTGTACCTCTACCTGCGTCATGAACGCAGCCCCGAAGGTCAAGATAACAGTACCAAGTATGTGAAATCGTAAAGTACTTTAAATGAAATCATATCATTTTAAAACCAATTTTACAAATATGTACGAAACAACGATGTAACCACATAGTGCCAAAGATAACCAAAAGAAAAATAAATATAACATAAGCGGTCTTTTCTAGGCCGCTAATGATCGAAGCAAGGCGATCGCCCATAGTATCATTATGCGAGCCTAATCCTCGAACTCCGCGATCCGCATAGGTCACACACTTCGCGTGAGGTATTCCTCGCGTCGGGGTAGCTAACTGCGGTATCCTCTGGACTCGCGATCCGCATAGTCACATAGACGCGTAGTCTCACGGATCGCGTAGGCATTCCTCGCGTCGGGATAATACACGGAATGATCAATCCTGGAACTCCGCGACTCGCATAGTCACCGCGGACCGCATAGGCCGTATAGACCCGCATCAAGGGTGGCAAGTCCTCGGTATAACAAGTCAAGGGGGTATGTGATATAATAACAGTACAACGGGCTTAACGTATAACAACGTAAGCACAACAAATATAACCCGCAGCCCGCATAGCCTCAAAAGACCGCATAGTCTCAACAGACCGCATAGGGAATCCCCCGCATCAGGCTAAACACCCGGAATGATCAATCCTGGAGCATACCGCTGCTCCGCATAGTCTCACAGACCGCATAGGCCGTATAGACGCGTCGAGGGGCAAGCCACCTGTATAACGATCGAGGGTAGGTGATACAATAACGAGACAACGGACTTACAGGTTAGCAACGTAAGCACGTGAGAATGACCCCACACGGCGTTTCAAGATACTAACACGGTAGCATCATAATATGTCTACTTATCAAACAAATCTTACTACACTTAATGTAAATCAATACAAGGCTTTTATAAACAAACAAGTAAACAATTCCTTTTTATCTTTCTTAAGTTGTTATACCTAACTTCCCATAAAGCTAGTATAACTCTTAAGCTTTTGTTTTAAAACCAAATAGTTCTCTTACATTAAAAATGATTCATATTCTTTTGAAATGCTTTGATTCTTTATTATTCAGGCTTAAGCGTGAGGCATTCGTAAGTATTATTCGAGCTTAAGCGTGAGGCATTCCGTAAGTATTATTCGATTAACACGTACGTCTACCGTACTATATATATATTGTAAAATATCATGCTTTAGGAAGAATCACATACTTTCTCGTGAAAACCACCGCCAGTTGAATATGTCGCGCAGAGAGTCACCTATAATAGTCACGACATCTATCAAAGACTACTCAAGGTCATTCTAAACAGAGGGTTCACAATTCTACGGAAAGTCGGGCAAGACTTTACCCAGGTGAGCTATATAAGTCTACTTTGAAAACAGTTCTATATAAGTATAGTTCAATTATTCTTCTTTAAACCCTTCTTTGTGATACTTGATTCAATTCTATTCTGCAATATTCTTCTAAGTATTTATACTTATTCTTATACTACAATGAAGTATTCTCTAATTCAAAAGAGGGGTAGGCTTAGTTAGCTCGGTAAGCCGAATAATATCCTAGATATAGTCGCTCCTGAGCAAGGTTTTGCTCCTAAGTTGTATGCTCCAAAGAAACCTTAGAAGTTCTTCACAACTTCTACTAAGGACTAAGGGATTTGGGCTAGGGTATTTTGGGCATTATAACAATACTAGAAGATAACTTTTCTACCAAGGGAGGGTAGATTTCGGCTAGGCTAGGGGGGGTAGGCCCTCGGCCAAACTCACTCAAAGAGGGGGGGGAGGTGTTGGACGAAAAGGCTTAAGGGAGAGGAGAGGATTTTCAAGACTTGGAAAGAGTTGTGGATGAAGAACTCTTCATCTTAAGGGGGGTATTTATAGTTCAAGAAGTGGCCAACCAATGGCCAAGATTAAGACAAGTGCAAGGCAAGTGTAGGGTGAAGATTTACTCCACACAAATATCCTACCAACTCCTTGACTTGTGCACAAGGCACAAAAAACGTGCCAAGGTTCTCCAATTCGTCCAATGGGCGATTGAAGTCCACGATTGGAGGTGCCAAGTGTCGCCCTCCCGTTGGTCCAAAATGTTTCGTCTCTCGGAAAAATCCGCAAAAATTAGAAATGGCATAGCCGGAATTTTCCCTACGAAAGCTGTGGAAACGTTTCGTCGGAAAACGATTCTTTTAGTGAGTTGTGCACAAATAAAAACGTCCAAGGCTAACTTTAAGGCCAAACTTTTTGTACGTATTCCCTTACGTACATACTCTGGAAATACGGGGTATAACATTCTCCCCTCCTTAGAAACATTCGTCCCGAATGTTCCTTCTCAAGACAGTTATCGATGAAGCTTAAACAGTTTGTAAGTGCCACACATGGCCACAAAATAACACTTAGGCATAAATGATAATGGAAATTTACAAGTAGGAAAGTGAATTACCTGGAGGTGTGGGGAATAGGTGAGGATACTTCGCCTCATGTCCTCTCGGCTTCCCACGCCATCTCCTCCCCGAGCTCGCTCGCCACGTAACTTTGTGGAAGCCACGCCCTTGGTCCGCAGACGCCTAACGGACGATCGACTATCGCTATGGGAATCTCTCATACGATAACCTCGGTCACTGGACATCGCCAATCGGGTGTACCAAGATGGATCCGATACATCTCCTCGGATAGATACGTGAAAAACCGGATGCTTGCCTCCGGATCGGACGGATCCAACTCATAGGCAACCTTGCCTACCTGCGGACAATCTAAAACGGATGTACCTTGGGTGAGTTTCCTTCTTCCGAATCTCATCACACCTTCATGGGTGACACCTTTAGAAAACCCAATCATGAACCTCGAACTCAAGATGCCGCGACGATGATCTGCATCGACCATGCGACTACGGTATCGATAGCTCTCGGATAAGCTTCACCTTATCCATGCGCTGCACCAAATCTGGTCCCACTAGCACCTCGCCCACATCGAACCAACCTATAGGCGATCCGCACTTCCTCCATACAAGGCCTCATAAGACGCCATCGAATCGGAGTGGTAGCTATTATTGTACGCGAACTCAACTAGAGGCAAATGATCCTCGGCTACCCACGAAGTCGATAACACAGGCTCGCGGCATATCCTCGAGGTTACGGATCTGCGCTCGGCTGTCGTGCTCTGTGGATGGAATGCGATTTCGAGCTCACTGCGTCCCTAAACCTCTGGAAAGACCTCAGAAGTTAGCCGTGGCGGGCTCCTGCATGCGATATGATCGAAATAGGGACTCCATGCAGTCTGACGATCTCTCGGATGTAAAGTCTGGCATAATCCTCTGCCGAAAAAGTCGTCCTGACTGGAAGAAAGTGGGCTGATTTCGTCAGCCTATCGACGATAACCCATTTAGAATCATGTCTCCTCTGAGTGCGAGGTAATCCTGTAATGAAGTCCATGTTGATCACCTCCCACTTCCAGGTCGGGATCTCTATCGTCTGTAACAAACCACTGTGCCTCGGTGCTCTACCTTCACTGCGGCAACACGGGCGAGCTACGAACTCGCAACGTCCTCTTCAAGCCATCCCACCAATACGGATCTAAGGTCGTGGTACATCTTGGTCGACCACGGATGGATAGAGTAACGTCTTGTGTGCTTCCCAAGAACTCGCCGAAGTCCTGAAACATCCGGGACACAAAACGCCCTCAAACCTTAGCACCCGTGGTGCTACCTCAAAAGACCGCGCCCTCACGAAGAGTCGTATCACGATATCGAATCAAAGTGGATCCTCGAGCTGTTGCCTCTTCACCTCGCCGACGATGGAAGACTCGGCAACCTCACGAACTCTAACCCCATGCTATCGGAATCAATCAAGCGGACACCAAGGCTCGCTAATCGGTGCAAATCACGAACCATGTCCCTTCTCTCTGTGCACATCCGATAGGCTCCCCATCGACCTACGACTAAGAGCATCTGCCACAACATTGGCCTTCCCCGGGTGGTACAGGATATCAACATCGTAATCCTTAAGCAACTCTATCCACCGTCTCTGTCGTAAGTTCAGCTCCCTCTGGCTGAAGATATACTGGAGGCTCTTGTGGTAGGTATAAATATCCACGTGAACCCATACAAATAGTGCCTCAGATCTTCAAAGCGTGAATCACGGTGCCAACTCTAAATCATGGGTGGGGTAGTTCTCTCGTGTTTCTTGGTGTCGGGATGCATATGCTATAACCCCGCCATCTGCATCAACACACATCCCAACCCGATGCCCGACGATCACAATACGACATAACCATCCGGACCCTCCGGAATAGTAAGAGCGAGGCGGTCGTGATCTCTCTTTCAAAATGGAAACCCCGCTCCAAGCATCGATCCATCAAACTTGGCGCCTTCCGAGTCGGCCTAGTCAATGGTGCGTAGATAAAGCAAACTTCTACGCCCGATAATAACTCGCAAGGCCCGAGCTGCGAACCTGCGCCGGATAGTAGGTCTAGGCCAAGTCCTCGCGCCTCGATCTTGGCGTATCCACTCGAATGCCATCAGCCCGACAATATGCCCAAGAAACGCCGAAGTCAACAAAACTCACATTTGGAAAACTTGGCGCATAACTGCTGAGTCTGAGAAGCTGTCGGCCTGATCGCCGAAGTGCTCGCATGCTCTGCTCTGGCGAGAATAAACCAAGATATCATCAATGAACACTATCACAAACGTGTCCAAAAATGGTTTGAACACTCGGTTCATCAAATCCATGAATCCGCCGAGCATTGGTCAACCCAAAGACATGACCACGAACTCATAATGCGTCTGGGTCGGAATGCGATCCTAGGGACATCCACCTCTCGACTCGCACTTTGATGATAGCCCGATCGCAGATCAATCTTGGAGAAACATCTCGCACCTCGCGGTCGAACAAATCATCAATCACGGGAAGGGGTATACGTTCTTAATGGTCACCTTGTTCACCTCGTAATCAACACACATGCGCGGCGTCCGCCCTTCTTCTTCACGAACAATACCGGCGCTCCCGGGGAGAAACACTAGGCGATGAAGCCGCTTCTCCAGAAATCCCTAAGCCGATCCTTCAACTCTCAACTCGGCGAGTGCCATTACGTATGGCGGAATGGAAATAGGCGAGTGTCCGCAATATGTCAATACAAAACTCAATCTCCCTCTCGGGAGGATACCCGGAGTCGTCTCGAAACACGTCTGGGAACTCTCGACCACTGGCGGCGGAAAATCTGGTACCGCAGCTTGATTATCAAACACAAACGAGATGGTAGATATACCGCCATGCACCATCTTCCTAGCCTTGGTAGGAAATAAACCTACCCTCCGGCGATACTGGTGCTCCTCCACTCAACAACCGCCTCAGAAGCTGGAACCGTACTACTCTCTATCGGCAGTCTACATTGGCGTAGCAAGAAGCTAGCCAATCCATCCCCATGATCACGTCGAAGTCAATCATCTCCAACTCTATCAAGTCGGATAGGGTCTAACGACTGTAAATGGTCACAGGACAAGCTCTGTATACCCACCGAGCTACCACCGAATCACCCACTGGTGTAGCTACCTCGAAAGGGTCTATGGACTCAGGCTCTATCCCTATCCTACTAGCAACAAGGGGAGATATATAGGGCCAGTAGAACCGGATCTATCAAAGCATACACATCAAACCCGACCGATAAGGTACTGTGGCGACATCGGTGAGGCCTCCCGATCTGTCGGTGGACAAAGCATAAATGCGGTTCTGAGGACCGCTAGAACTGGGACCCGCGCCACGACCTCTGCCGTGACCTGCTGGTCCATGAGTACCTTGCCCTCCGGGGCGAGTAACTGTCGGGGATGAAGAAGCGGCAATGACCACATGGATCGGGCCTACTACCAGCGCCGCCCCGGTCGGACAAACTCGCGAAATGACCTGCGGCCACAAGTATAGCGAGCTCGGTCTGACTCCGAATGGTATCTACCACAACGGGCACCGAGCGGACCTCGAGCGATTAGCACCGCTGCTCGAAATCAAGTCCCGGGCCACGACGCCGACCGCTCTGGCTATGCGAAAATGAGGTAGGGCGCTCTGCGGGTGTGGTGCAAATCTGGACTTCTGCTGATGCCGCCCACCCTGAGAACCACCAAAAGAACCGGCCGTCTTGGCCTTCTTCTGCTGATATCGCTCTACCCGGCGGTCTCTACGCTCCTCGCATCCTAGTGCATGAGCCTGCATACGGGTAATGTCCATACCGGTGAAGGACACACCGCACAAGACTCGGCCATGTAATCATCTAGTCCATGACATAGCGATGCACGGTCCTCCATATTCGCTACGCACGAGGGGACATATCGAGCCAAAGAATCAAACTCGACATTGTACTCCCTCACTGTGCGTCCTCCCTGTCTCAGCAACAAGAATCTATCATCTCGTGCCCTCCTCATCTGCGGAGGCAAGAAGTGTGTGAGAAAAGCCTCTGAAAACTCATCCCATACTGCTGGAGGTGCATGCTCTCCCCGGGAAAGCTCCCATGAATCAAACCAATCGACTGCGGTATCACGCAGCCGATGCGAACCGAATGTCACAGACTCAGTCTCTGAAGCCTTGAATACCGCATGATCCTCTGCGGCGGATGAACTCCTGCGGATCATCCTCGGCCTCGACCAGTAAAACTCGGCGGGCTACAACTAAGAAATCCCGTAGTCTCAAACTATTCGCCTCGGGTGCACCAGTGCGGCCGAGGCTGAGCTGCCGCATCCAGCCTATCCTCGTATCTGGCCACAACTCTAGCCAAAAGCTTGGCCATCTCCTTGTACCCTAACTCCTCCGCCCCAGGCTGTGGGACAGGAGGTGTGGGTACTGTGGTCTCTGCTGGGGCCGTCGGCGTCATAGAACTCGCCGCCTGGTATAGGCGGGCACAGGCCCTCGTGACTCTGGGTGTCTCGCTAGCGACTCCTCATTTGCCTTGCCCTACGGGCGGGTTGCCTACGTGGAGGCATAATCATTCTGAGGAAAGGAATACGTTAGAGGTCCACCTATAACACGACTCTAAAGCACGATCTCGGAATGAGAAGAATGGAAACCAATCCTAAATATCCTATAGCCTCACGATTATTGGTGTGGTGCACAACACACCGATAATCAAGACTACTAGATACGGTGCAGTAGACACTTTCAGAGGATTAATCGCTCACGATACCACTTTTGTCACGACCCATTCCGGGGCGTGGATCGTGCCTCAGGGGCACCCAGTAGTCATACATCGAGTAATCGGCGGAAATATAAAACAAGACATGAAACGATTTATAAAATAAGACACGCTTTATGTGAGAAAACACGCCTTCGGCATATATATAAAAACATGGTTTTAGCGATTACATCCAATCTTGCATAACATGACTACAGACCTCAAGGAAAATATACAACTATGGCGACAGGGCCCGCCATACCTCGATGCACAAAACTATCTACAACGGGAGATCATACCCAAAGTAGAGCCTCGGAGAAGATGGAGCTCCCGACACCAACGCAGGATCCTAAGGATGCGGATCTAGCACTCTTGCCTATACTGCGGCATGAACGGCCCAGAAGGAGGTCGATAACAGTACCAAGCATGTGAAACTATAAAGAATCGAAATGAAATCAAAGTATTTAAAACCTTTTCACAAATACAATCGATTCAATTGCACATAGTGCCACATCACAAACAACAATGTAATAGGAAAAGCGTAGCAGTCTATTCTAGGCGCGAATGATCGAAAGCAAGGCGATCGCCCATAGTATCATTCTGCGTGCCTAGTCACGGACTTCCGTAGTCGCATAGGTCACACCGCAGACCGCATGAGGTATTCCTCGCGCCGGGGCAGCTAACCCGGCATCCGCCTAGGCTCCGCGAGCTCGCATATCCTCAAAAGACCGCATAGTCTCAGCGGACCGCATAGGAATCCGCGTCGGGCTAAACACCGGAATGATCAATCACGGAGCATACCGTTGCTCGCATAGTCTCACAGACCGATAGGCGTATAGACCCGCATCGAGGCAAGCCACCGATATAACGATCGAGGGTAGGTGATACAATATGATACAACGGACTTACGGTTAGCAACGTAAGCCGCAAGAATGACCCCTTACACAAAGATTTCAAGATACTAACACGGTAGCATCATAATATGTCTACTTATCAAACAAATCTTACTACACTTAATGAAATCAATACAAGGCTTTTATAAACAAACAAGTAAACAATTCCTTTTTATCTTTCTTAAGTTGTTATACCTAACTTCCCGTAAAGCTAGTATAACTCTTAAGCTTTTGTTTTAAAACCAAATAGTTCTCTTCTGTTAAAAATGATTGATATTCTTTTGAAATGCTTTGATTCTTTATTATTGAGGCTTAAGCGTGAGGCATTCCGTAAGTATTATTCGAGCTTAAGCCTTGAGGCATTGCCGTTAGTATTATTCGATTAACACGTACGCGTCACCGCACTATATATATATTGTAAAATATCATGCTTTAGGAAGAATCACATACCTTCTCAGTGAAAACCACCGCGAGTTGAATATGTCGCAGAGAGTCACTATAATAGTCACGCGACATCTATCAAAGACTACTCGAAGGTCATTCTAAGCAGAGGGTTCACAATTACGGAAAGTCGAGCAGCACTTCCCTACGGTGAGCTATATAAGTCTACAAAGGAAAGCAAATTCTATATAAGCATAGTTCAATTATTCTTCTTTTAAACCCTTCTACTGTGATAACAGTTCAATTCTATTCTGCAATATTCTTCTATGTATTTATACTTATTCTTATACTACAACGGTAAGTATTCTCTAATTCAAAAGAGGGTTAGGATTAGTTACCTCGGTAAGCCCAATAATATCCTAGATAAAGTCGCGCCTGAGCAAGGTTTAGCTCCTAAGTTGTATGCTCGAGAAACCTTAGAAGTTCTTCACTTACACTAAGGACTAGGGGATTTGGGCTAGGGTATTTTGGGCATTATAACAATACTAGAAGACAACTTTTCTACCAAGGGAGGGGGGTAGATTTCGGCTAGGCTAGGGGGGGTAGGCCCTCGGCCAAACTCACTCAAAGGGGGGGGGAGGTGTTGGACGAAAAGGCTTAAGGGAGAGGAGAGGATTTTTCAAGACTTGGAAAGATTTGTGGATGAAGAACTCTTCATCTTAAGGGGGGTATTTATAGGTCAAGAAGTGGCCAACCAATGGCCAAGATTAAGACAAGTGCAAGGAAAGTGTAGGGTGAAGATTTACTCCACACAAATATCCTACCAACTCCTTGACTTGTGCACAAGGCACAAAAAACGTGCCAAGGTTCTCCAATTCGTCCAATGGACGATTCAAGTCCACCAATTGGAGGGTGCCAAGTGTCGCCCTCCCGTTGGTCCAAAATGTTTCGTCTCTCGGAAAAATCCGCAAAAATTAGAAATGGCATAGCCGGAATTTTCCCTACGAAGTGTGGAAAGCGTTCGTCGGAAAACGATTCTTTTAGTGAGTTGTGCACAAATAAAAACGTCCAAGGCTAACTTTAAGGCCAAACTTTTTGTACGTATTCCCTTACGTACATACTCTGGAAATACGGGGTATAACAAGGGCCCCGCCATACCCTGAATGTACAAAACTATCTACAACAACAGGGAGATCATACCCAAAAGATCCTAAGGATGCGGATCTAGCACCTGCTTTCCCTTACCTGCGGCATGAACGCAGCCCCGAGAGTCGATCTGTGGTACCAAGTATGTGAAACTGTAAAGTACTTTAAATGAAATCATTATCATTTTAAAACCAATTTTACAAATATGTACGAAACAACCAAAGTAACCGCACATAGTGCCACATCATAAACAAGAGCAACAATAGGTAAACTGTAACAGGTCTTTTCTAGGCCGCGAATGATCGAAGCAAGGCCAATCGCCCATAGTATCATTATGCATGCCTAATCCTGGACTCCCGTAGTCCGCATAGGCCACAGGCGCGTGAGGTATTCCGCGCATCGAGGGTAGCTCTTTCACCGGCATCGCCTGGACTCGTAGTCCGCATGGCCCACATGACGCATGGCCACATGGACCGCACACTAACACGGAACTCTCGTAGCTCGCATAGGTCCCCTGGACCCGCATAGGTATTCTCGAATCATAGTCCTGCATGCTCGAGTTATACCCGCGTCGAAGCGACTAACCGGTATCATGTCAAGAGGTGAGTGATGTAATACTAACATAACGGCTTACCGTTAAACAACATAAGCACAAATAAGAATAACCTCTTATACAAACGTTACAAGACACTAACACACATAGCATCATAACATGTCTACTCAACAAACCATCTTATTATACTTTCGTAAATCAATACAAGTCTTTCATAAACACATAAGTAAACATTTCTTTTCTCTTTCTTAAGTCGTTATACCTAACTTCCCATAAAGCTAGTATAACTCTTAAGCCTTTTGTTTAAAAACAAATATTCTTCTTTCAAAAATGATTTATAATTCTTTTGAAAGACTTCGAGATTTTTATTATTTAGACTCAAGTCAAAAGACGTCAAGTAAAACCATATTCGGTTAACACACGTACGTCTACCGTACTATATATATTTTAAAATATCATGCTTAAGAGTATAGGAAGAATCACATACCTTCTCGGCGAAATCCACCTGCCAAGTCGAATATGTCGCGCGCAGAGTATCAACCTATAATAGTCAAATACGTCTATCAATGTCTAGACTACTCTGTAGGATTAATCTAAGAAGAGGGTTCTCTATTCTACGGAAAATCGGGCAGCACTTCCCTACCCGGTAAACTATACAAGTCTACTATAAATCTGATCTGCAAGTCTGATTCAATCTTCTTTAATATTCTTCTGATGTAATTACAGTTCAATTCTCTTCTGTAATACCCTTCTATGTATTTTATACTTATTTCTATACTTCTACAATATGTATTCTCCAATTACAATAGAAGGATAAGATTATTTACCTCGATAAGCCCAATATTATCCAAGATATAAGTCGATCATGAGCAAGGTTTAGCTCCTAATCTGCACGCTCCAATCTGCTCCAAGAAACCCTTAGAAGTTTCTACACAACTTCTACCTTCTACTTCAACCAACTATGAAGTTTCTCTTAGGGTTTCGTTTAGTGACTATAGGAATATAAGGTAGTATTTCCGGACTCTACGTATAGAGGTAACTTTTGGAAATACTATAAGGGATTGGCTAAGGTATTTGGGGATAGTGACAATACTTGGAGAGTATTTCTACCAAGAGGGGGGAGTACTTGCCGAGACCACTAGGGAAGGGGGGGGGGGAAAGGGTATTTCGGCTTAGCTCTCTAGAGGGGGGGGGGGGGAGAAGTGAGGCTTGGACGAGAAGCTCACAAGGGGGAAGGGTGATTTCAAGACTTGGAAAATATTTGTGGATGAAGAATTCTTCAACTATGGGGGGGTATTTATAGGACCACCAATGGTCAAGATGAAGGCAAGTGGAGGGCAAGTGGAGGGTGTGGATTCACCCAAGTGTCCTTATCCATCTACTACACAAAAATATCCTACCTAACCTTGACTAATGCTCAAGGACACAAGCGTGCCAACCTTGCCCATGTTGCGTCCACTTGAGGGTGACAAGTGTCACCCTCCCGTTGGTCCAAAATATTTCATCTCTCGGAAAAATCCGCAAAAAATATAAATGACATAGCCGTAATTTTCCCTTCGCAAGTTTTGGAAAACGTTTCGTCGGAAAACAATTCGTTTCGTGGGTTGTGCACAAATTTCGCCCTATGCCTAACTTTAAGTTTGAATTTTTGTACGTACGCCCTCACGTACATACTCTGGAAATACGGGGTATAACATTCTCCCCTCCTTAGAAACATTCGTCCCGAATGTTCCTTCCTGAACACACAACGATAAGGTTCCTCATAACTTAAACAGTTTGCAAATGCCTCACATGGCCACAATACAACACTTAAGCAAATACATCAATGAAAAATTTACAAGTAGGAAAGTGAGTTACCTGGAGGTGTGGGGAATAGGTGAGGATACTTCTGCCTCATGTCCTCCTCAGCTTCCCACGTTATCTCACGAGCTCGTTCGCCCACAAGACTTTGTGGAAGCCACGTCCTTGGTCGCGAGCGCCTAACGACGATCGATTATCGCTATGGGAATCTCCTCATACGATAACCCTCGATCACTGGATATCGTCAATCGGGTGCACTGGATGGATCCGATACATCTCCTCGGATAGAAACATGAAAACCGGATGCATGCCTCAAGATCGGACGGCGGATCAACTCATAGCAACCTTGCCTACCTGCGGACAATCGTCACGCCAATGTACGCGGTGAGTTTCCCTTCTTCGAATCTCATCACCGCCATGGGTGACACCTTCAGAAAACCCAATCATCAACCTCAAACTCTAGATGCCGGCGATGATCTGCGTATGACTTCGCCGACTACGGTATCGATGGCAGCTCTGGATAAGCTTCGCCTTATCCACTGCTGCACCAAATCTGGTCCCACTAATCGCACCTCGCCACATCAAACCAGCTATCGGCGATCTGCACTTCCTCCCATACAAGGCCTCATAAGGCGCCATCGAATCTTGGGTGGTAGCTATTATTATCGTAAACTCAACTAGAGGCAAATGATCCACCCGGCTACCCACGAAGTCAATAACACGGGCTCGCAGCATATCCTCGAAGTGCGGATAGTGCGCTCTGCTGTCCGTCTGCATGCGAGGATGGAATGCGATTTCGAGCTCACTGCGTCCTAGACCTTCGGAAAGACCTCCGAAGTTATCCGTAAACCGGGCTCCTGCCGGATATGATCGAAATAGGGACTCCATGCAGTCTGACGATCTCTCAGATGTAAAGTCTGGCATAATCCTCAGCCGAAAAAGTCATCCTGACGGGAAGAAAGTGGGCTGATTTCGTCAGCCTGTCGACGATAACCCAAATAGAATAATGTTTCCTCTGAGTGCGAGGTAATCACGTGATAAAGTCCATGTTGATCACCTCCCACTTGCGGTCGGGATCTCTAAATCGCGCAACAAACCACGAGCCTGCGGTGCTCTACCTTCACCTGCTGACAACACGGGCACTGAGCTACAAACTCTGCAACGTCCCTCTTCAAGCCATCCCACCAATACACATATCTAAGGTCGTGGTACATTTTGGTCGACCCCGGATGGATAGAGTAACGTGCGCTGTGTGCTTCCCCTAGAACCTGCTGCCGAAGTCCTGTAATATCTGGAACACACAACCTGCCCTCAAACCTTAGCACCCGTCATGCTACCTCGAAAAGGACCCTTCCATCACGAAGAGTCGTATCACGGTACCGCGTCAAAACCGGATCCTCAAACTGTTGCCTCTTCACCTCCTCGACGATGGAAGACTCGACAACCTCTCGAACTCGAACCCCACTGCTATCAGAATCAATCAATCGGACTCCAAGGCTCGCTAGCTGATGCAACTCGCGGATCATGCTCCTCCTCTCTGGCTGTACATCTGATAGGTTCCCCATCGACCTACGACTAAGGGCATCTGCCACAACATTGGCCTTCCCTGGGTGGTACAGGATGTCGACATCATAATCCTTGAGCAGCTCTAACCACCGTCTCTATCGTAAGTTCAGCTCCATCTGGCTGAAGATATACTGGAGGCTCTTGTGGTCTGTATAAATATCCACATGAACCCCATACAAATAGTTCCTCCAGATCTTCAAGGCGTGAATCACCGCTGCTAACTCCAAATCATGGGTGGGGTAGTTCCTCTCATGCTTCTTAAGCTGTCGGGATCGTCGCTATAACCTTACCAGTGCATCAACACACATTCGAGCAGCGACGGCGACGATCACAATACACTACATAACTGGACCTCCGGAAGAAGTAAGAGCGGGCGATCGTCGATCTCTCGCCCGATGGCGGAAACCACGCTCCTGACATCATCCGGCTGAAACATAGCGCCACGAGTCGGCTAGTCAATGGTGCGAGAGATAGAAGCAAACTTCTCCACGAAGCCGATTATAACTGCCGAGGCCCAGAAAATTGCGTGTCACGAACCGGGCGTGATAGTGCCTTACCGGGCACCCAGTAGCCATACATCGAATGTCGTGAATATAAAACAAGACATGAATAAAGTGAAGTGTAAAGCAGTTATTCGAGAAAAGTTGCCTTTCGGCATAAATATATAACAACTAGAACGATTACATCCCTTTTTACAATTACGCCACATGATACTCTGGACCTCTAAGAATGATATGACAACAATGGCGGGACGGGGCCGCCATACCTGAATGTAGCACTTACAACGACGGGGACTATACCACTGATAAGCCTCGGAGAAGCGGAGCTTCCCAGCTGTTCGTGACCACTAGGCGAGGATCAACATCGGTGTACCTCTACTGCGGCATGAACGGCCCCGAAGAGTCGATTACAACGGTACCAAGTATGTGGCCCGAAAATCGTAAATGAAATCATAGTAGTCTATATAAAGCGGGAGACATGTATGATAACCAAACTACAATTCCTGATAAATAGCGATCATGTCAAGTCGAGGACTCACGCCTCAAAGTCATCACTCAAATACAACTATGGGTCTCACGCCCACAACATCAATCATGCGTGGAATATCTTCCTCATGGCGATCATGATATAAAAGCACCAAGGAATACATGAACACCGAGTCCTACTGTGTCATAATAAAACCGTCTGGGGTAAATGCGAAGGCATAGCCGACTACTAAAACCCACAGTACCAACAAGGTCATAAAGCGTATCATGAGATCTGTCTGCACCGCCACATGATCGAAGGCGGCCACTCGCGCGATATCTAATGTCGCGCGTCTAGTCACGGAACTTCCGCGACTCGCGTAAGCCACTCCGATGGCCCGCGTGAGGTATTCCCGCATCGAGGTAGCTACTCCCGGCAGCGTCACGGACTCGCGATCCGCGTGGCCACATAGACCGCATGACCATAAAGGCCGCACACTAACACGGAACTCTCGTAGCTCGCATAGGTCACACAAACCGCATGAGGTATTCTCGAATCATAGGTCACCTGGACCCTTTGAGTCTACCCGCGTGGAGGCGACAACCGGAATCATGTCGAGGTGAGTGATATAATACTAACATAACGACTTATCGTTAAACAACATAAGCCTGACAAGGGAAACCCCTTTATACAAACATCACAAGACACTAACACACGTAGCATCCTAACATGTCTACTTATCAAACCATCTTACTACACTTTCGAATCAATACAAGACTTTCATAAAAAAATAAGTAAACCGTTCCTTCTATCTTCCTTAAGTCGTTATACCTAACTTCCCATAAAGCTAGTATAACACTTAAGCTTTAAAACCAAGTATTTCTTTTCTTTCAAAAATGGTTAATAACTCTTTTGAAATACTTCGATTCTTATTATTTAAACTCAAGTCAAAAGACATCAAAGTAAAACCAAAACAATTTCCATACCTTCTTTTAAAACAAAGGCACTTCTCCTTTAAGTCAAGTAGCAATATACTTTTTAAACCAAGTGTCTTACTCTTTTAAAAACAAGTAACCTATACCTTTAAATCAAATTACTTCTCCTTTCCCAAAATCAAGTTGTTTATAAGTCAAGTTATCATTTTAAATCCAATGATAAAACCATTCTTATTTTCGAAATCAAGATAACTTTATTCTTTAAAAGACCACACCATTAATCATGGTGAGATTTTACAACTTTTTAACATAATTCAAGTCCTTAATGTTTCATAACAAGTCACTTAACTTTGGAATCAAGTCAAGATCAACTTCCTTTAAACACACGTGCGTCTACCGCACTAAATATATTTCACAAATATCATGCTAGAAAGGATAGGAAGAGGTTCACATACCTCGCGACGATTATCGACAATTAGCAAAACGCTCCAAAGTACTCTAACCTTGCTCGCCTTTTCCACCCTTCAGTAGAATATGCTACTCGTAGTACTTCACCTATAAAGGCCACAAGCGTCTATCAACCTCTAGCTCTCTTCGTAGTATAATTCTAGATACAAGATTCCTTATTCTACGGAAAATTCAGCGACACCTCCCCACATGACCACATAAAACTCCTCGCCGAAGCGAGGTCGCTGCAAACCAACAATTCGGGGGTTACCGTCTAACGGACGTGTACAATTCTACTCCACAATAATACTACAAGTCTACGCAAATACGGTCAATGTAAATACAATTCAATTCCTTATAATTATACTTCCAATATATCTTATACTCGATGATTAACTACTCTGACATGTAATTTCCAATTCTGATAGGGGACATAGATCATTACCTCGATAAGCCCAAAATTATCCAAGATTATAAGTCGATCACGAGCAACGTTTAGCTCCATTCTGACGCTCCAACCCGCTCAAGCAACCCTTAGAAGTTTCCAAATAACTTCTCTTAACACTTCATCTAAGCTATGAAGATTTTTCTAGGGCCGTTTTTGCGACTAAAGGAATAAAGTAGAATTTAGCTCCTAGTATTGAAATAACTTGGAATACAACTAGGGATACTAGGCTAAGGTATTTGGGACTATATCAACACTTGAAGAATTTTTCCTACACCAAGGGGGAGAGTAGGACGAGAACCTCAACAAAGGGGGAGTATTTTGTGACTTAGAATCTCAAAGTGTGGATGAAATAAGTCTTGAAACAATGGGGTATTTATAGGAAAATCAATGGCCAAGATCTATGCAAGTGTGTGGTGAGGATGGGGTACATGTGTGTGGGTAGTTGGCCAACCATTTGGCTACCACAAAAATGGGACAAGTGGCCACCACAAAATTGGGCCACTTGTCCACCTAAAGACGTCCCACTTGGCCTTCTCCAATTCGGCCAACATGGCCACACGGGGGTGACACGTGTCGCCCCCCCTACTCGTCCAAAATATTTCATCTTCCTAAAATATCCGCAATGCCAAAAATCCGAAAATAAAGTGGGCCCCACAAAACCGTAAATTCTCCCGTGGGCCCCACGTGACCAATTTCGGAAATAAAATTCCATAATTCTCAAATATTCCATAGTCCAAATACCAAATCTGGGAATCCAATTCCCATTAACGAACATTTTTCCTTCTCAAAATTGGAAACTTTTAGTCGAAAAATCACATCTTTCTTCCTTTCCAATTTTAATGTCGTATTTACGCACGCACGCCCTCGTATACATACACTAGAACTACGGTGCAACATTCTCCTCCTTAGAAACATTCGTCCGAATGTTCCTTCTCAAGACGATAACGATCAAGTTCCTCATAGCTTAACCGGTTTGCAAATGCCACAGCGCGCCGAGAAAACACCAGCGCAAATACTTACATCAAAGTCCACGAGGAATCACCTCTAACATCACAAAACTCCCACCTAAGGGCTAAAAGATACTCCTTCGCACCTTCACTTTACAAACGAAATGATCACAACTATGTTCTTAACACATGCTCGCTTCTTCCCTTACTCGTCGTACCACTTCGAACTCTTTCTCACAACTTACCACATTTACGCTCTTGCTCCGGTTCCAAATCTCGTCATACCCTTTCCGGGTGGTACCTTCAAGAAGGCCCACCGTCAACCTGAACTCTAAGTGTCGCCGCGACTATCCGCACGACTTCGTTGACTCGAGTGCCAAAAATCTCTTACGGATAAGCTTCACTTATCCACATCCTGAAACAAGTATGAACCAACTATCTGAACTTTGCCAACATCGAACCAATCGGCCGGCAACTTACACTTCCGCCTACAAAGGCGTCATAAGGCGATATCCGAATCTGAAATGGTAGCTATAAAACACTCCTCAGGAGGCAACAATCCTCACAGCTACCCCTGAAATCCAAACACTGGCCCGAGGGCGAATGCGATACTAAGACTCACCTGAGTTCCTAACCCTGCCTGGTAAAACCTCCAGAAAAGAAACAGCCGTAAACTAGGCTCCACTGCCTGTCATAAGGTGAAAGTAGGCACCTCGTGCAACCTTACAACCTTCCTGATATAACATCTCGCATAACCCTCTGCCGAGTAAACGGTCCTGACTGAAAGACAAGATGGGCTGACCTCATCGGCCCGACTACTGGTCGAACGCTTCCACGAACTCGTACGATGGTTAACTAAACTTGGGCCTAACACCCTCGTGACCCTATCATCTAGCGGGACCACCTCAAACTGACCCCACCACTTTCCGGGCTGCGGGTTGACTCGCGATATGGCCTCAACCCGACCCACTTCGTACTAAACTCTCGTTCCCCGATCCGGAACAATATTACCAATTCACGTCATGAAAGCTACCACTTTCATCTCACACTACCCATGGAATTATCCCATAAATACACCACGTATACCGAGTACTTCGACAAAGACCAACCGTAAAATCATCCACTCAGGACGGCCTTGCATCGAAGGTCCCAGCATTATAAATTCTAAGGCTCCCCATTTTCTCGTCCCCAGACTTACCCTTTACAACTACCCATGTTTTCTAATCACAATTAACACAATGCTATCAGAACATAACACTTAAGGTATACTCATCTTATCACACATACAAATCTCTAGAGGGTTAAGGATATACCTGCATCTACTGCTTCACTTCCCTTTGTCGTTCTAATCAATCCTGCCCTGTTGGGCGCATAGCTAGGGAAGATGATGAATTAGCCACTGATCCTGAAGGCTGAGTCTCTACATCCGCGCCACATCTGGTCGGACAATTTCTCGCAAGATGGCCTGTGGCGAGAGCAAAACAATTTGTCGAAGAAGAAGTCGACACTCTCGCGATGTCACTTACCTGATGGCCACATCGAGGTGGGGTGGCCTCCAGCTAACACCCTTCCTCTGCGAACCACTGAATCCATGGCGGCACAGTAGGCTAAGTCATCCCACCTGTATCCCTCCTACTAGGACATTCTCTCCTCACATGGCCCTGACGGCCACTGGTAAAACAAGCATTAGTAAAAAGACGACATTTCCTGGGATGACGTCTACCACATAGTGAACATAGAGGGAAAACTGAATCTGGCTGGCTGGAACCTATATAAATCTGTGAACCAGAAACCCTGGAGTTCTGACCAACTCCTAAATACCCCGAACGTCCTGAAGTGCAGCGGAGGACCACTGCATCTTGGCGGGCGCATGCTGATCTGCTGCTGAGAAGGTCCGCCTCGAAAGTTACCAAAGGACCCTGCTATTCTGGCCCTCTTCTGCTGATCTTGGTTAGTCCGTCGATCTCTACGTTCCTCAGTCTGCTGCGTGTAAGCATGTACGCGGGCAATGTCCATGTCTGACTGAAGAGCTACTCTTGTACAACTCTCTGCTAGATAATCGTCATGTCCTGTGACATATCGGTGCACTCTATCCTCCATGTCTGCCACTAAAGCGGGGACATAACGAGCCAATAAGTCAAACTCTATACTGTATTCCCGAACCGTTCGCCCGTTCTGCCTCAACCTCATAAATCTATCTGCCCGAGCTCTCCTCATCAGCGAGGGCAAAAAGTGTGTAAGAAATGCCTCTGAGGTCTCGATCACTTTCATGATCCGCTGCAACTGTCGAATAAACTCCTGATGATCTTCCTCAGTCCTCAATCCATAGAACTCGGGTGGACTGCAACTCAAAAATGCCTGCCTCAAAACTATCGGATCTAGGGTGAACTACTGGTACTATCGGAACCACCGGCTCCCGTCCGTCCTCATTCCCAGCCACCAGACTAGCTAGTAACTGGGCCATCTCCTTGTAACTCATATCCTTTGTTCCTGGCCGTGGGACTAGAGGCTCAGGTATCGTGGTCTCAGTAGCTACTGCTACTGCTCTAAACTCTCCTGGGGCTAGCGGCGTCGCAGAACTCCCCGAATGAAGCGCTGTCTCAGATAATGAATGGGCCCGTGCCCTGGTAACCTTCTGTGCTCTACTCGCAGCTCCCTCTGCTGCCTTGCCCTTCTGGGCTCTGGTTGCCTTGCGTAGAGGCATAACGGGTGAATAAGAATACGTCAGAGGGAGTCCAACTTATAACAAGCTCTAAGGCACGATCTCAGAGTGAGAAGAATGGAAACCAATCCTAAATATCCTGCAGCCTCCTGATTATAGGTGTGGTGCACAACACACCGATAATCAATACTCTACTAGATACGGTGCAGACACTTTCCGAGGATTAAGCGCTCGATACCACTTTTGTCACGACCGAACGGGCGTGATCGTGCCTTACCGGGCACCCAGTAGCCATACATCGAGTAATCGGCGGAATATAAAACAAGACATGAATAAAGTGAAGTGTAAAGCAGCTTATCGAGAAAAGTTGCCTTTCGGCATAAATATATAACAACTAGACGATTACATCCCTTTACAATTCTGCGCATGCGATACTCTGGACCTCAGAATGATATGACAACAATGGCGGGACGGGGCCCGCCATACCCTGAATGTAGCACTTACAACGACGGGGACTATACGTGATAAGCCTCGGAGAAACGGAGCTTCCCAAACGCCGTGACCACTAAGGCGAGGATCAACATCGGTGTACCTCTACTGCGGCATGAGCGGCCGAAGGAGGTCGATAACAGTACCAAGTATGTGGCCCGAAAATCGTAAATGAAATCATAGTAGTCTATATAAAGCGGGAGACATGTATGATAACCAAACTACAATTCACAATAAATAGCGGTCATGTCAAGTCGGGGACTCACGCCTCAAAGTCATCACTCAAATACAACTATGGGTCTCACGCCCAACATCAATCATGCGTGGAATATCTTCCTCACCGGCGATCTATGATATAAAAGCACCAAGGAATACACATGAACACCAGTCCTACTCGTGTCATAATAAAACCGTCACGGGGTAAGTGCGAAGGCATAGCCGACTACTAAAACCCACAATACCAACAAGGTCATAAAGCGTATCATGAGATCTGTCTGAACCGCCACGTGATCGAAGCGGCCACTTTCGCCGCGATATCTAATGTGCGCGTCTAGTCTGGAACTTCCGCGACTCGCGCATAAGCCACTCAGATGGCCCGCATGAGGTATTCCCGCATCGAGGGTAGCTACTCCCGGCAACGCCACGGACTCGCGATCGCATGGCCACATAGACCGCATGACCATAAAGGCCGCACACTAACACGGAACTCGTAGCTCGCATAGGTCACACAAACCGCATGAGGTATTCTCGAATCATAGGTCACACAGACACTTTGAGTCTACCCGCATCGGAGGCTTAACCGGAATCATGTCAAGAGGTGAGTGATATAATACTAACATAACGACTTATCGTTAAACAACATAAGCACAACAAGGGAAACCCTTTATACAAACATCACAAGACACTAACACACGTAGCATCCTAACATGTCTACTTATCAAACCATCTTACTACACTTTCCAGAATCAATACAAGACTTTCATAAAAAAAAAATAAGTAAACCGTTCCTTCTATCTTCCTTAAGTCGTTATACCTAACTTCCCATAAAGCTAGTATAACACTTAAGCTTTTAAAACAAGTATTTCTTTTCTTTCAAAATGGTTAATAACTCTTTGAAATACTTCCAGATTCTTATTATTTAAACTCAAGTCAAAAGACATCAAAGTAAAACCAAAACAATTTCCATACCTTCTTTTAAAACAAAGGCACTTCTCCTTTAAAAGTCAAGTAGCAATATACTTTTTAAACCAAGTGTCTTACTCTTTTAAAAACAAGTAACCTATACCTTTAAATCAAATTACTTCTCCTTTCCCAAAATCAAGTTGTTTATAAGTCAAGTTATCATTTTAAATCCAATGATAAAACCATTCTTATTTTCGAAATCAAGATAACTTTATTCTTTAAAGACCACACACCCATTAATCATGAGTGAGATTTTACAACTTTTAACATAATTCAAGTCCTTAATGTTTCATAACAAGTCACTTAACTTTGGAATCAAGTCAAGGACACAAAGGAAAATCAAGCATTATACCCGTAGTTGCGAGGTATGTATGTGAGGACGTGCGTGCAGTGAGAAATTTTGAAAGAAAGAAAGATGTGAGTTTTCTGGAAAAGTTTCAGGTTATTTGTGAAGAAAAAGGTTCGTTAATGGAATTGGATTCCCATTTGGTATTTGGACTTCATAGATTATATTAGAATTTTGAGATTTTATTTTGGAAATGGTCACGTGGGGCCACGGGAGAAATTCTGATTTTGTAGGAGCCGCTTTGTTTTTGAGATTTAGGTATTTTGGATATTTTGGAAGACAAAATATTGGCGAATCGGGGCGACACGTGTCACCCCATGTGGCACCAGCGATTTTACATTTGTGCACAACACCGGTTAGAGTCGTTTTGATGAAACGTTTTGCGTAACTTGCGAAGGAAAATTCGGCTATGTCGTTTTGTATTTTTGCGGATTTTTAGAGGCGAAACATTACGGACCAACGGGAGGGTGACATGTGTCACCTCACAATGGAAAGCATGTGGGCGTGACTTGGCGGGTGAGGGCAAGTTGTGGTAGATATTTGTGTAGATATTTGTGAGGTTTTAAGGAGTAGGGTCTAGGGTGCACTTGGCTTGATCTTGGCCTTACACTTGCCTTGCACATGGCTTGATCTTGGCCATTGGTTGGCTTTTGGTTTTGCTATAAATACCCCTTGCTCAAGACTTCATTCATCCAAAAATGTTCCAAGTCTTGCTATCCTTCCTCTCCTCTTGTTTGACTCTCGTCCAAGAGCCCTCCCTAGTTAAGGCCTTTGGCCGAGAGTCCCTCCCCTTTGTGGTGCTAGCCAGTGGGGTACCCACTGCTAGTTGTTTCGTATAATACCCTCCTTGTGGTATTGAAATACTCCCCTAGTATTGTTATAATGCCCAAAATACCTTAGCCTTGTACCTTGTAGCATTCCAAAGATACCTCTTTACGTAGAGTCCAGAAATACTACCTTTTGTCCTTTTTAGTCTCAAACCGAAACCTAAGGAAATCTTCATAGTTGGTTGAAGTATTTGAGTAGAAGTTGGTTAGAACTTCTAAGGGTTGTTTGGAGTGGTTTGGGCGCGCGGTGGAGCTAAACCTTGCTCGGATCGACATTATAACTTGGATAATTTTGGGCTTGTCGAGGTAATTATCTTGTCCCTCTATTGTAATTGGAAATTACATGTTTGTTAGAATATATAGTTGAAGTATACTATATATGGAACTATACTTAGTATTCGGCAATGTCTTTTGACTTAAGCCTGAAGAATAAAGAACTGAACTGTATTTACATAGGACTGTATTGCAGTAGACTTGTGTAGTATTACTGAGTAGAATTGTACACGTCCGGGTAGACGTGTAAACCCCACTGGTTGGCTTGGTGGCGGCCTCGATAGAGGAGGAGATTCTGTTGTTGCGGGAGAGTCTTCTAATTTTCTATAGAAAGATAGAAACTTGTGTTTTGGGGTTAATAGACGTTTTGACCTTTATAGGTGAAAGTACTAAGAGTAGCGTATTCTACTCGAGTGGAAAGGGCTAGCAAGGTTGTAGTACTTGGAGCATTTTGCTTATTGTCGATAAATCGTCGCGAGGTATGTGAACCTCTTCCTATCTTTTCTAGCATGATTGTTGTGAACTATGTAGTACAGTAGACGTACATGTGCTAAGTGATTTGGTTGGTTTAAAACATAGGGTGTTATAATAGCTTTATGGGAAGTTAGTTATAACGACCTTATGTAAGTGAAAATGGTTTACTGATGTTAGAAGTTAAGAGACTTGATCTTATAAGATAAGAGACTTAACTTATTTGTTTTAATGTGGATGTTTGTGTGAAACCTCATTCGTGAGTAATGAGTACTTGGTTTTAAAGGGATAATGTTTCTTGATTTGGGAATCGAATGTGTATCGACAGGACCAACTGCGGCGTTAATAAAAGGAAAATGTATTGAATAATGATGTGTTGTATTAAAACGGTAGAAACCTCCATCTGCATAGAAGCTAAGATAAGACAAAATGATATTACATTTTCTAGATCATGGTTCTTTGTAATAAGATCGTTATAAACAAGAATAAACTACTCACATATATGACATATGTTACTCAATTGTTCTAAAAGGAATCAGTGATTAAGTTTGGGAACTATGAAACCATTTGAAAATGAGAAGCTTGAGTAATTGAAACTAGGCAACCGGAACTTAGGAAAGAATGTTGTTACTTGGTTTTGAAAAGGAAGGTGGGTTGGTCATTCTAATACTACGGGTATCGGGTGACTTTTATAAAAGAAATGGATCTCTTTTAAAAGAACTTAACGTATGTAGTACTTTGGGGTTAAAAACCCGGACTTTGGCATAAAATGAAAGTACTTTGAGTTGTGTGAAACTTGCCTATGCTTGTGATGATAGCCTTTGTTGTGCAAGTGTGGTATTTACGTATTCTGGCGTCTCGATGAGGCGGTCGACTTGTTGGGAACTTACTTGGGCGTCTTTGGCGGTGATGGAGAATTCCACGGGTATGTTTCCATTTTGATTCTTGTCTTGTTGTTGATGTCACATGGACATGTCTACCGATCTGAATTAGGGGCATGCGGCCATGCGGTCGGGTTGATTACCCGATATATTGTTATTGTGGTTACATGGACATGTACCTGCAGGTAGAATTCAGGGGCATGTGGCGTGCGGCGGGGTTGATCACGATATATTATTGTTGATGTCACGTGGACGTGTCACCGAGGTAGAATTCGGGGCATGTGGCCGTGGGGCATTGGTATTATTGTTGCATCATGGACATGTCTGCCGTCTGAATTCGGGGCATGCGGCCGTGATGCGAACATGATTGATGTTGTGGGCGTGAGACCATAGTTATATTTGAGTGATGACTTGAGGCGTGAGTCCCCGATCGACATGATCGCTTTTATGTTGTGAGCGTAGTTTGGTTATCATACATGTCTCTGCTTTATATAGACTAGTATGATTTCATTCTGATATCTTTCTGATTTCACATACTTGGTACTGTTATCGACCTCCTTGAGGCTGCGTTCATCTGCATGAGTAGAGTACATCGATCGTGGATCCGCTCTTAGGATCACGATTCAGCGTATTGGAAGCTCCGTTTCTTCGGAGGCTTATCTTTTAGTATGTGTTCCACGAGTTGTAGGTTCTTGTACATTCGGGGTATGGCGGGGCCTGTCGTCATAGTCGTTGTAAATCTTAAGTGCTGTAATCTTGTTGTGTGGCGGGGTTGTAAAGATTAAAGCTATTCGGGTTTTATGTATATCTTGAAGGCAACCGTTTTGGTTGCTTTGTTTATTATTATATCTCTTGTTTCATGACTCATGTTTTATTTTCCTGGTTTTCTCGATGTTGTATCACTAGGGTGCGGGATAAGGCACGATGCGGGCCGAGCAGGTCGTTACAAAAGTGGTATCGAGCGATTAATCCTCGGAAAGTGTCTGACCGTGTCTAGTAGAGTCTTGATTATCGATGTGTTGTGCACCACATCTATAATCGTGAGGCTGCAGGACATTTAGGATTAGTTTCCATTTTCTCATTACGAGATCGTGCCTTAGAGGTGTGTTGTAAGTTGGACCCCTCAGCGTATCTCGTTTTTACGATTATGCCTCCGCAAGGCAGCCAGAGCCCGAAGAAGGGCAAAGCGAGAGTGCTGCTAGTGAGATCTGAGGAGAATGCGAGCGCGAGCCGACAAGACGAGTTGTGCTTGACGGCGGGTTTTGTGGCCGCCCGGCCCAGCGAGTTTAGAGCGCGGCCGTGGCGTGAGACTCTGATACTGAGCCTCAGGTCCCGATGCAGGGCGGAGGAGATGGGTTACAAGGAGATGGCGATTCTTGGCGAAGTCGTGGCAGATATGAGGATAGGTGGAATCTGGCGATTCAGTTCGAGCACGATGGATTCACCGAGCGGATAGTTTGAGGCTACGGGACTTTACGAGTTGTAGCCGCTAGAGTTTTATGGGTCGAGGCACGAGGATGATCCGAGGAGTTCATCCGGCGATTCTGAGATCGTCACGGGTGATCAAGGCTTGAGACCGAGTCTGTGACCTTTGGTTCGCATCGCCGTGCGTGATACCGTGATCGATTGGTTTGATTCATGGGAGCTTTCGGGAGAGCATGCACCTCCAGGTATGGGATGAGTTTTGGGGCTTTCCACGCACTTCGCCTCGCGAGATGAGGAGGGCGCGGTAAACGATTTTTGATGCTTAGACAAAGCGGGCGTGCGGTTCGGAAGTACAATGTGGAGTTCGACTCATTGGCGTGCGTCAGGCGTTGGTAGCTAGTATGGAGGATCGAGTGCACCGATATGTTCTGAGGGCTCGATGATTACATGTCGAGGCATGTTCGGGAGTAGCCCTTCACCGGCATGGACATTGCCGCGTGCAGCTCATCTGGCTGGATGTGAGGCGGAGGTCGGCGGAATGACGAAGATCGGCGAAGAGGCGAACAACGAGGTCCTTTGGTGACTTTCGAGGCGGACCGCCTCGGCATACTAGTTTTGTACCTCGCCCGGTCAGAGTGGTCCTCCACAACCTTGAGTATTCGGGAAGCGGTCGGGGCTCGAGGTTGTGTTTCGAGGAAGTAAGGGTGTTGGCCTGTTGCGGTCACCCGTCCCTCGGTGTGGGCGTTGTGGTAGACCGCATTTCGGGGAGTGTCGTGGTGCGGGAGCTTGTTATTTTGCGGCAGCGGGGCCATTTGCGAGAACTGTCAGGCCAGGGTAGCACGGATGTTACGACTCGACTACGGATCGGTGGTGGTTCGCCGCGCCTACGATTATGCGCCTGCGTGGGCTATGATTAGAGTGGGCGGTAGCCAGGTATATCCTTAACCCTCTAGAGTTTTGGTATGCTTGTTATGATGGTCTCATTATTATGTGCTATGTACGAATAGCGTTGTGTTAATTGTGAGTTAGTAAACATGCTTAGTTGGGAGGATACGTATGGGGGCATGGTAAGTGTGAACCTTAGACTATGTCACGACTGAGACCTTAGGGGTAAGGTCGTCTTGAGTTAAAGATTTATTTTTGACCCTTATCAGAGTAGTAGTATACGTGGGATTTATTTGTGTGATAAGTCCGTGGGTAGTGTGAGATGGAAGTGGTAGCTTTCATGATGTGAATTAGTAAGATTGTTCCGGATCGGGGAACAAGAGTTTGGCGCGGTTGGGGGTCGGGTTGAGGACCATTTGCGGGTCAACAGTAACCGGTTTGGGGTGGGGTCAGTTCTGGGTGGTCCGCCGGTGGTAGGGTCACGAGTAGGCTAGGCCCATGTTTGTGTGACCACCGTATGAGTTCGTGGACGCTTTGGACAGAAGCGGTTCGTAAAGGCCGGGAATGGCCTTAAGGAAGTTTGAGGTTAGTAAGATGACCAAGTTTGGAGGTAGTGACTCAGAGATTTTCGGAGCAGGTAATGGTGAAGTATGGTACGTCTTGGGAGAGTTCGAGTGTTAGAAAGTCTACAACGAGTAAGGGAGGAAGATAGCGTGTGTTATCTCGTGGCCAAGCTGTGGCGTTGGCAACTTGTTAGAGGAACATCATCGATATCCGTCTTGAGAAGGAACATTCGGGACGAATGTTTCTAAGGAGGGGAGAATGTTATACCCCGTAGTTGCAGGGTATGTATGTGAGGGCGTCGTGCGAGTCTGTGAAATTTTGAAAGAAAGAAAGATGTGAGTTTTTGGAAAAGTTTAGGTTATTTGTGAAGAAAAAGGTTCGTTAATGGGAATTGGATTCCCAGTTTGGTATTTGGACTTCATAGATTATATTAGAATTTTGAGATTTTATTTTGGAAATGGTCACGTGGGGCCAGGGAGAAATTCTGGTTTTGTAGGGCCCGCTTTGTTTTGAGATTTCGGTATTTTGGATATTTTGGAAGACGAAATATTAGGCGAATCGGGCGACACGTGTCACCCCATGTGGCACCATGGCGATTTACATTTGTGCACAACACTTTGGTTAAGTCGTTTTTAAATGAAGCGTTTTGCGTAACTTGCGAAGGAAAATTCGGCTATGTCGTTTTGTATTTTGCGGATTTTTAGAGGCGAAACATACGGACCAACGGGAGGGTGGCATGTGTCACCTGCGATGGAAGCATGTGGGGCGTGACTTGGCGAATTGAGAGGCAAGTTGTGGTAGATATTTGTGTAGATATTTGTGAGGGTTTTAAGGAGTAGGGTCTAGGGTGCACTTGGCTTGATCTTGGCCTTACACTTGCCTTGCACATGGCTTGATCTTGGCCATTGGTTGGCTTTTGGTTTTGCTATAAATACCATGGCAGAAGACTTCATTCGTCAAAATGTTCCAAGTCTTGCTATCCTTCCTCTCCTCTTGTTTGACTCTCGTCCAGAGCCCCCTCCCTAGTTAAGGCCTTTGGCGAGAGTCCCCTACCCGCTGTGGTGCTAGCCGTGGGGTACCACTAGCCTAGTTGTTTCGTATAATACCCTCCTTGTGGTATTGAAATACTCCTAGTATTGTTATAATGCCCAAAATACCTTAGCCTTGTACCTTGTAGCATTCCAAAGATACCTCTTTCGTAGAGTCGGAAATACTACCTTTTGTCCTTTTAGTCTCAAACCGAAACCCTAAGGAAATCTTCATAGTTGGTTGAAGTATTTGAGTAGAAGTTAGTTAGAACTTCTAAGGGTTGTTTGGAGTGGTTTGGAGCGCCGGAGTGGAGCTAAACCTTGCTCGGGATCGACATTATAACTTGGATAATTTTGGGCTTGTCGAGGTAATTATCTTGTCCTCTATTGTAATTGGAAATTACATGTTTGTTAGAATATATAGTTGAAGTATACTATATATGGAACTATACTTAGTATTCGCAATGTCTTTTGACTTAAGCTGAAGAATAAAGCCGAATGATGTATTTACATGGGGTGTATTGCAGTAGACTTGTGTAGTATTCGAGTAGAATTGTACACGTCAGGGTAGGCGTGTAAACCCCACTGGTTGGCTTGGTGGCCAGGCCTCGATAGAGGAGGAGATTTCTGTTGTTGCGGGGAGAGTCTTTGCGAATTTTCTATAGAAAGATAGAAACTTGTGTTTTGGGGTTAATAGGCGTTTTGACCTTTATAGGTGAAAGTACTAAGAGTAGCGTATTCTACTCGAGTGGAAAGGGCTAGCAAGGTTGTAGTACTTGGAGCATTTTGCTTATTGTCGATAAATCGTCGCGAGGTATGTGAACCTCTTCTATCTTTTCTAGCATGATTGTTGTGAACTATGTAGTACGGTAGACGTACATGTGCTAAGTAATTTGGTTGGTTTAAAACATAGGGTGTTATAATAGCTTTATGGGAAGTTAGTTATAACGACCTTATGTAAGTGAAAATGGTTTATTGATGTTAGAAGTTAAGAGACTTGATCTTATAAGATAAGAGACTTAACTTATTTGTTTTAATGTGGATGTTTGTGTGAAACCTCATTCGTGAGTAATGAGTACTTGGTTTTTAAAGGGATAATGTTTCTTGATTTGGGAATCGAGAATGTGTATCGACAGGACCAACTGCAGCGTTAATAAAAGGAAAATGTATTGAATAATGATGTGTTGTATTAAAACCGGTAGAAACCTCCATCTGCATAGAAGCTAAGATAAGACAAAATGATATTACATTTTCTAGATCACGGTCTTTGTAATAAGATCGTTATAAACAAGAATAAACTACTCACATATATGACATATGTTACTCAATTGTTCTAAAAAGGAATCAAGTGATTAAGTTTGGGAACTATGAAACCATTTGAAAATGAGAAGCTTGAGTAATTGAAACTAGGCAAACTGGAACTTAGGAAAAGAATGTTGTTACTTGGTTTTGAAAAGGAAGGTGGGTTGGTCATTCTAATACTACGGGTATCGGGTGACTTTTATAAAAGAAATGGATCTCTTTTAAAAGAACTTAACGTATGTAGTACTTTGGGGTTAAAAACCCGGACTTTGGCATAAAATGAAAGTACTTTGAGTTGTGTGAAACTTGCCTATGCTTGTGATGATAGCCTTTGTTGTGCAAGTGTGGTATTTACGTATTCGCGTCTCGATAGAGGCGGTCGACTTGTTGAGAACTTACTTGGGCGTCTTGGCGGTGATGGAGAATTCCACGGGTATGTTTCCATTTTGATTCTTGTCTTGTTGTTGATGTCACATGGACATGTCTGCCGTCAGTATTCCGGGGGCATGCGGCCATGCGGTCGGGTTGATTACACGATATATTGTTATTGTGGTTACATGGACATGTCTACACCGAGGTAGAATTCCGGGGGCATGTGGCCATGCGGCAGGGTTGATCACCCAGTATATTATTGTTGATGTCACATGGACGTGTCTACACCGAGGTAGAATTAGGCGTGTGGCCATGCGGCATTGTTATTATTGTTGCATCATGGACATGTCTACACCGAGGCAGAATTCCGGGGGCATGCGGCCATGATGCGAACATGATTGATGTTGTGGGCGTGAGACCCATAGTTATATTTGAGTGATGACTTGAGGGCGTGAGTCACGATCGACATATTTGCTTTTATGTTGTGGCTGTAGTGTCACGACCGATCCGGGCGTGGCGGTGCCTTACCGGGCACCTAGTGATACTACATCGAGAAAACCGTGAAATAAAAACTTAAACATGAACATGAGACAAGATAATAAAGCAGGCCAACCAAGCGGTTACCTTCAATAAAATATATATATAAACAACTCTTTCAAAACGAACAGTTTAATCCTTTTTACAAAACCACCTTGCGATTACTCTGGACCTCTAAGATTTACAACTATGACGGACGGGGCCCATACCACGAATGTACAGAACCTACAACTCGGGGAACACATACCAAAGATAAGCCTCAGGAACGGAGCTTCCCAATGCGTGAAAGGTGATCTAAGGCGGGGATCGGCGACGATGTACTTACTGCGGCATGAGCGGCCCCGAAGGAGGTCGATCTGGTACCAAGTATGTGAAATCAGTAAATCGTAAATGAAATCATAATAGTCTATATAAAGCGGGAGACATGTATGATGACCAAGCTACGATCATAACATATAACTAGTTACATCAAGTCGAGGACTCACGCTCCAAATTATCACTCGTGCGTGGAATTTCTTCCTCACTGGCGTGATTTATGATATGACAATACCAAGGAGTATACATGAACACGAGTCCCACGTGTCATAAAAACCGTATAGGACAAGTATAACTACCAGATCCGACCGTACCAATAATATAATGCAACCAAAACACGGCGTCACGGGGCAAGTCGAGGCCGACTCTAGGATACCAAGGCCGGTCACGAGTGGCCGGGGCAAGTCTGGGCTGACCACGGGGACCGAGGCCGTATCACGAGACCGTCACTACACCGAGCGGGGCAAGTGCGGTGACTCACGGGTACCAAGGCGAATCAGCCATGAGGCGGGCAAGTACGAGCCACCACGGGGACCAAGGCGAGCGATGAAACCTCATGGAGAGCTAGTCCATAAAATAACCATTCTTGCACAACCAAGGCTATCACCACAAGCATAAGCAAGTTACGCAACAACAAGCATAGGCAAGTTACACAACACAAGCATAGGCAAGTTACGCAACAACCAGTATAGGCAAGTTACACAACACAAGCATAGGCAATTTACACAACTCAAGTTACTTTCATTTTATGCCAAAGTCCGGGTTCTTAACCCTAAAGTACTACATACGTTAAATTCCTTTTAAAGAGATCCATTCCTTTTATAAAAGTCACCCGATGTCCGTAGTATAAAAATAGAGTGACGAGCATTGTTAAATAAACAAAATGCTTTCCTTTGTAAAATCAAGTAACAACCTTATTTTCCAAACGTTCAAGTTTGCCTAATTTCAAATGCTCAAGTTTCTCATTTTTAGAAAAGGTTTCGTAGTTCATAGTTTTAATCATTTAAAACATAATTCTCCTTTAATGATTTGAGAAACATATGCCTTATATGTGAGTAGTTTATTCTTGTTTATAATCGATCTTATTAAGCGACCATGATCTAGGATATGTAATATCATTTTGTCTCATCTTAGCTTATGCGGATGGAGGTTTCTCTTGGTTTTAATACGATACATCATTGTTCAATACATTTTCCTTTATTACTGTTTGCGGTGCATGTCGATACACATTACGATTTCGAAATCGGTAAAACATTATCCCTTTAAATAAAACCAAGTACTCATTACTCACGAATGAGGTTTCACACAAACATTCACATTAAACAAATAAGTTAAGTCTCTTATCTTATAAGATCAAGTCTCTTAACTTCTAACATCAGTAAACCATTTTCTTTACCTCTCTTAAGACATTATACCTAACTCCCCATAAAGCTAGTATAACTCTTTTAAAACCTTTAAAACCAAGTGTTACTCTCCTTCAAAACGATTTATAAATCTTTTGAAATACATCAAGTTCTTTATTATAACTAGCCGATTATAATTCACATCGATTACCTTTTAAAACCACAAAGTATTTTCTTACCTACATAAAGTATTATAACCAACTTCCCATAAAGCGTTATAACACTTTATGTTTTAAAACAATCAAACACAGTTAACACATGTACGTCTACCGTACTACATAGTTCACACATATCATGCTACAAGAGATAGGAAGAGGTTCACATACCTCACGACGAGTGCCGACTAATAGCAAAACGCTCCAAGTACTTCAAGCGCCGGCTACTCCTTAAGCCACGTAGATCGCACCACACGTAGTACTTCAACCTATAAGGCCACAAGCGCTTATTAACATCGTTCCATATTCTACAGAAAATTGGCACCTCCCCATGGCGGCGTTAATCTCGCTTTCAGGCGGCTACCAAGCCAACCGTGGGGTTTGCACGTCTAACGGGCGTGTACAATTTTACTCACGAATACTACACAAGTCTCATGTCTGATCCTATGTAATTACTGATTGATTCTCTTATTTAAATTCAGCTTAAGTCGCAAGACATTCTGTAAGTATTATTCGAGCTTAAGTCAAAAGACATTGCCGCACTATTATGTTCAATGATATATATAGTATACCTTAACTATATATTCCAACAACATGTAATTTCCAATTACAACGAAAGTCAAGAGTGTTTACCTCGATAAGCCCAAAATTATCCAAGTTTAATGTCGCTCACGAGCAAGGTTTAGCTCTACTCAGAGTGCTCGATCCGCTCGAAACCTTAGAAGTTCTACGCACTTCTACTTATAACTTCAACTACGGGTGAAGATTTCCTTAGGGTTTCGTTTTGTGGCTAAAGGAAGTATAATAGTATTTTACGGGATTTTCAGTATAAAGGGTACTTTGGAAAGTACTACAAGGTATTTGGCTAAAGTGTTTTGGGCATTATAACAATACTTGAAGAGTATTTCTATACCACTGAGGGGTATTTATACGAGGCAACTAGGCTAGGGGTACCCACGGCTAACCACTACAAAGGGGAGGGAAAGCTCTCGGCGAGGGCCACTAGGAGGGGAGGGAGAGGCTTTGGGCGAGAACCACAGAGGGAGGGAGTATTTTGAGACTTAGGTAGATTGCTCAATTTTTGGATGAAGAAAGTTCATCAACTAAGGGGGTATTTATAGGTCAAGTGAAGGCCAACCAATGGCCAAGATGAAGACAAGTGCATAGCAAGTGTAAGGCCAAGATTTAGCCATGTGCTACCTTATCCATCTACCACAAAATATCCTACCTAACCGCCGACCAAGGAAAGGCACAAAATCGTCCAACCTTTCCCTTTGTTGCCGTCCACTCCTTCCAATTAGAGGGTGAAAAGTGTCGCCCTCTCGTTGGTCCAAATTGTTTCGTCTCTCGTAAAAATCCGCAAAAAATATTAATGACATAGCCGGAATTTTCCCTACGAAAGCTGTGTAAACTTTTCGTCGAAAAACGACTCTAACCGGGTGTTGTGTACAAATTTCGAATCTATGCCTACTTTAAGGCTCAAATTGTATCGTCGCCCTCACGCATACTCTGGAAATACGGGGTATAACATTCTCCCCTCGCCCGAAACATTCGTCCGAATGTTCCTTCTCAGGCGGATAACGATAAAGTCCTTCTAATAAGTTGCCAACGCCACAAGCCACGAAACAACACATGCACGCAAATACTTATATCGAGTCCACGAGGAAACACCTCTAACATCACAACTTTTGTCACTTTGCGCGAGGTTCTAGTGTCACTCCGTGACCCAACAAATGGTGCCGGATGCGCGATCCACGAGGTCTAAAATATACATCCTTCGCCTTCTCCCTTTACAAGAAATGATCATATCTATGCTCGCAATACATGCTTGTCTCTACTCTTACTCGTCGTACTCTTCTCGAACACGATCTCTTCTAGTATCGTACCATACTTGGTTTCCAAAACTTTGGAGTCACTACCCAAACTTGGTCATCTTACTAGCCTCGATCTTCGCCAGGCCATTCGGCCTTCACGATCTCGCTGGTCGAAACACCGAACTCATACGGTAGTCAACTAAACTTGGGCCTAGCACCCTCGTGACCCTACCACTGGCGGGACCACGGCTGACCCCACTTTGAAACCGGCGCGGGTTGGCCTCAACATAGCTGACCCGATCCACTAACGCATCACGCTCTTGTTCCCGACCGGAACAATCTTACCTCAACAGTCATGAAAGCTACCACTTATTTAACATTACTCGAGGAAATTATCACCTGACACATTCTAGGCATAAAATGTATTAACAAGGATCACTTGCAAAATCGGTACTCAAGGCGATCTTACATCTAAGGTCTCAACATGAAATATTCTAAAGTTCACACTTTCCATGCCCCATACAAATCCTTTCAACTAGCCAAGATTTCTAACTCACAACCATCATAACGCTATCCGAGCGTAGCACACAATAAAAGGTCATCATATCATGCATACAAATCTTTAAAGGGTTAAGGATATACGAAAATAGGCGGTTCAAAGGACCGCTAAAACTGGGAACTTCCACCGCGACCTCTACCGGGGCCTGCCGGTGTATGAACATCCTGCCTGGATATGGAAGGTGAAGAACCCCCAACTGCTCTAGTAGTCCATGCTATCCTACCAGTGCTACCCACAGTGGGCGATCTCTTGCCAGATGGCCTGTTGGCGCAAAAATAACAATCCCGAGTTAGTACGACACTCTCCTTTATGAAGCTTTCCAGCGGCCACACCGAGACAAGGGCAACCTCATCCGCGAGCATTCTGCTCCCGAAATCTGAAACACAGGAGCCACGACTGCTCCCGAATATCTCGAAGGTCCGAAGGCGTGGAGGACCACTGCATCTTGGTGGAGGCGCATAAGCGGCTCTTCTTTGAGGCGGTCCGCCTCGAAAGTCACCAAAGGACCCTGCTGTTCTGGCCCTCTTCTGCTGACCCTGGTCATTCCGTCGATTTATCCTCTCCTCACATCCCAGTGCATAAGCCTGCATGCGGGCAATGTCCATGCCCGGCTGAAGAGCTACACCCGAACAACTCTCGGCTAGGTGATCATCGAGCCCTGTAACAAATCGGTGCACTCGATCCTCCATACTAGCTACCAGCGAGGCGTCTGGCCAATGAGTCGAACTCCACATTGTACTCCCGAACTGTACGCCCGTTCTGTCGTAACACCAAAAATCTGTCTGCCCGAGCCCTCCTCATCAGTGGAGGCAAGAAATGTGCAAGAAAGGCCTCTGAGAACTCGTCCCATAAAGCTGAAGTGAATGCTCTCCGGGACAGCTCGCGAATCAAACGATCGGCGGTATCACGCGGTGATGCGAACCTAGGACCACCGACTCGGTCTCCGATGCCTTGATCACTCTCGTGATCAGAATCGCTTCGGATGAACTCCTGCGGATCATCCTCGTGCCTCGACCCATAAAACTCTGGCGCTCTGACTCGAGAAAATCCGTAGCCTCGAACTATCGATTTAGGGTGAACCACTGGTGCATCTGGAACATTGCGTCCGGCCTATCCTCAAGTCAGCCTGACCACGGCCATTCGCGGGCCCACTCCTTGTAACTCACCTCCTCTGCTCCGGTGCGGGTGGAGGCTCAGTCTTGTGGTCTTCGCCATTGCTCTACTCGCGACTCCCTGTTTGCCTTGCCGCCACGGGCGGGTTGCCTTACGCGGAGGCATAAGCGGTAAAACGGCACGTCGGAGGGTCCAATCTTATCACACGGCTCTAAGCACGATCTCGGAATGAGAAGAATGGAAACCAATCCTAAATGTCCTGCGGCCTCACGATTATAGATGTGGTGCACAACATCGATAATCAAGACTACTAGACAGTCTGCGTAGACACTTTCCGAGGACTAGCGCTCGATACCACTTTTGTCACGACCGATCCGGGCCGTGGTCGTGCCTACCGGGCACCCTAGTGATACTACATCGAGAAAACCAGCGAAATAAAAACTTAAACATGAACATGAGACAAGATAATAAAGCAGGCCAACCAAGCGGTTACCTTCCAATAAAATATATATATAAACAACTCTTTCAAAGCGAGCAGTTTAATCCTTTTTACAAAACCACCTTGCGCGATTACTCTGGACCTCTAAGATTTACAACAACTATGACGGGACGGGGCCGCCATACCACGAATGTACAAGAACCTACAACTCGGGGAACACATACCAAAAGATAAGCCTCAGAAGAGCAGAGCTTCCCAATGCGCTGAAAGGTGATCCTAAGGCGGGGATCGGCACGATGTACTTCTACCTGCATGACGCGGCCCCGAAGGAGTCGATCTAACAATTGCAGTATGTGAAGCGTAAATCTGTAAATGAAATCATAATAGTCTATATAAAGCGGGAGACATGTATGATGACCAAGCTACGATACATAACATATAACTAGTTACATCAAGTCGAGGACTCACGCCTCCAAATTATCACTCGTGCGTGGAATTTCTTCCTCACTGGCGGATTTATGATATGACAATACCAAGGAGTATACATGAACACGAGTCCCACGTGTCATAAAAACCGTATAGGACAAGTATAACTACCAGATCCGGCCGTACCAATAATATAATGCAACCAAAACACGGCCGTCACGGGGCAAGTCGAGCCGACTCACCGGATACCAAGGCGGCCACGTAGTGGCCAGGGGCAAGTCTGGTGACCACCGGGGACCGAGGCGTATCACGAGACCGTCCACTAATCGAGCGGGGCAAGTCACGGTGACTACGGGTACCAAGGCCGAATCGGCCATGAGGCAGGGCAAGAACGAGCCGACCACGGGGACCAAGGCGAACGAAGAAACCTCATGGAGAGCTAGTCCATAAAATAACCATTCTTGCACAACCAAGACTATCACCACAAGCATAAGCAAGTTACGCAACAACAAGCATAGGCAAGTTACACAACACAAGCATAGGCAAGTTACGCAACAACCAGTATAGGCAAGTTACACAACACAAGCATGGCAATTTACACAACTCAAGTTACTTTCATTTTATGCCAAAGTCCGGGTTCTTAACCCTAAAGTACTACATACGTTAAATTCCTTTTAAAGAGATCCATTCCTTTTATAAAAGTCACCCGATGTCCGTAGTATAAAAATAGAGTGACGAGCATTGTTAAATAAACAAAATGCTTTCCTTTGTAAAATCAAGTAACAACCTTATTTTCCAAACGTTCAAGTTTGCCTAATTTCAAATGCTCAAGTTTCTCATTTTTAGAAAAGGTTTCGTAGTTCATAGTTTTAATCATTTAAAACATAATTCTCCTTTAATGATTTGAGAAACATATGCCTTATATGTGAGTAGTTTATTCTTGTTTATAATCGATCTTATTAAGCAGCCATGATCTAGGATATGTAATATCATTTTGTCTCATCTTAGCTTCATGCGGATGGAGGTTTCTCTTGGTTTTAATACGATACATCATTGTTCAATACATTTTCCTTTATTACGCTGCGGTGGTGCTGTCGATACACATTACGATTTAGAAATCGTAAAACATTATCCCTTTAAATAAAACCAAGTACTCATTACTCACGAATGAGGTTTCACACAAACATTCACATTAAACAAATAAGTTAAGTCTCTTATCTTATAAGATCAAGTCTCTTAACTTCTAACATCAGTAAACCATTTTCTTTACCTCTCTTAAGACATTATACCTAACTCCCCATAAAGCTAGTATAACTCTTTTTAAAACCTTTAAAACCAAGTGTTACTCTCCCTTCAAAACGATTTATAAATCTTTTGAAATATGTTATACCCCGTAGTTCCAGGGTATGTATGCGAGGACATACGTACGAGAATACGACAGAAATATTGGAAAGAAAGGAAGATGTGATTTTTGGAAAAGTTTAGGTTTTGTGAAGAAAAAGGTTCGTTAATGGGGTGGATTCCCAGTTTGGTATTTGAACTCGGATTATATTAGAATTTTGAGATTTTATTTTGGAAATGGCCACGTGGGGCCCAGGGAGAAAATTTACGGTTTTGTGGGCGCTTTGTTTTTGAGGTTTAGGCTTTTTGGATATTTCGGAAGACGTAATATTTTGGGCGACACGTGTCACCTTGTGTGGCCATGTGGGCCGAAATGGTGTGACAAGTGGCTAGCCACTTGTCACTACTCACTGGCCGAAATGGCCTTACACTTGGCACCCAATTTCGTTGGCCATGTGGTGTGGTGGGACCCACACATGGCCCAATCTTGGCCATACACTTAGATGGATCTTGACCCTCCATTGTTCTATAAATAGACCCTTGGTTGATGAATAAGTTCATCTGAAAGCTTCCAAGAGCAAAATACTTCCCTCCCTTTGTATTGGTTTCGTCCACCCCTCCCCTTGTGTAGAATACTTGGTGTATTGTGGTATAATTCCAAATACACTAGCCTAGTATCCTAGTAGTATTCCAAAGTTGTTTAAATACTAGAGCCCGTAAATCCTACTTTATTAGAAAGTCATGAAATGAAACCCTAGAAAAACCTTCATGCTTTGGTTGAAGTGTTTAGAAGTTGTTTAGAAACTTCTAAGGGTCGCTTGGAGCGGGTTGGCGTAAGGACTTGGAGCTAACGTTGCTCGGGATCGACATTTAATCTTGGATAATTTTGGGCTTATCGAGGTAATGATTTATGCCACTGTGTAATTGGATATTACATGTTGTAGTAATGTATAGTTGAGTATACTATATTTAGAATGAGTATTGGTATTTACATAATTTGTATTCTGATGGTATTTGTATTATTGTGAAGCGATTTGAACACGTCAGGTTAGGCGTGTAATCGAGTTATTGGCACAGTAGCGGGCCTTGTTAGGAGGAGATTTATGTGATTTCGGGGAGCTGCGTGCTGCGAATTTTACGTAGAAAATGGAACCGTGTGTTTAGAAGTTAATAGGCGTTTGTGGCCTATATAGGTGGAAGTACCGAGTGGCGTATTAACTTGATGAGTGGAAAAGGCTAGCGGGGTTCTGATCTTGTGGGCGTTTTGCTTATTGTCGATAATCGTCGCGAGGTATGTGAACCTCTTCCTATCCTTTCTAGCATGATGTTTTGTAAACTATGTAGTACGGTAGACGTACATGTGCTAAGTGTTTTGGTTGGTTTAAACATAGGGTGTTATAATAGCTTTATGAGAAGTTAGTTATAACGACTTTATGTAGGTAAAAGAATGGTTTATTGATTCTGAAAGATAAGAGACTTGACTTATAGACAACTTGATCTTCAAAGATAAGAGACTTGTAGAATTGAAGAGTTTTTGGTTTAGAACATAAAGTGTTATAACAGCTTTATGGGAAGTTAGTTATAACGACTTTATGAAAACAAAGGAATGGTTTTATCATTGGTTTTAAAATGGTAATTTGACTTTAAAGGGAGAAGTGTTTTGGTCTAAAAAGGAAGGCATGTTATTGTCTTAATTTGGTTTAAAAGGAAAATGCGGGCGTTGTTTTGGTTTAATTAAAATATTAGTCACTTTATTTTCTTATACTACGGGTATTGTGTGACTTTTGTGAAAGTAACGTATCTTTTAAAGAGTTAATGTATAAAGTACTTTGGGGATAAAAACCCGATCTTGTTAATCATATAGTAGAAAGTACCTTGTGTGTATAACTTGATTGTGTTGGTTTGTGATAGCCTTGTAATACTTTCTTGTTGATTTGTTAAGTAAACATGCTAGGATCTTCACGTGTGTTAGTATCTTGTGATGTTTGTGTAAAGGGGTTTCCGGCGCTTAAGTTGTTTAACTATCGGTCGTTATGTTGGTATTATCCGCTTCACCTTGACAGCGTGTTTAGGAGGTTAAGGCGCCTCCGTCGCGGGGTAGACTCGGTGATGCAGGACCGTGATTCGAGAATACCTCATGCGGGTCCGGGGACCTATGCGAACCCGTTCCGAGTTAGTGTGCGGCCTTTATGGTCATGCGAGTCGGCGGATGGGAGTAGCTACCTGCGGGCCTATGAGGTTGGCCTATGCGAGTGGCGTGTGACGGCTTTGATCATGGACGGTCTAGACATATCTCTGAGTTTATGACCTTGTTAGTACTATGGGTGTTAGTAGTCGGCTATGCCTTCGTGCGGTTTTATTATGACACGGTGTTCATGTGTACTCTTGAATGTTTTATATCGAATATTGCCAGCGGTGAGGAAGGTATTCCACGGGCATGAGTGATGTTGTGGGCGTGAGACCCGTTGTTATATTTGAGTAATGACTTTGAGGCATGAGTCACGACTTAACATGACTATTTATGTATTGGTAGTTTGGTTATCATACATGTCTCTGCTTTATATAGACTATTATGATTTCATTTACGATATTTTACAAGTTTCACATACTTGGTACTGTTATCTTGACCTCCTTGGGCTGCGTTCACGGGTCAGGTAGGTACATCGGTTGTGGATCCGCGCTCTTAGGATCACGATTCGACTTTGGGAAGCTCCGTTTCTCGGAGGCTTGTCTTTGGTATAGTCCTCGGTGTAGTTACTTGTACATTGAAGGGCCACTGTTAAAGTCGGGCGCGCGGCCCCGTCCCGTCATAGTTATGGTTACATTCTTGTCTGGGAAATCTTGTTGTTGTGGGCGGGGTTGTAAAAGGATTTAAGCATTCGAGTTGATATATATATGTATATATTTCGGAAGGTGACCGTTTTGGTTAGCCTAGTTCATGCTTTATGACTTGTCTCATGTTTTAGTTTTTATTTCTGATTTTCTCGATGTTGTATCACTAGGGTGCGGGGTAAGGCACGATCACGGGCGGGATCGGTCGTGACAAAAAAATGTCAAGCGATTAGTCCTCGGAAAGTGTCTGAAGGTAATAGTCAGAGTCTTGATTATCGGTGTGTTGTGCACCACATCTATAATCGTGAGGCCGCAGACATTTAGGATTGGTTTCCATTCTTCTCATTACGAGATCGTGCCTTAGAGTGTTGTAAGTTGGACTCCGCGTATTCTTATGTACCGTGTGCCCATGTGAGAAAGACGAGCCCCGGATGAGCAAGGCGGCGAGAGGAGCTACGAGTTGAACTTCTTACGAGATAGTACTTGAACGACGAGTTTTTATGATGAGTTAGCCACGATACGAGCCTCGGTTCCACGGCGGCCAGGGATATGAATGGTGATAGCCGATCTTAGCTAGGCTGGAATGAGCGGGCAGGCCGTGGTTCCAAGACGTTGATTCCCCAGATCCGATGATGCGAGACTTGGGATTTCTTGAGTTGCGATTCGCGAATTCTATGGATAGAGATCGAGGATGATCCTCGAGTGTCGTACTTGTTGGGAGATTGTTATACATGCCGTCGGGGGCCGTGTGATGGGAGGATGTCGGTAGGAGGTTACGGAGGATGACGGCTGTCGGGTGATCAGCGGGTTGATTGTTCGGGAGAAGGGGTGTTAGTCGGATGAGGTCACCCTACCTCGCGGCCATAGTAGTAGACTCCATTATGAGTGTCGATTTCTTCGACAACTTTTGTGTTTGCGGCCAATAGGGCAATTTGGTGAGAGTTTGTGGTAGCACAGATGTAGAGCCTCGCGCCCGGGATCGATGGTGGTTCAACACCTTATAGCTGCGAGCGGGATTATGATTAGACGGCAAAGGGAAAGTGAGGCGGTAGTTGCGAGAGATATCTTTAGCCCTTAGGAGATTTTGTTTATGATATTATGGTGAGGTGCTATGCGGATAGCATTGTGTTAAGTGTGAATTAGAAAACATGGTTAGTTGAAAGGATAAGTATGGGGTCATGGAAGGTGTGAACCTTAGAATAGTACACGTTGAGACCTTAGATGTAGTCTTGAGAAAAGGATTTTACGGTTAATCTTTGTCGAAACACTTGGTATGCATGAAATGTTTTGAGGATATTTTCCTTGGGATGTGTAAGGTGAAAGTGGTAGCTTGACTTGGATAGGTAAGATTGTTCGGATCGGGAACAAGAGTTTGAGTGCGATTATGGGTGGGTTGAGGCACCGGCATGAGGTCAACACGCCCGAAAGGAGATGTGGTCAATTTGTGGTGGTCGCTTTGTGATAGGATTACGAGGTGTTAGGTCAAGGTTAGTTAACCATCGTACGAGTTCGAGGATCGTTCACATTAGAAGAGTCTGATGAGGGTGGTCCCCCCGATCTTTTCGTGCAGACTATTTACTCGGCGGAGGGTGGCGATATGTTATATATCGGGAAGGTTGTGGATTCCTACTTTTATGACGGTGGAGCCCAATTTTCGGCTATGTCTTTGGTGTGTCAGAAGGTGTTTGCCAGGGGGTTGGAACTGGGTGAGTCTCGATTGCATTCACCCTAGCGGAAGAAACAGCGTTTTACCGGATAGTTAAGAATAGGTTGCGGGCGATGTTTTGATTTCAGGTAGCCGTGAGGATTGTGTGCCTCTTGGGTAAGTGAGTTTATGATAGCTACCTTCGTTCGGATGTCGCCTTATGAAGCCTTGTATGGAAGTGAAGTGTAGGTGCCGTCGATTGGTTCAAGGTTGGCAAGGTTCAGATAGTTGGTCCCTACTTGTTTCACGGGATGTGGATAGGGTGAAGCTTATCGGAGGAAATTGTTCGGTCAGGCGAGTAGTGCGTTTATTAGGAGGAGTTCGAGTTCACGAGGAGAGTGACGAGTAAAAGTAAGAAGTGAACATATGTTATGAGCGGAGTGGTCATTGTTGTGAAGATCACGAAAGGAGTATCGTTTGATCATGGGTGAGAGCTTTTGAGATGATTGAGGTGATTCCTCGTTAGCATGAAATGGAGTTTTGCCATGTTATATTACGGCCATTGGTGGCATGATCGGTTTGTAAGTGTAGTAGTGGACTACCTTGACATATGTATGTTTAGAGACTTAGAAGGAACATTCGGACGAATGTTTCTAAGGAAGAATGTTATACCCGTAGTTCAGGTATGTATGCGAGGACATACGTGCGAGAATCTGAACGAAATATTGGAAAGAAAGGAAGATGTGATTTTTTCGAAAAGTTTAGGTTTTGTGAAGAAAAAGGTTCGTTAATGGAATTGGATTCCCGATTTGGTATTTGAACTTCGGATTATATTAGAATTTTGAGATTTTATTTTGGAAATGGCCACGTGGGGCAGAAAATTTACGGTTTTGGCAGCTTTGTTTTGAGGTTTCGGCTTTTTGGATATTTTGGAAGGCGTAATATTTTCGAATCGGGCGACACGTGTCACCTCGCTTGGCGAAATGGCCTTACACTTGGCACCATTCGTTGGCCATGTGGTGTGGTGGGACCCACACATGGCCCAATCTTGGCCATACACTTAGATGGATCTTGACCTCCATTGTTCTATAAATAGACCTTGGTTGATGAATAAGTTCATCTCCAGAAAGCTTCCAAGCAAAATACTTCCTTTGTATTGGTTAGAATACTTGGTGTATTGTGGTATAATTCCAAATACACTAGCCTAGTATCCCTAGTAGTATTCCAAAGTTGTTTAAATACTAGGAGCCCGTAAATCCTACTTTATTAGAAAGTCGAAAATGAAACCACAGAAAAACCTTCATGCTTTGGTTGAAGTGTTTAGAAGTTGTTTAGAAACTTCCATGGTCGCTGAGGCGGGTTGGCGTAAGGACTTGGAGCTAAACGTTGCTCGGGATCGACATTTAATCTTGGATAATTTTGGGCTTATCGAGGTAATGATTTATGCCCACTATTGTAATTGGATATTACATGTTGTAGTAATGTATAGTTGAGTATACTATATTTAGAATGAGTATTGAACTGTATTTACATAGGCTGTATTCTGATGGCTGTTGTATTATTGAGCGATTTGAACACGTCGGTTAGGCGTGTAATCCCTGGGAGTTATTGGCACAGTAGCGGGCCTTGTTAGGAGGAGATTTATGTGATTTCGGGGAGCTTGCGGCCCGCGAATTTTACAGAGAAAATGGAACCGTGTGTTTAGAAGTTAATAGGCGTTTGTGGCCTCTATAGGGGGAAGTACTTCGAGTAGCGTATTCTACGTGAGGAGTGGAAAAGGCTAGGCGTTTTGCTTATTATCGATAATCGTCGCGAGGTATGTGAACCTCTTCCTATCCTTTCTAGCATGATGTTTTGTAAACTATGAGCGTACGGTAGACGTACATGTGCTAAGTGTTTTGGTTGGTTTAAACATAGGGTGTTATAATAGCTTTATGAGAAGTTAGTTATAACGACTTTATGTAGGTAAAAGAATGGTTTATTGATTCTGAAAGATAAGAGACTTGACTTATAGACAACTTGATCTTCAAAGATAAGAGACTTGTAGAATTGAAGAGTTTTTGGTTTAGAACATAAAGTGTTATAACAGCTTTATGGGAAGTTAGTTATAACGACTTTATGAAAACAAAGGAATGGTTTTATCATTGGTTTTAAAATGGTAATTTGACTTTAAAGGGAGAAGTGTTTTGGTCTAAAAAGGAAGGCATGTTATTGTCTTAATTTGGTTTAAAAGGAAAGTCCGGGCGTTGTTTTGGTTTAATTAAAATATTAGTCACTTTATTTTCTTATACTACGGGTATTGTGTGACTTTTGTGAAAATCTTTTAAAGAGTTAATGTATAAAGTACTTTGGGGATAAAAACCGATCTTGTTAATCATATAGTAGAAAGTACCTTGTGTGTATAACTTGATTGTGTTGGTTTGTGATAGCCTTGTAATACTTTCTTGTTGATTTGTTAAGTAAACATGCTAGGACGTGTGTTAGTATCTTGTGATGTTTGTGTAAAGGGGTTTCCTCATTGCGCTTAAGTTGTTTAACTATCCGATCGTTATGTTGGTATTGTAGCTCGCACTTGACATGTTTAGGAGGTTAAGCTTTCTCCGATGGCGGTACTAGACTCAAAGGCAGGACCATGATTCGAGAATACCTCATGCGGGCTACGAGTTCGAGTTAGTGTGCGGCCTTTATGGTCATGGGCTATGTGGGGCCATTGGGGTGCGAGTCCGGATGCGGGAGTAGCTACCTTATACCTCATGCGGGCCTATGAGGTTGGCCTATGCGGAGGCTGAGAGAGGGGCTGCAGCGCGCGTTAGATCTTTGCGGGCGTGTGACCTTTGATCATGTCATATCTCATGATTTATGACCTTGTTAGTACTATGGGTGTTAGTAGTCGGCTATGCCTTACTTACCATGCGGTTTTATTATGACAGTGGGACTGGTGTTCATGTGTACTCCTTGAATGTTTTATATCATGGTGCGGAGATCGGCAGCGGTGAAGGTATTCCACGCATGAGTGATGTTGTGGGCGTGAGACCCATTGTTATATTTGAGTAATGACTTTGAGGCATGAGTCACGACTTAACATGACTATTTATGTATTGTGGTAGTTTGGTTATCATACATGTCTCGCTTTATATAGACTATTATGATTTCATTTTTTACAAGTTTCACATACTTGGTACTGTTGACCTCGCCGAGGCTGCGTTCATGCGCAGGGTAATGCGTCCGGTTGTGGATCCGCTCTTAGGATCACTGAAGCTGTTTCTCGGAGGCTTGTCTTTGGTATAGTCCCCAGATTGTAGTTACTTGTACATTGGTATGGCGGCACTGTCCGTCATAGTTATGGTTACATTCTTAGGTCCGCTAGGTAATCGCGAGGTTGTAAAAGGATTTAATTGTTGATATATATATGTATATATTTCGAAGGTGACCGTTGGTTAGCCTAGTTCATGCTTTATGACTTGTCTCATGTTTTAGTTTTTATTTCGATTTTCTCGATGTTGTATCACTGGGTGCCCGGTAAGGCGATCACACTGCCAGGATCGGGTCGTGACAAAATACATCAAGTTCTTTATTATAACTAGCCAGTTATAATTCACATCAGTTACCTTTTAAAACCACAAAGTATTTTCTTACCTACATAAAGCTGTTATAACCAACTTCCCATAAAGCCGTTATAACACTTTATGTTTTAAAAACAATCAAACACAGTTAACACATGTACGTCTACCGTACTACATAGTTCACACATATCATGCTACAAGAGATAGGAAGAGGTTCACATACCTCACGACGAGTGCCGACTAATAGCAAAACGCTCCAAGTACTTCAAACCGTCGGCTACTCCTTAAGCCACGTAGATCGCACCACACGTAGTACTTCAACCTATAAGGCCACAAGGCGCTTATTAACATCGTTCCATATTCTACAGAAAATTCGGCAGCACCTCCCCCCCCCCGCAACAGCGTTAATCTCCTCCTTTACCGAGGCCGGCTACCAAGCCAACCAGGGGGGGGGTTTGCACGTCTAACCGGACGTGTACAATTTTACTCACAGAATACTACACAAGTCTACTGTAATACAGTCCTATGTAATTACAGTTCAGTTCTCTTATTTAAATTCAGGCTTAAGTCGCAAGACATTGCCGTAAGTATTATTCAGGCTTAAGTCAAAAGACATTGCCGCACTATTATGTTCAATGATATATATAGTATACCTTAACTATATATTCCAACAACATGTAATTTCCAATTACAACAGAAGGTCAAGAGTGTTTACCTCGATAAGCCCAAAATTATCCAAGTTTAATGTCGCTCCTGAGCAAGGTTTAGCTCCTACTCCGAGTGCTCCAATCCGCTCCAAGAAACCCTTAGAAGTTCTACGCAACTTCTACTTATAACTTCAACTACGGGTGAAGATTTCCTTAGGGTTTCGTTTTGTGGCTAAAGGGAAGTATAATAGTATTTTCCGGGATTTTCGTATAAAGGGTACTTTGGAAAGTACTACAAGGTATTTGGCTAAAGTGTTTTGGGCATTATAACAATACTTGAAGAGTATTTCTATACCACAAAGGGGGGGTATTTATACGAGGCAACTAGGCTAGGGGGGGGGTACCCCACGGCTAACCACTACAAAGGGGGGGGAGGGGGAAAGCTCTCGGCCAAGGGCCACTAGGAGGGGGAGGGGGAGAGGCTTTGGACGAGAACCACAAGAGGGAGGGAGTATTTTGAGACTTAGGTAGATTGCTCAATTTTTGGATGAAGAAAGTTCATCAACTAAGGGGGTATTTATAGGTCAAGTGAAGGCCAACCAATGGCCAAGATGAAGACAAGTGCATAGCAAGTGTAAGGCCAAGATTTAGCCATGTGCTACCTTATCCATCTACCACAAAATATCCTACCTAACCCTTGACCAAGGGAAAGGCACAAAATCGTCCAACCTTTCCCCTTTGTTGCCGTCCACTCCTTCCAATTAGAGGGTGACAAGTGTCGCCCTCTCGTTGGTCCAAAATGTTTCGTCTCTCGGAAAAATCCGCAAAAAATATTAATGACATAGCCGGAATTTTCCCTACGAAAGCTGTGGAAACGCGTTCGTCAAAAACGACTCTAACCGGGTGTTGTGTACAAATTTCGAATCTATGCCTACTTTAAGGCTCAAATTGTATACGTACGCCCTCACGTACATACTCTGGAAATACGGGGTATAACATGTAGTTTGGTTATCATACATGTCTCCTGCTTTATATAGACTAGTATGATTTCATTCTGATATCTTTCTGATTTCACATACTTGGTACTGTTATCGACCTCCTTCTGGGTGCGTTCATGCCGGTAGAGGTACATCGGTCGTGGATCCCGCTCTTAGGATCACAGTCGGCGTATTGGAAGCTCCGTTTCTTGAGGCTTATCTTTTGGTATGTGTTCCTGAGTTGTAGGTTCTTGTACATTCGTGGTATGGCGGGGCCCCGTCGTCATAGTCGTTGTAAATCTTAAGTCCGTAATCTTGTTGTGGGCAGGATTGTAAAGGATTAAACTGTTCAGGTTTTATGTATATACTGATGGCAACCGTTTTGGTTGGCCTGTTTATTATTATATCTGTTGTTTTATGACTCATGTTTTATTTTCCGCTGGTTTTCTCTGATGTTGTATCACTAGGGTGCCCGGGATAAGGCACCAGTAACGGGCCCCGGAACGGGTCGTTACATCAACTTCCTTTAAACACACGTGCGTCTACCGCACTAAATATATTTCACAAATATCATGCTAGAAAGGATAGGAAGAGGTTCACATACCTCGCGACGATTATCGACAATTAGCAAAACGTTCCAAAGTACTCTAACCTTGCTCGCCTTTTCCACCCTTCAAGTAGAATATGCTACTCGTAGTACTTCAACCTATAAAGGCCACAAAACGTCTATCAACCTCTAGCTCTCTTCGTAGAATAATTCTAGATACAAGATTCCTTATTCTACGGAAAATTCAGCAAGACCTCCCCGCATGACCACATAAAACTCCTCCTCAAACGAGGTCGCTACCAAACCAACAATTCGGGGGTTACCGTCTAACCGGACGTGTACAATTCTACTCCACAATAATACTACAAGTCTACTGCAAATACAGTCCAATGTAAATACAATTCAATTCCTTATAATTATACTTCCAATATATCTTATACTCAATGATTAACTACTACAACATGTAATTTCCAATTACACAGGGGACATAGATCATTACCTCGATAAGCCCAAAATTATCCAAGATTATAAGTCGATCCTGAGCAACGTTTAGCTCCAATTCCTGACGCTCCAACCCGCTTCAAGCAACCCTTAGAAGTTTCCAAATAACTTCTCTTAACACTTCATCTAAGCTATGAAGATTTTTCTAGGGCTTCGTTTTTGCGACTAAAGGAATAAAGTAGAATTTCCGGGCTCCTAGTATTGAAATAACTTGGAATACAACTAGGGATACTAGGCTAAGGTATTTGGGACTATATCAACACTTGAAGAATTTTTCCTACACCAAGGGGGAGAGTAGGACGAGAACCTCAACAAAGGGGGAGTATTTTGTGACTTAGAATCTCAAAGTGTGGATGAAATAAGTCTTGAAACAATGGGGTATTTATAGGAAAATCAATGGCCAAGATCTAGGCAAGTGTGTGGTGAGGATGGGGTACATGTGTGGGTAGTTGGCCAACCATTTGGCTACCACAAAATGGGACAAGTGGCCACCACAAAATGGGCCACTTGTCCACCTAAAAACGCCCCACAGCCTTCTCCAATCGGCCAACATGGCCACGGGGTGACACGTGTCGCCCCTACTGCCCAAAATATTTCATCTTCCGAAAATATCCGCAATGCCAAAAATCCGAAAATAAAGTGGGCCCCACAAAATCGTAAATTCTCCCGTGGGCCCCACGTGACCAATTTCGGAAATAAAATTCCATAATTCTCAAATATTCCAAAAAGTCCGAATACCAAATCTGGGAATCCAATTCCCATTAACGAACATTTTTCCTTCTCAAAATTCGGAAACTTTTCCGTCGAAAAATCACATCTTTCTTCCTTTCCAATTTTAATGTCGTATTTACGTACGTACGTCCTCATATACATACACTGGAACTACGGGGTGTAACACTGCGCACCTCTGTCGGAGTAGTAGGTCTAGGCCAACTCCTGACTGCCTCGATCTTGGCCGTATCCACCCGAATACCATCGGCCCCGACAATATGCCCAAGAAAAGCCACCGAAGCCAACCAAAACTCACATTTGGAAAACTTGGCGTATAGCTGGTCTGGAGAACTCTCAAGACAGTCCTCAAATGCTCCGCATGCTCCTGCTCTGAGCGGGAATAAACCAAGATGTCATCAATGAACACTATCACAAACGTGTCCAAAAATGGCTTGAACACTAGGTTCATCAAATCCATAAATACCGCCAGAGCATTGGTCAACCCGAAAGACATAACCACGAACTCATAGTGCCCGCACGGGTCCGAATGCACCCTAGGACATCCGCCTCTAACACGCACTGATGATGATAGCCCGATCGCAGATCAATCTTGAGAAACATCTCGCACTCGCAACCGGGTCGAACAAATCATCAATCACAGGAAGGGTATTCGTTCTTAATGGTCACCTTGTTCACCGTAATCAACACACGTGCGCAGCTGGCCCCGCCCTTCTTCTTTACGAACAATACCGGCGCTCCCACGGAGAAACACTAGGCTGATGAAGCCGCTTCTCCAAAGAAATCTCTCACCGGTCCTTCAACTCTCTCAACTCGGCGAGTTCCATTACGTATGGCGGAATGGAAATAGCCGAAGTTCGCAAAGACATCGATACAAAACTCTATTTCCCTCTCAGGAGGGATACCCGGGAGGTCGTCTGGAAATACATCTGGGAACTCTCTGACTACTGGAACTGACTGAAAATCTGGTACCGCAGCCTCAGTATCGAACACCCGATTGAGATGGTAGATATACCCCTTCTGCACCATCTTCCTAGCCTTGAGGTAGGAAATAAACCTACCCCTCGGCGACACAGTGTTCCCCTCCCACTCAACAACCGGCTCCTCAGGAAACTGGAACCGTACTACTCTCTCTCTGCAGTCTACATTGGCGTAGCAAGAAGCTAGCCAATCCATACCCATTGTCACGACCCGAACCCGGGCCCGTGACTGGTGCCTTACCCCAGACACCTTAGTGATACAACATCAGAGAAAATCAGCGGAAATAAAACATAAACATGAAACAAGAGATATGATAAATAAACAGGCCAACCAAAACAGTTGCCTTCTGTATATATACATAAAAACCCGAACAGTTATCCTTTTTACAACTCGCCACAACGATTACAGACCTCTAAGAGTTTTACAACAACAACTATGACGGACAGGCCCCGCCATACCCATGAATGCATAAGAACTCTGCACTGTGGTAACATACCAAAAGATAAGCCTCGGAGAAACGGGCTTCCAACACGCTGAATCGTGATCCATGGCGAGGATCCACAACCGATGTACCTCTACTGCGGATGAACGCAGCCAAGGAGGTCAAGACAACAGTACCAAGCATGTGAAATCGAAAAATCGTAAATGAAATTATAACGATCTATATAAAGCAGAGACATGTATGATAACCAAACTACAGTTCATAACATAAAAGCAGTCACGTCAAGTCAGGGACTCACGCCCTCAAGTCATCCCTCATGACCGTGGAACTCCTTCCTCACCCGGCATGCGGATATAAACCGTATTATACGTACAACATGTCTCGGCTCATCCCATGGGGATAGAGGTGGAATCGTGTGGTGTACATGTCCCGGCCCATCCCGTGGGACTCGGTGAAGTATGGAATACAAGTCCCGGCCCATCCCATGGGACTCGGTAAATAATCGGATGAAATACGTGTCCCGGCCCATCTCATGGGACTCGGTAAAGAATCAGATGAAATACGTGTCCCGGCCCATCTCATGGGACTCGGTGAAGAATCAGATGGAATACGTGTCCCGGCCCATCTCATGGGACTCGGTGAAGAATCGTTCATAACAAATCAGTCGGCCCTCCATCGAGAGACGCGGTGGTATAGAAATACAGTACTTGCACAACAAGGCTATCAAACGCAAACATATGCAAGTTACACACAACTCAAGGTTATTTTATGCCAAAGTCCAGGTTCTGACCCCAAAGTATTACGTACGTTAAATTCTTTTTAAAAGATCCATTTCTTTTATAAAGGTCACCCGATACCCGTAGTATTAAAATAGAGTGACTCACATTTTTAGGTAAACCAAAACACTTTCCTTTTCAACATCAAGTAACAACATTCTTTTCCATAAGTTCAAGTTTGCCTAATTTCAAGTACTTAAGTCTCTTATTTTAGAAAGGTTTCGTAGTTCTTAGTCTTAATCACTTAAGAATATAATTCTCTTTTAAACAATTTGAGAAACATATGCCTTATATGTGAGTAGGTTATTCTTGTTCATAATCAATCTTATTAAAGCAGCCATGATCTAAGAAATGTAATATCATTTTGTCTCATCTTAGCTTCTATGCAGATGGAGGTTTCTACTGGTTTTAATAATATTTAATTAGTCAATACATTTCCCTTTATTAACGCTGCAGTGGTTCGTTCGATACTTATTCTGATTTCCGAAATCAGTAAAACATAATTCCTTTTAAAAACCAAGCACTCATTACTCACGAATGAGGTTTCACATTTTTTAACAAAATTCATGTTAATTCAAAATAAGTCAAGTCTCTTATCTTTTAAGATCAAGTCTCTTAACTTCTAAAATCAATAAACCATTCTTTTTATCTCTCTTAAGTCGTTATACCTAACTTCCCATAAAGCTAGTATAACTCTTAAGCTTTTAAAACTTTTAAAACCAAGTGTTACGCTTCTTTCAAAAAGGTTAAGATAACTCTTTTGAAATGCTTCAAGATTCTTATTATTCAGGCTTAAGTCAAAAGACGTTGCCGTAAAACTACGCTCAGTTAACACACGTACGTCTACCGTACTATATATATTCCTTTTAAAATATCATGCTCAAGAGTATAGAAAGAATCACATACCTCGCGACGATTTATCGACTATTAGCAAATAGCTCCAAAGTACTGTAATCCTGATAGCCTTTTTCACCCTTTGAGTAGACTACGCTACTCGCAGTACTTCAACCTATAACGGTTATACAAGTCTATCAATGTCTACACTACTCGGTAGAATAAATCTAGATACAAGATTCTACGGAAAATTGGGCAAAGACTTCCCTACCCACAAACTTCACAAGTCTCATCAGAATACACCCTATGTAAATCTGATTCAATTCTCTTATTATATACCTTCCTTGTATATAACTTATACTTAATTCTTATACTTCAACAGTGTGTAAACTCTAATTACAAAAGGGGGACAAGATATTTACCTCGATAAGCCCAAAATTATCCAAGATTAAATGTCGATCCTGAGCAACGTTTAGCTCCTACTCTGAGCGCTCCAACCCACTACAAACAACCCTTAGAAGTTCTACGCAACTTCTACTTAACACTTCAACCGACTATGAAGGTTTTCCTTAGGGTTTCATTTTTGAGACAAAAATGACATAAGGTAGTATTTCCGGGCTCTACGTATAGAGGTATCTTTGGAATACTACAAGGTATAAGGCTAAGGTATTTTGGTATAGTAACAATACTTGGAGAGTATTTTCTACCAAGAGGGGGGGTATTTTACGAGAACCACTTTAGGTAGGGGGGGGGGGTAGTCTCGGCTAGAACACTACAAAGGGGGAGGGGTGCTTTCGGTCAAGGCCTTCTCAAGGGGGAGGGGTGTTGTGGACGAGAACTCTCAAAGGGGAAGAGGGGTTTCAAGACTTGGAAAATGTCTAAGTGTGGATGAAATAACTCATCAACTAAAGGGGTATTTATAGGCCAACTGTCACGACCCGAACCCGGGCCCGTGACTGGTGCCTTACCCCGGGCACCCTAGTGATACAACATCAGAGTAATCAGCGGAACATAAAGACAATACATGAAACCAGTGTAATAAGACAGTGAAATAAGAAGACAGGCTAACAAAAAACGGTTACCTTCAGTATAAATATATAAATAACAATTTGAACACCGAACAGTTACATCCCATCCAACTCTGCCCACGACAGTACTACAGACCTCTAAGAATGACATGACAACAATGGCGGGACAGGGCCCCGCCATACCCCTGAATGTAAGCACCTACCATGACAGGGGACTATACCACTGATAAGCCTCCGGAGAAACGGAGCTTCCCAAACGCTGAACTGTGACCCTGAGAACTAGGATCAACGACTGGTGTACCTCAACTGCAGATTTAACGCAGCCTTCGGCGAGGTCAAGACAACGGTACCAAGTATGTGAAATCAAAATATCGTAAATGAAATCATAATAGTCTATAAAGCGGAGACATGTATGATAACCAAACTACGATTCACAATAAATAGCGATATGTCAAGTCGTGACTCACGCCCTCAAAGTCATTACTCAAATGTAACTATGGGTCTCATGCCCACAACATCAATCATGCCCGTGGAATACCTTCCTCACTGCCGGCAGTTTATGATATAAAAGCACCAAGGAATACACATGAACACCAGGTCCCACCTGTGTCCTAATAAAACAAGACAGTAGGTACGAAGGCATAGCCGACTACTAACACCTACGCATCAATCAAGGTCATAAATCGTGTCATGATATCTGTCTGCAGGCCACATGATCAAAGCCGGTCACTCGCCCGCAGATCAAATGCGCGCGTCTAGCCCCGAACTCTCCGCAGCTCCGCATAGGCCAACCTCATAGGCCCGCATGAGGTATAACCTCGCATCGAGGGTAGCTACTCCCCGGCATCCTCCTGGACTCGCAGTCCGCATGGCCACAAAGACCGCATGACCACAAGGGCCGTACACTAACCCGAACTCCGTAGTTCCGCATGGATCCTCGACCCGCATGAGGTATTCTCGAATCATGGTCCTGCATCACCGAGTCTACCCCAGACGGAGGCGACTTAACCTCGGAAACAAGTCAAGGTGAGTGGTATAATACCAACATAACGGCTGATCGTTAAACAACTTTAAGCGCAATCGAGGGAAAACCCCTTTACACAAAACATCACAAGATACTAACACACGTAGCATCCTAGCATGTTTACTTATCAAATCAACAAGAAAGTATTACAAGGCTATCACAAACCAACACAATCAAGTTATTCACACAAGGTACTTTCTACTTTATGTTAGCAAGTTCGGTTTTCGCCAAAGGACTTCATGTATTACTCTTTTAAAAGATCCGCTTTTTCACAAAAGTCACACAATACTGTAGTATAAAAATAGAGTTACTATCTTCAAGTAAATCAAAATACTTCTTTTAGTAAAATCAAGTAACACATTCTTTTCCAAACGCTCAAGTTTGCCTAATTTCAAATACTCAAGTTTCTCATGTTCGAAAGGTTTCGTAGTTCATAGTTTTAATCCTTTAAAACATAATTCTATTTAAACAGTTTGAGAAACATATGCCTTATATGTGAGTAGGTTATTCTTGTTTATAAACAATCTTATTGAAAGACCATGATCTAGGAAATGTAATATCATTTTGTCTCATCTTAGTTTCTATGCAGATGGAGGTTTCTACTGGTTTTAATAATACTTCATTAATCAAAACATTTTCCTTTATTAACGCCGCAGTTGGTTTGTCGATACTCATTCGATTTCAAATCAAGAAACATTATACTTTTAAAACCAAGTACTCATTACTCGCGAATGAGGTTTTACAACATTTTTAACAAAATGTTAATTACCAAGTAAAATAAGTTAAGTCTCTTATCTTTCAAGATTAAGTCTCTTAACTTCTTAAATCAATAAATCATTCTTTTCATCTCTCTTAAGCTGTTATACCTAACTTTCCAAAAGCTAGTATAACTCTTAAGCTTTTAAAACCAAGTGTTACTCTTCTTTCAAAAAGGTTTCTTAATTCTTTTGAAATACTTCAAGATTCTTATTATCACACATCCAATCAGTTATAAGTCAAATCAGTTATCTTTTAAAAACCACAAAGCATCTCTTACTTACATAAAGCTGTTATAACCAACTTCCCATAAAGCCGCATAACACTTTATGTTTCAAATCAATCAAATACATTTAACACATGACGTCTCACCGTACTACATAGTTATACATATATCATGCTAGAAAAGATAGGAAGAGGTTCACATACCTCGCGACGATTATCGACTAATAGCAAAACGCTCCAAGTACCTCAAACCGCCGGCTACTCCTTAAGCCAAGTAGATCGCGCCACGCATAGTACTTCCACCTATAAGGCCACAAGGCGCTTATTAACATCTAGATCTTATCGTAGAACATTCTACAGAAAATTCGGCAAAGACTCTCCCCAAGAATCACAGAAATCTCCTCCTCTATCGAGGCCTGGCTATCAAGCCAACCAGGGGTTTATACATCTAACCGGACGTGTACAATACTACTACACAGTAATGCTACACAAGTCTACTGTAATACAGTCCTATGTAATTACAGTTCAGTTCTCTTTCTTTATATTCAGGCTTAAGTCAAAAGACATTGCCGCAAAGCTAGGTTCAGTTCTATATATAGTATACTTCAACTATATAATCTTACAACATGTAATTTCCAATTACAATAGAAGGTCAAGAGCGGTTACCTCGATAAGCCCAAAATTATCCAAGTTTAATGTCGCTCCTGAGCAACGTTTAGCTCCTACTCCGTGCGCTCCAATCCGCTCCAAGAAACCCTTAGAAGTTCTACGCAACTTCTACTTATAACTTCAACTACGGGTGAAGATTTACTTAGGGTTTCGTTTGTGACTGAGGGAAGTATAATAGTATTTTCTGGGCTTTTTGTATAAAGGGTACTTTGGAAAGTACTACAAGGTATTAGGGCCAAGGTATTTGGGCATTATAACAATACTTGGAGAGTATTTCTATACCACAAAGGGGGGGTATTTATACGAGACAACACCACAAGGGGGGGGTAAATACCCTTCGGCCAACCCTACTAGGAGGGGGGGTACTCTCGCCATGGAAGGGTTCTCGCCAAGGGCCTCACCAAGGGGAGGGACGAGAACACAACAAGAGAGTGGGGAGGATTTTAGACTTAGCACAATTTTTGATGAAGAAGTTCATCAAAGGGGAGTGGTATTTATAGTCAAGCCATGGCTAACCAATGGCCAAGATCAAGCCAAGTGTGGTGCAAGTGTAGGGCTAGGATTCACCCAAGTGTACCTTATCCATCTACCCACAAAATATCCTACCAACTACTTGACAAAACCAACCCATTTCGTCCACCCTTTACCGCCCAATCGTCCACCAATGAGAGGGTGACAAGTGTCGCCCTCTTGTTGGTCCAAAATGTTCCGTCTCTCGGAAAAATCCGCAAAAATTAAAAATGGTATAGCCGGAATTTACCCTACGCGAGTTGTGTAAAATGTTTCGTCGAAAAACGACTCTAATCGGGTGTTGTGAACAAAGTAAAATCGGCCAAGCCACTTTAAGGCACAAACTTTTCTACGTACGTCCCACGCATACTGCGAAATACGGTGTAACATTCTCCTCCTTAGAAACATTCGTCCCGAATGTTCCTTCTAAGTCTCAAACAAACGTGCGCCAGTATAGTCTTCACTACTATACTTACGAGAACAATCCTGCCACAACTGGCCACAAAAACACCTGCGCATATACTTACATCAAAGCCCACGAGGAAACACCTCTAACATCACAAAACGCACTCACCCAAGGTCTAAAATATACTTCCTTCGCACCTTCTTCATACAAAAGAAATGATCATATCGATGCTCGCAATACGTGCTCGCTTACCTTACGCTGCCGCACTTCTTGTACACGAACTCTTTCTCATAACTTACCACCTTTCATCGCCTGCTCTCAAATCTGGGTTACTATCTCCAACTGGGAACACTCTGGATGGATCTCCGATACTTTCCCGAACATAGCAATACGAAAAGACCGGACATACTGCCTCCCAAGTCGGACGACAAAAGCTCACATATAGGCAACCTGGCCTATCCCTCACATGAACTCAAAAGGCCCAAAGTAACTCGGGCTAAGTTTCCTCTATTTTCCAAAACTCGTCACACCCTATCCCGGTGGTACCTTCAAGAAGACCGATCACAACTCGAACTCTAAGCGTCGTCGCCGATAATCCGCACGATTTCTCTGAGCTGCCAAAAACCTCTTCTAGATAAGCCTCACTCTATCCACAGTCTGTTGGAACAAGCCTGAACCAGCTATCTGAACCTTGCCAACATCAAACCAATCGACCGGCAACTTACACTTCCGCCCCTACAAGGCTTCATAAGGCGACATCCGAACACTGAAATGGTAGCTAAAAACACTTCTTCAACAGGAGACAACAATCCTCGCAACTACCCCTGAAATCCAAACACTGGGCCGAGGGCGAATGTGATTCTGAGACTCACCTGAGTTCCTAACCCTGCCTGGTAAAACTTCCAGAAAAATAAACAGCCGTAACCTGGGCTCCACTGTCTGACATAAGGTAAAGGTAGGCACCCCGTGCATCGTTACAACCTTTCTGATGCGACATCTCGCGTAACCCTCTGCCGAGTAAACGGTCTTGACTAAAAGATAAGACGGGCTGACCTCATCGGCCCGACTACTGGTCGAACGCATCCACAAACTCGTATGCTGGTTAACTAAACTTGGGCCCAACATCCTCGTGACCCTACCATAAGGCGGGACCACCACAAACTGACCCCATCACCATACAAGCCGCGGGTTGACCCGCATCATGGCCTCAACCCGACCCAAGAACGCCAAGAAACACTAGCTCCCCGAAGGAGCGATCTCACCAACCACGTTACGAAAACCTAGCGGTCTCCTTTGTTCAACTACCCCCTTTCGTTCCACACTACCCAGAGACTTATCCCAAAATCATAGCTCACGTGCACTATGCACTCTGACAAGGGTTTAAACGTAAAAATATAAATCTTTTACTCGAGATGGCCTTTCCTCTAAGGTCTCTACGTATAAAGCTCTAAGGCTCACACCTTCCCTTATCCCCAATCTTACCCTTTCTTATCTAACCATGGTTTCTAACCACAGTTTTACACTTATGTTACCAGAACATAACACTTAAGATATACTCATCTTATCACATATACTAATCTCTAGAGGGTTAAGGATATATTTGAATCCATCGCTTCGCCCCTTAGTCGTTTCTAATCAAACACGCCGTAGGCGCATAGCTAGGAAGATGACGAACTACCCACCGATCTCGGCCGAGTCCTCCTACTAGGTCACCCATTCGACCACATGGCCCGACGGCACGCAGAAACGAGCACCAACAAAAGACGACATTCCCGAATGACGTCACACATCGGAACCTAAGATCCGAGCTCGACCAACTCCTCGCATACCCCGAACGCATCGTACCCGTGGAGGACCTCTCTGCACTGGTGGATGTACATATCTAATCTGCTGGTGAGGCGATTCGCCTCGAACGTTACCAAAGGACCTTGCTGTTCTGGCCCTCTTCTGCTGTCCTTGGTTAACCCGTCGATCTCTATGTTTCTCGGCCTGCTGCGCATAAGCCCGCATACGTGCCATGCTCAAGCCTAACTGAAGAATTACTCTTGCACAACCCTCTCTTAGATAGTCATCAAGACTCGCGGTACATCGGTATACTCTCTGGTAGCCAAATCCATAGCTAGTAACAGGGTCGCCTCTTTGCACTCTATATTCTTTGTTCCCGGTCGTGGAACTGAAGGTTCAAATATCATGGCCGCAGTAGGAACTGCCGCCGCCGTGCTAAACTCTGCTGGGGCTTAGTGACGTCGCAGAACTCCCCGAATGAAGCACTACCCTAGGTAATGATTGGGCCTGTGCCCTCGTAACCCTCTGAACTTACCGCAGCCTCCTACGCTTTGCCCTCCTGGGCTCGGGTTGCCTTACACGGAGGCATAACGGTAAGGGAAAGAAATACGTTAGAGGGGTCCAACTTATCACACATCTCTAAGGCACGATTTCAGAATGAGAAGAATGGAAACCAACCCTAAATATCCTATAGCCTCCTGATTATTGGTGTGGTGCACAACACACCGATAATCAAGACTCTACTGGATACGGTCTGTAGACACTTTCCGAGGATTAATCGCTCGATACCACTTTTGTCACGACCGAACCGGCCGTGGATCGTGCCTTACCGGGCACCCTAGTGATACAACATCGAGTAATCACGAACATAAAGACAATACATGAAACCATGTAATAAGACGGTGAAATAAGAAGACAAAGCTAACCAAAACGGTTACCTTCGGTATAAATATATAAATAACAATTTGAACACCTAACGCTACATCCCATCCAACTCGCCTACCATAGCATTTCTGCACTTAAGAATGACATGACGATAATGGCGGGACAGGGCCCCGCCATACCCCTGAATGTAAGCACCTACCATGACAGGGGACTATACCACTGATAAGCCTCCGGAGAAACGGAGCTTCCCAAACGCTGAATTGGACTGAGAATTAGGATCAACAATCGTGTACCTCAACTCGCAGATGAACGCAGCCCGGCGAGGTCAAGATAACAGTACTAAGTATGTGAAATCAAAATATCAGAAATGAAATCATAATAGTCTATAAAGCAGGAGACATGTATGATAACCAAACTACAGTTCACAATAAATAAGCAGTCATGTCAAGTCAGGGACTCACGCCCTCAAAGTCATTACTCAAATGTAACTATGGGTCTCATGCCCACAACATCAATCATGCCCGTGGAATACCTTCCTCACTGCCGGCAGTTTATGATATAAAAGCACCAAGGAATACACATGAACACCAGGTCCCACCTGTGTCCTAATAAAATAGTACAGTAGGCACGTAAGGCATAGCCGACTACTAACACCCACGCATTCAATCAAGGTCATAAAGCGTGTCATGATATCTGTCTGCACCGTCACATGATCAAAGCCGTCACTCGCCCGCAGTATCAAATGTGCGCGTCTAGCCCTGGAACTCTCCGCAGCTCCGCATAGGCCAACCTCATAGGCCCGCATGAGGTATAACCCCGCATCGAGGGTAGCTACTCCCCGGCATCCGCCTGGACTCGCAGTCCGCATGGCCACAAAGACCGCATGACCACAAGGGCCGCACACTAACCTGGAACTCCCGTAGTTCCGCATGGATCCCCTGGACCCGCATGAGGTATTCTCGAATCATGGTCCTGCATCACCGAGTCTACCCCGCATCGGAGGCAGCAACCTCGGAAACAAGTCAAGGTGAGTGGTATAATACCAACATAACGCTGATCGTTAAACAACTTTAAGCGCAATCGAGGAAAACCCTTTACACAAAACATCACAAGATACTAACACACGTAGCATCCTAGCATGTTTACTTATCAAATCAACAAGAAAGTATTACAAGGCTATCACAAACCAACACAATCAAGTTATACACACAAGGTACTTTCTACTTTATGTTAACAAGTTCGGGTTTTCGCCCCAAAGGACTTCATGTATTACTTTTTAAAAGATCTGCTTTTCACAAAAGTCACACAATACTCGTAGTATAAAAATAGAGTTACTATCTTCTGAAGTAAATCAAAATACTTCTTTTAGTAAAATCAAGTAACACATTCTTTTCCAAACGTTCAAGTTTGCCTAATTTCAAATACTCAAGTTTCTCATGTTCGGAAAGGTTTCGTAGTTCATAGTTTTAATCCTTTAAAACATAATTCTCTTTTAAACAGTTTGAGAAACATATGCCTTATATGTGAGTAGGTTATTCTTGTTTATAAACAATCTTATTGAGCAGCCATGATCTAGGAAATGTAATATCATTTTGTCTCATCTTAGCTTCTATGCAGATGGAGGTTTCTACTGGTTTTAATAATACTTCATTAATCAAAACATTTCCCTTTATTAACGCTGCAGTGGTTTGTCGATACTCATTCTGATTTCCGAAATCAGTAAAACATTATACTTTTAAAACCAAGTACTCATTACTCGCGAATGAGGTTTTACAACATTTTTAACAAAATGTTAATTACCAAGTAAAATAAGTTAAGTCTCTTATCTTTCAAGATTAAGTCTCTTAACTTCTTAAATCAATAAATCATTCTTTTCATCTCTCTTAAGCCGTTATACCTAACTTTCCAAAAGCTAGTATAACTCTTAAGCTTTTAAAACCAAGTGTTACTCTTCTTTCAAAAAGGTTTCTTAATTCTTTTGAAATACTTCAAGATTCTTATTATCACACATCCAGTCAGTTATAAGTCAAATCAGTTATCTTTAAAAAACCACAAACCATCTCTTTCTTACATAAAGCTTTTATAAGCAAATTCCCATAAAGCCGTTAAAAAACTTTATGTTTCAAATCTATCAAATACATTTAACACACGTACGCTTCACCGTACTACATAGTTATACACATATCATGCTAGAAAAGATCGGAAGAGGTTCACATACCGCGACGATTATCGACTAATAGCAAAACGCCCAAGTACCTCAAACCGCCGCTACTCCTAAGCTGTAGATCGCGCCACGCATAGTACTTCAACCTATAAGTCCACAAGGCGCTTATTAACATCTAGATCTTATCGTAGAACATTCTACATAAAATTCGCAAAGACTCTCCCTCGCAACCGCAGAAATCTCTCCTCTATCGAGGCCGGCCATCAAGCCAACCGGGGGTTTATACATCTAACCGGACGTGTACAATACTACTACACAAGAATGCTACACAAGTTCATCGTAATACACCTATGTAATTACAGCTCGCTTCTCTTTCTTTATATTCGTGCTTAAGTCAAAAGACATTGCCGCAAAGCTAGGTTGATTCTATATATAGTATACTTCAACTATATAATCTTACAACATGTAATTTCCAATTATAATAAGGTCAAGAGCGGTTACCTCGATAAGCCCAAAATTATCCAAGTTTAATGTCGCTCCCGAGCAACGCTTAGCTCCTACTGCGCTCCCATCCGCCTCCAAGAAACCCTTAGAAGTTCTACGCAACTTCTACTTATAACTTCAACTACGGTGAAGATTTACTTAGGGTTTCGTTTTTGTGATCGAGGAAGTATAATAGTATTTTCTGGCTTTTTGTATAAAGGGTACTTTGGAAAGTACTACAAGGTATTAGGGCCAAGGTATTTGGGCATTATAACAATACTTGGAGAGTATTTCTATACCACAAAGGGGGGGTATTTATACTAGACAACACCACAAGTGTGTATACCTCTACCAACCCTACTAGAGGGGGTACTCGGCCATGGGGAAGGGTTCTCGCCGAGGGCCTCACCAAGGGGGGGAGGGACGAGACCACAACAAGAGAGGGGGGGGGGGCGGATGTTAGACTTAGCACCAGTTTTGGATGAAGAAGTTCATCAAAGGGAGTGGTATTTATAGTCAAGCCATGGCTAACCAATGGCCAAGATCAAGCCAAGTGTGGTGCAAGTGTAGGGCTAGGATTCACCCAAGTGTACCTTATCCATCTACCCACAAAATATCCTACCAACTACTTGACAAAAACCAACCCATTTCGTCCACCCTTTACCGCCCAATCGTCCACCAATGAGAGGGTGACAAGTGTCGCCCTCTTGTTGGTCCAAAATGTTCCGTCTCTCGGAAAAATCCGCAAAAATTAAAAATGGTATAGCCGGAATTTACCCTACGCGAGTTGTGTAAAACGTTTCGTCGAAAAACGACTCTAATCGGGTGTTGTGAACAAAGTAAAATCGGCCAAGCCACTTTAAGGCAAAAACTTTTCTACGTACGTCCTTACGTACATACTCTGAAAATACGGGGTGTAACACCAACCAATGGCCAAGATGAAGCCAAGTGGTAGGCAAGTGTAAGGTGGAGATTTGCACAAGTGGACCCTATCCTACTCCACAAATCTCTCACAAACATTGACCCAAGTTTTAGGCCACAAAACAAGCCCCAAAATCGTGCCATCCAAGCCCTTTTTGCCGTCCATATGTCACCCTCTCGTTGGTCCAAAATATTTCATCTCTTGGAAAAATCCGCAAAAATTATAAATGATATAGCCGTAATTTTCCCTACGCAAAGTTTGGAAGACGTTTCGTCGGAAAACGGTTCTTTTAGTGGGTTGTGCACCAATTTCGTCCTATGTCTAACATTAAGGCTAAAACCAGACGCACGCCCCACGCACATACCGAAATACGGGTATAACACCCATGATCACATCGAAATCAGTCATATCCAACTCTATCAAGTCGCCAGGTCCGACGATCGCATATGGTCACTGGACAAGCCCTATATACCCGCCGAGCTACCACCGAATCACCCACTGGCGTAGCTACCTCGAAAGGGTCTATGGACTCAGGCTCTATCCCTATCCTACTAGCAATAAGGGGAGATATTGTTATACCCCGTATTTCCAGAGTATGTACGTGAGGACGTACGTACGAAAGTTTAAGCCTTAAGATTAGGCAGGGGACGAAAATAATTGTGCACAACTACCAAAAAGAATTCTTTTCCGATGAAACGTTTTCCAAACTTTGCGAAGGGAAAATTACGGCTATGACGTTTATTATTTTTGCGGATTTTTCTGAGAGATGAAATATTTTGGACCAACGAGAGGGCGACACTTGTCACCCTCAAATTGGCGGATTTATGGGCGTCAATTGGACGATTTCAAGCCTTGGAGTTGGTAGGATATTTTGTGATATTTTGTGTGGTAGATGGATAAGGTGGGACCCACACACACTTGTCCAAATCCTCACCCTACACTTGCCCACCACTTGTCTTAATCCTAGCCCTTGAAAGTCCTATAAATACCCCCTTGAAGTGCAAGACTTCTTCATCCCAAAAACATTTCCTAAGTCTTGAAATCTCCCTCCCCCTTTGATAAGTTTTCGTCCAAGCGTCCCCCTCCCCCTTTGAGAGGCCCTTGGCCGAGAGTACCCCCTCCCCCCACCCCTCTTGAGAGTTGTTCTCGTGAAAATACCCCCCCTTTGGTAGAGAAATACTCTCCAAGTATTGTTACTATTCCAAAATACCTTAGCCTTATACCTTGTTGTATTCCAAAGTTACCTCTATACGTAGAGACCGTAAATACTACCTTATGTCCTTTTAGTCTCAAAACGAAACCCTAAGGAAAACCTTCATAGCCGGTTGAAGTATTAAGAAGAAGTTGCGTAGAACTTCTAAGGGTTGTTTGGAGCGGGTTGGAGCGCCCAGAGTAGGAGCTAAACGTTGCTCAGGATCGACATTTAAACTTGGATAATTATGGGCTTATCGAGGTAAATATCTTGTCCCTCTATTGTAATTAGAGTTTGCATACTGTTGAAGTATAAGAATTAAGTATAAGTTATATACAAGGAAGGTATATAAGAAGGGATTTGAACTGTACTTACATAGAACTGTATTTACAGTAGAATTGTGAAGTTCGACGGGTAGGGAAGTGCTGCCCAATTTTCCGTAGAATCTTGTATCTAGATTTATTCTACCGAGTAGTCTAGACATTGATAGACTTGTATAACCGTTATATGTTGAAGTACTGCGAGTAGCGTATTCTACTCGAAGGGTGGAAAAGGCTAGCAGGATTACAGTACGTTGGAGTTATTTGCTAATAGTCGATAAATCGTCGCGAGGTATGTGATTCTTCCTATCCTCTTGAGCATGATATTTTAAAAGAATATATATAGTACGGTAGATGTACGTGTGTTAACTGAACATGGTTTTACTGCGATGTCTTTTGACTTGAGCCTAAATAATAAGAATCTGAAGTATTTCAAAAGAATTAAGAACCATTTTTGAAAGAAGAGTAATACTTGGTTTTAAAAGCTTAAGAGTTATACTAGCTTTATGGGAAGTTAGGTATAACGACTTAAGAGAGATAAAAAGAATGGTTTATTGATTTTAGAAGTTAAGAGACTTGATCTTAAAAGATAAGAGACTTGACTTAATTGAATTAATATGAATTTTGTTAAAAAATGTGAAACCTCATTCGTTAGTAATGAGTACTTGGTTTTTAAAAGGAATAATGTTTTACTGATTTCGGAAATCAGAATAAGTATCGAACAAACCACAAAGCTTAATAAAGGGAAATGTATTGACTAATAAAGTATTATGAAAACCAGTAGAAACCTCCATCTGCATAGAAGCTAAGATGAGACAAAATGATATTACATTTCCTAGATCATGGCTGCTTTAATAAGATTGTTATAAACAAGAATAACCTACTCACACATAAGGCATATGTTTCTCAAATGGTTTTAAAGGAGAATTATATTATTAAGTGATTAAAACTATGAACTACGAAACCTTTCGAAAATGAGAAACTTGAGCATCTGAAATTAGGCAAACTTGAACGTTTGGAAAATAATGTTGTTACTTGATTTTACAAAGGGAAGTGTTTTGGTTTACTTAAAAAGATAGTCACTCTATTTTTATACTACAGGTATTGTGTGACTTTTGTGAAAGAAACAAATCTTTTAAAGAGTTAATGTATGAAGTACTTTGGGGATAAAAACCCGAACTTGTTAACATAAAGTAGAAAGTACCTTGTGTGAATAACTTGATTGTGTTGGTTTGTGATAGCCTTGTAATACTTTCTTGTTGATTTGATAAGTAAACATGTTAGGATGCTACGTGTGTTAGTGTCTTGTAATATTGTGTAAGGGGGTTTCCCTTGATTGTGCTTATGTTGTTTAACGATAAGCTGTTATGTTAGTATTATATCACTCACCTTGACTTGATCCCGGGGGTTAAGCTTGTCACGACCCGATTCCGGGCCCGTGACTGGTGCCTTACCCCGGGCACCCTAGTGATACAACATCAGAGTAATCAGCGGAACATAAAACGATACAAGACATATTATGAAATATGAAACAATAATCTGAGAAAACTTGCTTCTAAGATATATATAAATGACAACTTTTTCAACATGAACAGTTTAATCCTTTTTACAAACCCTGCCCACAACAGTACTACAGACCTCTAAGAATGATATGACAACAATGGCGGGACAGGGCCCCGCCAAACCCCTGAATGCAAACACTTACTACGACAGGGGACTATACCACTGATAAGCCTCCGGAGAAACGGAGCTTCCCAAACGCTGAAACTGTGACCCTGAGAGCTAGGATCAACGATCGTGTACCTCAACTCGCGGCATGAACGCACTTCAAGGAGGTCAAGACAACAGTACCGAGTATGTGAAACTAAAAATATCAGAATGAAATCATAACGATCATAAAGCAGAGACATGTATGATAAACAAACTACGATTCACAACAAATAAGCAAATATGTCAAGTCGTGACTCACGCCTCAAAGTTATCACAATAAAACCGCACGGCAAGTACGAAGGCATAGCCGACTACTAAGACCCATGCACCAAAATACCACAAGTCGTATCCCGAGGTCTTTCTAGACCGCACCACATGATTGAGGCGCCACTCGCCCGCAATATCAATGTGCGTGTCTATCCTCGAACTCTCGCAGCCCGCATAGGTCACACACGACCCGCATGAGGTATTCCTCGAATCATGGTCCTGCATCACCGAGGTATACCCCGCATCGGGCGCGGCTAACCCTCGGTATCCGCCTAGGCTCCCGCAACCCGCATAGTCTCAAAAGACCGCATAGTCTCACAGATCGCATAGGAATCCCCGCATCGGGCTAAACACCGGAATGATCAATCTCGAGCTACCGCACTCGCATAGTCACGAGGACCGTGATAGCCGTAAAGACCGCATCGGGTGGCAAGCCCTCGGTATAATAAGTCAAAGGGTATGTGATACAATAATAGTACAACGGGCTTAACGCTTAACAACGTAAGCACAACAAGAATGACCCCTTACATCACGATCACACAAGATACTAACACACGTAGCATCCTAACATTTTCACTTATCACATCAACAAGAAAGTATTTACAAGGCTATCTCAAACCAACACAATCAAGTTATTCACACAAGGTACTTTAAGCTAACAAGTTCGTATCTTCCCTAAAGTACTTCATACATTAAATCTTTTAAAAGATCCGCTTTCACATAAGTCACCCAATACTCGTAGTATAAAATAGAGTGACTGTCTTTTTAAATAAACTAAAACACTTACCTTTGTAAAATCAAGTAACAACATTATTTTCCAAACGCCCAAGTTTGCCTAATTTCAAATGTTCACGCTTCTTATTTTAGAAAGGTTTCAGAGTTCATAGTCTTATTCATTTAAGAATATAATTCTCTTTAAACAACTGAGAAACATAAGTCTTATATGTGAGTAGGATATTCTTGTTTATAACAATCTTATTACAGTAGTGATCTAGGAAATATCATTTTGTCTCATCTTAGCTTCATGCATGGAAGTTTCTCGGTTTTAATAATACTTAATTAGTCAAAACATTTCCTTTCATTAACGCCGCAGTTGGTTTGTCGACACATTCTGATTTCAAATCAAGAAACATTCTTAAGCCGTTATACCTAACTTCTCATAAAGCTAGTATAACTCTTAAGTTTTTCAAAACCAAGTATTACTTCTTCTTTCAAAATGATTCAAAATCTTTTGAAATACTTCAAGTTCTTTATTAACACATAACAAGCCGCTTATAGTTCAAATCAGTTACCTTTTAAAGACCACAAGTATTTTCTTACCAACATAAAGATGTTATAACCAACTTCCCATAAAGTCGTTATAACACTTTATGTTTTAAATCAATCAAATACGTTTAGCACATGTACGTCTAACGTACTACATAGTTCACACATATCATGCTAGAAGAGATAGGAAGAGGTTCACATACCTCGCGACGAGTATCGACTAATAGCAAAACGCTCCAAGTACTTCCAACTGTCGGCTACTCCTTAAGCCAAGTAGAACGCGCCACACGTAGTACTTCAACCTATAAGGCCACAAGGCGCTTATTAACATCAAGATCTTATCGTAGAACATTCTACAGAAAATTCGGCAGCACCTCCCCCCCCCCGCAACAGCGTAAATCTCCTCCTCTAACGGGGCCGGCTACCAAGCCAACCAGGGGGGGGGGTTATACATCTAACCCGAACGGGTACAATTCTACTCCACAGTACTACTACACAAGTCTACTGTAATACAGTTCAGTTCAGTTCTTCAGGCTTAAGTCAAAAGACATTGCCAACTAACCACGTTCAGTTCTATATATAGTATACTTCAACTATATATTCTAACAACATGTAATTTCCAATTACAATAGAGGGACAAGATATTTACCTCGATAAGCCCATAATTATCCGAGTTTAATGTCGATCCTTAGCAAAGTTTCGCTCCTACTCCGGGTGCTCCAACCCGCTCCAAACAACCCTTAGAAGTTCTAACCAACTTCTACATAGTACTCCAACTAACTATGGAGGTTTTCCTTAGGGTTTCGGTTTTTGTGGCTAAAGGAAGTATAATCGTATTTTCTGGGCTTTTGTATAAGTGTAACCTTGGGAATACTACAAGGTATTTGGACATTATAACAATACTAGGAGAGTATTTCTATACCACAACAAGGGGTATTATACGAAAACAACTAGGCTAGGGGGGGGTACCCCACGGCCAAGGCACCACAAAGGGGAGGGGGAGGCTCTCGGCCACAAGGCCACTCAAAGGGGGAGGGGGGGTGTTGGACGAACACAACACAAGAGGAGGGAGGGATTTTAGGCGTGGAAGGTTTCATTTGTGGATGAAGAGTTCATCAACATAAGGGGGGTATTTATAGCAAAACCAAAGGCCAACCAATGGCCAAGATCTAGCCAAGTGCAAGGAAAGTGTAAGGCCAAGATCAAGCCAAGTGCACCCTAACCCCTACTCCACAAAACATGGCACAAAACAAGCCACAAAACAAGGCCAAAACAAGGCACAAAACCATGAACCAATCGGCCAAGGCCAAGCCTCCTCTTTATCAGTCAATGAGGGTGACAAGTGTCACCTCCCGTTGGTCCAAAAATGTTTCGCCTCTCGGAAAAATCCGCAAAAATTAAAATGACATAGCGGAAATTCCCTACGAAAGTCGTGGAAAACGCTTTCAAAAAAACGACTCTAATCGGGTGTTGTGTACAAAAATAATTCGCCAAGCCTATTCTCAAGTTCGAATTTCCTACGCACGCCCTCGCGCATACTCGGAAATACGGTATAACATTCTCCTCCTTAGAAACATTCGTCCCGAATGTTCCTTCTAAGTCTCAAAACAAGCGCGCCAAGATAGTCTTCACTACTATACTTACGAGAATCAATCCCGCCACACTGCCACGAAACAACTTGCGCAAAAATGCTTACATCCAAGTCCACGAGGAAACACCTCTACTCCTCACCACAAAACACGTCTCACCGGGGTCTAAAATATACTTTCTTCGCACCTTCTCTTTACAAAAGAAATGATCACATCTATGCTCGTCATACATGCTCGCTTCTCTCTTTACTCGTCGTAGATACCGCTTTGTCACTTTGCCTGAGGCATTAACCTTCTCAGCGACCCAACAAATGGTACCACTTTTGTCACTTTGTCGCGAGCCTTGCTCGACGACCTAACAAATGGTACCGGCCGCTTGCGATCCCCGAGGATGTCGTGACACTCGAACTCTTACCACATTCGACATCGCTCGGTTCCAAAACTCGGGTTACTATCTCTAACGTGGTCATCATTAATTGGGAACACTCTGGATGGCTCTCCGATACTTTCCGAATATAACAATACGAAGACCGGACGCATCGCCTCCTAAGTCGGACGCAAATGCTAACATATAGGCAACCCGCCTATCCTTCACATGAACTCAAAAAGCCCAAAGTAACTCGCTAAGTTTCTCTGCTTTCCAAAACTCGTCACACCCTCACCTGGGTGGTACTTTCAAGAAGACCGACCGTCAACCTGAACTCTTAGCGTCGTCGCCGATTATCCGCACGATTCCTCTGAGCTGCCATAACTCCTTCTAGACAAGCTTCTCACTATCCATAGTCTGCCGAACAAGCTCCGAACCAATCGTTCAACCTTGCCAACATCGAACCAATCGACCGCAACTTTACACTTCCGCCCTACAAGGCTTCAAAAGGTGACATCCGAACACCGAAATGGTAGCTTAAACACTACCTCCACAGAGACAACAATCCCACAACTATCCTCAAATCCAAACACCGCCCGAGGGCGAACGCGATTCGAGACTCACCGAGTTCTTAACACATGCTTGGTAAAACTTCCAGAACAAAATAGTCGTAACACAGGCTCCACTGTCATAAGGTGAAGGTAGGCACCCCGCGCAGCCTTACAACCTTCGGATAACTCAACACACGAGTAAACGGCCCCGATCAAGAACACGATGGGCTGCCCCATCGCCCGACCATCGGTCGAACGCATCCACGAACTCAGACTGGTTAACTAAACTTGGGCCTAACACCCTCACAACCCTAACACAAGGCGACCACCAAAACCTGACCCCACCGCCATACATGCCGCGGGTTGACCCGCAATCGTGGCCTCAACCCGACCCGCAACGCGCACAATACTAGCTCCGATCCGAACAATCTCACCAATCACGTTTGAAAACCTAGCGGTCTTCTTAGCTCAACTACCCTTTCATTTCACACTACTTAGGGACCTATCCTAAACATAGCTCACGTGCACTATGCACTCCGATAAGGATCAACATAACACTACACCTTTACTCGAGATGGCCTTACCTCTAAGGTCTCTACGTATAAAACTCTAAGGCTCACACCTTCTCTATCCCCCAAATCTTACTTGGTTAACTAACCAAGATTTCTAATCACAAAATTAACATACCGCTATCAAAACATAGCACTTATGATATACCCTTCTTATCACACATACCTTGAACTCTGAGGGTTAGAGATATATCTATATCATCGCTTCACTCCCTTAGTCGTTCTAATCAAACACGCCTGCAGTAGGCGATACCGGTGGGAGATGACACACTACCCACCGATCCTGAAGGCTAAGTCCTCCTACAAGGAAACTTTTCGACACTGCACTCGACGGCCATAGTACAACAAGTACCAACAAAAACGACATTCCCGACGACGCTCACATCGCGTGAACCGGAAGTCACGGAGTTACGACCAACTCTCGCATACCCGAACGTCCCGAACTCCGTGGAAGACCACTGCGACCGCGAGGTGCATAATCTAATTCTGCCGCGAGGCGATTCGCCTCGAAAGTTACCAAAGGACCTCGCCGCTCTTTTGTTAACCCGTCGATCTCTATTTTCTACTGATGTGCATAAGCCCGCATACGTGCCATGCTCGCCTAATCAAGAACTTACTCTTGCACAACCTTCCGTTGATATTCATCAAGACTCGCGATACATCGGTATACTCTCCGTAGCCAAATCCATAGCTAGTAATAGGGTCGCTTTGCAATCCATATTCTCTGCTCTCGGTCGTGGAACCGAAGGTTCAAATATCATGGCGCAGTAGGAACCGCCGCGTGGTAAACTTTATGGGGCTAGTGACGCCGCAGAAATCCCGAATGAAGCATTACCTAGGTAATGATTGGGCTGTGCCCACGTAACCCTCACGAACTCTACTCGCAGCCTCCGCCGCTTGCCTCTCCCGCCCGGTTTGCCCTACGCGAGGCATAACGATAAGGAAAGAAATACGTCGAGGGTCTAACTTACAACACAACTCTAAGGCACGATCTCGAGTGAGAAGAATAGAAACCAATCCTAAATATCCTATAGCCTCCGATTATTGATGTGGTGCACAACACACCGATAATCAAGACTTCCATCGGATACGATCAGACACTTTCCGAGGATTAATCGCTCGATACCACTTTTGTCACGACCGATTCCGCCCGGATCGTGCCTTACCCCGCACCCTAGTGATACAACATCGAGTAATCAATGAACATAAACGATACAAGACATATTATGAAATATGAAACAATAACTGAGAAAAACTTGCCTTTCGGCGATATATATAAATGACAACTTTTTCAACATGAACGCTTTAATCCTTTTTACAAACCCCGCCACAACAAGATTACTGCACCTCTAAGAATGATATGACAACAATGGCGGACAGGCCCCGCCAAACCCCGAATGCAAACACTTACTACGACAGTGGACTATACCACCGATAAGCCTCCGAGAAACGGAGCTTCCCAAACGTCAAACTGCGGACCGAGAGCTATGATCAACGATCGTGTACCTCAACTGCGGCATGAACGCAGCCCAAGGAGGTCAAGACAACAGTGCGAGTATGTGAAACTAAAAATATCAGAAATGAAATCATAACGATCTATAAAGCAGAGACATGTATGATAAACAAACTACGATTCACAACAAATAAGCGAATATGTCAAGTCGTGGACTCACGCCTCAAAGTTATCACAATAAAACCGCACGGCAAGTGCGAAGGCATAGCCGACTACTAAGACCCACGCACTCAAAATACCACAAGTCGTATCCCGAGGTCTTTCTGACCGCACTACACGATCGGCCGCCACTCGCCCGCAATATCAACGCTGCGTGTCTATCCTCGAACTCGCAGACTCGCATAGGCCATACAGACCCGCATGAGGTATTCCTCGAATCATGGTCCCAGACCGCCTGAGGTATACCCCGCATCGAAGGCAGCTAACCCTCGGTATCCGCCTAGGCTCCCGCAACCCGCATAGTCTCAAAAGACCGCATAGTCTCAACAGACCGCATAGGGAATCCCCCGCATCAGGCTAAACACCCGGAATGATCAATCCTGGAGCTACCGCACTCCGCATAGTCACGAGGACCGCATAGGCCGTAAAGACCCGCATCAAGGGTGGCAAGCCCTCGGTATAATAAGTCAAAGGGGTATGTGATACAATAATAGTACAACGGGCTTAACGTTTAACAACGTAAGCACAACAAGAATGACCCCCTTACATCACGATCACACAAGATACTAACACACGTAGCATCCTAACATTTTCACTTATCACATCAACAAGAAAGTATTTACAAGGCTATCTCAAACCAACACAATCAAGTTATTCACACAAGGTACTTTAAGCTAACAAGTTCGGGTATCTTCCCCTAAAGTACTTCATACATTAAATCTTTTAAAAGATCCGTTGCTTTCACATAAGTCACCCAATACTCGTAGTATAAAATAGAGTGACTGTCTTTTTAAATAAACCAAAACACTTACCTTTGTAAAATCAAGTAACAACATTATTTTCCAAACGTCCAAGTTTGCCTAATTTCAAATGTTCACGTTTCTTATTTTAGAAAGGTTTCAGTAGTTCATAGTCTTATTCATTTAAGAATATAATTCTCTTTTAAACAACTGAGAAACATAAGTCTTATATGTGAGTAGGATATTCTTGTTTATAACAATCTTATTACAAAGTAGTGATCTAGGAAATATCATTTTGTCTCATCTTAGCTTCTATGCAGATGGAAGTTTCTCGGTTTTAATAATACTTAATTAGTCAAAACATTTCCTTTCATTAACGCTGCAGTGGTTTGTCGATACACATTCTGATTTCCGAAATCAGTAAAACATTCTTAAGCCGTTATACCTAACTTCTCATAAAGCTAGTATAACTCTTAAGTTTTTCAAAAACCAAGTATTACTTCTTCTTTCAAAATGATTCAAAAATCTTTTGAAATACTTCAAGTTCTTTATTAACACATAACAAGCCGCTTATAGTTCAAATCGATTACCTTTAAAGACCACAAGTATTTTCTTACCAACATAAAGTCGTTATAACCAACTTCCCATAAAGTCGTTATAACACTTTATGTTTTAAATCAATCAAATACGTTTAGCACACGTACGCCTAACGCACTACATAGTTCACACATATCATGCTAGAAGAGATAGGAAGAGGTTCACATACCTCGCGACGAGTATCGACTAATAGCAAAACGCCCAAGTACTTCCAACCGTCGCTACTCCTTAAGCCAAGTAGAACGCGCCACACGTAGTACTTCAACCTATAAGGCCACAAGGCGCTTTATTAACATCAAGATCTTATCGTAGAACATTCTACGTAAAAATTCGGCAAAGACTCTCCCGCAACAACAGCGTAAATCTCCTCCTCTAACTGGGCGGCTACCAAGCCAACCGAGGGGTTATACATCTAACCCGAACGGTACAATTCTACTCCACAAGATTACTACACAAGTCTCATGTCTGAATACGATTCGATTCTTCAGCTTAAGTCAAAAGACATTTCCAACTAACCACGTTGATTCTATATATAGTATACTTCAACTATATATTCTAACAACATGTAATTTCCAATTACATTAGAGGGACAAGATATTTACCTCGATAAGCCCATAATTATCCTAGTTTAATGTCGATCCTTAGCAAAGTTTCGCTCCTACTCCGGGTGCTCCAACCCGCTCCAAACAACCCTTAGAAGTTCTAACCAACTTCTACATAGTACTCCAACTAACTATGGAGGTTTTCCTTAGGGTTCGGTTTTTGTGGCTAAAGGAAGTATAATCGTATTTTCTGGGCTTTTGTATAAGTGTAACCTTGGGAATACTACAAGGTATTTGGACATTATAAAAATACTAGGAGAGTATTTCTATCAAACAACAAGGGGTATTATACGAAACAACTAGGCTAGTGGGGTACCTCACGGCCAAGGCACCACAAAGGGAGGGGAGGCTCTCGCCACAAGGCCACTCAAAGGGGAGGGGGTGTTGGACGAACACAACACAAGAGGAGGGAGGGATTTTAGGCTTGGAAGGTTTCATTTGTGGATGAAGAGTTCATCAACATAAGGGGGGTATTTATAGCAAAACCAAAGGCCAACCAATGGCCAAGATCTAGCCAAGTGCAAGGCAAGTGTAAGGCCAAGATCAAGCCAAGTGCACCCTAACCCTACTCCACAAAACATGGCACAAAACAAGCCACAAAACAAGGCCAAAACAAGGCACAAAACCATGAACCAATCGGCCAAGGCCAAGCCTCCTCTTTCAGTCCAATGAGGGTGACAAGTGTCACCTCCCGTTGGTCCAAAATGTTTCGCCTCTCGGAAAAATCCGCAAAAATTAAAAATGACATAGCCGGAAATTCCCTACGAAAGTCGTGGAAAACGTTACCAAAAACGACTTAATCGGGTGTTGTGTACAAAAATAATTCGCCAAGCCTATTCTCAAGTTCGAAATTTCACGCACGCCCTCGCGTACATACTGGAAATACGGTATAACAAAGCTGCCCTCCGACGCGGGGTAGACTCAGCACCTGTGTGACTATGATTCGAGAATACCTACGCGGGTCCGGGGACCTACGCGAGCTACGAGAGTTCCGTGTTAGTGTCGGCGCCTATAGGGTCATGCGGTCTATGTGGCCTTGCGGGATGCGAGTCGGGGACGACGCCGGAGTATCTACCGATGCGCGGGAATACCTCATGCGCGGGCCTATGTGAGTGGCCTATGCGGAGTCGGGAAGTTCGAGGACTAGACGCGCACATTAGATACATCGCGCGAGTGGCGCCCGATCATGTGGCGGTGCGACAGATCTCATGATACGCTTTATGACCTTGTTTGCATCGTGGGTTTTAGTAGTCGGCTATGCCTTCGTACTTACCCCGTACGATTTTATTATGACAAAGGTGGGACCTGGTGTTCATGTGTATTCCTTGGTGCTTTTATATCATAGACTGCCGGCAGTGAGGAAGGTATTCCACGGGCATGATTGGTGTTGTGGGCGTGAGACCCATAGTTATATTTGAGTGATGACTTTGAGGGCGCGAGTCCCTGACTTGACATGACTGCTTATTTATTGTGAACTGTAGTTTGGTTATCATACATGTCTCCTGCTTTATATAGACTACTATGATTTCATTTACGATTTTCGCCACATACTTGGTACTGTTGTACCGACCTCCTTCGGGGCCGCGTTCATGCCGCAGTGGTACACCGTTGTTGATCCTCGCTCATAGGGTCACGCAGCGTTTGGGAAGCTCCGTTTCTCGGAGGCTTATCTTGGGTATAGTCCTCGCCGTTGTAGGTACTTACATTCGGGGTATGGCGGCCCCGTCCCGCCATTGTTGTTATCATTCTTAGAGGTGCGTAGAGTACCGCCAGGCGAGTTTGTAAAAGGGATGTAACTGTTCGGTTTCATGTTTTTATATATGACGAAAGGCAACGTTTCTCAAATAACTGTTTTACACTTTATATTATTTCATGTCTTGTTTTATGTTCCGCTAATTACTCTGATGTTGTACCACTAGGGTGCCCGGGGTAAGGCACCAGTCACGGGCCCGGGTTCGGGTCGTGACAAAAGTGGTATCAGAGCAGTTAATCCTCGGAAAGTGTCTACAGACCGTATCTAGTAGAGTCTTGATTATTGGTGTGTTGTGCACCACACTAATAATCAGGAGGCTATAAGATATTTAGGATTGGTTTCCATTCTTCTCACTCTGAGATCGTGCTTAGAGCTGTGTTATAAGTTGGACCCCTCTAACGTATTTCCTTCCCTTACCGTTATGCCTCCGCTGCACGCAACTCGGGCCCGGGCGGCAAGGCGGCGAGGAGGCTGCGAGTAGAGCACAGAGGGTTACGAGGGCACAGGCCCAATCATCACATGGGGTGGTGCTTCATTCGGGGAGTTCTGCAACGTCGCCAGCCCCAACAGAGTTTAGCACAGCGGCAACAGTTCCTACTGCGGCCATGATATATGAGCCTTCAATTGTACGACCGGGAACAGAGAATATGGATTACAAAGGAATGGACCTGTTACTAGCTAGGATTTTAGCAACCAGAGAATATAGAGTGCACCGATATATCACGGGTCTAGACAATTATCTAGTAAAGGGTTGTACAAGAGTAGCTCTTCAGTCAGGCATGGATATTGCCCGCGTACAGACTTATGCGCAGCACACAGAGGAACGTAGAGATCGATGGATTAACTAAGATCAGCAGAAGAGGGCCAGATCGGTAGGGTCCTTTGGTAATTTCGAGGCGGACCTTCTCCGCAGCAGACTGGTTACGTGCCTCCGCCAGAGCAGAGTGGTCCTCCACAGGGTTCAGGACGTTCGGAGTATGCCGGAGTTGGTCAGAGCTCGTGGCTTCGTGCGCAGATACGTAGGTTCCAGCCAGCCGGATTCAGTTTTTCCCCAGTGTTCACAGTGTGACAGACGTCATCCTGGGGAATGTCATCTTTTTGTTGGTACTTGTTTTACTTGCGGCCAGCAGGGCCATTTTACGAGGAATTGTCCGACCAGAGGTGGCGCGGATGTAGAGACTCAGCCTTCAGGATCAGTGACTAGTTCGTCACCTTCCCTAGCTATGCGCCCAGCCGGGCAGGATTGATTAGAACGACAGAGGGGAGTGAAGCAGTAGATACAGGTTTATCTTTAACCCTCTAGAGATTAGTATGTGTGATAAGATGAGTATATCTTAAGTGTTATGTTCAGATAACATAAGTGTTAATTGTGATTATAAATCATGGTTAGTTAAAAGGGTAAGATTGGGGATAGGGAAAGTGTGAGCCTTAGAGTTTTATACGTGGAGACCTTAGAGGCGAGGCCATCTTGAGTAAAAGATTTTTGTTATGTTAACCTTTATCGGAGTGCATAGTACACGTGAGATATGTCTGTGTGATAAGTCCCGGGTGGTAATGAAAGAGGGTAGTTGAGCTAAGAAGACCACTAGGTTTTCGTGACTTGATTGTGGGATTGTTCCGGATCGGGGAACAAGTGTTTGGCGCGATAGCGGGTCGGGTTGCGGACCGATTGTGGGTCAACCCGCGGCCTGTATGGTGGTGGGGTCAGTTTGGGGTGGTCCCGATTTGTGATAGGGTCACGAGGGTGTTAGGCCCAAGTTTAGTTAACCAAACAGACGAGTTCGTGTGGATGCGTTCGACCAGTAGTCGGGCCGATGAGGTCAGTCCCTCTTGTCTTTCAGTCAGGACAGTTTACTCGGCAGAGGGTTATGCGAGATGTTATATCAGGAAGGTTGTAAGGCTGCACGAGGTGCATACTTTCACCCTATGACAGGCAGTGGAGCCCAGGTTACGACTATTTCTTTTTCTGGAAGTTTTACCAGGCAGGGTTAGGAACTCAGGAGAGTCTCAGTATTGCATTCACCCTCGGGCCGGTGTTTTGATTTCAGAGGTAGTTGTAAGGATTATTCGCCTTTTGGTTGAGTGTATATTATAATAAGCTACCATATCAGTATTCGGATATCGCCTTATGACGCCTTGTAGGGGCGGAAGTGTAAGTGTTACACCCCGGAATTTCAGGATATGTTTATAAGAACGTACGTAAGAACTCAACAATGTTAAGGTTTGACGAGTAAAAACTTATCGGAATTTTGGAATTTGTCGGAAAACGAAATATTGCGACGAACGGGAGGGCGACACGTGTCACCCCCCCTTAATGGTCTTGGACGAAATTATGATGGAGGAAATGGTCATTTGACCATAATTTAAAAGACCAAGTCTTGCAAATGGCTTAGCTAGCCATTGTTGACTAAAAGTCCAAGGGCCACTTGGCTAGGATCCATGTGAAACTCATCTAGGCCAACCAATTGTGTAGATCTTGACCCTCCATAGTATTATATATGTGTGCTAGTAGCAAGACAAGGTTTTTTAACACTTAGTTAAATTTTCAAGAAAACCTTGAAGAGCACAAGGAAGCTCTCGGCTTTGAGGGGATTTTCAAGATGAAAATTTTCAATTGTTGTCCAATAATTCCCCCACTTTAAACCAAGGTACCTAAGGTTATAGTAAGTGTTTCTCAATAAAAAGGTCCCGGAAATGTGGTGTTTTCGTATTAGTCGCAAGGCGAAAACCTAAAGGGTTATTCAACTTTGAAGTTGAAACTTGAAGATGAGTCTTTTATAAGCTTCTAAGGGTTGCTTGGAGTGGATTGGAACGTCGAAAGGAGGAGCTAAAGTTGCTAAGGAGCGACTTGTGATCTTGGATCATAATTGGGCTAATTGAGGTATAATCTTCGTTTTACTTTTGTAATTGAAGATTTCATGTTATGATAAGTTATAAGTGATCATGTGATTTGTGTTATGAAGTTTGATAAGTGACATGGATTGTAGAAGCCTAGAACCGAAAAGGACATGATTAGCCTTTTGAAATTGAAATACAATTTTGGTCGTTTATTAGAATCGTCGCATGTTTACCTACTTGAGGGTTGTAGTAGTTGTAATCGATTGCGGCTTGATATCATGTTATACTAAACCACTTGGATTAAAAAGGAATTGGAAACGATTTGTATTGTTGCCTAATTGCCGAATTGACATTATAGTTTAGACTAGTTTGTTATCGTTTGTGGTGAGCCAATTGGGGCCGTTTGGTTATTCATTTGTATTGAACTACCTTATAAATTGTGGTGAGCCAATTGGGGCTGTTTGGTTATTGTATTCGGCCTTGAAAAAGGTGGCAAAGTTAGTAAAAACAAAGGAAGTGCTGTCCGATTTTCCGTAGAATTTAGTGACTTGCACTTGGAATATTCTACGTTTGAAACTAGAAGTTAATAGGCGTACTATGTTCATTATAGGTTGGCATACTACGCACGCGATTGGACTTAGCAAGTGGATTAAACCAAGAGGTATGTGGAACTTTCTTATCTCTTGAGCATGATTAAGTTGTAAATGTATAGTACGGTAGACGTCAAGATTTTGACAATCTAGTCTATTTGATATCCTTGGCTTATTTTAAGAATGCCCAAGTTGTTTGAGTTAGGAATTAACTCACTTGTTTAATTATTAAGGATATCTTGGTTTTCAAAAGTTAAGAGACTTTAAGTATGTTGAAAGTATTTTGATACTTGTTTTGTTGGAAAGTTTAAGTCTCTTGGTTAAAAAGAAGTATGTAAGTTGCTAATGTATAAAGCTAGTATAACGGCTTTATGGGAAGTTGGTTATAATAGCTTTATGGAAAGTTAATAAGAGAATGGTTTACTCTTAAGTAATTTAAGCATGATAAGGGACTTGAAGAGTTTTAAAGAATGTGACACTTGTTTCGTTTTAAACGTATAAGTCCCTTGGATAGGAAATTGTACTTGACTTAGGTATAAAGTGAATATAATGACTTTATGGGGAGTTGGTTATATTGGCTTTATGGAAAGATAATTGGCTTGATTTATTTGAAAGGCAATTTGATTTAAAGGCATCAATTGCCTAAGACTTTTACGAGAGAAGAAGTCACTTGATTTAGAAGCCTAATTTTATTTCTAAAAGTATTGTGACTTGTCTTGAAAAAGAAATTGTAACTTGATACTACGGTTATTAGTATCTTGGAAGTTTTATAATGAAATGAGTCATTTTGAAAGAATAGAAGTACGTAGTACTTTGGGTTAAATTCCCGGATTTTTATAAAGAACATGTTAGTGCCTTAAGTAAACTAAAATGAGAGTGTATATGAAACAGAATAATAAGAAGTTAGGGGATTGCTTAACTTGCTTATATATTGTATGATAAGCCGGTAGTGCTTATGTTATGTGTGATAGCCGGATTTGTGCTAGTAGTTCAGTAATAATTACGGGGTCATTTCCCGGGTTTGTGGCATTGCATTTTCCGTGGATTTGCTACGCACGATGCGAGAAATACCTCATGCGAGTCCGTAGGGCTTATGCGGGTGAAATAGTCCCATGCGGGCGGGTCTAGCCTATGCGAGGAATACCTCACGCGAGTCCGTAAGGGCTTATGCGGGTGAAATAGTCCCATGCGAGGAATACCTCATGCGGGTCCACGCGATCTATGCGGGTGAAATAGTCCCAGGAATAGGATTGCTTAATGATATCGCTGACAGTGGACTGCTTTTGATCGTGAGCTTCCTACTTTATATTGTAAAGATACACCTATTTACTCTCATTGTTAGTAAGGCACAAGCATCGTTAATCGAGTATCATACATGTCTCCGCTTTATTATTAGACTTATGATTTCATTACGATTTCGGGCCACATATTTGGTACATGTTATCGACCTCCATCGGCCGCGTTCATGCCGCAGTAAAGCATGCAAAGATTCTTGATCCTCGCTCTTAGGATCACTGTCACCGTTGTTGAGAAGCTCTTTATTAGGAGGCTTATCCTCGGTATTGTCGGTTATTGTACATTCGTGGTATGGCGGAGCCCCGTCCCGCTGAGTTGTTATTCTTAGAGGTCTGTAGTCACATTGTGGATGGGTTGTAAAGAAAAAATGTATCGTTTCTATTTACGGATTGAGTATATTTTTACGGAAGGTGGCCTTATCGGCCAGCCCGTTGTTAATTTATGTTTAAGTATTTTTTAGTTGTGTATGTTCCACGCTATTCTCTCGATGTTTATCGGAGGGTGCCTGGTAGGCACCCGCGCCCGGTCGGGTCGTGACAAAGTGGTATCGAGCGATTAGTCCTCGGAAAGTGTCTGATCGTGGTTCAGTAGAGTCTTGATTATCGGTGTGTTGTGCACCACATCTATAATCAGGAGGCTGCAGGACATTTAGGATTGGTTTCCATTCTTCTCACTCTAAGATCGTGCGATAGAGCTGTATGGTTAGGGTCACCTTTCCCTAACAAGTTATGATTGTTTGCAGCTACGAAAAGGCAAAGATGACCGGAAGGATTATGTGGATTGCGTATCCAGTCGGTAATGTTTGTAGTATAGTTGGTATTGTGACATACAACTATACGGATTTATGTTTGGGGGTCACATGTGTCGCCTAGGATGATTTTAGATTACCGTGATCGGGTAAGGACTAAATAAATACCGGAAGGTATGAGCAGTTAAGGAACTCTCATCAAGGTTTTACGTGCTAATTTGAGATAATTAGGTGATGATGAGATGTGTGAGAATGTAATGGACCCTTAAGAAGTTAATTAAGAGACTAAGTGGAAGACTATATTAGCAACTTAAGCTACGTGGTATGCTTAAGGGAATTGTACGGGCGAGATCCGGACGAAGAAAGTATGGTTGTTGTGGTCAAGACAATACGACTATGATTTTACGAGAAGTTTTTGTACCCTGCCACGTGGCTGATAAGTTAGGCTTGGAGCATGGAAATGCGAGCACGAGAATGTGATAACCGTCGAGACCTTAGGTATATAGGGCCTTCTCGCAGTAAAGTTAAGTCGGACCAAGGGTAAGAGTTAAGCGCGACGAGTCGAGTTGAGGACCTATTAAGGGTCGCCCCATATCTTGAAATGAAATGGGATTAGTTGGTAGTAGTCCCGCTACGTGACAGGGTCACGAGGGTGTAAGGCCCAAGTCTAGTTAATCGTTTTATGGGTTCGTGGATGCATTCCACGGAACCAGTGCGAGAGCCGAATGGGCCTTGTATTGTTTAATTTAGTAACTCCAAAGATTGGAGACCGTATCGATATGAAGGCTATGTACGTACGCTAAAATAAGTTTGGGAGTACGGGAAAAGTACGACCAGTGAAAAAGAGAGCAACCAAGTGTAAAGAAATAAAGCCTGAATCCATGAGAACCTTTCGGGGTGATCACACCCGTGAGTGATGGGTGGTAGCTGAGCGAGTAGATAATAATTACCGGTAACGATACAGTCGTTGGACCTTAGCAGACCTAGCAGAGCTGTTATGACAGACGTTGAGGTCATTATGAGTACAGACTAGTTGGCCTCTTGTGATGCCAACGTGGACTACAGAGAGAGATTGATTTCGGTACCAGTTTTCCGATAAGCCGGTTATCGAGTGGAAAGGAAGAGAAGTGGTGGTAACCAGTGAATTATTCTTCCTTCTTTGACATAATTGTTTTTAATAAGTCTGTGTGATTTGTTCATTTGAGGTGGATTGAGGCAGAAAGTAGTAATAATTGAATTTGAAGGAATTTATGTTAAATGCCCTTGGAGGTACTTGGAGTTGGTTTGGTGTGGCGGTCAGGGCCACGACCTTCCGGATAATTTCAGGAAAATGTGCAAGGCATGAATAAATAAGTACGGTGTCACGGAGGAAAGTCGAGGGCATCTTTGGTAGGTTTTGAAAATCTACACGACTTTAAGGCGCGCGTGATGATTAGATGTTTCTCGACCGCGAGAGACCCCGTGATTGGTTGCGACTCAAGGAAGGTTTATTAAGGAGATAAGTTATCTCCCCATGTAAAGCGACAGTTTGCGTATTATGGGGTTACGTGTACCCATGTTGTTAGACGAAGGATATAAGATCGTAAGGTCTTGAGATCGTCATGCCATAGGTTCTGATTGTGGATAACCGTGGAAAAAGTGTTGGGTTGGAGTAATAAAGAGCGACGCATTTAATTGGTCGGGAAGTATCGTAAAGATATAAATGTAAGTTGCACGAGTCATGATTACCCAGACGAGTGTAAAGACCATTAGTTGATAATGGGCGTAAGAACATTTCAAGAAAATGTGGTAACACCTAGTTATAGGCTCTACAACCGGGAAAGGAAAACCGGTTACTACTTGACGAGATCAAGGAAACCTCCCCAAAAAAATGTGATTGTGATGAATTCTTAGCCGAGGCAAGCAAAGGAATCAAATCTAAGTTTAGTGACCAATTTTGGTTGCATCGGAGAAAGGGAAACAGAACCATAAGTGAGATTAAGGATACGAATATTTCGCAGAATGAGAAAGACTTTCGATTATTGGAAGACAAGTTAACCACGACTACGCTTCTAACTCCTCTGAAAGACTAGAGGTTAGGTTTTTATGATAACACGTTGGGTGTTGGGCTAGGTTGTGTGCTGACGCAACCCGATAAGGATAGAGCCTATGTTTTCCCGGTAGTTAGGAAAGCAGGAGAAGAAATTGTGCCACTCACGATTTAAAGCTGGCGGCAGTTAAATCATGCCTTGAAGATTTGGGGCATGACGATATATCTGACTTCATGTGATACTGCAGACCACAAAAGCCTCCGGTATATCTGCAGACTGAGGCAGTAGAATTTGCGACACCGATGGTGGTTAGAGTTACTCAAGGATTGTGTATTGATATCCTATACCATCCGGGGAAAGCCAAGCGATTCTGAGATACTCTTTGTGGTGGACTGGGTAGTCCGCGGACGGGCAGCCGATAGGCGGGATGTAGTCTGTAAGATTCTTCAGTTACCAAGCCTAGGGGTTCGATTATTTGTTTCCAAGGTTAATGAAGTTCTGATCCGGGAGGTTGCCGAGTCTTCCATCATTGGGGAAGTAAAGAGGCGACAGTAAGAGGATCCAGTTATGATACGGTATCGAGTTACGACTCTCCGATGAGAGAAGAGACTGTTTGAGTAGCACCAGATGGGGTGCTATGAGATGAGGATAGATTGCGTGTACCGGTCTTTGCCGCAGACTAGTCGCGAGGTTCTAGGGGAGGCACGCAGTGCTTATTGCTCTGATTGTTTGGGGTCGACTAAGTCGTGTCGTGGCCTCAGATGTATGTATGGGAAAGATGACCGGAAGAGAGACATAGCGGAGTTTACTGCTTAGTGTCCGAGTTAGTAACAGGTTATGGTTGTGTACCAGAAGCCCAGTGGGCTATTGCAGGCGATTGAAATCCCAACCTAGATATGAGAGGTAATTATTATGGATCTTGTTACAGGGTGGCATCTACTCGGAGGAAGTGCGACTCCCTGGGGGTCATGGTAATTAGGCGAAACCAGCTGTGTTCTTTCGGATTGGGACCACTTACTCGGCTGAGGTTTATACTAGCTTGTATAGCAGAGAGATTGTGAGACTGCACGAGGTTCCTACGTTTATGATTACAGATAGATGAGCTCAGTTGCGGATAACTTCTGGAGGTTTTTTTTTCCAGAAAGGATTAGGGACACAGGTGAGTCTCAGTGTTGCATTACACCCTCAGACCGACGGTCAGGCAGAGCGTACTATCCAGGCACTTGAGGATAGGTTGCGGGCCTGTGTTTTTGATTTCAGGAATAGCCGGGAAGGTTAATTGCCTCTTGTCTTGTTACGTACGATAACAGATACCCTTCCAGTTTTCAGGTGGCCCGGTACGAGGCCTTGTATGTAAGGAAGTGTAGATCGCCGGTCGGATGGTTCGACATAGGCGAGGTTCAGTTATTTGGTCCAGACTTGATTCAGCGGGCTATGGATAAGGCGAAGCTTATCCGGGGAAGATTGTAGTAAGCTTAGAGTCCGCAGAAGCTTTATGCAGATAACCGATGATTGACACGTGGGGTTCAGTTTGATATTTTGGTATGAGTATTGTTATGTGGCCAAGTGTGGCATTATTGGCACGTAGGGGTTGTAAGGAGACTATGTCGCTATCTTAAGTTTGACTCCCGAGAGAACATTCGGGGACGAATGTTTCTAAGGGGGGAAGAATGTTACACCCCGGAATTTCAGGATATGTTTATAAGAACGTACGTAAGAACTCAACAATGTTAAGGTTTGACGAGTAAAAACTTATCGGAATTTTGGAATTTGTCGGAAAACGAAATATTGCGACGAACGGGAGGGCGACACGTGTCACCCCCCCTTAATGGTCTTGGACGAAATTATGATGGAGGAAATGGTCATTTGACCATAATTTAAAAGACCAAGTCTTGCAAATGGCTTAGCTTGACATTGTTGACTAAAAGTCCAAGGGCCACTTGGCTAGGATCCATGTGAAACTCATCTAGGCCAACCAATTGTGTAGATCTTGACCCTCCATAGTATTATATATGTGTGCTAGTAGCAAGACAAGGCTTTTTAACACTTAGTTAAATTTTCAAGAAAACCTTGAAGAGCACAAGGAAGCTCTCGGCTTTGAGGGGATTTTCAAGATGAAAATTTTCAATTGTTGTCCAATAATTCCCCCACTTTAAACCAAGGTACCTAAGGGTATAGTAAGTGTTTCTCAATAAAAAGATCCCGGAAATGTGGTGTTTTCGTATTAGTCGCAAGGCGAAAACCTAAAGGGTTATTCAACTTTGAAGTTGAAACTTGAAGATGAGTCTTTTATAAGCTTCTAAGGGTTGCTTGGAGTGGATTGGAACGTCGAAAGGAGGAGCTAAAGTTGCTAAGGAGCGACTTGTGATCTTGGATCATAATTGGGCTAATTGAGGTATAATCTTCGTTTTACTTTTGTAATTGAAGATTTCATGTTATGATAAGTTATAAGTGATCATGTGATTTGTGTTATGAAGTTTGATAAGTGACATGGATTGTAGAAGCCTAGAACCGAAAAGGACATGATTAGCCTTTTGAAATTGAAATACAATTTTGGTCGTTTATTAGAATCGTCGCATGTTTACCTACTTGAGGATTGTAGTAGTTGTAATCGATTGCGGCTTGATATCATGTTATACTAAACCACTTGGATTAAAAAGGAATTGGAAACGATTTGTATTGTTGCCTAATTGCCGAATTGACATTATAGTTTAGACTAGTTTGTTATCGTTTGTGGTGAGCCAATTGGGGATGTTTGGTTATTCATTTGTATTGAACTACCTTATAAATTGTGGTGAGCCAATTGGGGATGTTTGGTTATTGTAATCGGCATTGAAAAAGGTGGCAAAGTTAGTAAAAACAAAGGAAGTGCTGTCCGATTTTCCGTAGAATTTAGTGACTTGAACTTGGAATACTCTACGTTTGAAACTAGAAGTTAATAGACGTACTATGGTCATTATAGGTTGGCATACTACGTACGGCGATTGGACTTAGCAAGTGGATTAAACCGAAGAGGTATGTGGAACTTTCTTATCTCTTGAGCATGGTTAAGTTGTAAATGTATAGTACGGTAGACGTACAAGATTTTGACAATCTAGTCTATTTGATATCCTTGGCTTATTTTAAGAATGCCCAAGTTGTTTGAGTTAGGGAATTAACTCACTTGTTTAATTATTAAGGATATCTTGGTTTTCAAAAGTTAAGAGACTTTAAGTATGTTGAAAGTATTTTGATACTTGTTTTGTTGGAAAGTTTAAGTCTCTTGGTTAAAAAGAAGTATGTAAGTTGCTAATGTATAAAGCTAGTATAACGGCTTTATGGGAAGTTGGTTATAATAGCTTTATGGAAAGTTAATAAGAGAATGGTTTACTCTTAAGTAATTTAAGCATGATAAGGACTTGAAGAGTTTTAAAGAATGTGACACTTGTTTCGCTTTAAACGTATAAGTCCCTTGGATAGGAAATTGTACTTGACTTAGGTATAAAGTGAATATAACGACTTTATGGGAGTTGGTTATATTGGCTTTATGGAAAGATAATTGGCTTGATTTATTTGAAAGGCAATTTGATTTAAAGGCATCAATTGCCTAAGGCTTTTACGAGAGAAGAAGTCACTTGATTTAGAAGCCTAATTTTATTTCTAAAAGTATTGTGACTTGTCTTGAAAAAGAAATTGTAACTTGATACTACGGTTATTAGTATCTTGGAAGTTTTATAATGAAATGAGTCATTTTGAAAGAATAGAAGTACGTAGTACTTTGGGTTAAATTCCCGGATTTTTATAAAGAACCTGTTAGTGCCTTAAGTAAATTAAAATGAGAGTGTATATGAAATGTAATAATAAGAAGTTAGGGGATTGCTTAACTTGCTTATATATTGTATGATAAGTCGGTAGTGCTTATGTTATGTGTAATAGCCGGATTTGTGCTAGTAGTTCAGTAATAATTGCGGGGTCATTTCCCGGGTTTGTGGCATTGCATTTTCCGTGGATTTGCTACCCACGATGCGAGGAATACCTCACGCGAGTCCGTAGGCTTATGCGGGTGAAATAGTCCCACGCGCGGCGGTCCGACCTTATGCGCGAGGAATACCTCACGCGAGTCCGTAAGGGCTTATGAGGTGAAATAGTCCCATGCGAGGAATACCTCATGCGGGTCCACGCGATCTACGCGGTGAAATAGTCCCGTGAATAGGATTGCTTAATGATCTCGCGACAGTGGACTGCTTTGATCGTGAGCTTCCTACTTTATATTGTAAAGATACACCTATTTACTCATTGTTAGTAAGGCACGTTGCATCGTTAATTGAGTATCATACATGTCTCCGCTTTATTATTAGACTTATGATTTCATTACTGATTTCTGGCCACATATTTGGTGCATGTTGTCTCGACCTCTCGGGCTGCGTTCATGCCGCAGGTAAAGTACAAGTTGCTGATCCTCGCTCTTAGGATCACTGTTCAACTGTTGAGAAGCTCCTTTATTCCGTAGGCTTATCCCTGGTATTGTCGGTTATTGTACATTTAGGGGTATGGCGGGGCCCTGTCCCGCCAGAGTTGTTATTCTTAGAGGTCTGTAGTCACATTGTGGATGGGTTGTAAAGAAAAAATGTACCGTTTCATTTACGGATTGAGTATATTTTTACGGAAGGTGGCCTTATCGGCTAGCACGTTGTTAATTTATGTTTAAGTATTTTTAGTTGTGTATGTTCATTGCTATTCTCTTATATTTATCGGCAGGGTGCCTGGTAGGCACCGATCGCCCGGCTCGGTCGTGATGCGAAGTTGCCGGTCGATTGGTTCGATGTTGGCAAGGTTCAGATAGTTGGTTCATACTTGTTTCGGCAGAATGTGGATATGGTGAAGCTTATCCAGAAGAGGTTATTGACAGCTCAGAGTCAACAGAAGTCGTGCGGGTAATCGGCGACGACGCTTAGAGTTCAGGTTGACGGTGGGTCTTCTTGAAGGTACCACCCCGGAGAGGGTGTGACGAGTTTTGGAAAGCAGGGGGAAACTTAACCCAAAGTGCTTTTAGGCATTTTCAGATTGTTTGTAGAATGGGCCAGGTTGCCTATAAGTTAGCATTACCGTCCGACGTAGGAGGCAGTACGTCCGGTCTTTCATGTTGTTATGTTCGGAAAAGTATCGGAGATCCATCCAGAGTGTTCCCAGTTAATGATGACCAAGTTGGAGGTAGTAACCCAGAGATTTTGGAAACAGAAGTAGTAACAGAAATGTGGTAAGTTATGAGAAAGAGTTCAAATGTACGAGAAGGGTACGACGAGTAAGGGAAGAAGCGAGCATGTGTTACGAACATAGATGTGATCATTTCTTTTGTAAAGTGAAGGTGCGAAGGGAGTATATTTTAGACTTTGGGTGGGAGCTTTTGTGATGTTAGAGGTGATTCCTCGTGGACTTGGATTAAATATTTGAGTGTGTGTTATTTTATGGCCAGGTGTGGCATGATTGTTTTCGTAAGTATATTAGTGAAGACTATACTGGCGTATGTATGTTTTGAGACTTAGAAGGAACATTCGGGACGAATGTTTCTAAGGAGGGGAGAATGTTATACCCCGTATTTCCAGAGTATGTACGTGAGGACGTACGTACGAAAGTTTAAGCCTTAAGATTAGGAAAGGGACGAAAATAATTGTGCAAAACTACCAAAAAGAATTGTTTTCCGACGAAACGTTTTCCAAACTTTGCGAAGGGAAAATTACGGCTATGACGTTTATTATTTTTGCGGATTTTTCCGAGAGATGAAATATTTTGGACCAACGAGAGGGCGACACTTGTCACCCTCAAATTGGCGGATTTATGGGCGTCAATTGGACGATTTCAAGCCTTGGAGTTGGTAGGATATTTTGTGATATTTTGTGTGGTAGATGGATAAGGTGGGACCCACACACACTTGTCCAAATCCTCACCCTACACTTGCCCACCACTTGTCTTAATCCTAGCCCTTGAAAGTCCTATAAATACCCCCTTGAAGTGCAAGACTTCTTCATCCCAAAAACATTTCCTAAGTCTTGAAATCTCCCTCCCCCTTTGATAAGTTTTCGTCCAAGCCTCCTCCCTTTGAGAGCCCTTGGCCGAGAGTACCCTCTTGAGAGTTGTTCTCGTGAAAATACCCCCCCTTTGGTAGAGAAATACTCTCCAAGTATTGTTACTATTCCAAAATACCTTAGCCTTATACCTTGTTGTATTCCAAAGTTACCTCTATACGTAGAGCCCGGAAATACTACCTTATGTCCTTTTAGTCTCAAAACGAAACCCTAAGGAAAACCTTCATAGCCGGTTGAAGTATTAAGAAGAAGTTGCGTAGAACTTCTAAGGGTTGTTTGGAGCGGGTTGAGCTCCTGCAGTAGAGCTAAACGTTGCTCAGGATCGACATTTAAACTTGGATAATTATGGGCTTATCGAGGTAAATATCTTGTCCCCCTATTGTAATTAGAGTTTGCATACTGTTGAAGTATAAGAATTAAGTATAAGTTATATACAAGGAAGGTATATAAGAAGGGATTTGAACTGTACTTACATAGGACTGTATTTACAGTAGACTTGTGAAGTTCGACGGGTAGGGAAGTGCTGCCCAATTTTCCGTAGAATCTTGTATCTATTCTACCGAGTAGTCTAGACATTGATAGACTTGTATAACCGTTATAGGTTGAAGTACTGCGAGTAGCGTATTCTACTCGAAGGGTGGAAAAGGCTAGCAGGATTACAGTACGTTGGAGCTATTTGCTAATAGTCGATAAATCGTCGCGAGGTATGTGATTCTTCCTATCCTCTTGAGCATGATATTTTAAAAGAATATATATAGTACGGTAGACGTACGTGTGTTAACTGAACATGGTTTTACTGCGATGTCTTTTGACTTGAGTCTAAATAATAAGAATCTGAAGTATTTCAAAAGAATTAAGAACCATTTTTGAAAGAAGAGTAATACTTGGCTTTAAAAGCTTAAAAGTTATACTAGCTTTATGGGAAGTTAGGTATAACGACTTAAGAGAGATAAAAAGAATGGTTTATTGATTTTAGAAGTTAAGAGACTTGATCTTAAAAGATAAGAGACTTGACTTAATTGAATTAATATGAATTTTGTTAAAAAGTGTGAAACCTCATTCGTGAGTAATGAGTACTTGGTTTTTAAAAGGAATAATGTTTCTTGATTTGGAAATCGTAATAATTATTGACAAACCACAAAGCTTAATAAAGGGAAATGTATTGACTAATAAAGTATTTTGAAAACCAGTAGAAACCTCCATCTGCATAGAAGCTAAGATGAGACAAAATGATATTACATTTCCTAGATCATGGCTGCTTTAATAAGATTGTTATAAACAAGAATAACCTACTCACACATAAGGAATATGTTTCTCAAATGGTTTTAAAGGAGAATTATATTATTAAGTGATTAAAACTATGAACTACGAAACCTTTCGAAAATGAGAAACTTGAGCATCTGAAATTAGGCAAACTTGAACGTTCGGAAAATAATGTTGTTACTTGATTTTACAAAGGGAAGTGTTTTGGTTTACTTAAAAATATAGTCACTCTATTTTTATACTTCGGGTATTGTGTGACTTTTGTGAAAGAAACAGATCTTTTAAAGAGTTAATGTATTAAGTACTTTGGGGATAAAAACCCGAACTTGTTAACATAAAGTAGAAAGTACCTTGTGTGAATAACTTGATTGTGTTGGTTTGTGATAGCCTTGTAATACTTTCTTGTTGATTTGATAAGTAAACATGTTAGGATGCTACGAGTGTTAGTGTCTTGTAATGTTGTGTAAGGGGGTTTCCCTTGATTGTGCTTATGTTGTTTAACGATAAGCTGTTATGTTAGTATTATATCACTCACCTTGACTTGATCCCGGGGGTTAAGCTGCCCTCCGATGCGGGGTAGACTCAGGCAGTCTGTGTGACTATGATTCGAGAATACCTCATGCGGGTCCAGGGGACCTATGCGGAGCTACGAGAGTTCCAGGTTAGTGTGCGGCCATGTGGTCACGCGGTCTATGTGGCTACGCGATCGCGAGTCGGGGCGACGCCGGGAGTAGCTACCCTCGATGCGAGGAATACCTCACGCGGGCATATGTGAGTGGCCTATGCGCAGAGTGCGGAAGTTCCAGGACTAGACGCGCGCAAGAGATACTGCGCGCGAGTGGCGGCCGATCATGTGGCGGTCCGACAGATCTCATGATACGATTTATGACCTTTCGATCGTGAATTTTAGTAGTCGGCTATGCCTTCGCATTTACCCCGTGACGGTTTTATTATGACACGTGGGACACGGTGTTCATGTGTATTCCTTGGTGCTTTTATATCATAGATCGCCGGCAGTGAGGAAGGTATTCCACGCATGATTCTGTTGTGGGCGTGAGACCCATAGTTATATTTGAGTGATGACTTTGAGGCGTAAGTCACGACTTGACATGATCGCTTATTTATTGTGAAATGTAGTTTGGTTATCATACATGTCTCCCGCTTTATATAGACTACTATGATTTCATTTACTGATTTTCGATTCACATACTTGGTACTGTTGTAATCGACCTCTTCGGGCTGCGTTCATGCCGCAGTAGTGGTACACCGTGTTGATCCTCGCTCATGGGTCACGTCAGCGTTTGGGAAGCTCCGCTTCTCCGAGGCTTATCTTGGGTATAGTCCTGTCGTTGTAGGTACTTACATTCAGGTATGGCGGGCCCCGTCCCGCCATTGTTGTTATCATTCTTAGAGGTATGTAATCGCTGTGGCGAGTTTGTAAAAGGGATGTAACTGTTCGGTTTCATGTTTTTATATATGCCGAAAGGCAACGTTTCTCAAATACCTGTTTTACACTTCATATTATTTCATGTCTTGTTTTATGCTCCGCTAATTACTCTGATGTTGTATCACTAGGGTGCCCGGGGTAAGGCACCAGTCACGGGCCCGGGTTCGGGTCGTGACAGATATATAGGACAGAGTAGAACCCGGATCTATCAAGGCATACACATCACAACCAGAAACTGATAAAGTACCTGTGACGACATCAGGCGAGGCCTCCTGGTCCTGCCGGCTGGACAAGGCATATATGCGGTTCTGAGGACCGCTAGAACTGGGACCCGCGCCACGACCTCTGCCGCGACTGGCCGCCCATGAGTGCCACGCCCGGGAGAGTAATCGTAGGAGATGAAGAAGACCGGCGAAAGACCAGTAGTCGACCCCACCCTGCACGCCGCTCTGACAGCTCTCGCAAAGTGACCCTACCGCCGCAATCGTAACAAACTCCCGAGCGCACCACAATTCCCGTAATGGGATCTACCGTGACGGCCACACCGAGGGCGGTGGTCCCGATCGCCAAGACCTCTGCTACTCGACGTCAAGTCACGGGCCTGGTCCGCCTCGAATATCTCCGCCGCCCGAGGACGGTGTAGGAGTGCTCGAGCCGGCCGTGGTGCAAATCCAGACCTGAGGCCGCCCACCCCGATAGCTACCAAAAGACCGCGCCCGGTCTTCTTCTGCCGCTCACAACCCGTCGGCCTTACGCCTCGCATCCAAGCGCGAGCTCGCATGCGTTAATGTCCATGCTCGTGAAGAGCCACACCCGCACAAGACTCGGCCATATAATCATCTAGCGGTGACGTAGCGATGCACCGCCCTCCATATCTCGCTACCAACGCAGGGACATATCGAGCCAACGAATCGAACTCAACGCGTTGTACTCCCTAATCGGCGCCCTCTCTGCCTCAAAGAACAAAAATCAGTCGGCCCGTGCCTCCTCATCCGCGAGGCAAGAAGTGAGTGAGAAAATCCTCCGAGAACTCGTCCCAGTAGCCGGGACGCGCGTGCTTTCCCCGGGATAACTCCCACGAATCAAACCAATCGACTGCGGTATCACGCAGCCTATGTGAACCGAAGATCACGGACTCGGTCTCCGAAGCCTTGATCACTCGCATGATCCTCTGTAACTGGCGGATAAACTCCTGCGGATCATCCTCAGGCCTCGACCCGTAGAACTCTGGCGGGCTACAACTCAGAAAATCTCGTAGCCTCAAACTGTCCTGTTATACCCCGTATTTCCAGAGTATGTACGTAAGGACGTATATAGAAAAGTTTGAAGCTTAAAGTAGGCTTGGCCGATTTTATATTGTGCAAAACACCCGGTTAGAGTCGTTTTTCGACGAAACGTTTTACATAACTTGCGAAGGGAAAATTCCGGCTATGTCATTTTTAATTTTTGCGGATTTTTCTGAGAGACGAAACATTTTGGACCAACGAGAGGGCGACACTTGTCACCCTCTCATTGATGGATGTGGGGCGGCAATAGGGCCGATTGGATGGGCATCAAGTTGGCAAGATATTTGTGAGGGTTTTAAGGAGTAGGGACTAGGAGGCACTTGGGCACATCTTGGCCCTCCACTTTCCCCCCACTTGGCTAGATCATGGCCTTTGATTTCCCTATAAATACCCCTCCCCCTTTGAAGACTACTTCATCCAAAAACTTTCCTAAGTCTAAAATCCTCCCCCCCTCTCCTTGTTGTGTTTCGTCTAAACACCCCCCCTCTCCCTTTGAGAAGGCCCTTTGGCCGAGAGCCCCTCCCCCCTTGGCCGAGAGTACCCCCCCCTCCTAGTGGGGTTGGCCGAGGGGTATACACCCCCCCCCGTGTGGTGTTGTCTCGTATAAATACCCCCCCTCTTGGTAGAAATACTCTCCAAGTATTGTTACTATACCCAAATACCTTAGCCGTATACCTTGTAGTATTCCAAAGATACCTCTATACGTAGAGCCCGGAAATGCTACCTTATGTCCTTTTTGTCTCAAACCGAAACCCTAAGGAAAATCTTCACAGTTGGTTGAAGTATTAAGTAGAAGTTGCGTAGAACTTCTAAGGGTTGTTTGGAACGGGTTGGAGCACCCGGAGTAGGAGCTAAGCGTTGCTCAGGATCGACATTTAACTTGGATAATTATGGGCTTATCGAGGTAAATATCTTGTCTCCCTTTTGTAATTAAGTGTACATACTGTTGAAGTATAAGAATAAGTATAAGTTATATACAAGGAAGTATATAAGAAGAAAATGGAACTGTACTTACATAGGATTGTATTACAGTAGACTTATGAAGTTTGACGGATAGGGAAGTACTGCCCAATTTTCCGTAGAATCTTGTATCTAGATTCATTCTACCGAGTAGTCTAGACTTTGATAGACTTGTATAACCTTTATAGGTTGAATGTTCTGTAAGTAGCATGTGCTACTTGAAAGGTGGACAAGGCTAGCCGGGTTATAGCCGTGGAGCGTTTTGCTAATAGTCGATAATCGTCGCGAGGTATGTGATTGTTCCTATACTCTTGAGCATGATATTTTAAAGAATATATATATAGTACGGTAGACGTACGTGTGTTGACTGAATAATAATTTCGGCAATGTCTTCGGACTTAAGCCTGAATAATAATTACGGCAATGTCTTTTGACTTAAGCCTGAATAATCTTGAAGTATTTCAAAAGAATACTGAATCATTTTTAACTGAAGAGTAATACTTGGTTTTAAAAGCTTAAGAGTTATACTAGCTTTATGGGAAGTTAGGTATAACGGCTTAAGAGAGATAAAAAGAATGATTTATTGATTTAAGAAGTTAAGAGACTTGGCTTAATTGAATTTTGTTAAAAAGTGTGAAACCTCATTCGTGAGTAATGAGTACTTGGTTTTTAAAAGGAGTAATGTTTTACTGATTTCGGAAATCAGAATAAGTATCGAACAAACCACAGCAGCGCTAATAAAGGGAAATGTTTTGACTAAAAAAGTATTATTAGAACCAGTAGAAACTTCCATCTGCATAGAAGCTAAGATGAGACAAAACGATATTACATTTCCTAGATCATGGCTGCTGTAATAAGATTGTTATGAACAAGAATAACCTACTCACACATAAGGTATATGTTTCTCAAATTGGTTTAAAGGATTAAAACTATGAACTACGAAACCTTTCGAAAATGAGAAACTTGAGTAATTGAAATTAGGCAAACTTGAACGTTTGGAAAAGAATGTTGTTACTTGATTTTACAAAGAGAAGTGTTTTGATTTACTTCAAAAGATAATCACTCTTTTTTTATATACTACGGGTATTGTGTGACTTTTGTGAAAGTAACGTATCTTTTAAAGAGTTAATGTATGAAGTACTTTGGGGATAAAAACCCGATCTTGTTAATCATATAGTAGAAAGTACCTTGTGTGAATAACTTGATTGTGTTGTTTTGTGATAGCCTTGAAATACTTTCTTGTTGATTTGATAAGTAATCATGCTAGGATGCTATGTGCGTTAGTATCTTGTGATGATTGTGTAAAGGGGTTTTCCCTCGATTGCGCTTAAGTTGTTTAACGATCAGCCGTTATGTTGGTATTGTACCACTCACCTTGACATGTTACCGGGGGTTAAGCTGCCCTCCGATGCTGGGTAGACTCAGGCGGTCTGGGACCATGATTCGAGGATACCTCATGCGTGTCCCGGGGACCTATGCGGAGCTGCGAGAGTTCCAGGTTAGTGTACGGCCTATATGGTCATGCGGTCTATGTGGCCATGCGGACTGCGAGTCCAGGCGGATGCCGGGGAGTAGCTACCCTCGATGCGGGGAATACCTCATGCGGGCCATTGGAGTGGCCTATGCGGAGTCTGGGAAGTTCGAGGGGCTAGACGCGCACATTTGATAATCGCGGCGAGTGACCGGCTTTGATCATGTGATGGTTCAGACAGATATCATGATACGATTTATGACCTTGTTAGTCTGCTGGTGTTAGTAGTCGGCTATGCCTTCGCACTTACCCTGCATCGTTTTATTAGGACACGGTGGGACACGTGTTCGTATGTATTCCTTGGTGCTTTTATATCATAGATCGCCGGTGAGGAAGGTATTCCACGCATGATTGATGTTGTGGGCTTGTGACCCATAGTTATATTTGAGTGATGTCTTGAGGCGAGTCACGACTTGACATGATCGCTATTTATTGTGAATCGTAGTTTGGTTATCATACATGTCTCCCGCTTATAGACTACTATGATTTCATTTACTTGATCTTCGCCACATACTTGGTACCTATTGTCTTCGACCTACTTAGGGGCTGCGTTCATGCCGCAGTTGAGGTACACCGCCGTTGATCCTAAGCTCGTGGTCAGTCATTTGGGAAGCTCCGTTTCTCCGGAGGCTTATCAGTGGTATAGTCCCCTGTCGTAGTAGGTGCTTACATTCAGGGGTATGGTGCGGCCTTGTCCCGCCATTGTTGTCATGTCACTCTTAGAGGTCTGTAGTACTGTTGTGGGCAGATTTGTAAGTGGGATGTAACTGTTCGGATTTAAGTTTTCATATATACATGCCGAAAGGCAATTTTTCTCAGATTATTATTTCATACTTCATGTTATTGTTTTATATTCCGCTGATTACTCTGATGTTGTATCACTAGGGTGCCCGGGGTAAGGCACCAGTCACGGGCCCGGGTTCGGGTCGTGACATGTCCGATCTCGGGTGAACCGCATGCCTTTGGAACTAGAATTGCAGATCCAAATTTATCCTCATGTTCGCCACAATCACGGCGAATCGCCATCTCTCAGAACCCATCTCATCCGCTCCGGCCGGGACTAGAGGCGCAGCATCGTGGTCTCATCGCCACCATCGCGCCCTAAACCTGCTGGGGCGGCGTCGTGGAACTCGCCGTCTCGGGTATAGATCGGGCACGAGCCCTCGTGACTCTCGGTGTCTACTAGCGGCTCCGCTTTGCCTTGCCTCCTGCGGGTTGCCTTTACGTGGAGGCATAAGCGTAAAGAAAGGAAATACGTTAGAGGGTCAGACTTATAACACACTTCTAAGGCACGATCTCAAATTGAGAAGAATGGAAACCAATCCTAAATATCCTATAGCCTCACGATTATTGGTGTGGTGCACAATACAGATAATCAAGACTACTAGATACGATGCGTAGACACTTTCCGAGGATTAATCGCTCGATACCACTTTTGTCACGACCGTTCGGCCCGTGGATCGATGCCTTACCCGGGCACCCAAGTAGTCATACATCAGAGTAATCAGCGGAATATATAAACAAGACATGAAACAGTTGTGAAATGAGACACAGTTTTATCTGAGAAAATGTCGTCTTTCGGCATATATATATACAAAGCCCTAGCTACATCCCAATGCATAATAGGACTACTGACCTCTAAGAAGATAAACAACTATATGGACAGGGCCCGCCATACCCTGAATGTACAAAACTATCTACAACAACAGGGAGATCATACCCAAAATTCGAGCCTCCGGAGAAGATGGAGCTCCTGACACCAAAGCAAAAGATCCTAAGGATGCGGATCTAGCACCTGCTTTCCCTTACCTGCGGCATGAACGCAGCCCCCCGAAGGAGGTCAGTACAACAGGTACCAAGTATGTGAAACTGTAAAGTACTTTAAATGAAAACATTATCATTTTAAAACCAATTTTACAAATATGTACGAAACAACCAAGGTAACCGCACATAGTGCCACATCATAAACAAGAGCAACAATAGGTAAATCAGAATGAGTCTTTTCTAGGCCGCGAATGATCAAGCAAGGCCAATCGCCCATAGTATCATTATGCATGCCTAATCTCGACTCCAGAGTCCGCATAGCCACCTAGGCACGCGTGAGGTATTCCCGCATCGAGGGTAGCTACCCGGCATCGCCCCGACTCGTAGTCCGCATGGCCACATAGACCGCGTGGCCACATGGACCGCACACTAACTGGAACTCGTAGCTCCGCATAGGTCCCCTGGACCCGCATGAGGTATTCTCGAATCATAGTCCCAGATTGCCTGAGATATACCCCGCATCGGGGGGCAGCTTAACCCCCGGTATCATGTCAAGAGGTGAGTGATGTAATACTAACATAACAACTTACCGTTAAACAACATAAGCACAAATAAGAATAACCTCTTATACAAACGTTACAAGACACTAACACACATAGCATCATAACATGTCTACTCATCAAACCATCTTATTATACTTTCCAGAAATCAATACAAGTCTTTCATAAACACATAAGTAAACTGTTCCTTTTCTCTTTCTTAAGTCGTTATACCTAACTTTCCATAAAGCTAGTATAACTCTTAAGCCTTTTGTTTTAAAAACAAATATTCTTCTTCTTTCAAAAATGATTTATAATTCTTTTGAAAGACTTCGAGATTTTTATTATTTAGACTCAAGTCAAAAGACGTCAAGTAAAACCATATTCGGTTAACACACGTACGTCTACCGTACTATATATATATTTTAAAATATCATGCTTAAGAGTATAGGAAGAATCACATACCTTCTCGGCGAAATCCACCTGCCAAGTCGAATATGTCGCGCGCAGAGTATCAACCTATAATAGTCAAATACGTCTATCAACGTCTAGACTACTCTGTAGGATTAATCTAAGCAGAGGGTTCTCTATTCTACGAAAAATCGGGCAGCACTTCCCTAACCGGTAAACTATACAAGTCTACTGTAAATACAGTCCTATGCAAGTACAGTTCAATCTTCTTTAATATTCTTCTGATGTAATTACAGTTCAATTCTCTTCTGTAATACCCTTCTATGTATTTTATACTTATTTCTATACTTCTACAGTATGTATTCTCCAATTACAATAGAAGGATAAGATTATTTACCTCGATAAGCCCAATATTATCCAAGATATAAGTCGATCCTGAGCAAGGTTTAGCTCCTAATCTGCACGCTCCAATCCGCTCCAAGAAACCCTTAGAAGTTTCTACACAACTTCTACCTTCTACTTCAACCAACTATGAAGTTTCTCTTAGGGTTTCGTTTAGTGACTATAGGAATATAAGGTAGTATTTCTTCGGCTTAGCTCTCTAGAGGGGGGGGGGGGGGAGAAGTGAGGCTTGGACGAGAAGCTCACAAGGGGGAAGGGAGATTTCAAGACTTGGAAAATATTTGTGGATGAAGAATTCTTCAACTAAGGGGGGGTATTTATAGGACCACCAATGGTCAAGATGAAGGCAAGTGGAGGGCAAGTGGAGGGTGTGGATTCACCCAAGTGTCCTTATCCATCTACTACACAAAAATATCCTACCTAACCTTGACTAATGCTCAAGGCCACAAAAACGTGCCAACCTTGCCCATGTTGCCGTCCACTTGAGGGTGACAAGTGTCACCCTCCCGTTGGTCCAAAATATTTCATCTCTCGGAAAAATCCGCAAAAATTATAAATGACATAGCCGTAATTTTCCCTTCGCAAGTTTTGGAAAACGTTTCGTCGGAAAACAATTCGTTTCGTGGGTTGTGCACAAATTTCGCCCTATGCCTAACTTTAAGTTTGAATTTTTGTACGTACGCCCTCACGTACATACTCTGGAAATACGGGGTATAACATAATATAACATGGTCGCATGCCCCGGAATCCCACATCGTATAAGCATGGCCATGGAGTAATAAAACACGCGAGCATCTAACCCGCATCCTGGCTGCATGCCCCGGCATCCCTCATCGTATAAACATGGCCAAGATCAATCACTATGGAAGCATACCCGTGGAATCCCCCGTCACTGCCCGTACGTCCAATAAAATGTCCGGGCATCTAACCCGCATCCTGGTCACATGCCCCGGAATCCCACATCGTATAAGCATGTCCAAGGATCAATCATAATGGAAGCATACCCGTGGAATCCCACATCACTGTCGGTACGTCCAAGTAAACTTATAACAAGACAGCCGGCCCTCCAACTGAGAGTCACGACAACGTAACATATAATACTTGCACTTAAAGCTATCACAAGCAAACACCGGCAAGTTCATTAAACCATTAGACTTTCATTTTTATAAACTCATGGAACTTCCGTTTCTCACATAAAAAATCCGGGAATTTAACCCCAAGTACTACGCACCTCTACTCCTTTAGAAAGACTCTTTTTCAAATAAAACTTCCAAGATACTAACGACCGTAGTATCAAGTCATATCTACCTTCAAACCAAGTCACGATACCTTTTTAGAAATACAATTACCGGCTTCTAAATCAAGTGACTTCATTCTTAAAAACTTTAAGCAAGTGATACCTTTAAATCAAATTGCCCTTCCTTAAATCAAGTTATTTCTTTGCTTACCTTATTAGAGAAAACCATTCTCTTAACCTTCCATAAAGCCGTTATAACCAACTTCCCATAAAGCCGTTATAACCCTTTATGGTTTTAGTCAAACTCATTCCTTTTATAACCAAGAGACTTATACTTTTTAAAACCAAGTATTAAATACTTTCAAATCAATTCTCTTAACCTTTAAAAATACAATTAGTCTCTTAACTTTCAAGAAAACAAGTTTCTTAACTTTAGAAATCAAGTCTTTCCAAATCGAGTATTATATACTTGTAAATCAAGTAAATCAATTCATTTCTTCCTTTAAGAATCAAGTCTCCTAGGATGATTAAAAGAGTTAGAGAGAAGTTTCTCTCACTAGGCGAAAATGCTCTCAACATTTCTCCCTAGTCGCTCTTCGCAATCCGCCTCATTCTTATGATTTCATCTTCGATTTCATACTCCGTAAATCTGATTTCATCTTTGATTTCATGAGATTGTTCGTCTGTTCATCTTACTTGAATTTGATACGAAGTTGTTTGAGTAAATTACGGAAATTTTACATCTTGTTCGAAGATTTTTCGAAAATTGTGGAAAGATTGTTCGAGTTTATCAACTTGTCCAAAGATTGTTACGAAGATACTTCAACTTGATTAAAGATTACTCAAGAGTTGCATTATCTTCCTTCTAGTCATGAGAAAGAATACAAAGATTTCAGCCAAAAGAATGAAAGAGATTATTTTGATTGTTCAAGATTACAAGATTCAAGATTTGAATTTGAGATTTGCATTTCGGAACCTCTGGCGGCGCAGTTGCTTCTCTTCGACAGCGGTAATTCAGGTTGTTAGCAAGTCGGGAGGTGTTCTTGGTGTGCAAGAGGTCATGATGGTGGTCTTGGGTTGAGGATGCAGCTCTTTGATTTTCCCAACCTTCCGGCAGCACCTGGACGTCAGTTGGCCATTCGATTCCAGACACCTCGACTATGGAGAGATTGCGGATCTTGATAGGGATCCCGGGTCAAAGTGGGTATGGAGGGTGGTTCGGGTTGCGGGAGGTGGTGTTGATGTTCGGGGTTTGTGGTTTGAACCTCGGGTCTCCGATCCTTGGCCGAGTTCAAAGAGACTTTTCCGGCGGCCACTTTGGATGCCAAGGTGATAGCGGGTCTCGAGGTTGGTCACGGGTTGATTGCGGGTCAGGAGGGTGGTCATGGGTCTTTGGGGAAGTCCATGGGTCACCAGCCTTTGGTTGTTGAGTTCGACATTGTTTCTTTTCCAATTGGCCTTGGAAATGCTAAGGTTTTGGAAGCCGAGGGGTTTCCTATCCAAAGGAGGTCTAGGAATTTGATGCATTCAATGGGTGCGGATGTCAATGGCACGCCTCATTCAATTGCTTCGGTTTTCAATGGCACGCCTCATTCATTAGGTGCAACTTTCGGAGTTGAGTTTGTTGGGAATTCAAGTGTTGCGGTTTCCGAAACGTCACCCATTCTTGAGGGGTTGACGGGTAGCATGGGTGGGCACGGGTCGATGGCGGTTCTTGAGGGTGGTTCCGGGTCGAAGGAGGGCCAGAAGGGTCGTCATGGGCTGCTGATTGGTCTTTATGGTGGTCACGTGTCAAGGCTGGAGCCTGGCGGTCATCGGTTCAAGATTGTTGGGTCCAAAGTTGGTTCAATTCCATGGCTCGTTGTACAAACCGCGGCGGAATTTGAACACCTACTCTTCAAACGAGACTTGGTAACTTGGGAATTTAATACCGAGAGTACCAAGGAAACATCTCATTCAATAGGGCTTGAAACTTGATAAGGGTGGGTACAGGTGGGTCTACTCTTCTTTTGAAGTCAAAGTTGCGGAAACCATAGGGCAACTCGTCCAAAGAGGTTTGGTAACTTGATGGCTACGAGGCAAGGGGCTACATTTCAAATGAGTCTTGGAAGAGCAACTAATGTGGAATTTGAAGGATCATTCTTTCCAAGAAGCCTAAAGTCGACCTTGTTTGACCAACAAAGCACTTAATGTCGAGGACACGAGCCATTTATGGCAACCATTCCCAATGATGCACTAGTCTTGATTCCCCATGAATCCAACTATTGCACTCATCGAGCGTGCAAATGATACTAGGGAGTCACAACAAATTAAGGAGCCTAATCCAGCGAATAAAAGTCCAAGTACGAAGATTGGAATAGTATTACACTACCCCACGATAAATAAAATGAAGAAACAATCTTGTAATGTCCCGGATAGATAGCATTAAATTTTAATTTTGAAGTTTATTTTCTTGTTCTTGTTTACGTTGAGGATTGAGAACCCTCAACGACTGATTGTAGCTTCCTGAGCTTTTCTTTTTAGTAATAATATTTGCATTTACCCGAAAAAAAAGAAAAAAAAGAATCAAGTCTCCTAACCTGAAAAATAAAGTCTCTTAACCTTAAGAAATCAAGTCATTTATCTTTCCATAAAGCAAATATAACCAACTTCCCATAAAGTCGTTATATTCACTTTATACCTTAGCCAAAATATCATTTCATATCCACGTGACTTATACGTTTAAATCGGAACAAGTATCACATACTTCCAAAACTCTTCAAGTCCCTTAACTTTAATAAAACATTAGACATCCTTAATACTTTCAAAGAAGTGAGTTAATCTCCTAACTCACCCGACTTGGCTATTCATAAAACTAGTAAAGGATATCAAGGTGTTGTACGTCACCGCAGTACTACATCGTGCAACTAGTCATGCTCGAAAGATAGGAAAAGTTCTACATAGCAAAATCACACAACTACCTCTTAACTTCTAAGAGTAAGGAAACATGAAATGATACCACGGTATATTCCATACATAGAATCATGCCAAAGGAAGGAAGAGGTTCACATACCTCGCGACGATTAACGACAAGTAGCAAAATGCTCCAAAGTACTTCAACCTTGATAGCTATTCCATCCTTCAAGTAGGATACGCTATACTTAGTACTTCAACCTATAATGGTCACAATACGCCCATTAACCTCTTACTTCAAACGTAGAATATTCTAAGTGCTAAGTCACTAAATTCTACGGAAAATCGGACAGCACCTCCTTTGTTTCTACTTACTTTGCCACCTTTTTCAAGGCCGAATACAATAACCAAACACGCCACATTTAAGGCCCAATCAATGCAATCAACAATAGGGGATTACACGCCTACTAGACGTGTAAAATTCCGCCCCACAAACGATATCAAATTAATACAACTTACTAGGACAATTCGGCTAACTTGAAGTACTACAACATCAATTCTTATCCAATTTCCATTTCAATCCAAGTTATTTGCCTAACATGATATCAAGTCGCAATCGATTATAACTACTATAATCTCCAAGTAATTAACATGCGACGATTCAAATAAACGACCAATTTGTAATCCAACTTCACATGGCTTACATTACATTTCGGATTCTAAGGCTACAAGCAATCCATAATACCTATGAACTTCAACATATCAACTTCATGCTAGAAACACGTAAAGCTAACAACAACAATATAAATAATCTTGTAACACTTTTAAGGGACAAGATTATACCTCAACGAATCTTAATCCAACTCCAAATCCGAAGTCGCTCCTTAGTAACTTAGAGCCTCTTCAAGACACTTCAATCCGCTACTTGAGACCCTTAGAACAATACCAACAACTTTCCTTCAAACTTCCAATCCAAAACCTAGAAAGCAACTAGGTTTTCACTTTGCGACTAACCCGAAAACTATCTTTTTCCGAGATTTTTCTATTGAGATACACTTACAATACACTCATGAACCTTGGTTTAAAGTGTGGAGCTTAAAGAACAAGAAACGAAAATTCTTCCTTCTTTCCCTTAGTGAACCCGAGAGCTAAGCTCTTGTGTTCTTCAATTTGTGTGAAAATTTTACTAAGTGTTAAGCTTGTCATACTACTACTAGTATTATATAGCAACATGGAGGGTCAAGATGCAAACAAATGGGTGGTTTGGATGAAGTCTTATCAAATATCAAGACTAGTGGACCCCTTTGACCAAGTCAATTATCTCGTTACTACTTGCAAGACTTGTCTTGCTAACAAAGGTCCAATGACCCTCTTGCCCTTGCAAATTTCTTCCAAGGCATCCTTAAGGGGGGTGACACGTGTCGCCCTCCCATTCGTCACAATAGTACGTTTTCCGACAATTTCATAATTCTGATAAATTTTTACAAGTCTCAAATCTTAACACTGTGAGTTCTTACGTACGTTCTAAAACACGCCCTGTAAATACGGTGTAACATTCTTCCCCTTAGAAACATTCGTCCCGAATGTTCTTTGATCAAACTTATAATTAGCGACATAGTTTCCTTTCACAACCCCGACATACCAACAATGCCACACATGGCCCTAATACCTCGCACACGCATATCTGTCCATCATAAGCCCAAAAAGGGATTATCTTTTCGTACTTCCAACTCTTTCTAACTTAAACACAGTCTCAATATAATCTGTTCATGACACTTAAACATACCACAACTTTATCATGCATACAAGTTTCTAAAGGGCCAAAGACATACCTGAAATCATATAGGCGGTTCAAAGGACCGCTAAAACTGGGAACTTCCACCACGACCTCTGTCACGTCCTGCCGGTGCATTAACATCCTGCCTTGCTATGAAAGGCGAAGAACCAGCAACTAACCCAGTAGACTGTGTTATCCCACCAGTGCCACCTCTGGTCGGACAGTCTCTCACGAAATGGCCCTGCTGGCCGCAAGCATAACAAGTTGTCGAGGTAGTACGACACTCCCCAAAATGAAATCTACTACAGTGGCCGCACCGGGGCAAAGGTGGCTTCCCCTGGCTACTATTCTCGGACATCTGTGAACTCAGCCACGACTGCACCGAATATCACGGAGACCAAACCTCCGCCGTAAGATCGGAAGGAGCACTGCTGTGCGGCCGAGATGGAGACCTAGTTCGGCTGAGGCCGTCCGCCTCGAAAGTTACCTGGAATCTCGCCGCCCCGCCCTCTTGGCGGCTTTGAGTCTAGCCGACTCTCTCTCTCTGCCTCTATCCCTGCGCATAAGCTTGTATCTGGCAATATCCATACAGGCTGAAGCGGCTCCTGCACGCACGAATCATATAATGGTCTAGCCCCATCACATAACGGTGAACTCGTCGCCATATCACCACAATAGTGTGCGCATACACCGCCAACGAGTCAAACTCCGGTTGTATTCACGATGGTCCTCCCATTCGCCTCAATGACAAGAACCTATCAACACGGGCTCTCTCATTTCAGAGGCAAAAAGTGATCAAGAAAGACCTCAGAGAACTCATCCCAAGCTGGGAAGAGCACCCACACCTCTCGGCGGCTCCCAAGACTCAAACCAGTTCAACGCAATATCACGTAACGGTAAGAAGCTAACACAATCGACTGTCTCCGAGGCCCTAAGCACTGCATAGTCCATCAGAGTGCGAGCGAACTTGAGATCATCCTCAGATCTCGAACCATAAAACTCGGGTGGACTACAACCCAGAAAATCCTGAATCCTCAAACTGTCGGCTCTAGGGTTAGCTACTGCTCTGCTACGCCTACCACTATGCTAGTCAAAGTCCGACCGCTCTCCATAATCTCTAAACTCGCCTTGGTCTGCGGATCGGAGGCTCGCACGGAACCTCTGGAGCTACTGCCGCTCTCGGCACCTCTAATACCGCCGGCGTGGCTGAGCCCGCCAATCCGCCTATTACCTCAGGCATAGTCTGTGCCCGAGTCCTGGTAACCCTCTGCGTACCACTAGTAGCTCTGCGCCGCCTTTGCCCATACGGGCCACAGTCGCTCCGTGAGGCATAATCATACATAAGAAGGGGTCAGAGAGGATTCACCCTACTAGGACAGCTCTACTGCACGATCTCAAAGAGAGAAGAATGGAAACCAATCCTAAATGTCCTGCAGCCTCCTAATTATAGATGTGGTGCACAACACACCGATAATCAAGACTTACTAGACACTGCGTAGACACTTTCAGAGGACTAGCCGCTTTGATACCACTTTTGTCACGACCGACCAAGCTCGGGCATCGGTGCCCTACACGGGCACCCTTACGGTATACATCGAGATAATCACGGAACATACATGAAACTTATAAATAAATCATCAAAGATAAAATCAACAGTTAGCCGATAGGCTACCTTCCCGACATATATATATATATACAACCAAGCGATTCTTTGTTATACCGTATTTCAGTATATGCGTGAGGCGTGCACGTAAAAGTTTAGCCTTAAAGTAGGCAATGGACGTTTTTGGGCCTGACTCATTAAAGAATCGTTTTCCGACGAAACGTTTTACACAACTCGCGTAGGATAAATTCCGGCTATGCCATTTCTAATTTTTGCGGATTTTTCCGAGAGACGAAACACTTTGGGCCAACGGGAGGGCGACACTTGTCACCCTCCAATTGGTGGACGTGAGGCGTCTATATGGCCGAATGGAGTGGCTTATTTTGTCAAGTAGTTGGTAGGATATTTTGTGTGCAAGTTGGCTAGGTACACTTGCCCTAATCTTGACCTTACACTTGCCTTGCACTTGGCATAATCTTGGCCATTGGTTGGCCATCCCTTGACCTATAAATACCCCTCTTGTGATGAAGAGTTCTTCATCCACAAACAAGCTTTCCAAGTCTTGAAATCCTCTAAGCTCCCTTGAGCCTTTTTCGTCCAAAACACCCCCCCTTTGAGTGAGCTTGGCCGAGGCAACCCCTCCCCCTAGCCTAGCCGAAATCTACCCCCCCTCTCTTGGTAGAAAAGTTGCCTTCTAGTATTGTTATAATGCCCAAAATACCCTAGCCCAAATCCCTTAGTACTTTGTAGAAGTTGTGAAGAACTTCTAAGGTTTCCTTGGAGCTATCGGAGCGTCTGACTTAGAGCTAAGCCTTGCTCCGGATCGACTTATATCTAGGATATTATTGGGCTTACCGAGGTAAATAATCCTAACCCTCTTTTGTATTAGAGAATACATACTGTAGAAGTATAGAATTAAGTATTAAATACTTAGAAGGATATTACAGAATAGAATTGAACTGTTATCACAGTAGAAGGGTTTAAAAGAAGAATAATTGAACTGTACTCACATAGGACTGTTTTTACACTAGACTGTATAGCTTACGGGGGAAGTGCTGCCCAAATTCCCAGAATAGAGAACCCTCGCTTAAAGCTTTATACAAGTCTTCAGACGTTGATAGGCGTATTTGGTATTATAGGTGATTCTCTGCGCGACATATTCGACTTGGCGGGAGGTTTTCGCGAGAAGGTATGTGATTCTTCCTATACCTTGAGCATGATATTTTAAATATATATATGCGGTAGGCGTTTGCAGTGTTAAGCGAATAATAACTACGGCAATGTCTTTGACTTAAGCACGAATAATACTTACGGCAATGTCTCATGACTTAAGCTGAATAATACTTACGCAATGTCTCGCGACTTAATCTGAATAATAAGGATGCAAAGCATTTCAAAAGAATACTGAATCATTTTTTTAACAGAAGAGAACTAATTGGTTTTTAAACAGAAAGCTTAAGAGTTATACTAGCTTTATGGGAAGTTAGGTATAACAACTTAAGAATGATAAAAGGAACAATTTACTTATGTGTTTATAACAGACTTACATTGATTTATGGAAAGAATAATAAAATGGTTTGATAAGTAGACATGATATGATGTTATGTGTGTTAGTGTCTTGTAACGTTTGTATAAAAGGGTATTCTTGTTGTGCTTATGTGTTTAACGATAAGCTGTTATGTTAGTATTATATCACTCACCTCTTGACAAACACCGGGGGTTATGCTGCCCTCCGATGCGGGGTATACCTCAGGCAGTCTGTGTGACTATGATGCGAGGACACCTCATGCAGTGCATGTGACCTATGCGGGTGCGAGTTCCGTGTTAGTGTGCGGGTTATACCTCATGCGGTCTATGTGGCCATGCGCATCACGAGTCGGGGCGATGCCGAGGAGTAGCTACCTCGATGCGGGTTATGCCTATGCAGGCCTACGTGAGTGGCCTACGCGACTACGGGAGTCCAGGATTTGGCTTGCTTAATGATACTATGGGCAATTGGCCCTGCTTCGATCATTCGCAGCCTAGGAAAGACCTATTACAGTTTACCTATTGTTGCTCTTGTTTATGATGTGGCACTATATGCGGTTACCTTGGTTGTTTCATACATATATGTAAACTGATTTTTTTAAAATGAAATGTTTTCATTAAGTACTTTACAGTCTCGCATACTTAGTACCTGTTGTACTGACCTCCTTCGGGGGGCTGCGTTCATGCCGCAGGTAAGGGCAAGCAGGTGCTAGATCCACATCCTTAGGATCTCTACGTTGGTGTCGGGAGCTCCATCTTCTCCGGAGGCTCTACTTTTTGGTATGATCTCCCTGTTGTAGTTAGTTTTGTGCAGTCAGGGTATGGCGGGGCCCTGTCCCGCCATAGTTGTTTACTTTCTTAGAGGTCTGTAGTCCTGTTGTACAGTTGGGATGTAACTGCAAAAACTATGTTTATGTATATATGCCGAAAGGCGACTTTTTCTCACATAAACTGTGTCTCTTTTTACAACTGTTTCATGTCTTGTTTTTATATTCCGCTGATTACTCTGATGTATGACTACTTGGGTGCCCGGGTAAGGCACCAGTCACGGGCCCCGGAACGGGTCGTGACAAAAGTGGTATCAGAGCAGTTAATCCTCGGAAAGTGTCTATAGACCGTATCTAGTAGAGTCTTGATTATCGGTTTGTTGTGCACCACACCAATAATCAGGAGGCTATAAGATATTTAGGATTGGTTTCCATTCTTCTCACTCTGAGATCGTGCTTTAGAGTTGTGTTAAAGTTGGACCCCTCTAACATATTCCTTTTACATGATTATGCCTCCACGTAAGGCAACCCGGGCCCAGAAGGGCAAGGCAGCCGAGGGAGCTTCTAGTAGGACACCGAGAGTTACGAGGGCTCAGGCCCAGTCTATACCTCAGACGGCGAGTTCTATGACGCCGCCGGCCCCAGCAGAGACCACAGTACCCACACCTCCTGTCCCACAGCCTGGGGCGGAGGAGTTAGGGTACAAAGAGATGGCCCAGCTATTGGCCAGGATCGTGGCGGAACGAGGACAGTGGATGCAGCAGATTCGATTCGCCGATCGTACCGTGGTTCACCCGAGGCCGAGTTTGAGGCTACGAGATTTCTGAGTTGTAGCCCGCGAGTTTTACTGGTCGAGGCTGCAGGATGATCGCAGGAGTTCATTCGTCCTCAGAGGATTATGAGAGTGATCGGGCCGGAGACCGAGTCCGTGATCTTTGTTCGCGTCGGTGCGTGATCTGCGATCGATTGGTTTGATTCGTGGGAGTTATCACGGGAGAGCACGCGTCCCAGCCTACTGGGATGAGTTCTCGAGGCTTTCCTCACTCACTTCTTGCCTCGCGGATGAGGCGCGGGCCGATTTTTATCTTGAGACAGAGGACGTCTGATTAGGGAGTACAATGTCGAGTTCGATTCTTTGGCTCGATATGTCCCAAAGATTGGTAGCGATATGGAGGAGGTGCACCGCCACGTCACCGGGCTAGATGATTATATGGCGAGTCTTGTGCGGTGTTTCTCTTCACCGTATGGACATTACCCGCATGCAGCTCATGCACTAGACGCGGCGAGCGTCGAGGCCGACGGGTTGACGACAACAGAGAAGAGACCAGGACGGGCAGGTCGCTTTGGTAGTTATCGAGGTGGGCGGCCTCAAGCGGTCTAGATTCGCACCACGGCCGGCTGAGCACTCCTGCACCATCCTCAAGGCCCAGAGTATTCGGGCACGTCGGGGCCCGGGACTTCGACTCGTGGCGGCAGAGGTGCGGCCGGGACCACCCCGCCGTGGGCCGATGTAGATCCCATTTCGAATTGTGGTGCTCCTCCGAGGGTTTGTTACGCGGCCGACGGTCATATTGCGAGGCTTGCCCGATCGGCGGCCTTGGTGGTAGGGCTCACCTACAGGTCGATTGGGTTCTTCATCCCCGACAGTTACTCGCCCGAGGCAAGGTACTCGGGCGGCCAGGTCGCGCAGAGGTCGTGGCGCGGTCCAGTTCTAGCGGTCCTCGAACGCATTTATGCCTTTTCGGTAGGCAGATCGTGAGGCCTCACCGATGTCGCCACGGTACCTTATCGGTTACGGGTTTGATGTGTATGCTTTGATAGATCCGGTTCTACGTCCTATATATCTCCCTTGTTGCTAGTAGGATAGGGATGAGGCGATTCTATAGACCCTTTCGAGGTAGCTACGCTGGTAATTCGGTGGTAGCTCGGCGGGTATATGAGCTTGTCTGTGACCATTCTACGACCGTCGGACTCAGCCGACTTGATAGAGTTGGATATGATTGATTTCGGCGTGATCATGGGTATGGATTGGCTAGCTTCTGCTACGCCAATGTAGACCGCAGGAGAGTAGTACGGTTCCAGTTTCCTGAGGAGCCGGTTGTTAAGTGGGAGGGGAACACTGTATCGCCGAGGGGTAGGTTTATTTCGTACCTCAAGGCTAGGAAGATGGTGCAAAAGGGGTATATCTACCATCTCGTTCGGTTGTTTGATACTGAAGCTGCGGTACCAGATTTTGATCGATTAGTAGTCGAGAGTTCCCGACGTGTTTCAGACGCGGTATCCTCCCGAGGAGATCGAGTTTTGTATAGATGTGTTGCCAGACACTCGGCCTATTTCCATTCCGCCATATAGAATGACACCTGCCGAGTTGAGAGAGTTGAAGGATCGGCAGAGACTTGCCGAGAAGGGCTTCATCGACTAGTGTTTCTCCCGGGAGCGCCGGTATTGTTCGTGAAGAAGAAGGGCGGGGCCTTGCATGTGTGTTGATTACAGGCAGCTGAACAAGGTGACCATTAAGAACAGAAACCCCCTTCCCAAGATTGATGATTTGTTCGACCAGTTGCAGGGTGCGAGATGTTTCTCCAAGATTGATCTACGGTCGGGCTATCATCAGGTGCGAGTCAGAGAGTCGGACATCCTAGGATCGCATTCGGACGTGCAGACGCATTATGAGTTCGGTCATGTCTTTTGGTTGACCAATGCTCGCAGATTCATGGATTTGATGAACCAGTGTTCAAATCATTTTTGACACGTTTGTGATAGTGTTCATTGATGATATCTTGGTTTATTCTCGCCAGAGCGAGAGCACGCGGAGCATTTGAGGACGATTCTCGAGACCAGCTATACGCCAAGTTTTCCAAATGTGAGTTTTGGTTAACTTCGTGGCTTTTCTTGGGCACATTGCCGGGTGATGGCATTCGAGTGATACGGCCAAGATCGAGGCGAAGGACTTGGCCTAGACCTACTACTCCGGCGAGGTTCGCGATTTCGGGCCTTGCGAGTTATTATCGGTTCGTGGAGAAGTTTGCTTCTATCTCTCGCACCATTGACTAGCCGACTCGAAGGAGCTAAGTTTGATGGTGATGCTTGGAGCGGTGGTTTCGATTCTTGAAGAGATCGACGGCCGCCCCGTTCTTACTCTTCCAGAGGGTCCAGACGGTTATGTCGTGTATTGTGATGCGTCAGGCATCTGGTTGAGTTGTGTGTTGATGCAGCATGGCAAGGTTATAGCGTATGCATCCCGACAGCTGAAGAAACACGAGAGGAACTACCCCACCCATGACTGAGTCGGCGGTGATTCACGCCAAGATCCGAGGCACTATTTGTATGGGGTTCATGGATATTTATACAGACCACAAGAGCCTCCGGTATATCTTCACCGGAGGAGCCGAACTTACGGCGAGACGGTGGTTAGAGTTGCTTAAGGATTATGATGTTGATATCCTATACCACCCGGGGAAGGCCAATGTCGTGGCAGATGCTCTTAGTCGTAGGTAGATGGGGAGCCTATCAGATGTGCAGCTAGAGATGAGGGACATAGTTCGTGATTTGCATCAGTTAGCGAGCCTTGGTGTCCGTTTGATTGATTCTGATAGCAGTGGGGTTCGAGTTCGTGAGGTTGCCGAGTCTTCCATCGTCGAGGAGGTGAAGAGGCAACAGTTCGAGGATCCAGTTTTGACACGTTATCGTGATACAGCTCTTCGTGAGGGCAAGGGTCCTTTTGAGGTAGCACCTGATGGGGTGCTAAGGTTTGAGGGCAGGTTGTGTGTTCCAGATGTTTCAGGACTTCGGCAGCAGGTTCTGGGGGAAGCACACACACAAGCGTTACTATCCATCCGTGGTCGACCAAGATGTACCACGACCTTAGATCCGTGGTATTGGTGGGATGGCTTGAAGAGGACGTTGCGAGTTCGTAGCTCGCCCGTGTTGTCGGCAGTGAAGGTAGAGCACCAGAGTCCTGGTTGTTTGTTGCCGACGATAGAGTGCCCGACCGGGATGTGGGAGCTTCTGAACATGGACTTTATCACACGAGTACCTCGCACGCAGAGCAGACATGATTCTATATGGGTTATCGTTGACAGTGTGAAAATCAGCCCACTTTCTTCCCGTCAGGACGACTTTTTCGGCTGAGGATTATGCCAGACTTTACATCCGAGAGATCGTCAGACTGCATGGAGTCCCTATTTCGATCATATCAGACAGAAGAGCCCAGTTTACGGCTAACTTCTGGAGGTCTTTCCAGAAGGGTTTAGGGACGCAGGTGAGCCTGAGTACTGCATTCCATCCTCAGACAGACGGACAGGCAGAGCGCACTATCCAGACTCTTGAGGATATGTTTGCGAGCTGTGTTATTGACTCCCCAGGGTAGCCGGAGGATCATTTGCCTCTAGTTGAGTTTGCATACAATAATAGCTACCACTCCAGTATTTAGATGGTGCCTTATGAGGCCTTGTATGAGAGGAAGTGCAGATCGCCTATAGGTTGGTTCGATGTGGACGAGGTCCAGTTAGTGGGACCAGATTTGGTGCAGCAGGCAGTGGATAAGGTGAAGCTTATCCAGGAGAGGTTTCTGACGGCTCAGAGTCGACAGAAGTCATATGCAGATCATCGTCGTCGGCATCTGGAGTTCGAGGTTCATGATTGGGTTTTCCTAAAGGTGTCACCCATGAAGGGTGTGATGAGATTCGGAAGGAAGGAAACTCACCAAGGTACATTGGGCCGCTTGATTGTCCGCAGGTAGGCAAGGTTGCCTATGAGTTGGATCTGCCATCCGATCCGGAGGCGCGCATCCGGTGTTTCATGTTTCTATCCGGCGAGGTGTATCGGGGATCCATCTGTGGTACACCCGATTGACGATGTCCAGTGACCAGGGGTTATCGTATGAGGAGATTCCATAGCGATAGTCGATCGTCGTTAGGCGTCTGCGACGGGACGTGGCTTCCATCAAAGTCTTGTGGCGAACGAGCTCGGGAGGAAATGGCGTGGGAAGGCGAGGAGGACATGAGGCGGAGTACCTCACCTATTCCCACACCTCCGGTAATTCACTTTCCTACTTGTAAATCTTCATTATCGTTTATGCCTAAGTGTTGTTACGTGGCGTGTGGCATTTGCAATCGCTTTAAGTTATGAGTAATCTTATCGTTAATCGCTTGGGAAGGAACATTCGACGAATGTTTCTGGCGAGGAGAATGTTATACCCGTATTTCCGAGTATGCGTGAGGCGTCACGAAAGTTTAGCCTTAAAGTAGGCAATGGGACGTTTTTTTTGGGCACAACTCATTAAAAGAATCGTTTTCCGACGAAACGTTTTACACAACTCGCGTAGGATAAATTCCGGCTATGCCATTTCTAATTTTTGCGGATTTTTCCGAGAGACGAAACACTTTGGGCCAACGGGAGGGCGACACTTGTCACCCTCCAATTGGTGGACGTGAGGCGTCTATATGGCCGAATGGAGTGGCTTATTTTGTCAAGTAGTTGGTAGGATATTTTGTGTGCAAGTTGGCTAGGTACACTGGCCCTAATCTTGACCTTACACTTGCCTTGCACTTGGCATAATCTTGGTCATTGGTTGGCCATCCCTTGACCTATAAATACCCCTCTTGTGATGAAGAGTTCTTCATCCACAAACAAGCTTTCCAAGTCTTGAAATCCTCTCATCTCCCTTGAGCCTTTTTCGTCCAAAACACCCCCCCTTTGAGTGAGCTTGGCGAGGCAACCCTCCCTAGCCTGGCCAAATCTACCCCTCTCTTGGTAGAAAAGTTGCCTTCTAGTATTGTTATAATGCCCAAAATACCCTAGCCCAAATCCCTTAGTACTTTGTAGAAGTTGTGAAGAACTTCTAAGATTTCCTTGGAGCTATCGGAGCGTCTAACTTAGAGCTAAGCCTTGCTCGGATCGACTTATATCTAGGATATTATTGGGCTTACTGAGGTAAATAATCCTAACCCTCTTTTGTATTAGAGAATACATCTTGTAGAAGTATAGAATTAAGTATTAAATACTTAGAAGGATATTCTGAGAATAGAATTGAATTATCACATGAAGGGTTTAAAGAAGAATAATTGAACTGTACTCACATAGACTGTTTTACGATGGGTGTATAGCTTACGGGTAGGGAAGTGCTGCCCAAATTCCATAGAATAGAGAACCCTCTCGCTTAAAGCTTTATACGATGCGATCTAGACGTTGATAGGCGATTTGGTATTATAGGCTGATTCTCTACGCGACATATTCGACTTGGCAGGAGGTTTTCGCCGAGAAGGTATGTGATTCTTCCTATACCCTTGAGCATGATATTTTAAATATATATATAGTACGGTAGACGTACGAGTGTTAACTGAATAATAACTACGGCAATGTCTTTGACTTAAGCCTGAATAATACTTACGGCAATGTCTCGCGACTTAAGCCTGAATAATACTTACGGCAATGTCTCGCGACTTAAGCCTGAATAATACTTACGGCAATGTCTCGCGACTTAAGCCTGAATAATAAGGATCTGAAAGCATTTCAAAAGAATACTGAATCATTTTTTTAACAGAAGAGAACTAATTGGTTTTTAAACAGAAAGCTTAAGAGTTATACTAGCTTTATGGGAAGTTAGGTATAACAACTTAAGAATGATAAAAGGAACAGTTTACTTATGTGTTTATAACAGACTTACATTGATTTATGGAAAGAATAATAAAATGGTTTGATAAGTAGACATGATATGATGTTATGTGTGTTAGTGTCTTGTAACGTTTGTATAAAAGGGTATTCTTGTTGTGCTTATGTGTTTAACGATAAGCTGTTATGTTAGTATTATATCACTCACCTCTTGACAAATACCGGGGGTTAAGCTGCCCTCCGATACGGGGTATACCTCAGGCAGTCTGTGTGACTATGATGCGAGGACACCTCATGCGGGTCTGTGTGACCTATGCGGAGCTGCGAGGGTTCCAGGTTAGTGTGCGGGGTTATACCTCATGCGGTCTATGTGGCCATGCGGACTACGAGTCCAGGACGATGCCGAGGAGTAACTACCCTCGATGCGGGGTTATGCTACATGCAGCTCACGTGAGTGGCCTATGCGACTCACGGAGTCCAGGATTAGGCTTGCTTAATGATACTATGGGCAATTGGCCCTGCTTCGATCATTCGCAGCCTAGGAAAGACCTATTACAGTTTACCTATTGTTGCTCTTGTTTATGATGTGGCACTATGTGCGGTTACCTTGGTTGTTTCATACATATAAGTAAACTGATTTTTTTTAAATGAAATGTTTTCATTAAGTACTTTACAGTCTCGCATACTTAGTACCTGTTGTACTGATGTCACGACCCGATCTCGGGCCCGTGACTGGTGCCTTACCCCGGGCACCCTAGTGATACAACATCAGAGAAAAACCAGCGGAAATAAAAACTCATGAAAGAAAATAGTGAAATAAGAAAACAGGCTAACCCAAACGGTTACCTTTTTGTACATAAAAGAAAACTTGAGCGACATCCCTTACAAACTCGCCACAACAAAGTGCTATAGACCTCTAAGAATTTTGAAACCATAATGACGGACAGGCCCGCCATGCCTGAATATACAAAAGTCTACTACTTGAGGGAACCGTACCACGTGACAAACTTAGGAGATATGGAGCTTTCCGAGAACCGAACAGCGATCCTAAGAGTGCGGATCGCAAGTTATGTACCTCAACTGCGGCATGAACGCAGCCTCGGGAGGTCAAGACAACAGTACCAAGTATGTGAAATCAGAAATATCAGAAATGAAATCATAATAGTCTATATAAAGCGAGACATGTATGATAACCAAATTACAACACCACAACATAAAAGCGGTCATATCAAGATAGGGACTCATGCGGTGAAATCATCACTCAAATACAACCGGAATTTAACCCGCACAAAGGCCGCGTGCCCGACATCTTACTCCGGTATAAGCATGGCCTCGAACCGCCCTAGTGGGCCCATACGTGGACCATCCAACGTGTCGGTATGCCTAAAGGAGATAACAAGATAACAATCCTTGTGGAAGCATACGTGGGCTACCCAACGTGTCGGTATGTCCAAACAACTAACAAGAGAATACTCACGTGGAAGCATACGTGGGCTACCCAACGTGTCGATGTCCAATCAAATAACAATAACAACACCCTAATGGAAGCACACCTGGGGCTACCCAACGTGTCGTATGTCCATCAATCAACGGATAGCGGCCCTCCAACGAGGCGCAGAGCACATAAATACAACACTTGCACATAGCTATCACTACAAGCATAGGCTGTTACACACAACTCAAGGTACTATAAACATTTCTTAACACAATGTCAAGTATACCATTTAAAACCCAAGTACTTAACCCCTTAGGATCAAGGTACTCTACCTTTTATAAACAAGTCACTTATGTTTTTCCATCACAAGAAGTTCAATATTTGAAAACGAGTTACTTCCCTTTTCCCAAAATCGAATTACCATTTTAAATCTAATAATGAAACCATTTCTTTATTTTCATAAAGTCGTTATAACTAACCTCCCATAAAGCTATTACAACACTTTATGATTAATAAAACAAGTCAAGACAAAATCATGCCTTTCTTTTAAACCAAATACTTCAAATTCTTAAGTCTCTTTTCCTTTAGAAAATCGAATTCCTTACTTTGAAATTTTAAGAAGATCAAAACTTGATTTCAATAGTTCTTATTAGAGCAGCCATGATCTAGGAAATGTAATACAATTTTGTCTTATCTTAGCTTCTATGCAGATGGAGGTTTCTACTGGTTTTAACATGATTAATGTCATTACTTCTTTCCTTTATCGACGCTGCATTGGCTTGTTCGATCCTTATTCCCATTTCCGAAATTGTAACGTTATTCTTTTAAAAACCAAGTATTCATATCTCACGAATTAGGTGTTATACTTTTCAACACCATTTGGGTCAATTACAAGTCACGTCTCTTATCTTTTGAAAATAACAAACCATTCTTTTAGTTACATAAAGCGGTTATAACAAACTTCCCATAAAGCCGTTATAACACTTTATGTTTTAAACCAACCAATTACCACTATAAACATTTATGAGACCAATAGGGCTCATTCTTTAACCACCGAGTACCCGTTACTAACGGATAAGACTTTACTACTATTTTCACACAATGAAGCCCTTAACACTTCATATCAAGTCAAGGCACAAAAGGGAAATCAAATTCCTTTAACACTCGTGCGTCTACCGCACTATATATTTTACAAATAGTCATGCTGAAGAGGATAGGAAGAATCACATACCTCGCGACGATTATCGACGGTTAGCAAAATGCTCCACAGTACTATCCCCCTTAAGTAGAATATGCTACTCGTAGTACTTCAATCCTATAAGGGTCATGAAACGTCTATCAAACTATAGCTTCGAACGTAGAATAACTTAAGTGCAAAGTCCCTAGATTCTACGGTAATTTGGACGACACTTCCTTTGTTCTTACTTACTATGCCACCTCTTTCAAGGTCGAATTCAATAACCAAACGCCCCACAATAATACAAAATAACCCAATACTTTCCATGCCATTCTTGGCCAACCATAAACCAATTCTTAAATCCCTTTCAATACTTTCCAATCCAAGTTCTTAGGTCTAACATGATATCTAGCCCTAGACATCTTCAACAATTACAATCTTAAGGCTAACATGCCCATTTCAGTTTTTAACAAGACAACAAGATCCAAATCTATACAATATAAAACAGCCTCAGGCTCAATTCTATACTACTACAATATAACAGCCTTAGGCTCAACTCTAAACTACTAAAATAAAACAGCCTCAGGCTCACATCTATACTACTAAAATAAAACAGCCTTAGGCTCATAACCAAGAGAAAGGGGAAACTTTTACCTTAAGGAATAGCCCACAAAAGCCCCTTTTTCTTCCACCACTTTCCGTCAAAATCGCCCACCAGCGTTACCCACAAGTTTACCCACACTTTTTCTTCTTGCCGCCGCTCCAACAATCTCCTCTAAAGCTAGGTTTCTTCCAAAAACTAGAGAGAAGGGAGAGGGTTTTCCATGGAAGGGTTTTGAAATGAAATGGCCAAGTCTTCCAAGACTTGGCCCTAAAATAGGCCCTAATCTGGTCAAAAGGGATGGGAGGGACACTTGTCACCCTCCCATAGGTTTTTAACAAAATATCTCCTGATTTTCGTCACTTACTGCGCAAAATTCCCGCCTCGGCGCCGCGGCGCTGTACCCCTGAACCGAAAACTGCTGCTGCCTGCCTGCGCACCAAACTTGAAACTTCCATAACTTTTGACTCCGACGTCCTATCGACGAACGGTTTGTTGCGTTGGGATCTAGATTTAACGAACTACAATTTAGGCTTTTAAACACCTCGAAACTCTTAACAACTGGGGTACAACACTCCAAGGTAAACTCAAATCCGTCCAACACATGTTTGCCAACTTATCTTTCAACTTCCAATCTTATAATCCTTGGTATGATCTTATCTTAACTCCTTGAATTTACGGGGTGTAACATTCTCCCCCCCTTAGAAACATTCGTCCCGAATGTTCCTTCTAAGTCTCCAAAACGCAGACGCCGGTATAGTCTTCACTACTCCACTCATGAAAGAATCAGTTATGCCACTCATGGACTTATCACTAGAAAAAATACTCCCACATACTACATGTACTTGACAAGGATCATCAGAAAATCTTTTACTCTAGCCGGTCTTACCTCTAAAGTCTCGATTGTTATAAATTCTAAGGTTCAAAATCTTCTCATCCTCAGACTTACCCTTTTCACTAATCAGGCTTCTAATTCACATTTTTAACACAAAGTTATCCGAACATAAGCACTTAACACATCACTATAACATCAATGCATACTAGTCTCTAGAGGGTTAAGAATATACCTGTAACTACTGCTTCACTTTCTCTTTCTGTCGTTCTACTCATGTTCCTTCCCTGCACGGCGCACAAAAGGAGGAGATGAATCAGCCACTGATCCCGAAGGCTGAGTCTCTACATCCGCGCTATCTCTGGTTGGACAATTCCTCGCAAAATGGCCTGGCCGTCGCATACAAAACAAACCCCCATTCCAGCACGACTCACCCCACCATGGAGCCTACCACAACGGCCACAACGAGGTAGGGGTGGTCCCATCTGACTAACGCCCTCGCTCCCAAAACTCAAACACAGGAGCCACGACTTGCTCTGAATTTCTGAACGTCCCAAGCGTGATGGAGCACTCTGTACTGGCTGAGGTAAATAACTAGCCTGCTGCTGAGGCTTCCTGCCTCGAAGGTCACCAGAGGACTCACCGTCCCGGCCTCTTCGCTGATCTTGGTTATTCCGTCGACCTCTACGTTCTCACGGCCGCGATAGGCTGGATACGGGCAATGTCCATGCCCTGAAGAGCTACACTGCATCCTCCGCTAAATAATCATCGAGTCCGGTGACATAACGGTGCACTCTATCCTCCATATTGGCCACCAAAGCGGGACATACCGCCAATGAGTCAAACTCTACATTGTACTCCGAATCATGCGCCTCTTTGTCTTAGCATCAAAAATCTGTCCGCGTGCTCCTCATCTGTGAGGCAATAAATGGCCAAGAAAGCCTCGAGAACTCACCCCAACCACCGGAGGTGCATGTTCCCCGACAGCTCCCACGAATTAAACGATCCGCAGGTATCACGCGGCCGATGTGAACAAAACCATCGACTCTCGAAGCCTTGATCACTCTACGATCGTCAGAATCGCTTCGGATGAACTCCTGCGGATCATCCTCGGGCCTCGACCGTAAAACTCGGTGGGCTACAACTCGAAAATCCGTAGCCTCAAACTATCGACCTCGGGTGAACTATGGGTGCTCTTGGAGCTGCTGCATCCGTCTATCTCGTGCTCGCCACGATCACGCCAATAATCGGGCCATCTCGCGTAACCCATCTCCTACGCAAAGGTGCGGATCGAGGCTCAGTGCCGTAGTCTCGGAGAGACCGGCCGCTCTACTCGCGACTCCGCCTTGCCGCTTACGGGCTCTGGTTGCCTGCGTGGAGGCATCACCGGTATACAAAGAACACGTCGAGGGAGTCCAACTTATAACACCAGCAAGGCACGATCTCGAGTGAGAAGAATGGAAACCAATCCTAAATATCCTATAGCCTCACGATTATAGATGTGGTGCACAACACACCGATAATCAAGACTTCTTGGATACGGTGTAGACACTCTCCGAGGATTAATCGCTCGATACCACTTTTGTCACGACCGATCTCGCCCGTGATCGTGTCTTACCCGCACCCTAGTGATACAACATCGAGAAAACCGGTAAATAAAAACTCATGAAAGAAAGCAGTGAAATAAGAAAACAAAGCTAACCCAAGCGGTTACCTTTTTGTACATAAAAGAAAACTTGAGCGATTACATCCCTTACAAACTCGCCACAAATGCATGCACCTAAGAATTTTGAAACCATAATGACGGGACAGGGCCCGCCATGCCTACGAATATACAAAAGTCTACTACTTGTGGAACCGTACCACAGGACAAGCTTCCGGAGATATGGAGCTTTCCGAGAACCGAACAGCGATCCTAAGAGTGCGGATCATCAAGCTATGTACCTCAACCTGCGGCATGAACGCAGCCCCCCGAAGGAGGTCAGTACAACAGGTACCAAGTATGTGAAACTGTAAAATACTGTAAATGAAATCATAATAGTCTATATAAAGCAGGAGACATGTATGATAACCAAATTACAACACCACAACATAAAAGCAGTCATATCAAGATAGGGACTCATGCCCGTGAAATCATCACTCAAATACAACCCGGGAATTTAACCCGCACAAAGGCCGCATGCCCCGACATCTTACCTCGGTATAAGCATGGCCCTGGAACCGTCCTAGTGGGCCCATACCCGTGGACCATCCAACGTGTCGGTATGCCCAAAGGAGATAACAAGATAACAATCCTTGTGGAAGCATACCCGTGGGCTACCCAACGTGTCGGTATGTCCAAACAACTAACAAGAGAATACTCACTGGGAAGCATACCTGGGATACCCAACGCGTGTCGGTATGTCCAATCAAATAACAATAACAACACAATGGAAGCACACCCGTGGGCTACCCAACGTGTCGGTATGTCCATCAATCAACCAGATAGCCGGCCCTCCAACGAGAGGCGCGGTAGCACATAAATACAACACTTGCACATAGAAGCTATCACTACAAGCATAGGCCCGTTACACACAACTCAAGGTACTATAAACATTTCTTAACACAATGTCAAGTATACCATTTAAAACCCAAGTACTTAACCCCCTTAGGATCAAGGTACTCCTACCTTTTATAAACAAGTCACTTATGTTTTTCCATCACAAGAAGTTCAATATTTGAAAACGAGTTACTTCCCTTTTCCCAAAATCGAATTACCATTTTAAATCTAATAATGAAACCATTTCTTTATTTTCATAAAGTCGTTATAACTAACCTCCCATAAAGCTATTACAACACTTTATGATTAATAAAACAAGTCAAGACAAAATCATGCCTTTCTTTTAAACCAAATACTTCAAATTCTTAAGTCTCTTTTCCTTTAGAAAATCGAATTCCTTACTTTGAAATTTTTAAGAAGATCAAAACTTGATTTCAATAGTTCTTATTAGAGCAGCCATGATCTAGGAAATGTAATACAATTTTGTCTTATCTTAGCTTCTATGCAGATGGAGGTTTCTACTGGTTTTAACATGATTAATGTCATTACTTCTTTCCTTTATCGACGCTGCATTGGCTTGTTCGATCCTTATTCCCATTTCCGAAATTGTAACGTTATTCTTTTAAAAACCAAGTATTCATATCTCACGAATTAGGTGTTATACTTTTCAACACCATTTGGGTCAATTACAAGTCACGTCTCTTATCTTTTGAAAATAACAAACCATTCTTTTAGTTACATAAAGCGGTTATAACAAACTTCCCATAAAGCCGTTATAACACTTTATGTTTTAAACCAACCAATTACCACTATAAACATTTATGAGACCAATAGGGCTCATTCTTTAACCACCGAAAATTCGTACTAACGGATAAGACTTTACTACTATTTTCACACAATGAAGCCCTTAACACTTCATATCAATTCAAGGCACAAAAGGGAAATCAAATTCCTTTAACACTCGTGCGTCTACCGCACTATATATTTTACAAATAGTCATGCTGAAGAGGATAGGAAGAATCACATACCTCGCGACGATTATCGACGGTTAGCAAAATGCTCCACGACTTATCCCCTTAAGGAGAATATGCTACTCATAGTACTTCAATCCTATAAGGGTCATGAAACGTCTATCAAACTATAGCTTCGAACGTAGAATAACTTAAGTGCAAAGTCCCTAGATTCTACGGTAATTTGGACGGCACTTCCTTTGTTCTTACTTACTATGCCACCTCTTTCAAGGTCGAATTCAATAACCAAACGCCCCACAATAATACAAAATAACCCAATACTTTCCATGCCATTCTTGGCCAACCATAAACCAATTCTTAAATCCCTTTCAATACTTTCCAATCCAAGTTCTTAGGTCTAACATGATATCTAGCCCTAGACATCTTCAACAATTACAATCTTAAGGCTAACATGCCCATTTCAGTTTTTAACAAGACAACAAGATCCAAATCTATACAATATAAAACCCTCTGGCTCAATTCTATACTACTACAATATAATGACCTTAGGCTCAACTCTAAACTACTAAAATAAAACAACCTGGGCTCACATCTATACTACTAAAATAAAATGACCTTAGGCTCATAACCAAGAGAAAGGGGAAACTCTTACCTTAAGGAATAGCCCACAAAGCCCCTTTTTCTTCCACCACTTTCCGTCACAAAATCGCCCACCAGTTACCCAGTTTACCCACACTTTTTCTTCTTTCCGCGCCCAACAATCTCTCTAAAGCTAGGTTTCTTCCAAAAACTAGAGAGAAGGGAGAGGGTTTTCCATGGAAGGGTTTTGAAATGAAATGGCCAAGTCTTCCAAGACTTGGCCCAAAATAGGCCCTAATCTGGTCAAAGGGATGGGAGGGACACTTGTCACCCTCCCATAGGTTTTTAACAAAATATCTCGATTTTCGTCACTTATCGCGCAAAATTCCGCCTCGGCGCACGCCAAGGCGCTCCACTTCCAAAAATACATCTTCCGCATGTCGGCGCTGCGCATTCCAGCCGTGGCTGCAACCCCGGACCCAGAACAACCGGCGCCGCCTCAGATTCCGGCGCCGCGCTGCACTGAACCGAAAAGCTGCCGTCGCTGCACCAAACTTGAAATTTCCATAACTTTTGACTCGGCGTCCTATCGATTTAACGGTTTGTTGCGTTGGGATCTAGATTTAACGAACTACAATTTAGGCTTTTAAACACCTCGAAACTCTTAACAACTGGGGTACAACACTCCAAGGTAAACTCAAATCCGTCGAACACATGTTTGCCAACTTATCTTTCAACTTCCAATCTTATAATCCTTGGTATGATCTTATCTTAACTCCTTGAATTTACGGGGTGTAACAACTGACCTCCTTCGGGGGGCTGCGTTCATGCCGCATGTAAGGGCAAGCAGGTGCTAGATCCACATCCTTAGGATCTCTACGTTGGTGTCGGGAGCTCCATCTTCTCCGGAGGCTCTACTTTTTGGTATGATCTCCCTGTTGTAGTTAGTTTTGTGCAGTCAGGGTATGGCGGGGCCCTGTCCCGCCATAGTTGTTTACTTTCTTAGAGGTCTGTAGTCCTGTTGTACAGTTGGGATGTAACTGCAAAAACTATGTTTATGTATATATGCCGAAAGGCGACTTTTTATCACATAAAACTGTGTCTCTTTTTACAACTGTTTCATGTCTTGTTTTTATATTCCGCTGATTACTCTGATGTATGACTACTTGGGTGCCCGGGTAAGGCACGACCACGGCCCGAACGGATCGTGATTGCCTCCTTTCTTTACAAACCGACCCACGATATGTGACTACTGCACTCTAAGATTGTTAACATAACAAAGTGGCGGGACAGGGCCCCGCCATACCACGAATATACATGAATCTACAACCGTGGAAAACCGTACCAAGAGATAAGCCTCCGAGCAAATGGAGCTTTTTCCCAAAATCAACCGAGATCCTAAGAGCAAGGATCACCAACCTGGTACCTAAAACTGCGGCATGAACGCACCCGGAAGGAAGTCGATAACATGTACGAATATGGAGCAGAAATAACGTCTGAAATGTGATCATAACTGTACAAAAGAATGACAGGGACAAGTATAAAAAGTACATACCAGATCCTGCCGTGTCATTACCACTTATGAACTTAATCGCACCTTATTATCTTTTCCCATTTTTCAATAAAAGTTATAGTCGCATTCTTATGTACATGATTAGGAAAAATCATTAAGTTCATTACCATATAACATACTTAACTTTCATAACATAAATCCGGCCCCTTATGGAGGGACGCATATACTACCCGACCCAATCTGGGACGCGATCAAGTCACACCAATATCAAAGCGTGCCCGTGGAATCCCCCATCACTGCCGACAGCTATAAGTGTAAAATATAACCATGTGACGCGCCCGTGGCATCCCACCTCACGTCACGTACATACACAACACATATATATATATCTCGCCTGGAATCCCACATCATCGCGGCGTAGGTGTAACATATAACCATGTGACGCGCCCATGGCATCCCACCTCACTGTCGGCGTACACATACACAACACACATATATATATATATATAACGCGGCCGCATGCCCCGGAAATCTTCCACCACTTTCCGTCAAAATCGCCCACCAGCGTTACCCACACTTTTTCTTCTTGCCGCCGCTCCAACAATCTCCTCTAAAGTTAGGTTTCTTCCAAAAACTAGAGAGAAGGGAGAGGGTTTTCCATGGAAGGGTTTTGAAATGAAATGGCCAAGTCTTCCAAGACTTGGCCCTAAAATAGGCCCTAATCTGGTCAAAAGGGATGGGAGGGACACTTGTCACCCTCCCATAGGTTTTTAACAAAATATCTCCTGATTTTCGTCACTTACTGCACAAAATTCCCGCCTCGGCGCCGCGGCGCTTCCACTTCCAAAAATAAATCTTCCGCATGTCGGCGCCGCGGCCCTGCATTCCGGCGCCGCAGCGCTGCAACCCCCGCGGACCTCCAGAACAACCGGCGCCATGCCCTCAGATTCGGCGCGCGCTGTAACCAACCGAAATCTGCTGCTCGCTCACGCACCAAACTTGAAATTTCCATAACTTTTGACTCCGACGTCCTATCGACGAACGGTTTGTTGCGTTGGGATCTAGATTTAACGAACTACAATTTAGGCTTTTAAACACCTCGAAACTCTTAACAACTGGGGTACAACACTCCAAGGTAAACTCAAATCCGTCCAACACATGTTTGCCAACTTATCTTTCAACTTCCAATCTTATAATCCTTGGTATGATCTTATCTTAACTCCTTGAATTTACGGGGTGTAACATTCTCCCCCCCTTAGAAACATTCGTCCCGAATGTTCCTTCTAAGTCTCCAAAACGCAGACGCCGGTATAGTCTTCACTACTCCACTCATGAAAGAATCAGTTATGCCACTCATGGACTTATCACTAGAAAAAAATACTCCCCACATACTATGTACTTCCGACAAGGATCACTGTAAAATCTTTTACTCTAGCCGGTCTTACCTCTAAAGTCTCGATTGTTATAAATTCTAAGGTTCAAAATCTTCTCATCCTCAGACTTACCCTTTTCACTAATCAGGCTTCTAATTCACATTTTTAACACAAAGTTATCCGAACATAAGCACTTAACACATCACTATAACATCAATGCATACTAGTCTCTGAGGGTTAAGAATATACAGAATTCATCGCTTCACTTTCTCTTCTCGCCGTTCTACTCATGTTCCTTCTGCACGGCGCACAAAAGGAGGAGATGAATCACCATCGATCCCGGTCGAGTCTCTACATCCGCGCTATCTATGGTTGGACAATTCCTCGCAAAATGGTCCTGCTGGCCGCATACAAAACAAACCCCCATTCCAGCACGACACACCCCACCATGGAGCCTACCACAACGGCCACAACGAGGTAGGGGTGGTCCCATCTGACTAACGCCCCGCTCCCAAAACTCAAACACGGGAGCCACGACTTGCTCCTCGAATTCCCGAACGTCCCGGCATCGTGATGGAGCACTCAGCATCGGGCCGAGGTAAATAACTAGCTTCTTGAAATTGCCGCCTCGAAGGTCACCAGAGGACTCACCGCCCCGCCCTTCGCTGATCTTGGTTATTCCGTCGACCTCACGTTTCTCTCACCGCTGCATAGGCTGATCGGGCAATGTCCATGCCCTACCAAGAGCTACTCTGTGCATCCCTCCGCTAAATAATCATCGAGTCCGGTGACATAACGGTGCACTCTATCCTCCATATTGGCCACCAAAGCGGGGACATACCGGGCCAATGAGTCAAACTCTACATTGTACTCCAGAACTGTGCGCCCTCTTTGTCTTAGCATCAGAAATCTGTCGGCCCGTGCCCTCCTCATCTGTGGAGGCAAGAAATGGCCAAGGAAAGCCTCTGAGAACTCACCCCAACCAGCTGGAGGTGCATGTTCCCCCCGGGACAGCTCCCACGAATCAAACGATCAGTAGTATCACGCGGCCGATGTGAACCCAAAACCACCGACTCGGTCTCCAAGCCTTGATCACTCTCGATCCGTCAGAATCGCCGGATGAACTCCTGCGGATCATCCTCAGGCCTCGACCCGTAGAACTCAGGTGGGCTACAACTCAGAAAATCCCGTAGCCTCAAACTATCTGACCTCGGGTGAACTATGGGTGCTACCGAACTGCCGTGATCCAGCCATCCTCGTGCTCGCCACGATCCCGCCAATAATCGGGCCATCTCCTTGTAACCCATCTCCTCGCCCTGTGCCGCGGATCGAGGCTCAGGTGCCGTAGTCTCAGGAGAGACCGCTGCTGCTCTACTCGCAGCTCCCTCTGCTGCCTTGCCCTTCTGGGCTCTGGTTGCCTTGCGTGGAGGCATCACTGGTATACAAAGAACACGTCAGAGGGAGTCCAACTTATAACACCGCTCTAAGGCATGATCTCAGAGTGAGAAGAATGGAAACCAATCCTAAATATCCTATAGCCTCCTGATTATAGATGTGGTGCACAACACACCGATAATCAAGACTCTACTGGATACGGTCTGTAGACACTCTCCGAGGATTAACTGCTCTGATACCACTTTTGTCATGACCCGATCTCGGGCCCGTGACTGGTGCCTTACCCCGGTCACCCTAGTGATACAACATCAGAGAAAAACCAGCGGAAATAAAAACTCATGAAAGAAAACAGTGAAATAAGAAAACAGGCTAACCCAAACGGTTACCTTTTTGTACATAAAAGAAAACTTGAACAGTTACATCCCTTACAAACCTGCCCACAACAGTGCTACAGACCTCTAAGAATTTTGAAACCATAATGACGGGACAGGGCCCCGCCATGCCCCTGAATATACAAAAGTCTACTACTTCAGGGAACCGTACCACAGGACAAGCTTCCGGAGATATGGAGCTTTCCGAGAACCGAACAGCGATCCTAAGAGTGCGGTTCAGCAAGCTATGTACCTCAACCTGCGGCATGAACGTAGCCCCCCGAAGGAGGTCAGTACAACAGGTACCAAGTATGTGAAATCAGAAAATCAGAAATGAAATCATAATAGTCTATATAAAGCAGGAGACATGTATGATAACCAAATTACAACACCACAACATAAAAGCAGTCATATCAAGATAGGGACTCATGCCCGTGAAATCATCACTCAAATACAACCCGGGAATTTAACCCGCACAAAGGCCGCATGCCCCGACATCTTACCTCGGTATAAGCATGGCCCTGGAACCGTCCTAGTGGGCCCATACCCGTGGACCATCCAACGTGTCGGTATGCCCAAAGGAGATAACAAGATAACAATCCTTGTGGAAGCGTACGTGGGCTACCCAACGTGTCGGTATGTCCAAACAACTAACAAGAGAATACTCACCGTGGAAGTATACGTGGGCTACCCAACGTGTCGGATGTCCAATCAAATAACAATAACAACACCACAATGGAAGCACACGTGGCTACCCAACGTCGGTATGTCCATCAATCAACCGATAGCCGCCCTCCAACGAGGGCGCGGAGCACATAAATACAACACTTGCACATAGAAGCTATCACTACAAGCATAGGCTGCACACACAACTCAAGGTACTATAAACATTTCTTAACACAATGTCAAGTATACCATTTAAAACCCAAGTACTTAACCCCCTTAGGATCAAGGTACTCCTACCTTTTATAAACAAGTCACTTATGTTTTTCCATCACAAGAAGTTCAATATTTGAAAACGAGTTACTTCCCTTTTCCCAAAATCGAATTACCATTTTAAATCTAATAATGAAACCATTTCTTTATTTTCATAAAGTCGTTATAACTAACCTCCCATAAAGCTATTACAACACTTTATGATTAATAAAACAAGTCAAGACAAAATCATGCCTTTCTTTTAAACCAAATACTTCAAATTCTTAAGTCTCTTTTCCTTTAGAAAATCGAATTCCTTACTTTGAAATTTTTAAGAAGATCAAAACTTGATTTCAATAGTTCTTATTAGAGCAGCCATGATCTAGGAAATGTAATACAATTTTGTCTTATCTTAGCTTCTATGCAGATGGAGGTTTCTACTGGTTTTAACATGATTAATGTCATTACTTCTTTCCTTTATCGACGCTGCATTGGCTTGTTCGATCCTTATTCCCATTTCCGAAATTGTAACGTTATTCTTTTAAAAACCAAGTATTCATATCTCACGAATTGGGTGTTATACTTTTCAACACCATTTGGGTCAATTACAAGTCACGTCTCTTATCTTTTGAAAATAACAAACCATTCTTTTAGTTACATAAAGCGGTTATAACAAACTTCCCATAAAGCCGTTATAACACTTTATGTTTTAAACCAACCAATTACCACTATAAACATTTATGAGACCAATAGGGCTCATTCTTTAACCACCGAAACCAAGCATTAAATCGGATAAGACTTTACTACTATTTTCACACAAGCCCTTAACACTTCATATCAATTCAAGGCACAAAAGGGAAATCAAATTCCTTTAACACTCGTGCGTCTACCGCACTATATATTTTACAAATAGTCATGCTGAAGAGGATAGGAAGAATCACATACCTCGCGACGATTATCGACGGTTAGCAAAATGCTCCACAGTACTATCCCCCTTAAGTAGAATATGCTACTCGTAGTACTTCAATCCTATAAGGGTCATGAAACGTCTATCAAACTCTAGCTTCGAACGTAGAATAACTTAAGTGCAAAGTCCCTAGATTCTACGGTAATTTGGACGACACTTCCTTTGTTCTTACTTACTATGCCACCTCTTTCAAGGTCGAATTCAATAACCAAACGCCCCACAATAATACAAAATAACCCAATACTTTCCATGCCATTCTTGGCCAACCATAAACCAATTCTTAAATCCCTTTCAATACTTTCCAATCCAAGTTCTTAGGTCTAACATGATATCTAGCCCTAGACATCTTCAACAATTACAATCTTAAGGCTAACATGCCCATTTCAGTTTTTAACAACACAACAAGATCCAAATCTATACAATAATAAAAACAATTTCAGCTCAATTCTATACTACTACAATATAGCACTTTAGGCTCAACTCTAAACTACTAAAATAAAAGCGACCTGGGCTCACATCTATACTACTAAAATAAATGACCTTAGGCTCATAACCAAGAGAAAGGGAAACTCTACCTTAAGGAATAGCCCACAAAAGCCCCTTTTTCTTCCACCACTTTCCGTCAAAATCGCCCACCGTTACTCCACAAGTTTACCCACACTTTTTCTTCTTGCGCGCTCCAACAATCTCCTCTAAAGCTAGGTTTCTTCCAAAAACTAGAGAGAAGGGAAAGGGTTTTCCATGGAAGGGTTTTGAAATGAAATGGCCAAGTCTTCCAAGACTTGGCCCTAAAATAGGCCCTAACTGTCAAAGGGATGGGAGGGACACTTGTCACCTCCCATAGGTTTTTAACAAAATATCTCCCGATTTTACGGCCACTTATCGCCGCGCCTCGCCGCGCCCACTTCCAAAAATAAATCTTAGATGTCGGCGCTGCGGCCGCAACCCCGGACTAACAACCGCGCCATGCCTCAGATTCGGCGCCAAGCGCTGTACCTCAACTAAAATCGCTGCTGCCTGCGCACCAAACTTGAAATTTCCATAACTTTTGACTCCGACGTCCTATCGACGAACGGTTTGTTGCGTTGGGATATAGATTTAACGAAATACAATTTAGGCTTTTAAACACCTCGAAACTCTTAACAACTGGGGTACAACACTCCAAGGTAAACTCAAATCCGTCGAACACATGTTTGCCAACTTATCTTTCAACTTCCAATCTTATAATCCTTGGTATTATCTTATCTTAACTCCTTGAATTTACGGGGTGTAACAACTGACCTCCTTCGGGGGGCTGCGTTCATGCCGCAGGTAAGGGCAAGCAGGTGCTAGATCCACATCCTTAGGATCTCTACGTTGGTGTCGGGAGCTCCATCTTCTCCGGAGGCTCTACTTTTTGGTATGATCTCCCTGTTGTAGTTAGTTTTGTGCGATCGGTATGGCGGCCCCGTCCCGCCATAGTTGTTACTTTCTTAGAGGTCCGTAGTCTGTTATGCAGATTGGGATGTAATGCAAAAACTATGTTTATGTATATATGCCGAAAGGAGACTTTTCTCACATAAACGTGGTCTCTTTACAATCGTTTCATGTCTTGTTTTTATATTCCACTGATTACTGATGTATGACTACTTGGGTGCCGGGTAGGCACGATCACTGCCCGAACGGTCGTGTGATTGCCTCCTTTCCTTTACAAATCGACCCACAATATGTGACTACACTCTCAAGAGTGTTAACATAACAACTGCATGGACGGGGCCCGCCATACCCTGAATATACATGAATCTACAACTTCGGGAAAACCGCATCAAGAGATAAGCCTCCGAGCAAATGGAGCTTTTTCCCAAAATCAACCGAGATCCTAAGAGCAAGGATCACCAACTGGGTACCTAAAACTGCGGCATTTAACGCGGCCCGAAGGTCGATAACAACATGTACGAATATGGAATGAAATAACGCAAGAAATGATCATAATCAGATAAAAGAATGACAGGGACAAGTATAAAAAGTACATACCAGATCCTGTCGTGTCATTACCACTTATGAACTTAATCGCACCTTATTATCTTTTCCCATTTTTCAATAAAAGTTATAGTCGCATTCTTATGTACATGATTAGGAAAAATCATTAAGTTCATTACCATATAACTTACTTAACTTTCATAACATAAATCCGGCCCCTTATGGAGGGACGCATATACTACCCGACCCAATCTGGGACGCGATCAAGTCACACCAATATCAAAGCGTGCCCGTGGAATCCCCCATCACTGCCGACAGCTATAAGTGTAAAATATAACCATGTGACGCGCCCGTGGCATCCCACCTCACCGTCGCGCATACATACACAACATATATATATATCTCTCGCCTGGAATCCACATCATCACGGCACCGTAGGTGTAATATATAACCATGTGACGCGCCATGGCATCCCACCACCGCCGGGCGTACATACACAACACATATATATATATATATAACGCGGCCGCATGCCCCGGAATCCCACATCGTATGAGCATGGCCATAACGTTCCCTCGGCATCCCTCATCGTAGGTACAGGTCTTCATGGGGAGCTAGCCCATGGAGTAATAATATAACATGGTCGCATGCCCCGGAATCCCACATCGTATAAGTATGGCCATGGAGTAATAAAACACGCGGGCATCTAACCCGCATCCTGGCTGCATTCCCCGGCATCCCTCATCATATAAAGATGGCCAAGATCAATCACTATGGAAGCATACCCGTGGAATCCCCCGTCACTGCCGGTACGTCCAATAAAATGTCCGGGCATCTAACCCGCATCCTGGTCACATGCCCCGGAATCCCACATCGTATAAGCATGTCCAAGGATCAATCATAATGGAAGCATTCCCGTGGAATCCCACATCACGGTCGGTACGTCCAAGTAAACTTATAACAAGACAGCCGGCCCTCCAACTGAGAGTCACGACAACGTAACATATAATACTTGCACTTAAAGCTATCACAAGCAAACACCGGCAAGTTCATTAAACCATTAGACTTCCATTTTTATAAACTCATGGCACTTCCGTTTCTCACATAAAAAATCCGGGAATTTAACCCCAAGTACTACGCACCTCTACTCCTTTAGAAAGACTCTTTTTCAAATAAAACTTCCAAGATACTAACGACCGTAGTATCAATTCATATCTACCTTCAAAACAAGTCACGATACATTTTTAGAAATACAATTACCCGCTTCTAAATCAAGTGACTTCATTCTTAAATCTTTAAGCAAGTGATACCTTTAAATCAAATTGCCCTTCCTTAAATCAAGTTATTTCTTTGCTTACCTTATTAGAGAAAACCATTCTCTTAACCTTCCATAAAGCCGTTATAACCAACTTCCCATAAAGCCGTTATAACCCTTTATGGTTTTAGTCAAACTCATTTTTTTTATAACCAAGAGACTTATACTTTTTAAAACCAAGTATTAAATACTTTCAAATCAATTCTCTTAACCTTTAAAAATACAATTAGTCTCTTAACTTTCAAGAAAACAAGTTTCTTAACTTTAGAAATCAAGTCTTTCCAAATCGAGTATACTATACTTGTAAATCAAGTAAATCAATTCATTTCTTCCTTTAAGAATCAAGTCTCCTAACCTGAAAAATAAAGTCTCTTAACCTTAAGAAATCAAGTCATTTATCTTTCCATAAAGAAAATATAACCAACTTCCCATAAAGTCGTTATATTCACTTTATACCTTAGCCAAAATATAATTTCCTATCCAAGGGACTTATACGTTTAAAACGGAACAAGTATCACATACTTCCAAAACTCTTCAAGTCCCTTAACTTTAATAAAACATTAGACATCCTTAATACTTTCAAAGAAGTGAGTTAATCTCCTAACTCACCCGACTTGGCTATTCATAAAACTAGTAAAGGATATCAAGGTGTTGTACGTCTACCGTACTACATACGTGCAACTAGTCATGCTCGAAAGATAGGAAAAGTTATACATAGAGCAAAATCACACAACTACCTCTTAACTTCTAAGAGTGGAAGGAAACATGAAATGATACCACAGGTATATTCCATACATAGAATCATGCCAAAGGAAGGAAGAGGTTCACATACCTCGCGACGATTAACGACAAGTAGCAAAATGCTCCAAAGTACTTCAACCTTGATAGCTATTCCATCCTTCAAGTAGGATACACTATACTTAGTACTTCAACCTATAATGGTCACAATACGTCCATTAACCTCTTACTTCAAACGTAGAATATTCTAAGTGCTAAGTCACTAAATTCTACGGAAAATCGGACAGCACCTCATTTGTTTCTACTTACTTTGCCACCTTTTTCAAGGCCGAATACAATAACCAAACACGCCACATTTAAGGCCCAATCAATGCAATCAACAATAGGGGATTACACGCCTACTAGACGTGTAAAATTCCGCCCCACAAACTGTTATACCCCGTATTTCCTGAGTATGTACGTGAGGGCGTACGTATAAAAATTTAAGCCTTAAAGTTGGCAAGGTTCGAAAATTTGGGCACAAGTGCCAAAAAGAATCGTTTTTCGACGAAACGTTTTACTAAACTTGCGAAGGGAAAATTCCGGCTATGTCATTTATTATTTTTGCGGATTTTTCCGAGAGACAAAACATTTTGGACCAACGGGAGGGTGACATGTGTCACCCTCACATTGGAAGGAATTGTGGGCGGTGAAGAGGACGAATTGGGGCTTGTAGTTGGTAGGATATTTTTGTGCAAGTTGGTGTGGTAGATGGATAAGGTACACATGGTTAAAATCTAGCCCTACACTTGCCTAACACTTGGATGGATCTTGGCCATTGGTTGGCCATTGCTTGACCTATAAATACCCCCCTAAGTTGATGAACTTCTTCATCCTAAAATCATTTTCCAAGTCTTGAAATCCCTCCCCCTGTGTGAGTTGAGTTAAATGCCACACACCCTTCCCCTCATGAGCCCTCGCCGAGAGCCTTCCCCATCGAGTGAGGCTTGGCCGAGAGGGCACCCCCCCCTTGCCTAGTTGTTTCGTATAATACCCCCTTTGTGGTATAGAAATACTCTCCAAGTATTGTTATAAGGCCCTAAGTACTCTAGCCCAAATACCTTGTAGTTTTCCCAAGGTTACCTCTATCTAAAAGCCAGAAATACTATTATACTTCCTACCACAAAAATGAAACCCTAAGGAAATCTTCATTGATAGTTGAAGTATTTGAGTAGAAGTTGGTTAGAACTTCTAAGGGTTGTTTGGAGCGGGTTGGAGCTAAACGTTGCTCAGGATCGACATTAAACTTGGATAATTTTGGGCTCATCGAGGTAAATACTACTGTCCTTCTAGTGTAATTGGAAATTACATACTGTAGTAGTATAGAAATGAATTTAAATTCATAGAAGAGATTTGAACTGTAATAGAAGGATATTACATTAAAGACTTGAACTGAAATCACATCAGAAGTATATGTCACGACCCATTCCGGGGCCCGTGACTGGTGCCTTACCGGGGCACCCAAGTAGTCATACATCATAGTAATCAGCGGAAATATAAAACAAGACATGAAACAATTTATAAAATAAGACACAGTTTATGTGAGAAAACATCGCCTTTCGGCATATATATAAAAACATGGTTTTAGCGATATCCGATAATGCATAACATGACTATGCACTTCTAAGGAAATATACAACTATGGCGACAGGGCCCCGCCATACCTCGATCAGACAAAACTATCTACAACAGGGAGATCATACCCAAAAGTAGAGCCTCCGGAAAAGATGGAGCTCCCGACACCAACGTAGAGATCCTAAGAATGTGGATCTAGCACCTGCTTTCCCTTACCTGCGGCATGAACGCAGCCTCAAGGAGGTCGATAACAGTACTAAGTATATGAAATCAGAAAAATACTTAAATGAAAACATATCATTTTTAAAATCGCTTTGCAAGTATGTATGAAACAACCAAGGGACCGCACATAGTGCCACATCATAAACAAGAGCAACAATAGGTAAATCAGAATAGTCTTTTCTAGGTGCGAATGATCAAGCAGGCCAATTGCCCGTAGTATCACCATGCAAGCCTAATCTCGACTCGTAGTCCGCATAGGCCACTCACATAGGCCCGCATAGGTACATAACCCCGCATCGAGGGTAGCTACTCTCGCATCGCCCCGACTCGTAGTTCGCATGGCCACATAGACCGCATGAGGTATAACCCCGCATCACTAACCCGAACTCCCGTAGCTCGCATAGGTCCCCGACCCGCATGAGGTATTCTCGAATCATGGTCCTGCATCGCCGAGTCTACCCCCGCGTCGGAGGCGCCTTAACCCGTGTAATATGTCAAGAGTGAGTGATAGTACACTAACATAACAACTTATCTTTAAACAACATAAGCACAACAAGAATACTCTCTTATACAAACGTTACAAGACACTAACACACATAGCATCATATCATGTCTACTTATCAAACCATCTTATTATTCTTTTCACAATTCAATATAAGTCTGTTATAAACACATAGGCAAACTGTTTCTTTTATCATTCTTAAGTGGTTATACTTAACTTTCCATAAAGCTAGTATAACTCTTAAGCTTCGCTTTAAAACCAATTAGTTCTCTTCTAAAAATGATTCAAGATTCTTTGAAATGCTTTCGCTTCTTTATTATTCAAAGCTTAAGCCGTTAGGCATTGCCGTAAGTATTATTCAGGCTTAAGCCGTGAGGCATTGCCGTAAGTATTATTCAGGCTTAAGTCAAAGACATTGCCGTAGTTATTATTCAGTTAACACATGTATGTCTACCGTACTATATATATATTGTAAAATATCATGCTTTAGGAAGAATCACATACCTTCTCAAATAAAACCACCGCCAAGTCAATATGTCGCGCAGAGTCACCTATAATAGTCACGCATCTATCAAAGACTACTCAAGGTCATTCTAAACAGATGGTTCACAATTCTACGGAAAGTCGGGCAAAGACTTCCTACCCGTGAGCTATATAAGTTCATCGTGAAAACAAATCTATATAAGCATAGTTCAATTATTCTTCTTTAAACCCTTCTACCGTGATAACAGCTCAATTCTATTCTGCAATATTCTTCTAAGTATTTATACTTATTCTTATACTACTACAGAAGTATTCTCTAATTCAAAAGAGGGTTAGGATTAGTTACCTCAAGAAGCCCAATAATATCCTAGATAAAGTCGCGCTGAGCAAGGTTTTGCTCCTAAGTTGTATGCTCCAGAAACCTTAGAAGTTCTTCACAACTTCTACTAAGTACTAAGGATTTGGGCTAGGTACTTTGGGCATTATAACAATACAAGAAGGCAACTTTTCTACCAAGGAGGGGGTAGATTTCGGCTAGGCTAGTGGGTAGGCCCTACCAAACTTCACAAGGGGAGGGGGAGGTGTTTGGACGAAAAGGCTACAAAGGGAGAGGAGAGGATTTTCAAGACTTGGAAAGATTTGTGGATGAAGAACTCTTCATCTTAAGGGGGGTATTTATAGGTCAAGAAGTGGCCAACCAATGACCAAGATTAAGACAAGTGCAAGGCAAGTGTAGGGTGAAGATTTACTCCACACAAATATCCTACCAACTCCTTGACTTGTGCACAAGGCACAAAAAACGTGCCAAGCTTCTCCAATTCGTCCAATGGACGATTCAAGTCCACCAATCGAGGTGCCAAGTGTCGCCCTCCCGTTGGTCCAAAATGTTTCGTCTCTCGGAAAAATCCGCAAAAATTAGAAATGGCATAGCCGGAATTTACTCTACGAAAGTTGTGGAAACGTTTCGTCGGAAAACGATTCTTTTAGTGAGTTGTGCACAAATAAAAAAAACGTCCAAGGCTTATCTTTAAGGCTAGACTTTTGTACGTATTCCCTTACGCATACCGAAATACGGGTATAACATTCTCCCCCCCTTAGAAACATTCGTCCCGAATGTTCCTTCCCAAGACAGTTAACGATAAGATTCTTCATGACTTAAACAGTTGCAAATGACACACACGGCCACAGAACAACACTTAGGCAGAAACGATAACGAAAATTTACAAGTAGGAAAGTGAATTACCTGGAGGTGTGGGGAATAGGTGAGGATACTTCTGCCTCATGTCCTCCTCGGCTTCCCACGCCATCTCTCCCGAGCTCGTTCCGCCACAAGACTTTGACGAAGCCACGCCCGTCCGCAGACGCCTAACCCGACGATCGACTATCGCTATGGAATCTCCTCATACGATAACCCCTGGCCACCGACATCGCCAATCGGGTGTACCCTAGATGGATCCCCGATACATCTCCTCAAAGATAGATACGTGAAAAACCGGATGCATCGCTTCCAGATCGGACGGCAGATCCAACTCATAGGAAACCTTGCCTACCTCGCGACAACTGAAATGGCCCAATGTACCTGGCCGAAGTTTCCCTTCTTCCCGAATCTCATCACACCCTTCATGGGTGACACCTTTAGGAAAACCCAATCATGAACTCGAACTCAAGATGCCGACGACGATGATCTCGTGATACGACTTCGCCGGCTCGAGTCATTAATAGCCGCCTCGGATAAGCTTCACCTTATCTCATCGCTGCACCAAATCTGGTCCCACTAGCTGCACCTCGCCCACATCGAACCAACCTATAGGCGATCTACACTTCCTCCCATACAAGGCCTCACAAGGCGCCATCTGAATACTGGAGTGGTAGCTATTATTGTACGCGAACTCAACTAAAGGCAAATGATCCTCCCAGCTACCCCTGAAGTCGATAACACAGGCTCGCAACATATCCTCGCGGTGCGATAGTGCGCTCGCCCCGTCCGTCTGTCAGGATGGAATGCGACTCGTGCTCACCGCCCCTAAACCTCTTCGAAAGACGCCCGAGTTAGCCGAATCGGGCCTTCCGTCGATATGATCGAAATAGGGATTCCATGCGATCGACGATCTCTGATATAAAGTCCGCATAATCCTCACCAAAAAGTCGCCCCGACGGAAGAAAGTGGGCTGATTTCGTCACCGTCGACGATAACCCATATAGAATCATGTCTCTCCGAGTGCGAGGTAATCCTGTGATGAAGTCCATGTTGATTACCTCCCACTTCCAGGTCGGGATCTCTATCGCCTGTAACAAACCACCAGGCCTCTGGTGCTCTACCTTTACCTGCTGACAACACGGGCACTGAGCTACGAACTCTGCAACGTCCCTCTTCAAGCCATCCCACCAATACACAGATCTAAGGTCGTGGTACATCTTGGTCGACCCCGGATGGATAGAGTAACGCGCGCTGTGTGCTTCCCAAGAACTCGTTGTCAAGTCCCAAACATCCGAACACACACCGCTCAAACCTTAGCACCCCATCGTGCTACCTCAAAGCGACTCTTGCCCTCACGAAGAGTCAGACACGATATCGAATCAAAGCCGGATCCTCGAATCGCGTTGCCTCTTCACCTCTCGACGATGGAAGACTCGCAACCTCGCGAACTCTAACCCCATCGCTATCGTAATCAATCAAGCGGACACCAAGGCTCGCTAATCGATGCAAATCACGAACCATGTCCTCCTCTCTAGCCGCACATCCGATAGGCTCCCATCGACCTACGACTAAGAGCATCCGCCACAACATTGGCCTTCCCGTGGTACAGATATCAACATCGTAATCCTTAAGCAACTCTAACCACCGCCTCGTCAGAAGTTCACCTCCTGGTGAAGATATACCGAGGCTCTTGTGGTCTCGTATAAATATCCACGTGAACCCCATACAAATAGTGCCTCCGCATCTTCAAAGCGTGAATCACCGCCGCCACTCCAAATCATGGGTGGGGTAGTTCCTCTCGTATCTTAAGCCGCTGGACGCGATGCTATAACTCGCCTCGCTGCATCAACACACATCCCAACCCGATGCCCGACGATCACAATACACCACGTAACCATCCGACCTCCGGAAGAGTAAGAACGGCGGTCGCCGCCTCTTTCAAAGAATCGGAAACTCGCCACAAGCATCACCATCAAACTTGGCTTCCTTCCGAGTCACTTAGTCAATGGTGCGTAGATAGAAGCAAACTTCTCCACGAACCGCCGATAATATCCTCGCAAGGCCCGTAAAATCGCGAACCTCTCGCTGAGTAGTAGGTTCAGGCCAAGTCCCGATCGCTCGATTCGCCGTATCCACTCGAATGCCATCACCCATAATATGCCCAAGAAACGCCATCAAGTCAACCAAAACTCACATTTGGAAAACTTGGCGCATAATCGCTGGTCTGAGAATCGCCACGATACCTCAAGTGCTCTGCATGCTCCCGCCCGAGCGAGAATAAACCAAGATATCATCAATGAACACTATCACAAACGTGTCAAAATGGTTTGAACACTCGGTTCATCAAATCCATGAATATCGCGAGCATCGTCAACCCAAAAGACATGACCTGAACTCATAATGCCCGCATCGTCCGAATGCACCCTAGGGACATCCACCTCTCTCGACTCGCACTGATGATAGCCCGATCGCAGATCAATCTTGAGAAACATCTAACACCCCGCAACCGTCGAACAAATCATCAATCCCGGAAGGGTATCTGTTTAATGGTCACCTTGTTCACCGTCAGAATCAACACATGCGCAGCTGCCCCGCCCTTCTTCTTCACGAACAATACCGGCTTCCCTGTGGAGAAACACTAGGCCCGATGAAGCCCTTCTCCAAAGAAATCCCTGCCGATCCTTCAACTCTCTCAACTCGGCAGTGCCATTCGTATGGCGAATGGAAATAGGCCGAGTGTCCGCAATATGTCAATACAAAACTCAATCTCTCTCGGGAGGATACCCGGAGGTCGTCCGAAACACGCTCGGGAACTCTCACCACCGAATCGCTGAAAATCTGCACCGCAGCCTCAGATCAAACACCCGAACGATGGTAGATATACCCTTCGCACCATCTTCCTAGCCTTGAGGTAGGAAATAAACCTACCCTCGCGATACCGTGCTCCTCCCACTCAACAACCGGCCTCAGAAATCGAACCGCATTACTTTCTCTCTCAGCCTACATTGGCGTAGTGAAGCCAGCCAATCCATCCCCATGATCACGCCAAGTCAATCATCTCCAACTCTATCAAGTCGCCAGGGTCCGCCGATCAGAATGGTCACAGACAAGCTCTATATACCGCCGAGCTACCACCGAATCACCCATCGCGTAGCTACCTCGAAAGTGTCTATGGACTCGTGCTCTATCCCTATCCTACTAGCAACAAGGGGAGATATATAGATGAGTAGAACCCGATCTATCAAAGCATACACATCAAACCCAGAACCGATAAGGTACCGTGGACGACATCGTGAGGCCTCCGATCCGCTTACCGGACAAAGCATAAATGCGGTTCTCGAGGACCGCTAGAATCGGGACCCGCGCCACGACTCGCCACACTCTGGTCCATGAGTACCTTGCCCTCCGTGGCGAGTAAATCGTCGGGGATGAAGAAGACCGCGAAAGAACTCGTAGTCGACTTCTACCATCGCGATCGCCTGGTTGACAAGCCGCATAGTGACTCGCCGCCACAATCAAACAAGCTCCCGTAGCACCACAACTCCCGGCAGAGGATCGCCGACGGCCACACCGGCGGGTGGTCCCGATCGCCGCACTCTCGCCGCTCGACGCTCAAGTCCGGGCCCCGGTTCGCCTCGAATATCTCTGGCCGAGGATGGTGCAGAGTGCTCGAGCCGGCCGTGGTGCAAATCCAGATCGCCTGAGGCCGCCACCACGATAGCTACTAAAAGACCTCGCCGCCCCGCCTTCTTCGCCGCCGTCACAACCCGGCGTCTCTACGCCTCACATCCGAGAGCATGAGCTCGCACGCGGTAATGTCCATACCGGTGAAGAGAAACACCCGCATACGACTCGGCCATATAGTCATCTAGCCCTGACGTAGCGGTGCACCCTATCCTCCATAATCGCTACTAACGCTGGGACATATCGAGCCAATGAATCAAACTCGACATTGTACTCCCGACAAGGCGCCCTCTCGCCGCCAGCAAAAATCTATCACCGCGCTTCCTCATATGCGAGGCAAGAAGTGAGTGAGGAAAGCCTCCGAGAACTCATCCCAGTACTGGGACGCTGGTTTCCCGGATAACTCCCATGAATCAAACCAATCGATCGCGTATCACGCACCGACGCGAACCGGCGTCAAGTACTGCCTCTCGAGGCCTTGATCACCGCGATGATCCTTCAGAGCGACGGATGAACTCCGCGATCATCCTCCGCCACCAGAAAACTCGCGGCTACAACTCAAGAAATCTCGTAGCCTCAAACTATTCGCCTCTGCACCACGGCGCGACGGCGCCGAGCTGAATCGAATCGCCAGATTCAAATTATCCTCATATTCGCCACAACTCTAGCCAATAGCCGGGCATCTCTCTCATTTCCTAACCTCCGCCTGCCGTGGGATGAGGCGTGGTACCGTGGTCTCGCTGGGTGGCGGGCGTCATAGAACTCGCCGTCTGCAGATAGATCGGCTCGAGCCTCGTGACTCTAGGTGTCCCACTAGCAGCCTCCGCCGCTTTGCCCTTCTCGGGCCCTGGTTGCCTTACGTGAGGCATAATCATATGGTAACAAGGAATACGTTAGGGGTCCAACTTTAACACGCTCTAAAGCACGATCTCAGAGTGAGAAGAATGGAAACCAATCCTAAATATCCTATAGCCTCTCGATTATTGGTGGTGCACAACACACCGATAATCAAGACTTACTAGATACGGTTCAGACACTTTCCGAGGATTAATCGCTCGATACCACTTTTGTCACGCACCCATTCTCGGCCCGTGGATCGTGCCTTACCGGCACCCAAGTAGTCATACATCGAGTAACCAATGGAAATATAAAACAAGACATGAAACAGCTTTATAAAATAAGACACGCTTTATGTGAGAAAACATCGCCTTTCGATATATATAAAAACATGGTTTTAGCAAGCTATATCCGATACTGCATAACATGACTATGCACTTAAGGAAATATACAACTATGGCGACAGGGCTCCGCCATACCCCGATCGCATAAAACTATCTACAACAGGGAGATCATACCCAAAAGTAGAGCCTCCTAAAAGATGGAGCTCCCGACACCAACGTAGATCCTAAGAATGTGGATCTAGCACTGCTGCTCTTACCGCGCAGATGAACGCAGCCCCCGGGCGAGGTCGATAACAGTACTAAGTATATGAAATCAGAAAATACTTAAATGAAAACATATCATTTTTAAAATCAGTTTTGCAAGTATGTATGAAACAACCATGGGACCGCATATAGTGCCACATCATAAACAAGAGCAACAATAGGTAAATCAGAATGTGTCTTTTCTAGGTCGCGAATGATCGGCAGGCCACCCGTAGTATCACCATGCAAGCCTAACTCGACTCGTAGTCCGCATAGGCCACTCACATAGGCCCGCATAGGGTACATAACCCCGCATCGAGGGTAGCTACTCCTGCATCGCCCCGACTCGTAGTCCGCATGGCCACATAGACCGCATGAGGTATAACCCCGCATCACTAACCTCGAACTCCCAGAGCTCCGCATAGGTCCTCGGACCCGCATGCAGGTATTCTCGAATCACGGTCCTGCATCGCCCGAGTCTACCCCGCACGGAGGCGCCTTAACCCCTGCAATATGTCAAGAGGTGAGTGATAGTACACTAACATAACAAATTATCTTTAAACAACATAAGCACAACAAGAATACTCTTTATACAAACGTTACAAGACACTAACACACATAGCATCATATCATGTCTACTTATCAAACCATCTTATTATTCTTTCACAATTCAATATAAGTCCATATAAACACATAGGCAAACTGTTTCTTTTATCATTCTTAAGTGGTTATACTTAACTTTCCATAAAGCTAGTATAACTCTTAAGCTTCGCTTTAAAACCAATTAGTTCTCTTCATAAAAATGATTCAAGATTCTTTTGAAATGCTTTCATTCTTTATTATTCAAAGCTTAAGTCGTGAGGCATTGCCGTAAGTATTATTCAAAGCTTAAGCCGAGGCATTGCTGTAAGTATTATTCAGCTTAAGTCCGTCACGACCGAATCCCGGCCCGTGATCGTGCCTACCCCGCACCCTAGTGATACAACATCGAGAAAACCAATGGAAAATAAAACACGAGTCATGAAACAAGAGATATAATAAGTAAACAAAGCAACCAAAAACAATTGCTTTCAAGATATACATAAAAACCCAACAGCTTAACCTTTTACAAACTCCCGCCACAACAAAGCATTGCACTTAAGATTTACAACAACTATGACGGACAGGCCCCGCCATACCTCGAATGTATAAGCATCTACACTGTGGTAACATACCAAAGATAAGCCTCCAAGGAACGGAGCTTTCAATACGCTGAAAGGTGATCCTAAAAGTGGATCGACACCGATGTACCTTTTACTCATGCAGATGAACGCAGCTCAAGGAGGTCGATAACAGTACCAAGTATGTGAAATCAGAAATATCAGAAATGAAATCATAATAGTCTATATAAAGCAGAGACATGTATGATAACCGAACTACGCTCACAACATAGAAGCCCATGTCAAGTCGTGGACTCACGCCTAAAAGTCATCCTCATGCCCGTGGAACTCCTTCCTCACCGCCAGCCTAGGTACAAATCATGTGATACGTATAACATGTCTCGCCCGCCTTATGGACCCAATATAGAAAATGGTGGAATACATTCCTGCTCATCCCATGAACCGTAGTCGAGTGGAATACATTCCTGATGAACCGGTCCTCAAGTGAAATACATTCTGATGAACCGGTCCTCAAGTGAAAAACATTCCCTGATGAACCGGTCCTCAAGTGAAATACATTCTGATGAACCAGAATCAAGTGAAACACATTCCTGATGAACCTAGTCGAGTGAAATACATTCCGGATTTAACCTAATCAAGTGATATACATTCCTGATGACCCAGTAGTCAAGTGATATACATTCCTGATGAACCAGAGTCGAGTAGAACACGATTTACACAACAAGGCTATCACACGTAACATGGTCAAGTTTCATAACAACAAGTATAAGCAAGTTACACACGACTCAAGGTACTTTCATTTTATATCAAAGTCCGGATTTTAACCTTAAAGTACTACGTCCGTTAAATTCCTTTTAAGATCCATTCCTTTTACAAAGGTCACCCGATACCGTAGTATAAGATTTGAGTGACTAACAGTGATAATTAAACCAAAATGCTTTCCATAGTAAAAACAATTGACAACCTTATTTTCCAAACGCTCAAGTTGCCTAATTTCAATGCTCAAGTTTCTCATTTTAGAAAAGGTTTCAGTAGTTCATAGTTTTAAATCCTTTAAAACATAATTCTCCTTTAAACGCTTTGAGAAACCTATGTCTTATAAGTGAGTAGGTATTCTTGTTTATAATCAATCTTATTAAGCGACCATGATCTAGAAATGTAATATCATTTTGTCTCATCTTAGCTTCTATGCAGATGGAGGTTTCACCGGTTTTAATAATACTTCTTTAGTCAATACATTTTCCTTTTATTAACGCCGCAGTTGGTTTGTCGATACACATTCGATTTCAAATCAAGAAAACATTCTTAAGCCGTTATACCTAACTTCCCATAAAGCTAGTATAACTCTTAAGCTTTCAAAACCCAAGTAATACTCATTCTTTCAAAACGATTCATAGATCTTTTGAAATGCTTCAAGTTCTTTATTAACACATATCAAGCCGCTTATTATTCAAATCGCTTACCTTTTTAAAACCCACAAAGTATGTGCTTATCCACATAAAGCTATTATAACCAACTTCCCATAAAGCCGTTATAACACTTTATGTTTTAAATCAATCAAATACATTTAGCACACGTACGCTCACCGCACTACATAGTTCACACATATCATGCTAGAAGAGATAGGAAGAGGTCCACATACCTCGCGACGATTGTCGACTAATAGCAAAACGCCCAAGTACCTCAAACCGCCGGCTACTCCTTAAGCCAAGTGGATCACTCCACACGTAGTACTACAACCTATAGAGGCCACAAAGCGCCTATTAATACCTTTAGATCCCGACGTAGAATATTCTACGTAAAAATTCAAGAAGACTCTCCCCGCAACAACAGAAATCTCCTCCTCTATCGAGGCCGCTACCAAGCCAACCAGTGGGGTTAACACGCCCGACCGACGTACAATTCTACTACACAAAGAATGCTACACAAGTTCATCAGAATACCCCTATGTAATTACGTCACTTCTCTTATTTAAATTCAGCTTAAGTCGCAAGACATTGCCGTAAGTATTATTCAGCTTAAGTCAAAAGACATTGCCGCACAATTATAATGTTCATTTCTATATATAGTATACTTCAACTATATATTCCTACAACATGTAATTCCCAATTACAAATGTAAGGTCAAGAATGTTTACCTCGATAAGCCCAAAATTATCCGAGTTTATATGTCGTTCCTGAACAAGGTTTAGCTCATACTCCGTGCGCTCCAAAACGCTCCAAGAAACCCTTAGAAGTGTCTACACAACTTCTACTTAATACTTCAACTACGGTGAAGATTTTTCCTGTGGTTTCGTTTAGTGGCTAAAGGAAAGTATAATAGTATTTTCCAAGCCAGATAAGTATAACCTTGGAAAGTACAACAAGGTATTTGGGCTAAAGTATTTTGGACAAGATAACAATACTAGAGAGTATTTCTATACCACAAAGGGGGTATTATACTAAAACAACTAGGCTAGGGGTACCCTACGGCTAGCACCACTAGGAGTGGGATACTTTCGCCGGGGCCTTCTCAAAGGGGGAGGGGTGGCGGACGACTACTACAAGGAGAGGAGGGAGATTTCAAGACTTAGGCACATTTTTGGATGAAGAACTCTTCAAGCTTAGGGGGGTATTTATAGGTCAAGCCATGGCCAACCAATGGCCAAGATGAAGACAAGTGTGGTGCAAGTGTAGGTTAGATTTCCACCACGTGTACCTTATCCATCTACCACACAACTTGCACAAAAATATCCTACCAACTAAAGCCCTTTTTTCGTCCACCATTGTCGCCCCATTTGTTCCAATGTGAGGTGACACATGTCACCCTCCCGCTGGTCCACAATGTTTCGCTCTGAAAAATCCGCAAAAATTATAAATGACATAGCCGAATTTTCCCAACAAAAGTGGAAACGCTTTAAAAAACGACTCTAATCGGGTGTTGTGTACAAATTTCAAACTTGCCTAACTTAAGGCTCAAATTTTCTACGCACGCCCTCACGCACATACTCAAAATACGGGTATAACATTCTTCCTTAGAAACATTCGTCCCGAATGTTCCTTCACAAGTCTCAACACAAACATGCGCCAAGATAGTCTTCACCGCTATACGCATTTAAAACAATCATGCCACACCGCCATGAAATAACAAATGCACAAAATACGAAATCCCAAGTCCACGAGGAATCACCTCATATCACAAAAGAAACGATCACACTCGCTCACTTCTCCCTACCGTCGCACTGCTCAACACTCGAACTCTTCCCAAGACACGCACCACACTTCGCCAACGCTCGCTTTCCAACCCTCGAGTCACTACCTCCAAACTTGGTCATCTTACTAACCTCGATTTCTAAGGCCACTCGCCTTCACGAACTGATTCTCGGTCGAACGATCCACGAACTCATAAGATGGTCATCTAAACTTGGGCCTAGCACCCTTGTGACCGCCACCGGGCGGGACCACCCAGAGTCGACCTTTCCTCGAACGGACGCGGTTGGCCCGCAACACGACCCCAACCCGACCCACTATCGCGCCAACTCTTGCTCCGACACGGAACAATCTTGCTAAAACACATCATGAAAGCTACCACTTTCATTTACCCAACCTGGGACTTATCACACAATACATTCTAGGCATAAAATGCACTCGACAAGGATCACTGCAAAATCTTGTACTCAAGACGGCCTTACATCTAAGGTCTCAACGTAATATTCTAAGGTTCATCATTTTCTCACCCTGTGCTTACCCTTTCACTAAGCATGTTTCTAAATCACATTTTAGCACCAAGCTATCCGAACATAACACTTAACACATTATCATAACAAACAAAACTCTAGATGGTTATGATATACCGAAGCTACCGCCCACTCTAATCATAAGTCCGCTCGCAGGCGCATAATCGTAGGCGCGGCGAACTCGCCATCGATCCGCAGAGGTCGCGCTAAGCCGCTTGCATTCTCCTATAAGCACGCCTTCGCCACATGGCTCGACCGCAGTGAAACAAGCACCGCAAAAAGACGACATTCCTCGATGATGTTTGCCACATCGTGCACACCGAGGGGGACATGAATCTCGCCGCTAGCACTCACGTATACCGCGGAACTAAGCCCCGAGCTCGACCAGCTCCCGAATACCCAACGCCCCAAGATCGGCGGGGACCACTGACTTGGTGGAGGTACATAACTAGATCGCCACGAGGCGGTCCGCCTCGAAAGTTACCAAAGGACCTCGCTGCTCGCCTCTTCGCCGATCTCTGGCCATTCCGCGACCTCTCCGTGCCTCACATCCTAGTGCATGAAGCCAGACGCGGCAATGTCCATGCCCGGCCAAGAGCTACACCCGCATAAGCTCGCCAAGTAATCGCCCACCCTGACGTAGCGGTGTACTGCCCTCCATATCCGCCATTACTGGAACATACCGAGCTAATGAGTCGAACTCCACATTGTACTTCTAACCGCCCGCCCGCCCCGCCTCAACGCCAAAAACTGTTTACCCGAGCCTCTCATCTCGCGAGGCAAGAAATGTGCAAGAAATGCCTCGAGAACTCGCCCCAAATCCGCTGGAAGTGCATGCTCTTCCCGACAGCCCCACGAATCAAACCACCAATCGCAGATTACGCACTGATGCGAACCCAATACCACCGACTCGCTCGAGGCTCGATCACTCACGATCCGTCAGAGTCGCTTGATAAACTCCCGAGGGTCGCCTCGCCTCTCGATCCATAGAACACCGGAGGGCTACAACTCGTGAAGTCACGAGCCTCAAACCGCTCGGGGTGTACTACGGTGCTACTGGGCCGGAATCGCCGTGATTCAAATTTATCTCATATTCGCCACGACCGCCAAGAATCGCCATCTCCTTGTACTTATCTCATCGCCCGGCCGTGGGATCGAGGCTCAGTATCAGAGTCTCAGCAGCCACCGCCGCGCTCTAAACTCGCTGGTGCCGGGCGGCCGCGAAACCCGCCGTCGGCATCGCTCAGTGCATCGACCGCTCGCGCTCGCATTCTCTCAGATCTCACTAACAGCCTCCTCGATCGCTTTGCCCACTGGGCTCAGGTTTTACGCGAGGCATAATCGTAAAGGAAAGGAATACGCCGCAGGGTCCAATTTATCACACGCCTCTAAGGCACGATCTCGTAATGAGAAGGATGGAAACTAATCCTAAATGTCCTGCAGCCTCCTCGATTATAGATGTGGTGCACAACACACCGATAATCAAGACTCTACTAGACACGGTTCAGACACTTTCCGAGGACTAATCGCTCGATACCACTTTTGTCACGACCAATCTCGCCCGTGATCGTGCCTACCCCGCACCCTAGTGATACAACATCGAGAAAACCAGCGGAAAATAAAACACGAGTCATGAAACAAGAGATATAATAAACAAAGCAACCAAAACAGCTTGCCTTCGATATACATAAAAACCGAACAGCTTAACCTTTTACAAACCCCGCCACAACAAAGGCTACATGCACTTAAGATTTACAACAACTATGACGGACAGTGGCCCGCCATACCCCGAATGTATAAGCATCTACGCACTGTGGTAACATACCAAAGATAAGCCTCCAAGGAACGGAGCTTTCAATACGCCAAAGGTGATCCTAAAAGCGGGATCGATACCGATGTACCTTTTACTCGCAGATGAACGCACTTCAAGGAGGTCAAGACAACAGTACCAAGTATGTGAAATCAGAAAATATCAGAATGAAATCATAATAGTCTATATAAAGCAGAGACATGTATGATAACCGAACTACGCTTCACAACATAGAAGCCATGTCAAGTCGTGGACTCACGCCTAAAAGTCATCCTCATGCCCGTGGAACTCCTTCCTCACCGCCAGCGATCTAGGTACAAATCATGTGATACGTATAATGTGTCTCGCCCGTCTTATGGACCCAATATAGAAAATGGTGGAATACATTCCTGCTCATCCCATGAACCCAGAGTCGTTGGAATACATTCGGATGAACCTGTAGTCAAGTGAAATACATTCGGATGAACCTGGCCTCAAGTGAAATACATTCCGGATGAACCTGGTCCTCAAATGAAATACATTCTGATGAACCGGCCTCAAGTGAAATACATTCTGATGAACCAGAATCAAGTGAAACACATTCCTGGATGAACCTAGAGTCGAGTGAAATACATTCTGATTTAACCGTAATCAAGTGATATACATTCGGATGACCCAGAGTCAAGTGATATACATTCCTGGATGAACCTAGTCGAGTAGAACACAAGACTTACACAACAAGGCTATCACACGTAACATGGTCAAGTTTCATAACAACAAGTATAAGCAAGTTACACACGACTCTAGGTACTTTCATTTTATATAAAAGTACTTATTTTAACCTTAAAGTACTACGTCCGTTAAATTCCTTTTAAGATCCATTACTTTTACAACGGTCACCCGATACCCGTAGTATAAGATTTGAGTGACTAACATTGTTAAGTAAAACAAAATGATTTCATTTGTAAAATCAAGTGAAAAACTTATTTTCCAAACGCTCAAGTTGCCTAATTTCAATGCTCAAGTTTCTCATTTTAGAAAAAGGTTTCAGAGTTCATAGTTTTAAATCCTTTAAAACATAATTCTCCTTTAAACGCTTGAGAAACCTATGTCTTATAAGTGAGTAGGTATTCTTGTTTATAATCAATCTTATTAAGCAACCATGATCTAGGAAATGTAATATCATTTTGTCTCATCTTAGCTTCTATGCATGGAGGTTTCTACCGGTTTTAATAATACTTCTTTAGTCAATACATTTTCCTTTTATTAACGCCGCAGTGGTTTGTCGATACACATTCGATTCAAATCAAGAAACATTCTTAAGCCGTTATACCTAACTTCCCATAAAGCTAGTATAACTCTTAAGCTTTCAAAACCCAAGTAATACTCATTCTTTCAAAACGATTCATAGATCTTTTGAAATGCTTCAAGTTCTTTATTAACACATATCAAGCCGCTTATTATTCAAATCGATTACCTTTTTTAAAACCCACAAAGTATGTGCTTATCCACATAAAGCTATTATAACCAACTTCCCATAAAGCCGTTATAACACTTTATGTTTTAAATCAATCAAATACATTTAGCACATGACGCTCACCGCACTACATAGTTCACACATATCATGCTAGAAGAGATAGGAAGAGGTCCACATACCGCGACGATTGTCGACTAATAGCAAAACGCCCAAGTACCTCAAACCGCCGGCTACTCCTAAGCCAAGTGGATCACTCCACACGTAGTACTACAACCTATAGAGGCCACAAAGCGCCTATTAATACCTTTAGATCCCGACGAGAATATTCTACGTAAAATTCAAAGACTCTCCCGCAACAGCAGAAATCTCCTCCTCTATCGAGGCCGCTACCAAGCCAACCAGTGGGGGTTAACACGTCCGACCGGACGTGTACAATTCTACTACACAAAGAATGCTACACAAGTCTCATCAGAATACACCCTATGTAATTACGTCAGCTCTCTTATTTAAATTCAGCTTAAGTCGCAAGACATCACGTAAGTATTATTCAGCTTAAGTCAAAAGACATTGCCGCACAATTATAATATTCATTTCTATATATAGTATACTTCAACTATATATTCCTACAACATGTAATTCCCAATTACAAATGTAAGGTCAAGAATGTTTACCTCGATAAGCCCAAAATTATCCGAGTTTATATGTCGCTCTGAACAAGGTTTAGCTCCTACTCCGTGCGCTCCAAAACGCTCCAAGAAACCCTTAGAAGTGTCTACACAACTTCTACTTAATACTTCAACTACGGTGAAGATTTTTCCTTAGGGTTTCGTTTAGTGGCTAAAGGAAAGTATAATAGTATTTTCCAAGCCAGATAAGTATAACCTTGGAAAGTACAACAAGGTATTTGGGCTAAAGTATTTTGACAAGATAACAATACTAGGAGAGTATTTCTATACCACAAAGGGGGTATTATACGAAAACAACTAGGCTAGGGGGTACCCCACGGCTAGCACCACTAGGAGTGGGATACTTTCGCCAAGGGCCTTCTCAAAGGGGAGTGTGGCGGACGACTACTACAAGAAGAGGAGGGAGATTTCAAGACTTAGGCACATTTTGGATGAAGAACTCTTCAAGCTTAGGGGTATTTATAGGTCAAGCCATGGCCAACCAATGGCCAAGATGAAGACAAGTGTGGTGCAAGTGTAGGTTAGATTTCCACCATGTGTACCTTATCCATCTACCACACAACTTGCACAAAAATATCCTACCAACTAAAGCCCTTTTTCGTCCACCATTGCCGCCCATTTGTTCCAATGTGAGGTGACACATGTCACCCTCCCGTTGGTCCACAATGTTTCGCCTCTGGAAAAATCCGCAAAAATTATAAATGACATAGCCGGAATTTTCCCAACAAAAGTCGTGGAAACGCTTTCAAAAAACGACTCTAATCGGGTGTTGTGTACAAATTTCGAAACTTGCCTAACTTAAGGCTCAAATTTTCTACGTACGTCCTCACGTACATACTCTGAAAATACGGGGTATAACAAAGTCAAAGACATTGCCGTAGTTATTATTCAGTTAACACATGTACGTCTACCGTACTATATATATATTGTAAAATATCATGCTTTAGGAAGAATCACATACCTTCTCAGCGAAACCACCTGCCAAGTTGAATATGTCGCGCGCAGAGTCACCTATAATAGTCACGACATCTATCAAAGACTACTCAAGGTCATTCTAAACAGAGGGTTCACAATTCTACGGAAAGTCAAAAGCAGCACTTCCTACCCTAGGTGAGCTATATAAGTCTCATCAGAAAACAAATTCTATATAAGCATAGTTCAATTATTCTTCTTTTAAACCCAATAATATCCTAGATAAAGTCGCGCCTGAGCAAGGTTTTGCTCCTAAGTTGTATGCTCCAAGGAAACCTTAGAAGTTCTTCACAACTTCTACTAAGTACTAAGGGATTTGGGCTAGGGTACTTTGGGCATTATAACAATACAAGAAGGCAACTTTTCTACCAAGGGAGGGGGGTAGATTTCGGCTAGGCTAGGGGGGGTAGGCCCTCGGCCAAACTTCACAAGGGGAGGGGGAGGTGTTTGGACGAAAAGGCTACAAAGGGAGAGGAGAGGATTTTCAAGACTTGGAAAGATTTGTGGATGAAGAACTCTTCATCTTAAGGGGGGTATTTATAGGTCAAGAAGTGGCCAACCAATGGCCAAGATTAAGACAAGTGCAAGGCAAGTGTAGGGTGAAGATTTACTCCACACAAATATCCTACCAACTCCTTGACTTGTGCACAAGGCACAAAAAACGTGCCAAGCTTCTCCAATTTCGTCCAATGGACGATTCAAGTCCACCAATTGGAGGGTGCCAAGTGTCGCCCTCCCGTTGGTCCAAAATGTTTCGTCTCTCGGAAAAATCCGCAAAAATTAGAAATGGCATAGCCGGAATTTACCCTACGAAAGCTGTGGAAACGTTTCGTCGGAAAACGATTCTTTTAGTGAGTTGTGCACAAATAAAAAAACGTCCAAGGCTTATCTTTAAGGCTAGACTTTTGTACGTATTCCCTTACGTACATACTCTGGAAATACGGGGTATAACAGTATATATGTAGAAGTTTAAACTGTACTTACATAGGGCTGTATTTACAGTAGACTTATAACCTTATTAGTTGAATGTTCTGCGAGTAGCATGAACTACTTGGAAGGTGGACAAGGCTAGCCGGGTTATAGCCGTGGAGCATTTTGCTTATAGTCGATAATCGTCGCGAGGTATGTGATTCTTCCTATACTCTTGAGCATGAAGTATTTTAAAGGAATATATATATGGTACGGTAGACGTACGTGTGGCAATGTCTTTTGACTTAAGCCTGAATAATAAGAATCTTGAACTATTTTAAAAGTATATATATAGTACGGTAGACGTACGTGTGTTAACTGAACGTAGTGGTACGGCAATGTCTTTTGACTTAAGCCTGAATAATAAGAAACTTGAAGTGTTTCAAAAGAGTTAAGAAACCTTTTTGAAAGAAGAGTAATACTTGGTTTTTGAAAACATAAGAGTTATACTAGCTTTATGGGAAGTTAGATATAACGTCTTAAGAGAGGTAAAGAGAATGGCTTACTGATTTTATAAGTTAAGAGACTTGATCTTAAAAGATAAGAGACTTGACTTAAATGAATTAATATGAATTTTGTGTGAAACCTCATTCGTGAGTAATGAGTACGTGGTTTTTAAAAGGAATAATGTTTTACTGATTTCGGAAATCAGAATGAGTATCGACAAACCACTGCAGCGCTAATAAAAGGAAATGTACTGATTAATGAAGTATTATTAAAACCAGTAGAAACCTCTATCTGCATAGAAGCTAAGATGTGACAAAATGATATTACATTTCCTAGATCATGGCTGCTTAATAAGATTTATTATGAACAAGAATAACCTACTCACATATAAGGCGTATGCTTCTCAGATTGTTTTAAAAGAGAATTATATTCTTAAGTGAATAAAACTATGAACTATGAAACCTTTCTAAAATAAGAGACTTAAGTACTTGAAATTAGGTAAACTTGAACTTAGGGAACAAAATGTTGTTACTTGATGTTGAAAAGGAAAGTGTTCGGGTTTACCTAAAAATTTGAGTCACCCTATTTTTATACTACGGGTATCGGGTGACCTTTATAAAAGAAATGGATCTTTTAAAAAGAATTTAACGTATGTAATACTTGGGGGTCAGAACCTGGACTTTGGCCTAAAATAAACTTGAGTTGTGTGTAACTTGCCTATGTTTGTGTTTGATATCCTTGTTGTGCAAATACTGTATTTCCATACCACCGCGTCTCTCAATGGAGGGTCGGCTGATTTGTTATGAATGATTCTTCACCGAGTCCCACGAGATGGGCCGGGACACGTATTTCATCTGATTATTCACCGAGTCCCACGAGATGGGCCGGGACACGTATTTCATCTGATTATTCACCGAGTCCCATGAGATGGGCCGAGACACGTATTTCATCTGATTATTCACCGAGTCCCACGAGATGGGCCGGGACACGTATTCCACATGATTCTTTACCGAGTCCCATGGGATGGGCCAGGACACGTATTCCACACGATTTATACCTAGACTGCCGGCAGTGAGGAAGGAGTTCCACGGGCATGAGGGATGACTTGAGGGCATGAGTCCCTGGCTTGACATGACTGCTTTTATGTTGTGAACTGTAGTTTGGTTATCATACATGTCTCCTGCTTTATATAGACTATTATGATTTCATTTACTGATTTTCTGATTTCATACTTGGTACTGTTATCGACCTTCGGGCCGCGTTCATGCCGCAGTAAGTACATCGGTTGTAGATCCTCGCCATAGGATCAAAGTGCGTGTTGGGAAGCCCCGCTTTCTTGAGGCTTATCTTTTGGTATGTTACCACGAGTCCGTAAGTTCTTGTACATTCGTGGTATGGCGGGGCCTGTCCCGCCATAGTTGTCATTTCATTCTTAGGTCTGTAGTAATGCCAGGCGGTGGTTGTAAAAAGGATTAAACTGTTCGGGTTTTTATATATATGTACGTAAGGCAACCGCTTTTGGTTGCTGTTTGTTTATCATGTCTCTTGTTTCATATTTATGTTTTATGTTCCGCTGATTTTCTCTCGATGAATGACTACTTGGGTGCCCCAGTAAGGCACGATCCACGACCCGGATCGGTCGTGACAAAAGTGGTATCGAGCGCTTAATCCTCGGAAAGTGTCTACGCATCGTGTCTAATAGAGTCTTGATTATCGGTGTGTTGTGCACCACATCTATAATCGTGAGGCTATAGGACATTTAGGATTGGTTTCCATTCTTCTCATTCGAGATCGTGCCTTAAAGCCGTGTGATAAGTTGACCCTCCGACGTATTCCTTTCCTTTACCGCTATGCCTCGCGTAAGGCAACTCGGGCTGAGGGCAAGACACCGAAGGAGGCGTGAGTAGAGCACGGAGGGTTACCGGGCAGAGGCCCGCCAGCACCGAGATAGTGCTTCCGACGGCGATTTTGCGCGCCGCCAGCCGGCAGAGTTAGAGCCGCAGCGATGGCTGCCGAGACTACAATACTGAGCCTCCGCCCCACACCGGAGCAGATGAGACGGGTACAAGCGAGATGGCCCGCCATCGGCCGTGGTCGTGGTCAGATATGAGGAGAGGCTGGATGCAACAGTTCCAGTCCCAGTAGCACCCGTAGTTCACCCCCGAGCAGACAGTTTGAGACTACGGGACTTTCTCGAAGTCAGAGCCCGCTGTTCTATGGATCGAGCCGAGTATGACCTCGTGGAGTTTATCCGACAGCAAACGGATCATGAGAGTGATCGAGTCTCGAGGCGCAGTCGTGGTATTGGTTCGCATCACCGCGTGATCCGCAATGATCGGGTTTGATTCGCGAGCTGTCCCGGGAGAGCATGCACTTCCACCGTTTGGGACGAAGTTCTCGGGCTTTTCTTGCACATTTCTTGCCCCCACAGATGAGGAGGGCTCGGGCCGACAGATTTTTGACGTTGAGGCAGGACGGGCGGACGGTTAGAGAGTACAATGTGGAGTTCGACTCATTAGCTCGGTATGTTCCCGCTGTAGTAGCTGATATGGAGGACAGAGTACACCGCTACGTGTCACGACCCGAACCCGGGCCCGTGACTGGTGCCTTACCCCGGGCACCCTAGTGATACATCATCAGAGTAATCAACGGAACATAAAACAAGACATGAAAATATTAAGAAGTAAGAAACAGTAATCGGAGAAAACTTGCCTTACGACATATATATAAATCAATTTTTAAAACCGAACAGTTACATCCCATTACAACTCTGCCCACAACAGTACTACAAACCTCTAAGAATGATACGACAATAATGGCGGTACAGGGCCCCGCCATACCCTTGAATGTAAATACCTACAACGACAGGGGACTATACCACTGATAAGCCTCCGGAGAAACGGAGCTTCCCATACGCTGAACTGTGACCCCGAGAACTAGGATCAACGACTGGTGTACCTCAACTTGCGGCATGAACGCAGCCCCCCGAAGGAGGTCAGTACAACAGGTACCAAGTATGTGAAACTGTAAAGTACTTAAATGAAAACATATCATTTTAAAATCAGTTTTGCAAGTATGTATGAAACAACCAAGGTAACCGCACATAGTGCCATATCATAAACAAGAGCAACAATAGGTAAACTGTAACAGGTCTTTTCTAGGCTGCGAATGATCGAAGCAGGACCACCGCCGTAGTATCACCATGCAAGCCTAATCCTGGACTCCCGTAGTCCGCATAGGCCACTCATATAGGCCCGCATAGGGTATGTAACCCCGCATCGAGGGTAGCTACTCCTCGGCATCGTCCTGGACCCGCAGTCCGCATGGCCACAGAGACCGCATGACCACAAGGGCCGCAAACTAACCTGGAACTCCCGTAGTTCCGCATGGATACCTCGACCCGCATGAGGTATTCTCGTATCATGGTCCTGCATCACCGAAGTCTACCCCGCAGACGGAGGCGCTAACCCCTGAATATGTCAAGAGGTGAGTGATATCATACTAACATAACAACTTATCGTTAAACAACATAAGCACAACAAGAATACTCTCTTTCACAAACGTTACAAGACACTAACACACATAGCATCATATCACGTCTACTTATCAAATCAACAAGAAAGTATTACAAGGCCAACACAATCAAGTTATACACACAAGGTACATTCTATTATATGATTAACAAGATCGAGTATCTATTCCCAAAGTACTTCATACATTATCTTTTAAAAGATACGTTACGTTTACAAAAGTCACACAATACCCGTAGTATATGAAAATAGAGTGATTATCCTTTGAAGTAAATCAAAACACTTCTCTTCGTAAAATCAAGTAACAACATTCTTTTCCAAATGTTTCAAGTTTGCCTAATTTCAATTACTCAAGTTTCTCGTTTTCGAAAGGTTTCGTAGTTCATAATTTTAATCACTTAATGATATAATTTTCCTTTAAAAGCAATTTGAGAAACATATGTCTGATACGTGAGTAGGTTATTCTTGTTTATAACAATCTTACTTAAGCAGCCATGATCTAGGAAATGTAACATCATTTTGTCTCATCTTAGTTTCTATGCAGATGGAAGTTTCTACTGGTTTTACTAATACATTATTAGTCAAAACATTTCCCTTTATTAGCGCTGCTGTGGTTTGTCCGATACTCATTCTGATTTCCGAAATCAGTAAAACATTATTGCTTTTAAAATCAAGTACTCATTACTTGCGAATGAGGTTTTACAACATTTTTAACATAATGCTAATTACCAAGTAAAACAAGTAAAGTCTCTTATCTTTTAAGATCAAGTCTCTTAACTTTAAAATCAATAAACCATTCATTTTACCATTCTTAAGACGTTATACCTAACTTCCCATAAAGCTAGTATAACTCTTATGTTTTCAAAACCAAGTATTATTCTTCATAAAAATGATTCAAAGATTCTTTGAAATACTTCAAGATTCTTTATTATTACACATTAAGTCAATTATATGTCAAATCAGGTACCTTTTAAAACCATAAGGCATTTTCTTACTTACATAAAGTTGTTATAACCAACTTCCCATAAAGCCGTTATAACACTTTATGTTTCAAACCAAACAAATACGCTTAACACACGTACGCCTCACCGCACTACATAGTAATACACATATCATGCTAGAAAAGGTAGGAAGAGGTTCACATACCTCGCGACGATTATCGACTAATAGCAAAACGCCCAAGTACTCAAACCGTCTTACTCCTAGCCAAGTAGATCGCGCCACGCATGGTACTTCAACCTATAAGGCCACAAGGCGCTTATTAACATCTAGGTCTAATCGTAGAACATTCTACGTAAAATTCGGCAAAGACTCCCCTCCCGCAACAGAAATCTCCTCCTCTATCTGGCCGCCACAAGCCAACCAGTGGGGTTATACGCCTAATCCGACGTGCACAATTCTACCTCACGTAAAAGCTACACAAGTTCATCGTAATACACCCCTATGTAATTACTGTCAAGACTTTCTTTCGAAAAGGTTTCTAATTATTCAGCTTAAGTCAAAAGACATTGCCGCTAACTACGCTCAGTTCTATATATAGTATACTTCAACTATATATTCCTACAACATGTAATTTCCAATTACAATAGAAGGTCAAGAGTGTTTACCTCGATAAGCCCAAAATTATCCGAGTTTAAATGTCGATCCTGAGCAAGGTTTAGCTCCTACTCCGTGCGCTCCGACCCGCTCCACACAACCCTTAGAAGTTCTAACCAACTTCTACTTAATACTCCAACCAACTATGGAGATTTTCCTAGTTTCGGTTTTGTGACTAAGGGAAGTATAATAGTATTTCCGGCTTTTCAGATAAGTATAACCTTAGAATACTACAAGGTATACTACTAAGGTAATTTGGGTATAGTAACAATACTTTTGAGAGTATTTCTACAAGAGGAGGGTATTTATACGAAACAACTAGGCAGTGGGTACCCCACGGCTAGCACCACAAGGAGGGGGTGTATACCTCTACCACCCCACTGTGGGTACTCGCCAAGAGGGGCCTCTCAAAGGGGGGGAGGACGAGAACAACAAGAGGGGAGGATTTCTAAGGCTTAGAACATTTTAGGATGAATAAGTCTTCAAAGGGGAGGGGTATTTATAGGTCTAGCAAAGGCCAACCAATGGCCAAGATCTTGCCAAGTGCAAGGCAAGTGTAGGGCCAAGATCTTGCCAAGTGCACCTTATCCATCTACCACAAAATATCCTACCAACTCCAAGACAAAAAGCCAACCCATTCGGCCCACTCCACCGCCCAAGACGCCTTCCAATGAGATGGTGACAAGTGTCGCCTCCCGCTGGTCCAAAGTGTAACGCCTCTGGAAAAATCCGCAAAAATTAAAAATGACATAGCCGAATTTTCCTACGAAAGTCGTGGAAAACGCTTCGCCAAAAACGACTCTAACCGGGTGTTGTGCACAAAGAATAAATCGGCCAAGCCCATTCTCAAGTTCAAATTTTTCACGCACGCCCCACGCATACTCAAAATACGGTATAACATTCTCCTCCTTAGAAACATTCGTCCCGAATGTTCCTTCTAAGTCTCAAACCAAACGCGGCGCCAAGATAGTCTTCACTACTATACTTATCTCAACAATCCCGCCACAATCGCCACAACAACTCTCGCGCAAAATACTTACATCCAAGTTCACGAGGAAACACCTCTAACATCACAAACGCTCCCATCCAAGCGGTCTAAAATATAATTCCTCCGCACTTTCTCCATACAAAAGAAATGGTCACATCTCTCGCCGCAATACATGCTCGCTTCTCCTTTACTCGCCGTGATACTACTTTTGTCACTTTGCCGCGAGGTTCTAGTGTCACTCCGCGACCCAACAGATGGTACCGGCTGTATGCGATCCCCGAGGTCGTCGTGACACTCAACTCTTACCACATTTCGACATCGTCGCTTCCAAAACTCGGGTTACTATCTCTAACGTGGTCATCATTAATCGGGAACACTGACGGATCTCGATACTTTCCCGATCATAACAATACGAAAGATCGGACGATTGTCTCCTAAGTCGGACGACAAAAGCTAACATATAGGCAACCCGCCTATTCTTCACATGAACTCGTGCGGCCCAAAGTAACTCGCTAAGTTCCTCTGCTTTCCAAAACTCGTCACACCCAACCCGGGATGGTACTTTCAAGAAGATCGACCGCCAACTCAACTCTAAGCGCTGCCGCCGATTATCCGCACGATTTCTCCGAGCCGCCGTAACCTCTTCTAGACAAGCTTTACCCTATCCACAAATACCGAACAAGCTCAACCAACTATTCAACCTTGCCAACATCGAACCAATCGACCAAGAACTTACACTTCCGCCCTACAAGGCTTCAAAAGGCGACATTCGAACTCAAATGGTAGCTTAACACTCCTCTCCACAGAGACAACAATCCCCACAACTACCCCGAAATCCACACCGCCCGAGGGCGAACGCGATTCTCGAGACTCACCGAAGTTCTTAACCCCGCTTGGTAAAACTTCCGAAACAAAACAGCTGCACTGGCTCCACTGTCATCACAAGGTGAAGGTTAGCACCCCGCAGCCTTTACAACCTTTCCGATAAATCAACACCGCCGAGTAAACGGTCTTTGCTGTAAGACAAGACGATCGACTCTCCGCCCGACCATCGTCGAACGATCCACGAACTCAGACACGGTTAACTAAACTTGGGCCAAACACCCTTATGACTCCTAGCACAAGTGACCACCACAAACCGACCCCACCACCAAACATGCCGCTGGTTGACCCGCAACGTGGCCTCAACCCGACCAAGAACGCCGCAAAAACGCTAGCTCCCCGAAGGAAAACTCACTAATCACGTTACGAAAACCCAGCGTCTTCTTAGCTCAACTACCCTCTTTATTCCACACTACTCGAGACTTATCCCATAAACATAGCTCACGTGCACTATGCACTCCTATAAGTGGTCAAACATAAACATACGCCTTTACTCGAGACGGCCTTACCTCTAAGGTCTCCACGTATAACACTCTAAGGCTCACACTTTCTCTATCCCCAATCTTCCCTAAGCACTAACCATGATTTCTAATCACAAATTACACATCGCTATCGTAACATAGCACTTAAGATATACTCATCTCATCATACGCACTAATCTCTGCAGGGTTAAGGATAAACTCAGATTCATCGCCCACTCCCTTAAGTCGTTCTAATCAAACCTCGCCTGCAGGCGCATAGCTAAGGCGTGATGACTACCCATCGATCTCAAGGCTAAGTCCTCCTACAAGGACACTCTTTCGACATCGACTCGACGGCCGTAGTAAAACAAGTACTAACTAAAAGATGACATTCCCGAGATGACGTCCACACCGTGAATACTGGGGAAAATCAATCCGGCCGGGCCGAACCTACGCCAGTGGAACCGAAAGCTCGAGCTCACCAACTCCTCGCATACCCCGAACGCCCCGAACCCCGCGAGGACCTTTCGTGACCGTGGATGTGTAATCTATTCACGCGAGGCGACTCGCCAAAAGTTACTAAAGGACCTTACCGCTCGCCCTCTTCTCGCCCTTGATTAACCCGCCGATCTCTACGCTTTCCGCCACGCGCATAAGTCCGCATACGTGCCATGCTCAAGCCTCAATCAAGAATTACTCTACACAACCTCTCTTAGGTAGTCATCAAGACTCGCAGTACATCCAGATACTCTCGTAGCCAAATCAATTGCTAGTAACAGGTCACCTTCGCAATCTAAATTATCTGCTCCTGGCCGTGGAATCGGCGTTCAAATATCATGGCCGCAGCAGGAATCGCCGCCGCTAAACTCGCTGGGCTTAGTGACGCCGCAGAACTCCCGAATGAAGCACCTAACTCGTGATGATTGGGCTCAGGCCCTCGTGAACCTCTCGTAACTCTACTCGCAGCCTCGCCGCTTGCCCTCCCGGCCCGGTTGCACTATGCGGAGGCATAACGGTAAGTGGAAAGAAATACGAGAGGGTCCAACTTACAACATTTCTAAGGCACGATCTCAGAGTGAGAAGAATAGAAACCAATCCTAAATATCCTATAGCCTCACGACATTATTGGTGCACAACACACCGATAATCAAGACTTCATCGATACGGTCAGACACTTTCCGAGGATTAATCGCTCGATACCACTTTTGTCATGACCAACCTGCCCGTGGATCGTGCCTTACCCCGCACCCTAGTGATACATCATCGAGTAATCACGAACATAAAACAAGACATGAAAATATTAAGAAGTAAGAAACAGAACGAGAAAACTTGCTTACGACATATATATAAATCAATTTTAAAACCGAACGCTACATCCCATTACAACTCGCCACAACAAGATTACAAACACTCTAAGAATGATACGATAATAATGGCGGACAGGCCCGCCATACCCCGTAATGTACAAACCTACAACGACACGTGACAATACCACTGAAAAGCCTCCGGAGAAACGGTGCTTCCATACGCCGAATCAGGACCCGAGAACTAGGATCAACGATCGTGTACTTCAACTCGCGGCATGAACGCACTTCAAGGCGAGGTCAAGATAACAGGTACCAAGTATGTGAAACTGTAAAGTACTTAAATGAAAACATATCATTTTAAAATCAGTTTTGCAAGTATGTATGAAACAACCAAGGTAACCGCACATAGTGCCATATCATAAACAAGAGCAACAATAGGTAAACTGTAACAGGTCCTTTCTAGGCTGCGAATGATCGAAGCAGGGCCAATTGCCCGTAGTATCACCATGCAAGCCTAATCCTGGACTCCCGTAGTCCGCATAGGCCACTCATATAGGCCCGCATAGGGTATGTAACCCCGCATCGAGGGTAGCTACTCCTCGGCATCGTCCTGGACCCGCAGTCCGCATGGCCACAGAGACCGCATGACCACAAGGGCCGCAAACTAACCTGGAACTCCCGTAGTTCCGCATGGATCCCTTGGACCCGCATGAGGTATTCTCGAATCATGGTCCTGCATCACCGAAGTCTACCCCGCAGACGGAGGCGCCTTAACCCCTGTGAATATGTCAAGAGCGAGTGATATCATACTAACATAACAGCTTATCGTTAAACAACATAAGCACAACAAGAATACTCTCTTTCACAAACGTTACAAGACACTAACACACATAGCATCATATCACGTCTACTTATCAAATCAACAAGAAACTATTACAAGGCCAACACAATCAAGTTATACACACAAGGTACATTCTATTATATGATTAACAAGATCGAGTATCTATTCCCAAAGTACTTCATACATTATCTTTTAAAAGATACGTTACGTTTACAAAAGTCACACAATACCCGTAGTATATGAAAATAGAGTGATTATCCTTCAAGTAAATCAAAACACTTCTCTTCAGAAATCAAGTAACAACATTCTTTTCCAAATGTTTCAAGTTTGCCTAATTTCAATTACTCAAGTTTCGCTTTGAAAGGTTTCGTAGTTCATAATTTTAATCACTTAATGATATAATTTTCCTTTAAAAGCAATTTGAGAAACATATGTCTGATACGTGAGTAGGTTATTCTTGTTTATAACAAACTTACTTAAGCAGCCATGATCTAGGAAATGTAACATCATTTTGTCTCATCTTAGTTTCTATGCAGATGGAAGTTTCTACTGGTTTTACTAATACATTATTAGTCAAAACATTTCCCTTTATTAGCGCCGTGGTTTGTCCGATACTCATTCGATTCAAATCAAGAAACATTATTGCTTTTAAAATCAAGTACTCATTACTCATGAATGAGGTTTTACAACATTTTTAACATAATGCTAATTACCAAGTAAAACAAGTAAAGTCTCTTATCTTTTAAGATCAAGTCTCTTAACTTTAAAATCAATAAACCATTCATTTTACCATTCTTAAGACGTTATACCTAACTTCCCATAAAGCTAGTATAACTCTTATGTTTTCAAAACCAAGTATTATTCTTCTCATAAAAATGATTCAAAGATTCTTTGAAATACTTCAAGATTCTTTATTATTACACATTAAGTCAATTATAAGTCAAATCAGTACCTTTTAAAACCATAAGGCATTTTCTTTTACATAAAGTCATTATAACCAACTTCCCATAAAGCCGTTATAACACTTTATGTTTCAAACCAAACAAATACGCTTAACACACGACGCTCACCGCACTACATAGTAATACACATATCATGCTAGAAAAGGTAGGAAGAGGTTCACATACCTCGCGACGATTATCGACTAATAGCAAAACGCCCAAGTACTCAAACCGCCGCTACTCCTAGCCAAGTAGATCGCGCCACGCATGGTACTTCAACCTATAAGGCCACAAGGCGCGCTTATTAACATCTAGGTCTAATCGTAGAACATTCTACGTAAAATTCGGCAAAGACCTCCCGCAACAACAGAAATCTCCTCCTCTATCGGCCGCTACTGCCAAGCCAACCGGGGTTATACGCCTAATCCGACGCACAATTCTACCTCACGTAAAAGCTACACAAGTCTCATCAGAATACACCCCTATGTAATTACAACAAGACTTTCTTCAAAAGGTTTCTAATTATTCAGCTTAAGTCAAAAGACATTGCCGCTTAACTACGCTCAGTTCTATATATAGTATACTTCAACTATATATTCCTACAACATGTAATTTCCAATTACAATAAGGTCAAGAGTGTTTACCTCGATAAGCCCAAAATTATCCGAGTTTAAATGTCGATCCCGAGCAAGGTTTAGCTCCTACTCCAAGGCGCCCGACCCGCTCCACACAACCCTTAGAAGTTCTAACCAACTTCTACTTAATACTCCAACCAACGATGGAGATTTTCCTGTGGTTTCGGTTTTGTGACTAAGGGAAGTATAATAGTATTTCGGCTTTTCAGATAAGTATAACCTTAGAATACTACAAGGTATACTACTAAGGTAATTGGGTATAGTAACAATACTTTTGAGAGTATTTCTACCAAGAGGAGGGTATTTATACGAAACAACTAGGCTAGTGGGTACCCTACGACTAGCACCACAAGGAGTGGGTGTATACCTCGCCCACCCCACTGTGGGTACTCTGCTGGGGGCCTCTCTGTGGGGAGGACGAGAACAACAAGAAGGAGGGGGAGGATTTCTAAGGCTTAGAACATTTTAGGATGAATAAGTCTTCAAAGGGAGGGTATTTATAGGTCTAGCAAAGGCCAACCAATGGCCAAGATCTTGCCAAGTGCAAGGCAAGTGTAGGCCAAGATCTTGCCAAGTGCACCTTATCCATCTACCATAAAATATCCTACCAACTCCAAGACAAAAAGCCAACCCATTCGCCCACTCCACCGCCCAAGACGTTTTCCAATGAGGGTGACAAGTGTCGCCTCCCGCTGGTCCAAAGTGTAACGCCTCTCGGAAAAATCCGCAAAAATTAAAAATGACATAGCCGGAATTTTCCCTACGAAAGTCGTGGAAAACGCTTTCGCCAAAAACGACTCTAACCGTGTTGTGCACAAAGAATAAATCGCCAAGCCTATTCTCAAGTTCAAATTTTTCTACGCACGCCCCACGCATATACCAAAAATACGGATATAACACTACGCCACCGCTAGATGATTACCGCGAGAGGCTTGTACGTGTAGCTCTTCACCGCATGGACATTGCCCGCACGCAAGCTCATGACCGGGATGCGAGGCACGAGGTCGGCGGAATGACCAGATCGCAGTAAGAGGCCGAACAGCAGGTCCTTTGGTAACTTTCGAGGAGGCCGCCAAAGCAGCAGACTAGTTATGTACTCCGCCAGCCGCAGAGTGGTCCTCCGCGCCTTCGTATGCTCGGGTATTCGAGCCGGTCGTGGCTCCGTGGCTTCGCTTCACATATATACGGGTTCTAGCCACGTTCGTTTTCCTCAGCACATCGCGCGTACGCCATCCCGGAATGTCGCTTTTTTATCGGTGCTAGTTTTTCGCGTACGCCAGTGGCCATGTGGACGAGAAATCGCCCTAATAGGAAGGATGCAGCGGAATGACTCACTTACGGTCGATGCGTTCATCGCCTTCTATACGCACCGCAGGCGTGATTATGGTTAGAGCGACGAATGGAAAGTAAAGCAGTTGATACATGTTATACCCCGTATTTCCAGAGTATGTACGTGTCACGACCCGAACCCGGGCCCGTGACTGGTGCCTTACCCCGGGCACCCTAGTGATACACCATCAGAGAAAATCAGCGGAAATAAAAACATGAACATGAATTAAGAGACATGATAAAAACAAAGCCAACCAAAACAGCTTGCCTTCGTGATATATACATAAATACCCGAACAATTATCCTTTTTACGGACTGCCCACAACAAGACTACTGCACTTAAGAAGTGATAACAACTATGACGACAGGCCCCGCCATACCCCGAATGTACAAGAACCTACGGACTGTGGTAATATACCAAAGAAAAGCCTCCAAGGAACGAGCTTCCCAACACGCCGAATGTGATCCTATAAGAGGATCGACAATGACGACTTTACTCGCAGATGAACGCAGCCAAGGAGGTCAAGACAACAGTACCAAGTATGTGAAAATGTAAAATCAGTAAATGAAATCATAATAGTCTATATAAAGCAGAGACATGTATGATAACCAAACTACGCTCACAACATAAAAGCGCCATGTCAAGTCGAGACTCACGCCTCAAAGTCATCCTCATGCCCGTGGAACTCCTTCCTCACCGCCAGCCTAGGTACAAATCATGTGATACGTGATAACCGGTCTCGCCCATCTTATGGACCCAATATAGAAAAGTGTGGAATACATTCCTGCTCATCCTATGAACCTAGAGTCGAGTGAATACATTCTGATGAACCGTAGTCAAGTGAAATACATTCCGATGAACCGGCCATCAAGTGAAATACATTCCTGATGAACCTAATCAAGTGAAATACATTCCTGATGAACCTAATCAAGTGAAATACATTCCTGATGAACCCAGAGTGAGTGAAATACATTCCGATGAACCTAGTCGAGTAGAACACAGTACTTGCACAACAAGGCTATCACACGTAACATGGTCAAGTTTCATAACAACAAGCATAAGCAAGTTACACACAACTCAAGGTACTTTCATTTTATGTCAAAGTCCGGATTTTAACCCTAAAGTACTACGTACGTTAAATTCCTTTTAAGAGATCCATTCCTTTTATAAAAGTCACCCGTTACCCGTAGTATATATACATATAGAAAAAAAAGAGTAACTTACATCTTTTAAGTAAACCAAACAACTTCCATACTTTTCCTTTTAAAAACCAAATTAAGGCAATGTCATGCCTTCTTGTTGGACCAAAACACTTCTCTTTTTAAAGTCAAGTTACCACATTAAAACCAATGATAAAAACCATTCTTTTGTTCTCATAAAGTCGTTATAACTAACTTCCCATAAAGCTGTTATAACACTTTATGTTTTAAACCAATTTAAGACAAAACAATGCCTTTCTTTTCCCTAGAGTTCCAGTTTGCCTAATTTCAATTACTCAAGTCTCTTTACTTTAGAAAAGTTTCATAGTTCGATGTCTTAATTTCCTTTAAAACAATTGAGTAACATATGCCATAAAGCGTGAGCGCTTTATTCTTGTTTATAACCATTTATTAAAGCAGCCATGATCTAGAAAATGTAATATCATTTTGTCTCATCTTAGCTTCTATGCAGATGGAGGTTTCTACTGGTTTTAATACAATACTTCATTATTCAATACATTTCCTTTATTAACGCTGCAGTGGTTTGTCGATACTCATTCTGATTCAAATCAGAAACATTATTCCTTTAAAACCAAGTACTCATTACTCACGAATGAGGTTTCACACAAACATCCATATTAAGTCAAGTCTCTTATCTTTTAAGATTAAGTCTCTTAACTCCTAAATCCTTAAACCGTTCTTTTTACCACCCTTAAGACGTTATACCTAACTTCCCATAAAGCTAGTATAACACTTATGTTTTAAAAGAACCAAATACAGTTAATACATGTATGTCTACCGTACTACATAGCTCACACATATCATGCTACAAAGATAGGAAGAGGTTCACATACCTCGTGACGATTATCGACTAATAGCAAAATGCTCCAAGTACCTCAAACTGTCGGCTACTCCTTAAGCTAAGTAGATCACGCCATACATAGTACTTCAACCTATAGAGGCCACAAGGCGCCTATTAACATCCTAGATCTCAAATGTAGAATATTCTACGTAAAATTCGGCAAAGACTCCCGCAACAGCGTAAATCTCTCCTCTATCGAGGCCGCCACTAAGCCAACCGGGGTTAACACGCCTAACCTGACGTACAATTCTACTACACAAAGAATACTACACAAGTCTCATCAGAATACCCTATGTAATTACAGTACCACTTCTTAAAATTCAGCTTAAGTCGCAAGACATTGTAAGTATTATTCAGCTTAAGTCGAAAGACATTGCCGCACAACTATGTTCATTCTATATATATAGTATACTTAACTATATACTCCTATAACATGTAATTTCCAATTACAAATGTAAGGTCAAGAATGTTTACCTCGATATGCCTAAAATTATCCGAGTTTATATGTCGATCCCGAGCAAGGTTTAGCTCCTACCGTGAGCTCGACCCGCCCAACCAACCCTTAGAAGTTCTAACCACCTTCTACTAAAAACTTCAACTACGGGTGAAGATTTACTTAGGGTTTCGTTTTTGTGTCTGTGGGAAGTATAATAGTATCTTCTGGGCTTTTCGTATAAAGGGTACTTTGAAAGTACTACAAGGTATATACTAAAGTATTTTGGGCATTATAACAATACTAGAGAGTATCTCTATACCACAAAAAGGGGTATTATACGAAAACCACTAGGCTAGTGGGTACCTCTACTAGGGCACCACAGCGTGGGAGGGGTTTCGCCAAGGCCTTCTCAAAGGGGGAGAGGGCTATTGGACGAGCAAGCAAGAGGAGTGGGAAAGGTTTTCAAGACTTAGGCAATTTCAGGTCACGACTGCCCGTGCTGATCGTGCTCACGGCACCCAAGTAGTCATACATCGAGTAATCGGAAACATAAAGCAAGATATGAAACAGCTTTATAAAACAAGACACAGACATGTGAGAAAACATCGCCTTTCGACATATATATATAATCATGTTTTAGCAAGCTACATCCGACAATCGCATAAATACTACATGCACTTAAGGAAATATACAACTTTGGCGGGACAGGCCCCGCCATACCTCGATCAGTACAAAAACTATCTACAACAGTGAGATCATACCAAAAGTAGAGCCTCCAAGAGACGGAGCTCCCGACACCAACGTAGATCCTAAGGATGCGGATCTAGCACTGCTGCCCTTACCGCGCATGAACGCAGCCTTGAAGGAGGTCGCATAACAGTACTAAGTATGCGAAATCAGAAAGTACTTAAATGAAAACATATCATTTTTAAAACCGGTTTACAAATATGTGAAACAACCAAGGAAACCGCACATAGTGCCACATCACAAACAAGAGCAACAATAGGTAATCAGAATACGTCTTGTCTAGCCGCGAATGATCGAAACAGTGGCCACTCGCCCACATCCTCATTCCCGCAAGCCTAACTCGACTCCGAGTCCGCATAGGCCACTCGCACGGGCCCGCATGAGGTATAACCCCGCATCGAGGTAGCTACTCCTGCATCGCCCCGACTCGCTGTCCGCACGGCCACATAGACCGCATGAGGCATAACCCCGCATACTAACTCGAACTCGTAGCTCCGATAGGCCCTCGACCCGCATGAGGTATTCTCGAATCACGGTCCTGCATCGCCGAGTCTACCCCAGACGGAGGCGCCTTAACCTCCTGATCATCTCAAGAGGTGAGTGATAGTACACTAACATAACGACTTATCTTTAAACAACATAAGTACAACAAGGATACTCACTTATACAACGTTATGCGTACTAACACACATAGCAACATGTCATGTCTACTTATCAAACCATCTTATTATTCTTTTCACAATTTCATATAAGTCCATAGAAATACATAGGCAACTTGTTTCTTTTATCAATTTTAAGTGGTTATACTTAACTTCCCATAAAGCTAGTATAACTCTTAAGCTTCGCTTGAGAAACCAATTAATTCTCTTCTCAGAAAAATGGTTCAAGAGTCCTTTGAAATGTTTTCGCTTCTTATTATTCAGCTTAAGCGTGAGGCATCACAGACGTATTATTCAGCTTAAGCGTGAGGCATTGCCGTAAGTATTATTCAGTTAACACATGTACGTCTACCGCACTATATACATATTGTAAAATATCATGCTTTAGGAAGAATCACATACCTTCTCGCGAAATCCACCGCCAAGTCGAGTATGTCGCGCAGAGAATCAAATTTATAATAGTCACAGATATCTATCAAAGTCTAGACTATTCTCGTAGGTCATTCTAAACAGAGGGTCCTCAATTCTACGGAAAGTCGGGCAGCACAACCCTACCCTGAGCTATATAAGTTCATCGTGGAAAACCCTATGTAAGTACAACAGATATTCTTCTTTTATACCCTTCTAAGGTGTTACACCAATTCTATTCCTTAATAACCTTCTAAGTATTTATACTTATTCTTATTCTACAACAAGAAGTATTCTCTAATTCAAAAGAGGGTTAGGATTAGTTACCTCAAGAAGCCCAATAATATCCTAGAAAAGTCACTGAGCAAGGTTTTGCTCCTAAGTTGTATGCTCCAGAAACCTTAAGTTCTTCACAACTTCTACTAAGTACTAAGGTATTTGGGCTAGGTATTTTGGGCATTATAACAATACAAGAAGGCAACTTTTCTACCAGGAGGGGGTAGGTTTCGCCAGGCTAGGGGGTAGCCTCGCCAAGCTTCTCAAGGAGGGTGGTGTTGACGAATTGCTTACAAAGGGAGAGGAAGGATTTTTAGACTTGAAAGCTTTTGTGGATGAAGAACTCTTCATCTCAAGAGGGTATTTATAGTCAAGACATGGCCAACCAATGGCCAAGATTTAGCCAAGTGCTAGGCAAGTGTAAGGTCAAGATTAGGCAAGTGTACCTAGCCAACTTGCACACAAAATATCTATCCAACTTTATGACAAGGATGGTCATCCATTCGCCCTATTGCCGTGACAAGTCCACCAATGAGGGTGGCAAGTGTCGCCTCTCGCTGGTCCAAAGTGTTACGCCTCTAAAAATCCGCAAAAATTAGAAATGACATAGCCGAATTTATCCTACGAAAGTCGTGGAAACGCTTTCGCTTTAAAACTGCTCGCTTTGTCAGTTGCCTAAAAATCGCCCAAGGCCTAACTTTAAGACCAAACTTTTCAGACGTATTCCTTTACGCACATACTGGAAATACGGGTATAACATTCTCCCTTCCTTAGAAACATTCGTCCAATGTTCCTTCCCAAGACAGATAACGATAAGGTTCTTCAAAACTTAAACAGCTTTGCAAAAGCCACACACTACCATAAACAACACTTAGGCATAAACGATAATGAAGATTTACAAGTAGGAAAGTGAATTACCCGGAGGCGGGGAACAGTGAGGATACTTCGCCTCATGTCCTCCTCGCTTCCCACGCCATCTCCTCCTCGAGCTCGTTCGCCACAAGACTTTGACGGCCACGCCCTTCGTCCGCAGACGCCTAACTCGACGATCGATTATCGCATGGAATCTCCTCATACGATAACCCCTCCACCGGACATCGCCAATCGGATGTACCCTAGATGGATCCCGATACATCTCTCAAGATAGAAACGTGGAACACCGGATGCACCGCTTCCAGATCGGACGGCAGATCCAACTCATAGGCAACCTTGCCTACCTCGCGACATCCAAACGCCCAATGTACCTTGGCCGAAGTTTCTTCTTCCCGAATCTCATCACACCCTTCATGGGCGACACCTTCAGAAAACCCAATCATCAATCGCAAACCTGGATGTCGACGACGATGATCCGTGATACGACTTGGCCGACTCGAGTCATTAATAGCCGCCTTGATAAGCTTCACCTTATCCATCGCTCACTGCACCAAATCTGGTCCCACTAGCCGCACTCGCCCACCTCGAACCAACCTATAGGCGACCGCACTTCCTCCCATACAAGGCCTCATAAGGCGCCATCCGAATACCGGAGTGGTAGCTATTATTATACGCGAACTCAACTAGAGGCAAATGATCCTCCCAACTACCATCGGTCAATAACACGTGCTCGCAGATATCCTCGCAGTCCGATAGTGCGCTTCGCCCGTCTGTCTGCTGGATGAAATGCAGACTGTGCTCACTCGCCCCTAAACCTCTCGAAGGATCTCCAGCCGCCGAATCGGGCTCTCTCGTCGATATGATCAAGTAGGACTCACGCACCGACGATCTCTGATGTAAAGTTCGCATAATCTCACCAAAAGTCGCCCCGACGGAAGAAAGTGGGCTGATTTCACACCGGCCGACGATAACCCATATAGAATCATGTCTCCTCCGAGTGCGAGGTAATCCCGGATGAAGTCCATGTTGATTACCTCCCACTTCCGTGTCGATCTCTATCGTCAGAATAAACCACCGTGTCTCCGTGCTCTACCTTCACCGGCCGACAACACGCACCGAGCTACGAACTCGCAACGCCCTCTTCAAGCCATCCCACCAATACACAGATCTAAGGTCGTGGTACATCTTGGTCGACTTCGACGGATAGAGTAACGCTACCGCGCGGCTTCCCCAAGAACTCCGCCAAGTCCTCAAACATCCGAACACACAACTCGCCTCAAACCTTAGCACCCCATCGTGCTACTCAAAAGCGACCCTTGCCTCACGAAGAGTCAGATCACGATATCGAATCAAAGCCGATCCTCGAATCGCTGCCTCTTCACCTCCTCAACGATGGAAGACTCGCAACCTCACGAACTCTAACCCCATTGCTATCGTAATCAATCAAACGACACCAAGGCTCGCTAATCGTGCAAATTACGAACCATGTCCCTTCTCTCTAGCCGCACATCCGATAGGCTCCCATCGACCTACGACTAAGGCATCCGCCACAACATTGCCTTGCCCGTGTGGTACAGATGTCCACATCGTAATCCTTAAGCAACTCTAACCATCGCCTCGCTGTGAAGTTCACTCCCTCTGGTCAAGATATACCGAGGCTCTTGTGGTCTGTAAAATATCCACGTGAACCCCATACAAATAAGGCCTCCGCATCTTCAAAGCGTGAATCACACCGCCAACTCCAAATCACGCGGGTAGTTCCTCTCGTGTTTCTTCACCGCCGGATGCATATGCTATAACTCGCCATGTCGCATCAACACACATCCCAACCCGATGCCCGACGATCACAATACACGCATATAACCATCCGACCTCCGGAAGAGTAAGAACGGGGCGGCCGCCGCCTCTCTTTCAAAGAATCGAAACCCCGCCACAAGCATCACCATCAAACTTGGCCGCTTCGAGTCACCTAGTCAATGGTGCAGATAGAAGCAAACTTCTCCACGAACCGATAATACTCGCAAGGCCTGTAAAATCGCGAACCTCTCGCTGAGTAAGAGTTCAGGCCAAGTCTCGACCGCCGATTCGCCAGACAACTCGAATGCCATCACCATAATATGCCCAAGAAACGCCATCAAGTCAACCAAAACTCACATTTGGAAAACTTGGCGATAATCGCTGGTCTCCGAGAATCACAAGACAGCCTCAAATGCTCCGCATGCTCCCGCCCGAGCGAATAAACCAAGATATCATCAATGAACACTATCACAAACGTGTCCAAAATGATTTGAACACTTGCTCATCAAATCCATGAATACCACGAGCATCGTCAACCCAAAAGACATGACTCAACTCATAATGCCCGTGACGTCCGAATGCAATCTAGGGACATCCACCTCTCGACTCGCACTGATGATAGCCCGATCGCAGATCAATCTTGAGAAACATCTCGCACTTCGCAAATCGTCGAACAAATCATCAATCCTAGGAAGGGTATTCGTTTAATGGTCACCTTGTTCACCGCTCAGATCAACACACGCGCATCGCCCCGCCCTTCTTCTTCACGAACAATACCGGCGCCCCTGCGGAGAAACACTAGGCCTAATGAAGCCCTTCTCTAGCAAATCCCTGCCGATCCTTCAACTCTCTCAACTCGGCAGTGCCATTCGTATGGCGGAATGGAAATAGGCCGAGTATCCGCAACACATCTATACAAAACTCGATCTCCTCTCGTGAGGGATACCCGGAGGTCATCCGAAACACGTCTGGGAACTCACGACCATCGAATCGACGGAAAATCTGCACCGCAGCCTTCAGATCAAACACCAACGAGATGGTAGATATACTCCTTCGCACCATCTTCCTAGCCTTGAGGTAGGAAATAAACCTACCCCTGGCGATACCGTGCTCTCCCACTCAACAACCGGCCTCGTGAAATCGAACTGCATTATTCTCTCTTCGCAGCTACATTGGCGTAGCGAGAAGCTAGCCAATCCATCCCCATGATCACATCGGTCAATCATCTCCAACTCTATCAAGTCGCCAGTGGTCCGACGATCAGAATGATCACAGACAAGCTCTATATACCCGCCGAGCTACCACCGAATCACCCATCCGGCGTAGCTACCTCAAAAGCGGTCTATGGACTCGTGCTCTATCCCTATCCTACTAGCAACAAGGGAGATATATAGACAGAGTAGAACCCGGATCTATCAAAGCATACACATCAAACCCAGACCGATAAGGTACCGGGACGACATCAGCGAGGCCTCCCGATCCCGCTTACCGACAAAGCATAAATGCGCTCGAGGACCGCTAGAATCGACTCGAGCCACGGCCTCGCCGCGACTGCCGACCCATGAGCACCTCGCCCGGGCGAGTAATCAGAGGAGATGATGAAGCGCAATGTAACCTCGGCCGAGCCCTACCACCGGCGCTTCTGGCCGGACAGCCTCGCAAAGTGACCGCCGCCACAATCAGAATAAGCTCCAAAAGTAGTACCACACTTCCGTAATGGGATCTACCGACGCCACACCGGGTGGTCCCGACGCCGCACTCGCTACTCGACGCTCAAGCCCCGGGCCCCGGTCCGCCTCAAAATCGCGGCCGTGGCCGAGGACGGCAGGAGTGCTCGGCCGGCCGTGGTGCGACCCAGATCGCCGCCGAGGCCGCCACCACGATAACCACCGTAAGACCTCCCGCCCCGGCCTTCTTCTCGCCGTCGCCCACTCGCCGACCAAGGCGCTCGCATCTGGGCGCGAGCTCGCATGCGGTAATGTCTATACCGGCCGAGAGAAACCCCGCACATGACTCGCCATATAGTCGTTTCAGCCCGTGACATAGCGGTGCACCCTATCCTCCATATTCGCTACCAATGCCGGGACATATCGAGCCAATGAATCAAACTCGACATTGTACTCCCGACAAGGCCGCCCTCTCGCCTCGAGTAAAAATCTATCACCGCGCCTCCTCATCCGCGAGGCAAGAAGTGAGCGAGAAAGCCTCGAGAACTCATCCCAAGTACTGGGACGCGTTTCTCCCGATAACTCCCATGAATCAAACCAATCGATCGCGTATCACGCAATTATGTGAACCAAAGATCACGACCGGTCTCCGACGCCGATCACTCTCAAAATCCTCAAGCCGACTTGATGAACTCCTCGCGATCATCCTCGGCCTCGATCCATAAAACTCCGCGGGCTACGCCAAGAAGTCTCGTAGCCTCAAACTTCTCGCCTCGGGTGAACAACGGTGCGACCAGATCGAGCTGAATCGAACCGCCGATTCAGCCTTCTCTCGATCGGGCCACAACTTTAGCCAAAAGTCTGGCTATCTCTCAGTTTCCTAACTCTCCGCCCTGCATCGCGGGGATGCGAGGTGGGTACTGTGGTCTCGCTGGGCCGGGCGGCCATAGAACTCGCCGCCTCGTATAGACCGGGCCTCGAGCCTCGTGACTGGGTGTCTCGCTAGCGCCTCTGGCCGCTTGCCTTCCGGGCCCGGTTGCTTTACGCGAGGCATAATCACATAGAAAGGAATACGTTAGAGGGTCCAACCTATAACATGCCTCTAAAGCACGATCTCAGAATGAGAAGAACGGAAACTAATCCTAAATATCCTATAGCCTCCTGATTATTGGTGTGGTGCACAACACACCGATAATCAAGACTCTACTAGATACGGTCTGTAGACACTTTCCGAGGATTAACTGCTCTGATACCACTTTTTGTCACGACCCATTCCGGGGCCCGTGACTGGTGCCTTACCGGGGCACCCAAGTAGTCATACATCAGAGTAATCAGCGGAAATATAAAGCAAGACATGAAACAGTTTATAAAACAAGACACGACATGTGAGAAAACATCGCTTTCTAAGATATATATATAATCATGTTTTAGCAGCTACATCCGACATCGCATAACATGACTACGCACTTCTAAGGAAATATACAACTATGGTGGATGGCCCGCCATACCCTCGATCAGATAAAAACTATCTACAACAGGAGAGATCATACCAAAAAGTAGAGCCTCCTAAGAGATGGAGCTCCCGACACCAACGTAGATCCTAAGGATGCGGATCTAGCACTGCTTGCCCTTACCGCGCATGAACGCACTTCAAGGAGGTCAAGACAACAGTACTAAGTATGCGAAATCAGAAAGTACTTAAATGAAAACATATCATTTTTAAAACCACCATAAATACGTGTGAAACAACCAAGGAAACCGCACATAGTGCCACATCACAAACAAGAGCAACAATAGGTAAATCGTAATACGCCTTGTCTAGGCCGCGAATGATCAAACAGGCCACTCGCCCACATCCTCATTCTCGCAAGCCTAACTCGACTCCCGAGTCCGTGATAGGCCACTCGCACGGGCCCGCATGAGGTATAACCCCGCATCGAGGGTAGCTACTCCTGCATCGCCCCGACTCGCTGTCCGCGATGGCCACATAGACCGCATGAGGCATAACCCCGCATACTAACTGAACTCTCGTAGCCCGCATAGGCCCCGGACCCGCATGAGGTATTCTCGAATCACGGTCCTGCATCACCGAGTCTACCCCAGACGGAGGCGACTTAACCTCCCAGATCATCTCAAGAGGTGAGTGATAGTACACTAACATAACGACTTATCTTTAAACAACATAAGTACAACAAGGATACTCACTTATACAACGTTAAGGTACTAACACACATAGCAACATGTCATGTCTACTTATCAAACCATCTTATTATTCTTTTCACAATTTCATATAAGTCTGTTAGAAATACATAGGCAACTTGTTTCTTTTATCAATTTTAAGTGGTTATACTTAACTTCCCATAAAGCTAGTATAACTCTTAAGCTTCTGTTTGAGAAACCAATTAATTCTCTTCTCAGAAAAATGGTTCATGAGTCCTTTGAAATGTTTTCGCTTCTTTATTATTCAAAGCTAGTGAGGCATCACAGACGTATTATTCAAGCTTAAGCCGTGAGGCATTGCCGTAAGTATTATTCGCTTAACACATGTACGCTCACCGTACTATATACATATTGTAAAATATCATGCTTTAGGAAGAATCACATACCTTCTGGAAATCCACCGCCAAGTCGAGTATGTCGCGCAGAGAATCAGCCTATAATAGTCACAGATATCTATCAAAGTCTAGACTATTCCGTAGGTCATTCTAAACAGAGGGTCCTCAATTCTACGGAAAGTCTGGGCAGCACAACCCTACCCTGAGCTATATAAGTTCATCGTGAAAACAAATTCTATGTAAGTACAGTCAGATATTCTTCTTTTATACCCTTCTAAGGTGTTATACCAATTCTATTCCTTAATAACCTTCTAAGTATTTATACTTATTCTTATTCTACAACAATAAGTATTCTCTAATTCAAAAGAGGGTTAGGATTAGTTACCTCTGTAAGCCCAATAATATCCTAGAAAAGTCACCGAGCAAGGTTTTGCTCCTAAGTTGTATGCTCCAAGGAAACCTTAGAAGTTCTTCACAACTTCTACTAAGTACTAAGGTATTTGGGCTAGGTATTTTGGGCATTATAACAATACAAGGAGGCAACTTTTCTACCAAGGAGGGGGTAGGTTTGCCAGGCTAGGGGTGGGTAGCCTCGCCAAGCTTCTCAAGGGAGGGTGTGTTGGACGAATTGCTTACAAAGGGAGAGGAAGGATTTTAGACTTGGAAAGCTTTTGTGGATGAAGAACTCTTCATCTCAAGAGGGTATTTATAGGTCAAGACATGGCCAACCAATGGCCAAGATTTAGCCAAGTGCTAGGCAAGTGTAAGGTCAAGATTAGGGCAAGTGTACCTAGCCAACTTGCACACAAAATATCTAACCAACTTTATGACAAGGATGGTCATCCATTCGGCCCTATTGCCGTGACAAGTCCACCAATGAGAGGGTGGCAAGTGTCGCCCTCTCGTTGGTCCAAAGTGTTACGTCTCTCGGAAAAATCCGCAAAAATTAGAAATGACATAGCCGGAATTTATCCTACGAAAGTCGTGGAAACGCTTCGCCTAAAAATCGCTCGCATGGTGAGTCAGGCCTAAAAATCGTCCAAGGCCTAACTTTAAGACCAAACTTTTTGTACGTATTCCTTTACGTACATACTCTGGAAATACGGGGTATAACATTTTGGATGAAGAAGTTCATCAAGTTAGGGGGGTATTTATAGGTCAAGAAATGGCCAACCAATGGCCAAGATTCATCCAAGTGTTAGGCAAGTGTAGGGCTAGGATTAAGCCATGTGCACCTTATCCATCTACCACACCAACTTGCACAAATATCCTACCTACTCCCACTCAAGCAAATCGTCCAAGCCAATGGCCATGTTTGCCGTCCAAGCCCTTCCAATGTGAGGGTGACACTTGTCACCCTCCCGTTGGTCCAAAATGTTTCGTCTCTCGGAAAAATCCGCAAAAATTAGAAATGACATAGCCGGAATTTTCCCTACGAAAGATGTGGAAACGTTTCGTCAGAAAACGACTCTAATCGGGTGTTGTGCACTAATTTCGAAACTAGCCAACTTTAAGGCTCAAATTGTATACGTACGCCCTCACGTACATACTCTGGAAATACGGGGTATAACATTCTCCCCTCCTTAGAAACATTCGTCCCGAATGTTCCTTCTCAAGACGGATAACGATAAAGTTCTTCTAACAAGTTGCCAACGCCACAACTGGCCACGAAATAACACATGCACGCAAATACTTATATCCAAGTCCACGAGGAAACACCTCTAACATCACAAACTTTTGTCACTTTGCCGCGAGGTTCTAGTGTCACTCCGGCGACCCAACATATGGTACCGGACTGCATGCGATCCCTGAGGTCAAAAATATACATCCTTCGCACCTTCTCCCTTTACAAGAAATGATCACACACGTTCACTTCTCCCCTATCTCGTTGTACTTTCTCAACACTCGAACTCTTTCTAGTATCCGTACTCACACTTCCACAACGCTTCGCTTTCCACTTCTTGAAGTCACCACCTCCAACTTGGTTATCTTACTAGCCTCAATCTTCCTTAAGGCCATTCCCGGCCTTCACGATCTGCTTCTGGTCGAACACACCCACGAACTCATACGATGGTCAACTAAACTTGGGCCTAGCACCCTCGTGACCCTACCACCTGGCGGGACCACCCAGAGCTGACCCCACCTCGAAACAGCCGCGGTTGGCCCGCAACACGGCCCCACCCCGACCCACGGTCGCGCCAACTCTTGCTCGACACGGAACAATCTTGCTAAATCACATCATGAAAGATACCACTTTCATTTACCCAACCCAGGGACTTATCACACAATACATTCTAGGCATAAAATGCACTCTGACAAGGATCACTCGCAAAATCTTGTACTTAAGACGGCCTTACCTCTAAGGTCTCAACTGTAATATTCTAAGGTTCATCATTCTCTCACCCCCAGGCTTACCCTTTTTCCCCCAACCAGGTTCCTAAATCACATTTTAGCACAAAGCTATCCGAACATAACACTTAACACCTCATCATAACATCAATACATACAAAACTCTAGAGGGTTAAGGATATACCGGCTACCGCTTCCACTCTAATCATAAGTCCGCCGCAGGCGCATAATCAAGGTGATGAACTCGCCATCGATCCTAGGTCGCGCTAAGTCGCTTGCATTCTCCTATAAGCACGCCTTCACATGGCTCGACGGCCGCAGTGAAACAAGCACCGCAGAAAGACGACATTCCCGGATGATGTTTGCCACATCGCACACCGAGGACATGAATCCGGCCGCTAGCACTCACGTATACCGCGAACTAAGCCCCGAGCTCGACCAGCCTCCGAATACCCGAACGCCCCAAGATCGGGAGGACCACTGCATCGGGCGGAGGTACATAACTAGATCGCTGGCCGAGGCGGTCCGCCTCGAAAGTTACCAGCGACCTCGCTGCTCGCCTCTTCGCTGATCTCGGCCATTCCGCCGACCTCTCCGTGCCTCACATCCTAGTGCATGAGCTTGCACGCGGGCAATGTCCATGCCCGATCAAGAGCTACACCCGCATAAGCTCGCCAAGTAATCGCCCACCCGGTGACGTAGCGTGTACTGGCTCCTCCATATCGCCTACCACAATGGGAACATACCGAGCTAATGAGTCGAACTCACATTGTACTTCTAACCGTCCGCCCGCCCCGCCTCAACGTCAAAAATCTATCGCCCGAGCCCTCTCATCCGCGAGGCAAGAAGTGCAAGAAATGCCTCGAGAACTCGTCCCAAATCGGCTGGAAGTGCATGCTCTTCCCGACAACTCCCACGAATCAAACTACCAATCGCAGATCACGCACTGATGCAACCCAATACCACCGACTCGCCTCGAGACTCGATCACTCACGATCCGTCAGAGTCGTTTGATAAACTCCCGAGGTCGCCTCGCCTCGATCCATAGAACACCGGTGGGCTACAACTCGTAAAGTCACATAGCCTCAAACCGCTCGCCGGGGTGAACTACGGTGCTCTTGGGCCGGAATCGCCAGATCTAGCCTATCTCATATCTCGCCACGACTCGCCGAATCGCCATCTCCTTGTACCCCATCTCATCCGCTTCCAGCCGTGGGACCGGAGGCTCAGTATCAGAGTCTCAGCAGCCCATCGCCGCGCTCTAAACTCGCTGCGCCGGGCGGCCGCGAAACTCGCTGGGAAGCATCGTTTCCAGATCGATCGCTCGCGCCGAACTCCTCAGATCTCACTAACGCCTCGATCGCCTTGCCTATCCGGGCTCAGGTTTTACGCGGAGGCATAATCGTAAAGGAAAGGAATACGTCGAGGGGTCCAACTTATCACACGCCTCTAAGGCACGATTTCGTAATGAGAAGAATGGAAACCAATCCTAAATGTCCTATAGCCTCCTCGATTATAGATGTGGTGCACAACACACCGATAATCAAGACTCTACTAGACACGGTTCAGACACTTTCCGAGGACTAATCGCTCGATACCACTTTTGTCACGACCAACTCGGCCCGTGGATCGTGCCTTACCCGCACCCTAGTGATACACCATCGAGAAAATCAGCGAAATAAAAACATGAACATGAATTAAGAGACATGATAAAAACAAAGCCAACCAAAATAAGCTTTTCAAGATATATACATAAATACCAACAGCTTATCCTTTTTACATCGCCACAACAAGATTTCTGCACTTAAGAAGGATAACAACTATGACGGACAGGCCCCGCCATACCTCGAATGTACAAGAACCTCTGCACTGTGGTAACATACCAAAGATAAGCCTCCGGAACGGAGCTTCCCAACACGCCGAATGTGATCCTATAAGCGGATCGACGATGTACCTTTTACTCGCGCAGATGAACGCAGCCCGAAGGAGGTCAAGATAACAGTACCAAGTATGTGAAATCAGAAAATATCAGAAATGAAATCATAACAGTCTATATAAAAAAGAGACATGTATGATAACCAAACTACAGCTCACATCATAAAAGCAGTCATGTCAAGTCAGTGACTCACGCCTCAAAGTCATACCTCATGCCCGTGGAACTCCTTCCTCACTGCCGGCAGTCTAGGTACAAATCATGTGATACGATAACCTGCCTCTACCATCTTATGGACCCAATATAGAAAAGTGTGGAATACATTCCTGCTCATCCCATGAACCCAGAGTCGAGTGAATACATTCTGATGAACCGTAGTCAAGTGAAATACATTCCTGATGAACCGGCCATCAAGTGAAATACATTCCTGATGAACCTAATCAAGTGAAATACATTCCTGATGAACCAGAATCAAGTGAAATACATTCCTGATGAACCTGAGTCGAGTGAAATACATTCCTGATGAACCGGTAGAGTCGAGTAGAACACAAGACTTGCACAACAAGGCTATCACACGTAACATGGTCAAGTTTCATAACAACAAGCATAAGCAAGTTACACACAACTCAAGGTACTTTCATTTTATGTCAAAGTCCGATTTTAACCCTAAAGTACTACGACGTTAAATTCCTTTTAAGAGATCCATTCCTTTATAAAAGTCACCCGTTACCCGTAGTATATATACATATAGAAAAAAAAGAGTAACTTACATCTTTTAAGTAAACCAAACAACTTCCATACTTTTCCTTTTAAAAACCAAATTAAGGCAATGCCATGCCTTCTTGTTGGACCAAAACACTTCTCTTTTTAAAGTCAAGTTACCACATTAAAACCAATGATAAAACCCCTTCTTTTGTTCTCATAAAGTCGTTATAACTAACTTCCCATTGTTATACCCCGTATTTCCAGAGTATGTACGTAAGGGAATACGTACAAAAAGTTTGGCTTTAAAGTTAGCCTTGGACGTTTTTTTTGTACACAACTCGCTTAAAGAATCGTTTTCCGACGAAACGCTTTCCACGCCTTCGTAGGGAAAATTCCGCTATGCCATTACTAATTTTTGCGGATTTTTTCCGGAGACGAAACATTTTGGACCAACGGAGGGCAACACTTGGCACCCTCCCATTGGTGGACTTGAATCGCCCATGGACGAAATCGAGAGCCAAGGCACGCTTTTTGTGCCTCAGGCACAAGTCAAGGGTTGGTAGGATATTTGTGTTTAGTTAATCCTCACCCTACACTTGCCTTGCACTTGTCTTCATCTTGGCCATTGGTTGGCCAAGGCTTGAGCTATAAATACCCCTTAGAGATGAAGAGTTATTCATCCACAAAGTTATCTTCCAAGTCTAAAAATCCTCCTCTCCCTTAAGCTTTTCCCAACACCTCTTCCTCCCCTCAGAGTGTGGCCGAGAGCCTACCCCCTAGCCTAGCCGAAATCTACCCCTCCCTTGGTAGAAAAGTTGTCTTCTAATATCGTTATAATGCCCAAAATACCCTAGCCCAAATCCCTTAGTCCTTAGTAGAAGTTGTGAAGAACTTCTAAGGTTTCTGAGCTACCTGAGCGCATACAACTTAGAGCTAAACCTTGCTCAGCGCGACTTTATCTAGGATATTATTGGGCTTACCGAGGTAACTAATCCTAACCTCTTTTGAATTAGAGAATACTTATCGTTGTAGTATTAGAATAAGTATTAGATACTTAGAAGAATATCACAGATAGAATTGAACTGTTATCACAGTAGGGGTTTAAAAGAAGAATAATTGAATCAGACATCATAGACTGCTTTCACAAGAGACTTACATAGCTCACCGTGGTAGGCCTGTCCGACTTTCCAGAGAATTATGAACCCCGCTTAGAATAACCTCGTAGTAGTCTTTGATAGATATCCGTGACTATTATAGTGACTCTCCGCGTGACATATTCAACTCGGGTGGTTTTCACGGTAAGGTATGTGATTCTTCCTAAAGCATGATATTTTACAATATATAGTACGGTAGACGCATACGTGTTAACTGAATAATAACTACGCAATGTCTTTGACTTAAGCTCAATAATACTTATGGCAATGCCTCACGCTTAAGCTCGAATAATACTTACGGAATGCCTCACGCTTAAGCCCAATAACAAAGAATCAAAACAATTTCAAAAGAATATCAATCATTTTTAATGTAAGATAAATATTTGGTTTTTAAAAACAAAAGCGTAAGAGTTATACTGGCTTTATGGGAAGTTAGGTATAACAGCTTAAGAAGATAAAAAGGACCTGTTTACTTGTTTTGTTTATAAAAGCCTTGTAGTGATTTCTGTTAAGTGTAGTAAGATTGTTTGATAAGTAGACATTATGATGCTACCGTGTTAGTGTCTTGTAACGCCGTAAAGTGGGTCATTCTTGTCAGGCTTACGCTAACCGGTAAGTCCATTGTATCGTTATTGTATCACCTACCCTCGATCGTTATACCGCGGCTTGCCTCGATGCGGTCTATACGGCCTACGCGGTCCGTGAGACTACGCGAGCAGCGGTATGCTCCGTGATTGATCATTCCGGCGCTTAGCCCGACGCGGGACTCCTATGCGGTCCGCTGAGACTACGCGGTCTTTTGAGGCTAGCGCGGCCGCGAGCCTAGGCGACGCCGGGGTTGGCTGCCCCGGCGCGAGAAATATCTCACGCGGTCCGTGGGACCCATGCGGCCGCGAAGTCCGTGACTAGGCACGCACGATACTATGGGCGATCGCCTTGCTTTCGATCATTCGCGCCTAGAATAGACTCGCGCGCTTTTCCTATTATCGTTGTTGTTTGTGATGTGGCACTATGTGCAATTGAACCGATTGTATTTGTGAAAAGGTTTTAAATACTTTGATTTCATTTAAGTACTTTATAGTTTCACATACTTGGTACTGTTGCATCGACCTCCTTCGGGCCGCTCATGCCGCAGGTGGCAAGGTGTGCTAGATCCACATCCTTAGGATCTTGCGCTGGTGTCGTGAGCTCCATCTTCTCCGAGGCTCTACTTTCGGGGTATGATCTCCTCAGATCAGTAGATAGTTTTGTACAAGCCAGGTATGGCGGCCCCGTCCCGCCATAGTTGTTTACTTCCTAGAGGTCCAGTAGTACTATTGTACGCTTGGGATGAATCGCAAAACTTGAGTTATTTATATTATGCCGAAAGGCAAGCTTTTCATCGATAAACTGTCTTATTTTATAAACTGCTTCGCCTTGTTTTATATTCCGCCGTTACTCGATGTATGACTACTGGGTGCCCTTAAGGCACGATCCACGCCCCGAACGGTCGTGACAAAAGTGGTATCGTGAGCGCTTAATCCTCTGAAAGTGTCTACGCATCGTATCTAGTAGTTCGATTATCGCGTGTGTGCACCACACCAATAATCGTGAGGCTATAGGATATTTAGGATTGGTTTCCATTCTTCTCATTCCGAGATCGTGCTTTAGAGTCGTGTTATAGGTTGACCCTCTAACGTATTCCTTTCCCCGTAATAGCTTATGCCTCCACGTAAGGCAACCCGCCCGTATGGCAAGGCAAATGAGGAGCCGCTAGCAGTGACACCCAGAGTTACGAGGGCTCGTGCCCGCCTATACCGTAGACGGCGAGTTCTATGACGCCACTGCCCCAAAGAGACCACGCACCCACACCTCCCGCCCCACACCGGGCGGAGGAGTTAGGGTACAAGGAGATGGCCCACCTATTGGCAAAGTTGTGGCCCGACACGAGGAGAGCCGGATGCGACAGCCCAGCCTCCAGCCCAGACCAGTGAAGGCACCCGAGGCGTATAGTTTGAGGCTACGAGATTTCGAGTCAGAGCCCGCCAGAGTTTTACGGTCGAGGCCGAGGATGATCCGCAGGAGTTCATCCGTCACCGCAGAGGATTACGCGGTGATCGTGGCTTCGAGATCGAGGTCGTGACATTCGGTTCAGACGGCCGCGTGATACCGCAATGATCGGTTTGATTCACGGAGCTTTCGGGAGAGCATGCACCTCCAGCAAGATGGGATGAGTTTTCGAGGCTTTTTCACACACTTCTTGCCTCCACGTATGAGGAGGGCACGAGCCGATAGATTCTGTTGCCGAGGCAGGAGGACGACAGCCGAGGAGTACAATGTCGAGTTTGATTCTTTGGCTCGATATGTCCTCGCGACCGTAGCGTAGATGGAGGACAGGTGCATCGCTATGTCATCGGGCTAGATGATTACATGGCCGAAGTCTTGTGCGGTGTGTCCTTCACCTGTGCATGGACATAACCCGTATGCAGCTCATGCACTGGGTTGTGAGGAGCGAGAGACCGCCGCAGAGCGAGCGATATCAGCAGCAGAAGAAGGCCAAGACGGCCGTTCTTTTGGTGGTCCTCGTGGTGGGCGTGCATCGCCAGGTCCAGATTTGCACCACACCAGCACAGCAGCGCTCCTACCTCATTTTCAAGACACCAGAGCAACGGGCGTGTCGTGCCCCAGACTTGGATTTCGGTAGCAGCGGGTGCTAACTGCTCGAGGTCCGCTGCAGCCCGCTGTGGCAGATACCATTCGGGAGCAGACCGAGCTTGCTATACTTGTGGCCGCAGGTCACTTTGCGAGTTTGTCCGACCGGGCGGCGCGCGGTGGTAGGCTCACCAGGTGGTCCGCCGCTTCTTCATCCTCGATAGTTACTCGCCCGAGGCAAGGTACACATGGATCAGCGGGTCGCGGCAGAGGTCGTGGCGCAGTCCCGCTTCTAGCGGTCCTCGTAACCGCATATATGCTTTGTCCACCGACAGATCGTGAGGCCTCACCGATGTCGCCACGTACCTTATCGCTCGGGTTTGATGGTATGCTTTGATAGATCCGGTTCTACTCGCCCCATATATCTCCCTTGTTGCTAGTAGGATGTGGATAGAGCCCGAGTCCATAGACCCTTTCGAGGTAGCTACGCCAAAGGTGATTCGGTAGCTCGCGTATATAGAGCTTGTCCCGTGACTATTTACGCCGCCGGACCTCAGCCGACTTGATAGAGTCGAGATGATTGACTTCGACGTGATTATGGGGACGGATTGGCTAGCTTCTTGCTACGCCAATGTAGACCGCAGAGAGAGAGTAGTACGGTTCCAGCTTCGGCGAGCCATTGTTGCCGAGCGGAGCACGGTATCGCCGAGGGGTAGGTTTATTTCCTACCAAGGCTAGGAAGATGGTGCGCAGGGTATATCTACCATCTCGCTCGTGTTTGATAATCAAGTCGCGTACCAGATTTTCACCGGCCCAGAGTCACGAGTTCCCGCACGTGCCTGCATGACCTTCCTGCATCCTCCCGAGAGGAGATTGAGTTTTGTATTGACATATTGCTGCACACTCGCCTATTTCCATTCCGCCATACGTAATGGCATCCGCCGAGTTGAGAGAGTCAAGGATCAACTTAGAGATTTGGCCGGAGAAGCGGCTTCATCGCCTAGTGTTTCTCCCCGGGAGCGCCGTATTGTTCGTGGAAGAAGGACGACGCCGCGCATGTGTTGATTACGTGCACCAACAAGGTGACCATTAAGAACAGATACCCTTCCTGTGATTGATGATTTGTTCGACCAGCCAGGGTGCGTAGATGTTTCTCCAAGATTGATCCGCGATCGGCTATCATCAAAGTAGTCGAGAGGCGGATGTCCCAGGATCAGATTCGTGACCCAGACGCATTATGAGTTCAGTGGTCATGTCTTTGGTTGACCAATGCCCGCGGTATTCATGGATTTGATGAACCGAGTGTTCAAACCATTTTTGGACACGCTTGTGATAGTGTTCATTGATGATATCTTGGTTTATTCTCGCCAGAGCAGAGCACGCGAGCATTTGAGGCCGTGGCCGACAGCTTCCAGACTACAGAAATGACGCCAAGTTTTCCAAATGTGAGTTTTGCTGACTTCTGGCGCTGGGCATATTGTCGGGCCGATGGCATTCGAGTGGATACGCCAAGATCGAGGCGCCAGACTTGCCTAGACCTACTACTCCGGCAGAGGTTCGCAGCTCGGGCCTCAGGATATTATCGGCGTTCGTGGAGAAGTTTGCTTTATCTTCGCACCATTGACTAGGTCGACTCGTAAGGCGCAAGTTTCAGCGGACTGATGCTTGGAGCGTGGTTTCCGCTGTTAAAGAGAGACCGACGACCGCCTCGTTCTACTCTTCCGCAGGGTCCAGATGGTTATGTCGTGTATTGTGACGCGCCGTGCATCGGGATGTGTGTTGACGCAGATGGCAGTGGTTATAGCATACGCATCCCGACACCAAGAAACACGAGAGGAACTACCCCACCCATGATTTGGAGTCGCACCGTGATTCACGCCAAGATCCGAGGCACTATTTGTATGGGTTCACGTGGATATTTATACGCACCACAAGAGCCTCCAAAGATATCTTCACCGCAGGAGTCGAACTCATGGCATGCAGACGGTGGTTAGAGTTGCTTAAGGATTACGATGTTGATATCCCGTACCACCCGGGAAGGCCAATGTTGTGGCGTATGCCTTAGTCGTAGGTCACGGGAGCCTATCGATGCGGCTAGAGATGAGGGACATGGTTCGTGATTTGCATCGCTTAGCGAGCCTCGTGTCCGCTTGATTGATTCCGATAGCAGTGGGGTTAGAGAGTTCGTGAGGTTGCCGAGTCTTCCATCGCTGGCGAGGTGAAGAGGCAACGCTCGAGGATCCCGCTTTGATTCGATATCGTGATACAACTCTTCGCGAGGCGCGGTCCTTTTGAGGTAGCACCACGGGGTGCTAAGGTTCGAGGCGCATCGGTGTTCCAGATGTTTCAGACTTCGCAGCAGGTTCTTGGGGAAGCACACAATACAAGCATACTTATCCATCCGAGGTCGACCAAGATGTACCACGACCTTAGATCCGTATTGGTGGATGGCTTGAAGAGGACGCTGCAGAGTTCGTAGCTCGCCCGTGTTGTCGCAGTGAAGGCAGAGCACCGCAGGCCCGGTGGTTTGTTACGCATTTATCGAGATCCCGACCGAAGTGGAGGTAATCAACATGGACTTCATCACGTGATTACCTCGCACTCGCAGGAGACATGATTCTATATGGGTTATCGCCGACAGTCGACTTAAATCAACCCGCTTTCTTCCCGTCAGACGACTTTTTCTACCGAGGATTATGCCGACTTTACATCCGAGAGATCGCCGATCGCATGGAGTCCCTACCGATCATATCGCATGCAGGAGCCCGCTTTACGCTAACTTCGGAGGTCCTTCCAGAGGGGTTTAGGACGCAGTGAGCTCGAGTAATCGCATTTCATCCACGCATGCATTTAACAGCAGAGCGCACTATCCGCACTTCGAGGATATGCCGCGAGCCCGTGTTATTGACTTCGCAGTAGTTGGGAGGATCATTTGCCTCTAGTTGAGTTTGCGATAATAATAGCTACCACTCCAAAGATTCGATGGCGCCTTACGAGGCCTTGTATGAGGAAGTGCAGATCGCCTATAGGTTGGTTCGACGTGGGCGAGGTGCAACAGTGGGACCAGATTTGCGCAGCAGTGCTGGATAAGGTGAAGCTTATCCGAGAGCGACTATTGATACTCGTAGTCGATGGTCGATGCAGATCATCGCCGCCAGATCCGGAGTTCGCAGTAGATGATTGGGTTTTCCTAGTGTCACCCACGGCGGTGTGATGAGATTCGGAAGAAGGGAAACTCACCCAAGGTACATCGGGCCGCTTCAGATTGTCCGCAGGTAGGCAAGGTTGCCTACGAGTTGATCCGCCGTCCGACCGGAGGCGCAGCATCCGTGTTTCACGATCTACGCCGAGGAGATGTATCGGATCCATCTAGTGGTACACCCGATCGACGATGTCCAGTGATCGAGGGGTTATCGATGAGGAGATTCCCATAGCGATAGTCGATCGTCGTTAGGCGCCCGCGACGAAGGACGGGCTTCCACAAAGTCTTGTGGCGAACGAGCTCGAGAGGAGATGACGGGAAGCCGAGGAGGACATGAGATGTAAGTATCCTCACCTATTCCCCACACCTCCGTGTAATTCACTTTCCTACTTGTAAATTTCCATTATCATTTATGCCTAAGTGTTGTTTTGTGGCCGTGTGTGGCATTTGCTAACTGCTTAAGCTTCTTCGATAATCGTTTGAGAAGGAACATTCGACGAATGTTTCGGCGAGGAGAATGTTATACCTCAGATTTCCAGAGTATGTACGTAAGTGGAATACGCATAAAAAGTTTGGCTTTAAAGTTAGCCTCGACGCTTTTTTGTACACAACTCGCTTAAAGAATCGCTTTCCGACGTAAACGCTTCCACGCCTTTCAGAGGGAAAATTCCGCTATGCCATTACTAATTTTTGCGGATTTTTCCGAGAGACGAAACATTTTGGGACCAACGGAGGGCAACACTTGGCACCCTCCCATTGGTGGACTTGAATCGCCCATGGACGAAATTGGAGAGCCAAGGCACGTTTTTTGTGCCTTGTGCACAAGTCAAGGGTTGGTAGGATATTTGTGTTTAGTTAATCCTCACCCTACACTTGCCTTGCACTTGTCTTCATCTTGGCCATTGGTTGGCCAAGGCTTGAGCTATAAATACCCCTTAGAGATGAAGAGTTATTCATCCACAAAGTTATCTTCCAAGTCTAAAAATCCTCTCCTCTCCCTTAAGCTTTTCGTCCAACACCTCTTCCTCCCTTGTGTAGTGTGGCCGAGAGCCTACCCCCCCTAGCCTAGCCGAAATCTACCCCCCTCCCTTGGTAGAAAAGTTGTCTTCTAATATCGTTATAATGCCCAAAATACCCTAGCCCAAATCCCTTAGTCCTTAGTAGAAGTTGTGAAGAACTTCTAAGGTTTCTTGGAGCTACCGGAGCGCATAACTTAGAGCTAAACCTTGCTCAGCGCGACTTTATCTAGGATATTATTGGGCTTACCGAGGTAACTAATCCTAACCTCTTTGAATTAGAGAATACTTATCGTTGTAGTATTAGAATAAGTATTAGATACTTAGAAGAATATCACGTAATAGAATTGAATCATATCACAGAGAAGGGTTTAAAAGAAGAATAATTGAATCAGACTCACATAGGACTGCTACAAGAGACTTACATAGCTCACCGTAGTGGTCACTGTCCGACTTTCCGTAGAATTATGAACCCTGCTTAGAATAACCTCGAGTAGTCTTTGATAGATATTTGTGACTATTATAGTCGACTCTACGCGACATATTCAACTTGGTGTGGTTTTCACGGTAGGTATGTGATTCTTCCTAAAGCATGATATTTTACAATATATAGTACTGAGACGCATACGTGTTAATCGAATAATAACTACGCAATGTCTTTGACTTAAGCCCGAATAATACTTATGGTAATGCCTCACGCTTAAGCTCGAATAATACTTACTAAGAATGCCTCACGCTTAAGCCCGAATAACAAAGAATCAAAACAATTTCAAAAGAATATCAATCATTTTTAATGTAAGATAAATATTTGGTTTTTAAAACAAAAGCGTAAGAGTTATACTGGCTTTATGGGAAGTTAGGTATAACAACTTAAGAAGATAAAAAGGAATTGTTTACTTGTTTTGTTTATAAAAGCCTTGTATTGATTTCTGTTAAGTGTAGTAAGATTGTTTGATAAGTAGACATGTTATGATGCTACCTGTGTTAGTGTCTTGTAATGCTGTGTAAGGGGGTCATTCTTGTGCTTACGTTGCTAACCGGTAAGTCCATTGTAATCGTTATTGTATCACCTACCCTCGATCGTTATACCGCGGCTTGCCCTCGACGCGGTCTATACGGCCTACGCGGTCCGTGAGACTACGCGAGCAGCGTATGCTCCGGATTGATCATTCCGGCGTTAGCCCGACGCGGGGACTCCTACGCGGTCCGCTGAGACTATGCGGTCTTTTTGAGGCTATGCGGTCGCGGAGCCTAGGCGGACGCCGGGTTTGCTGCCCCGGCGAGAAATATCTCACGCGGTCGCGTGGGACCCATGCGGTCGCGGAAGTGCAGACTAGTCACGCAGAATGATACTACGGGCGATTGGCCTTGCTTCGATCATTCGCGCCTAGAATAGACTCATGCGCTTTTCCTATTATCGTTGTTGTTTGGATGTGGCACTATGTGCAATTGAACCGATTGTATTTGTGAAAAGGTTTTAAATACTTTGATTTCATTTAAGTACTTTATAGTTTCACATACTTGGTACTGTATCGACCTCCTTCGGGGCTGCGCTCATGCCGCAGGTGGCAAGCAGTGCTAGATCCACATCCTTAGGATCTTTGCGCTGGTGTCGTGAGCTCCATCTTCTCCTGAGGCTCTACTTTGGGTATGATCTCCTGTATTGTAGATAGTTTTGTATACAGTGGTATGGCGGCCCCGTCCCCGCCATAGTTGTTTACTTCCTTGAGGTCCAGTAGTACTATTGTACACTGGGATGAATCGCAAAACTTGAGTTATTTATATTATGCCGAAAGGCAAGCTTTTCATCGATAAACCGTGGTCTTATTTTATAAACTGTTTCCTGTCTTGTTTTATATTCCGCTGGTTACTCTGATGTATGACTACTTGGGTGCCCCGGTAAGGCACCAGTCACGGGCCCCGGAACGGGTCGTGACACCCATAAAGCTGTTATAACACTTTATGTTTTAAACCAATTTAAGACAAAACAATGTCTTTCTTTTCCCTAGAGTTCCAGTTTGCCTAATTTCAATTACTCAAGTCTCTTTACTTTAGAAAAGTTTCATAGTTCGATGTCTTAATTTCCTTTAAAACAATTGAGTAACATATGCCATAGGCGTGAGCAGTTTATTCTTGTTTATAACCATTTATTAAAGCAGCCATGATCTAGAAAATGTAATATCATTTTGTCTCATCTTAGCTTCTATGCAGATGGAGGTTTCTACTGGTTTTAATACAATACTTCATTATTCAATACATTTCCTTTATTAACGCTGCAGTGGTTTGTCGATACTCATTCTGATTCAAATCAAGAAACATTATTCCTTTTAAAACCAAGTACTCATTACTCACGAATGAGGTTTCACACAAACATCCATATTAAGTCAAGTCTCTTATCTTTTAAGATTAAGTCTCTTAACTCCTAAATCCTTAAACCGTTCTTTTTACCACCCTTAAGACGTTATACCTAACTTCCCATAAAGCTAGTATAACACTTATGTTTTAAAAGAACCAAATACAGTTAATACATGTACGTCTACCGTACTACATAGCTCACACATATCATGCTAGAAAGATAGGAAGAGGTTCACATACCTCGCGACGATTATCGACTAATAGCAAAATGCTCCAAGTACCTCAAACCGTCGGCTACTCCTTAAGCTAAGTAGATCACGCCATACGTAGTACTTCAACCTATAGAGGCCACAAGGCGCCTATTAACATCCTAGATCTCAAATGTAGAATATTCTACAGAAAATTCGGCAAAGACTCCTCTCCCACAACAGAATCTCCTCCTCTATCGAGGCCGCCACCAAGCCAACCAGTGGGGGTTAACACGCCTAACCGACGTGTACAATTCTACTACACAAAGAATACTACACAAGTCTATCAGAATACACCCATGTAATTACTCAGCCACTTCTTAAAATTCAGGCTTAAGTCGCAAGACATTGCCGTAAGTATTATTCAGGCTTAAGTCGAAAGACATTGCCGCACAACTATGTTCAGTTCTATATATATAGTATACTTAACTATATACTCCTATAACATGTAATTTCCAATTACAACAGAAGTTCAAGAATGTTTACCTCGATAAGCCCAAAATTATCCGAGTTTATATGTTGATCCTGAGCAAGGTTTAGCTCCTACTCCGTGAGCTCCGACCCGCTCCAACCAACCCTTAGAAGTTCTAACCAACTTCTACTAAAAACTTCAACTACGGGTGAAGATTTACTTAGGGTTTCGTTTTTGTGACTGAGGGAAGTATAATAGTATTTTCTGGGCTTTTCGTATAAAGGGTACTTTGGAAAGTACTACAAGGTATAAGGCTAAAGTATTTTGGGCATTATAACAATACTAGGAGAGTATCTCTATACCACAAAAAGGGGTATTATACGAAAACCACTAGGCTAGGGGTACCTCGGCTAGGGCACCACAAAGTGGACGGGTTTCGGCCAAGGCCTTCTAAAAGGGGGGAGAGGGGCTATTGGACGAGAGCAAGCAAGAGGGAGGGGGAAAGGTTTTCAAGACTTAGGCAATTTTTGGATGAAGAAGTTCATCAAGTTAGGGGGGTATTTATAGGTCAAGAAATGGCCAACCAATGGCCAAGATTCATCCAAGTGTTAGGCAAGTGTAGGGCTAGGATTAAGCGATGTGCACCTTATCCATCTACCACACCAACTTGCACAAATATCCTACCTACTCCCACTCAAGCAACTCGTCCAAGCCAATGGCCATGTTTGCCGTCCAAGCCCTTCCAATGTGAGGGAGACACTTGTCACCCTCCCGTTGGTCCAAAATGTTTCGTCTCTCGGAAAAATCCGCAAAAATTAGAAATGACATAGCCGGAATTTTCCCTACGAAAGCTGTGGAAACGTTTCGTCAGAAAACGACTCTAATCGGGTGTTGTGCACTAATTTCGAAACTAGCCAACTTTAAGGCTCAAATTGTATACGTACGCCCTCACGTACATGCTCTGGAAATACGGGGTATAACAGTACGTAAGGGAATACGTACAAAAGTCTAGCCTTAAAGATAAGCCTTGGACGTTTTTTTATTTGTGCACAACTCACTAAAAGAATCGTTTTCCGACGAAACGTTTCCACAGCTTTCGTAGGGTAAATTCCGGCTATGCCATTTCTATTTTTTATGGATTTTTCCGAGAGACTAAACATTTTGGACCAACGAGGGCGACACTTGGCACCCTCCAATTTGTGGACTTGAAATCGTCCATTGGACGAATTGAAGAACCATTGGCACGTTTTTTGTGCCTTGTGCACAAGTCAAGGAGTTGGTAGGATATTTGTGTATAGTTAATCCTCACCTTACACTTGCCTTGCACTTGTCTTAATCTTGGCCATTGGTTGGCCACTTCTTGACCTATAAATACCCCCTTAGAGATGAAGAGTTCTTCATCCACAAATCTTTCCAAGTCTTGAAAATCCTCTCCTCTCCCTTTGTAGCCTTTTCGCCCAACCCTCCCCTCCTTGTGAAGGCCCTTGGCCGAATACCCCCCCCCCCCCTCTAGCCTAGTAGTTTGGCCGAGGCCCCCCCTAGCCTAGCCAAAAATCTACCCCCCTCTCTTGGTAGAAAAGTTGTCTTCTAGTATTGTTATAATGCCCAAAATACCCTAGCCCAAATACCTTAGTACTTAGTGTGTTGTGAAGAACTTCTAAGGTTTCCTCGAGCATACAACTTAGAGCAAACCTTGCTCGCGCGACTTTTCTAGGATATTATTGGGCTTATCGAGGTAACTAATCCTAACCTCTTTTGAATTAGAGAATACATACCGTAGTAGTATTAGAATAAGTATTAAATACTTAGAAGAATATCACGTATAGAATTGAACTGCTACTACATAGAAGGGTTTAAAAGAAGAATAATCAAATCAGATTTACATAGGACTGCTTTCACAAAGGACTTATATAGCTCACCGGTAGGGAAGTGCTGCCCAACTTTCCATAGAATCGTGAACCTCCGCTTAGAATGACCTTCAGAGTAGTCTTTGATAGATGTCTGTGACTATTATAGTCGACTTCACGCGACATATTCAACTCGCGGTGGTTTTCACGGGTATGTGATTCTTCCTAAAGCATGATATTTTACTATATATATAGTACTAGACGATACGTGTTAATCGAATAATAACTACGAATGTCTTTGACTTAAGCTCGACAATACTTACGGAATGCCTCACGCTTAAGCCCTGAATAATAAAGATCTCAAAGCATTTCAAAAGAATATCAATCATTTTTAATGTAAGAGAACTAATTGGTTTTTAAATGTGCTTAAGAGTTATACTAGCTTTACGGGAAGTTAAGTATAACCACTTAAGATTGATAAAAGAAACAGCTTTGCCTATGTGTTTATAATGGACTTATATCAATTGTGAAAAGAATAATAAGATGGTTTGATAAGTAGACATGATATGATGCTATGTGTGTTAGTGTCTTGTAAAGTTTGTGTAAAAGAGTATTCTTGTCAGGCTTATGTTGTTTAACGATAAGCTGTTAGGTTAGTGTAACATCACTCACCTCTTGACATATTACCGGGGTTGTCGCCTCCACGCGGGTAGACTCAAAGCGTCCGGGACCATGATTCGAGAATACCTCACGCGGGTCCAAGGGACCTATGCGCGAGCTACGGAGTTCCGTGTTAGCGCTGGGTTATACCTCACGCGGCCTACGCGCCATGCGACTACGAGTCCGTGACGACGCCGAGGAGTAGCTACCTCGACGCGGGTTATATACCCTACGCGGCCTACGTGATTGGCCTACGCGACTACGGAGTCCGTGATTAGGCTTGCATGGTGATACTACGCAATCGCTCGCTCGATCATTCGCAGCCTAGAAAAGACTCGCATGCGCTTACCTATCACGCTTTGTTGCGGATGTGACACTATGCGCGCTTCCTCGTTGTTTCATACATACTTGCAAAACTGCTTTTAAAATGATATGTTTCATTTAAGTATTTTTACGCTTCATACTTAGTACTGTTGTAGATCGACCTCCTTCGGGCCGCGCTCATGCCGCAGGCGGGCAAAGCAGTGCTAGATCCACATTCTTAGGATCTCTACGCTGGTGCCTGAGCTCCATCTTTTCCGAGGCTCTACTTTGGGTATGCTCTCCTGTCAGAGATAGTTTTGTGCCAGGTATGGCGGCCCCGTCCCGCCATAGTTGTATATTTCTTAGAGGTCTCAGAGTCATGTTGTACAAAGGTTTGGATGTAATCATAAACCATGTTTATATATATATGCCGAAAGGCGATGTTTTCTCACATAAACGTGGTCTTATTTTATAAATCGTTTCATGTCTTGCTTTATATTTCCGCGATTACACTGATGTATGACTACTGGGTGCCCCCAGAAGACACCACCACGCCCTGAACGGGTCGTGACAAAAGTGGTATCGTGAGCGCTTAATCTCTGAAAGTGTCTACATGCATCGTATCTAGTAGTCTTGATTATCTGTGTTGTGCACCACACCAATAATCGTGAGGCTATAGGATATTTAGGATTGATTTCATTTTTCTCATTCCGAGAACGTGCTTTAGAGTCGTGTTATAGTCGACCTCTAACGTATTCCTTTCTCAGAACAATTATGCCTCCACGTAAGGCAACCCGCCCGTATGGCAAGGCAAATGGCGGAGTCGCTAGCAGACACCCAGAGTCACGAGGGCTCGTGCCCGCCTATACCGCAGACGGCGAGTTCTATGACGCCGCCAAATTTCAAAGAGACCACAGCACCCACACCTCCCGCCCCACACCGGGCGGAGGAGAGTTAGGGTACAAGGAGATGGCCCACTATTGGCTAAAGTCAGGCCCGACACGGCGAGAGGCCGGACGCGGCAGCCTGGCCTAGCCCAGCCACGGCCGCACCCGTGGTACACCCGAGGCGTATAGTTCGAGGCTACGAGATTTCGAGTTGTAGCCCGCCAGAGTTTTACTGTCGAGGCCGAGGATGATCCGCAGGAGTTCATCCGCCGCCTTCAGAGGATCACGCGTGATCAAGGCCTCAGAGACAGAGTCCGCGACCGGTTGCAGATCGATCGCGTGATACCGCAATGATTGGTTTGATTCGCGAGTTATCCCGGGAGAGCACGCGCCCCGCCTACTGGGATGAGTTCTCGAGGCTTTCTCACCACTTCTTGCCTCCACAGATGGCGAGAGGCGCTGGCCGATAGATTTTTACCCGAGGCAGAGGACGACCGCCGTGGAGTACAATGTCGAGTTTGATTTATCGCTCGATATGTCCCAAAGATTGGTAGCGCGATGAGGATAGGGTGCACCGCCACGCCACCGCTAGATGACTATATGGCCGAGTCATGCGCGTGTTTCTCTTCACCGTATGGACATTACCCGCACGCAGCACATGCTCGATGCGGCGAGCGTAGAGATCGCCGCCGACAGTGCAGCAGGTAAGACCGTGACGCAGGTCGCTTGGTGGCTATCGCGTGGGCGCTCGCCAGCAGTTAGCCTAGATTTGCACCACACCTACCAGAGCACTCGCACCGCCCTCAAGACACCAGTGATATTCGAGGGCGCATCGGCGCCAGACTTCGCACATCCGTAGCAGCAGGTTCCGTCGACGACCACCTCGCCGTGGCCGACGCAGATCCCACTTCGAGTTGTGGTACGGAGTTTGTTTCGGGCCAGGCCAGCAGGTCACTATGCGAGGAACCGTCCACCGGGCAAGGCTGATTGTAGGGTCACCACGTGTTCTTTCACGTCTTCTTCATCTCCTACAGCTTACTCGCCCGAGGCGTGGTACTCACGGGTCAGCAGGTCGCGGCAGAGGTCGTGGCTCGGTCCAGCTTCTAGCGGTCCTCGTAACCGCATTTATGCTTTGTCCACCGACAGATCGTGAGGCCTCACCCGATGTCGCCACGTGTACTTTATCGCTCGGGTTTGATGTGTATGCTTTGATAGATCCGGTTCTACTGCCCCATATATCTCCCTTGTTGCTAGTAGGATAGGATAGAGCCCGAGTCCATAGACCTTTCGAGGTAGCTACGCCAAATGGGTGATTCGGTAGCTCTACGGTATATGAGCTTGTCCCGTGACTATTTACGCCGTTTGACCCAGCCGACTTGACAGAGTTAGAGATGTTTGACTTCGACGTGATCACGGGACGGATTGGCTAGCTTGCTACGCCAATGTAGACCGCAGAGAGAGTAGTACGGTTCCAGCTCGGCGAGCCGGTTGAGCGAGGGAGCACCAGACGCCGGTGGTAGGTTTATTTCCTACCTCAAGGCTGGAAGACGGTGCAGGCGGTATATCTACCATCTCGCTCGGTGTTTGATAATCAAGCCGCGTACCAGATTTTCCGCCGCCCAGTGGTCGAGAGTTCCTGCACGTGTTTCCGCACGACTCCGCATCCTCCCGAAAGGAGATTGAGTTTTGTATTGACATATTGCCGCACACTCACTATTTCCATTCCGCCATACGTAACGACACCCGCCGAGTTGAGAGTCAAGGATCACCGAGAGATTTGGCCGGAGAAGCGGCTTCATCAGCCTAGTGTTTCTCCCGGGAGCGCCAGATTGTTCGTGAAGAAGCGGACTCGACGCTGCGCACGTGTTGATTACAGCAATTGAACAAGGTAACCATTAAGAACAGATACCCCTTCCTGTGATTGATGATTTGTTCGACTGGGCTATGTGGTGCGAGATGTTTTCCAAGATTGATCCGCGATCGCTATCATCAAAGCGAAGTCGAGAGGCGGATGTCCCTAGGATCGCATTCCGACCCAGACGCATTATGAGTTCGTGGTCATGTCTTTGGTTGACCAATGCTCCGGCCAGATTCATGGATTTGATGAACCGAGTGTTCAAACCATTTTGGACACGCTTTGTGATAGTGTTCATTGATGATATCTTGGTTTATTCTCGCCAGAGCAGAGCACGCGAGCACTTCGAGGATCGTGGCCGATAGTTCTCCAGATCAGCAGCAGACGCCAAGTTTTCCAAATGTGAGTTTTGGTTGACTTCGCGGCTTTCGGGCATATTGTCGGGCCGATGGCATTCGAGTGGATACGCCAAGATCGAGGCAGCATGACTTGCCTAGACCTACTACTCCGGCTGCAGGTTCGCAGCTCGGGCCTTGCAGATATTATCGCGTTCGTGGAGAAGTTTGCTTCTATCTCGCACCATTGACTAGATCGACTCGTAAGGCGCCAAGTTTCAGTGGATCGATGCTGTGAGCGTGGTTTCCAGCTGTCGAAAGAGAGATCGACGATCGCCTCGCTTTACTCTTCCGCAGGGTCCAGATGGTTATGTCGTATTGTGACGCGTGCATCGGGTTGGGATGTTGACGCAAAGATGGCAGGTTATAGCATACGCATCCCGACACCAAGAAACACGAGGAACTACCCCACCCATGATTTGGAGTCAGCGCGGTGATTTACGCCAAGATCCGAGGCACTATTTGTACGGGTTCACGTGGATATTTTTACTGCACCACAAGAGCCTCCAGATATCTTCACCAGAGGAGCCGAACTTACGGCTGCAGACGGTGGTTAGAGTTGCTTAAGGATTACGATGTTGATATCCCGTACCACCCGGGAAGGCCAATGTCAGGCGTATGCCTTAGTCGTAGTCACGGGGAGCCTATCGATGTGCAGAGAGGAGGACATGGTTCGTGATTTGCATCGCTTAGCGAGCCTCGTGTCCGCTTGATTGATTCCGATAGCAGCTGGGTTAGAGTTCGTGAGGTTGCCGAGTCTTCCATCGCTGGCGAGGTGAAGAGGCAACGCCGAGGATCCAGCTTTGATTCGATATCGCGATACGCCTCTTCGTGAGGCGCGGTCCTTTGAGGTAGCACCGGGGTGCTAAGGTTTGAGGCGATTGTGTGTTCCAGATGTTTCGTGACTTCGCAGCAGTTCTCGGGGAAGCACACAGCGTGTTACTCTATCCATCCGGGTCGACTCAAGATGTACCACGACCTTAGATCCGTATTGTGGATGGCTTGAAGAGGACGCTGCAGAGTTCGTGAGCTCGCCCGTGGTTGTCGCAGCGAAGGTAGAGCACCAGAGGCCCGGTGGTTTGTTACAGCGATCGAGATCCCGACCGGAAGTGGAGGTAATCAACATGGACTTCATCAGGATTACCTCGCACTCAGGAGACATGATTCTATACGGGTTATCGCCGACAGTCGACGAAATCATCCCACTTTCTTCCCGTCAGACGACTTTTTCTACCGAGGATTATGCCGACTTTACATCCGAGAGATCGCCGATCGCATGGAGTCCCTACTTCGATCATATCGCATGCAGGAGCCCATTTACGCTAACTTCCTGAGGTCCTTCCGCAGGGTTAGGGACGCAGTTAGCCCGAGTAATCGCATTTCATCCACGCATGCACGGACAGCAGAGCGCACTATCCGCACTCGAGGATATGCCGCGAGCCCGTGTTATTGACTTCAGGTAGTTGGGAGGATCATTTGCCTCTAGTTGAGTTCGCAGATAATAATAGCTACCACCCAAAGATTCGATGGCGCCTTATGAGGCCTTGTATGGGAGGAAGTGCAGATCGCCTATAGGTTGGTTCGATGTGGGCGAGGTGCAACTAGTGGGACCAGATTTGGTACAGCAGGCAGTGGATAAGGTGAAGCTTATCCGAGAGCGGCTATCGATACCGTAGTCGATGTGTCGATGCGCAGATCATCGCCGCCGGCGATCTTGAGTTCGAGGTTCATGATTGGGTTTTCCTAAAGGCGCCACCCATGGCGGTGTGATGAGATTCGGGAAGAGGGAAACTCAAATAGGTACATCGGGCCGCTTCAGATTGTCCGCAGGTAGGTGCGTTGCTCACGAGTTGGATCTCGTCCGATCCGAGGCAAAGGCATCCGCTTTTTCACGATCTACGCCGGCGAGATGTATCGGATCCATCTAGTGGTACACCCGACGACGATGTCCAGTGTGACCGGCGGGTTATCGATGAGGAGATTCCCATAGCGATAGTCGATCGTCAGTTAGGCGCTCATGACCAAGGACGTGGCTTCACAAAGTCTGTGGCGAACGAGCTCGTGAGGAAATGACGCGGGAAGCCGGCGAGGACATGAGGCGTAAGTATCTCACCTATTCTACACCTCCGTGTAATTCACTTTCCTACTTGTAAATTTTCGCTATCGCTTCAAGTGTTGTTCTGCGGGCCGTGTGGCATTTGCAATCGCTTTAAGTTATGAAGAATCTTATCGTTAATCGTTTGGGAAGGAACATTCGACGAATGTTTCGGCGAGGAGAATGTTATACCGTATTTCGCAGTATGTACGTAAGTGGAATACGCATAAAAGTCTAGCCTTAAAGATAAGCTCGACGCTTTTTTATTTGTGCACAACTCACTAAAAGAATCGCTTTCCGACTAAACGCTTCCACGCCTTCGTAGGGTAAATTCCGCTATGCCATTTCTATTTTTTGGCGGATTTTTCCGAGAGACGAAACATTTTGGACCAACGGAGGGCTTACACACTTGGCACCTCCAATTTGTGGATTGAAATCGTCCATTGGACGAATTGAAGAACCATTGGCACGTTTTTTGTGCCTTGTGCACAAGTCAAGGAGTTGGTAGGATATTTGTGTATAGTTAATCCTCACCTTACACTTGCCTTGCACTTGTCTTAATCTTGGCCATTGTTGGCCACTTCGACCTATAAATACCCCTTAGAGATGAAGAGTTCTTCATCCACAAATCTTTCCAAGTCTTGAAAATCCTCTCCTCTCCCTTTGTAGCCTTTTCGTCCAACCCCTACCCTCCTCCTTGTGAAGGCCCTGGCCGAATACCCCCTCTAGCCTAGTAGTTTGGCCGAGGCCCCTAGCCTAGCCAAAAATCTACCCCTCTCTTGGTAGAAAAGTTGTCTTCTAGTATTGTTATAATGCCCAAAATACCCTAGCCCAAATACCTTAGTACTTAGTAGAAGTTGTGAAGAACTTCTAAGGTTTCTCTGGAGCATACAACTTAGAGCAAAACCTTGCTTCTGCGCGACTTTTCTAGGATATTATTGGGCTTACCGAGGTAACTAATCCTAACCTCTTTGAATTAGAGAATACATACCGTAGTAGTATTAGAATAAGTATTAAATACTTAGAAGAATATCACGTAATAGAATTGAACTGCTACACAGTAGAAGGGTTTAAAAGAAGAATAATCAAATCAGATTTACATAGACTGCTTTCACAGGACTTATATAGCTCACCGCAGGGAAGTGCGCCCAACTTTCCATAGAATTGTGAACCCTCCGCTTAGAATGACCTTGAGTAGTCTTTGATAGATGTCTGTGACTATTATAGTCGACTCTCTACGCCATATATTCAACTCGCGGTGGTTTTCACGGTAGGTATGTGATTCTTCCTAAAGCATGATATTTTACTATATATATAGTACGTAGACGCATACGTGTTAATCGAATAATAACTACGGCAATGTCTTTGACTAAAGCCTGAATAATACTAAAGGCAATGCCTCACGGTTTAAGCTCAATAATAAAGATCCAAAGCATTCCAAAAGAATATCGAATCATTTTTAATGTAAGAGAACTAATTGGTTTTTAAATGTGTTTAAGAGTTATACTAGCTTTATGGGAAGTTAAGTATAACCACTTAAGATTGATAAAAGAAACAGTTTGCCTATGTGTTTATAACAGACTTATATTGAATTGTGAAAAGAATAATAAGATGGTTTGATAAGTAGACATGATATGATGCTACGTGTGTTAGTGTCTTGTAACGTTTGTGTAAAGAGTATTCTTGTTGGCTTATGTTGTTTAACGATAAGTCGTTAGGTTAGTGTAACATCACTCACCTCTTGACATATTACCGGGGTTAAGCCGCCTCCGACGCGGTAGACTCAGCGTCCGGGACCATGATTCGAGAATACCTCATGCGGGTCCAAGGGACCTACGCGAGCTACGGAGTTCCGTGTTAGTGCGGGTTATACCTCACGCGGTCTATGCGCCATGCGACTACGAGTCCAGTGACGACGCCGAGGAGTAGCTACCGACGCGGGGTTATATACCCTATGCGGGCCTATGTGATTGGCCTACGCGACTACGGAGTCCGTGATTAGGCTTGCATGGTGATACTACGCAATTGGCCTGCTGATCATTCGCACCTAGAAAAGACACATAGCTTACCTATCACGCTTCTTGTTTGTGATGTGGCACTATGCGGCTTTCTCGGTTGTTTCATACATACTTGCAAAACTGTTTTTAAAATGATATGTTTCATTTAAGTATTTTTACAGTTTCATATACTTAGTACCTGTTGTACTGACCTCCTTCGGGGGGCTGCGTTCATGCCGCAGGTAAGGGCAAGCAGGTGCTAGATCCACATTCTTAGGATCTCTACGTTGGTGCCTGAGCTCCATCTTTCCGGAGGCTCTACTTTGGGTATGCTCTCCTCGTTGTAGATAGTTTTGTATACAGGTATGGCGGGGCCCTGTCCCGCCATAGTTGTATATTTCCTTAGAGGTCTGTAGTCATGTTGTACAGTGTCGGATGTAACTGCTAAACCATGTTTATATATATATGCCGAAAGGCGATGTTTTCTCACATAAACGGGGTCTGATTTTATAAACTGTTTATGTCTTGCTTTATATTTCCGCTGATTACTGATGTATGACTACTGGGTGCCCCAGAGGCACTACCACGCCCCTGAATGGGTCGTGACAATACAGGTATATCCTTAACCCTCTAGAGTTTTTGCATGCGTGATACGATGACTATTTGTTGAATACTTTGTACAGATAGCTTTGGGTATATTGTAGTTAGAAAGCATGGTTAGTTGAAAGGATATGTATGGGAGCATGGAAAGTGTGAACCTTAGAATATTTCATGTTGAAACCTTAGATGTAAGGTCATCTTGAATAAAAGATTTTACGGTTAGTCTTTGTTGAAATACTTGTTTCATGATAATGTGTTGTGGATAAGTCCATGGGTAGTGTGAAATGGAAGTGGTAGCTTTCATGACTGTATAGGTAAGATTGTTCGGATCGGGAAACAAGAGCTTGATGCGTTAAGGTCGGGTTGGGGCCATGTTGCGCCAACCCGCGGCCTGCTTCGGGTAGGTTAGCTCGGTGGTCCCGCCAGGTGGTAGGGTCACGAGGGTGCTAGGCCCAAGTTTAGATGACCATCGTATGAGTTCGTGGATATGTTCGACCAGAAGCGGATCGTGAAGGCCGGGAGTGGCCTTAAGGGAGATTGAGGCTAGTAAGATGACCAAGTTCGGAGGTGGTGACTCCAAAGTTTTGGAAACTAAAGCATTGACTGAAGTATGGTACGTATACTAGAAAAGTTCAAGTGTTCGAGGAGGGCACGACGAGTAAGGAATGAAGAGAACGTGTGTTATGTTTGTGGCCATATGTGGCATTGAAAACTTGTTTAAGTTAAGAAGAACTTTATCGTTATCCGTCTTGAGAAGGAACATTCGGGACGAATGTTTCTACGAGGATGTAATGTTATACCGATTTCCGAGTATGTACGTGAGGGCGTACGTATAAAAATTTAAGCCTTAAAGTTGGCAAGGTTCGAAAATTTGGGCACAAGTGCCAAAAAGAATCGTTTTTCGACGAAGCGTTTTACTAAACTTGCGAAGGGAAAATTCCGGCTATGTCATTTATTATTTTTACGGATTTTTCCGAGAGACGAAACATTTTGGACCAACGGGAGGGTGATATGTGTCACCCTCACATTGGAAGGAATTGTGGGCGGTGAAGAGGACGAATTGGGGCTTGTAGTTGGTAGGATATTTTTGTGCAAGTTGGTGTGGTAGATGGATAAGGTACACATGGTTAAAATCTAGACCTACACTTGCCTAACACTTGACGGATCTCGCCATTGGTTGGCCATTGCTTGACCTATAATTACCCCTAAGTTGATGAACTTCTTCATCCTAAAATCATTTTCCAAGTCTTGAAATCCTCCCCTTTGTGAGTTGAGTCTGCCACACCCTTCCCCTTTGTGAGCCCTTGGCCGAGCCTCCCCTTGAGCGAGGCTTGGCCGAGAGGGCACCCCGCCTAGTTGTTTCGTATAATACCCCTTTGTGGTATAGAAATACTCCAAGTATTGTTATAATGCCCTAAGTACTCTAGCCCAAATACCTTGTAGTGTTCCCAAGGTTACCTCTATACTAAAAGCCCAGAAATACTATTATACTTCCTCACTACAAAAACGAAACCCTAAGGAAATCTTCATCGATAGTCAAGTATTTGAGTAGAAGTTGGTTAGAACTTCTAAGGGTTGTTTGGAGCGGTTGGAGCGCTGAGTAGAGCTAAACGTTGCTCAGATCGACATTAAACTTGGATAATTTTGGGCTCATCGAGGTAAATACTATCATCCTTCTAGTGTAATTGGAAATTACATCAGAGTAGTATAGAAATGAATTTAAATTCATAGAAGAGATTTGAACTGTAATAGAAGGATATTACAAAGAAAGACTTGAACCAAATCACATCGTATATATGTAGAAGTTTAAACTGCATTTACATGTGGTTGTATTTACAGAGACTTATAACCTTATTGGTTGAATGTTCGCAGTAGCATGAACTACTTGGAAGGTGGACAAGGCTAGCCGGGTTATAGCCGTGGAGCGTTTTGCTTATAGTCGATAATCGTCTCGAGGTATGTGATTCTTCCTATACTCTTGAGATGGCCTCACCTCTAAGGTCTCTACGTAAAAAGCTCTAAGGTTCACACCTTCTCTATCCCCCAAAATCTTACTCGGTTAAACAACCATGATCTAATCACGACTAACACACTGTTATCAGAACATAGCACTTAAGGTATACTCACCTTATCACACATACCGATCTCTGTAGGTTAAAGATATATCTATATCTACCGCTTCACTCCCTTAGTCGCTCAAACTCGCCTGCAGGGCGATAGCTAAGGAAGATGTCGAACTACCCACCAATCCTGAAGGCTAAGTCCTCCTACAAGGACACTCTCTCGACACATGGCCCTGACGGCCGCAGGTACAACAAGTACCAACTAAAAGACGACATTCCCGGATGACGCTCACCACACCGGAACCGAAGCCCCGGAGTTCGACCAACTCTCGCATACTCCGAACGCCCCGATATCCGTGGAAGGCCACTCAGACCGGGCGAGGTGCATATCAAATGGCCGCGAGGCGACTTGCCTCGAAAGTTACCAAAGGACCTTGCCGCTCGCCCTCCTCTCGCGCCTTCAACCCGCCGATCTCTACGCTTCGCTCGCCGCGCATAAGCCCGCATACGTGCCATGCTCAAGCCCAATCAAGAATTACTTTGCACAACCTCTTTTAGATAGTCATCAAGACTCGCAGACATCAAGATACTCGTAGCCAAATCCATAGCTAGTAATGTGGTTGTCTTTTCGCAATCTATATTCTCTGCTTCCGGCCAGGAACCAAGGTCCAAACATCGTGGGCCGCAGAGGAATTGCCGCCGCTAAACTCACAAGCAGCGACGCCGCAGTAACTCCCGAATGAAGCACCACCCAAGGTGATAATTGGGCTCGTGCCCACGTAACCCTCTCAGCATTTACTCGCAGCCTCGGCCGCTTTGCCTCCTCGGGCCTGTGCCGTTCTACGCGAGGCATAACGGTAAGGGAAAGAAATACGTCAGAGGGTCCAACTTACAACACAACTCTAAGGCACGATCTCAGAGTGAGAAGAATAGAAACAAATCCTAAATACCCTATAGCCTCCTGATTATTGGTGTGGTGCACAACACCGATAATCAAGACTTCATCGATACGGCTCAGACACTTTCCGAGGATTAATCGCTCGATACCACTTTTGTCACGACCAACCGGGCCCGTGGATCGTGCCTTACCCGCACCCCAAAGAGCTATACATCGTAGAAAATCAGCGAACATAAATCAACAACATAAAATAATGTATATAAACAATAATCAGGAAACTTGCCTTTCGCATATATATAAACAACAACTCTTTCAACATGAACAGCTTTAACTTTTTTACAAACCCCGCCACAACAAGATTACATGCACTTACGAATGATATGACAACAACGACGGATGTTCCGCCATACCTCGAATGTAATCACCTACAACAACAGGGGACTATACCAAGACAAGCCTCCGAGAAACGAGCTTCCCAAAAGCTGAATCGTGACCTAAGAGCGAGGATCAACGATCGGTGTACCTTTACTCGCGGCATGAACGCATTCAAGGAGGTCAAGATAACATGTACCGAGTATGTGAAATCAAAATATCAGAAATGAAATCATAGTAGTCTATATAAAGCAGAGACATGTATGATAACAAAACTACGCCACAATAAACAAGCAAATATATCAAGTCGTGACTCACGCCTCAAGTCATCACTCAAATATAACAATGGGTCTCACGCCCACAACATCAATCATGCCCGTGGAATACCTTCCTCACCGCCGGCAGCTTTATGATATAAAAGCACCAAGGAACACACATGAACACGTGTCCCACTGTGCTATAATAACACCGCATGGTAAGTACGAAGGCATAGCCGACTACTAACACCTACGCACCAACAAGGTCATGAATCAGATTATAAGATCTGTCTGCATCACATGATCAAAGCCGCCACTTGCCCGCAGATCTAATGCGCGTCTAGCCTCGAACTTTCCGCAGCTCCGCGATAGGCCAATCTCATCGCCCGCATGAGGTATTCCTCGCATCGAGGGTAGCTACTCCCGCATCGCCCCGACTTCGCAGCCGCATGGCCACGGACCGCATGGCCATAAAGGACGACACTAACTCGAACTCTCGTAGCTCAAGATAGCCCTCGACTGCATGAGGTATTCTCGAATCATAGTCCATCGACCACCGAAGTCTACCCCGCATCGGAGGGCAGCTTAACCCCCGGAATCATCTCAAGAGATGAGTGATGTAAAATACTAACACAACAGCTTATCGTTAAGCAACATAAGCACAACAAAGGAAAACCCCTTTACACAACATCACAAGATACTAACACACGTAGCATCCTAGCATGTTTACCTATCAATCAAAAAGAAAGTATTACAAGGCTATCACAAACCAACACAATCAAGTTATACACACAAGGTACTTTAAGCTAACAAGTTCGGGTATCTACCCCTAAAGTACTTCATACATTAAATCTTTTAAAAGATCCGTTGCTTTCACATAAGTCACACAATACCCGTAGTATAAAATAGAGTGATCGCCTTTTTAAATAAACCAAAACACTTACCTTTGTAAAATCAAGTAACAACATTATTTTCCAAACGTCCAAGTTTGCCTAATTTCAAATGTTCACGTTTCTTATTTTAGAAAGGTTTCGTAGTTCATAGTCTTATTCATTTAAGAATATAATTCTCTTTAAACAACTGAGAAACATAAGTCTTATATGTGAGTAGGATATTCTTGTTTATAACAATCTTATTACAAAGAAGTGATCTAGGAAATATCATTTTGTCTCATCTTAGCTTCTATGCAGATGGAAGTTTCTACTGGTTTTAATAATACTTAATTAGTCAAAACATTTCTTTTATTAACGCCGCAGTTGGTTTGTCGATACACATTCGATTTCAAATCAAGAAACATTCTTAAGCCGTTATACCTAACTTCCCATAAAGCTAGTATAACTCTTAAGTTTTTCAAAACCAAGTATTACTTCTTCTTTCAAAATGATTCAAAATCTTTTGAAATACTTCAAGTTCTTTATTAACACATAACAAGCCGCTTATAGTTCAAATTAGTTACCTTTTAAAAACATGTATTTTCTTACCAACATAAAGTCGTTATAACCAACTTCCCATAAAGTCGTTATAACACTTTATGTTTTAAACCAATCAAATACATTTAGCACATGACGCTCACCGCACTACATAGTTCACACATATCACGCTAGAAGAGATAGGAGAGGTTCACATACCTCGCGACGAGTATCGACTAATAGCAAAACGCTCCAAGTACTTCCAACCGCTGGCTACTCCTAAGCCAAGTAGATCGCGCCACACGTAGTACTTCAACCTATAAGCCCACAAGGCGCTTTATTAACATTTAGATCCCTTCAGAGAACATTCTACGTAAAATTCCAAAAGACTCTCCCCGCAACAGCAGAAATCTCCTCCTCTCTGGCCGGCTACCAAGCCAACCGGGGTTATACGCCTAACCCTAACTGCACAATTCTACTCCACGGTACTACTACACAAGTCTACTGTAATACAGCCCTATGTAATTACAGTTCAGTATTCTTCTTTAAATTCAGGCTTAAGTCGCAAGACATTGCCGTAAGTTTTATTCAGGCTTAAGTCGCAAGACATTGCCGATAACTATGTTCAGTACTATATATAGCATACTTCAACTATATAATCTAACAACATGTAATTTCCAATTACAATAGAGGGACAAGATAATTACCTCAATAAGCCCATAATTATCCTAGTTTAAATGTCGATCCTGAGCAAGGTTTAGCTCCTACTCCGTGCGCTCCGACCCGCTCCAAACAACCCTTAGAAGTTCTAACCAACTTCTACTTATGACCTCAACTACGGGTGAAGATTTTCCTTAGGGTTTCGGTTAATGACTGACGGGAAGTATAATAGTATTTTCTGGCTTTTCAGATAGGTATAACCTTAATACAACAAGGTATACGCTAAGGTAATTTGGGCATTATAACAATACTTTTGAGAGTATTTCTACCAAGATGGGTATATTATACGAGAACAACACCACTAGAGTGGTGAAGTCTCGCCACAAGGCCACACAGTGGGAGGGCTCTGCCATGGGGAGGGACGAGAACCACAACAAGAGAGGGGGGGATTTTTAACACTTAGAGATTTGTGGAAAGGATGAAGAATTCATCAAAGGGAGAGGGGTATTTATAGGTCAAGGGATGGCCAACCAAAGGCCAAGATTAAACCAAGTGTTAGGCAAGTGTAGGGCTAGGATTTATTACACACAAATATCCTACCAACCCTTGACTTTAGCCAAGGCACAAAAAACGTGCCTTACTAGCCCATTTCGTCCAATTTGGACGATTTCAAGCCACCAATTGGAGGGTGCCAAGTGGCGCCCTCTTGTTGGTCCAAAATGTTTCGTCTCTCGGAAAAATTCGCAAAAATTTAAAAAGTCATAGCCGGAATTTTCCCTACGAAAGCTGTGAAAACGTTTCGTCGAAAAACGACTCTAATCGGGTGTTGTGCACAAATAAATTTTGGCCAAGCTACTTTCTCAAGTTCAAATTTTCTACGTACGCCCCACGCATATACTGAAATACGGGTATAACATTCTCCCCTCCTTAGAAACATTCGTCCCGAATGTTCCTTCTAAGCCTCAAAACAAACGTGCGCCAGTATAGTCTTTACTACCATACTTACGAAACAATCCTGCCACAATGGCCACGTAAACAATCACGCAAAATACTTACATCCAAGTCCACGAGGAATCACCTCTAACATCACCACAAACACCTCTCTCCGGGTCTAAAATATACTTCTTCCACACTTTTCCAAACAAAAGAAATGGTCACATCAATGCTCGCCATACATGCTCGCTTCTTCCCGATACCACTTTTGTCACTTTGCCGCGAGGTTCTAGTGCCACCGCGACCCAACAAATGGTACCGACTACATGCGATCCCCGAGGTCCGCTGCTCACTCGAACTCTTACCACATTGACATCGCTTCGCTTTCCAAAACTCGGGGTTACTATCTCTAACGTGGTCATCATTAACTGGGAACACTCTGGATGGATCTCCGATACTTTCCCGATCATAACAATACGAAGATCGGCCATACGCTTCCTAAGTCGGACGGCAAAAGCTAACATATGTGCAACCCGCCTATTCTTCACATGGACTCAAAGGCCCAAAGTAACTCGGGCTAAGTTCCTCCGCCTTCCAAAACTCGCCACACCCACCCCGGTGGTACTTTCAAGAAGACCGACCACAACTCGAACTCTGCCGCCGATTATCCGCGACGATTTCTCGAGCCGCCGTAACCTCTTCTAGACAAGCTTTACTCTATCCACGATCTTTGGAACAAGCTCAACCAATTATTCAATCGCCAACATCGAACCAATCGATCGGCGACTCACACATCCGCCCTACAAGGCTTCAAAAGGCGACATCCGAACACCGAAATGGTAGCTTAAACACTCCTTCAACAGAGACAACAATTCTCGCAACTATCCTCAAATTCAAACACCGCCCGAGGCGAATGTGATTCGGGACTTACTCGAGTTCCTAACCTTGCTCGTAAAACCTCCGTAAAAGAAACACCGCAACTGGCTCCACTGCTCGACATAAGGTGAAGGTAGGCACCTCGCGCCTTTACAACTTTTCCGATATATCATCTCGCATAACCTCTGCCGAGTAAACGGTCTTAGCTAAGACAACACACCGACCTCCTCGCCCAACCATCGGTCGAACGATCCACGAACTCAGACTGGTTAACTAAACTTGGGCCTAACAACCTCACAACCCTAACACAAGCGGACCACCACAACCTGACCCCACCACCAAACCTACCGCTGGTTGACCCGCAACGTGCCTCAACCCGACCCGCAACGCGCACAATACTAGCTCCCGATTCGAACAATCTCACAAATCACGCTTCAAAACCTAGCGGTCTTCTTAGCTCAACTACCCCTTTCATTCCACACTACTAGGACCTATCCCAAACATAACTCACGTGCACTATGCACTTCCGATAAGGGTCAAACATAACACTACACCTTTCTCGAGATGGCCTCACCTCTAAGGTCTCTACGTAAAAAGCTCTAAGGTTCACACCTTCTCTATCCCCAAAATCTTACTCGCTAAACAACCATGATCTAATCACGACTAACACAATGTTATCGTAACATAGCACTTAAGGTATACTCACCTTATCACACATACCGATCTCTGAGGGTTAAAGATATATCTATATCTACCGCTTCACTCCCTTAGTTGTTCAAATCAAACTCGCCCGTAGGCGATAGCTAAGGAAGATGTCGAACTACCCACCAATCTCAAGGCTAAGTCCTCCTACAAGACACTCTCTCGACACATGGCCTCGACGGCCGCAGTACAACAAGTACCAACTAAAAGACGACATTCCCGATGACGCTCACACCGCTGAACGGAAGCCCTCGAGTTCACCAACTCTCGCATACTCCGAACGCCCCGATATCCGTGGAAGGCCACTCGACCGGGCGAGGTGCATATCAAATCTGGCCGCGAGGCGACTTGCCTCGAAGTTACCAAAGGACCTTGCCGCTCGCCCTCCTCTCGCCGCCCTTCGTTAACCCGCCGATCTCTACGCTACCGGCCGCGCATAAGCCCGCATACGTGCCATGCTCAAGCCCAATCAAGAATTACTCTTGCACAACCTCTTTTAGATAGTCATCAAGACTCGCGGTACATCGGTATACTCTCCGTAGCCAAATCCATAGCTAGTAATGGTTGTCTTTTCGCAATCTATATTCTCTCGCTTGTGGCCAGCGAAGGCGTCCAAACATCGTGGCCGCAGAGGAATCGCTGCCGCTGCTAAACTCATTGGGCTAGTGACGCCGCAGAACTCCCCGAATGAAGCACCACCTAAGGTGATAATTGGGCTCGTGCCCACGTAACCCTATGTACTCTACTCGCAGCCTCCTCGCGCTTTGCCTCCCGGGCCCAGTTGCCACGCGAGGCATAGCGGTAGTGGAAAGAAATACGCCGAGGGTCCAACTTACAACACAGCTTCAAGGCACGATCTCGAGTGAGAAGAATAGAAACCAATCCTAAATACCCTATATAGCCTCACGATTATTGGTGCACAACACACCGATAATCAAGACTTCATCGGATACGGATGTAGACACTTTCCGAGGATTAATCGCTCGATACCACTTTTGTCACGACCGAACCCGGCCCGTGATCGTGCCTTACCCTGCACCCCAAAGAGCCATACATCGTAGAAAATCATGAACATAAATCAACAACATAAAATAAATGTAAGTATAAACAATAATCAGGAAAACTTGCATTTACGCATAAATAAAAACAACAACTCTTTCAACATGAACAGCTTTAACTTTTTACAAACCCCGCCACAACAAGATTACTGCACTTACGAATGATATGACAACAACGACGGGACAGGGCCCCGTCATACCCCTGAATGTAATCACCTACAACAACAGGGGACTATACCAAGACAAGCCTCCGGAGAAACGGAGCTTCCCAAAAGCTGAACTGTGACCCTAAGAGCGAGGATCAACGACTGGTGTACCTTTACCTGCGGCATGAACGCAGCCTCAAGCGAGGTCAAGATAACAGGTACCGAGTATGTGAAACTGAAAATACTGTAAATGAAATCATAGTAGTCTATATAAAGCAGGAGACATGTATGATAACAAAACTACAGTTCACAATAAACAAGCAGTCATATCAAGTCAGGGACTCACGCCCTCAAGTCATCACTCAAATATAACAATGGGTCTCACGCCCACAACATCAATCATGCCCGTGGAATACCTTCCTCACTGCCGGCAGTTTATGATATAAAAGCACCAAGGAACACACATGAACACCAGTGTCCCACTGCGCTATAATAACACCGCATGCAGGCACGTAAGGCATAGCCGACTACTAACACCTACGCATCAACAAGGTCATGAATCAGATTATAAGATCCGTCTGCACCGGCCACATGATCAAAGCCGCCACTTGCCCGCAGATCTAATGCGCGTCTAGCCTCGAACTTTCCGCAGCCCGCATAGGCCAATCTCATCGCCCGCATGAGGTATTCCCGCATCGAGGGTAGCTACTCCCAAGATCGCCCCGACTTCGCACCGCACGGGCCACGGACCGCATGCCCATAAAGGACGACACTAACTCGAACTCGTAGCTCGCGATAGCCCTCGGACTCGCATGAGGTATTCTCGAATCATAGGTCCATCGACCGCTGATTCTACCCCGCACGGAGGGCACTTAACCGGAATCATCTCAAGAGATGAGTGATGTAAAATACTAACACAACAACTTATCGTTACAACATAAGCACAACAAAGGAAAACCCCTTTACACAACATCACAAGATACTAACACACGTAGCATCCTAGCATGTTTACCTATCAATCAAAAAGAAAGTATTACAAGGCTATCACAAACCAACACAATCAAGTTATACACACAAGGTACTTTAAGCTAACAAGTTCGTATCTACCCCTAAAGTACTTCATACATTAAATCTTTTAAAAGATCCGTTGCTTTCACATAAGTCACACAATACGTAGTATAAAATAGAGTGACTGTCTTTTAAATAAACCAAAACACTTACCTTTGTAAAATCAAGTAACAACATTATTTTCCAAACGCCCAAGTTTGCCTAATTTCAAATGTTCACGTTTCTTATTTTAGAAAGGTTTCAGAGTTCATAGTCTTATTCATTTAAGAATATAATTCTCTTTTAAACAACTGAGAAACATAAGTCTTATATGTGAGTAGGATATTCTTGTTTATAACAATCTTATTACAATTGTGATCTAGGAAATATCATTTTGTCTCATCTTAGCTTCTATGCAGATGGAAGTTTCTCTCGGTTTTAATAATACTTAATTAGTCAAAACATTTCCTTATTAACGCTGCAGTTGGTTTGTCGATACACATTCGATTTCAAATCAAGAAACATTCTTAAGCCGTTATACCTAACTTCCCATAAAGCTAGTATAACTCTTAAGTTTTTCAAAACCAAGTATTACTTCTTCTTTCAAAATGATTCAAAATCTTTTGAAATACTTCAAGTTCTTTATTAACACATAACAAGCCGCTTATAGTTCAAATTAGTTACCTTTAAAACCACATGTATTTTCTTACCAACATAAAGTCATATAACCAACTTCCCATAAAGTCGTTATAACACTTTATGTTTTAAACCAATCAAATACATTTAGCACACGTACGCTCACCGTACTACATAGTTCACACATATCATGCTAGAAGAGATAGGAGAGGTTCACATACCTCGCGACGAGTATCGACTAATAGCAAAGCGTTCCAAGTACTTCCAACCGGCTACTCCTTGCCAAGTAGATCGCGCCACACGTAGTACTTCAACCTATAAGGCCACAAGGCGCTTTATTAACATTTAGATCCCTTCAGAGAACATTCTACGTAAAATTCGCAAAGACTCCCGCAACAACAGCGTAAATCTCCTCTCATCTGGGCCGGCTACCAAGCCAACCGTGGGTTATACGCCTAACCCTAACGGGTACAATTCTACTCCACCAGACTACTACACAAGTCACTGTAATACACCTATGTAATTACGCTCAAGATTCTTCTTTAAATTCAGCTTAAGTCGCAAGACATTGCCGTAAGTTTTATTCAGGCTTAAGTCGCAAGACATTGCCGATAACTATGTTCAGTACTATATATAGCATACTTCAACTATATAATCTAACAACATGTAATTTCCAATTACAATAGAGGGACAAGATAATTACCTCAATAAGCCCATAATTATCCTAGTTTAAATGTCGATCCTGAGCAAGGTTTAGCTCCTACTCCGTGCGCTCCGACCCGCTCCAAACAACCCTTAGAAGTTCTAACCAACTTCTACTTATGACCTCAACTACGGGTGAAGATTTTCCTTAGGGTTTCGGTTAGTGACTGACGGGAAGTATAATAGTATTTTCTGGGCTTTTCGTATAGGTATAACCTTAGAATACAACAAGGTATACGGCTAAGGTAATTTGGGCATTATAACAATACTTTTGAGAGTATTTCTACCAAGAGGGGGGTATATTAGACTATAACACCCCCACTAGTAGAGGGGTGAAGTCTCGCCCACACCCCCACACAAGGGGGAGGGGCTCTCGGCCAAGGGGGGGAGGGACGAGACCCACAAAACCGGCGGGGGGGATTTTTAACACTTAGAGATTTGTGGAAAGGATGAAGAATTCATCAAAGGGAGAGGGGTATTTATAGGTCAAGGGATGTCCAACCAAAGGCCAAGATTAAACCAAGTGTTAGGCAAGTGTAGGGCTAGGATTTATTACACACAAATATCCTACCAACCCTTGACTTTAGCCAAGGCACAAAAAACGTGCCTTACTAGCCCATTTCTCCAATTTGGACGATTTGCCACCAATGGAGGGTGCCAAGTGGCGCCTCTTGTTGGTCCAAATGTTTCGCCTCTCGAAAAATTCGCAAAATTTAAAAAGTCATAGCCGAATTTTCCCTACGAAAGTCGTGGAAAACGCTTTCGAAAAACGACTCTAATCGGGTGTTGTGCACAAATAAATTTCGGCCAAGCTACTTTCTCAAGTTCAAATTTTCTACGTACGTCCTTACGTACATACTCTGGAAATACGGGGTATAACAGGTACGGTAGACGTACGTGTGGAAATGTCTTTTGACTTAAGCCTGAATAATAAGAATCTTGAACTATTTTAAAAGTATATATATAGTACGGTAGACGTACGTGTGTTAACTGAACGTAGTGGTACGGCAATATCTTTTGACTTAAGCCTGAATAATAAGAAACTTGAAGTGTTTCAAAAGAGTTAAGAAACCTTTTTGAAAGAAGAGTAATACTTGGTTTTTGAAAACATAAGAGTTATACTAGCTTTATGGGAAGTTAGGTATAACGTCTTAAGAGAGGTAAAGAGAATGGCTTACTGATTTTATAAGTTAAGAGACTTGATCTTAAAAGATAAGAGACTTGACTTAAATGAATTAATATGAATTTTGTGTGAAACCTCATTCGTGAGTAATGAGTACGTGGTTTTTAAAAGGAATAATGTTTCCGATTTGAAATCGAATGAGTATCGACAAACCATCATAGTGGCTAATAAAAGGAAATGTACTGATTAATGAAGTATTATTAAAACCAGTAGAAACCTCCATCTGCATAGAAGCTAAGATGAGACAAAATGATATTACATTTCCTAGATCATGGCTGCTTAATAAGATTTATTATGAACAAGAATAACCTACTCACATATAAGGAGTATGCTTCTCAGATTGTTTTAAAAGAGAATTATATTCTTAAGTGAATAAAACTATGAACTATGAAACCTTTCTAAAATAAGAGACTTAAGTACTTGAAATTAGGCAAACTTGAACTTAGGGAACAGAATGTTGTTACTTGATGTTGAAAAGGAAAGTGTTTGGGTTTACCTAAAAATGTGAGTCACCCTATTTTTATACTACGGGTATCGGGTGACCTTTATAAAAGAAATGGATCTTTTAAAAAGAATTTAACGTATGTAATACTTGGGGGTCAGAACCTGGACTTTGGCCTAAAATAAACTTGAGTTGTGTGTAACTTGCCTATGTTTGTGTTTGATATCCTTGTTGTGCAAATACTGTATTTCCATACCACCGCGTCTCTCAATGGAGGGCCGGCTGATTTGTTATGAACGATTCTTCACCGAGTCCCACGAGATGGGCCGGGACACATATTTCATCTGATTATTCACCGAGTCCCACGACGGGCCGACACGTATTTCATCTGATTATTCACCGAGTCCCACGAGATGGGCCGGGACACGTATTTCATCTGATTATTCACCGAGTCCCACGAGATGGGCCGGGACACGTATTCCACATGATTCTTTACCGAGTCCCACGGGATGGGCCAGGACACATATTCCACACGATTTATACCTAGATCGCGGTGAGGAAGGAGTTCCACGGCATGAGGATGACTTGAGGGCACGAGTCCTCGGCTTGACATGATCGCTTATGTTGTGAATCGTAGTTTGGTTATCATACATGTCTCCCGCTTTATATAGACTATTATGATTTCATTTACTGATTTTACGATTCACATACTTGGTACTGTTATCGACCTCCTCGGGCCGCGTTCATGCCGCAGTAAGTACATCGGTTGTAGATCCTCGCTCATAGGATCAAAGTGCAGCGTGTTGGGAAGCCCCGTTTCTTCGGAGGCTTATCTTTTGGTATGTTACCCTGAGTCTGTAAGTTCTTGTACATTCAGGGGTATGGCGGGGCCCTGTCCCGCCATAGTTGTCATTTCATTCTTAGAGGTCTGTAGTACGTTGCAAGGTGGTTGTAAAAAGGATTAAACTGTTCGGGTTTTTATATATATGCATGTAAGGCAAATCGCTTTGGTTGGCTCGCTTTGTTTATCATGTCTCTTGTTTCATATTTATGTTTTATGTTCCACTGATTTTCTCTGATGAATGACTACTTGGGTGCCCGGGTAAGGCACCAGTCACGGACCCCGGATCGGGTCGTGACACAAACGATATCAAATTAATACAACTTACTAGGCCAATTCGGCTAACTTGGAGTACTACAACATCAATTCTTTTCCAATTTCCATTTCAATCCAAGTTATTTGCCTAACATGATATCAAGTCGCAATCGATTATAACTACTATAATCTCCAAGTAATTAACATGCGACGATTCAAATAAACGACCAATTTGTAATCCAACTTCACATGGCTTACATTACATTTCGGATTCTAAGGCTACAAGCAATCCATAATACCTATGAACTTCAACATATCAACTTCATGCTAGCAACACGTAAAGCTAACAACAACAATATAAATAATCTTGTAAAACTTTTAAGGGACAAGATTATACCTCAACGAATCTTAATCCAACTCCAAATCCGAAGTCGCTCCTTAGTAACTTAGAGCCTCTTCAAGACACTTCAATCCGCTACTTGAGACCCTTAGAACAATACCAACAACTTTCTTCAAACTTCCAATCCAAAACCTAGAAAGCAACTAGGTTTTCACTTTGCGACTAACCCGAAAACTATCTTTTTCCGAGATTTTTCTACTGAGATACACTTACAATACACTCATGAACCTTGGTTTAAAGTGCGGAGCTTAAAGAACAAGAAACGAAAATTCTTCCTTCTTTCCCTTAGTGAACCCGAGAGCTAAGCTCTTGTTTTTTTTTTTAGGTAAATGCAAATATTATTACTAATAACGAAAAGGAAGTGGCTACAATCAGTCGTTGAGGTATCTCAAGCCTCAACGTAATGCAAACAAGAAGTGAAAGAGGGGAGGGGTGGTCACTCAAAAGGTGCCATTACAAGAGGGGATAAAATCATAGAGAACTCTATAAGATGTTGTTTTGATTCTTGCAATGACCTCTTCTGCCGGAAAGCTTGTGCCTTCAAAGAGCATTGTGTTTCTTGCCCTCCAAATCTCATAAACCATTATGCAAAAAGTAAGCAAAATAGCTTTGGCTCGGATGCTTGTCCGCTGTTCTTTCTTAATCCATTTAAGGAGCTTTCAACAGCTTGTCATCTCTCTTCTAATACCCAACCAATCTTTTATGCTCTTCCAAATCATGTGTATAAAGGTGCAAAGAAGAGGTGTTCCCTTGTTTCATTAGCTTGCTTGCAGAACCCGCAAGATTTATCCTCGAAGTTGAGAAATGATAGAGTATCCTTTGTAGCTAACCGTTTTTTGCAATTTAGCCACATAGTAAAAGAGAATTTGGGAGGAATGAAGCCTTTCCAAATTTGTGAAATCCAAGGCTTTTTAGGTTGCGGAGTGCGCAAGATATCATACACGAGGCTTGAATCAAATATACCGTTGGCACAACATTTTGTAAAGCCGTCAATAGCATCACCATGGCTACCAAAGATAGAAACAAATTTGTCGCGAATCCCACAAATCATTTTGAATAAGGGGGAGTCCCTAGGACGTACCTCATAGTCCCAAATTGTAATACCTCTCAAATAGTGGCTATTGATCCATTGGACCCAAAGAGAATCGGCTTCCGTGAGTTTGCCAAATCGTCTGGATAACAAGGCATGATTCCATTCCTTGATGTTCATAAGACCCAAGCCACCTTCGGTTTGAGGCAAGCAAATGATATCCCAAGCAACTCTTGGTGGTTTCACCCCATAAGAACTGAATACAAGCAGACCGTACCTTGTTGATAATAGTGGCGGGATAGGAAGTGCCCTAACCAAAAGCTCTCAACCCTCGACAACCGACCTAATTAGTTCCAAATTACCAAAGATAAGAAAGGGTGTGATGCCCCATTTCTGAATGTAATTCGAAATAGCACTAGTGAACGGGCAAATTGATCCACCGAGACTGAAATTGGGGACAAAGGGATCCCCAAGTATCGCATCGAAAGCTTCCAATGGCGAAACCCACTGGACAATATCAAGTCCCGAATCAGAATGCATTCCCGCTTAAGTAGACAGAGGATTTAGTGGGTTAAGAGTTAATCCCGAGGCAGCCTCCAACTCTTCCGCACAATTCATAAGAATCCCAATCAAGATATATCTCCTTTGGCAAAGCATGAGGTCATCCGCGAACGCGGATGAGTAATGCCCAATTTCTTACACTTTGGAAAATATGAGAAAGCTCTTGCCTCAGCCTTCATTTTAAGCAGCCTTGAGAGGTATTCCATGCACAAGATAAAGAGAGTAGGGGACATAGGATCACCTTGTCTTAGGCCGCGCTTTCCTTTGAAGTATCCATATAGCTCACCATTGATAGAAAGGGAGAAGGAGGTTGAGCTAACACATTCCATGATCCATCTTGTAAATCTGTCTGGAAATTTTAGACTTCTTAGTACCAATTCGAGGAAGCTCCAAGAGACTGTATCGAATGCTTTACGAAGGTCCACCATAAGCATACATCTTGGTGAGACTCTGGTTCTATTAAATCCTCTCACAAGCTCTTGTGCCACATATACGTTGTCCATCATGTTTCTTCCTTTCACAAAAGCCCCTTGGGATTTGTCAATGAGAGAAGGAAGGATCAATGCCATTCTGTTAGCTAGAATCTTTGTGATGATCTTATAGATCACATTAGTCAATCCGATTGGCACAAATCATTTACCTTGGGATCATGATCAGTCTTTGGTAGCAGGGTAATGATGGTATGATTTACCTGCTTCAAAAGAACTCCAGTAGAGAAGAACTCTTGGACACATCTTACAACATCATGGCCCACATCTTTCCATCTATTCTTGAAGAAGGCCGTCGTATAACCATCTGGTCCAGGTGCCTTGTCATTGCCTATATCAGAGAGAGCTTCCCAAATCTCCTTTGGGGTGATGAAATGCAAAAGTCAGAATCTCTCTTCTTCACTCATCTTTGGGCCATAGTTGAACACTTCAGGATCAAAGTTGGTAGTGGGTCGGGAAGTACCTAATAGATCTTTGTAAAATTCAACAAGCAACTTCCTAACTTCTTCTGATGATGTAGTGATAGTACCATTAGCTTTAACAAGAAAGTTAATGGAGTTCCTGACATTACTCCTTTTGATCAAGCTATGAAAGTATTTGGAACATCTATCACTTCCAATCAAGTGTTTCTGTCTTGACTTCTGCCTTATGAAGTGTCTTTCAGCTTCCAGTAAGGTGTTTGCTCTAGCTCTTGAGGACTTAACCTTGGCTTTAAGCTCCTCATCAAAGGGATTTTCCATGTGTGCATTGATAGCCTCCTTGAACTCTATGTTTTCCCCTTTTGCTCTTTGTTCGATACCTCAAAAGTCACTTATGTTCAAAGCCCTTAAAGGTTGCTTCAAGGCTTTCAATTTGGAGGAAAGGACGAATTGAGCAGTTCCCAATATGTCTTGTCTCCAACATGAAGTCATAATGTTCTCAAAGGATGGGTGAGAAAGCCACATATTCATGAACTTGAAAGGGCGTTTCCCAACATTATAGGATGCAATAATCGTGACTATCACAGGACAGTGGTCCGAGACAGGTTCCATAGGCATGAAATTGGTTGTGCATTCTAGGGTCAAATCACTCCAATTTTGATTCATCAACACTCTATCAAGCTTAGACCAAATCGAACCATTCGTCCAAGTGTAGAAGGAACCGGAAGAAGGAGCGTCTTCTAGTCCATGAGAATTCCTGAAATCTCCAAGATCCCTAAGTGCATAAGGCGTGAGAGGAGGACCCCCCACCTTATCATGAGGGTAGCAATAAGTGTTGAAATCTCCCATAATCATCCAAGGCTTAGTGATGCCAACGCCCAAGTGAGAAAGGTGATGCCAAAGCATCCTTCTATCCGAGATGCTATAAACCTGCACACAATGTGGCGCGAAGGACACTTGTGTTATATTGCAACTAGCCTGGACATGGATATGCTGAGAGTCCATACCAAGCACTTCACAACAAACCCTGGATGGATCCCAAAGTAATAGCATTCTACCGCCTCCAATGAATTCCAAATTTGAGCAAAACTTCCATGCTTTGAATCTTTGAGTAGAGAAAGACTTTGTCCTTGGCCGAGATAGCTTAGTTTCCAATAGACAAATCATAGCTGCGTCATGCTGTTTTGTGATACTACACACTAGAGCTTGCGTGGCAGCCCTATCCCTTTGTCCGCAAAGACCACGGACATTCCAACAAAGTATTTTCATTAGGAAACAAAGGAGGTTTTATTAGCACCGCCGCTTAGCCGCTTCGCTTTCCCATCGCTTTCGGCCCATTCTTTTGGACAAAACCTCTTTCCATCCATCATCTTTGTTCTGGAAGCCATAACTTGTGTACCAGCCAAGCTATGTTCCCGCGTTCAAAGTTAACGTTACTTGACACAAGCCGAGCCTTTCCGTAGTAATGCCATTGTATGTCACTTCATCCAATGAAGGTGGCGGGTTCATAGGCATCTCGTAATCGAATGTTTTGACTCACCCTCATCCTAACATGTTGTGTACTGCCATTGTGAGAATTAGGCGGTGAGGACTTTGCTAGAGAATCCCGCAAACATGGTGGGCCGTAATGACCCAAACCGAGGACCCGCAGACGTGATACTTCTCCCAAGCTTAGGTACTGGAGGTGTTGTGTGCTCGGTTTCTTCAATGTCCATCAAGTTATCAGCATTTACGGGATGTTGAGAAGTTGGTGGATGAGGAGGAGGGTTGGTTCCACCTGCACTTTGTTGACCTTCAAACGAGTAGAATCATCCTTGTTGTTGTGGGGTACCTCGATGTGCGTGTTTTGGAGCTTCTTCATTGTTGACATCATCCTCGCCTTCCTACACTTCAAATGGTTGTGTCCAAAAGCCGCACAATTATAGCAAAATTCCGGGTAAATCACAAAGTTTACACTTTGAGTATACCTTCTCTTATCGGGGAGAATGACGACAAAATCCATTATCGGCTCGCTAACATCCACTTCCACTAGAACTCTTGCATAGTTCATTTTAGACCTTTCCTTAGTATATTGGTCAGTGTAAAAAGGTTTTCCTACACGTGTAACAATATTACTAAGGCCCGTTGCACTCCAATTATAAAGGGGAATGTCCGGTAAAGTGACCCAAATAGGAATGTACATAAACAAATCATCCGTTATAAGAACTCCTTTATTGATAGCCTTGAGCATCATGGTTTTCCGTAGACCATATAAGGGCCTCCGTGAAGTACATTAGTGCGCTCTTCCTCCGTCATGAATTTAAACAACATCCACCTTTGCCATATGGTATAATACGCATTTAACTCCCCATCCTTTCACAATCGTATTCAATGCTTCTCTTCCGGAAAGGACAGTGAAGCAACCTATTAGGCAATAGCCCCAAGTTTCTATGAAAGGAACTTCATCCTCAGCTTCTATATTTACTTCCGCCCTTGTTGTTCAATAAATTGTAACTTCATACCTTTTGCCTCAATCCTAGTTCCCAAAGACTCCAAAGATAAGTCTTTTTAGGAGGGAAGGGACCTTTGCCATGGGGTGGGGGAAGAGTGTTATGAGTTGTGGCCGTGGTAGGGATCTGAGGTGGTTTAGAAGATGCCTTAGTGTGTAAATCATTGGGAGGTATATCCGGAGGTATAGGCAGAGAGGAATGGTAGAAGGGAGTGATCTTGGGCCCGAAATAGAATAGATGATTTGCGTGCCATTTGGGAGGGTAGGGAATTTGTGTTGGTTTTCAGAAGGAATAGAAGGAAGAGGAGATAGAAGGAGTGAGGTGTTGTGAAATTCAGGAAGTAGTGAAGTGGTATTAGATGAGAGAGGGGGGATGTTTAAGACTCTATTTGAATCCGAGGAAGTGTTAAAGACGAAAGGAGTGTTGTGATTCTTGAGATTGCCTCCACTTAGCAAACTAGCTAAAGTAGGGAAGGCTTCATTGGTGACACTTAAAGAAATCTGGGGTTGTTGTCTTGAATCACGAGAGGCACTTTGAATCCGCGATCATTCAATGTCGACCCTGGCCTCGCGATTATTGATGGTTATGGAGTTCCTAGGCTCCTTGGACATAGAAATAGCTTTGTTTCTCACAATTGACTTGACTCTTTGTGTAACGTGAGTAGTCAATGCCCCTAGATTATCCCCCTGATCCGTCTTGGAACTAAGACCATCATAAAGTCCCGGTGTTATGAGAGAGTCATTGGTACCCGCCTCATAAATGTGCGACGCCTCGGCACCCTCAATAAAAACGTTAGAACACACAACTGACTTAGCTCCTTGTAAAACGGGGGTAGTTAATGTCCCTAGGTTATCCCCCTGCCCCGCCTTGGAAATCAGACCATCATAAAGGCCCGTGGTTGTGAGTGAAAAGTTGATACCCGCGGCATTAATGTGTGACGCCTCGGCACCCTCGATAATGATGTTAGGGTCCTTGGGGATATAAACCCCTTCGTATTCCACATCTGATCTTGATCCTTGTATAGAGTGCATATTCCTAGTATCATTGTTATCCTCGTGGCCCGCCTTAGCCTTCTGACCCAAGACCCGACCCGTAATAGGAGCAGTCACATCGATTCCCGGGGCATTGAAGTTTGCTCTCTTGACAGCCGCGTTGAACTTCTTGAGGATAGGAGTACCATCAATGCTTTCAACTGACTTTGAATCAAACAAGACGTGATTACTCTTGGACCCATGAACACCTGCACGACCCGCCATGAACTTCTGACCCACGCCCGACCGGTTTGGGACCCGAGAATGCCATCGTGTCTTGCTTCTCCAATTGCAATGTCTGGCCTAGATTTTAACCCTTTTCCGGCTAACCTGAGAGAATTTCCAGGTAGTGTCGGGGTACTAATGCTGGAGTGACTGTCTAGTTCTTCCGAAATGATCCCTTTACCAACAAATTGGCCCGTGGAATGATCAACCACCATAGTAGCATTAGGGGCGTCAATGGTCCTGCCGGAAGTTCTGCCTTCAAACTCACTTATATCCAAGCTTTCAATTTCTATATTTTTGCCCCATTCATGTATCCTTTGTAGCATAGAATCATCTACTACATTTTCTAAAGGAAAGCGCGAGTCTGGAGTAACATGAACCAACACAGAAGGGTCCGAGATTGCCGGAATAAGATTTTCCTCGGCAATTGTTGGACTCATCGCCATTCTTTTTCTTCTTTGTTCTAGCTTTAGCCGAACTGCCTGAACCTCCTGAATCATTGCTAGAACGTGTGTAACGTTTAGACTTTTTCATATTGTGGACAATAACAATTAAACCATAATGAAACAAACGAAAATCTAAAGGGGGGAAGAAGAGGAAGAAATCGAAGGAGCAACTAAGGGAAACGTTGAGAGCGTTTTCTTAGTGAGAGAAACTTCTCTCTAACTCCTGTTTAGAGCTAAGCTCTTGTGTTCTTCAATTTGTGTGAAAATTTTACTAAGTGTTAAGCTTGTCATACTACTACTAGTATTATATAGCAACATGGAGGGTCAAGATGCAAACAAATGGGTGGTTTGGATGAAGTCTTATCAAATATCAAGACTAGTGGACCCCTTTGACCAAGTCAATTATCTCAAGCTACTACTTGCAAGACTTGTCTTGCTAACAAAGGTCCAATGAACCTCTTGCCCTTGCAAATTTCGTCCAAGGCATCCTTAAGGGGGGTGACAGTGTCGCCCTCCCATTCGTCATAATAGTACGTTTTCCGACAATTTCATAATTCCGATAAATTTTTACAAGTCTCAAATCTTAACACTGTGAGTTCTTACGTACGTTCTTAAAACATGTCCTGTAAATACGGGGTGTAACATATCCAGAGGAGGCTATTAGCAGCTCAGAGTCAACCGAAGTCTTGCGGATAATCGGCGTCAACACTTGGAGTTCAGGTTGACGGTGGGTCTTCTTGAAGGTACCACCCCGGAAGGGTGTGACGAGATTTGGAAAGCAGGGGAAACTTAGCCCGAGGTACTTTGGACCTTTCAGACCATTTGTAGAATAGGCCAGGTTGCCTATAAGTTAGCACTGTTGTTATACCCCGTATTTCCAGAGTATGTACGTGAGGGCGTACGTACAAAAGTTTAGCCTTAAAGTTAGGCATAGGACGAAAATTTGTGCACAACCCACGAAAAGAATTGTTTTCCGACGAAACGTTTTCCAAGACTTGCGAAGGGAAAATTACGGCTGCGACATTTATATTTTTTGCGGATTTTTCCGAGAGATGAAATATTTTGGACCAACGAGAGGGCGACACTTGTCACCCTCAAGTTGGCGGAACTTGGACGACCTTGGCACGTTTTTGTGGCCTTGCTTTAGTCAAGGTTAGGTAGGATATTTTGTGTAGTAGATGGATAAGGACACATGGGTGAATCTCCACCCTCCACTTGCCCTCCACTTGCCTTCATCTTGACCCTTGAATGTCCTATAAATACCCCCCTTGAGTTGAAGACTTCTTCATCCACAAATCATCTTCCAAGTCTCCAAACTTTCCCCCCCTTGAGAGAAGCTCTCGTCCAAAGCCTTCTCTCCCCTCTTGAGAAGAGCTTAGCGAAACACCCTCTCCCCTTCCTTGTGGTCTCGCAAAATCCCCTGGTAGAAAATACTCTCCTAGTATTGTTACTATCCCCAAAATACCCTAGCCGTATATCTAGTAGTATTCCAAAGTCACCTCTATACTTAGAGCCCGGAAAATACTACTATACTTCCATTAGTCACTAAACGAAACCCTAGGAGAAACTTCATAGTTGGTTGAAGTAGTAGAAGTTGTGTAGAAACTTCTAAGGGTTTCTTGGAGCGGATTGGAGCGTTCAGATTAGGAGCTAAACCTTGCTTAGGATCGACTTATATCTTGGATAATTTTGGGCTTATCGAGGTAAATAATAATCCTATCCTTCTATTGTAATTGGAGAATACATACTGTAGATGTATAGAAATAGGTATAAAATACATAGAAGGATATTAAAGAAGAGAATTGAACTGTAATCACATCAGAAGAATTAAAGAAGATTGAATTGTACTTACATATGACTGTATTTACAGTAGACTTGTATAGTTTACCGGGTAGGGAAGTGCTGCCCGATTTTCCGTAGAATAGAGAAACCTCTGCTTAGATTATCCTACAGAGTAGTCTAGACGTTGATAGACGTATTTGACTATTATAGGTTGATACTCTGCGCGCGACATATTCGACTTGGCAGGTGGATTTCGCCGAGAAGGTATGTGATTCTTTCTATTCTCTTGAGCATGATATTTTAAAATATATATATAGTACGGTAGACGTACGTGTGTTAACTGAAAATGGTTTTACTTGACGTCTTTTGACTTGAGTCTAAATAATAAGAATCTTGAAGTATTTCAAAAGAATTATGAATCATTTTTGAAAGAAGAGTAATACTTGGTTTTTAAACAAAAGCTTAAGAGTTATACTAGCTTTATGGGAAGTTAGGTATAACGACTTAAGAAAGATAAAAGGAACGGTTTACTTATGTGTTTATAAAAGACTTGTATTGATTTCTGGAAGGTATAGTAAGATGGTTTGTTGAGTAGACATATTGTAATGCTATGTGTGTTACTATCTTGTAACGTTTGTGTAAAGAGGTTATTTTTATTGTGCTTATGTTGTTTAACGATAAGTCGTTATGTTAGTATTACATCACTCACCTCTTGACATGATATACCGGGGGTTAAGTCGCTCACGCGGGTATACCTCAGTGCCAGTGTGACTATGATTCGAGACTACCTCATGCGGGTCCAGGGGACCTATGCGGAGCTACGAGAGTTCCAGGTTAGTGTGCGGTCCATGTGGCCATGCGGTCTATGTGGCCATGCGGACTACGAGTCCAGGACGATGCCGAGGAGTAGCTACCCTCGATTCGGGGAATACCTCATGCGGGCCTAGGTGGTCTATGCGGACTACGGGAGTCCAGGATTAGGCATGCATAATGATACTATGGGCAATTGGCCTTGCTTCGATCATTCGCAGCCTAGAAAAGACCTGTTACAGTTTACCTATTGTTGCTCTTGTTTATGATGTGGCACTATGTGCGTTACTTGGTTGTTTCGTACATATTTGTAAAATTGGTTTTAAAATGGTAATGATTTCATTTAAAGTACTTTACAGTTTCACATACTTGGTACCTGTTGTACTGACCTCCTTCGGGGGGCTGCGTTCATGCCGCAGGTAAGGGAAAGCAGGTGCTAGATCCGCATCCTTAGGATCTTTTGCTTTGGTGTCAGGAGCTCCATCTTCTCCGGAGGCTCGACTTTTGGTATGGTTCTCCCTGTTGTTGTAGATATATGTACATTCAGGGTATGGCGGGGCCCTGTCCCGCCATAGTTATTCACTTTCTTAGAGGTCTGTAGTCCTATTGTACAGTTGGGATGTAACTGCCAGATTTTGGGTTATATATATATGTGCCGAAAGGCGACTTTTCGCAGATAAACTGTGTCTCAATTTACATTTGTTTCATGTCTTGTTTTTTATATTCCGCTGGTTACTCTGATGTATGACTACTTGGGTGCCCGGGTAAGGCACCAGTCATGGGCCCCAGAACGGGTCGTGACAACTGTCGTCCGACTTAGGAAGTAGTACGTTCGGTCTTTCATGTTGCTATGATTCGGAAGAGTATCAGAGATTCATCCAGAGTGTTCCCAGTTAATGACAACCAAGTTGAAGATAGTAACCCCAAGATTTTACAAACTGAAGCGATGACAGAAATGTGATACGTATACTAGAAAGAGTTCGAGTATACGAGGAGGGTACGACGAGTAAGAAAAGAGGCGAAGATGTGTTAAGAAGATAGAAGTGTTCCTTTTATGAAGTAAAGATGCGAAGGGAGTATCCTTTGGACTATGGGTGGAGCTAATAGTATTGTTATACGCTTTAGAGATGATTCTTCGTTGGCTCGGATGTGAGTTTTTGCGCGTACGTTGTATTATGGCCATGAGTGGCATAATTGGTTTCGTAAGTATAGTAGGGAAGACTATACCGGCACAGGTATGTTTGGAGACTTGGAAGGAACATTCGGGACGAATGTTTCTAAGGGGGGAAGAATGTTATACCCCGTAGTTCCGGAATATGTATGTAAGGACGTACGCATTTAACGTGTACGCCCTAATTAGGGTAAGAATGAAAGAATTGTTTGCCGACGGAAAATATTCCGAACCTTGTGAAGGAAATTTTACGTTTTCAATATTTTTACGATTATGGAATTTTTCCGAGAGATAAAATATTTTGGACCAATAGGAGGGCGACATGTGTCACCCCAAGATGCCATGTTGGACGATTTTTCAAGAGTTAGTGGGCAAGACAAGTGGCCAAAAGTCTTGCATGGTATTGCATGGTGGTGGACGGTTTTGGCTAATTAGTGGGCAAAGTCAAATGGTCAAAGTCTTGCATGGCTTTTGTCACGACCCGAACCCGGGCCCGTGACTGGTGCCTTACACGGGCACCCTAGTGATACAACATCAGAGAAAATCAGCGGAATATAAAAACATACACATGAAACAATATGAAATGAGAAACAGTATCCAAGAAAAGATTGCCCTTCGGCATGTATATACATTAAGAGTGAACAGTTACATCCCAACTTTACAAACTCTGCCCACAACAGGACTACAGACCTCTAAGAATGTTATAACAACAACGACGGGATAGGGCCCCGCCATACCCCTGAATGTAAGTACCTACAACGACAGGGGACCATACCAAAGATAAGCCTCCGGAGAAACGGAGCTTCCCAAAACGCTGAAATGTGATCCTATGAGCGAGGATCGATGACTGGTGTACCTCTACCTACGGCATGAACGCAGCCCCCCGAAGTAGGTCAGTACAACAGGTACCAAGTATGTGAAACTGTAAAGTACTTTAAATGAAATCATATCATTTTAAAACCAATTTTACAAATATGTACGAAACAACCAATGTAACCACACATAGTGCCACAACATAACCAAAAGCAAAATAGATATAACATAACTGGTCTTTTCTAGGCCGCTAATGATCGAAGCAAGGCCAATCGCCCATAGTATCATTATGCGAGCCTAATCCTGGAACACCCGCAGTCCGCATAGGTCACACACGCAGCGCAGGTATTCCTCGACGGGGTAGCTAACCCGCGGTATCCTCTGGACTCGCGATCCGCATAGTCACATAGACTGCATAGTCACACAGACCGCATGAGGCATTCCTCGCATCGGGATAATACACCCGGAATGATAAATCCTGGAACTCCCGCAGCTCCGCATAGTCACACAGACCGCATAGGTCGTATAGACCCGCATCAAGGGTGGCAAGTCCTCGGTATAACAAGTCAAGGGGGTATGTGATATAATAACAGTACAACGGGCTTAACGTTTAACAACGTAAGCACAACAAGAATAACCCCCTTACACCACATCACAAGACATTAACACACGTAGCATCATAACATTTCTACTTATCAAACCATCTTACTACACTTTCCAGAAATCAATACAAGGCGTTCATAAACAAATAAGTAAACCGTTCCTTCTATCTTCCTTAAGTCGTTATACCTAACTTTCCATAAAGCTAGTATAACACTTAAGCTTTTAAAACCAAGTATTTCTTTTCTTTCAAAAATGATTCATACTCTTTTGAAATACTTCAAGATTCTTATTATTTAAAACTCAAGTCAAAGGACATCAAAGTAAAACCGAAACAATTTCTGTACCTTCTTTTCAAACCATTCTTAAGACAAAATCATACCTTCTTTTAAAACAAAGGCACTTTTTCCTTTAAACGTCAAGTAGCAATATACTTTTTAAACCAAGTGTCTTACTCTTTTAAAAACAAGTAACCTATACCTTTAAATCAAGTTACCTCTCCTTTCCCAAAATCAGGTTGTTTATAAGACAAGTTATCATTTTAAATCCAAGGATAAAACCATTCTTATTTTCGAAATCAAGATAACTTTATTCTTTAAAAGACCACACACCCATAACTCATGAGTGAGGTTTTACAACTTTTTAACATAATTCAAGTCCTTAATATTTCATAACAAGTCACTTAACTTTGGAATCAAGTCAAGGACACAAAAGGAAAATCAATTTCCTTTAAACACACGTGCGTCTACCGCACTAAATATATTTCACAAATATCATGCTAGAAAGGATAGGAAGAGGTTCACATACCTCGCGACGATTATCGACAATTAGCAAAACGCTCCATAGTACTATAATCATGCTAGCCTTTTCCACTCTTCAAGTAGAATACGCTACTCGTAGTACTTCAACCTATAATGGCCATAAAACGTTCATTAACTTCTATCTCTCTTCGTAGAACAATTCTAAGTATCAGGTTCCTTATTCTACGGAAAATTCGACGACCCCGCAACCACATAAATCTCCTCCTCTAACGAGGCCTGCTACCAAACCAACAATCCCAGGGGGGGTTACACGTCTAACCGGACGTGTACAATTCTACTCCACAATAATACTACCAGTCTACTGTAAATACAGTCCTATGTAAATACAGTTCAATTCTTATCCGTATTCATTCTTCATATAGTATACTCAACTATACATTACTACAACATGTAATTTCCAATTACAATAGGGGGATAAAGATCATTACCTCGATAAGCCCAAAATTATCCAAGATTAAATGTCGATCCTGAGCAAGGTTTAGCTCCTATTCTGTACGCTCCAATCCGCTCCAAGAAACCCTTAGAAGTTTCTAAACAACTTCTACTTAATACTTCAACCAACTATGAAGATTTTCCTAGGGTTTCGTTTTGCGACTATAGGAATAAAGTAGTATTTTCGGGCTCTTAATAATTGAAATAACTTTGGAATACTACAAGGGATTTGGGCTAAGGTATTTTGGAATAGTAACCATACTAGAAGACAACTTTTCTACCAAAGGGGGGGGTATTTGACGAGAGCTTCTAAGAGGGGGAGGGAGTATTTTGTGACTTGGAAATGTTAAGTGAATGAAGAAGTCTTGCACTAGAGGGGGGTATTTATAGAACCTTCAATGGCCAAGATTAAAACAAATGGAGGGTGAAGATTGGGTTGCTTGTGTGAGTGGAGTCTTCCACCAAGTGTCCACCACAATATTGGGACATATGTCCACCACAACATTGGAACATATGTCCCCCACAACAATGAGCCATGTGGCCATCCACATGGCTCACAAAAAACGTCCCAACCCTACTCCCACTCACCCAAAGAAAATATCTTGCAAGACTTGACTTATTGACTTGTCCACAAGCCCACAATTTCGTCCAACATGCCACCTAAGGGTGCCACATGTCGCCCTCCTATTGGTCCAAAATATTTCATCTTCCGAAAATATCCGTAATGCCAAAAATCCGAAAATAAAGTGGGCCCCACAAAACCGTAAATCCTCCCGTGGGCCCTGCGTGACCAATTCCGGAAATAAGATTCCAATACTTCTAAAATAATCCCAAAAGTCCGAATACCGAATCTGGAAATCCAATTCCCATTAACGAACCTTTTTCCTTCACAAAAACCGGAAACTTTTCCGCCGAAAAATCACATCTTTCTTCCTTTCCAATTTTTCTGTCGTATTCTCGTACGTACGTCCTCATATACATACTCTAGAACTACGGGGTGTAACATTCTTCCCCCCTTAGAAATATTCGTCCCGAATGTTCTTTCTAAGCCTCCAAACATACCTGTCGGTATAGTCTTCCCTATTATGCTTACGAAACCAATTATGCCACACATGGCCATAATATAACATACGCGCAAAACTCAAATCCGAGTCAACGAAGAACCACCTCCAACGTGTATAACAACACTAAAGCTTCCACCCATGGTCCAAGGGATACTTTCTTCCCATCTTCACTTATAAAAAGGACACTTCCATCTTCTTAACACATCTTAGCCTCTTTTCTTACTCGTCGTACCTTCCTCGTACACTCGAACTCTTACTACTATACGTACCACCTTTCTGTCATTGCTTCAGTTTCCAAAATCTCGGGGTTACTATCTCTAACTTGGTCATCATTAACTGGGAACACTCTGGATGGATCTCCGATACTCTTTCGAAACATAGTAACCTGGGAGACCGGATGTACTGTCTCCTAAGTCGGACGGCAGTGCTAACTTATAGGCAACCTGGCCTATTCTACAAACGATCTGAAAAATGCCCAAAGTACCTCGGGCTAAGTTTCCTCTGCTATCCAAATCTCGTCACACCCTTCCGGGGTGGTACCTTCAAGAAGACCCACCGTCAACCTGAACTCCAAGTGTCGACGCCGATTATCCACACGACTATTGTTGACTCTGAGCTGCTAATAACTTCTTCTGGATAAGCTTCACCTTGTCCACAACCTGCTGAATCAAGTAGGGACCAACTATCTGAACCTTGCCAACCTCGAACCAATCGACCGGCAACCTACACTTCCGCCCATACAAGGCTTCATAAGGAACCATCTGAATACTGAAATGGTAGCTATTATAATACTCACTCAACAAGAGGCAAGTAATCCTCTCAGCTACCCCTGAAATCAAAACACCGGCCCGTAACCTATCCTCAAATGTCTGGTTAAAATGCGTTGTTCGTCCGTCGGCCCGAGGGTGAATGCAATGCTGAGACTCACCTGAGTTCCTAATCTCGCCTGGTAAAACCTCCCGAAAAATAAATAGCCATAAACTGGGCTCCACTGCCTGCCATAAAATAAAAGTAGGAATCTCGTGCAGCCTTACAACCTTCCTGATAACATCTCGCATAACCCTCCGCCGAGTAAACAGTCCTAACTGAAAGACAAGATGGGCTGACCTCATCAGCCCGGCTACTGGTCGAACGCATCCACGAACTCGTATGATGGTCAACTAAACTTGGGCCTAACACCCTCGTGACCCTATCACATAGCGGGACCACCACAAATTTTCCTTACTTCAAACCGGGCTGCGGGTTGACCCGCAATCTGGCCTCAACCCGACCCATTTATCGCGCCAAGCTCTTGTTCCCCGATCCGGAACAATCTTACCAGTTCACGTCATGAAAGCTACCACTTCCATATCACACTACCCATGGAATTATCACACAAATACACCACGTATACCGAGTACTTCGACAAAGACCAACCGTAAAGTCATCCACTCAGGACGGCCTTGCAACCAAGGTCCCAACTGTTATAACTTCTAAGGCTCCCCATTTTCTCGTCCCCAGACTTACCATTTTCAACTACCCGTGTTTTCTAATCACAACTTACACCATGCTAATCGAACATAGCACTCCACATGTATCTACCATAACGACCTAAACAAGTCCCTTAAGGCTGAAGATCTCCCTGTAACTACTGCCTCACTTTCCCTTTTGCCGCTCTAATCAAATCTTGCTTTGCTGGGCGCATAACTACAGAAGGTGATGAACCAGCCTGTCACGACCCGACCCCGGGCCCGCGACTGGTGCCCTACCTGGGCACCCCTTCAGATACCTCGAGAATAGCGTGAACATACACGTCGATAAAGTACATAAACATAAAATGACAACGGGCTAGCGATAAGGCCACCTTCTCAAAACCATATCAATAAAGCGATTTTTTTTTCTTCAACCCGATCCACAATGTGACTCTGGACCTAAGAATAAAAACTCAAGGGACGGGGCCCCGCCATACCCTGAATGTACAATAACCGACAATACCGTGATAAGCCTCGGAATAAAGGAGCTTCTCAACGGTGAACGGTGATCCTAAGGCGAGGATCAAGAATCTGTACTCTACTGCGGCGTGAACGCACCGGCGAGGTCAGTACAACATGTACCAAATATGTGAAACTGAAAGTACTGCAATGAAATCATAAGTCTAAAATAAACTGGAGACATGTATGATAACTCAATTAACAGTACACTGTGCCTTACTAACAATGAGAGTAAATAGGAGTATACTTACAATATAAAGTAGGAACGCTCACGATCAAAGCAGGACCACCTGCCCGCAGTGTCAATAAGCAATCCTATTCCTGGGACTATTTCACCCACATAGATCACGTGGACCCGCGTGAGGTATTCCTCGCATGGGACTATTTCACCCGCATAAGCCCTTACGGACTCGCATGAGGTATTCCTCGCATAGGCTGGACCCGCCCGCATGGGACTATTTCACCCGCATGAGCCCTACGGACTCGCATGAGGTATTCCTCGCATCGTGGGTAGCAAATCCACGGAAATATGCAATGCCACAACCCCGGGGGATGACCCCGCAACGAATAATATATCACTAGCCCAATCCGGCTACATAACATAAGCACTACCGGCTTATCCTACAATACATAAGCAAGTTAAGAAATCCCCTAACTTCTTATTATTCTTGTTTATAAACACTCTCATTTTAGTTTACCTAAGGCACTAACATGTTCTTTATAGAAATCCGGGATTTTAACCCAAAGTACTACGTACTTCTATTCTTTAAAACCAATGACTCTTTTTGGTAGAAAACTTCCAAGATACTATAAATCCTAGTATCAAGTTCAAATTACATTTCAAGGCAAGTCACAACACCCTTAGAAGTAAAGTTAAGTTTCTAAATCCAGTGACTCATTTTCTTATAAAACCTTAGGCAATTGATGCCTTAAAATCGAATTGCCTTCCATTAAATCAAGCCATTTATCTTTCCATAAAGCCAATATAACCAACTCCCCATAAAGTCGTTATATTCACTTTATACCTTAGTCAAGTACAATTTCTTTTCCAAGGGACTTATACGTTTAAAATGAAACAAGTATCACATTCTTTAAAACTCTTCAAGTCCCTTAACATACTTAAGTTACTTAGGGTAAACCACTCTTTAAACTTTCCATAAAGCTATTCTAACCAACTTCCCATAAAGCCGTTATACTAGCCTTATACATTAGCAATTTACATTCTTTCCTTATAACCAAGAGACTTAAATTTTCCCACAAGACAAGTATTAAAATACTTTCAACATACTTAAAGTCTCTTAACTTTTGAAAACCAAGATATCCTTAATATTTAAACAAGTGAGTTAATTCCCTAACTCAAACAACTTGGACATTCTTTAAAATAAGCCAAGGATATCAAATAGACTAGATTGTCAAAATCTTGTACGTCTACCGTACTATACATTTATAACTTAATCATGCTCAAGAGATAAGAAAGTTCCACATACCTCTTCGGTTTAATCCACTTGCTAAGTACATTTTGTCGTACGTAGTATGTCAACCTATAATGACCATAGTACGTCTATTAAATTCTAGTTTCAAACATAGAATATTCCAAGTGCAAGTCACTAAATTCTACGGAAAATCGGACATCACTTCCTTTGTTTCTACTCACTTTGCCACCTTTTTCAAGGCCGAATACAATAACCAAACACGCCACATTTAAGGCACAATCCAAGCAATTAATCAATAGGGGATTACACGCCTACTAGACGTGTAAAATTCCGCCCCACCAACAATAACAAACTAATACAACTACTGTTGTAACGTCCATAACTTTCTACTCCGATGTCCTATCGACGAGAGGTTTGTTGCGTTGGAAACTAGACTCAATGAACTTCATATTAGGCTTTTGAAACACCTAAAAACTCCAATTATACTAGGAGATATACTGCTTCCAAGTTTATTGAAAAACTGTCCAAAAATATTTTGCCAACTTAATCTTTTTTTTTTCCAACTTCGAATCTTATTTCCTTTCGTACGTTCTCATCTCATCCTCTTGGAGTTACGGGGTGTAACATTCTTCCCCCCTTAGAAACATTCGTCCCCGAATGTTCTTTCGGAGTCAGACTTATAAATAGCGACATAATCTTCTTTTACAACCCCTACATACATCCGAGGCGACCACGACTTAGTCGGCCCCAAACAATTAGAGCAATAAGCGCTGCGTGCCTCCCTAAAACTGGCGACTAGTCTGCAAAGACTGGGTACACGCAATCTATCTCATCTCACAAAGACCCCATCCGTGCTACTCAAACAGCTCTTCTCTCCTGAGAGTCGTATCTCGATATCAGATTACAATCGGATCCTCATACTGTCGCCTCTTTACCTTCTCAACGACGGAAGACTCGGCAACCTCTCGGATCTAAACTTCATTAACCTTGGAAGCAAATAATCGAACCCCTAGGCTCGGTAACTGAAGAATCTCACGGACCACGTCCTGTCTATCTGGCTGCCCATCCGGCAGACTACCCTTAGATCCACGACAAAGAGTAATTGTAATCGCTCGCTTTCCGGATGGTATAGGATATCAATATCACAATTTTTGAGTAACTCTAACCACCATTTACGCCGCAAATTCTCTCGCCTCGATCTGCAGATATCTGGAGGCTTTGTGGTCTGCACAAATATCCACATGAAGTCCGTATATACCTCATGTCCCCAAATCTTCAAGGCATGCTTTAACTGCCGCCATCTCTAAATCGTGAGTGGAGTAATTTCCTTTCCTGCTTCCCTAACTACCGGGAAAAAATATAGGCTCTATCCTTATCGGATTGCGTCAGCACACAACCTAGCCCAACACCCAACGTGTTATCATAATAACCTAACCCTCTAGTCTTTCAGGAGGAGTTAGAACTGTAGTCGAGTCGACATATCTTCTACTAACTGGAAACCTTTCTCATTCTTGCGAAATATTTGGGTGTCATTAATCTCAATTATGGTTCCTGTTTCCTTTTCTCTGTTGCAACCAACTTGGTCATTAAACATAGATTTGATTCCTTTGCTTGCCTCCTGGCTAAGACTCCCTGTCAATCACAATTTAGTGGGGGGGGGGGGGGGAAGATTTCCTTGATCTCGTCAAGTAGTAACCCGATTTTCCTTTCCCATTTGTAGAGCCTATAGCTAGGTGTTACCGCATTTCCTCGAAATGTTCTTACTTTCTATTAATTACTAATGGTCTTTACACTAGTCTGGGGTGATCATATCTCGTGCAACTTACATAACCATAGTCGTATTCTCTTTTATCCTCCTGGTCATAACCTTACCTTATACTTAATCTTAGCAAAAGTATTTCTATCTTGATTCATAATAGTACGATTTCATATATCGTACTACTGCATTTTTTCTTTACGACACTTCCTCGACCATTTCGTAACGTCGTTCTTAATTACCCCAATCATAACACTTTTCCCACGATTATCCACAATCGTAACCTATGGCATGGCGATACCGAGACCTTACCGCCTTCCTATCCTTCGCCTAACGACACGGGTACGCGCAACCCCATAATACGTAAGATCGTCCTTTTACGTGGGAGAGAACTTATCTCCTTTCTTAAACTTTCTTGAGTCACAACCCTAATCACAGGTCCTCTTGCGTCCAAGAATGTCTAATCATCACGCACCGCCTTAAAGTCATGTAGATTTTCAAAACCTACCAAAGATGCCTCGACTTTCTGGCAAAGACTCGTACTTATTTTATTCTTGCCTTGTACATTTTCTGAAATTATCCAAGGTCGTGGCCCCGACCGCCACACCAAACCAACTCCAAGTACCTCGAAGGGCACTTAACATAAATTCCTTCAAACTCTATTATTACTAACTTTCATTAATTTACCTCGAGTGAACAAGTCACATAGACTTATTTAAAAACAATCTTTGCCTAAGAAGGATGGATAATTCACCGTTACCACCACTTCTCTTCCTTTTCACTCGATAACCGCCACGGAACCGTACGAATCAATCTCTCCGTAGTCCACGTTGGCATAACCAGAGGCCAACTAGCGTACTCATAATGACCTCAATGTCGTCATAACTCTGGGTCCAACGACTTTATCGTTACCGACAATTATTATCTAACCGCCCAGCTACCACCCAACACTCACGGGTGTAGTCACCTCGAAAGGTTTTCATAGATTATGGCTTTATTTATTTACACTTGGTTGCTCTCTTTTTCACTGGTCGTACTCTTCCCGTACTCCCAAACTTATTCTAGCGTACGTACATAGCCTTCATACTGTTTCGGGCCTCAAATCTCTGGAGTTACTAAATTAAACAATACAAGGCCCATTCCGGCTCTCACAACCTGGTTCCGGTGGAACACGTCCACGAACCCGTAAAATGACTAACTAAACTTGGGTTTGCACCTCGTGACTCGCCACATGGCGAGACTACTACCAACTGATCCCATTTCATTTCACGCTATGAGGCGACCCTTAATAGGTCCTCAACTCGACTCAGCGTCGAATTTAACTCTTTTCCTTGGTCTGTCTTAACTTTACTACCCGAGAAGGCCTTATATATCTAAGGTCTCGGTGGTTATCCACATTCTCAGGCTCGCAATTTCCATGCTCCAAGCCTAACTTATCAGCCCCCCGTAACCGGGTACAAAAACTTCTCGTAAAATCATAACCGTGTTGTCTTGACCACAACAACCATACTTTCTTCGTCCGGATCTCGCCCGTACAATTCCCTTAAGCATACCACGTAGCTTAAGTTGCTAACATAGTCTTCCACTTAGTCTCTTAATTAACTTCTTAAGGGTCCATTACATTCTCACACAACTCATCATCACCTAATTATCTCAAATTAGCACGTAAAACCTTGATGAGTGTTCCTTAACTGCTCATACCTTCCCGGTATTTATTTAGTCCTTACCAAATCCTGGTAATCTAAAATCATCCTAGGCAACACATATGTGACCCCCAAACATAAATCCGTATAATTGTATGTCACAATACCAACTATACTACAAACATTACCAACCTGGATATGCAATCCACATAATCCTTCCTGGGTTACTGCTGCCTTTCTCGTAGCTGAAACAATCATAACTTGTTAGGGAGAGACGACCCTAACCATACACTTTCATCGCACGATCTTAGAGTGAGAAGAATGGAAACCAATCCTAAATGTCCTGCACTCCCGATTATAGATGTGGTGCACAACACACCGATAATCAAGACTCTACTAGACACGGCCAGAGACACTTTCCGAGGACTAACTGCTCTGATACCACTTTGTCACGACCCGACCCCGGGCCCGCGACTGGTGCCCTACCTGGGCACCCCTTTCGGTATACCTCAGAGAATAGCAGCGGAACATACACATCTGATAAAGTACATAAACATAAAATGACAACAGGCTAGCCGATAAGGCCACCTTCTGAAAACCATATCAATAAAACAGTACTTTTTTTTTTCTTCAACCCAATCCACAATGTGACTACAGACCTCTAAGAATAAAAACTCTGGCGGGACAGGGCCCCGCCATACCCCTGAATGTACAATAACCGACAATACCAGGGATAAGCCTCCGGAATAAAGGAGCTTCTCAACAGCTGAACAGTGATCCTAAGAGCGAGGATCAGAACTCAGACTCTACTGCATGATGAACGCAGCCCCCCGAAGGAGGTCAGTACAACATGTACCAAATATGTGAAACTGAAAGTACTGCAATGAAATCATAAGTCTAAAATAAACTGGAGACATGTATGATAACTCAATTAACAGTACACTGTGCCTTACTAACAATGAGAGTAAATAGGAGTATACTTACAATATAAAGTAGGAACGCTCACGATCAAAGCAGGACCACCTGCCCGCAGTGTCAATAAGCAATCCTATTCCTGAGACTATTTCACCCACATAGATCACGTGGACCCGCGTGAGGTATTCCTCGCATGAGACTATTTCACCCGCATAAGCCCTTACGGAATCGCATGAGGTATTCCTCGCATAGGCTGGACCCGCCCGCATGGGACTATTTCACCCGCATGAGCCCTACGGACTCGCATGAGGTATTCCTCGCATCGTGGGTAGCAAATCCACGGAAATATGCAATGCCACAACCCCGGGGGATGACACCGCAACGAATAATATATCACTAGCCCAATCCGGCTACATAACATAAGCACTACCGGCTTATCCTACAATACATAAGCAAGTTAAGAAATCCCCTAACTTCTTATTATTCTTGTTTATAAACACTCTCATTTTAGTTTACCTAAGGCACTAACATGTTCTTTATAGAAATCCGGGATTTTAACCCAAAGTACTACGTACTTCTATTCTTTAAAACCAATGACTCTTTTTGGTAGAAAACTTCCAAGATACTATAAATCCTAGTATCAAGTTCAAATTACATTTCAAGGCAAGTCACAACACCCTTAGAAGTAAAGTTAAGTTTCTAAATCCAGTGACTCATTTTCTTATAAAACCTTTGGCAATTGATGCCTTAAAATCGAATTGCCTTCCATTAAATCAAGCCATTTATCTTTCCATAAAGCCAATATAACCAACTCCCCATAAAGTCGTTATATTCACTTTATACCGTAGTCAAGTACAATTTCCTTTCCAAGGGACTTATACGTTTAAAACGAAACAAGTATCACATTCTTTAAAACTCTTCAAGTCCCTTAACATACTTAAGTTACTTAGGGTAAACCACTCTTTAAACTTTCCATAAAGCTATTCTAACCAACTTCCCATAAAGCCGTTATACTAGCCTTATACATTAGCAATTTACATTCTTTCCTTATAACCAAGAGACTTAAATTTTCCCACAAGACAAGTATTAAAATACTTTCAACATACTTAAAGTCTCTTAACTTTTGAAAACCAAGATATCCTTAATATTTAAACAAGTGAGTTAATTGTTATACCCCGTATTTCCAGAGTATGTACGTGTGGACGTACGTACGAAATTTGAGCCTTAAGTTAGGCATAGGACCGAAATTTCGGCACAAGTGCCGAATAGAGTCGTTTTTCGACGAAACGTTTCCACAGCTTTCGTAGGGAAAATTCCGGCTATGTCATTTATAATTTTTGCGGATTTTTCCGAGAGACGAAACATTTTGGACCAACGGGAGGGTGACATGTGTCACCCTCACATTGGAAGCAAGTGGGGTGGCTTGGGCGATCAAGGCCCAAGAGGGATGGTTGGCCTTGGCCGATTGGTTCCTTGATTTGTGCCTTGCTTTGTGGCTTGTTTTGTGGAGTGTTTTGTGGAGTAGGGTTATGGTGCACTTGGCTTGATCTTGGCCTTACACTTGCCTTGCACATGGCTTGATCTTGGCCATTGGTTGGCCTTTGGTTTTGCTATAAATACCCCCCCTAAGCTTGAAGACTTCATCCATTCCTAAAATCACCAAGTCTTGAAAATCCTTCCTCCATTTCTTGTGCTCTAGCCGTGAGCTTCCCCCTCCCCCTTTTCGTGTGGCCTTTGGCCGAGAGGGATTCCCCTCCCCCTCCTATTAGTGTGGCCGTGGGGTACCCCCCCTAGCCTAGTTGTTTCGTATAAAACACCCCCCCTCTTGGTAGAAATACTCTCCAAGTATTGTTATAATGCCCAAAAGACCTGAGCCTTTACCTTCTCATCTAACCCAAGTTACCTCTATACGTAGAGCAGGAAATACTACCTTTTGTCCTTTTAGTCTCAAACCAAACCCTAAGGAAATCTTCATTGTTGGTTGAAGTATTTAAGTAGAAGTTGGTTAGAACTTCTAAGGGTTGTTTGGAGCGGATTGAGCGCACTTGAGTAGAGCTAAACCTTGCTCGGGATCGACATTATAACTTGGATAATTTTGGGCTTGTCGAGGTAAATATTCTTGTCCCCTTATTGTAATTGGAGATTACATGTTGTAGGAATATATAGTAGAAGTATACTATATATAGTACTGAACATTATTGTGCGGCAATGTCTTTTGACTTAAGCCTGAATTTAAAGAAGAGAATCGAATCGTAATTACATAGGGTGTATTCTGATGACTTGTGTAGCTTTGTTGTGTAAGTAGAATTGTACACGTCCGGTTAGGCGTAACCCCCACTGGTTGGCTTGGTAGCGGCCTCGATCGAGAAGGAGATTTACGTTGTGGCGGGAGGTGCTTCTAATTTTACGTAGAATATGGAACGATAAGATCTAGATGTTAATAAGCGCCTTGTGGCCTTATAGGTTGAAGTACTACGTGTGGTGCGATCTACATTGTTTAAGGAGTAGCCGACGGTTTGAAGTACTTGGAGCGTTTTGCTTTTAGTCGATACTCATCGCGAGGTATGTGAACCTCTTCCTATCTATTCTAGCATGATATGTGTATAACTATGTAGTGCGGTGACGCATACGTGTTTGATGTATTTATTTGGTTTGAAACATAAAGTGTTATAACGGCTTTATGGGAAGTTGGTTATAACAGCTTTATGTAGGTAAGAAAATGCTTTGTGGTTTCAAAGGGTAACTGATTTGACTTATAACGGATTTGATGTGTAGTAATAAAGAACTTGAAGTGTTTCAAAAAGATCTTTTTGAAAAAAGAGTAATACTTGGCTTTGAAAACATAAGAGTTGTACTAGCTTTATGGGAAGTTAGGTATAACGTCTTAAGAGTGATAAAAAGAATGGTTTACTGATTTTTAGAAGTTAAGAGACTTGATCTTGAAAGATAAGAGACTTAACTTGTTTTCCTTGGTAATTAACATTTTGTTAAAAGTGTTGTGAAACCTCATTCGCGAGTAATGAGTACTTGGTTTTAAAAAGAATAATGTTTTACTGATTTCGGAAATGAGAATAAGTATCGAACAAACCACAGCAGCGCTAATAAAGGAAAGTGTATTGACAAATAACAATTGTTATTAAAACCAGTAGAAACCTCCATCTGCATAGAAGCTAAGATAAGACAAAATTGTATTACATTTTCCTAGATCCTGGCTGCTGTAACAAGATGGTTATAAACAAGAATAACCTACTCACATATAAGGCATATGTTTCTCAAATCGTTTAAAGGAGAATTATGTTTTAAAAGATTAAAACTATGAACTACGAAACCTTTTCTAAAATGAGAAACTTGAGCATTTGAAATTAGGCAAACTTGAACGTTTGGAAAATAAGGTTGTTACTTGATTTTACAAAGGAAAGCATTTTTGTTTACTTAACAATGTTCGTCACTCTATTTTTATACTACGGGTATCGGGTGACCTTTGTAAAAGAAATGGATCTTTAAAAAGGGATTTACCGTACGTAGTACTTTAGGGTTAAAAACCCGGACTTTGGCATAAAATGAAAGTACTTTGAGTTGTGTATGACTTGCCTATGCTTGTGATGATAGCCTTTTTTGTGCAAGTGTTGTATTTACGTATTCCGTGTCTCTCGATGGAGGCGGTTGACTTATTGAGAACTTACTTGGATGTCTTTGGCGATGTGGAGAATTCCACGGTATGTTTCCATTTTGATTGTTGTCTTGTTGATTGATGTTACATGGACATGTCTACACCGATCCGCAGTCGGGACATGTGGCGCGGCAGGTTGATCACCCGATATATTGTTGATGTTACATGGGCGTGTCTACACCGGAAATTCCGGCATGTGGCCATGGGCATTGGTATTATTGTTGCATCATGGACATGTCTACACCGATGCAGAATTAGGCATGCGGCCGTGATGCGAACATGATTGATGTTGTGGGCGTGAGACCCATAGTTATATTTGGCGATGACTTGAGGCGTGAGTCCCCGATCGACATGATCGCTTTTATATTGTGAGCGTAGTTTGGTTATCATACATGTCTCTGCTTTATATAGACTAGTATGATTTCATTCTGATAATTTTACAATTTCACGTACTTGGTACTGTTATCTTGACCTCGCTTGGCCTGCGTTCATGCCGCAGTAGAGGTACATCGGTCGTGGATCCTCGCTCTTAGGATCACGCCAGCGTATTGGGAAGCTCCGTTTCTCCGAGGCTTATCTTTTGGTATGTGTTCCCGAGTTGTAGGTTCTGGTACATTCGTGGTATGGCGGGGCCTGTCCGTCATAGTGTTATAAATCTTAGAGGTCTGTAGCAGGCAAGTGTGGTTGTAAAAGGATTAAACTGTTCGGGTTTTATGTATATCTTGAAGGCAAGCTGTTTTTGGTTGGCTCGCTTATTTATTTCTTGTTTCATGGCTTATGTTTTATTTTCCGCTGATTTTCTACGATGTTGTGTCACTAGGGTGCAGGGTAAGGCACGATCCACGCCCGATTCGGGTGTGACAGAGTGGTATCGAGCGATTAGTCCTCGGAAAGTGTCTGCACCGTCTAGTAGATTCTGATTATCGATGTGTCACCACATCTATAATCAGGAGGCTATAGGACATTTAGGATTGGTTTCCATTCTTCTCATTCTGAGATCGTGCCTTAGAGCTGTGTTGTAAATTGGACCCCTCTGACGTATCTCGTTTTTACCAGTTATGCCTCCGCGCAAGGCAACGAGCCCGAAGGGCAAGGCACCGAGGGTGCCGCTAGTGAGATCTGAGGAGCACGAGGCGCAGCCCGGTCAAGCACTGAGATTGTGCTTCAGACGGCGAGTTTTGTGACGCCGCCACCCCCAGCAGAGTTTAGAGCGCAGCGATGGTGATAAGACCACGAGTCTCGATCCCACCGCTGGAGCGGATGAGATGGGTACAAGGAGATGGCGATTCTTGGCGAGTCGTGGCAGATATGAAGATAAATTTGGATGCAGTTCGATTCGAGAGCACCAGTGGTTCACCCCCGAGCAGATAGTTTGAGGCTGCAGGACTTCCTGAGATGTAGCCCGCCAGAGTTCTACGGGTCGAGGCCTGAGGATGATCCGCAGGAGTTCATCCGACAGTTACAGCGGATCATGAGAGTGATCAAGGCTTCGGAGACCGAGTCAGTGGTCCTAGGTTCGCATCGGCCGCGTGATACCGCGATGATCGTTTGATTCGTGAGCTGTCCCGGGAGAGAATGCACTTCCACCGTTTGGGACGAGTTTTGGGGCCTTCCCGCACATTTCTTGCCTCCACAGATGAGAGGGCTCGGGCCGATGATTTTTGACGCCGAGGCGAGCGCGTCTGATTCGGGAGTACAATGTGGAGTTTGACTCATTGGCCCGGTATGTTCCCGCATTAGTAGCTAGTATGGAGGATCGAGTGCACCGATATATTACAGGGCTTGATGAATACCTAGCGGAGAGTTGTTCGGGTGTAGCCCTTCAGCCGGGCATGGACATTGCCCGCATGCAGGCTTATGCACTTGGATGTGAGGAGCGAGGAATCGACGGAATGGCCGAGATCGGCGAGAAGAGGCGAGCAGCAGGTCCTTTGGTGACTTTCGAGGCGGACCGCCTCGCCAAAGCTAGTGTTGTACCTTCGCCAATGCAGTGGTCCTCCACAACCTTCGTGGCATCCAGAGTATTCGGAGCGTCGTGGCTCGAGGTTCAGTTTCGGGGAAGTAAGGGTGTTGGCCAGATACAGTCACCCCTACCTCGGTGTGGTCGTTGTGGTAGACCGCATATAGGGGAGTGTCGTGGTGCCAGGGGAGCTTGTTATTTTGCGGCCCGGGCCATTTGGCGAGGAACTGTCCGACCAAGGGGAGCACGGATGTTACGACTCAGCCTTCAGGATCAGTGGCTGGTTCATCACCTTCTACAGCATACCGCAGGCGTGCCTATGATTAGAGTGGAGCGGTAGCTTCAGGTATATCCTTAACCCTCTAGAGTTTTGGTATGCGTGATATTATGATCTTATTATTATGTGCTATGTACGGATAGCGTTGTGTTATTTGTGAGTTAGAAACATGGTTAGTTGGAAGGGTAAGTATGGGGGCATGGTAAGTATGAACCGTAGAATACTTCACGATTGGGACCTTAGAGGTAAGGTCGTCTTGAGTAAAAGATTTATTTTATGTTTGACCTCTATCAGAGTGCGTCGTATATGTGGAGTTATTGTGGGGAATTCCTTGGGTTGAGTAAAATGGAAGTGGTAGCTTTCATGACTTTTATAGGTAAGATTGTTCGGATCGGGAACAAGAGTGAGGCGTGATTATGGGGTCGGGTTGAGGACCATTCGCGGTCAACCCGCAGCCGGTTTGTGGAGGTCGGTCATCCGAGGTGGTCCCGCTAGGTGGTAGGATCACAAGGATGCTAGGCCCGAGTTTAGTTAACCATCGTATGAGTTCGTGGATGCGTTCGACCAGAATCGGTTCGTGAAGGCCGGGAATGGCCTTGGCAGAAAGTGAAGTTAGTAAGATGACCAAGTTTGGAGGTAGTGACTCCACAGTTTTGGAAACTGAAGCGATGACTGAAGTATGGTACGTACTGGGAGAGTTCAAGTGTTCGAGAAGGGCATGACGAGTAAGGAAGGAAGAGAACGTGTGTTATTTCGTGGCCAGGCTGTGGCGTTGGCAACTTGTTAGAGGAACTTCATCGATATCCGTCTTGAGAAGGAACATTCGGGACGAATGTTTCTAAGGAGGGGAGAATGTTATACCCCGTATTTCCAGAGTATGTACGTGTGGACGTACGTACGAAATTTGAGCCTTAAGTTAGGCATAGGACCGAAATTTGGGCACAAGTGCCGAATAGAGTCGTGTTTCGACGAAACGTTTCCACAGCTTTCGTAGGGAAAATTCCGGCGATGTCATTTATAAATTTTGCGGATTTTTACGAGAGACGAAACATTTTTGACCAACGGGAGGGTGACATGTGTCACCCTCACAATGGAAGCAAGTGGGTGGCTTGGGCGATCAAGGCCCAAGAGGGATGGTTGGCCTTGGCCGATTGGTTCCTTGATTTGTGCCTTGCTTTGTGGCTTGTTTTGTGGAGTGTTTTGTGGAGTAGGGTTAGGGTGCACTTGGCTTGATCTTGGCCTTACACTTGCCTTGCACATGGCTTGATCTTGGCCATTGGTTGGCCTTTGGTTTTGCTATAAATACCCCCCCTAAGCTTGAAGACTTCATCCATTCCTAAAATCACCAAGTCTTGAAAATCCTTCCTCCCTTTCTTGTGCTCTAGCCGTGAGCTTCCTCCCCTTTTCGTGGCCTTTGGCCGAGAGGATTCCTCCCCTCCTAGTAGTGTGGCCAGGGTACCCACTAGCCTAGTTCTTTCGTATAAAACACCCCCCCTCTGTTTATAAATAATCTCCAAGTATTGTTATAATCCCCAAAATCCCTTAGCCTTTACCGGGTCATATTCCAAAAGTTACCTCTATCGTAGAGCAGGAAATACTCCCTTTTGTCCTTTTAGTCTCAAACCGAAACCCTAAGGAAATCTTCATTGTTGGTTGAAGTATTTAAGTAGAAGTTGGTTAGAACTTCTAAGGGTTTTTTGGAGCGGATTGGAGCGCACGGAGTAGGAGCTAAACCTTGCTCAGGATCGACATTATAACTTGGATAATTTTGGGCTTGTCGAGGTAAATATTCTTGTCCCCTTATTGTAATTGGAGATTACATGTTGTAGGAATATATAGTAGAAGTATACTATATATAGTACTGAACATTATTGTGCGGCAATGTCTTTTGACTTAAGCCTGAATTTAAAGAAGAGAACTGAACTGTAATTACATAGGACTGTATTACAGTAGACTTGTGTAGCTTTGTTGTGTAAGTAGAATTGTACACGTCCGGTTAGACGTGTAAACCCCCCCCCTGGTTGGCTTGGTAGCCGGCCTCGATCGAGGAGGAGATTCTGTTGTGTGAGGTCTTGCGAATTTTCAGTAGAATATGGAGCGATGAGATCTAGATGTTAATAAGCGCCTTGTGGCCTTATAGGTTGAAGTACTACGTGGTGCGATCTACGTGGCTTAAGGAGTAGCCGACGGTTTGAAGTACTTGAGCGTTTTGCTTTAGTCGATACTCATCGCGAGGTATGTGAACCTCTTCCTATCTGTTCTAGCATGATATGTGTATAACTATGTAGTACGGTAGACGTATATGTGTTTGATGTATTTATTTTGTTTGAAACATAAAGTGTTATAACGGCTTTATGGGAAGTTGGTTATAATGACTTTATGTAGGTAAGAAAATGCTTTGTGGTTTCAAAGTGGTAACCGATTTGACTTATAACGGATTTGATGTGTAGTAATAAAGAACTTGAAGTGTTTCAAAAAGATCTTTTTGAAAAAAGAGTAATACTTGGCTTTGAAAACATAAGAGTTGTACTAGCTTTATGGGAAGTTAGGTATAACGTCTTAAGAGTGATAAAAAGAATGGTTTACTGATTTTTAGAAGTTAAGAGACTTGATCTTGAAAGATAAGAGACTTAACTTGTTTTCCTTGGTAATTAACATTTTGTTAAAAGTGTTGTGAAACCTCATTCATGAGTAATGAGTACTTGGTTTTAAAAAGAATAATGTTTCTTGATTTCGGAAATGAGAATAAGTATCGAACAAACCACAGCAGCGCTAATAAAGGAAAGTGTATTGACAAATAACAATTGTTATTAAAACCAGTAGAAACCTCCATCTACATAGAAGCTAAGATAAGACAAAATTGTATTACATTTTCCTAGATCCTGGCTGCTGTAACAAGATGGTTATAAACAAGAATAACCTACTCACATATAAGGCATATGTTTCTCAAATCGTTTAAAGGAGAATTATGTTTTAAAGGATTAAAACTATGAACTACGAAACCTTTTCTAAAATGAGAAACTTGAGCATTTGAAATTAGGCAAACTTGAACGTTTGGAAAATAAGGTTGTTACTTGATTTTACAAAGGAAAGCATTTTGTTTACTTAACAATGTTCGTCACTCTATTTTTATACTACGGTATCGGGTGACCTTTGTAAAAGAAATGGATCTTTAAAAGGGATTTAGCGACGTAGTACTTTAGGTTAAAACCCGACTTTGGCATAAAATGAAAGTACTTTGAGTTGTGTATGACTTGCCTATGCTTGTGATGATAGCCTTTTTGTGCAAGTGTTGTATTTACGTATTACCGTGTCTCTCGATGGAGGGGTTGACTTGTTGAGAACTTACTTGGACGCGTCCGCGTGACGGAGAATTCCACGTATGTTTCCATTTTGATTGTTGTCTTGTTGATTGATGTTACATGGACATGTCTACACCGATCTCGGGGACATGTGGCGTACGCGCGAGTTGATCACCCAAAGATATTGTTGTTGATGTTACATGGACGTGTCTACACCGGCGCAAATTCCGGGGGCATGTGGCCATGGGGCATTGGTATTATTGTTGCATCATGGACATGTCTACACCGATGCAGAATTCCGGGGGCATGCGGCCATGATGCGAACATGATTGATGTTGTGGGCGTGAGACCCATAGTTATATTTGAGCGATGACTTGAGGGCGTGAGTCCTCGATCGACATGATCGCTTTTATATTGTGAACTGTAGTTTGGTTATCATACATGTCTCCTGCTTTATATAGACTAGTATGATTTCATTACAGTAATTTTTACAATTTCACATACTTGGTACTGTTATCTTGACCTCTCTCGCCGCTCATGCCGCAGGTAGAGGTACATCGGTCGTGGATCCTCGCTCTTAGGATCACAGTTCAGCGTATTGGGAAGCTCCGTTTCTCCGGAGGCTTATCTTTTGGTATGTGTTCCCTGAGTTGTAGGTTCTGGTACATTCAGGGGTATGGCGGGGCCCTGTCCCGTCATAGTGTTATAAATCTTAGAGGTCTGTAGTACTGTTGTGGGCAGGGTTGTAAAAGGATTAAACTTTTCGGGTTTTATGTATATACTGAAGGCAACTGTTTTGGTTGGCCTGCTTATTTATTTCTTGTTTCATGGCTTATGTTTTATTTTCCGCTGATTTTCTCTGATGTTGTGTCACTAGGGTGCCCGGGGTAAGGCACCAGTCACGGGCCCGGATTCGGGGTGTGACATTAATTCCCTAACTCAACCAACTTGGACATTCTTTAAAATAAGCCAAGGATATCAAATAGACTAGATTGTCAAAATCTTGTACGTCTACCGTACTATACATTTATAACTTAATCATGCTCAAGAGATAAGAAAGTTCCACATACCTCTTCGGTTTAATCCACTTGCTAAGTCCATTTCGTTGTACGTAGTATGTCAACCTATAATGACCATAGTACGTCTATTAAATTCTAGTTTCAAACGTAGAATATTCCAAGTGCAAGTCACTAAATTCTACGGAAAATCGGACAACACTTCCTTTGTTTCTACTCACTTTGCCACCTTTTTCAAGGCCGAATACAATAACCAAACACGCCACATTTAAGGCACAATCCAAGAAATTAATCAATAGGGGATTACACGCCTACTAGACGTGTAAAATTCCGCCCCACCAACAATAACAAACTAATACAACTACTAGTCCAATTTCGGCTACAAAATATATAACAATACCAATTCTTATTCAATTTCCATTTCAATCCAAATTTGTAGCATAATATGATATCAAGCCGCAATTGATTATAGCTACTACATTCTCCAAGTAGGTAACATGCGACAATTCAATTTATCGATCAAATTGGATTTCAATTTCAAATGGCTAAATATGTCATTTTCGGATTTTGAGCTTCCAATTCCATAACACTTATCAAACTTCATAACACATATCACATGACCACTTATAACTTATCATAACATGAAATCTTCAATTACAAAAGAAAAACGAAGATTATACCTCATTTAGCCCAATTTTGATCCAAGATCACAAGTCGATCCTTAGCAACTTTAGCTTCTCTTGAAATTCTTCTTCCCGCTAAAATCATCTCTACTAACCCCCTACAAGCTTGCCAACATATTTCCTTCTTGTTGTCTTTCCAAAAATCTCATTTAGGCTTAGGGTTTTAACCATTTGAGAGAGAAGAGAAGAGAAGAGAAAAATTGGGTGAAGTCTTGCAAATGATTTTAATCTAGCAAGACTTGTCTTTTATAGTCTTTATCTTGTTCCACAAGTTGGGGGGACACTTGTCACCCACCCATGGGTCCTTTACAACAAATATCTTCTATTTTTACCCTATTTCCGCAAAAAACCCGCCTCGGCGCCGCGGCCCTGCAGTCCGGCGCCGCGGCGCTGCAATATCAGACAAGTTTCAGGCTTTCCGGCGCCCCGGCGCTGCATCCGGCGCCGCGGCGCCTGACCCTGTCTGTTCTGTCAGCCGATCTTGTAACGTCCATAACTTTCTACTCCGATGTCCTATCGACGAGAGGTTTGTTGCGTTGGAAACTAGACTCAATGAACTTCATATTAGGCTTTTGAAACACCTAAAAACTCCAATTATACTAGGAGATATACTGCTTCCAAGTTTATTGAAAAACTGTCCAAAAATATTTTGCCAACTTAATCTTTTTTTATTTTCCAACTTCGAATCTTATTTCCTTTCGTACGTTCTCATCTCATCCTCTTGGAGTTACGGGGTGTAACACAGCCACTGATCCCGAAGGCTGAGTCGTAACATCCGCGCCACCTCTGGTCGGACAATTTCTCGCAAAATGGCCCTGCTGGCCGCAAGCCTAACAAGCTATCTAAGTAGTACGACACTACCCATAAGAACACCTACCGCAATGGCCATACCGAGGTGGGGGTGGCCTCCTCTGGCTAACACCCCTTCCTCTCCGAACCACTGAAACCGCAACTGACTTGGTAGGCTAAGTCATCCCACCTGTATCCCTCCTACTAGGACATTCTCTCCTCACATGGCCCTGACGGCCGCTGGTAAGACAAGCATTAGTAAAAAGATGACATTCCCCGGGATGACGCCTGTCACATCGTGAACACTGAGAGAAAAAAAAACTGAACCCGGCTGGCTAGAACCTATGTAAATCTGTGAACCAGAAGCCCTGGAGCTTTGACCAACTCCTGCATACTCCGAACGTCCTGAACCTCGCGAGGACCACTGACCGGTGGAGGCGCATAACCACCGCCGCCGAAGATCCGCCGAAAGTTACCAAGGACCGCTGATCGCCTTCTTCGCTGATCTTGGTTAAACCGTCGATCTCCACGCCTTTAGTTCGCTGCGCGCGTAAGCTCAGACGCTGGCAATGTCCATGTCTCGATCAAGAGCTACTATTGTACAACTCTCTGCTAGATAATCGTCATGTCCGGTGACATATCGGTGCACTCTATCCTTCATGTCTGCCATTAACGCGGGGACATAACGAGCCAATAAGTCAAACTCTATACTGTATTCCCGAACCGTCCGCCCGTTCTGCCTCAACCTCATAAATCTATCTGCCCGAGCTCTCCTCGTCTGCGAGGGCCAGAAGTGTGTAAGAAATGCCTCTGAGGTCTTGATCACTTTCATGATCCGCTGCAACTGTCGAATAAACTCCTGATGATCTTCCTCAGTCCTCAATCCATAGGACTCGGGTGGACTGCAACTCAAGAAGTCCTGAAGTCTCAAAACTAACGGATCTAGGGGGGACCACTGGTACTGCCGGAACCACCGGCTCCCGTCCGTCCTCATTCCCAGCCACCAGACTAGCTAGTAACTGGGCCATCTCCTTGTAACTCATATCCTTTGTTCCTGGCCGTGGGACTAGAGGCTCAGGTATCGTGGTCTCAGTAGCTACTGCTACTGCTCAAAACTCTCCTGGGGCTAGCGGCGTCGCAAAACTCCCCGAATGAAGCGATGTCTCAGATAATGACTGGGCCCGTGCCCTGGTAACCCTCTCAGATTTACTCGCAGCCTCCTCGCCGCTTGCCCTTCTGGGCTCTGGTTGCCTTGCGTAGAGGCATAACGGTGAAAAGAATACGTCAGAGGGAGTCCAACTTATAACACAACTCTAAGGCACGATATTAGAGTGAGAAGAATGGAAACCAATCCTAAATATCCTGCAGCCTCCTGATTATAGGTGTGGTGCACAACACACCGATAATCAAGACTCTACTAGATACGGTCTGTAGACACTTTCCGAGGATTAACTGCTCTGATACCACTTTTGTCACGACCCAAACCCGGGCCCGTGACTGGTGCCTTACCCGGGCACCCTAGTGATACAACATCAGAGAAAATCAGCGGAATATAAAAACATACACATGAAACAATATGAAATGAGAAACAGTATCCAAGAAAAGATTGCCCTTCGGCATGTATATACATAAAGAGTGAACAGTTACATCCCAACTTTACAAACTCTGCCCACAACAGGACTACAGACCTCTAAGAATGTTATAAAAACAACGACGGGACAGGGCCCCGCCATACCCCTGAATGTAAGTACCTACAACGACAGGGGACCATACAAAGATAAGCCTCTGGAGAAACGGAGCTTCCCAAAACGCTAAATTGTGATCCTATAAGCGAGGATCGATGACTGGTGTACCTCTACCTGCGGCATGAACGCAGCCCCCCGAAGGAGGTCAGTACAACAGGTACCAAGTATGTGAAACTGTAAAGTACTTTAAATGAAATCATATCATTTTAAAACCAATTTTACAAATATGTACGAAACAACCAATGTAACCACACATAGTGCCACAGCATAACCAAAAGCAAAATAGATATAACATAACTGGTCTTTTCTAGGCCGCTAATGATCGAAGCAAGGCCAATCGCCCATAGTATCATTATGCGAGCCTAACTCGAACTCCGCATCCGCATAGGTCACACACGCACCCGCATGAGGTATTCCTCGTGACGGGGTAGCTAACCCGCGGTATCCTCCTCGACTCCCGCACCGCATAGTCACATAGACCGCATAGTCACACGCATCGCATGAGGCATTCCTCGTGACGGATAATACACCCGAATGATCAATCACGGAACTCCGCAGCCCGTATAGTCACACGCACCACATAGCCGTATAGACCCGCATCAAGGGTGGCAAGTCCTCGGTATAACAAGTCGAGGGTATGTGATATAATAACAAGACACGCTTAACGTTTAACAACGTAAGCACAACAAGAATAACCCCCTTACACCACATCACAAGACACTAACACACGTAGCATCATAACATTTCTACTTATCAAACCATCTTACTACACTTTCCAGAAATCAATACAAGACGTTCATAAACAAATAAGTAAACCGTTCCTTATATCTTCCTTAAGTCGTTATACCTAACTTCCCATAAAGCTAGTATAGCACTTAAGCTTTTAAAACCAAGTATTTCTTTTCTTTCAAAAATGATTCATACTCTTTTGAAATACTTCAAGATTCTTATTATTTAAAACTCAAGTCAAAGGACATCAATGTAAAACCGAAACAATTTTCGTACCTTCTTTTCAAACCATTCTTAAGACAAAACCATACCTTCTTTTAAAACAAAGGCACTTTTTCCTTTAAACGTCAAGTAGCAATATACTTTTTAAACCAAGTGTCTTACTCTTTTAAAAACAAGTAACCTATACCTTTAAATCAAGTTACCTCTCCTTTCCCAAAATCAGGTTGTTTATAAGACAAGTTATCATTTTAAATCCAAGGATAAAACCATTCTTATTTTCGAAATCAAGATAACTTTATTCTTTAAAAGACCACACACCCATTACTCATGAGTGAGGTTTTACAACTTTTTAACATAATTCAAGTCCTTAATATTTCATAACAAGTCACTTAACTTTGGAATCAAGTCAAGGACACAAAAGGAAAATCAATTTCCTCAGAAACACACGATGCCTACCGCACTAAATATATTTCACAAATATCATGCTAGAAAGGATAGGAAGAGGTTCACATACCTCGCGACGATTATCGACAATTAGCAAAACGCTCCATAGTACTATAATCCTGCTAGCCTTTTCCACCCTTCAAGTAGAATACACTACTCGTAGTACTTCAACCTATAATGGCCATAAAACGTTCATTAACTTCTAGCTCTCTTCGTAGAACAATTCTAAGTACCAGGTTCCTTATTCTACGGAAAATTCGGCAGCACCCCCCCCCCCGCAACCACATAAATCTCCTCCTCTAACGAGGCCTGCTACCAAACCAACAATCCCAGGGGGGGTTACACGTCTAACCGGACGTGTACAATTCTACTCCACAATAATACTACTACCATCAGAATACAAATTCTATGTAAATACAGTTCAATTCTTATCCGTATTCATTCTTCATATAGTATACTCAACTATACATTACTACAACATGTAATTTCCAATTACAATAGGGGGATAAAGATCATTACCTCGATAAGCCCAAAATTATCCAAGATTAAATGTCGATCCTGAGCAAGGTTTAGCTCCTATTCTGTACGCTCCAATCCGCTCCAAGAAACCCTTAGAAGTTTCTAAACAACTTCTACTTAATACTTCAACCAACTATGAAGATTTTCCTAGGGTTTCGTTTTGCGACTATAGGAATAAAGTAGTATTTCCGGGCTCTTAATAATTGAAATAACTTTGAAATACTACAAGGGATTTGGGCTAAGGTATTTTGGAATAGTAACCATACTAGAAGACAACTTTTCTACCAAAGGGGGTATTTCGACGAGAGCTTCTAAGAGGGGGAGGGAGTGTTTTGGACGAGAACAACTACAAAGGGAGGGAGTATTTTGTGACTTGGAAATGTTAAGTGAATGAAGAAGTCTTGCACTACAGGGGGGTATTTATAGAACCTTCAATGACCAAGATTAAAACAAATGGAGGGTGAAGATTGGGTTGCTTGTGTGAGTGGAGTCTTCCACCAAGTGTCCACCACAATATTGGGACATATGTCCACCACAACATTGGAACATATGTCCCCCACAATAATGAGCCATGTGGCCATCCACATGGCTCACAAAAAACGTCCCAAACCTACTCCCACTCACCCAAAGAAAATATCTTGCAAGACTTGACTTATTGACTTGTCCACAAGCCCACAATTTCGTCCAACATGCCACCTAAGGGTGCCACATGTCGCCCTCCTATTGGTCCAAAATATTTCATCTTCCGAAAATATCCGTAATGCTAAAAATCCGAAAATAAAGTGGGCCCCACAAAACCGTAAATCCTCCCATGGGCCCTGCGTGACCAATTCCGGAAATAAGATTCCAATACTTCTAAAATAATCCCAAAAGTCCGAATACCGAATCTGGAAATCCAATTCCCATTAACGAACCTTTTTCCTTCACAAAAACCGGAAACTTTTCCGCCGAAAAATCACATCTTTCTTCCTTTCCAATTTTTCGGTCGTATTCTCGTACGTACGTCCTCATATACATACTCTAGAACTACGGGGTGTAACAGCTTTTGTAGGACAAGTGTGGAAGGAACCTACACAAACAATCTATACCATACACATGTTTCAATCCTAACCCTGGGTTGTACTATATAAACCCCTTTAGTTGATAAAAATCTTCCACACTTAGTATATTTCAAAACTTGAAAACATTTCCCTCTCCCTCCTTCTTATCTTGCTCTCGTCAATTTCCCCCCTCCCCTAACCAAATGTTGTCCAAAAATTCTTAAACTTATAAGTGTTCTTCCTTAATGTGTTAGGAAGATTATAAACCAAGATTTAGACAAGATTTCTGTCAAAACCCGACCCCGGGCCCGCGACTGGTGCCCTACCTGGGCACCCTTACAGGTATACGTCAGAGATAATCAGCGGAACATACATGTAACTTATAAAATAAACAACAGAAATAAAACAACAAAGTTAGCCGATGGCTACCTTCACGACATACATATATACAACCGAAGCAGTTGCCTCATTTCGTTTACAAACTGACCCACAATATGTGACTACAGACCTCTAAGAGTTTTAACATAACAACTCTGGCGGGACAGGGCCCCGCCATACCGCTGAATATACGTGAATCTACTACCTCAGGGAAAACTGTACCAAAAGATAAGCCTCCGGAGCAAATGGAGCTTTATCCCAAAAACTGAACCGAGATCCTAAGAGCAAGGATCACCAACCTGGGTACCTAAAACCTGCGGCATTTAACGCAGCTTCAAAGGGAGTCGCATAACAAAAATTGAATATGGAATGTAAATAACGCATGAAATGAGATCATAATCAGATAAAAGAATGACAGGGACAAGTATAAAAATACATACCAGAACCTGTCGTGACATCACCACTTATGAACTTAATCGCGCCTTATTATCTTTTCCCATTTCCAATAAAAGTTATAGCCACATTCTTATGTACAAGATTAGGAAAATCATTAAGTTCATTACTATATAACTTACTTATCTTTCATAAGTATAATCTGCCCCTTTAAGGAGGGGCGCCTATACTACCCGGCCCAATCTGGGACGCGATCAAGTCACACAAATATCAAAGCATGCCCATGGAATCCCCCATCACTGCCGACAACTATAAAAGGTAAAATATAACCATGTGACGCGCCCGTGGCATCCCACCTCACTGTCGGCGTACACATACACAACACATAAATAGATCTCCTGCCGTGGCATCCCACATCACTGCCGACAACTATAAGTGTAAAATATAACCATGTGACGCGCCCGTGGCATCCCACCTCACTGTCGGCGTACACATACACAACACATATATATATCTATATATATAACGCGGACGCATGCCCCGGAATCCCACATCGTATAAGCATTGCCATAACGTGCCCTCGACATCCCTCATCGTAGGTGCAGGTCTTCATGGGGAGCTAGCCCATGGAGTAATAATATAACATTCCCCCGGAATCCCTCATCGTGGGTACATGTCTTCATGGGGAGCTAGCCCATGGAGTAAAATATAACATGGTCGCATGCCCCGGAATCCCACATCGTATAAGCATGGCCATAACGTGCCCTCGGCATCCCTCATCGTAGGTGCAGGTCTTCATGGGGAGCTAGCCCATGGAGTAATAATATAACATGCCCCTAATCCTCATCGTGGTACATGTCTTCACGGGAGCTAGCCCATGGAGTAAAATATAACACGGTCGCATGCCGAATCCCACATCGTATAAGCGTGGCCACGGAGTAATAAAACACGCGCATCTAACCCGCATCTCGCTACATGCCGGCATCCTCATCGTATAAGCATGGCCAAGATCAATCACAATGGAAGCATACGTGGAATCCCCGCCACCGCCAGACGTCCGATAAAATGTCCGCAACTAACCCGCATCTCGGTCACGTACGCCTAATCCCACATCGTATAAGCATGTCCAAGGATCAATCATGATGGAAGCATACCCGTGGAATCCCACATCACTGTCGGTACGTCCAAGTAAACTTATAACAAGACAGCCGGCCCTCCAACTGAGAGACACGACAATGTAGACATATAATACTTGCCCTCACAACTATCACAAGCAAACCTAGGCAAGTTCATTAAACCTTTAAACTTCCATTTTTATAAACCCATGGCACTTTCGTTTTACACATAAAAATCCGGGAATTTAACCCCAAGATATTAACACCCGTAGTATCCAGGCTGGTTTACATTTCACATAAGTCACGATACTTTTAGAAATACATTTCCCGGCTTCTAAATCAAGTGACCCTTACTTAAAAGCTTAAGCAAGTGATACCTTTAAATCACATTGCCCTTCCTTAATACAAGTTATTTCTTTTATTAAATTATTAGAGAAAACCATTCTCTTAACCTTCCATAAAGCCGTTATAACCCTTTATGGTTTTAGACAAAACTCATTCCTTTTCTAACCAAGAGACTTCTACTTTTTGAAACCAAGTATTAAATACTTTCAAATCAATTCACTTAACTTTCAAAAATACAATTAGTCTCTTAACCCTTAGAAAACAAGTGACTCCTTTTATTATAAAGCCTTAGGCAATTGATGCCTTAAAATCAAGTTGCCTTTTCATTAAAATCAAGTCATTAACCTTCTATAAAGCAAATATAACCAACTCCCCATAAAGTCGTTATATTCACTTTATACCTTAGCCAAAATACAATTTCCTATCCAAGGGACTTATACGTTTAAACTAACAAGTATCACATACTTCAAAACTCTTCAAGTCCCTTAACTTTAATAAAACTTTAGACATCCTTAATACTTTCAAAGAAGTGAGTTAATCTCCTAACTCCCCTGACTTGGCTATTCATAAAACTAGTAAAGGATATCAAGGTGTCAGACGCTCACCGTACTACATACGTGCAACTAGTCATGCTCAAAGATAGGAAAAGTTCTACATAAAGTAAATCACACAACTACCTCTTAACTTCTAAGAGTAGAAGGAAACATGAAATGATACCACAGGTATATTCCATACATAGAATCATGCCAACGGAAGGAAGAGGTTCACATACCTCGCGACGATTATCGACAAGTAGCAAAATGCTCCAAAGTACTTCAATCTTGATAGCTAATCCATCTTTCAAGTAGGATACGCTATACTTAGTACTTCAACCTATAATGGTCACCATACGTCCATTAACCTCTTACTTCAAACGTAGAATATTCTAAGTGCTAAGTCATTAAATTCTACGGAAAATCTGACAAAGACCTCCTTTGTGTTTACTTACTTTGCCACCTTTTTCAAGGCCGAATACAATAACCAAACACGCCACATTAAAGGGCACACCAATGCAATCTACAATAGGGGATTACACGCCTACTAGACGTGTAAAATTCCGCCCCACAAACGATATTAATTTAATACAACCTACTTGGCCAATTCGGCTACATTGAGGTACTACAACATTAATTCTTATCCAATTTCCAATTCAATCCAAGTTGCTAGCATAACATGATATCAAGTCGCAACCAATTATAACTACTATAATCTTCAAGTCAATAACATGCGACGATTCTAATAACGACCAAATTGTAATCTAACTTAACATGGCTCACATTACATTTCGGATTTCCAAGGCCACAATCAATCCATAATCCTTACAAACTTCAACACATAAACTTCATGCTAGTAACAAGTATAGCTAACAACAATATAAATAATCTTGTAACACTTTCAAAGAAGAAGATTATACCTCAACGAATCCTAATCCAACTCCAAATCCGAAGTCGCTCCTTAGCAACCTAGAGCCTCTTCAAGATACTTCAATCCGCTACTTGAGACCCTTAGAACCACACCAACAATTTTTCCTTCAAACTTCTCAACAAAACCTAGAAAGACAACTAGGTTTTCTTCTTGCGACTAACACGAAAACCATCTTTTTCCGGGATTTTTCTATTGAGACACGCTTACAATACACTTAGGAACCTTGGTTTAAAGTGGGAAGATTATTGGATAACAAACAAAAAAATTTCTTGTGGGAAGCTAGCCTAACCCGAGAGCACCTCAAAGGGTTCTTGAAATTCTTGGAAATTTTTCTAAGTGTCAAACTTGGTCTTGCTACTAGTAGTGTTATATAGAACCTTGGAGGGTCAAGATGCAACCATTTGGGTGGCTAGGATGAGCTCTTGCTAAATATCAAGACTAATTGACTCATTTGACTTGGTCAATAATCTCATGCTCACAAGTTGCAAGACTAAGTCATACAAGACTATGGTCAATGACCATTTTGGCCATGCCTTATTTCGTCCAAGGCATCATAAGGGGGGTGACACGTGTCGCCCTCCCATTCGTCACAATATTACGTTTTCCGACAATTCCATAATTCCGATAAATTTTTACAAGTCTCAAATCTTAACACTTGTGAGTTCTTTCGTACGTTCTTAAAACAAGTCCTGTAAATACGGGGTGTAACATTCTTCCCCCCTTAGAAACATTCGTCCCCGAATGTTCTTTCGGAGTCAAACTTATAATTAGCGACATAGTTTCCTTTCACAACCCCGACATACCAACAATGCCACTCATGGCCCTAATACCTCGCACACGCATAACTGTCCATCATAAGCCCAAAAAGGGATTATCTTATCGTACTTCCAACTCCTTCTAACTTATACACAGTCTCAATATAATCTGTTCATGACACTTAAACATACCACAACTTTATCATGCATACAAGTTTCTAAAGGGCCAAAGACATACCTGAAATCATATAGGCGGTTCGAAGGACCGCTAATACTGGGAACTTCCACCACGACCTTCACACGGCCGTGCATAAACATCCCGCCTAGCTATGGAAGGCGAAGAACCCGCAACTAATCGAAGATCGCGCTATCCCACCAGTGCCACCTCTGGTCGGACAGTCTCTCACGAAATGGCCCTGCTGGCCGCAAGCATAACAAGCTGTCGAAGTAGTACGACACTCCCCAAAATAGAATCTACTGCAGTGACCACACCGGGGCAATGGTGGCTTCCCCTGGCTATTACTCTCGGACATCTGTGAACCTGTAGCCCTGGAGTCCTGACCTGCTCCTGAATATCCCCGGCGACTAAACCTCCGGCCAGAAGAACGGGAAGGAGCACTCTGTGCCGGCTGAGATGTAGACCTAGTCTGCTGTTGAGGTTGTCCGCCTCGAAAGTTACCCTGGAACCCTGCCGTCCTGGCCCTCTTGGGCTGGCCTGAGTCTAGCTGACCCTCTCTCTCTCTGTCCTCTATTTCCTGCGCATAATCTTGCATCCTGGCAATGTCCATACCGGGCTGAAGAGCCACCCCCAAGCATGCAGTAATCATATGACGGTCTAGCCCCATCACATAACGATGAACTCTATCCGCCATGTCAGCTACAATGGTGTGCGCATACCCAGCCAACGAGTCAAATTCCAGGTTGTATTCCCTGATGGTCCTCCCATTCTGCCTCAACGACAAGAACCTATCAACACGGTCTCTCCTCATTTCAGGAGGCAAAAAATGATCAAGAAAGGCCTCCGTGAACTCATCCCAAACTGCCGGACGAGCACCCTCACCTCTCGAAAGCAACCACGACTCAAACCAGTTCAACGCAATATCGGCGAATCGTAAGAGGCTAGCGTAATGCACTCGTCTCTGAAGCCCTAAGAACTGCATGGTCCGTCAGAGTCGCCGAACGAACTCTTGAGGATCATCCTCGATCTCGAACCATAAAACTCGTGGACTACAACCCGTAAAATCTGAATCCTCAAATTGTCGGCTAGGGTTAGCTACCGCTCCCGCTTGCTGCCCTACCACTATGCTAATCAAAAGCCCGACCGCTTCTCCATAATCTCTAAACTCGCCCAGTGCGGAATCGAGGCTCTGCAGGAACCTCTGGAGCTACCGCTCTGGCCTCTATCGCCGGTGTGGCCGAGTTCGCCAATCCGCCTACTACCTCAGGCATAGCCTGTGCCCGAGTCCTGGTAACCCTCTGCGTAACACTAGCAGCTCCTGCTGCTGCCTTGCCCTTCTGGGCCCTGGTCTCCTTCCGTAGAGGCATAATTATTACATAAGAAGGGGGTCAGAGAGGATTCAACCTACTAGGACAGCTCTACTGCACGATCTCAAAGAGAGAAGAATGGAAACCAACCCTAAATGTCCTGCAGCCTCATAATTATAGATGTGGTGCACAACACACCGATAATCAAGACACTACTAGACACGGTCTGTAGACACTTTCCGAGGACTAACTGCTCTGATACCACTTTGTCAAAACCCGACCCCGGGCCCGCGACTGGTGCCCTACCTGGGCACCCTTACAGGTATACGTCAGAGATAATCAGCGGAACATACATGTAACTTATAAAATAAACAACAGAAATAAAACAACAGGTTAGCCGATAGGGCTACCTTCCTGGACATACATATATACAACTGAAGCAGTTGCCTCATTTCGTTTACAAACTGACCCACAATATGTGACTACAGACCTCTAAGAGTTTTAACATAACAAGCGTGGCGGGGCCCGCCATACCCCGAATATACGTGAATCTACTACCTCGTGGAAAACTGCACCAAGAGATAAGCCTCGGAGCAAATGGAGCTTTATCCCAAAATCAACCGAGATCTAAGAGCAAGGATCACCAACCTGGTACCTAAAACTGCGGCATGAACGCAGCCGGGCGGGGTCGAAAAAAAAATTTAATATGGAACAAAAATAACGTACAGTAAACAGATCATAACTGTACAAAAGAATGACAGGGACAAGTATAAAAATACATACCAGAACCTGCCGTAACATCACCACTTATGAACTTAATCGCGCCTTATTATCTTTTCCCATTTCCAATAAAAGTTATAGCCACATTCTTATGTACAAGATTAGGAAAATCATTAAGATCATTACTATATAACTTACTTATCTTTCATAAGTATAATCCGCCCCTTTAAGGAGGGGCGCCTATACTACCCGCCCCAATCTGGGACGCGATCAAGTCACACAAATATCAAAGCATTCCCGTGGAATCCCCCATCACTGCCGACAACTATAAGTGTAAAATATAACCATGTGACGCGCCCGTGGCATCCCACCTCACTGTCGGCGTACACATACACAACACATATATATATATCTATATATATAACGCGGTCGCATGCCCCGGAATTCCACATCGTATAAGCATGGCCATAACGCGCCTCGCATCCTCATCGTAGCGCACTCTTCATGGGAGCTAGCCCGTGGAGTAATAATATAATATTCCCTAATCCTCATCGCTGGTACATGTCTTCATGGGGAGCTAGCCCATGGAGTAAAATATAACATGGTCGCATGTCCCGGAATCCCACATCGTATAAGTATGGCCATAACGTGCCCTCGGCATCCCTCATCGTAGGTGCAGGTCTTCATGGGGAGCTAGCCCATGGAGTAATAATATAACATGCCCCCGGAATCCCTCATCGTGGGTACATGTCTTCATGGGGAGCTAGCCCATGGAGTAAAATATAACATGGTCGCATGCCCCGGAATCCCACATCGTATAAGCATGGCCATGGAGTAATAAAACACGCGGGCATCTAACCCGCATCCTGGCTGCATGCCCCGGCATCCCTCATCGTATAAGCATGGCCAAGATCAATCACAATGGAAGCATACCCGTGGAATCCCCGCCATCGCCAGACGTCAGATAAAATGTCCGGCATCTAACCCGCATCTCGTCACATCCCGGAATCCCACATCGTATAAGCATGTCCAAGGATCAATCATGATGGAAGCATACCCGTGGAATCCCACATCACTGTCGGTACGTCCAAGTAAACTTATAACAAGACAGCCGGCCCTCCAACTGAGAGACACGACAATGTAGACATATAATACTTGCCCTCACAGCTATCACAAGCAAACCTAGGCAAGTTCATTAAACCTTTAGACTTCCATTTTTATAAACCCATGGCACTTTTATTTTACACATAAAAATCCGGGAATTTAACCCCAAGATACTAACACCCGTAGTATCCAGGCTGGTGTACATTTCACATAAGTCACGATACTTTTAGAAATACATTTCCCGGCTTCTAAATCAAGTGACCCTTACTTAAAATCTTAAGCAAGTGATACCTTTAAATCACATTGCCCTTCCTTAATACAAGTTATTTCTTTTATTAAATTATTAGAGAAAACCATTCTCTTAACCTTCCATAAAGCCGTTATAACCAACTTCCCATAAAGCCGTTATAACCCTTTATGGTTTTAGACAAAACTCATTCCTTTTCTAACCAAGAGACTTCTACTTTTTGAAACCAAGTATTAAATACTTTCAAATCAATTCACTTAACTTTCAAAAATACAATTAGTCTCTTAACCCTTAGAAAACAAGTGACTCCTTTTATTATAAAGCCTTAGGCAATTGATGCCTTAAAATCAAGTTGCCTTTTCATTAAAATCAAGTCATTAACCTTCTATAAAGCAAATATAACCAACTCCCCATAAAGTCGTTATATTCACTTTATACCTTAGCCAAAATACAATTTCCTATCCAAGGGACTTATACGTTTAAACGGAACAAGTATCACATACTTCAAAACTCTTCAAGTCTCTTAACTTTAATAAAACTTTAGACATCCTTAATACTTTCAAAGAAGAGAGTTAATCTCCTAACTCCCCTGACTTGGCTATTCATAAAACTAGTAAAGGATATCAAGGTGTTGTACGTCTACCGTACTACATACGTGCAACTAGTCATGCTCAAAGATAGGAAAAGTTCTACATAAAGTAAATCACACAACTACCTCTTAACTTCTAAGAGTAGAAGGAAACATGAAATGATACCACAGGTATATTCCATACATAGAATCATGCCAAAGGAAGGAAGAGGTTCACATACCTCGCGACAATTATCGACAAGTAGCAAAATGCTCCAAAGTACTTCAATCTTGATAGCTAATCCATCTTTCAAGTAGGATACGCTATACTTAGTACTTCAACCTATAATGGTCACCATACGTCCATTAACCTCTTACTTCAAACGTAGAATATTCTAAGTGCTAAGTCATTAAATTCTACGGAAAATCGGACAGCACCTCCTTTGTGTTTACTTACTTTTCCACCTTTTTAATCTACAATAGGGGATTACACGCCTACTAGACGTGTAAAATTCCGCCCCACAAACGATATTAATTTAATACAACCTACTTGGCCAATTCGGCTACATTGAGGTACTACAACATTAATTCTTATCCAATTTCCAATTCAATCCAAGTTGCTAGCATAACATGATATCAAGTCGCAACCAATTATAACTACTATAATCTTCAAGTCAATAACATGCGATGATTCTAATAACGACCAAATTGTAATATAACTTAACATGGCTCACATTACATTTCGGATTTCCAAGGCCACAATCAATCCATAATCCTTACAAACTTCAACACATAAACTTCATGCTAGTAACAAGTATAGCTAACAACAATATAAATAATCTTGTAACACTTTCAAAGAACAAGATTATACCTCAACGAATCCTAATCCAAATCCAAATCTGAAGTCGCTCCTTAGAAACCTAGAGCCTCTTCAAGATACTTCAATCCGCTACTTGAGACCCTTAGAACCACACCAACAATTTTTCCTTCAAACTTCTCAACAAAACCTAGAAAGACAACTAGGTTTTCTTCTTGCGACTAACACGAAAACCATCTTTTTCCGGGATTTTTCTATTGAGACACTCTTACAATACACTTAGGAACCTTGGTTTAAAGTGGGAAGATTATTGGATAACAAACAAAAAATTTTCTTGTGGGAAGCTAGCCTAACCCGAGAGCACCTCAAAGGGTTCTTGAAATTCTTGGAAATTTTTCTAAGTGTCAAACTTGGTCTTGCTACTAGTAGTGTTATATAGAACCTTGGAGGGTCAAGATGCAACCATTTGGGTGGCTAGGATGAGCTCTTGCTAAATATCAAGACTAATTGACTCCTTTGACTTGGTCAATAATCTCATCCTCACAAGTTGCAAGACTAAGTCATACAAGACTATGGTCAATGACCATTTTGGCCATGCCTTATTTCGTCCAAGGCATCATAAGGGGGGTGACACGTGTCGCCCTCCCATTCGTCACAATATTACGTTTTCCGACAATTCCATAATTCCGATAAATTTTTACAAGTCTCAAATCTTAACACTTGTGAGTTCTTTCGTACGTTCTTAAAACAAGTCCTGTAAATACGGGGTGTAACAATTTCACACCCCTAGCCTCAACCCCCCCCCCCCCCTTGGCCGAGAGTGGGCAGATTTTCGGGACTGTTTTGGACAGATTTTTAGTCATGTTTGGAAGGGAATATATCCTAGCATACTAGGAGTTTTTGGGTATTTCAAAAACCTAAAATGAATTTCGTCGAGTCTAGTTTCAAACGCAACAAACTTCTCGTCGATAGGACACTGGAGTAGAGAGTTATCGACGTTACAAGTTCAGCTGACGAAGCAGTGGCTAAAAATCTGGACAGTCACGTTTTTTGGGCTATCTTGAGGTAATGAACCTTAACCTCTTTGTGAAGTTGATTATTATGTATATATGGATATTATACATATATTGGAAGTATATTATGGACTATAAGATATAAAGAAAGATTTGGATCTTGTTAAGATGTTAAAAGGAGAATTGGCATATTATCCATTTAAATGGTAAAAATGTATCCATTACTTACTAAGAGATTAACAACAAATGAACTATAACTTATAATAAGATTGGAATATAAGTTGAAGGACTAATGATGTAATTTGATAAGTAAAATTGTAAAAGTTGGCCAAGGACCCCAACTTAAGGACCGTATCTACTTTGGACTATATTTACTTTGGACCTTCTTTACTTATTGTTATTATGAAGGAGAGATTGTTAATCGCGTTCCGTTTGGGCGTGTTATCCCCTTCTTTAGTTATTGTTATTATGAAGGAGAGATTGTTAATCGCGTTCCGTTTGGGCGTGTTATCCCCTTCCTTAGTTATTGTTGTTATGAAGGAGAGATTGTTAATCGCGTTCCGTTTGGGCGTGCTATCCCCTTCTTTAAATTTCGGTATTATTGCACCTTAATTAGTATGTTAATTACGGTTATCGGGCCTTGGAAAAGGTGGATAATTGAGTAGAAACGGGGGAGGTGCTGCCGAATTTTCCGTAGGATATGGAACCTTGTTCTTAGAAATATCCTACAAAGAGAACTAGAGGTTAATAGACGTTTCATGGCCATTATAGGTGGAAGTACTACGGGTAGCGTATTCTACTTGAAGGGTGGAAAAAGGGCTAGCAAGGTTATAGAACTTTGGAGCGTTTTGCTAATTGTCGATAATCGTCGCGAGGTATGTGAACCTCTTCCTATCCTTTCTAGCATGATTATTGTAAACTATGTAGTACGGTATACGTACGTGTGCTAAACGAATTTGGTTGGTTTGAAACATAAAGTGTTATAATGGCTTTATGGGAAGTTAATTATAACAACTTTATGTAGGTAAAAGAATGGTTTATTGATTTTTAAAAAGATAAGAGACTTGACTTATATTTGACTTGATTTGATATGTGAAGAACTTGAATTGTGTGGAAAGTGGTGAAACCTCATTCGTGAGTAATGAGTACTTCGTTTTGAATAATAATGTTATATTGATTTCGGAAATGAGAATAAGTATCGAACAAACCACTGCAGCGTTAATAAAGGAAAATGTAACGACAAATAATTAACTTAAAACAAGTAGAATCTTCCATCTGCATAGAAGCTAAGATAAGACAAAATTGTATTACATTTCCTAGATCACGACTGCTTTAATAAGATCATTAAAAACAAGTTTGATTTTCTTAAAAATTCCAAAGTAAGGGACTTGATTTATAAAAGAGAGAGACTGGAAAAATTGAAGTGTTTTTGTTTAAAAGAGAAGGCATGCTGTTGTCTTAAGTTGGTTTAAAAAAAAGGTATGGAAATTGTTTTGGGTTACTTAAAAAGATAGTTACTCTATTTTGATACTACGGGTATCGTGTGACCTTTTGTGAAAGAAATGGATCTTTTTAAAGAGTTAAAGTATGTAGTACCTTGGGGTTAAAACCCGGATTTGTTGACATGAAATGCAAGTACCTTGTGTGAGTAACTTGTCTATGTTTTGTGATAGCCTTGTAATACTTTCTTGTTGGCTTGATAAAGTGAACATGTTATGATGCTACGTGTGTTAATGTCTTGTGACATTGTGTAAGGGGGTTTTTCTTGTTGTGCTTATGTTGTTTTACGATAAGCCCGTTGTGCTGGTATTATATCACTTACCCCCCCGACTTGTTATGATGTCGGGGGTTAAGATGCCCCCCGATGCGAGGAATACCTCATGCGGGTCCATGGGACCTATGCGGAGCTGTGGGAGTTCCAGGATTGTGGTGCGAGGAATACCTCATGCGGTCTATGTGGCCATGCGGACTGCGGGAGTCCAGGAGGATCAGGATTAGCTACCCTCGATCACGAGAATACCTCATGCGGGCCTAGGTGGCCTATGCGGACTGCGGGAGTCCAGGATTAGGCTCGCATAATGATACTATGGGCGATTGACCTTGCTTCGATCATTAGCGGCCTAGAAAAGACCAGTTACATTATGTCTATTTTTTGCTCTTGTTTATGATGTGGCACTATGTGCGGTTAACTTGGTTGTTTCGTGCATATTTGTGAATTGGTTTTAAAATGTTATAGTTATATATATATCAGTATTTTCAGTTTTACATACTTGGTACCTGTTGTACTGACCTCCTTCGGGGCCTGCGTTCATGCGCAGTGAGGTACATCAGTCGTTGATCCTCGCTCGTAGGATCACAATTCAGCGTTTTTGGAAGCTCCGTTTCTCCGGAGGCTTATCTTTTGGTATGATTCCCTGAGATTGCAGGTACTTGTACATTCAGGGGTATGGCGGGGCCCTGTCCCGTCATAGTTGTTATAGAAATTCTTAGAGGTCTGTAGTACTGTTGTGGGTAGGGTTTGTAAAGGATGTAACTGTTCAAGTTTTGGTTTATATATACATGCCGAAAGGCGACATTTCCTTGGTTAGACTGTTCTTACTCTTTACACTGTTTCATGTTTGCAAGTTTATATTCCGCTGGTTACTCTGATGTATGTCTACTTGGGTGCCCGGGTAAGGCACCAGTCACGGGCCCGGGAAAGGGTCGTGACAAAAGTGGTATCAGAGCAGTTAGTCTGTTATACCCCGTATTTCCAGAGTATGTACGTGGGGGACGTACGTAGAAATTTTCGAACTTCTTTAGGCTTGGCCGAATTCTTTTTGTGCACAACACCCGGTTAGAGTCGTTTTTCGACGAAACGTTTTCACAGCTTTCGTAGGGGAATTTCCGGCTATGTCATTTATAATTTTTGCGGATTTTTCCGAGAGACGAAACATTTTGGACCAACAAGAGGGCGACACTTGTCACCCTCTAATTGGTGAAGGTTGGCGGACGAAAGTGGGAAGGTTGGCACGTTTTTGTTGCATTATTTTTGGTCAAGGAGTTGGTAGGATATTTTGGGTAGATGGATAAGGTTGCACATGGCTTAGTCTTGACCTTACACTTGCCTAACACTTGGATGGATCTTGGCCATTGGTTGGCCTTCACTTGACCTATAAATACCCCTCTAGTTGAAGACTTTCTTCATCCAAAAACTTGAGCAATCTAACTAAGTCTCAAAATACTCCTCGAGCTGGCCCTTGACCACACCCCCTCCCCTTTGAGAGCCCTCGCCGAGAGCCACCTCCCTCCCTTGTGGTGTTTTCTGGGTACCCCTAGCCTAGTTGTCTCGTATAAATACCCCCTTTTGTGGTATATAAATACTCTCCAAGTATTGTTATAATGCCCAAATACCTTGGCCCAAATACCTTGTAGTATTCCCAAGGTTACACTTTTACAAAAGCCCAGAAAATACTATTATACTTCCCTCAGTCACAAAAACGAAACCCTAAGTAAATCTTCACCCGTAGTTGAAGTCATAAGTAGAAGTTGGTTAGAACTTCTAAGGGTTGGTTGGAACGGATTGGAGCGCCCGGTGTAGGAGCTAAACGTTGTTCAGGATCGACATATAAACTCGGATAATTTTGGGCTTATCGAGGTAAACCTTCGACCTTCATTTGTAATTGGAAATTACATGTTGTAGGAGTATATAGTTAAGTATACTATATATAGAACTGAACATAGTTGTGCGGCAATGTCTTTTGACTTAAGCACGAATAATACTTACGGCAATGTCTTGCGACTTAAGCCCAATTTAAAGAAGAGAATCGAATCGTAATTACATAGGATCAGACATGAGACTTGTGTAACATTCTTGTGTAGTAGAATTGTACACGCCGGTTAGGCGTGTTAACCCCGGTTGGCTTGGCAGCCTACCGATAGAGGAGGAGATTTACGCTGTTGCGGGGGGGGGAGGTGCTGCCGAATTTTCTGTAGAATATTCTACGTCGGGATCTAAAGATATTAATAGGCGCTTTGTGGCCTCTATAGGTTGTAGTACTACGTGTGGGGTGATCTGCTTGACTGAGAGTGTAGCCGACGGTTTGAGGTACTTGGAGCGTTTTGCTATTAGTCGATAATCGTCGCGAGGTATGTGAACCTCTTCCTATCTCTTCTAGCATGATATGTGTGAACTATGTAGTACGGTAGACGTACATGTGCTAAATGTATTTGATTGGTTTAAAACATAAAGTGTTATAACGGCTTTATGGGAAGTCGGTTATAACAGCTTTATGTGGATAAGCAAATACTTTGTGGTTTCTAAAAGGTAACTGATTTGAATAATAACTGGCTTGATATGTGTTAATAAAGAACTTGAAGTATTTCAAAAGATTTATGAATCGTTTTGAAAGAATGAGTAGTACTTGGGTGTTGAAAGCTTAAGAGTTATACTAGCTTTATGGGAAGTTAGGTATAACGACTTAAGAATGTTTTACTGATTTCGGAAATCAGAATGTGTATCGACAAACCACTGCAGCGTTAATAAAAGGAAAATGTATTGACTAATGAAGTATTATTAAAACCAGTAGAAACCTCCATCTGCATAGAAGCTAAGATGAGACAAAATGATATTACATTTCCTAGATCATGGCTGCTTAATAAGATTGATTATAAACAAGAATAACCTACTCACATATAAGACATATGTTTCTCAAAACGTTTAAAGGAGAATTATGTTTTAAAGGACTAAAACTATGAACTACGAAACCTTTTTCTAAAATGAGAAACTTGAGCATTCGAAAATAGGCAAACTTGAACGTTTGGAAAATAAGGTTGTTACTTGTTTTTACAAAGGAAAGCATTTTGGTTTACTTAACAATGTTAGTCACTCCAATTTTATACTACGGGTATCGGGTGACCTCTGTAAAAGAAATGGATCTTAAAAGGAATTTAACGGACGTAGTACTTTAAGGTTAAAATCCGGACTTTGACATAAAATGAAAGTACCTTGAGTCGTGTGTAACTTGCTTATGCTTGTTGTTATGAAACTTGACCATGTTACGTGTGATAGCCTTGTTGTGCAAGTCTCGTGTTCTACTCGACTACGGTTCATCCGAATGTATTTCACTTGATTCACGTCATCCGAATGTATTTCACTTGATTACCGGTCATCCGAATGTGTTTCACTTGATTACCGGGTCATCCGAATGTATTTCACTTGATTACACGGTTCATCCGAATGTATATCACTTTCGACTCTGGCTCATCCGGAATGTATTTCATCGACTACCGTTCATCCGGAATGTATTCCACACGTTTCTATATTGGGTCCATAAGATGGGCCGAGACCGTTATACGTATCACATGATTTGTACCTAGGCCGGCGGTGAGGAAGAAGTTCCACGGCGTGAGGATGACTTTGAGGCGTGAGTCACGACTTGACATGATCGCTTCTATATTGTGAATCGTAGTTTGGTTATCATACATGTCTCCTGCTTTATATAGACTATTATGATTTCATTTATAGTATTTTACAGTTTCACATACTTGGTACCTGTTGTACTGACCTCCTTCGGGGGGCTGCGTTCATGCCGCAGGTAAAAGGTACATCGGTTGTCGATCCCCGCTTTTAGGATCACCTTTCAGCGTATTGGAAAGCTCCGTTCCTTGAGCCTTATCTTTGGTATGTTACCACGAGTCAGAGATTCTTATACATTCGTGGTATGGCGGGCCCTGTCCCGTCATAAATTGTAAAAATCTTAGAGGTCTGTAGTAATCGCTGTGGGTTGTAAAAAGGATAACTGTTCGGGTATTTATGTATATATGATGAAGGCAACTGTTTTGGTTGGCCTGTTTATTTATCTTTTCTCTTAATTCATGTTCATGTTTTTATTTCCGCTGATTTTCTCTGATGTTGTATCACTAGGGTGCCCGGGGTAAGGCACGACCACGCCCGGTTCGGTCGTGACAAAAGTGGTATCGAGCGCTTAGTCCTCGGAAAGTGTCTATGCATCGTGTCTAGTAGAGTCTTGATTATCGGTGTGTTGTGCACCACATCTATAATCGTGAGGTTGCAGGACATTTAGGATTGGTTTCATTCTTCTCATTACGAGATCGTGCCTTAGAGTCGTGTGATAAATTGACCCTCCGACGTATTCCTTCCTTTACCGATTATGCCTCCGCGTAAGGCAACCCAGCCCGATGGGCAAGGCGAGGAGCGTTAGTGAGATACTGAGGAGCACGAGGCGCAGCCCGGCCAAGACTGAGACAAGATTCCGACGGCGGGTTTCGCGACGCCAAAGACCAAAGAGTTTAGAGCCGCGGCATGGCTGCTGAGACTACAAGACGAGCCTCCACCCCACACCGAGCCGATGAGATGGGGTACAAGGAGATGGCGCCATCGCCGTGGTCGTGGCGATATGAGGATAGGTCGGATGCAGCAGCCCAAAGAAGACCCGTAGTTCACCCCGAGCGCACGGGCTGAGGCTACGGACTTCCCGAGTCAGTAGCCTCCGGTGTTCTATGGATCGAGCCGAGGACGACCGTGAGTTTATCCGACCTACAATGGATCATGAGAGTGATCGAGCCTCGAGGCGCAGTCGGTGGTATTGGTTCGCATCACCGCGCGTGATCTGCAGCCGATCGTTTGATTCGTGAGCTGTCCCGGAAGAGCATGCACTTCCAGCATTGGGACGAAGTTCTCGAGGGCATTTCTTGCATATTTCTTGCCTCCACTGATGAGAGGGCTCGGGCCGATGATTTTTGACGTTGAGGCGGGCGCGACGGTTAGAGAGAGTACACCGTGGAGTTCGACTCATTAGCTCGGTATGTTCCCGCCAGAGTAGCAGATATGGAGGACAGAGTACACCGCCACGCCACCGGCCGACGATTACTGGCGAGGCTTGTACGGTGTAGCTCTTCACCGGGCATGGACATTGCCCGCACGCAAGCTCATGCACTAGGATGCGAGGCACGGAGAGGTCGGCGGAATGACCGAGATCGCGAAGAGGGCCGTAACAGCAGGTCCTTGGTAACTTTCGAGGCGGACCGCCGCAGCTAGCCTAGTTACGCACTCCGCCAAGATGCAGTGGTCCTCCGCGCCTTGGTCGTTCGGGTATTCGAGCTGGTCGAGCTCGAGGCTTCGTTCACGAGTTTACATACGAGTGCTAGCCGCCAGGATTCATGTCCCTCAGCCGGCGATGCGATGGCAAACATCATCCCGAAATGTCGCTTTTTTATCGGTGCTTGCTTCACCGCGCCGCTGGCCATGTGACGAGAGATCGTGCTTATAGGAGAGGTACTGGCGCAGCGCAGCCTGGATCGATGGCGTGTTCATCGCTTTCTACATGCATACCGCAGGCGACTTATGATTAGAGTGGAGCGGTAGCTTCAGGTATATCCTTAACCATCTAGAGGCTTGTATGTTTTGATGTTATGTTAATGTGTTAAGTGTTATGTTCGGATAGCTTTGTGCTAAAATGTGATTTAGGAACCTGGTTGGGGAAAAAGGGTAAGCCTGGGGGTGAGAAAATGATGAACCTTAGAATATTACAGCTGAGACCTTAGATGTAAGGCCGTCTTGAGTACAAGATTTTGCGAGTGATCCTTGTCAGAGTGCATTTTATGCCTAGAATATTTTGTGTGATAAGTCTCTGGGTTGGGTAAATGAAAGTGGTATCTTTCATGATGTGATTAGCAAGATTGTTCCGGATCGAGAAACGAGAGAGTCGGCGTGACAGAGGCTCGGGTTGAGGACGTGTTGTGTGTCAACCCGTAGCCCGGAATGAGGTGGGGTCAGCTCTGGGTGGTCCCGCCAGGCGGTAGGGTCACGAGGGTGCTGGGCCCAAGTTTAGATGACCATCGTATGAGTTCGTGGATATGTTCGACCTGAAGCGGATCGTGAAGGCCGGAAGTGGCCTTAAGGAAGATCGAGGCTAATAAGATGACCAAGTTGGGAGGTAGTGACTCCAAGTTTCGGAAACTAAAGTGTGGTACGTATGCTAAAAGAGTTCAAGAGTTCGAGAAGAGTACGACGAGTAAGGGTAGAGACGAGCATGTATTGCGAGCATAGATATGATCATTTCTTGTAAAGGGAGAAGGTGCGAAGGATGTATATTTTAGACCTCGGGAATCGCATGCAGTCCGGTACCATTTGTTGGGTCGCCGGAGTGACATTAGAACCTCGCGGCAAAGTGACAAAAGTTTGTGGTGTTAGAGGTGTTTCCTCGTAGACTTGGATATAAGTATTTGCGTGCATGTGTTGTTTCGTGGCGGTTGGCGTTGGCAACTTATTAGAAGAACTTTATCGTTATCCGTCTTGAGAAGGAACATTCGGGACGAATGTTTCTAAGGAGGGGAGAATGTTATACCCCGTATTTCCAGAGTATGTACGTGGGGGACGTACGTAGAAATTTTCGAACTTCTTTAGGCTTGGCCGAATTCTTTTGTGCACAACACCCGGTTAGAGTCGTTTTTCGACGAAACGTTTTCACAGCTTTCGTAGGGGAATTTCCGGCTATGTCATTTATAATTTTTGCGGATTTTTCCGAGAGACGAAACATTTTGGACCAACAAGAGGGCGACACTTGTCACCCTCTAATTGGTGAAGGTTGGCGGACGAAAGTAGGAAGGTTGGCACGTTTTTGTTGCATTATTTTTGGTCAAGGAGTTGGTAGGATATTTTGGGTAGATGGATAAGGTTGCACATGGCTTAATCTTGACCTTACACTTGCCTAACACTTGGATGGATCTTGGCCATTGGTTGGCCTTCACTTGACCTATAAATACCCCTCTAGTTGAAGACTTTCTTCATCCAAAAACTTGAGCAATCTAACTAAGTCTCAAAATACTCCCTCTCCCTTGAGCTGGTCCCACCACACCCCTCCCCTTTGAGAGCCCTTGGCGAGAGCCACCTCCTCCTCAGTAGTGTTTTGCTGGGTACCCCTAGCCTAGTTGTCTCGTATAAATACCCCCTTTGTGGTATAGAAATACTCTCCAATATTGTTATAATGCCCAAATACCTGCCCAAATACCTTGTAGTATTCCCAAGGTTACACTTTTACAAAAGCCTAAAATACTATTATACTTCCTCACCACAAAAACGAAACCCTAAGTAAATCTTCACCGTAGTTGAAGTCATAAGTAGAAGTTGGTTAGAACTTCTAAGGGTTGGTTGGAGCAGTTGGAGCGCCGGAGTAGGAGCTAAACGTTGTTCGGGATCGACATATAAACTCGGATAATTTTAGGCTTATCGAGGTAAACCTTTCGACCTTACATTGTAATTGGAAATTACATGTTGTAGGAGTATATAGTTAAGTATACTATATATAGAACTGAACATAGTTGTGCGGCAATGTCTTTTGAATTAAGCCTGAATAATACTTACGGCAATGTCTTGCGACTTAAGCATGAATTTAAAGAAGAGAACTGAACTGTAATTACATAGGACTGTATTATAGTAGACTTGTGTAACATTACCGTAGTAGAATTGTACACGTCCGGTTAGGCGTGTTAACCCCCGGTTGGCTTGGTAGCCGGCCTCGATAGAGGAGGAGATTTACGCCATTGCGGGGAGGTGTCGAATTTTCAGAGAATATTCTACGTCGGGATCTAAAGATATTAATAGCGCTTTGTGGCCTCTATAGGTTGTAGTACTACGTGGGGTGATCCGCTTGATCGAGAGTGTAGCCGACGGTTTGAGGTACTGGAGAGTTTTGCTATTAGTCGATAATCGCCGCGAGGTATGTGAACCTCTTCCTATCTCTTCTAGCATGATATGTGTGAACTATGTAGTACGGTGAGACGTACGTGCTAAATGTATTTGATTGGTTTAAAACATAAAGTGTTATAACGGCTTTATGGGAAGTCGGTTATAATAGCTTTATGTGGATAAGCAAATACTTTGTGGTTTCTAAAAGGTAACTGATTTGAATAATAACTGGCTTGTTATGTGTTAATAAAGAACTTGAAGTATTTCAAAAGATTTATGAATCGTTTTGAAAGAATGAGTAGTACTTGGGTGTTGAAAGCTTAAGAGTTATACTAGCTTTATGGGAAGTTAGGTATAACGACTTAAGAATGTTTCTTGATTTGAAATCGAATGTGTATCGACAAACCATCGCAGCGTTAATAAAAGGAAAATGTATTGACTAATGAAGTATTATTAAAACCAAGAGAAACCTCCATCCGCATAGAAGCTAAGATGAGACAAAATGATATTACATTTCCTAGATCATGGCTGCTTAATAAGATTGATTATAAACAAGAATAACCTACTCACATATAAGACATATGTTTCTCAAAACGTTTAAAGGAGAATTATGTTTTAAAGGACTAAAACTATGAACTACGAAACCTTTTTCTAAAATGAGAAACTTGAGCATTCGAAAATAGGCAAACTTGAACGTTTGGAAAATAAGGTTGTTACTTGTTTTTACAAAGGAAAGCATTTTGGTTTACTTAACAATGTTAGTCACTCCAATTTTATACTACGGGTATCGGGTGACCTCTGTAAAAGAAATGGATCTTAAAAGGAATTTAACGGACGTAGTACTTTAAGGTTAAAATCCGGACTTTGACATAAAATGAAAGTACCTTGAGTCGTGTGTAACTTGCTTATGCTTGTTGTTATGAAACTTGACCATGTTACGTGTGATAGCCTTGTTGTGCAAGTACTGTGTTCTACTCGACTACCGGTTCATCCGGGAATGTATTTCACTTGATTACCGGGTCATCCGGGAATGTATTTCACTTGATTACCGGGTCATCCGGGAATGTGTTTCACTTGATTACCGGGTCATCCGGGAATGTATTTCACTTGATTACCGGTTCATCCGGGAATGTATATCACTCGACTACCGGTTCATCCGGGAATGTATTTCACTGACTACCGGTTCATCCGGGAATGTATTCCACACGTTTCTATATTGGGTCCATAAGATGGGCCGAGACCTGTTATACGTATCACATGATTTGTACCTAGATGCAGCGGAGGAAGAAGTTCCACGCATGAGGGATGACTTTGAGGCGTGAGTCACGACTTGACATATCGCTTCTATGTTGTGAACTGTAGTTTGGTTATCATACATGTCTCCTGCTTTATATAGACTATTATGATTTCATTTATAGTGTTTTACAGTTTCACATACTTGGTACCTGTTGTACTGACCTCCTTCGGGGGGCTGCGTTCATGCCGCAGGTAAAAGGTACATCGGCTGTCGATCCCCGCTTTTAGGATCACCTTTCAGCGTATTGGGAAGCTCCGTTCCTTCGGAGGCTTATCTTTGGTATGTTACCACGAGTCAGAGATTCTTATACATTCGTGGTATGGCGGCCCCGTCCGTCATAGCCATTGTAAAAATCTTAGAGGTGCAGAGTAATTGTGTGGTTGTAAAAAGGATAACCGTCGGTATTTATGTATATATGATGAAGGCAACTGCTTTGGTTGGCCTGCTTATTTATCTTTTCTCTTAATTCATGTTCATGTTTTTATTTCACTGATTTTCTCGATGTTGTATCACTAGGTGCCCGGTAAGGCACGACCACGGCCCGGTTCGGGTCGTGACATAGTCCTCGGAAAGTATCTACAGACCGTGTCTAGTAGAGTCTTGATTATCGGTGTGTTGTGCACCACATCTATAATCAGGAGGCTACGGGACATTTAGGATTGGTTTCCATTCTTCTCACTCTGAGATCGTGCCTCGGAACTAGTTTCGTATTAATTTGTGGGGCAGAACTTTACACCTCCTGTTAAGGCGTGTAATCCCCTATTGTTAACTACATTGTTGAGCCTTAAATGTGGCGTGTTTGGTTATTGAATTCGGCCTTGAAAAAGGTGGCAAAGTATGTTGAAACAAAGGAAGTGTTGTCCGATTTTCCGTAGAATTTAGTGACTTTGCACTTAGAATATTCTACGTTCGAATCTAGAGGTTAATGGACGTATTATGGCCATTATAGGTTGAAGTACTAAGTATAGTGTATTCTACTTGAAGGATGGAATAGCTATCAAGGTTGAAGTTGTTATACCCCGTATTTCCAGAGTATGTACGTGAGGGCGTACGTACGAAAGTTTAGCCTTAAAGTAGGCAATGGGACGTTTTTTTGGGCACAACTCATTAAAAGAATCGTTTTCCGACGAAACGTTTTACACAACTCGCGTAGGATAAATTCCGGCTATGCCATTTCTAATTTTTGCGGATTTTTCCGAGAGACGAAACACTTTGGGCCAACGGGAGGGCGACACTTGTCACCCTCCAATTGGTGGACGTGAGGCGTCAATATGGCCGAATGGAGTGCCTATTTTGTCAAGTAGTTGGTAGGATATTTTTGTGTAGTGGATGGATAAGGACACTTGGGCAAATCCTCACCCTACACTTGCCTTGCACTTGGCATCATCTTGGCCATTGGTTGGCCATGGCTTGACCTATAAATACCCCCTTAAGATGAAGAGTTCTTCATTCACAAATTCCTTTCCAAGTCTTGAAAATCCTCCCTCTCCTCGAGCTTGTTTCGTCAAAGCCTACTCCCCTTGAGTGAAGTTGGCGAGGCCCCTCTAGCCTAGCCGAAATCTACCCCCCCCTCCCTTGGTAGAAAAGTTGCCTTCTAGTATTGTTATAATGCCCAAAATACCCTAGCCCAAATCCCTTAGTACTTAGTTGAAGTTGTGAAGAACTTCTAAGGGTTCTTGGAGCTATCGGAGCGTACAACTTAGGAGCTAAACCTTGCTCAGGATCGACGTATTATCTAGGATATTATTGGGCTTATCGAGGTAAATAAACTTATCCTTCTTTTGTAATTAGAGAATACATACTGTAGAAGTATAGGAATAAGTATAAATACTTAGAAGGATATTAAAGAATAGAATTGAACTGTTATCACAGTAGAAGGGTTTAAAAGAAGAATAATAGAACTGAACTCACATAGGGCTGTTTTTACAGTAGACTGTATAACTTACCGGGTAGGGAAGTGCTGCCCAAATTTCCATAGAATAGAGAACCCTCTGCTTAGAACTGTTTACAGTACAGTCTAGACGTTGATAGACGTATTTGACTGTTATAGGCTGATTCTCTGCGCGCGACATATTCAACTTGGCAGGAGGTTTTCGCCGAGAAGGTATGTGATTCTTCCTAAGCATGATATTTTAACATATATATATAGTACGGTAGACGTACATGTGTTAACTGAATAACAACTACGGCAATGTCTTTTGACTTAAGCCTGAATAACAACTACGGCAATGTCTTTTGACTTAAGCCTGAATAATAAGAACCCTGATGCATTTCAAAAGAATACTGAATCATTTTTAACAGAAGAGAAATATCTGGTTTTTAAAACAAAAGCTTAAGAGTTATACTAGCTTTATGGGAAGTTAGGTATAACAACTTAAGAAAGATAAAAAGAACTGTTTACTTGTTTGTTTATAAAAGCCTTGTATTGATTTACATTAAGTATAGTAAGATTGTTTGATAAGTAGACATATTATGATGCTACTGTGTTAGTGTCTTGTAATCTTTGTAAAGGGGTCATTCTTGTTGTGCTTACGTTGCTAAACGGTAAGTCTGTTGTCTTTATTATTATATCACCTCATCACGACCGGGCCCGTGGTCGTGCCTACCCCGGCACCCTAGTGATACAACATCGAGAAAATCGTGAAATAAAAACATGAACATGAATTAAGAGAAAAGATAAATAAGCAGGCCAACCAAAGCGATTTGCCTTCATCATATATACATAAATACCGACAGTTATCCTTTTTACAAACCACCGCCCACAACAGACCTCTAAGATTTTTCAACGGCTATATGACGGGGCGGGCCCGCCATACCACGAATGTATAAGAATCTCTGCACTCGGGTAACATACCAAAGATAAGCCTCCGAAGGAACGGAGCTTCCCAACACGCCGGAATGTGATCCTATAAGCGGGGATCAACAGTCGATGTACCTTTTACCTGCGGCATGAACGCAGCCCCAGGAGAGTCGATAACAGTACCAAGTATGTGAAATCGTAAAATCAGTAAATGAAATCATAATAGTCTATAAAGCAGGAGACAAGTATGATAACCAAACTACAGTTCACAACATAAGAGCAGTCATGTCAAGTCAGGGACTCACGCCCTAAAAGTCATCCTCATGCCCGTGGAACTCTTTCCTCACTGGCGATCTAGGTACAAATCATGTGATACGTATAATGTGTCTCGGCCCATCTTATGGACCCAATATAGAAAAGGGTGGAATACATTCGGTTCATCCATGAACCGTAGTCGAGTGGAATACATTCGGATGAACCGGTAGTCAAGTGAAATACATTCGGATGAACCGGTCATCAAGTGAAATACATTCGGATGAACCGGTAATCGTTGAAATACATTCCGGATGAACCGTGTCAAGTGAAATACATTCCGGATGAACCGGTAATCAAGTGAAATACATTCGGATGAACCGGTAATCAAGTGAAATACATTCGGATGAACCGTGAGTCGAGTGAAATACATTCGGATGAACCGGTAGTCGGGTAGAACACGATACTTGCACAACAAGGCTATCACACGTAACATGGTCAAGTTTCATAACAACAAGTATAAGCAAGTTACACACGACTCAAGGTACTTTCATTTTATGTCAAAGTCGATTTTAACCTTAAAGTACTACGTCAGTTAAATTCCTTTTAAGATCCATTTCTTTTACAAAGGTCACGATACGTAGTATAAAATTGGAGTGACTAACATTGTTAAGTAAACCAAAATGCTTTCCTTTGTAAAATCAAGTAACAACCTTATTTTCCAAACGCTCAAGTTTGCCTAATTTGAATGCTCAAGTTTCTCATTTTAGAAAAAGGTTTCGTAGTTCATAGTTTTAGTCCTTTAAAACATAATTCTCCTTTAAACGTTTTGAGAAACATATGTCTTATATGTGAGTAGGTTATTCTTGTTTATAATCAATCTTATTAAGCAGCCATGATCTAGGAAATGTAATATCATTTTGTCTCATCTTAGCTTCTATGCAGATGGAGGTTTCTACTGGTTTTAATAATACTTCATTAGTCAATACATTTTCCTTTTATTAACGCTGCAGTGGTTTGTCGATACACATTCTGATTTCCGAAATCAGTAAAACATTCTTAAGCCGTTATACCTAACTTCCCATAAAGCTAGTATAACTCTTAAGCTTTCAAAACCCAAGTACTACTCATTCTTTCAAAACGATTCATAAATCTTTTGAAATACTTCAAGTTCTTTATTAACACATATCAAGCCAGTTATTATTCAAATCAGTTACCTTTTAGAAACCACAAAGTATTTGCTTATCCACATAAAGCTGTTATAACCGACTTCCCATAAAGCCGTTATAACACTTTATGTTTTAAACCAATCAAATACATTTAGCACATGTACGTCTACCGTACTACATAGTTCACACATATCATGCTAGAAGAGATAGGAAGAGGTTCACATACCTCGCGACGATTATCGACTAATAGCAAAACGCTCCAAGTACCTCAAACCGTCGGCGACACTCTCAGTCAAGCAGCTCACTCCACACGTAGTACTACAACCTATAGAGGCCACAAAGCGCCTATTAATATCTTTAGATCCCGACGTAGAATATTCTACAGAAAATTCGAAGACCTCCCCGCAGCGTAAATCCCCTCCTCTACCGAGGCCGGCTACCAAGCCAACCAGGGGGGGGGGGGGGTTAACACGTCTAACCGGACGCGTACAATTCTACTACATAGCAATGTTACACAAGTCTCAGTATGTCCTATGTAATTACGATTCTTCTTTAAATTCAGGCTTAAGTCGAAGACATCGCGTAAGTATTATTCAGGCTTAAGTCAAAAGACATTGCCGCACAACTATGTTCAGTTCTATATATAGTATACTTATCTATATACTCCTACCACATGTAATTTCCAATTACAACAGAAGGTCAAGAATGTTTACCTCGATAAGCCCAAAATTATCCGAGTTTATATGTCGATCCTGAACAACGTTTAGCTCCTACTCCGGGCGCTCCAATCCATTCCAACCAACCCTTAGAAGTTCTAACCAACTTCTACTTATGACTTCAACTACGGGTGAAGATTTACTTAGGGTTTCGTTTTTGTGGTCGAGGAAGTATAATAGTATTTTCTGGGCTTTTGTAAAAGTGTAACCTTGGGAATACTACAAGGTATTTGGGCCAAGGTATTTGGGCATTATAACAATACTTGGAGAGTATTTCTATACCACAAAAAGGGGGTATTTATACGAGACAACTAGGCTAGGGGGGGGGTACCCCACGGCAAAACACCACAAAGGGGAGGGAGGTGGCTCTCGGCCAAGGGCTCTCAAAGGGGGAGGGGGGTGTGGTGGACGAAAGCTCAAGGGAGGGGGAGTATTTTGAGACTTAGTTAGATTGCTCAAGTTTTTGGATGAAGAAAGTCTTCAACTAGAGGGGTATTTATAGGTCAAGTGAAGGCCAACCAATGGCCAAGATCCATCCAAGTGTTAGGCAAGTGTAAGGCCAAGATTAAGCCATGTGCAACCTTATCCATCTACCCAAAATATCCTACCAACTCCTTGACCACCAATTCAACACAAAAAACGTGCCACACTCCCCATTCTCGTCCGCCAACCTTCACCAATTAGAGGGTGACAAGTGTCGCCCTCTTGTTGGTCCAAAATGTTACGTCTCTCGGAAAAATCCGCAAAAATTATAAATGACATAGCCGGAAATTCCCCTACGAAAGCTGTGAAAACGTTTCGTCTAAAAACGACTCTAACCGGGTGTTGTGCACAAAAAGAATTCGGCCAAGCCTAAAGAAGTTCGAAAATTTCTACGTACGTCCCCCACGTACATACTCTGGAAATACGGGGTATAACACCTACCCCCTTGACTTATTATACCGAGGGCTTGCCACCCTTGATGCGGGTCTATACGGCCTATGCAGTCTATGTGACTATGCGGAGCTGCGGGAGTTCCAGGATTGATCATTCCGGGTGTTTTAGCCCGATGCGGGGGATGCCCTATGCGGTCTGTGTGACTATGCGGTCTATTGAGACTATGCGGACTGCGGGAGTCGGCGGTAGGGTTAGCTACCCCGTCGAGGAATACCTCATGCAGTGCATGTGTGACCTATGCGGATGCGGGAGTCGAGATTAGGCATGCATAATGATACTATGGCGCTGGCCTTGCTTCGATCATTCGCGCCTAGAAACGGACACATTCTGATTTACCTATTATTGTTCTTGTTTGTGATATGGCACTATGTGCAATTGAACTGATTTGCAAATGGTTTTAAATACTTGATTTCATTTAAGTACTTTACAGTTTCACATACTTGGTACCTGTTGTACTGACCTCCTTCGGGGGGCTGCGTTCATGCCGCAGGTAAGGGCAAGCAGGTGCTAGATCCACATCCTTAGGATCTCTTTGCATTGGTGTCAGGAGCTCCATCTTCTCCGGAGGCTCTACTTTTGGTATGATCTCCCTGTATTGTAGATAGTTTTGTACATTCAGGGTATGGCGGGGCCCTGTCCCGCCATAGTTGTTTACTTCCTTAGAGGTCTGTAGTCCTAGTGTACAGTTGGGATGTAACTGCAAAACTTGGGTTATTTATATATATATGCCGAAAGGCAAGCTTTTCATCAGATAAACTGTGTCTCATTTTACAACTGTTTCATGTCTTGTTTTTATATTCCGCTGATTACTCTGATGTATGACTACTTGGGTGCCCGGGTAAGGCACCAGTCACGGGCCCCGGAACGGGTCGTGACAAAAGTGGTATCAGAGCAGTTAATCCTCGGAAAGTGTCTACAGACCGTATCTAATAGAGTCTTGATTATCGGTGTGTTGTGCACCACACCAATAATCAGGAGGCTATAAGATATTTAGGATTGGTTTCCATTCTTCTCACTCTGAGATCGTGCTTTAGAGTTGTGTTAAAGTTGGACCCCTCTAACGTATTCCTTTTCTGTAACAGTTATGCCTCCACGTAAGGCAACCCGGGCCCAGAAGGGCAAGGCAGCCGAGGGAGCTGCTAGTAGGACACCGAGAGTTACGAGGGCTCATGCCGATCTACACCTCGGGCAGCGAGTTCTATGACGCCGCCGGCCCAAAGAGACCACAGTACCACACCCTCGTCCCACGGCTGGGGCGGAGAGTTAGGGTACAAAGATAGCCCGGCTATTGGCGGGATCGTGGCGAACATGAGGACAGTGGATGCGGCAGATTCGATTCGGCCAGTCGTACCGTTGTTCACCCGAGGCCGAGAGTTTGAGGCTACGAGATTTCTGAGTTGTAGCCGCCGAGTTTTACGGTCGAGGCGGAGGATGATCCGCGAGGAGTTCATCCGTCGCTCTGAAGGATTATGAGAGTGATCAGGGCGTCGGAGACCGAGTCCGTGATCTTTGGTTCGCATCGGCTGCGTGATACCGCAGTCGATTGGTTTGATTCGTGGGAGTTATCCCGGGGAGAGCACGCATCCCCAGCTACTTGGGACGAGTTCTCGGAGGCCTTTCTTACTCACTTCTTGCCTCCACAGATGAGGAGGGCGCGGTGACAGATTTTTATCTGGCGAGACAGCGACGCATTACGCCAGGAGTACAATGTCGAGTTCGATTCTTTGGCTCGTCGTCCCAGCGTTGGTAGCAGATATGGAGGATAGGGTGCACCGCTACGTCACCGGGCTAGATGATTATATGGCCGAGTCTTGTGCGGGTGTTTCTCTTCAGCCGGGTATGGACATTACCCGCATGCAGGCTCATGCACTTGGATGCGAGGAGCGCAGAGACCGACGAGTCGATAGATATCAGCATCAGAAGAAGGCCAGGATGGCCGGTTCTTTTGGTAGTTCTCGGGGTGGACGGCCTCAGCAGCAGTCTAGATTTGCACCCCAGCCAGCTCAGAGCACTCCCACATCATTGTCAGTTCAGCCAGAGTATTCGGGGCGTGTCGGGGCCAGGACTTGATTTCGAGTAGCAAGGGTGCTAACCGATCGAGGTCCGCTCGGTGTGTCCGGTGGCGAGTTCCATTCGAGGTTGCGGTACTACTCGGAGCTTGCTACACTGTGGCGGCAGGTCATTTGCGAAGTCTGTCCGGCGAGCGTGGCCCGATGGTAGGAGTCGACTGCGGTCGATTGCGGTTCTTCATCCCAAGCGATTACTCGCCGGAGAAAGGTACTCATGGCGGCGGAGTGGCGAGAGGTCGTGGCGCGGGTCTCAGATTCTAGCGGTCCTCGAACGCATTTATGCCTTGTCCGTAACCGGGACGGGAGGCCTCACCGATGTCGCCACGGTACCTTATCGATCTCCGATATTGATGTGTATGCCTTGATAGATCCGGTTCTACTGCTCCTATATATCTCCCTTGTTGCTAGTAGAATAGGGATAGATCCCGAGTCTATAGACCCTTTCGAGGTAGCTACGCCCGATGGTGATTCGGTGGTAGCTCGGCGGGTATATAGGGCTTGTCCGGTGACCATTCTGATCGTCGGACCTAGCCGACTTGATCGAGTTGGATATGGTGATTTCGGCGTGATCATGGGTATGGATTGGCTAGCTTCTTACGCCCACGTGAAGCTGCAGGAGAGAGTAGTGCGGTTCCGGTTTCTGAGGCCGGTTGTCGAGTGGGAGAACACCAGTATCGCCGAGGGGTAGGTTTATTTCCTACCTCAAGGCTAGGAAGATGGTCCAGAAGGGGTACATCTACCATCTCGTTCGGGTGTTTGATCTCGAGTGCGATACCAGATTTTGATCGATTCGAGAGTCAGAGAGTTCCCAGACGTGTTTCCAGACGACCTCCCGGGTATCCCTCCTGAGAGGGAGATTGAGTTTGGTATAGATGTGATGCCAGACACTCGGCCTATTTCCATTCCGCCATACAGAATGGCACATGCCGAGTTGAGAGAGTTGAAGGACCAGCTGAGAGATTTGCTGGAGAAGGGCTTCATCAGACCTAGTGTTTCTCCCTGGGGAGCGCCGGTATTGTTCGTGAAGAAGAAGGACGGGACGCTGCGCATGTGTGTTGATTACAGCGGTGAACAAGGTGACCATTAAGAACGAATACCCCTTCCCGTGATTGATGATTTGTTCGACCCGATTGCGAGCGCGAGATGTTTCTCAAGATTGATCTGCGATCGGGCTATCATCAGTGCAGTCGAGGCGGATGTCCTAGGATCGCATTCGGACCGGTATGGGCATTATGAGTTCAGGGTCATGTCTTTTGGATTGACCAATGCTCCGGTGGTATTCATGGATTTGATGAACCGAGTGTTCAAACCATTTTTGGACACGTTTGTGATAGTGTTAATCGATGATATCTTGGATTATTCGCTCGGAGCGAGGAGCATGCGGAGCATTTGAGGCTATCTTGTGATTCTCGGGACAGCGATTATACGCCAAGTTTTCCAAATGTGAGTTTTGGTTAACCGGTGGCTTTTCTTGGGCATATTGTCGGGCTGATGGCATTAGTGGATACGACCAAGATCGGCGATCGAGGACTTGGCCTAGACATACTACTCCGCGCAGGTTCGCGATTTTCAGGTCTTGCGAGTTATTATCGGTTCGTAGAAGTTTGCTTCTATCTGCACCATTGACTAGGTGACTCGTAAGCGACTAAGTTTGATGGTGATGCTTGTGGCGGGGTTTCGATTCTTGAAGGAGAGACGACCGCCCCCGTTCTTACTCTTCCAGAGGGTCCAGACGGTTATGTTGTGTATTGTGATGCGTCAAGCATCGGGCTGGGATGTGTGTTGATGCAGCAGGGTAGAGTTATAGCGTACGCATCCCGACAGCTTAAGAAACACGAGGTAAACTACCCCACCCATGATTTGGAGTTGGCAGCAGTGATTCACGCTTTGAAGATCAGGAGGCACTATTTGTATGGGGTTCACATGGATATTTATACAGACCACAAGAGCCTCCAGTATATCTTCAGCCAGAGGGAGCTGAACTTACGACAGAGACGGTGGTTAGAGTTGCTTAAGGATTATGACGTCGATATCCTGTACCACCCGGGGAAGGCCAATGTTGTGGCAGATGCCCTTAGTCGTAGGTCCATGGGTAGCCTATCAGAGGTGCAGCCGGAGAGGAGGGGCATGGTTCGTGATTTGCATCAGTTAGCGAGCCTTGGTGTCCGTTTGATTGATTCTGATAGCAGTGGGGTTCGAGTTTGTGAGGTTGCCGAGTCTTCCATCGTCGAGGAGGTGAAGAGGCAACAGTTCGAGGATCCAGTTTTGACACGTTATCGTGATACGACTCTTCGTGAGGGGAAGGGTCCTTTTGAGGTAGCACCTGATGGGGTGCTAAGGTTTGAGGCGAGTTGTGTGTTCGGATGTTTGAGGACTTGTGAGTTCTTGGGAAGCACACGGTAGCGTTACTCTATCCATCCGAGTCGACCAAGATGTACCACGACCTTAGATCTGTGTATTGGTGGGATGGCTTGAAGAGGGACGTTGCAGAGTTCGTAGCTCAGTGCCCGTGTTGTCAGCAGGTGAAGGTAGAGCACCAGAGGCCTGGTGGTTTATTACAGACGATAGAGATCCCGACCTGGAAGTGGGAGGTGATCAACATGGACTTCATTACAGGATTACCTCGCACTCAGAGGAGACATGATTCTATATGGGTTATCGTCGACAGGCTGACAAAATCAGCCCACTTTCTTCCCGTTAGGACGACTTTTTCGGCTGAAGATTATGCCAGACTTTACATCCGAGAGATTATCAGACTGCATAGAGTCCCTATTTCGATCATATCGCATGCAGGAGCCCGGTTACGGCGCTAACTGGAGGTCTTTCCGAAGGGTTTAGGACGCAGTGAGCTCAGTCGCATTCCATCCACGAGCAGACGGACAGGCAGAGCGCACTATCCAGACTCTTGAGGATATGCTGCGAGCCTGTGTTATTGACTTCAGGGGTAGCTGGGAGGATCATTTGCCTCTAGTTGAGTTTGCATACAATAATAGCTACCACTCCAGTATTCAGATGGCGCCTTATGAGGCCTTGTATGAGAGGAAGTGCATATCGCCTATAGGCTGGTTCGATGTGGCGAGTGCGATTAGTGGGACCAGATTTGGTGCGGCAGCGATGGATAAGGTGAAGCTTATCCAGAGAGGTTCTTGGCATTTCGAGTCGACATAAGTCATATCACGGATCATCGCCGTCGGCATCCGGAGTTCGAGGTTCATGATTGGGTTTTCCTAAAGGTGTCACCCATGAAGGGTGTGATGAGATTCGGGAAGAAGGAAACTCGGCCCAAGGTACATCGGGCGTTTCAGTTGTCGCGAGGTAGGCAAGGTTGCTATGAGTTGGATCTGCCGTCCGATCCGGAGCGATGCATCCGTGTTTCATGTTTCTATGCTGAGGAGATGTATCGGGGATCCATCTAGGGTACACCCGATTGACGATGTCCAGGTGACCGAGGGGTTATCGTATGAGGAGATTCCCATAGCGATAGTCGATCGTCAGGTTAGGCGTCTGCGGACCAGGGCGTGGCAGTCAAAGTCTTGTGGCGGAACGAGCTCAGGGAGGAGATGACGTGGGAAGCTGAGGAGGACATGAGGCAGAAGTACCCTCACCTATTCCCCACACCTCCAGGTAATTCACTTTCCTACTTGTAAATCTTCATTATCGTTTATGCCTAAGTATTGTTTTGTGGCCGTGTGTGGCATTTGCAAAAAAAATTTAAGTTATGAAGAACCTTATTGTTATCTGTCTTGGGAAGGAACATTCGGGACGAATGTTTCTAAGGGGGGGAGAATGTTATACCCCGTATTTTCAGAGTATGTACGTGAGGGCGTACGTACGAAAGTTTAGCCTTAAAGTAGGCAATGGGACGTTTTTTTGGGCACAACTCGCGTAGGATAAATTCCGGCTATACCATTTCTAATTTTTGCGGATTTTTCCGAGAGACGAAACACTTTGGGCCAACGGGAGGGCGACACTTGTCACCCTCCAATTGGTGGACGTGAGGCGTCAATATGGCCGAATGGAGTGCCTATTTTGTCAAGTAGTTGGTAGGATATTTTTGTGTAGTGGATGGATAAGGACACTTGGGCAAATCCTCACCCTACACTTGCCTTGCACTTGGCATCATCTTGGCCATTGGTTGGCCATGGCTTGACCTATAAATACCCCCTTAAGATGAAGAGTTCTTCATTCACAAATTCCTTTCCAAGTCTTGAAAATCCTCCCCTCTCCCTTGAGCTTGTTTCGTCCAAAGCCTACTCCCCTAGCCTAGCCGAAATCTACCCCCCTCCCTTGGTAGAAAAGTTGCCTTCTAGTATTGTTATAATGCCCAAAATACCCTAGCCCAAATCCCTTAGTACTTAGTTGAAGTTGTGAAGAACTTCTAAGGGTTCTTGGAGCTATCGGTGCGTACAACTTAGGAGCTAAACCTTGCTCAGGATCGACGTATTATCTAGGATATTATTGGGCTTATCGAGGTAAATAAACTTATCCTTCTTTTGTAATTAGAGAATACATACTGTAGAAGTATAGGAATAAGTATAAATACTTAGAAGGATATTAAAGAATAGAATTGAACTGTTATCACAGTAGAAGGGTTTAAAAGAAGAATAATAGAACTGAACTCACATAGGGCTGTTTTTACAGTAGACTGTATAACTTACCGGGTAGGGAAGTGCTGCCCAAATTTCCATAGAATAGAGAACCCTCGCTTAGAATTTACATACTGATCTAGACGTTGATAGACGTATTTGACTGTTATAGGCTGATTCTCTGCGCGCGACATATTCAACTTGGCAGGAGGTTTTCACCGAAAAGGTATGTGATTCTTCCTAAGCATGATATTTTAACATATATATATAGTACGATAGACGTACATGTGTTAACTGAATAACAACTACGACAATGTCTTTTGACTTAAGCCTGAATAACAACTACGGCAATGTCTTTTGACTTAAGCCTGAATAATAAGAACCCTGATGCATTTCAAAAGAATACTGAATCATTTTTAACAGAAGAGAAATATCTGGTTTTTAAAACAAAAGCTTAAGAGTTATACTAGCTTTATGGGAAGTTAGGTATAACAACTTAAGAAAGATAAAAGGAACTGTTTACTTGTTTGTTTATAAAAAGCCTTGTATTGATTTCTGTTAAGTATAGTAAGATTGTTTGATAAGTAGACATATTATGATGCTACCTGTGTTAGTGTCTTGTAATGCTGTGAAAGGGGGTCATTCTTGCTGTGCTTACGTTGCTAAACGGTAAGTCATTGTATCGTTATTATATCACCTACCCTCGACTTATTATACCGAGGGCTTGCCACCCTTGATGCGGTCTATACGGCCTATGCAACCATGTGACTATGCGAGCTGCGGAGTTCCGTGATTGATCATTCGGTGTTTTAGCCCGACGCGGGGATGCCTATGCGGTGCGTGTGACTACGCGGTCTATGAGACTATGCGGTGCGAGTCGGTAGTGCAGGGTTAGCTACCCCGTCGAGGAATACCTCAATGCAGTGCATGTGTGACCTATGCGATGCGAGTCGAGATTAGGCATGCATAATGATATTATGGGCACTTGGCCTTGCTTCGATCATTCGCGGCCTAGAAACGGACACATTGATTTACCTATTATTGTTCTTGTTTGTGATATGGCACTATGTGCAATTGAACTGATTTGCAAATGGTTTTAAATACTTGATTTCATTTTAGTACTTTACAGTTTCACATACTTGGTACCTGTTGTACTGACCTCCTTCGGGGGGCTGCGTTCATGCCGCAGGTAAGGGCAAGCAGATGCTAGATCCACATCCTTAGGATCTCTTTGCATTGGTGTCAGGAGCTCCATCTTCTCTGGAGGCTCTACTTTTGGTATGATCTCCCTGTATTGTAGATAGTTTTGTACATTCAGGGTATGGCGGGGCCCTGTCCCGCCATAGTTGTTTACTTCCCAGAGGTGCAGTAGTCCTAGTGTACAGTTGGGATGTAACTGCAAAACTTGGGTTATTTATATATATATGCCGAAAGGCAAGCTTTTCATCAGATAAACTGTGTCTCATTTTACAACTGTTTCATGTCTTATTTTTATATTCCGCTGATTACTCTGATGTATGACTACTTGGGTGCCCGGGTAAGGCACCAGTCACGGGCCCCGGAACGGGTCGTGACAGAAGTACTTTGGAGCATTTTGCTATTTGTCGATAATCGTCGCAAGGTATGTGAATCCTATTCCTTCTTTTGACATGATTCTATGTATGGAATATACATGTGGTATTATTTCATGATTCCTTCTAATCTTAGAAGTTAAGAGGTATGTATGTTGATTTACTCTACGTAAAGGTTACGTCTAAGTTATCCTAAGTTCTTACCATGTCTTATGGGGGATGTTGGTAAGAGTCGTTAGGAGGTATTTGGAGCCAAGTTGGCTTGGCTAATTTACGGCACGAATGAAAATAAGTATCGAACAATCCATTGCAGCGTTAATAAAGGAAAATGTAATGACAATTGATTATATTAAAATGAGTACAATTCTCCATCTGCATAGAAACTAAGATAAGACAAAATTGTATTACATTTTCTAGATCATGGCTACTTGAATAAGATCGTTATAAATAAGTATAACTTATTCACAACGCACCAAAGTATATGTTACTTAATTTAAAAGAGTTTACGTATGAAGTTTTTAAGACTATGAACCTTGAATTCTTAAAAGGTTAAGAAACTTTATTTTTCAAGTTATGGGACTTGATTCTTAAAGGAAGAAATGACTTGATTTAAATGTATAGAATACTTGATTTGGAAAACATGGATTTCTTGATATTCTAAAGATAAGAGATTTTAAATTCTAAGTTAAGAAACTTGATTTCTAAAGTTAAGAGACTTGAAGTACTTTAAAAGTTATGTAACTTGATTTGAAAGTATAAGTCTCTTGGTTATAAAAAGAATGAATTAGTCTAAGACATAAAGTTAGTATAACGGCTTTATGAGAAGTTGGTTATAATGACTTTATGGAAGGTTAAGAGAATGGTTTTCTCTAGTAATATAAACAAAGAATGACTTGATATAAAGAAGGGCAAATTGTTTTAAAGGTACCAATTGCTTAAGGTTTTTAAGAAAGAAGTCACTTGATTTAGAAGCCTATAAATGTATTTCTAAAAGGTATTGTGACTTGTATTGAAAAGTAGATATGACTTGATACTACGGTTATTAGTATCTTGGAAGTTTTATTTGAAAAAGAGTCATTTTAAAGGAGTAGAGGTACGTAGTACGTTGGGTTAAATTACAGGATTTTATTATGACATTATCGCGTCCCAGGAATGGGCCGGGCAGTATACCTTTATGGGCAGACTATATGACATTATCGCGTCCCAGGAATGGGCCGGGCAGTATACCTTTATGGGCAGACTATATGACATTATCGCGTCCCAGGAATGGGCCGGGCAGTATACCTTTATGGGCAGACTATATGACATTATCGCATCCCAGGAATGGGTCGGGCAGTATACATTTATGGGTAGACTATATGACATTATCACGTCCCAGGAATGGGTCGGGCAGTATACATTTATGGGCAGACTATATGACATTATCGCGTCCCAGGAATGAGCCGGGCAGTATACCTTTATGGGCAGACTATATGACATTATCGCGTCCCAGGAATGGGCCGGACAGTATACCTCTATGGACAGACTTATGTGACTTTATCGCGTCCCATATTGGGTCGGGCAGTATAGGCGTCCCTCCATAAAGGGCCGGATTATGTTATGCAAGGTAAGTAAGTTATATGGTAATGAACTTGACGGTTTTTCCTAAGCATGTACGTAAGAATGTGACTATAACTTTTATGTAAAAAATGGGAAAAGATAATAAGGTACGATTAAGTTCACGAGATGGTAATGACACGGTAGGATCTGGTATTTACCCTTTTTATACTTACCCCCTGTCATTACATTTATGCTGATCATGATTTGTTTCGTACCTTATTTTCCGTTCCATATTAAATTTTTGTTATGCGACCCCTTCGGGGCTGCGTTCATGTCCGCCGGTTTAGGTACACAGTTGTGGATCCGCGAGCTTAGGATCCTGGTTCAGCATTTTGAGATGGCTCCAATGTTCCGGAGCTTGTCGTCATGGTTATGTATATTCGAAGTGCAGCGGGGCCTTGTCCCGTCATAGTATTTGTCCAAATCTTAGAGGTCTGTATTCATTTGTGGGCTGGACTGGCTAGAGTTGTTTTTACATTGTTAAACAGTGTAGACCCTTTCGGGTAATTTTTATGTTATGGCAGCCTTATCGGCTTGGCCTTTGTTATTAAAAAAAAAGAGTGTTATTTATCTTCCGCAGTTTGTTATGTTGTATGAATAGAAGGGTGCCCAGGCAGGGCACCAGTCGCGGCCCGGGGTCGGGTCGTGACAAAAGTGGTATCAGAGCAGTTAGTGCTCGGAAAGTGTCTACAGACCGTGTCTAGTAGAGTCTTGATTATCGGTGTGTTGTGCACCACATCTATAATCAGGAGGCTGCAGGACATTTAGGATTGGTTTCCATTCTTCTCACTCCGAGATCGTGCGATAGTACATCACGACCGACCAGGGCGCGGCGGTGCCCTACAGGCACCCTTCTAATCATACAACATAATAAATCTGCGGAAGATAAATAACACTTTTTTTTTAAAACCAAGCCGACAAGCTGCCATAACATAAAATTACCCGAAAAATCTACGCTTAACAATGTAAAACAACTCTAGCCATCCACGTATGAATACTGCACTCTAAGATTGGAACAAATACTATGACAGACAAGGCCCCGCCGCACTCGAATATAAATAGCCATGACAACTCCGAACATTGGAGCCATCTCAAATGTCGAACAGATCCTAAGCTCGCGGATCCACAATCTGGTACCTAAACTGCGACATGAACGCAGCTTCCGGAAGAAACGATATAACGAATATGGAAACGGAAAAAATAGTGCGAGAAACAAATCATAACTGTACAAAAGAATGACAGGGGCAAGTATAAAAAGGGTACATACCAGATCCTACCGTGTCATTACCATCTCGTGAATTTAATCGTACATTATTATCTTTTACCATTTTTCAATAAAAGTTATAGTCACTTTCTTACGTACATACTTAGGAAAAATCATTAAGTTCCTTACCATATAACTTACTTATCTTTCATAACATAATCCGACCCTTTATGGAGGTACGCATATACTACCCGACCCAATCTGGGACTCGATCAAGTCACACAAATATCAAAGCGTGCCCGTGGAATCCCCCATCACTGCCGACAGTCATAAGTGTAACATATAACCATGTGACGCGCCCGTGTCATCCTACCTCACTGCCGGCGTACACATACACAATACATATATATATCTCCTGCCCGTGGAATCCACATCACCGCGACAACGTAGGTGTAACATATACAACACATATATATATATATATATATATATATATATATATATAACGTGGCTGCATGCCGGAATCCTCATCGTATAAGCATGGCCATAACGTGCCTCGGCATCCTCATCGTGGGTACATGTCTTCACGGGAGCTAGCCCGTGGAGTAATAGTCGCATAGCATGGTCGCATGCCTAATCCTCATCGTATAAGCGTGGCCATGGGTAATAAAACAACCGAATCTAACCCGCCTCGGTCACATGCCCTAATCCCACATCGTATAAGCATGTCCAAGGATCAATCATAATGGAAGCATACCCGTGGAATCCCACATCACCGCTTGCGACGCGTCAAGCAAACTTACAACAAGACGGTGCCCTCCAACCGAGTCACGACAACGTAAACATATAATACTTGCACTCAAAGCTATCACAAGCAAACATAGGCAAGTTCATTAAACCTTTAGACTTCCATTTTTATAAACTCATGGCACTTTCGTTTCACACATAGAAATCCGGGAATTTAACCCAAAGTACTACGCACCTCTACTCCTTTAAAATGACTTTTTTTCAAATAAAACTTCCAAGATACTAATAACCGTAGTATCAAGTCATACTTACTTTTCAAGACAAGTCACAATACCTTTTTAGAAATACAATTATAGGCTTCTAAATCACGTGACTTCTTTCTTTAAAACCTTAAGCAATTGGTACCTTTAAAACAATTTGCCCTTCTTTATTTCAAGTCATTTCTTTGCTTACAGTACTGAAGAAAACCATTCTTTTAATCTTCCATAAAGTTGTTATAACCAACTTCCCATAAAGTCGTTATAACTCTTTATGTCTTAGACAAATTCATTCCTTTTATAACCAAGAGACTTATACTTTCAAATCAAATCACATAGCTTTCAAAATACTTCAAGTCTCTTAACTTTTAAGAAAACAAGTTTCTTAACTTTAGAAATCAAGTCTTTCCAAATCAAGTATTCTATACTTGTAAATCAATTCATTTCTTCCTTTAAGAATCAAGTCCCATAACTTGAAAAAATAAAGTCTCTTAACTTATAAGAATTTGAGATCCATAGTCTTAAAACTTCATACGTAAATTCTTATAAGTTAATTAACATATACATTGGTGCATTGTGAATAAGTTATACTTATTTATAACGATCTTATTCAAGTATCCATGATCTAGAAAATGTAATACAATTGTGTTTTATCTTAGTTTCTATGCAGATGGAGAAGTCTACTCATTTTAACATAATTTATTGTCATTACATTTTCCTTTATTAACGCTGCAGTGGCTTGTTCGATACTTATTCTCATTTGTGCCGTAACTTAGCCAAGTCAACTTGGCTCCAAAATACCTCCTAACGACTCTTACCAACATCCCCCATAAGACTTGGTAAGAACTTAGGATAACTTAGACATAACCCTTACGTAGAGTAAATCAACATACATACCTCTTAACTTCTAAGAGTAGAAGGAATCATGAAATAATACCACATGTATATTCCATACATAGAATCATGTCAAAAGAAGGAAGAGGTTCACATACCTCGCGACGATTATCGACAAATAGCATAATGCTCCGAAGTACTTCAACCTTGATAGTTATTCCATCCTTCAAGTAGAATCCACTATACTTAGTACTTCAACCTAAAATGTCCATAATACGTCCATTAACCTCTAGCTTCGAACGTAGAATATTCTAAGTGCAAAGTCACTAAATTCTACGGAAAATCGGGCAGCACTTCCTTTGTTTCTACATACTTTGCCACCTTTTTCAAGGCCGAATACAATAACCAAACACGCCACATTTAAGGCCCAACAATTCAGCTAACCAAAGGGGTTTACACGCCTTAACAAGACGTGTAAAATTCTGCCCCACAAATTAATACGAAACTAGTTCCATAATTAAAGCCATTCTCGGCTAACATAAACAACAACTCAAAGTCTTTTCCAATTCTTTTAATCCAAATTCTTAGGTCTAACATGTTATATAGTCATAAACAACTTCAACAACTATAATTCCTTCCTTATATAACATGTGACGACCTAAACTAATAATCCAATAGAATTGAAATCTCAAGGGCTAAACATGCTAGTTTTTCGGATTAGGGTTCCAATATCCCTAATGTCACGACCCGAACCCGGGCCCGTGACTGGTGCTTTACCCCGGGCACCCTAGTGATACAACATCAGAGAAAAACCAGCGGAAATAAAAACTTAAACATACAATTTAGATATGGATCAAGATAAAAGAAAATAGGCAAACCAAACGGTTGTCTTTCTGCATATATATAAATATATCGAAATTTGAACAGTTACAATCCTTCCAACCCTGCCCACAACAGTGCTACAGACCTCTAAGATTTTTACAACAACTATGACGGGACAGGGCCCCGCCATACCCCTGAATGTACAAGAACCCTGCACTCGTGGTAACATACCAAAAGATAAGCCTCGAAGGAACGGAGCTTCCAATACGCTGAAATGTGATCCTATAAGCGGGGATCGACAGATGTACCTCTACTGCGGCGTGAACGCAGCCCGAGGAGGTCAAGACAACAGTACCAAGTATGTGAAATCAAAATATCAGAATGAAATCAAAATAGTCTATAAAAAGTAGGAGACATGTATGATAACCAAACTTCATTACACAACATATAACCAAATATAAGTCGTGGACTCACGCCCAAATCATCACTCGTGCGTGGAATTCCTTCCTCACCGCCATCTATGATATAACAACACGAAGGAGTATACATGAACACGTGTCCCACTGTGTCATAGAAACCGTATGGGCAAGTATAACTACCGATCCGACCGTACCAATAATCTGCATAACCATATCATGGTCGACACGCGTGGCAAGTGCAATAGCCTCCACCAGCTCCTCCCTGCGCCACGTAGCTGACGGGGGCAAGTGAATCGGCTACGCACCAGATCACAACCGTAAGTCACGAAGCTCCATCCAAACACTGACTCGCGAAGCTGACACGTGGCAAGTGCACTAGCCTCCACGGCCCTCTCTACGCCACGAGGCGACGGGGGCAAGTTAAAAGGCTAAGCACCAGATCACAACCGTAAGTCACGATACTTCGCCGCGAAGCTGACACGTGGAAAGTGCAATAACCTATACCAGATCCACCGCCACGTGGCCGACGGGGCAAGTAAACAAAGCACGCACGATCACAACCGTAAGTCACGATACTTCGCCATAAATAACCATAATGGTCACATGTCCACGTAATCCATCATCGGTGTAGACATGCCCATGTAACAATAATAATGAAGCATACGCGGAATCTTCCACACGCCAGACGTCCAAGTAAGTTCTCAACAAGTCAACCGACCCTCCATCGAGAGACGCGGTAGTATAGAAACACAATTTTTGCACAACAAAGGCTATCACAACAAGCATAGGCAAGTTACACAACAACAAGCATAGGCAAGTTAAACAACAACAAGCATAGGCAAGTTACACAACAACAAGCATAGGCAAGTTACACAACAACTCAAGGTACTTTCATTTTATGTCAAAGTCCGGGTTTTAACCCTAAAGTACTACGTACGTTAACTTCCTTTTAAAGAGATCCATTCCTTTTATAAAAGTCACCCGATACCCGTAGTATAAAATTAGAGTGACTCACATTTTTAAGTAAACCAGAACACTTCTTTTTTTCTAAAATCAAGTAACAACATTCTTTTCCTAAAGTTCCAGTTTGCCTAATTTCAATTACTCAAGTCTCTTTATTTTAGAAAAGTTTCATAGTTCAATGTCTTAATCTCTTTTAAAACAATTGAGTAACATATGCCATATGTGTGAGCAGTTTATTCTTGTTTATAACCATCTTATTAAAGCAGCCATGATCTAGAAAATGTAATATCATTTTGTCTCATCTTAGCTTCTATGCAGATGGAGGTTTCTACTGGTTTTAATAATATTTCATTAGTCATTACATTTCCCTTTATTAACGCTGCAGTGGTTTTTCGATACTCATTCTGATTTCCGAAATCAGTAAAACATTATTCCTTTTTTAAAAAAACCAAGTACTCATTACTCACGAATGAGGTTTCACGCAAAATTCATATTAATTCATTTAAGTCAAGTCTCTTTATCTTTTAAGATCAAGTCTCTTAACTTTTAAAAAATTAATAAACCATTCATTTTACCTCCCTTAAGACGTTATACCTAACTTCCCATAAAGCTAGTATAACTCTTATGTTTTCAAAACCAAGTATTACTCTTCTTTCAAAAAGGATTCTTAATTCTTTTGAAATACTTCAAGATTCTTATTATTCAGGCTTAAGTCAAAAGACATTGCCGTACAACTACGTTCAGTTAGCACACATACGTCTACCGTACTATATATATGCATATTATTCAGGCTTAAGTCAAAAGACATTGCCGTACAATTACGTTCCGTTAGCACACGTACGTCTACCGTACTATATATATGTATATTCTTTTTTTTAAAAATATCATGCTCAAGAGTATAGGAAGAATCACATACCTCGTGACGATTATCGACTATTAGCAAAACGCTCCACGGCTATAACCCGACTAGTCTTGTCCACCTTCCAAGTAGTACATGCTACTTGCAGAACATTCAACCAATAAAGGTTATAAGTCTACTGTAAATACAGTTTAATCTTCTACTTAAATATTCTTCTGATGTGATTTCAGTTCAAGTCTTATCTGTAATATCCTTCTATTACAGTTCAATTCTCTTATATGAATCTTATATTCATTATAATACTACTACAGTATGTAATTCCCAATTACAATAGAAGGACAGTAGTATTTACCTCGATGAGCCCACAATTATCCAAGTTTAATGTCGATCCTGAGCAAGGTTTAGCTCCTACTCCGTGCGCTCCAATTCGCTCCAAGAAACCCTTAGAAGTTCTACACACCTTCTACTTAGTACTCCAACCAATTATGGAGATTTTTCCATAGGGTTTCGTTTAGTGGCTAAAGGAAAGTATAGTAGTATTTTCCGGGCTTTTCGTATAGAGGGTACTTGGAAATACTACAAAGGTTTTGGGCTAGAGTATTTTGGCATTCCAACAATACTTGGAGAATTATTTCTCAACCAAGGGGGTATTTCTAAAAACAACTAGGCTAGGGGGGGTACCCCTCGGCTAGAACACTACAAAGGGGGAGGGGTGCTCTCGGCCAAGGCCTTTCTCAAATGGGAGGGGGGGGGGAGTTGGATGAGAGCTCACAAGGGAGAGGGAGGGATTTTCAAGACTTATAAAGATTTGAGGGATGAAGAAAACCTTCAAGCAAGGGGGGTATTTATAGGTCAAGCAATGGCCAACCAATGACCAAGATGAAGACAAGTGTGGTGCAAGTGTAGGGCTAGGATTTACCCATGTGTCCTTATCCATCTACTACACAAAATATCCTACCTAACCCTTGACCAAGAAAGGGCACAAAAAACGTGCCAAAGAAAGCCCTCTTTGCCGTCCATTGAGGGTGACAAGTGTCACCCTCCCGTTGGTCCAAAATATTTTATCTCTCGGAAAAATCCGCAAAAATAATAAATGACATAGCCGGAATTTTCCCTACGCAAGCTTTGTAAAACGTTTCGTCGGAAAACGACTCTTTTCGGTACTTGTGAACAAAATTTTTGGCACTAGCCTACTTTAAGGCTTAACTTTAATACGTACGCCCTCACGTACATACTCTGGAAATATGGGGTATAACATTCTCCCCTCCTTAGAAACATTCGTCCCGAATGTTCCTTCTCAAGACAGATAACGATCAAGTTCCTCATAGCTTAACCGGTTTGCAATTGCCGCACATGATCACAGAATACACGCGCGCAAATACTTAAATCCAAGCCAACGAGGAATCACCTCGACGATGCAAAACAGTACCAATTCTCGCTTCTGGTCCAAAGGATACTCCCTTCGCACACTCGTTTCACAAAAAAATTACTTTCATCTTTCAGCACAAGTTCACTTCTTTCCTTTCTCGTCGTATCCTTCTCGAACACTCGAACTCTTCCTAGTACACGTGCCACACTTCAGTCAACGCTTCTGTTGCTAAAACTTTGGAGTCACTACCTCCCAACTTGGTCATCTTACTAGCCTCAATCCCCCTTAAGGCCATTTCCGGCCTTCACGTACATACTCTGGAAATACGGGGTATAACACCTAACACTTATCAACTTCATAATATAAACATCATGCTTGCTAATATCCATAGCTACAACAATAAGTAATCTCAATTACTAAAACGACAAGAATTATACCTTTACAAGCCCTTAAAATTTCCAAGATTCAAAGTTGCTCTAGCAATTCTTAGCTCCTTTCCTTTACGCTCCAATCCGCTATTTGAAGCCTTTAGAAGCTCACAACCAACTTCTCTTCCATTTCCAATCAAAACCTATGAAAATGCCTTAGGTTTTCGCCTTGCGACTAACGTGAAAACGTCATTTTTCCAAAATCTTTCTATTGAGATATCCTTACAATACCTTAGGGACCTTGGGTTAAAGTATTGTGGCTAATGGACAAAAATTACAAAATATTTGTGTGGATAAGGTGCTAAACCCGAGAGCACATTCAAGCACAAGAACAAGGTCTCAAATTTTTCTAAGTGTTGTGAGCTAAGTCTTGCTACTTAGGATGATATATAACACATTGGAGGGTCTAGATTACAACACATGGTAAGTTTGGATGAAAGGGATCAAGCCAAGTGGCTCTTGACTTAGTCAACAATGTCAAGCTCAAGCTTAGCAAGACTTTCTCATCTTTACAATGGTCAAATGACCCTTTTGCCCTTGCATCAATTTCGACCAAGCTATGTGGGAGGGGGTGCCACATGTCGCCCTCCCATTCGTCCATAAAATTCCGTAACCCTCGTGGGCCCCATAAAACGTAAAATTCCTCGGGTGGGCCCCACATGACCAAATCCGTAAAAATAAATTTCCATAATGATAATAAGTTTCACTCTTCAAATAATGCATTTTGAGAATCCAAATTCTCCTCAACGAACATTTTTCCTTTCCGACGTTCGGAAGATTTTCCGTCGGAAAAACAATTCTTCCTTTCGTACCAATTTTAAGTCTTGAGTTCCTTACGTACATTCTCTTAAACATGACTTGGAGTTACGGGGTGTAACATTCTTCCCCCCTTAGAAACATTCGTCCTCGAATGTTCCTTCGGAGTCCAATCTAATTAGATAGCGACATAGTCTCATTTTACTGCACCCTTCATACTACATATGCCACCCATGGCCACATAACAATACTTATACTAAGATTTCAACCTTGGCACTCACGAAGCCAAATAGTCCATACTCATAATGACCTCAAAGTCTTTCATAATCATCTCTACAAGGTCTACTAGGGTCTGACGACTGTATAATCACCGGACAATTCTCATATACCCGCTCAGCTACCACCCCAAACACTCACGGGTGTAGTTACCTCGAAAGGTCCTTATGGATTCAGGCTCTACTCCTTTACACTTGGTTGCTATCTTTCTTACTGGTCGTACTCTTTCCGTACTTCCAACTCATACTAGCATACATACATAACTTCCATACCGATTCTGGCCTCTAATCTTTGGAGTCACTCTATAAAACAATATAAGGCCATTTCCGGCTTTCACGACCTGGTTCCGGTGGAACGCGTCCACGAACCCGTAAAACAATTAACTAGACTTGGGCCTTGCACCCTCGTGACCCTGTCACGTAGCGGAACTACTACCAACTGATCCCACTCTATTCCAGGCTATGGGGCGACCCGTAACAGGTCCTCACCCCGACCCGCCGTCGCACTTAACTCTTATTCTTGGTCTATAATAAACCATTCTACCCGAGAAGACCTTGGCGAGAATTCATTAATTGTTCCATACCTCCCCGGTATCTAGTTAGTCTTTACCAATTCCTAATAATCTAAAATCATTCTAGGCAACACGCGTCTGACCCTCATACATAACTCCGTATAGATGTATGTCACAATATCAACTATACTATAATCATTACCAACCTGGATACGCAATCCACATAGTCCTTCCTGGGTCACTGCTGCCTTTCTTGTAGCTGCAATCAACATAACTCGTTAGGGAGAGACGACCCTAACAACACAGCTCTATCGCACGATCTCAGAGTGAGAAGAATGGGAACCAAATTCTAAATGTCCTGCAGCCTCCTGATTATAGATGTGGTGCACAACACACCGATAATCAAGACTCTACTAGACACGGTCTGTAGACACTTTCCGAGGACTAACTGCTCTGATACCACTTTTGTCACGACCCGACCCCGGGCCGCGACTGGTGCCCTACCTGGGCACCCTTCTAATCATACAACATAATAAACTGCGGAAGATAAATAACACTCTTCTTTTTTTTTAAACCAAGGCCAAGCCGATAAGACTGCCATAACATAAAAATTACCCGAAAGGGTCTACACTGTTTAACAATGTAAAAACAACTCTAGCTTGATCCAGCCCAGGATGAATACATGCACTTAAGATTGAACAAATACTATGACAGGACAAGGCCCGCCGCACTTCGAATATACATAGCCATGACAACTCCGGAACATTGGAGCCATCTCAAAATGCTGAACCAGGATCCTAAGCTCGCGGATCCACAACTGTGTACCTAAACCTGCGGACATGAACGCAGCCCCCCGAAGGGGGTCAGTACAACAGGTACCGAATATGGAACGGAAAAATAAGGTACAGTAAACAAATCATAACTGTACAAAAGAATGACAGGGGCAAGTATAAAAAGGGTACATACCAGATCCTACCGTGTCATTACCATCTCGTGAACTTAATCGTACCTTATTATCTTTTACCATTTTTCAATAAAAGTTATAGTCACTTTCTTACGTACATACTTAGGAAAAATCATTAAGTTCCTTACCATATAACTTACTTATCTTTCATAACATAATCCGACCCTTTATGGAGGGACGCATATACTACCCGGCCCAATCTGGGACGCGATCAAGTCACACAAATATCAAAGCGTGCCCGTGGAATCCCCCATCACTGCCGACAGTCATAAGTGTAACATATAACCATGTGACGCGCCCGTGGCATCCTACCTCACTGCCGGCGTACACATACACAATACATATATATATCTCCTGCCCGTGGAATCCCACATCACTGCCGACAGCCGTAGGTGTAACATATACAACACACACACACATATATATATATATATATATATATATATATATATATATATATAACGTGGCCGCATGCCCCTGAATCCCTCATCGTATAAGCATGACCATAACGTGCCCTCGGCATCCCTCATCGTAGGTGCAGGTCTTCATGGGGAGCTAGCCCATGGAGTAATACTATAACATGCCCCTAATCCTCATCGTGGGTACATGTCTTCACGGAGCTAGCCCATGGAGTAATAGTCGCATAGCATGGTCGCATGCCGGAATCCTCATCGTATAAGCGGCCATGGGTAATAAAACAACCGAATCTAACCCGCCTCCTGGTCACATGCCCCGGAATCCCACATCGTATAAGCATGTCCAAGGATCAATCATAATGGAAGCATACCCGTGGAATCTCACATCACTGTCGGTGTTATACCCCGTATTTCTAGAGTATGTACGTGAGGACGTACGTACAAAAGTCTAAGCCTTAAGTTAGGCATAGGACGAAAATTTGTGCACAACCCACGAAACGAATTGTTTTTCGACGAAACATTTTCCGAACTTTGCGAAGGGAAAATTGCGGCTATGTCATTTATAATTTTTGCGGATTTTTCCGAGAGATGGAATATTTTGGACCAACGAGAGGGCGACACTTGTCACCCTAAAGTTGGCGGTTTGTGGTGGCCGATTGGGTGCCCATTTCGTGGCATGTTTTGTGGCCTAAACCATGGGTCAATGTTTGGAGTGAATTGTGGAGTAGATGGCTAGGGGGCACTTGGGCAAATCCTCACCCTCCACTTGCCCCCCACTTGTCTTGATCTTGTCCATTGGTTTCCCTATAAATACCCCCCTTAGTTGAAGACTTCTTCATCCACTCCACACCTTTCTAAGTCTTGAAAATCCTTCCCCCCCTCTTGTAGAAGCTCTCGTCCAAAGAGCCTCCCCCTCCCCCTTTGTGAGGCCTTTTGGCCGAGAGGTACCCCCCCTCCCTTCCTAGTGGCGCTAGCCGAGGGTACCCCCCCCCTACCTTGAGTTGTTCTCATAAAATACACCCCCCCCCCCTTGGTAGAAAAGTATTCTTCAAGTATTGTTACTATTCCAAAATACCTTAGCCTTATACCTTGTAGTATTCCAAAGTTATCACACGACCAGGCAGACGCGGTGCCCTACCTGGGAACCCTTACATGTATACATCAGAGATAATCAGCGGAACATACATGAAACTTATAAATAAATCAACAGAAATAAAACAACAGGTTAGCCGATAGGGCTACCTTCCTGGACATATATATAAACAACCGAAATAGTTGCCCCCTTTCCTTTAAAAACTGACCCACAATATGTGACTACAGACCTCTAAGAATTTTTTTTTTTACCATAACAACTGTGGCGGAACAGGGCCCCGCCATACCCCTGAATATACATGAATCTACTACTTCAGGGAAAACCGTACCAAGAGATAAGCCTCCGGAGCAAATGTAGCTTTTTCCCAAAAACTGAACCGAGATCCTAAGAGCAAGGATCACCAACCTGGGTACCTAAAACCTGTGGGCATGAACGCAGCCCCCCGAAGGGGTCGATAACAGTGCAGAATATGGAATGAAATAACGTCTGATGAAAAGATCATAACTGTACAAAAGAATGACAAGGACAAGTATAAAAATACATACCAGATCCTGCCGTGTCATTACCACTTATGAACTTAATCTTACATTATTATCTTTTACCATTTCAATAAAGGTTATAGCCACATTCTTACGCACATGATTAGGAACAAACATTAAGTTCATTTCTATATAACTCACTTATCTTTCCTAAGTATAATCCGGCCCTTAAAGGAGGGCGCATATACTACCCGGCCCAATCTGGGACGCAATCACGTCACACAAAAATCAAAGCGTGTCCGTGGAATCCCCCATCACTGCCGACAGCTATAAGTGTAAAATATAACCATGTGACGCGCCCGTGGCATCCCACCTCACTGTCGGCGTACACATACACAACACATATATATATATCTCCTGCCCGTGGAATCCCACATCACTGCCGACAACTATAAGTGTAAAATATAACCATGTGACGCGCCCGTGGCATCCCACCTCACTGTCGGCGTACACATACACAACATATATATATATATATATATATATATATATATAACGCGGCCGCATGCCCCGGAATCCCACATCGTATAAGCATGTCCATAACGTGCCCTCGCATCCTCATCGTAGTGCAGTCTTCGTGGGAGCTAGCCCATGGAGTAATAATATAACATGCCCCCAGAATCCCACATCGTATAAGCATGGCCATGGAGTAATAGATCACACGGGCATCTAACCCGCATCCTGGCTGCATGCCCCGGCATCCCTCATCGTATAAGCATGACCAAGATCAATCACGATGGAAGCATACCCGTGGAATCCCCCGTCACTGCCGGTACGTCCAATAAAATGTCTGGGCATCTAACCCGCATCCTGGTCACATGCCCCGGAATCCCACATCGTATAAGCATGTCCAAGGATCAATCATGATGGAAACATACCCGTGGAATCCCACATCACTGTCGGTACGTCCAAGTAAACTTATAACAAGACAGCCGGCCCTCCAACTTAGAGTCGCGACAACGTAACATATAATACTTGCCCTCAAAGCTATCACAAGCCGACCTAGGCAAGTTCATTAAACCTTTAGACTTCCATCTTTATAAACTCATGGCACTTTCATTTTTTTGCATAAAAACAAAATCCGGGAATTTAACCCCAAGATACTAACACCCGTAGTATCCAGGCTTGTGTACATTTCACATAAGTCACGATACTTTTAGAAATACATTTCTCGGCTTCTAAATCAAGTGACCTTACTTTAAAGCTTTAAGCAAGTGATACCTTTAAATCAAATTGTCCTTCCTTAATACAAGTTATTCCTTTGATTACTTATTAGAGAAAACCATTCTCTTATTCTTCCATAAAGCCGTTATAACCAACTTCCTATAAAGCCGTTATAACCCTTTATGGTTTTAGACAAACTCATTCCTTTTGTAACCAAGAGACTTAAACTTTTTAAAACCAAGTATTATATACTTTCAAATCAATCTTAACTTTAAAAAAATACAATTAGTCTCTTAGCCTTTAGAAATCAAGTGACTCCTTTTATTACAAAACCTTAGGCAATTGATGCCTTAAAATCAAGTTGCCTTTTCACTAAAAACAAGTCATTTATCTTTCCATAAAGCAAATATAACCAAGTCCCCATAAAGTCGTTATATTCACTTTATACTTTAGCCCAAAAACAATTTCCTATCCGAGGGACTTATACGTTTAAAACGGAACAAGTATCACATACTTCAAAACTCTTCAAGACCCTTCACTTAAAAAAAACATTAGACATCCTTAATACTTTCAAAGAAGTGAGTTAATCGCATAAATCACCCGACTTGGCTATTCATAAAACTAGTAAAGGATATCAAGGTGTTGTACGTCTACCGTACTACACACGTGCAACTAGTCATGATCAAAAGATAGGAAATGTTCTACATAGAGCAAAATCACACAACTACCTCTTAACTTCTAAGAGTAGAAGGAAACATGAAATGATACCACAGGTATATTCCATACATAGAATCATGCCAAAGGAAGGAAGAGGTTCACATACCTCGCGACGATTATCGACAAGTAGCAAAATGCTCCAAAGTACTTCAACCTTGATAGCTAATCCATCCTTCAAGTAGGATACACTATACTAAGTACTTCAACCTATAATGGTCACAATACGTCCATTAACCTCTTACTTCAAACGTAGAATATTCTAAGTTCTAAGTCACTAAATTCTACGGAAAATCGGACAGCACCTCCTTTGTTTTTACTTACTTTGCCACCTTTTTCAAGGCCGAATACAATAACCAAACATGCCACATTTAAGGCCCAATCAAGGCAATCAACAATAGGGGATTACACGCCTACTAGACGTGTAAAATTCCGCCCCACAAACGATATCAAATTAATACAACTTACTAGGCCCATTCGGCTAACTTGAAGTACTACAACATCAATTCTTATCCAATTTCCATTTCAATCCAAGTTATTAGCCTAACATGATATCAAGTCGCAAACGATTATAACTACTATAATCTCCAAGTAATTAACATGCGACGATTCTAATAAACGACCAAATTGTAATCCAACTTAACATGGCTTACATTACATTTCGGATTTTCAAGGCTACAATCAATCCATAATCCTTATAAACTTCAACACATATACTTCATGCTAGCAACAAGTAAAGCTAACAACAATATAAATAATCTTGTAACACTTTCAAAGAACAAGATTATACCTCAACGAATCTTAATCCAATCTTCAAATCCGAAGTCGCTCCTTAGCTACTTAGAGACTCTTCAAGACACTTCAATCCGCTACTTGAGACCCTTAGAACCACACCAACAACTTTCCTTCAAACTTTCAATCCAAAACCTAGAAAGCCACTAGGTTTTCACTTTGCGACTAACCCGAAAACTATCTTTTTCCGAGATTTTTCTATTTAGATATGCCTACAATACACTTAGGAACCTTGGTTTAAAGTTGGAAGATTATTGGACCACAAACAATTTTTTTTCCTTTTCAAGGGACATGAACCCGAGAGCTAGTGAGCTTGTTCATCCAATTTCTTGTAAATTTTACTAAGTGTTAAGCTTGTCATACTACTACTAGTATTATATAGAAGCATGGAGGGTCAAGATACAAACAAATGGGTGGTTTGGATGAGCTCTAATTTAAATATCAAGACTTTGTGGGTCATTTAACTTGGTCAATATTGTCAAGCTCACTACATTGCAAGACTTGTCATCTAAGACTATGGTCAATGACCATCTTGGCCATGCCTAAAATCGTCCAAGGCAAGCATAAGGGGGGATGACACATGTCGCCCTCCCATTCGTCACAATAATACGCTTTCCGAAAATTTCATAATCCCGATAAATTTTTACAAGTCTCAAATCTTAACACTTGTGAGTCCTTACGTACGTTCTTAAAACATGTCCTGCAAATACGGGGTGTAACATTCTTCCCCCCTTAGAAACATTCGTCCCCGAATGAACATTCGTCCCCGAATGTTCTTTCGGAGTCAAACTTATAATTAGCGACATAGTTTTCTTTCACAACCCCGACATACCAACAATGCCACACATGGCCCTAATACCTCGCACACGCATATGTCCATCATAAGCCTAAAAAGGGATTATCTTTTCGTACTTCCAACTCCTTCTAACTTATACACAGTCTCAATATAATCTGTTCATGACACTAAAACATACCACAACTTTATCATGCATACAAGTTTCTAAAGGGCCAAAGACATACCTGAAATCATATAAGCGGTTCAAAGGACCGCTAATACTGGGAACTTCCACCACGACCTGCACACGGCTGCCGTGCAAAACATCTCGCTTAGCTATGGAATGCGAAGAACCCGCAATCGACCCAAGAGATCGCGCTATCCCACGGTGCCACCTCTGGTGGACGGTCTCGCGAAATGGCCTGGCCGCCGCAAGCATAACAAGCTGTCGAGGTAGTACGACACTCCCAAAATGGAATCTACTACAGTGACCACACCGGGGCAAAGGTGGCGTCCCCTGGTTACTATCATCTGACATCTGTGAACTCAGAGCCCCGAGCTCGACTGCTCCCGAATAATCCCGGCGACCAAACCTCCGGCCAGAAGACCGGGAAGGAGCACTCTGTGCCGGCTGAAATGTAGACCTAGTCTGCTGTTGAGGTTGTCCGCCTCGAAAGTTACCCTGGAATCCTGACGTCCTGGCCCTCTTGGGCTGGCCTTAGTCTAGCTGACCCTCTCTCTCTCTGTCCTCTATCCCCTGCGCATAAGCTTGCATCCTGGCAATATCCATACCAGGCTGAAGAGCCACTCCCAGGCATGTAGTAATCATATGACGGTCTAGCCCCATCACATAACGGTGAAATCTGTCCGTCATATCAGCCACAATCGTGTGCGCATACCTGGACAACGAGTCAAACTCCAGGTTGTATTCCCTGATGGTCCTCCCATTCTGCCTCAATGACAAGAACCTATCGACACGGGCTCTCCTCATTTCAGGAGGCAAAAAGTGATCAAGAAAGGCCTCCGTGAACTCATCCCAAACTGCCGGACGAGCACCCACACCTCTCGAAAGCAACCACGACTCAAACCAGTTCAACGCAATATCGCGTAACCGGTAAGAGGCTAGCGTAACAGACTCTGTATCCGAGGCCCTAAGCACCTGCATAGTCCGCTGTAGCTGCCGAACGAACTCTTGAGGATCATCCTCAGATCTCGAACCATAAAACTCGGGTGGACTACAACCCAGAAAATCCCGAATCCTCAAACTGTCGGCTCTAGGGTTAGCTACCTGCTCCTGCCGGCGCTGCCCTACCACTATGCTAGTCAATAGCCTGATCTGCTCTCCATAATCTCTAAACTCTGCCGTGCCAGGAATCGAGGCTCGTGCAGGAACCCCGAGCTCCGCCGCTCTTGGCTTCTATCTGGCGGCGTGGTGAGCTCGCCAATCCGCTTACTACCTCGTGCATAGCTCGTGCAGTCTGGTAACCTCTGCGTACCACTAGCGCCTCTGTTCTTTGCCTTGCCCTTCAGGCCCGGCCGCTCCGTGAGGCATAATCACATAAGAAGGGGTCAGAGAGGATTCAACCTACTAGGACAGCTCTACTGCACGATCTCAAAGAGAGAAGAATGGAAACCAATCCTAAATGTCCTGCAGCCTCCTGATTATAGATGTGGTGCACAACACACCGATAATCAAGACTCTACTAGACACGCGTCAGACACTTTCCGAGGACTAATCGCTCACGATACCACTTTTGTCACGACCGACTCGGGCCACGATCGTGCCCTACCTGGGCACCCTTACAGGTATACATCAGAGATAATCAGCGGAACATACATGAAACTTATAAATAAATCAACAGAAATAAAACAACAGGTTAGCCGATAGGGCTACCTTCCTGGACATATATATAAACAACCGAAACAGTTGCCCCCTTTCCTTTACAAACTGACCCACAATATGTGACTACAGACCTCTAAGAATTTTTTTACCATAACAACTGTGGCGGGACAGGGCCCCGCCATACCCCTGAATATACATGAATCTACTACCTCAGGGAAAACCGTACCAAGAGATAAGCCTCCGGAGCAAATGGAGCTTTTTCCCAAAAACTGAACCGAGATCCTAAGAGCAAGGATCACCAACCTGGGTACCTAAAACCTGCGGGCATGAACGCACTTCGCGAAGGGGTCGATAACAACAGTGCAGAATATGGAATGAAATAACGTCTGATGAACAGATCATAACTGTACAAAAGAATGACAAGGACAAGTATAAAAATACATACCAGATCCTGCCGTGTCATTACCACTTATGAACTTAATCTTACATTATTATCTTTTACCATTTCAATAAAGGTTATAGCCACATTCTTACGCACATGATTAGGAACAATCATTAAGTTCATTTCTATATAACTCACTTATCTTTCCTAAGTATAATCCGGCCCTTAAAGGAGGGCGCATATACTACCCGACCCAATCTGGGACGCAATCAAGTCACACAAAAATCAAAGCGTGTCCGTGGAATCCCCCATCACTGCCGACAGCTATAAGTGTAAAATATAACCATGTGACGCGCCCGTGGCATCCCACCTCACTGTCGGCGTACACATACACAACACATGTATATATATCTCCTGCCCGTGGAATCCCACATCGCTGCCGACAACTATAAGTGTAAAATATAACCATGTGACGCGCCCGTGGCATCCTACCTCACTGTCGGCGTACACATACACAACATATATATATATATATATATATATATAAATAACGCGGCCGCATGCCCCGGAATCCCACATCGTATAAGCATGGCCATAACGTGCCCTCGGCATCCCTCATCGTAGGTGCAGGTCTTCATAGGGAGCTAGCCCATGGAGTAATAATATAACATGCCCCCAGAATCCCACATCGTATAAGCATGGCCATGGAGTAATAGATCACACGGGCATCTAACCCGCATCCTGGATGCATGCCCCGGCATCCCTCATCGTATAAGCATGACCAAGATCAATCACGATGGAAGCATACCCGTGGAATCCCCGTCGCCGCAGACGCGTCCAATAAAATGTCCGGGCATCTAACCCGCATCCTGGTCACATGCCCCGGAATCCCACATCGTATAAGCATGTCCAAGGATCAATCATGATGGAAACATACCCATGGAATCCCAAATCACTGTCGGTACGTCCAAGTAAACTTATAACAAGACAGCCGACCCTCCAACTGAGAGTCGCGACAACGTAACATATAATACTTGCCCTCAAAGCTATCACAAGCCGACCTAGGCAAGTTCATTAAACCTTTAGACTTCCATCTTTATAAACTCATGGCACTTTCGTTTTTTCACATTAAAAAAAATCCGGGAATTTAACCCCAAGATACTAACACCCGTAGTATCCAGGCTTGTGTACATTTCACACAAGTCACGATACTTTTAGAAATACATTTCTCGGCTTCTAAATCAAGTGACCCTTACTTTAAAGCTTTAAGCAAGTGATACCTTTAAATCAAATTGTCCTTCCTTAATACAAGTTATTCCTTTGATTACTTATTAGAGAAAACCATTCTCTTATTCTTCCATAAAGCCGTTATAACCAACTTCCCATAAAGCCGTTATAACCCTTTATGGTTTTAGACAAACTCATTCCTTTTGTAACCAAGAGACTTATACTTTTTAAAACCAAGTATTATATACTTTCAAATCAATCTTAACTTTTAAAAAATACAATTAGTCTCTTAGCCTTTAGAAATCAAGTGACTCCTTTTATTACAAAACCTTAGGCAATTGATGCCTTAAAATAAAGTTGCCTTTTCACTAAAAACAAGTCATTTATCTTTCCATAAAGCATATATAACCAACTCCCCATAAAGTCGTTATATTCACTTTATACTTTAGCCCAAAAACAATTTCCTATCTAAGGGACTTATACGTTTAAAACGGAACAAGTATCACATACTTCAAAACTCTTCAAGCCCCTTCACTTAAATAAAACATTAGACATCCTTAATACTTTCAAAGAAGTGAGTTAATATCCTAACTCACCCGACTTGGCTATTCATAAAACTAGTAAAGGATATCAAGGTGTTGTACGTCTACCGTACTACACACGTGCAACTAGTCATGCTCAAAAGATAGGAAATGTTCTACATAGAGTAAATCACACAACTACCTCTTAACTTCTAAGAGTAGAAGGAAACATGAAATGATACCACAAGTATATTCCATACATAGAATCATGCCAAAGGAAGGAAGAGGTTCACATACCTCGCGACAATTATCGACAAGTAGCAAAATGCTCCAAAGTACTTCAACCTTGATAGCTAATCCATCCTTCAAGTAGGATACGCTATACTAAGTCCGTCAACCTATAATGGTCACAATACGTCCATTAACCTCTTACTTCAAACGTAGAATATTCTAAGTGCTAAGTCACTAAATTCTACGGAAAATCGGACAGCACCTCCTTTGTTTTTACTTACTTTGCCACCTTTTTCAAGGCCGAATATAATAACCAAACACGCCACATTTAAGGCCCAATCAAGGCAATCAACAATAGGGGATTACACGCCTACTAGACGTGAAAAATTCCGCCCCACAAACGATATCAAATTAATACAACTTACTAGGCCCATTCGGCTAACTTGAAGTACTACAACATCAATTCTTATCCAATTTCCATTTCAATCCAAGTTATTAGCCTAACATGATATCAAGTCGCAAACGATTATAACTACTATAATCTCCAAGTAATTAACATGCGACGATTCTAATAAACGACCAAATTGTAATCCAACTTAACATGGCTTACATTACATTTCGGATTTTCAAGGCTACAATCAATCCATAATCCTTATAAACTTCAACACATATACTTCATGCTAGCAACAAGTAAAGCTAACAACAATATAAATAATCTTGTAACACTTTCAAAGAACAAGATTATACCTCAACGAATCTTAATCCAATCTTCAAATCCGAAGTCGCTTCTTAGCAACTTAGAAACTCTTCAAGACACTTCAATCCGCTACTTGAGACCCTTAGAACCACACCAACAACTTTCCTTCAAACTTTCAATCCAAAACCTAGAAAGCCACTAGGTTTTCACTTTGCGACTAACCCGAAAACTATCTTTTTCCGAGATTTTTCTATTGAGATATGCCTACAATACACTTAGGAACCTTGGTTTAAAGTGGGAAGATTATTGGACAATAAACAATTTTTTTTCCTTTTCAAGGGACATGAACCCGAGAGCTAGTGAGCTTGTTCATCCAATTTCTTGTAAATTTTACTAAGTGTTAAGCTTGTCATACTACTACTAGTATTATATAGAAGCATGGAGGGTCAAGATTAAACAAATGGGTGGTTTGAATGAGCTCTAATTTAAATATCAAGACTTTGTGGGTCCTTTGACTTGGTCAATATTGTCAAGCTCACTACATTGCAAGACTTGTCATCTAAGACTATGGTCAATGACCATCTTGGCCATGCCTAAAATCGTCCAAGGCAACCATAAAGGGGGGTTACACGTGTCGCCCTCCCATTCGTCACAATAATACGCTTTCCGAAAATTTCATAATCCCGATAAATTTTTACAAGTCTCAAATCTTAACACTTGTGAGTTCTTACGTACGTTCTTAAAACATGTCCTGCAAATACGGGGTGTAACAGTTACCTCTATACGTAGAGCCCGGAAATACTACCTTATGTCCTTTTAGTCTCAAAACGAAACCCTAAGGAAAATCTTCATAGTTGGTTGAAGTGCTAAGTAGAAGTTGTTTGGGAACTTCTAAGGGTTGTTTGGAGCGGGTTGGAGCGCCCAGAGTAGGAGCTAAACGTTGCTCAGGATCGACATTTAAACTTGGATAATTTTGGGCTTATCGAGGTAAATACTCTTGACCTTCTATTGTAATTAGAGTTTACATACTGTTGAAGTATAAGAATTAAGTATAAGTTATATACAAGGAAGGTATATAAGAAGGGAATTGAATCAGACTTACATAGGACCGTATTCTGATGAGACTTGTGAAGTTTGACGGGTAGGGAAGAGCTGCCCAATTTTCCGTAGAATCTTGTATCTAGATTTATTCTGCAGAGTAGTCTAGACATTGATAGACTTGTATAACCGGTATAGGTTGAAGTACTGCGAGTAGCGTGTTCTACTTGAAAGGTGGACAAGGCTAGCCGGGTTATAGCGGTGGAGCGTTTTGCTAATAGTCGATAATCGTCGCGAGGTATGTGATTCTTCCTATCCTCTTGAGCATGATATTTTAAAAGAATATATATAGTACGGTAGACATACGTGTGTTAACTGAACGTGGTTTTACTCCGATGTCTTTTGACTTGAGTTTTAAATAATAAGTATCTTGAAGTATTTCAAAAGAATTAAGAATCGTTTTTGAAAGAAGAGTAATACTTGGTTTTGAAAGCTTAAGAGTTATACTAGCTTTATGGGAAGTTAGGTATAACGACTTAAGAGAGATAAAAAGAATGGTTTATTGATTTTAGAAGTTAAGAGACTTGATCTTAAAAGATAAGAGACTTGACTTAATTGAATTAATATGAATTTTGTTAAAAAGTGTGAAACCTCATTCGTGAGTAATGAGTACTTGGTTTTTAAAAGGAATAATGTTTTACTGATTTCGGAAATCAGATTAAGTATCGAACAAACCACTGCAGCGCTAATAAAGGGAAATGTATTGAATATTTAAGTATTATTAAAACCAGTAGAAACCTCCATCTGCATAGAAGCTAAGATAAGACAAAATTGTATTACATTTCCTAGACCATGGCTGCTTTTATAAGATTGTTATAAACAAGAATAACCTACTCACACATAAGGCTTATTGTTTTAAAAGAGAGTACGTTTGTCACGCCCGACTCGGGCGTGGATCGTGCCTTACCGGCACCCTAGTGATACAACATCGAGAAAACCAGCGGAAAATAAAACACGAGTCATGAAACAAGAGATATAATAAATAAACAGCCAACCAAAAGCAGCTTGCCTTCAGATATACATAAAAACCCGACAGCTTATCCTTTTACAAACCCCGCCAACAAGCATGCACTCTAAGATTTACAACAACTATGACGGGACAGGGCCCCGCCATACCCCTGAATGTACAAGAACCTACAACTCAGGGAAACATACCAAAGATAAGCCTCCGAAGGAACGTAGCTTTCCAACACGCTGAAATGAGATCCTAAGAGCGGGGATCCACGACCGATGTACCTCTACCTGCGGCATGAACGCAGCTCGAAGGAGGTCAAGATAACAGTACCAAGTATGTGAAATCACAACATCAGTAAATGAAATCATAATAGCTTAAAAAGCAGGAGACATGTATGATAACCAAAATACAGTACGCAACATAAAAGCAGTCAAGTCAGGGACTCACGCCCTCAAAGTCACCACTCAAATATAACTATGGGTCTCACGCCCACAACATCCATCATGTTCGCATCATGGCCGCATGCCCCCGGAATACTGCATCGGTGTAGACATGTCCATGATGCAACAATAATAACAAGGCCGCATGACCACATGCCCCCGGAATACTGCATCGGTGTAGACATGCCCATGTAACCTCAATAACAATATACTGGGTGGTCAACCCTGCCGCATGGCCACATGCCCCCGGAATACTGCATCGGTGTAGACACGTCCATGTTGCAGTAATAACCATATATCGGGTAATCAACCCGGCCGCATGGCCGCATGCCCCCGTAGTATTAGAATGACCAACCCACATTCCCTTTTCAAAATCAAGTAACAACATTCTTTTCCTAAGTTCCAGTTTGCCTAGTTTCAATTACTCAAGCTTCTCATTTTCAAATGGTTTCATAGTTTCCAAACTTAATCACTTGATTCCTTTTTAGAACAATTGAGTAATATATGTCTCACGTGAGAGTAGGTTATTCTTGTTTACAACATTCTTATTACAGCAGCCATGATCTAGAAAATGTATATCATTTTGTCTCATCTTAGTTTCTATGCAGATGGAGGTTTCTACTGGTTTTAATATAATTCATCATTATTCAATACATTTTCCTTTATTAACGCTGCAGTGGTCTGTCGATACACATTCTGATTTCCGAAATCAGTAAAACATTATCCCTTTAAATAAAACCAAGTACTCATTACTCACGAATGAGGTTTCACATAAACATTCACATTAAAACAAATAAGTTAAGTCTCTTATCTTATAAGATCAAGTCTCTTAACTTCTAACATCAGTAAACCATTTTCTTTACCTCTTAAGACATTATACCTAACTCCCATAAAGCTAGTATAACTCTTTTTAAAACCTTTTAAAACCAAGTGTTACTCTCTTCCAAAACGATTTATAAATCTTTTGAAATACATCAAGTTCTTTATTATAACTAGCGCTTATAATTCACATCGATTACCTTTTAAAACCACAAAGTATTTTCTTACCTACATAAAGTCGCTTATAACCAACTTCCCATAAAGCGTTATAACACTTTATGTTTTAAGAACAATCAAACACGTTAACACGTACGCGTCTACCGTACTACATAGTTCACACATATCATGCTAGAAGAGATAGGAAGAGGTTCACATACCTCGCGACGATTAACGACAATAAGCAAAAAGCTCCAAGTACTACAACCTTGCTAGCCCTTTCCACTCCTCGAGTAGAATATGCTACTCTTAGTACTTTCACCTATAAAGGTCACAAATGTCTATTAACGCCAAAACACAAGTTTCTATCTTTCTACAGAAAATTCGGACCTCCCGCACAAACAGCGTAAATCTCCTCCTTTATCGGTCGGCTACCAAGCCAACCAGGGGGGGTTAACACGTCTAACCGGACGCGTACAATTCTACTACACAGTAATGCTACATAAGTCTACTGTAATACAGCCCTAGGTAATTACAGTTCAGTTCTTCTCTTTATCATCCTTCTATGTGATTACTGTTCAATTCTTTATTCTTCAGGCTTAAGTCAAAAGACATTGCCACAATACTAAGTTCAGTTCTATATATAGTATACAACAACTATATATTCAACACTTATGTAATTTCTAATTACAATAGAAGGATAGTAGTGTTTACCTCGATAAACCCAAAATTATCTTAGTATAAAGTCGATCCTGAGCAGTACTCCGAGCGCTCCAAACAACCCTTAGAAGTTCTAACCAACTTCTACTTACAACTTCAACAACGGGTGAAGATTTCCTTAGGGTTTCGTTTTTGTGGCTAAAGGAAGTATAATCGTATTTTCTGGGCTTTTGTATAAGTGTAACCTTGGGAATACTACAAGGTATTTGGGCCAAGGTATTTGGACATTACAACAATACTAGGAGAGTATTTCTATACCACAACAAGGGGTATTATACGAAAACAACTAGGCTGGGGGTACCCCGGCTAGACACCACAAAGGGGAGGGGAGGCTCTCGGCAAAGGCCTTAACCAAGGGAGGGGTGTTGGCCGATTTCAAGGTTGAGGGGGACGGAGAGATTTTTAACACTTAGAACAATTTTGGATGAAGAAGTTCATCAACATGGAGGGGTATTTATAGGTGAAGAAATGGCCAACCAATGGCCAAGATTCTTCCAAGTGTATAGCAAGTGTAAGGTCAAGATCAAGCCATGTGTTTGTGGGTCCCACTTGCTCATCAACTACACAAAAATATCCTACCTAACCCTTGACCAAAATTGGGCAACAAAAACGTGCCAAGAATGGCCATTTCGCCGTCCCTTTGCTTCCAATGTGAGGGTGACACATGTCACCCTCCCGTTGGTCCAAAATGTTTCGTCTCTCGGAAAAATCCGAAAAAATTATAAATGACATCGCCGGAATTTTCCCAACAAAAGCTGTGTAAAGGTTTCGTCTAAAAACGACTCTAATCGGGTGTTGTGTACAATTTCGAAACTTGCCTAACTTAAGGCTCAAATTTTCACGCACGCCCTCACGCACATACTCAAAAATACGGGTATAACATTCTTCCCCCCTTAGAAACATTCGTCCCGAATGTTCCTTCTCAAGTCTCAACACAAACATGCGCCAGTATAGTCTTCACTGCTATACGTACGAAAACAATCATGCCACACCTGGCCATGAAATAACAAATGCACAAAATACGAAATCCCAAGTCCACGAGGAATCACCTCTGTTATCACAAAAGTTCCCACCAAGGTCTAACATATACTCCCTCTGCACCTTCATTTCACAAAAGAAACGATCACACTCGTCCACTTCTCCCCTACCTCGTCGCACTGCTCGAACACTCGAACTCTTCCCGACACGCACCACACTTGATCAACGCTCGTTTCCAACCCTTGGAGTCACTACCTCCAAACTTGGTCATCTTACTAACCTCGATTTCCTCTAAGGCCATTCTCGGCTTTCACGAATCGATTACGGTCGAACGTATCCACGAACTCATACGATGGTCATCTAAACTTGGGCCTAGCACCTCGTGACCGCCACGGGGACCACCCGAGCTGACCCTTCCCGAACGGACGGGTTGGCCGCAACATGGCCCCAACCCGACCCATCGTAGCGCCAACTTCGCTCGCCGACACGGAACACATCATGGAAGCTACCACTTCCATCTCACACTAACCAGATTTTTTAATCACACTATAGCACAAAGCTATCCGAACATAACACTTAACACATCATTAACATCAATACATACAAGTATCTACGTGGTTAAGGATATACCAAACTAGGCGGTTCAAGGACCGCTAAACCGAACTTCCACCGCGACCTACCGTGGCCCGCAATCGCTCTAGTAGTCTGTGTTATCCTACCGCTACCACAGTCGGACGGTCTCGTCATATGGCCTGTTGGCCGCAAGAATAACAAGCTCCCTTGGTACAACTACACTCCCCGAAATGCGGTCTACCACATCGACCACACCGAGGTAGGTGATTGCATCCGCCAACACCCTACTCCCGAACATCGAAACACAGGAGCCACGACCGCTCTGAATATCCTGGCGGTCCCGGCTGCGGAGGACCACTCTGCAATGGCGGAGGTACATAACTAGTCTGCTGCTGAGGCGGTCCGCCTCGAAAGTCGCCAAAATATCCGGCCGTCTTGGCCTTCTTCTGCTGAAAGCGGTCCACCCGTCGATCTCTGCGCTCCTCGCACCCAAGTGCATGAGCCTGAATGCGGGCAATGTCCATGCCCGGCTGAAGAGAAACACCCGAACAACTCTCTGCTAGGTAATCATCGAGCCCTGTAACATATCGGTGCACTCGATCCTCCATACTAGCTACTAATGCGGGAACATACCGGGCCAATGAGTCGAACTCCACATTGTACTCCCGAACTGTACGCCCGTTCTGCCTCAACATCAAAAATCTGTCGGCCCGAGCCCTCCTCATTTGTGGAGGCAAGAAATGTGCCAGGAAGGCCCCCGAAAACTCGTCCCAAACGGCTGGAAGTGCATGCTCTCCCCGGGAAAGCTCCCACGAGTCAAACCAATCGACTGCGGTATCACGCAGCCGATGCGAACCAAATGTCACAGACTCAGTCTCTGAAGCCTTGATCACCCGCATGATCCTCTGCAACTGACGGATGAACTCCTGCGGATCATCCTCCGGCCTCGACCCGTAAAACTCAGGCGGGCTACAACTAAGGAAATCCCGTAGCCTCAAACTCGCCTCGGGTTCACTACAGTCTTCTTTGGGCCCCAGGCTGCTGCGTCGGCCTATCCTCATATCCGCCACAACCTCGCCAATAATCGCCATCTCCTTGTGACCCATCTCTCCCGCTCGGTCGTGGGACTGAGGCTCGTATCTTGTAGTCTCGGCGACCATCGCTGCGCTCTAAACTCTTTGGTCTTGGCGGCGTCGCAAAACTTCGCCGTCAAGCACTACTCAGTCTTGGCCGGGCTCGCGCTCGTACTCCTCTGAATCCCACTAGCAGCTCCTCGCTGCCTTGCCCGCTGGGCCTCGGTTGCCTTCGCAGGCATAATCGGTAAAAACGAAACACGTCGGAGGGTCCAACTTACAACACGGCTCTAAGGCACGATCTCGAATGAGAAGAATGGAAACCAATCCTAAATGTCCTATAGCCTCACGATTATAGATGTGGTGCACAACACACCGATAATCAAGACTTACTAGACACGCGATGCAGACACTTTCCGAGGACTAATCGCTCGATACCACTTTGTCACGCCCGAATTCGGGCGTGGTCGTGCCTACCCGGGCACCCTAGTGATACAACATCGAGAGAAAACAGCGGAAAATAAAACACGAGTCATGAAACAAGAGATATAATAAATAAGCAGGCCAACCAAAACGATTGCCTTGGTATATACATAAAAACCGAACAGTTATCCTTTTTACAAACCCCGCCCACAATTACTCTGCACTTAAGATTTACAACAACTATGACGGGACAGGGCCGCCATACCCACGAATGTACAAGAACCTACAACTCGTGGAAACATACCAAAGATAAGCCTCAAGGAACGAGCTTTCAACACTTGAAATGAGATCCTAAGAGCGGGGATCCACGACCGATGTACCTCTACCTGCGGCATGAACGCAGCCCCCCGAAGGAGGTCAGTACAACAAGTACCAAGTATGTGAAACTGTCAAATACTGTAAATGAAATCATAATAGCTTAAAAAGCAGGAGACATGTATGATAACCAAAATACAGTACGCAACATAAAAGCAGTCAAGTCAGGGACTCACGCCCTCAAAGTCACCACTCAAATATAACTATGGGTCTCACGCCCACAACATTCATCATGTTCGCATCATGGCCGCATGCCCCCGGAATACTGCATCGGTGTAGACATGTCCATGATGCAACAATAATAACAAGGCCGCATGGCCACATGCCCCCGGAATACTGCATCGGTGTAGACATGCCCATGTAACCTCAATAACAATATACTGGGTTGTCAACCCTGCCGCATGGCTGTTATACCCCGTAGTTCCAGGGTATGTATGCGAGGACGTACGTACGAGAATACGACTTTAAAAATGGAAAGGAAGAAAGATGTGATTTTTCGACGGAAAAGTTTCCGGTTTTTGTGAAGGAAAAAGGATTCGTTAATGGGAATTGGATTCCCAGATTTGGTATTCGGGCTTCTTGAATTATATTAGAATTTTGGAATTTTATTTCCGGAATTGGTCACGTGGGGCCCACGGGAGAAATTTACGGTTTTGTGGGGCCCGCTTTGTTTTTGAGATTTTGGCCATTATGGATATTTTCGGAAGATGAATTATTTTGGACGAATAGGAGGGCGACACGTGTCACCCCCCTAGGTGGCTTGGCCGATTTGAGCAAGACAAGTGGCAAGACAAGTGGCCTTGTCTTGCAAGATATTTTTGTGAAGACAAGTGGCTTGTGGGTCCCACCCACACTTGTCCCCAATCTCAACCACACACTTGCCTTCATCCTATCCCTTGGTTGTCCTATATATGCACCCTTAGTTGATGAAATCTTCCACACTTAGAGAATGCAAGACTTGAGAAATATTTTCCCTCTCCCTCCTTCACTTGTTGTTCGTCGAACACACCCCCCCCCCTAACCAAACCTTGTCCAATAATTCCTAAACTCTTAAGTGTTCTTCCCTAGTTTATTAGGAAGACTCTTAACCAAAAGTTAGAAAAGATTTCACATCCTCGCCTTAAAAGACACATTGGTAGGAGAGCTCTTTGAGGAAAAATCTAGGTGGTCGTCAATTGTTTGAGTTTGTTCTTTAAGAGATGATGGTTATGAGCTTGTTAGGGTGATTTGTTGTGGGTTTTTTCGCATAGATTGGAGCTAAGAATTGCTTGGATCGACATTACGTTCTTGGATAGATTTTGGGCTATTTGAGGTAGTGAATCTTAACCTCTTTGTGATTTGGTCATTATACATATATTATAAGTATATTATGGAGTATGTAATATATGGAGTAAAGTTTGGAAGAGTTGGATCTTGTTAACTTGTTAAAAGAAAGGATTGGCCGTTTGCCATTAAAATGGTAAAAACGTATCTTACTTGTGAAGAAGTAATTAACAAAGTAACTATAACTTATATTAAGAATGGAAATATAAGTTGGATGACTAATGAGTAATTGGATAAGTAAAATGGACAAAGTTGGCCAAGGACCCCAACTTAAGGATCAGTATTTACTTTGGGACGTATTTACTTTGACCGTATTTACATTGGGTGTATTTACATTTACATTAAGGAAGATTTTTCAATCGCGTTAGTTTGGGCGTGTGATCCTTTTTACTTATTGTTGTTATGAAGGCGTGATAGTAAACCGCGTTACCGGTTGGCCGCGTAATCCCCTTCTTTTACTTATTGTTGTTATGAAGGCGTGATAGTAAACCGCGTTACCGTTTGGGCGTGTAATCCCCTTCTTTATGTTATTTAATTATTACGCCTTATATATATATATGGTATATATATTACGGTTATTCGGGCCTTGGAGAAAGATGGAAAAGTGAGTAAAAGCGAGGGAAGTGCTGCCGAATTTTCCGTAGAATTAGAGGGCTTTTATTGGTATAAGTCTTAAATGGTGAGAAAGGTTTGATAAAAGTACTATGACCATTTTAGGAGTGGAGTACTACGTGTGGCGTGATCTACTTGGCTTAAGGAGTAGCCGACGGGTTGAAGTACTTGGAGCGTTTTGCTATTTGTCGATAATCGTCGCGAGGTATGTGAACCTCTTCCTATCCTTTCTAGCATGATGTTTTGTAACTATGTAGTACGGTAGACGTACATGTGCTAAATGAGTTTGGTTGGTTCAAAACATAGGGTGTTATAATAGCTTTATGGGAAGTTAGTTATAACGACTCTATGTAGGTAAAAGAATGGGTTATTGATTGTAGAAGTTAAGAGACTTGATCTTGAAAGATAAGAGACTTAACTTATTTGACTTGATATGAATTTTGTTAAAGTTGTGAAACCTCATTCGTGAGTAATGAGTACTTGGCTTTTAAAGAATAATGTTTTACTGATTTCGGAAATGAGAATAAGTATCGATCAAACCATTGCAGCGTTAAACAAAGGAAATGTATTGACTAATTGTTATTAAAACCAGTAGAAACCTCCATCTGCATAGAAGCTAAGATAAGACAAGATTGTATTACATTTCCTAGATCATGACTGCTGTAATAAGATTGTTATAAACAAGAATAAACGGCTCACACATAAGAATTATGTTACTCAATTGTTTTAAAAGAGATTAAGACTATAAGTTATGAAACCTTTCTAAAATAAGAGACTTGAGCATTTGAAATTAGGCAAACTTGAACGTTTGGAAAATAATGTTGTTACTTGATTTTACAAAGGAAGTGTTTTTGGTTTACTTAAAAAGATAGTCACTCTATTTTTCATACTACGGATATCGTGTGACTTTTGTGAAAAGCGGATCTTTTAAAAGGAGTTAATGTATGTAGTACTTTGGGGTTAAAACCCGGTTTTGTTGTAAATATAAGTCCATGAGTATGTTGAACTTGCCTATGCTTGTGGTGATAGCCTTTGATGTGCAAGTGTTGTATTTCTGTGCTACCGCGTCTCTCGATGGAGTAGGCTGATTTGTTATGTATGATTCTTTATCGAGTCCCACGGGATGGGCGAGACACGTATTCCACCGATTCTTTATCGAGTCCCATGAGATGGGCGAGACACGTATTCCACGATTCTTTATCGAGTCCCACGAGATGGGCGAGACACGATCCCACCGATTCTTTATCGAGTCCCGCGAGATGGGCCGAGACACGTATTCCACCGGTTCTTTATCGAGTCCCACGGGATGGGCCGAGACACGTATTCCACATGATTTATACCTAGGCTGCGGTGAGAAAGGAGTTCCACGGGCGTGAGGATGACTTTGAGGCGTGAGTCACGACTTGACATGACTACTTTTATGTTGTAATCGTAGTTTGGTTATCATACATGTCTCTGTTTCATATAGATCATGATTTCATTCTGATATTCGATTTCACATACTTGGTACTGTTGTCTTGACCTCCTTGGGGTGCGTTCACGCCGCAGTAGAGTACATCGGTTGTGGATCCTCGCCATAGGATCACGATTCGTGTTGGGAAGCCCCGTTTCTTGGAGGCTTATCTTTTGGTATGTTACCACGAGTGCAGAGGTTCTTGTACATTCGGGGTATGGCGGGGCCTGTCCGTCATAGTTGTTGTCACTTCTTAAGTGCAGTAATCTTGTTGTGGGCAGAGTTTGTAAAAAGGATAACTGTTTGGGTTTTTATGTATTGTACAGAAGGCAACTGTTTTGGTTGGCCTGTTTATTTATCATGTCTCTTGTTTCATGTTTATGTTTTTATTTCCGCTGATTTTCTCTGATGTTGTATCACGAGGGTGCCCGGGGTAAGGCACCAGTCACGGGCCCCGGTTCGGGTCGTGACAAAAGTGGTATCAGAGCAGTTAGTCCTCGGAAAGTGTCTACAGACCGTGTCTAGTAGAGTCTTGATTATCGGTGTGTTGTGCACCACATCTATAATCAGGAGGCTGCGGGACATTTAGGATTGGTTTCCATTCTTCTCATTCTGAGATCGTGCCTTAGAGTTGTGCGATAATTTGGACCCCTCTGACGTATTTCGTTTTTACCAGTTATGCCTCCGCGCAAGGCAACCCTGGCCCAGGAGGGCGAGGCAGCCGAGGGAGCTGCTAGTGGGATCTGAGGAATGCAGCGCAGCGTCGATACACGAGACAGTGCTTCCGACGGCGAGTTTTGCGACGCCGCCAGCCCCAGCAGAGTTTAGAGCCGCAGCAGTGGCTGCTGAGACCACAGTACCTGAGCCTCCAGTCCCACAGCCGGGAGCGGAGGAGATGGGGTACAAGGAGATGGCCATCGGCGGTCGTGGCCGATATGAGGATAGTTTGGATCGCGATTCGATTCCGGTAGTACGATGAGTTCACCCCGGCGAGCGGTTTGAGACTACGGGACTTTACGAGCCGCACGCCCGAGTTCTATGGGTCGAGGCACGAGGATGATCCGCAGGAGTTCATCCGATTCTGACCGGATCATGAGTGATCAAGGCATCGGAGACCGAGTCGGTGACGCCGGTTCGCATCGGTGCGTGATACTGCGATCGTCGTTTGATTCACGGAATCGTCACGAGGAGCATGCGCTCCAGCGATTTGGGACGAGTTCTCGAGGCATTTCTTGCACATTTCTTGCCTCCGCAGATGAGGAGGGCACGGGCCGACAGATTTTTGACGTTGAGGCAGACCGGGCGTACGGTACGGGAGTACAATGTGGAGTTCGACTCATTGGCTCGGTATGTTCCCGCGTTAGTAGCTTGTATGGAGGACAGAGTGCACCGCTATGTCACCGGGCTCGATGATTACTTGGCAGAGGCTTGTTCGGGTGTAGCTCTTCAGCCGGGCATGGACATTGCCCGCATGCAGGCTCATGCACTTGGGTGTGAGGCACGGAGAGGTCGACGGAATGACCGGGATCAGCAGAAGAGGGCCAGAACAGCAGGGTCCTTTGGTAACTTTCGAGGCGGGCCGCCTCAGCGGCAGGTTAGTTATGCACCTCCGCCCGATGCAGTGGTCCTCCCGCCTTGGGGCGTTTGGGGTATTCGGGAGCTGGTCAGGGCTCCAGGGCTTCTGGTTCACAGGTATACATGGGTTCTAGCCAGTCGGGTTCATGTTTCCTCAGTGCACGATCGGCAGCGCCATCCGGGAATGTCGTCTTTTATCGGTGCTTGTTTTACTGCGGCCATCAGGGCCATGTGCCGAGACACTGGCCTAATAGGAAGGATACAGCGAGGACTCGACCCTGGGTCGGTGGCGTGTTCATCACCCTACAATATACGCCTGCAGTATGTGCCTATGATTAGAGTGAAGCGGTAGATACAGGTATATCCTTAACCCTCTAGAGATTTGTATATGTGATAAGATGAGTATATTTTAAGTGTTATGTTCAGATAGCATTATGTTAAATTGTGATTTAGAGACATGGTTAGTAAAGGGGAAGTTGGGTACATAGAAAGTGTGAGATGGAAGTGGTAGCTTTCATGGCGTGATTTAGTAAGATTGTTCCGTATCGGGAACAAGGGTTTGCGCGATTGCAGTCGGGTTGAGGCATGGTTGCGGGTCAACCCGTAGCCCGATTTTAGGTGGGGTCGGTTCGGTGGTCCCGAGATGGTAGGTCACGAGGGTGCTAGGCCCCAGTTTAGATGACCATCGTATGAGTTCGTGGATATGTTCGACCAGAAGCGGATCGTGAAGGCCGGGAATGGCCTTAAAGGAATTTGAGGCTAGTAAGATGACCAAGGGTGGAAGCGGTAGTGTTGTGATACACATTTGAGGTGACTTCGTTGGTTTGGATTTGGGTTTCGCGTATGTGATATTATGGCCATGTGTGGCATATTTGGTTTAAATGAAAGCAAAGGTGAAGACTATATCGCTTGTATGTTTGGAGACTTAGAAGGAACATTCGGGACGAATGTTTCTAAGGGAAGAATGTTATACCCGTAGTTCCGTGGTATGTATGCGAGGACGTGCGTGCGAGAATACGACTTTAAAATGGAAAGGAAGAAAGATGTGATTTTTCACGGAAAAGTTTCGGTTTTGTGAAAGAAAAAGATTCGTTAATGGGAATTGGATTCCCAGTTTGGTATTCGGGCTTCTTGAATTATATTAGAATTTTGGAATTTTATTTTCGGAATTGGTCACGTGGGGCCACGGGAGAAATTCTGATTTTGTGGGCCCGCTTTGTTTTGAGATTTTGGCCATTATGGATATTTTGGAAGATGAATTATTTTGATTGAATAGGAGGCGACACGTGTCACCCCAGGTGGCTTGGCGATTTGAGCAAGACAGTGGCAAGCAAGTGGCCTTGTCTTGCAAGATATTTTGTGAAGACAAGTGGCTTGTGGGTCCCACCCACACTTGTCCCCAATCTCAACCACACACTTGCCTTCATCCTATCCCTTGGTTGTCCTATATATGCACCCTTAGTTGATGAAATCTTCCACACTTAGAGAATGCAAGACTTGAGAAATATTTTCCTCTCCCTCTTCATTGTTGTTCGTCGAACACACCCCCTTAACCAAACCTTGTCCAATAATTCCTAAACTCTTAAGTGTTCTTCCTAGTTTATTAGGAAGACTCTTAACCAAAAGTTAGAAAAGATTTCACATCCCTTGCCTTAAAAAGACACGTTGGCGAGAGCTCTTGGAGGAAAAATCTAGGTGTTCTTCACTTGTTTGAGTTGGTTCTTGAAGAGATGATGGTTAGGAGCTTCTTAGGGTGATTTGTGGTGGGTTTGTACGCAAAGATTGGAGCTAAGACTTGCTTGGATCGACATTACGTTCTTGGATAGATTTTGGGCTATTTGAGGTAGTGAATCTTAACCTCTTTGTGATTTGGTCATTATACATATATTATAAGTATATTATGGAGTATGTAATATATGGAGTAAAGTTTGGAAGAGTTGGATCTTGTTAACTTGTTAAAAGAAAGGATTGGCCGTTTGCCATTAAAATGGTAAAACGTATCTTACTTGTGAAGAAGTAATTAACAAAGTAACTATAACTTATATTAAGAATGGAAATATAAGTTGGATGACTAATGAGTAATTGGATAAGTAAAATGGACAAAGTTGGCCAAGGACCCCAACTTAAGGATCAGATTTACTTTGGACCGTATTTACTTTGGATTTGTATTTACATTGGAATGTATTTACATTTACATTGGGGAAGATTTTTCAATCGCGTTCGTTTGGGCGTGTGATCCCTTTTACTTATTGTTGTTATGAAGGCGTGATAGTAAACCGCGTTACGGTTGGCGCGTAATCCCCTTCTTTTACTTATTGTTGTTATGAAGGCGTGATAGTAAACGCGTTACCGTTTGGGCGTGTAATCCTTCTTTATGTTATTTAATTATTACGCCTTATATATATATATGGTATATATATTACGGTTATTCGCCTTGGAGAAAGATGGAAAAGTGAGTAAGCGAGGAAGTCTTTAATTTTCCGTAGAATTAGAGGGCTTTTATTGGTATAAGTCTTAAATGGTGAGAAAGGTTTGATAAAAGTACTATGACCATTTTAGGAGTGGAGTACTACGTGTGGCGTGATCTACTTGGCTTAAGGAGTAGAAGCGGGTTGAAAGTACTTGAGCGTTTTGCTATTTGTCGATAATCGTCGCGAGGTATGTGAACCTCTTCCTATCCTTTCTAGCATGATGTTTTGTAACTATGTAGTGCGGTAGACGCATGTGCTAAATGAGTTTGGTTGGTTCAAAACATAGGGTGTTATAATAGCTTTATGGGAAGTTAGTTATAACGACTACATGTAGGTAAAAGAATGGGTTATTGATTGTAGAAGTTAAGAGACTTGATCTTGAAAGATAAGAGACTTAACTTATTTGACTTGATATGAATTTTGTTAAAGTTGTGAAACCTCATTCGTGAGTACTGAGTACTTGGCTTTTAAAGAATAATGTTTCTTGATTTGGAAATGAGAATAAGTATCGATCAAACCATTGCAGCGTTAAACAAAGGAAATGTATTGACTAATTGTTATTAAAACCAGTAGAAACCTCCATCTGCATAGAAGCTAAGATAAGACAAGATTGTATTACATTTCCTAGATCATGGCCGCTGTAATAAGATTGTTATAAACAAGAATAAACGGCTCACACATAAGACTTATGTTACTCAATTGTTTTAAAAGAGATTAAGACTATAAGTTATGAAACCTTTCTAAAATAAGAGACTTGAGCATTTGAAATTAGGCAAACTTGAACGTTTGGAAAATAATGTTGTTACTTGATTTTACAAAGGGAAGTGTTTTGGTTTACTTAAAAGATAGTCACTCTATTTTTCATACTACGGATATCGTGTGACTTTTGTGAAAGAAACGGATCTTTTAAAAGGAGTTAATGTATGTAGTACTTTGGGGTTAAAACCCGGTTTTGTTGTAAATATAAGTCCATGAGTATGTTGAACTTGCTATGCTTGTGGTGATAGCCTTTGATGTGCAAGTGTTGTATTTACGTGCTCTGGCGTCTCGATGGAGGTGGCTGATTTGTTATGTATGATTCTTTATCGAGTCCCATGGGATGGGCCGAGACACGTATTCCACCTGATTCTTTATCGAGTCCCATGAGATGGGCCGAGACACGTATTCCACCTGATTCTTTATCGAGTCCCATGAGATGGGCCGAGACACGTATTCCACCTGATTCTTTATCGAGTCCCATGAGATGGGCCGAGACACGTATTCCACCTGGTTCTTTATCGAGTCCCATGGGATGGGCCGAGACACGTATTCCACATGATTTATACCTAGACTGCCGGCAGTGAGAAAGGAGTTCCACGGGCATGAGGGATGACTTTGAGGGCGTGAGTCACTGAATAGACATGACTACATATATGTTGTAGACATTAGTTTGGTTATCATACATGTCTCCTGTTTCATATAGACTGTCATGATTCCATTCTGATATTGATTTCACATACTTGGTACTGTTATGCTGACCTCCTTGGGGCTGCGTTCACGCCGCAGGTAAGGTACATCGGTTGTGGATCCTCGCCATAGGATCAGATTCAGCGTGTTAGGAAGCCCCGTTTCTTGGAGGCTTATCTTTGTATGTTACCCGAGTGCGTAGGTTCTTGTACATTCGGGGTATGGCGGGGCCTGTCCCGTCATAGTTGTTATCACTTCTTAGGTGCGTAGTATCTTGTTGTAGGCAAAGTTTGTAAAAGGATAAGCTGTTTGGGTTTTATGTATTATCTGATGCAAGTATTTTGGTTGCTTATTTATCATGTCTCTTGTTTCATGTTTATGTTTTTATTTCCGCTGATTTTCTCGATGTTGTATCACGAGGGTGCGGGTAAGGCACGATCCACGGCCGGTTCGGTCGTGACAATGGCCATGCCCCGAATCTTGCATCGGTGTAGACGCCCATGTTGCGGTAATAACCATATATCGGGTAATCAACGCCGCACGGCCGCGTACGCCCGTAGTATTAGAATGACCAACCCACATTCCTTTTCAAAATCAAGTAACAACATTCTTTTCCTAAGTTCGGTTGCCTAGTTTCAATTACTCAAGCTTCATTTTCAAATGGTTTCATAGTTTCCAAACTTAATCACTTGATTCCTTTTTAGAACAATTGAATAATATATGTCTCACGTGAGAGTATGTTATTCTTGTTTACAACATTCTTATTACTGACCATGATCTAGAAAATGTATATCATTTTGTCTCATCTTAGTTTCTATGCGGATGGAGGTTTCATGGTTTTAATATAATTCATCATTATTCAATACATTTTCCTTTATTAACGCCGCAGTGGTGCGTCGATACACATTCGATTTCCAAATCAAGAAACATTATCCCTTTAAATAAAACCAAGTACTCATTACTCACGAATGAGGTTTCACATGAACATTCACATTAAAACAAATAAGTTAAGTCTCTTATCTTATAAGATCAAGTCTCTTAACTTCTAACATCAATAAACCATTTTCTTTACCTCTCTTAAGACATTATACCTAACTCCCATAAAGCTAGTATAACTCTTTTTAAAACCTTTAAAACCAAGTGTTACTCTCCTTCCAAAACGATTTATAAATCTTTTGAAATACATCAAGTTCTTTATTATAACTAGCCGTTATAATTCACATCGATTACCTTTTAAAACCACAAAGTATTTTCTTACCTACATAAAGTCATTATAACCAACTTCCCATAAAGCCGTTATAACACTTTATGTTTTAAGAACAATCAAACACTGATTAACACATGTACGTCTCACCGTACTACATAGTTCACACATATCATGCTAGAAGAGATAGGAAGAGGTTCACATACCTCGCGACGATTAACGACAATAAGCAAAGCTCCAAGTACTACAACCTTGCTAGCCCTTTCCACTCTCGAGTAGAATACGCTACTCGCAGTACGTCCACCTATAAAGGTCACAAACGTCTATTAACCCCAAAACACAAGTTTCTATCTTTCTACAGAAAATTCGGCAGCACCTCCCCCCCCCGCAACAGCGTAAATCTCCTCCTCTATCGAGGTCGGCTACCAAGCCAACCAGGGGGGGGGGGGGTTAACACGTCTAACCGACACGTACAATTCTACTACGGTAATGCTACATAAGTCTCTGTAATACAGCCTAGGTAATTACGATTCGATTCTTCTCTTTATCATCCTTCATGTGATTCTTTCAATTCTTTATTCTTCAGGCTTAAGTCAAAAGACATTGCCACAATACTAAGTTCAGTTCTATATATAGTATACAACAACTATATATTCAACACTTATGTAATTTCTAATTACAATAGAAGGACAGTAGTGTTTACCTCGATAAGCCCAAAATTATCCAAGTATAAAGTCGATCCTGAGCAAGCTAGCTTACTCAAGCGCTCAAACAACCCTTAGAAGTTCTAACCAACTTCTACTTACAACTTCAACAACGGGTGAAGATTTCCTTAGGGTTTCGTTTTGTGGCTAAAGGAAGTATAATCGTATTTTCTGGGCTTTTGTATAAGTGTAACCTTGGGAATACTACAAGGTATTTGGGCCAAGGTATTTGGACATTACAACAATACTAGGAGAGTATTTCTATACCACAACAAGGGGTATTATACGAAAACAACTAGGCTAGGGGGGGGGTACCCCACGGCTAGACACCACAAAGGGGGAGGCTCTCGGCCAAAGGCCTTAACCACGGGGAGGGGTGTTGGACGATTTCAAGGTTGAGGGGGAGGGAGAGATTTTTAACACTTAGAACAATTTTGGATGAAGAAGTTCATCAACATGGAGGGGTATTTATAGGTGAAGAAATGGCCAACCAATGGCCAAGATTCTTCCAAGTGTATAGCAAGTGTAAGGTCAAGATCAAGCCATGTGTTTGTGGGTCCCACTTGCTCATCAACCACTACAAAATATCCTACCTAACCCTTGACCAAAAGGCAACAAGCGCGTGCCAGAATGGCCATTTCCGCCCCTTGCTTCCAATGTGAGGGTGACACATGTCACCCTCCCTGGTCCAAAATGTTTCATCTCTCGGAAAAATCCGCAAAATTATAAATGACATAGCGGAATTTTCCCAACAAAAGTCAAAAGCGTTCGTCGAAAAACGACTCTAATCGGGTGTTGTGTACAAATTTCGAAACTTGCCTAACTTAAGGCTCAAATTTTCTACGTACGTCCTCACGTACATACTCTGAAAATACGGGGTATAACAACGTTATTTGATTAAGACTATAAACTATGAAATCTTTCGAAAATAAGAGACGTGAATATTTGAAATTAGGCAAACTCGAACTTTGGAAAAGAATGTTGTAACTTGATTTTAAAAGGAGAAGTGTTTTGGTTTAAAAAGGACAGTATGGAAGTTGTTTTGGTTTACTTAAAAGTGTTAGTCACTCTATTTTTTATAATACAGGCATCGGGTGACCTTTGTAAAAGAAATGGATCTTTTAAAAAGAATTTAACGTACGTAGTACTTTGGGGTTAAAACCTGGACTTTGGCATAAAATGAAAGTACCTTGAGTTGTGTGTAACTTGCTTATGTTTGCGTATGATAGCCTTTTCGTGCTAGTATTGTATTTCTATACCACCGCGTCTCTCAATGGAGGGCCGGCTGATTTGTTATGATATTACTTGGGCGTCTGGCGGTGTGGAGAATTCCGCAGTGCGCTCCTATTGATAGTGTTATTCCATGGACTAGCTCTCCATGAGGTTTTACTGATTCGGCCTTGGTATCTGGTGGTCGTCTTTCGTACTTGCCCCGTCTCGTGGCTGATTCGGCCTTGATACCTGGTAGTTAGCCTTCGCACTTGCCCCGTTCAGTTTAGTGGCGAAGTCTCGTGATACGGCCTTGGTATCTGGTAGTTAGCCCTAAACTTGCCACGATCATTCGTGACACGGCCTTGGTACCTGGTATTCGACTTTCGTACTTGCCCCGTGTCAGCTTCGTGGTTTGGTTGTATAGTATTGTTAGTACGACTTTGATATCTGGTAGTTGACTTTCGTACTTGCCCCGGTCAGTTGATGATGCGGCTTTGGTATCTGGTAGTTAGCCTTCGTACTTGCCCCGTACGGTTTTATGACTCAGGTAGGACTTGGTGTTCATATGTACTCCTTGGTGTTATTATATCATAGACTGCCGGCAGTGAGGAAGGTATTCCACGGGCATGATTGATGTTGTGGGCGTGAGACCCATAGTTATATTTGAGTGATGACTTTGAGGGCGTGAGTCCCTGACTTGACATGACTGCTTATTTATTGTGGACTGTAGTTTGGTTATCATACATGTCTCCTGCTTTATATAGACTACTATGATTTCATTTACAGTACTTTCAGTTTCACATACTTGGTACCTGTTGTACTGACCTCCTTCGGGGGGCTGCGTTCATGCCGCAGGTAGAGGTACACCAGTTGTTGATCCTCGTTCATAGGATCGCAGTTCAGCGTATTGGGAAGCTCCGTTTCTCCGGAGGCTTATCTTTTGGTATAGTTCCCATCCTTTGTAGGTACTTGTACATTCAGGGGTATGGCGGGGCCCTGTCCCGTCATGTTGTATAAAAACTCGTAGAGGTCTGTAGTACTGTTGTGGGCAGGGTTGTAAGGATGTAACTGTTCAAGTTTTAGTTATTTATACAAAAAGGTAACCGGTTGGTTGGCCTGTTTTATATTCATATCTCTTGTTTCATGTTTAAAGTTTTTATTTCCGCTGATTTTCTCTGATGTTGTATCACTAGGGTGCCCGGGGTAAGGCACCAGTCACGGGCCCGGGATCGGGTTGTGACAGTCGGTACGTCCAAGCAAACTTACAACAAGACAGCCGGCCCTCCAACTGAGAGTCACGACAACGTAAACATATAATACTTGCACTCAAAGCTATCACAAGCAAACATAGGCAAGTTCATTAAACCTTTAGACTTCCATTTTTATAAACTCATGGCACTTTCGTTTCACACATAGAAATCCGGGAATTTAACCCAAAGTACTACGCACCTCTACTCTTTTAAAATGACTCTTTTTTCAAATAAAACTTCCAAGATACTAATAACCGTAGTATCAAGTCATACTTACTTTTCAAGACAAGTCACAACACCTTTTTAGAAATATAATTATAGGCTTCTAAATCACGTGACTTCTTTCTTTAAAACCTTAAGCAATTGGTACCTTTAAAACAATTTGCCCTTCTTTATTTCAAGTCATTTCTTTGCTTACATTACTGAAGAAAACCATTCTTTTAATCTTCCATAAAGTTGTTATAACCAACTTCCCATAAAGCCGTTATAGCTTTTTATGTCTTAGACAAATTCATTCATTTTATAACCAAGAGACTTATACTTTCAAATCAAATCACATAGCTTTCAAAATACTTCAAGTCTCTTAACTTTTAAGAAAATAAGTTTCTTAACTTTAGAAATCAAGTCTTTCCAAATCAAGTATTCTATACTTGTAAATCAATTCATTTCTTCCTTTAAGAATCAAGTCCCATAACTTGAAAAAATAAAGTCTCTTAACTTTTAAGAATTTGAGATCCATAGTCTTAAAACTTCATACGTAAATTCTTATAAGTTAAGTAACATATACATTGGTGCGTTGTGAATAAGTTATACTTATTTATAATGATCTTATTCAAGTAGCCATGATCTAGAAAATGTAATACAATTTTGTCTTATCTTAGTTTCTATGCAGATGGAGAATTCTACTCATTTTAACATAATTGATTGTCATTACATTTTCCTTTATTAACGCTGCGATGGCTTGTTCGATACTTATTCTCATTTGTCAGTAACTTAGCCAAGTCAACTTGGCTCCAAAATACCTCCTAACGACTCTTACCAACATCCCCCATAAGACTTGGTAATAACTTAGGATAACTTAGACATAACCCTTACGTAGAGTAAATCAACATACATACCTCTTAACTTCTAAGAGTAGAAGGAATCATGAAATAATACCACATGTATATTCCATACATAGAATCATGTCAAAAGAAGGAAGAGGTTCACATACCTCGCGACGATTATCGACAAATAGCAAAATGCTCCGAAGTACTTCAACCTTAATAGCTATTCCATCCTTCAAGTAGAATCCGCTATACTTAGTACTTCAACCTAAAATGGCCATAATACGTCCATTAACCTCTAGCTTCGAACGTAGAATATTCTAAGTGCAAAGTCACTAAATTCTACGGAAAATCGGGCAGCACTTCCTTTGTTTCTACATACTTTGCCACCTTTTTCAAGGCCGAATATAATAACCAAACACACCACATTTAAGGCCCAACAATTCAGCTAACCAAAGGGGATTACACGCCTTAACAGGACGTGTAAAATTCTGCCCCACAAATTAATACGAAACTAGTTCCATAATTAAAGTCATTCTCGGCTAACATAAACAACAACTCAAAGTCTTTTTGTTACATCCCGTAAGTCCAGGACATGTATAAGAGAATGTATGTAAGGAATCAAGACTTGGAAATTAGTACGAAAGGGAGAATTGTTTTTCCGAGGGAAAATCTTCCGAACGTCGGAAAGGAAAAATGTTCGTTGAGGAGAATTAGATTCTCAAAATACATTATTTGAAGAGTATGGAACTTATTAACTTTATGGAAATTTATTTTTACGGATTTGGTCACGTGGGGCCCACCCGAGGAATTTTACGTTTTGTGGGGCCCACGAGGGTTACGGAATTTTATGGACGAATGAGAGGGCGACACGTGGCACCCCCACATATGGTCTTGGTCGATTTTAGCAAGGCTAAAATGGTCATTGACCATGGTGGAAGATAAGTCTTGCTAAGCTTGAGATTGTTGACCAAGTCAACTTGCCACTTGTGCTTGATCCTAGTGAAAGTCATCCTAGCCACTCATGTGTTGCAATCTAAACCCTCCATAGTGTTATAAATACTAAGCTAGTGCAAGACAAGGTCTTTAACACTTAGAAAAATTAGAGAACATTTGTGCCAAGAACAAGAGGCTCTCGGGTTCACCTCACTCCCACACAAAAAAATTTGTAGTTTTGATCCTTTGTTCACAAGACTTTAACCCAATGTCCCTAAGGGTATTGTAAGGATATCTCAATAGAAAGATTTCGGAAAAAGCAGCGTTTTTCGTATTAGTCAAGGCGGAAACTTAAGGAGTTCTTCAACTTTGAAGTTGGAACTTGAAGATGGGTTCTTCATAGGCTTCTAAGGAGTGCTTGGAGCGGATTGGAACATAAGGAAAGGAGCTAAGAATTGCTAAGGCGCGACTTTGAATCTTGGAATTTTTAAGGGCTTATAAAGGTATAAATTTTGTCGTTTTAGTAGTTAAGACTTACTTATTGTTGTAGCTATGGATATTATCAAGCATGAGATGTTTAGTATGATGTTTGATAAGTATATTGGCTATTGGAACCCTAATCCGAAAACTAGCATGTTAGCCTTAAGATTACAATTCAAGTCGATTATTAGTTTAAGTAAATGCGTATGTTGTATAAAGAAGGAAATTGTAGTTGTTGAAGTTGTTTATGACTATATAACATGTTAGACCTTAGAACTTGGAATTGGAAAAGGGTTGGAAAAGACTTTAAAATGTTGGTTATGTTGTTGGCCGAGAATGACTTGAATATGGAACTACTTCGTATTATTGTGGGGCGGAATTTTACACGTATTGTAAGGCGTGTAATCCCCTTTGTTTGGTTGTTGTTTTGAGCCTTAAATGTGGCGTGTTGGTTATTGTATTCGGCCTTGAAAAAGGTGGCAAAGTGAGTAGAAACAAAGGAAGTGCTGCCCGATTTTCCGTAGAATTAGAGACCGTATACTTAGTATTATTCTACGTTAGAGACTAGAAGTTGATAGTCTTGTTGTGACCATTATAGGTTGACACTTCTACGTACGGCGTATTCGGCTTAGCTTGTGGATTTAGCCGAAACGGTATGTGAACTATCTCCTCTTCTAGCATGATTCCTTAAGATAAAGAAAGTATGTCCTACTCCTTAAATGATCCATTCCTTGGTTGTATTTGGATTGCCTAAAATAGAATTTGTTCTATGTACTTTCTTGATTGTACTTTGATGTTTAAATTATAAGTTGTATAATCCATTGCCTTAGTGAAGTTGGATTCTTAAAAGTGAAAGTATTTTACTTAAAGTACATGGAGTCTTGAAAAGGAAGTGATTTCCAAACCTTTTGGCTAGTGCCTTAGTTCCAAAACCTAAAGGTCATTATAATGACTTAAGGGGAGTCAAAGGAGTGATTTACTTAATTGTTTTAAGAGAGGAGAAATGACATGATTTAAGAGAAGTAACTTGTTTTAAAGGTGTGAGTTACTTGAGGTTTAAAAGTAGAAGAAACTTGTTTTCTAAATATTAAGAGACTTGAAGTATTTTGAAAGTTAAAAAACTTGATTTGTAAGTATGTGATACTTGGTTTTAAGTATAAGTCTCTTGGTTATAAAAAGGAATGAATATGTCTAAAACCATAAAGGATTATAACGGCTTTATGGGAAGTTGGTTATAACGGCTTTATGGGAGGTTAAGAAAGTTGTCTATTTTGATTATTAGGCATAAGTTGCCTAGATTGTGAAAATTTGAAGTTACTTGATTTCAAGCTTTGAAAAGAGTTTTCTAAAAGTGTAGTAACCTACCTTGAAAAATAGACACACCTTGATACTACGGGTGTTAGTATCTTGGGGTTTTACGTAAAAAGGAGCCTTTTGAAAAGAATGTACGTACGTAGTACTTTGGCTTGATTAATTGAGAATTATTCTATGTGTGCCTTGATAAGTACTTTGGCTTGTTTAATTGAGAATTGCCAATGTGTGCTGGTAATAGCATGTGAGTACTAGTATTATGTTTTATTACGTTGCCGCGACTCTCGGTTGGAGGGTCGACTGTCTTGTTGTGAGTTTACTTGGACGTACCGACAGTGATGTGGGGTTTCACGGGTATGCTTCCATTATTTGTGTTACTCCTTGGACATGCTTTCGATATGGGATTCCGGGGCATGTGACCAGGAGGCGGGTTAGATTCCGGGATTTATATTGTCATGTTAGTGCCTTAAGTAAACCTAAATGAGAGTGTACATGTATAAGACTAATAAGAAGTTAAGGGATTTCTTAACTTGCTTATGTTAGAATATGGTAAGCCGGTAGCGCTTATGTTATGTATGGTAAGCCGGTAGTGCTTATGTTACGTATGATAGCCGGTTTGTGCTAGTGATATATTATTCATTACGGGGTCATTCCCCGGATTTGTGGCATTTGCATATTCCGTGGATTTGCTACCCATGGTGCAAGGAATACCTCATGCGGGTCCGTAAGGACTTATGCGGGTGAAATAGTCCCATGCGGGCGGATACAGCCTATGCGAGGAATACCTCATGCGAGTCCGTAAGGGCTTATGCGGGTGAAATAGTCCCATGCGAGGAATACCTCATGCAGGTCCACGCGACCTATGCGGGTGAAACAGTCCCAGGAGTAGGATTGCTTAATGATACTACAGGCGGGTGGTCCTGCTTTGATCGTGAGCTTCCTAGTTTATATTGTAAGTATACTACCATTTACTCTCATTGTTAGTAAGGCCTTTGTGTCTTTGTTATTTGAGTAGTGACTTTGAGGGCATCGTCCACGACTTGATATGACCGCTTATGTATTGTGTCTTGTAGGTTGGCTATCATACATGTCTCTGTTTTGTTTAGTGTTATGATTTCATTCTGATGCTACTTCATTTCACATACTTGGTACATTCTTCGTCTTGACCTCCTTGGGGGCTGCGTTCATGCTGCTGAGTTTAGGTCTGTTGTTTGGTGATCGGCAGTGTTGGACCACCTTTCGAGTTTTGGATAGCACCTTCTGTTCGGGAGTTTATCTTTTTGGTATAAGTTCTTTCAGTACAGGCTTTTGTATATTTATGGGTACGGTGGGGCCTTGTCCCGTCATAGTTCAGTAAAACTCTTAGAGGTCTGTATTCATATATGGGATTGGACTCATGTACGGTGTAGTGTCTTTTGTTTATGTATATTATATGGCAGCCTTGTCGGCTTTGCCCTTGCACGTATGTTGGTTTTAAAAAAAAAAGGTGTTATTTAATTTCCGCAGTTTACTTGTGTTGTTAAGTGTCACGACCCGTTCCGGGGCCCGTGACTGGTGCCTTACCCCGGGCACCCTAGTGATACAACATCAGAGTAATCAGCGGAACATAAATGTCACGACCCGAACCTGGGCCCGTGACTGGTGCCTTACCCCGGGCACCCTAGTGATACAACATCAGAGTAATCAGCGGAACATAATACACATACATGAAACAAATGAAGTACAAAACAGTAATTTGAGGAAAACTTGCCTTTCGGCATATATAAATAACAACTCTTACAAATGAACAGTTTAATCCTTTTTACAAACCACGCCACAAAAGATTACTCTGGCACCTCTAAGAAAAATCGACAACAATGGCGGGACGGGGCCGCCATACCTGAATGTAAATACCTACAACGACGAGGACTATACGAAGATAAGCCTCGGAGAAGCGGAGCTTTCCCAACGCAATGACTGTGACCTAAGAGCGAGGATCAACGGCGGTGTACCTTTACTGCGGCATGACGCGGCCGAAGGAGGTCGATAACAGTGCAGAGTATCTGGCCCGAAAATCGTAAATGAAATCATAGTAGTCTATATAAAGCAGGAGACATGTATGATAACCAAACTACAGTTCACAATAAATAAGCAGTCATATCAAGTCAGGGACTCACGCCCTCGAAGTCATCACTCAAATACATAAATATGGGTCTCACGCCCATAACATCAATCATGCCCGTGGAATACCTTCCTCACTGCCGGCAGTCAATGATAGAAAAGCACCAAGGAACACACATGAACAACAGGTCCCACCTGTGCCCAAATAAAACAGTACAGGGTAAGTACGAAGGCATAGCCGACTACTAACACCCACAGTACTAACAAGGTCGTAAACTGAATCATGATATCTGTCTAGACCGTCACATGATCAAAGCTGGTCACTCGCCCGCAATATCAAATGTGCGCGTCTAGCCACGGAACTCCCGCGACTCGCGTAGGCCAATCTCATAGGCGCGTGAGGTATAACCCGCATCGAGGGTAGCTACTCCCGGCGTCGTCACGGACTCGCGATCGCGTAGCCACATAGACCGCGTGACCATAAAGGCGCCACACTAACTGGAACTCTCGTAGCTCGCGCAGGCCCCGAGGACCCGCGTGAGGTATTCTCGAATCATGGTCCTGCATCACTGAGTCTACCCCGCGTGGAGCGGCTTAACCCGGAAACACGGTGAGTGGTATAATACCAACATAACGGTTTATCGTTTAAACATCATAAGCACAATCGAGGAAAATCCCTTTACACAAACATCAGAATACTAACACACGTAGCATCCTAATATGATTACTTATCAAATCAACACGAAGGTATTACAAGGCTATCACAAACCAACACAATCGATTATACACACAAGGTACATTATTGTATGATTAACAAGATCGAGTATCTATTCTCAAAGTACTTCATACATTATCTTTTAAAAGATACGTTACGTTTACAAAAGTCACACAATACGTAGTATATGAAAACTAGAGTGATTATCTTTTGAAGTAAAGCAAAACACTTCTCTTTGTAAAATCAAGTAACAACATTATTTCTCAAACGTCCAATTTTGACTAATTTCAAAAGTTCACGTTTATTACTTTAGGAAGGTTTAGTAGTTCATAGTCTTATTCATATAATACTATAATTCTCTTTTAAACTCTCTTAGAAACATAAGCCTTATATGTGAGTAGGATATTCTTGTTTATAACAATCTTATTACAATGACCATGATCTAGGAAATATCATTTTGTCTCATCTTAGCTTCATGCAGATGGAAGTTTCTACTGGTTTTAATAATACTTAATCTGTCAAAACATTTCCTTTTATTAACGCTGCAGTGGTTTGTCGATACACATTCTGATTTCCGAAATCAGTAAAACATTCTTAAGCCGTTATACCTAACTTCCCATAAAGCTAGTATAACTCTTAAGTTTTCAAAACCAAGTATTACTTCTTCTTTCGAAATGATTCAAAAATCTTTTGAAATACTTCAAGTTCTTTATTAACACATAACAAGCCAGTTATAGTTCAAATCAGTTACCTTTTAAAAACCACAAGTATTTTCTTACCAACATAAAGCTGTTATAACCAACTTCCCATAAAGCCGTTATAACACTTTATGTTTTAAACCAATCAAATACATTTAGCACATGTACGTCTACCGTACTACATAGTTCACACATATCATGCTAGAAGAGATAGGAAGAGGTTCACATACCTCGCGACGAGTATCGACTAATAGCAAAACGCTCCAAGTACCTCAAGCCGTCGGCTACTCCTTAAGCCAAGTAGATCGCGCCACACGCGATGCTTGACCTATAAGGCCACAAGGCACTTATTAACATCTAGATCTTATCGTAGAACATTCTCTGAGAAAATTCGTGACACCTCCCACACACAGCGTAAATCTCTCTCCTATCGAGGTGGCTACCAAGCCAACCGGGGTTTGCACGTCTAACGGGCGTGTGCGATTCTACTACACGCAAAGCTACACAAGTCTCTTATGTCTGATCTATGTAATTCTGATTCGATACTCTTCTTTGAAAGGTTTCTTATTATTCAGGCTTAAGTCAAAAGACATTGCCGATAACTACGTTCAGTTCTATATATAGTATACTTCAACTATATAATCATACAACATGTAATTTCCAATTACAATAGAGGGACAAGATATTTACCTCGATAAGCCCATAATTATCCGAGTTTAAATGTCGATCCTGAGCAAGGTTTAGCTCTACTCAGTGCGCTCAGGCCAGCTCCAAACAACCCTTAGAAGTTCTAACCCACTTCTACTTATTACTCCAACTAACCATGGAGATTTCCTTAGGGTTTAGGTTTTGTGACGGAAGGGAAGTATAATAGTATTTCTGGGCTTTTCGTATAAGTATAACCTTAGAATACTACAAGGTATACGGCTAAGGTAATTTGGGTATTATAACAATACTTTTGAGAGTATTTCTACCAAGAGGGGTATTATCACGAAAACAACTAGGCTAGGGGTACCCCACGGCTAGCACCGATGAGGGGGTGTATACCCTCGGCCTACCCACTAGGGGAACTCTCGGCCAAGGGAAGAGGGCTCGGCCAAGACACTACACTAAGGGGGGAGGAAGAAGCTTTCAAGACTTAGAGATTTTTGGATGAAGAAGTTCATCAAAGGGGAGGGGTATTTATAGGTCTAGCAAAGGCCAACCAATGGCCAAGATCAAGCCAAGTGTGGTGCAAGTGTAGGGCCAAGATCATGCCAAGTGCACCTTATCCATCTACCACAAAAATATCCTACCTACTACTTGACAAAAATGTCAAGCAATTCGTCCAACTTGCCGCCCCAAAGCCCACCAATGAGAGGGTGCCAAGTGGCGCCCTCTTGTTGGTCCAAAATGTTTCGTCTCTCGGAAAAATCCGCAAAAATTAAAAATGACATAGCCGGAAATTCCCTACGAATTTGTGAAAAGGTTTCGTCGAAACACGACTCTAACCGGGTGTTGTGAACAAAGTTAATTCGGCCAAGCCTAATTCTCAAGTTCAAATTTTCTACGTACGTCCTTACGTACATACTCTGGAAATACGGGGTATAACATTCTCCCCTCCTTAGAAACATTCGTCCCGAATGTTCCTTCTAAGTCTCAAAACAACGCGTGCGCGATATAGTCTTCACTACTATACTTACGAACAATCCCGCCACGAAACATCCGCCAAAACCTCCGTCCACGTCCACGAGAAACACCTCTAACATTACCACAAACACCTCTCTCCGGGTCTAAAATACACTTCCTTCGACCTTCTCCTTACAAAAGAAATGATCACATCTATGCTCGCCATACATGCTCGCTTCTTCCGATACCACTTTTGTCACTTTGCCGCGAGGTTCTAGTGTCACTCCGGCGACCCAACAAATGGTACCGGACTACATGCGATCCCTGAGGCTGTCGTACACTCGAACTCTTACCACATTTCTGATACTGCTTCAGTCTCCAAAACTCGGGGTTACTATCTCTAACGTGGTCATCATTAACTGGGAACACTCTGGATGGATCTCCGATACTTTCCTGATCATAACAATACGAAAGACCGGACGTACTGCCTCCTAAGTCGGACGACAAATGTTAACATATAGGCAATCTGGCCTATTTTTCACATGAACTCAAAAAGGGCCCAAAGTAACTCGGGCTAAGTTCCCTCTGTTTTCCAAAACTCATCACACCCAACCCGGGTGGTACTTTCAAGAAGACCGACCGTCAACCTGAACTCTAAGCGTCGTCGCCGATTATCCGCACGATTTCTCTGAGCTGCCAGAACCTCTCCTAGACAAGCTTTACCCTATCCACAGTCTGCTGGAACAAGCCTGAACCAACTATCTGAATCTTGCCAACATCGAACCAATCGACCGGCAACCTACACTTCCGCCCCTACAAGGCCTCATAAGGCGACATTCGAAAATTGAAATGGTAGCTTAAACACTCCCTCCATAGGAGACAACAATCCCCACCACTACCTCTGAAATACACACACTGGCCCGAGGGCGAATGCGATTCTGAGACTCACCTGAGTTCTTAACCCTGCTTGGTAAAACTTCCAGAAACCAAAAACAGTGCACTGGGCTCCAGCATGCATCATAAGGTGAAGGTAGGCACCCCGTGCAGCCTTACAACCTTTCTGATAAAATCAACACTGCTGAGTAAACGGTCTTTGCTAGAAGACAAGACGGCTGACCTCCTCGGCCCGACTACTGGTCGAATGCATCCACGAATTCGCACGTTGGTTAACTAAACTCGGGCCTAACACCCTCGTGACCCTACCACAAGACGGGACCACCACAAACTGACCCCACCACCAAACATGCCGCGGGTTGACCCGCAAAGTGGCCTCAACCCGACCCGGCAACGCGCTAGACGCTAGCTCTCCGAAGGAAAACTCTCACTAATCACGTTACGAAAACCTAGCGGTCTTCTTAGCTCAACTACCCTCTTTCATGCCACACTACTCAGGGACTTATCCCGTAAACATAGCTCACGTGCACTATGCACTCCTATAAGGGTCAAACATAAACATACGTCTATACTCGAGATGGCCTTACCTCTAAGGTCTCTACGTATAAAACTCTAAGGCTCACACCTTCTCTATCCCCCAAAATCTTACTCGGTTAACCCACCATGATTTCTAATCACAACTAACACACTGCTATCAGAACATAGCACTTGAGGTATACTCACCTTATCACACATCTGGATCTCAGAGGTTAAGGATATATCTATATCTCGCTTCACTCCCTTAGTCGTTCTAATCAAACATGCCCGTAGGCGCAGCTAAGGAAGATGACAACTACCCACCGATCACGAAGGCTAAGTCCTCCGCAGGACACTCTTTCGACATCGGACCACGGCGGTCATAGGTACAACAAGTACCAACTAAAAGACGACATTCTACGAGATGGCGCTGCCGCGCTGTGAACACCGAGAAAAAGCGAATCGGATGTTTGGAACCTTCGTGTTGTGAGCGGAAGCTCTGGAGCTCGACCAACTCCTGCGTACGAGCGTCACGAACCACAGTGGAGGACCTTTCGCAGCGGTGGATGCGCATAATCTAATCCATTGGTGAGGTGACTCGCCTCGAAAGTTACCAAAGGACCTTCTTTGCTCTGGCCCTCTTACGTTGTCCTTCGTTAACCCGTCGATCTACGTTTCTCGACTGCTGCGCATAAGCCCGCATACGTGGCCATGCTCAAGCCTAATCGAAGAACTTACTTTTGCACAACCTTCGTTGATATTCATCAAGACTCGCGACACGTCGGTATACTCTCGGTAGTCAAATCTGGTCGCCTCCTTGAAATCTATATTCTCTGTTCGGTCGTGGGCGAAGGTTCAAATATCATGGCGCGATGAGCTGCTGCCGCCGTGCTAATCTCTTTGGGGCTAGTGGCGTCGCAAAACTCCCGAATGAAGCACCACGGTGATGATTGGGCTGTGCCCACGTAACCCTGCATTTACTACTCGCAGCTCGGCTGCCTTGCCCTCCTGGGCCCGGGTTGCCCTACGCGGAGGCATAACGGTAAGGGAAAGAAATACGTTAGAGGGTCCAACTTACAACACAGCTCTAAGGCACGATCTCAGAGTGAGAAGAAATAGAAACCAATCCTAAATATCCTATAGCCTCCTGATTATTGGTGTGGTGCACAACACACCGATAATCAAGACTCTCTTGGATCTGATGCGTAGACACTTTCCAGGATTAAGCGCTCACGATACCACTTTTGTCACGACCGTTCGGGGCGTGGTAGTGCCTTACCGGGCACCCTAGTGATACAACATCGTAATGTCGTGAACATAAATGTCACGACCGAACTGGGCCGTGGTGGTGCCTTACCCCGGGCACCCTAGTGATACAACATCAGAGTAATCAGCGGAACATAATACACATACATGAAACAAATGAAGTACAAAACAGTAATCTGAGGAAAACTTGCCTTTCGGCATATATAAATAACAACTCTTACAAATGAACAGTTTAATCCTTTTTACAAACCCCGCCACAACAAGATTACTGCACTCTAAGAAATGATTCGACAACAATGGCGGGACAGGGCCCCGCCATACCCCTGAATGTAAATACCTACAACGACAGGGGACTATACCAAGATAAGCCTCCGGAGAACGGAGCTTTCCCAAACGCTGAACTGTGACCCTAAGAGCGAGGATCAACGACTGGTGTACCTTTACCTGCGGCATGAACGCGGCCCGGGGAGGTCGATAACAAAAATTTGAGTATGCGAAATCAAAATATCAGAAATGAAATCATAGTAGTCTATATAAAGCAGAGACATGTATGATAACCAAACTACGATTCACAATAAATAAGCGATCATATCAAGTCGAGGACTCACGCCCGAAGTCATCACTCAAATACATAAATATGGGTCTCACGCCCACAACATCAATCATGCGTGGAATACCTTCCTCACCGCCGGCGATAACGATAGAAAAGCACCAAGGAACACATGAACAACGTGTCCCACGTGCCCAAATAAAGCGAGACAGGTAAGGCGAAGGCATAGCCGACTACTAACACCTACGATTAACAAGGTCAGAATCAATCATGATATCTGTCTAGGCCGCCACATGATCAAAGCCGTCACTCGCCCGCAATATCAAATGTGCGCGTCTAGCCCCGAACTCCCGCACTCCGCATAGGCCAATCTCATAGGCCCGCATGAGGTATAACCCCGCATCGAGGGTAGCTACTCCCCGGCATCGTCCTGGACTCGCAGTCCGCATGGCCACATAGACCGCATGACCATAAAGGCCGCACACTAACCTGGAACTCTCGTAGCTCCGCATAGGCCCCAGGACCCGCATGAGGTATTCTCGAATCATGGTCCTGCATCGCTCGAGTCTACCCCACATCGGAGGGCAGCTTAACCCCCGGAAACACGGTGAGTGGTATAATACCAACATAACAGTTTATCGTTTAAACATCATAAGCACAATCAAGGGAAAATCCCTTTACACAAACATCACAGAATACTAACACACGTAGCATCCTAATATGATTACTTATCAAATCAACACGAAGGTATTACAAGGCTATCACAAACCAACACAATCCAGTTATACACACAAGGTACATTCTATTGTATGATTAACAAGATCGAGTATCTATTCTCAAAGTACTTCATACATTATCTTTTAAAAGATACGTTACGTTTACAAAAGTCACACAATACCCGTAGTATATGAAAACTAGAGTGATTATCTTTTGAAGTAAAGCAAAACACTTCTCTTTGTAAAATCAAGTAACAACATTATTTCTCAAACGTCCAAGTTTGCCTAATTTCAAATGTTCACGTTTCTTACTTTAGGAAGGTTTCGTAGTTCATAGTCTTATTCATTTAAGAATATAATTCTCTTTTAAACTATCTGAGAAACATAAGCCTTATATGTGAGTAGGATATTCTTGTTTATAACAATCTTATTACAGCAGCCATGATCTAGGAAATATCATTTTGTCTCATCTTAGCTTCTATGCAGATGGAAGTTTCTACCGTTTTAATAATACTTAATCACAAAACATTTCCTTTTATTAACGCCGCATGGTTTGTCGATACACATTCGATTTCAAATCAAGAAACATTCTTAAGCCGTTATACCTAACTTCCCATAAAGCTAGTATAACTCTTAAGTTTTCAAAACCAAGTATTACTTCTTCTTTGAAATGATTCAAAAATCTTTTGAAAAACTTCAAGTTCTTTATTAACACATAACAAGCCGCTTATAGTTCAAATCGATTTACCTTTAAAACCACAAGTATTTTCTTACCAACATAAAGTCGTTATAACCAACTTCCCATAAAGCCGTTATAACACTTTATGTTTTAAACCAATCAAATACATTTAGCACATGTACGTCTACCGTACTACATAGTTCACACATATCATGCTAGAAGAGATAGGAAGAGGTTCACATACCTCGCGACGAGTATCGACTAATAGCAAAACGCTCCAAGTACCTCAAGCCGCTACTCCTTAAGCCAAGTAGATCGCCACACGCGATTTCAACCTATAAGGCCACAAGGCACTTATTAACATCTAGATCTTATCGTAGAACATTCTACGTAAAATTCGGCAAAGACTCTCCCCGCAACAAACAGCGTAAATCTCCTCCTCTATCGAGGTCGCTACCAAGCCAACCGGGGTTTGCACGTCTAACCTGACGTACGATTCTACTACACAAAGAAAGCTACACAAGTCTCATCAGAATACACCCTATGTAATTACGATTCAAGACTCTTCTTTGAAAAGGTTTCTTATTATTGGGCTTAAGTCAAAAGACATTGCCGATAACTACGTTCGATTCTATATATAGTATACTTCAAATATATAATCATACAACATGTAATTTCCAATTACAATAGAGGGACAAGATATTTACCTCGATAAGCCCATAATTATCCGAGTTTAAATGTCGATCCTGAGCAAGGTTTAGCTCCTACTCCGTGCGCTCCGACCCGCTCCAAACAACCCTTAGAAGTTCTAACCCACTTCTACTTATTACTCCAACTAACCATGGAGATTTCCTTAGGGTTTCGGTTTTGTGACGGAAGGGAAGTATAATATTTTTTCTGGGCTTTTCTTATAAGTATAACCTTAGAATACTACAAGGTATACGGCTAAGGTAATTTGGGCATTATAACAATACTTTTGAGAGTATTTCTACCAAGAGGGGGGGTATTATACGAAAACAACTAGGCTAGGGGGGGGTACCCCACGGCTAGCACCCCAAGGAGGGGGTGTATACCTCTACTACCCCACTGTGGGGAACTCGGCCAAGGGGGGGGAAGAGGGGCTCTCGGCCAAGACACTACACTAAGGGGGGAGGAAGAAGCTTTCAAGACTTAGAGATTTTTGGATGAAGAAGTTCATCAAAGGGGAGGGGTATTTATAGGTCTAGCAAAGGCCAACCAATGGCCAAGATCAAGCCAAGTGTGGTGCAAGTGTAGGGCCAAGATCATGCCAAGTGCACCTTATCCATCTACCACAAAAATATCCTACCTACTACTTGACAAAAATGTCAAGCAATTCGTCCAACTTGCCGCCCCAAAGCCCACCAATGAGAGGGTGCCAAGTGGCGCCCTCTTGTTGGTCCAAAATGTTTCGTCTCTCGGAAAAATCCGCAAAAATTAAAAATGACATAGCCGGAAATTCCCCTACGAAAGCTGTGAAAACGTTTCGTCTAAAAACGACTCTAACCGGGTGTTGTGAACAAAGTTAATTCGGCCAAGCCTAATTCTCAAGTTCAAATTTTCTACGACGCCCCACGCATACTCTGGAAATACGGTATAACATTAAGGTAGAAGGGTGCCTGGGTAGGCACACCACGCCCGGGTTCGGGCGTGACAGAGTGGTATCAGAGCAGTCAATCCTCGGAATGTCTACAGACTGTGTCTAGTATAGTCTTGATTATCGGTGTGTTGCACGCCACACCCATAAACAGGAGGCTACAGGACATTTAGGAGTTGGTTTCTATTCTTCTCACTCTAAGACCGTGCCATAGAGCTGTGTTAGTAAGATAATTCCTCTCTGACGTAATTTTGTGTTACAGTTATGCCTCCAAGGAAGGCAACAGCCGCCCAGATGGGCAAAGGAGTAGCAGGAGCTACTAGTCAGACTCAGGGAGTTGATAGGGCTTATGCCCAGGGTATACCGGATGTTGTGCCGCAGTCGGCGAGTTCTTCTGCGCCAGGTTTTGAGACCCCAAAGACTGAGCTTCCAGCTTTCGCCAGAGAAGACTATAGGGTCATGAGGGAAGAAGTTATGTTATTGACCAAGATAGCGGTGCTACAGTTTCATCAGCAGGAGGTTATTCGGCCAGTACAGACAGGTGTACAGAGGGTAGAGGGCCAACGCGAAGATCAGCGTAAGAGGGCTAGACCGGTTGGTTATCCCGGTGACTTTTTGGATGAGTTACCTCAGCAGCGAGTGAGATATTCATCCCAGCCTACCCAGTACATACCCCCGCAGTTCACAGGTGGGATATTGGACCCCACAAGGTATTTAGGAGCCGATCCAAGCTCCAGGGGTCGAGGTTCTCAAAGGAGCAGAGGAGTTTCTCAGTCGAGGCCACTTTTTCCTCAGTGTTTCCGATGTAGTAAGCGTCATTTGGGTAAATGTCGTTATGGCACAAGTGCTTTTTTTTATTGTGGCTGTCCGGACCATATTCTGAGGGTATGTCCTTTTAGAAGGAGCACCGGTGAGGTGGCTCAGCCTATGAGGCCGGTAGTTGGTTCCCTTTCCTCCACAGTTGTGCGTCCCCCAGGGCAGGGTGTTCAGATGTCAGCCAGCCGTGGTAGAGGTCAGGGTGGAGTTTATAGTTCTGGCGGTCCTTCGAACCGCATAGATGACGTGACATCGACAGATCAGGAGGCGACATCGCATGGGGTTACAGGTATATCTCGATTCTTTTGAATCATACGTGCATTGATAGATTCAGATTTTACCCTAGCGTATATGTTTTCCCTTTATTGCTAGAGTTGTAAAGTGATAGTACCCCAGAGGTAGGGATACCTTGATTAGTAAAGTGAGAAGTTAAGAATGTTGACAAGAATGGTAAGTGAACTGAGACTATAGTTGTGTAGAGTTCACAAGTTGTAATTTCCCATGTGATGTAAGACCAATAGGGAAGAATGTACGGTAGAAATACTTCGACCTATGTGACAAACCTCTAGTGAATAGGGGGATAGGGTGAGAAGTACCTTGAGATAAGAGAGAGTTTTAGTTCAGACTAAGAATGAGAAGTTAAGGGTGACGATGAGTCGGGTTATGGACTCTTTTCGGGTCAACCGATAGTATGGAATGGGGTGATGTTAGTTGGTAATAGTCCCGTTATGTGGTAGGGTCCCGAGGATGCAAGGCCCAAGTTTAGTTAATAGTTGTACGAGTTCGTGGATGCGTTCCACCGGAACTAGGTCGTAAGGACTGAGAAGAGCCTTAACGGGAATGTAAGTAACAATATGGCCAAGTTTGGTTAGTAACTCCAAGGATTGGGGAACAGAAACAATATTTGAGATGTTGTACGTTTACTAGATAAGTTTGAAAGTACGAGAAAGTATGACAAGTAAGAAAATAAAGGAACCTCTAAGGATCCCGTGTTTTAGAAGACTGTAACCTTCGAGTTTTATGAAAAAGGGGTCGCGGACGGAAGGTCCATTGATATGTTTACTTATGTTGTGGTGGCCATGTGTGGCATCATTGGTCTTGTGCAGTTTTGATTGATAGGCATAGTATAGAGATTGTGCCGGAGTTTGTATAGCTTGACAACCGACTAAGAACATTCGGGGACGAATGTTTCTAAGGGGGAAGAATGTTACACCCCGTAAGTTCAGGACATGTATGAGAGAAGGTATGTAAGGAATCAAGACTTGGAAATTAGTACGAAAGGAAGAATTGTTTTTCCGACGGAAAAATGTTCGTTGTTGAGAATTGGATTCTCAAAATGCATTATTAGAATAGTATGGAACTCTTAACATTATGAAAATTTATTTTTACGGATTTGGTCACGTGGGGCCCACCCGAGGAATTTTATGTTTTGCGGGGCCTACGAGGGTTACAAAATTTTATGGACGAATGGGAGGGCGACACGTGGCACCTCCTCCACATAGTCTTGGTCGAAATTGTAAGGGTAAAATGGTCATTTACCATTGAGGATGAATAAGTCTTGCTAGCTTGATATTGTTGACCAAGTCAACTTGCCACTTGTGTAGTTATCCAAGTGTACTCCATCCAAGACACACAATTGTTATAATCTAAGTCATCCAATGTGTTATATAAGCATGCTACTAGTGCAAGACTAGTCTTAAACACTTAGAAAAAAATCACAATATTTCTTGCTCAAGAAAGAGCTCTCGGGTTTGGTCCTTTTGCCCACACAAAATTTTGTAGTTTTGATCCATTGTTCACAAGACTTTAACCCAATGTCCCTAAGGGTATTGTAAGGATATCTCAATAGAAAGATTTTGGAAAAACGACGTTTTCGTATTAGTCGCAAGGCGGAAACTTAAGGAGTTCTTCAACTTTGAAGTTGGAACTTGAAGATGAGTTCTTCATAGGCTATTAAGGAGTGCTTGGAGCGGTTTGGAACGTAAGTAAAGGAGCTAAGAATTTGCTGAGGAGCGACTTTGAATCTTGGAAATTTTAAGGGCTTATAAAGGTATAATTTTGTCGTTTTAGTAGTTAAGACTTACTTATTGTTGTAGCTATGGATATTAGCAAGCATGAGTTATATAGTATGAAGTTTGATAAGTATATTGGCTATTGGAACCCTAATCCGAAAACTAGCATGTTAGCCTTAAGATTACAATTCAAGTTGATTATTAGTTTAAGTCGTCGCATGTGGTATAAAGAAGGAAATTGTAGTTGTTGAAGTTGTTTATGACTATATAACATGTTAGACCTTAGAACTTGGAATTGGAAAAGGATTGGAAAAGACTTTGAATTGTTGGTTATGTAGTTGGCCGAGAATGGCTTGGATTTTAAACTACTTGGTATGAATTGTGGGGCGGAATTTTACACGTATTGTAAGGCGTGTAATCCCCTTTGTTTGGTTGTTGTTTTGAGCCTTAAATGTGGCGTGTTGGTTATTGTATTCGGCCTTGAAAAAGGTGGCAAAGTATGTAGAAACAAAGGAAGTGCTGCCCGATTTTCCGTAGAATTAGAGACCGCTTACTTAGTATTATTCTACGTTAGAGACTAGAAGTTGATAGTCTTGTTGTGACCATTATAGGTTGACACTTCTACGTACGGTGTATTCGGCTTAGCTTGTGGATTTAGCCGAAAAGGTATGTGAACTATCTCCTCTTCTAGCATGATTCCTTAAGATAAAGAAAGTATGTCCTACTCCTTAAATGATCCATTCCTTGGTTGTATTTGGATTGCCTAAAGTAGAAATTGTTCTATGTACTTCCTTGATTGTACTTTGATGTTTAACTTATAAGTTGTATAATCCATTGCCTTAGTGAAGTTTGGATTCTTAAAAGTGAAAGTATTTTTACTTAAAGTACATGGAATCTTGAAAAGGAAGTGGTTTCCAAACCTTTTGGCTAGTGCCTTAGTTCCAAAACCTAAAGGTCATTATAATGACTTTAGGGGAGTCAAATGAGTGATTTACTTAATTGTTTTAAAAGAGGAGAAATGACATGATTTAAGAGAAGTAACTTGTTTTAAAGGTGGGAGTTACTTGAGGTTTAAAAGTAGAAGAAACTTGTTTTCTATATATTAAGAGACTCGAAGTATTTTGAAAGTTAAGAACTTGATTTGTAAGTATGTGATACTTGGTTTTAAGTATAAGTCTCTTGGTTATAAAAAGGAATGAATATGCTAAAACCATAAAGGGTTATAACGGATTTATGAGAAGTTGGTTATAACGGCTTTATGGGAGGTTAAGAGAGTTGTCTATTTTGATTATTAGGCATAAGTTGCCTAGATTGTGAAAATTTGAAGTTACTTGATTTCAAGCTTTGAAAAGAGTTTTCTAAAAGTGTAGTAACCTACCTTGAAAAATAGACACACCTTGATACTACGGGTGTTAGTATCTTGGGGTTTTACGTAAAAAGGAGTCTTTTGAAAAGAATGTACGTACGTAGTACTTTGGCTTGATTAATTGAGAATTATGCTATGTGTGCCTTGATAAGTACTTTGGCTTGTTTAATTGAGAATTATTCTATGTGTACCTTGATAAGTACTTTGGCTTGTTTAATTGAGAATTGTCAATGTGTGCTGGTGATAGCATTTGAGTACTAGTATTATGTTTTATTACGTTGCCGCGACTCTCGGTTGGAGGGTCGGTTGTCTTGTTGTGAGTTTACTTGGACGTACCGACAGTGATGTGGGATTCCACGGGTATGCTTCCATTATTTGTGTTACTCCTTGGACATGCTTTCGATGTGGGATTCCGGGGCATGTGACCAGGAGGCGGGTTAGATTCCCGGATTTATAATGTCTTGTTAGTGCCTTAAGTAAACCTAAATGAGAGTGTACATGTATAAGACTAATAAGAAGTTAGGGGATTTCTTAACTTGCTTATGTTAGAATATGGTAAGCCAGTAGCGCTTATGTTATGTATGGTAAGCCGGTAGTGCTTATGTTACGTATGATAGCCGGTTTGTGCTAGTGATATATTATTCATTACGGGGTCATTCCCCGGATTTGTGGCATTTGCATATTCCGTGGATTTGCTACCCATGATGCGAGAAATACCTCATGCGGGTCCGTAAGGACTTATGCGGGTGAAATAGTCTCACGCGCGGCGGATACCTATGCGAGGAATACCTCACGCGAGTCCGTAAGGCTTACGCGGGTGAAATAGTCCCATGCGAGAATACCTCATGCGGGTCCACGCGACCTACGGGTGAAATAATCCCGTGAGTAGGATTGCTTAATGACATCGCGCGGTGGTCCCGCTTTGATCGCGAGCTTCCTAGTTTATATTGTAAGTATACTACTATTTACTCTCATTGTTAGTAAGGCACCGTGGTAATCGTTATTTGAGTAGTGACTTTGAGGCACGCGCCCACGACTTGATATGATCGCTATGTATTGTGTAATCGTAGGTTGGCTATCATACATGTCTCTGCTTTGTTTAGGATCGTTATGATTGCATTACGATTTCATCGCTTCACATACTTGGTACATTCTTCCGTCTTGACCTCCGGCCGCGTTCATGCCGCAGTTTAGGTGCGATGTTTGGTGATCGGCAGTGTAGGACCGCTCGTCGAGTTTTGGATAGCTCCTTCATTCGAGTTTATCTTTTGGTATAAGTTCTTTCAAGATGTGCTTTTGTACGCATGGGTACGGCGGGGCCTTGTCCCGTCATAGTTCAGTAAAATTCTTAGAGGTCTGTATTCATATGTGGGATTGGACTCATGTACGGTGTAGTGTCTTTTGTTATGTATATTATATGGCAGCCTTGTCGGCGTTGCCCTTGCACGTATGTTGGTTTTAAAAAAAAATGAGGTGGTATTTAATTTCCGCAGTTTACTTAGTTGTTAAGGTAGAAGGGGTTCGGGGCGTGACAGAGTGGTATCAGAACAGTCAGTCCTCGGAATGTCTACAGACCGTGTCTAGTAGAGTCTTGATTATCGGTGTGTTGCGCGCCACACCCATAAACAAGAGGCTACAGGACATTTAGGAGTTGGTTTCTATTCTTCTCACTCTAAGATCGTGCCATAGAGCTGTGTTAGTAAGATAATTCCTCTCTGACGTGATTTTGTGTTGCAGTTATGCCTCCAAGGAGGGCAACAGCCGCCCAGAAGGGCAAAGGAGTAGCAGGAGCTACTATTCAGACTCAGAGAGTTGATAGGGCTTATGCCCAGGATATACCGGATGTTGTGCCGCAGTCGGCAAGTTCTTCTGCGCCAAGTTTTGAGACCCCAGCACCAGAGCCTCCAGTTTCTCAGTTAGGAGAAGACTATAGGGTCATGAGGGAAGCAGTTATGTTATTGACCAAGATAGTTGTTACACCCCGTATTTACAGGACATGTTTTAAGAACGTACGTAAGAGCTCACAATGTTAAGATTTGAGACTTGTAAAAATTTATCGGAATTATGAAATTGTCGGAAAACGTATTATTGTTGTTAGCTTTACATGTTGCTAGCATGAAGTTTATATGTTGAAATTAGATAAGTATTATGGATTGATGTAGTCTTAAATCGAAATGTCATTTAAGCCTTGTGAAGTTGGATTACAATTTAATCGTTATTGGAATCGTCGCATGTTACTTACTAGAAGCTTATAGTGGTTATAATCGATTGCGACTTAATATCATGATAGGCTAATAACTTGGATTGAAATGGAAATTGGATAATAATTGATGTTGTAGTACTTCAAGTTAGCCGATTTGGCCTAGTAAGTTGTTTTTAATTTGATATCTATTGTGGGGCGGAATTTTACACGTCTAGTAGGCGTGTAATCCCCTATTGTTGATTGCATTGATTGGGCCTTAAATGTGGCATGTTTGGTTATTGTATTCGGCCTTGAAAAAGGTGGCAAAGTGAGTAGAAACAAAGGAGGTGTTGTCCGATTTTTCGTAGAATTTAGTGACTTAGCACTTAGAATATTCTACGTTAGAAGTAAGAGGTTAATGGACGTATTGTGACCATTATAGGTTGAAGTACTAAGTATAGCGTATCCTACTTGAAGGGTGGAATAGCTATCAAGGTTGAAGTACTTTGGAGCATTTTGCTACTAGTCGATAATCGTCGCGAGGTATGTGAACCTCTCCCTTCCTTTGGCATGATTCTATGTATGGAATATACCTGTGGTATCATTTCATGTTTCCTTCTACTCTTAAAAGTTAAGAGGTAGTTGTGTGATTTACTCTATGTAGAACTTTTCCTATCGTTTGAGCATGACTAGTTGCACGTATGTAGTACGGTAGACGTACAACACCTTGATATCCTTTACTAATTTTATGAATAGCCAAGTCGGGTGAGTTAGGAGATTAACTCACTTCTTTGAAAGTATTAAGGATGTCTAATGTTTTATTAAAGTTAAGGGACTTGAAGAGTTTTGAAGTATGTGATACTTGTTTCGTTTTAAACATATAAGTCCCTTGGATAGGAAATTGTTTTTGGCTAAGGTATAAAGTGAATATAACGACTTTATGGGGAGTTGGTTATATTTGCTTTATGGAAAGATAAATGACTTGATTTTTCTTAATGAAAAGGCAACTTGATTCTAAGGCATCAATTGCCTAAGGTTTTATAATAAAAAGAGTCACTTGAGTTTTAAAGGTTAAGAGACTAATTGTATTTTTTGAAGGTTAAGAGAATTGATTTGAAAGTATATAATACTTGGTTTCAAAAAGTAGAAGTCTCTTGGTTATAAAAGGAATGAGTTGGTCTAAAACCATAAAGGGTTATAACGGCTCTATGAGAAGTTGGTTATAACGGCTTTATGGAAGGTTAAGAGAATGGTTTTCTCTAATAATGTAAGCAAAGAAATGGTTTGAAATAAAGAAGGGCAACTGTCTTAATGGTATAAATCGTTTAATGTGTTAAGGAAGAAGTCACTTGATTTAGAAGCCGGTAATTGTATTTCTAAGAAGGTATTGTGACTTGTCTTGAAGGTAGTATGACTTGATACTACGGTTGTTAGTATCTTGGAAGTTTTATTTGAAAAAGGGACTTTCTAAAGGAATAGAAGTACGTAGTACATGGGGTTAAATTCCCAGATTTTGATGTGTAAAACGGAAGTGTCATGAGTTTATAAAAATGGAAGTCTAAAGGTTTAATGAACTTGCCTGTATTTGCTTGTGATAGCTTTAAGTGCAAGTATTATATGTTACGTTGTCGTGACTCTCGGTTGGAGGGCCGGCTGTCTTGTTATAAGTTTACTTGGACGTACCGACAGTGATGTGGGATTCCACGGGTATGCTTCCATTATGATTGATCCTTGGACATGCTTATACGATGTGGGATTCCGGGGCATGTGACCGGATGGGTTAGATGCGGACATTTTTATTGACGTCTGGCGGTGACGGGATTCCACGGGTATGCTTCCATTGTGATTGATCTTGGCCATGCTTATACGATGAGGGATGCCGGGGCATCCAGCCAGGATGCGGGTTAGATGCCCGCGTGTTTTATTACTCCCTGACCATGCTTATACGATGTGGGATTCCGGGGCATGCGGCCGCGTTATATATATATATGTGTGTTGTGTATGTATACGCCGACAGTGAGGTGGGATGCCACGGGCGCGTCACATGGTTATATGTTACACCTACGGCTGCCGGCAGTGATGTGGGATTACACGGGCAGGAGATATATATATGTGTTGTGTATGTGCACGCCGACAGTGAGGTGGGATGCCACGGGCGCGACACATGGTTATATTTTACACTTAATGCTGTCGGCAATGATGGGGGGATTTCACGGGCACACTTTGATATTTGTGTGACTTGATCGCGTCCCAGATTGGGCCGGGTAGTATATGCGTCCCTCCATAAGGGGCCGGATTATGTTATGAAAGATAAGTGAGTTATATAGTAATGAACTTAATGATTTTTCCTAACCATGTGCATAAGAATGTGACTATAACTTTTATTGAAAATGGGAAAAGATAATAAGGTGCGATTAAGTTCATAAGTGGTAATGACACGGCAGGATCTGGTATGTATTTTTATACTTGTCCCTGTCATTCTTTTGTACAGTTATGATCTGTTTACTATACGTTATTTCTTTCACGACCCGATCCCGGGCCCGTGACTGGTGCCTTACCCGGGCACCCAAGTAGTCATACATCAGAGTAATCAGCGGAATATAAAAACAAGACATGAAACAATTATAGAATGAGAATAGTTTATCCATGAAAATATCGCCTTTCGGCATGTATATATAATAAAACTTGAACAGTTACATCCCCATTTACAAACCTGCCCACAACAGTACTATAGACCTCTAGGAATGTAACAACAACTATGACGGGACAAGGCCCCGCCATACCCCTGAATGTACAAGAACCTACAACTCAGGGAAACATACCAAAAGATAAGCCTCCGGAGAAACGGAGCTTCCCGATACGCTGAACTGTGATCCTATGAGCGAGGATCAACAACCGATGTACCTCTACCTGCGGCATGAACGCAGCTCCCCGAAGGAGGTCAGTACAACAGGTACCAAGTATGCGAAACTGAAAAATACTGTAAATGAAATCATAACAGTCTAAAATAAAACAGGAGACTTGTATGATAACAAAACTACAGTTCACAACATAAAAACAGTCATGTCAAGTCAGGGACTCACGCTCTCAAAGTCATCCCTCATGCCCGTGGAACTCCCTCCTCACTGCCGGCAGTCTAGGTATAAATCGTGTGAAACGTATAACATGTCTCGGCCCATCCCATGGGACTCGAGGTGGAATCGTGTGGAATACATGTCTCGGCCCATCTCATGGGACTCGATAGGAATCGTATGGAATACATTTCTCGGCCCATCTCGTGGGACTCGATAGGAATCGTACATGTCTCGGCCCATCTCATGGGACTCGATAGGAATCGTACATGTCTCGGCCCATCTCATGGGACTCGATAGGAATCGTACATGTCTCGGCCCATCTCATGGGACTCGATAGGAATCGTACATGTCTCGGCCCATATCATGGGACTCGATAGGAATCGTACATGTCTCGGCCCATCTCATGGGACTCGATAGGAATAGTACATGTCTCGGCCCATCTCATGGGACTCAATAGGAATCGTACATGTCTCGGCCCATCTCATGGGACTCGATAGGAATCGTATGGAATACATGTCTCGGCCCATCTCGTGGGACTCGATAGGAATCACATGGAATACATTCCCGGTTCATCCCATGAACGCGGTATAGAATTGACCATAACATTTAAACGCTCTTTTAAGACAGATTAAGATAATACCATGTTTTCCTTTTTAAAAACAACTAAGGCAATATTATTCCCTTCTTTTTAAACCAAAACACTTTCCTTCTTAAAGTCAAGTAACAACATTCTTTTCCAAAAGTTCAAGTTTGCCTAATTTCAAATACTCAAGTTTCTCATTTTCGAAAGGTTTCGTAGTTCATAGTCTTAATCACTTAATAACATAATTCTCTTTTAAAACAATTTGAGTAACATATGCCTTATGTGTGAGTAGGTTATTCTTGTTTATAACAATCCTTATTAAAGCAGCCATGATCTAGGAAATGTAATACAATTTTGTCTTATCTTAGCTTCTATGCAGATGGAGGTTTCTACTGGTTTTAATATAATTACTTATTTGTCAATACATTTTCCTTTATTACGCTGCAGTGGTTCGTTCGATACTTATTCTCATTTCCGAAATCAGTAAAACATTATTCCTTTTAAAAACCAAGTACTCATTACTCACGAATGAGGTTTCACACTTTTTAACAAAATTCATATCAATTCAATTAAGTCAAGTCGCTTATCTTTTAAGATCAAGTCTCTTAACTTCTAAAGTCAATAAACCATTCTTTTTATCTCTCTTAAGTCGTTATACCTAACTTCCCATAAAGCTAGTATAATTCTTAAGCTTTCAAAAACGATTCTTAATTCTTTTGAAATACTTCAAGATTCTTATTATTTAAAACTCAAGTCAAAGACATCTGAGTAAAACCACGCTCGCTTAACACACGACGCTCACCGTACTATATATATTATTTTAAAAGATCATGCTCAAGAGGATAGGAAGAATCACATACCTCGCGACGATTATCGACTATTAGCAAACCGCTCCAAAGTACTGTAATCCTGCTAGCCTTTTCCACCCTTCGAGTAGAATACGCTACTTGCGATTTCAACCTATAACGGCCATACAAGTCTATCAACGCCTAGACTACTCAGTAGAATAATTCTAGATCTGATTCCTTGCTCTACGGAAAATTGGCGACTTCCCTACCCGACAAACTACACAAGTCTCAGAATACAAATTCTATGTAAGTCTGATTCAATCTTCTTCTTTAATATCCCTCTGATGTGATTTCAGTTCAATTCTCTTCTATAATATCCTTCTATTACCGTTCAATTATCTTTTGTAATATCCTTCTATGTATCTTATAATCATTTCTATACTACTACAGTATGTAATTTCCAATTACAATAGAAGGACAAGAGTATTTACCTCGGTAAGCCCAAAATTATCCAAGTTTTAATGTCGATCCTGAGCAATGTTTAGCTCCTATTCTGAATGCTCCAATACGCTCCGAGAAACCCTTAGAAGTTCTACACAACTTCTACTTAATACTTCAACCTACTATGAAGATTTTTCCTTAGGGTTTCGTTTTGTGACTGAAGGGAAGTATAATAGTATTTTTGGGCTTTTAGTATAGGTGTAACCTTGGAATACTACAAGGTATTTGGGCCAAGGTATTTTGGAATAGTAACAATACTTGGAGAATATTTTTCTACAAAGGGGGGGGGGGGGGGTATTTTAAGAGAACAACTCAAGAGAGGGGGGGGGGTTGGTTTCGGCCAAGGCTTCTCAAAGGGGGAGGGATAGCTTGGACGAAAACTACACTTAAGGGGGAGAGAGTTTTTAGACTTGGAAAATGATTTGTGGATGAAGAATAAGTTGCATTTGAGGGGTATTTATAGGACATTCAATGGCCAAGATTGAGGCAAGTGGAGGGCAAGTGGAGGGCAAGTGGAGGGTGGAGATTTGGACAAGTGTTGAGTGGGTCCCACTTGCTCATCTACTACACAAAATATCTAGAAAACATTGACCAAATGTTTTAGGCCACAAAAACATTAAAAACGTGCCAACCACTCCCTTAGATTGCCGTCCACTTGAGGGCCAAGTGTCTCCCTCTCGTTGGTCCAAAATATTTCATCTCTCGGAAAAATCCGCAAAAATTATAAATGTTGCAACCGTATTTTTCCCTTCGCAAAGTCCGGAAAACGTTTCGTCGGAAAACGATTCTTTTCGCTAGTTGTGCACAAATTTCGTCCCTAATGCCTACTTAAGGCTAAAACTTTTGTATGTACGTCCTCACGTACATACTCTGAAAATACGGGGTATAACATTCTCCCCTCCTTAGAAACATTCGTCCCGAATGTTCCTTCTCAAGACGGATAACGATAAAGTTCTTCTTAACTTAAATAAGTTGCCAATGCCACGCCTGGCCACACAATAACACACGCGCAATTACTTAACCCAAGTCCACGAGAAATCATTCCTACATCACAAAAGCTTCCACCCTGGTCTAAAGGTTACTCCCTTCGCATCTTCACTTCACAACAAAATGATCTATTTATTCTGCTAACACACGTTCACTTCTTTCCTCACTCGTCGTACACTTCTCGAACACTTGAACTCTTTCTAGTATACGTACCATACTTCAGTCATCGCTTCAGTTTCCAAAATCTCTGGAGTCACTACCTCCAAACTTGGTCATCTTACTAGCCTCAATCTCCTTTAAGGCCATTCCCGGCCTTCATGATCCGATTCGGGTCGAACATATCCACGAACTCATACGATGGTTACCTAAACCTGGGCCTAGCACCCTCGTGACCCTACCACCTGGCGGGACCACCTCGAACTGACCCCACCATATTTCAGGCCGCGGGTTGACCCGCGATTGGTCCTCAACCCGACCCGTTATCGCGCTAAACACTTGTTCCCCCGATCCGGAATAATCTCACAAATCAAGTCACGAAAACCTAGTGGTCTTCTTAGCTCACTACCCTCTTTCATTTCATACCACTCAGGGACTTATCACAAAAATATATCCCACGTATACTATGCACTCTGATAAAGGTCAATACAAACATAAATCTTTTACTCAAGATGGCCTCGCATCTAAGGTCTCTACGTATAAAACTCTAAGGCACACACTTTCCCTGACCCCAAACTTACCCTTCTAACTAACCATGTTACTAATCACAATTTTAACATAATGCTATCTGAACATAATACTTAACACTTCATCAAAACATCAAAGCATACTAGTCTCTAGAGGGGTAAGAATATACATGTATCATCTGCTTCATTTTAATCATAGGCCTGCCCTGCAGGGCGCATAGCTATAGAAGGCGATGAACCTGCCACTGACCCGGTAGGCTGCGTCATTCTACCTATATCCCTCCTTCTAGGAAAGTCCCTCGTCACATGGCCCTGACGGCCGCAGGTGAAACAAGCACCAGTAAGAAGACGACACTCCCCGGGATGACGTTTGCCGCATCGTGCACACTGAGGAAAGCATGAACCCGACTGGCTAGAACCCATGTATACCGCGGAACTGGAAGCCACGAGCTCGACCGGCTCGAATACCTGAACGCCCCAAGATCGCGGAGGACCACTCTGTACTGGCGGAGGTACATAACTAACCTGTTGCTGAGGTGGTTCGCCTCGAAAGTTACCAAAGGACCTGCTGCTCGCCTCTTCTGCTGATCTCGGTCATTCCGTCGACCTCTCCGCTCCTCACATCCAAGTGCATAAGCCTGCATGCGGGCAATGTCCATGCCCGGCTGAAGAGCTACACCCGAACAAGCCTCTGCCAAGTAGTCATTGAGCCCGATGACGTAGCGGTGCACTCTGTCCTCCATGTCGGCTACCAATGCGGGGACATACCGAGCTAATGAGTCAAACTCCACATTGTACTCCCGAACCATACGCCCGGTCTGCCTCAACGTCAAAAATCTGTCGGCCCGCACCCTTCTTGTCACGACCCGACCCCGGGCCCGCGACTGATGCCCTACCTGGGCACCCTGTTCAGGTATACATCAGAGAATAGCAGCGGAACATACATGAAACATATAACATAAATAACGAGAAATTAAACCACAGGTTAGCCGATAAGGCTACCTTCCCGACACATATACATATACATAACATGCAGCTTATATCCCTTTCTTTTTACAAACCGACCCACAAATGAGACTACTGCACTTAAGAATTACAATCGGCGGGACAGGGCCCGCCATACCCTGAATGTACATAAGTCTACCACATCGTGAAACCGTACAAAAGATAAGCCTCCGGTGTGAAAGGAGCTTCTTTCCAAAATCAACAGAGATCCTAAGAGCAAGGATCACCAACCTGTACCTATCACTGCGGGCATGAACGCACTCAGCGGGTCGATAACAAATTGAGTATGGAATGTAAATAAAATGCAATAACCAAATCATATATGTATAAAAGAATGTCCTTTATACTCTCGAAATCAATCATATATTAACCGCCTTTCCTCCTTTCAATAAGATTTAACAACATATTCTTACATACATACTTAAGAGTTTAATCCACTTTTTCACATAACTTACATATCTTACATAACATAATCCGCCCATTTGCGACACGGTCTTGATGAATCATGTGACATAACCCGCCCGCTTTGGGGCCGATTATCGTGGAATCATGTAGCATAATCCGCCCGCTGTGGGGCTCGGTAAGATAGCGTAACCCGCCATGTGTAGGCTCGGGGTAATATGGCGTAATCCGCCTATGGGTAGGCTCGGTGTATCTCATAACGTAATCCGCCTATTTGTAGGCTCGGTGTACCTCATAACGTAATCCGGCCTATTTGTAGGCTCGGTGTATTTCATAACATAATCCGGCCTATTTGTAGGCTCGGTGTGATTTTCCTTACGTAACATTTTAAACCGTCTTATTACTTCTTCTTAAGTCGTCATAACCACTTCCCATAAAGTTGTTATAACAACCTTTCATTTTAGAGGACTTACGACACTTTTATTCTTACAACATTTAGGAAAACGGGATCCAAAGATACTACGTACATACATACTTAAAAAGAATCGTATCGCTTAAAACTTCATAATCCTTAAAAGACAATCAGAGTTCTTAGTCTTCAAACTTCATAACATACTTCCTTTAAAGCCCAATTACTTATACAAAAACATATAAAGTTCCATACCTTCCAAAACCAAGTAATTCATTCCCTTAAAATCATATAACTTCCACTTTTAAAATCAATCCCCTTTTCACATATAAATTCAAGTCATTTTCGAACATAAAATCCACTTACTTACTTTAAACAAATCAAGACACATAGCCTTTAAATCAAATCTCATAACTTCCTAACCGTTTACTAACGTCTCCCATAAGACCTAGTAAGGACTTAGGACAATTTAAACATACTCTTAACTTAGATTCAACAATGTAAATACTTCTTAACTTCTAAGAGTAGAAGGAATCTTGAAATACTATCACATGGAGATTTCATACGTAGGATCATGCCAAAGAAAGAAGAGGTTCACATACCTCGCGACGATTGTCGACAAGTAGTAAAATGCTCCAAAGTACTTCAACCTTGAGCTATTCCATTCTTCAAGTAGGATACGCTATACTTAGTTCTTCAACCTATCATGGTCACAATACGTCCATTAACCTCTTACTTCAAACATAGAATATTCTAAGTGCTAAGTCGCCAAATTCTAGTAAAATCTGGACAAAGACCTCCTTTGTTTTTACTTACTTTGCCACCTATTTCAAGGCGAAATACAATAACCAAACAGCCCCAATTGGCTCACAACAATATAGAAGGTAGTCCAATACAAATGAATAACTAAACATTTCCCCAATTGGCTCACAATTTAGAAAGTAGTCCAAATTCGACCACAGAGTTCAACCATACCAATTCTTATCAAATTTCCATTTCAATCCAAATTGTTAACATAACATGATATCAAGTCGCATTTGATTAAAACTACCACAATCTTCAAATCCATAACATGCGACGATTCTAATAACGACTAAATTGAAATCCAACTTAACATGGCTTACATTGCATTCCGGATTTCCAAGGCTACAATCAATCCACAATCCTTATAAACTTCTACAAATCAACTTCATGCTTGCAACACGTAAAGCTAACAACAACAATATAAATATATAATCTTGTAACACATTAAAGGACAAGATTATACCTCAACGAATCTTAATCCAATTCCAATCCGAAGTCGCTCCTTAGTAGTTTAGAACCTCTCCAAGACACTTCAATCCGCTCGTTGAGACCCTTAGAACAACACCAACAACTTTCCTTCCAACTTCCAATCCAAAACCTAGAAAGCCACTAGGTTTTCACTTTGCGACTAACCCGTAAACTATCTTTTTCCAAGATTTTTCTATTGAGATACACTCACTATACCCTTAGGAACCTTGGTTTAAAGTGGGGAGATTATTGGACAACAAACAAATTTTTTTTCCTTTTTTTCCTCCTTGAAACCGAGAGCTCCCTATGGGTGTTCTTCAAATTTTTGTGAATTTTGGCTAAGTGTTAGTCAAGTCTTGCACTACTAGTATTATATAGTGTGTTGGAGGGTCATGCTACAAACAAATGGGTGGTTTGGATGAAAACTTATAAAATATCAAGACTTTGGACCCTTTGACTTAGTCAACTTTCTCAAGCTTGACTACTAGCAAGACTTGTCTTCCTAACAAGGGTCAAATGACCATTGTTTCCATGCTTCAATTCGTCCAAGACAACATAAGGGGGGAGGGGGTGACACGTGTCGCCCTCCCATTCGTCACAATATTACGTTTTTCCGACAATTCCATAATTCCGAATTTTTTTTTACAAGTCTCAAATCTTAACATTTGTGAGCTCTTACGTACTACCTTAAAACATGTCTTGTACATACGGGGTGTGACATTCTTCCCCCCTTAGAAACATTCGTCCCCGAATGTTCTTTCGGAGCTCAATCTATCATTCCTTGGCATAGTCTCATAAACTTGCACTTAGCAAAACCTAATTATGCCACATATGGCCCTAATATACCGCACTTGCATATTTATCCATCACAAACCAAACGAGGAAACAATCCATAGTGTGCATCATCACTATATACTCACATTCAAGGCCTAAAAAGATTATCTTTTCGCATTTCCAACTTACTTCTAAAGATAATGACATAATTTCAATATTATCCGTTCTTGATACTTAAACATAAAATAACCTTATCATGCATACAAATCAGAAAGGGTCAAGATATACCTGAATTCATATAGGCGGTTCAAAGGACCGCTAAAACTGGGAACTTCCATCACGACCCGCCACGCCACGGTGTATGAACATCCCGCCTAGCATCAAGGCGAAGAACCCGAATCGATCCGGTAGACTTTTCTATCCCTCCCGCAACTCTCCTACTAGGACAATCCTCAACATATGGCCCCGACGGCCACAGCAAAATGCACCGTGAGCACGACGACATTCCCATGGTGATGCGCCACACCGTGAACATCGAGGAAGAGGGCCCGATCGCTAGAACCCATGCGTATACGACCAAGCCCGAGCTCGACCGGCTCCCGACTACCCGGCCGATCTAACCTCCCGCCGTAAAAGCGGGAAGGAACACTGCGTGCCGGCCGAATCAGACCTAGCTCGCCGCCGAGGCTCTCCGCCTCGAAAATCACCTCAACCTCGCTGCTCGCCTCTTGGCTGGCCTTGGTCTGTCGCCCTCTCTCTCGCCTCAATCCTGTGCATATGTCTCGCATCCCGCAATATCCATTCTCGGGTGGCCACTCCTGTGCAAGCGGTGATCATATAACGGCCTAGTCCCATAACATAGCGATGGACTCTATCGGCCATGTTAGCCACAATAGTGTGCGATACCTAGCCAACGAGTCAAACTCCAAGCTATACTCTGATAGTCCTCCTGCTCGCCTCAAGGTCAAGAATCCTACCCGGCTCTCTCATCTCAGAGGCAAAAGTGATCCATGAAGGCCTCAGAAACTCCTCCCAAACACCGGAAGAGCATCATCACCTCTTGAAAGCAACCACGACTCAAACCGGTTCAACGCGATATCGCGAACCGGTAGGAGGCTAGCGTAATGCACTGCCTCTCAAGCCCTAAGAACTCGCGCGTCCTCAGAGCCGCCGAATGAACTCCCGCGGATCCTCATCGACCTCGAACCATAAAACTCGTGTGGATGACATCCTAGAAAATCCCTAATCCGCAAACCGCCGGCTCGCAGGGTCGCCGCTCGCTTGCCGCTCGACTACTATATTGGTCAATAATCGGACCGCTCCCGTAGTCTCTATACTCGCACCCGATCGCGAATTGGAGGCTCGTACGAACCTCTCGAGCTACTACCGCCTCGCCTTCTAATATCGCCGCGTGGTGAACTCGCCGACCCGCCTACTACCTCGGGCATAGTCCGTGCCCGACTCGTAACTCTTCACAGACCATCGCGCCTCGCCGCCGCTTTGCCCTTCGGGCCCTCGTCGCCTTCGCGAGGCATAGCCGATTCACATACATAAGAATACGTCGAGACGGATCAACCTATTAATACACTCTACCGCACGATCTCAGAGTGAGAATAATGGAAACTAATCCTAAATGTCTCGCAGCCTCCCGATTATAGATGTGGTGCACAACACACCGATAATCAAGACTCTACTAGACACGGCCTCAGACACTTTCCGAGGACTAATCGCTCGATACCACTTTTGTCACGACGACCCTCGCCCGCTGATCGATGCCCTACCGGGCACCTGCTCGTATACATCGAGAATAGCAATGAACATACATGAAAATTATAACATAAATAACGAGAAATTAAACCACAGGTTAGCCGATAAGGCTACCTTCCTGGACACATATACATATACATAACAACAGCAGTTACATCCCTTTCTTTTTACAAACCGACCCACAACATGAGACTACAGACCTCTAAGAATTATAATCACAAGTGACAGGGGCCCCGCCATACCCCGAATGTACATAAGTCTACCACATCGTGGAAACCGTACAAAAGATAAGCCTCGGTGTGAAAGCGAGCTTCTTTCCAAAAAACAGAGATCCTAAGAGCAAGGATCACCAACCTGTACCTATCACTGCGGCATGAACGCACTTCGAAGGGGTCGCATAACAAAAATTTGTATGGAACAGAAATAAAATGCAATAACCAAATCATATATGTATAAAAGAATGTCCTTTATACTCCTGAAATCAATCATATATTAACCGTTCCTTTCCTCCTTTTAATAAGATTTAACAACATATTATTACATACATACTTAAGAGTTTAATCCAGTCTTTTTCACATAACTTACATATCTTACATAACATAATCCGGCCCATTTGCGGGACACGGTGTACTGATGAATCATGTGACATAACCCAAGACGCGCTGTGGCACGCATCGTGGAATCATGTAGCATAATCCGCCCGCTGTGGGGCTCGGTGTAAGATGACGTAACCCTACCATGTGTAGGCTCGGGTAATATGGCGTAATCCGGCCTATGGGTAGGCTCGGTGTATCTCATAACGTAATCCGGCCTATTTGTAGGCTCGGTGTACCTCATAACGTAATCCGGACTATTTGTAGGCTCGGTGTATTTCATAACATAATCCGGCCTATTTGTAGGCTCGGTGTGATTTTCCTTACGTAACATTTTAAACCATCTTATTACTTCTTCTTAAGTCGTCATAACCACTTCCCATAAAGCTGTTATAACAACCTTTCATTTTAGAAGACTTAAGACACTTTTATTCTTACAACATTTAGGAAAACGGGATCCAAAGATACTACGTACATACATACTTAAAAAGAATCGTATCGCTTAAAACTTCATAATCCTTAAAAGACAATCAGAGTTCTTAGTCTTCAAACTTCATAACATACTTCCTTTAAAGCCCAATTACTTATACAAAAACATATAAAGTTCCATACCTTCCAAAACCAAGTAATTCATTCCCTTAAAATCATATAACTTCCACTTTTAAAATCAATCCCCTTTTCACATATAAATTCAAGTCATTTTCGAACATAAAATCCACTTACTTACTTTAAACAAATCAAGACACATAGCCTTTAAATCAAATCTCATAACTTCCTAACCGTTTACCAACGCCTCCCATAAGACCTAGTAAGGACTTAGGACAATTTAAACATACTCTTAACTTAGATTCAACAATGTAAATACTTCTTAACTTCTAAGAGTAAGGAATCTTGAAATACTATCACATGGAGATTTCATACGTAGGATCATGCCAAAGAAAGAAGAGGTTCACATACCTCGCGACGATTGTCGACAAGTAGTAAAATGCTCCAAAGTACTTCAACCTTGAGCTATTCCATTCTTCAAGTAGGATACGCTATACTTAGTTCTTCAACCTATCATGGTCACAATACGTCCATTAACCTCTTACTTCAAACATAGAATATTCTAAGTGCTAAGTCGCCAAATTTACGTAAAATCTGACAAAGACCTCCTTTGTTTTTACTTACTTTGCCACCTTTTTCAAGGCCGAAATATAATAACCAAACATCCCCAATTGGCTCACAACAATATAGAAGGTAGTCCAATACAAATGAATAACTAAACAGCCCCAATTGGCTCACAATTTAGAAAGTAGTCCAAATTCGACCACCTAGAGTTCAACCATACCAATTCTTATCAAATTTCCATTTCAATCCAAATTGTTAACATAACATGATATCAAGTCTCATTTGATTAAAACTACCATAATCTTCAAATCCATAACATGCGACGATTCTAATAACGACTAAATTGAAATCCAACTTAACATGGCTTACATTACATTCCGGATTTCCAAGGCTACAATCAATCCACAATTCTTATAAACTTCTACAAATCAACTTCATGCTAGCAACACGTAAAGATAACAACAACAATATAAATATATAATCTTGTAACACATTAAAGGACAAGATTATACCTCAACGAATCTTAATCCAATTCCAATCCGAATTCGCTCCTTAGTAGTTTAGAACCTCTCCAAGACACTTCAATCCGCTCGTTGAGACCCTTAGAACAACACCAACAACTTTCCTTCCAACTTCCAATCCAAAACCTAGAAAGCCACTAGGTTTTCTCTTTGCGACTAACCCGTAAACTATCTTTTTCCAAGATTTTTCTATTGAGATACACTCACTATACCCTTAGGAACCTTGGTTTAAAGTGGGGAGATTATTGGACAACAAACAAATTTTTTTTTCCTTTTTTTCCTCCTTGAACCCGAGAGCTCCCTATGGGTGTTCTTCAAATTTTTGTGAATTTTGGCTAAGTGTTAGTCAAGTCTTGCACTACTAGTATTATATAGTTTGTTGGAGGGTCATGCTACAAACAAATGGGTGGTTTGGATGAAAACTTATAAAATATCAAGACTTTGGACCCTTTGACTTAGTCAACTTTCTCAAGCTTGACTACTAGCAAGACTTGTCTTCCTAACAAGGGTCAAATGACCATTGTGTCCATGCTTCAATTCGTCCAATACAACATAAGGGGGGAGGGGGTGACACGTGTCGCCCTCCCATTCGTCACAATATTACGTTTTTCCGACAATTCCATAATTCCGATTTTTTTTTTTACAAGTCTCAAATCTTAACATTTGTGAGCTCTTACGTACTACCTTAAAACATGTCTTGTACATACGGGGTGTAACACTTCTCATCTGTGGAGGCAAGAAATGTGCAAGAAATGCCCCCGAGAACTCGTCCCATACGACTGGAAGTGCATACTCTCCCCGGGACAGCTCCCACGAATCAAACCAGTCGACGGTAGTATCACGAAGCCGATGCGAACCTAAGACCACCGACTCGATCTCCGAAGCCTTGATCACTCTCATGATCTGCTGTAACTGTCGAATGAAATCCTGCGGATCATCCTCAGGCCTCGACCCGTAGAACTCTGGCGGGCTACAACTCAGAAAGTACCGTAGCCTCAAACTGTCCGATCTCGGGTGAACCACGTGGTACTATCGAACCGCTGCGCCCGGCCTATCCTCATGTTCGCCACGATCCCGGCGAATCGGGCCATCTCTTTGTACCCCAACTCCTCTCGCGGGTTGTGGACCGGAGGCTCGTATCGTGGTCTCAGCAGCCATCGCCGCGCTTCTAAACTCACTGGGCCGGGCGGCGCGCAAAACTTGTCGTCAAACACTATCTCGTGTAATGACCGATCGCGCTTCGCATTTCTCCTCAGATCCTACTAGCGGCTCCCGCTGCCTTGCCCATCTGCCCGGTTGCCTTGCGCGAGGCATAATCGTAAAACGAAATACGCCGAGAGGGTCCAACTTATAACACAGCTCTAAGGCACGATCTCAGAATGAGAAGAATGGAAACCAATCCTAAATGTCCTGCATACTCCTGATTATAGATGTGGTGCACAACACACCGATAATCAAGAATCTACTAGACACGGTCTGTAGACACTTTCCGAGGATTAACTGCTCTGATACCACTTTTGTCACGACCCGATCCGGGCGTGATCGTGCCTTACCCGGGCACCCAAGTAGTCATACATCAGAGTAATCAACGGAATATAAAAATAAGACATGAAACAATTATAGAATGAGAACAGTTTATCCATGAAAATATCGCCTTTCGGCATGTATATATAATAAAACTTGAACAGTTACATCCCCATTTACAAACTCCGCCACAACAAGATTACATGCACTCTAGGAATGTAATAACAACTATGACGGACAGTGGCCCCGCCATACCACGAATGTACAAGAACCTACAACTCAGTGGAAACATACTAAAAGATAAGCCTCGAGAAACGGAGCTTCCCGACATCTGAATCGTGATCCTATGAGCGAGGATCAACAACCGATGTACTTCTACTGCGGATGAACGCAGCCCGGGCGAGGTCATAACAGTACCAGTATGCGAATCGAAAAATACGTAAATGAAATCATAATGCCTAAAATAAAACAGGAGACATGTATGATAACAAAACTACAGTTCACAACATAAAAACAGTCATGTCAAGTCAGGGACTCACGCTCTCAAGTCATCCCTCATGCCCGTGGAACTCCCTCCTCACTGCCGGCAGTCTAGGTATAAATCGTGTGATACGTATAACATGTCTCGGCCCATCCCATGGGACTCGAGGTGGAATCGTGTGGAATACATATCTCGCCCATCTCACGGGACTCGATAGGAATCGTATGGAATACATGTCTACCCATCTCGTGGGACTCGATAGGAATCGTACATGTCTCGCCCATCTCACGGGCCTCGATAGAATCGCACATGTCTCGCCCATCTCATGGAACTCGATAGGAATTGTACATATCTCGCCCATCTCACGGGACTCGATAGGAATCGTGACATGTCTCGGCCCATATCATGGGACTCGATAGGAATCGACATGTCTCGCCCATCTCATGGGACTCGATAGGAATCGTACATGTCTCGGCCCATCTCATGGGACTCGATAGGAATCGTACATGTCTCGGCCCATCTCATGGGACTCGATAGGAATCGTATGGAATACATGTCTCGGCCCATCTCGTGGGACTCGATAGGAATCGCATGGAATACATTCCCGGTTCATCCCATGAACGCGGTATAGAATTGACCATAACATTTAAACGCTCTTTTAAGACAGATTAAGATAATACCATGTTTTCCTTTTTAAAAACAACTAAGGCAATATTATGCCCTTCTTTTTAAACCAAAACACTTTCCTTCTTAAAGTCAAGTAACAACATTCTTTTCCAAAAGTTCAGGTTTGCCTAATTTCAAATACTCAAGTTTCTCATTTTCGAAAGGTTTCGTAGTTCATAGTCTTAATCACTTAATAACATAATTCTCTTTTAAAACAATTTGAGTAACATATGTCTTATGTGTGAGTAGGTTATTCTTGTTTATAACAATCCTTATTAAATCAGCCATGATCTAGGAAATGTAATACAATTTTGTCTTATCTTAGCTTCTATGCAGATGGAGGTTTCTACTGGTTTTAATATAATTACTTATTTGTCAATACATTTTCCTTTATTACGCTGCAGTGGTTCGTTCGATACTTATTCTCATTTCCGAAATCAGTAAAACATTATTCCTTTTAAAAACCAAGTACTCATTACTCACGAATGAGGTTTCACACTTTTTAACAAAATTCATATCAATTCAATTAAGTCAAGTCGCTTATCTTTTAAGATCAAGTCTCTTAACTTCTAAAGTCAATAAACCATTCTTTTTATCTCTCTTAAGTCGTTATACCTAACTTCCCATAAAGCTAGTATAATTCTTAAGCTTTCAAAAACGATTCTTAATTCTTTTGAAATACTTCAAGATTCTTATTATTTAAAACTCAAGTCAAAGACATCGGAGTAAAACCACGTTCAGTTAACACACGTACGTCTACCGTACAATATATTTTCTTTTAAAATATCATGCTCAAGAGGATAGGAAGAATCACATACCTCGCGACGATTATCGACTATTAGCAAAACGCTCCAAAGTACTGTAATCCTGCTAGCCTTTTCCACCCTTCGAGTAGAATACGCTACTTGCAGTACTTCAACCTATAACGGTCATACAAGTCTATCAACGTCTAGACTACTCTGTAGAATAATTCTAGATACAGATTCCTTGCTCTACGGAAAATTGGGTAGCACTTCCCTACCCGACAAACTACACAAGTCTACTGTAAATACAGTCCTATGTAAGTACAGTTCAATCTTCTTCTTTAATATCCCTCTGATGTGATTTCAGTTCAATTCTCTTCTGTAATATCCTTCTATTACCGTTCAATTCTCTTCTTTAATATCCTTCTATGTATCTTATAATCATTTCTATACTACTACAATATGTAATTTCCAATTACAATAGAAGGACAAGAGTATTTACCTCGGTAAGCCCAAAATTATCCAAGTTTTAATGTCGATCCTGAGCAACGTTTAGCTCCTATTCTGAATGCTCCAATACGCTCCAAGAAACCCTTAGAAGTTCTACACAACTTCTACTTAATACTTCAACCTACTATGAAGATTTTTCCTTAGGGTTTCGTTTTGTGACTGAAGGGAAGTATAATAGTATTTCTGGGCTTTTAGTATAGGTGTAACCTTGGAATACTACAAGGTATTTGGGCCAAGGTATTTTGGAATAGTAACAATACTTGGAGAATACTTTTCTACCAAGGGGGGGGGGTATTTTACGAGAACAACTCAAGAGGGGGGGGGGTTGGTTTCGGCCAAGGCTTCTCAAAGGGGGAGGGATAGCTTGGACGAAAACTACACTTAAGGGGGAGAGAGTTTTTAGACTTGGAAAATGATTTGTGGATGAAGAATAAGTCTTGCATTTGAGGGGTATTTATAGGACATTCAATGGCCAAGATTGAGGCAAGTGGAGGGCAAGTGGAGGGTGGAGATTTGGACAAGTGTTGAGTTGGTCCCACTTGCTCATCTACTACACAAAATATCTAGCAAACATTGACCAAATGTTTTAGGCCACAAAAACATTAAAATCGTGCCAACCACTCCCTTAGATTGCCGTCCACTTGAGGGCCAAGTGTCGCCCTCTCGTTGGTCCAAAATATTTCATCTCTCGGAAAAATCCGCAAAAATTATAAATGTTGCAACCGTATTTTTCCCTTCGCAAAGTCCGGAAAACGTTTCGTCGAAAAACGATTCTTTTCGCTAGTTGTGCACAAATTTCGTCCCTAATGCCTACTTAAGGCTAAAACTTTTGTACGTACGTCCTCACGTACATACTCTGGAAATACGGGGTATAACAGTTCCATATTCGACTGTTGTAATCGACTTCTGGCCGCTCATGCCCGCAGGTTTTAGGTACCCACGTTGGTGATCCTTGCTCTTAGGATCTCGGTTCAGTTTTTGGGAAAAAAAGCTCCATTTGCTCCGGAGGCTTATCTTTTGGTACGATTTCCCCTGAGGTTGTAGATTCATGTGTATTCAGGGGTATGGCGGGGCCCTGTCCCGCCACAGTTGTTATGTTAAAACTCTTAGAGGTCTGTAGTCACATATTGTGGGTCAGTTTGTAAAGGAAATGAGGCAACTGTTTCGGTTGTATATATTTATGTCTAGGGAGGTAGTCCTATCGGCTAACCTGTTGTTTTACTTCTGTTGTTCTATTTTATAGTTTCATGTGTCACACCCCGAATTCGGGCCCGTGACTGGTGCCTTACCCCGGGCACCCTAGTGATACAACATCAGAGAAAACCAGCGGAAAATAAAACATGAGTCATGAAACAAGAGATATAATAATAAACAAAGCAACCAAAACGGTTGCCTTCGATATACATAAAACTCGAGCAGCTTTAATCTTTACAACCCCGCCCACAATAGTACTCTGCACTTAAGATTTACAACGACTATGACGGACAGGGCCCCGCCATACCCCGAATGTACAAGAACCTACAACTCAGTGGAAACGATACCAAAAGATAAGCCTCGAGAAACGGAGCTTCCTAATACGCGAATCGTGATCCATGAGCGAGGATCCACGATCGATGTACCTCTACTGCGGATTGAACGCAGCCCCGGCGAGGTCAAGATAACAGTACCAAGTATGTGAAATCAGAAATATCAGAATGAAATCATACTAGTCTATATAAAGTAGAGACATGTATGATAACCAAACTACGATCACAACATAAAAGCGATCATGTCGATCGTGGACTCACGCCTCAAGTCATAACTCAAATATAACTAAGGGTATCAAGCCCACAAAATCAATCGAGTTCGCATCACGGCGCATGCCCGCATTCGTGATCGGTGTAGACATGTCCATGATGCAACAATAATACCAATGCCCTACGGCCACATGCCCGAATTCTACCTCGGTGTGACACGTCCATGTGACATTAATAACAATATACTGGGTGATCAACCCTGCCGCATGGCCACATGCCCCCGGAATTCTACCTCGGTGTAGACATGTCCATGTAACCACAATAAGACAATAATCAAAATGGAAACATACCCGTGGAATTCTCCACATCGCCAAAGACGCTCCAAGTAAGTTCTCAATAAGTCAACCGCCTCTATCGAGACGCGGAATACGTAAATACAACACTTGTACAACAAAGGCTATCATCACAAGCATACGCAAGTTTCACACAACTCAAAGTACTTTCACATAAGTCACACAATACCCGTAGTATAAAAATCGTGACTATCTTTTTAAGTAAACAAGACACTTCCCTTTGTAAAATCAAGTAACAACATTATTTTCCAAACGCTCAAGTTTGCCTAATTTCAAATGCTCAAGTCACTTATTTTGGAAAGGTTTCATAACTCATAGTCTTAATCTCTTTTAAAACAATTGAGTAACATATGTCATATATGTGAGTAGTTTATTCTTGTTTATAACGATCTTATTACAATGACCATGATCTAGAAAATGTAATATCATTTTGTCTCATCTTAGCTTCTATGCAGATGGAGGTTTCTACTGGTTTTAATACAACACATCATTATTCAATACATTTTCCTTTATTAACGCTGCAGTGGTCTGTCGATACACATTCTGATTCCCAAATCAAGAAACATTATCCCTTTAAAACCAAGTACTCATTACTCACGAATGAGGTTTCACACAACATCCATATTAAAACAAATAAGTTAAGTCTCTTAACTTCTAACATCAGTAAACCATTTTCTTACCTACATAAAGCTATTATAACCAACTTCCCATAAAGCCGTTATAACACTTTATGTTTAAACCAAACAAATACACTTAGTACCTGTACGTCCACCGTATTACATAGTTACACACATATCATGCTAGAACAGATAGGAAGAGGTTCACATACCTCGCGGCGAGTATCGACAATAAGCAAAATGCTCCAAGTACTACAACCTTGCTAGCCCTTTCCACTCCTCAAGTAGAATACGCTACTCTTAGTACTTTCACCTAAAAAGGTCACAAACGTCTATTAACTTCAAAACACAAGGTTCCATTTCTACTGAAATTCGTGAAGACTTCCCGCAACAACAGCGTAAATCTCCTCCTCGATCGAGGCCGCTACCAAGCCAACCAGTGGGGTTTACATCGTCTAACCTGACGTGTACCATTCTACTACACAACAATGCTACACAAGTCTCAGAATACGCCCCATGTAATTACTTCAATTCTCTTCTTTAAATTCAGCTTAAGTCAAAAGACATCACGCACAAATAATGTTCATTCTATATATAGTATACCTCAACTATATATTCCTACTACATGTAATCTCCAATTACAATAAGGGACAAGAATATTTACCTCGACAAGCCCAAAATTATCCAAGTTATAATGTCGATCCCGAGCAAGGTTTAGCTCCTACTCAGTGCGCTCCAATCCGCTCCAAACAACCCTTAAGTTCTAACCAACTTCTACTCAAATACTTCAACCAACTATGAAGATTTCCTTAGGGTTTCGGTTTGAGACTAAAAGGACAAAAGGTAGTATTTCCTGCTCTACGATAGAGGTAACTTTTGGAATACAACAAGGTAAAGGCTAAGGTATTTTGGGCATTATAACAATACTCGAGAGTATTTCTACCAAGAGGGGTGTATTATACTAAACAACTAGCAGTGGGGTATCCCACTCTAGCACCACAGGGTGAGGGAGGCTCTCGGCCACAAGGCCACTCAAGGGGGGGAGGGGGAAGGCTTAGGACGAGAACACACTCAAAGGGAGGGAGAGGGACTCAAAACTTGGGAGATTTTAGGAATGGATGAAGTCTTCAAGCTTAGGGGGGTATTTATAGCAAAACCAAAGGCCAACCAATGGCCAAGATCAAGCCATGTGCAAGGCAAGTGTAAGGCCAAGATCAAGCCAAGTGCACCCTAGTCCCTACTCCTTAAAACCCTCACAAATATCTACACAAATATCTACCATCAACTTGCCCTTCAATTCCGCCAAGTCACGCCCCACTTGTTTATCATGAGGTGACACATGTCACCCTCCCGTTGGTCCAAAATGTTTCGCCTCGGAAAAATCCGCAAAAATAAGAAAAGACATAGCGGAATTTTCCTCGCAAGTTATGTAAAACGTTTCGTCAAAAAGCGACTCTAGCAGTGTTGTGCACAAATGTCATTCGCCAAGCCACCTAGCGGGTGACACGTGTCACCCTTCTATTGGCCCTCATAAAACGTCTTCCAAAAATATCCACAATGGCCAAAATCTCGAAAACAAAGTGGGCCTACAAAATCAGAATTTCTCCGTGGGCCCCACGTGACCATTTCCAAAATAAAATTCCATAATTCTAATATAATCTAAGAAGCCCAAATTCCAAACTGGGAACCCACCCCTTCAACGAACATTTTTCCTTACAAAACCGGAAACTTTTTCCGTGGAAGAATCACCTCTTTCTTCCTTTCCAATTTTTCTGTCGTGCTCAGACGCACGCCCTCGCATACATACCCCGAGAATACGGGTATAACATTCTCCTCCTTAGAAACATTCGTCCCGAATGTTCCTTCTCAAGACGGATATCGATGAAGTTCCTCTAACAAGTTGTCAACGCCACGCCGCCACGAAATAACACACGCTCTCTTCCTTCCTTACTCGTCGTGCCCTTCTCGAACACTTGAACTCTCCCAAGACGTACCATACTTCGCCATTACTCGCTCCCAAAAATCTCCGAGTCACTACCTCCAAACTTGGTCATCTTACTAACCTCAAACTTCCTTAAGGCCATTCCCGCCTTTTACGAACCGCTTCGTCGAACGCCCCACGAACTCATACGATGATCATACAAACTGGGCCTAGCATCCTCGTGACCCTACCACCGGCGGACCACCTAACTGACCCACCTTACTCCGGCACGGGTTGACCGTATCACGCCCTCAACCCGACCCACAATCGCGTCAAGCCCTCGTTCCCGACACGGAACAATCCTCGCTAAATCACATCAAGATACAAAACTCAGAGGTTAAGGATATACCGTCTCTACCGCTTTCTAATCACGATCACCGCAGGCGCATACGCCTAGTGAAGGTGATGAACCAGCCATCGATCTGAAGGCCGAGTCGTAACATCCGTTACCTTGGTCGGACAGCTCGCAAAATGGCCCGCCGCCGCAAAATAGCAAGCTCCTCGCACTACGACACTCCCGAAATGCGGTCTACCACATCGACCACACCAGGTAGGGTGACCGCATCCGCCAACACCCTTACTTCCCCGAAACTCAACCCTGGAGCCACGACCGCTCCCGAATACTCTGGATGCTCAAGGTTGTGGAGGACCACTGCACCGGGCGGAGGTACAAAACTAGTATCTCGAGGCGGTCCGCCTCGAAAGTCACCAAAGGACCTCGTTGTTCGCCCTCTTCGCCGATCTTGGTCATTCCGTCGACCTCTCCGTGCCTCACATCCCGGTCATGAGCTTGCATGGCAATGTCCATGCGGTACGAAGAGCTACACTCGAACAAGCCTCTGTCAAGCAATCATCTAATCCGGTGACGTAGCGGTGCACTCTATCCTCCATGTGTCACACCCCGAATTCCGGGCCCGTGACTGGTGCCTTACCCCGGGCACCCTAGTGACACAACATCAGAGAAAATCAGCGGAAAATAAAACTTTAAACATGAAATGAGAGACATGATAATAAAACAGGTCAACCAAACGGTTACCTTCCAATGATATACATATAACAACTTTTTCAAAACGAGCAGTTTAATCCTTTTTACAAAACCCCGCCACACAAAGGCTCTGCACTTCTAAGATTTACAACAACTATGACGGACAGTGGCCCCGCCATACCCCGAATGTACAAGAACCTACAACTCAGGAACACATACCAAAAGATAAGCCTCCAAGGAACAGAGCTTCCAATATCTTTGAAAGGTGATCCTAGAGCGGGATCGACACCTAATGTACTTCTACTGCGGCATGAGAACGCACTCAAGGAGGTCAAGACAACAGTACCAAGTATGTGAAATCAGAAAAGATCAGAAATGAAATCATAATAGTCTATATAAAGCGGAGACATGTATGATAACGGATGAAATACGTGACTTCGCCATCTCGCGACTTGTAAAATCGGATGTGATACGTGACCGCCATCTCGTGACTCGGTGTAATATCGATGAAATACGTGACTCGCCATCTCGTGGGACTCGTGTAATATCAAATGGAATACGCGTTCTCGCCATCTCGTGGGACTCGGTGTATAATCAAATGGAATACGTGCCGCCCATCTCGTGGGACTCGGTGTATAATCGTTCATAACAAATCAACGGCCCTCCATCGAGAGCGCCAGAATACGTAAATACCACACTTGCACAACAAAGGCTATCATCACAAGCATAGGCAAGTTTCACAACAACAAGCATAGGCAAGTTTCACAACAACAAGCATATGCAAGTTTCACAACAACAAGCATATGCAAGTTTCACACAACTCAAAGTACTTTCATTTTATGCCAAAGTCAGGTTTTAACTCCTAAAGTACTACGACGTTAAATACCTTTTAAGAGATCCGCTTCTTTCACATAAGTCACACAATACCCGTAGTATTAGAATGACCAACCCACATTCCTTTTCAAAGTCAAGTAACAACATTCTTTTCCTAAGTTCCGTTTGCCTAGTTTCAATTACTTAAGCTTCTCATTTTCAAATGGTTTCATAGTTCATAAACTTAATCACTTGATTTCTTTTAGAAAGATTGAGTAATATATATCTTACGAGAGTAGGTTATTCTTGTTTACAACATTCTTATTACAGCAGCCATGATCTAGAAAATGTAATATCATTTTGTCTCATCTTAGTTTCTATGCAGATGGAGGTTTCTACTGGTTTTAATACAAGACTTCATTTATTCAATACATTTTCCTTTTATTAACGACGCAGGTTTGTCGATACACATTCGATTTCAAATCAAGAAACATTATCCCTTTAAATAAAACCAAGTACTCATTACTCACGAATGAGGTTTCACATAAACATCCACATTAAAACAAATAAGTTAAGTCTCTTATCTTATAAGATCAAGTCTCTTAACTTCTAACATCAGTAAACCATTTTCTTTACCTCTCTTAAGACATTATACCTAACTCCCCATAAAGCTAGTATAATTCTTTTTAAAACCTTTAAAACCAAGTGTTACTCTCCCTTCAAAACGATTTATAAATCTTTTGAAATACATCAAGTTCTTTATTATAACAAGCCAGTTATAATTCACATCAGTTACCTTTTAAAACCACAAAGTATTTTCTTACCTACATAAAGCTGTTATAACCAACTTCCCATAAAGCCGTTATAACACTTTATGTTTCAAACTAATCAAATACATTAAACACATGTACGTCTACCGTACTACATAGTTACACACATATCATGCTAGAAGAGATAGGAAGAGGTTCACATACCTCGCGACGATTATCGACAATAAGCAAAAAGCTCCAAGTACTATAACCTTGCTAGCCCTTTCCACTCCTCGAGTAGAATACGCTACTCTTAGTACTTTCACCTATAAAGGCCACAAACGTCTATTAAATCTTAAACACAAGTTTTCATCTTTCTACAGAAAATTCGAAGACTCTCCCGCAACAAATAAGTAATCTCCTCCTCTATCGAGGCCGCTACCAAGCCAACCGTGGGTTTGCACGCCTAACCGACGTGTACAATTCTACTTCACAAGAATGCTACAAGTCTATCGTAATACATCTATGTGATTCTGTCGCTTCTCTTATTTAAATTCAGCTTAAGTCGCAAGACATTGCCGTAAGTATTATTCAGCTTAAGTCAAAAGACATTGCCGCACAATTATAACGTTCATTCTATATATAGTATACTTCAACTATATATTCCTACAACATGTAATTTCCAATTACAATAGAAGGTCATGAGTGTTTACCTCGATAAGCCCAAAATTATCCGAGATAAAAGTCGATCTGAGCAAGGTTTAGCTCCTACCCGGCGCTCCAAAACGCTCCAAGAAACCCTTAGAAGTGTCTACACAACTTCTACTTAATACTTCAACTACGGGTGAAGATTTTTCCTGTGGTTTCGTTTTAGTGATCGAGGAAAGTATAATGGTATTTTCTGGCTTGTATAAGTGTAACCTTGGGAATACTACAAGGTATTTGGGCCAAGGTATTTGGACATTATAACAATACTAGAGAGTATTTCTATACCACAACAAGGGTATTTATACGAGACAACTAGGCTAGTGGGTACCCTGGCTAGGGCACCACAAAGGAGGGAAGCTCTCGCCAAGCTCTCAAAGGGGAGGACTTTTGACGATTTCAAGACAAGAGGAGGGAGTATTTGAGACTTAGATAGATTGCTCAATTTTGATGAAGAAAGTTCATCAACTAGAGGGTATTTATAGGTCAAGTGAAGGCCAACCAATGGCCAAGATGAAGACAAGTGTGGTGCAAGTGTAGGGCTAGATTTCCACCATGTGTACCTTATCCATCTACCACACCAACTTGCACAAATATCCTACCTACCACATGCCCCTTTCGCCAAGCTTTAACGCCACCACTTCCAATGTGAGGTGACACTTGTCACCCTCCCGTTGGTCCAAAATGTTTCGTCTCTCGGAAAAATCCGCAAAAATTAGAAATGACATAGCCGAATTTTCCCTACGAAAGTCGTGGAAACGCTTTAGTCGAAAAACGACTCCAATCGGGTGTTGTGTACAAATTTCAAACTAGCCAACCTTTAGGCTTAAATTATTATACGACGCCTCACGCACATACTGGAAAATACGGTATAACATTCTCCTCCTTAGAAACATTCGTCGAATGTTCCTTCTCAAACAAATAACGGAAGTTCCTTCAACAAGTTGTCAAAGCCACACCGCCACATAATAACACACGTTCTTCTTCCTTCTTCTTACTCGTCGTGCCCTCCGAACACTTGAACTCTTCTAGTATCCGTACCACACTTGATCATCGCTTAGTTCCAAAACTTTGGAGTCACTACCTCCAACTTGGTCATCTTACTAACCGCAATCTCCTCGAGGCCATTCCGGCCTTAACGATCCGCTCGTCGAACATAAACACGAAATCATACGACGGTCATCTAAACTTGGGCCTAGCACCTCGTGACCCTACCACTGCGGGACCACCCGTAGCTGACCCTATTTTGAAACCGGCCGCGGTTGGCCCTCAACATGGCCCCAACCCGATCCACTTACGCATCACGCTCTTGTTCCCGATCCTAACAATCTTACCTAAACAGTCATGAAAGCTACCACTTCCATTTCACACTTCCTGTGGACTTACCCTTTTCACTAACTGGTTTCTAAATCACTTTTTAGCACACAGCTATCCAAACATAACACTAAGCACATCAACAACATCAATACATACAAAACTCTAGAGGGTTAGGGATATACCTGAATCTACCGCTCCTCTCTAATCATAGGCACGCCGCAGGCGCATAGTCAGAAGGCGATGAACACGCCATCGATCCTGGTGAGTCATTCTGTTTGCATCCTTCCTACTAGGACAGTTTCTCGTCACATGGCCCTGACGGCCGCAGAAAACAAGCACCGCAAAAGACGACATTCTCGGATGACGTTTGCCACATCGTGACACCGAGAAAACTCGAACCCGATGGCTAGAACCCATGTATATCGCGGAACGAAGCTCGAGCTCGACCAGCCCCGAATACCAACGCCCCGACGATCGCGAGGACCACTGCATCGGGCGGAGGTACATCACTAGCTCTTCTGGCGGTCCGCCTTGAAAGCTACCAAAGGACCTCGCTGCTCGCCCTCTTACTGATCTCGGCCATTCCGTCGACTCTCCGCCTCACATCCTAGTGCATGAGCTGCGTGCGGGCAATGTCCATGCGGTGAAGCGGCTACACGAACAAGCCTCTGCCAAGTACTCATCCAGCCCGGTGACGTAGCGGTGTACTCTGTCCTCCATATCAGCTACTAACGCGGGGACGTACCGGGCCAATGAGTCGAACTCCACATTGTACTCCCGAACCGTACGTCCGTTCTGCCGTAACACCAAAAATCTGTCTGCCCGAGCCCTCCTCATCTGTGGAGGCAAGAAATGTGCAAGAAATGCCTGAGAACTCGTCCCCAAATGCTGGAGCGCATGCTCACCTCGACGATTCCATGAATCAAACCGATCGCAGATCGCGCAGCCGATGCGAACCGGCGTCACCGACTCGGTCTCGAAGCCTCGATCACTTACGATCCGGTCAGAATCGCTTGGATGAACTCCCGCGGATCATCCTCGTGCCTCGACCCATAGAACTCGCGGTGCGGCTCGGAAAGTCCGTAGCCTCAAACTATCTCGCCGGGGTGAATTACGGGTGCTACGGGCCGGAATCGCTGATCCAACCTATCCTCATATTCGCCACGACCGCCGAATCGCCATCTCCTTGTACTTATCTCATTCGCTCCAGCGTGGGACCGAGGCTCAGTATCAGAGTCTCAGCAGCCACCGCCGCGACTCTCTAACTGGCGGCGCCACGAAACCCGCCGTCGGAAGCACTGCTCGTCTCGATCAGGGCTGCGCCGCATTTCCTCAGTATCCCACTAGCAGCCTCTCCGCTTTGCTTGCTGTCTGGTGCAGGTTGCCTTACGCGGAGGCATAACTGGTAAAAATGAAATACGTCAGAGGGGTACAACTTATCACACGGCTCTAAGGCACGATTTCAGAATGAGAAGAAATGGAAACCAATCCTAAATGTCCTATAGCCTCCTGATTATAGATGTGGTGCACAACACACCGATAATCAAGACTCTACTAGACACGGTCTGTAGACACTTTCCGAGGATTAACTGCTCTGATACCACTATGTCACACCCCGAATTCCGGGCCCGTGACTGGTGCCTTACCCCGGGCACCCTAGTGACACAACATCAGAGAAAATCAGCGGAAAATAAAACTTTAAACATGAAATGAGACATGATAATAAACAGTCAACCAAACGGTTACCTTCCAATGATATACATATAACAACTTTTTCAAAACGAGCTTTAATCCCTTTTACAAAACCCCGCCACACAAAGGCTGCACTCTAAGATTTACAACAACTATGACGGACGGGCCCCGCCATACCACGAATGTACAAGAACCTACAACTCAGGGAACACATACCAAAAGATAAGCCTCCAAGGAACAGAGCTTCCCAATATCTTTGAAAGGTGATCCTAGAGCGGGATCGGCACCGATGTACTTCTACTGCAGATGAACGCACCCCAAGGAGGTCGATAACAGTACCAAGTATGTGAAATCAGAAAAGATCAGAATGAAATCATAATAGTCTATATAAAGCGGAGACATGTATGATAACCGGATGAAATACGTGACCGCCATCTCGGGACTCGTGTAAAATCGGATGTGATACGTGACCGCCCATCTCGTGGGACTCGGTGTAATATCGGATGAAATACGTGACCGCCCATCTCGTGGGACTCGGTGTAATATCAAATGGAATACGTGCCTCGCCCATCTCGTGGGACTTGTATAATCAAATGGAATACGTGCTCGCCATCTCGTGACTCGGTGTATAATCGTTCATAACAAATCAACCTACTCCATCGAGAGACGCCAGAATACGTAAATACCACACTTGCACAACAAAGGCTATCATCACAAGCATAGGCAAGTTTCACAACAACAAGCATAGGCAAGTTTCACAACAACAAGCATATGCAAGTTTCACAACAACAAGCATATGCAAGTTTCACACAACTCAAAGTACTTTCATTTTATGCCAAAGTCCGGGTTTTAACCCTAAAGTACTACGTACGTTAAATACCTTTTAAGAGATCCGCTTTTTCACATAAGTCACACAATACCGTAGTATTAGAATGACCAACCCACATTCCTTTTCAAAAGTCAAGTAACAACATTCTTTTCCTAAGTTCCCGCTTGCCTAGTTTCAATTACTTAAGCTTCTCATTTTCAAATGGTTTCATAGTTCATAAACTTAATCACTTGATTTCTTTTAGAAAGATTGAGTAATATATATCTTACGTGAGAGTAGGTTATTCTTGTTTACAACATTCTTATTACAGCAGCCATGATCTAGAAAATGTAATATCATTTTGTCTCATCTTAGTTTCTATGCAGATGGAGGTTTCTACTGGTTTTAATACAAGACTTCATTTATTCAATACATTTTCCTTTTATTAACGCCGCAGTTGGTTTGTCGATACACATTCGATTTCAAATCAAGAAACATTATCCCTTTAAATAAAACCAAGTACTCATTACTCACGAATGAGGTTTCACATAAACATCCACATTAAAACAAATAAGTTAAGTCTCTTATCTTATAAGATCAAGTCTCTTAACTTCTAACATCAAGAAACCATTTTCTTTACCTCTCTTAAGACATTATACCTAACTCCCCATAAAGCTAGTATAATTCTTTTAAAACCTTTAAAACCAAGTGTTACTCTCCTTCAAAACGATTTATAAATCTTTTGAAATACATCAAGTTCTTTATTATAACAAGCCGCTTATAATTCACATCGATTACCTTTTAAAACCACAAAGTATTTTCTTACTACATAAAGTTGTTATAACCAACTTCCCATAAAGCCGTTATAACACTTTATGTTTCAAACTAATCAAATACATTAAACACACGTACGCTCACCGTACTACATAGTTACACACATATCATGCTAGAAGAGATAGGAAGAGGTTCACATACCTCGCGACGATTATCGACTAATAAGCAAAAAGCTCCAAGTACTATAACCTTGCTAGCCCTTTCCACTCTCGAGTAGAATACGCTACTCTTAGTACTTTCACCTATAAAGGCCACAAACGTCTATTAAATCTTAAACACAAGTTTTCATCTTTCTACGTAAAATTGAAGACTCTCCCCGCAATGCGTTAATCTCCTCCTCTATCGAGGCCGCTACCAAGCCAACCGGGGGTTTTGCACGCCTAACCGACGTGTACAATTCTACTTCACAAGAATGCTACACAAGTCTCATCTGAATACACCCATGTGATTACGCAGTTCTCTTATTTAAATTGAGCTTAAGTCGCAAGACATTGCCGTAAGTATTATTCAGCTTAAGTCAAAAGACATTGCACGCACAATTATAACGTTCATTCTATATATAGTATACTTCAACTATATATTCCTACAACATGTAATTTCCAATTACAATAGAAGGTCATGAGTGTTTACCTCGATAAGCCCAAAATTATCCGAGATAAAAGTCGATCCCGAGCAAGGTTTAGCTCCTACTCCGCGGCGCCCAAAACGCTCCAAGAAACCCTGAGAAGTGTCTACACAACTTCGACGTAATACTTCAACTATGGTCAAGAGTTGTCCCTCGGGTTTCTTTTTAGTGACTGAGGGAAAGTATAATGGTATTTTCTGGGCTTGTATAAGTGTAACCTTGGGAATACTACAAGGTATTTGGGCCAAGGTATTTGGACATTATAACAATACTAGGAGAGTATTTCTATACCACAACAAGGGTATTTATACGAGACAACTAGGCTGGGGTACCCTCTGGCTAGGCACCACAAAGGGGAGGGGAAGCTCTCGGCCAAGCTCTCAAAGGGGGAGGACTTTTGGACGATTTCAAGACAAGAGGGAGGGAGTATTTGAGACTTAGATAGATTGCTCAATTTTTGGATGAAGAAAGTTCATCAACTAGAGGGGTATTTATAGGTCAAGTGAAGGCCAACCAATGGCCAAGATGAAGACAAGTGTGGTGCAAGTGTAGGGCTAGATTTCCACCATGTGTACCTTATCCATCTACCACACCAACTTGCACAAATATCCTACCTACCACATGCCCCCCTTTCGGCCAAGCTTTACCGCCCACCACTTCCAATGTGAGGGTGACACTTGTCACCCTCCCGTTGGTCCAAAATGTTTCGTCTCTCGGAAAAATCCGCAAAAATTAGAAATGACATAGCCGGAATTTTCCCTACGAAAGCTGTGGAAACGTTTCGTCGAAAAACGACTCCAATCGGGTGTTGTGTACAAATTTCGAAACTAGCCAACCTTTAGGCTTAAATTATTATACGTACGCCCTCACGTACATACTCTGGAAAATACGGGGTATAACACCATGGTTGCCACTAAAGCGGGGACATACCGAGCCAACGAGTCAAACTCCACGTTGTACTCCCGAACTGTATGCCCTCTCTGTCTCAAAGATCACAAACTGTCGGCGTGCTCCTCATCTGCGGAGGCAAGAAGTGAGTGAGGAATGCCTCTGAGAACTCGTCCCATACTGCTGGGAGCGCATGCTCTCCCCGGGACAATTCCCACGAATCAAACCAGTCGACTGCGGTATCACGCAGCCGATGCGAACCTAAGACCACCGACTCGGTCTCCGAAGCCTTGATCACTCTCGACCAGAATCGCCGGATGAACTCCACGGATCATCCTCGGGCCTCGACCCATAAAACTCGCGGGCTACAACTCGTGAAAGTCCCGCACCTCAAACTATCTGCTCGGGGTGAACCATGGTGCTCAAATCGAATCGAATCGCTGCATCGGCCTATCCTTATATCTCGCCACGACCACTCAAGAATCGGGCCATCTCCTTGTAACCCATCTCCTCCGCCTGCATGGGGGACCGAGGCTCGTGCTGTGGTCTCAGCTGACCGCTGCGCTAAACTCGCTGGGCCGGGCGGCGTCACAAAACCCGCCGTCAAGCACAACCTCGTGTCTTGTCAGGGCTGCGCCTGCACTCCTCGGTATCTCACTAGCAAAGACTCGGCCGCTTGCCTTCTCAGGCTCTGGTTGCCTTGCGGAGGCATAATCGGGTAAAACGAGATACGTCGAGGGGTCCAACTTACAACATTTCTAAGGCACGATCTCGGAATGAGAAGAATGGAAACCAATCCTAAATGTCCTATAGCCTCACGATTATAGATGTGGTGCACAACACACCGATAATCAAGACTCTACTAGACACGGTGCAGACACTTTCCGAGGACTAAGCGCTCGATACCACTATGTCACACCCGAACTGGCCCGTGATCGTGCCTTACCGGCACCCTAGTGATACAACATCGAGAAAACGCGGAAAATAAAACATGAGTCATGAAACAAGAGATATAATAATAAGCAACCAAAGCGGTTGCAAGATATACATAAAACACGAACAGTTTAATCCTTTACAACGCCCACAACAAGATTACGGACCTCTAAGATTTACAACGACTATGACGGACAGGCCTCGCCATACCCGAATGTACAGAACCTACAACTCGAGGAAACGATACCAAAAGATAAGCCTCGGAGAAACGGAGCTTCCCAATCTGAATCGTGATCCTATGGCGAGGATCCACGGCCGATGTACCTCTACTGCGGCATGAACGCACCAAGGAGGTCGATAACAGTACCAAGTATGTGAAAGCGTAAATATCAGAATGAAATCATACTAGTCTATATAAAGCGGAGACATGTATGATAACCAAACTACGATCACAACATAAGCGATCATGTCGATCGAGGACTCACGCCTCAAGTCATCACTCAAATATAACTATGGGTCTCACGCCCACAACATCAATCGTGTTCGATCACGGCCGCGTGCCCCTACTGCATCGGTGTAGACATGTCGTGATGCAACAATAATGCCCCCACGGCCACGTGCCCCGAATTCTACCTCGTAGACACGTCCATGTGACATTAATAACAATATCTTGGGTGATCAACCGCCGCACGGCCACATGCCCCGAATTCTACCTCGGTGTAGACATGTCCATGTAACCACAATAAGACGAGAATCAAAATGGAAACATACGGTGGAATTCTCCACACCGCCAAAGACGTCCAAGTAAGTTCTCAACAAGTCAACCATAGCCTCATCGAGAGACGGTAATACGTAAATACAACACTTGTACAACAAAGGCTATCATCACAAGCATAGGCAAGTTTCACACAACTCAAAGTACTTTCACATAAGTCACACAATACGTAGTATAAAAATCGTGACTATCTTTTTAAGTAAACAAGATACTTCCCCTTTTGTAAAATCAAGTAACAACATTATTTTCCAAACGTTCAAGTTTGCCTAATTTCAAATGCTCAAGTCACTTATTTTGGAAAGGTTTCATAACTCATAGTCTTAATCTCTTTTAAAACAATTGAGTAACATATGTCATATATGTGAGTAGTTTATTCTTGTTTATAACGATCTTATTACAGCAGCCATGATCTAGAAAATGTAATATCATTTTGTCTCATCTTAGCTTCTATGCAGATGGAGGTTTCTACTGGTTTTAATACAACACATCATTATTCAATACATTTTCCTTTATTAACGCTGCAGTTGCGTCGATACACATTACGATTCCCAAATCATGAAACATTATCCCTTTAAAAACCAAGTACTCATTACTCACGAATGAGGTTTCACACAACATCCATATTAAAACAAATAAGTTAAGTCTCTTAACTTCTAACATCAGTAAACCATTTTCTTACCTACATAAAGCTATTATAACCAACTTCCCATAAAGCCGTTATAACACTTTATGTTTAAACCAAACAAATACACTTAGTACCTGTACGTCCACCGTACTACATAGTTACACACATATCATGCTAGAACAGATAGGAAGAGGTTCACATACCTCGCATGAGTATCGACAATAAGCAAAATGCTCCAAGTACTACAACCTTGCTAGCCCTTTCCACTCCTCAAGTAGAATACGCTACTCTTAGTACTTTCACCTAAAAAGGTCACAAACGTCTATTAACTTCAAAACACAAGGTTCCATTTCTCTACGTAAAATTGGCAAAGACCTCCCGCAACAGCGTAAATCTCCTCCTCTATCGACGCCGGCTACCAAGCCAACCAGGGGGGGGGGTTTACACGTCTAACCGGACGTGTACCATTCTACTACACAAGTCTACTGTAATACAGTCCTATGTAATTACAGTTCAGTTCTCTTCTTTAAATTCAGGCTTAAGTCAAAAGACATTGCCGCACAAATAATGTTCAGTTCTATATATAGTATACCTCAACTATATATTCCTACTACATGTAATCTCCAATTACAATAAGGGGACAAGAATATTTACCTCGACAAGCCCAAAATTATCCAAGTTAAAGTCGATCCTGAGCAAGGTTTAGCTCCTACTCCGTGCGCTCCAATCCGCTCCAAACAACCCTTAGAAGTTCTAACCAACTTCTACTCAAATACTTCAACCAACTATGAAGATTTTCTTAGGGTTTCGGTTTGAGACTAAAAGGACAAAAGGTAGTATTTTCTGTCTCTACGTATAGAGGTAACTTTTGGTATACAACCAGGTAAAGGATAAGTTATTTTGGGCATTATAACAATACTCGGAGTATTTCTACCAAGAGGTGTATTATACGAAACAACTAGGCTAGGGGTCCCCCACGGCTAGCACCACAAAGGGGAGGAGGCTCTCACCACAAGACCACTCAGGGGAGGTGTCACGACCAAACTGGGCCGTGTTGGTGCCTTACCAGGGCACCCTAGTGACACAACATCGTAGTCAGTGAACATAAAACATATACATGAAACAAGTGAAGTACAAAACAAGTCGAGGAAAACTTGCCTTTTGGCATATATAAATAACAACTTTTACAAATGAACAGTTTAATCCTTTTCACAAACCCTGCCCACGACAGTACTACAGACCTCTAAGAAATGATACGACAACAAGGGCGGGACAGGGCCCCGCCATACCCCTGAATGTAAACACCTACAACAACAGGGGACTATACCACTGATAAGCCTCCGGAGAAACGGAGCTTTCCCAAATCTTGAATCGTGACCCTAAGAGCGAGGATCAATGACTGGTGTACCTTTACCTGCGGCATGAACGCAGCCCTCGGGCGAGGTCGATAACAACAGTGCAGTATGTGAAATCAAAATAAATCGTAAATGAAATCATAGTAGTCTATATAAAGCAGGAGACATGTATGATAACCAAACTACAGTTCACAACATAGAAGCAGTCATGTCAAGTCAGGGACTCACGCCCTAAAAGTCATCCCTCATGCCCGTGGAACTCCTTCCTCACTGCCGGCAGTCTAGGTACAAATCATGTGATACGTATAACAGGTCTCGGCCCGTCTTATGGACCCAATATAGAAAATGGTGGAATACATTCCCGGTTCATCCCATGAACCGGTAGTCAAGTGAAATACATTCCCGGATGAACCGGTCCTCAAGTGAAATACATTCCCGGATGAACCGGTCCTCAAGTGAAATACATTCCCGGATGAACCGGTCCTCAAGTGAAATACATTCCCGGATGAACCGGTCCTCAAGTGAAATACATTCCCGGATGAACCGGTAATCGAGTGAAATACATTCCCGGATGAACCGGTAATCAAGTGATATACATTCCCGGATGACCCGGTAGTCAAGTGATATACATTCCCGGATGACCCGGTAGTCAAGTAGAACACAGTACTTACACAACAAGGCTATCACACGTAACATGGTCAAGTTTCATAACAACAAGTATAAGCAAGTTACACACGACTCAAGGTACTTTCATTTTATATCAAAGTCCGGATTTTAACCTTAAAGTACTACGTCCGTTAAATTCCTTTTAAGATCCATTCCTTTTACAAAGGTCACCCGATACCCGTAGTATAAGATTTGAGTGACTAACATTGTTAAGTAAACCAAAATGCTTTCCTTTGTAAAATCAAGTGACAACCTTATTTTCCAAACGTTCAAGTTGCCTAATTTCGAATGCTCAAGTTTCTCATTTTAGAAAAAGGTTTCGTAGTTCATAGTTTTAAATCCTTTAAAACATAATTCTCCTTTAAACGTTTTGAGAAACCTATGTCTTATAAGTGAGTAGGTATTCTTGTTTACAACATTCTTATTAAGCAGCCATGATCTAGGAAATGTAATATCATTTTGTCTCATCTTAGCTTCTATGCGGATGGAGGTTTCTACTGGTTTTAATAATACTTCTTTAGTCAATACATTTTCCTTTTATTAACGCTGCAGTGGTTTGTCGATACACATTCTGATTTCCGAAATCAGTAAAACATTCTTAAGCCGTTATACCTAACTTCCCATAAAGCTAGTATAACTCTTAAGCTTTCAAAACCCAAGTAATACTCATTCTTTCAAAACGATTCATAGATCTTTTGAAATGCTTCAAGTTCTTTATTAACACATATCAAGCCAGTTATTATTCAAATCAGTTACCTTTTTTAAAACCCACAAAGTATGTGCTTATCCACATAAAGCTATTATAACCAACTTCCCATAAAGCCGTTATAACACTTTATGTTTTAAATCAATCAAATACATTTAGCACATGTACGTCTACCGCATTTACATAGTTCACACATATCATGCTAGAAGAGATAGGAAGAGGTCCACATACCTCGCGACGAGTATCGACTAATAGCAAAACGCTCAAGTACTTCCAAACGCGGCTACTCCTTAAGCCAAGTAGATCGCGCCACACGTAGTACTTCAACCTATAAGGCCACAAGGCGCTTTATTAACATCTAGATCTTATCGTAGATCATTCTACGTAAAATTCGGCAAAGACTCCCCCGCCACAGCGCAAATCTCCTCTCATCGAGGCCGCCATCAAGCCAACCGTGGGTTCTACACGCCTAACCTGGACGTGTACAATTCTACTCCACAAGCACCACTACACAAGTTCATCGTAATACACCCCATGTAATTACTGATTCTGGGCTTCTTTATTCTTCAGCTTAAGTCAAAAGACATTGCCAACTAACTACGCTCAGTTCTATATATAGTATACTTCAACTATATATTCTAACAACATGTAATATCCAATTACAATAGGGGGACAAGATAATTACCTCGATAAGCCCATAATTATCCGAGTTAAAAGTCGATCCTTAGCAATGTTTCGCTCCTACTCCGGGTGCTCCAACCCGCTCCAAATAACCCTTAGAAGTTCTACTCAACTTCTTAATAATACTCCAACCAACAATGGAGATTTTCCTTAGGGTTTCGTTTAGTGATCAAGGAAGGTATAATAGTATTTCGGCTTTTCAGATAGGTATAACCTTAGAATACTACAAGGTATAAGGCTAAGGTATTAGGCATTATAACAATACTTTGGAGAGTATTTCTATACCACAAAGGGGTATTATACGAAAAACAACTAGGCAGTGGGTGTATACCCCTCGGCCTACCCCACTAGGGGGGGGTACTCTCGGCCAAGGGGGAGGGTACACTCGGCTAGCACCCCTAGAGGGGGTGCTCTCACGAACTCACACAGGGAGGAGAAGGCTCTCAAGACTTAGGCATTTTGGATGAAGAAGTCTTCAACCTTAAGGGGGTATTTATAGGTCAAGGGATGGCCAACCAAAGGCCAAGATCAATCCATGTGTTAGGCAAGTGTAGGGCTAGGATTTACCAAACACAAATATCCTACCAACCCTTGACTTTTCAAAGGCACAAAAAACGTGCTCCACCCTTGCCCATTTCGTCCCTAAGGACGTTTCAAGTCCACCAATGAGAGGTGGTGCCAAGTGGCGCCTCTTGTTGGTCCAAAATGTTTCGCCTCTGGAAAAATCCGCAAAAATTAAAAATGACATAGCCGAAATTCCCTACGAAAGTCGTGAAAACGCTTTCGCCGAAAAACGACTCCAAACGGGTGTTGTGAACAAACATTAATTCGCCAAGCCTTACTTGAAGTTCGAATTTCACGACGCCCCGCGTACATACTCTGGAAATACGGGGTATAACATTCTCCCCTCCTTAGAAACATTCGTCCCGAATGTTCCTTCTAAGTCTCACAACAAACGCGCGCCAGTATAGTCTTCACTACTATACTTACGAGAACAAACCTGCCACACATGGCCACAGAAACAACTGCGCACAATACTTACATCTAAGTCCACGAGGAAACACCTCTAACATCACCACAAATAATACTACTTTGTCACTTTGTCTGAGATACCACCTTGTCACTTTGTCGCGAGCCTTGCTCCGACGACCCAACAAATGGTACCGGCCGCGATCATCCGGTTCGCCAGACACTCGAATTATTACCACATTTCTGATACTGCTTTAGTATCCAAAACTCGGGGTTACTATCTCTAACGTGGTCATCATTAACTGGGAACATTCTGGATGGATCTTCGATACTTTCCCGAACATAACAATACGAAAGACCGGACGTCCTTCCTCCTAAGTCGGACGACAAATGCTAACATATAGGCAACCCGCCTATTCTTCACATGAACTCACAAAGGCCCAAAGTAACTCGCTAAGTTCCTCGCTTTTTCCACAACTCGTCACACCCTAACCGGGTGGTACCTTCAAGAGGACCGACCATCAAGTGAACTCTAAGCGCCGCCGATTATCCGCACGATATCTCCGAGCCGCTGTAACCTCTTCTAGACAAGCTTCTCACTACCCACAATTTGCTGGAACAAGCCTGAACCAACTATCTGAACCTTGCCAACATCGAACCAATCGACCGACAACTTACACTTCTGCCCCTACAAGGTTTCAAAAGGCGACATCCGAACACTGAACTGGTAGCTTAAACACTCCCTCCACAGAGACAACAATCCCTACAACTACCCTCAAATCCAAACACCGCCCGAGGGCGAACGCGATTCGAGACTCACCGAAGTTCTTAATCTTGCCCGTAAAACTTCCGTAAACAAAACAGCCGTAACTGGCTCCACTGTCCATGGCATAAGGTGAAGGTAGGCACCCTGCAGCCTTACAACCTTTCGATAAATCAACATCGCCGAGTGAATGGTCTCGATCAAGAACACGATGGGCTGCCCATCGCCCGAACATCGGTCGAACGCATCCACGAACTCGTGATTTGGTTAACTAAACTTGGGCCTAACACCTCACAACCCTAACACAAGGCGGGACCACCACAACCGACCCCACCACCAAACCTACCGCTGGTTGACCCAAGAACGGCCTCAACCCGACCCGAACGCGCACAATACTAGCTCCCAAGGAACAATCTCACTAATCACGTTTCGAAAACCTAGCGGTCTTCTTAGCTCAACTACCCTCTTTCATCCCACACTACTCAGGGACTTATCTCACAACCATCGTTCACGTGCACTAGGCACCCCGATAAGGATCAACATACCCATACGTCTTTTACTCTAGATGACCTTACCTCTAAGGTCTCTACGTAACAAAACTCTAAGGTTCACACCTTCTCTATTCCCCCGAATCTTACTTGGTTAACTAACCAACACACTGCTATCAGAACATAGCACTTAAGGTATACTCACCTTATCACATAAACAAAACTCTGAGGGTTAAAGATATATCTATATCTATCGCTTCACTCCCTTAGTCGTTCTAAACAAACTCGCCTGCGTAGGCGATAGCTGGAAGATGACAAACTACCCACCGATCCTGAAGGCTAAGTCCTCCTACAAGGACACTCTTCGACACCAGACCCTGACGGTCATAGGTACAACAAGTACCAACTAAAAGACGACATTCCCCGGGATGACGTCTGTCACATTGTGAACCGGAAGCCCTGGAGTTCTGACCAACTCCTTCATAACCCGAACGTCCTGAACCCCGTGGAAGACCACTCAGACCGGTGGATGTGCATAACCTAATTCACGCGAGGCGACTCGCCGAAAGTTACCAAAGGACCTTGCCGCTCGCCTCTTCTGTTGTCCTTCGTTAACCCGTCAATCTCTACGTTCCTCAGCCTGCTGCGCATAAGCCCGTACACAGGCCATGCTCAAGCCTAACTGAAGGATTACTCTTGCACAATCTTCTCTTAGGTAGTCATCAAGACTTGCGGTACAACGGTATACTCTCGTAGCCAAATCCATAGCTAGTAAAGGGTTGCCTCTTTGCAATCCATACTCTGCTCTCGGTCGGAATCAAGGTTCAAATATCATGGCCGCAGAGGAACCGCCGCCGCGGCTTAAACTCACTGGGGCTAGCGACGTCGCAGAAATCCTCGAATGAAGCATTACCCTAGGTAATGATTGGCCTGCGCCCACGTAACCCTCTCAACTCTACTCGCAGCCTCCTGCCGCTTTGCCTCCCTGGCCCGTTGCTCTACGCGGAGGCATAATGATAAGTGGAAAGAATTTCATCGAGGGTCCAACTTACAACTCACTCTAAGGCACGATCTCAGAGTGAGAAGAATAGAAACCAATCCTAAATATCCTATAGCCTCACGATTATTGGCGTGGTGCACAACACACCGATAATCAAGACTTCATCGATACGGTTCGTAGACACTTTCCGAGGATTAATCGCTCGATACCACTTTTGTCACGACCCAAATCGGCCCGTGGATCGTGCCTTACCCCGCACCCTAGTGCCACAACATCAGAGTAATCATCTGAACATAAAACATATACCTGAAACAAGTGAAGTAAAAAACAAGAATCGAGGAAAACTTGCCTTTGGCATATATAAATAACAACTTTACAAATGAGCAGCTTTAATCCTTTTCACAAACCCCGCCACGAAGATTCATGCACTTCTAAGAAATGATACGACAACAAGGGCGGACAGGCTCCGCCATACCTCGAATGTAAACACCTACAACAACAGGGACTATACCACCGATAAGCCTCCGAGAAACGGAGCTTTCCCAAATGCCGAATCGTGACCCTAAGAGCGAGGATCAATGATCGGTGTACCTTTACCGCAGATGAACGCACTTCAAGCGAGGTCGATAACAAAAATTTAGTATGTGAAATCGAAAATAACATCAGAAATGAAATCATAGTAGTCTATATAAAGCAGAGACATGTATGATAACCAAACTACGATTCACAACATAGAAGCCATGTCAAGTCGTGGACTCACGCCTAAAAGTCATCCTCATGCCCGTGGAACTCCTTCCTCACCGCCAGCCTAGGTACAAATCATGTGATACGTATAATGTGTCTCGCCCGCCTTATGGACCCAATATAGAAAATGGTGGAATACATTCTGCTCATCCTACGAACCAGAGTCGAGTGGAATACATTCGGATTTAAACCAGAGTCAAGTGAAATACATTCCTGATGAACTTGGCCTCAAGTGAAATACATTCTGATGAACCGGTCCTCAAGTGAAATACATTCTGGATGAACCTGGCCTCAAGTGAAATACATTCTGATGAACCGGTCCTCAAGTGAAATACATTCCGGATGAACCTGGCCTCAAGTGAAATACATTCCTGATGAACCTGAATCGAGTGAAATACATTCCTGATGAACCGGTAATCAAGTGATATACATTCCTGATGACCCAGAGTCAAGTGATATACATTCCCTGATGACCCAGAGTCAAGTGATATACATTCGGATGACCCGTAGTCAAGTAGAACACAGTACTTACACAACAAGGCTATCACACGTAACATGGTCAAGTTTCATAACAACAAGTATAAGCAAGTTACACACGACTCAAGGTACTTTCATTTTATATCAAAGTCCGGATTTTAACCTTAAAGTACTACGTCCGTTAAATTCCTTTTAAGATCCATTCCTTTTACAAAGGTCACCCGATACAGTAGTATAAGATTTGAGTGACTAACATTGTTAAGTAAACCAAAATGCTTTCCTTTGTAAAATCAAGTGACAACCTTATTTTCCAAACGTTCAAGTTGCCTAATTTCGAATGCTCAAGTTTCTCATTTTAGAAAAAGGTTTCGTAGTTCATAGTTTTAAATCCTTTAAAACATAATTCTCCTTTAAACGTTTTGAGAAACCTATGTCTTATAAGTGAGTAGGTATTCTTGTTTACAACATTCTTATTAAGCAGCCATGATCTAGGAAATGTAATATCATTTTGTCTCATCTTAGCTTCTATGCGGATGGAGGTTTCTACTGGTTTTAATAATACTTCTTTAGTCAATACATTTTCCTTTATTAACGCCGCAGTTGGTTTGTCGATACACATTCGATTCAAATCAAGAAACATTCTTAAGCCGTTATACCTAACTTCCCATAAAGCTAGTATAACTCTTAAGCTTTCAAAACCCAAGTAATACTCATTCTTTCAAAACGATTCATAGATCTTTTGAAATGCTTCAAGTTCTTTATTAACACATATCAAGCCAGTTATTATTCAAATCAGTTACCTTTTTTAAAACCCACAAAGTATGTGCTTATCCACATAAAGCTATTATAACCAACTTCCCATAAAGCCGTTATAACACTTTATGTTTTAAATCAATCAAATACATTTAGCACATGACGCTCACCGTACTACATAGTTCACACATATCATGCTAGAAGGGATAGGAAGAGGTTCACATACCTCGCGACGAGTATCGACTAATAGCAAAACGCTCCAAGTACTTCCAAACGTCGGCTACTCCTTAAGCCAAGTAGATCGCGCCACACGTAGTACTTCAACCTATAAGGCCACAAGGCGCTTATTAACATCTAGATCTTATCGTAGATCATTCTACATAAAATTGGAAGACCTCTCCCGCCACAGCGTAAATCTCCTCCTCTATCGAGGCCGGCTATCAAGCCAACCAGGGGGGGGTTCTACACGTCTAACCGGACGTGTACAATTCTACTCCACAGTACCACTACACAAGTCTACTGTAATACAGTCCTATGTAATTACAGTTCAGTTCAGTTCTTTATTCTTCAGGCTTAAGTCAAAAGACATTGCCAACTAACTACGTTCAGTTCTATATATAGTATACTTCAACTATATATTCTAACAACATGTAATATCCAATTACAATAGGGGGACAAGATAATTACCTCGATAAGCCCATAATTATCCGAGTTAAAAGTCGATCCTTAGCAATGTTTCGCTCCTACTCCGGGTGCTCCAACCCGCTCCAAATAACCCTTAGAAGTTCTACTCAACTTCTTAATAATACTCCAACCAACAATGGAGATTTTCCTTAGGGTTTCGTTTAGTGACTGAAGGAAGGTATAATAGTATTTCTGGGCTTTTCGTATAGGTATAACCTTAGAATACTACAAGGTATAAGGCTAAGGTATTAGGGCATTATAACAATACTTTGGAGAGTATTTCTATACCACAAAGGGGGTATTATACGAAACAACTAGGCTAGTGGGTGTATACCTCGGCCTACCCCACTAGTGGGGTACTCGGCCAGGGGAGGGGTACACTCGGCTAGCACCCCTAGAGTGGGGTGCTCTCACGAACTCACACAGGGAGGAGAAGGCTCTCAAGACTTAGGCATTTTGGATGAAGAAGTCTTCAACCTTAAGGGGGTATTTATAGGTCAAGGGATGGCCAACCAAAGGCCAAGATCAATCCATGTGTTAGGCAAGTGTAGGGCTAGGATTTACCAAACACAAATATCCTACCAACCCTTGACTTTTCAAAGGCACAAAAAACGTGCTCCACCCTTGCCCATTTCGTCCTAAGGACGTTTCAAGTCCACCAATGAGAGGGTGCCAAGTGGCGCCCTCTTGTTGGTCCAAAATGTTTCGTCTCTCGGAAAAATCCGCAAAAATTAAAAATGACATAGCCGGAAATTCCCTACGAAAGTCGTGGAAAACGCTTTCAAAAAAACGACTCCAAACGGGTGTTGTGAACAAACATTAATTCGGCCAAGCCTTACTTGAAGTTCGAAATTTCCTACGTACGTCCTCGCGTACATACTCTGGAAATACGGGGTATAACAGGAGGGGGAAGGCTTAGGACGAGAACACACTCAAAGGGAGGGAGAGGGACTCAAGACTTGGAAGATTTTAGGAATGGATGAAGTCTTCAAGCTTAGGGGGGTATTTATAGCAAAACCAAAGGCCAACCAATGGCCAAGATCAAGCCATGTGCAAGGCAAGTGTAAGGCCAAGATCAAGCCAAGTGCACCCTAGTCCCTACTCCTTAAAACCCTCACAAATATCTACACAAATATCTACCATCAACTTGCCCCTTCAATCGGCCAAGTGCCGCCCCACTTGCTTCCATTGTGAGGGTGACACATGTCACCCTCCCGTTGGTCCAAAATGTTTCGTCTCTCGGAAAAATCCGCAAAAATAAGAAAAGACATAGCCGGAATTTTCCCCTCGCAAGTTATGTAAAACGTTTCGACAAAACACGACTCTAACCGGGTGTTGTGCACAAATGTCATTCGGCCAAGCCACCTAGGCGGGGGTGACACGTGTCACCCTCCTATTGGCCCTCATAAAACGTCTTCCGAAAAATATCCACAATGGCCAAAATCTCGAAAACAAAGTGTGCCCCACAAAACCGTAAATTTCTCCCGTGGGCCCCACGTGACCATTTCCGAAAATAAAATTCCATAATTCTAATATAATCTAAGAAGCCCAAATTCCAAATTTGGGAACCCAATTCCCTTCAACGAACATTTTTCCTTACAAAAACCGGAAACTTTTTCCGTGGAAGAATCACCTCTTTCTTCCTTTCCAATTTTTCTGTCGTGCTCTCGTACGTACGTCCTCGCATACATACCCTGAGAATACGGGGTATAACATCATGTATGTTCCGCTGCTATTCTCTGATGTATACCTGTAAGGGTGCCCAGGTAGGGCACCAGTCGCGGGCCTGGGGTCGGGTCTTGACAATAGCGGTGCTACAGTTTCATCAGCAGGAGGTTATTCAGATGAGTTTTTGGACGAGCTGCCTCAGAAGCGAGTGAGATATTCGTCCCAGCCTACCCAGTACATACCCCCGCAGTTCACAGGTGGGATATTGGACCCCACAAGGTATTTAGGAGCCTGTCCAAGCTCCAGGGGTCGATGTTCTCAAAGGAGCAGAGGAGTTTCTTAGTCGAGGCCACTTTTTCCTCAGTGTTTCCGATGTAGTAAGCGTCATTTGGGGAAATGCCGTTATGGCACAAGTGCTTGTTTTTATTGTGGCTGTCCGGGCCATATTCTGAGGGTATGTCCTTTTAGAAGGAGCACCGGTGAGGTGGCTCAGCCTATGAGGCCGGTAGTTGGTTCCCTTTCCTCCACAGTTGTGCGTCCCCCAGGGCAGGGTGTTCAGATGTCAGCCAGTCGTGGTAGAGGTCAGGGTGGAGTTTATAGTTCTGGCGGTCCTTCGAACCGCATAGATGACGTGACTACTGGACAGGATCAGGAGGCGACATCGCATGGGGTTACAGGTATATCTCGATTCTTTTGAATCATACGTGCATTGATAGATTCAGATTTTACCCTAGCGTATATGTTTTCCCTTTATTGCTAGAGTTGTAAAGTGATAGTACCCCAGAGGTAGGGATACCTTGATTAGTAAAGTGAGAAGTTAAGAATGTTGACAAGAATGGTAAGTGAACTGAGACTATAGTTGTGTAGAGTTCACAAGTTGCAATTTCCCCATAACAGTGTAAGACCAATAGGGAAGAATGTACGGTAGAAATACTTCGACCTATGTGACAAACCTCTAGTGAATAGGGGGATAGGGTGAGAAGTACCTTGAGATAACAGAGAGTTTTAGTTCAGACTATGAATGAGAAGTTAAGGGTGACGATGAGTCGGGTTATGGACTCCTTTCGGGTCAACTGATAGTATGGAATGGGGTGATGTTAGTGTCACGCCCCGAACCCCGGGGCCCGTGACTGGTGCCCTACCTGGGCACCCTTCTACCTTAACAACTAAGTAAACTGCGGAAATTAAATAACACCTCTTTTTTTTTAACCAATCGTACGTGCAAGGGCAAAGCCGACAAGGCTGCCATATAATATACATAATAAAAGACACTACACCGTACATGAGTCCAATCCCACATATGAATACTGCACTTAAGAGTTATATCAACTATGACGGACAAGGCCCCGCTGCACCCATAATCGTACAAAAGCATGTCTCGAAAGAACTTATACCAAAAAGATAAACTCCCAAATGTAAGGAGCTATCCAAAACTCGAGCGGTGGTCCTACACCGCCGATCACCAAACAACGCACCTAAACTGCGGCATGAACGCAGCTCGGGCGAGGTCAAGACAAGAATGTACCAAGTATGTGAAATGTTAGCATCAGAATGAAATCATAACATCTAAACAAAGCAGAGACATGTATGATAGCCAACCTACATTATATAATACATAAGCCATATATCAAGTCGTGGACGATGCCTCAAAGTCACTACTCAAATATAACTATGGGTCTCACGCCCATAATATCACCATGCTCGTGGAATCCTTTCTCACCGCCGGCATCCATGATATAACAATATAACACCAATAAGCATATCCAGAGTATCCTCGTGGTCGCGTGTCCGAATCCCACATCGTATAAGCATGACCATGGGGTATACAAACAACCGAATCTAACCCGCTCCCGGTCACGTGCCGGAATCCCACATCGATAAAGCATGTCCATGAGTATCCTCGTGGTCGCACGCCCGCATCCCACATCGTATAAGCATGACCATAGGGTATCCTCGCGGTCGCATGCCGACATCCCACATCGTATAAGCATGACCGTAGGGTAACACAAACAACCGAATCTAACCCGACTCGGTCACAAGCCCTAATCCCACATCGTATAAGCATGTCGAGGAGTATCCTCGTGGTCGCACGCCGGCATCCCACATCGTATAAGCATGACCATAGGGTATCCCTCGCGGTCGCATGCCCCGGCATCCCACATCGTATAAGCATGACCGTAGGGTAACACAAATAATGGAAGCATACCCGTGGAATCCCACCTCACCGCTGCAGACGCCCAAGTAAGCTTACAACAAGGCAGCCGACCCTCCAACCGAGAGTCGCGGCAACGTAATAAAACATAATACTTGCACTCAAAGGCTATCACCAGCACATATAGGAAATTCTCAATTAATCAAGCCAAAGTACTTATCAAGGCACACATAGAATAATTCTCAATTAACCAAGCCAAAGTACTTATCAAGGCACACATAGAATAATTCTCAATTAACCAAGCCAAAGTACTTATCAAGGCACACTTAGACTAATTCTCAATAAATCAAGCCAAAGTACTACGTACGTACATTCTTTTCAAAATACTCCTTTTTATGTAATACCCCAAGATACTAACACCTGTAGCATCAAGGTGTGTCTATTTTTCAAAGTAAGTTACTACACTTTAGAAAACTCATTTCAAAGCTTGAAATCAAGTAACTTCAAATTTTCACAATCAAGGCAACTCATGCCCATTAATCAAAATAGACAACTTTCTAAACCTTCCATAAAGCCGTTATAACCAACTTCCCATAAAGCCGTTATAACCCTTTATGGTTTTTAGACAATTTCATTCCTTTTATAACCAAGAGACTTATACTTTTAAAACCAAGTATCACATACTTACAAATCAAGTTCTTAACTTTCAAAATACTTCAAGTCTCTTAATATTTAGAAAACAAGTTTCTTCTACTTTTAAACCTCAAGTAACTTACACCTTTAAAACAAGTTACTTCTCTTAAATCATGTCATTTCTCCTCTTTTAAAACAATTAAGTAAATCACTCCTTTGACTTCCCTAAAGTCATTATAATGACCTTTAGGTTTTGGAACTAAGACACTAGCCAAAAGATTTGGAAACCACTTCCTTTTCAAGACTCTATGTACTTTAAGTAAATTACTTTCACTCTTAAGAATCCAAACTTCACTAAGGAAATGGATTATACAACTTACAATTTAAACATCAAAGTACACTCAAGGAAGTACATAGAACAAATTCTATTTTAGGCAATCCAAATACAACCAAGGAATGGATAATTTAAGGAGTAGGACGTACTTTCTTGATCTTAAGGAATCATGCTAGAAGAGGAGATAGTTCACATACCTTTTCGGCTAAATCCACAAGCAAAGCCGAATACGCCGTACGTAGAAGTGTCAACCTATAATGGTCACAACAAGACTATCAACTTCTAGTCTCTAACGTCGAATAATACTAAGTATACGGTCTCTAATTCTACGGAAAATTGGGCAGCACTTCCTTTGTTTCTACTCACTTTGTCACCTTTTTCAAGGCCGAATACAATAACCAACACGCCACATTTAAGGCTCAAAACAACAACCAAACAAAGGGGATTACACGCCTTACAATACGTGTAAAATTCCGCCCCACAAATCATACGAAATAGCTGCACAATCTAGCCATTCTCGGCCAACATAAATAATAACACTAAGTCCTTTCCAATCCTTTTCCAATTCCAAGTTGTAAGGTCTAACATGTTATATATTCATAAACAACTTCAACAACTACAATTTCCTTATTTTTACAACATGCGACGACTTTACTAATAATCGACTTGAATTGAAATCTTAGGGCTAACATGCTAGTTTTCGGATTAAGGTTCCAATAGCCACAACACTTATCAAACCTTATAATATATAACTCATGCTTGCTAATATCCATAGCTACAACAATAAGTAAGTCTTAACTACTAAAACGACAAAATTATACCTTTATAAGCCCTTAAAATTTCCAAGATTCAAAGTCGCGCCTTAGCAATTCTTAGCTCCCTTTCTTTATGTTCCAATCCGCTCCAAGCACTCTTTAGAGGCCTATGAAGAACTCATCTTCAAGTTCCAACTTCAAAGTTGAAGAACTTCTTAAGTTTCCGCCTTGCGACTAATACGAAAACGTCGTTTTTCCGAAATCTTTCTATTGAGATATCCTTACAATACCCTTAGGGACCTTGGGTTTAATTCTTGTGGCTAATGGATCAAAACTACAAAATTTTCTTGTGTGGGAATAGGTGAACCCGAGAGCTCATCCAAGAACAACAAATGTTCTCTAATTTTTCTAAGTGTTAAAGACCTTGTCTTGCACTAGCTTAGCATATATAACACATTGAATGGCTTAGATTATAACAAATGGGTGGCTAAGATGAAGATCACATGGATCAAGCCCAAGTGGCAAGTTGACTTGGTCAATTATATCAAGCTTGCAAGACTTATCTTCCAAGAGGGTCAATGACCATTTTACCCCTTACTAATTCGACCAAGACCTTGTGGGGGTGCCACGTGTCGCCCTCTCATTCGTCCACAAAATTCCGTAACCCTCGTGGGCCCCGCAAAACGTAAAATTCCTCGGGTGGGCCCCACATGACTAAATCCGTAAAAATAAATTTCCATAATGTTAATAAGTTCCATATTCTTCAAATAATGAACTTTGAGAATCTAATTCTCAACAACAAACAATTTTCCTTTCCGACGTCCGGAAGATTTTCCGTCGGAAAAACAATTCTTCCTTTCGTACCAATTTCCAAGTCTTGATTCCTTACATACACTTTCTTACACATGTCCTGGACTTACGGGATGTAACATTCTTCCCCCCGTAGAAACATTCGTCCCCGAATGTTCTTAGTCGGTTGTCAAGCTATACATACTCCGGCACAAACTCTATACTATGCCTATCAATCAAAACTGCACAAGACCAACTATGCCACACATGGCCACCACAACATACGTAAACATAACAATGGACCTTCATTCGCGATCCTTCTCACAAAACTCGAAGGTTACAGTCTTCTCAACCACGGGATCCTTAGAGGTTCCTTTCTTTCCTTACTTGTCATACTTTCTCGTACTTTCAAACTTATCTAGTACACGTACAAAATCTCAAATATTGTTTCTGTTCCCCAATCCTTGGATTTACTATCCAAACTTGGCCATATTGTTACTCACATTCCCGTTAAGGTTATTCTCGACCCTTACGACTGGAAAGGTGGAACACATCCATGAACTCGTACAACGATAATCTCAACTTGGGCCTGGCATCCTCGGGACCCTACCACATAACGGGACCATTTCTAACTGACATCACCCCATTCGATACTACCGATTGACCCGAAATGAGTCCACAACCCGACCCAGCGTCACACTTAACTTCTCATTCTTAGTCTGAAATAAATCTTTCTCTTATCTCAAGGTACTCCTCACCCTATCCCCCTATTCACTAGAGGTTCGTCACATAAGCCAAAGTATTTCTACTGTACAATCTTCCCTATTGGTCTTACACTGTTATGGGGCAATTACAACTTGTGAACTCTACACAACTATAGTCTTAGTTCACTTACCATTTTTGTCAACATTCTTAACTCTTCACTTTACTAATCAAAGTATCCCTACCTCTGGGGTACTATCACTTTACAACTCTAGCAATAAAGGGAAAACATCTACGCTAGGGTAAAATCTGAATCTATCCATGCACGTATGATTCAAAAGAATCAAAAAAATATACCTGCAACCCCGTGCGATGACGCCTCCTGATCCTGTCCAGTTGTCACGTCACCTCTGCGGTTCGAAGGACCGCCAGAACTATAAACACCACCCTGACCTCTACCACTACCGGCCGATATCCGAACACCTCGCCTCGGGAACGACACCGCAGAGGAAAGAGAATCAACCATCTGCCTCATAGGCTGAGCCACCTTACCGGCGCTCTTTCTAACCGGACATTCCCACTTCTTGTGGCCCGGACGGCCACAATAATAACACCATCTGTGTCATAACGGAATTTCCCCGAATGACGCTTACCACATCTGATACACTGAGGAATAGGTGGCCTCGACCGAGAAAGTCCTCTGCTCCTCTGAGAACCTCGACCCCTGGAGCTTGGACCGGCTCCTAAATACCTTGTGGGGTCCAATATCCCACATGTGAACTGCGGGGGTATGTACTGGGTAGGCTGGGATGAATATCTCACTCGCTACTGAGGCTGCTCGTCCAAAAACTTACCGGGATAACCAACCGGCCTAGCCCTCTTACGCTGATCTCCACGTTGGCCCTCTACCTCAGACACCGCTTGCATCGGGCCGAAAAACCTCCTGCTGATGAAACAGGAGCACCGCTATCTTGGTCAATAACATAACTGCTTTCCTCATGACCCTATAGTCTTCTCCTAATCGAGAAACCGAGGCTCGTGCCGGGTCTCAAAACTCGCGCAGAAGAATTCGCCGATCGCGAACAACATCCGGTATACCACGCATAAGCCCTATCAACTCTCTGAGTCGACTAGTAGCTCCTCGCTACCTTTGCCCTTCAGGCGGCCGTTGCCTCCTTGAGGCATAATCAGAACACAAAATTACGTCGAGAGGAATTATCTTACTAACACGGCTCTAGGGCACGATCTCGAGTGAGAAGAATAGAAACCAACTCCTAAAAGTCCTGTAGCCTCTGTTTATGGGTGTGGCGCGCAACACACCGATAATCAAGACTCTACTAGACACGGTCGTAGACATTTCGAGGATCGATCGCTCGATACCACTCATCACGCCCCAAACCCCGGCTCGTGGATCGGTGCCCTACCCGGGCACCCTTCTACCTTAACAACTAAGTAAATCATGGAAATTAAATAACACATTTTTTTAACCAATCGTGCGTGCAAGGGTAAAGCCGAGCATTTGTCATATAATATACATAATAAAGACACTACACCGCATATGAGTCCACTCCCACATAAGAATACACCCCTCTAAGAGTGATACTGCACTACGACGGGACACGGCCCCGCCGGACCCATAACTATACAAAACCACATCGAAAGAACTTATACCAAAAAGATAAACTCCCAATGAAGAGCTATCCAAAAACTCGAAAGGTGGTCCTACACTGCCGATCACCAAACAGACCTAAACTGCGGCATGAACGCACCCGGGCGAGGTCGACGAAGAATGTACCAAGTATGTGAAGCGATGAAATCGTAATGAAATCATAACAGTCTAAACAAAACAGGAGACATGTATGATAGCCAACCTACAGTACATAATACATAAGCAGTCATATCAAGTCAGGGACGCATGCCCTCAAAGTCACTACTCAAATATAACTATGGGTCTCACGCCCATAATATCAGCCATGCTCGTGGAATCCTTTCTCACTGCCGGCAGTCCATGATATAAGAATATAACACCCTCGTGGTCGCATGCCCCGGAATCCCACATCGTATAAGCATGACCATGGGGTATACAAACAAATCCGAGAATCTAACCCGCTCCTGGTCACATGCCCCGGAATCCCACATCGTATAAGCATGTCCAAGGAGTATCCCTCGTGGTCGCATGCCCCGGCATCCCACATCGTATAAGCATGACCATAGGGTATCACTCGCGGTCGCATGCCCCGGCATCCCACATCGTATAAGCATGACCGTAGGGTAACACAAATAATGGAAGCATACCCGTGGAATCCCACCTCACCGCTTTGCGACGCCCATGTAAGCTTAACAAGGCAATGAATTCTCCAACCGAGAGTCGCGGCAACGTAATAAAACATAATACTTGCACTCAAAGGCTATCACCAGCACATATAGGCAATTCTCAATTAATCAAGCCAAAATACTTATCAAGGCACACATAGAATAATTCTCAATTCACCAAGCCAAAGTACTTATCAAGGCACACATAGAATAATTCTCAATTAACCAAGTCAAAGTACTTATCAAGGCACACTTAGACTAATTCTCAATAAATCAAGCCAAAGTACTACGTACATACATTCTTTTCAAAAGACTCCTTTTTATGTAATACCCCAAGATACTAACACCTGTAGCATCAAGGTGTGTCTATTTTTCAAAGTAAGTTACTACACTTTAGAAAACTCATTTCAAAGCTTGAAATCAAGTAACTTCAAATTTTCACAATCAAGGCAACTCATGCCCATTAATCAAAATAGACAACTTTCTTGTTATACCCCGTATTTCCAGAGTATGTACGTAAGGACGTACGTAGAAAAATTTGAACTTTTACATAGGCTTGGCCGAATTAACTTTGTTCACAACACCCGATTAGAGTCATTTTTTGACGAAACGTTTTCACAGCTTTCGTAGGGAAAATTCCGGCTATGTCATTTTTAATTTTTGCGGATTTTTCCGAGAGACGAAACATTTTGGACCAACAAGAGGGTGACACTTGTCACCCTCTCATTGGAACACCTTGGGCGGTAATAGTGGTGGCCGAAAGTATGGCCATTGTGGTCAAGAGTTGTTAGGATATTTTGTGTTAGTTGGCTAGTGTGCACTTGGCAAGATCTTGGCCCTACATTTGCTATGCACTTGGCAAGATCTTGGCCATTGGTTGGCCTTGGCTTGTCCTATAAATACCCTCTCCCTTTGAAGACTTCTTTATCCAAATAATTTCCTAAGTCTAAAATTCCTCCCTCCCTTGTAGTATAGTTCTCGTCCCCCTCCCCCTTGTGAGGCCTTGGCCGAGAGCCCTTCTCTCCCCCCTTGGCCGAGAGTACCCCCCCTAGTGGGGTAGGCCGAGGGGTATACACCCCCCCCTAGCCTAGTTGTTTTCGTATAATACCCTCCTCTTGGTAGAAATACTCTCAAAAGTATTGTTGTAATGCCCAAATTACCTTAGCCATATACCTTGTAGTATTCTAAGGTTATACCTATACTAAAAACCCAGAAATACTATTATACTTCCCTTCAGTCACAAAACCAAAACCCTAAGGAAAATCTCCATAGTTAGTTGGAGTAGTATGTAGAAGTTGGTTAGAACTTCTAAGGGTGGTTTGGAGCGGGTTGGAGCGCTCGGAGATTGGAGCTAAACGTTGCCCAGGATCGACTTTATACTTGGATAATTATGGGCTTATCGAGGTAATTATCTTGTCCCCCTATTGTAATTGGAAATTACATGTTGTTAGAATATATAGTTGGAGTATACTATATATAGAACTGAACTTAGTGTTGTGGCAATGTCCTTGGACTTAAGCCTGAAGAATAAAGAACTGAACTGTAATTACATAGGACTGTATTTCAGTAGACTTGTGTTGTATTACTGTAGAGTAGTATTGTAAACGTCCGGTTAGACGTGTAGAACCCCCCCCTGGTTGGCTTGGTAGCCGGCCTCGATAGAGGAGGAGATTTACGCTGTTGCGGAGGGGGGGGGGGAGGTGCTGCCGAATTTTCTGTAGAATGTTCTACGATAAGATCTAGATATTAATAAGCGCCTTGTGGCCTTATAGGTTGAAGTACTGCGTGTGGCGCGATCTACTTGGCTTAATGAGTAGCCGACGACTTGAGGTACTTGGAGCGTTTTGCTATTAGTCGATACTCGTCGCGAGGTATGTGAACCTCTTCCTATCTCTTCTAGCATGATATGTGTGTAACTATGTAGTACGGTAGACGTACATGTGTTAAATGTATTTGGTTGGTCTAAAACATAAAGTGTTATAACGGCTTTATGGGAAGTTGGTTATAACGGCTTTATGTATGTAAGAAAATACTTGTGGGTTTTAAAAGGTAACTTATTATAACTATAACTGGTTGGTTATGTGATAATAAAGAACTTGAAGTATTTCAAAAGATTTTTGAATCATTTTGAAAGAAGAGTAATACTTGGTTTTTGAAAACTTAAGAGTTATACTAGCTTTATGGGAAGTTAGGTATAACGGCTTAAGAAGGTTTTACTGATTTCGGAAATCAGAATGTGTATCGACAAACCACTGCAGCGTTAATAAAAGGAAATGTTTTGACAGATTAAGTATTATTAAAACCAGTAGAAACTTCCATCTGCATAGAAGCTAAGATGAGACAAAATGATATTTCCTAGGTCATGGCTGCTGTAATAAGATTGTTATAAACAAGAATATCCTACTCACACATAAGGCTTATGTTTCTCAGATGGTTTAAAAGAGAATTATATTCTTAAATGAATAAGGCTAGGAACTACGAAACCTTTCTAAAATAAGAAACGTGAACATTTGAAATTTGGCAAACTTGGACGTTTGAAAAAGAATGTTGTTACTTGGTTTTACAAAGAGAAGTGTTTTGATTTACTTCAAAAGATAATCACTCTATTGTTATATACTACGTATTGTGTGACTTTTGTGAAAGTAACATATCTTTAAAGAGTTATTGTATAAAGTACTTTGGGGATAAAACCCGATCTCGTTAATCATATAGTAGAAAGTACCTTATGTGTGAATAACTTGATTGTATTGGTTTGTGATAGCCTTGTAATACCTTCGTGTTGATTTGATAAGTAATCATATTAGGATGCTACGTGTGTTAGTATTCTGTGATGTTTGTGTAAAGGGGTTTTCCTTGATTGTGCTTATGTTGTTTAAACGATAAAGCGTTATGTTGGTATTATACCACTCACCGTGTTTCCGGGGTTAAGCGCCTCCGATGCGGGTAGACTCGGTGATGCAGGACCATGATTCGAGAATACCTCATGCGGGTCCCGGGGCCTATGCGCGAGCTACGAGTTCCAGTTAGTGGCGACCTTTATGGTCATGCGATGCATGTGGCTACGTGCGATCGCGAGTCGGGGCGACGCCGGAGTAAATGCCCTCGATGCGGGTTATACCTCACGGGCCTATGAGATTGGCCTATGCGGAGTCGGGGAAGTTCTGTGGCTAGACGCGCACATTAGATACTGCGAGTGGCGGCTTTGATCATGTGACGGTCCGCACAGATCTCATGATACGATTTATGACCTTGTTGGTACTGTGGGTTTTTAGTAGTCGGCCATGCCTTCGATTACCTCGCAGACGGTTTTATTAGGACACGTGGGACACGTGTTCATGTGTATTCCTTGATGCTTTTATATCATAGATCGCCAGCGGTGAGGAAGGTACTCACGCATGATTGATGTTGTGGGCGTGAGACCCATAGTTATATTTGAGTGATGACTTTGAGGCGTGAGTCACGACTTGACATGATCGCTTATTTATCAGGAATCGTAGTTTGGTTATCATACATGTCTCTCGCTTTATAGACTACTATGATTTCATTTACGATTTATTTTCGATTTCACATACTCGCACTTTTGTTATCGACCTCCGGGGCCGCGTTCATGCCGCAGTAAAGGTACACGATCGTTGATCCTCGCTCTTGGGGTCATGATTGCCGTTTGGGAAAGCTCCGTTTCTCGGTGGCTTGTCTTGGTATAGTCCTCGTGTTGTAGGTGCTTACATTCAGGTATGGCGACGGCCCCGCCCGTCGTTGTTGTCATATCATTCGTAGAGTGCGTAGTACCGCTGCGGCGAGTTGTAGAAAGGGATGTAATCGCTTTCAAATTGCTATTTATATATACCGAAGGTAACCGCTTTTTGGTTGCTTTTTCTTATTTCACTGTCTTATTACATTGGTTTCATGTATTGTTTTATATTCCGCTGATTACTCTGATGTTGTATCACTAGGGTGCCCGGGGTAAGGCACCAGTCACGGGCCCGGGTTCGGGTCGTGACAAAAGTGGTATCAGAGCAGTTAATCCTCGGAAAGTGTCTACAGACCGTATCCAGTAGAGTCTTGATTATCGGTGTGTTGTGCACCACACCAATAATCAGGAGGCTATAGGATATTTAGGATTGGTTTCTATTCTTTTCACTCTGAGGTCGTGCCTTAGAGCTGTGTTGTAAGTTAGACCCTCTAACGTATTTCTTTCCCTTACCGTTATGCCTCCGCGTAGGGCAACCCGGACCCAGGAGGGCAAGGCAGCCGAGGGAGCTGCGAGTTGAGTACAGAGGGTTACGTGGGCACAGGCCCAATCTTTACCTAGGGTAGTGCTTCATTTGGAGAGTTCTGCGACGTCACTAGCCCCAGCAGAGTTAAGCACGGCGGCGGCAGTTCCTACTGCGGCCATGATATTTGAACCTTCAGTTCCACGACCGGGAACAGTGAATTTAGATTGCAAGAAGGCGACCCTGTTACTAGCTATGGATTTGGCTACCAGAGAGTATACCGATGTACCGCGAGTCTTGATGACTACCTAAAAGAGGGTCGTGCAGGAGTAATTCTTCAGTTGGGCTTGAGCATGGCCTGTGTACGGGCTTATGCGCAGCAGGCCGAGAAACGTAGAGATCGACGGGTTAACGGGCGACAGAAGAGGCCGAGCAGCGAAGGTCCTTTGGTAACTTTCGAGGCGGATCGCCTCACGCGAACTTGATATGCACATCCACCATGCGAAAGGTCCTCCGCGGTTCGGGACGTTCGGTATGCAGAGTTGGTCGAGCTCGAGCTTCCGGTTCACGGCTACACGTAGGTTCCCACCGGATTGATTTCTCCCAGATTCACAATGTGACGCCATCCCGGGGAATGTCGTCTTTTGTTGGTACTTGTTTTACCTGCGGCCGTCAGGGCCATGTGTCGAAAGGATGTTCTAGTAAGAGGACTTAGCCTTCAGGATCGGTGGGTAGTTCGTCATCTTCCTTAGCTGCCTCACAGGCGTGTTTTATTAGAACGACTAAGGGGAGTAAAGCAGTAAATACGGATAGATCCTTAACCCTCTAGAGATCAGTAGGTGTGATAAGATGGGTATATCATAAGGGTTATGTTCTGATAGCAGTGTGTTAATTTTGATTAGAAATCATGGTTAGTAACCGGGAAAGATTGGGGGATAGAGAAAGTGTGAGCCTTAGAGCGTTATACGTGGAGACCTTAGAGGTAAGGCCATCTCGAGTAAAAGATGTATTGTTTATGTTTGACCCTTATAGGAGTGCATAGTGCACGTGAGTTATGTTTGTGGGATAAGTCCCTGAGTAGTGTGGAATGAAAGAGGGTAGTTGAGCTAAGAAGACCGCTAGGTTTTCGTAACGTGATTAGTGAGAGTGTTCCTTCAGGGAGCTAGCGTTTCGCGCGTTGCCGGGTCGGGTTGAGGCCACGTTGCGGGTCAACCCGCGGCATGTTTGGTGGTGGGGTCAGTTTGTGGTGGTCCCGCCTTGTGGTAGGGTCACGAGGGTGTTAGGCCCAGGTTTAGTTAACCAGCGTACGAGTTCGTGGATGCATTCGACCAGTAGTCGGGCGAGGTCACCGTCTTGTCTTCTAGCAAAGATCGTTTACTCGGCGGTGTTGATTAATCGTAAAGGTTGTAAGGTCGCGGGGTGCCTACCTTCACCTTATGGCGCATGGAGCCAGTGCTACTGCTTTTGTTTCAAAGTTTTACCAGCGGGTTAAGAACTGGTGAGTCTCGGGATCGCATTCGCCGCCAGCGTGGATTTCGAGGGTAGTTGCGAGATTGTTGTCTCTGTGGAGGAGCGTTTAAGCTACCATTTCGGTGTTCGGATGTCGCCTTATGAAGCCTTGTGGCGGAAGTGTAAGTTCTTGGCCGATTGGTTCGATGTTGGCGCGTTGAGACGATGTTGAGCTTGTTCCGGCAGATCGTGGATAGTGAGGAGCTTGTCTAGAAGAGGTTCCGCAGCTCGAGATATCGTGCGGATAATCGGCGACGCAGAGTTGAGTTGGCCGGTCTTCTTGAAGGTACCACCCCGGTTAGGGTGTGACGAGTTTTGGAAAAACAGAGGAAACTTAGCCCGAGTTACTTTGGGCCTTTTTAGTTCATGTGAAGAATAGGTCAGGTTGCCTATATGTTAGCAATTGCCGTCCGACTTAGGAGGCAGTACGTCCGGTCTTTCGTATTGGTAGGATTCGAGAAGGAGATCGGAGATCCATCCAGAGAGTTCCCAGTAATGATGACCACGTTAGAGATAGTAACCCCGAGTTTTGGAACAAGCGATCGTAAAATGTGGTAAGAGTTCGAGTGTACAAGAAGTGTACGACATCCTCAGGGATCGCATGTAGTCCGGTACCATTTGTTGGGTCGCCGGAGTGACACTAGAACCTCGCGGCAAAGTGACAAAAGTGGTATCATTTTGGTGATGTTAGAGGTGTTTCCTCGTGGACTTGGATGTAAGTATTTTGCGTGGTGTTTCGTGGCGGTGGTGGCGTGTTTGTCCTCGTAAGTATAGTAGTGAAGACTATCGGCGCGCTTGTTTTGAGACTTAGAAGGAACATTCGGACGAATGTTTCTAAGCGAGGAGAATGTTATACCGTATTTCAGAGTATGCGTAAGGACGTACGTAGAAAAATTTGAACTTTTACATAGGCTTGGCCGAATTAACTTTGTTCACAACACCCGATTAGAGTCATTTTTTGACGAAACGTTTCCACAGCTTTCGTAGGGAAAATTCCGGCTATGTCATTTTTAATTTTTGCGGATTTTTCCGAGAGACGAAACATTTTGGACCAACAAGAGGGCGACACTTGTCACCCTCTCATTGGAACACCTTGGGCGGTAATAGTGGTGGCCGAAAGTATGGCCATTGTGGTCAAGGGTTGGTAGGATATTTTGTGTTAGTTGGCTAGTGTGCACTTGGCAAGATCTTGGCCCTACACTTGCTATGCACTTGGCAAGATCTTGGCCATTGGTTGGCCTTGGCTTGTCCTATAAATACCCTCTCCCTTTGAAGATTTCTTCATCCAAATAATTTCCTAAGTCTAAAATTCCTCCCTCCCTTGTAGTATAGTTCTCGTCCCCCTCCCCCTTGTGAGGCCTTGGCCGAGAGCCCTTCTCCCCCCCTTGGCCGAGAGTACCCCCGCCCCCCTAGTGGGGTAGGTCGAGGGGTATACACCCCCCCTAGCCTAGTTGTTTTCGTATAATACCCTCCTCTTGGTAGAAATACTCTCAAAAGTATTGTTGTAATGCCCAAATTACCTTAGCCATATACCTTGTAGTATTCTAAGGTTATACCTATACTAAAAACCCAGAAATACTATTATACTTCCCTTCAGTCACAAAACCAAAACCCTAAGGAAAATCTCCATAGTTAGTTGGAGTAGTATGTAGAAGTTGGTTAGAACTTCTAAGGGTGGTTTGGAGCGGGTTGGAGCGCTCGGAGATTGGAGCTAAACGTTGCCCAGGATCGACTTTATACTTGGATAATTATGGGCTTATCGAGGTAATTATCTTGTCCCCCTATTGTAATTGGAAATTACATGTTGTTAGAATATATAGTTGGAGTATACTATATATAGAACTGAACTTAGTGTTGTGGCAATGTCCTCGACTTAAGCTTTGAAGAATAAAGAATCGAATCGTAATTACATAGATTGTATTTCATGAGACTTGTGTTGTATTCTTGTAGAGTAGTATTGTACACGTCAGGTTAGGCGTGTAACCCCACTGGTTGGCTTGGTAGCGGCCTCGATAGAGAGGAGATTTCTGTGTGGCGGGGAGGTTCTTAGAATTTTACGTAGAATGTTCTACGATAAGATCTAGATATTAATAAGCGCCTTGTGGCCTTATAGGTTGAAATCACGCGTGTGGCGCGATCTACTTGGCTTAAGGAGTAGCCGACGGCTGAGGTACTTGGAGCGTTTTGCTATTAGTCGATACTGCCGCGAGGTATGTGAACCTCTTCCTATCTCTTCTAGCATGATATGTGTGTAACTATGTAGTACGGTGACGCATACGTGTTAATCAGATTTGGTTAGTCTAAAACATAAAGTGTTATAACGGCTTTATGGGAAGTTGGTTATAACGGCTTTATGTATGTAAGAAAATACTTGTGGGTTTTAAAAGGTAACTTATTTGAACTATAACTGGTTGGTTATGTGATAATAAAGAACTTGAAGTATTTCAAAAGATTTTTGAATCATTTTGAAAGAAGAGTAATACTTGGTTTTTGAAAACTTAAGAGTTATACTAGCTTTATGGGAAGTTAGGTATAACGGCTTAAGAAGGTTTTCTCGATTTGAAATCGAATGTGTATCGACAAACCATCGCAGTTAATAAAAGGAAATGTTTTGACAGATTAAGTATTATTAAAACCAGTAGAAACTTCCATCTGCATAGAAGCTAAGATGAGACAAAATGATATTTCCTAGGTCATGGCTGCTGTAATAAGATTGTTATAAACAAGAATATCCTACTCACACATAAGGCTTATGTTTCTCAGATGGTTTAAAAGAGAATTATATTCTTAAATGAATAAGGCTAGGAACTACGAAACCTTTCTAAAATAAGAAACGTGAACATTTGAAATTTGGCAAACTTGGACGTTTGAAAAAGAATGTTGTTACTTGGTTTTACAAAGAGAAGTGTTTTGATTTACTTCAAAAGATAATCACTCTATTGTTATATACTACGGGTATTGTGTGACTTTTGTGAAAGTAACATATCTTTAAAGAGTTATTGTATAAAGTACTTTGGGGATAAAAACCCGATCTCGTTAATCATATAGTAGAAAGTACCTTATGTGTGAATAACTTGATTGTATTGGTTTGTGATAGCCTTGTAATACCTTCGTGTTGATTTGATAAGTAATCATATTAGGATGCTACGTGTGTTAGTATTCTGTGATGTTTGTGTAAAGGGGTTTTCCCTTGATTGTGCTTATGTTGTTTAAACGATAAACTGTTATGTTGGTATTATACCACTCACCGTGTTTCCGGGGTTAAGCGCCTCCGACGCGGGTAGACTCAGCGATGCAGGACCATGATTCGAGAATACCTCACGCGGGTCACGGGGCCTGCGCGAGCTACGAGTTCGAGTTAGTGCGGCCTTTATGGTCATGCGCGGTGTGGCCATGCGGATGCGAGTCGGGGCGATGCCGGAGTAGCCGCCTCGATGCGGGTTATACCTCATGCGGGCCTATGAGATTGGCCTATGCGGAGTCGCGGAAGTTCCGTGGCTAGACGCGCACATTAGATCTCGCGGCGAGTGGCGGCTTTGATCATGTGACGGTCCGACAGATCTCATGATACGATTTATGACCTTGTTGCACTGGGTTTTTAGTAGTCGGCCATGCCTTCGCATTTACCTGACGGTTTTATTAGGACACAGTGGGACACGTGTTCATGTGTATTCCTTGATGCTTTTATATCATAGACTGCCGGCAGTGAGGAAGGTACTCCACGGGCATGATTGATGTTGTGGGCGTGAGACCCATAGTTATATTTGAGTGATGACTTTGAGGGCGTGAGTCCCTGACTTGACATGACTGCTTATTTATTGTGAACTGTAGTTTGGTTATCATACATGTCTCCTGCTTTATAGACTACTATGATTTCATTTCTGATTTATTTTCGATTTCACATACAGTGCTGACTTTCAGTATCGACCTCCTTCGGGCCGCGTTCATGCCGCAGGTAAAGGTACACCAGTCGTTGATCCTCGCTCTTGGGGTCACAGTTCAGCGTTTGGGAAAGCTCCGTTTCTCCGGTGGCTTGTCTTGGTATAGTCCCCTGTGTTGTAGGTGCTTACATTCAGGGGTATGACGGGGCCCTGTCCCGTCGTTGTTGTCATATCATTCGTAGAGGTCTGTAGTACTGTCGTGGGCAGAGTTGTAGAAAGGGATGTAACTGTTCAAATTGCTATTTATATATACTGAAGGTAACCGTTTTTGGTTAGCCTGTCTTCTTATTTCACTGTCTTATTACATTGGTTTCATGTATTGTTTTATATTCCGCTGATTACTCTGATGTTGTATCACTAGGGTGCCCGGGGTAAGGCACCAGTCACGGGCCCGGGTTCGGGTCGTGACATTTCTAAACCTTCCATAAAGCCGTTATAACCAACTTCCCATAAAACCGTTATAACCCTTTATGGTTTTTAGACAATTTCATTCCTTTTATAACCAAGAGACTTATACTTTTAAAACCAAGTATCACATACTTACAAATCAAGTTCTTAACTTTCAAAATACTTCAAGTCTCTTAATATTTAGAAAACAAGTTTCTTCTACTTTTAAACCTCAAGTAACTTACACCTTTAAAACAAGTTACTTCTCTTAAATCATGTCATTTCTCCTCTTTTAAAACAATTAAGTAAATCACTCCTTTGACTTCCCTAAAGTCATTATAATGACCTTTATGTTTTGGAACTAAGGCACTAGCCAAAAGATTTGGAAACCACTTCCTTTTCAAGACTCTATGTACTTTAAGTAAAATACTTTCACTTTTAAGAATCCAAACTTCACTAAGGAAATGGATTATACAACTTACAATTTAAACATCAAAGTACACTCAAGGAAGTACATAGAACAAATTCTAATTTAGGCAATCCAAATACAACCAAGGAATGGATCATTTAAGGAGTAGGACGTACTTTCTTGATCTTAAGGAATCATGCTAGAAGAGGAGATAGTTCACATACCTTTTCGGCTAAATCCACAAGCTAAGCCGAATACGCCGTACGTAGAAGTGTCAACCTATAATGGTCATGTCACGCCCCAAACCCCGGGCCCGTGACTGGTGCCCTACCTGGGCACCCTTCTACCTTAACAACTAAGTAAACTGCGGAAATTAAATAACACCCTTTTTTTTAAAACCAACGTACGTGCAAGGTCAAAGCCGACAAGGCTGCCATAATATACATAAACAAAAGACACTACACTGTACATGAGTCCAATCCCACATATGAATACAGACCTCTAAGAGTTATACTGAACTATGACGGGACAAGGCCCAGCCGTACCCATAGCTGTACAAAAGCCTGTAATGAAAGAACTCATACCAAAAAGATAAACTCCCGAACAGAAGGAGCTATCCAAAACTTCCGGCGGTCCTACTCGCCGATCACCAAATCACAGACCTAAACTCATGCGGATTTAACGCAGCCCCGGCGAGGTCAAGACGAAGAATGTACCAAGTATGTGAAACGATGAAATCGTAATAAAATCATAATAGTCTAAACAAAATAGGAGACATGTATGATAGCCAACGACAAGATACAATACATAGCGATCATATCAAGTCGTGGACGCATGCCTCAAAGTCACTACTCAAATATAACTATGGGTCTCACGCCATAATATCAATCATGTCCAAGAGTATCCTCGTGGTCGCATGCCGAATCCCACATCGTATAAGCATGACCGTGGGGTATACAAACAACCGAATCTAACGACTCGTCACACGCCGGAATCCCACATCGTATAAGCATGTCCACGGAGTATCCTCGTGGTCGCGTGCCCGGCATCCCACATCGTATAAGCATGACCATAGGGTATCCCTCGCGGTCGCATGCCCCGGCATCCCACATCGTATAAGCATGACCGTAGGGTAACACAAACAAATCCGGGCATCTAACCCGACTCCTGGTAACATGCCCCGGAATCCCACATCGTATAAGCATGTCCATGGAGTATCCCTCGTGGTCGCATGCCCCGGAATCCCACATCGTATAAGCATGGCCATAGGGTAACCCAAATAATGGAAGCATACCCGTGGAATCCCACATCACTGTCGGTACGTCCAAGTAATCTTACAACAAGACAGCCGACCCTCCAACCGAGAGTCGCGACAACGTAATAAAACATAATACTTGTACTCAAATGCTATCACCAGCACACATTGGCAATTCTCAATTAAACAAGCCAAAGTACGTATCAAGGCACACATAGAATAATTCTCAATTAAACAAGCCAAAGTACTTATCAAGGCACACATAGAATAATTCTCAATTAATCAAGCCAAAGTACTTATCAAGGCACACTTAGACAAATTCTTAATCAATCAAGCCAAAGTACTTATCAAGGCACACATAGAATTATTCCCAATTAAACAAGCCAAAGTATTTATCAAGGCACACATAGACTAATTCTCAATTAATCAAGCCAAAGTACTTATCATGGCACACATAGAATTATTCCCAATTAAACAAGCCAAAGTACTTATCAAGGCACACATAGAATAATTCTCAATTAATCAAGCCAAAGTACTTATCAAGGCACACTTAGACTAATTCTCAATTAATCAAGCCAAAATACTTATCAAGGCACACATAGAATTATTCTCAATTAAACAAGCCAAAGTACTACGTACGTACATTCTTTTCAAAACACTCCTTTCTATGTAAAACCCCAAGATACTAACACCCGTAGTATCAAGGTGTGTCTATTTTTCAAAGTAAGTTACTACACATTTAGAAACTCATTTCAAAGCTTGAAACCAAGTAACTTCAATTTTTCACAATCTAGGCAACTTATGCCCATTAATCAAAAATAGACAACTTTCTAACCCTTCCATAAAGCCGTTATAACCAACTCCCCATAAAGCCGTTATAACCCTTTATGGTTTTTAGAAAATTTCATACTTTTTATAACCAAGAGACTTATACTTAAAACCAAGTATCACAAACTTTCAAATCAAGTTTCTTAACTTTCAAAATACTTCGAGTCTCTTAATATATAGAAAACAAGTTTCTTCTACTTTTAAACCTCAAGTAACTCACACCTTTAAGACAAGTTATTTCTCTTAAATCATGTCATTTCTCCCCTTTTTAAAACAATTAAGTAAATCACTCCTTTGACTCCCCTAAAGTCATTATAATGACCTTTAGGTTTTGGAATTAAGGCACTAGCCAAAAGGTTTGGAAACCACTTCCTTTTCAAGACTCTATGTACTTTAAGTAAAATACTTTCACTTTTAAGAATCCAAACTTCATAAGAAAATGGATTATGCAACTTACAATTCTAAACATCAAAGTACAATCAAGGGAGTACATAGAACAAATTCTACTTTAGGCAATCCAAATACAACCAAGGAATGGATCATTTAAGGAGTAGGAAATACTTCCTTTATCTTAAGGAATCATGCTAGAAGAGGAGATAGTTCACATACCTTTTCGGCTAACTCCACAAGCTAAGCCGAATACGCCGTACGTAGAAGTGTCAACCTATAATGGTCACAACAAGACTATCAACTTCTAGTCTCAACGTAGAATAATACTAAGTATACGGTCTCTAATTCTACGGAAAATCGGGCAGTATTTCCTTTGTTTCTACTCACTTTGCCACCTTTTTCAAGGCCGAATACAATAATCAACACGCCACATTTAAGCCTCCAAACAACAACCAAACAAAGGGGATTACACGCCTTACAATACGTGTAAAATTCCGCCCCACAATTCATACGAAGTAGTTTAATACTCCCTAGTCATTCTCGGCCAACAATAACCAACAACACTAAGTCTTTTCCAATCCTTTTCCAATTCCAAGTTCTAAGGTCTAACATGTTATTTAGCCATAAACAACTTCAACAACTACAATTTCCTTCTTTATACAACATGCGACGACTTAAACTAATATTCGACTTGAATTGTAATCTTAAAGCTAAACATGCTAGTTTTCGGATTAGGGTTCCAATAGCCAATACACTTATCCAACTACATAATAAACATCTCATGCTTGCTAATAACCATAGCTACAACAATAAGTAAACCTTAATTGCTAAAACGACAAGATTATACCTTTACAAGCCCTTAAAATTTCCAAGATTCAAAGTCGCGCCTTAGCAAATTCTTAGCTCCTTTCCTTAGGTTCCAATCCGCTCCAAGCACTCCTTAGAGGCCTATGAAGAACCCATCTTCAAGTTCCAACTTCAAAGTTGAAGAACTCCTCAAGTTTCCGCCTTGCGACTAATACGAAAACGCCGTTTTTCTGCAATCTTTCTATTGAGATAACCTTACAACACTCTTAGGAACCTTGGGTTAAAGTCTTGTGAACAAAGGATCAAAACTACAAAAAAATTTGTGTGTGAACATGGCAAACCCGAGAGCAACTATAGTGGACAACAATGTTTCTAATTTTTCTAAGTGTAGAAATGCCAAGTCTTGCTACTAGTTGAGTATATAAAACACATTGGAGGGTCTAGATTACAACAAATGTGAGGCTTGGATGGGTTTCACTAGGATCAAGCCCATGTGGACAAGTTGACAAGTCAACAATGTCATGCTAGCAAGACTAATCTTCCAAGGTGGTCAATGGCCATTATACCCTCACTAAATTTCGTCCAAGACTACATGTGGGGGTGCCACGTGTCTCCCTCTCATTCGTCCATAAAATTTCGTAACCCTCGTGGGCCCCACAAAAAAAGTAAAATTCCTCGGGTGGGCCCCACGTGACCAAATCCGTAAAAAAATAACTTTCCATAAGGTTAAGAGTTCCATACTCTTCAAATAATGCCTTTTGAGAATCCAATTCTCACCAACGAACATTTTTCCTTTCCGACGTCCGGAAGATTTTCCGTCGGAAAAACAATTCTTCCTTCCGTACTAATTTCAAAGTCTTGATTCCTTACATACACTTTCTTACACATGTCCTGGACTTACGGGGTGTAACATTCTTCCCCCCTTAGAAACATTCGTCCCCGAATGTTCTTAGTCGGTTTTCAATCTATACAAACTCTGTCATAAACTCTATACTATGCCTATCAATCAAAACTGCACCAGACCAACGATGCCACACATGGCCACTACAAAACATACGTAAACATAATAATGGACCTTCCGTCTGTGGTCCCTTCTCACAAAACTCGAAGGTTACAGTCTTCCCAAACACGGTATCCTTAGAGGTTCCTTTCTTTCCTTACTTGTCATACTTTCTCATACTTTCAAACTCATCTAGTATACATACAAAATCTCAAAAAAAATTTCTCTTCTCCAATCCTTGGAGTTACTAACCAAACTTGGCCATATGCTACTAGAATTTCCGCTAAGGCTCTTCTCGGTCCTTACAACCTAGTTCTGGTGGAACGCATCCACGAACTCGTACAACGATCAACTAGACTTGGGCCTAGCACCCTCGTGACCCTACCACATAACGGGACCATTTCTAACTGACATCACCCCATTCCATACTATCGGTTGACCCGAAATGAGTCCATAACCCGACTCATCGTCACCCTTAAATTCTCATCCTATCCTCCTATTCACTAGAGGTTTGTCACATAAGCCAAAGTATTTCTACTGTACATCCTTCCCTATCGGTCTCACACTGTTACGGGGTAATTACTACTTGTGAACTCTACACAACTATAGTCTCGGTTCACTTATCATTCTTGTCAATTTTCTTAACTTCTCACTTTACTAATCAAGGTATCCCTACCTCTGGGGTACTATCACTTTACAACTCTAGCAATAAAGGGAAAACATATACGCTAGGGCAAAATCTGAATCTAACAATGCACGTATGATTCAAAAGAATCGAGATATACCTGTAACCCTATGCGATGTTGCTTCCTGATCCTGTCCAGTAGTCGCGTCATCCATGCGGTTCGAAGGACCGCCAGAACTATAAACTCCACCCTGACCTCTACCACAGCTGGCTAACATCTGAACACCCTGCCCTGGGGAACGCACAGCTGTGGAGGAAAGGGAATCAACCAACGACCTCATAGGCTGAGCCACCTCACCGGTGCTCTTTCTAAAAGGACATACCCTCCGAATATGGCCCGGACGACCACAATAATAACAACCATCTGTGTCATAACGGCATTTCACCGAATGACGCTTACCACATCTGATACACTGAGGAATAGGTGGCCTCGACCGAGAAAGTCCTCTGCTTGTTATACCCCGTATTTCCAGAGTATGTACGTAAGGACGTACGTAGAAAAATTTGAAACTTGTACTAAGGCTTGGCCGAATTAATTTTGTTCACAACACCCGTTTAGAGTCGTTTTTAGACGAAAAGTTTTCAAAGCTTTAGTATGGGAAATTACGGCTATGTCAATTTTAATTTTTTCGGATTTTTACGAGAGAAGAAAAGTGTTGGGCCAACAAGAGGGCGCCACTTGGCACCCTCCCATTGGCGGACGTGAGAGCTCGGTTGTGGCCGATTGGAATGGCTTTAGTTGGTAGGATATTTGTGTGTTAGTTGGTTAAGGGGCACTTGGCAAGATCTTGGCCCTACACTTGCCTTGCACTTGGCAAGATCTTGGCCATTGGTTGGCCATTGGTTGGCCTATAAATACCACCCTATGTTGAAGACTTTCTTCATCCTAAAATCTTCTAAGTGTTAAAATCCCTCCCTCTCCCTTCTTGTGGTTCTCGTCCAAAAGCCTTCCCCCTCCCCTTGGCGAGAGTTCCCCTAGTGGTTAGGCGAGGGTATACACCCCCTCCTTGGGTGCTAGCTGGGTACCCCTAGCCTAGTTGTTTTCGGATAATACCCCCCCTCTTGGTAGAAATACTGTCAAAAGTATTGTTATAATGCCCAAATTACCTTAGCCGTATACCTGGTTGTATTATAAGGTTTTACCTATACAAAAATGCCCAAATACTATTATACTTCCTTCCACACAAAACCGACACCCGAGGAAACTCTCCAGAGTCCGATGGAGTATTGGGTATACGTTGGTGAGAACGTCTAAGGGTGGGTTAGAGCGGGTTGGAGCGCTCGGAGTGGGAGCGAAACGATTGCCCAGGATCGACGTTAACTAGGATAATTATGGGCTTATCGAGGTAATTATCTTGTTCCTCTGTTGTAATTGGAAATTACATATTGTTAGACTATATAGTTGAAGTATACTATATATATAGAACTGAACGTTGTTGTCGGCAATGTCTTTGGACTTAAGCCCAATAATAAGAAACCTTTTCAAGAAGAGTACTAAACTGCTTTTTACTTAGGTCAGACATGAGACTTGTGTAGTAGTACCGTGGAGTAGAATTGTACCCGTTAGGGTTAGATGTATAACCCCTGGTTGGCTTGGTAGCCTCGATAGGAGAGAGATTTACGCTGTCATGGGGAGGTCTTTGCGAATTTTCTCAGAATGTTCTACTGTTAGACCTAAATGTTAATAGCGCCTTGTGGCCTTATAGGTTGAAGTACTACGTGTGGCGCGATCTACCGGGCAAGGAGTAGCCGACGGTTTGAGGTACTTGAGCATTTTGCTATTAGTCGATACTCGTCGCGAGGTATGTGAACCTCTTCCTATCTCTTCTAGCATGATATGTGTGAACTATGTAGTACGGTAGACGCATACGTGCTAAATGTATTTAGTTGATTTAAAACATAAAGTGTTATAACGGCTTTATGGGAAGTCGATTATAAACGACTTTATGTTGGTAAGAAAATACTTGTGGTTTTTAAAAGGTAATCGATTTGAACTATAAGCGGCTTGTTATGTGATTAATAGAGAACTTGAAGTAATACTTGGTTTTGAGAACTTAAGAGTTATACTAACTTTATGGGAAGTTAGGTATAGCGCTTAAGAATGTTTCTTCGATTTGGAAATCGAATGTGTATCGACAAACCAACTGCGGCGTTAATAAAGGAAAATGTTTTGAATAAGTAAGTATTATTAAAACCAGTAGTAACTTCCATCTGCATAGAAGCTAAGATGAGACAAAATGATATTTCCTAGATCATGGCTGCTGTAATAAGATTGTTATAAACAATAATATCCTACTCACATATAAGACTTATGTTTCTCAGATAGTTTAAAGGAGAATTATATTCTTAAATGAATAAGACTATGAACTACGAAACCTTTCTAAAATGAGAAACTTGAACATTGGAAATTAGGCAAACTTGATCATTGGAAAAGAATGTTGCTACTTGATTTTACAAAGAGAAGTAATCGATTTACTTTAAAAGGATAGTCACTCTATTTTTATACTACGGGTATTGTGTGACATTGTGAAAGTAACGTATCTTTTAAAGAGTTAATGTATGAAGTACTTTGGGGATAAAACCCCGAACTTGTTGGCATATAGTAGAAAGTACCTTGTGTGTATAACTTGATTGTGTTGGTTTGTGATAGCCTGGTAATACTTTCTTGTTGATTGATAAGTAAACATGTTAGGATGCTACGTGTGTTAGTATCTTGTGATGTTGAGTAAAGGGGTTTCCTTTGTTGTGCTTATGTTGCTTAACGATAAACTGTTGTGTTAGTATTTTACATCACTTATCTCTTGAGATGATTCCGGGGGTTAAGCTGCCTCCACGCGGGTAGACTCGGTGGTCGATGGACCTATGATTCGAGAATACCTCACGCAGTCCTGGGGCCTATGCGGAGCTACGAGAGTTCCGTGTTAGTGTCGTCCTTTATGGGCATGCGTCCATGTGGCCATGCGGATCGCGAAGTCGGGGCGATGCCGGAGTAGCTACCTCGATGCGGGAATACCTCATGCGGGCCGATGAGATTGGCCTATGCGCGAGTCTGCGGAGTTCCGTGGTTAGACGCGTACATCGACATCGCGGGCAAGTGGCCGCCTTTGATCATGTGGCGGTCTAGACAGATCTTATGATACGATTCATGACCTTGTTGGTACCGTGGGTTTTTAGTAGTCGGCTATGCCTTCGTACTTACCCCGCATGCTTTTATTATGACACAGTGGACCACGTGTTCATGTGTGTTCCTTGGTGCTTTTATATCATAGATCGCGGTGAGGAAGGTATTCCACGCATGATTGATGTTGTGGGCCTGAGACAAATTGTTATATTTGAGTGATGACTTGAGGCGTGAGTCACGACTTGACATATCGCTGTTGTAAATCGTAGTTTGGTTATCATACATGTCTCTGCTTTATATGATCGCTATGATTTCATTTACGTATGTATTTTCAGTTTCACATACTCATTTTGTTATCGACCTCGCGGGGCTGCGTTCATGCCGCAGGTTGAGGTACACCAGTCGTTGATCCTAGCTCTCAGGGTCACAGGTTCAGCGTTTGGGAAGCTCCGTTTCTCGAGGCTTATCACCGTATAGTCCCCTGTCGTCGTAAGTGTTTACATTCAGGGGTTTGGCGGGGCCCTGTCCCGCCATTGTTGTCATATCATTCTTAGAGGTCTGTAGTACTGTTGTGGGCAGGGTTTGTAAAAAGGATTAAACTGTTCATGTTGAAAAAGTTGCTATTTATATTTATACTGAAGGTAACCGTTTTTGGTTAGCCTGTCTTCTTATTTCACTGTCTTATTACAATCGGTTTCATGTATTGTCTTTATGTTCACTGATTACTCGATGTATGTCTACTTGGGTGCCGGGTAAGGCACGATCCACGCCCGGTTCGGTCGTGACAAAAGTGGTATCGAGCGATTAATCCTCGGAAAGTGTCTACGCATTATCCGAGGAAGTCTTGATTATCGGTGTGTTGTGCACCACACCAATAATCAGGAGGCTATAGGATATTTTAGGATTGGTTTCTATTCTTCTCACTCTGAGATCGTGCCTTAGAGCTGTGTTGTAAGTTGGACCCTCTGACGTATTTCTTTCCCTTACCGTTATGCCTCCGCGTAGGGCAACCCGGGCCCAGGAGGGCAAGCGGGCGGAGCCGCGAGTAGAGTTCGGGGTGGCGAGGGCACAGCCCAATCATTACCTAGGTAGTGCTTCATTCGGGAGTTTTGACGCCACTAGCCCCAGCAGAGTTTGGCACGGCGGCCTCCCAGCTGCGCCATGATATTTGAACCTTCGCCCACGGCCGGGAGCAGTGAATATAGAGTGCAAAGACGACCACATTAGCTATGGATGTGGCTACGAGAGTATACCGATGTACCACGGTCTTGATGACTATCTAAGAGAGGTTGTGCAAAGAGTAATTCTTGATTAGGTTGAGCATGGCACGTATGCGGGCTTATGCGCAACAGGCCAAGAAACGTAGAGATCAACGGGTTAACGAAGGACAGCAGAAGAGGGCCAGAGCAGCAAGGTCCTTTGGTAACTTTCGAGGCGAGTCACCTCACCAGCAGATTGAATATGCGCATCCACCGTCTGCAGTGGTCCTCCGCTGTGGTTCGTGACGCTCGGGTATGCAGAGTTGGTCGAGCTCGAGCTTCCGTTCACGCTACACGTAGGTTCCACACCGGATTGATTTTCCTCGGTGTTCACGATGTGACGCCATCCGGGGAATGTCGTCTTTTAGTTGGTACTTGTTGTACCTACGACCGTCAGGATCTGATGTCGATAGAGTGTCCTTGTAGGAGGACTTAGCCTTCAGGATCGGTGGGTAGTTCGTCATCTTCCCTAGTTATGCGCCCTACGGCAGTTTGATTTGAGCGACTAAGGGAATGAAGAAGTAGATATAGAGTTATCTTTAACCCTATATAGATCATTATGTTTGATAAGTTGAGTATTCCTTAAGTGCTTTGTTGTGATAAAATTGTGTTAGTCTTGATTAGATCTTGGTTGTTTAATAGAGTAAGATTTTGGGGATAGAGAAGGTGTGAGCCTTAGAGCTTTTACGTAGAGACCTTAGAGGTGAGGCCATCTCGAGAAAAGGTGTAGTGTTATGTTTGACCCTTATCGTAAGTGCATAGTGCACGTGAGTTATGTTTGGGATAGGTCCACAGTAGTGGAATGAAAGGGGGTAGTTGAGGTAAGAAGACCGCTAGGTTTTCAAACGTGATTTGTGAGATTGTTCGAATCGGGAGCTAGTATTGTGCGCGTTGCGGTCGGGTTGAGGCCACGTTGCGGGTCAACCCGCGGTAGGTTTGGTGGTGGGGCCAGTTGTGGTGGTCCCGCCGTGTTAGGGTTGTGAGGGTGTTAGTCCCAAGTTTAGTTAACCAAACGAGTTCGTGGACGATTCGACCAGTGGTCGTCGATGGGGCAGCCCATCGTGTTCTTCGGCCAGACCGTTTACTTGGCCGTGTTGAGTTATCCGAAGGTTGTAAGGCTGCACGGGTGCCTACCTTCACCTTATGACAGATGGGAGCCTGTGGTCATTGTTGTTTCTGGAAGTTTTGCCAAGCATGTGTTAAGAACTCGTGAATCTCGACCGCATTCGCCGCCGGGCGGTGTGTGTATCTCGAGAGGTAGTCGTGGGGATTGTTGTCTCCTGTGGAGGAAGTGTTTAAGCTACCATTTCAGTGTTCGTATATCGCTTTGTGACGCCTTGTAGGGGGCGGAAGTGTAAGTTGCCGGTTGATTGGTTCGACGTTGGCAAGATTCAGATAGTTGGTTCAGGCTTGTTCCAGCAGACTGTGGAGAGAGTAAAGCTTGTCTAGAAGAGGTTCTCGCATTTCGGAGAAATCGTATGATAATCGGCGACGACGCTTAGAGTTCAGTGCGGTCGGTCTTCTTGAAAGTACCACCCCGGGTGTGACGAGTTTTGGAATACAGAGGAACTTAGCCCGAGTTACTTTGGGCCTTTGAGTTCATGTGAAGGATAGGCGGGTTGCCTATATGATAGCTTTTGCCGTCCGACTTAGAGGCAAAGACGTCCGTCTTTCGTATTGTTATGTTCGGGAAAGTATCGAGATCCATCCAGAGTGTTCGCTAATGATGACCACGTTAGGATAGTAACCGAGTTTTGGAAATCAAGCAAGATCGAAATGTGGTAAGAGTTCGAGTGTACGAACCTCGTGGATCGCATGTAGTCCGGTACCATTTGTTGGGTCGCCGAGTGACACTAGAACCTCGCGCAAAGTGACAAAAGTGGTATCGGGAAGAAGCGAGCATGTATGGCGAGAATTGATGTGACCATTTCTTTTGTTTGGAAAAGTGTGGAAGAAGTATATTTTAGACCCGGTGAGAGTGTTTTGTGGTGATGATTAGAGGTGTTTCCTCGTGGACTTTGACGTAAGTATTTACGCAGTGCAAATTGCGGCGGATTGTTCTCGTAAGTATAGTAGTGAAGACTATATTGGCGCGCGCTTGTTTTGAGACTTATAAGGAACATTCGGACGAATGTTTCTGGCGAGGGAGAATGTTATACCGTATTTCCGCAGTATGTACGTCAGGACGTACGTAGAAAAATTTGAAACTTGTACTAAGGCTTGGGCGAATTAATTTTGTTCACAACACCCGTTTAGAGTCGTTTTCGACGAAACGCTTTCACGACTTCGTAGGGAATTTCCGCTATGTCATTTTTAATTTTTGCGGATTTTTCCGAGGCGAAACGTGTTGGCCAACAAGAGGGCGCCACTTGGCACCCTCCCATTGCGGACGTGAGAGCTCGGTTGTGGCCGATTGGAATGGCTTTAGTTGGTAGGATATTTGTGTGTTAGTTGGTTAAGGGGCACTTGGCAAGATCTTGGCCCTACACTTGGCTTGCACTTTGCAATATCTTGGCCATTGGTTGTCCATTGGTTGGCCTATAAATACCACCCTATGTTGAAGACTTTCTTCATCCTAAAATCTTCTAAGTGTTAAAATCCTCCTCTCCCTTCTTGGTTCTCGTCCAAAAGCCTTCCTCCCCTGGCCGAGTTCCCCAGTGGCAGGTAGAGGTATACACCCCCTCCTTGGGTGCTAGCCGTGGGTACCCCTAGCCTAGTTGTTTTCGTATAATACCCCCCCTCTTGGTAGAAATGCTCTCAAAAGGATTGTGATAATGCCCCAATTACCGTTGCCGGATACCTTGTTGTATTCGAAGGGTATACCTCTACAAAAATGCCCAAATACTATTATACTTCCTTCCGTCACAAAAACCGAAACCCTAGGAAAATCTCCATAGTCCGTTGAGTATTGTGTAGAAGTTGGTTAGAACTTCTAAGGGTGGTTTAGAGCTGGTTGGAGCGCTGAGTCGAGCTAAACGATTGCCCAGATCGACTTTAACTAGGATAATTATGGGCTTATCGAGGTAATTATCTTGTTCCTCTGTAATTGGAAATTACATATTGTTAGACTATATAGTTGAAGTATACTATATATATAGAACTGAACGTTGTTGTCGGCAAATGTCTTTGGACTTAAGCTGAATAATAAGAAACCTTTTAGAAGAGTACTAAACTGCTTTTACTTAGTGTCAGACATGAGACTTGTGTAGTAGTACCGTGAGTAGAATTGTACCCATTAGGTTAGATGTATAACCCCCGGTTGGCTTGGTAGCGGCCTCGATAGAGGAGATTTACGCTGTGGAGGTCTACGAATTTTCGTAGAATGTTCTACTGTTAGACCTAAATGTTAATAAGCGCTGTGGCCTTATAGGTTGAAGTACTACGTGCGGCGCGATCTACCGGCTAAGGAGTAGCCGACGGTTTGAGGTACTGAGCGTTTGCTATTAGTCGATACTCGTCGCGAGGTATGTGAACCTCTTCCTATCTCTTCTAGCATGATATGTGTGAACTATGTAGTGCGGTAGACGCATACGTGCTAAATGTATTTAGTTGATTTAAAACATAAAGTGTTATAACGGCTTTATGGGAAGTCGGTTATAAGCGACTTTATGTTGGTAAGAAAATACTTGTGGTTTTTAAAAGGTAATCGATTTGAACTATAAGCGCTTGTTATGTGATTAATAGAGAACTTGAAGTAATACTTGGTTTTGAGAACTTAAGAGTTATACTAACTTTGGGAAGTTAGGTATAACGGCTTAAGAATGTTTCATCGATTTGGAAATCGAATGTATCGACAAACCACCGCGGCGTTAATAAAGGAAAATGTTTTGAATAAGTAAGTATTATTAAAACCAAGAGAAACTTCCATCTGCATAGAAGCTAAGATGAGACAAAATGATATTTCCTAGATCATGGTCAGTAATAAGATTGTTATAAACGAGAATATCCTACTCACATATAAGACTTATGTTTCTCGATAGTTTAAAGGAGAATTATATTCTTAAATGAATAAGACTATGAACTACTGAAACCTTTCTAAAATGAGAAACTTGAACATTGGAAATTAGGCAAACTTGATCATTGGAAAAGAATGTTGCTACTTGATTTTACAAAGAGAAGTAATCGATTTACTTTAAAGGATAGTCACTCTATTTTTATACTACTGTATTGTGTGACATTGTGAAAGTAACATATCTTTTAAAGAGTTAATGTATGAAGTACTTTGGGATAAAACCCCGAACTTGTTGGCATATAGTAGAAAGTACCTTGTGTGTATAACTTGATTGTGTTGGTTTGTGATAGCACTGTAATACTTTCTTGTTGATTGATAAGTTAACATGTTAGGATGCTACGTGTTAGTATCTTGTGATGTTGAGTAAAGGGGTTTCCTTTGTTGTGCTTATGTTGCTTAACGATAAGTCGTTGTGTTAGCATTTTACATCACTCATCTCTTGAGATGATTCCGGGTTAAGCCGCCTCCGACGCGGGTAGACTCAGCGGTCGATGGACCTATGATTCGAGAATACCTCACGCAGTCCCGTGGGCCTACGCGAGCTACGAGAGTTCCGTGTTAGTGCGCGTCCTTTATGGGCACGCGTCCATGTGGCCACGCGGATCGCGGTCCGTGACGACGCCGGAGTAGCTACCCTCGATGCGGGAATACCTCATGCGGCCGATGAGATTGGCCTATGCGGAGTGCGGAGTTCCAGGTTAGACGCCAGACATCGATATCGCGCAAGTGGCGCCTTTGATCATGTGATGGTTCAGACAGATCTTATGATCTGATTCATGACCTTGTTGGTACGTGGGTTTTTAGTAGTCGGCTATGCCTTCGCATTTACCCCCGCACAGTTTATTATGACACGTGGGACCCGTGTTCATGTGTTCCTTGTGCTTTTATATCATAGATCGCCAGCCGGCGAAGGTATTCCACGCATGATTGATGTTAGGCCCGAGACCCATTGTTATATTTGAGTGATGACTGAGGCGTGAGTCCGACTTGACATGATCGCTTTGTTGTAAATCGTAGTTTGTTATCATACATGTCTCCCGCTTTATATGATCGCTATGATTTCATTTACGATGTATTTTCGGGCCACATACTCTGCACTTGTTGATCGACTCCTTCGGGGCTGCGTTCATGCCGCAGTTGAGGTACACCGCCGTTGATCCTAGCTCTCGTGGTCACGCCAGCGTTTGGGAAGCCTTTTCTCCGAGGCTTATCATGGTATAGTCCCCGCCGTCGTAAGTGTTTACATTCGGGGTTTGGCGGCCCCGCCCCGCCATTGTTGTCATATCATTCTTAGAGGTCTGTAGTACTGCAAGGCGGGGTTTGTAAAAGGATTAAACTGCTCATGTTGAAAAAGTTGCTATTTATATTTATACCGAAGGTAACCGCTTTTGGTTAGCTTTGTCTTCTTATTTCACCGTCTTATTACAATCGTTTCATGTATTGTCTTTATGTTCCGCGACACTCGATGTATGTCTACTTGGGTGCCCGGTAAGGCACGATCCACGCCCGGTTCGGTCGTGACATCGCTTCCTCCGAGAACCTCGACCTGGAGCTTGGAACGGCTCCTAAATACCTGTGGGGTCCAATATCCCACCGTGGAATCGCGGTATGTATCGGGTAGTGGGACGAATATCTCGCGCGCTGCTGAGGCTGCTCGGCCAAAAACTCACCGGGATACCCAACCGGTCTCGGCCTCAGACGCAGATCTCCGCTACCGCCCTACCCTCGTGACACTGTCTGTGACCGCCGAGTAACCTCCTGCTGATGAAACTGTAGCACTGCTATCTTGGTCAATAACATAATGGCTTCCTTCATGACCCTAAAGTCTTCCCTTAACTGAGAAACTGGAGGCTCTGGTGCTGGGGCCTCAAAACCTGGCGCAGAAGAACTCGCCGACTGCGGCACAACATCCGGTATACCCTGGGCACGAGCCCTATCAACTCCCTGAGTCTGACTAGTAGCTCTTGCTACTCCTTTGCCCTTCTGGGCGGCTGTTGCCCTCCTTGGAGGCATAACTGTAACACAAAATCACGTCAGAGAGGAATTATCTTACTAACACAGCTCTATGGCACGATCTTAGAGTGAGAAGAATAGAAACCAACTCCTAAATGTCCTGTAGCCTCCTGTTTATGGGTGTGGCGCGCAACACACCGATAATCAAGACTCTACTAGACACGGTCTGTAGACATTCCGAGGACTGACTGCTCTGATACCACTCTGTCACGCCCCGAACCCCGGGCCCGTGACTGGTGCCCTACCTGGGCACCCTTCTACCTTAACAACTAAGTAAACTGCGGAAATTAAATAACACGCTTTTTTTTTAAAACCAACGTACGTGCAAGGGCAAAGACGACAAGGCTGCCATAATATACATAAACAAAATACACTACACTGTACATGAGTTTAATCTCACATATGAATACAGACCTCTAAGAGTTATACTGAACTATGACGGGACAAGGCCCCGCCGTACCCATAGCTGTACAAAAGCCTGTACTGAAAGAACTCATACCAAAAAGATAAACTCCCAATGTAAGGAGCTATCCAAAACTCGAAAGGTGGTCCTACACTGCCGATCACCAAATCAAGTACTAAACTCATGCAGATTTAACGCACTCCGGGCGAGGTCAAGACGAAGAATGTACCAAGTATGTGAAACGATGAAATCTGTAATAAAATCATAATAGTCTAAACAAAACAGGAGACATGTATGATAGCCAACCTACAGTACACAATACATAAGCAGTCATATCAAGTCAGGGACGCATGCCCTCAAAGTCACTACTCAAATATAACTATGGGTCTCACGCCCATAATATCAATCATGTCCAAGGAGTATCCCTCGTGGTCGCATGCCCCGGAATCCCACATCGTATAAGCATGACCATGGGGTATACAAACAAATCCGGGAATCTAACCCGACTCCTGGTCACATGCCCCGGAATCCCACATCGTATAAGCATGTCCATGGAGTATCCCTCGTGGTCGCATGCCCCGGCATCCCACATCGTATAAGCATGACCATAGGGTATCCCTCGCGGTCGCATGCCCCGACATCCCACATCGTATAAGCATGACCGTAGGGTAACACAAACAAATCCGGGCATCTAACCCGACTCTGGTCACATGCCCTGAAATCCCACATCGTATAAGCTCTCCATGGAGTATCCCTCGTGGTCGCATGCCCCGGAATCCCACATCGTATAAGCATGACCATAGGGTAACCCAAATAATGGAAGCATACCCGTGGAATCCCACATCACTGTCGGTACGTCCAAGTAATCTTACAACAAGACAGCCGACCCTCCAACCGAGAGTCGCGGCAACGTAATAAAACATAACACTTGTACTCAAATGCTATCACCAACACACATTGGCAATTCTCAATTAAACAAGCCAAAATACGTATCAAGGCACACATAGAATAATTCTCAATTAAACAAGCCAAAGTACTTATCAAGGCACACATAGAATAATTCTCAATTAATCAAGCCAAAGTACTTATCAAGGCACACTTAGACTAATTCTCAATTAATCAAGCCAAAGTACTTATCAAGGCACACATAGAATTATTCCCAATTAAACAAGCCAAAGTACTTATCAAGGCACACATAGACTAATTCTCAATTAATCAAGCCAAAGTACTTATCAAGGCACACATAGAATTATTCCCAATTAAACAAGCCAAAGTACTTATCAAGGCACACATAGAATAATTCTCAATTAATCAAGCCAAAGTACTTATCAAGGCACACTTAGACTAATTCTCAATTAATCAAGCCAAAGTACTTATCAAGGCACACATAGAATTATTCTCAATTAAACAAGCCAAAGTACTACGTACGTACATTCTTTTCAAAACACTCCTTTCTATGTAAAACCCAAGATACTAACACCCGTAGTATCAAGGTGTGTCTATTTTTCAAAGTAAGTTACTACACTTTTAGAAACTCATTTCAAAGCTTGAAACAAAGTAACTTCAAATTTTCACAATATAGGCAACTTATGCCCATTAATAAAAAATAGACAACTTTCCAACCCTTCCATAAAGCCGTTATAACCAACTCCCCATAAAGCCGTTATAACCCTTTATGGTTTTTAGACAATTTCATACTTTTTATAACCAAGAGACTTATACTTAAAACCAAGTATCACAAACTTTCAAATCAAGTTTCTTAACTTTCAAAATACTTCGAGTCTCTTAATATATAGAAAACAAGTTTCTTCTACTTTTAAACCTCAAGTAACTCACACCTTTAAGACAAGTTACTTCTCTTAAATCATGTCATTTCTCCCCTTTTTAAAACAATTAAGTAAATCACTCCTTTGACTCCCCTAAAGTCATTATAATGACCTTTAGGTTTTGGAACTAAGGAACTAGCCAAAAGGTTTGGAAACCACTTCCTTTTCAAGACTCTATGTACTTTAAGTAAAATACTTTCACTTTTAAGAATCCAAACTTCACTAAGAAAATGGATTATGCAACTTACAATTCTAAACATCAAAGTACAATCAAGGGAGTACATAGAACAAATTCTACTTTAGGCAATCCAAATACAACCAAGGAATGAATCATTTAAGGAGTAGGAAATACTTCCTTTATCTTAAGGAATCATGCTAGAAGAGGAGATAGTTCACATACCTTTTCGGCTAACTCCACAAGCTAAGCCGAATACGCCGTACGTAGAAGTGTCAACCTATAATGGTCACAACAAGACTATCAACTTCTAGTCTCAACGTAGAATAATACTAAGTATACGGTCTCTAATTCTACGGAAAATCGGGCAGCACTTCCTTTGTTTCTACTCACTTTGCCACCTTTTTCAAGGCCGAATACAATAACCAACACGCCACATTTAAGGCTCCAAACAACAACCAAACAAAGGGGATTACACGCCTTACAATACGTGTAAAATTTCGCCCCACAATTCATACGAAGTAGTTTAATACTCCCTAGTCATTCTCGGCCAACAATAACCAACAACACTAAGTCTTTTCCAATCCTTTTCCAATTCCAAGTTCTAAGGTCTAACATGTTATTTAGCCATAAACAACTTCAACAACTACAATTTCCTTCTTTATACAACATGCGACGACTTAAACTAATATTCGACTTGAATTGTAATCTTAAAGCTAAACATGCTAGTTTTCGGATTAGGGTTCCAATAGCCAATACACTTATCCAACTACATAATAAACATCTCATGCTTGCTAATAACCATAGCTACAACAATAATTAAACCTTAATTGCTAAAACGACATGATTATACCTTTACAAGCCCTTATAATTTCCAAGATTCAAAGTCGCGCCTTAGCAAATTCTTAGCTCATTTCCTTAGGTTCCAATCCGCTCCAAGCACTCCTTAGAGGCCTATGAAGAACCCATCTTCAAGTTCCAACTTCAAAGTTGAAGAACTCCTCAAGTTTCCGCCTTGCGACTAATACGAAAACGCCGTTTTTCCGCAATCTTTCTATTGAGATAACCTTACAACACTCTTAGGAACCTTGGGTTAAAGTCTTGTGAACAAAGGATCAAAACTACAAAAAAATTTGTGTGGGAACATGGCAAACCCGAGAGCAACTATAGTGGACAACAATGTTTCTAATTTTTCTAAGTGTAGAAATGCAAAGTCTTGCTACTAGTTGAGTATATAAAACACATTGGAGGGTCTAGATTACAAAAAATGTGAGGCTTGGATGGGTTTCACTAGGATCAAGCCCATGTGGACAAGTTGACAAGTCAACAATGTCATGCTAGCAAGACTAATCTTCCAAGGTGGTCAATGACCATTATACCCTCACTAAATTTCATCCAAGAATACATGTGGGGGTGCCACATGTCGCCCTCTCATTCGTCCATACAATTCCGTAACCCTCGTGGGCCCCACAAAAAAAGTAAAATTCCTCGGGTGGGCCCCACGTGACCAAATCCGTAAAAAAATAAATTTCCATAAGGTTAAGAGTTCCATACTCTTCAAATAATGCTTTTTGAGAATCCAATTCTCACCAACGAACATTTTTCCTCTCCGACGTCCGGAAGATTTTCCGTCGGAAAAACAATTCTTCCTTCCGTACTAATTTCCAAGTCTTGATTCCTTACATACACTTTCTTACACATGTCCTGGACTTACGGGGTGTAACAGGTCACAACAATACTATCAACTTCTAGTCTCTAACGTCGAATAATACTAAGTATACGGTCTCTAATTCTACGGAAAATTGGGCAGCACTTCCTTTGTTTCTACTCACTTTGCCACCTTTTTCAAGGCCGAATACAATAACCAACACGCCACGTTTAAGGCTCAAAACAACAACCAAACAAAGGGGATTACACGCCTTACAATACGTGTAAAATTTCGCCCCACAAATCATACGAAATAGCTCCACAATCTAGCCATTATCGGCCAACATAAATAATAACACTAAGTCCTTTCCAATCCTTTTCCAATTCCAAGTTCTAAGGTCTAACATGTTATATAGTCATAAACAACTTCAACAACTACAATTTCCTTCTTTTTACAACATGCGACGACTTTACTAATAATCGACTTGAATTGAAATCTTTGGGCTAACATGCTAGTTTTCGGATTAGGGTTCCAATAGCCACAACACTTATCAAACCTTATAATATATAACTCATGCTTGCTAATATCCATAGCTACAACAATAAGTAAGTCTTAACTACTAAAACGACAAAATTATACCTTTATAAGCCCTTAAAATTTCCAAGATTCAAAGTCGCGCCTTAGCAATTCTTAGCTCCTTTCCTTATGTTCCAATCCGCTCCAAGCACTCCTTAGAGGCCTATGAAGAACTCATCTTCAAGTTCCAACTTCAAAGTTGAAGAACTTCTTAAGTTTCCGCCTTGCGACTAATACGAAAACGTCGTTTTTCCGAAATCTTTCTATTGAGATATCCTTACAATACCCTTAGGGACCTTGGGTTTAATTCTTGTGGCTAATGGATCAAAACTACAAAATTTTCTTGTGTGGGAATAGGTGAACCCGAGAGCTCATCCAAGAACAACAAATGTTCTCTAATTTTTCTAAGTGTTAAGGACCTTGTCTTGCACTAGCTTAGCATATATAACACATTGAATGTCTTAGATTATAACAAATGGGTGGCTAAGATGAAGATCACATGGATCAAGCCCAAGTGGCAAGTTGACTTGGTCAATTATATCAAGCTTGCAAGACTTATCTTCCAAGAGGGTCAATGACCATTTTACGCCCTTAGTAATTCGAACAAGACCTTGTGGGGTGTGCCAGGTGTCGCCATCTCATTCGTCCATAAAATTAGTAACCTCATGGCCCCGCAAAACGTAAAATTCCTCGGGTGGGCCCCACATGACTAAATCCGTAAAAATAAATTTCCATAATGTTAATAAGTTCCATATTCTTCAAATAATGAACTTTGAGAATCTAATTCTCAACAACAAACAGTTTTCCTTTCCGACGACCGGAAGATTTTCCGTCGGAAAAACAATTCTTCCTTTCGTACCAATTTCCAAGTCTTGATTTCTTACATACACTTTCTTACACATGTCCTGGACTTACGGGATGTAAAAGTTAGTTGGTAATAGTCCCGTTATGTGGTAGGGTCCCGAGGATGCAAGGCCCAAGTTTAGTTAATAGTTGTACGAGTTCGTGGATGCGTTCCACCGGAACTAGGTCGTAAGGACCGAGAAGAGCCTTAACGGGAATGTAAGTAACAATATGGCCAAATTTGGTTAGTAACTCCAAGGATTGGGGAACAGAAACAATATTTGAGATGTTGTACGTTTACTAGATAAGTTTGAAAGTACGAGAAAATATGACAAGTAAGAAAATAAAGGAACCTCTAAGGATCCCGTGTTTTAGAAGACTGTAACCTTCGAGTTTTGTGAAAAAGAGGTCGCGGACGGAAGGTCCATTGATATGTTTACGTATGTTGTGGTGGCCATGTGTGGCATCGTTGGTCTTGTGCAGTTTTGATTGATAGGCATAGTATAGAGATTGTGCCGGAGTTTGTATAGCTTGACAACCGACTAAGAACATTCGGGGACGAATGTTTCTAAGGGGGGAAGAATGTTACACCCCGTAAGTTCAGGACATGTATGAGAGAAGGTATGTAAGGAATCAAGACTTGGAAATTAGTACGAAAGGAAGAATTGTTTTTCCGACGGAAAAATGTTCGTTGTTGAGAATTGGATTCTCAAAATGCATTATTTGAAGAGTATGGAACTCTTAACATTATGGAAATTTATTTTTACGGATTTGGTCACGTGGGGCCCACCCGAGGAATTTTATGTTTTGCGGGGCCCACGAGGGTTACGGAATTTTATGGACGAATGGGAGGGCGACACGTGACACCTCCCCCACATGGTCTTGGTCGAAATTGTAAGGGTAAAATGGTCATTTACCATTGAGGATGAATAAGTCTTGCTAGCTTGATATTGTTGACCAAGTCAACTTGCCACTTGTGTAGTTATCCAAGTGTACTCCATCCAAGCCACACAATTGTTATAATCTAAGCCATCCAATGTGTTATATAAGCATGCTACTAGTTCAAGACTAGTCTTAAACACTTAGAAAAAAATCACAATATTTCTTGCTCAAGAAAGAGCTCTCGGGTTTGGTCCTTTTGCCCACACAAAATTTTGTAGTTTTGATCCATTGTTCACAAGACTTTAACCCAATGTCCCTAAGGGTATTGTAAGGATATCTCAATAGAAAGATTTCGGAAAAACGACGTTTTCGTATTAGTCGCAAGGCGGAAACTTAAGGAGTTCTTCAACTTTGAAGTTAGAACTTGAAGATGAGTTCTTCATAGGCTTCTAAGGAGTGCTTGGAGCGGTTTGGAACGTAAGGAAAGGAGCTAAGAATTTGCTAAGGAGCGACTTTGAATTTTGGAAATTTTAAGGGCTTATAAAGGTATAATTTTGTCGTTTTAGTAGTTAAGACTTACTTATTGTTGTAGCTATGGATATTAGCAAGAATGAGTTATATAGTATGAAGTTTGATAACTATATTGGCTATTGGAACACTAATCCGAAAACTAGCTTGTTAGCCTGAAGATTACAATTCAAGTTGATTATTAGTTTAAGTCGTCGCATGTGGTATAAAGAAGGAAATTGTAGTTGTTACACCCCGTAAATTCAAGAAGATAAGATAAGAACATACCAAGGAATATAAGATTTGAAAGTGGAAAGATAAGTGGTCAAACATGTGTTGGACGGATTTTGAGTCTACCTTGGAGTGTTGTACCCCAGTTGTTAAGAATTTCGAGGTGTTCAAAAAAGCCTAGTGTGTAGTCCGTTAAATCTAGTTCCCAACGCAACAAACCGTTCGTCGATAGGACATCGGAGTCAAAAGTTATGGAAGTTACAAGTTAGGTGCGCAGTCAGGCAAAACAACAGTTTTCGGTTCAGGGGTACAGCACGGACGCAGGGTCGCGCGGTTGTACTGGAGTCCGCGGGTTGCAGCGCGCCGAATGCGAGGCGCGCGCGAATGCTGGAACTTTAAGTGGAGGCCAAGCGCCGAGGCGGGATTTTTCTGCGGTAAAGGACGAAAATCAGGGGATATTTTGTTAAAAGCCTATGGGAGGGTGACAAGTGTCCCTCCCATCCATTTGACCAGGTATGGGGTCTATTTTAGGGCCAAGTCTTGGAAGACTTGGCCATTTCATCTCAAAACCCTCCCAAGGAAATCCTCTCCCTTTCTCTCTAGTTTTCTTGAAGAAACCTTGCCCTAGGGAAAATTGTTGCAGCGGAGGCAAGAAGGAAAAGTGTGGGTAAACTTTTGGGAAGCGCTGGTGGACGAGTTTGACGGAAAAGAAGTGGAAGAAAGGGGCTTTTGTGGGCTTCTCCAAAGGTAAAAGTTTCCCCTTCTCTTGGATATGGGTTAATACTTGTTATAGTAGTTTAGAAATGAGCCTAAGGCTGTTATATTTAAGTTGTATAGATTTGGATCTTGTTGTCTTGTTGAAAACTGAAATGGGCATGTTAACCTTAAGATGATAACTTCAATTTGGTTACTAATTTGGTCGTCACATGTTGTAAAGGGGGATTGTAGTTGTTGAAGATGTCTAGGGCTAGATATCATGTTAGACCTAAGAACTTGGATTGGAAAGAGTTTAAAGGGGTTAGTATTGGTTATATTGTTGGCCAAGAATGGCATGGAAATTATTGGTTTATTTTGTGTTGTTGTGGGGCGGAATTTTACACGTATTAGTAGACGTGTAATCCCCTTGTATTTGCTGAATTAATTGAGCCTTAAATATGGCGTTGGTTATTTAATTTCGACCTTGAAAAAGGTGGCATAGTAAGTACAAACAAAGGAAGTGCCGTCCAAATTTCTGTAGAATGTAGGGACCTTGCACTTAGTTTATTCTACGTTCGAAGCTAGAGTTTGATAGACGTTTTATGACCCTTATAGGATTGAAGTACTACGAGTAGCATATTCTACTTAAGGGGGATAGTACTGTGGAGCATTTTGCTAACCGTCGATAATCGTCGCGAGGTATGTGATTCTTCCTATCCTCTTCAGCATGATTATTTGTGAAATATATAGTGCAGTAGATGCACGTGTGTTAAAGGAATTTGATTTCCCTTGTTGTGCCTTGACTTGATATGAAGTGTAAAGGTCTTGATTGTTTGAAAGGTAGGAAAACCCTATTCGTTAGTGATGGGTACTCGGTGGTTAAAGAATAAGCCCTCTTGGTCTCATAAGGGCTTATAGTTGTAATTGGTTGGTTTAAAACATAAAGTGTTATAACGGCTTTATGGGAAGTTTGTTATAACCACTTTATGTAGGTAAAAGAATGGTTTGTTGATTTCTAATGATAAGAGACTTGACTTATAATTGACCTAAATGGTGTTGAAAAGTGTGAAACCTCATTCGTGAGAAATGAGTACTTGGTTTTTAAAAGAATAATGTTACATAAATTTCGGAAATGGGAATAAGAATCGAACAAGCCAATGCAGCGTTAATAAAGGAAAAAGTAATGACAATTAATTATATTAAAACCAGTAGAAACTTCCATCTGCATAGAAGCTAAGATAAGACAAAATTGTATTACATTTCCTAGATCATGGCTGCTCTAATAAGAATTATTGTAATCAAGTTTCGATCTTCTTAAAAATTCCAAAGTAAGGAACTCGATTTCTAAAAGAAACGAGACTTAAGAATTTGAAGTGTTTTGGTTTAAAAGAAAGGCATGGTTTTGTCTTGACTTGTTTTAAAACATAAAGTGTTATAATAGCTTTATGGGAAGTTAGTTATAACGACTTTATGGAAAATAAAGAAATGGATTCATTATTGGATTTAGAATGGTAACTTGATTTTGGGAAAAGAGAAGTAACTTGTTTTCAAATATTGAACTCTTTGTGATGGAAAAACATAAGTGGCTTGGTTATAAAAGGTAGGAGTACCTTGATCCTAAAGGGGTTAGATACTTGGGTTTTAAATGGTATACTTGACGTTGTGTTAATGAGTGTTTAAAGTACCTTGAGTTGTGTGTAACTTGCCTATGCTTGGTTGAGATAGCCTTGTTGTACAAGGGTTTGATTGTGCTATCGAGTCTCTCGATGGAGGGCCGGTTATTGGTTATTTGTTTGGACATACTGACACGCGGTAGCCGGGTATGCTTCCACAATGAGTATTATCTTGTTATTTGTTTGGACATACCGACACGTTGGGTAGCCCACGTATGTTTCCACATGAGTATTCTCTTGTTATTTGTTTGGACAACCGACATGTTGGGTAGCCCACGATTATGCGTCCACTGTGAGTATTCTCTTGTTATTTGTTTGGACATACTGACACGTTGGGTAGCCCACGGGTATGCTTCCACAGTGAGTATTCTCTTGTTATTTGTTTGGACATACTGACACGTTGGGTAGCCCACGGGTATGCTTCCACAGTGAGTATTATCTTGTTAGTTGTTTGGACATACCGACACGTTAGGTGGCCCACGGGTATGCTTCCACAGGGATTGTTATCTTGTTATCTCCTTTGGGCATACCGACACGTTGGATGGTCCACAGTTATGGGCCCACTAGGACGGTTCCAGGGCCATGCTTATACCGAGGTGAGATGCCGGCACGCGGCCATTGTGCGTTAAATTCGGGTTGTATTTGTGTTATACCGTATTTCAGTATATGCACGCAGGGACGACGAGGAAATTTCGAACTTCAAGTAGGCTTGGCCGATTTAATTTTGTGCACAACACGGTTAGAGTCGTTTTAGTGAAACGTTTTCACGCCTTCGTAGGGGAATTTCCGCTATGCCATATTTTATTTTGCGGATTTTTCCGAGAGACGAAACATTTTGGACCAACAAGAGGCGACACTTGTCACCCTCTCATTGGAACACCTGGCGGTCAAGCTTGGCCGAAAGTTGGCCATTTTGTCATGGAGTAGGTAGGATATTTGTGTGTTAGTTGGTTAAGGGCACTTGGCAAGATCTTGCCCTACACTTGCCTTGCACTTGGCATGATCTTGGCCATTGGTTGGCCTTCACTTGACCTATAAATACCCACCCTTTGGAAGACAAATTCATCCACAAATTTGCCTAAGTCTTGAAAGCTCTCCTTCTCCTCCCTTTTGTTGAGTTCGGCCGAGGCCTCCCCTGTGGCCGAGAGCACCCCCTCTAGGGGTGCTAGCCGAGAGTATACCCTCCTAGCCTAGTTGTTTCAGATAATACCCCCTCTTGGTAGAAATACTCTCAAAAGTATTGTTATAATGCCCAAATTACCTTAGCAGTATACCTTGTAGTATTCTAAGGTTATACCTATACTAAAACCCAAATACTATTATACTTCCTTGATACAAAACCAATACCCTAAGGAAAATCACCATAGTTAGATCGAGGAGTATGAAGAAGTTGGTTATAACTTCAAAGGGAGGTTTGGAGCGGGTTGTAGAGCTCGGATATTGGAGATAAACGTTGCCCACGATCGACTTTATACTTGGATAATTATGGGCTTATCGAGGTAATTATCTTGTCCCTATTGTAATTGGAAATTACATGTTGTTAGAATATATAGTTGAGTACACTATATATAGAATCAACGTAGTCATCGCAATGTCTTTTGACTTAAGCTGAAGAATAAAGAACTCAATCAGAATTACATAGGTATCAGACATGAGACTTGTGTAGCATTACAGTAGAATTGTACACGTCCGGTTAGATGTATAAACCCCCCCGGTTGGCTTGATGGCACTCGATAGAAAGAGGAGATTTACGCTGTTTGTGGGAGGTCTTGCGAATTTTACGTAGAATGTTCTACGATGAGATCTAACTGGTAATAAGCGCCTAGTGGCCTTATAGGTTGAAGTACTACGTGTGGCGCGATCTACTTGGCTTAAGGAGTAGCCGACGGTTGGAAGTACTTGGAGCGTTTTGCTATTAGTCGATACTCGTCGCGAGGTATGTGAACCTCTTCCTATCTCTTCTAGCATGATATGTGTGTAACTATGTAGTACGGTAGACGTACATGTGTTAAATGTATTTGATTGGTCTAAAACATAAAGTGTTATAACGGCTTTATGGGAAGTTGGTTATAACAGTTTTATGTATGTAAGAAAATACTTGTGGTTTTTAAAAGGTAACTGATTTGAACTATAACTGGCTGGTTATGTGATAATAAAGAACTTGAAGTATTTCAAAAGATTTTTGAATCATTTTGAAAGAAGAGTAATACTTGGGTTTTGAAAACTTAAGAGTTATACTAGCTTTATGGGAAGTTAGGTATAACGGCTTAAGAATGTTTCTTCGATTTGAAATCGAATGTGTATCGACAAACCATCTGCAGCGTTAATAAAAGGAAATGTTTTGTGAGTAAAATCGAGAAACTTCCATCCGCATAGAAGCTAAGATGAGACAAAATGATATTTCCTAGATCATGGTCATTGTAATAAGATTGTTATAAACAAGAATATCCTACTCACATATAAGGCTTATGTTTCTCAGATGGTTTAAAAGAGAATTATATTCTTAAATGAATAAGACTATGAACTACGAAACCCTTCTAAAATAAGAAACGTGAACATTTGAAATTAGGCAAACTTAGGCGTTTGGAAAATAATGTTGTTACTTGATTTTACAAGGGTAAGTGTTTTGATTTACTTCAAAGATAATCACTCTATTTTCATATACTACGGGTATTGTGTGGTTTTGTGAAAGTAACGTATCTTTTAAAGAGTTAATGTATGAAGTACTTTGGAGATAAAACCCGATCTTGTTAATCATATAGTAGAAAGTGCCTTGTGTGTATAACTTGATTGTGTTGGGTTGTGATAGCCTTGTAATACTTTCTTGTTGATTTGTTAAGTACATATGCTAGACGCCACGTGTGTTAGTATCTTGTGATGTTTGTAGGGGTTTCCTCGATTGCGCCTAAATAGTTTCGCTATCGGTCGTTATGTTGGTATTGTACCACTCACCTTGGTATTCGGAGGTTGCCGCCTCGACGCGGGGTAGACTCAGGCGTCGATGGACCTATGATTCGAGAATACCTCATGCGGGTCCTGAGGGCCTATGCGAGCTACGAGAGTTCCGTGTTAGTTTGCGTCCTTTATGGGCACGCGATCCGTGTGGCCATGCGGCTGCGAAAATGCAGCGGATCGGGAGTAGCTACCCTCGATGCGGGGTTATACCTCATGCAGCCTATGAGTTTGGCCTATGCGGGCTGCGGAAGTTCCAGGCTAGACGCGCATTAGATCTGCGGGCGGGTGACGGCTTTGATCATGTGACTGCAGACAGATCTCATGATCTGATTTATGACCTTGTTGATGCGGGGCTTTAGTAGTCGGCTATGCCTTCATACTTACCGTGCGGTTTTATTATAACACGGTGGGACACGGTGTTCATGTGTGTTCCTTGGTGCTTTCATATCATAGGCTGGCGGTGAGAATGTGTCCCAGGCACGATTGATGTTGTGGCGTGAGACCCGTTGTTATGTTTTAGTGATGACTTGAGGCGTGAGTCACGACTTGACATATCGCTTATTTATTGTAAAGCGTAGTTTGGTTATCATACATGTCTCTGCTTTGTATAGACTACTATGATTTCATTTACGATGTTATTTTGATTTCACATACTCGGTACTGTTATCGACCTCCTTGGGCTGCGTTCATGCCGCGAGTAAAGGTACACGATCGTTGATCCTCGCTCTTAGGGTCACAGTTGACTTTGGGAAAGCTCGTTTCTCGGAGGCTTATCTTGGTATAGTCCTGTTGTTGTAGGTGCTTACATTCGGGTATGGCGAACCACTGTCCGTCGTTGTTGTCACATCATTCGTAGAAGTGCAGTAATCTTGTTGTGGGCGGGGTTTGTAAAAGGATTAAACCGTTCATGTTGAAAAGTCATTGTTTATATATATGCCGAAAGGCAAGTTTTTCTCAGATTATTGTTTCGTACTTCATAATATTTTGATGTCTTGTTTTATTTCCGCTGATTACTCTGATGTGTGGCTACTTAGGTGCCCGGGGTAAGGCACCAGTCACGGGCCCGGGTTCGGGTCGTGACAAAAGTGGTATCAGAGCAGTTAATCCTCGGAAAGTGTCTACAGACCGTATTCAGTAGAGTCTTGATTATCGGTGTGTTGTGCACCACACCAATAATCAGGAGGCTATAGGATATTTAGGATTGGTTTCTATTCTTCTCACTCTGAGATCGTGCCTTAGAGCTGTGTTGTAAGTTGGACCCTCTGATGAAATTCTTTTCCTTATCGTTATGCCTCCGCGTAGGGCAACCCGGGCGGGAGGGCAAAGCGGCGGAGGCTGCGAGTAGAGTTCAGAGGGTTGCGTGGGCACAGGCCGAATCATTACCTAGGGTAATGCTTCATTCGGGGATTTCTGCGACGTCACTAGGCCCAGGAGAGTTTAGCACGGCGGCGATTCCTCTGCGGCCATGATATTTGAACCCCGGTTCCACGGCCAGGAGCAGAATTTTGATTGCAAAGGCGACCACATTTACTAGCTATGGAGTTGGCTACGGAGAGTATACCGATGTATCGCGAGTCTTGATGACTACCTAAGAGAAGGTTGTGCAAGAGTAATCCTTGATTGAAGCTTGAGCATGGCACGTATGCGGGCTTATGCGCGGCGAGAAAGCGTAGAGATCGGCGGGTTAACGAAGGGCAGCGAGAAGGGCGAGCGGCAAGGTCCTTTTGGTGACTTTCGAGGCGAGTCACCTTACGATGGGATTAGATTATGCACATCCGCGATGCGAGAGGTCCTCGCGGGGTTCGGGGCGTTCGGGGTATGCGAGGGTTGGTGAGCCCAGATCTTAGGTTCACAGATGGCGAGCGCCATCGGGAATGTCGTCTTGTTAGATTGGTACTTGTTGTACCTATGACCGTCAGGGTCTGATGTCGGAAGAGTGTCCTAGTAGGAGGACTTAGCCTTCAGGATCGGTGGGTAGTTTGTCATCTTCCTTAGCTATGCGCCCTACGGGGCAGGTTTGTTTAGAACGACTAAGGGGAGTGAAGCGATGAATATAGATATATCTTTAACCCTCTAGAGTTTTGTTTATGTGATAAGGTGAGTATACCTTAAGTGCTATGTTCTGATAGCAGTGTGTTAGTTGTGATTAGAAATCTTGGTTAGTTAACCAAGTAAGATTTGGGGGGATAGAGAAGGTGTGAACCTTAGAGTTTTGTTACGTAGAGACCTTAGAGGTAAGGTCATCTAGAGTAAAAGACGTATGGTTATGTTGATCCTTATCGGGGTGCCTAGTGCACGTGAGCTATGTTTGGGATAGGTCCCTAGTAGTGTGGAATGAAAGAGGGTAGTTGAGCTAAGAAGACCGCTAGGTTTTCGAAACGTGATTAGTAAGATTGTTCCAGATCGGGGAGCTAGTATTGTGCGCGTTGCCGGGTCGGGTTGAGGCCCCGTTGCGGGTCAACCCGCGGTAGTTTTGGTGGTAGGGTCAGGTTGTGGTGGTCCCGCCTTGTGTTAGGGTTGTGAGGGTGTTAGGCCCAAGTTTAGTTAACCAACGTACGAGTTCGTGGATGCGTTCGACCAGTGGTTGGGCCGATGGGGGCAGCCCATCGTGTTTTCGGTCAGGACCGTGTACTCAGCAGTGTTGTTGTACCAGAAAGGTTGTAAGGCTGCACGGGGTGCCTACCTTCACCTTATGACAGACAGTGGAGCCCAGGGTACGGCTGTTTTGTTTCTGGAAGTTTTACCAGGCAGGGTTAAGAACTCAGGTGAGTCTCAGAATCGCATTCGCCCTCGGGCCAGTGTGTGGATTGCAGGGGTAGTCGTGGGGATTGTTGTCTCCTGTGGAGGGAGCGTTTAAGCTACCATCTCAGTGTTCGGATGTCGCCTTTTGAAGCCTTGTAGGGGCGGAAGTGTAAGTTGCCGGTCGATTGGTTCGAGGTTGGCAAGGTTCAGGTAGTTGGTTGAGCTTGTTCCGGTGATTGTGGATAGTGAGAAGCTTGTCTAGAAGAAGTTCGGCGGCTCGGAGGAATCGTGCGGATAATCGGCGGCGCTTAGAGTTCACGTTGGTCGGTCTTCTTGAAAGTACCACCGGACGAGTGTGACGAGCTTTGGAAAGCAGAGAAACTTAGCGAGTTACTTTGGGCCTTTTGAGTTCATGTGAGAATAGGCGGGTTTCCTATATGTTAGCATTTGCCGTCCGGCGTAGGAAGCGATGCGTCCGATCTTCGTTTTGTTATGTTCGGGAAAGTATCGGAGATCCATCCAGAGTATTCCCATTTAATGATGACCACGTTAGGGATAGTAACCCCGAGTTTTGGAAACTGAAGCAGTACCAGAATGTGGTAAGAGTTCGAGTGTACGACATCCTCAGGGATCGCAAGCAGCCCGGTACCATTTGTTGGGTTGCCTGAGAAGGTTAATGCCTCAGGCAAAGTGACAAAGTGGTATCTACGACGAGTAAAGAGAGAAGCGAGCATGTATGGCGAGCATAGATGTGATCATTTCTTTTGTAAAGAGAAGGTGCGAAGGAAGTATATTTTAGACCCCGGTGAGAAGTGTTTTGTGGTGATTAGAGGTGTTTCCTCGTGGACTTTGATGTAAGCATTTTGCGCAAGTTGTTTCTGTGGCCAGGTGTGGCAGGATTGATTCTCGTAGGTATAGTAGTGAAGACTATACTGACGCGCGTTTGTTTTGAGACTTAGAAGGAACATTCGGGACGAATGTTTCTAAGGAGGGGAGAATGTTATACCCCGTATTTCCAGAGTATGTACGCAGGGACGTACGTAGGAAATTTCGAACTTCAAGTAGGCTTGGCCGATTTAATTTTGTGCACAACACCCGGTTAGAGTCGTTTTTAGTGAAACATTTTCCACGACTTTCGTAGGGAATTTCGGCTATGCCATATTTTATTTTGCGGATTTTTAGAGACGAAACATTTTGGACCAACAAGAGGCGACACTTGTCACCCTCTCATTGGAACCTTTGTCACGACCAGCGGGCGTGTGATGGTGCCTTACCGGGCACCCTAGTGACACAACATCAGTAATCGTGAACATAAAACACATACGTGAAACAAATGAAGTACAAAGCGATGTCTGTGAAAACTTACCTTCGGCGTATATATAAACAACAACTCTTTCAATCATGAACAGCTTAATCCTTTTACAAACCACCGCCACAAGGTACTCTGCACCTAAGAATGATATGACAACGGGGACGGGGCCCGTCATACCCTGAATAGCACCCACAATAACGAGGACTATACGAAGATAAGCCTCGGAGAAACGGAGCTTCCCAAAAGCTGACTGTGACCACTAAGAGCGAGGATCAACGGCGGTGTACCTTTACTGCGGCATGAACGCGGCCCAAGGAGGTCGATCAACAGTGCAGAGTATGTGAAAATCACGTAAATGAAATCATAGTAGTCTATATAAAGCGGGAGATATGTATGATAACAAAACTACGATTCCTGATAAACAAGCGATCATATCAAGTCGAGGACTCACGCCTCAGTCATCACTCAAATATAACAATGGGTCTCACGCCACAACATCAATCATGCGTGGAATACCTTCCTCGCTGCTTGGCGGTTATGATATAAAAGCACCAAGGAACACACATGAACACGAGTCCCACGTGCCATAATAACACCGCATGAGTAAATCTGAAGGCATAGTGACTACTAACACCTACAGTACCAACAAGGTCATGAATCGTATCATAAGATCTGTCTGCAGCCGTCACATGATCAAAGGCGGCCACTTGCCCGCGTATCTAATGTGCGCGTCTAGCCACGAACTTTCGCGACTCGCATAGGCCAATCTCATCGGCCGCGTGAGGTATTCCGCGTCGAGGTAGCTACTCCGGCATCGTCACGACTTCGCGATCCGCGTGGCCACGTGGACCGCATGCCCATAAAGGACGCACTAACACGGAACTCTCGTAGCTCGTATAGGCCCTCGGGACTGCGTGAGGTATTCTCGAATCATAGGTCCATCGACCGCTGAGTCTACCGCGTCGGAGGCAGCAACCGGAATCATCTCCAGAGATGAGTGATGTAAAATACTAACACAACAACTTATCGTCAAGCAACATAAGCACAACAAAGGAAACCCCTTTACACAACATCACAAGATACTAATACACGTAGCATCCTAGCATGTTTACTTATCAATCAACAAGAAAGTATTACCAGGCTATCACAAACCAACACAATCAAGTTATACACACAAGGTACTTTCTACTATATGCCAACAAGTTCGGGGTTTTATCCCCAAAGTACTTCATACATTAACTCTTTAAAAGATACGTTACTTTCACAATGTCACACAATACCCGTAGTATAAAAATAGAGTGACTATCCTTTTAAAGTAAATCAATTACTTCTCTTTGTAAAATCAAGTAGCAACATTCTTTTCCAATGATCAAGTTTGCCTAATTTCCAATGTTCAAGTTTGCCTAATTTCCAATGTTCAAGTTTCTCATTTTAGAAAGGTTTCGTAGTTCATAGTATTAATCACTTAAGACTATCATTCTCTTTTAAACCATCTGAGAAATATAAGCCTTATATGTGAGTAGGATATTCTTGTTTATAAAAATCTTATTACAATGACCATGATCTAGGAAATATCATTTTGTCTCATCTTAGCTTCATGCGGATGGAGGTTTCTCTTGGTTTTATTAATACTTAATTAGTCAAAACATTTCCTTTTATTAACATTGCAGTGGTTTGTCGATACACATTCGATTTCAAATCAAGAAAACATTCTTAAGCGTTATACCTAACTTCCCATAAAGCTAGTATAACTCTTAAGTTTTCAAAAACCAAGTATTACTTCTTCTTTCAAAATGATTCAAAAATCTTTTGAAATACTTCAAGTTCTTTATTAACACATAACAAGCGATTATAGTTCAAACCGATTACCTTAAAAAAACCACATGTATTTTCTTACCAACATAAAGTTGTTATAACCAACTTCCCATAAAGCGTTATAACACTTTATGTTTTACACCAATCAAATACATTTAGCACGTATGCGTCTACCGTACTACATAGTTCACACATATCATGCTAGAAGAAATAGGAAGAGGTTCACATACCTCGCGGCAGTATCGACTAATAGCAAAGCGCTCAAGTACTTCAAACCGTCGGCTACTCCTTAGCGATAGATCGCGCCATCGTAGTACTTCAACCTATAAGGCCACAAGGCACTTATTAACATTTAGATCCCGTAGAACATTCTCTGAGAAAATTCGGCACCTCCCCATGGCAGCGTAAATCTCCTCCTCTATCGGGGTAGGCTATCAAGCCAACCGAGGGGTTCATACATCTAACGAACGTGCACAATTCTACCTCACGAAAAAGCTACACAAGTCTCATGTCTGATCCTATGTAAAACAGTTCGATACTCTTTTTGAAAAGGTTTCTTATTATTGAGCTTAAGTCAAAAGACATTGCGACAACAACGTTCAGTTCTACATATAGTATACTTCAACTATAGTCTAACAATCATGTAATTTCCAATTACAATAGAGGACAAGATATTTACCTCGATAAGCCCATAATTATCCAAGTATAAAGTCGATCTGGGCAATCGTTTAGCTCGACTCAGGCGCTCAACCCGCTCTAAACCACCCTTAGAAGTTCTAACCAACTTCTACAATACTCCAACGGACTATGGAAATTTTCCTAGGGTTTCGGTTTTGTGGTAGTGGGAAGTATAATAGTATTTCCGGGCTTTTCTTATATGTATAACCTTAGAATACTCCAAGGTATACGGCTAAGGTAATTTGGGCATTATAACAACACTTTTGACAGTATTTCTACACCACAAAGGGGTATTATCTGAAGCAACTAAGTTTGGGGGGTACCCAGCACACTACTAGGAGGGGAGAGGGCTCTCGCCAAGGGGGCCTTTCAAAGGGAGAGGGCTCTTGGACGAGAGTCAACAAGAGGAGATGGAGGATTTTAACACTTAGAAGATTTGTGGAAAGGATGACGAATTCATCAAAGGGAGAGGGGTATTTATAGCACAAGCCAAGGCCAACCAATGGCCAAGATCTTGCCAAGTGCATAGCAAGTGTAGGGCCAAGATCTTGCCAAGTGCACCTTATCCATCTAACACAAAAATATCCTACCAACCCTTGACCAAACAAGGCCAACTTTCGGCCACCTTTACCGCCCCACTGATGAGAGGGTGCCACGTGGCGCCCTCTTGTTGGTCCAAAATGTTTCGTCTCTCGGAAAAATCCGCAAAAATTAAAAAAAACATAGCCGGAATTTTCCCTACGAAAGCTGTGAAAACGTTTCGTCGAAAATCGACTCTAATCGGGTGTTGTGAACAAAGTGAAAATCGTCCAAGCCTTACTCTTAAGTTCAAATTTTCTACGTACGTCCTTACGTACATACTCTGGAAATACGGGGTATAACAACCTTGGGCGGTCAAGCTTGGCCGAAAGTTGGCCATTTTTGTCATGGAGTAGGTAGGATATTTGTGTGTTAGTTGGTTAAGGGGCACTTGGCAAGATCTTGGCCCTACACTTGCCTTGCACTTGGCATGATCTTGGCCATTGGTTGGCCTTCACTTGACCTATAAATAACCACCCCTTTGGAAGACAAATTCATCCACAAATTTGCCTAAGTCTTGAAAGCTCTCCTTCTCCCTCTCCTTTGTGTTGAGTTCGTGAGGCCTCCCTTGTGGCCGAGAGAACCCCCTCTAGGGGTGCTAGTAGAGTATACCCCTAGCCTAGTTGTTTTCGTATAATACCCCCCCTCTTGGTAGAAATACTCTCAAAAGTATTGTTATAATGCCCAAATTACCTTAGCCGTATACCTTATAGTATTCTAAGGTTATACCTATACTAAAAAACCCAGAAATACTATTATACTTCCCTTCAGTCACAAAACCAAAACCCTAAGGAAAATCTCCATAGTTAGTTGGAGTAGTATGTAGAAGTTGGTTAGAACTTCTAAGGGTGGTTTGGAGCGGGTTGGAGCGCTCGGAGATTGGAGCTAAACGTTGCCCAGGATCGACTTTATACTTGGATAATTATGGGCTTATCGAGGTAATTATCTTGTCCCCCTATTGTAATTGGAAATTACATGTTGTTAGAATATATAGTTGGAGTACACTATATATAGAACTGAACGTAGTCTGTCGGCAATGTCTTTTGACTTAAGCCTGAAGAATAAAGAACTCAACTGTAATTACATAGGACTGTATTACAGTAGACTTGTGTAGCATTATTGTGAAGTAGAATTGTACACGTCCGGTTAGATGTATAAACCCCCCCCCCTGGTTGGCGTGATCGCGGCCTCGATAGAGAGGAGATTTCTGTTGTGGCGGGAGAGTCTTCGAATTTTCTGTAGAATGTTCTACGATAAGATCTAAATGTTAATAAGCGCCTTGTGGCCTTATAGGTTGAAGTACTACGTGTGGCGCGATCTACTTGGCTTAAGGAGTAGCCGACGGTTGGAAGTACTTGGAGCGTTTTGCTATTAGTCGATACTCGTCGCGAGGTATGTGAACCTCTTCCTATCTCTTCTAGCATGATATGTGTGTAACTATGTAGTACGGTAGACGTACATGTGTTAAATGTATTTGGTTGGTCTAAAACATAAAGTGTTATAACGGCTTTATGGGAAGTTGGTTATAACAGCTTTATGTATGTAAGAAAATACTTGTGGTTTTAAAAGGTAACTGATTTGAACTATAACTGGTTGGTTATGTGATAATAAAGAACTTGAAGTATTTCAAAAGATTTTTGAATCATTTTGAAAGAAGAGTAATACTTGGTTTTTGAAAACTTAAGAGTTATACTAGCTTTATGGGAAGTTAGGTATAACGGCTTAAGAATGTTTCTTGATTTGGAAATCGGAATGTGTATCGACAAACCACTGCAGCGTTAATAAAAGGAAATGTTTTGACAGAGTAAAATCAGTAGAAACTTCCATCTGCATAGAAGCTAAGATGAGGCAAAATGATATTTCCTAGATCATGGCTGTTGTAATAAGATTGTTATAAACAAGAATATCCTACTCACATATAAGGCTTATGTTTCTCAGATGGTTTAAAAGAGAATTATATTCTTAAATGAATAAGACTATGAACTACGAAACCCTTCTAAAATAAGAAACGTGAACATTTGAAATTAGGCAAACTTAGACGTTTGGAAAATAATGTTGTTACTTGATTTTACAAGGGTAAGTGTTTTGATTTACTTCAAAAGATAATCACTCTATTTTCATATACTACGGGTATTGTGTGGTTTTTGTGAAAGTAACGTATCTTTTAAAGAGTTAATGTATGAAGTACTTTGGAGATAAAAACCCGATCTTGTTAATCATATAGTAGAAAGTGCCTTGTGTGTATAACTTGATTGTGTTGGGTTGTGATAGCCTTGTAATACTTTCTTGTTGATTTGTTAAGTACATATGCTAGGGCCACGTGTGTTAGTATCTTGTGATGTTTGTAGGGGTTTCCTCGATTGCGCCTAAATAGTTTCGCTATCAGCCGTTATGTTGGTATTGTACCACTCACCTTGACTGTTCCGGAGGTTAAGCTGCCCTCCGATGCGGGGTAGACTCAGGCGGGTCGATGGACCTATGATTCGAGAATACCTCATGCGGGTCCCAGGGGCCTATGCGGAGCTACGAGAGTTCCAGGTTAGTTTGCGTCCTTTATGGGCATGCAGTCCCTGTGGCCATGCGATGCGAAGTCGAGCGGATCTTGGGAGTAGCTACCCTCGATGCGGGTTATACCTCATGCGAGCCTATGAGTTTGGCCTATGCGGAGCTGCGGGAAGTTCGAGGCTAGACGCGCACATTAGATCTGCGGGCGGGTGGCGGCTTTGATCATGTGGCGGTGCAGACAGATCTCGTGATCTGATTTATGACCTTGTTGTGCTGGGGCTTTAGTAGTCGGCTATGCCTTCATACTTACCCGTGCGGTTTTATTATAACACAGTGGGACACGGTGTTCATGTGTGTTCCTTGGTGCTTTCATATCATAGCTGCCGTGATGAGAATGTGTCCCAGGCACGATTGATGTTGTGGCGTGAGACCCATTGTTATGTTTTAGTGATGACTTGAGGCGTGAGTCACGACTTGACATGTTGCTTATTTATTGTAAAGCGTAGTTTGGTTATCATACATGTCTCTGCTTTGTATAGACTACTATGATTTCATTCTGATTTATTTTGATTTCACATACTCGGTACTGTTATCTTGACCTCCTTCGGGGGGCTGCGTTCATGCCGCAGGTAAAGGTACACCAGTCGTTGATCCTCGCTCTTAGGGTCACAGTTCAGCTTTTGGGAAAGCTCCGTTTCTCCGGAGGCTTATCTTGGTATAGTCCCCTGTTGTTGTAGGTGCTTACATTCAGGGGTATGACGAGCCATCCGTCGTTGTTATCACATCATTCGTAGAGTGCATGTCTTGTTGTGGCGGGGTTTGTAAAAAGATTAAAGCTTCATGTTGAAAAAGCTGTTGTTTATATATATGCCGAAAGGCAAGTTTTTCTCAGATTATTGTTTCGTACTTCATAATATTTTGATGTCTTGTTTTATTTCCGCTGATTACTCTGATGTGTGGCTACTTAGGTGCCCGGGGTAAGGCACCAGTCACGGGCCCGGGTTCGGGTCGTGACAATTTGAGTGATGATTTCACGGGCATGAGTCCCTAACTTGACATGACTGCTTATATGTTGTGTACTGTAGTTTGGTTATCATACATGTCTCATGCTTTATATAGACTATTATGATTTCATTTACAGTATTTTTCAGTTTCACATACTTGGTACTTATGCGACCTCGCCCGAGGCTGCGTTCATCTGCGAGTTGAGGTACATAGCTTGCTGATCCGCACTCTTAGGATCGCCGTTCGGTTCTCGGAAAGCTCCATATCTCCGGAAGCTTGTCCTGTGGTACGGTTCCCTGAAGTGGTAGACTTTTGTATATTCAGGGGCATGACGGGGACCTGTCCCGTCATCATGGTTTTAAAATTCTTAAGTGCATAACTCTTGTTGTGGGCAGAGTTTGTAAGGGATGTAACTGTTCAAGTTTTCATTTATGTACAAAAAGGTAACCGTTTGGGTTAGCCTGTTTTCTTATTTCACTGTTTTCTTTCATGGGTTTTTATTTCCGCTGGTTTTTCTCTGATGTTGTATCACTAGGGTGCCCGGGGTAAGGCACCAGTCACGGGCCCGGGATCGGGTCGTGACAGTAGTTGTTGAAGTTGTTTATGACTATATAACATGTTAGACCTTAGAACTTGGAATTGGAAAAGGATTGGAAAAGACTTTGAATTGTTAGTTATGTAGTTGGCCGAGAATGGCTTGGATTTTAAACTACTTGGTATGAATTGTGGGGCGGAATTTTACACGTATTGTAAGGCGTGTAATCCCCTTTGTTTGGTTGTTGTTTTGAGCCTTAAATGTGGCGTGTTGGTTATTATATTCGGCCTTGAAAAAGGTGGCAAAGTATGTAGAAACAAAGGAAGTGCTGCCCAATTTTCCGTAGAATTAGAGACCGCGTACTTAGTATTATTCTACGTTAGAGACTAGAAGTTGATAGTCTTGTTGTGACCATTATAGGTTGACACTTCTATGTACGGCGTATTCGGCTTAGCTTGTGGATTTAGCCGAAAAGGTATGTGAACTATCTCCTCTTCTAGCATGATTCCTTAAGATAAAGAAAGTATGTCCTACTCCTTAAATGATCCATTCCTTGGTTGTATTTGGATTGCCTAAAGTAGAAATTGTTCTATGTACTTCCTTGATTGTACTTTGATGTTTAACTTATAAGTTGTATAATCCATTGCCTTAGTGAAGTTTGGATTCTTAAAAGTGAAAGTATTTTTACTTAAATTACATGGAGTCTTGAAAAGGAAGTGGTTTCCAAACCTTTTGGCTAGTGCCTTAGTTCCAAAACCTAAAGGTCATTATAATGATTTTAGGGGAGTCAAAGGAGTGATTTACTTAATTGTTTTAAAAGAGGAGAAATGACATGATTTAAGAGAAGTAACTTGTTTTAAAGGTGGGAGTTACTTGAGGTTTAAAAGTAGAAGAAACTTGTTTTCTATATATTAAGAGACTCGAAGTATTTTGAAAGTTAAGAACTTGATTTGTAAGTATGTGATACTTGGTTTTAAGTATAAGTCTCTTGGTTATAAAAAGGAATGAATATGCTAAAACCATAAAGAGTTATAACGGCTTTATGAGAAGTTGGTTATAACGGCTTTATGGGAGGTTAAGAGAGTTGTCTATTTTGATTATTAGGCATAAGTTGCCTAGATTGTGAAAATTTGAAGTTACTTGATTTCAAGCTTTGAAAAGAGTTTTCTAAAAGTGTAGTAACCTACCTTGAAAAATAGACACACCTTGATACTACGGGTGTTAGTATCTTGGGGTTTTACGAAAAAGGAGTCTTTTGAAAAGAATGTACGTACGTAGTACTTTGGCTTGATTAATTGAGAATTATGCTATGTGTGCCTTGATAAGTACTTTGGCTTGTTTAATTGAGAATTATTCTATGTGTGCCTTGATAAGTACTTTGGCTTGTTTAATTGAGAATTGCCAATGTGTGCTGGTGATAGCATTTGAGTACTAGTATTATGTTTTATTACGTTGCCGCGACTCTCGGTTGGAGGGTCGGCTGTCTTGTTGTGAGTTTACTTGGACGTACCGACAGTGATGTGGGATTCCACGGGTATGCTTCCATTATTTGTGTTACTCCTTGGACATGCTTTCGATGTGGGATTCCGGGGCATGTGACCAGGAGGCGGGTTAGATTCCCGGATTTATAATGTCATGTTAGTGCCTTAAGTAAACCTAAATGAGAGAGTACATGTCACGCCCCGAACCCCGGGCCCGTGACTGGTGTCCTACCTGGGCACCCTTCTACCTTAACAATACAAGTAAACTGCGGAACTTAAATAACACCTCATTTTTTTTTTAAACATACGTACGTGCTAGGGCAGCGAGCAAGGCTGCGGATATACATAAACAAAAGACACTACACCGTACGTGAGTCCAATCCAGCGTATGAATCTGGACCTCTAGGAGTTAAAGCGAACTATGACGGACAAGGCCGCGTACCATAAGCTGTACAAAGTGCATGCTGAAAGAACTTATACCAAAAGATAAACTCCGAGCGAAGGAGCTATCCAAAAATTACGGCGGTCCTACTGCCGATCACCAAGCTGCGTACCTAAACTGCGGCATGAGCGGCCCCGAAGGAGGTCGATGCGAAGAATGTACCAAGTATGTGAACATTAAAATGCGTAATAAAATCATAACGATCTAAATAAAGCAGGAGACATGTATGATATCCAACCTACGATCACATAACACATGCGATCATATCAAGTCGGGGCGAGCCGCCAAAGTCATTACTCAAATATAGCCATGGGTCTCACGCCCATAATATCAATCATGCGTGGAATCCTTTCTCACTGGCGATCCATGATGTAATAACACCAATAAGGATACATGAACACGGTCCACATGTGTCCTAAATACCACGTGGTCATGCCGGAATCCCACATCGTAAAAGCATGACCATAGGGTAACACAAACAAATCCGGGGACATATATGATAATCAAATTACAACACATTGTGCCTTACTAACAATGAGAGTAAGCGATAGTATCCTTACAATATAAACTAGGAAGCTCATGATCAAAGCAGGACCATCCGCGCGGTATCATTTAGCCATCCTACTCGCGGGACTATTTCACCGCGCATAGGCGCGTGGACCAGCGTGAGGTATTCCTCGCATAGGACTATTTCACCGCGTAAGCCCTTACGGACTCGCGTGAGGTATTCCTCGCATAGGTGGACGCCCGCGTGGGACTATTTCACCGCATAAGCCCTACGGACTCGCGTGAGGTATTCGCCGCATCGTGGGTAGCAAATCCACGGAATTATGCAAATGCCACCAACGGGAATGACCGAACGACTGATATAACAATAGCACACAATCGGCTATTTCCGGCACATAGGCAAATCCTTAATTACAAGCCAAAGTCCTTACAAGGCACACTTAGAATAATTCTCTTTAACAAGCCAAAGTACTTATCAAGGCACACTTAGACAAATTCTCAATTTATCAAGCCAAAGTACTAATCAAGGCATACATAGAATAATTCTCTTTTAACAAGTCAAAGTACTTATCAAGGCACACTTAGACAAATTCTCAATTTATCAAGCCAAAGTACTAATCAAGGCATACATAGAATAATTCTCTTTTAACAAGTCAAAGTACTTATCAAGGCACACTTAGACAAATTCTCAATTTATCAAGCCAAAGTACTAATCAAGGCATACATAGAATAATTCTCTTTTAACAAGTCAAAGTTCTGATCCAGGCCCAAATTCACAAATTCTCAATTTATCAAGCCAAAGTACTAATCAAGGCATACATAGAATAATTCTCTTTTAACAAGTCAAAGTACTTATCAAGGCACACTTAGACAAATTCTCAATTTATCAAGCCAAGTACTAATCAAGGCAAACATAGAATAATTCTCTTTTAACAAGTCAAAGTACTTATCAAGGCACACTTAGACAAATTCTCAATTTATCAAGCCAAAGTACTACATACGTACATTCTTTTATAAAAGACTCCTTTCTATGTAAAGCCCCAAGATACTAACACCCGTAGTATCAAGGCGTGTCTATTTTTCAAAGTAAGTGTCACGACCCATTCCGGGGCCCGTGACTGGTGCCTTACCGGGGCACCCAAGTAGTCATACATCAGAGTAATCAGCGGAAATATAAAACAAGACATGAAACAGTTTATAAAATAAGACACAGTTTATGTGAGAAAACATCGCCTTTCGGCATATATATATAAACATGGTTTTAGCAGTTACATCTGATACTGTACAACATGACTCTGAGACCTCTAGGAAATATACAACTATGGCGGGACGGGGCCCGCCATACCTGTATGCAAAACTATCTACAATAGGAGATCATACCCAAGTAGAGCCTCAGGAAAAGATGGAGCTCAGACACCAACGTAGAGATCCTAAGAATGTGGATCTAGCACTGCTTGCCCTACTGCGGCATGAACGGCCCAGAAGGAGGTCGATACAACGGTACTAAGTATATGAAGCGTAAAATACTTAAATGAAAACATATCATTTTAAAATCAGTTTTGCAAGTATGTATGAAACAACGAAGGGGACCGCGCATAGTGCCACATCATAAACAAGAGCAACAATAGGTAAGCGTATGAGTCTTTTCTAGTGCGAATGATCGAGCGGGCCAATTGCGTAGTATCACCATGCAAGCCTAATCACGGACTCCGTAGTCCGCGAGGCCACTCACATAGGCGCGATAGTACATAACCCGCGTCGAGGGTAGCTACTCCTCGGCATCGTCTGGACTCGTAGTCGCGTGGCCACATAGACCGCGTGAGGTATAACCCGCATCACTAACACGGAACTCCGTAGCTCGCGTAGGTCCCTGGACCCGCATGAGGTATTCTCGAATCATGGTCCTGGATCACTTTGAGTCTACCGCATCGGAGGCGACTTAACCCGTGTCACGTCAAGAGGTGAGTGATAGTACACTAACATAACCTTATCTTTAAACAACATAAGGACAACAAGAATACTCTCTTATACAAGCGTTACAAGACACTAACACGTAACATTATATCATGTCTACTTATCAAACCATCTTATTATTCTTTTCACAATTCAATATAAGTCATTATAAACACATAGGCAAACTGTTTCTTTTATCATTCTTAAGTGGTTATACTTAACATCCCATAAAGATCGTATAACTCTTAAGCACATTTAAAACCAATTAGTTCTCTTACATTAAAATGATTGGTATTCTTTTGAAATGCTTTCGTTCTTTATTATTCGGGCTTAAGCGTGAGGCATTCGTAAGTATTATCGAGCTTAAGCCGTGAGGCATTCTGTAAGTATTATTCGGGCTTAATCAGTGAGGCATTGTAAGTATTATTCGGGCTTAAGTCAAAGACATTGCGTAGTTATTATTCGATTAACACGTATGCGTCTACCGTACTATATATATATTGTAAAATATCATGCTTTAGGAAGAATCACATACCTTCTCAGCGAAAACCACCTACCAAGTTGAATATGTCGCGCGCAGAGAATCAGCCTATAATAGTCAGACACGTCTATCAACGTTTAGACTACTTTGTAAACAGTTCTAAACAGAGGTGTTATATCCCGTATTTCCAGAGTATATATGCGAGGACGTACGTACGAGAATACGGCAGAAAGATTGGAAAGGAAGAAAGAGGTGATTTTTCCACGGAAAAGTTTCCGGTTTTTGTGAAGGAAAAAGGTTCGTTAATGGGGTGGATTCCCAGTTTGGTATTCGGACTTCTGGAATATTAGAGAATTATGGAATTTTATTTTGGAAATGGTCACGTGGGGCCCACGGGAGAAATTCTGGTTTTGTAGAACCACTTTGTTTTGAGATTTTGGCCATTGTGGATTTTTGGAAGATGTTTTATTTTGGGCCAATAGGAGGGTGACACGTGTCACCCCGCCTAGGTGGCTTGGCGAGAAATGACATTTGTGCACAACACCTTGGTTATAGTCGTTTTTGTGAAGCGTTTTGCGTAGCTGCGAAGGAAAATTCGGCTATGTCATTTAGTATTTTTGCGGATTTTTAGAGAGGCGAAATGTTTTGGACCAACGAGAGGCAACACTTGGCACCCTCTCGTTGGTGGACTTGAGGCGGAATTAGGGCGAATGGATGGGCAAGTTGTGGTAGATATTTGTGTAGATATTTGTGAGGATTTGTGGAGTAGGGTTAGGGTGCACTTGGCTTGATCTTGGCCTTACACTTGCCTTGCACATGGCTTGATCTTGGCCGTTGGTTGGCTTTTGGTTTTGCTATAAATACCCTTGGCAGAAGACTTCATTCATCCAAAATGTTCCAAGTCTTGCTATCCTTCCCTCTCCTCTTGTTTGACTCTCGTCCAGAGCCCCCTCCTAGTAAAGGCCCTTGGCGAGAAACCCTCCCCTTTGAGTGGCCTTGTGGCGAGAGGTTCCTCCTCACTCCTAGTGGTGTGGAGCCTACCCCCATGGTAGAAAGTTGTCTTCCAAGTATTGTTGTAATGCCCAAAATACCTTAGCCTTGTACCTTGTAGTATTCCAAAGATACCTCTATCGTAGAGCAGGAAATACTACCTTTTGTCCCTTTGGTCTCAAACCGAAACCCTAAGGAAATCTTCATTGTTTGATTGAAGTATTTAGGTAGAAGTTGGTTAGAACTTCTAAGGGTTGTTTGGAGCACCCGGAGTTGGAGCTAAACGTTGCTAAGGATCGACATTTAACTTGGATAATTTTGGGCTTGTCGAGGTAAATATTCTTGTTCCCTTATTGTAATTGGAGATTACATATTGTAGGAATATATAGTTGAGGTATACTATATATAGAACTGAACATTATTGTGCGGCAATGTCTTTTGACTTAAGCCTGAATTTAAAGAAAAGAACTGAACTGTAATTACATGGGGTGTATTCTGATGAACTTGTGTAGCATTGTTGTGAAGTAGAATTGTACGTCAGGTTAGGCGTGTAAACCCCTGGTTGGCTTGGTGGCGGCCTCGATAGAGGAGGAGATTTACGTTGTTGCGGAGAGTCTTTGCGAATTTTTCTGTAGAGAAATGGAACCTTGTGTTTTGAGGTTAATAGAAGTTGTGGCCTTTTTAGGTGAAAGTACTAAGAGTAGCGTATTCTACTCGAGGAGTGGAAAGGGCTAGCAAGGTTGTAGTACTTGGAGCATTTTGCTTATTGTCGATAAATCGTCGCGAGGTATGTGAACCTCTTCCTATCCTTCTAGCATGATGCTTTGTAAACTATGTAGTACGGTAGACGTACATGTGCTAAATGAGTTGGTTGGTTTAAAACATAGGGTGTTATAATAGCTTTATGGGAAGTTAGTTATAACGACCTTATGTAGGTGAAAATGGTTTACTGATATTAGAAGTTAAGAGACTTGATCTTATAAGATAAGAGACTTAACTTATTTGTTTTAATGTGGATGTTTGTGTGAAACCTCATTCGTGAGTAATGAGTACTTGGTTTTTAAAGGGATAATGTTTCTTGATTTGGAATCGGAATGTGTATCGACAGACGCTGCGGCGTTAATAAAGGAAAATGTATTGAATAATGATGTGTTGTATTAAAACCAGTAGAAACCTCCATCTGCATAGAAGCTAAGATGAGACAAAATGATATTACATTTTCTAGATCATGCATTTCTTTGTAATAAGATCGTTATAAACAAGAATAAACTACTCACGTATATGACATATGTTACTCAATTGTTCTAAAAGGAATCAAGTGATTAAGTTTGGGAACTATGAAACCATTTGAAAATGAGAAGCTTGAGTAATTGAAACTAGGCAAAGCTGGAACTTAGGAAAGAATGTTGTTACTTGATTTTGAAAAGGAAGGTGGGTTGATCATTCAAATACTACTGGTATCGGGTTACTCTTATATAAGAAATGGCTCTCTTTTAAAAGAACTTCACGTATGTTGTACTTTGGTTTTAAAAACAGGGAGTTTGGCATAAAATGAAACTACTTTGAGTTGTGTGAAACTTGCCTATGCTTGTTGTTGTGAAACTTGCCTATGCTTGTTGTTGTGAAACTTGCCTATGCTTGTGATGATAGTCTTTATTGTACAAGCGTTGTGTTTACGTGTTCTGGCGTCTCGATAGAGTCGGTTGGTAGTTGAGAACTTACTTGGGCGTCTTGCGGTGGCGGAGAAATTCCGCAGTGCGTTCTGTTGATAGTATTATTGTTGTTAATCGCTTTGGACATCACGACCGCGATCGTAGCGCGCGGGTATGCTTCCATTTAGTTAAGGTCTTGTGGTTGTCGCTTTGGATATCTTGACCGCGATCGTAGCGCCGCGGGTATGTTTCCATTTGATTATCGCCTTGTGATTTTCCTTTTGGACATCACGACACGATCGTGGCGCGCGGGTATCGTCCATTTGGAATCTGTCCTATTGTTTCCCTTTGGACATCACGACACGATCGTAGCGCTGCGGGTATCGTCCATTTGGAAAGTTGTCTTATTGTTTCCCTTTGGACATCTCGACACGATCGTAAGCGCGCGGGTATGCTTCCATTTGGATTCTTTGTCTTGTTGTTATCATATCATCATTGCCGTGATGAGGAAGGTATTCCACGGGCATGATTGATGTTGTGGGCGTGAGACCCTGACTTGATATAACTGTTATATGTGGTGTGCTGTAGTTTGGATATCATACATGTCTCCTGCTTTGTATAGAGTATGATTTCATTCTGACATTATGCGATTTCACATACTTAGTACTGTTATCTTGACCTCCTTGAAGCTGCGTTCATCTGCGAGTAAGTACATCGGTCGTGGATCCTCGCTCATAGGATCACAGTTCAGCGCATTGTGAAGCTCCGTTTCTCCGGAGGCTTATCTTTTGGTATGTGTTCCCTGAGTTGTAGGTTCTTGTACATTCAGGGGTATGGCGGGGCCTGTCCGTCATAGTCATGTATATCTTAGAGGTTTGTAATCTTTGTTGTGGCGGGGTTGAAAAAGTTAAAGCATTCGGGTTTATATAGATACTAAGGCAAGCTGTTTTGGTTGGCCTATTCATTTATTATATCTCTTGTTAAATGACTCATGTTTTATGTTCCGTGATTTTCTCGATGTATGTATCACTAGGGTGCCGGGGTAAGGCACGATCCACGGGCCGATTTTGGGGTGTGACATAGTGGTATCGAGCGATTAATCCTCGGAAAGTGTCTGAACCGTGTCTAGTAGAGTCTTGATTATCGGTGTGTTGTGCGCATCTATAATCGAGAGGCTATAAGACATTTAGGATTGGTTTCCATTTCTTCTCATTACGAGATCGTGCCTTAGAGTGTGTTGTGAGTTGGACCCTGCAGCGTATCTCGTTTTACGATTATGCCTCCGCGCGAGCAGCGAGCCCGGAAGGGCAAGCGGCGAGGAGGCTAGTGAGATCTGAGAGGAGTTCGGCGCGAGCGGTCGATCACGAGCAGTGCTTCCGGCGGCGAGTTTCGCGACGCCGCGATGCAGCGAGTTTAAAGCGCGGCGGTGGCTGCTGAGACTCTGATACACGAGCCTCGGTCCGCGATGCGGAAGCGGGGAGATGGGTCGCGAGAGATGGCCCGATTATTGGCGGTCGTGGCGAGATATGAGATAAGTGGATCTGGCGATTCGATTCGATAGCACGATGGTTCACCCCGGCGAGATAGTTTGAGGCTACGGGACTTTACGAGTTGTAACGCGAGTTTTACGGGTGAGGCACGAGGATGATCGCGAGGAGTTCATCCGGCGATTCTGACGGATCGTCATGCGGGTGATCGAGGCTTGAAGACCGAGTCTGTGACCTTTGGTTCGCATCGGTGCGTGATACGCGATCGATTGGTTTGATTCATGGGAGCTTTCGGGAGAGCATGCACCTCCGCGGTATGGTATGAGTTTTCGGGGGATTTCCTCACGCACTTCTTGCCTCCGCGGATGAGGAGAACGGGTAAACAGATTTTTATTCTTGAGGAGAGAGAGGCGCCTTTGTTAGGGAGTACAATGTCGAGTTCGATTCTTTGGCTCGATATGTCCTGCGCTAGTTGCAGATATGGAGGATAGGAGTGCATCGCTACGTCAGGGCTAGATGATTATATGGTGAGTCTTGTGCGGGTGTTTCTCTTGTAGGGCATGGACATTGCGCGTGCGAGCTCATGCGCTAGGATGTGAGGCACGGAGGGTCGAAGGAATGACTGGATCGGAGAAGAGGGCCGGGGCAGCGAGGGTCCTTTGGTGACTTCGGCGGACGCCGCCTGAGCTAGTTATATACCCCGCGGTCTGAGTGGTCCTCGCGTCTTGAGGCGGTCGAGGGCTCGAGGTTCAGATTTTACCGGAGAAGCGGGGTGTTAACGGTGAAGCCACCTACCTCGTTGTGACCGTTGTGGTAGACTCCATTTTGGTGAGTGTCGTGCTAGATTGGGAGTTTGTTTTGCATGCGGCCAGCGGGCCATTTTGCGAGCTGTCCGAGCGAGGAAGCGCGGATGTTACGACTCGACGCCGGGATCGTGCACAGTTCATCACGCCCTGCGGTATGCGCCTGCAGTGGGCCTATGATTAGAGTGGGTGTAGCAGCGGGTATATCCTTACCCCTCTAGAGTTTTGGTATGTTGTTATGATGATCTCATTATTATGTGCTATATGCGAATAGCGTTGTGTTAATTTTGAGTTAGAAAACATGGTTAGTTAGGAGGATAAGTATGGGGGCATGGCAAGTGTGAACCAGACTATGTCACGATTAAGACCTTAGAGGTAAGGTCGTCTTGTGTAAAAGATTCGTTTTATATTTGACCTTTATCGAGTCGTAGTATCGTGGGATTTTATTTTGTGTGATAAGTCCATGGGTAGTGTGAGATGGAAGTGGTAGCTTTCATGATTTGAAAAGGGTAAGATTGTTAGTGTCGGGAACAAGTGTTGGCGATGTGGGTCGGGTTGATGGCGCTCGTGGTCGACCGTAGCCGATTTTGGGTGGGGTCAGTTCGGGTGGTCGCCGGTGGTAAGTCACGAGGTGCTAGGCAGAGTTTAGGCGACTTCATCGTATGAGTTTGTGGATGTGTTCGACCAGAATCGTTCGTGAAGGCGGTAATGGCCTTAGGGGATATTACGGCTAGTAAGGCGACCAAGTTTGGAGGTGGTGACTCCAAAGTTTTGGAAAGCAGGCGATGACTAAAGTGTGATGCGTATACTAGAAGAGTTCATGTGTTCGAGAAGGGCACGACGAGTAAGGAAGGAGGAGAGCGTGTGTTATTTGCATTGGCGGTGTGGCGTTGGCAATTTGTTAGAAAGAGCTTCATCGATATCCGTCTTGTGAAGGAACATTCGGGACGAATGTTTCTAAGGAGGAGAATGTTATACCGTATTTCGGAGTATATATGCGAGGGCGTGCGTGCGAGAATCTGTGAGAAAGATTGGAAAGGAAGAAAGAGGTGATTTTCCACGGAAAAGTTTCGGTTTTGTGAAGGAAAAAGGTTCGTTAATGGGAATTGGATTCCCAGATTTGGTATTCGGACTTCTGGAATATTAGAATTATGGAATTTTATTTTGGAAATGGTCACGTGGGGCCACGGGAGAAATTCTGTTTTGTAGAACCACTTTGTTTTGAGATTTTGGCCATTGTGGATTTTATCGGAAGATGTTTTATTTTGGGCCAATAGGAGGGTGACACGTGTCACCCCGCTAAATGGCTTAGCGAAATGACATTTGTCTGACCTTGGTTAGAGTCGTTTTTGGCGAAGCGTTTTGCGTAGCTGCGAAGGAAAATTCGGCTATGTCATTTAGTATTTTTGCGGATTTTTAGAGAGGCGAAATGTTTTGGACCAACGAGAGGGCAACACTTGGCACCCTCGTTGGTGGACTTGAGGCGGAATTAGGAAGTAGAATGGATGGGCAAGTTGTGGTAGATATTTGTGTAGATATTTGTGAGGATTTGTGGAGTAGGGTTAGGGTGCACTTGGCTTGATCTTGGCCTTACACTTGCCTTGCACATGGCTTGATCTTGGCCATTGGTTGGCTTTTGGTTTTGCTATAAATACCCTTGGCAGAAGACTTCATTCGTCCAAAATGTTCCAAGTCTTGCTATCCTTCCCTCTCCTCTTGTTTGACTCTCGTCCAGAGCCCCCCTCCTAGTAAAGGCCCTTGGCGAAACCCTCCGCACAGGTGGCCTTGTGGCGAGAGGTTCCTCCCACTCCTGAGTGGTGTGGCCAGCCTACCCTTGGTAGAAAGTTGTCTTCCAAGTATTGTTGTAATGCCCAAAATACCTTAGCCTTGTACCTTGTAGTATTCCAAGATACCTCTATCGTAGAGCAGGAAATACTACCTTTTGTCACTTTGGTCTCAAACAGAAACCACAAGGAAATCTTCGTTGTTTGATTGAAGTATTTAGGTAGAAGTTGGTTAGAACTTAAGGGTTGTTTGGAGCACCGGAGTTGGAGCTAAGCGTTGCTAAGGATCGACATTTAACTTGGATAATTTTGGGCTTGTCGAGGTAAATATTCTTGTTCCACTTATTGTAATTGGAGATTACATATTGTAGGAATATATAGTTGAGGTATACTATATATAGAAATGAACATTATTGTGCGTGATGTCTTTTGACTTAAGCACGAATTTAAAGAAAAGAATGAGCTGTAATTACATGGGGTGTATTCTGATGAGACTTGTGTAGCATTGTTGTGAAGTAGAATTGTACACGTCAGGTTAGGCGTGTAAACCCCTGGTTGGCTTGGTAGCGGCCTCGATAGAGGAGGAGATTTCTGTTGTTGCGGGGAAGTCTTTGAATTTTTACGTAGAAATGGAACCTTGTGTTTTGAGGTTAATAGAAGTTGTGGCCTTTTTAGGTGAAAGTACTAAGAGTAGCGTATTCTACTCGAGAGTGGAAAGGGCTAGCAAGGTTGTAGTACTTGGAGCATTTTGCTTATTGTCGATAAATCGTCGCGAGGTATGTGAACCTCTTCCTATCCTTGAGCATGATGTTTTGTAAAATATGTAGTACGGTAGACTTACATGTGCTAAATGATTTGGTTGGTTTAAAACATAGGGTGTTATAATAGCTTTATGGGAAGTTAGTTATAACGACCTTATGTAGGTGAAAATGGTTTACTGATGTTAGAAGTTAAGAGACTTGATCTTATAAGATAAGAGACTTAACTTATTTGTTTTAATGTGGATGTTTGTGTGAAACCTCATTCGTGAGTAATGAGTACTTGGTTTTAAAGGGATAATGTTTCTTGATTTGGGAATCGAATGTGTATCGAAAGACCAACTGCGGCGTTAATAAAGGAAAATGTATTGAATAATGATGTGTTGTATTAAAACCGGTAGAAACCTCCATCTGCATAGAAGCTAAGATGAGACAAAATGATATTACATTTTCTAGATCATGGTCATTCTTTGTAATAAGATCGTTATAAACAAGAATAAACTACTCGTATATGACATATGTTACTCAATTGTTCTAAAAGGAATCAAGTGATTAAGTTTGGGAACTATGAAACCATTTGAAAATGAGAAGCTTGAGTAATTGAAACTAGGCAAGCGGAACTTAGGAAAGAATGTTGTTACTTGATTTTGAAAAGGAAGGTGGGTTGATCATTCTAATACTACGGTATCGGGTGACTTTTATATAAGTAATGGATCTCTTTTAAAAAGAACTTAACGTACGTAGTACTTTAGGGTTGAAAACCGGACTTTGGCATAAAATGAAGGTACTTTGAGTTGTGTGAAACTTGCCTATGCTTGTTGTTGTGAAACTTGCCTATGCTTGTTGTTGTGAAACTTGCCTATGCTTGTGATGATAGCCTTTATTGTACAAGCGTTGTGTTTTACGTATTCTGCGTCTCTCGATAGAAGTCGGTTGGTAGTTGAGAACTTACTTGGGCGTGCGGCGTGTGACGGAGAAATTCCGCAGATGCGTTCACGTTGATAGTATTATTGTTGTTAATCGCTTTGGACATCTTGACACGATCGTAGCGCGCGGGTATGCTTCCATTTTGGTTAAGGTCTTGTGGTTAATCGCTTTGGATATCTTGACCGCGATCGTGGCGCGCGGGTATGTTTCCATTTTGATTATCGCCTTGTGATTTTCCTTTTGGACATCGACACGATCGTAGCGCGCGGGTATCGTCCATTTGGAATCTGTCTATTGTTTCCCTTTGGACATGCGACCGCGATCGTAGCGCTGCGGGTATCGTCCATTTGGAAAGTTGTCTTATTGTTTCCCTTTGGACATCTCGACCGCGATCGTAGCGCGCGGGTATGCTTCCATTTGGATTCTTTGTCTTGTTGTTATCATATCATCATTGCCGTGATGAGGAAGGTATTCCACGGCATGATTGATGTTGTGGGCGTGAGACCACGACTTGATATAAGCGTTATATGTGGTGTCTTGTAGTTTGGCTATCATACATGTCTCTGCTTTGTATAGCGTTATGATTTCATTCTGACATTATGCGATTTCACATACTTAGTACTGTTATCGACCTCGCCCGGAGGCTGCGTTCATCTGCATGAGTAGAGTACATCGATCGTGGATCCTCGCTCATAGGATCACGATTCGGCGCATTGTGAAGCTCCGTTTCTCGGAGGCTTATCTTTTAGTATGTGTTCCCCGAGTTGTAGGTTCTTGTACATTCGAGGGGTATGGCGGGGCCACTGTCCGTCATAGTCATTAATATATCTTAGAGGTTTGTAATCTTGTTGTGGCGGGGTTGAAAAAGGATTAAAGCTATTCGAGTTTTATATAGATACTAAGGCAAGCTGTTTTGGTTGGCCTATTCATTTATTATATCTCTTGTTAAATGACTCATGTTTTATGTTCGTGATTTTCTCGATGTATGTATCACTAGGGTGCAGGGTAAGGCACGATCCAGGCCCGATTTTGGGGTGTGACAAGAGGGTTCTATATCTACGGAAAATTGGGCGTACTTCCTACGGTGAGCTACTCAAGTCATTGTGAAAGCGATCCTATGTAAATCTGATTTGATTATTCTTCTTTTAAACCGCCTACTGTGATAACAGTTCAATTCTATACGCAATATTCTTCTAAGTATCTAATACATATTCTTATACAACTACAGTAAGTCTTCTCTAATTCAAAAGAGGGGTAGCATTAGTTAACTAGGTAAGCCCAATAATATCCTAGAAAAAGTCGCGCCTGAGCAAGGTTTTGCTCTTAAGTTGTATGCTCCAAGGAAACCTTAGAAGTTCTTCACAACTTCTACTAAGTACTAAGGGATTTGAGTTAGGGTATTTTGGGCATTATAACAATACTAGAAGACAACTTTTCTATCAAGGGAGGAGGGGTAGATTTTGGCTAGGCTAGGGGGGGGCCCTCGGCCAAACTTCAAAAGGGGGTGTTTGGACGAAAAGGCTACAAAGGGAGAGGAGAGGACTTTCAAGACTTGGAAAGGAATTTGTGGATGAAGAACTCTTCATCCTAAGGGGGGTATTTATAGGTCAAGACATGGCCAACCAATGGCCAAGATTTAGCCAAGTGCTAGGCAAGTGTAAGGTCAAGATTAGGGCAAGTGTACTGTGCCAACTTGCACACAAAATATCCTACCAACTACTTGACAAAATTGACCATCCATTCGGCCCTAGAACGCCTCACATCCATAAATTGGAGGGTGACAAGTGTCGCCCTCGTTGGTCCAAAATGTTTCGTCTCTCGGAAAAATCATAAAAATTAGAAATGACATAGCGGAATTTACCCTACGAAAGCTGTGGAAACGTTTCGTCGGAAAACTATTCGTTTTGTGAGTTGTGCCCAAAAAAACGTCCAAGCCTAACTTTAAGGCCAAACTTTTTGTACGTATTTCCTTACGTACATACTCTGGAAATACGGGGTATAACATTCTCCCCTCCTTAGAAACATTCGTCCCGAATGTCCCTTGAGCAGGATAACGATAAGGTTCTTCGTAACTTAAACCGTTTGCAAATGCCACACACGGCCACAAAACAACACTTAGGCATAAATGATAATGAAAAATTTACAAGTAGGAAAGTGAATTACCTGGAGGTGTGGGGAATAGGTGAGGATACCTCCGCCTCATGTCCTCTCCGACTTCCGCGTCATCTCTCCCTAAGCTCGTTCCGCCACAAGACTTTGTGGAAGCCACATCCGGTCAGACGCGCTAACGACGATCGACTATCGCTATGGGAATCTCCTCATACGATAACCCGCCGGTCACTGGACATCGTCGTCCGGGTGTACCACTAGATGGATCCGATACATCTCGCCGGCATAGATCGTGAAACACCGGATGCCTGCCTCGGATCGGACGGCAGATCCAACTCGTAGAGCAACCTTGCCTACCTGCGGACAATCTGAAGCGGCCCGATGTACCTTGGTGAGTTTCCTCTTCCGAATCTCATTACACCGCCGTGGGTGGCACCTTGAGAAAACCCAATCATCAACCTCGAACTCAAGATCCGACGGCGATGATCTGCATCGACTTACATCGACTACGGTATCAATAGCGCTCTCGGATAAGCTTCACCTTATCCATTGCTGCTGCACCAAATCTGGTCCCACTGCCGCACTGCGCCCACATCGAACCAACCTATAGGCGATCTGCACTTCCTCCCATACAAGGCCTCATAAGCGCCATCCCGAATCCGGAGTGGTAGCTATTGTACACGAACTCAACTAGAGGCAAATGATCCTCGGCTACCCACGAAGTCGATAACACGGGCTCGCGACATATCCTCGAGTGCGGATAGTGCGCTCGGCTGTCCGTCTGTCTGTGGATGGAATGCGTACTCGGGCTCACGTCGTCCTAAACCTCTGGAAAGACCTCGAAGTTAGCGTAAACCGGGCTCCTCTGCATGCGATATGATCGAAATAGGGACTCTATGCGGTCGGCGATCTCTCGGATGTAATGTCGGCATAATCCTCGGTAGAAAAAGTCGTCTGACGGGAAGAAAGTGGGCTGATTTAATCGACTGTCGGCGATAACCCATATAGAATCATGTCTCCTACGAGTGCGAGGTAATCCCGTGATGAAGTCCATGTTGATCACCTCCCACTTCGGTCGGGATCTCTATCGCTGCGCAACAAACCACGGGCCTGCGGTGCTCTACCTTCACTGCGACAACATGGGCACCGAGCTACGAACTGCGCAACGTCCTCTTCAGCCATCCCACCAATACGGATCTAAGGTCGTGGTCATCTTGGTCGACCCGGATGGATAGAGTAACGCTATTGTGTGCTTCCCAGAACACTGCCGCGAAGTCTGAAACATCCGGAACACACAATCGCCCTCAAACCTTAGCACCCCATGGTGCTACCTCAGAGACCGCGCCTCACGAAGAGGCGTATCACGATATCGAATCAAAGTGGATCCTCGGCTGTTGCCTCTTCACCTCTCGGCGATGGAAGACTCGGCAACCTCACGAACTCTAACTTACCGCTATCGAGAATCAATCAAGCGGACACCAGGCTCGCTAAGCGATGCAAATCATGAACCATGTCCTCCTCTCTAGCGCACATCGATAGGCTCCCATCGACTACGACTAAGGCATACGCCTGACATTGGCCTTCCCGAGTGGTACGGGATATCAACATCGTAATCCTTAAGCAACTCTAACCACCGTCTCTGTCGTAAGTTCGGCTCCTCTGGTGAAGATATCTGGAGGCTCTTGTGGTGCAGTAAAAATATCCAAGTGAACCCCATACAAATAGTGCCTCCAGATCTTAAAAGAGTGAATCACGGCTTCCAAGTCCATATCTTGGGTGGGGTAGTTCCTATCGTGTTTCTTCAGCTGTCGGGATTCATATGCTATAACCTGCCATCTGCGTCAACACATATCCCAACCCGATGCACGACGCATCGCAATACCGACATAACCATCTGGACCTGCGGAAGAGTAAGAACGAGGCGGTCGTCGATCTCTCTTTCAGAATCGGAAACCACGCCACAAGCATCGATCCATGAAACTTGGCGCCTACGAGTCGGCCTAGTCAATGGTGCGAGAGATAGAAGCAAACTTCTCCACGAACCGATAATATCTGCAAGGCCCGAGCTGCGAACCTCGCCGGAGTAGTAGGTCTAGGCCAAGTCTGATGCCTCGATCTTGGCGTATCCACTCGAATGCCATCGGCCCGACAATATGCCCAAGAAACGCATCGAAGTCAACAAAACTCACATTTGGAAAACTTGGCGTACAAGCTGCTGGTCTGGAGAAGCGTCGGCCTGATCCTCAAATGCTCGCGTCTCGCTCTGGCGAGAATAAACCAAGATATCATCGATGAACACTATCACAAGCGTGTCAAAATGGTTTGAACACTCGGTTCATCAAATCCATGAATACCGCGGAGCATTGGTCAACCAAAGACATGACCACGAACTCATAATGCGTGCACGGTCACGAATGCGATCCAGGGACATTCACCTCTCGACTCGCACTTTGATGATAGCGGCCGTAGATCAATCTTGGAGAAGCATCTCGCACCACTGCGAGTCGAACAAATCATCAATCACAGGAAGAGGGTATCTGTTCTTAATGGTCACCTTGTTCGGTGCACGTAATCAACACACACGTGCAAGGCGTCCGTTCTTCTTCTTCACGAACAATCTGGCGCTCCCGGGAGAAACACTAGGCGGATGAAGCCGCTTCTCCGGCAAATCTCTAAGCTGATCTTTGACTCTCTCAACTCGGCGGTGCCATTACGTATGGCGGAATGGAAATAGGCGAGTGTGCGCAATATGTCAATACAAAACTCAATCTCCTCTCGGGAGGATACGGGAGTCGTGCGGAAACACGTGCGGGAACTCTCGACTCTGGGCGGCGGAAAATCTGGTACGCGACTTGATATCAAACACGACGAGATGGTAGATATACCGCCTGCACCATCTTCCTAGCCTTGAGGTAGGAAATAAACCTACCCGCCGGCGTCTGGTGCTCCTCGCTCAACAACGGCTCCTCAGAAACTGGAACCGTACTACTCTCTCTGCGGTCTACATTGGCGTAGCAAGAAGCTAGCCAATCCGTCCCCATGATCACGTCGAAGTCAATCATCTCCACTCTATCAAGTCGGCTGGGTCCGACGTAAATGGTCACGGGACAAGCTCTATATACGTCGAGCTACCCGAATCACCATTTGGCGTAGCTACCTCGAAAGGGTCTATGGACTCGGGCTCTATCCACTATCCTACTAGCAACAAGGGAGATATATGGGGCCAGTAGAACCGGATCTATCAAAGCATACACATCAAACCCGAGCGATAAGGTACTGTGGCGACATCGGTGAGGCTGCTGATCTGTCGGTGGACAAAGCATAAATGCGGTTACGAGGACCGCTAGGCTGGACCGCGCCACGACCTCTGCGCGACTGCTGGTCCATGAGTACCTTGCCCTCGAGCGAAATGCTGTCGGGAATGAAGAAGACCCGGCGAAAGAACACGTAAGGTGACCCTACCATCGGCCGCGCCGCGTCGGACGGTTCCTCGCATAGTGACCTGCGGCCTGGCTGAAACAAGCTCCGTAGCACCACAACTCGAAGTGGGATCTGCGCGTCGGCCACGCCTGAGGGTGGTGGTCCGTCGGCGATGCCTCTGCTACTACGGGCGTCACGAAGTCACGGGGCCTGATGCGCCCTCGAATATCTGGTGTCTTGAGGGCGGTGCGAGTGCTCTGGTGGCTGTGGTGCAAATCTAGGCTGCTGCGAGGCCGCCCACGATAGCCACCAAAGACCACTGTCGTCTGGTCTTCTTCTGCTGCTGTCGGCCGTGGTCTCTACGCTCTCGCATCAGAGCATGAGCTGCGTGCGGGTAATGTCCATACGGTGAAGAAACACCGCGTGACTCGGCCATATAGTCATCTAGCCGGTGGCGTAGCGGTGCACCCTATCCTCCATGCGCTACCAACTTGGGACATATCGAGCGATGAATCAAACTCGACATTGTACTCCACGGCGGTCGTCCTCTCGCCTCGGCGGTAAAAATCTATCGGCTCGCGCCCTCGCCGTCTGTGGAGGCAAGAAGTGAGTGAGAAAGCCTCGAGAACTCATCCCAGTAGGCGGGGACGCGTGCTCTCCGGGATAACTCGCGAATCAAACCAATCGATCGCGGTATCACGCGGCCGTGCGAACCGAGGTCAGGACTCTGTCTCACGAGGCCTTGATCACCGCGTGATCCTCTGTGGCGGCGGATGAACTCCTGCGGATCATCCTCCGACCTCGACAGTAAAACTCTGGCGGGCTACAACTCAAGAAATCTCGTAGCCTCAAACTATTCGCCTCGGGTGCACCAGGTGCGGCCGTGGGAAGGCTGAGCTGAGCTGCGCGTCGGCCTATCCTCGTATCAGCCACAACTCAGCGATAGGTGGGCCGTCTCGCTTGTACCCTAACTCCTCCGCCCGGTGTGGGACGGGAGGTGTGGGTGCTGTGGTCTCTTTGGGGCGTGGCGTCATAGAACTTCGCCGTCTGCGGTATAGGCGGGCTCGAGCCCTCGTGACTCTAGGTGTCCACTAGCGCCTCCGCCATTGCCTTTCATATGGGCGGGTTGCCTTACGTGGAGGCATAAGCGTTCTGAACAAGGAATACGTTAGAGGGTCCAACTTTAACACGACTCTAAGCACGATCTCGAGTGAGAAGAATGAAACCAATCCTAAATATCCTATAGCCTCACGATTATTGGTGTGGTGCATAACACCGATAATCAAGACTACTAGATACGGTCTGTAGACACTTTCAGAGGATTAAGCGCTCGATACCACTTTTGTCACGACCCATTCAGGGCCGTGATGGTGCCTCAAGGGCACCCAGTAGTCATACATCGAGTAATCGTGGAAATATAAAACAAGACATAAACGATTTATAAAATAAGACACGTTTATGTGAGAAAACATCGCCTTCGGCGTATATATATAAACATGGTTTTAGCGATTACATCCGATACTATACAACATGACTACAGACCTCTGAAATATACAACTATGGCGGGACGGGGCCCGCCATACCTGGCTGTATACAAAACTATCTACAACGGGGAGATCATACCCAAGTAGAGCCTCGGAAAGATGGAGCTCAGACACCAACGTAGAGATCCTAAGAATGTGGATCTAGCACCTTGCCGCACCTGCGGCATGAACGCGGCCCGAAGGAGTCGAGACAACGGTACTAAGTATATGAAATCGTAAAATACTTAAATGAAAACATATCATTTTAAAATCAGTTTTGCAAGTATGTATGAAACAACGAGGGACCGCATAGTGCCACATCATAAACAAGAGCAACAATAGGTAAGCATGTGAGTCTTTTCTAGTGCGAATGATCGAGCGGGGCCAATTGCGTAGTATCACCATGCAAGCCTAATCACGGACTCCGTAGTCCGCATAGGCCACTCACATAGGCCCGCATAGGAGTACATAACCGCGTCGAGGGTAGCTACTCCTCGGCATCGCCCCGGACTCGTAGTCGCATGGCCACATAGACCGCGTGAGGTATAACCCCGCATCACTAACACGGAACTCCGTAGCTCGCATAGGTCCCTGGACCCGCATGAGGTATTCTCGAATCATGGTCCTGCATCGCTGAGTCTACCCGCGTCGGAGGCGGCTTAACCCGTGTCGTCAAGAGGTGAGTGATAGTACACTAACATAACGACTTATCTTTAAACAACATAAGCACAACAAGAATACTCTCTTATACAAGCGTTACAAGACACTAACACACATAGCATTATATCATGTCTACTTATCAAACCATCTTATTATTCTTTTCACAATTCAATATAAGTGCATTTATAAACACATAGGCAAACTGTTTCTTTTATCATTCTTAAGTGGTTATACTTAACTTCCCATAAAGCTAGTATAACTCTTAAGCTTCGCTTTAAAACCAATTAGTTCTCTTACATTAAAATGATTCATATTCTTTTGAAATGCTTTACATTTCTTTATTATTCGGGCTTAAGCCGTGAGGCATTCTAAGTAAGTATTATTCGAGCTTAAGCGTGAGGCATTCGTAAGTATTATTCGAGCTTAAGCGTGAGGCATTGCCGTAAGTATTATTCAGGCTTAAGTCAAAGACATTGCCGTAGTTATTATTCGATTAACACGTATGCGTCTACCGTACTATATATATATTGTAAAATATCATGCTTTAGGAAGAATCACATACCTTCTCGTGAAAACCACCGCCAAGTTGAATATGTCGCGAGAGAATCGACTATAATAGTCGAACACGTCTATCAACGTTCGGACTACTTTGTAACGATTCTAAGCAGAGGGTTCTATATCCTACGGAAAATTGGGCGTCTTCCCTACGGTGAGCTACTCAAGTCTCATGTGAAAACGATCTATGTAAATGCAGTTTGATTATTCTTCTTTTAAACCCTTCTTTGTGATATGATTCAATTCTATTCTGCAATATTCTTCTAAGTATCTAATACTTATTCTTATACTACTACAGTAAGTATTCTCTAATTCAAAAGAGGGTTAGGATTAGTTACCTCGGTAAGGCCAATAATATCCTAGAAAAAGTCGCGCCTGAGCAAGGTTTTGCTCCTAAGTTGTATGCTCCAAGGAAACCTTAGAAGTTATTCACAACTTCTACTAAGTACTAAGGGATTTGAGTTAGGGTATTTTGGGCATTATAACAATACTAGAAGACAACTTTTCTATCAAGGGAGGAGGGGATTTTCAAGACTTGGAAAGGAATTTGTGGATGAAGAACTCTTCATCCTAAGGGGGGTATTTATAGGTCAAGACATGGCCAACCAATGGCCAAGATTTAGCCAAGTGCTAGGCAAGTGTAAGGTCAAGATTAGGGCAAGTGTACCTAGCCAACTTGCACACAAAATATCCTACCAACTACTTGACAAAAATTGACCATCCATTCGGCCCTAAGAACGCCTCACATCCATCAATTGGAGGGTGACAAGTGTCGCCCTCCCGTTGGTCCAAAATGTTTCGTCTCTCGGAAAAATCCGCAAAAATTAGAAATGGCATAGCCGGAATTTACCCTACGAAAGCTGTGGAAACGTTTCGTCGGAAAACTATTCGTTTTGTGAGTTGTGCCCAAAAAAACGTCCAAGCCTAACTTTAAGGCCAAACTTTTTGTACGTATTTCCTTACGTACATACTCTGGAAATACGGGGTATAACAGTAAGTTACTACACTTTTAGAAAACTCATTTCAAAGCTTGAAATCAAGTAACTCCAAATTTTCACAATCTAGGCAACTTATGCCGATTTAATCAAAAAGACAACTTTCTAAACCTTCCATAAAGCCTTTATAACCAACTTCCCATAAAGCCGTTATAACCCTTTATGGTTTTAGACGTATCCATTCCTTCAATAACCAAGAGACTTATGCTATTAAAACCAAGTATCACATACTTACAAATCAAGTTCTTAACTTTCAAAATACTTCAAGTCTCTTAATAGTTAGAAAACAAGTTTTCTTCTACTTTTTAAACCTCAAGTAACTTCACCCTTAACGCAAGTTACTTCTCTTAAATCATGTCATTTCTCCTCTTTTAAAATCAAATAAGTAAATCACTCCTTTGACTCCCCTAAAGTCATTATAATGACCTTTAGGTTTTAGAACTAAGGCACTAGCCAAAAGATTTGGAAACCACTTCCTTTTCAAGTCTCTATGTACTTTAAGAAAAATACCTTCACTTTTAAGAATCCAAACTTCCCTAAGGAAATGGGTTATACTACTTACAATTTAAACATCAAAGTACACTCAAGGAAGTACATAGAACAAATTCTATTTTAGGCAATCCAAATACAAGCAAGGAATGGATCATTCAAGGAGTAGAACTTACTTTCTTTATTCTAAGGAATCATGCTAGAAGAGGAGATAGTTCACATACCTTTTCGGCTAAATCCTCAAGCTAAGCCGAATATGCCGTACGTAGAAGTGTCAACCTAAAATGGTCACAACAAGACTATAAACTTCTAGTCTCTATGTAGAATAATACTAAGTATTTAGTCTCTAATTCTACGGAAAATTGGGCAGCACTTCCTTTGTTTCTACTCACTTTGCCACCTTTTTCAAGGCCGAATACAATAACCAACAAGCCACATTTAAGGCTCCAACAACAACCAAACAAAGGGGATTACACGCCTTACACCACGTGTAAAATTCCGCCCCACAATTCATACAAGGTAGTTCCATAATTAAAGCCATTCTCGGCCAACTTACAACCAACAACACTAAGTCTTTTCCAACCCTTTTCCAAATTCCAAGTTCTTAGGTCAACATGTTATTTAGTCATAGACAACATCAACAACTACAATTTCCTTCTTTATTCAACATGCGACGACTTAAACTAATAACCAACTTGAATTCCAATCTTAAAGCTAAACATGCTAGATTTCGGATTAGGGTTCCAATAGTCAAAATACTTATCAAACTTCATACTATATAACACATGTTTGCTAAAATCCATAGCTACAACAATAAGTAAGTCTTAACTACTAAAACGACAAAATTTATACCTTTCCAAGCCCTTAAAATTTCCAAGATCCAAAGTCGCGCCTTAGCAATTCTTAGCTCCTTTCCTTAAGTTCCAATCCGCTCCAAGCATTCCTTAGAGGCCTATGAAGAACCCTTCTTCAAGTTCCAACTTCAAAGTTGAAGAACTCCCTTAGTTTCCGCCTTGCGACTAACGTGAAAATACGTTTTTCGAAATCTTTCTATTGAGATATCCTTACAATACTCTTAGGAACCTTGGTTTAAAGTCTTGTGGCTAATGGATCACAAACTAAAATTTTTTGTGTGGGAATAATAGCAAACCCGAGAGGTCTCTTGTTCTTGGCACAAGTGTTCTCAAATTTTTCTAAGTGTTAAATGACAAGTCTTGCACTAGTAGTATACTTATAACACATTGGAGGGTTTAGATATCCACAAATGTGAGGCTAGGATGAAAATCACATGGATCAAGCTTATGTGGCAAGTTGACAAGTCAACAATGTCAAGCTTAGCAAGACTTATCTTCCAAGATGTTCAATGACCATAATACCCCTCCCCTAATTCGACCAAGACCACTTATGGGGTGCGCGTGTCGCCTCTCATTCGTCCATAAAATTCCGTAACCCTCGTGGGCCCCACAAAACGAAAAATTCCTCGGGTGGGCCCCACGTGACCAAATCCGTAAAAACAAATTTCCATAATATTACTAAGTCCCATACTCTTCAAATAATGTATTTTGAGAATCCAATTCTGAACAACGAACATTTTTCCTTTCCGACATTCGGAAGATTTTCCGTCGGAAAAACAATTCTTCTTTTCGTACTAATTTCCAAGTCTTGTTTCCTTACGTACATTCTCTTATACATGTCCTGGACTTACGGGGTGTAACAGTACATGTATAAGACTAATAAGAAGTTAGGGGATTTCTTAACTTGGTTATGTTAGAATATGGTAAGCCGGTAGCGCTTATGTTATGTATGGTAAGCCGGTAGTGCTTATGTTACGTATGATAGCCGGTTTGTGCTAGTGATATATTATTCATTATGGGGTCATTCCCCGGATTTGTGGCATTTGCATATTCCGTGGATTTGCTACCCATGATGCGAGGAATACCTCATGCGGGTCCGTAAGGACTTATGCGGTGAAATAGTCCCGTGCGGGCGGATCTGACTATCGAGGAATACCTCATGAGAGTCCGTAAGGGCTTATGCGGGTGAAATAGTCCCATGCGAGGAATACCTCATGCGGGTCCACGCGACCTATGCGGGTGAAATAGTCCCAGGAGTAGGATTGCTTAATGATACTGCGGGCGGGTGGTCCTGCTTTGATCGTGAGCTTCCTAGTTTATATTGTAAGTATACTACTATTTACTCTCATTGTTAGTAAGGCCTTTGTGTCTTTATTATTTGAGTAGTGACTTTGAGGGCATCGTCTACGACTTGATATGACTGCTTATGTATTGTGTACTGTAGGTTGGCTATCATACATGTCTCCTGTTTTGTTTAGACTGTTATGATTTCATTACAGTACTTAATGTTTCACATACTTGGTACATTCTTCGTACTGACCTCCTTCGGGGGGCTGCGTTCATGCCGCAGGTTTAGGTACGATGTTTGGTGATCTGCAGGTGTAGGACCCTGCTCAGAGTTTTTGGATAGCTCCTTATGTTCGGGAGTTTATCTTTTTGGTATAAGTTCTTTCGATCTGAGCTTTTATGCGATTATGGGTGCGGGGCCTTGTCCGTCATAGTTGATAAAATTCTTAGAGTGCGTATTCATATGTGGGATTGGACTCGTATGCGGTGTAGTGTCTTTTGTTTATGTATATTATATGGCGGCCTTGTCGGCGTTGCCACTTGCGTATGTTGGTTTTAAAAAAATGAGGTGGTATTTAATTTCCATGATTTACTTAGTTGTTAAGGTAGAAGGGTGCTCGGGTAGGGCACGATCCACGAGCCGAGGTTCGGGCGTGTGAAGGCTAGACCGGTTGGTTATCGGTGAGTTTTGGGCGCCGCCTCGACTAGTGAGATATTCGTCCCAGCCTACCCAGTACATACCCTCGCAGTTCACAGGTGGGATATTGGACCCCACAAGGTATTTAGGAGCCGGTCCAAGCTCCAGGGGTCGAGATTCTCAAAGGAGCAGGGGATTTTCTCAGTCGAGGCCACTTATTCCTCAGTGTCTCCATTGTAGTAAGCGTCATTCGGGGAAATGCCGTTATGGCACAGGTGTTTGTTTTCGTTCTGGCCGTCCGGGCCATATACGGGGGGTATGTCCCTTTAGAAAGAGCACCGGTGAGGTGGCTCAGCCTTTGAGGCCGGTAGTTGGTTCCCCTTCCTCCGCAGCTGTGCGTCCCGAGCGGTGTTGGATGTTAGCCAGTCGTGGTAGAGTTCAGGGTGGAGTTTATAGTTCTGGCGGTCCTTCGAACCGCAGAGATGACGTGACTACTGGACAGGATCAGGAGGCGACATCCCATGGGGTTATAGGTATATCTCGATTCTTTTGAATCATACGTGCATTGATAGATTCAGATTTCGCCCTAGCGTATATGTTTTCCCTTTATTGCTAGAGTTGTAAGTGATAGTACCCCAGAGGTAGGAATACTTTGTTTAGTAAGGTGAAAAGTTAAGAATGTTGACAAGAATGGTAAGTGAACTGAGACTATAGTTGTGTAGAGTTCACAAGTTGTAATTGCCCCATAACAGTGTAAGACCAATAGGGAAGAATGTACGGTAGAAATACTTTGGCTTATGTGACAAACCGCTAGTGAATATGGGGGATAGGGTGAGAAGTACCTTGAGATAAGAGAAAGATTTATTTCAGACTAAAAATGAGAAGTTAAGTGTGACGATGAGTTGGGTTATGGACTCATTTCGGGTCAACCGCTAGTATAGAATGGGGTGATGTCAGTTAGAAATGGTCCCGTTATGTGATAGGGTCTCGAGGATGCAAGGCCCAAGTTTAGTTAATCGTTGTACGAGTTCGTGGATGCGTTCCACCGGAACTAGGTCGTAAGGACCGAGAAGAGCCTTAGCGAAAATTCAAGTAACATAATGGACAAGTTTGGATAGTAATCCAAGGATTTGGGAAACAGAATCAATATTTGAAATTTTGTACGTATGCTCAAATAAGTTTGGAAGTACGAGGAAGTATGACAAGTAAGAGAAGAAAGAAACCTCTAAGGATCCCGTGTTTGAGAAGATTGTAACCTTCGAGTTTTGTGAGAAGGGGTCGCGGACGGAAGGTCCATTGATATGTTTACGTATGTTGTGGTGGCCATGTGTGGCATCGTTGGTCTTGTGCAGTTTTGATTGAGAGGCATAGTATAGAGTTTATGCCGGAGTTTGTATAGCTTGACAACCGGCTAAGAACATTCGGGAACGAATGTTTCTAAGGGGGGAAGAATGTTACATCCCGTAAGTCCAGGACATGTATAAGAGAATGTATGTAAGGAATCAAGACTTGGAAATTAGTACGAAAGGGAGAATTGTTTTTCCGACGGAAAATCTTCCGAACGTCGGAAAGGAAAAATGTTCGTTGAGGAGAATTAGATTCTCAAAATACATTATTTGAAGAGTATGGAACTTATTAACTTTATGGAAATTTATTTTTACGGATTTGGTCACGTGGGGCCCACCCGAGGAATTTTACGTTTTGTGGGGCCCACGTGGGTTACGGAATTTTATGGACGAATAAGAGGGCGACACGTGGCACCCCCACATATGGTCTTGGTCGATTTTAGTAAGGCTAAAATGGTCATTGACCATGGTGGAAGATAAGTCTTGCTAAGCTTGAGATTGTTGACCAAGTCAACTTGCCACTTGTGCTTGATCCTAGTGAAACTCATCCTAGCCACTCATGTGTTGCAATCTAAACCCTACATAGTGTTATAAATACTAAGCTAGTGCAAGACAAGGTCTTTAACACTTAGAAAAATTAGAGAACATTTGTGCCAAGAACAAGAGGCTCTCGGGTTCACCTCACTCCCACACAAAAAAATTTGTAGTTTTGATCCTTTGTTCACAAGACTTTAACCCAATGTCCCTAAGGGTATTGTAAGGATATCTCAATAGAAATATTTCGGAAAAACGACGTTTTCGTATTAGTCGCAAGGCGGAAACTTAAGGAGTTCTTCAACTTTGAAGTTGGAACTTGAAGATGGGTTCTTCATAGGCTTCTAAGGAGTGCTTGGAGCGGATTGTAACATAAGGAAAGGAGCTAAGAATTGCTAAGGCGCGACTTTGAATCTTGGAATTTTTAAGGGCTTATAAAGGTATAAATTTTGTCGTTTTAGTAGTTAAGAATTACTTATTGTTGTAGCTATGGATATTAGCAAGCATGAGATGTTTAGTATGATGTTTGATAAGTATATTGGCTATTGGAACCCTAATCCGAAAACTAGCATGTTAGCCTTAAGATTACAATTCAAGTCGATTATTAGTTTAAGTCGTCGCATGTTGTATAAAGAAGGAAATTGTAGTTGTTGAAGTTGTTTATGACTATATAACATGTTAGACCTTAGAACTTGGAATTGGAAAAGGGTTGGAAAAGACTTTAAATTGTTGGTTATGTTGTTGGCCGAGAATGGCTTGAATATGGAACTACTTCGTATTATTGTGGGGCGGAATTTTACACGTATTGTAAGGTGTGTAATCCCCTTTGTTTGGTTGTTGTTTTGAGCCTTAAATGTGGCGTGTTGGTTATTGTATTCGGCCTTGAAAAAGGTGGCAAAGTGAGTAGAAACAAAGGAAGTGCTGCCCGATTTTCCGTAGAATTAGAGACCGTATACTTAGTATTATTCTACGTTAGAGACTAGAAGTTGATAGTCTTGTTGTGACCATTATAGGTTGACACTTCTACGTACGGCGTATTCGGCTTAGCTTGTGGATTTAGCCGAAAAGGTATGTGAACTATCTCCTCTTCTAGCATGATTCTTTAAGATAAAGAATGTATGTCCTACTCCTTAAATGATCCATTCCTTGGTTGTATTTGGATTGCCTAAAATAGAATTTGTTCTATGTACTTCCTTGATTGTACTTTGATGTTTAAATTATAAGTTGTATAATCCATTGCCTTAGTGAAGTTGGATTCTTAAAAGTGAAAGTATTTTACTTAAAGTACATGGAGTCTTGAAAAGGAAGTGATTTCCAAACTTTTTGGCTAGTGCCTTAGTTCCAAAACCTAAAGGTCATTATAATGACTTTAGGGGAGTCAAAGGAGTGATTTACTTAATTATTTTAAGAGAGAAGAAATGACATGATTTAAGAGAAGTAACTTGTTTTAAAGGTGTGAGTTACTTGAGGTTTAAAAGTAGAAGAAACTTGTTTTCTAAATATTAAGAGACTTGAAGTATTTTGAAAGTTAAGAAACTTGATTTGTAAGTATGTGATACTTGGTTTTAAGTATAAGTCTCTTGGTTATAAAAAGGAATGAATATGTCTAAAACCATAAAGGGTTATAACGGCTTTATGGGAAGTTGGTTATAACGGCTTTATGGGAAGTTGGTTATAACGGCTTTATGGGAGGTTAAGAAAGTTGTCTATTTTGATTATTAGGCATAAGTTGCCTAGATTGTGAAAATTTGAAGTTACTTGTGAGCTAAGTCTTGCTACTTAGGATGATATATAACACATTGGAGGGTCTAGATTACAACACATGGTAAGTTTGGATGAAAGGGATCAAGCCAAGTGGCTCTTGACTTAGTCAACAATGTCAAGCTCAAGCTTAGCAAGACTTTCTCATCTTTACAATGGTCAAATGACCCTTTTGCCCTTGCATCAATTTCGACCAAGCCATGTGGGGGGGGGGGGGTGCCACATGTCGCCCTCTCATTCGTCCATAAAATTCTGTAACCCTCGTGGGCCCCACAAAACGTAAAATTCCTCGGGTGGGCCCCACATGACCAAATCCGTAAAAATAAATTTCCATAATGATAATAAGTTCCATACTCTTCAAATAATGCATTTTGAGAATCCAAATTCTCCTCAACGAACATTTTTCCTTTCCGACGTTCGGAAGATTTTTCATCGGAAAAACAATTCTTCCTTTTGTACCAATTTCAAGTCTTGAGTTCCTTACGTACATTCCCTTAAGCATGACCTGGAGTTACGGGGTGTAACAAGAGTTGTGTTGTTAGGGTCGTCTCTCCCTAACGAGTTATGTTGATTGCAGCTACGAGAAAGGCAGCAGTGACCCGGGAAGGACTACGTGGATTGCGTATCCAGGTTGGTAATGATTGTAGTATAGTTGGTATTGTGACATACAACTATACAGAGTTATGTATGAGGGTCAGACGCGTGTTGCCTAGAATGATTTTAGATTACCAAGAGTTGGTAAAGACTAACTAGATATCGGGAAGGTATGAAACAATTAATGAATTCTCGCCAACGTCTTATGTTTTATTTTGAGATAATTGGGAAATGATGAGATGTCTGATAGGGTAGTGAACCCTTAAGAAGTCATGTTAAGGTACTTGATGAAGGACTATGTGGATAGATTAAGCTACGTGGTATACGTAATAGGATTGTACGGATGAGATCTGTATGGAGTAAGTAAGGGTTGTTGTGATCAAGACGACACGATTATGATATTATGAGAGGTTATTGTACCCGTTTACGGGGGGACTGGTAAGGTAGGCTTGGAGCATGGGAATTGCGAGCCTAAGAATATTGATAACTGCCGAGACCTTAGATATATAAGGCTTTCTCGGGCAATAAGATTTTATTCAGACTAATGGTAAGAGTTAAGTGCGACGGTGGGTCGGGGTGAGGACCTATTGCGGGTCGCCTCATAGTTTGAAATGGAGTGGGATCAGTTGGTAGTAGTTTCGCTACGTGACAGGGTCACGAGGGTGTAAGGTCCAAGTCTAGTTAATTATTTTACGGGTTCGTGGACGCGTTCCACCAGAACCAGGTCGTGAGAGCCGGAAATGGCCTTATGTTGTTTAAAAGAGTGACTCCAAAATATTGGGGGCCAGAATCGGTATGGGGGTTATGTATGTATGCTAGTATGAGTTGGAAGTACGGAAAGAGAGCGACCAGTAAGAAAGATAGCAACCAAGTGTAAAGGAATAGAGCCTGAATCCGTAAGGACCTTTCGAGGTAACTACACCCGTGAGTGGTTGGGTGGTAGCTGAGCGGGTATATGAGATTTGCCCGGTGATGATACAGTCGTCAGACCCTAGTAGACCTAGTAGAGATGATTACAACAGACTTTGAGGTCATTGTGAGTATGGACTAGTTGGCGTCGTGAGTTCCAAGGTTGACATTTTAGTATAAGTATTGTTATGTGGCTTATGTTGTATGAAGGGTGTAGTAAAAGGAGACTATGTCGCTATCTAATTATATTGGACTCCGAAAGAACATTCGGGGACGAATGTTTCTAAGGGGGGAAGAATGTTACACCCCGTAAGTCCAAGACATGTTTAAGAGAATGTACGTAAGGAACACAAGACTTGAAATTGGCACGAAAGGAAGAATTGTTTTTCCGACGGAAAATCTTCCGAACGTCGGAAAGAAAAAATGTTCGTTGAGGAGAATTGGATTCTCAAAATGCATTAATTGAGGATTATGGAATGTATTATCATTATGGAAATTTATTTTTAGTATTTGGTCATGTGGGGCCCACCCGAGGAATTTTACATTTTGTGGGGCCCACGAGGGTTACGGAATTTTATGAATGAATGGGAGGGCGACACGTGGCACCCTCCCCCACAATGGTCTTGGACGAAAATTACAAGGGTAAAATGGTCATTTGACCAATGTATAGATGACCAAGTCTTGCTAATTAAAGAGCTTGATATTGTTGACTAAGTCCAAGGGCCACTTGGCTTGATCTCTTCCATCAAAACCTAACAAGTGTTATAATCTTGACCCTCCAATTTTTTATATAGTCATCCTAGTAGCAAGATAAGCTTCCCACACTTAGAAAAAAATTGCAAGAACTTGAGTTCTTGAAGCAATGCTCTCGGGTTTGAGAGAAAAGGGGAGGAGAAAATTTTAGTTTGTGATCCTTTATTCACAAGACTTTAACCCAAGGTCCCTAAGGGTATTGTAAGGATATCTCAATAGAAAGATTTCGGAAAAACGACGTTTTTACGTTAGTCGCAAGGCGATACCCTAAGGTGTTCTTCAACTTTGAAGATGGAACTTGAAGAAGAGTTCTTCATGAGTTTCTAAGGAATGCTTGGATCGGATTGGAACATAAGAAAAGGAGCTAAGAATTTCTAAGGAGCGACTTTGAATCTTGGAAATTTTAAGGGCTTGTAAAGGTATGAATCTTGTCGTTTTAACAATTAAAGATTTCTTATAATTATAGTTATGGATATTAGCAAGCATGAGGTATATATTATGAAGTTTGATAAGTGTATTGGCTATTGGAACCCTAATCCGAAAACTAGTATGTTTAGCCCTTAAGATTACAATCCAAGTTGATTATTAGTTTAGGTCGTCACATGTTATATAAAGAAGGAATTGTAGTTGTTGAAGTTGTTTATGAATATATAACATGTTGGACCTAAGAATTTGGATTAAAAGAATTGGAAAGGACTTTGTGTTGTTGTATATGTTTAGCCGAGAATGGCTTTAAATATGGAACTAGTTTCGTATTAATTTGTGGGGCAGAATTTTACACGTCCTGTTAAGGCGTGTAATCCCCTATTGTTAACTACATTGTTGAGCCTTAAATGTGGCGTGTTTGGTTATTGAATTCGGCCTTGAAAAAGGTGGCAAAGTATGTAGAAACAAAGGAAGTGATGTCCGATTTTCCGTAGAATTTAGTGATTTTGCACTTAGAATATTCTACGTTCGAAGCTAGAGGTTAATGGACGTATTATGGCCATTATAGGTTGAAGTACTAAGTATAGCGTATTCTACTTGAAGGATGGAATAGCTATCAAGGTTGAAGTACTTTGGAGCATTTTGATATTTGTCGATAATCGTCGCAAGGTATGTGAATCCTCTTCCTTCTTTTGACATGATTCTATGTATGGAATATACATGTGGTATTATTTCATGATTCCTTATAATCTTAGAAGTTAAGAGGTATGTATATTGATTTACTCTACGTAAAGGTTACGTCTAAGTTATCCTAAGTTCTTATCATGTCTTATGGGGGATGTTGGTAAGAGTCGTTAGGAGGTATTTGGAGCCAAGTTGGCTTGGCTAATTTACGGCACGAATGAGAATAAGTATCGAACAAGCCATTGCAGCGTTAATAAAGGAAAATGTAATGACAATTGATTATATTAAAATGAGTAGAATTCTCCATCTGCATAGAAACTAAGATAAGACAAAATTGTATTACATTTTCTAGATCATGGCTACTTGAATAAGATCGTTATAAATAAGTATAACTTATTCACAACGCACCAAAGTATATGTTACTTAATTTAAAAGAGTTTACGTATGAAGTTTTTAAGACTATGAACCTTGAATTCTTAAAAGGTTAAGAAACTTTATTTTTCAAGTTATGGTACTTGATTCTTAAAGGAAGAAATGACTTGATTTAAATGTATAGAATACTTGATTTGGAAAGCATGGATTTCTTTATATTCTAAAGATAAGAGATTTTAAATTCTAAGTTAAGAAACTTGATTTCTAAAGTTAAGAGACTTGAAGTATTTTAAAAGTTATGTAACTTGATTTGAAAGTATAAGTCTCTTGGTTATAAAAAGAATGAATTAGTCTAAGGCATAAAGTTAGTATAACGACTTTATGAGAAGTTGGTTATAATGACTTTATGGAAGGTTAAGAGAATGGTTTTCTCTAGTAATATAAACAAAGAATGACTTGATATAAAGAAGGGCAAATTGTTTTAAAGGTACCAATTGCTTAAGGTTTTTAAGAAAGAAGTCACTTGATTTAGAAGCCTATAAATGTATTTCTAAAAGGTATTGTGACTTGTCTTGAAAAGTAGATATGACTTGTTACTACGGTTATTAGTATCTTGGAAGTTTTATTTGAAAAAGAGTCATTTTAAAGGAGTAGAGGTACGTAGTACGTTGGGTTAAATTCCCGGATTTTATTATGACATTATCGCGTCCCAGGAATGGGCCGGGCAGTATATCTTTATGGGCAGACTATATGACATTATCAAGTCACAGGAATGGGCCTGGAAGTATACCTTTATGGGCAGACTATATGACATTATCGCGTCCCAGGAATGGGCCGGGCAGTATACCTTTATGGGCAGACTATATGACATTATCGCGTCTGTTACACCCCGAAATTTCAGGATATGTTTATAAGAACGTACGTAAGAACTAAAAAATGTTAAGGTTTGAGACGAGTAAAAATTTATCGGAATTATGGAATTGTCGGAAAACGAATATTGCGACGAATGGGAGGGCGACACGTGTCACCCCCCCTTAGTGGTCTTGGACGAAAATGGCATGGTTAAAATGGTCATTTGACCATAATTTAAATGACCAAGTCTTGCAAAGACAAGGAGCTTGACATTGTTGACTTGTCAAAGTGCCACTTGGGCTTGATCCATGTGAATCTCATCTAAGCCCCACATGTGTGCTAATCTAGACCCTTCCTAGTGTTATATATGTCTACTAGTTGCAAGACAAGCTTATACACTTAGAAAATTTTCAAGAAAATTTGAAGACACACAAAGTGTGCTCTCGGCTTTGAGGGGTTTCAAGAGAGAATTTTTTTCAATTGTTGTCCAATAATTCCCATACTTTAAACCAAGGTTCCTAAGTGTATTGTAAGGGTATCTCTATAGAAAGATTCCGGAAAAATGGCATTTTCGTATTAGTCGCAAGGCGGAAAGTTAAGGAGTTCTTCAACTTTGAAGTTGGAACTTGAAGATGAGTTCTTCATAAGCTTCTAAGGGTTGCTTGGAGTGGATTGGAACGTCGAAAGGAGGAGCTAAAGTTGCTAAGGATCGACTTGTAATCTTGGATCATATTTGGGCTAAATGAGGTATAATCTTCGTCTTACTTTTGTAATTGAAGATTCCATGTTATTATAAGTTAGAAATGATCATGTGATATGTGTTATGAAGTTTGATAAGTGTTATGGAAATTTGGAAGCTCAAATCCGAAAATGACATGTTTAGCCATTTGAAATTGAAATACAATTTGGTCGATAATTAGAATCGTCGCATGTTATCTACTTGAAGATTATAGTTGTTATAATCAATTGCGGCCTTATAACATGTTATACTAAACAACTTGGATTGAAGAGAAATTGGTATTGTTGCCCTAATTGCCGAATTGACATTGTAGTTTAGACTAGTTTGTTATATATTGTGGGGCGGAATTTTACATGTCTTGATTAAGCGTGTAATCCCCTATTGTTAACTACTTTGTTGGGCCTTAAATGTGGCGTGTTTGGTTATTGAATTCGGCCTTGAAAAATGTGGCAAAGTATGTAGAAACAAAGGAAGTGCTGTCCGATTTTCCGTAGAATTTAGTGACTTTGCACTTGGAATATTCTACGTTTGAAGTAAGAAGTTAATAGACGTACTATGGTCATTATAGGTTGACATACTACGTACGGAGAATTGGACTTAGCAAGTGGATTAAACCGAAGAGGTATGTGAAACTTTCTTATTTCTTGAGCATGAATAAGTTGTAAATGTATAGTACGGTAGACGTACAAGTTTTTGACAATCTAGGTCCATTTGATATCCTTGGCTTATTTTAAGAATGTCCAAGTTGATTGAGTTAGGGAATTAACTCACTTGTTTAAATATTAAGGATATCTTGGTTTTCAAAAGTTAAGAGACTTTAAGTATGTTGAAAGTATTATTGATACTTGTTTTGTTGGAAAGTTTAAGTCTCTTGGTTATAAAGAAGTATGTAAGTTGCTAATGTATAAAGCTAGTATAACGGCTTTATGGGAAGTTGGTTATAATAGCTTTATGGAAAGTTAAAAAGAGTGGTTTACTCTAAGTAATTTAAGTATGTTAAATGACTTGAAATAATGAAAGGCAAATTGATTTAAAGACATCAATTGCTTAAGGTTTTAAAAGAAAGAAGTCACTTGATTTAGAAGCCCGAAAATGTATTTTTCTAAAAAGGTGTTGTGACTTGTCTTAAAATTTAGTTATGACTTGATACTACGGTTATTAGTATCTTGGAAGTTTTATATGAAAATGAGTCATTTTAAAAGAATAGAAGTACGTAGTACTTTGGGTTAAACTCCCGGATTTATAATGACACGTTAGTGCCTTAAGTAAACTAAAATGAGTGTATATGAATAAGGCTAATAAGAAGTTAGGGGGATTTCTTAACTTGCTTATTTATTGTATGATAAGTCGGTAGTGCTTATGTTATGTATGATAAGCCGGTTGAGATATGGTAAGAGTATAAATGAGGGGTAAACCCCCAAGATCTTTATACCACCTTCTCCAGGGTAAGAGTATAAATGAGGGGTAAACCCCCAAGATCGTTATACCACCTGCTTCAGGGTAAGAGTATAAATGAGGGGTAAATCCCCAAGATCGTTATACCACCTGTTCCGTGGATTTGCTACCCATGATGAGAGGAATACCTCATGCGAGTCCTTATGGGCTTATGCGGGTGAAATAGTCCCATGCGGGCGGGTACAACCTATGCGAGGAATACCTCATGCGGGTCCACACGACCTATGCGGGTGAAATAGTCCTAGGAGTAGGATTGCTTAATGATACTGCGGGCGGGTGGTCCAGCTTTGATCGCGAGCTTCCTATTTTTATGTTGTAAGTATACTTCTGATTACTCTCATTGTTAGTGTCACGCCCCGAACCCCGGGCCCGTGACTGGTGCCCTACCTGGGCACCCTACTACCTTAACAACACAAGTAAACTGCGGAATTTAAATAACACTCCTTTTTTTTTTAAACCAACATACGTGCAAGGGAAAAGCCGACAAGGCTGCCATACAATATACATAATAAAAAGACACTACACTGTACATGAGTCCAATCCCACATATGAATACAAACCTCTAAGTGTTTCTTGAACTATGATGACAAGGCCCATGTACCCATGCGTACAAAAGCACATGCTGAAGGATCTATACCAAAAGATAAACTCACGAGCAGATGGAGCTATCCAAAAACTACGATTAGGGTCCTACACTGCGGATCACCAAGCTGCGTACCTAACACTGCGGGCGTGAACGCGGCCCCTATTATACCGTATTTCCGGAGTATATGCGTGGGGAATACGTGCAAAATCTAGCCTTAAAGTTTAGGCAAAGCGTTTTTATTTGTGCACTGACTCGTTAAAAGAATCGTTTTCCGAAAGCGTTTCCACGGCTTCGTAGGGTAAATTCGGCTATGCCATTTCTAATTTTGCGGATTTTTAGAGAGGCGAAACATTTTGGACCAGCGGGAGGCGACACTGGCACCCTCCAATTTGTGGACTTGAAATCGTCCATTTGGACGAATTGGAATACCTTGGCACGTTTTTGTGCCTTGTGCACAAGTCAAGGAGTTGGTAGGATATTTGTGTATAGTTAATCCTCACCTACACTTGCCTTGCACTTGTCTTAATCTTGGCCATTGGTTGGCCACTTCTTGACCTATAAATACCCTTAGAGATGAAGAGTTCTTCATCCACAAATCTTTCAAGTCTTGAAAATCCTCTCCTCTCCCTTTGTAGCCTTTTAGTCCAACCCTCCCCCTCCCTTGAAGGCCCTTGGCGAATACCCCCTCTAGCCTAGTAGTTTGGCGAGGCCCCTAGCCTAGCCAAAAATCTACCCTCCCTTGGTAGAAAAGTTACCTTCTTGTATTGTTATAATGCCCAAAATACCTAGCCCAAATACCTTAGTACTTAATAGAAGTTGTGAAGAACTTCTAAGGTTTCCTGGAGCATACAACTTAGGAGCAAAACCTTGCTCAGCGCGACTTTTCTAGGATATTATTGGGCTTCTTGAGTAACTAATCCTAACCCTCTTTTGAATTAGAGAATACATCTGTAGTAGTATTAGAATAAGTATTAAATACTTAGAAGAATATCAGAATAGAATTGAGCTGTTACCACAGTAGAAGGTTTAAAGAAGAATAATCAAACTGTACTTACATAGAATTGTTTTCTGATGAACTTATATAGCTCATGGGTAGGAAGTCTTTGTGACTTTCCATAGAATTGTGAACCCTCTGTTTAGAATGACCTTGAGTAGTCTTTGATAGATATGCGTGACTATTATAGGGTGACTCTGCGCGACATATTGACTTGGCGGTGGTTTTCATTGAGAAGGTATGTGATTCTTCCTAAAGCATGATATTTTATAATATATGTAATGCGGTGAGCGTCATGTGTTAACTGAATAATAACTACGGCAATGTCTTTGACTTAAGCCTGAATAACACTTACGGCAATGCCTCACGGCTTAAGCCTGAATAATAAAGATCTGAAAGCATTTCAAAAGAATAATAAGATGGTTTGATAAGTAGACATGATATGATGCTATGTGTGTTAGTGTCTTGTAACGTTTGTGTAAAAGAGTATTCTTGTTGTGCTTATGTTGTTTAACGATAAGCTGTTAGGTTAGTGTAACATCACTCACCTCTTGACATATCTGGGGTTAAGCGCCTCCGTCTGGGGTAGACTTCGGTGATGCAGGACCATGATTCGAGAATACCTCATGCGGGTCCAAGGGACCTATGCGGAGCTACGGGAGTTCCAGGTTAGTGTGCGGGGTTATACCTCATGCGGTCTATGTGGCCATGCGGACTACGAGTCCAGGACGATGCCGAGGAGTAGCTACCCTCGATGCGGGGTTATATACCCTATGCGGGCCTATGTGATTGGCCTATGCGGACTCTGAGTCGAGATTAGGCTTGCATGGTGATACTACAGGCAATTGGCCTGCTTGATCATTCGCGGCCTAGAAAAGACACATTCTGATTTACCTATTCTGCTCTTGTTTGTGATGTGGCACTTATGTGCGGTTTCCTTGGTTGTTTCATACATACTTGCAAAGCTTTTTAAAATGATATGTTTCATTTAAGTATTTTCTGATTTCATATACTTAGTACTGTTGTCTTGACCTCCTTGAGAGCTGCGTTCATGCCGCGGTAAGGGCAGCAGTGCTAGATCCACATTCTTAGGATCTCTACGTTGGTGTCGGGAGCTCCATCTTTTAGGAGGCTCTACTTTTGGGTATGATCTCCTGTTGTAGATAGTTTTATCTGATCGAGGGTATGGCGGGGCCTGTCGCCATAGTTGTATATTTCCTTAAGTGCTGTAGTCATGTTATGCGTGTGTCGGATGTAGCTAAACCATGTTTATATATATATCTTAGAAAGCGATGTTTTCTCACATAAAGCGTGTCTTATTTTATAAAGCTGTTTCATGTCTTGCTTTATATTTCGTGATTACTCGATGTATGACTACTTGGGTGCCGGTAAGGCACGATCCGGGCCGGGCAGTCGTGACAAAAGTGGTATCGAGCGATTAATCCTCGGAAAGTGTCTGACCGTATCTAGTAAGTCTTGATTATCGGTGTGTTGTGCACCACCATAATCGAGGAGGCTATAGGATATTTAGGATTGGTTTCCATTCTTCTCATTACGAGATCGTGCTTTAGAGGCGTGTTATAGGTTGGACCCCTCTAACGTATTCCTTTCTATGCTGATTATGCCTCGCGTAAGGCAACCGGGCCCGAAGGGCAAGGCGTAGGAGGCGCTAGCGAGACACCCAGTCACGAGGCTCGAGGCCCGGTCTATACGAGGCGGCGAGTTCTATGGCGCCGCCCGGCCCAGCGAGACCAGTACCCACACCTCGTCCCACGGCTGGGGCGGAGGTTAGGAGTACAAGGAGATAGCCCGACTATTGGCTAAAGTTGTGGCCCGTCGAGAGAGGTGGATGCGGCGGTTCGGCTCAGCTCGGTCGCACCGTGGTGCACGGCGAATAGTTTGAGACTACGAGATTTCTTGAGTTGTAGCCCGCGATTTTACGGGTCGAGGCGGAGGATGATCGCGAGGAGTTCATCCGTCGGCTCTGAAGGATCGTGAGGTGATCAAGGCCTCAGAGGCAGTCTGTGACGCCGGTTCGCGTCGTTGCGTGATACGCGATCGATTGGTTTGATTCATGGGAGTTATCGGGAGAGCACGCGTCCCACTACTTGGGATGAGTTCTCGGAGGCTTTCCTCACCACTTCTTGCCTCCACGGATGAGGAGGCGCGGTGATAGATTTTTCTGGCGATGCGAGAGAGGGCCTTGTCGGGAGTACAATGTCGAGTTTGATTCATTGGCTCGATATGTCCCGGCATTAGTAGCGATTATGGAGGATAGGGTGCACCGCCACGTCACGGGCTAGATGACTATATGGCCGAGTCGTATGCGGGTGTTTCTCTTCGGCCGGGTATGGACATTACCGCATGCGAGCTCATGCTCTTGGATGTGAGGCGTAGAGATCGCGGGTTGTGACGGCGAGAAGGCCGGGGCGGCGAAGTCGTTTGGTGGCTATCGTGGTGGCGGCCTCGGCGGCCGATCTGGGTGCACCACGGCCGGCTGAGCACTCTGCACCGTCCTCGGCCGACATCCAGGATATTCGAGGCGAACCGGGGCCCGGACTTGAACATCGAGCGGCGAGAGGTTACGGCGATCGGGACCACCCGCCGGTGTGGCCGTCGGTAGATCCGCCGGGAGTTGTGATGCGGGAGTTTGTTTGATTGTGGCGGCGAAGTCACTATCACGGCTTGTCAGGACGAAGGCGATCTTGATGGTAAGTCGACTACTGAGTTCTTTCGCCGGTCTTCTTCATCTCCTACGATTACTCGCCGGGGCGAGGTACTCATGGTCGAGAAGGTCGCGGCGAGAGGTCATGGCTCGGGTCGATTCTAGCGGTCCTCGAACCGCATTTTTGCTTTCGGTAAGCGGGATCGGGAGGCCTCACTGATGTCGCAGGTACTTTATCGGTTCTACAGGTTTGATGTGTATGCTTTGATAGATCCGGGTTCTACTCTGTCTATATATCTCCCTTGTTGCTAGTAGGATAGGGATAGAGCACGAGTCCATAGACCCTTTCGAGGTAGCTACGCGATGGGTGATTCGGTGGTAGCTCGGCGGGTATATAGAGCTTGTCTGTGACCATTTACGATCGTCGGACCTAGCCGACTTGATAGAGTTGGAGATGATTGACTTCAGCGTGATCATGGGGATGGATTGGCTAGCTTCTTGCTACGCCAATGTAGGCTAGAGAGAGTAATGCAGTTCCAGTTTCTGAGGAGCCGGTTGTTGAGTGGGAGAGCACGGTATCGCAGAGAGGTAGGTTTATTTCCTACCTCGAGGCTAGGAAGATAGTGCGAAGGGTATATCTACCATCGTTCGGGTGTTTGATCTGAAGGCTGCGGTACCAGATTTTGATCGATTCGATGGTCGTGAGTTCCCAGGCGTGTTTCGGATGACCTCGGGTATCCCTCACGAGAGGAGATTGAGTTACGTATTGACATATTGCGGACACTCGGCCTATTTCCATTCCGCCATACGAATGGCACTGCCGAGTTGAGAGAGTTGAAGGATCGGCTTAGAGATTTCTTTGGAGAAAGGGCTTCATCGGCCTAGTGTTTCTCCCAGGAAGCGCCGTGTATTCGTGAAGAAGAAGGGCGGGGCGCTGCGCATGTGTGTTGATTACTGGCGGTGAACAAGGTGACCATTAAAACGAATACCCTTCCCGAGATTGATGATTTGTTCGACCGGTTGCGAGTGCGAGATGTTTCTCAAGATTGATCTGCGATCGAGCTATCATCAGTGCGAGTCGAGAGGTGGATGTCCCTAGGACTACATTCGGGACCCGTGCGGGTATTATGAGTTGAGGTCATGTCTTTTGGGTTGACCAATGCTCGTGGTATTCATGGATTTGATGAACAAGTGTTCAAACCATTTTTGGACACGTTTGTGATAGTGTTCATTGATGATATCTTGGTTTATTCGCTCAGGCGAGGAGCATGCGGAGCATTTGAGGCTGTCTTGTGATTCTCGGGACCCGGCGATTATGCGCCAAGTTTTCCAAATGTGAGTTTTGGTTGACTTGATGGCGTTTCTTGGGCATATTTTGGTGATGGCATTCGAGTGGAATCGGCCAAGATCGAAGCGATCGGGACTTGGCCTAGACCTACTACTCCGGCCAGAGGTTCGCGATTTACGGGCCTTGCGAGGATATTATCGGCGGTTCGTGGAGAAGTTTGCTTCTATCTACGCACCATTGACTAGGCGACTGAAGGCGGCCAAGTTTGATGGTGATGCTTGTGGCGGGGTTTCGATTCTTGAAAAGAGGCGACGGCCGCCCCGTTCTTACTCTTCCGGAGGTCGGATGGTTATGTCGTGTATTGTGATCGTCGAGCATCGGGTTGGGATGTGTGTTGATGCGGCATGGCGGGGTTATAGCATATGCATCCGGCGGTGAAGAAACACGAGAGGAACTACCCGCTCATGATTTGGAGTTGGCGGTGTGATTCACGCTTTGAAGATCTGGAGGCACTATTTGTATGGGGTTCACGTGGATATTTTTACAGACCACGGCCTCGGTATATCTTGACGAGGAGGAGTGAACTTCACGGCAGAAGGTGGTTAGAGTTGCTTAAGGATTACGATGTTGATATCTGTACCACGGGAAGGCGATGTTGTGGCGGATGCTCTTAGTCGTAGGTCGATGGGAGCCTATCGGATGTGCGGCTAGAGAGGAGGACATGGTTCGTGATTTGCACCGTTAGCGAGCCTTGGTGTCCGTTTGATTGATTACGATAGCGGTGGGGTTAGAGTTCGTGAGGTTGCCGAGTCTTCCATCGTTGAGGAGGTGAAGAGGCAGCGATTCGAGGATCGGCTTTGATTCGATATCGTGATACAACTCTTCGTGAGGGCAAGGGTCCTTTTGAGTAGCACGATGGGGTGCTAAGGTTTGAGGGCGTGTGTGTTCGGATGTTTGAGACTTGGCGGAGTTCTTGGGGAAGCACACGCGTAGCGTTACTCCATCCATCAAAGTCGACCAAGATGTACCACGACCTTAGATCGTGTATTGGTGGGATGGCTTGAAGAGGGGCGTTGCGAGTTCGTAGCTCGGTGCGTGTTGTCGGCGGTGAAGGTAGAGCACCGAGGCACGGTGGTTTGTTCTGACGATTGAGATCGACACGGAAGTGGGAGGTAATCAACATGGACTTCATCACGGGATTACCTCGCACTTTCGGAGGAGACATGATTCTATATGGGTTATCGTCGGCGGTGTGAAATCAGCCCACTTTCTTCCGTCGGGGCGACTTTTTCGGTGAGGATTATGCGGACTTTACATCAGAGATCGTCGGTGCATGGAGTCCTACTTGATCATATCCGGCGAGAGCCCGGTTCTGGCTAACCAGAGGTCCTTCGAAGGGTTTAGGGGCGGTGAGCACAGTCTTGCATTTCATCCACAGACAGACGGACAGGCAGAGCGCACTATCCAGACTCTTGAGGATATGCTGCGAGCCTGTGTTATTGACTTCAGTGGTAGTTGGGAGGATCATTTGCCTCTAGTTGAGTTCGCGTATAATAATAGCTACCACTCCAGTATTCAGATGGCGCCTTATGAGGCCTTGTATGGGAGGAAGTGCGGATCGCCTATAGGTTGGTTCGATGTGGGCGAGAGTGCGGCTAGTGGGACGGTTGATACAAAGGCAGTGGATAAGGTGAAGCTTATCCGAGAGCGGCTATTGACAGCTCAGAGTCGAAGTCGTATGCAGATCATCGTCGTCGGCATCTTGAGTTCGAGGTTCATGATTGGGTTTTCCTAAAGGTGTCACCCATGAAGGGTGTGATGAGATTCGGGAAGAAGGGGAAACTTCGGCCCAAGGTACATTGGGCGTTTGATTGTCGCGAGGTAGGCAAGGTTGCCTATGAGTTGGATCTGCCGTCCGATCGGAAGCGGTGCATCGGTTTTTCACGTATCTATCTTTGAGGAGATGTATCGGGGATCCATCTAGGGTACACCCGATTGGCGATGTCCAGGTGACCGAGGGGTTATCGTATGAGGAGATTCCCATAGCGATAGTCGATCGTCAGGTTAGGCGTCTGCGGACCAGGGCGTGGCTTAGTCAAAGTCTTGTGGCGGAACGAGCTCGAGGAGGAGATGGCGTGGGAAGCGAGGAGGACATGAGGCGAAGTATCCTCACCTATTCCCCACACCTCGGGTAATTCACTTTCCTACTTGTAAATTTTCGTTATCGTTTACGCCTAAGTGTTGTTACGTGGCGTGTGTGGCATTTGCAGCTGTTTAAGTTATGAAGAATCTTATCGTTAAGCGTCTTGGGAAGGAACATTCGGGACGAATGTTTCTAAGGAGGAGAATGTTATACCGTATTTCCGGAGTATGCGTAAGGGAATACGTACAAAGTCTAGCCTTAAAGTTTAGGCAAAGCGTTTTTATTTGTGCACAACTCGCTAAAAGAATCGTTTTCGGCGAAGCGTTTCCACGACTTCGTAGGGTAAATTCGGCTATGCCATTTCTAATTTTGCGGATTTTTAGAGGCGAAACATTTTGGACCAACGGGAGGCGACACTTGGCACCCTCCATTTGTGGACTTGAAATCGTCCATTTGGGCAATTGGAATACTGTGGCACGTTTTTGTGCCTTGTGCACAAGTCAAGGAGTTGGTAGGATATTTGTGTATAGTTAATCCTCACCCTACACTTGCCTTGCACTTGTCTTAATCTTGGCCATTGGTTGGCCACTTCTTGACCTATAAATACCCCAGAGATGAAGAGTTCTTCGTCCACAAATCTTTCAAGTCTTGAAAATCCTCTCCTCTCCCTTTGTAGCCTTTTCGTCACCCTCCTCCCTTGTGAAGGCCCTTGGCGAATACCCCCTCTAGCCTAGTAGTTTGGCGAGGCCCCTGCCTAGCCAAAAATCTACCCCACTCTGTCACGACCGAATCCGGGCAGTGGTAGTGCCTACCGGCACCTAGTGATACAACATCGAGAAAACGTGGAAAATAAAACACGAGTCATGAAACAAGAGATATAATAAGTAACAGGCCAACCAAAACAGTTGCCTTCGGTATATACATAAAAACCGAGCAGTTAACCTTTTACAAACCACCGCCTGTGATTACTCTGAGACTCTAAGATTTACAACAACTATGACGGGGAGGCCCGCCATACCGGAATGTATAAGCATCTGACTCGGGTAACATACCAAAAGATAAGCCTCGAAGGAACGGAGCTTTCAATCTGTTGAAAGGTGATCCTAAAGCGGGGATCGGCGGCCGATGTACCTTTTACTGCGGCGTGAACGCGGCCCGAAGGAAGTCGATGCAGTACCAAGTATGTGAAACTGTAAAATACTGTAAATGAAATCATAATAGTCTATATAAAGCAGGAGACATGTATGATAACCAAACTACAGTTCACAACATAGAAGCAGTCATGTCAAGTCAGGGACTCACGCCCTAAAAGTCATCCCTCATGCCCGTGGAACTCCTTCCTCACTGCCGGCAGTCTAGGTACAAATCATGTGATACGTATAACAGGTCTCGGCCCATCTTATGGACCCAATATAGAAAAGGGTGGAATACATTCCCGGATGAACCGGTAGTCAAGTGAAATACATTCCCGGATGAACCGGTCCTCAAGTGAAATACATTCCCGGATGAACCGGTCCTCAAGTGAAATACATTCCCGGATGAACCGGTCCTCAAGTGAAATACATTCCCGGATGAACCGGTAATCAAGTGAAACACATTCCCGGATGAACCGGTAATCAAGTGATATACATTCCCGGATGACCCGGTAGTCGAGTAGAACACAGTACTTACACAACAAGGCTATCACACGTAACATGGTCAAGTTTCATAACAACAAGTATAAGCAAGTTACACACTAATCAATGTACTATCATTTTATATCAAAGTAAGGATTTTAACCTTAAAGTACTACGTCCGTTAAATTCCTTTTAAGATCCATTTCTTTTACAAAGGTCACCCGATACCCGTAGTATAAAATTTGAGTGACTAACATTGTTAAGTAAACCTAAATGCTTTCCTTTGTAAAATCAAGTGACAACCTTATTTTCCAAACGTTCAAGTTGCCTAATTTCGAATGCTCAAGTTTCTCATTTTAGAAAAAGGTTTCGTAGTTCATAGTTTTAAATCCTTTAAAACATAATTCTCCTTTAAACGTTTTGAGAAACCTATGTCTTATAAGTGAGTAGGTATTCTTTGTTTATAATCAATCTTATTAAGCAGCCATGATCTAGGAAATGTAATATCATTTTGTCTCATCTTAGCTTCTATGCAGATGGAGGTTTCTCTTGGTTTTAATAATACTTCTTTAGTCAATACATTTTCCTTTTATTAACGCTGCGGTGGTTTGTCGATACACATTCGATTTCCGAAATCGATTATAACATTCTTAAGCGTTATACCTAACTTCCCATAAAGCTAGTATAACTCTTAAGCTTTCAAAACCAAGTAATACTCATTCTTTCAAAGCGATTCATAGATCTTTTGAAATGCTTCAAGTTCTTTATTAACACATATCAAGCCGGTTATTATTCAAATCGATTTACCTTTTAAAAACCACAAAGTATGTGCTTATCCACATAAAGCTATTATAACCAACTTCCCATAAAGCGTTATGACACTTTATGTTTTAAATCAATCAAATACATTTAGCACGTATGCGTCTACCGTACTACATAGTTCACACATATCATGCTAGAAGAGATAGGAAGAGGCCCACATACCTCGCGACGATTGTCGACTAATAGCAAAACGCTCCAAGTACCTCAAACCGGCTACTCCTTAAGCCAAGTGGATCACTCCACACGTAGTACTACTGACTATAGAGGCCACAAAGCGCCTATTAATACCTTTAGATCCCGGCGTAGAATATTCTACAGAAAATTGGCACCTCCCCACATGGCGTAAATCTCCTCTCTATCGAGGCCGGCTAAGCCAACCGAGAGGGGTTAACACGTCGGCCGGGCGTGTACAATTCTACTACACAACAATGCTACCTGCAAGTCTCATGTCTGATCCTATGTAATTCTGATTCGGTTCTCTTATTTAAATTGGGCTTAAGTCGTAAGACATTGCGCACAATTATAATGTTGATTCTATATATAGTATACTTCAACTATATATTCCTACAACATGTAATTTCCAATTACAACGAGAAGGTCAAGAATGTTTACCTCGATAAGCCCAAAATTATCCGAGTTTATATGTCGTTCTGAACAAGGTTTAGCTCCTACTCAAATGCGCTCCAAAAGCGCTCCAGAAACCCTTAGAAGTGTCTACACAACTTCTACTTAATACTTCAACTACGGGTGAAGATTTTTCCTTAGGGTTTCGTTTAGTGGCTAAAGGAAAGTATAATAGTATTTTCCGGGCTTCGTATAAGTATAACCTTGGAAAGTACAACAAGGTATTTGGGCTAAAGTATTTTGGACATTATAACAATACTAGGAGAGTATTTCTATACCACAAAGGGGGGGTATTAGACGAAAACAACTAGGCTAGGGGTACCCAGCTAGCACCACTAGGAGGGGATACTTTCGGCGAGGGCCTTCTCAAAGGGGAGGGTGTGGCGGACGACAACTACAAGGAGAGGCTAGGGAGATTTCAAGACTTAGGCACATTTTTGGATGAAGAACTCTGCAAGCTTAGGGGGGTATTTATAGGTCAAGCCATGGCCAACCAATGGCCAAGATGAAGACAAGTGTGGTGCAAGTGTAGGGTTAGATTTCCACCATGTGTACCTTATCCATCTACCACACAACTTGCACAAAATATCCTACCAACTAAAGCCCTCTTTTTCGTCCACCATTGCCGCCCATTTGTTCCAATGTGAGGTGACACATGTCACCCTCCGTTGGTCCACAATGTTTAAATCTCGGAAAAATCCATAAAATTATAAATGACATAGCGGAATTTTCCCAACAAAAGCTAATGAAAGCGTTTAGTCGAAAACGACTTTAATCGGGTGTTGTGTACAAATTTCGAAACTTGCCTAACTTAAGGCTCAAATTTTCTCGTGCGTCCTCACGTACATACTGCGAAAATACGGGTATAACATTCTTCCCCTTAGAAACATTCGTCCCGAATGTTCCTTCTCAAGTCTCAACACAAACATGCGCCAGTATAGTCTTCACTGCTATACGTACGAAAACAATCATGCCACACCTGGCCATGAAATAACAAATGCACAAAATACGAAATCCCAAGTCCACGAGGAATCACCTCTGTTATCACAAAAGAAACGATCACACTCGTTCACTTCTCCCCTACCTCGTCGTACCCTGTTCGAACACTCGAACCCTTCCAGTACACGCACCACACTTCAGTCAACGCTTCTGTTTCCAACCCTTGGAGTCACTACTCCAAACTTGGTCATCTTACTAACCTCGATTTCCTCTAAGGCCACTCTCGGCCTTCACGAACTGATTCTGGTCGAACGTATCCACGAACTCATAAGATGGTCATCTAAACTTGGGCCTAGCACCCTTGTGACCATGCCACCTGGCGGGACCACCCAGAGCTGACCTTTCCTCGAAACGGGGGCGGGTTGGCCCGCAACATGGCCCCAACCCGACCAGCTATCGCGCCCAACTCTTGCTCGCCGACACGGAACAATCTTGCTAAAACACATCATGAAAGCTACCACTTTCATTTACCCAACCAGGACTTATCACACAATACATTCTAGGCATAAAATGCACTCGACAAGGATCACTCGCAAAATCTTGTACTCAAGGCGGCCTTACATCTAAGGTCTCCTTTGTAATATTCTAAGGTTCATCATTTTCTCACCCCAGCTTACCACTTTCACTAAGCATGTTTCTAAATCACATTTTAGCACCAAGCTATCCGAACATAACACTTAACACATTATCATAACAAACAAAACTCTAGATGGTTAAGGATATACAGAAGCTACCGCTCGCTCTAATCATAAGTGCACTGCAGTATGCGCTATAGAAAGCGATGAACACGCTTGCGATCCGGTGAGGCTGCGCTGGCTGCGGTACCTCTCCTATAAACCACAGTCTCGTCACATGGCCAGCGGCGCGGTGAAACAAGCACCCGATAAAAGACGACATTCCCGGGATGATGTTTGCCACATCGTGCACCGAGGGGACATGAATCTCGGCTAGCACTCACGTATACACGTGAACCGGAAGCCACGGAGCTCGACCAGCTCGAATACCTGAGCGTCCGAAGGCGGGGACCACTCTGTACTGGTGGAGGTACATAACTAGACTGCTGCTGAGGCGGTCCGCCTCGAAAGTTACCAAAGGACCTGCTTTGTTCGCCTCTTCTGATCTCGGTCATTCCGTCGACCTCTCGTGCCTCGCATCCTAGTGCATGAGCTTGCGTGCGGGCAATGTCCATGCGGCAGAGCTACACCGTGCAAGCCTCTGCCAAGTAATCGTACAGCCCGGTGACGTAGCGGTGTACTCTGTCCTCCATATCAGCTACTACAGCGGGGACATACCGAGCTAATGAGTCGAACTCCACCTTGTACTCTCTAACCGTCCGCCCGTCCGGCCTCACCGTCAAAAATCTGTCGGCCGAGCCTCTCATCTGTGGAGGCAAGAAATGTGCAAGAAATGCCCTCGAGAACTCGTCCCAAATGCTTTGGAAGTGCATGCTCTTCCGGGACAGCTCACGAATCAAACCGATCAGCTGCGGTATCACGCGGTGATGCGAACCAATACCACCGACTACGCCTCGAGGCTCGATCACTCTCATGATCCATTGTGGCTTCGGATAAACTCCCGAGGTCGTCCTCGGCTCGATCCATAGAACACCGGAGGCTACAACTCGGAAGTCACGTAGCCTCAATGCGCTCGGGGTGTACTACGGGTGCTCTGCGGAGGCTGCTGCATCGGCCTATCCTCATATCGGCCCACGACCACGGCGATGGCCATCTCCTTGTACCCGTCTCATCGGCTCGGTGTGGGGCTGGAGGCTCAGTCTTGTAGTCTCGGCGACCACTGCTGCGGCTCTAAACTTCTTTGGTCTTTGGCGGCGTCGCGAAACCAGCCGTCGGAAATCTTGTCTCAGTCTTGGCCAGGGCTGCGCGCTCGTACTCCTCTGTATCTCACTTGACTCCTCATTGCCTTGCCCACTGGCACAGGTTGCCTTACGGAGGCATAGCGGTAAAGGAAAGGAATATGTCGGAGGGTCGATTTATCACACGGCTAAGGCACGATCTCGGAATGGGAAGGATGGAAATCAATCCTAAATGTCCTGTGACCTCACGATTATAGATGTGGTGCACAACACACCGATAATCAAGACTCTACTAGACGATGCGTAGACACTTTCAGAGGACTAAGCGCTCTGATACCACTTTTGTCACGACCGAATCCGGGCGTGATCGTGCCTACCGGGCACCCTAGTGATACAACATCGAGAAAACGGCGGAAAATAAAACACGAGTCATGAAACAAGAGATATAATAAGTAAACAGGCCAACCAAAGCGATTGCCTTGGTATATACATAAAAACCGAGCAGTTAACCTTTTACAAACCACACGATTACTCTGAGACCTCTAAGATTTACAACAACTATGACGGGGCGGGGCCGCCCATACCGGAATGTATAAGCATCTACTGGACTCGGGGTAACATACAAAAGATAAGCCTCGAAGGAACGGAGCTTTCAATCTGCTGAAAGGTGATCCTAAGCGAGGATCGGCGGCCGATGTACCTTTTACTGCGGCATGACGCGGCCAGAAGGAGGTCGATGCAACAGTACCAAGTATGTGAAGCGTAAATCTTGTAAATGAAATCATAATAGTCTATATAAAGCGGGAGACATGTATGATAACCAAACTACGATTCACAACATAGAAGCGATCATGTCAAGTCGGGGACTCACGCCACAAAGTCATCCTCATACGTGGAACTCCTTCCTCAGCTGGCGATCTAGGTACAAATCATGTGATACGTATAACGAGTCTCGGCCCATCTTATGGACCCGATATAGAAAAGGGTGGAATACATTCTGGATGAACGGTAGTCAAGTGAAATACATTCGGATGAACCGGTCCTCAGTGAAATACATTCGGATGAACCGGTCCTCAAGTGAAATACATTCCGGATGAACCGGTCCTCAAGTGAAATACATTCCGGATGAACCGGTAATCAAGTGAAACACATTCCGGATGAGCCGTGTAATCAAGTGATATACATTCCGGATGACCGGTGGTCGAGTAGAACCGCGATTTACACAACAAGGCTATCACACGTAACATGGTCAAGTTTCATAACAACAAGTATAAGCAAGTTACACACGACTCAAGGTACTTTCATTTTATATCAAAGTCGGATTTTAACCTTAAAGTACTACGTCCGTTAAATTCCTTTTAAGATCCATTTCTTTTACAAAGGTCACCCGATACCGTAGTATAAAATTTGAGTGACTAACATTGTTAAGTAAACCTAAATGCTTTCCTTTGTAAAATCAAGTGACAACCTTATTTTCCAAGCGTTCAAGTTGCCTAATTTGAATGCTCAAGTTTCTCATTTTAGAAAAAGGTTTAGTAGTTCATAGTTTTAAATCCTTTAAAACATAATTCTCCTTTAAGCGTTTTGAGAAACCTATGTCTTATAAGTGAGTAGGTATTCTTTGTTTATAATCAATCTTATTAAGCGACCATGATCTAGGAAATGTAATATCATTTTGTCTCATCTTAGCTTCTATGCGGATGGAGGTTTCTCTTGGTTTTAATAATACTTCTTTAGTCAATACATTTTCCTTTTATTAACGCTGCAGTGGTTTGTCGATACACATTACGATTTCCAAATCGATATAACATTCTTAAGCGTTATACCTAACTTCCCATAAAGCTAGTATAACTCTTAAGCTTTCAAAACCCAAGTAATACTCATTCTTTCAAAACGATTCATAGATCTTTTGAAATGCTTCAAGTTCTTTATTAACACATATCAAGCCAGTTATTATTCAAATCAGTTACCTTTTAAAAACCACAAAGTATGTGCTTATCCACATAAAGCTATTATAACCAACTTCCCATAAAGCCGTTATGACACTTTATGTTTTAAATCAATCAAATACATTTAGCACATGTACGTCTACCGTACTACATAGTTCACACATATCATGCTAGAAGAGATAGGAAGAGGCCCACATACCTCGCGACGATTGTCGACTAATAGCAAAACGCTCCAAGTACCTCAAACCGCCGGCTACTCCTTAAGCCAAGTGGATCACTCCACACGTAGTACTACAACCTATAGAGGCCACTGGCGCTATTAATACCTTTAGATCCCGGCGTAGAATATTCTACGAGAAAATTCGACACCTCCCCACGCCAGCGGCGTAAATCTCCTCCTCTATCGAGGCACGCTGCTACCAAGCCAACGGGGGTGAGGTTGCTACGTCTGCCGGACGTGTACAATTCTACTACACAATGCTACACAAGTCTCATGTCTGATCCTATGTAATTCTGATTCGATTCTCTTATTTAAATTGAGCTTAAGTCGCAGACATTGCCGCACAATTATAATGTTCATTCTATATATAGTATACTTCAACTATATATTCCTACAACATGTAATTTCCAATTACAACGAAGGTCAAGAATGTTTACCTCGATAAGCCCAAAATTATCGAGTTTATATGTCGTTCTGAACAAGGTTTAGCTCACTCAGTGCGCTCCAGCGCTCCAAGAAACCCTTAGAAGTGTCTACACAACTTCTACTTAATACTTCAACTACGGGTGAAGATTTTTCCTTAGGGTTTCGTTTAGTGGCTAAAGGAAAGTATAATAGTATTTTCCAAGGCCGTATAAGTATAACCTTGGAAAGTACAACAAGGTATTTGGGCTAAAGTATTTTGGACATTATAACAATACTAGGAGAGTATTTCTATACCACAAAGGGGTATTATACGAAAACAACTAGGCTAGGGGTACCCTATGCTAGCACCACTAGGAGGGGATACTTTCGGCCAAGGGGCCTTCTCAAGGGGAGGGTGTGGCGGACGACTACTACAAGGAGAGGGGAGGAGATTTCAAGACTTAGGCACATTTTGGATGAAGAACTCTTCAAGCTTAGGGGTATTTATAGGTCAAGCCATGGCCAATGGCCAAGATGAAGACAAGTGTGGTGCAAGTGTAGGGTTAGATTTCCACCATGTGTACCTTATCCATCTACCACACAACTTGCACAAAAATATCCTACCAACTAAAGCCCTCTTTTCGTCCACCATTGCGCCCATTTGTTCCAATGTGAGGGTTACACATGTCACCCTCCCGTTTGTCCACAATGTTTCGTCTCTCGGAAAAATCAGCAAAAATTATCAATTACATAGCCGTAATATTCCCAACAAAAAATGGAAACGTTTAGTCGAAAACGACTTTAATCGGGTGTTGTGTACAAATTTGAAACTTGCCTAACTTAAGGCTCAAATTTTCTACGTCGTCCTCACGTACATACTCTGAAAATACGGGTATAACACCTCCTTGGTAGAAAAGTTGCCTTCTTGTATTGTTATAATGCCCAAAATACCTAGCCCAAATACCTTAGTACTTAATAGAAGTTGTGAAGAACTTCTAAGGTTTCTGGAGCATACAACTTAGGAGCAAAACCTTGCTCAGTAGCGACTTTTCTAGGATATTATTGGGCTTCTTGAGGTAACTAATCCTAACCCTCTTTTGAATTAGAGAATACATGTAGTAGTATTAGAATAAGTATTAAATACTTAGAAGAATATCACGAATATAATTGAATCTGTTACCACGATGAAGGGTTTAAAGAAGAATAATCAAATCTGTACTTACATAGAATTTGTTTTCACGATGAACTTATATAGCTCACCGGGTAGGGAAGTGCTGCCCAACTTTCCATAGAATTGTGAACCCTCTGTTTAGAATGACCTTCAGAGTAGTCTTTGATAGATGTTTGTGACTATTATAGGCTGACTCTCTGCGCGCGACATATTCAACTTGGCAGGTGGTTTTCGCTGAGAAGGTATGTGATTCTTCCTAAAGCATGATATTTTATAATATATGTAGTACGATAGACGTACATGTGTTAACTGAATAATAACTACGACAATGTCTTTGACTTAAGCCTGAATAACACTTACGGCAATGCCTCACGGCTTAAGCCTGAATAATAAAGATCTGAAAGCATTTCAAAAGAATAATAAGATGGTTTGATAAGTAGACATGATATGATGCTATGTGTGTTAGTGTCTTGTAACGTTTGTGTAAAAGAGTATTCTTGTTGTGCTTATGTTGTTTAACGATAAGCTGTTAGGTTAGTGTAACATCACTCACCTCTTGACATATTCGGGGTTGTGCCTCCGTGCGGGGTAGACTCGAGTGATGCAGGACCATGATTCGAGAATACCTCATGCGGGTCCAGGGGACCTATGCGGAGCTACGAGAGTTCCAGGTTAGTGTGCGGGGTTATACCTCATGCGGTCTATGTGGCCATGCGGACTCACGAGTCGGGGCGATGCCGAGAGTAGCTACCTCGATGCGGGGTTATATACCTATGCGGGCTATGTGATTGGCCTATGCGGACTACGGAGTCGAGATTAGGCTTGCATGGTGATACTACGGGCAATTGACCTTGCTTGATCATTCGCGGCCTAGAAAAGACACATTCTGATTTACCTATTGTTGCTCTTGTTTGTGATGTGGCATATGCGATTTCCTCGTTGTTTCATACATACTTGCAAAACTTTTTAAAAATGATATGTTTCATTTAAGTATTTTCTGATTTCATATACTTAGTACTGTTATCTTGAACTCCTTGAGGCTGCGTTCATGCCGCGGTAAGGGCAGCAGTGCTAGATCCACATTCTTAGGATCTCTACGTTGGTGTCGGGAGCTCCATCTTTTAGGAGGCTCTACTTTTGGGTATGATCTCCCTGTTGTAGATAGTTTTGTCTGATCAGGGTATGGCGGGGCCTGTCGCCATAGTTGTATATTTCCTTAGAGTGCTGTAGTCATGTTTATGCGATTGTCGGATGTAGCTGCTAAACCATGTTTATATATATATCGAAGGCGATGTTTTCACATAAAGCGTATGTCTTATTTTATAAAGCTGTTTCATGTCTTGCTTTATATTTCCGATTACTCGATGTATGACTACTTGGGTGCCGGTAAGGCACGATCCACGGGCCGGAACGGTCGTGACACCCGAAGAAGTCGATAACAACAGTGCAGTATGAAAGCGAAACAAGGTGCGATAACCAAATCATAACGGTATAAAAGAAATGACAGGGGCAAGTATAAAAATGAAATACCAGATCCTACCGTGTCATTTTAACTCCTGAAATCAATCGTATATTAACCGTTATTTTCCTTCTTTATAGGAGAATTAACATCATATTCTTACATACTTACTTTAAGGATTTAATCAAGTTTTTCCGCATAACTTACATATCTTACATAACATAATTCGGCCCTTTATGGAGGGACTTCTTATTTAGGAGCTTACTTTGATTATCCGTACGTGATAACGTAATCCGGCCCATTTGCGGGACACGGTGTACTGATGAATCATGTGACATAATCCGGCCCACCTGTGGGGCTCGATTATCTTGTGGAATCATGTAGCATAATCCGGCCCGCCTGTGGAGCTCGGTGTAATGTGGAATCATGTAGCATAATCTGGCCCGCCTGTGGAGCTCGGTGTAATGTGGAATCATGTAGCATAATCCGGCCCGCCTGTGGAGCTCGGTGTAAGATGACGTAACCCGGCCTATGTGTAGGCTCGGGGTATTATGGCGTAATCCGGCCTATGTGTAGGCTCGGTGTATCTCATAACGTAATCCGGCCTATTTGTAGGCTCGGTGTGATTTTTCCTTACATAACATTTTTAAACTATCTTTTCACTTCTTCTTAAGTCGTCATAACAACTTCCCATAAAGCTATTATAACAACCCTTCATTTTAGAGAACTTAAGACACTTTTATTCTTACAACATTAGGAAAAACTAGACCCAAAAATACTATGTACATACATGTGATGGCCGGTTGAGATAGGGTACGAGTATAAATGAGGGGTAAACCCCCAAGACGTTATACTACCTTCTCCAGGGTAAGAGTATAAATGAGGGGTAAATCCCCAAGACGTTATACCACCTGCTACAGGGTAAGAGTATAAATGAGGGGTGAACCCCCAAGACGTTATACCACCTGTTTTCGTGGATTTGCTACCCATGATGCGAGGAATACCTCATGCGAGTCCTTATGGGCTTATGCGGATGAAATAGTCCCATGCGGTAGTCTGACCTATCACGAGGAATACCTCATGCGGGTCCACACGACTATCACGGGTGAAATAGTCCAGGTAGGATTGCTTAATGATCGTGGGCGGATGGTCCTGCTTTGATCGTGAGCTTCCTATTTTTATGTTGTACGTATACTATTAGTTACTCTCATTGTTAGTAAGGCACTGTGTACTGTAATTTTGTTATCATACATGTCTCCGGCTTTGTTTTAAACTCATGATGTAATTACAGTATTTTCCAGTTTTACATACTTAGTACATATTGTGTACTGACCCCCTTCCTCGGGGGCTGCGTTCATGCCGCAGGTAGGGAGTAGCGGTGGTGGATCCTCATTCTTAGGATCACTTATCGACGTCGAAGCTCCATTTCTCGGAGGCTTGTCTTTTTAGTGATCTTTCCCCGATGTTGTAGATTTATGTATATTCGGGGTATGGCGGGGCCACGTCCGCCACGCTTGTTATTCTAAGTGCGTGGTCACATGTTGTGGTTTGGCTGTAGAACAGGTTATGCATTTTGCTTTTGATTATGCATACTTTATGGAAGCGGCCTTCGGCTATTTGTGATGTTATTGTCTAAATATGTTGTATGTTGTGTATGTTCCGATGCTATTCTCTGATGTATAACTGAATGGGGTGCCCAGGTAGGGCACCAGTCGCGGCCCCGGGGTTGGGTCGTGACACCTACCTTCTCGGTATTTATTTAGTCCTTGCCAAATCCTGGTAACCTAAAACCATTCTAGGCAACATGTGTCCGACCCTCATACATAAATACGTATAGTTGTATGTCACAATGCCAACTATACTACAAACATTACCTACCTGGATACGCAATCCACATCATCTTTCCTGGGTCACTGCTGCCTTTTTCGTAGCTGCAAACAACATAACTTGTTAGGGAGAGACGACCCTAACCACACAGCTCTATCGCACGATCTTAGAGTGAGAAGAATGGAAACCAATCCTAAATGTCCTGCAGCCTCCTGATTATAGATGTGGTGCACAACACATCGATAATCAAGACCCTACTAGACACGGTCTGTAGACACTTTCCGAGGACTAAGTGCTCTGATACCACTTTTGTCACGACCCGACCCCGGGCCCGCGACTGGTGCCCTACCTGGGCACCCCTTTCAGGTATACATCAGAGAATAGCAGCGGAACATACACAACTCTTAAAATAAAAATCATACTTAGACAGTAGACATCAACCGACTAGCCGATAAGGCCGCCTTTCGTAACATATACATAATACAAAATTAAAACAGTACATCTTTGTTCTTACAAACCCAATCAACAAATGTGACTACAGACCTCTAAGAATAACAACTTTGGCGGGACAGGGCCCCGCCATACCCCTGAATGTACAACAACCGACAATACCAGGGATAAGCCTCCGAAATAAAGGAGCTTCTCAACAGCTGAACAGTGATCCTAAGAGTGAGGATCAGCAACCTGTATACTCTACCTGCGGCATGAACGCAGCCCCCGAAGGAGTCGAGACAAAATGTACCAAATATGTGGCCCGAAATCTTGTAGTGAAATCATAAGTCTAAAATAAAACTGGAGACATGTATGATAACTCATATAACAGTACACTGTGTCTTACTAACAATGAGAGTAAACAAGAGTATACTTTACTGCATAAAAATAGGAGGCTCATGATCAAAGCAGGGTCACCCGCCCGCAGTATCATTAAGCAATCCTACTCCTGGGACTATTTCACCCGCAAGGGTCGTATGGACCCGCATGAGGTATTCCTCGCATAGAATGTATCCGCTCGCATAGGTCGTGTAGACCCGCATGAGGTATTCCTCGCATAGGACTGGTCCGCCCCGCATGGGACTATTTCACCCGCATAAGCCCTTTCGGACCCGCGTGAGGTATTCCTCGCATCATGGGTAGCAAATCCACGGAATATGCAAATGCCACAAACCCGGGGAATGACCCCGTAATGCACAATATATCACTAGCACAACCGTCTATCATACATAACATAAGCACTCTGAAACATCATACATAACATAAGCACTACCGGCTTATCATACATTACATAAACAAGTTAAGAAATCCCCCTAACTTCTTATTAGTCTTATTCATATACACTCTCATTTTAGTTTACTTAAGGAACTAACATGTCATTATAAAATCCGGGAAGTTAACCCAAAGTACTACGTACTTCATTTCTTTTAAAATGACTCTTTTTCATATAAAACTTCCAAGATACTAATAACCGTAGTATCAAGTCATAACTACTTTTCAAGACAAGTCACAATACCTTTTAGAAATACAATTATAGGCTTCTAAATCAAGTGACTTCTTTCTTTTAAAACTTTAAGCAATTGATGCCTTTAAATCAATTTGCCTTTCATTATTTCAAGTCATTTATCATACTTAAATTACTTAGAGTAAATCACCCTCTTTAACTTTCCATAAAGCTATTATAACCAACTCCCCATAAAGTCGTTATACTAGCTTTATACCTTAGATACTTACATTCTTCTTTATAACCAAGAGACTTAAACTTTCCAACAAAACAAGTATCAAAAATACTTTCAACATGCTTAAAGTCTCTTAACTTTTAAAAACCAAGATATCCTTAATATTTTTAAACAAGTGAGTTAATTCCCTAACTCAACCAACTTGAACCTTCTTAAGATAAACCAAGGATATCAAATGGACTAGATTTGTCAAAAACTCGTACGTCTACCGTACTATACATTTACAACTTATTCATGCTCAAGAGATAAAAAAGTTCACATACCTCTTCGGCTCAATCCACTTGCGAAGTCCAATATGCCGTACGTAGTATGTCAACCTATAATGACCATAATACGTTTATTAACTTCTAGCTTCAACGTAGAATATTCTAAGTGCAAAGTCACTAAATTCTACGGAAAATCGGACAACACTTCCTTTGTTTCTACATACTTTGCCACCTTTTTCAAGGCCGAATTCAATAACCAAACACGCCATATTTAAGGCTCAACAATGAAATGTTACACCCCGTAGTTCCAGGGTATGTATACGAGGACGTACGTACGAGAATACGACAGTAAAATTGGAAAGGAAGAAAGATGTGATTTTTCGACGGAAAAGTTTTCGGATTTTGTGAAGGAAAAATGTTCGTTAAAGGGAATTGGATTCCCAGATTTGGTATTTGGACTTTTTGGAATATTTGAGAATTATGAAATTTTATTTCCGAAATTGGTCACGTGGGGCCCACGGGAAATTTTACGGTTTTGTGGGGCCCACTTTATTTTCGGATTTTTGGCATTACGGATATTTTCGGAAGATGAAATATTTTGGACGAGTAGGGGGCGACACGTGTCACCCCTGTGTGGCCATGTTGGCCGAATTGGAGAAGGACAAGTGGCACGTTTTTTTGGTGGACAAGTGGCCCATTTTTGTGGTGGCCACTTGTCCCATTTTTGTGGTAGCCAAATGGTTGGCCAACTACCCACACACATGTACCCCATCCTCACCATCCACTTGCCTAGATCTTGGCCATTGATTTCCCTATAAATACCTCTTGTGTGCAAGACTTTATTTCATCCACATTAGAAAGTTTCCAAGGCAAAAAAATTCCCCTCCCTCCCTTAGTGAGTTCTCGTCCCAACACCCCACCTTGAGTAGAATTCTTCAAGTATTGTTGTTATTCCAAATACTTTAGCCTAAATCCCTTGTGGTATTCCAAAAAAATCCCAACATAAGAGCCCGGAAATACTACTTTATTCCATAGTCGCAAAATGAAGCCCTAGAAAAATCTTCATAGCCTAGATGAAGTGTTAAGAGAAGTTGTTTAGAAACTTCTAAGGGTTGCTTGGAGCGGGTTGCAGCGTAAGGAATTGGAGCTAAACGTTGCTCAGGATCGACTTATATCTTGGATAATTTTGGGCTTATCGAGGTAATTATCTATGTCCCTCTATTGTAATTGGAGATTACATGTTGTAGTAGTTTATAATTGAGTATAAGATATATTGGAAGGATGATTATAAAGAATTGAACTGTATTTACATAGGACTATATTTACAGTAGACTTGTAGTATTATTGTGGAGTAGAATTGTACACGTCCGGTTAGACGTGTAACCCCCCCCCCCCCCCGGGATTGTTGGTTTGGTAGCAGGCCTCGTTAGAGGAGGAGATTTTTGTGGTTGCGGGGGGGGAGGTGCTGCCGAATTTTCCGTAGAATAAGGAATCATGTATCTAGAATTATTCTACAAAGAGATCTAGAGGTTGATATACGTTTTGTGGCCTTTATAGGTTGAAGTACTACGAGTAGCGTATTCTACTTGAAGGGTGGAAAAGGCGAGCAAGGTTAGAGTACGTGAAGCGTTTTGCTAATTGTCGATAATCGTCGCGAGGTATGTGAACCTCTTCCTATCTTTTCTAGCATGATTGTTGTGAACTATGTAGTACGGTAGACGTACATGTGCTAAATGAATTTGGTTGGTTTAAAACATAAAGTGTTATAACGGCTTTATGGGAAGTTTGCTATAACAACTTTATGTAGGTAAAGAAATGGTTTGTGGTTTTTAAAAGATAAGAGACTTGACTTATAAATGACTTGATGTGAAATATTAAGGAACTTGATTTCTAAAAGAAAAGAGACTTGAGGAATTGAAGAGTTTTGGTTTAAAAGAAAGACATGGTTTTGTCTTAAATTGGTTTAAAACATAAAGTGTTATAACAGCTTTATGGGAAGTTAGTTATAACGACTTTATGAAAACAAAAGAATGGTTTTATCATTAGTTTTAAAATGGTAACTTGACTTTAAAAGGAGAAGTGTTTTGGTCTAAAAAGAAGGCATAGTATTGTCTTAATTTGGTTTTAAAAGGAAAGTATGGAAGTTGTTTTGGTTTACTTAAAATGTTAGTCACTCTATTTTGATAATACGGGCATCGGGTGACCTTTGTAAAAGAAATGGATCTTTTAAAAAGAATTTAACGTACGTAGTACTTTGGGGTTAAAACCTGGACTTTGGCATAAAATGAAAGTACCTTGAGTTGTGTGTAACTTGCCTATGTTTGCGTGTGATAGCCTTGTCGTGCTAGTATTGTATTTCTATACCAGCGCGTCTCTCGATGGAGGGCCCACTGATTTGTTATGATCTTACTTGGACGTACCGGCAGTGACGGAGCATTCCGCAGTGCGCACGTGATTATTATTCCATGGACAAGCTCTCCATGAGGTTTTACTGATTCGGCTTGGTATCTGGTAGTTGGCTCTCGTACTTGCCCCGAGGTCGTGGCTGATTCGGCTTGGTATCTGGTAGTTAGTCTTCGTACTTACCCCGGCCAGCTACGTGGCGCAGGTGGTATCTGGTAGTTGGCTTTCGTACTTGCCCTAGGTCAGCTTCTTGGTATGGTTATATAGATTTGTTGGTACGGCTTTGGTATCTGGTAGTTGGCTTTCGTATTTTCCCCGGTCAGTTGATGATGCGGCTTTGGTATGTGATAGTTCGCCTTCGTACTTGCCCCGTACGGTTTTTATGACACAGGTGGGACCTGGTGTTCATGTGTACTCCTTGGTGTGGTTATCATAGACTGCCGGCAGTGAGGAAGGTGTTCCACGGGCATGATTGATGTTGCGGGCATGAGACCCATAGTTATATTTGAGTGATGACTTTGAGGGCGTGAGTGTCACGACCCGATCCCGGGCCCGTGACTGGTGCCTTACCCCGGGCACCCTAGTGATACAACATCAGAGAAAATCAGCGGAAATAAAAACATTAAACATTAAACAAGAGATATGAATAAAAACAGGCCAACCAACTGGTTACCTTTTTGCATATATACTAAAGCTGAGCGATTACATCCTTACAAACGCCACAACGATACTACGGACCTCTAAGAGTTTTTATACAACATGACGGACAGGGCCCGCCATACCCACAATGTACAAGTACCTCTGATGTGAGGACTATACAAAATATAAGCCTCGGAAACGAAGCTTCCCTAACTGGCGTGATCCTATGGCGAGGATCAACGGCGGTGTACCTCTACTGCGGCATGAACGCCCCGGAAGAAGTCGATAACAGTACCAAGTATGTGAAAATATTGTAAATGAAATCATAGTAGTCTATATAAAGCAGGAGACATGTATGATAACCAAACTACAGTCCATAATAAATAAGCAGTCATGTAAGTCAGGGACTCACGCCCTCAAAGTCATCACTCAAATATAACTATGGGTCTCACGCCCTCAACATCAATCATGCCCGTGGAATACCTTCCTCACTGCCGGCAGTCTATGATATAATAACACCAAGGGTACACATGAACTCCAAGTCCTACCTGAGTCATAAAACCGTACGGGGCAAGTATGAAGGCTAACTACGGATACGAGCGCGTCATCAATGGCCCGGCAAGTCGAAAGCCAACTACGGATACCAAAGTCGTACTAACAATACTATACAATCAAACCACGAGGCGTCACGGGGCAAATCGAAAGCCAACTACGGATACCAAAGCCGTACTAACAATACTATACAATCAAACCACGAGGCGTCGGGGCAGTCTGAAGCCAACTACGGATACCAAGGCCGTGTCACGTAATGACCGGGCAAGTACTGAGCTAACTACGGATACCAAGGCCGTATCGAGACTCCGCGAAGCGATCGGGGCAATCGAAGCCAACTACGGATACCAAGACCGGTGTCACGTGGTGGCCGGCAAATGAGGGCTAACTACGGATACCAAGCGTATCACGAGACTTCGCCACTAAGCGAGCGGGGCAAGTCTGAAGGCTAACTACGATATCAAGGCCGAATCGTACGAGGCGGGGCAATGAAAGCCAACCACGGATACCAAGGCGAATCGGTAAAACCTCGTGAGCTAGTCCATGGAATAACACTATCAACGGGAAGATCCGTGGAATCCTCCGTCACCGCGGTGCGTCCAGTAAGATCATAACAAATCAGCCGGCCCTCCATTGAGAGACGCGATGGTATAGAAATACAATACTAGCACGACAAGGCTATCACACGCAAACATAGGCAAGTTACACACAACTCAAGGTACTTTCATTTTATGCCAAAGTCCAGGTTTTAACCCCAAAGTACTACGTACGTTAAATTCTTTTTAAAAGATCCATTTCTTTTACAAAGGTCACCCGATGCCCGTATTATAAAAATAGAGTGACTAACATTTTTAAGTAAACCAAAACAACTTCCATACTTTCCTTTTTAAACCAAAACACTTTTCCTTTTAAAATCAAGTTACAACATTCTTTTCCAAAGTTCAAATTTGCCTAATTTCAAATATTCACGTCTCTTATTTTCGAAAGATTTCATAGCTCATAGTATTTATCATTTAATAATGTAATTCTCTTTTAAAACAATTTGAGCAATGTATGCCTTATGTGTGAGTAGGTTATTCTTGTTTATAACAATCTTATTAAAGGAGTCATGTTCTAGGAAATGTAATACAATTTTGTCTTATCTTAGCTTCTATGCAGATGGAGGTTTCTACTGTTTTTAATATAATTACTTATTTGTCAATACATTTTCCTTTATTAACGCTGCAGTGGTTCGTTCGATACTTTCTCATTTCCGAAATCAGTAAAACATTATTCTTTAAAAACCAAGTACTCATTACTCACGAATGAGGTTTCACACTTCTTAACAACTTTCATATCAATTCATTTAAGTCAAGTCTCTTATCTTTTAAGATTAAGTCTCTTAACTTCTAAAATCAATAAACCATTCTTTTATCTTTCTTAAGTCGTTATACCTAACTTCCCATAAAGCTAGTATAACTCTTAAGCTTTTAAAACCAAGTATTACTCTTCTTTCAAAAACAATTCTTAATTCTTTTGATACACTTCAAGATTCTTTATTATTTAAAACTCCAGTCAAAAGATGTCGAAGTAAAACCACGTTCAGTTAACACGTATGCGTCTGGTACTATACATATTCTTTTAAAATATCATGCTCAAGAGGATAGGAAGAATCACATACCTCGCGACGATTATCTACTATTAGCAAATAGCTCCAAAGTACTGTAATCCGGCTAGCCCTTTCCACCCTTCGAGTAGAATACGCTACTTGCGATCTTGACTATAGCGATCATCTGAGTCTATCAGCGTCTAGACTACTCTGTAAAATATTTCTAGATCTGATTCCTTATTCTACGAAAAATTGGGCAGCATACATTATACCCGTAGTTGCGGGGTATGTATGTGAGGACGTGCGTGCGAGTCTGGCGAAATTTTGAAAAGAAAGAAAGATGTGAGTTTTCGTGGAAAAGTTTAGGTTATTTGTGAAGAAAAAGGTTCGTTAATGGGAATTGGATTCCCAGTTTGGTATTTGGACTTCATAGATTATATTAGAATTTTGAGATTTTATTTTGGAAATGGTCACGTGGGGCCTGGGAGAAATTCTGATTTTGTAGGGCGCTTTGTTTTGAGATTTCGGTAATTTGGATATTTTGGAAGGCGAAATATTCAGGCGAATCGGGCGACACGTGTCACCCCATGTGGCACCTTGGCGATTTTACCTTTGTGCAACACGGTTAGAGTCGTTTTCCGAAGCGTTTGCGTAACTTGCGAAGGAAAATTCGGCTATGTCGTTATGTATTTTTGCGGATTTTTAGAGGCGAAACATACGGACCAGCGGGAGGGTGACATGTGTCACCCGCCATGATGGAAACATGTGGGGCGACCTTGGCGAGTGAGGGGCAAGTTGTGCTAGATATTTGTGTAGATATTTGTGAGGTTTTAAGGAGTAGGGTCTAGGGTGCACTTGGCTTGATCTTGGCCTTACACTTGCCTTGCACATGGCTTGATCTTGGCCGTTGGTTGGCCTTTGGTTTTGCTACAAATACCCTCCACTTGTGAAGACTTATTCATTCACTCCTCACTTTGTCTAAGTCTTGAAATCCCTCCTCCCTCTAGTAGCTCTCATCCTAAGCCTCTCCCCTCCCTCCTCCTTGTGGCCTTTGGTAGAAGGGTTCCACTTGTGGTGCTAGTAGTGGGGTACCCACTGCTTTAGTTGTTTTCGTAATACCCTTGTTGTGGTATAGAAATACTCCCTAGTATTGTTATAATGCCCAAAATACCTTAGCCTTGTACCTTGTAGTATTCCAAGATACCTCTTTACGTAGAGTCAGGAAATACTACCTTTTGTCCTTTAGTCTCAAACAAAACCTAAGGAAATCTTCATAGTTGGTTGAAGTATTTGAGTAGAAGTTGGTTAGAACTTCTAAGGGTTGTTTGGAGTGGTTTGGAGCGCGGAGTGGAGCTAAACCTTGCTCGGGATCGACATTATAACTTGGATAATTTTGGGCTTATCGAGGTAATTATCTTGTCCCTCTATTGTAATTGGAAATTACATGTTTGTTAGAATATATAGTTGAAGTATACTATATATGGAACTACTTAGTATTCGGCAATGTCTTTTGACTTAAGCCTGAAGAATAAAGCTGACCAGCTGTATTTACATAGGGGTGTATTGCGATGAGACTTGTGTAGTATTCGAGTAGAATTGTACGTCAGGTTAGGCGTGTAAAACCCACTGGTTGGCTTGGTAGCGGCCTCGTTAGAGAGGAGGAGATTTCTGTTGTTGCGGGGAGGTCTTTGAATTTTCTATAGAAAGATAGAAACTTGTGTTTTGGGGTTAATAGACGTTTGTGACCTTTATAGGTGAAAGTACTATGAGTAGCGTATTCTACTTGAGGAGTGGAAAGGGCTAGCAAGGTTGTAGTACTTGGAGCATTTTGCTTATTGTCGATAAATCGTCGCGAGGTATGTGAACCTCTTCCTATCTTTTCTAGCATGATTGTTGTGAACTATGTAGTACGGTAGACGTACATGTGCTAAGTGATTTGGTTGGTTTAAAACATAGGGTGTTAGAATAGCTTTATGGGAAGTTAGTTATAACGACCTTATGTAAGTGAAAATGGTTTACTGATGTTAGAAGTTAAGAGACTTGATCTTATAAGATAAGAGACTTAACTTATTTGTTTTAATGTGGATGTTTGTGTGAAACCTCATTCGTGAGTAATGAGTACTTGGTTTTAAAGGGATAATGTTTCTTGATTTGGGAATCGAATGTGTATCGACAGGACCAACTGCGGCGTTAATAAAAGGAAAATGTATTGAATAATGATGTGTTGTATTAAAACCGGTAGAAACCTCATCTGCATAGAAGCTAAGATAAGACAAAATGATATTACATTTTCTAGATCATGCATTCTTTGTAATAAGATCGTTATAACAAGAATAAACTACTCATATATGACATAGGTTACTCAATTGTTCTAAAAAGGAATCAAATGATTAAGTTTGGGAACTATGAAACCATTTGAAAATAAGAAGCTTGAGTAATTGAAACTAGGCAAAACTGGAACTTAGGAAAAGAATGTTGTTACTTGGTTTTGAAAAGGAAGGTGGGTTGGTCATTCTAATACTACGGGTATCGGGTGACTTTTATAAAAGAAATGGATCTCTTTTAAAAGAACTTAACGTATGTAGTACTTTGGGGTTAAAAAACCGGACTTTGGCATAAAATGAAAGTACTTTGAGTTGTGTGAAACTTGCCTATGCTTGTTGTTGTGAAACTTGCCTATGCTTGTTGTTGTGAAACTTGCCTATGCTTGTGATGATAGCCTTTGTTGTGCAAGTGTGGTATTTACGTATTCTGGCGTCTCGATAGAGGGACGGTCGACTTCTTGAGACCTTACTTGGGCGTCTTTGGCGGTGATGGAGAATTCCACGGGTATGTTTCCATTTTGATTCTTGTCTTGTTGTTGATGTCACATGGGCGTACCTGCCGTCACGAGAATTAGGGCATGCGGCCGTGCGGTCGGGTTGATTACGATATATTGTTATTGTGGTTACATGGACATGTCTACAGAGGTAGAATTCGGGGCATGTGGCGTGCGGCGGGGTTGATCACCGGTATATTATTGTTGATGTCACATGGGCGTGTCTACGGAGGTAAATTAGGGCATGTGGCCATGGGGCATTGGTATTATTGTTGCATCATGGACATGTCTGCCGTCACGAAATTCGGGGCATGCGGCCATAATGCGAACATGATTGATGTTGTGGGCGTGAGACCCATAGTTATATTTGATTGATGACTTGAGGCGTGAGTCACATTTGGATATATTGCTTTTATGTTGTGAGCGTAGTTGGGTTATCATACATGTCTCTGCTTTATATAGACTAGTATGATTTCATTCTGATATTTTTCTGATTTCACATACTTGGTACTGTTATGCTTGACCTCGCCGAAGTGCGTTCATCTGCGCGGTAGAGTACATCGATCGTGGATCCGCTCTTAGGATCACGATTCAGCGTATTGGGAAGCTCGTTTCTTGAGGCTTATCTTTTAGTATGTGTTCCACGAGTTGTAGGTTCTTGTACATTCGAGGGTATGGCGGGGCCTGTCCGTCATAGTCGTTGTAAATCTTAAGTGCATGAATCTTGTTGTGGCGGGGTTGTAAAGGATTAAAGCATTCGGAGTTTTATGTATATCGAAAGCAACCGTTTTGGTTGCTTTGTTTATTATTATATCTCTTGTTTCATGACTCATGTTTTATTTTCCGCTGGTTTTCTCGATGTTGTATCACTAGGGTGCGGGATAAGGCACGATGCGGGCCGGGCAGTCGTTACAAAAGTGGTATCGAGCGATTAATCCTCGGAAAGTGTCTGAACCGTGTCTAGTAGAGTCTTGATTATCGGTGTGTTGTGCACCACATCTATAATCGGAGGCTATAGGACATTTAGGATTGGTTTCCATTCTTCTCATTCCGAGATCGTGCCTTAGAGTCATGTTGTAAGTTGGACCCTCCGGCGTATCTCGTTTTACGATTATGCCTCCGCCGAGCAACGAGCCCGAGAAGGGCAAGGCAGCCGAGTGCTGCTAGTGAGATCTGAGAGAGGAGCGCGAGGCGAGCGATGCACGAGTTGTGCTTGACGGCGGGTTTTGTGGCGCCGCCCGGCCAGCGAGTTAGAGCGCGGCAATGGCTGCTGAGACGCGATACGAGCCTCAGGTCCCGATGCAGGCGAGAGGAGATGGGTTACAAGGAGATGGCGATTCTTGGCGAGTCGTGGCAGATATGAGGATAAATTTGGATCTGGCGATTCGATTCGATAGCACGATGGTTCACCCCGGCGAGATAGTTTGAGGCTACGGGACTTTACGAGTTGTAGCGCTTGAGTTTTATGGGTCGAGGCACGAGGATGATCCGCGAGTTCATCCGGCGATTCTGACGGATCGTGCGGGTGATCAAGCTTGAAGCGAGTCTGTGACCTTTGGTTCGCATCGTTTGCGTGATCCGCATGATCGATTGGTTTGATTCATGGGAGCTTTCGGGAGAGCATGCACCTCAGCGGTATGGGATGAGTTTTGAGGCTTTCCTCACGCACTTCTTGCCTCGCGGATGAGGAGGGCGTAAACGATTTTGATGCTTACGAGGCGGGCGTGCGGTTCGGGAGTACAATGTGAGTTCGACTCATTGGCGATGCGTCCGGCGTTGGTAGCTAGTATGGAGGATCGAGTGCACCGATATGTTCTGAGCTCGATGATTACATGTCGAGGCATGTTCGGGAGTAGCCACCGGTAGGGCATGGACATTGCCGCGTGCGGCTCATGCGCTAGGATGTGAGTGCGGAGAGGTCGGCGGAATGACACAGATCAGCGAGAAGAGGCGGAGACATCGAGGTCTTTGGCGACTTCGAGGCGGACCGCCTCGGCAGAACTAGTTTTGTACCCACTTTGTGCGAGTGGTCCTCCGTCTTGAGGCGGTCGAGGAGCTCGAGGTTGAGTTTCGAGGAAGTAAGGGTGTTGGCGGATCACGGTCACCCTACCTCGGTGTGGTCGATGTAGTAGACCGCATTTCGGGAGTGTCGTGGTGCGGGGAGCTTGTTATTTTTGCGGCCAGCGGGCCATTTGCGAGCTTGTCCGACCAAGGGTATACGGATGTTACGACTCGACCTCTGGATCGATGGTGGTTCATCGCGCCTACGATTATGCGCCTGCAGTGGGCCTATGATTAGAGTGGGCGGTAGCCGGTATATCCTTAACCCTCTAGAGTTTTGGTATGCTTGTTATGATGGTCTCATTATTATGTGCTATGTACGAATAGCGTTGTGTTAATTGTGAGTTTGAAAACATGTTTAGTTGGGAGGTTACGTATGGGGGCATGGTAAGTGTGAACCTTAGACTATGTCACGACTGAGACCTTAGGGGTAAGGTCGTCTTGAGATTAAAGATTTATTTTATGTTTGACCACTTGCTCGAGTAGTGGTATACGTGGGATTTATTTGTGTGATAAGTCCGTGGGTAGTGTGAGATGGAAGTGGTAGCTTTCATGATGTGAATTAGTAAGATTGTTCCGGATCGGGGAACAAGAGTTCGGGGCGGTTGGGGGTCGGGTTGAGGACCATTTTCGGGTCAACCGTAACCCGGTTTGGGGTCAGTTAGGTGGTCGCCGGTGGTAGGGTCACGGGATGCTAGGCCCAAGTTTGTATGATCATCGTATGAGTTCGTGGGCGCGTTCGACGAGCGGTTCGTAAAGGCGGGAATGGCCTTAAGGAAGTTTGAGGTTAGTAAGATGACCAAGTTTGGAGGTAGTGACTCGGAGATTTTGAGAGCGAGTAATGACTGAAGTATGATACGTCTTTGGGAGAGTTCGAGTGTTAGAAGAAGTGCAACGAGTAAGGAGGAAGATAACGTGTGTTATCTCGTGGCGGTATGGCGTTGGCAACTTGTTAGAGGAACTTCATCGATATCCGTCTTGATAAGGAACATTCGGACGAATGTTTCTAAGGAGGAGAATGTTATACCCGTAGTTGCGGGGGTATGTATGTGAGGACGTGCGTGCGAAGTCTGGCGAAATTTTGAAAAGAAAGAAAGATGTGAGTTTTCGACGGAAAAGTTTCCGGTTATTTGTGAAGAAAAGGTTCGTTAATGGGAATTGGATTCCCAGTTTGGTATTTGGACTTCATAGATTATATTAGAATTTTGAGATTTTATTTTGGAAATGGTCACGTGGGGCCACGGGAGAAATTCTGATTTTGTAGGGCAGCTTTGTTTTGAGATTTCGGTAATTTGGATATTTTGAAGACGAAATATTCAGGCGAATCGGGGCGACACGTGTCACCCCATGTGGCACCAGCGATTTTACCTTTGTGCACAACACGGTTAGAGTCGTTTTTACGAAGCGTTTTCGCGTAACTGCGAAGGAAAATTCCGGCTATGTCGTTTTGTATTTTTGCGGATTTTTAGAGAGGCGAAACGGATTCCAGCGGGAGGGTGACATGTGTCACCTGAGGGCAAGTTGTGCTAGATATTTGTGTAGATATTTGTGAGGTTTTAAGGAGTAGGGTCTAGGGTGCACTTGGCTTGATCTTGGCCTTACACTTGCCTTGCACATGGCTTGATCTTGGCCGTTGGTTGGCCTTTGGTTTGCTACAAATACCACTCCTTGAAGACTTATTCATTCACCTCACTTTGTCTAAGTCTTGAAATCCCTCCTCCAGTAGCTCTCGTCCTAAGCCTCTCCTCCTCCTCCTTGGCCTTTGGCGAGAAGGTTCCACTTGTGGTGCTAGGGTACCCCCCCACTGCTAGTTGTTTCGCATAATACCCTTGTTGTGGTATAGAAATACTCCTAGTATTGTTATAATGCCCAAAATACCTTAGCCTTGTACCTTGTAGTATTCCAAAGATACCTCTTTCAGAGTCAGGAAATACTACCTTTTGTCCTTTAGTCTCAAACGAAACCCTAAGGAAATCTTCATAGTTGGTTGAAGTATTTGAGTAGAAGTTAGTTAGAACTTAGGGTTGTTTAGGTGGTTTGAGAGCGACGAAGTGGAGCTAAACCTTGCTCAGGATCGACATTATAACTTGGATAATTTTGGGCTTATCGAGTAATTATCTTGTCCTCTATTGTAATTGGAAATTACATGTTTGTTAGAATATATAGTTGAAGTATACTATATATGGAACTACTTAGTATTCGCAATGTCTTTTGACTTAAGCTGAAGAATAAAATTTACAAGACTTGTGTAGTAGAGTAGAATTGTACACGTCCGGTTAGGCGTGTAAACCCCATGGTTGGCTTGTAGCGGCCTCGTTAGAGGAGGAGATTAATTTTCTATAGAAAGATAGAAACTTGTGTTTTGGGGTTAATAGGCGTTTGTGACCTTTATAGGTGAAAGTACTATGAGTAGCGTATTCACTTGAGGAGTGGAAAGGGCTAGCGAGGTTGTAGTACTTGGAGCATTTTGCTTATTGTCGATAAATCGTCGCGAGGTATGTGAACCTCTTCCTATCTTTTCTAGCATGATTGTTGTGAACTATGTAGTACGGTGAGCGTACATGTGCTAAGTGATTTGGTTGGTTTAAAACATAGGGTGTTAGAATAGCTTTATGGGAAGTTAGTTATAACGACCTTATGTAAGTGAAAATGGTTTCTTGATGTTAGAAGTTAAGAGACTTGATCTTATAAGATAAGAGACTTAACTTATTTGTTTTAATGTGGATGTTTGTGTGAAACCTCATTCGTGAGTAATGAGTACTTGGTTTTAAAGGGATAATGTTTCTTGATTTGGGAATCGAGAATGTGTATCGACAGGACCAACTGCGGCGTTAATAAAAGGAAAATGTATTGAATAATGATGTGTTGTATTAAAACCGGTAGAAACCTCCATCTGCATAGAAGCTAAGATAAGACAAAATGATATTACATTTTCTAGATCATGGTTCTTTGTAATAAGATCGTTATAACAAGAATAAACTACTCGCATATATGACATAGGTTACTCGATTGTTCTAAAAGGAATCAAATGATTAAGTTTGGGAACTATGAAACCATTTGAAAATAAGAAGCTTGAGTAATTGAAACTAGGCAAGCGGAACTTAGGAAAAGAATGTTGTTACTTGGTTTTGAAAAGGAAGGTGGGTTGGTCATTCTAATACTACGGTATCGGGTGACTTTTATAAAAGAAATGGATCTCTTTTAAAAGAACTTAACGTATGTAGTACTTTGGGGTTAAAAACCGGACTTTGGCATAAAATGAAAGTACTTTGAGTTGTGTGAAACTTGCCTATGCTTGTTGTTGTGAAACTTGCCTATGCTTGTTGTTGTGAAACTTGCCTATGCTTGTGATGATAGCCTTTGTTGTGCAAGTGTGGTATTTACGTATTCTGGCGTCTCGATAGAGGCGGTCGACTTATTGAGAACTTACTTGGGCGTCTTTGGCGGTGATGGAGAATTCCACGGGTATGTTTCCATTTTGATTCTTGTCTTGTTGTTGATGTCACATGGGCGTACCTGCCGTCACGAATTAGGGGGCATGCGGCCGTGCGGTCGGGTTGATTACGATATATTGTTATTGTGGTTACATGGACATGTCTACGAGGTAGAATTCGGGGCATGTGGCGTGCGGCGGGGTTGATCACCCGATATTATTGTTGATGTCACATGGGCGTGTCTGCAGGTAGAATTAGGGGCATGTGGCCGTGGGGCATTGGTATTATTGTTGCATCATGGACATGTCTACCGTCACGAATTAGGGGCATGCGGCCATGATGCGAACATGATTGATGTTGTGGGCGTGAGACCCATAGTTATATTTGAGTGATGACTTGAGGGCGTGAGTCCCTGACTGGATATGACTGCTTTTATGTTGTGAGCTGTAGTTGGGTTATCATACATGTCTCCTGCTTTATATAGACTAGTATGATTTCATTCTGATATTTTCTGATTTCACATACTTGGTACTGTTATCTTGACCTCGCCCGAAGTGCGTTCATCTGCGAGTAGAAGTACATCGGTCGTGGATCCGCTCTTAGGATCATGATTCGGCGTATTAGGAAGCTCCGTTTCTTGAGGCTTATCTTTTAGTATGTGTTCCACGAGTTGTAGGTTCTTGTACATTCGGGGTATGGCGGGGCCTGTCCGTCATAGTCGTTGTAAATCTTAAGTGCAGTAATCTTGTTGTGGCATGGTTGTAAAGATTAAAGCTATTGAGTTTTATGTATATCTTGAAGGCAACCGTTTTGGTTGCTTTGTTTATTATTATATCTCTTGTTTCATGACTCATGTTTTATTTTCATTTGGTTTTCTCACGATGTTGTATCACTAGGGTGCAGGATAAGGCACGATGCGGGCCGAGCAGGTCGTTACAACTTCCCTACCCTTGAACTACCAATCTCTGTAAATCTGATCTATGTAAATCTGATTCGGTCTTAACTTTAATATTCTTACGATGTGATTTGATTCAATTCTTTTACGTAATATCCTTCATTCTGATTCAATTCTCTTCGTAATATCCTTACATGTGTCTTATAATCAATTACATACTACTACAGTATGTAATTTCCAATTCTGATAGAAGGTCGAAGTATTTACCTCGGTAAGCCCAAAATTATCCAAGTTTAAATGTCGATCCTGAGCAACGTTTAGCTCCTATTCTGAACGCTCCAATCCGCTCCAAACAACCCTTAGAAGTTCTACGCAACTTCTTCTTAATACTTCAACCCGCTATGAAGATTTTTCTTAGGGTTTCGTTTAGTGGCTAAAGGAAGTATAATAGTATTTCTGGGCTTTTAGTATAGGTGTAACCTTGGAATACTACAAGGTATTTGGACCAAGGTATTTTGGAATAGTAACAATACTTGATGAATACTTTCTACCAAGGGGGGGTATTTTACGAAAACTACTAGGCAAGGGGATGTTTGGCCAAGGCCTCTCAAAGGGGAGGGCCTTGGGCGAAAACTACACTAAGGGGAGAGGTTTTTAGACTTGGAATTTCAAGTGAGGATGAAGAAATAGTCTTGCATTAGAGGGGTATTTATAGGACATTCAATGGCCAAGATTAAGCCAAGTGGTGGGCAAGTGTAGGGTGAAGATTTGGACATGTGTTTGTAGGTCCCACTTGCTTATCAACTACACAAAATATCCTACCAACTTCTTGACAAAAAAAGAAAGGCAAAACGTGCCATGTTTTCGTCCCAACTTCCGCCCACTTGAGGGTGACACTTGTCACCCTCTCGTTGGTTAAAAATATTTCATCTCTCGGAAAATCCGCAAAAATTATAAATGTTGCAACCGTATTTTTCCCTTTGCAAAGTCCGGAAAACGTTTCGTCGGAAAACGATTCTTTTTGCTAGTTGTGAACAAATTTCGCCCCTTTGCCTACTTAAGGCTTAAACTTTTGTACGTACTGTTACACCCCGTATTTACAGGACATGTTTTAAGAACGTACGTAATGACTCATAAGTGTCAAGATTTGAGACTTGTAAAAAAAATTATCGGAATTATGGAATTGTCGGAAAACAAATTATTGTGACGAATGGGAGGGCGACACGTGTCACCCCCCCTTAAGTGAGCTTGGACGATTTCAACATGGACACAAGGGTCATTTGACCCTTGTTAGGAAGACAAGTCTTGCAATATAGTGAGCTTGACATAATTGACTTGGTCAATGGACCCACAAAGTCTTGATATTTAGTAAGACTTCATCCTAACCACCCAATTGTTCATATCTTGACCCTCCATTGTGCTTTATATTACTACTAGTAGCAAGAGTGAACTTAACACTTAGTAAAATTTTCAAGAATTTGAAGACTCCACATTGAGAGCTCTCGGGTTCATGGCACTTTGAAGAGCAAAAATTTTTGTTTCTTGTTATTTAAGCTCCACACTTTAAACCAAGGTTCATGAGTGTATTGTGAGTGTATCTCAATTGAAAAATCTCGGAAAAAGATAGTTTTCGGGTTAGTCGCAAAGTGAAAACCTAGTTGCTTTCTAGGTTTTGGATTGGAAGTTTGAAGGAAAGTTGTTGGTGTGGTTCTAAGGGTCTCGAGTAGCGGATTGAAGTGTCTTGAAGAGTCTCTAAGTTGCTAAGGAGCGACTTCAGATTTGGAATTGGATTGAGATTCGTTGAGGTATAATCTTGTCTCTTAATTAGTGTTACAAGATTATATATATGTTGTTGTTGTTATCTTTACGTGTTGCTAGCATGAAGTTGATATGTTGAAGTTCATAAGTATTATGGATTGCTTGTAGCTTAAATCCGAAATGTTATATTAGCCACTTGAAGTTGGATTACTAATTGGTCGTTTATTAGAAATCGTCGCATATGGTTTACTTGAGGATTATAGTGGTTATAATCTGTTATACCCCGTATTTCCAGAGTATGTACGTAAGGACGTACGTAGAGAAATTGAAGCTTAAAGTGTAAGGGCCGAAATTCACTTTGTACACAACACCCGATTAGAGTCGTTTTCCGACGAAACATTTTCACAGCTTACGTAGGGAAAATTCCGGCTATGTCATTTATTATTTTTGCGGATTTTCAGAGATGAAATATTATGGACCAACGGGAGGGTGACACTTGTCACCCTCGTTGACGGCAAAATGGGCTAGTTTGGACGATTTTCTTGCCTTTCCCTTGGTCGAGGTTAGGTAGGATATTTTTGTGTAGATGGATAAGGTTGCATGGCTAAATCTTGGCCTTACACTTGCTATACACTTGTCTTCATCTTGGCCATTGGTTGGCCTTCACTTGACCTATAAATACCCTCTAAGTTGAAGACTTTCTTCATCCTCACTTGAGCAATCTATCTAAGTCTCAAAATACTCCTCCTCGTGTTCTTTCGTCCACCACACCCTCCCTTGAGAAGGCCGCTGGCCGAGAGCTTCCCCCTAAGCTGTAGTGGTTAGTGGGTACCCCACTAGCCTAGTTGTTTCGTATAATACCCACTTTTGTGGTATAGAAATACTCTCTAGTATTGTTATAATGCCCAAATACCTTGGCCCAAATACCTTGTAGTATTCCCGAGTTACAACATACAAAAGCCAGAAAATACTATTATACTTCCTCGATCACAAAAACGAAACTCTAAGTAAATATTCACCCGTAGTTGAAGTTATAGGTAGAATTTGGTTAGAACTTCTAAGGGTTGGTTGGAGGCGGGTCGGGCGCTTGCGGAGTAGGAGCTAAACCTTGCTCAGGATCGACATTTAAACTTCGGATAATTTTGGGCTTATCGAGGTAAACACTCTTGACCTTCTATTGTAATTGGAAATTACATGTTGTTGGAATATATAGTTGAAGTATACTATATATAGAATTGAACATAGTTGTGCGGCAATGTCTTTTGACTTAAGCTGAATAATACTTACAATGTCTTGCGACTTAAGCTTGAATATAAATAAGAGAACTGAAATGTAATTACATAGGGTGTATTCTGATGAGACTTGTGTAGTATTCTTGTGAGTAGAATTGTACGTCAGGTTAGGCGTGCAAACCCCACTGGTTGGCTTGGTAGCGGTCTCGATAGAGGAGGAGATTTCTGTCATTGCGGGGAGAGTCTGCGAATTTTACGTAGAATATTCTACATTGAGATCTAGGATGTTAATAGGCGCCTTGTGGACTCTACATGGGTTGAAGTACTACGTGTGGTGCAATACGTGGCTTAAGGAGTAGCGACGGTTTGAAGTACTTGGGCGTTTTGCTATTAGTCGATAATCGTCGCGAGGTATGTGAACCTCTTCCTATATGTTCTAGCATGATATGTGTATAACTATGTAGTACGGTGACGTACATGTGTTTAATGGATTTGATTGGTTTGAAACATAAAGTGTTATAACGGCTTTATGGGAAGTTGGTTATAACAGCGTTATGTAGGTAAGAAAATGCTGTGTGGTTTCAAAGTGGCGATTTGACTTATAACAGTTTGATGTGTAGTAATAAAAAAAAACTTGAAGTGTTTCAAAAAGACCTTTTTGAAAGAAGAGTAATACTTGGCTTTGAAAACATAAGAGGTGTACTAGCTTTATGGGAAGTTAGGTATAACGTCTTAAGAGTGATAAAAAGAATGGTTTACTGATCTTTTTGAAGATAAGAGACTTGACTTATTGGTATTGATATGAATTTTGTTAAAAGTGTGAAATCTCATTCATGAGTAATGAGTACTTGGTTTTAAAAGGAATAATGTTTCTTGATTTGGAAATCGAGAATGAGTATCGACAAACCAACTGCGGCGTTAATAAAGGAAAATGTATTGAATAATGAAGTATGGTATTAAAACGGTAGAAACCTCCATCTGCATAGAAGCTAAGATGAGACAAAATGATATTACATTTCTAGATCATGGTTTGCTTAATAAGATTGATTATAAACAAGAATAACCTACTCACATATAAGACATATGATTCTCAAGCGTTTAAAGGAGAATTATGTTTTAAAGGATTAAAACTATGAACTACGAAACCTTTTCTAAAATGAGAAACTTGAGCATTTGAAATTAGGCAAACTTGAACGTTTGGAAAACAAGGTTGTTACTTGATTTTACAAAGGAAAGCATTTTGGTTTACTTAACAATGTTAGTCACTCTATTTTTATACTACGGGTATCGGGTGACCTTTGTAAAAGAAATGAATCTTTAAAAGGAATTTAACGTACGTAGTACTTTAGGAGTTAAAATCGGACTTTGACATAAAATGAAAGTACCTTGAGTTGTGTATAACTTGCCTATGCTTGTTGTTATGAAAGCTGGACCACGTTACGTGTGATAGCCTTGTTGTGCAAATCGTGTTCTACTCGACTCTAGGTTCTTGGGATGAGCAGGAATGTATTTCACTCGACTCACGGTTCATCCGAATGTATTTCACTCGACTAGGTTCATCAGGAATGTATTTCACTCGACTAGGTTCATCAGGAATGTATTTCACTCGACTCTGGTTCATCAGGAATGTATTTCACTCGACTACGGTTCATCAGAATGTATTTCACTCGACTCTAGGTTCATCAGAATGTATTCCACGTTTCTATCTGGGTCCATAAGATGGCGAGAGACCATTATACGTATCACATGATTTGTACCTAGGCTGTCGCGAGGAAGGAGTTCCACGGGCATGAGGATGACTTTGAGGCGTGAGTCACGACTTGACATGATGCTTTTATGTTGTGAGCGTAGTTTGGTTATCATATATGTCTCTGCTTTATATAGACTATTATGATTTCATTCTGATATTTCTGATTTCACATACTTGGTACTGTTATCTTGACCTCGCTTGAGGCTGCGTTCATCTGCATGGTAGAGTACATCGGTATCGATCCATTTTATAGGATCACATTTCAGCGTGTTGGGAAGCTCAGTTCCTTGGAGGCTTATCTTTGGTATGTTACCACAGTGCAGCAGGTTCTTGTACATTCGGGGTATGGCGGGGCACTGTCCGTCATAGTTGTTGTCACTTCTTAGAAGTGCAGTAATCTTTGTTGTGGCGATGCGTAAAAGGATAAGCTGTTCGGGTATTTATGTATATATCTTGAAGGCAATTGTTTTGGTTGCTTTGTTTATTTACCATGTCTCTTAATTCATGTTCATGTTTTATTTATTTGATTTTCTCGATGTTGTATCACTAGGGTGCGGGGTAGGCACGATCCACGGGCAGGTTCGGGTCGTGACAAAGTGGTATCGAAGCGATTAGTCCTCGGAAAGTGTCTGAGCCGTGTCTAGTAGAGTCTTGATTATCGGTGTGTTGTGCACCACGTCTATAATCGGAGGCTGCGAGACATTTAGGATTAGTTTCCATTCTTCTCATTACGAGATCGTGCCTTAGAAATTTGTGTGATAAGTTGGACCCTCGGCGTATTCCTTTCCTTTACGATTATGCCTCGCGTAAAACCTTGAGCCCAGATGGGCAAAGCGATCGAGGCTGTTAGTGAGATACATAGAAATGCGAGGGCAGCCGGTCGATACACGAGCGATGCTTGACGGCGGGTTTCGCGACGCCGCAAGGCCAAGAGAGTTTAGAAACCGCGGCGATGGCTGCGAGACTCTGATACACGAGCCTCGGTCCCGGCTGGAAGCGAGATGAGATGGGTACAAGGAGATGGCGATTCTTGGCGGTCGTGGCGAATATGAGATAAATTTGAATCACGATAGTTCCGTCGATAGCACCGTAGTTCACCCCGGCGACGATTTGAGACTACGGGATTTTACGAGATGTAACGCTTGAGTTTTATGGGTCGAGGCACGAGGATGATCGCGAGGAGTTCATCCGGCGATTCTGAGATCATGAGTGATCAAGCTTGAGACCGAGTCGGTGGTCTTAGGTTCGCATCACCGCGTGATCTGCGATCGTTTGATTCGTAGGAGCTGTCGGGAGAGCATGCGCTTCCAGCGAGTTGGAACGAGTTACGAGGCGTTTCTTGCACATTTCTTACCTCGCAGATGAGAGGGCTCGGTAAACGAGGTTTTTGGCGTTGAAGCGGGGCGGGCGGACGGTTAGAAGTATAATGTGAGTTCGACTCATTGGCTCGATATGTCCCGCTTTAGTGGCGACCATGGAGGATAGAGTGCACCGATATGTCACCGGGCTTGGCGATTATCTAGCAGAGTTGCTCGGGTGTAGCTCTTGTGGGCATGGACATTGCCCGCATGCGAGCTTATGCGCTGGGAGGTGAGGCGGAGAGTCGGCGGAATGGCCGAGATCGGCGAAGAGGCGAGCAGCGGGGTCCTGGTAGCTTTCGGCGGGCGCCTCGGCGAGCTAGTTATGTACCTCGCCAAGATGCAGTGGTCCTCCGCGATCTTGGGGCGTTCGGGGTATTGAGGCTGGTGAGCTCGGGGCTTAGTTTCTGAGGTTACGTAAGTTCTAGACAGCAGGATTCATGTCCCCCTCAGTGTGCACGATGTGGTAGGCGTCATCCCGGAGAATGTCGTCTTTTTACTGGTGCTTGTTTCACCTGCGGTCGTCAGGGCCATGTGACGAAGCGTGCTTATAGGAGAATGCGGCGGCGTAGCGCAGCTACCGGATCGATGGCGGGTTCATCGCGCCTACGATTATGCGCCTGTAGGCAGGCCTATGATTAGAGTGGAGCGGTAGCTTCAGGTATATCCTTAACCCTCTAGAGATTTGTATGCGTGATATGATGACCTTATATTTATGTGCTATGTACGAATAGCGTTGTGTTATTTGTGAGTTAGAAAACATGGTTAGTTGGAAGGATAAGTATGGGGGCATGGGAAGTGTGAACCTTAGAATATTTCATGTTGAGACCTTAGAGGTAAGGTCGTCTTAAAGGAGAGATTCTTACGGTTAGTCTTTGTTGAAATACTTGGTATGCGTAAAATGTATTGTGGGAATTCATTGGGTTGTGTGAGGTGAAAGTGGTAGCTTTCATGACGCAAATTAGTAAGAATGTTGCAGGGCGAGGAACGAGAAAGTTGGCACGACACGGGTCGGGTTGAGGACCATTCGCGGGTCAACCGTAGCCCGAATGTGGTGAGGTCAGTCAGAGGTGGTCCCGCGGTGGTAGGGTCACGAGGATGCTAGGCCCAGTTTAGATAACCATCGTAAGAGTTGGTGGATCGTTCGACCGAGAATCGATTCGTGAAGGCGGGAATGGCCTTAGAGGAAATCGAGGTTAGTAAGATGACCAAGTTTGGAGGTAGTGACTCCAAGGGTTGGAAAGCGAAGCGTTGCGGAAGTGTGGTGCGGATACTAGAAAGAGTTCAAGTGTTAGAAGAAGTACAACGAGATAGGGGAGAAGTGAGCGTGTGTGATCGTTTCTTTGCGAAATGAAGGTGCGAAGGAGTATATTTTAGACCTTGGTGGGAACTTTTGTGATCATCGAGGTGGTTCCTCGTTGGCCTAGATTTAAGTATTTGCGCATGTGTTATTTCGTGGCGGTGTGGCGTTGACGACTTCTTTGGAGGAACTTTATCGTTATCCGTCTTGAGAAGGAACATTCGGGACGAATGTTTCTAAGGAGGAGAATGATATACCGTATTTCAGTATGCGTGGGGCGTGCGTAGAAATTGAAGCTTAAAGTGTAGGGCGAAATTCACTTTGTACACAACACTTTCGATTAGAGTCGTTTTCCGGCCAAAGCGTTTCCACGACTTACGTAGGGAAAATTCCGGCTATGTCATTTATTATTTTTGCGGATTTTTCAGAGATGAAATATTTTGGACCAACGGGAGGGTGACACTTGTCACCCTCGTTGGAGCAACAAAATGGGCTAGTTGGACGATTTTCTTGCCTTTCCCTTGGTCAAGGGTTAGGTAGGATATTTTTGTGTAGATGGATAAGGTTGCACGTGGCTAAATCTTGGCCTTACACTTGCTATACACTTGTCTTCATCTTGGCCATTGGTTGACCTTCACTTGACCTATAAATACCTCTAAGTTGAAGACTTTCTTCATCCTCACTTGAGCAATCTATCTAAGTCTCAAAATACTCCCTCCTCTTGTTCTTTCGTCCACCACACCCCCTCCCTTTGAGAAGGCCCTTTGGCGAGCTTCCCTCCCTGTAGTGGTTAGCAGTAGGGTACCCCACTAGCCTAGTTGTTTCGTATGATACCCCCTTTTGTGGTATAGAAATACTCTCCTAATATTGTTATAATGCCCAAATACCTTGGCCCCAAATACCTTGTAGTATTCCCGAGGTTACAACATACAAAGCCAGAAAATACTATTATACTTCCTCGGTCCACAAAATGAAAACCTAAGTAAATCTTCACCCGTAGTTGAAGTTATAAGTAGAAGTTGGTTAGAACTTCTAAGGGTTGGTTGGAGTGGGTCGGAGCGCGCGGGGTAGGAGCTAAACCTTGCTCAGGGTCGACTTTTAAACTCGGATAATTTTGGGCTTATCGAGGTAAACACTCTTGACCTTCTATTGTAATTGGAAATTACATGTTATTGGAATATATAGTTGAAGTATACTATATATAGAACTGAACATAGTTGTGCGGCAATGTCTTTTGACTTAAGCCTGAATAATACTTACGGCAATGTCTTGCGACTTAAGCCTGAATTTAAATAAGAGAACTGAACTGTAATTACATAGGACTGTATTACAGTAGACTTGTGTAGTATTTCTGTGAGTAGAATTGTACACGTCCGGTTAGACGTGCAAACCCTGGTTGGCTTGGTAGCGGCCTCGATAGAGGAGGAGATTTCTGTTGTTGCGGGGGTAGGTCTTTGCCGAATTTTCTGTAGAATATTCTACATTGAGATCTAGGATGTTAATAGGCGCCTTGTGGCCTCTATAGGTTGAAGTACTACGTGTGGTGCAATCTACGTGGCTTACGGAGTAGCCGACGGTTTGAAGTACTTGGAGCGTTTTGCTATTAGTCGATAATCGTCGCGAGGTATGTGAACCTCTTCCTATCTGTTCTAGCATGATATGTGTATAACTATGTAATGCGGTACACGTCATGTGTTTAATGTATTTGATTGGTTTGAAACATAAAGTGTTATAACGGCTTTATTGGAAGTTGGTTATAACGACTTTATGTAGGTAAGAAAATGCTTTGTGGTTTCAAAGGGTAGCGATTTGACTTATAACGGATTTGATGTGTAGTAATAAAAAACTTGAAGTGTTTCAAAAGACCTTTTGAAAGAAGAGTAATACTTGGCTTTGAAAACATAAGAGTTGTACTAGCTTTATGGGAAGTTAGGTATAACGTCTTAAGAGTGATAAAAAGAATGGTTTACTGATTTTTTTGAAGATAAGAGACTTGACTTAATGGTATTGATATGAATTTTGTTAAAAGTGTGAAACCTCATTCATGAGTAATGAGTACTTGGTTTTAAAAGGAATAATGTTTTACTGATTTCGTAAATCAGAATGAGTATCGACAAACCACTGCAGCGTTAATAAAGGAAAATGTATTGAATAATGAAGTATGGTATTAAAACCAGTAGAAACCTCCATCTGCATAGAAGCTAAGATGAGACAAAATGATATTACATTTCCTAGATCATGGCTGCTTAATAAGATTGATTATAAACAAGAATAACCTACTCACATATAAGACATATGTTTCTCAAAACGTTTAAAGGAGAATTATGTTTTAAAGGATTAAAACTATGAACTACGAAACCTTTTCTAAAATGAGAAACTGGAGCATTTGAAATTAGGCAAACTTGAACGTTTGGAAAACAAGGTTGTTACTTGATTTTACAAAGGAAAGCATTTTGGTTTACTTAACAATGTTAGTCACTCTATTTTTATACTACGGGTATCGGGTGACCTTTGTAAAAGAAATGGATCTTTAAAAGGAATTTAACATACGTAGTACTTTAGGGTTAAAATCCGGACTTTGACATAAAATGAAAGTACCTTGAGTTGTGTATAACTTGCCTATGCTTGTTGTTATGAAACTGGACCACGTTACGTGTGATAGCCTTGTTGTGCAAGTACTGTGTTCTACTCGACTACCGGTTCATGGGATGAACCGGGAATGTATTTCACTCGACTACCGGTTCATCAGGGAATGTATTTCACTCGACTACCGGTTCATCCGGGAATGTATTTCACTCGACTACCGGTTCATCCGGAAATGTATTTCACTCGACTCGGTTCATCCGGAATGTATTTCACTCGACTCTGGGTTCATCAGAATGTATTCCACACGTTTCTATCTTTGGGTCCATAAGATGGGCGAGACACATTATACGTATCACATGATTTGTACCTAGGCTGCCGGCGGTGAGGAAGGAGTTCCACGGGCATGAGGATGACTTTGAGGCGTGAGTCACGACTTGACATGGCTTGCTTTTATGTTGTGAGCGTAGTTTGGTTATCATACATGTCTCTGCTTTATATAGACTATTATGATTTCATTTACGATATTTCTGATTTCACATACTTGGTACTGTTATCGACCTCCCGGGCTGCGTTCATCCGCAGTAGGTACATCGATCGATCCCGCTTATAGGATCACATTTGGCATGTTGGGAAGCTCGTTCCTTGGAGGCTTATCTTTGGTATGTTACCACAGTGCAGAGTTCTTGTACATTCGGGGTATGGCGGGGCCTGTCCGTTATAGTTGTTGTCACTTCTTAAGTGCAGTAATCTTGTTGTGGCGATGCAGTAAAAGGATAACTGTTCGGGTATTTATGTATATATACTGAAGGCAACTGTTTTGGTTGGCTTGTTTATTTACCATGTCTCTTAATTCATGTTCATGTTTTTATTTCCGCTGATTTTCTCTGATGTAGTATCACTAGGGTGCCCGGGGTAAGGCACCAGTCACGGGCCCGGGTTCGGGTCGTGACATAATCAACTGCGACTTGATATCATGTCAGGCTAATAACTTGGATTGAAATGGAAATTGGATAAGAATTGATGTTGTAGTACTTCAAGTTGGCCGAAAATGGGCTAGTAGTTGTTGTAGTTTGTTATCTATTGTGGGGCGGAATTTTACACGTCTAGTAGGCGTGTAATCCCTGTGTTGATTGCATTGTTTGGGCCTTAAATGTGGCGTGTTTGGTTATTGTATTCGGCCTTGAAAAGGTGGCATAGTAGTAGAAACAAAGGAGGTCTTGTCAGATTTTCCGTAGAATTTGGCGACTTAGCACTTAGAATATTCGTTTGAAGTAAGAGGTTAATGGACGTATTGTGACCATGATAGGTTGAAGAACTAAGTAGAGCGTATCCTACTTGAAGAATGGAATAGCTCAAGGTTGAAGTACTTTGGAGCATTTTGCTACTTGTCGACAATCGTCGCGAGGTATGTGAACCTCTTCCTTCCTTTGGCATGATTCTATGTATGGAATATACCTGTGGTATCATTTCATGTTTCCTTATACTCTTAGAAGTTAAGAGGTAGTTGTGTGACTTACTCTATATAGAACTTTTCCTATCTTTTGAGCATGACTAGTTGCACGTATGTAGTGCGGTGACGTCTGACACCTTGATAACCTTTACTAGTTTTATGAATAGCCAAGTCGGGTGAGTTAGGAGATTTACTCACTTCTTTGAAAGAATAAAGGACGTCTTAAGTTTTATTAAGTTAAGGGACTTGAAGATTGTTAAAGTATGTGATACTTGTTCTGTTTTAAACGTATAAGTCCCTTGGATAGGAAATGGTATTTGGCTAAGGCATAAAGTGAATATAACGACTTTATGGGGAGTTGGTTATAATTGCTTTATGGAAAGATAAATGACTTGATTTTAGTGAAAAGGCAACTTGATTTTAAGGCATCAATTGCCTAAGGTTTTATAATAAAAGGAGTCACTTGAGTTCTAAAGGTTAAGAGACTAACTGTATTTTTGAAAGTTAAGAGAATTGATTTGAAAGTATATAATACTTGGTTTCAAAAAGTAGAAGTCTCTTGGTTATAAAAAGAGTGAATTAGTTTAAGGCATAAAGTTAGTATGACGGCTTTATGGGAAGTTGGTTATAATAACTTTATGGGAGGTTAAGAGAATGGTTTTCTTCAGTAACATAAACAAGAAATGATTTGAAATAAAGAAGGGCAAATTGTTTTAAAGGTACCAATTGCTTAAGGTTTTTAAGAAAGAAGTCACTTGATTTAGAAGCCGGTAATTGTATTTCTAAAAAGGTATTGTGACTTGTCCTGAAAGGTAGAGATGACTTGATACTACGATTGTTAGTATCTGGGATGTTTTGATTGAAAAAGAGTCTTTCTAAAGGAGTAGAGGTGCGTAGTACGTTGGGTTAAATTCCCGGGTATTATATGACATTATCGACCCAGAGATGAGCAGGCCAGAAGATACCTGCAGGCGGTATATGACATTATCGACCGAGACGGGCGGGCGGTATACCTTTACGCGCACTATATGACATTATCGACCGAGATGGGCGGGCGATACCCACGCGCACTATATGACATTATCGACCCAGAGATGGGCCGGGCAGTATACCTTTACGGGCAGTCTATACGATATTATCGACCCAAAGATGGGTCGGGCTGTATACCTTTACGGGCAGACTATACGACATTATCGACCCAGAGATGGGCCGGGCAGTATACCTTTACGGGCAGACTATATGACATTATCGCGTCCCGAGATGGGCGGACGTATACCTTGAGGGCGAACTATGTGACTTTATCGCGTCCCAGGTTCGGCCGGGAAGTATATGCGTCCCTCCGTAAAGGGCCGGACTAGGTTGTGTAAGGTAAGTAGGTTATATGGTAGTGAACTTGATGATTTTCGAAGTAAAATGCGTAAGGAAGTGACTATAACCTTTATTGAGAAATGGGAAAAGATAATAAGGTACGATTAAGTTCACGAGGGTAATGTGAGGGTAGGCTCGGTATTTACTTCTTTTACACTTACCACGACATGCTTTTATACAGATATGTTTTAATTGTTGTACCTTATTTCCGTTCCATATTAAATTTTTGTTATCTTGCCCGCCGAAGCTGCGTTCATGCCGCAGTTTTAGGTACCAGGTTGGTGATCCTTGCTCTTAGGATCTCGGTTCGATTTTGGGAGAAAGCTCCATTTGCTCGGAGGCTTATCTCTTGCAGTTTTCCACGAGATTGTAGATTCATGTATATTCAGGGGTATGGCGGGGCCCTGTCCCACCACAGTTGTTATGTTAAAACTCTTAGAGGTCTGTAGTCACATATTGTGGGTTAGTTTGTAAAGGAAAGGAGGCAACTGCTTCGGTTGTTTATTTTTAAAGTTTCAAGAATGTTCCGCTGATTATCTCTGATGTATACCTGTAAGGGTGCCCAGGTAGGGCACCGGTCGCGGGCCCGGGGTCGGGTCGTGACACGTACGCCCTCACGTACATACTCTGGAAAAACGGGGTATAACATTCTCCCCTCCTTAGAAACATTCGTCCCGAATGTTCCTTCTCAAGACAGATAACGATAAAGTTCCTCTCAGCATATGTTCACTTCTCTCCCTACTCGTCGTACTCTTCTCGAACACTTGAACTCTTCTAGTATATGTACCATACTTCAGTCATCGCTTCAGTTTCCAAAACTTTGGAGTCACCACCTCCAAACTTGGTCATCTTACTAGCCTCAATCTCCCTTAAGTCCATTCCCGACTTTCACGATCCGATTCTGGTCGAACATATCCACGAACTCATACGATGGTTACCTAAACCTGGGCCTAGCACCCTCGTGACCCTACCACCCAGCGGGACCACCTCGAACTGACCTCACCACATTTCAGGCCGCGGGTTGACCCGCGATTGGTCCTTAACCCGACCCGCTATCGCGCTAAACACTTGTTCCCCGATCCGGAACAATCTTACCCACCCAAGTCCAGAAAGCTACCACTTTCATCTTACACAACCCACAGAATTAGCCCACAATACATTTATACGCAAACCAAGTATCTTGACAAAGACTAACCGTAAAATATTTTCCAAGCCGGCCTTACATCTAAGGTCTCAACTGTAATATTCTAAGGTCCACCATTTTCTCATCCCCAGACTTACCTTTTTCACTAATCAGGCTTCTAAGTCACATTTTAACACAAAGCTATCTGAACATAACACTTAACACATCATCATAACATCAATACAAACCAGTCTTTAGAGGGTTAAGGATATACCTGAAAATAGGCGGTTCAAAGGACCGCTAAAACTGGGAACTTCCACCGCGACCTCTGTCGTGGCCTGCCGGTGTATGAACATCCTGCCTAGCTATGGAAGGTGAAGAACCCGCAACTGATCTCGTAGTCTGTGCTATCCTACCAGTGCTACCTCTGGTCGGACAGTCTCTCGCCAAATGGCCCTGTTGGCCGCAAGCATAACAATCTCCCAAATTAGTACGACATTCTCCCTTATGAAGTTTTCCCTGTTGCCATCGATACAAGGGTGACCTTATCCGGCGAGCACTCCTGCTCCCCTGAAAACCTGAAACCTGGGAGCCCTGACCCGCTCCTGAATATCCCGAATGTCCCGAAGACTGTGGGGGACCACTCTGTACTGGCGGGGGTACATAACTAGCCTGCTGCTGAGGCGGTCCGCCTTGAAAGTCGCCAAAAGACCCTGCTGTCCTGGCCCTCTTCTGCTGATCTCGGTCATTCCGTCGACCTCTCCGCTCCTCACACCCAAGTGCATAAGCCTGTATGCGGGCAATGTCCATGCCCGGCTGAAGAGCTACACCCGAACAAGCCTCTGCCAAGTAGTCATCGAGCGGTGGCGTGGCGGTGCACTCCCTCCATCACGCTACTAACGCGGACATACCAGCTAATGAGTCGAACTCCACATTGTACTCGAGCGATGCGCCCGCTCGCCTCAACACCAAAAATCTATCGGCGAGCCCTCGCCGTGCATGGAGGCAAAATGTGCAAGAAATGCCTCGAGAACTTCGTTCCATACGGTGGAAGTGCATGCTTTCCGGGACAGCTCGCGAATCAAACGATCGGCTGCGGTATCACGCGGCCGATGTGAACCAAGACCACCGACTCGGTCTCGAAGCCTTGATCACTCTCATGATCCGTGAATCGCTTCGGATGAACTCCTGCGGATCATCCTCGAAGCCTCGACTCGTAGAACTCGGCGGGCTCTGACTCGAAAAGTCCGTAGCCTCAAACTATCCGATCTCGGGTGAACCACGGGTGCTCTGGGCCAGGCTGCTGCATCCGGCCTATCCTCGTATGCCACGATCACGGCGAATCGGGCCATCTCTTTGTAACCCGTCTCCTCTGCTCGGTGTGGGGTGGAGGCTCAGTCTTGTGGTCTCGGCGACCACCGCTGCGGCCCTAAACTCTTGAAATTTGTGGCGTCGCAAAACTCGTCGTCAAGCACTATCTCAGTCTTGGCTCTGCGCCCCGTACTCCTTTGTATCCTACTAGCAGCTTCCTCGGCTGCCTTGCCCATCTGGGCCTGGGTTGCCTTGCGTGGAGGCATAACTGGTAAAAACGCAATACGTCAGAGGGGTCCAACTTATAACATAGCTCTAAGGCACGATCTCAGAATGAGAAGAATGGAAACCAATCCTAAATGTCCTGCAGCCTCCTGATTATAGATGTGGTGCACAACACACCGATAATCAAGACTCTACTAGACACGGTCTGTAGACACTTTCCGAGGATTAATCGCTCACGATACCACTTTTGTCACGACCGATCCGGGCGTGGTGTCTTACCCCGGGCACCCTAGTGATACAACATCAGAGAAAATCAGCGGAAATAAAAACTTTAAACATTAAACAAGAGATATGAATAAAAACAGGCCAACCAACCGGTTACCTTTTTGCATATATACTAAAACTGGAACAGTTACATCCTTACAAACCCTGCCCACAACAGTACTACAGACCTCTAAGAGTTTTTATACAACATGACGACGGGGCCCGCCATACCACGAATGTACAAGTACCTACATGTGAGGACTATACAAAGATAAGCCTCGAGAAAGCGGAGCTTCCCAATCTGTTGTGATCCTATGGCGAGGATCAACGCGGCGGTGTACCTACTGCGGCGTGAGCGGCCCCGAGGAGGTCGATAACAGTACCAAGTATGTGGCCGAAAATCGTAAATGAAATCATAGTAGTCTATATAAAGCAGGAGACATGTATGATAACCAAACTACAGTCCATAATAAATAAGCAGTCATGTAAGTCAGGGACTCACGCCCTCAAAGTCATCACTCAAATATAACTATGGGTCTCACGCCCTCAACATAAATCATGCCCGTGGAATACCTTCCGCCATGGCGATGCATGATATAATAACACCAAGGGTACACATGAACTCCAAGTCCTACCTGAGTCATAAAACCGTACGGGGCAAGTATGAAGGCTAACTACCAGATACCAAGGCCGCATCATCAACTGACCGGGGCAAGTACGAAAGCCAACTACCAGATACCAAAACCGTACTAACAATACTATACAATCAAACCACGGAGCTGATACGGGGCAAGTACGGAAGCCAACTACCAGATACCAAGGCCGTGTCACGTAGCTGACCGGGGCAAGTACGAGGGCTAACTACCAGATACCAAGGCCGTATCACGAGACTCCGCCACGGCGTCTGGGAAAGTACGAAGCCAACTACCGATACCAAGGCGTGTCACGTGGCCGGGAAAATCTGAGGGCTAACTACGGATACAGTAGTATCACGAGACTTCTTCACTAAACTGAACGGGGCAAGTGCGAAGGCTAACTACCAGATACCAAGGCCGAATCAGCCACGAGACGGGGCAAGTACGAAAGCCAACCACCAGATACCAAGGCCGAATCAGTAAAACCTCATGGAGAGCTAGTCCATGGAATAACACAATCAACAGGAGCGCACCCGTGGAATCCTCCATCACTGCCGGTACGTCCAAGTAAGATCATAACAAATCAGCCGGCCCTCCATTGAGAGACGCGGTGGTATAGAAATACAATACTAGCACGACAAGGCTATCACACGCAAACATAGGCAAGTTACACACAACTCAAGGTACTTTCATTTTATGCCAAAGTCCAGGTTTTAACCCCAAAGTACTACGTACGTTAAATTCTTTTTAAAAGATCCATTTCTTTTACAAAGGTCACCCGATGCCCGTATTATAAAAATAAAGTGACTAACATTTTTAAGTAAACCAAAACAACTTCCATACTTTCCTTTTTAAACCAAAACACTTTTCCTTTTAAAATCAAGTTACAACATTCTTTTCCAAAGTTCAAATTTGCCTAATTTCAAATATTCACGTCTCTTATTTTCGAAAGATTTCATAGCTCATAGTCTTAATCATTTAATAACGTAATTCTCTTTTAAAACAATTTGAGCAACATATGCCTTATGTGTGAGTAGGTTATTCTTGTTTATAACAATCTTATTAAAGCAGCCATGTTCTAGGAAATGTAATACAATTTTGTCTTATCTTAGCTTCTATGCAGATGGAGGTTTCTACTGTTTTTAATATAATTACTTATTTGTCAATACATTTTACTTTATTAACGCTGCAATAGTTCGTTCGATACTTTCTCATTTCCGAAATCAGTAAAACATTATTCTTTAAAAACCAAGTATTCATTACTCACGAATGAGGTTTCACACTTCTTAACAACTTTCATATCAATTCATTTAAGTCAAGTCTCTTATCTTTTAAGATTAAGTCTCTTAACTTCTAAAATCAATAAACCATTCTTTTATCTTTCTTAAGTCGTTATACCTAACTTCCCATAAAGCTAGTATAACTCTTAAGCTTTTAAAACCAAGTATTACTCTTCTTTCAAAAACGATTCTTAATTCTTTTGATATACTTCAAGATTCTTTATTATTTAAAACTCCAGTCAAAAGACGTCGAAGTAAAACCACGTTCAGTTAACACATGTACGTCTACCGTACTATACATATTCTTTTAAAATATCATGCTCAAGAGGATAGGAAGAATCACATACCTCGCGACGATTATCGACTATTAGCAAATAGCTCCAAAGTACTGTAATCCGGCTAGCCCTTTCCACCCTTCGAGTAGAATACGCTACTTGCAGTACTTCAACCTATAACGGTCATACAAGTCTATCAACGTCTAGACTACTCTGTAAAATATTTCTAGATACAGATTCCTTTATTCTACGAAAAATTGGGCAGCACTTCCCTACCCGCCAAACTACACAAGTCTACTGTAAATACAGTCCTATGTAAGTACAGTTCAATCTTCTTCTTTAATATTCTTCTGATGTGATTTCAGTTCAATTCTTTTCTGTAATATCCTTCTATTACAGTTCAATTCTCTTATGTAATATCCTTCTATGTGTCTTATAATCAATTCTATACTACTACAGTATGTAATTTCCAATTACAATAGAAGGTCAAGAGTATTTACCTCGGTAAGCCCAAAATTATCCAAGTTTAAATGTCGATCCTGAGCAACGTTTAGCTCCTATTCTGAACGCTCCAATCCGCTCCAAACAACCCTTAGAAGTTCTACGCAACTTCTTCTTAATACTTCAACCCGCTATGAAGATTTTCCTTAGGGTTTCGTTTAGTGGCTAAAGGAAGTATAATAGTATTTCTGGGCTTTTAGTATAGGTGTAACCTTGGAATACTACAAGGTATTTGGGCCAAGGTATTTTGGAATAGTAACAATACTTGATGAATACTTTTCTACCAAGGGGGTATTTCACGAAAACTACTAGGCAAGGGGTGATGTTGGCCAAGGCCTCTCAAAGGGGAGGAGGCCTTGGGCGAAAACTACACTAAGGGGAGAGGGTTTTAGACTTGGAATTTCAAGTGAGGATGAAGAAATAGTCTTGCATTAGAGGGGTATTTATAGGACATTCAATGGCCAAGATTAAGCCAAGTGGTGGGCAAGTGTAGGGTGAAGATTTGGACATGTGTTTGTGGGTCCCACTTGCTTATCAACTACACAAAATATCCTACCAACTCCTTGACAAAAAAAGAAAGGCAAAACGTGCCTTGTTTTCGTCCCAACTTCCGCCCACTTGAGGGTGACACTTGTCACCCTCTCGTTGGTCCAAAATATTTCATCTCTTGGATGTAAGTATTTTGCGCAGGTGTTGTTGTGGCCAGTTGTGGCAGGATTGTTCAGGTAAGTATAGTAGTGAAGACTATACTGGCGCACGTTTGGTTTGAGACTTAGAAGGAACATTCGGGACGAATGTTTCTAAGGAGGGGAGAATGTTATACCGTATTTCGGTATGCGTGGGGCGTACGTAGAAAAGTTTGTGCCTTAAAGTGGCTTGGCCGATTTTATTTGTTCACAACACCCGATTAGAGTCGTTTTTCGACGAAACGTTTCCACAGCTTTCGTAGGGAAAATTCCGGCTATGTCATTTTTATTTTTTGCGGATTTTTCCGAAAGACGAAACATTTTGGACCAACGGGAGGGCGACACTTGTCACCCTCCAATTGATGGATGTGAGGCGTTCTTGTGGCCGAATTGGATATCTTATTTTGTCTTGGAGTTGGTAGGATATTTGTGTAGTGGATGGATAAGGACACTTGGGCAAATCCTCACCCTACACTTGCCTTGCACTTGGCATCATCTTGACCATTGGTTGGCCATGGCTTGACCTATAAATACCCCTCCCCTTTGATGAACTTCTTCATCCAAAATTGTGCTAAGTCTTGAAAATCCCTTCCCCTCTTCTTGTGTGTTCTCGTCCTAGCCTCCCTCCCTGTGAGGCCCCTGGCCGAGAGTCCCTCCCCTGGCGAGTACCCCGATGGGGTAGGAAAGTATACACCCCCTCTTGTGGTGTTGTCTCGTATAAATACACCCCCTCTTGGTAGAAATACTCTCAAAAGTATTGTCGTAATGCCCAAATTACCCTAGCCGTATACCTTGTAGTATTCTAAGGTTATACCTATACTAAAAGCCCAGTTATACTATTATACTTCCGTCAGTCCACAAACCGAAACCCTAAGGAAAATCTCCATAGTTAGTTGGAGTAGTATGTAGAAGTTGGTTAGAACTTCTAAGGGTGGTTTAGAGCGGGTTGGAGCTCACGGAGTCGAGCTAAACGTTGCCTGGATCGACTGTATAGTTGGATAATTATGGGCTTATCGAGGTAATTATCTTGTCCCCCGATTGTAATTGGAAATTACATGTTGTTAGAATATATAGTTGAAGTATACTATATATAGAACTGAACGTAGTTATCGGCAATGTCTTTTGACTTAAGCCTGAATAATAAGAAACCTTTTCGATGGAAGAGTACTGAACTGTAATTACATAGGACCGTATTACAGTAGACTTGTGTAGCATTACTGTGAAGTAGAATTGTACACGTCCGGTTAGATGTATAAACCCCCCCTGGTTGGCTTGATAGCCGGCCTCGATAGAGGAGGAGATTTCTGCGATTTGCGGGGAGGTCTTGCCGAATTTTCTGTAGAATGTTCTACGATTAGACCTAGATGTTAATAAGCGCCTTGTGGCCTTATAGGTTGAAGTACCATGCGTGGCGCGATCTACTTGGCTTAAGGAGTAGCCGGCGGTTTGAGGTACTTGGAGCGTTTTGCTATTAGTCGATAATCGTCGCGAGGTATGTGGACCTCTTCCTATCTCTTCTAGCATGATATGTGTGTAACTATGTAGTATGATAGACGTACATGTGTTAAATGTATTTGATTGGTCTAAAACATAAAGTGTTATAACGGCTTTATGGGAAGTTGGTTATAACAGCTTTATGTAGGTAAGAAAATACTTGTGGTTTTAAAAGGGTAACTGATTTGAACTATAACTGGCTGGTTATGTAATAATAAAGAACTTGAAGTATTTCAAAAGATTTTTGAATCATTTTGAAAGAAGAAGTAATACTGGGTTTTTGAAAACTTAAGAGTTATACTAGCTTTATGAGAAGTTAGGTATAACGGCTTAAGAATGTTTTATTGATTTCGGAAATCAGAATGTGTATCGACAAACCACTGCAGCGTTAATAAAAGGAAATATTTTGACAGATTAAGTATTATTAAAACCAGTAGAAACTTCCATCTGCATAGAAGCTAAGATGAGACAAAATGATATTTCCTAGATCATGGCTACTGTAATAAGATTGTTATAAACAAGAATATCCTACTCACATATAAGGCTTATTTTTCTCAGATGGTTTAAAAGAGAATTATATTCTTAAATGAATAAGACTATGAACTACGAAACCTTTCTAAAATAAGAACCGTGAACATTTGAAATTAGGCAAACTTGGACGTTTGGAAAATAATGTTGTTACTTGATTTTACAAAGGTAAGTGTTTTGATTTACTTCAAAAGATAATCACTTTATTTTCATATACTACGTATTGTGTGACTTTTGTAAACGTAACGTATCTTTTAAAAGATAATGTATGAAGTACTTTGGGAATAGATACGATCTTGTTAATCATATATTAGAATGTACCTTGTGTGTATAACATGATTGTGTTGGTTTGTGATAGCCTTGTAATACTTTCTTGTTGATTTGATAAGTAAACATGCTAGGATGCTACGTGTGTTAGTATCTTGTGATGTTTCGTGTAAAGGGGTTTTCCTCATTGCGCTTAAAGTTGTTTGACTCTCGGCCGTTATGTTGGTATTGTACCACTCACCTTGACTTGTCTCGGAGGTTAAGGCGCCTCCGACGGGGTAGACTTCGGCGATGCAGGACCATGATTCGAGAATACCTCATGCGAGTCCAGGGGATCCATGCAGAACTACGGGAGTTCCAGGTTAGTTTGCGGCCCTTGTGGTCATGCGGTCTTTGTGGCTATGCGGACTGCGAGTCCAGGACGATGCCGGGGAGTAGCTACCCTCGATGCGAGGAATACCTCATGCGGGCCTATGAGGTTGGCCTATGCGGAGCTACGGAGTTCGGGGCTAGACGCGCACATTTGATCTGCGGCGAGTGACGGCTTTGATCATGTGACGGTCCAGACAGATATCATGATCTGATTTATGACCACTGTTATGCTGTGGGTGTTAGTAGTCGGTTATGCCTTCGTACTTACCTGTATTGTTTTATTAGGACACAGTGGGACACGTGTTCATGTGTATTTCTTGGTGCTTTTATATCATAAAGCTGGCGGTGAGGAAGGTATTCCACAGGCATGATTGATGTTATGGGCGTGAGACCCATAGTTACATTTGAGTGATGACTTTGAGGCGTGAGTCACGACTTGACATATCGCCTATTTATTGTGAATCGTAGTTTGGTTATCATACATGTCTCTGTTTTATAGACTATTATGATTTCATTCTGATATTTCGATTCACATACTTGGTACTGTTATCGACCTCCTTGGCTGCGTTCACGCCGCGAGTTGAGGTACACGATCGTTGATCCTCGCTCTTAGGGTCAGATTCAGCGTTTGGGAAAGCTCCGTTTCTCGGAGGCTTATCTTGGTATAGTCCCTGTTGTTGTAGGTGCTTACATTCGGGGTAGGGCGAGCCCGTCCGTCGTTGTTGTCATATCATTCGTAGAAGTGCAGTAATGCTGTGGTGGTTTGTAAAAATGATTAAACAGTTCATTTTGAAATAGTTGTTATTTATATATATGCCGAGAAATACTTTTCTTGAGATAAACATGTGTCTTCTTTACATTTGTATCATGTATTGTGTTTTATGTTCGCTGATTACTCGATGTTGTATCACTAGGGTGCCCGGTAGGCACGATCCACGGGCAGGTTGGTCGTGACAAAAGTGGTATCGAGCGATTAATCCTCGGAAAGTGTCTCTGACCGTATCGATGAAGTCTTGATTATCGGTGTGTTGTGCACCACGATAATCGTGAGGCTATAGGATATTTAGGATTGGTTTCTATTCTTCTCACTCGAGATCGTGCCTTAGAGCCGTGTTTTAAGTTGGACCTCTCAGTATTTCTTTCCACTGCGTTATGCCTCGCGTAGAAACCCGGGCCTGGGAGGGCAAAGCGGCCGAGGAGGCTGCGAGTAAATCTGAGAGGGTTACGAGGGCCTGACCCAACCATCACCCGAGTTAGGTGCCGTTCGGGAAGTTATGCTACGTCACGGCCCAGCAGAGTTTAGTACGGCGCAGCGATTCCTCTGCGGCCATGACATATGAACCTTGATCCGCGGCCGAACAGAGAATTTAGATTGCAAGAAGGCGACCCTGTTACTAACTATGGATTTGGCTACCAGAGAGTATACCGATATACCGCGAGTCTTGATGAATATCTTAGAAAGGGTTGTGCGAGAGTAATTCTTCAGTTAGGCTTGAGCATGGCCTGTGTACGGGCTTGTGCGCGGCAGGCCAAGAAACGTAGAGATCGACGGGTTAACGAAGGGCGGCGAAGAGGGCGGGGCGAAGGTCCTTTGGTAACTTTAGTCGAGTCACCTCACGGCAGATTAGATTATGCACATCCACGGTCGCGAGTGGTCTTCCACGGATTTCGGGGCGTTCGGGGTATGCAGGAGTTGGTCGAGCTCGAGCTTAGGTTCCGCGGCTACGTAGGTTCCGGCCAGGATTCAGTTTTTTTCCCGGTGTTCCGCGGTCGTGAGCGTCATCGGGAACGTCGTCTTTTGTTGGTGCTCGTATACGCGGCGTCGGGCCATGTGTCGAATGGGTGTCCTAGTAGGAGGACTCGACCTTTAGGATCGGTGGGTAGTTCGTCACCTCCTTAGCTATGCGCCTGCAGGCGAGTTTGATTAGAACGACTAAGGGAGTGAAGCGAGAAATACAGATAGATCTTTAACCCTCAGGGATTAGTATGTGTGATAGGGTGAGTATACCTTAAGTGTTATATTACGATAGCATTGTGTAAATTGTAATTAGAAATCTTGGTTAGTTAACCAGGTAAGATTTGGGGGATAGAGAAGGTGTGAGCCTTAGAGCTTTTTACGTAGAGACCTTAGAGGAAAGGCCATCTCGAGTAAAGAAGTATTTTATGTTTGACCGCTTGTCGGTGCATAGTGCACGACGCTATGTTTGTGGGATAATTCACGAGTAGTGTGGAATGAAAGAGGGTAGTTGAGCTAAGAAGACCGCTAGGTTTCGTAACGTGATTAGTGAGTTTTCCTTGGGAGCTAGCGTTTTGCGGCGTTCGGGTCGGGTTGAGGCCACGTTGCGGGTCAACCCGCGGCATGTATGGTGGTGGGGTCGGTTGTGGTGGTCCGCCTTGTGGTAGGGTCATGAGGTGTTAGGCCCAAGTTTAGTTAACCGTGGAATTCGTGGATGCATTCGACCAGTAGTCGGGCCGAGGAGGTCAGCCGTCTTGTCTTCTAGCAAAGACCGTTTACTCGGCAGTGTGGATTTATCAGAAAGGTTGTAAGGCTGCACGGGGTGCCTACCTTTACCTTATGACAGACAGTGGAGCCAGTGCAGTGTTTCTTTTACGGAGGTTTTACGAGCAAGGTTAGGAACTCGGTGAGTCTCGAATCACGTTCGCCTCGGGCGGTGTTTGATTTCGAGGATAGTTGCGAGAATTGTTGTCTCTGTTGAAGGAGTGTCTAAGCTACCATTTCGGTGTTCGGATGTCGCCTTATGAAGCCTTGTAGGCGGATGTGTAAGTCGTCGATCGATTGGTTCGATGTTGGCAAGATTCGAGATAGTTGGTTGAGCTTGTTCCACAGATGTGGATAGGTAAAGATTGTCTAGAAGAGGTTACGGCGGCTCGGAGAAATCGTGCGGATAATCGGCGGCGCTTAGAGTTGAGTTGTGGTCGGTCTTCTTGAAAGTACCACCGGGTTGGGTGTGACGAGCTTTGGAAAGCAGAGGAACTTAGCCCGAGTTACTTTGGGCCCTTTTGAGTTCATGTGAAGAATAGGTCAGGTTTCCTATATGTTAGCATTTGTCGTCCGACTTAGGAGGCAGTATGTCCGGTCTTTCGTATTGTTATGATCGGGAAAGTATCGGAGATCCATCCAGAGTGTTCGGCTAATGATGACCACGTTAGAGATAGTAACCGAGTTTTGAAGCGAAGCGATGTCGAAATGTGGTAAGAGTTCGAGTGTCTGACGACCTCGGGGATCGCGTGCAACGGTACCATTTGTTAGGTCGCGGAATGACACTAGAACCTCGCGACAAAGTGACAAAAGTGGTATCACGGCGAGTAAAGGGAGAAGCGAGCATGTATTGCGGCGAGATGTGACCATTTCTTTTGTATGGAGAAAGTGCGAAGGAATTATATTTTAGACCGCTTGGATGGGAGGCGTTTGTGATGTCGGTGTTTCTCGTGGACTTGGATGTAAGTATTTTGCGCAGTGTTGTTGTGGCGGTTGTGGCGGGATTGTTCGGTAAGTATAGTAGTGAAGACTATCTTTGGCGCCGCGTTTAGTTTGAGACTTAGAAGGAACATTCGACGAATGTTTCTAAGGAGAGGAGAATGTTATACCGTATTTCCAGTATGCGTGGGGCGTGCGTAGAAAAGTTTGTGCCTTAAAGTGGCTTGGCCGATTTTATTTGTTCACAACACCCGATTAGAGTCGTTTTTCGACGAAAGCGTTTCCACGACTTTCGTAGGGAAAATTCGCTATGTCATTTTTATTTTTGCGGATTTTTCCAGAGGCGAAACATTTTGGACCAACGGGAGGGCGACACTTGTCACCCTCCAATTGATGGATGTGAGGCGTTCTTGTGGCCGAATTGGATAGCTTATTTTGTCTTGGAGTTGGTAGGATATTTGTGTAGTGGATGGATAAGGACACTTGGGAAAATCCTCACCCTACACTTGCCTTGCACTTGGCATCATCTTGACCATTGGTTGGCCATGGCTTGACCTATAAATACCCCTCCCCTTTGATGAACTTCTTCATCCAAAATTGTGCTAAGTCTTGAAAATCCCTTCCTCTTCTTGTGTGTTCTCATCCTAGCCTCCCCTCCCCTTTGTGAGGCCCTTGGCGAGAGTCCCTCCCCTCGTCGAGAGTACCCACAGTGGGGTAGTAGAGGTATACACCACTTGTGGTGTTGTCTCGTATAAATACCCCTCTCTTGGTAGAAATACTCTCAAAAGTATTGTCGTAATGCCCAAATTACCCTAGTATACCTTGTAGTATTCTAAGGTTATACCTATACTAAAAGCCCAGTTATACTATTATACTTCCCGTCAGTCACAAAACCGAAACCCTAAGGAAAATCTCCATAGTTAGTTGGAGTAGTATGTAGAAGTTGGTTAGAACTTCTAAGGGTGGTTTAGAGCTGGTTGGAGCGCACGGAGTTGAAGCTAAACGTTGCCCAGGATCGACTTTATACTTGGATAATTATGGGCTTATCGAGGTAATTATCTTGTCCCCCTATTGTAATTGGAAATTACATGTTGTTAGAATATATAGTTGAAGTATACTATATATAGAACTGAACGTAGTTATCGGCAATGTCTTTTGACTTAAGCCTGAATAATAAGAAACCTTTTCGATGGAAGAGTACTGAACTGTAATTACATAGGACCGTATTACAGTAGACTTGTGTAGCATTACTGTGAAGTAGAATTGTACACGTCCGGTTAGATGTATAAACCCCCCCTGGTTGGCTTGATAGCCGGCCTCGATAGAGGAGGAGATTTACGCGATTTGCGGGGAGAGTCGCGAATTTTACGTAGAATGTTCTACGATTAGACACAGATGTTAATAAGCGCCTTGTGGCCTTATAGGTTGAAGTACCATGCGTGGCGCGATCTACTTGGCAGGAGTAGCGGCGGTTTGAGGTACTTGGAGCGTTTTGCTATTAGTCGATAATCGTCGCGGTATGTGAACCTCTTCCTATCTATTCTAGCATGATATGTGTGTAACTATGTAGTGCGATAGGCGTCGTGTGTTAAATGTATTTGATTGGTCTAAAACATAAAGTGTTATAACGGCTTTATGGGAAGTTGGTTATAACGACTTTATGTAGGTAAGAAAATACTTGTGGTTTTAAAAGGGTAACCGATTTGAACTATAAGCGGCTGGTTATGTAATAATAAAGAACTTGAAGTATTTCAAAAGATTTTGAATCATTTTGAAAGAAGAAGTATCTTGGGTTTTGAAAACTTAAGAGTTATACTAGCTTTATGGGAAATTAGGTATAACGGCTTAAGAATGTTTCTTGATTTGAAATCAGAATGTGTATCGACAAACCAACTGCGAGTTAATAAAAGGAAATATTTTGTGATTAAGTATTATTAAAACCAAGAAACTTCCATCTGCATAGAAGCTAAGATGAGACAAAATGATATTTCCTAGATCATGGCTGTTGTAATAAGATTGTTATAAACAAGAATATCCTACTCACATATAAGGCTTATGTTTTCTCAGATGGTTTAAAAGAGAATTATATTCTTAAATGAATAAGACTATGAACTACGAAACCTTTCTAAAATAAGAACCGTGAACATTTGAAATTAGGCAAACTTGGACGTTTGGAAAATAATGTTGTTACTTGATTTTACAAAGGTAAGTGTTTTGATTTACTTCAAAAGATAATCACTCTATTTTCATATACTACGGGTATTGTGTGACTTTTGTAAACGTAACGTATCTTTTAAAAGATAATGTATGAAGTACTTTGGGAATAGATACGATCTTGTTAATCATATATTAGAATGTACCTTGTGTGTATAACATGATTGTGTTGGTTTGTGATAGCCTTGTAATACTTTCTTGTTGATTTGATAAGTAAACATGCTAGGATGCTACGTGTGTTAGTATCTTGTGATGTTTTGTGTAAAGGGGTTTTCCTCGACTGCGCTTAAAGTTGTTTGACTCTCAGACTTTATGTTGGTATTGTACCACTCACCTTGACTTGTCTCGGAGGTTAAGCGCCTCCGACGCGGGGTAGACTTCGGTGATGCAGGACCCTGATTCGAGAATACCTCATGCGGGTCCAGGGGATCCATGCGGAACTACGGGAGTTCCAGGTTAGTTTGCGGCCCTTGTGGTCATGCGGTCTTTGTGGCGTGCGGACTGCGAGTCGGGGCGATCTTGGGGAGTAGCTACCCTCGACGCGAGAATACCTCATGCGGGCTATGAGGTTGGCCTATCGCGAGCTATGGAGAGTTCGGGGCTAGGCGCACATTTGATCTGCGGCGAAAGTGACCGGCTTTGATCATGTGGCGATGCAGACAGATATCATGATCTGATTTATGACCACTAGTACCGCGTGGTGTTAGTAGTCGGTTATGCCTTCGTACTTACCTGTATTGTTTTATTAGGACACGGTGGGACACGTGTTCATGTGTATTTCTTGGTGCTTTTATATCATAAAGCTGGCGGTGAGGAAGGTATTCCACGGCATGATTGATGTTATGGGCGTGAGACCCATAGTTACATTTGAGTGATGACTTTGAGGCGTGAGTCACGACTTGACATATTCGCTATTTATTGTGAATCGTAGTTTGGTTATCATACATGTCTCTGCTTTATAGACTATTATGATTTCATTTCTGATATTTTCGATTTCACATACTTGGTACTGTTATCGACCTCGCCCGGGGCTGCGTTATCTGCGCAGTTGAGGTACACGATCGTTGATCCTCGCTCTAGGGTCACGATTCGGCGTTTGGGAAAGCTCCGTTTCTCCGGAGGCTTATCTTGGTATAGACCCCTGTTGTTGTAGGTGCTTACATTCAGGGGTAGGACGGGGCCCTGTCCCGTCGTTGTTGTCATATCATTCGTAAGTGCAGTAATCTTGTTGTGGCGGGGTTTGTAAAAAGGATTAAACTGTTCATTTTGAAAGAGTTGTTATTTATATATATACCGAGAGGCCACTTTTCTTCAGATAAACATGTGTCTTCTTTACATTTGTATCATGTATTGTGTTTTATGTTCCGCTGATTACTCTGATGTTGTATCACTAGGGTGCCCGGAGTAAGGCACCAGTCACGGGCCCGGGTTCGGGTCGTGACATTTTTCCCTTCGCAAAGTCCGGAAAACGTTTCGTCGGAAAACGATTCTTTTTGCTAGTTGTGAACAAATTTCGCCCCTTTGCCTACTTAAGGCTTAAACTTTTGTACGTACGCCCTCACGTACATACTCTGGAAAAACGGGGTATAACAGTGAGTTCCTGACTTGACGTGACTGCTTACATATTATATGTCGTAGTTTGGTTATCATATATGTCTCTGCTTTATATAGACTACTATGATTTCATTTCTGATATTTTGATTTCACATACTTAACTGCTTTGTCTTGACCTCCTTCGGGGCTGCGTTCATGCCGCGGTAGAGGTACGCGATTGTTGATCCTCGCTCATAGGATCACGATTCAGCGTTTTGGGAAGCTCCGTTTCTCGAGGCTTATCTTTCGTATAGTCCTGTCGTTGTAGTACTTATATTCGGGGTATGGCGGGGCCTGTCCGTCATTGTTGTTATAACATTCTTAGAGTGCATGTAATCTTGTTGTGGCGAGTTTGTAAAGGGATATCGTGGGTTCAAGTTTTATTTATATATTCAGAAAGGTAACCGTTTTGGTTAGCCTGTTTTCTTATTTCATTATTGTATATCTTGTTTCATGTTTACGTTTTCATTTCCGCTGATTTTCTCTGATGTTGTATCACTAGGGTGCCCGGGGTAAGGCACCAGTCGTGGCCCGTGGTCGGGTCGTGACAAAAGTGGTATCAGAGCATTTAATCCTCGGAAAGTGTCTACAGACCGTATCTAGTAGAGTCTTGATTATCGGTGTGTTGTGCACCACACCTATAATCAGGAGGCTGCAGGATATTTAGGATTGGTTTCCATTCTTCTCTCGAGATCGTGCCTTAGAGTTGTGTTATAAGTTGGACTCCTCGACGTATTCTTTGCACCCGTTATGCCTCTACGAGGCAACCAGAGCCCGTAAGGGCAAGGCGGTGAGGAGATACGAGTAGAACACACAGTGGTTACGAGCACAGCGGCCATTACGAGATAGTACTTGACGACGAGTTTTATGACGCCGCTAGACCAGAGAGTTTAGAGCGGCGATTTCTCACGAGGCTACGATACGAGCCTCGGTTCACGACGTGAGCCGAGGATATGAGTTACAAGGAAATGGCCCAGTTACTAGCTAGGCTTGTGGCTAGGAATGAGCGAGACGAGTCGGAGGTTCCGCGATGCCGTAGTTCACCCTAGATCCGATAGTTGAGATTTCGGGACTTCTTGAGTTGCAGTCCACCCGAGTTCTATGGATCTAGAACTGAGGAAGATCATCAGGAGTTTATTCGACAGTTGCAGCGGATCATGAAAGTGATCAAGACCTCAGAGGCATTTCTTACACACTTCTTGCCCTCGCAGATGAGGAGAGCTCGGGCAGATAGATTTATGAGAGGCGAGCAGGCGGACGGTTCGGGAATACAGTATAGAGTTTGACTTATTGGCTCGTTATGTCCCCGCGTTAGTGGCAGACATGTGAGGAGAGAATGTCCTAGTAGGAGGGATACAGGTGGGATGACTTAGCCTACCAGGTCAGTTGCGGATTCAGTGGATCGGAGAGGAAGGGGTGTTAGCCAGAGGAGGCCACCCCCACCTCGGTATGGTCGTTGTGGTAGGGGTTCTTATGGGGAGTGTCGTACTACTTAGATAGCTTGTTAGGCTTGCGGCCAGCAGGGCTATTTTGCGAGAAATTTTCCGAACAGAGGTGGCGCGGATGTTACGACTCAGCCTTCGGGATCAGTGGCTGGTTCATCACCTTCTGTAGTTATGCGCCCAGCAGAGCAAGATTTGATTAGAGCGGCAAAGGGAAAGTGAGGCAGTAGTTACAGGGAGATCTTCAGCCTTAAGAGACTTGTTTAGGTTGTTATGGTAGATACATGTGGAGTGCTATGTTCGGTTAGCATGGTGTAAGTTGTGATAAATCCATGGGTAGTGTGAGATGGAAGTAGTAGCTTTCATGACGTGAACTGGTAAGATTGTTCCAGATCGGGGAACTAGAGTTTAGTACGAAGTGGGTCGGGTTGAGGCCATTTCGTGAGTCAACCCGCAGCCCGGAATGTGGTGGGGTCAGTTTGAGGTGGTCCCGCTAGATGATAGGGTCACGAGGGTGTTAGGCCCAAGTTTAGATAACCATCTTACGAGTTTGTGGATGCGTTCGACCCGATGGTAGGCCGATGGGTCAGCCCATCTTGTCTTTTAGTCGGATGATTTACTCGGCGGAGGGTTATGCGAGATGTTGTATATCAGGAAGGTTGTAAGGCTGCACGGGGTTCCTACTTTTATTTTTATGGCAGGCAGTGGAGCCCAGTTTATGGCTATTTCTTTTTCGGGAGGTTTTATCAGGTGGGGTTAGGAACTCAGGTGAGTCTAAGTATTGCATTCACCCTCGGGCCGACGGACGAACAACGTATTTTATCCAGACATTTGAGGATAGGTTATGGGCCGGTGTTTTGATTTCATGGGTAGCTGTGAGGATTATTTGCCTCTTGTTGAGTGAGTATTATACTAGCTACCATTTCAGTATTCGGATGGTGCCTTATGAAGCCTTGTATGGGCGGAAGTGTAGGTTGCCGGTCGATTGGTTCGATGTCGGCAAGGTTCAGATAGTTTGGTCCCTACTTGTTTCAGCAGGATGTGGATAAGGTGAAGCTTATCCAGAAGAAGTTATTAGCAGCTCAGAGTCAACAGAAGTCGTGCGGACGATCGGCGTCGACACTTGGAGTTCAGGTTGACGGTGGGTCTTCTTGAAGGTACCACCCCGGAAGGGTGTGATGAAATTTGGAAAGAAGGGGAAACTTAGCCCGAGGTACTTTGGGCATTTTCAGATCATAGTAGAATAGGCCAGGTTGCCTATAAGTTAGCACTGCCGTCCGACTTAGGAGGCAGTACGTCCGGTATTCCATGTTGCTATGTTTCGGAAGAGTAATCGGAGATCCCTCCAGAGTGTTCCCAGTTAATGATGACCAAGTTAGAGATAGTAACCCCGTATGAGGAAGAGTTCGAGTGTACGAGGAGGGTACGACAAGTAAGAAAAGAGGCGAAGATGTGAAGTGTCCTTTTTATAAGTATAGATATGAAGAAAGTATCCTTTGGACCATGGGTGGAAGTTTTTGTGTTGTTATACACGTTAGGGGTGATTTCTCGTTGGCTTGGATTGAGTTTTGCGCGTATGTTATATTATGGCCATGTGTGGCATAATTGGTTTTGTAAGTATAGTAGTGAAGACTATACCGGCGCTTGTATGATTAGAGGCTTAGAAGGAACATTCGGGACGAATGTTTCTAAGGGGGGAAGAATGTTACACCCCGTAGTTCCAGGGTATGTATACGAGGACGTACGTACGAGAATACGACAGTAAAATTGGAAAGGAAGAAAGATGTGATTTTTAACTGGAAAAGTTTCGGATTTTGTGAAGGAAAAATGTTCGTTAAAGGGGTGGATTCCCAGTTTGGTATTTGGACTTTTGGAATATTTGAGAATTATGAAATTTTATTTCGAAATTGGTCACGTGGGGCCCACGGAAAATTCTGATTTTGTGGGGCCCACTTTATTTTTGGATTTTTGGCATTACGGATATTTTGGAAGATGAAATATTTTGGGCGAGTAGGCGACACGTGTCACCGTGTGGCCATGTTGGCGAATTGGAGAAGACAGTGGCGCGTTTTTGGTGGACAAGTGGCCCATTTTTGTGGTGGCCACTTGTCCCATTTTTGTGGTAGCCAAATGGTTGGCCAACTACCCACACACATGTCCCCCATCCTCACCATCCACTTGCCTAGATCTTGGCCATTGATTTCCCTTTAAATACCCCTTGTGTGCAAGACTTTATTTCATCCACATTAGAAAGTTTCCAAGGCAAAAAAATTCCCCTCCCTCCCTTAGTGAGTGCTCGTGCAAACAACCCCCACCTTGAGTAGAATTCTTCAAGTATTGTTGTTATTCAAAATACTTTAGCCTAAATCCCTTGTGGTATTCCAAAAAAATCCCAACATAAGAGCCCGAAAATACTACTTTATTCCATAGTCGCAAAATGAAGCCCTAGAAAAATCTTCATAGCCTAGATGAAGTGTTAAGAGAATTTGTTTAGAAACTTCTAAGGGTTTCTTGGAGCGGGTTGCAGCGTAAGGAATTGGAGCTAAACGTTGCTCAGGATCGACTTATATCTTGGATAATTTTGGGCTTATCGAGGTAATTATCTATGTCCCCCTATTGTAATTGGAGATTACATGTTGTAGTAGTTTATAATTGAGTATAAGATATATTGGAAGGATGATTATAAAGAATTGAACTGTATTTACATAGGATTTGTATTCTGATAGACTTGTAGTATTATTGTGGAGTAGAATTGTACACGTCAGGTTAGGCGTGTAACCCCCGGATTGTTGGTTTGTAGCAGCCTCGTTAGAGAGGAGATTTTGTGGTTGCGGGGAGGTCGCCAATTTTCCGTAGAATAAGGAATCATGTATCTAGAATTATTCTACAAAGAGATCTAGAGGTTGATATACGTTTTGTGGCCTTTATAGGTTGAAGTACTACGAGTAGCGTATTCTACTTGAAGGGTGGAAAAGGCGAGCAAGGTTAGAGTACGTGGAGCGTTTTGCTAATTGTCGATAATCGTCGCGAGGTATGTGAACCTCTTCCTATCTTTTCTAGCATGATTGTTGTGAACTATGTAGTACGGTAGACGTACATGTGCTAAATGAATTTGGTTGGTTTAAAACATAAAGTGTTATAACGGCTTTATGGGAAGTTTGCTATAACAACTTTATGTAGGTAAAGAAATGGTTTGTGGTTTTTAAAAGATAAGAGACTTGACTTATAAATGAATTGATGTGAAATATTAAGGAACTTGATTTCTAAAAGAAAAGAGACTTGAGGAATTGAAGAGTTTTTGGTTTAAAAGAAAGACATGGTTTTGTCTTAAATTGGTTTAAAACATAAAGTGTTATAACAGCTTTATGGGAAGTTAGTTATAACGACTTTATGAAAACAAAAGAATGGTTTTATCATTAGTTTTAAAATGGTAACTTGACTTTAAAAGGAGAAGTGTTTTGGTCTAAAAAGAAGGCATAGTATTGTCTTAATTTGGTTTAAAAAGGAAAGTATGGAAATTGTTTTGGTTTACTTAAAATGTTAGTCACTCTATTTTGATAATACGGGCATCGGGTGACCTTTGTAAAAGAAATAGATCTTTTAAAAAGAATTTAACGTACGTAGTACTTTGGGGTTAAAACCTGGACTTTGGCATAAAATGAAAGTACCTTCAGTTGTGTGTAACTTGCCTATGTTTGCGTGTGATAGCCTTGTCGTGCTAGTATTGTATTTCTATACCACCGCGTCTCTCGATGGAAGGCCGACTGATTTGTTATGATCTTACTTGGACGTACCGGCAGTGACGGAGCATTCCACGGGTACGCTTCTGTGATTATTATTCCATGGACTAGCTCTCAATGAGGTTTTACTGATTCGGCTTGGTATCTGGTAGTTGGCTCTCGTACTTGCCCCGAGGTCGTGGCTGATTCGGCTTGGTATCTGGTAGTTAGTCTTCGTACTTGCCCCGGCCAGCTACATGGCGCAGGTGGTATCTGGTAGTTGGCTTTCGTACTTGCCCTGGGTCAGCTTCGTGGTATGGTTATATAGATTTGTTGGTACGGCTTTGGTATCTGGTAGTTGGCTTTCGTATTTGCCGCTCGGTTGATGACGCGGCTTTGGTATCGGTAGTTAGCCTTCAGACTTGCCGTGACGGTTTTATGACACAGGTGGGACCTGGTGTTCATGTGTACTCCTTTGTGTGGTTATCGTAGACTGCCGGCAGTGAGGAAGGTGTTCCACGGGCATGATTGATGTTGCGGGAATGAGACCCATAGTTATATTTGAGTGATGAATTTGAGGGCGTGAGGGGGATTACATATTATGTACTGTAGTTTGGTTATCATATATGTCTCTGCTTTATATAGACTACTATGATTTCATTTACGATATTTTGATTTCACATACTTGGTACTGTTATCGACCTCGCCCGGGGCTGCGTCATGCCGCAGTAGAGGTACACGATTGTTGATCCTCGCCATAGGATCACAGTTCAGCGTTTTGGGAAGCTCCGCTTCTTCGGAGGCTTATCTTTGGTATAGTCCCCTGTCGTTGTAGGTACTTACATTCAGGGGTATGGCGAACCTGTCCGTCGTTGTTATTATAACATTCTTAGAGTGCATGTAATCTTGTTGTGGCGAGTTTGTAAAAGAGGATGTAAATCGTGTTCAAGTTTTATTTATATATTCAGAAAGGTAACCGTTTTGGTTAGCCTGTTTTCTTATTTCATTATTGTATATCTTGTTTCATGTGTAAGTTTTCATTTCCGCTGATTTTCTCTGATGTTGTATCACTAGGGTGCCCGGGGTAAGGCACCAGTCGCGGGCCCGTGGTCGGGTCGTGACATGAAGTTAACAATAGGGGATTACACACCTACAAGACGTGTAAAATTCCGCCCCACAATTTATATCAAACTAGTCCAAACTACAAATGTCAATTCGGCCAAAGATGTAACAACATATCAACCTTTCCAATTTCCTTTTCAATTCATGTTGTTTAGTAAAACATGTTATCCAGCCGCAATTGATATAACTACTACAATCTTCAAGTAGGTAATATGCGACGATTTTAATTAACGACCAAATTGTAATTCAATTTCAAATGACTCAACATGTCATTTTCGGATTTGAGCTTCTAAACTTACATAAAACTTATCAATCTTCATAACACATATCACATGATCACTTATAACTTATCATAACATGGAATCTTCAATTACAAAAGTAAGATGAAGATTATACCTCATTTAGCCCAAATATGATCCAAGATTACAAGTCGATCCTTAGCAACTTTAGCTCCTCTTTTCGACGCTCCAATCCACTCCAAGCAACCCTTAGAAGCTTATGAAGAACTTATCTTCAAGTTCCAACTTCAAAGTTGAAGAACTCCTTAACTTTTCGCCTTGCGACTAGTACGAAAATGCCACTTTTCCGGGATCTTTCTATTGAGATAACCTTACAATACTCTTAGGAACCTTGGTTTAAAGTATGGGGATTATTGGACAACAAACAAATTTTTTTCTTGCTCTTTGAACCCCAAACCCGAGAGCCTCTCATAGTGTTCTTCAAGATTTCTTGAAATATGACTAAGTGTGGGAACTAGTCTTGCTACTAGTATACATATATAACATAATGGAGGGTCAAAATTAGAACAAATGGGTGGCCTAGATGAGTTTCACAAGGATTCTAGCCAAGTGGCCTTGACTAAGTCAACAATATCAAGCTCTAGCTTTAGCAAGACTTGGTCATCTTAAATTATGGTGAAATGACCATTTTATCCATGCCATTTTCATCCAAGACCACTAAGGGGGGGTGACACGTGTCTCCCTCCCATTCGTCGTAATATTTCGTTTTCCGACAATTCCATAATTCTGATAAATTTTTACTCGTCTCCAATCTTAACATTTTTGAGTTCTTACGTACGTTCTTATAAACATATCCTGGAAATTCCGGGGTGTAACAGGGGTGCCTAGGTAGGGCACCAATCGCGGGCCCAGGGTCGGGTCGTGATAATTACCCCCACCAGTTGCACCAGAAACCGACATAGCTTCAGGTAGCAAATATTCTATTCATGTTTCTCATGCTTCGTTTACACCATCGATATTTAATGTGGGTCGGGGTTTGACATTTGCACCAGTCCCTTTATTTTCTAGCCTTCCCATTTTCAGAAACCCTAACCAGTCATCTTCCTCACCACCAACACTTACTGGCAATATCACACATATCCCTGAACCTCTGAGTAACCCAAAACTTATCAAACCAAAAATCCACTTCCATGAATTTGAAGGTGCTAACCCGAGAAGTTGGATAAGAAAATGTGAGAAATTCTTTGAATTACTGTTAGCGATATTTCGAATGCTCACGCAAGCGCACACATCATTGACAAGTAATATAGTCTGATAAGACCGAATATCGTCCTCAGAGACTGGTTTCTAATTACCGTTCATCTATTTGACAATTGATATTTGAGTTGGGTTTTTGTTTAACTCCTAGAATAATTGCAAGAATTGATGAACTATTTAAGTTGTAATCAGTTATGAATGAATTAGGGCTTCCAAATTCCTCGACTATCCACTCTATTCAATCCTTAATGCAACTAGAATGACTTCTTCTTCTACGTTAAGATAGCGGTTAACTAAACTGTCTTATATTTCGGTTAGAATATATAATCGCTCAACCCCAGTGCAGAACCCTTCTATATTTCTATGATAGAATTTACTACATATGAGGATTAAGAACAGAAATCTATAATGCTACACAAGTATCGGGGTACTGTCGTCCTCGATTTTAACCTTTGTCTAGTCAATTACAACATATCTGTCACGACGACCAAGCTCGCGATCGGTGCCCTACCCGGCACCACGCAGTATACATCAGAGATAATCAGCGGAACATACATAAACTCAACAAGAAATAAATAACAGGTTAGCCGATAAGGCTACCTCCATGGATATATATATACATAAATCCAAAAGCAGTTACCTCTTTTTTTTTTTTACAAACCGACCCACAAGATATGACTACAGACCTCTAAGAGTTTTGACATAACAACTGTGACGGGACAGGGCCCCGCCATACCCCTGAATGTACATAAATCTACAACCTCAGGGAACTGTACCAAAAGACAAAGCCTCCGGAGAAATAGAGCTTTCCAAGAATTGTACAGTGATCCTAAGAGTGAGGATCAGCAAGCTATGTACCTCAACCTGCGGCATGAACTGTTACATCCCAGAAATTCCAGGATATGTTTATAAGAACGTACATAAGAACTCAAAAATGTTAAGATTTGAGACGAGTAAAAATTTATCGGAATTTTGGAATTTGTCGGAAAATGAAATATTGCGACGAACGGGAGGGTGACACGTGTCACCCCCCCTTAATGGTCTTGGACGAAAATGACATGGAGGAAATGGTCATTTGACCATAATTTAAAAGACAAAGTCTTGCAAAGGCAAGAGCTTGACATTGTTGACTAAGTCAAATTCCACTTGGCTTGATCCTTGTGAAATGCATCCAAACCACCCATTTGTTCTAATCTAGACCTTCCATTTGGTTATATAAGCTCCTTAGTAGCAAGACAAGGCTTAACACTTAGAACAATTTTCAAGAATTGAGGGGAAACAAAAGGTAGCTCTCGGCTTTACCTAGGGTTTGAAGGAAATTTTTCAATTGTTGTCCAATAATCTCCCCACTTTAAACCAAGGTACCTAAGGGTATTGTAAGTGTATCTCAATAGAAAGATCCCGGAAAAATGGTGTTTTCGTATTAGTCGCAAGGCGGAAACTAAAGGAGTTCTTCAACTTTGAAGTTGGAACTTGAAGATAAGTTCATCATAAGCTTCTAAGGGTCGCTTGGAGTGGATTGGAATGTCAAAAAGAGGTGCTAAAGTTGCTAAGGATCGACTTGTAATCTTGGATCATAATTGGGCTAAATGAGGTATAATCTTCGTCTTACTTTTGTAATTGAAGATTCCATGCTATTATAAGTTAGAAATGATCATGTGATATGTGTAATGAATATTGAAAAGTGTTATGGAAATTTGGAAGCTCAAAATCCGAAAATGACATGTTAAGCCATTTGAAGTTGAAATACAATTTGGTCGATAATTAGAATTGTCGCATGTTACTTACTTGAAGATTATAGTAGTTATAATCGATTGCGACTTGATATTATGTTATGCTAACAACTTGGATTGAAATGGAAATTGAGTAAGAATTGGTGTTATTGTACTCAATATGGCCGAATTGGACTAGTGGTATGTATTAGTTTGATATTTATTGTGGGGCGGAATTTTACACGTCTTGATTAAGCGTGTAATCCCCTATTGTTAACTACTTTGTTGAGCCTTAAATGTGGCGTGTTTGGTTATTGAATTCGGCCTTGAAAAAGGTGGCAAAGTATGTAGAAACAAAGGAAGTGTTGTTCGATTTTCCGTAGAATTTAGTGACTTTGCACTTGGAATATTCTACGTTTGAAACAAGAAGTTAATAGACATACTATGGTCATTATAGGTTGACATACTACGTACGGAGAATTGGACTTAGCAAGTGGATTAAACCGAAGAGGTATGTGGAACTTCCTTATCTCTTGAGCATGAATAAGTTGTAAATGTATAGTACGGTAGACGTACAAGATTTTGACAATCTAGGTCCATTTGATATCCTTGGCTATTTTAAGAATGTCCACGTTGATTGAGTTAGGAAATTAACTCATTTGTTTAAATATTAAGGATATCTTGGTTTTCAAAAGTTAAGAGACTTTAAGTATGTTGAAAGTATTATTGATACTTGTTTGTAGGAAAGTTTAAGTCTCTTGGTTATAAAGAAGTATGTAAGTTGCTAATGTATAAAGCTAGTATAACGGCTTTATGGGAAGTTGGTTATAATAGCTTTTTGGAAAGTTAAAAAGAGTGGGTTACTCTAAGTAATTTAAGTATGTTAAATGACTTGAAATAACGAAAGACAAATTGATTTAAAGGCATCAATTGCTTAAGGTTTTAAAAGAAAGAAGTCACTTGATTTAGAAGCCCGAAAATGTATTTTCTAAAAAGGTATTGTGACTTGTCTTAAAATGTAGTTATGACTTGATACTACGGTTATTAGTATCTTGGAAGTTTATATGAAAATGAGTCATTTTAAAAGAATAGAAGTACGTAGTACTTTGGGTTAAACTTCCGGATTTATAATGACATGTTAGTGCCTTAGTAAACTAAAATGAGAGTGTATATGAATAAGACTAATAAGAAGTTAGGGGGATTTCTTAACTTGCTTACTTATTGTATGATAAGCCGGTAGTGCTTATGTTATGTATGATAAGCCGGTAGGGCTTATGTTATGTATGATGGACGGTTGAGATAGGGTAAGAGTATAAATGAGGGGTAAACCCCCAAGACGTTATACCACCTTATCCAGGGTAAGAGTATAAATGAGGGGTAAACCCCCAAGACGCTATACCACATGCTTCAGGGTAAGAGTATAAATGAGGGGTAAACCCCCAAGACGTTATACCACCTGTTTTCGTGGATTTTCTACCCATGATGCGAGGAATACCTCATGCGAGTCCTTATGGGCTTATGCAGGTGAAATAGTCCCATGCGGTAGTCTGACCTATGCGAGGAATACCTCATGCGGGTCCACATGACCTATGCGGGTGAAATAGTCCCAGGAGTAGGATTGCTTAATGATACTGCGGGCGGGTGGTCCTGCTTTGATCGCAAGCTTCCTATTTTTATGTTGTAAGTATACTCTTGATTACTCTCATTGTTAGTAAGACACTGTGTACTGTTAATTGAGTTATCATACCTGTCTCCAGTTTTATTATAGACTTATGATTTCATTCTGATCTTTCGGTTTCACATATTTGGTACATGTTGTCTCGACCTCCTTGGGCCGCGTTCACGCCGCGGTAGAGTGCAGTTCTTGATCCTCACTCTTAGGATCACTGTTCAGCTGTTGAGAAGCTCCTTTATTCCGGAAGCTTATCTCTGGTATTGTCGGTTGTTGTACATTCAGGGGTATGGCGGGGCCCTGTCCCGCCAGAGTTGTTATTCTTAGAGGTCTGTAGTCACATTGTGGTTTGGGTTGTAAAGAAAAAAATGTACTGTTTTATTTGTATAGTTTACGGAAGGTGGCCTTATCGGCTAGCCTAATGTTATTTTATGTTTTAAAATTTTATCAGTTGTGTATGTTCATTGCTATTCTCGATGTATACAGAAAGGATGCCTGTAGGGCACGATCGCGAAGTCGGGCTGGTCGTGACATTTAACGCAGCCCAGAAGAGTCGATTACAAAATATGTACCAAGTATGTAAAACTGAAAGTACTGTAATATAAATCATAAAGTCTAGATATAGAAAGCTGGAGACAAGTATGATAATCAAATTAACAGTACAACTGTGCCTTGCCGAAACGAAAGTAATGAAAGTCATTTTTTCCCTTTAAAAGACTATTTCTGTCACGCCCCGAACCCCGAGCCCGTGACTGGTGCCCTACCTGGGCACCCTCCTACCTTAATGACACAATTAAACCGCGGAACTAAATAACAACTCGTTTTTTTTTTAAAACCAACGAACATGCAAGGGCAAAGCCGACAAGGCTGCCATATAATATACATAACAAAAAGGCACTACACTGTACACGAGTCCAATCCCACATATGAATACAGACCTCTAAGAGTTTTACTGAACTATGACGGGACAAGGCCCCGCCGTACCCATAACTGTACAAAGCCTGTAATGAAGGATCTATACCAAAATGATAAACTCCTGAACAGATGGAGCTATCCAAAAACTCTGAGCAAGGGTCCTACACTTGCAGATCACCAAACTGCGTACCTAAACCTGCGGCATGAACGCAGCCCCCCGAAGGAGGTCAGTACGAAGAATGTAACAATTATGTGAAACAATAAGTACTGTAAAGGAGATCACACAGTCCACATATAACAGGAAACAAGTATGATAACTCAAAACAACAGTACACTAAACCTTGCAAACATGAGAGTAATGCAATAATTTTTACCTTTTAAGTTATGCCTTTAACAATGAGATTAATTGTTTCACTTTAAGTCATAAACACACTGCACCCTTTCATTAATGAAATCACTACCGTTTCAAAACATGAAGGCCGTGGCAGGGTCAACCACCCTCTGTATTATAATGCAACCTATCATAGGACTATTTCACCCGTAAGGGACTATCTCACCCGCATAGGTCATGTGGACCCGCAATGAGTCATCGGTACACGATACTCGCATCACAGATAGCTAATTCATGGCTTATATATCCCGGGAATTTAACCCGTCCGAGTCTATCCGACCCGCCGTGAGTGTGTACCACTCACCACCATGGGGAGCTACTCCATGATATCTCTTGAACCAAGTTGTCGGCCCTTTATGGAGGGACGCGGAGATGTGGAAATACGACACTTGCACGAATGTCTATATGAGCAACCCATATGCAAGCAAACCATTCTTGACCTTTATTTATAAAATGAATAAACCATCATTTTAGCAAACCAAGACAACACCATGACTTTTTTTTACACAAACCAAGATAATACCATGCCTTTCCTTTTTACATAAACCAAGACAATACCATGCCTTTACACAAACCAAGACAATTACCATGCCTTTCCTTTTTACATAAATCAAGACAATATCATGCCTTTACATAAACCAAGACAATTACCATGCCTTTTCTTTTTTACATAAATCAAGACAATTACCATGCCTTCTTTTTTTTACACAAACCAAGAGTAATCCTTATTTAAGCAAGCCAAATTACTATCAAAGCACAAATAGAATAATTCTCATTTAAACAAGACAAAGTACTATCAAGGCACAAATAGAATAATTCTCATTTAAACAAGACAAAGTACTATCAAGGCACAAATAGAATAATTCTCATTTAAACAAGCCAAAGTACTATCAAGGCACAAATAGAATAATTCTCATTTAAACAAGCCAAAGTACTATAAAGACACAAATAGAATAATTCTCATTTAAACAAGCCAAAGTACTATCAAGGCACACTTAGAAAAATTCTCATTTAAACAAGCCAAAGTACTACGTACGTCCATTCTTTTCAAAAGACTCCTTTTTATATAAAACCCCAAGATACTAACACCCGTAGTATCAAGACATGTCTATTTATCAAAATAAGTTACTACACCTTTAGAAATTCATTTTAAGGCTTTGAAACCAAGTAACTTCAAATTTCACAACCTAGGCAACTCATGCCTATCAATCAAAATAGACCACTCTTTTAACCTTTCATAAAACCGTTATAACTAACTTCCAATAAAGCCGTTATAATTCTTTTTGTATTAGACAAAATTCATTCTTTTTATAACCAAGAGACTTATACTTTTAAAACCAAGTATCATATACTTTCAAATTAAGTTACATAAGTTTCAAAATACTTCAAGCCTCTTAACTTTAGAAATCAAGTTACATGACTTTCAAAATACTTCAAGTCTCTTAACTTTAGAAATCAAGTTACTTAACTTTAAATCCCAAGTAACTCACACCTTTAAACCAAATTAGTTCTCTTTAAATCATGTCATTTCTCCTTTTTAAAATTAATTACATAAATCACTCCTTTGAATCCCCTAAAGCTGTTATAACAACCTTTAGGTTTTGGAACTAGGGCACTATCCAAAAGATTTGGAAACCACTTCCTTTTTAAAACTCTATGTACTTCAAGTAAAACACTTTCACTTTTGAAAATTAAAATTTAATCAAGGTAATGGATTATAACAACTTCCAATTTAAGCATCCAAAGTACAATCAAGGAAGTATATAGAACAACTTCTATATTAGGCAATCCAAGTACAATCAAGGAATGGATCATTTAAGGAGTAGGACTTACTTTCTTTATCATAAGGAATCATGCTAGAAGAAGAGGAGATGGTTCACATACCTTTTCGGCTTAATCCACAAGCTAAGTCGAATACGCCGCACGTAGAATTGTCAACCTATAATGGCCACAACACGACTATCAACTTCTAGTTTCTAACGTAGAATGATACTAAGTATACGGTCTCTTATTCTACGAAAAATTGGGCAGCACCTCCTTTGTTTCTACGTACTTTTCCACCTTTTTCAAGGCCCGAAACTCAATAACCAACATGCCACATTTAAGGCTCAATACATCAACCAATCAAAGGGGATTACACGCCTTACAATACGTGTAAAATTCTGCCCCACAATTAATACCAAGTAGTTCAATATCCAAAGCCATTCTCGGCTAACATGTACAACAACACAAAGTCCTTTCCAATTATTTTTCAATCCAAGTTGTTAGGTCTAACATGTTATATAGTCGTAAACAACTTTAACAACTACAATTCATTCTTTATATAACATGCGACAACTAAACTAATAACCAAATTGAATTGTAATCTCAAAGGCTAATCATGCTAGTTTCGGATTAGTGGTTCCAATAGCCATAACACTTATCAAACATCAATATATACATCTCATGCTTGTTAATATCCATAACTACAACAATAAGTAATCTTTAATCACTTAATGACAAGATTGTTACCTTGATAAGCCCTTATAAAATTCTAAGATTCAAAGTCGCTCCTTAGCAATTCTTAGCTCCTTTCCTTCACGCTCCAATCCACTATTTGAAGCCTTTAGAAGTTCACAAACAACTTCTCTTCCATTTTGTCACGACCCGAACCCGGGCCCGTGACTGGTGTCTTACCCCGGGCACCCAAGTAGACATACATCAGAGTAATCAGCGGAATATAAAACAAGACATGAAATATGAAACAGTTATCTGAGAAAAGTTGACTTTCAGCATATATATATAAAAACTTAAATCCGAACAGTTACATCCCTTTTACAACTCGCCACAACAAGATACTATAGACCTGCAGAATGATATGACAACAATGGCGGGACAGGGCCCCGCCATACCCCTGAATGTAAGTACCTACAACGACAGGGGACTATACCACTGATAAGCCTCCGGAGAAACGGAGCTTCCCAAATGCTGAACTGTGACCTTATGAGCGAGGATCAACAACTGGTGTACTTACACGTGGCATGAACGCAGCCCGAAGGAGTCAAGACAACAGTACCAAGTATGTGGCGAAAATCGTAAATGAAATCATAGTAGGCTATATAAAGCAGAGACATGTATGATAACCAAACTACGATTCCTGATAAATAAGCAGTCATGTCAAGTCAGGGACTCACGCCCTCAAGTCATCACTCAAATATAACTATGGGTCTCACGCCCACAACATCAATCATGCCCGTGGAATACCTTCCTCACTGCCGACAGTCTATGATATAAAAGCACCAAGGAATACACATGAACACCAGGTCCCACCTGTGTCATAATAAAGTAGTACGGGGTAAGTACTTGGAGAATACTTTTATACGTACGCCCTCACGTACATACTCTGGAAATACGGGGTATAACACATTTCCAATCAAAACTTATGAAAACGACTTAGGTTTTCGCCTTGCGACTAACGTGAAAATGTCATTTTCCGAGATCTTTCTATTGAGATATCCTTACAATACTCTTAGGGACCTTGGGTTAAAGTCTTGTGAATAAGAACCAAAATTGCAAAAATTTTGTGTGGGAATAGTACTAAACCCGAGAGCTCACTTTAGGAACAAGAATGTTGTGAAATTATTCTAAGTGCTGAAGAGCTTGTCTTGCAACTAGTGTGTATATATAATACAATGAAGGGTCAAGATAATAACACTTGTGTGGCTAGGATGAAGAATACTTAATATCTATACAAGTGGGCAAGACTTGATCATCTACATTGGTCATTTACCATAGTACCCTTGGCCCATTTTCGAACAAGCCCATGTGGGGGGGGGGGGGGGTGACACGTGTCGCCCTCCCATTCGTCCATAAAATTTCGTAACCATCGTGGGCCCCACAAAACGTAAAATTCCTCGGGTAGGCCCCAAGTGACCAAATCCGTAAAAATAAATTTCCACAATGATAATAAATTCCATACTACTCAAATAATGCATTTTGAGAATCTAATTCTCATCAACGAATATTTTTCCTTTCCGACGTTCGGAAGATTTTCCTTCGGAAAAACAATTCTTTCTTTCGTACCAATTTTCAAGTCTTGTGTTCTCGCGTCCATTCTCTTATACATGTCCTGGAATTACGGGGTGTAACATTCTTCCCCCCTTAGAAACATTCATCCCCGAATGTTCTTAGTCGGTTGTCAAGCTATACGAACTCCGGCATAGTCTCTTTACTATACCCATCAATCAATTCTCCACGAGACCAACTGTTATACCCCGTATTTTCAGAGTATGTACGTAAGGACATACGTAGAAAAATTTGAAGTTTAAAGTTGGCTTGGCCGAAAATTATTTTGTTCACAACACCCGTTTAGAGTCGTTTTTCGAAACGCTTTCCACGACTTTCGTAGGGAAAATTCCGGCTATGTCATTTTTAATTTTTGCGGATTTTTTCGAGAGACGAAACATTTTGGACCAACAAGAGGGCGCCACTTGGCACCCTCTCATTGGAGCACGTTTGGGGCGGTAAAGGGGTGGATGAATGGCCATTGTTTGGTCAAGGGGTTGGTAGGATATTTTGTGGTAGATGGATAAGGTGCACTTGGCAAGATCTTGGCCCTACACTTGCCTTGCACTTGGCAAGATCTTGGCCATTGGTTGGCCTTTGCTAGACCTATAAATACCCCCCTCTTTGATGACTTCTTCATCCATTCTACAAATCTCTAAGTGTTAAAAATCCTCCCCCTCTCTTAGTAGTGTTCTCGTCCAACACCATCCCCCTCCCCCTTGGCCGAGAGCCCTCCCCCCCTCCTAGTAGTGTGGTCGTGGGGTACTCCCCCCCCCTAGCCTAGTTGTTTCGTATAATGCCCCCCCCTCTTGTTAGAAATACTCTCAAAAGTATTGTTATAATGCCCAAATTACCTTAGCCATATACCTTGTAGTATTCTAAGGTTATACCTTTACAAAGCCAGAAATACTATTATACTTCCCTTCACCACAAAACCGAAACCCTAAGTAAATCTTCACCGTAGTTGAAGTTATAAGTAGAAGTTGGTTAGAACTTCTAAGGGTTGTTTGGAGCGGTCGGAGCGCCGCGGAGTAGGAGCTAAACCTTGCTCAGGATCGACATTTAAACTCGGATAATTATGGGCTTATCGAGGTAAATATCTTGTCCCTCTCTTTTAATTGGAGATTACATGATTGTTAGACTATATAGTTGAAGTATACTATATATAGAATCGAACGTTGTTATCGGCAATGTCTTTTGACTTAAGCCCGAATAATAAGAAACCTTTTCGAAGAAGAGTAATCGAATGTATTTACATAGGGTGTATTCAGATGAGACTTGTGTAGCTTTTCGTGAGGTAGAATTGTACACGTCGGATTAACGTATAACCCCGGTTGGCTTGGTAGCGGCCCGATAGAGGAGGAGATTTACGCTGTCATTGCGGGGGAGTCTTTGCCGAATTTTCTGTAGAATGTTCTACGAAGGGATCTAAATGTTAATGAGCGCCTTGTGGCCTTATAGGTTGAAGTACTACGTGTGGCGCGATCTACTTGGCTTAAAGGAGTAGCCGACAGTTGGAAGTACTTGGAGCGTTTTGCTATTAGTCGATACTCGTCGCGAGGTATGTGAACCTCTTCCTATCTCTTCTAGCATGATATGTGTGAACTATCTAGTACGATAGACGTACATGTGCTAAATGTATTTGATTGGTTTAAAACATAAAGTGTTATAACGGCTTTATGGGAAGTTGGTTATAACAGCTTTATGTTGGTAAGAAAATACTTGTGGTTTTTAAAAGGTAAGTGATTTGAACTATAACTGGCTTGTTATGTGTTAATAAAGAACTTGAAGTATTTCAAAAGATTTTTGAATCATTTTGAAAGAAGAGGTAATACTTGATTTTTTTAGAAAACTTAAGAGTTATACTAGCCTTATGGAAAGTTAGGTATAACGGCTTAAGAATGTTTCTTGATTTTGGAAATCAGAATGTGTATCGACAAACCACTGCAGCGTTAATAAAAGGAAATGTTTTTAATAATTAAGTATTATTAAAACCAGTAGAAACTTCCATCTGCATAGAAGCTAAGATGAGACAAAATGATAATTCCTAGATCATGGCTGCTGTAATAAGATTGTTATAAACAAGAATATCCTACTCACTTATAAGGCTTATGTTTCTCAGTTGTCTAACGGAGAATTATATTCTTAAATGAATAAGACTATGAACTACGAAACCTTTCTAAAATGAGAAACTTGAACATGGGAAATTAGGCAAACTTGAACATTGGAAATTAGGCAAACTTGAACATTGGAAAAGAATGTTGCTACTTGATTTTACAAAGAGAAGTAATTGATTTACTTTAAAAAGATAATCACTCTATTTTCATATACTCTGAGATATTGTGTGGTTTTGTGAAGTAACGTATCTTTTAAAGATTTAATGTATGAAGTACTTTGGGGATAGGTACGAACTTGTTAGTAGAAAGTACCTTGTGTGAATAACTTGATTGTATTGGTTTGTGATTGCCTTGTTATACTTTCTTGTTTATTTTATATGTAAGCTTGTTAGGATGCTACGTGTGTTAGTATCTTGTGATTATTGTGTAAGTTGGTCACTCTTGTTGTGCTTACGTTGTCAAGCGTTAAGCGTTATCTTGTTATTGTATCACATACCCCTTGACTTATTATACAGGGCTTGCCACCCTTGATGCGGTCTATACGGCTATGCAGTCCTTGTGACTACGCGAGCGCGGTAGCTCGTGATTGATCATTCGGGTGTTTAGCCCGACGCGGGGATTCCTATGCGGTCTGCTGAGACTATGCGGTCTTTTGAGACTATGCGGGCTGCGGGAGCCTAGGCGGATACCGAGGGTTACCGCCCGACGCGGGGTATACCTCGGTGATGCAGGACCATGATTCGAGGAATACCTCATGCGGGTCATGGGTGACCTATGCGAGCTGCGAGAGTTCCAGGATAGACGCCGCATTGATATTGCGGGCGAGTGGCCGCCGATCATGTGGTGCGGTCTAGAAAGACCTCGAGATACGGTTTGTGGTATTTTTGATGCGTGGGTCTTAGTAGTCGGCTATGCCTTCGTACTTGCCGTGCGGTTTTATTGTGATAACTTTGAGGCGTGAGTCCCCGACTTGACATGATCGCTTATTTATTGTGAGCGTAGTTTGGTTATCATACATGTCTCCCGCTTTATATAGACTACTATGATTTCATTTCTGATTTATTTTCGATTTCACATACTTGGTACTGTTGTCTTGACCTCGCCGGGCCGCGTTCATGCCGCAGTAAAGGTACACGATCGTTGATCCTCGCTCTTAGGGTCACATTCAGCGTTTGGGAAAGCTCGTTTCTCGGAGGCTTATCAGGTATAGTCCTGTCGTTGTAGGTATTTACATTCGTGGTATGGCGGGGCCTGTCCGCCATTGTTGTCGTATCATTTCGTAGGTGCAGTAATCTTGTTGTGGCGGGGTTGTAAAAAGGATTAAACTGTTCATTTGTAGAAGTTGTTATTTATATATATGCCGAAAGGCAAGTTTTCCTCAGATTACTGTTTTGTACTTCATTTGTTTCATGTATGTGTTTTATGTTCCGCTGATTACTCTGATGTTGTATCACTAGGGTGCCCGGGGTAAGGCACCAGTCACGGGCCCAGATTCGGGTCGTGACACCAACGACGCCACCCATATCCACCATATAACATACGTATACATATCAATGGACCTTCCATCCACGGTCCCTTCTCACAAAACTCGAAGGTTACAGTCTTATAAAAAATGGGATCTTTAGAGGTTCCTTTCTTCTCCCCGTATAAAGGGATGGCCCTGTCGTATTCTAAGTCATGGGACTAACACCATCTGAATCCTTCATTCGGACTCCCACTCAACTAACTGATGTGTTCCCTCATTCTACTTTCCTTCTCTGTCTCACTTAGTCACAATGCTAGTTGGGACATGAACCCATAATCTGCCTAGCTTAGTTTACCAACCGGTGTAAAATCTAATACTAGTAGCATCTCAATCACGAGCACCTATGGACAATGTTACATAACCTAAGGCGTGTGTATCATCACAATTAACCTCCACTCATGGCCTAAAAGGGATTTTCTCTACGCACCTTCATTACTCATAACTATAACCACTATAGTTCTTTTAACCCTTGTTCCTTCCTTTTCTTACTTGTCATACTTTCCCGTACTTCCAAACTTATTTTAGTATACGTACAAAATTTCAAATATTGTTTCTGTTCTCCAATCCTTGGAGTTACTATCCTAACTTGGCCATCATGCTACTTGCATTTCCGTTAAGGCCCTTCTCGGCCCTCACGACCTGGTTCCGGTGGAACGCGTCCACAAACTCGTACAACGATTATGTCACGACCCGAACCCGGGCCCATGACTGGTGCCTTACCCCGGGCACCCAAGTAGCCATACATCAGAGTAATCAGCGGAATATAAAACAAGACATAAATAAAGTGAAGTGAAAAACAGTTATCTGAGAAAAACTTGCCTTGCGGCATATATAAATATCAACTAGAACAGTTACATCCTTTTTTACAATTCTGCCCACAACAGTACTACAGACCTCTAAGAGTGATATGACAACAATGGCGGGACAAGGCCCCGCCATACCCCTGAATGTAAGCACCTACAACGACAGGGGACTATACCACTGATAAGCCTCCGGAAGAAACGGAGCTTCCCAAACGCTCGTGACCACGAGCTAGGATCAATCGTTATACCGTATTTCAGTATATGCGTGGGGCGTGCGTAGAAAAGTTTGGGCTTTAAAGTAGGCTTGGCCGAAAATTTTTTGTGCACAACACCCGGTTAGAGTCGTTTTTCGACGAAACGTTTTACACAACTTGCGAAGGGAAAATTCCGGCTATGTCATTTTTAATTTTTGCGGATTTTTCCGAGAGACGAAACATTTTGGACCAACGAGAGGGCGACACTTGTCACCCTCCAATTGGTGGACGTATGGGGCGGATATGGGACGATTTGGTTGGATTTTTTGTCAAGGAGTTGGTATGATATTTTTTGTGTAGCATATAGAGTGGACACTTGCCTAAATCCTCACCCTACACTTGCCTTGCACTTGGCATGATCTTGGCCATTGGTTGGCCCTTGCTTGACCTATAAATACCCCGCCCCTTTGAAGACTTCTGCATCCACTCCTCACTTCCTTAAGTCTTGAAAGCCCTCCCCATTTCGTGAGGCCCCCCTTGGCCGAGAGTTAGCACCCCCCCTCCTTATGGTGTGGCCGAGACCCACCCCCCCTTCCTAGTAGGGCTAAGCCGTGGGGTACCCCCACCTTGGTAGAAATACTCTCCAAGTATTGTTGCTATACCAAAATACCTTGGCCCAAATACCTTGTAGTATTCCAAGGTTACACTTATACGAAAAGCCCAGAAATACTATTATACTTCCCTCCAGTCACAAAAACGAAACCCTAAGGAAAATCTCCATTGTTGGTTGGAGTATTAAGAAGAAGTTGCGTAGAACTTCTAAGGGTTATTTGGAACGGGTTGGAGCACCCGGAGTAGGAGCTAAACGTTGCTCAGGATCGACATTTAACTTGGATAATTTTGGGCTTACCGAGGTAAATAATCCTAACCTTCTATTGTAATTGGAAATTACATACTGTTGTAGTATAGAAATGAATATAAGATTCTTAGAAGAGAATTGAACTGTAATAGAAGGATATTACAGAAAAGACTTGAACTGGAATCACATCAGAAGAATAATCTACAGAGTAGTCTAGTCATTGATAGACTTGTATAACCTTTTTAGGTTGAATGATCTGCGAGTAGAATGTTCTACTTGATTTTACAAAGAGAAGTGTTTTGGTTTACTTCAAAAGATAGTCACCCTATTTTTATATACTACGAGTATTGTGTGACTATTTGTGAAAGAACAGATCTCTTAAAGAGTTATTGTATGAAGTACTTAGGGGATAAAAACCCGATCTTGTTAATCATATAGTAGAAAGTACATTGTGTGAATAACTTGATTGTGTTGGTTTGTGATAGCCTTGTAATACTTTCTTGTTGATTTGATAAGTAAACATTCTAGGATGCTACGTGTGTTATTATCTTGTGATGTTTGTGTAAATGGGTTTTCCCTCGATTGCGCTTAAGTTGTTTAACTATCAGCCGTTATGTTGGTATTATACCACTCACCTTGACATCATCCCGGAGGTTAAGCTGCCCTCTGATGCGGGGTAGACTCAGGCGGGTCTGTGTGACCTATGATTCGAGAATACCTCATGCAGGTCCCGGGGGCCTATGCGGAGCTGCGGGAGCTCCAGGTTAGTGTGCGGCCTTTATGGTCATGCGGTCTATGTGGCCATGCGGACTGCGAGTCCAGGCGGATGCCGGGGAGTAGCTACCCTCGATGCGGGGAATACCTCATGCGGGCCATTGGAGTGGCCTATGCGGAGCTGCGGGAAGTTCCAGGGCTAGACGCGTACATTAGATCATGCGGGCGAGTGGCCAGCTTTGATCATGTGGCGGTCTAGACAGATCTCATGATACAGTTTATGACCTTGTTTGTACTGTGGGTTTTAGTAGTCGGTTATGCCTTCGTACTTACCCCGTACGGTTTTATGATGACCGCAGTAGGACACGGTGTTCATGTATTCCTTGGTCTTGTTATATCATCGGCAGCCGGTGAGGAAAGGTATTCCACGGCATGATTGATGTTGTGGGCGTGAGACCCATTGTTATATTTGAGTGATAACTTTGAGGGCGTGAGTCCCTGACTTGACATGACTGCTTATTTATTGTGAACTGTAGTTTGGTTATCATACATGTCTCCTGCTTTATATAGACTACTATGATTTCATTTACAGTATTTTTGATTTCACATACTTGGTACTGTTGTCGACCTCGCCGGGGTTGCGTTCATGCCGCAGTTGAGGTACACGATCGTTGATCCTAGCTCTCGTGGTCACGATTCAGCGTTTGGGAAGCTCCGTTTCTCGGAGGCTTATCAGTGGTATAGTCCCATCGTAGTAGGTGCTTACATTCGTGGTATTGCGGGGCCCCGTCCCGCCACGGTTGTCATGTTACTCTTAGAGCTCAGTAATCTTGTTGTGGGCGAGTGTAAAGGATATGCTATTCAAATTGTTATTCATATATATCTTGAAGGTAACCGTTTTGGTTAGCTTTGTCTTATTTCACCGCCTTATTACATTGGTTTCATGTATAGTCTTTATATTCCGCTGATTTCTATGATGTATGACTACAGGGGTGCGGGTAAGGTACGATCCACGGGCCGGTCGGTCGTGACAAAAGTGGTATCAGAGCGATTAATCTCGGAAAGTGTCTACGAGCCGTATCTAGTAGTCTTGATTATCGGTGTGTTGTGCACACCAATAATCATGAGGCTATAGGATATTTAGGATTGGTTTCCATTCTTCTCATTCCGAGATCGTGCCTTAGAGTGTGTGATAAGTTGGACTCTCTAACGTATTTCTTTCCACCGCTATGCCTCCGTGTAAGGCAACCGGGCCCGAGGCGGCCAGGAAATGCGAGTTGAGTCTGAGAGGTTATGAGGGCAGTGCCCAATCATCACCGATATGGTGCTTCATTCGGGAGTTCGCGACATCGCCCGGCCCAAAGAGTTTAGCACGGCGGCAGTAGTTCCTACTGCGGCCATGACATTTACACCTTCAGTTCCACGACCGGGAACAGGGAATATAGGTTGCAAAGAGGCGACCCTGTTACTAGCTATGGATTTGGCTACCAGAGAGTATACCGATGTACCGCGAGTTTTGATGACTATCTAAAAAGGGGTTGAGCAAGAGAAATTCTTCAGTTAGGCTTGAGCATGGCCTGTGTACGGGCTTATGCGCGGCCGAAAGCGTAGAGATCGACGGGTTAACCAGGGCGGCGAAGAGGCGAGCAAGGTCCTTTGGTAACTTTCGAGGCGAATCGCCTCACCAGTAGATTGGTTATGCACATCTACCAGTGCAGAATGGTCCTCCATAGGGTTCAGGACGTTGGGGGTAAGCCGGAGTTGGTCAGAGCTCCAGGGCTTCCGGTTCACAGTGTGACAGGCGTCATTCCGGGGAATGTCGTCTTTTAGTTGGTACTTGTTTTACCTGCGGCCGACAGGGCCATGGGTGGAAAGGACGTCCTAGTAGGAGGGATGCAAGTAGGAGGACTTAGCCTTCAGGATCGATGGGTAGTTCGTCACCTTCCTTAGCTATGCGTCCTACGGGGCAGGTTTGATTAAGAACGACATAGGGGAGTGAAGCAGTAGATTCAGGCATATTTTTAACCCTCTAGATATTAGTACGTATGATGAGATGAGTTTATCTTAAGTGTTACGTTCAGTTGACCTTATGTAAATTGTGATTAGAATCATGGTTAGTTAACCGGGTAAGATTTGGGGGATAGAGAAAGTGTGAGCCTTAGAGTTTTATACGTAGAGACCTTAGAGGTAAGGCCATCTCGAGTAAATGAGGTATTTTATTTTATGTTTGACCCTTATCAGAGTGCATAGTGCACGTGAGCTATGTTTCGGGATAAGTCCCTGAGTAATGTGGAATGGAAGAGGGTAGTTGAGCTAAGAAGACCGCTAGGTTTTCGTAACGTGATTAGTAAGATTGTTCCGGATCGGGGAGCTAGTGTTTTGCGCATTGCCGGGTCAGGTTGAGGCCATGTTGCGGGTCAACCCGCGACCTGTTTTGTGGTGGGGTCAGTTCGGGGTGGTCCCTCCAGGTGGTAGGGTCACGAGGGTGTTAGGCCCAAGTTTAGTTAACCATCGTACGAGTTCGTGGATGCGTTCAACCAGTAGTCGGGCCGATAGGGTCAGCCCATCGTGTCTTTCTGACAGGACCGTTGCTTGGCTGTGATGACATATCAGAAAGGTTGTAAGGCTGCACGGGGTGCCTACTTTCACCTTATGGCAGACAGTGAAGCCCAGGTGGTGGCTATTTCGTTTTCTGGAAGTTTTACCAGGCAGAGTTAGGAACTCAGGTGAGTCTCAGTAGCGCATTCGCCCTCGGGCCAGTGTTTGGATTTCAGGGGTAGCTGTGAGTATTGTTGCCTCCTGTTGAGGGAGTGCTTTTATAACTACCATTTCAGTATTCGGATATCGCCTTACGAAGCCTCGTAGGGGCGGAAGTGTAAGTTGCCGGTTGATTGATTCGATGTAGCAAGGTTCGGATAGTTGGTTCATACTTGTTCAGCAGAATGTGGATAGGGTGAAGCTTATCCGGATGAGGTTATTGGCAGCTCAGAGTCAAACGGAAGTCGTGCGGATAATCGACGTCGACACTTAAAGTTCAGGTTGACGGTCGGAATTCTTGAAGGTACCACCCCGGATAGGGTGTGACGAGTTTTGGAAAACAGAGGAAACTTAGCCAGAGTTACTTGGGCCTTTCAGATTATGTGAAGAGTAGGCCAGGTTGCCTATATGTTAGTATTGTCGTCCGACTTAGGAGGCAGTACGTCCGGTCTTTCGTGTTGCTATGTTCGGAAAAGTATCGGAGATCCATCCAGAGTATTCCAGTTAATGATGACCAAGTTGGAGATAGTAAACCCGAGATTTGGAACCTGAAGCTGTAACAGAAATGTGGTAGGTTATGAGAAAGAGTTCGAGTGTACGAGAAGGGTACGACGAGTAAGAGAAGAAGCGAGCATGTATGGCGAGCATAGATGTGATCATTTCTTTTGTAAGGAGGAAGTGCGATGGAAGTATACTTTAGACCTCGGGTAAGGGCTTTTGTGATGTCAGAGGTGTTCCCTCGTGGACTTGGATGTAAGTATTTTTGCGCAGGTGTTTCTGTGGCCAGGTGTGGAAGGATTGTTCTCGTAAGTATAGTAGTGAAGACTATACTGGCGCATGTTTGTTGAGACTTAGAAGGAACATTCGGGACGAATGTTTCTAAGGAGGGGAGAATGTTATACCCCGTATTTCCAGAGTATGTACGTAAGGACGTACGTAGAAAAGTTTGGGCTTTAAAGTAGGCTTGGCCGAAAAAATTTTGTGCACAACACCCGGTTAGAGTCGTTTTTCGACGAAACGTTTTACACAACTTGCGAAGGGAAAATTCCGGCTATGTCATTTTTAATTTTTGCGGATTTTTCCGAGAGACGAAACATTTTGGACCAACGAGAGGGCGACACTTGTCACCCTCCAATTGGTGGACGTATGGGGCGGATATGGGACGATTTGGTTGGCTTTTTTGTCAAGGAGTTGGTAGGATATTTTTTGTGTAGTAGATAGAGTTGACACTTGCCTAAATCCTCACCCTACACTTGCCTTGCACTTGGCATGATCTTGGCCATTGGTTGGCCCTTGCTTGACCTATAAATACCCCTCCCCTTTGAAGACTTCTTCATCCACTCCTCACTTCCTTAAGTCTTGAAAGCCCTCCCCATTTCGTGAGGCCCCCCTTGGCCGAGAGTTAGCACCCCCCTCCTTATGGTGTGGCCGAGACCCACCCCCCCCTTCCTAGTAGGGCTAAGCGTGGGTACCCCCTTGCCTAGTTGTTCTCATAAAATACCCCCCACCTTGGTAGAAATACTCTCCAAGTATTGTTGCTATACCAAAATACCTTGGCCCAAATACCTTGTAGTATTCCAAGGTTACACTTATACGAAAAGCCCAGAAATACTATTATACTTCCCTCCAGTCACAAAAATGAAACCCTAAGGAAAATCTCCATTGTTGGTTGGAGTATTAAGAAGAAGTTGCGTAGAACTTCTAAGGGTTATTTGGAGCGGGTTGGAGCACCCGGAGTAGGAGTTAAACGTTGCTCATGATCGACATTTAACTTGGATAATTTTGGGCTTACCGAGGTAAATAATCCTAACCTTCTATTGTAATTGGAAATTACATACTGTTGTAGTATAGAAATGAATATAAGATTCTTAGAAGAGAATTGAACTGTAATAGAAGGATATTACAGAAAAGACTTGAACTGGAATCACATCAGAAGAATAATCTACAGAGTAGTCTAGTCATTGATAGACTTGTATAACCTTTATAGGTTGAATGATCTGCGAGTAGCATGTTCTACTTAGAAGGTGGACAAGGCTAGCCGGGTTATAGCCGTGGAGCGTTTTGCTAATAGTCGATAATCGTCGCGAGGTATGTGATTCTTCCTATACTCTTGAGCATGATATTTTAAAGTATATATAGTACGGTAGACGTACGTGTGTTAACTGAATAATAAGAACGGCAATGTCTTTTGACTTAAGCCTGAATAATAATTACGGCAATGTCTTTTGACTTAAGCCTGAATAATCTTGAAGTAATTCAAAAGAATACTGAATCATTTTTAACAGAAGAGTAATACTTGGTTTTAAAACTTAAGAGTTATACTAGCTTTATGGGAAGTTAGGTATAACGGCTTAAGAAAGATAAAAAGAATGGTTTATTAATTTTAGAAGTTAAGAGACTTGATCTTAAAAGATAAGAGACTTGACTTAAAGTAATTAATATGAATTTTGTTAATAATTGTGAAACCTCATTCGTGAGTAATGAGTACGTGGTTTTTAAAATGGGTTAATGTTTCTTGATTTGAAATCGAATAAGTATCGAACAAACCATTGCAGCGCTAATAAAAGGAAATGTACTGAATAATTAAGTATTATTAAAACCAGTAGAAACCTCCATCTGCATAGAAGCTAAGATGAGACAAAATGATATTACATTTCCTAGATCATGGCTGCTTTAACAAGATTGTTATAAACAAGAATAACCCACTCACATATAAGGCATATGTTTCTCAAATCGTTTTAAAGGATAATTATATCATTAAGTGATTAAAACTATGAACTACGAAACCTTTCGAAAATGAGAAACTTGAACATTTGAAATTAGGCAAACTTGAAAGTTTGGAAAATAATGTTGTTACTTGATTTTACAAAGAGAAGTGTTTTGGTTTACTTCAAAAGATAGTCACCCTATTTTTATATACTACGAGTATTGTGTGACTATTTGTGAAAGAACAGATCTCTTAAAGAGTTATTGTATGAAGTACTTAGGGGATAAAAACCCGATCTTGTTAATCATATAGTAGAAAGTACCTTGTGTGAATAACTTGATTGTGTTGGTTTGTGATAGCCTTGTAATACTTTCTTGTTGATTTGATAAGTAAACATGCTAGGATGCTACGTGTGTTATTATCTTGTGATGTTTGTGTAAAGGGTTTTCACTCGATTTCGATTAAGTTGTGTAACTATCAGCCGTTATGTTGGTATTGTAACACTCACCTTGACATAATCACGGATGTTAAGCTGCCCTCCTATGCGGTGTAGACTCAGGCGGGTCTGTGTGACCTATGATTCGAGAATACCTCACGCAGTCCCGGGCCTATGCGGCTGCGGAGCTCGAGGTTAGTGTGCGGCCTTTATGGTCATGCGGTCTATGTGGCCATGCGGATCGCGAGTCGGAGGATGCCGGGAGTAGCTACCCTCGATGCGGGAATACCTCATGCGGGCCATTGGAGTGGCCTATGCGAGTCGCGGGAAGTTCGGGGCTAGACGCGCACATTAGATCTGCGGGCGAGTGGCGGCTTTGATCATGTGGCGGTCAGACAGATCTCATGATACGATTTATGACCTTGTTTGTCGTGGGTTTTAGTAGTCGGCTATGCCTTCGTACTTACCGTGACGGTTTTATGATGACACGGTAGGACTGGTGTTCATGTGTATTCCTTGGTCGTTATATCATAGGCCGTCGGTGAGGAAAGGTATTCCACGGGCATGATTGATGTTGTGGGCGTGAGACCCATTGTTATATTTGAGTGATGACTTTGAGGCGTGAGTCACGACTTGACATGACCTTATTTATTGTGGCTGTAGTTTGGTTATCATACATGTCTCTACTTTATATAGACTACTATGATTTCATTTACGTATTTTTGATTCACATACTTGGTACTGTTATCGACCTCCTTGCCCGGCTGCGTTCATGCGCGAGTTGAGGTACACGATCGTTGATCCTAGCTCTCGTGGTCACGATTCAGGAGTTTGGGAAGCTCCGTTTCTCCGGAGGCTTATCAGTGGTATAGTCCCCTGTCGTAGTAGGTGCTTACATTCAGGGGTATGGCGGGGCCCTATCCCGCCATGGTTGTCATGTTACTCTTAGAGCTCTGTAGTACTGTTGTGGGCAGAGCTGTAAAAGGGATGTAACTGTTCAAATTGTTATTCATATATATCTTGAAGGTAACCGTTTTTAGTTGCTTTGTCTTCTTATTTCACCTGTCTTATTACATTGGTTTCATGTATTGTCTTTATATTCCGCTGATTTCTCGATGTATGACTCTTTGGGGTGCGGGTAAGGCACGATCCACGGGCCGGTTGGTCGTGACATCAACGGCAGTGTACCTCTACTGCGGCATGAACGGCCCCAGGAGGTCAAGACAACGTACCAAGTATGTGGCGAAAATCACGTAAATGAAATCATAGTAGTCTATATAAAGCAGGAGACATGTATGATAACCAAACTACGATTCCTGATAAATAAGCAGTCATGTCAAGTCAGGGACTCACGCCCTCAAAGTCATCACTCAATTATAACTATGGGTCTCACGCCCACAACATAAACAAGAGTGAAATAGATTTACTGTAACTGGTCTTTTCTAGGCCGTTAATGATCGAAGCAAGGCCAATCGCCCATAGTATCATTATGCGTGCCTAATCCTGGACTTCCCGCAGCCCGCATAGGTCACACATAGACCCGCATAGCTCGTATAGACCCGCATCGGGGGTAGCTAACCCCGGTACCCTCCTGGACTCCCGCAATCCGCATAGTCTGAATAGACCGCATAGTCACACAGACCGCATAGGGCATCCCCCGCATCGGGATAAAACACCCAGAATGATCAATCCTGGAGCATACCACTGCTCCGCATAGTCACACAGACCGCATAGGCCGTATAGACCCGCATCAAGGGTGGCAAGCCCTCGGTATAATAAGTCAAGGGGGTAGGTGATATAATAACAGTACAACGGGCTTAAAGTTTAACAACATAAGCACAACAAGAATAACCCCTTTACACAACACCACAAGATACTAACACACGTAGTATCCTAACATGTTTACTTACCAAATCAACAAGAAAGTATTACAAGGCTATCACAAACCAATACAATCAAATTCTTCACACAAGGTACCTTCTATTTTATGTTAACAAGTTCGGGTATTTATCCCCAAAGTACTTCATACATTAACTCTTTAAAAGATCCGTTTCTTTCACAAAAGTCACACAATACCCGTAATATAAAAAAAATAGAGTGACTATCTTTTTAAGTAAACCAAAACACTTCCCTTTTGTAAAATCAAGTAACCACATTATTTTCCAAAAGTTCAAGTTTGCCTAATTTCAAATGCTCAAGTTTCTCATTTTCGAAAGGTTTCGTAGTTCATAGTTTTAATCACTTAATGATATAATTCTCTTTTTAAACTATTTGAGATACATATGCCTTATATGTGAGTAGGTTATTCTTGTTCATAATCAATCTTATTTAAGCAGCCATGATCTAGGAAATGTAATATCATTTTGTCTCATCTTAGCTTCTATGCAGATGGATGTTTCTACTGGTTTTAATAATACTTTATTAGTCAATACATTTCCCTTTATTAACGCTGCAGTGGTGTGTTCGATACTTATTCTGATTTCCGAAATCAGTAAAAAACATTATTCCTTTTAAAAACCAAGTACTCATTACTCACGAATGAGGTTTCACACAAAATTCATTTAAGTCAATTCTCTTATCTTTTAAGATTTATAAACCATTCTTTTTATTTCTCTTAAGCCGTTATACCTAACTTCCCATAAAGCTAGTATAACTCTTAAGCTTTTAAAACCAAGCATTACTCTTCTGTTAAAAAAAATGATTCAGTATTCTTTTGAAATGCTTCAAGATCCTAATTATTCAGGCTTAAGTCACAAGACATTGCCGTAAGTATTATTCAGGCTTAAGTCAAAATACATTGCCTTAATTATTATTCAATTCACACACGTACGTCTACCGTATATATATATATTTAAAATATCATGCTCAAGAGTATAGGAAGAATCACATACCTCGCGACGATTATCGACTATAGGCAAAACGCTCCACGGCTATAACCCGGCTAGCCTTGTCCACCTTCCAAGTAGAACATGCTACTCGCAGATCATTCAACCTATAAAGGTTAAACAAGTCTATCAAAGCCTAGACTACTCTTGTAGAATATTCTTCTGATGTGATTTAAGTTCAAGTCTAATCTGTAATATCCTTCTATTACAGTTCAATTCTCTTCTATGAATCTTATATTCATTTCTATGCTACAACAGTATGTAATTTCCAATTACAATAGAAGGTTAGGATTATTTACCTCGGTAAGCCCAAAATTATCCAAGTTTAATGTCGATCCTGAGCAACGTTTAGCTCCTCCTCCGGGTGCTCCAACCCGCTCCAAATAACCCTTAGAAGTTCTACGCAACTTCTTCTTAATACTCCAACCAACTATGGAGATTTTCCTTAGGGTTTCGTTTAGCGACTGAAGGGAAGTATAATAGTATTTCTGGGCTTTTCGTATAAGTGTAACCCTGGAATACTGCAAGGTATTTGGGCCAAGGTATTTTGGAATAGTAACTATACTTGTAGAGTATTTCTACCAAGGGGGGGTAGTATTTATACGAGAACCACTAGGCAAGGGGGGGTGTGCTACGGCTAGCACCACTAGGAGAGGGGGGGTACCCCTCGGCCAAAGGCCTCTCAAAGGGGGGAGGGGTGCTCTCGGCTTAGAGCTCTCAAGAGAGAGGGGGGGAGAAAGGGATTTTAAGACTTAGAAAACATTTTTGGATGAAGAAGTCTTCAAAGGGGGGGTATTTATAGGTCAAGCAAAGGCCAACCAATGGCCAAGATGAAGCCAAGTGCTATGCAAGTGTAGGGCCAAGATTTACCCAAGTACACCTTATCCATCTACCACCAAAAATATCCTACCAACTACTTGACAAAAAAAAGCCACAAAAATCGTCCAAGGAAGCCCCATGTTTGCCGTCCATTGAGGGTGACAAATGTCACCCTCCCGTTGGTCCAAAATATTCCATCTCTCAGAAAAATCCGCAAAAAATAATAAATGACATAGCCGGAATTTTCCCTTCGCAAAGTTTGTAAAACGTTTCGTCGGAAAACGACTCTTTTCGGTAGTTGTGAACAACATTTTCGGCTCTTGCCTACTTTAAGGCTCAAACTTTTCTACGTACATACTCTGGAAATACGGGGTATAACATTCTCCCCTCCTTAGAAACATTCGTCCCGAATGTTCCTTCTAAGTCTCAGAACACACAAGTGCCTGTATAGTCTTCACTACTATACTTACAAAAACAATCACGCCACGCCTGGCCATCAAATAACACACGCGCAATTACTCAATTTCAAGTCTACGAGGAAACACCTCCATTACTACAAAAGCTCCCACCCAAGGTCTAAAAGATACTCCCTTCGCACCTTCACTTTACAAACGAAATGATCACTTCTATGTTCTCAACACATGCTCGCTTCTTCCCTTACTCGTCGTACCCTTCTCATACACTCGAACTCTTTCTCATAACTTACCACATTCCTGTTACTGCTTCAGTTTCCAAAACTCTGGGTTACTACCTCCACTTGGTCATCATTAACTGAGAATACTCTGGATGGATCTCCGATACTCTTCCGAACAATAGCAATATGAAAGATCGGACGTACTGCCTCCTACGTCGGACGACAATGCTAACTATAGGCAACCTGGCCTATTCTTCACATGATCTGAAAAGGCCCAAAGTAACTCGGGCTACGTTTCCTCTGCTTTCCGAATCTCGTCACACCCTTCCGGGGTGGTACCTTCAAGAAGACCCACCGTCAACCTGAACTCCAAACGTCGTCGCCGATTATCCGCACAACTTCTGTTGACTCTGAGCTGCCAATAACCTCTTCTGGATAAGCTTCACCCTATCCACATCCTGCTGAACAAGTATGAACCAACTATCCGAACCTTGCCAACATCGAACCAATCGAACGACAACTTACATTTCTGCCCCTACAAGGCGTCATAAAGCGACGTTCGAATACTGAAATGGTAGTTATAAAACACTCCCTCAACAGGAGGCAACAATACCCACAGCTACCCCTGAAATCCAAACTCTGGCCCGAGGGCGAATGCGATACTGATACTTACCTGAGTTCCTAACCCTGCCTGGTAAAACTTCCCGAAAAGAAACAGCCATAACTTGGGCTCCACTGTCTGTCATAAGGTGAAGGTAGGCACCTCGTGCAGCCTTACAACCTTCCTGATATAACATCTCGCATAACCCTCTGCCGAGTACACGATCTTGACTGAAAGACAATATGGGCTGACCTCATCGGCCCGACTACTGGTTGAACGCATCCACTAACTCGTACGATGGTTAACTAAACTTGGGCCTAACACCCTCGTGACCCTACCACCTGGCGGGACCACCACAAACTGACCCCACCATAAAACAGGTCGCGGGTTGACCCGCGGCATGGCCTCAACCCGACCCACTCTCGCGTAAAACACTTGCTCCCCGATCCGGAACAATCTCACTAATCAAGTCACGAAAACCTAGCGGTCTTCTTAGCTCAACTACCCTCTTTCACTCCACACTACTCAGGGACTTATTATACAACTATATCTCACGTGCACTATGCACTCCGATAAGGGTCAAACATAAAAAAATATAAATCTTCTACTCGAGATGGCCTCGCCTCTAAGGTCTCCACGTGTAAAACCCCAATCTTACCCTTATCCCTAACCCCAATCTTACCCTTATCCCTAACCTTGATTTCTAATCACAATTAACATAACATTTAAGGTATACTCATCTTATCATACGTACCAATCTCTAGAGGGTTAAGGATCTACCTGTACACACAGTTTCACTCCCCTCTGTCGTTCTAATCAATCCTGCCCTGTTGGGCGCATAGCTTGGGAAGATGATGAACTGGTCACTGATCCTGAAGGCTGAGTCCTCCTACATGCATCCCTCCTACTAGGATACCCTTTCGACACATGGCCCTGACGGCCGTAGGTAAAACAAGTACCAACTAAAAATACGACATTCCCCGGGATGACGTGCATCATGTGTGAACATCGGAAAATCGAGTCCGCCTTTGGAACCTACGATAATCGCAAACGAGAAGCCCCGGAGTTCGACCAACTCTCGCATACTCCAAACGCCTGAAGTGCGCGGAGGACCACTCGCAGGTGGATGTGCATATCTAATCTGCCGAGGCGGTTCGCCTGAAAGTTACCAAAGGATCTCGCCGACGGGCCTCTTCTGCATCTCGATTAACTGCCGATCTCTACGTTTCTCGGCTGCTGCGCATAAGCCCGCATACGTGCCATGCTCAAGCTCGATCAAGAGCTACTCTTGCACAACCTCTCTTAAATAGTCATTAAGACCGTGATAAATCGGTACATCATAAACTCTCTGGTAGCCAAATCCCTAGCTAATGTGGTCGTTTCTTTGCAATCTATATTCTCTGTTTCGGCCGTGGGCAAGGCGTAAATGCCATGGTCGCGATGAAACCTTTGCGCATTGCGCTAAACTCTCTTTGAAATGGCGATGTCGCAGAACTCCCGAATGAAGCACCATATCGGTGATGATTGGGCTGTGCCTCGTAACCCTCGTACTCAACTCGCAGCTCCTTGGCTGCCTTGCCCTTCGGGCGGGTTGCCTTACGGAGGCATAATGGTAAGGAAAGAAATACGTTAGAGGTCCAACTTATAACACAACTCTAAGGCACGATCTCGAGTGAGAAGAATGGAAACCAATCCTAAATATCCTATAGCCTCACGATTATTGGTGTGGTGCACACAACCGATAATCAAGACTTACTAGATACGATGCGTAGACACTTTCCGAGGATTAATCGCTCGATACCACTTTTGTCACGACACGAACCGGGCGTGGATCGTGCCTACCGGGCACCCAAGTAGCCATACATCGAGTAATCGGCGGAATATAAAACAAGACATGAATAAAGTGAAGTGAAAAAGCTTATCGAGAAAACTTGCCTTACGGCATATATAAATATCAACTAGAAACGATTACATCCTTTTTTACAATTACGCCACACAGATACTACATGACCTCTAGAGTGATATGTTAACAATGGCGGACGGGGCCCCGCCATACCCTGAATGTAAGCACCTACAACGACGGACTATACCATCGATAAGCCTCGGAAGAAAGCGGAGCTTCCCAAATGACTGTGACCACGAGCTAGGATCAACGGCGGTGTACCTCTACCGCGGCATGAACGCAACCCCGAAGGAGGTCGAGACAATAGGTACCAAGTATGTGGCGAAAATCGTAAATGAAATCATAGTAGTCTATATAAAGCGGAGACATGTATGATAACCAAACTACGATTCACAATAAATAGCGATCATGTCAAGTCAGGGACTCACGCCCTCAAAGTCATCACTCAATTATAACTATGGGTCTCACGCCCACAACATAAACAAGAGTGAAATAGATATACTGTAACTGGTCTTTTCTAGGCCGTTAATGATCGAAGCAAGGCCATTCGCCCATATTATCATTATGCGTGCCTAATCCTGGACTTCTCGCAGCCCGCATAGGTCACACATAGACCCGCATCGGGGGTAGCTGTTATACCCCGTATTCTCAGGGTATGTATGCGAGGACGTACGTACGAAAGCACGACAGAAAAATTGGAAAGGAAGAAAGAGGTGATTCTTCCACGGAAAAAGTTTCCGGTTTTTGTAAGGAAAAATGTTCGTTGAAGGGAATTGGGTTCCCAGATTTGGAATTTGGGCTTCTTAGATTATATTAGAATTATGGAATTTTATTTTCGGAAATGGTCACGTGGGGCCCACGGGAGAAATTTACGGTTTTGTAGGGCCCACTTTGTTTTCGAGATTTTGGCCATTGTGGATATTTTTCGGAAGACGTTTTATGAGGGCCAATAGGAGGGTGACACGTGTCACCCCCGCCTAGGTGGCTTGGCCGAATGACATTTGTGCACAACACCCGGTTAGAGTCGTTTTTTTTCGAAACGTTTTACATAACTTGCGAGGGGAAAATTCCGGCTATGTCTTTTCTTATTTTTGCGGATTTTTCCGAGAGACGAAACATTTTGGACCAACGGGAGGGTGACATGTGTCACCCTCACAATGGAAGCAAGTGGGGCGGCACTTGGCCGATTGAAGGGGCAAGTTGATGGTAGATATTTGTGTAGATATTTGTGAGGGTTTTAAGGAGTAGGGACTAGGGTGCACTTGGCTTGATCTTGGCCTTACACTTGCCTTGCACATGGCTTGATCTTGGCCATTGGTTGGCCTTTGGTTTTGCTATAAATACCCCCCTAAGCTTGAAGACTTCATCCATTCCTAAAATCTTCCAAGTCTTGAGTCCCTCTCCCTCCCTTTGAGTGTGTTCTCGTCCTAAGCCTTCCCCCTCCCCCCCTTGAGTGGCCTTGTGGCCGAGAGCCTCCCCCTCCCCCCTTTGTGGTGCTAGCCGTGGGGTACCCCCCCCCTAGCCTAGTTGTTTCGTATAATACACCCCCCCTCTTGGTAGAAATACTCTCCGAGTATTGTTATAATGCCCAAATACCTTAGCCTTTACCTTGTTGTATTCCAAAGGTTACCTCTATACGTAGAGCCCGGAAATACTACCTTTTGTCCTTTTAGTCTCAAACCGAAACCCTAAGGAAATCTTCATAGTTGGTTGAAGTATTTGAGTAGAAGTTGGTTAGAACTTCTAAGGGTTGTTTGGAGTGGATTGGAGCGCACGGAGTAGGAGCTAAACCTTGCTCAGGATCGACATTATAACTTGGATAATTTTGGGCTTGTCGAGGTAAATATTCTTGTCCCCTTATTGTAATTGGAGATTACATGTAGTAGGAATATATAGTTGAGGTATACTATATATAGAACTGAACATTATTGTGCGGCAATGTCTTTTGACTTAAGCCTGAATTTAAAGAAGAGAACTGAACTGTAATTACATAGGATTGTATTACAGTAGACTTGTGTAGCATTGTTGTGTAGTTGAATGGTACACGTCCGGTTAGACGTGTAAACCCCCCCCTGGTTGGCTTGGTAGCCGGCCTCGATAGAGGAGGAGATTTACGCTGTTGCGGGAGAGTCTTGCGAATTTTACGTAGAAATGGAACCTTGTGTTTTGAAGTTAAGAGCCGTTTGTGACCTTTTTAGGTGAAAGTACTAAGAGTAGCGTATTCTACTTGAGGAGTGGAAAGGGCTAGCAAGGTTGTAGTACTTGGAGCATTTTGCTTATTTTCGATACTCGCCGCGAGGTATGTGAACCTCTTCCTATCTGTTCTAGCATGATATGTGTGTAACTATGTAGTACGGTGGACGTACAGGTACTATGTGTATTTGTTTGGTTTAAACATAAAGTGTTATAACGGCTTTATGGGAAGTTGGTTATAATAGCTTTATGTAGGTAAGAAAATGGTTTACTGATGTTAGAAGTTAAGAGACTTAACTTATTTGTTTTAATATGGATGTTGTGTGAAACCTCATTCGTGAGTAATGAGTACTTGGTTTTTAAAGGGATAATGTTTCTTGATTTCGGAATCGAATGTGTATCGACAGACCACCGCGGCGTTAATAAAGGAAAATGTATTGAATAATGATGTGTTGTATTAAAACCGGTAGAAACCTCCATCCGCATAGAAGCTAAGATGAGACAAAATGATATTACATTTTCTAGATCACGGTCATTGTAATAAGATCGTTATAAACAAGAATAAACTACTCACATATATGACATATGTTACTCAATTGTTTTAAAAGAGATTAAGACTATGAGTTATGAAACCTTTCCAAAATAAGTGACTTGAGCATTTGAAATTAGGCAAACTTGAACGTTTGGAAAATAATGTTGTTACTTGATTTTACAAAAGGGGAAGTGTCTTGTTTACTTAAAAAGATAGTCACGATTTTTATACTACGGGTATTGTGTGACTTATGTGAAAGTACTTTGAGTTGTGTGAAACTTGCCTATGCTTGTGATGATAGCCTTTGTTGTAAAAGTGTTGTATTTCTGTGCTACCGCGTCTCTCGATAGAGGGCCGGTTGACTTGTTGAGAACTTACTTGGACGTGCTGGCAGTGACGGAGAATTCCACGGGTATGTTTCCATTTTGATTACTGTCTTATTGTGGTTACATGGACATGTCTACACCGAGGTAGAATTCCGGGGGCATGTGGCCATGCGGCAGGGTTGATCACCCAGTATATTGTTATTAATGTCACATGGACGTGTCTACACCGAGGTAGAATTCCGGGGGCATTGGTATTATTGTTGCATCATGGACATGTCTACACCGATGCAGAATTCCGGGGGCATGCGGCCATGATGCGAACACGATTGATGTTGTGGGCGTGAGACCCATAGTTATATTTGAGTGATGACTTGAGGGCGTGAGTCCCTGACTGGACATGACTGCTTTTATGTTGTGAACTGTAGTTTGGTTATCATACATGTCTCCTGCTTTATATAGACTAGTATGATTTCATTTACATGATTTTACGCCACATACTTGGTACTTGTTATCGACTCTTCGGGCCGTTCACGCCGCAGTAGAGGTACATCGGTCCGTGGATCCTCGCCATAGGATCACAGCCAACAGATTGGGAAGCTCCGCTTCTCCGAGGCTTATCTTTTGGTATGTGTTTCCCGAGTTGTAGGTTCTGTACATCTGTGGTATGGCGGGGCCCCGTCCCGTCATAGTCGCCAGAAATCTTAGGTCCAGAGTAATCACTGTGGGGGTTGTAAAGGATTAAACTGCTCGTGTTTTATGTATATACCAAGGCAACCGCTTTGGTGGCCTGCTTATTATTATATCTCTTGTTTCATGACTCATGTTTTATTTTCCGCCGGTTTTCTCCGATGTTGTATCACTAGGCGCCGGTAAGGCACGACCACGCCCGAATTCGGGGTGTGACATAGTGGTATCGAGCGATTAGTCTCTGAAAGTGTCTACGCACCGTGTCTAGTAGAGTCTTGATTATCGGTGTGTTGTGCACCACATCTATAATCGTGAGGCTATAGGACATTTAGGATTGGTTTCATTCTTCTCATTCCGAGATCGTGCCTGTAGAGTCGTGTTGTAAGTTGGACCCTCCGACGTATCTCGCTTTTTACCGCTATGCCTCCGCTTAAGGCAACCAGAGCCCAGAAGGGCAAGGCAGCCGAGGGTGCTGCTAGTGAGCTACAAAGGAGTACGAGGGCGCAGCCCTGACAAGACTGAGGTGTGCTTCGACGGCGTGGACGCCGCCACAAAGCCAGAAGTTTAGAGCCGCAGCAGTGGTCGCTGAGACCACAGCACTGAGCCTCCACCCCACACCGGGCAGGAGATGGGTTACAAGGAGATGGCCCAGTTGCTGGTCAGGGTCGTGGCCAGATATGAGGATAGGCTGGATGCAGCAGCCCAGCCTGGGCCAGAGCACCGTAGTTCACCCCGAGCGTATAGTTTGAGGTCGCGGACTTTACGAGTCAGTAGCCCGCGAGTTTTATGGGTCGAGGCACGAGGATGATCCGCAGGAGTTCATCCGCAGCTACTGCTGGTCGCGAGAGTGATCAAGGCTTCAGAGACCGAGTCGGTGGTCTTAGGTTCGCATCGGCTGCGTGATACCGCAGTCGACTGGTTTGATTCGTGGGAGTTGTCCCGGGGAGAGCATGCGCTCCCAGCAGTATGGGACGAGTTCTCAGAGGCATTCCTCACTCACTTCTTGCCTCCGCAGATGAGGAGGGCACGGGCCGACAGATTTGTGATGCTGAGACAGAGAGGGCGTACAGTTCGGGAGTACAACGTGGAGTTTGACTCGTTGGCTCGGTATGTCCCCGTTTTAGTGGCAACCATGGAGGATAGAGTGCACCGCTACGTCACCGGATTAGATGATTGCTTGACAGAGGCTTGTTCGAGTGTAGCTCTTCAGCCGGGCATGGACATTGCCCGCATGCAAGCTCATGCACTGGGATGTGAGGCACGGAGAGGTCGACGGAATGACCAAGATCAGCAGAAGAGGCCGTAACAACAGTGGTCCTTTGGTGACTTTCGAGGCGGACCGCCTCAGCAGCATACTAGTTTTGTACATCAGACAGTGGAGAGTTGTACTCCACATCCTTCAGAGCATCCAGAGTATTCGGAGCGGTCGTGGCTCCAAGGGTTGAGTTTCGCGGAAGTGGTGTTGGCGGACGCGGTCACCCCTACCTCGGTGTGGTCGATATGGTAGACCGCATTTCGGGGAGTGTCGTGGTGCCAAGGGAGCTTGCTATTTTTGCGGCGGGCCATTTTGCGAGGAATCCGACCAAGGGTAGCACGGATGTTACGACTCACCTTCGTGATCGATGGTCGTTCATCACCTTCACTACCGTGGCACTGGCAGGCGGATCGTGATTAGAAGGCGGTAGAGACAGTATATCCTTAACCCTCTAGAGTTTTGTATCTTGATGTGTTTTAGTGTTATGTTCGGATAGCTTTGTGCTAAATGTGATTTAGACACCGTTATTGTAGGCGGTAAGTATGGGGGCATGGTAAGTGTGAACCCTAGATCACGATTGAGACCTTAGAGGTAAGGTCGTCTTGAGTAAAAGATTCGCTTTTATGTTTGACCTTTATCGAGTGCGAGTATACGTGGGTTTTATTTGTGTGATAAGTCCATGGGTAGTGTGAGATGGAAGTGGTAGCTTTCATGATGTGATTTAGCAGATTGTTCCGTGTCGGGAACGAGGGCTCGACGCGATTGTGGTCGGGTTGAGGACGTGATACGGGTCAACCCAGAGTCTTGGATTAAGGTGGGGTCAGTTCGTGGTCCCGCCAGGTGGTAGGGTCACGAGGATGCTAGGCCCAAGTTTGTATGATCATCGTATGAGTTCGTGGACGCGTTCGACTGAGCGGTTCGTAAGGCCGGAATGGCCTTAAGGAAGTTTGAGGTTAGTAAGATGACCAAGTTTGGAGGTAGTGACTCCACAGTTTTGGAAACTGAAGTGATGACTGAAGGATGGTACGTACTGGGAGGGTTCAAGTGTTCGAGGGGGGCACGACGAGTAAGGAAGGAAGAGAACGTGTGTTATTTCGCGCTGCCGCGTGGCGTTGACAACTTGTTAGAGGAACTTCATCGATATCCGCTTTGAGAAGGAACATTCGGACGAATGTTTCTAGGAGGGAGAATGTTATACCGTATTCTCGTGGTATGTATGCGAGGACGACGCATTTAAAGCACGACGTAAAAATTGGAAAGGAAGAAAGAGGTGATTCTTCCACTAAAAAGTTTCCGGTTTTGTAAGGAAAATGTTCGTTGAAGGGAATTGGGTTCCCGTGATTTGGAATTTGGGCTTCTTAGATTATATTAGAATTATGGAATTTTATTTTGGAAATGGTCACGTGGGCCCACGGAGAAATTTACTGGCTTTGTGGGGCCCACTTTGTTTTCGAGATTTTGGCCATTGTGGATATTTTTGGAAGACGCTTTTATGAGGGCTAGGAGGGTGACACGTGTCACCCCGCCAGTGGCTTGGCCGAATGACATTTGTGCACAACACCCTGCTAGAGTCGCTTTTTGACGAAACGCTTTACATAACTGCGAGGAAAATTCCGGCTATGTCTTTTCTTATTTTTGCGGATTTTTCCGAGAGACGAAACATTTTGGACCAACGGGAGGGTGATACGTGTCACCTCACAATGGAAGCAGTGGGCAAGACTTGGCCGATCAAGGGCAAGTTGATGGTAGATATTGTGTAGATATTTGTGAGGGTTTTAAGGAGTAGGGACTAGGGTGCACTTGGCTTGATCTTGGCCTTACACTTGCCTTGCACATGGCTTGATCTTGGCCATTGGTTGGCCTTTGGTTTTGCTATAAATACCCCCCTAAGCTTGCAGACGTCATCCATTCCTCTAATCGTCCAAGTCTTGAGTCCCTCTCCCTCCCTTTGGGTGGGTTCTCGTCCTAAGCCTTCCCCTCCCCTCGAGTGGCCTTGTGGCCGAGAGCCTCCTCCCCTTTGTGGTGCTAGCATGGTACCCCTAGCCTAGTTTTTAGATAATACACCCTCTTGGTAGATATACTCCGAGTATTGTTATAATGCCCAAATACCTTAGCCTTTACCTTGTTGTATTCCAAAAGTTACCTCTATACGTAGAGCCCGGAAATACTACCTTTTGTCCTTTTAGTCTCAAACCGAAACCCTAAGGAAATCTTCATAGTTGGTTGAAGTATTTGAGTAGAAGTTGGTTAGAACTTCAAAGGGTTGTTTGAGCGGATTGAGCGCACTGAGTAGAGCTAAACCTTGCTCAGATCGACATTATAACTTGGATAATTTTGGGCTTGTCGAGGTAAATATTCTTGTCCCCTTATTGTAATTGAGATTACATGTAGTAGGAATATATAGTTGAGGTATACTATATAGAACTGAACATTATTGTGCGGCAAATGTCTTTTGACTTAAGCCCGAATTTAAAGAAGAGAAATGAATCAGAATTACATAGGGTATCAGACATGAGACTTGTGTAGCATTGTTGTGTAGTAGAATGGTACACGTCAGGTAAACCCCCCCTCGTTGGCTTGGTAGCCGCCTCGATAGAGAGGAGATTTACGCTGTCATGTGTGAGGTGTCAATTTTCTCAGAGAAATGGAACCTTGTGTTTTGAAGTTAATAGACGTTTGTGACCTTTTTAGGTGAAAGTACTAAGAGTAGCGTATTCTACTTGGAGTGGAAAGTGGCTAGTGCGTTGTAGTACTTGGAGCATTTTGCTTATTGTCGATACTCGCCGCGAGGTATGTGAACTACTTCCTATCCGTTCTAGCATGATATGTGTGTAACTATGTAAGACGGTGGACGCATGTGTACTAAGTGTATTTGTTTGGTTTAAACATAAAGTTATAACGCTTTATGGGAAGTTGGTTATAATAGCTTTATGTAGGTAAGAAAATGGTTTATCGATGTTAGAAGTTAAGAGACTTAACTTATTTGTTTTAATATGGATGTTGTGTGAAACCTCATTCGTGAGTAATGAGTACTTGGTTTTAAAGGATAATGTTTTACCGATTTCGAATCGAATGTGTATCGACAGCATCACCGCAGCGTTAATAAAGGAAAATGTATTGAATAATGATGTGTTGTATTAAAACCAAGAGAAACCTCCATCCGCATGAAGCTAAGATGAGACAAAATGATATTACATTTTCTAGATCACGGTCATTGTAATAAGATCATTATAAACAAGAATAAACTACTCACATATATGACATATGTTACTCAATTGTTTTAAAAGAGATTAAGACTATGAGTTATGAAACCTTTCCAAAATAAGTGACTTGAGCATTTGAAATTAGGCAAACTTGAACGTTTGGAAAATAATGTTGTTACTTGATTTTACAAAAGGGGAAGTGTCTTGTTTACTTAAAAAGATAGTCACGATTTTTATACTACGTATTGTGTGACTTATGTGAAAGTACTTTGAGTTGTGTGAAACTTGCCTATGCTTGTGATGATAGCCTTTGTTGTACAAGTGTTGTATTTCTGTGTTACCGCATCTCTCGATAGAGGGCCGGTTGACTTGTTGAGAACTTACTTGACGCGTCGGCTGACGAGAATTCCACGGTATGTTTCCATTTTGATTACTGTCTTATTGTGGTTACATGGACATGTCTACACCGAGGTAGAATCGGGGCACGTGGCTACGCGCGCAGGTTGATCACCCAAGATATTGTTATTAATGTCACATGGACGGTTCTACACCGAGGTAGAATTCCGGGCACGTGGCCACGGGCATTGGTATTATTGTTGCATCATGGACATGTCTACACCGGCGCAGAATTCCGGGGCACGCGCCATGATGCGAACACGATTGATGTTGTGGGCGTGAGACCCATAGTTATATTTGAGTGATGATGAAGGCGTGAGTCCTCGATCGACATGATCGCTTATGTTGTGAATCGTAGTTTGATTATCATACATGTCTCCCGCTTTATATAGACTAGTATGATTTCATTTACGATTTTACGCTTTCACATACTTGGTACTGTTATCGACCTCTTCGGGGCCGTTCACGCCGCAGTAGAGGTACATCGGCCGTGGATCCTCGCCATAGGATCACGCCAACAGATTGGGAAGCTCCGCTTTCTCCGAGGCTTATCTTTTGTATGTGTTTCCTCGAGTTGTGTTCTTGTACATTCAGTGGGTATGGCGGGGCCTGTCCCGTCATAGTCGTTGTAAATCTTAGAGGTCCGTAGTAATCGCAAGGTGGGGTTGTAAAGGATTAAACTGCTCGTGTTTTATGATATATCGAAGGCAACCGTTTTGGTTGCCCTGTTTATTATTATATCTCTTGTTTCATGACTCATGTTTTATTTTCCGCGGGTTTTCTCTGATGTTTTATCACTTAGGTGCCCGGGTAAGGCACCACCACGCTCGAATTCTGGGTGTGACAAGAGCTAACCCCTGCACTCTCCTCGACTCCGCAACTGCATAGTCTCAATAGACCGCATAGTCACACTGCATCGCATAGGCATCCCCGTGACGGATAAAACACCCGGAATGATCAATCCTGGAGCATACCACTGCTCCGCATAGTCACACAGACCGCATAGGCCATATAGACCCGCATCAAGGGTGGAAAGCCCTCAGTATAATAAGTCAAGGGGGTAGGTGATATAATAACAGTACAACGGGCTTAAAGTTTAACAACATAAGCACAACAAGAATAACCCCTTTACACAACACCACAAGATACTAACACACGTAGTATCCTAACATGTTTACTTACCAAATCAACAAGAAAGTATTACAAGGCTATCACAAACCAATACAATCAAGTTCTTCACACAAGGTACCTTCTATTTTATGTTAACAAGTTCGGGTATTTATCCCCAAAGTACTTCATACATTAACTCTTTAAAAGATCCGTTTCTTTCACAAAAGTCACACAATACCCGTAATATAAAAAAATAGAGTGACTATCTTTTTAAGTAAACCAAAACACTTCCCTTTGTAAAATCAAGTAACCACATTATTTTCCAAACGTTCAAGTTTGCCTAATTTCAAATGCTCAAGTTTCTCATTTTCGAAAGGTTTCGTAGTTCATAGTTTTAATCACTTAATGATATAATTCTCTTTTAAAACTATTTGAGATACATATGCCTTATATGTGAGTAGGTTATTCTTGTTCATAATCAATCTTATTTAAGCAGCCATGATCTAGGAAATGTAATATCATTTTGTCTCATCTTAGCTTCTATGCAGATGGATGTTTCTACTGGTTTTAATAATACTTTATTAGTCAATACATTTCCCTTTATTAACGCTGCAGTGGTGTGTTCGATACTTATTCTGATTTCCAAATCAAGAAACATTATTCCTTTTAAAAACCAAGTACTCATTACTCACGAATGAGGTTTCACACAAAATTTATTTAAGTCAAGTCTCTTATCTTTTAAGATTTATAAACCATTCTTTTTATTTCTCTTAAGCCGTTATACCTAACTTCCCATAAAGCTAGTATAACTCTTAAGCTTTTAAAACCAAGCATTACTCTTCTGTTAAAAAAAATGATTCAGTATTCTTTTGAAATGCTTCAAGATCCTAATTATTCAGGCTTAAGTCACAAGACATTGCCGTAAGTATTATTCAGGCTTAAGTCAAAAGACATTGCCTTAATTATTATTCAGTTCACACACGTACGTCTACCGTACTATATATATATTTAAAATATCATGCTCAAGAGTATAGGAAGAATCACATACCTCGCGACGATTATCGACTATAGGCAAAACGCTCCACGGCTATAACCCGGCTAGCCTTGTCCACCTTCCAAGTAGAACATGCTACTCGCAGATCATTCAACCTATAAAGGTTAAATAAGTCAATCAAAGCCTAGACTACTCTTGTAGAATATTCTTCTGATGTGATTCCAGTTCAAGTCTAATCTGTAATATCCTTCTATTACAGTTCAATTCTCTTCTATGAATCTTATATTCATTTCTATGCTACAACAGTATGTAATTTCCAATTACAATAGAAGGTTTGGATTATTTACCTCGGTAAGCCCAAAATTATCCAAGTTTAATGTCGATCCTGAGCAACGTTTAGCTCCTCCTCCGGGTGCTCCAACCCGCTCCAAATAACCCTTAGAAGTTCTACGCATCTTCTTCTTAATACTCCAACCAACTATGGAGATTTTCCTTAGGGTTTCGTTTAGCGACTGAAGGGAAGTATAATAGTATTTATGGGCTTTTCGTATAAGTGTAACCTTGGAATACTACAAGGTATTTGGGCCAAGGTATTTTGGAATAGTAACTATACTTGGAGAGTATTTCTACCAAGGGGGGGTAGTATTTATACGAGAACCACTAGGCAAGTGGTGTGCTACGGCTAGCACCACTAGAGAGTGGTACCCCTCACCAAAGGCCTCTCAAAGGGGAGGGGTGCTCACTAGAGCTCTCAAGAGAGAGAGGGAGAAAGGGATTTTAAGACTTAGAAAATATTTTGATGAAGAAGTCTTCAAAGTGGGGGTATTTATAGGTCAAGCAAAGGCCAACCAATGGCCAAGATGAAGTCAAGTGCTATGCAAGTGTAGGCCAAGATTTACCCAAGTACACCTTATCCATCTACCACAAAAATATCCTACCAACTACTTGACAAAAAAGCCACAAAAATCGCCCAAGAAGCCCCATGTTTGTTGCCCATCGAGGGTGACAAGTGTCACCCTCCCGTTGGTCCAAAATATTCCATCTCTCGGAAAAATCCGCAAAAAATAATAAATGACATAGCCGAAATTTTCCCTTCGCAAAGTTTGTAAAACGTTTCGTCGGAAAACGACTCTTTTCGGTAGTTGTGAACAACATTTTCGGCCCTTGCCTACTTTAAGGCTCAAACTTTTCTACGTACGTCCTCACGTACATACTCTGGAAATACGGGGTATAACAGATTAACTATACTTGGGCCTCGCAGCCTCGTGACCCTATCACATAGCGGGACCATTTCCAACTGGCATCACCGCATTCCATACTACCGGTTGACCCGAAATGAGTCCATAACCCGACCCATCTTCACACTTAACTTCTCATTCATAGTCTGAAATAAATTTCTCTCTTATCTCAAGGTACTTCTCACCCTATCCTCCTATTCACTAGAGGTTCGTCACATAGGCCGAAGTATTTCTAATGTACATACTCCACTATAATGTTACGCCCCGTAATTCCAAGAGGATGAGATGAGAACGTACAAAAGGAAATAAGATTCGAATTTGGAAAAAAAAAGTTGGCAGAATATTTTTTGGATAGTTTTTCAGTCAACTTTGAAGCAGTATATCTCCTAGTATATTGGGAGTTTTTAGGTGTTTGAAAATCCTAATATGAATTTCATTGAGTCTAGTTTCCAACGCAACAAACCGCTCATCGATAAAACATCGGAGTAGAAAGTTATGGACGTTACAAGATCAGCTGACAGAAGAGACAGGGTCAGGCGCCACGGCGCCGGCTGCAGAGCCATGGCGCCGAAAACCCTGAAATTGTCTGAAGTTGCAGCGCCGCGGCGTCGAGGCGGGATTTTTTGCGGAAATGGGGCAAAATTAGAAGATATTTATGTAAAGAACCTATGGGAGGGAGACAAGTGTCCCTTCCAACTTGTATAACAAGATAAAGGCTATATATGACCAAGTCTTGCTAGATTAAAATCATTTCCAAGACTTCACCCAAAATTGCTCTTCTCTTCCATTCTCTCTCAAATGGTTAAAACCCTAAGCCTAAATGAGATTTTTGGAAAGGCAACAAGAAGGAAATATGTGGGCGAGCTTGTATGGGGTTCGTAGAGATGATTTTAGCGGGAAGAATTTCAGAAAGAGGGCTAAAGTGGGCGAGATTGTTGGACTATTTTGGGATTATCAAGGTAACCACTTTGTCTTCTTAAGTGATTGAAGATTTCTTATTGTTGTAGTTATACATTTTAACAAGCATGTGATATATGTATTGGAGATTAATAAGTGTTATGGATATTAGAAGCCTAAATCCAAAATGACCTTGTTAGCCATTTGAAATTGAAATACAAGTTGGTCGATAGTTAGAATCGTCGCATGTTATATAATTGAAGATTGTAGTTGTTATAATCGATTGTGGCTATATAACATGTTAGACTAAACAACTTGGATGGAAAAAAGGAATTGGAAAAAACTTTACATTGTTGTTGCATTGTAGCCATTTGGCATTGAAATGTTGGACTGTTTGGATATTAATTGTGGGGCAGAATTTTACACGTCCTGTTAAGGTGTGTAATCCGCTTTGGTTAGCTGAATTGTTGAGCCTTAAATGTGGTATTTGGTTATTGATTTCGGGCCTTGAAAAAGGTGGAAAAGTATGTAGAAACAAAGGAAGTGCTGTCCGATTTTTCGTAGAATTTAGTGACTTTGCACTTGGAATATTCTACGTTTGAAGTTAGAAGTTAATAGACGTATTGTGGTCATTTTAGGTTGACATATTGTTATACCCCGTACTTCCAGAGTATGTATGCGAGGACGTACGTACGATTATTCAAGCCCTAATTAGGTTAAGATGAAATTGAGAGCTTTCAACGGAAGAGAGTCCGAACCTTGTGAAGGAAATTTTACGTTTTTAATATTTTAACCGATTACGGATTTTTCCGAGAGACGAAATATTTGGACCAATAGGAGGGCGACATGTGGCACCCTTAGGTGGCATGTTTGGAAGAAAATGTTGGGTTAGTGGACAAGTCAAATGGTCAAGTCTTGGAAGATATTTCTTGGGTGAGTGGGAGTAGGTAGTGGACGGTTTTCTTGAGCAAGTGGGAGGCCACATGGCTCATTGTTGTGGGGGACATATGTCCCAATGTCAGTGGACATATGTCCCAACATTGTGGTGGACACTTGGTTGGAAGACTTCATTCTTCACATGGATCCAAATCTTCACCCTCCATTTGTTTTAATCTTGTCCATTGAAGGTTCTATAAATACCCCCCTCTTGTGCAAGACTTCTTCATCCACAAAAAACAATTTCCAAGTCTCAAAATCCCTGTCACGACCCGATCCCGGGCCCGTGACTGGTGCCTTACCCCGGGCACCCTAGGGATACAACATCAGAGTAACCAGCGGAAAACAAGACATGAAACAATAAGAAGTGAGAAACAGTTTATCTGAGAAAAGTTGCCTTTCGGCATATATATATATATGTTTGAACAAGCATATCCTTTTACAAACTCGCCCACAACAAAGATTTCATGCACTTCTAAGAATGTTATAACAACTATGACGGGACAGGGCCCCCCCCCCATACCCCTGAATGTACAAGAACCTACAACTCAGGGAAACATACCAAAAGATAAGCCTCCGGAGAAACGGAGCTTCCCAATACGCTGAACTGTGATCCTATGAGCGAGGATCAACAACCGGTGTACTCTACCGCAGATGAACGCAGCCTCAAGGAGGTCAAGACAACAGTACCAAGTATGTGAAATTGAAAATATCAGAAACGAAATCATAATCTAAAATAAAACAGAGACATGTATGATAACAAAACTACGATCACAACATAAAAGCGCCATGTCAAGTCAGGGCTCACGCCTCAAAGTCATCCTCATGCCCATGGAACTCCTTCCTCACCGCCAATAGGTATAAATCGTATGATATGTATAACGTGTCTCGCCCATCTCATGGACTCGGTGTCGATCGTATGGAATACATTCCCGCCCATCTCATGGACTCGGATCGGATCGTATGGAATACATTCCCGCCCATCTCATGGACTCGTGATAGAATCATGTGGAATACATTCCCGCTCATCCCATGAACTCGGATCGTGTGAAATACATTCCCGCTCATCCTATGAACTCGGTATCGTAAAATACATTCCTGCTCATCCCATGAACGCCGTGTCGAGTGGATACATTCCCGCTCATCCCATGAACGCGTGTCGAGTGGAATACATTCCCGCTCATCCTATGAACGCGTGTCGAGTGAAATACATTCCTGCTCATCCTATGAACGCGTGTCGAGTGAAATACATTCCTGGCCCATCCCATGGACGCCAGATAGAATCGACCATAACATTTAAACGCTCTTTTAAGACAGATTAAGATAATACCATGCTTTCCTTTTAAATCAACTAAGGCAATATTATGCCCTCCTTTTTAAACCAAAACACTTTCCTTTTTAAAGTCAAGTAACAACATTCTTTTCCAAAAGTTCAAGTTGCCAAATTTCAAATACTCAAGTCTTTTAGTTTCGAAAGATTTCATAGTTCATAGTCTTAATCAAATAACGTAATCTTTTTTAAAACAATTGAATAAAAGGGATGAACCGGGCCCGTGACTGGTGCCTTACCCCGGGCACCCTAGTGATACAACATCAGAGAAAATCAGCGGAAATAAAAAAACTACAACATGAGACAAGACATAAAGTATGAAACAGGCTAACCAAAATGGTCACCTTCCTGAATATATACATATATATCAACCTGAACAGTTAAATCCTTTACAAACCCTGCCCACAACAAGATTACATGCACTCTAAGAATGTAACATAACTATGACGGACAGGCCCGCCATACCCCGAATGTATAAGTAACTACACCGACAGGGACTATACCAAAGATGAGCTCATGAGAAACGGAGCTTCCCAAAACGCTGAACTGTGGTCCTATGATCGAGGATCCACAACCAATGTACCTCTACCTGCGGCATGAACGCACTTCGGCGAAGTCAAGACAACAGTACCAAGTATGTGAATCGAAAATATCAGAAATGAAATCATAGTAGTCTATATAAAAAAAAACAGGAGACATATATGATAACCAAATTACAGTACATAATATGTAAGCAGTCACGTCAAGTCAGGGACTCACGCCCTCAAAGTCATCACTCAAATATAATTATGGGTCTCACGCCCACAACATCAATCATGCCTGTGGAATACCTTCCTCACTGCCGGCAGTCAATGATATAACAACACCAAGGAATACACATGAACACCAGGTCCCACCTGTGTCATAACAACCGTACGGGGCAAGTACAAAGGCTAACTACCAGATACCAAAGCCGCATCATCGACTGATCGGGGCAAGTACGAAAGCCAACTACTAGATACCAAGGCCGTACTAACAATACTATGCAACCAAACCACGAAGCTGACATAGGGCAAGTACGAAAGCTAACTACCAGGTACCAATGCCGTGTCACGAGACTTCGCCATTAAACTGAACGGGGCAAGTGCGAAGGCTAACTACCAGGTACCAAGGACGAATCAACCACGAGACGGGGCAAGTATGAAAGCCAACCACCAGATACCAAGGCCGAATCAGTAAAACCTCATGGAGAGCTAGTCCATGGAATAACGCTATCAATGCGAGCGCACTGCGGAATCTCGCCACCGCCAGACGCCCAAGTAAGATCATAACAAATCAACCGCCTCCATCGAGAGACGCGTGGTATAAAAATACAATCCGGCACAACAAGGCTATCACACGCAAACATAGGCAAGTTACACACAACTCAAGGTACTTTCATTTTATGTCAACAATACGGGTTTCAAACCCAAAAATAATACCCACTTTCATTCTTTCAAAAAGACCTCTTTTTACGTAAAAGATACTAATACTCGTAGTATCAAAAGCACATTTCCTTTTCAAACCAAATTACTTTACTTTCGTAAAAACCTTTACAAGACTTTTAAAATCAAGTACTCTATACTTTTTAAACCAAGTGCCTTTCTTTTAAAACAACATCAAGTATACTCTTTAAAACTCAAATACTTACTCTTTTCAAAACAAGTAACCTATACTTAAATCAAGTTACCATTTTAAAACCAATGATAAAACCATTCTTTTGCTTTCATAAAGTCGTTATAACTAACTTCCCATAAAGCTGTTATAACACTTTATGTTTTAAACCAATTTAAGACAAAACCATGTCTCTCTTTTTAACCAAAAACTCTTCAATTCCTCAAGTCTCTTTTCTTTTATAAATCAAGTTCCTTTTAAAGACCAAATACTCATTTCTCGCGAATGAGGTTTCACAACTTTCTACACAATTCGAGTTCTTCATATATCATATCAAGTCAAATATAAGTCAATGTAACGCCCCGAACCCGGGCCCGTTACTGGTGCCTTACCCCGGGCACCCTAGTGATACAACATCAGAGAAAACCAGCGGAAAATAAAACATGAATCATGAAACAAGAGATATAATAAATAAACAAAGCAACCAAAATAGCTTGCCTTCAAGATATACATAAAACCCGAACAGCTTTAATCCTTTTACAACTCGCCACAACAGCATGCACTCTAAGATTTACAATGACTATGACGGACAGTGGCCCCGCCATACCCCGAATGTACAAGAACCTACAACTCAGTGGAACACATACCAAAAGATAAGCCTCCGAGAAACGGAGCTTCCCAAAACGCGAACCGAGATCCTAAGAGCGAGGATCCACGACCGATGTACTCTACTCGCAGATGAACGCACTTCAAGGAGGTCAAGATAACAGTACCAAGTATGTGAAATCACAACATCAGTAAATGAAATCATAATAGCTTAAAAAGGTGAGACATGTATGATAACCAAAATACAAGACGCAACATAAAAATACCAAGTCGTGACTCACGCCTCAAAGTCACCACTAAATATAACTATGGGTCTCACGCCAATACATCCATCATGTTCGCATCATGGCCGCATGCCTAATACCGCTTCTGTAGACATGTCCATGATGCAACACATAACAAGGCCGCATGGCCACACGCCCCGGACATCGTGACGTGTAGACATGCCCATGTAACCTCAATAACAATATATCGGGTGGTCAACCCCGCCGCAGCCACATGCCCGGAATCAGACGGCAGTATATCGCCCATGTTGCAAGAATAACCATATATCGGTAATCAACCCGCCGCACGGCCGCATGCCCCTAATACATCAGACGGTAGACACGCCCATGTGACATCAACAACAAGATAAGAATCAAAATGGAAACATACCCATGGAATTCTCCATCACCGCCAAAGACGCCCAAGTAAGTTCTCAACAAGTCAACCGCCTCTATCGAGACGCAGAATACGTAAGTACCACACTTGCACAACAAAGGCTCTCATCACAAGATAGGCAAGTTTCACAACAACAAGCACAGGCAAGTTTCACAACAACAAGCATAGGCAAGTTTCACAACAACAAGCATAGGCAAGTTTCACAACAACAAGCATAGGCAAGTTTCACACAACTCAAAGTATTTTCATTTTATGCCAAAGTCCGGGTTTTAACCCTAAAGTACTACGTACGTTAAATTCTTTTAAAAGAGATCCATTACTTATAAAAGTCACCCGATACCCGTAGTATTAGAATGACCAACCCACATTCCCTTTTAAAAATCAAGTAACAACATTCTTTTCCTAAGTTCCAGTTTGCCTAGTTTCAATTACTCAAGCTTCTCATTTTCAAATGGTTTCATAGTTCCCAAACTTAATCACTTGATTCCTTTTTAGAACAATTGAGTAATATATGTCTCACGTGAGAGTAGGTTATTCTTCTTTACAACATTCTTATTACAAAGAATGCATGATCTAGAAAATGTATATCATTTTGTCTCATCTTAGTTTCTATGCAGATGGAGGTTTCTACTGGTTTTAATACAATGCATCATTTTTCAATACATTTTCCTTTATTAACGCTGCAGTTGGTCCTGTCGATACACATTCGATTTCCAAATCAAGAAACATTATCCCTTTAAATAAAACCAAGTACTCATTACTCACGAATGAGGTTTCACACAAACATTCACATTAAAACAAATAAGTTAAGTCTCTTATCTTATAAGATCAAGTCTCTTAACTTCTAACATCAAGAACTCCATTTTCTTTACCTCTCTTAAGACATTATACCTAACTCCCATAAAGCTAGTATAACTCTTTTTAAAACCTTTAAAACCAAGTGTTACTCTCCTTCCAAAACGATTTATAAATCTTTTGAAATACATCAAGTTCTTTATTATAACTAGCCGCTTATAATTCACATCGCTTACCTTTTAAAACCACAAAGTATTTTCTTACCTACATAAAGTCGTTATAACCAACTTCCCATAAAGCCGTTATAACACTTTATGTTTTAAGAACAATCAAACACAATTAACACACGACGCTTCACCGCACTACATAGTTCACACATATCATGCTAGAAGAGATAGGAAGAGGTTCACATACCTCGCGACGATTGTCGACTAATAGCAAAACGCCCAAGTACCTTCAAACCGCCGGCTACTCCTTGCTGCCGATCACTCCACACGTAGTACTTCAACCTATAAGGCCACAAGGCGCTTTATTAACATCTAGATCTCAACGCTCCATAATCTACGTAAAAAATTCGGCAAGATTTCCCGCCACAACGCAAATCTCCTTCTCTATCGAGGCCGCCACCAAGCCAACCAGTGGGGTTTTACACGCCTAACCGGACGTGTACAATTCTACTACACAAGAATACTACACAAGTCTATCGTAATACACCCTATGTAATTACAGCTCAGCTGGGCTTAATTCTTCAGCTTAAGTCAAAAGACATTGCCACAAGATTAAGTATAGTTCTATATATAGTATACTTCAACTATATATTCAAACATGTAATTTCCAATTACAATAGAAGGACGAGTGTTTACCTCGATAAGCCCAAAATTATCCAAGTATAAAGTCGATCCCGAGCAACGCTTAGCTCCTACTCCGAGCGCCCAAACAACCCTTAGAAGTTCTAACCAACTTCTACTTACAACTTCAACAACGGGTGAAGATTTCCTTAGTGGTGTCGTTGTGGCTAAAGGAAGTATAATCGTATTTTCTGGCTTTGTATAAGTGTAACCTTGGGAATACTACAAGGTATTTGGGCCAAGGTATTTGGACATAATAACAATATTAGAGAGTATTTCTATACCACAACAAGTGGTATTATACAAAACAACTAGGCTAGTGGGTACCCCACGCCAAGGCACCACAAAGGGGAGGGGTGGCCTCTCGCCAAGGCTCACTCAAGGGGGTAGTGTGGACGAATTGCTCACAAGAGGGAGGAGTATTTTTCTTGGAATTTCACAAGTGTGGATGAAGAATAACTCTTGCAGAGAGGGTATTTATAGCAAACCAAAAGTCAACCAATGGCCAAGATCATTCCAAGTGTATAGCAAGTGTAAGTACAATATCAAGACAAGTGCACCCTAAAACCAACTCCACAAAACATTGCACAAAAAAAGCAAAAAAACAAGGAACAAAACCATGAACCAATCGGCCAAGCCTCCTCCTCTTTATCGTCCAACGAGGTGACAAGTGTCACCTCCCGCTGGTCCAAAAATGTTCCGTCGCTTCTAAAAATCCGCAAAAATACTAAATGACATAGCCGGAATTTTCCCAACGTAAGTCGTGGAAACGCTTCGCCGTAAACGACTTATTCGCACTTGTGCCCAAATTTCAACCAAAGCCAATTCTTAAGGCAAAATTTAATACGCACGCCTCACGCATATACTGAAAATACGGTATAACATTCTTCCTTAGAAACATTCGCCCCGAATGTTCCTTCAAGGTCTCAAAACAACAGCGCCAAGATACTCTTCACCGCTATACGCATTTAAAACAATCATGCCACACTGGTCACAAAACACACGCTCACTTCTCCCCTTTCGCAAAGATTGCCACGAACACTCGAACTCGTTCTAGTGTCCGCACCACACTTCACAACGCTCGTTTCCCAACCCTTGGAGTCACTACCTCCAAACTTGGTCATCTCACTAACCTCGATTTCTAAGGCCATTCCCGCCTTCACGAATCGATTCTCGATCGAACGTATCCACGAACTCATACGATGGTCATCTAAACTGGCCTAGCACCTCGTGACCGCCACCGGCGACCACCCGAGCTGACCCTTCCTCAAACGGACGCTGGTTGGCCCGCAACATGGCCCCAACCCGACCCAATCGTAGCGCCAACTCTCTAATTTCTTGATCCGAACAATCTTACTCTACAGTCGCGAAAGCTACCACTTCCATTTCACACTACCTGTGGACTTACCCTTTTCACTAACTGTGTTTCTAAATCACATTTTAGCACAAAGCTATCCAAACATATCATTAAACACATCAACAACATCAATACACACAAAACTCTAGAGGTTAAGGATATACTCAAACTAGGCGGTTCAAGGACCGCTAAAATCGAACTTCCACCGCGACTTACCGTGGGCCCGCAATCGCCTAGAGTCTGTGCTATCCTACCAGCTACCGGCCTCGGACGCTTCGCCATATGGCCCCGTTGGCCGCAAGAATAACAAGCTCCTCGGTACTACGACACTCTCCAAATGCGGTCTACCACATCGACCACACCGAGGTAGGGTGATCGATCCGCCAACACCCCTACTCTCGAACATTCAAACTCGGGAGCCCCGACCGCTTCCTCAATATCCTGCGGTCCCGGCTGCGGAGGACCACTGCAATGGCGAGGTACATAACTAGTTCGGCCGAGGCGGTCCGCCGAAGTCGCTAAAATATCCGCCGCTTGGCCTTCTTCTCGCTGAAAGCCGTCCACCTGCCGACCGCGCCTCGCACTCCAAGTGCATGAGCTCGAATGCGGCAATGTCCATGCCCACCAAGAGAAACACCGAACAACTCTCGCTAGGTAATCATCGAGCCTCAGAACATATCGGTGCACTCGATCCTCCATACTAGCTACTAATGCGGAACATACCGCCAATGAGTCGAACTCTACATTGTACTTCGAATCAGACGCCTGCTCGCTCAACATCAAAAATTGTTTACCGAGCCCTCCTCATTTGTGGAGGCAAGAAATGTGCCAGAAGGCCCTCAAAACTCGCCCCAAACGGCCGGAAGTGCATGCTCTCCCGAAAGCTCCCACGAGTCAAACCAATCGATCGCGTATCACGCACCGATGCGAACCAAATGTCACGCATCATCAAGCCTTGATCACCCACACGATCCTTCGCAATCGACGGATGAACTCTCGCGATCATCCTCCCGCCGACCAGTAAAACTTAGCGGGCTACACCAAGGAAATCCCGTAGCCTCAAACTGTCGCCTCGGCGCACTACAGCGCCGCTGAATCGAACCGCGCCGGCCCACTTATCTCATATTCGCCACAACTCGCCAATAATCGCCATCTCTCGCGACCCATCTCCCGCCTGCATCGCGGACCGAGGCTCGTGTATCAGAGTCTCAGCAGCCACCGCCGCGCTCTAAACTCGCTGGTGCCGGGCGGCGCCGCAAAACTCGCCGTCAAGCACTACTCGTACATCGACCGCTCGCGCTCGCACTTCTCAATCCCACTAGCGCCTCGGCCGCTTTGCCTTCTCGGGCCCCGGTTTTCGCAGCAGGCATAATCGTAAAACGAAACACGCCGAGGGTCCAACTTACAACACGCCTTCTAAGGCACGATCTCGTAATGAGAAGAATGGAAACCAATCCTAAATGTCCTATAGCCTCCTCGATTATAGATGTGGTGCACAACACACCGATAATCAAGACTCTACTAGACACGGCCTCAGACACTTTCCGAGACTAATCGCTCGATACCACTTTGTAATCAGGCTGCCGCTCGAGGCATTAACCTTCTCAGCGACCCTACAAAGTGTACCGGCCGCTTATGATCCCCGAGGCATGCCCAACGCCCTTCTCGATGTGCCATACGGAGAGCCACTGCCGGGCTCGTTTCGAGAGGCTCGCCTTTATACGCCACTCAAGGAGGTCAAGCATAACAGTACCAAGTATGTGAAATCACAACATCAGAATGAAATCATAATAGCTTAAAAAGCAGGAGACATGTATGATAACCAAAATACAGTACGCAACATAAAAATACCAAGTCGTGGACTCACGCCTCAAAGTCACCACTAAATATAACTACGGGTCTCACGCCCATACATCCATCATGTTCAGATCATGGCCGCATGCCCCTAATACGCTTCTGTAGACATGTCCATGATGCAACAATAATAACAAGGCCGCACGGCCACATGCCCCGGACATCGTGACGGTAGACATGCCCATGTAACCTCAATAACAATATAGGGTGGTCAACCCCGCCGCACGCCACATGCCCCGGACATCGTGACGGTAGACACGCCCATGTTGCGCAGAATAACCATATATCGGTAATCAACCCGCCGCACGGCCGCATGCCCCTAATACGGATCGGTGTAGACATGTCCATGTGACATCAACAACAAGACAAGAATCAAAATGGAAACATACCCATGGAATTCTCCATCACCGCCAAAGACGCCCAAGTAAGTTCTCAACAAGTCAACCGCCTCTATCGAGACGCCAGAATACGTAGTACCACACTTGCACAACAAAGGCTCTCATCACAAGCATAGGCAAGTTTCACAACAACAAGCATAGTCAAGTTTCACAACAACAAGCATAGGCAAGTTTCACAACAACAAGCATAGGCAAGTTTCACAACAACAAGCATAGGCAAGTTTCACACAACTCAAAGTACTTTCATTTTATGCCAAAGTCCGGGTTTTAACTAAAGTACTACGACGTTAAATTCTTTTAAAAGAGATCCATTACTTATAAAAGTCACCCGATACCGTAGTATTAGAATGACCAACCCACATTCCCTTTTAAAAATCAAGTAACAACATTCTTTTCCTAAGTTCCAGTTTGCCTAGTTTCAATTACTCAAACTTCTCATTTTCAAATGGTTTCATAGTTCCCAAACTTAATCACTTGATTCCTTTTAGAACAATTGAGTAATATATGTCTCACGTGAGAGTAGGTTATTCTTCTTTACAACATTCTTATTACAAAGACCATGATCTAGAAAATGTATATCATTTTGTCTCATCTTAGTTTCTATGCAGATGGAGGTTTCTACCGGTTTTAATACAATTCATCATTTTTCAATACATTTTCCTTTATTAACGCCGCAGGGTCCTGTCGATACACATTCGATTTCCAAATCAAGAAACATTATCCCTTTAAATAAAACCAAGTACTCATTACTCACGAATGAGGTTTCACACAAACATTCACATTAAAACAAATAAGTTAAGTCTCTTATCTTATAAGATCAAGTCTCTTAACTTCTAACATCAAGAACTCCATTTTCTTTACCTCTCTTAAGACATTATACCTAACTCCCATAAAGCTAGTATAACTCTTTTTAAAACCTTTAAAACCAAGTGTTACTCTCCTTCCAAAACGATTTATAAATCTTTTGAAATACATCAAGTTCTTTATTATAACTAGCCGCTTATAATTCACATCGCTTACCTTTTAAAACCACAAAGTATTTTCTTACCTACATAAAGTCGTTATAACCAACTTCCCATAAAGCCGTTATAACACTTTATGTTTTAAGAACAATCAAACACGCTAACACACGTACGCTCACCGTACTACATAGTTCACACATATCATGCTAGAAGAGATAGGAAGAGGTTCACATACCTCGCGACGATTGTCGACTAATAGCAAAACGCCCAAGTACCTCAAACCGCGGCTACTCCTAAGCCGCCGATCACTCCACACGTAGTACTTCAACCTATAAGGCCACAAGGCGCTTTATTAACATCTAGATCTCAACGCTCCATAATCTACGAAAATTCAAGAAGATTTTCCTCGCCACAAGGCAAATCTCCTTCTCTATCGAGGCCGCCACCAAGCCAACTGGGGGTTTACACGCCTAACCTGACGTGTACAATTCTACTACACAAGAATACTACACAAGTTCATCAGAATACACCCTATGTAATTACAGTCGATTCGCTTCTTAATTCTTCAGCTTAAGTCAAAAGACATCACACAAGATTAAGTATAGTTCTATATATAGTATACTTCAACTATATATTCAAACATGTAATTTCCAATTACAATAGAAGGACAAGAGTGTTTACCTCGATAAGCCCAAAATTATCCAAGTATAAAGTCGATCCCGAGCAACGCTTAGCTCCTACTCCGAGCGCCCAAACAACCCTTAGAAGTTCTAACCAACTTCTACTTACAACTTCAACAACGGGTGAAGATTTCCTTGTGTGTCGTTTTTGTGGCTAAAGGAAGTATAATCGATTTTCTGGCTTTGTATAAGTGTAACCTTGGGAATACTACAAGGTATTTGGGCCAAGGTATTTGGACATAATAACAATATTAGAGAGTATTTCTATACCACAACAAGGGTATTATACGAAAACAACTAGCAGTGGGGTACCCCACGCCAAGGCACCACAAAGTGAGGGGTGGCCTCTCGCCAAGGCTCACCTGTGGGGTAGTGGGATGACGAATTGCTCACAAGAGGGAGGAGTATTTTTCTTGAATTTCACAAGTGTGGATGAAGAATAACTCTTGCATTAGAGGGGTATTTATAGCAAAACCAAAAGCCAACCAATGGCCAAGATCCTTCCAAGTGTATAGCAAGTGTAAGGCCAAGATCAAGCCAAGTGCACCCTAACCCCTACTCCACAAAACATGGCACAAAACAAGCCACAAAACAAGGCACAAAACCATGAACCAATCGCCAAGGCCAAGCCTCCTCTTATCATTCAACGAGGTGACAAGTGTCACCCTCCCGTTGGTCCAAAATGTTCCGGCCGCTTCGAAAAATCCGCAAAAATACTAAATGACATAGCTGGAATTTTCCCAACGTAAGTCGTGGAAACGCTTTCACGAAAACGACTCTATTCGCACTTGTGCCCAAATTTCAACCAAAGCCAATTCTTAAGGCAAAATTTAATACGCACGCCTCACGCATATACTCCGAAAATACGGTATAATACCAAGTCCTTTATCTTTTAAAATCAGTAAACCAACCAAATTCACTTAGAACATGTACGTCTACCGTACTACATAGTTCACAACAATCATGCTAGAAAAGATAGGAAGAGGTTCACATACCTCGCGACGATTATCGACAATTAACAAAATGCTCCAAAGTACTCTAACCTTGCTCGCCTTTTCCACCCTTCAAGTAGAATATGCTACTCGTAGTACTTCAACCTATAAAGGCCACAAAACGTCTATCAACCTCTAGATCTCTTCGTAGAATAATTCTAGATACAAGATTCCTTATTCTACGGAAAATTCGCAAAGACCTCCCCGCGACCACATAAATCTCCTCCTCTACTCAGCCCGCTACTGTGCCAACAACTCTCAGGGATTACACGCCTAACCTGGACGTGTTCAATTCTACTTCACGATAAACTACACAAGTCTATCAGAATACATACCCATTGTAAATACAGTTCAATCCTTTATAATCATCCATCCAATAAATCTTATACTCAATTCTAAATTACTACAATATGTAATATCCAATTACAATAGGGGGACATAGATCATTACCTCGATAAGCCCAAAATTATCCAAGATTATAAGTCGATCCTGAGCAACGTTTAGCTCCAATTCCTTACGCTCCAACCCGCTCCAAGCGACCCTTAGAAGTTTCTAAACAACTTCTCTTAACAATTCAACCACGCTAGGAAGATTTTTCTAGGGTTTCACTTAGCGACTATGGAATAAAGTAGTATTTTCGGGCTCCTAGCATTGAAACAACTTTGGAATACTACTAGGGATACTAGGCCAAGGTATTTGGGATTATACAACAATACACAAAGTATTTTCTACACAAGAGGGGGAGGGAGGGACGAAACAACTACAAAGGGGAGGGAGTATTTGCTTTGGAAAGACTTAAGTGTGGAATGAATATTATGTCTTGCACTATGGGGTATTTATAGAATAATCAAGGGCCAAGATCAAGGTAAGTGTATGGTCAAGATTGGGCCATGTGTGTGTGGGTCCCACCACACCACATGGCCAACGAAATTTAGTGCCAAGTGTTAGGGCCATTCGGCCAAGGGGACAAGTGGCTAGCCACTTATCCCACCAATTTCGGCCCACATGGCCACTCAAGGGGGTGACACGTGTTGCTCCCTTACTCGCCCAAAATATTTCATCTTCCGAAAATATCCAAAATATCGAAAATCTCAAAAACAAAGTGGGCCCCACAAAACCGTAAATTTCTCCCGTGGGCCCCACGTGACCATTTTCGAAAATAAAATCTCATAATTCTAATATAATCCAAGAAGTCCAAATACCAAATATGGGAATCCAATTCCCACTAACGAACCTTTTTCCTTCACAAAACCCGGAAACTTTTCCGTCGAAAAATCACACCTTTCTTTCTTTCCAAAATTTCTGTCGTATTCTCGTACGTACGTCCCCACATACATACCCTGGAACTACGGGGTATAACATTCTTCCCCCCTTAGAAACATTCGTCCCGAATATTCCTTCTAAGTCTCCAAAACATAACTGCGCCGGTATAGTCTTCACTACTATACTTACCAAACCAAACCTGCCACCAATGGCCATAGTATAACATACACGCAACTCTCAATCCAAGCCAACGAGGAATCACCTCTAACGTGCATATAACAACACAAAACCTCCACCCATGGACCAAAGGATACTTTCTTCCCCTCCTCACTTATAAAAAGGACACTTCCATCATCTTAACACATCTTAGCCTCTTTTCTTACTCGTCGCATCTTCCTCAGACACTCAAATCTTCCTACAATACGCACTCATATTCCGCCATCGCCGCTTCAAAACCTCGAGCCACCGCCTCCAAACTTGGTCATCTTACTAGCCTCAAATTCCTTTAAGGCCTTTCCCGCCTTCACGATCCGATTCTGGTCGAACACATCCACGAACTCATACGATGGTTACCTAAACTCGCCTAGAACCTCGTATCCTACCACCGCGACCACCTCGAACCGACCCCACCTCACTCCGGCCGCGGTTGACCCGCGATCTGGCCTCAACCCGACCCGCTATCGCCCAAACTCTCTCGTTCCCCGATCCGGAACAATCTTACTAATCCACATCATGAAAGCTACCACTTCCATCTCACACTACCCATGGAATTATCCTACAATATATTTTACGCATACCAAGTACTTCGACAAAGACCAACCGTAAAATCATCCACTCAAGGCGGCCTTGCATCCAAGGTCCTAACTGTTATAAATTCTAAGGTTCACAATCGTCTTGTCTCCAGACTTACCCTTTCTCAACTACCCATGTTTTCTAATTCACACTTAACGCAATGCTATCCGTACATAGCACTTAACATGTACCCACCATAACAACATAAACAAGTCTCTTAAGGGCTAAAGATATCTCTGCAACTACTGCCTCACTTTCCCTTTGTCGCTCTAATCATAATCCTCACGCAGGCGCCTAGCTATATAGTATGCGATGAACCACCCACCGATCCCGGCGTCGAAGTCTCTACATCCGTGCTACTGCCTGACAAACTCTCACCAAATGGCCTTGTTGGCCGCAAGCATACAAGCTGTCGAAGCAGTACGACACTCCCCATAATGAAGTCTATTACAATGGCCACAACGAGGTAGGGGTGACCTCATCTGACTAACACCCCCTTCTCCCGAACAATCGCACCGCCATCGACCCTGAGGGTCGAGTCATCCCTCTTGTATCCCTCCTACTTGGACATCCTCCCATCACATGTCCCTGACGGCCACATGTATAACCATCTCCCAAACTAGCACGACACCCTGAGGATCATCCTCAGCTCTCTATCCATAGAATTCTAGCGAACTGCAACTCAAGAAATACCGAAGTCTCAGACTATCGGATCTAGGGTGAACCACTGGTGCTGCCGGAACCACCGGCTCCCGTCCGTCCTCATTCCCAGCCACCAGCCTAGCTAGTAACTGGGCCATCTCCTTGAACTCATATCCTCGGCTCCTGGTCGTGGTAATCGAGGCTCAGTATCATGGCCTCGTGAGAAATCGCTGCCGCTCTAAACTCTGGGGCTAGCGCGCCATAAAACTCGCTGCCTCAAGTACTATCTCGTAATGACCGTGCTCGTGCCTCGTAACCCTCGTGCTTTCATTCAAGCTCCTCTCGCCGCCTTGCTCTCTGGCTCGTGCCTTGCGTAGAGGCATAACGGGTACATAAGAATACGTCAGAGGGAGTCCAACTTACAACACAGCTCTAAGGCACGATCTCAGAGTGAGAAGAATGGAAACCAATCCTAAATGTCCTGCAGCCTCCTGATTATAGATGTGGTGCACAACACACCGATAATCAAGACTCTACTAGACACGGTCTGTAGACACTTTCCGAGGACTAACTGCTCTGATACCACTTTTGTCACGACCCGATCCCGGGCCCGTGACTGGTGCCTTACCCCGGGCACCCTAGTGATACAACATCAGAGAAAATCAGCGGAAATAAAAACTAAAACATGAGACAAGACATAAAGTATGAAACAAAGCAACTAAAATGGTCACCTTCCGAATATATACATATATATCAACTCGAACAGCTTAAATCATTTACAAACCCCGCCACAACAAAGATTACTGCACTTAAGAATGTAACCATAACTATGACGGGACAGGGCCCCGCCATACCCCTGAATGTACAAGTAACTACACTGACAGGGGACTATACCAAAGATGAGCCTCCGGAGAAACGGAGCTTCCCAAAATGATGAACTGTGGTCCTATGAGCGAGGATCCACAACCAATGTACCTCTACCTGCGGCATGAACGCAGCCCAAGGAGGTCAAGACAACAGTACCAAGTATGTGAATCAAAATATCAGAAATGAAATCATAGTAGTCTATATAAAAAAATAGGAGACATATATGATAACCAAATTACAGTACATAATATGTAAGCAATCATGTCAAGTCAGGGACTCACGCCCTCAAAGTCATCACTCAAATATAACTATGGGTCTCACGCCCACAACATCAATCATGCCCGTGGAATACCTTCCTCATCACGGCGATTCATGATATAGCAACACCAAGGAATACATGAACACCGTGTCCCACTCGGTCATAACAACCGTGACGGCAAGTACGAAGGCTAACTACCAGATACCAAAGTCGCATCATCGACTGACCGGGGAAAGTACGAAAGCCAACTACTAGATACCAAGGCCGTACTAACAATACTATGCAACCAAACCACGAAGCTGACACGGGGCAAGTACGAAAGCTAACTACTGTGTACTGCGCGTGGTCACGAGACTTCGCCACTAAACCGAACGGGCAAGTGCGAAGGCTAACTACTGTGTACCAAGGCCGAATCACCACGAGACGGCAAGTACGAAAGCCAACCACCGATACCAAGGCCGACCAAGAAACCTCACGGAGAGCTAGTCCATGGAATAACGCTATCAACAAGAGCGCACTGCGGAATCCTCCGTCACCGCTTCAGACGCCCAAGTAAGATCATAACAAATCAACCGGCCCTCCATTGAGAGACGCGGTGGTATAAAAATACAATACTGGCACAACAAGGCTATCACACGCAAACATATGCAAGTTACGCACAACTCAAGGTACTTTCATTTTATGTCAACAATACGGGTTTCAAACCCAAAAATAATACCCACTTTCATTCTTTCAAAAAGACTTCTTTTTACGTAAAAGATACTAATACTCGTAGTATCAAAAGCACATTTCCTTTTCAAACCAAATTACTTTACTTTCGTAAAAACCTTTACAAGACTTTTAAAATCAAGTACTCTATACTTTTTAAACCAAGTGTCTTTCTTTTAAAACAACATCAAATATACTCTTTAAAACTCAAATACTTACTCTTTTCAAAACAAGTAACCTATACTTAAATCAAGTTACCATTTTAAAACCAATGATAAAACCATTCTTTTGCTTTCATAAAGTCGTTATAACTAACTTCCCATAATGCTGTTATAACACTTTATGTTTTAAACCAATTTAAGACAAAACCATGTCTCTCTTTTAAACCAAAAACACTTCAATTCCTCAAGTCTCTTTTCTTTTAGAAATCAAGTTCCTTTTAAAGACCAAATACTCATTTCTCGCGAATGAGGTTTCACAACTTTCTACACAATTCGAGTTCTTCATATATCATATCAAGTCAAATATAAGTCAAGTCCTTTATCTTTTAAAATCAGTAAACCAACCAAATTCACTTAGAACATGTACGTCTATCGTACTACATAGTTCACAACAATCATGCTAGAAAAGATAGGAAGAGGTTCACATACCTCGCGACGATTATCGACAATTAGAAAAATGCTCCAAAGTACTCTAACCTTGCTCGCCTTTTCCACCCTTCAAGTAGAATACGCTACTCGTAGTACTTCAACCTATAAAGGCCACAAAACGTCTATCAACCTCTAGATCTCTTCGTAGAATAATTCTAGATACAAGATTCCTTATTCTACGGAAAATTTGGCAAACCTCCCCGTAACCACATAAATCTCCTCTACTCAGGCCCGCTACCAGGCCAACAACTCCCAGGGGATTACACGTCTAACCGGACGTGTTCAATTCTACTTCACAGATAAACTACACAAGTCTACTGTAAATACAGTCCATTGTAAATACAGTTCAATCCTTTATAATCATCCATCCAATAAATCTTATACTCAATTCTAAATTACTACAATATGTAATATCCAATTACAATAGGGGGACATAGATCATTACCTCGATAAGCCCAAAATTATCCAAGATTATAAGTCGATCCTGAGCAACGTTTAGCTCCAATTCCTTACGCTCCAACCCGCTCCAAGCGACCCTTAGAAGTTTCTAAACAACTTCTCTTAACACTTCAACCACGCTAGGAAGATTTTTCTAGGGTTTCACTTTGCGACTATGGAATAAAGTAGTATTTTCGGGCTCCTAGCATTGAAACAACTTTGGAATACTACTAGGGATACTAGGCCAAGGTATTTGGGATTATACAACAATACACAAAGTGTTTTCTACACAAGAGGGGGAGGGAGGGACGAAACAACTACAAAGGGGAGGGAGTATTTGCTTTGGAAAGACTTAAGTGTGGAATGAATATTATGTCTTGCACTATGGGGTATTTATAGAAGAATCAAGGGCCAAGATCAAGGTAAGTGTATGGTCAAGATTGGGCCATGTGTGTGTGGGTCTCACCACACCACATGGCCACTCAAGGGGGTGACACGTGTCGCTCCCTTACTCGTCCAAAATATTTCGTCTTCCGAAAATATCCAAAATACCGAAAATCTCAAAAACAAAGTAGGCCCCACAAAACCGTAAATTTCTCCCGTGGGCCCCACGTGACCATTTCCGAAAATAAAATCTCATAATTCTAATATAATCCAAGAAGTCCAAATACCAAATCTGGGAATCCAATTCCCACTAACGAACCTTTTTCCTTCACAAAACCCGGAAACTTTTCCGTCGAAAAATCACACATTTCTTTCTTTCCAAATTTTCTGTCGTATTCTCGTACGTACGTCCCCACATACATACCCTGGAACTACGGGGTATAACATGCACACTGAGGGGGACATGAATCCTGCTGGCTAGAATCCATGTATATCTGTAAACCAGAAGCCCTGGAGCTCTGACCAGCTCCCGAATACCCCGAACGTCCCCAAGGCGCGAGGACCACTGCATCGGCGGAGGTACATAACTAACTCGCTTCGAGGCGGTTCACCTCGAAAGTTACCAAAGGACCTGCTGTTCGCCTCTTCTCGCTGATCTCGGCCATTCCGCCGACCTCTCCGCCTCACATCCAAGTGCATAAGCCTGCATGCGGGCAATGTCCATGCCCGGCTGAAGAGCTACACCCGAACAAGCCTCTGCCAAGTAGTCATCGAGCCCGGTGACGTAGCGGTGCACTCTGTCCTCCATGTCGGCTACTAATGCGGGGACGTACCGAGCTAATGAGTCAAACTCCACATTGTACTCCCGAACCGTACGCCCGGTCTGCCTTAACGTCAAAAATCTGTCGGCCCGAGCCCTTCTCATCTGTGGAGGCAAGAAATGTGCAAGAAATGCCCCTGAGAACTCGTCCCATACGGCTGGAAGTGCATACTCTCCCCGGGACAGCTCCCATGAATCAAACCAGTCGACTGCAGTATCACGCAGCCGATGCGAACCTAAGACCACCGACTCGGTCTCCGAAGCCTTGATCACTCTCATGATCCGCTGTAACTGTCGGATGAACTCCTGCGGATCATCCTCAGGCCTCGACCCGTAGAACTCTGGCGGGCTACAACTCAGAAAGTCCCGTAGCCTCAAACTATCCGATCTCGGGTGAACCATGGGTACTATTGGAACTGGAACTGCTGCATCCATCTTATCCTCATGTCTGGCCACGATCCTGGCCAGTAACTGGGCCATCTCTTTGTACCCCAACTCCTCTGCTCCAGGCTGTGGGACTGAAGGCTCAGGTACTGTGGTCTCAGCAGCCATCCGCGACTCTAAACTCTGCTGAAGTGGCGGCGCAAAACTCACCGTCAAGCACTATCTCGGGTAATGGCCGGGCTGCGCCTCGTACTCTCAGTATCCTACTAGCGCCTTCTCGACTGCATTTCCCATCTGGGCCCGGGGTGCCTTGCACGGAGGCAGAACTGGTAAAAACGAACTCCGTCAGAGGGGTCCAACTTACAACACAGCTAAGGCATCACGCCCGAACCGGGATTGGATCGGTGCCTACCTGGCACCTTCTACCTTAACAATACAAGTAATCTGCGGAAATTAAATAACACCTCATTTTTTCTTTTAAAACAACCGCATGCGTGCAAGGCAAAGCCGATAAGGCGCCATATATACATAAACAAAAGAAACTACACCGCATACGAGTCCAATCCACATATGAATACGGACCTCAGGAGTTAAATCGAAATATGACGACAAGGCCCCGTACCAGCATCTAAAAAGCATAAAGCTCATGAAGGATATATACCAAAAAGATAAACTCCTGGACAGAGGGAGCTATCCAAAAACCCTGAGCAGGATCCTACACCTGTCGATCACCAAACAGCGTACCTAAACCTGCGGCATGAACGCAGCCCCCCGAAGGAGGTCAGTACGAAGAATGTACCAAGTATGTGAACAGTAATGAAATCATAACAGTCTAAACAAAGCAGGAGACATGTATGATAGCCAACCTACAGTACACAATACATAAGCAGTCATATCAAGTCAGGGACGCAGGCCCTCAAAGTCACTACTCAAATATAACTATGGGTCTCACGCCCATAATATCAATCATGCCCGTGGAATCCTTCCTCACTGCCGGCAGTCCATGATGTAATAACACCAACAAGGATACATGAACACCTGGTCCACTTGTGTCCTAAATACCACGTGGTCTCATGCCCCGGAATTCCACATCGTAAAAGCATGACCATAGGGTAACACAAACAAATCCGGGGACATATATGATAATCAAATTACAACACATTGTGCCTTACTAACAATGAGAGTAAGCGAGTATCCTTACAATATAAACTAGTAAGCACATGATCAAACAGACCATCCGCTCGCAAAGATCATTTAGCCATCCTACTCCTGGGACTATTTCACCCGCATAGGCTGCGTGGACCCGCGTGAGGTATTCCTCGCATAGGACTATTTCACCCGCATAAGCCCTTACGGACTCGCATGAGGTATTCCTCGCATAGGCTGGACCCGCCCGCATGGGACTATTTCACCCGCATAAGCCCTACGGACTCGCATGAGGTATTCCTCGCATCGTGGGTAGCAAATCCACGGAATTATGCAAATGCCACCAACCCGGGGAATGACCCCGAAACGACTGATATAACAATAGCACACAACCGGCTATTTCCAAAGACACCTAGGCAAATCCTTAATTACAAGCCAAAGTCCTTACCAAGGCACACTTAGAATAATTCTCTTTAACAAGCCAAAGTACTTATCAAGGCACACTTAGACAAATTCTCAATTTATCAAGCCAAAGTACTAATCAAGGCATACATAGAATAATTCTCTTTTAACAAGTCAAAGTACTTATCAAGGCACACTTAGACAAATTCTCAATTTATCGAGCCAAAGTACTAATCAAGGCATACATAGAATAATTCTCTTTTAACAAGTCAAAGTACTTATCAAGGCACACTTAGACAAATTCTCAATTTATCGAGCCAAAGTACTAATCAAGGCATACATAGAATAATTCTCTTTAACAAGTCAAAGTACTTATCAAGGCACACTTAGACAAATTCTCAATTTATCAAGCCAAAGTACTAATCAAGGCATACATAGAATAATTGCTTTAACAAGTCAAAGTACTTATCAAGGCACACTTAGACAAATTCTCAATTTATCAAGCCAAAGTACTAATCAAGGCATACATAGAATAATTCTCTTTTAACAAGTCAAAGTACTTATCAAGGCACACTTAGACAAATTCTCAATTTATCAAGCCAAAGTACTAATCAAGGCATACATAGAATAATTCTCTTTTAACAAGTCAAAGTACTACATACGTATATTCTTTTATAAAAGACTCCTTTCTATGTAAAGCCCCAAGATACTAACACCCGTAGTATCAAGGCGTGTCTATTTTTCAAAGTAAGTTACTACTCCTTTAGAAAACTCATTTCAAAGCTTGAAATCAAGTAACTCCAAATTTTCACAATCTAGGCAACTTATGCCGATTAATCAAAATAGACAACTTTCTAAACCTTCCATAAAGCCGTTATAACCAACTTCCCATAAAGCCGTTATAACCCTTTATGGTTTTAGACTAATCCATTCCTTCAATAACCAAGAGACTTTTGCTATTAAAATCAAGTATCACATACTTACAAATCAAGTTCTTAACTTTCAAAATACTTCAAGTCTCTTAATAGTTAGAAAACAAGTTTTCTTCTACTTTTTAAACCTCAAGTAACTTCACCCTTAACACAAGTTACTTCTCTTAAATCATGCCATTTCTCCTCTTTTAAATCAAATAAGTAAATCACTCCTTTGACTCCCCTAAAGTCATTATGATGACCTTTAGGTTTTAGAACTAAGGCACTAGCCAAAAGATTTGGAAACCACTTCCTTTTTAAGACTACATGTACTTTAAGTAAAATACCTTCACTTTTAAGAATCCAAACTTCATCAAGAGAATGGATTCTACAACTTGCAATCTAAACATCAAAGTACAATCAAGGAAGTACATAGAACAAATTCTATTTTAGGCAATCCAAATACAACCAAGGAATGGATCATTTAAGGAGTAAAACTTACTTTCTTTATTCTAAGGAATCATGCTAGAAGAGGAGATAGTTCACATACCTTTTCGGCTAAATCCTCAAGCTAAGCCGAATACGCCGTACGTAGAAGTGTCAACCTAAAATGGTCACAACAAGACTATCAACTTCTAGTCTCTATGTAGAATAATACTAAGTATTTAGTCTCTAATTCTACGGAAAATCGGGCAGCACTTCCTTTGTTTCTACTCACTTTGCCACCTTTTTCAAGGCCGAATACAATAACCAACAAGCCACATTTAAGGCTCCAAACAACATCCAAACAAAGGGGATTACACGCCTTACACTACGTGCAAAATTCCGCCCCATAATTCATACGAAAAAGTATAATACTACACTAGCCATTCTCGGCCAACATATAACCAATCACACTACGTCTTTTCCAATCCTTTTCCAAATTCAAGTTCTTAGGTCAACATGTTATATAGTTATAAACCACTTCAACAACTAAAATTTCCTTCTTTATTCAACATGCGACGACTTAAACTAATAATCAACTTGAATTCCAATCTTAAAGCTAAACATGCTAGTTTTCGGATTAGGGTTCCTGTCACGAACCGAACCCGGGCCCGTGACTGGTGCCTTACCCCGGGCACCTAAGTAGCCATACATCAGAGTAATCAGCAGAATATAAAACAAGACATGAATAAAGTGAAGTGTAAAACAGTTATCTGAGAAAAGTTGCCTTTCGGCATAAATATATAACAACTAGAACAATTACATCCCTTTTTACAATTCGCCACAACGATTACATGCACCTAAGAATGATATGACAACAATTGCGGGACGGGGCCCGCCATACCTCGAATGTAAGCACTTACAACGACAGGGACTATACCCGATAAGCCTCAAGAAACGGAGCTTCCCAAACGCTGAATTGTGACCCTAAGGCGAGGATCAACATCGGTGTACCTCTACCGCGACATGAACGCAGCCCGAAGGAGGTCGATAACAGTACCAAGTATGTGAAATCGAAAATCGTAAATGAAATCATAGTAGTCTATATAAAGCGGGAGACATGTATGATAACCAAACTACGATTCCTGATAAATAAGCAAATATGTCAAGTCGTGGACTCACGCCTCAAAGTCATCACTCAAATACAACTATGGGTCTCACGCCCACAACATCAATCATGCGTGGAATATCTTCCTCACCGCCGCCTATGATATAAAAGCACCAAGGAATACACATGAACACCGTGTCCTACTGTGTCATAATAAAACCGCACGGTAAGTACGAAGGCATAGCCGACTACTAAAACCCACAAGTACTAACAAGGTCATAAATCGTATCATGAGATCTGTCTGCACGCGCATGATCGGCCGCCACTCGCGCGAAGATCTAATGTGCGCGTCTAGTCCGAACTTCCCGCGACTCGCATAAGCCACTCCGATGGCCCGCATGAGGTATTCCCCGCATCGAGGGTAGCTACTCCCCGGCAACGTCCTGGACTCGCAGTCCGCATGGCCACATAGACCGCATGACCATAAAGGCCGCACACTAACCTGGAACTCTCGTAGCTCCGCATAGGTCACACAAACCCGCATGAGGTATTCTCGAATCATAGGTCACATGGACACCGAGTCTACCCCGCGACGGAGGCGCCTTAACCCTAATCATGTCAAGAGGTGAGTGATATAATACTAACATAACGACTTATCGTTAAACAACATAAGCACAACAAGGGAAACCCCTTTATACAAACATCACAAGACACTAACACACGTAGCATCCTAACATGTCTACTTATCAAACCATCTTACTATACTTTCCAGAATCAATACAAGACTTTCATAAAAAAAAATAAGTAAATCGTTCCTTCTATCTTCCTTAAGTCGTTATACCTAACTTCCCATAAAGCTAGTATAACACTTAAGCTTTAAAACAAGTATTTCTTTTCTTTCAAAATGGTTAATAACTCTTTTGAAATACTTCCAGATTCTTATTATTTAAACTCAAGTCAAAAGACATCAAAGTAAAACCAAAACAATTTCCATACCTTCTTTTAAAACAAAGGCACTTCTCCTTTAAAAGTCAAGTAGCAATATACTTTTTAAACCAAGTGTCTTACTCTTTTAAAAACAAGTAACCTATACCTTTAAATCAAATTACTTCTCCTTTCCCAAAATCAAGTTGTTTATAAGTCAAGTTATCATTTTAAATCCAATGATAAAACCATTCTTATTTTCGAAATCAAGATAACTGTATTCTTTAAAAGACCACACACCCATTAATCATGAGTGAGATTGTACAACTTTTTAACATAATTCAAGTCCTTAATGTTTCATAACAAGTCACTTAACTTTGGAATCAAGTCAAGGACACAAAAGGAAAATCAACTTCCTTTAAACACACGTGCGTCTACCGCACTAAATATATTTCACAAATATCATGCTAGAAAGGATAGGAAGAGGTTCACATACCTCGCGACGATTATCGACAATTAGCAAAACGCTCCAAAGTACTCTAACCTTGCTCGCCTTTTCCACCCTTCAAGTAGAATACGCTACTCATAGTACTTCAACCTATAAAGGCCACAAAACGTCTATCAACCTCTAGCTCTCTTCGTAGAATAATTCTAGATACAAGATTCCTTATTCTACGGAAAATTCAGCACCTCCCCCGCAACAACATAAAACTCCTCCTCAAACTAGGACTGCTACCAAACCAACAATTCTAGGGGGGTTTACACGTCTAACCTGGACGTGTACAATTCTACTCCACAATAATACTACAAGTCTCATGCAAATACGGTCAATGTAAATACAGTTCAATTCCTTATAATTATACTTCCAATATATCTTATACTCAATGATTAACTACTACAACATGTAATTTCCAATTACAATAGGGGGACATAGATCATTACCTCGATAAGCCCAAAATTATCCAAGATTATAAGTCGATCCTGAGCAACGTTTAGCTCCAATTCCTGACGCTCCAACCCGCTCCAAGCAACCCTTAGAAGTTTCCAAATAACTTCTCTTAACACTTCATCTAAGCTATGAAGATTTTTCTAGGGCTTCGTTTTTGCGACTAAAGGAATAAAGTAGAATTTCCGGGCTCCTAGTATTGAAATAACTTGGAATACAACTAGGGATACTAGGCTAAGGTATTTGGGACTATATCAACACTTGAAGAATTTTTCCTACACCAATGGGGAGAGTAGGACGAGAACCTCAACAAATGGGGAGTATTTTGTGACTTAGAATCTCAAAGTGTGGATGAAATAAGTCTTGAAACAATGGGGTATTTATAGGAAAATCAATGGCCAAGATCTAGGCAAGTGTGTGGTGAGGATGGGGTACATGTGTGTGGGTAGTTGGCCAACCATTTGGCTACCACAAAAATGGGACAAGTGGCCACCACAAAAATGGGCCACTTGTCCACCTAAAAACGTCCCACTTGGCCTTCTCCAATTCGGCCAACATGGCCACACGGGGGTGACACGTGTCGCCCCCTACTCGTCCAAAATATTTCATCTTCCGAAAATATCCGCAATGCCAAAAATCCGAAAATAAAGTGGGCCCCACAAAACCGTAAATTCTCCCGTGGGCCCCACGTGACCAATTTCGGAAATAAAATTCCATAATTCTCAAATATTCCAAAAAGTCCGAATACCAAATCTGGGAATCCAATTCCCATTAACGAACATTTTTCCTTCTCAAAATTCGGAAACTTTTCCGTCGAAAAATCACATCTTTCTTCCTTTCCAATTTTAATGTCGTATTTACGTACGTACGTCCTCATATACATACACTGGAACTACGGGGTGTAACAGTTCCAATAGCCCATAAACATATCAAACTTCATACTATATAACACATGCTTGCTAAAATCCATAGCTACAACAATAAGTAAGTCTTAACTACTAAAACGACAAAATTTATACCTTTCCAAGCCCTTAAAATTTCCAAGATCAAAAGTCGCGCCTTAGAAATTCTTAGCTCCTTTCCTTAAGTTCCAATCCGCTCCAAGCACTCCTTAGAGGCCTATGAAGAACCCATCTTCAAGTTCCAACTTCAAAGTTGAAGAACTCCCATAGTTTCCACCTTGCGACTAACGTGAAAATGCGTTTTTTCCGAAATCTTTCTATTGAGATATCCTTACAATACCCTAAGGGACATTGGGTTAAAGTCTTGTGGTTAATGGATCAAAATTGCAAAATTTTTGTGTGGGCAAATGGACCAACCCGTGAGCTCTCTTGAAGAACAAGAAGGTTTCTAATTTTTCTAAGTGTAGAAAATGCCAAGTCTTGCTACTAGTAGTATACTTATAACACAATGGAGGGCTTGGATAACAACACTTGTTAAAATTGGAGGGAAGAGATCAAGCCAAATGGCTCTTGACTTGGTCAACAATGTCAAGCTATTAATTAGCAAGACTTTCTCATCTACACAATGGTCAAATGACCATTTTACCCCTCACCATTTCGTCCAAGACCACATGTGGGGGTGCCACGTGTCGCCCTCTCATTCGTCCATAAAATTCCGTAACCCACGTGGGCCCCGCAAAATGTAAAATTCCTCGGGTGGGCCCCACGTGACCAAATCCGTAGAAATAAATTTCCATATGAATATAAGTTCCATACTCTTCAAATAATACATTTTGAGAATCCAATTCTCAACAACGAACATTTTTCCTTTCCGACGTTCGGAACATTTTCCGTCGGAAAAACCATTCTTCCTTTCGTATCAATTTCCAAGTCTTGTTTCCTTACGTACCTTCACTTACACATGTCCTGAACTTACGGGGTGTAACATTCTTCCCCCCTTAGAAACATTCGTCCCCGAATGTTCTTAGTCGGTTGTCAAGCTATACAAACTCCGGCATAAACTCTATACTATGCTTATCAATCAATACATGCACAAGACCAACGATGCCACACATGGACACCACAACATACGTGAACATAATAATGGACCTTCCATCCGCGACCCCTTCTCACAAAACTCGAAGGTTACAGTCTCCTAAAATACGGGATCCTTAGAGGTTCCTTTCTTTCCTTACTTGTCATTCTTTCTCGTACTTCTAAACTTATCTAGTACACGTACAAAATCTCAAATTTTGTTCCTCTTCTCCAATCCTTGGAGTTACTATCCAAACTTGACCATATAGTTACTTACATTCCCGTTAAGGCTCTTCTCGGTCCTTACGACCTAGTTCCGGTGGAACGCGTCCACAAACTCGTACAACGATTTACTAAACTTGGGCCTGGCATCCTCGGGACCCTACCACATAACGGGACCATTTCTAACTGACATCACCCGATTCCATACAATCGGTTGACCCGAAATTAGTCTACAACCCGACTCATCGTCACACTTAACTTCTCATTCTTAGTCTGAAATAAATCTCTCTCTTATTTCAAGGTACTTCTTACCCTATCCCCTATTCACTAGAGGTTCGTCACATAAGCCAAAGTATTTCTACTGTACAATCTTCCCTATCGGTCTTACACTTATACGGGGTAATTACAACTTGTGAACTTTATACAACTATAGTCTCAGTTCACTTATCATTCTTATCAACATTCTTACTTCTCACTTTACTAATCAAAGTATCCCTACCTCTGGGTACTATCACTTACAACTGCTAGCACTGCTATCTTGGTCAATAACATAACTGCTTCCCTCATGACCCTATAGTCTTCTCCTAACCGAAACCGAGGCTCGTGCTTGGGGCCTCAAACTCGCGAAGAAGAACTCACGATCGCGAACAATATCCAGAAACACGGGCATAAGCCCTATCAACTCTCTGAGTCGACTAGTAGCTCGCTACTCCTTTGCCCTTCTGGCAGGCTGTTCTCCTCGAGGCATAATCAGAACACAACAACACGCCGGAGAGGAATTTTCTTACTAACACACTCTATGGCACGATCTTAGAGTGAGAAGAATAGAAACCAACTCCTAAATGTCCTGTAGCCTCGCGCATGGGTGTGGCGCAACACACCGATAATCAAGACTTACTAGACACGGCCTCAGACATTCCGAGGACCGATCGCTCGATACCACTCTGTCACGCCTGCACCGGGCGTGGATCGGTGCCCTACCTGGGCACCCTTCTACCTTAACAATACAAGTAATCTGCGGAAATTAAATAACACCTCATTTTTTTTTCTTTTAAAACAACCGTACGTGCAAGGGCAAAGCCGACAAGGCTGCCATATATACATAAACAAAATACACTACACCGTACATGAGTCCAATCCCACATATGAATACTGGACCTTAGGAGTTAAAGAAATATGACGGGACAAGTCCCAGCCGTACCCAGCTGTACAAAGCACATGCTTGAAGGATATATACCAAAAAGATAAACTCCTGGACAGAGGGAGCTATCCAAAAACCCTGAGCAGGATTCTACACCTGCCGATCACCAAACACCGTACCTAAACTGCGCGTGAACGCGGCCCGAAGGAGGTCGATGCGAAGAATGTACCAAGTATGTGAGCGATGAAATGCGTAATGAAATCATAACAGTCTAAACAAAGCAGGAGACATGTATGATAGCCAACCTACAGTACACAAAACATAAGCAGTCATATCAAGTCAGGGACGCAGGCCCTCAAAGTCACTACTCAAATATAACTATGGGTCTCACGCCCATAATATCAATCATGCCCGTGGAATCCTTCCTCACTGCCGGCAGTCCATGATGTAATAACACCAACAAGGATACATGAACACCCAGTCCCACCTGTGTCCTAAATACCACGTGGTCTCATGCCCCGGAATCCCACATCGTAAAAGCATGACCATAGGGTAACACAAACAAATCCGGGGACATATATGATAATCAAATTACAACACATTGTGCCTTACTAACAATGAGAGTAAACAGTAGTATCCTTACAATATAAACTAGGAAGCTCATGATCAAAACAGGACCATCCGCCCGCAGTATCATTTAGCCATCCTACTCCTGGGACTATTTCACCCGCATAGGCCGCGTGGACCCGCGTGAGGTATTCCTCGCATAGGACTATTTCACCCGCATAAGCCCTTACGGACTCGCATGAGGTATTCCTCGATAGGTGGACCGCCCGCGTGGGACTATTTCACCCGCGTAAGCCCTACGGACTCGCATGAGGTATTCTCGCATCGTGGGTAGCAAATCCACGCATTATGCAAATGCCACCAACGGGAATGACCGAAGCAGTGATATAACAATAGCACACTGGCCATTATTTCCAGCACACCTAGGCAAATCCTTAATTACAAGCCAAAGTCCTTACCAAGGCACACTTAGAATAATTCTCTTTAACAAGCCAAAGTACTTATCAAGGCATACTTAGACAAATTCTCAATTTATCAAGCCAAAGTACTAATCAAGGCATACATAGAATGATTCTCTTTTAACAAGTCAAAGTACTTATCAAGGCACACTTAGACAAATTCTCAATTTATCGAGCCAAAGTACTAATCAAGGCATACATAGAATAATTCTCTTTTAACAAGTCAAAGTACTTATCAAGGCACACTTAGACAAATTCTCAATTTATCGAGCCAAAGTACTAATCAAGGCATACATAGAATAATTCTCTTTTAACAAGTCAAAGTACTTATCAAGGCACACTTAGACAAATTCTCAATTTATCAAGCCAAAGTACTAATCAAGGCATACATAGAATAATTCTCTTTTAACAAGTCAAAGTACTTATCAAGGCACACTTAGACAAATTCTCAATTTATCAAGCCAAAGTACTAATCAAGGCATACATAGAATAATTCTCTTTTAACAAGTCAAAGTACTACATACGTATATTCTTTTATAAAAGACTCCTTTCTATGTAAAGGTAGTATCAAGGCGTGTCTATTTTTCAAAGTAAGTTACTACTCCTTTAGAAAACTCATTTCAAAGCTTGAAATCAAGTAACTCCAAATTTTCACAATCTAGGCAACTTATGCCGATTAATCAAAATAGACAACTTTCTAAACCTTCCATAAAGCCGTTATAACCAACTTCTCATAAAGCCGTTATAACCCTTTATGGTTTTAGACTAATCCATTCCTTCAATAACCAAGAGACTTTTGCTATTAAAACCAAGTATCACATACTTACAAATCAAGTTCTTAACTTTCAAAATACTTGAGTCTCTTAATAGTTAGAAAACAAGTTTTCTTCTACTTTTTAAACCTCAAGTAACTTCACCCTTAACACAAGTTACTTCTCTTAAATCATGCCATTTCTCCTCTTTTAAATCAAATAAGTAAATCACTCCTTTGACTCCCCTAAATTCATTATGATGACCTTTAGGTTTTAGAACTAAGGCACTAGCCAAAAGATTTGGAAACCACTTCCTTTTTAAGACTACATGTACTTTAAGTAAAATACCTTCACTTTTAAGAATCCAAACTTCATCAAGAGAATGGATTCTACAACTTGCAATCTAAACATCAAAGTACAATCAAGGAAGTACATAGAACAAATTCTATTTTAGGCAATCCAAATACAACCAAGGAATGGATCATTTAAGGAGTAAAACTTACTTTCTTTATTCTAAGGAATCATGCTAGAAGAGGAGATAGTTCACATACCTTTTACTAAATCCTCAAGCTAAGCGAATACGCCGTGACGTGAAGTGTCAACCTAAAATGGTCACAACAAGACTATCAACTTCTAGTCTCATGTAGAATAATACTAAGTATTTAGTCTCTAATTCTACGGAAAATCGGGCAAGACTTCCTTTGTTTCTACTCACTTTGCCACCTTTTCAAGGCGAATACAATAACCAACAAGCCACATTTAAGGCTCCAAACAACATCCAAACAAAGGGGATTACACGCCTTACACTTGCAAAATTCCGCCCATAATTCATACGAAAAGTATAATACTACACTAGCCATTCTCGGCCAACATATAACCAATCACACTACGTCTTTTCCAATCCTTTTCCAAATTCAAGTTCTTAGGTCAACATGTTATATAGTTATAAACCACTTCAACAACTAAAATTTCCTTCTTTATTCAACATGCGACGACTTAAACTAATAATCAACTTGAATTTCAATCTTAAAGCTAAACATGCTAGTTTTCGGATTAGGGTTCCAATAGCCCATAAACATATCAAACTTCATACTATATAACACATGCTTGCTAAAATCCATAGCTACAACAATAAGTAAGTCTTAACTACTAAAACGACAAAATTTATACCTTTCCAAGCCCTTAAAATTTCCAAGATCAAAAGTCGCGCCTTAGAAATTCTTAGCTCATTTCCTTAAGTTCCAATCCGCTCCAAGCACTCCTTAGAGGCCTATGAAGAACCCATCTTCAAGTTCCAACTTCAAAGTTGAAGAACTCCCATAGTTTCCACCTTGCGACTAACGTGAAAATGCGTTTTTTCCGAAATCTTTCTATTGAGATATCCTTACAATACCCTAAGGGACATTGGGTTAAAGTCTTGTTGTTAATGGATCAAAATTGCAAAATTTTTGTGTGGGCAAATGGACGACCGTGAGCTCTCTTGCAGAACAAGTAGGTTTCTATTTTTTCTAATTGTAGAAAATGCCAAGTCTTGCTACTTGTAGTATACTTATTACACATTGTAGGGCTTGGATAACAACACATTAAAATTGGAGGGAAGAGATCAAGCCAAATGGCTCTTGACTTGGTCAACAATGTCAAGCTATTAATTAGCAAGACTTTCTCATCTACACAATGGTCAAATGACCATTTTACCCCTCACCATTTCGTCCAAGACCACATGTGGGGTGACACGTGTCGCCCTCTCATTCGTCCATAAAATTTCGTAACCCACGTGGGCCCCGCAAAATGTAAAATTCCTCGGGTGGGCCCCACGTGAATAAATCCGTAGAAATAAATTTCCATATGAATATAAGTTCCATACTCTTCAAATAATACATTTTGAGAATCCAATTCTCAACAACGAACATTTTTCCTTTCCGACGTTCGGAACATTTTCCGTCGGAAAAACCATTCTTCCTTTCGTATCAATTTCCAAGTCTTGTTTCCTTACGTACCTTCACTTACACATGTCCTGAACTTACGGGGTGTAACAGGCACGATCTCAGAATGAGAAGAATGGAAACCAATCCTAAATGTCCTGCAGCCTCCTGATTATAGATGTGGTGCACAACACATCGATAATCAAGACTCTACTAGACACGGTCTGTAGACACTTTCCGAGGATTAATCGCTCACGATACCACTTTTGTCACGACCGATCCGGGCGTGATCGTTCCTACCGGGCACCCTAGTGATACAACATTAGAGTAACCAGCGGAAAACAAGACATGAAACAATAAGAAGTGAGAAACAGTTTATCTGAGAAAAGTTGCCTTTCGGCATATATATATATATGTTTGAACAGTTACATCCCTTTTACAAACCTGCCCACAACAGTACTACAGACCTCTAAGAATGTTATAACAACTATGACGGGACAGGGCCCCGCCATACCCCTGAATGTACAAGAACCTACAACTCAGGGAAACATACCAAAAGATAAGCCTCCGGAGAAACGGAGCTTCCCAATCTGTTGAGCGTGATCCTATGAGCGAGGATCAACAACCGGTGTACCTCTACCTGCGGCATGAACGCAGCCCCCCGAAGGAGGTCAGTACAACAGGTACCAAGTATGTGAAACTGAAAATACTGTAAACGAAATCATAACAGTCTAAAATAAAACAGGAGACATGTATGATAACAAAACTACAGTTCACAACATAAAAGCAGTCATGTCAAGTCAGGGGCTCACGCCCTCAAAGTCATCCCTCATGCCCGTGGAACTCCTTCCTCACTGCCGGCAGTCTAGGTATAAATCGTATGATACGTATAACGTGTCTCGGCCCATCTCATGGACTCGGTGTCGGATCGTGTGGAATACATTCCCGGCCCATCTCATGGACTCGGTATCGGATCGTATGGAATACATTCCTGGCCCATCTCATGGACTCGGTATAGAATCGTGTGGAATACATTCCCGGTTCATCCCATGAACTCGGTATCGTGTGAAATACATTCCCGGTTCATCCTATGAACTCGATATCGTGTGAAATACATTCTCGGTTCATCACATGAGCGCGGTGTCGAGTGGATACATTCCCGGTTCATCCCATGAACGCGGTGTCGAGTGGAATACATTCCCGGTTCATCCCATGAATGCGGTGTCGAGTGAAATACATTCCCTGTTCATCCCATGAACGCGGTGTTGAGTGAAATACATTCCCGGTCCATCCCATGGACGCGGTATAGAATCGACCATAACATTTAAACGCTCTTTTAAGACAGATTAAGATAATACCATGCTTTCCTTTTAAATCAACTAAGGCAATATTATGCCCTCCTTTTTAAACCAAAACACTTTCCTTTTTAAAGTCAAGTAACAACATTCTTTTCCAAAAGTTCAAGTTGCCTAATTTCAAATACTCAAGTCTTTTAGTTTCGAAAGATTTCATAGTTCATAGTCTTAATCAAATAACGTAATCTTTTTTAAAACAATTGAATAACGTATGCCTTATGTGTGAGTAGATTATTCTTGTTTATAACAATCTTATTAAAGCAGTCATGATCTAGGAAATGTAATACACTTTTGTCTTATCTTAGCTTCTATGCAGATGGAGGTTTCTACTGGTTTTAATATAATTTAATTATTGTCAATACATTTTCCTTTATTAACGCTGCAGTGGTTCGTTCGATACTTATTCTCGTTTCCGAAATCAGTAAAACATTGTTCTTTAAAAACCAAGTACTCATTACTCACGAATGAGGTTTCACACTTTTTAACAAAATTCATATCAATTCAATTAAGTCAAGTCTCTTATCTTTTAAGATCAAGTCTCTTAACTTCTAAAATCAATAAACCATTCTTTTTATCTCTCTTAAGTCGTTATACCTAACTTCCCATAAAGCTAGTATAACTCTTAAGCTTTCAAAACCAAGTATTACTCTTCTTTCAAAAACGATTCTTAATTCCTTTGAAATACTTCAAGATTCTTATTATTTAAAACTCAAGTCAAAAGACATCGAAGTAAAACCACGTTCAGTTAACACACATACGTCTACCGTACTATATATATTCTTTTAAATTATCATGCTCAAGAGGCTAGGATAATAACATACCTCGCGATGATTATCGACAATTAGCAAAACGCTCCAAAGTACTGTAATCCTGCTAGCCTTTTCCACCCTTCGAGTAGAATACGCTACTCGCAGTACTTCAACCTATAACAGTCATATAAGTCTATCAACGTCTAGACTACTCTGTAGAATAATTCTAGATACAAGATTCCTTATTCTATGGAAAAAATTGGGCAGCACTTCCCTACCCGTCAAACTACACAAGTCTACTGTAAATACGGTCCTATGTAAGTACAGTTCAGTTCTCTTCTTTTATACCATCCTTATATACGTCTTATACTCATTTCTATACTACTACAGTATGTAATTTCCAATTACAATAGAAGGACAAAGATATTTACCTCGACAAGCCCAAAATTATCCAAGTTTAAAAGTCGATCCTGAGCAAGGTTTAGCTCCTATTCTGTACGCTCCAATTCGCTCCAAGAAACCCTTAGAAGTTCTACACAACTTCTACTTAATACTTCAACCAACTATGAAGATTTTCCCTAGGGTTTTGTTTAGTGACTAAATGTCACGACCCGAACCCGGACCCGTGACTGGTGCCTTACCCCGGGCACCCAAGTAGACATACATCAGAGTAATCAGCGGAATATAAGACAAGACATGAAATAACATGAAGTGTGAAACAGTTATCTGAGAAAAGTTGCCTTTCGACATACATATATAAAAACTTAAATCCGAACAGTTACATCCCTTTTACAAACTCGCCACAACAAGATTACTACTGGACCTAAGATTGATATAACAACAATGGCGGGATAGGGCCCGCCATACCCCTGAATGTAAGTACAACGACAGGACTATACCCAAGATAGGCCTCGGAGAAGCGGAGCTTCCCAAACGCTGACTGACCACATGGCGAGGATCAACAATCGATGTACCTACTGCGGCATGAACGCGGCCCGAAGGAGGTCGAGATAACAGTACCAAGTATGTGGCGAAAATCAGTAAATGAAATCATAGAAGTCTATATAAAGCGGGAGACATATATGATAACCAAACTACGATTCACAATAAAGAAGCGATCATGTCAAGTCGTGGACTCACGCCTCAAAGTCATCACTCAAATATAACTATGGGTCTCGCCCACATCAATCATGCGTGGAATACCTTCCTCACCGCGGCGATCATGATATAAAAGCACCAAGGAATACACATGAACACCAGTCCCACTGTGTCATACTAAAACCGTATGGGGTAAATGCGAAGGCATAGCCGACTACTAAAACCACGGTACCAACAAAGTCATAAATCGTATCACGAGTGCATCTAGATCGCCACATGATCGGCGACCACTCGCCGCGATATCAAATATGCGCGTCTAGTCCCGGAACTTCCGCGACTCGCATAGGCCACTCACATAGGCCGCATGAGGTATTCCCGCATCGGTAGCTACTCCCGACATCGCCCCGACTCGCGATCCGCGTGGCCACATAGATCGCATGACCATATAGGCGCACACTAACCTAGAACTCGTAGCTCGCATAGGTCCCCGGACCCGCATGAGGTATTCTCGAATCATAGTGCTAGGCGCTCGAGCTATACCCGCGTCGGAGGCGACTTAACCCCCGGTATCATGTCAAGAGGTGAGTGGTACAATACTATCATAACGGCTTACCGTTAAACAACATAAGCACAACAAGGGAAAAACCCCTTTACACCAACATCACAAGACACTAACACACGTAGCATCCTAACATGTTTTCTTATCAAACCAACAAGAAAGTATTACAAGGCTATCACAAACCAACACAATCAAGTTATTCACACAAGGTACTTTCTACTTTATGTTAACAAGTTCGGGTTTTTATCCCCAAAGTACTTCATACATTAACTCTTTAAAAGATCTGTTTCTTTCACAAAAGTCATACAATACCCGTAGTATAAAAATAGAGTGACTATCTTTTTAAGTAAACCAAAACACTTCCCTTTGTAAAATCAAGTAACAACATTATTTTCCAAACGTTCAAGTTTGCCTAATTTCAAATGCTCAAGTTTCTCATTTTTGAAAGGTTTCGTAGTTCATAGTTTTAATTACTTAATAATATAATCTCCTTTCAAACAATTTGAGAAACATATGCCTTATGAGTGAGTAGGTTATTCTTGTTTATAACAATCTTATTAAAGCAGCCATGATCTAGGAAATGTAATATCATTTTGTCTCATCTTAGCTTATATGCAGATGGAGGTTTCTACTAGTTTTAATAATACTTAAACAGTCAATACATTTCCTTTTATTAACGCTGCAGTGGTTCGTTCGATACATATTCTGATTTCCGAAATCAGTAAAAAACATTATTCCTTTTAAAAACCAAGTACTCATTACTCACGAATGAGGTTTCACACTGTTTAACAAAATTCATATTAATTCAATTAAGTCAAGTCTCTTATCTTTTAAGATCAAGTCTCTTAACTTCTAAAATCAATAAACCATTCTTTTTATCTCTCTTAAGTCGTTATACCTAACTTCCCATAAATCTAGTATAACTCTTAAGCTTTTAAAACCAAGCATTACTCTTCTTTCAAAAACGATTCTTAATTCCTTTGAAATACTTCAAGATTCTTATTATTTAAAACTCAAGTCAAAAGACATCGAAGTAAAACCACGTTCGGATTAACACATACGTCTACCGTACTATATATATTCTTTTAAATTATCATGCTCAAGAGGCTAGGATAATAACATACCTCGCGATGATTATCGACAATTAGCAAAACGCTCCAAAGTACTGTAATCCTGCTAGCCTTTTCCACCCTTCGAGTAGAATACGCTACTCGCAGTACTTCAACCTATAACAGTCATATAAGTCTATCAACGTCTAGACTACTCTGTAGAATAATTCTAGATACAAGATTCCTTATTCTATGGAAAAAATTGGGCAGCACTTCCCTACCCGTCAAACTACACAAGTCTACTGTAAATACGGTCCTATGTAAGTACAGTTCAGTTCTCTTCTTTTATACCATCCTTATATACGTCTTATACTCATTTCTATACTACTACAGTATGTAATTTCCAATTACAATAGAAGGACAAAGATATTTACCTCGACAAGCCCAAAATTATCCAAGTTTAAAAGTCGATCCTGAGCAAGGTTTAGCTCCTATTCTGTACGCTCCAATTCGCTCCAAGAAACCCTTAGAAGTTCTACACAACTTCTACTTAATACTTCAACCAACTATGAAGATTTTCCCTAGGGTTTTGTTTAGTGACTAAATGTCACGACCCGAACCCGGACCCGTGACTGGTGCCTTACCCCGGGCACCCAAGTAGACATACATCAGAGTAATGTGAATATAAGACAAGACATGAAATAACATGAAGTGTGAAACAGTTATCTGAGAAAAGTTGCCTTTCGACATACATATATAAAAACTTAAATCCGAACAGTTACATCCCTTTTACAAACTCTGCCCACAACAGTACTACAGACCTCTAAGATTGATATAACAACAATGGCGGGATAGGGCCCCGCCATACCCCTGAATGTAAGTACCTACAACGACAGGGGACTATACCCAAGATAGGCCTCCGGAGAAACGGAGCTTCCCAAACGCTGAACTGTGACCCTATGAGCGAGGATCAACAACTGATGTACCTCTACCTGCGGCATGAACGGCCCCGGGCGAGGTCGACAACAGTACCAAGTATGTGGCGAAAATCGTAAATGAAATCATAGAAGTCTATATAAAGCGGGAGACATATATGATAACCAAACTACGATTCACAATAAAGAAGCGATCATGTCAAGTCGTGGACTCACGCCTCAAAGTCATCACTCAAATATAACTATGGGTCTCACGCCCAACATCAATCATGCGTGGAATACCTTCCTCACCGCCGTGATCATGATATAAAAGCACCAAGGAATACACATGAACACGGGTCCCACTGTGTCATACTAAAACCGTATGGGGTAAATGCGAAGGCATAGCCGACTACTAAAACCCACGGTACCAACAAAGTCATAAAGCGTATCACGAGGTGCTCTAGATCGCCACATGATCGGCCGGCCACTCGCTCGCGATATCAAATATGCGCGTCTAGTCCGGAACTTCCGCGACTCCGCATAGGCCACTCACATAGGCCGCATGAGGTATTCCCGCATCGAGGGTAGCTACTCCCGACATCGCCCCGACTCGCGATCGCGTAGCGCGTAGACCGCATGACCATATAGGCCGCACTAACCTAGAACTCTCGTAGCTCGCATAGGTCCCCGGACCGCATGAGGTATTCTCGAATCATAGTGCTATCGCTCGAGCTATACCCGCGTCGGAGGCGCCTTAACCCCTGTATCATGTCAAGAGGTGAGTGGTACAATACTATCATAACGGCTTACAGTTAAACAACATAAGCACAACAAGGGAAAAACACCTTTACACCAACATCACAAGACACTAACACACGTAGCATCCTAACATGTTTTCTTATCAAACCAACAAGAAAGTATTACAAGGCTATCACAAACCAACACAATCAAGTTATTCACACAAGGTACTTTCTACTTTATGTTAACAAGTTCGGGTTTTTATCCCCAAAGTACTTCATACATTAACTCTTTAAAAGATCTGCTTCTTTCACAAAAGTCATACAATACCGTAGTATAAAAATAGAGTGACTATCTTTTAAGTAAACCAAAACACTTCCCTTTGTAAAATCAAGTAACAACATTATTTTCCAAACGTTCAAGTTTGCCTAATTTCAAATGCTCAAGTTTCTCATTTTTGAAAGGTTTCGTAGTTCATAGTTTTAATTACTTAATAATATAATCTCCTTTCAAACAATTTGAGAAACATATGCCTTATGAGTGAGTAGGTTATTCTTGTTTATAACAATCTTATTAAAGCAGCCATGATCTAGGAAATGTAATATCATTTTGTCTCATCTTAGCTTATATGCAGATGGAGGTTTCTACTAGTTTTAATAATACTTAAACAGTCAATACATTTCCTTTTATTAACGCTGCAGTGGTTCGTTCGATACATATTCTGATTTCCGAAATCAGTAAAAAACATTATTCCTTTTAAAAACCAAGTACTCATTACTCACGAATGAGGTTTCACACTGTTTAACAAAATTCATATTAATTCAATTAAGTCAAGTCTCTTATCTTTTAAGATCAAGTCTCTTAACTTCTAAAATCAATAAACCATTCTTTTTATCTCTCTTAAGTCGTTATACCTAACTTCCCATAAATCTAGTATAACTCTTAAGCTTTTAAAACCAAGCATTACTCTTCTTTCAAAAACGATTCTTAATTCCTTTGAAATACTTCAAGATTCTTATTATTTAAAACTCAAGTCAAAAGACATCGAAGTAAAACCACGTTCAGTTAACACACATACGTCTACCGTACTATATATATTCTTTTAAATTATCATGCTCAAGAGGCTAGGATAATAACATACCTCGCGATGATTATCGACAATTAGCAAACGCTCCAGCATCAGTAATCCGCTTAGCCTTTTCCACCCTTCGAGTAGAATACGCTACTCGCAGTACTTCAACCTATAACAGTCATATAAGTCTATCAACGTCTAGACTACTCTGTAGAATAATTCTAGATACAAGATTCCTTATTCTATGGAAAAAATTGGGCAAAGACTTCCTACCCAAACTACACAAGTCATCAGAATACGGTCCTATGTAAGTACTGATTCGATTCTCTTCTTTTATACCATCCTTATATACGTCTTATACTCATTTCTATACTACTACAGTATGTAATTTCCAATTACAATAGAAGGACAAAGATATTTACCTCGACAAGCCCAAAATTATCCAAGTTTAAAAGTCGATCCTGAGCAAGGTTTAGCTCCTATGCAGCGCCCAATTCGCTCCAAGAAACCCTTAGAAGTTCTACACAACTTCTACTTAATACTTCAACCAACTATGAAGATTTTCCCTAGGGTTTTGTTTAGTGACTAAATGTCACGACCCGAACCCGGACCCGTGACTGGTGCCTTACCCCGGGCACCCAAGTAGACATACATCAGAGTAATCAGCGGAATATAAGACAAGACATGAAATAACATGAAGTGTGAAACAGTTATCTGAGAAAAGTTGCCTTTCGACATACATATATAAAAACTTAAATCCGACGATTTACATCCCTTTACAAACTCGCCACAAATGATTTTCTACACTCTAAGATTGATATAACAACAATGGCGGGATAGGGCCCGCCATACCTGAATGTAGCCTACAACGACGGGGACTATACGAAGATAGGCCTCCGAGAAACGGAGCTTCCCAACGCTGACGTGACTCCTGGCGAGGATCAACAATCGATGTACCTCTACTGCGGCATGACGCGGCCCGAAGGAGGTCGATAACAGTACCAAGTATGTGAAACGAAAATCAGTAAATGAAATCATAGAAGTCTATATAAAGCGAGACATATATGATAACCAAACTACGATTCCACAATAAAGAAGCGATCATGTCAAGTCGGGGACTCACGCCTCAAAGTCATCACTCAAATATAACTATGGGTCTCACGCCCACAACATCAATCATGCGTGGAATACCTTCCTCACCCAGCCTATGATATAAAAGCACCAAGGAATACACATGAACACGTGTCCCTGTGTCATACTAAAACCGTATGGGGTAAGTACGAAGGCATAGCCGACTACTAAAACCCACAGTACCAACAAAGTCATAAACTGTATCACGAGGTCTGTCTAGATCGCCACATGATCGAAGCCGGCCACTCGCCCGCAGTATCAAATATGCGCATCTAGTCCTGGAACTTCCCGCAGCTCCGCATAGGCCACTCACATAGGCCCGCATGAGGTATTCCCCGCATCGAGGGTAGCTACTCCCCGACATCGCCCGACTCGCGATCGCATGGCCACATAGACCGCATGACCATATAGGCCGCACACTAACCTAGAACTCTCGTAGCTCCGCATAGGTCCCCTGGACCCGCATGAGGTATTCTCGAATCATAGTGCTAGACTGCCTGAGCTATACCCCGCATCGGAGGGCAGCTTAACCCCCGGTATCATGTCAAGAGGTGAGTGGTACAATACTATCATAACGGCTTACCGTTAAACAACATAAGCACAACAAGGGAAAAACCCCTTTACACCAACATCACAAGACACTAACACACGTAGCATCCTAACATGTTTTCTTATCAAACCAACAAGAAAGTATTACAAGGCTATCACAAACCAACACAATCAAGTTATTCACACAAGGTACTTTCTACTTTATGTTAACAAGTTCGGGTTTTTATCCCCAAAGTACTTCATACATTAACTCTTTAAAAGATCCGTTTCTTTCACAAAAGTCATACTGATACAGTAGTATAAAACTAGAGTGACTATCTTTTTAAGTAAACCAAAACACTTCCCTTTGTAAAATCAAGTAACAACATTATTTTCCAAACGTTCAAGTTTGCCTAATTTCAAATGCTCAAGTTTCTCATTTTTGAAAGGTTTCGTAGTTCAGAGTTTTAATTACTTAATAATATAATCTCCTTTCAAACAATTTGAGAAACATATGCCTTATGAGTGAGTAGGTTATTCTTGTTTATAACAATCTTATTAAAGCAGCCATGATCTAGGAAATGTAATATCATTTTGTCTCATCTTAGCTTATATGCAGATGGAGGTTTCTACTGGTTTTAATAATACTTAAACAGTCAATACATTTCCTTTTATTAACGCTGCAGTGGTTCGTTCGATACATATTCTGATTTCCGAAATCAGTAAAAAACATTATTCCTTTTAAAAACCAAGTACTCATTACTCACGAATGAGGTTTCACACTGTTTAACAAAATTCATATTAATTCAATTAAGTCAAGTCTCTTATCTTTTAAGATCAAGTCTCTTAACTTCTAAAATCAATAAACCATTCTTTTTATCTCTCTTAAGTCGTTATACCTAACTTCCCATAAATCTAGTATAACTCTTAAGCTTTTAAAACCAAGCATTACTCTTCTTTCAAAAAGGTTTCTTAATTCTCTTGAAATACTTCAAGATTCTTATTATTAGACTCAAGTCAAAAGACATCGCAGTAAAACCACGTTCAGTTAACACACGTACGTCTACCGTACTATATGTATTCTTTAAAAATATCATGCTCAAGAGGATAGGAAGAATCACATACCTCGCGACGATTATCGACTATTAGCAAAATGCTCCACCGCTATAACCCGGCTAGCCTTGTCCACCTTTCAAGTAACATGCTACTCGCAGAACTTTCAACCTATAAAGGCCATATACGTCTATCAACGTCTAGACTACTCTGCAGAATATTCTAAGCAGAGGGTTCTCTATTCTACGGAAAATCGGGCAGCACTTCCCTACCCGTTAAGCTACACAAGTCATCAGAAATCTGATCTATGTAATGATTCAATCTTCTTCTTTAATATCCTTCTATTACAGTTCAATTCTTATATTCATTCTATACTACTACAGTATGTAATTTCCAATTACAATATAAGGACACGAGTATTTATCTCGATAAGCCCAAAATTATCCAAGTTTAAATGTCGATCCTGAGCAACGTTTAGCTCCTACTCTGAGCGCTCCAACCCGCTCCAAACAACCCTTAGAAGTTCTACGCAACTTCTTCTTAATACTTCAACCAACTGTGAAGATTTCCTTAGGGTTTCGTTTTTGTGACTGAAGGGAAGTATAATAGTATTTCTGGGCTTTTAGTATAGGTGTAACCTTGGAATACTACAAGGTATTTGGGCCAAGGTATTTTGGAATAGTAACAATACTTGGAGAATACTGTTCTACCACGGGGGGTGTATTTCACGAGAACAACTCAAGGTAGGGGGTACTTTACCTAGCACCACAGGAAGGGGTACTCGGCCAAGGGTCTCACAAAGGGGGAGGGGGAGGCTTTGGACGAAAGCCTTACAAAGGGGGAGAAGGATTTCAAGACTTAGAAAGTGTGGAGTGGATGATGAAGTCTTCAACTAAGGGGGGGTATTTATAGGGAAACCAATGGACAAGATCAAGACGAAGTGGTGGGCAAGTGGAGGGTGAGGATTTGAACAAGTGCACCCTAGACATCTACTCCTCAAATCAGTCCAAACATTGACCCATGTTTTAGGCCTCAAAATCGTCCAAGCCGTGCAAGCCATTCGGCCACTTGACCGTCCACTTGAGGGTGACAAGTGTCGCCCTCTCGTTGGTCCAAAATATTTCATCTCTCGGAAAAATCCGCAAAAATTATAAATGACATAGCCGTAATTTTCCCTACGCAAACTTTGGAAAACGTTTCGTCGGAAAACAATTCGTTTCGTGGGTTGTGAACAACATTTTCATCCCTTGCCTAATTTAAGGCTCAAACTTTTATACGTACGCCCTCACGTACATACTCTGGAAATACGGGGTATAACATTCTCCCCTCCTTAGAAACATTCGTCCCGAATGTTCCTTCTAAGCCTCAAAACATACATGCGCCAGTATAGTCTTCACTACTATACTTACGAAAACAATCATGCCACACCTGGCCACAGAATAACACGCGTAAATACTTAAATCCAAGTCCACAAGGAATCACCTCTAGCATCACAAAAGCTCCCACTCGAGGTCTAAAATATACTCCCTTCGTACCTTCTCTTTACAAAAGAAATGATCACATCTATGTTCTTAACACATGCTCGTTTCTTCCCTTACTCGTCGTACCCTTCTCGTACACTCGAACTCTTTCTCATAACTTACCACATTTATTCTTCCGGTTCCAAAATCTCTGGGTTACTACCTCCAACTTGGTCATCATTAACTGGGAACACTCTGGATGGATCTCCGATATTTTGCGATCATAGCAACACAAAAGACCGGACATACTGTGTAACGACCCGTCCCGGGGCCCGTTACTGGTGCCTTATCCCGGGCACCCTAGTGACACAACATCAGAGAAAACCAGCGGAAAATAAAACTTTAAACAAGAAACAAGATATATGATCATAAAACAAAGCCAAGCGGTTACCTTCCAATAACATATATAAATACAACTCTTACAAAGCGAGCAGTTTAATCATTTTTGCAAACCACACTTGCGGTACTACAGACCTCTAAGATTTACACAACTATGACGGGGCGGGGCCATACCACGAATGTACAAGAACCTACAACTCGAGAACATACCAAAAGATAAGCCTCGGAAAGCGGAGCTTCCCAAACTGAACCGAGATCCTAAGGCGAGGATCCACGGCCGATGTACCTCTACCTGCGGCATGAACGCGGCCCGAAGGAGTCGAGATAACAGTACCAAGTATGTGAAAGCGTAAAAATCGTAATGAAATCATACTAGTCTATATAAAGCGGGAGACATGTATGATAACCAAACTACGATTCCAACATAAAAGCAATCATGTCGATCGAGGACTCACGCCTCAAGTCATCACTCAAATATAACTATGGGTCTCACGCCAACATCAATCATGTTCGCATCATGGCGCATGCCCGGATTCTGATCGGTGTAGACATGTCCGTGATGCAACAATAATACCAATGCCCTGGCGCGTGCCGGAATTCTACCTCGGTGTGAACCGTCCATGTGACATCAACAATAATATCTTGGGTGATCAACCCGCGCGTAGCCACGTGCCGGAATTCTACCTCGGTGTAGACATGTCCATGTAACCACAATAACAATATATCGGGTAATCAACGGCGCGTGGCCGCGTGCCCCGGAATCTGCATCGGTGTAGACATGTCCATGTGACATCAACAACAAGACGATAATCAAAATGGAAACATACCCGTGGAATTCTCCATCACCGCCAAGACGCGTCAAGTAAGTTCTCAACAAGTCGACCTACTATCGAGAGACGCGGTAACGAAATACCACACTTGCACAACAAAGGCTATCATCACAAGCATAGGCAAGTTTCACAACAACAAGCATAGGCAAGTTTCACAACAACAAGCATAGGCAAGTTTCACACAACTCAAAGTACTTTCATTTTATGCCAAAGTCGGGTTTTAACCCCAAAGTACTACATACGTTAAGTTCTTTTAAAGAGATCCATTACTTTTATAAAAGTCACCCTATACCCGTAGTATTAGAATGACCAACCCACATTCCTTTTCAAAATCAAGTAACAACATTCTTTACCTAAGTTCGGTTTGCCTAGTTTCATTACTCAAGCTTCTCATTTTCAAATGCTCAAGTCACTTATTTTAGAAAGGTTTCATAACTCATAGTCTTAATCTCTTTTAAAACAATTAAGTAACATATGTCATATATGTGAGTAGTTTATTCTTGTTTATAACGATCTTATTACGGACCGTGATCTAGAAAATGTAATATCATTTTGTCTCATCTTAGCTTCATGCGGATGGAGGTTTCTACTGGTTTTAATACAACACATCATTATTCAATACATTTTCCTTTATTAGCTGCAATGGTGCTGTCGATACATTCGATTCGAAATCGGTAAAACATTATCCCTTTAAAACCAAGTACTCATTACTCACGAATGAGGTTTCACACAAACATCCACATTAAAACAAATAAGTTAAGTCTCTTATCTTATAAGATCAAGTCTCTTAACTTCTAACATCAAGAAACCATTTTCACTACATAAGGTCGTTATAACTAACTTCCCATAAAGCTATTATAACACCCTATGTTTTAAACCAACCAAATCACTTAGCACATGTGCGTCTACCGTACTACATAGTTCACAACAATCATGCTAGAAAAGATAGGAAGAGGTTCACATACCTCGCGACGAGTATCAACAATAAGCAAAATGCTCCAAGTACTACAACCTTGCTAGCCCTTTCCACTCCTCAGTAGAATACGCTACTCTTAGTACTTTCACCTAGAAAGGTCACAAACGTCTATTAACTTCAAAACACAAGGTTCCATTTCTCTCTGAGAAAATTCGTGACACCTCCCCACATGCAGCGTAAATCTCCTCCTCTATCGGGCGGCTACCAAGCCAACCGGGGGTTTACACGCCTAACGGACGTGTACAATTCTACTCGGCAATACTACACAAGTCTATCGCAATCTGATCTATGTAAATCTGATTCGATTCTTTTCTTTACTCTTCAGCTTAAGTCAAAAGACATTGCTAAATACAAAGTTGATTCTACATATAGTATACTTCAACTATATATTCCTGACATGTAATCTCCTATTACAATAAGGGGACAAGAATATTTACCTCGATAAGCCCAAAATTATCCAAGTTATAATGTCGATCTGAGCAAGGTTTAGCTCCTACTCAGTGCGCTCCAACCGCTCCAAACAACCCTTAGAAGTTCTTAACTAACTTCTACTCAAATACTTCAACCAACTATGAAGATTTCCTTAGGGTTTCAGTTTGAGACTAAAAGGACAAAAGGTAGTATTTAGGGCTCGTATAGAGGTAACTTTTGGAATACAACAAGGTAAAGGCTAAGGTATTTTGGGCATTATAACAATACTTGGAAGACAACTTTCTACCAAAGGGGGGGGGGGTAGGCTCGGCTAGCACCCTAGGCTAGGGGAGGGTGTTCTCGGCCAAGGCCACACGAAAAGGGGAGGAAGGCTCTCGGTTTAGAGCTCACAAAGGGGAGGAGAGGGTTTCAAGACTTGGAAGTTTTTGGAATGGATGAAGTCTTCACATTTAGGGGGGTATTTATAGCAAAACCAATGGCCAACCAAGGGCCAAGATCCTTCCAAGTGTATAGCAAGTGTAAGGACAAGATTAAGCCAAGTGCACCCTAAACCCTACTCCACAAAACAAGGCACAAAACATGGCACCAAACAAGCCACAAAACAAGGCCAAAACAAGGAGCCAATAGGCCATAGAAACGTGACCCAATCGGCCAACCCAAATGCCCGGCAGGGTGACAAGTGTCACCCTCCGTTGGTCCAAAACATTTCGTCTCTCGGAAAAATTCGCAAAATACTAAATGACATAGCGAATTTTCCCAACGTAAGGCGTGGAAACGTTTAGTCGGAAACGACTTATTCGGCACTTGTGCCCAAATTTCGAACCAAAGCCTAACTTAAGGCTCAAATTCTCCACGTACGTCCTTACGTACATACTCTGGAAATACGGGGTATAACATTCTCCCCTCCTTAGAAACATTCGTCCCGAATGTTCCTTCTCAAGTCTCAACACAAACATGCGCTAGTATAGCCTTCACGCTATACGCGAAAACAATCATGCCACACTGCCATAAAAATAACAAACGCACCAATACTTAAACCGTGTCAACGAGGAAACACCTCTAATCATCACAAAAACCCCTTACGAGGTCTAAAATATACTCCTTCACACCTTCATTTCACAAAGAAACGATCACACACGCTCACTTTACCTATCTTGTTGTACCGCTTCGAATACTCAAACTCTTTCTAGTATCTGTACCACACTGTCACAACGCTCGTTTCCAACCCTTGGAGTCACTACCTCCAAACTTGGTCATCTTACTAACTTCGATCTTCTCTAAGGCCGTTCGGCCTCACGATCCGCACGGTCGAACATATCCACCAACTCATACGATGGTCATACAAACTTGGGCCTAGCATCCTCGTGACCCTACCACTGGCGGGACCACGAACCGCCCCACCCCAAACCGGGTTCTGGGTTGACCCGCAAATGGTCCTCAACCCGACTCGCGCCAAACTCTTGTTCCCGATCCTAACAATCTTACTAATTCACATCATGAAAGCTACCACTTCCATCTCACACTACCCACGGACTTATCACACAAATAAATCCCACGTATACTACTACTCGATAAGGGTCAAACATAAAATAAATCTTTAACTCAAGCGACCTTACCCCTAAGGTCTCGATCGTGACATAGTCTAAGGTTCACACTTACCATGCCCCCACGTATCCTCCCAACTAAGCATGTTTTCAAACTCACAATTAACACAACGCTATTCGTACATAGCACGTAATAATGAGACCATCATAACAAGCATACCAAAACTCTAGAGGTTAAGGATATACGAAGCTACCGCTCCACTCTAATCATAGGCACATCTGCAGGCATAGCTATGAAAGCGATGAACCACCATCGATCCTAGGGTGAGTCGTAACATCCGTGCTACCCTTGGTCGGACAGTTCCTCGCAAAATGGCCCGCTGCCGCAAAATAACAAGCTCCTCGCACCACGACACTCCACGAAATGCGGTCTACTACATCGACCACACCGAGGTAGGGGTGACCGTGAGCCAACACCCTTACTTCCTCGAAACTCAACCCTTGGAGCCACGACCGCTCCGAATACTCGAAGGTTGTGGAGGACCACTGCATCCGGCGGAGGTACAAAACTAGTATGCTGCTGAGGCGGTCCGCCTCGAAAGTCACCAAAGGACCCTATTGTCCTGGCCCTCTTCTGCTGATCCAGGTCATTCCGTCGACCTCTCCGTACCTCACATCCCGGTCGTGAGCTGCGTGCGGGCAATGTCCATGCCGGTGAAGAGCTACTCTGAACATGCCTCGACATGTAATCATCGAGCCCTGTAACATATCGGTGCACTCGATCCTCCATACTAGCTACCAACGCTGACGTCACGCCAATGAGTCGAACTCACATTGTACTCCCGAACCGCACGCGCTCTGTCTAAGCATCAAAATCTGTCGGCGTGCCCTCCTCATCTGCGGAGGCAAGAAGTGAGTGAGAAAGCCCGAAAACTCATCCCATCCGCTGGAGGTGCATGCTCTCCCGGAAAGCTCCTGAATCAAACCAATCGATCGCGGTATCACGCGGCGATGCGAACAAAGGTCACAGACTCGGTCTCGAAGCCTTGATCACCCGCATGATCCAGAATCGCGGATGAACTCCTGCGGATCATCCTCGGCCTCGACCCATAAAACTACGGCGGGCTACAACTCGAAAAGTCCCGTAGCCTCAAACTATTCGCTCGGGGTGAACCACGGTGCTCTTTGAACTGAGCTGCTGCGTCGGCCTATCCTCATATCGGCCCGCGACCACGGCGCCAAAGAATCCATCTCGCGTAACCCATCTCCTGCGCCCCTGTCGCGGGACTGGAGGCTCGTGCTGCGGTCTCGGCGGCCCATTCGCGGCTCTAACCTCTCTGGTGGCGGCTCCACAAAACCCGCCGTCAAGCCTGACCTCGTCTATGCGGGCTGCGCCCTCGTACTCCTCTGTATCTCACTAGCGGTTCCCTCGGCTGTCTTGCCCTTCAGGGCTCTGGTTGCCTTGCGAGGAGGCATAACTGGTAAAAACGAGATACGTCAGAGGGGTCCAACTTACAACACAGCTCTAAGGCACGATCTCAGAATGAGAAGAATGAAAACCAATCCTAAATGTCCTGCAGCCTCCTGATTATAGATGTGGTGCACAACACATCGATAATCAAGACTCTACCAGACACGCGATGCGTAGACACTTTCAGAGGATTAAGCGCTCCGATACCACTTTGTAACGACCGTCCGGGGCGTTCATCGGTGCCTTATCCCGGGCACCCTAGTGACACAACATCAGAGAGAATCAGCGGAAAAATAAAACTTTAAACAAGAAACAAGATATATGATCATAAAACAGGCCAACCCAACGGTTACCTTCCAATAACATATATAAATACAGCTCTTACAAAACGAACAGTTTAATCCTTTTTACAAACCACGCCATACAAGCACTTCTGACTTAAGATTTACCACAACTATGACGGACAGGGGCCGCCATACCACGAATGTACAAGAACCTACAACTCGGGGAACACATACCAAAAGATAAGCCTCGGAGAAACGGAGCTTCCCAAACGCCAATCGAGATCCTAAGGCGAGGATCCACGGCCGATGTACCTCTACTGCGGCATGAACGCGGCCGAAGAGTCGATGCAACAGTACCAAGTATGTGGCGTAAAAATCGTAATGAAATCATACTAGTCTATATAAAGCAGGAGACATGTATGATAACCAAACTACGATTCACAACATAAAAGCGATCATGTCGATCGGGGACTCACGCCTCAGTCATCACTCAAATATAACTATGGGTCTCACGCCCACAACATCAATCATGTTCGCATCATGGCGCATGCCGGAATGCATCGGTGTAGACATGTCCATGATGCAACAATAATACCAATGCCCGTGGCCACATGCCGGAATTCTACCTCGGTGTAGAACCGTCCATGTGACATCAACAATAATATCTTTGGGTGATCAACCCCGCGCGTGGCCACATGCCGAATTCTACCTCGGTGTAGACATGTCCATGTAACCACAATAACAATATATCGGGTAATCAACCGGCGCGTGGCCGCGTGCCGGAATCTTGCGTCGGTGTAGACATGTCCATGTGACATCAACAACAAGCGATAATCAAAATGGAAACATACGTGGAATTCTCCATCACGCGTGCGTCAAGTAAGTTCTCGACAAGTCGAGGCCTACTCTATCGAGACGCGGTAATACGAAATACCACTTGCACAACAAAGGCTATCATCACAAGCATAGGCAAGTTTCACAACAACAAGCATAGGCAAGTTTCACAACAACAAGCATAGGCAAGTTTCACACAACTCAAAGTACTTTCATTTTATGCCAAAGTCGGGTTTTAACCCCAAAGTACTACATCGTTAAGTTTTTAAAAGAGATCCATTACTTTTATAAAAGTCACCTATACCCGTAGTATTAGAATGACCAACCCACATTCCTTTTCAAAATCAAGTAACAACATTCTTTTCCTAAGTTCGGTTTGCCTAGTTTCATTACTCGAAGCTTCTCATTTTCAAATGCTCAAGTCACTTATTTTAGAAAGGTTTCATAACTCATAGTCTTAATCTCTTTTAAAACAATTGAGTAACATATGTCATATATGTGAGTAGTTTATTCTTGTTTATAACGATCTTATTACAATGACCATGATCTAGAAAATGTAATATCATTTTGTCTCATCTTAGCTTACATGCAGATGGAGGTTTCTCTTGGTTTTAATACAACACATCATTATTCAATACATTTTCCTTTATTAACGCTGCAATGATAGTGCTGTCGATACACATTACGATTCGAATCAAAAACATTATCCCTTTAAAACCAAGTACTCATTACTCACGAATGAGGTTTCACACAAACATCCACATTAAAACAAATAAGTTAAGTCTCTTATCTTATAAGATCAAGTCTCTTAACTTCTAACATCAAGAAACCATTTTCACCTACATAAGGTCGTTATAACTAACTTCCCATAAAGCTATTATAACACCTCATGTTTTAAACCAACCAAATCACTTAGCACGTATGCGTCTGCACTACATAGTTCACAACAATCATGCTAGAAAAGATAGGAAGAGGTTCACATACCTCGCGGCAGTATCGACAATAAGCAAAATGCTCCAAGTACTACAACCTTGCTAGCCCTTTCCACTCCTCAAGTAGAATACGCTACTCTTAGTACTTTCACTAGAAAGGTCACAAACGTCTATTAACTTCAAAACACAAGGTTCCATTTCTCTGAAAATTCGGCAATTCCTCACATGACAGCGTAAATCTCCTCTCTATCGAGGCGGCTACCAAGCCAACCGAGGGGTTTACGCCTAACGGGCGTGTACAATTCTACTCGGTAATACTACACAAGTCTGCAATCTGATCTATGTAAATCTGATTGATTCTTTTCTTTACTCTTCAGGCTTAAGTCAAAAGACATTGCCAAATACAAAGTTCAGTTCTACATATAGTATACTTCAACTATATATTCCTACAACATGTAATCTCCTATTACAATAAGGGGACAAGAATATTTACCTCGATAAGCCCAAAATTATCCAAGTTATAATGTCGATCCTGAGCAAGGTTTAGCTCCTACTCCGTGCGCTCCAACCCGCTCCAAACAAACCTTAGAAGTTCTTAACCAACTTCTACTCAAATACTTCAACCAACTATGAAGATTTCCTTAGGGTTTCGGTTTGAGACTAAAAGGACAAAAGGTAGTATTTCCGGGCTCTACGTATAGAGGTAACTTTTGGAATACAACAAGGTAAAGGCTAAGGTATTTTGGGCATTATAACAATACTTGGAAGACAACTTTCTACCAAAGGGGGGGGGGGTAGGCTCGGCTAGCACACTAGGCTAGGGGGAGGCGGTGTTCTCGGCCAAGGCCACACGAAAAGGGGAGGAAGGCTCGCGGTTTAGAGCTCACAAAGGGGGAGGAGAGGGTTTCAAGACTTGGAAGTTTTGGAATGGATGAAGTCTTCACATTTAGGGGTATTTATAGCAAAACCAATGGCCACCAGGCCAAGATCCTTCCAAGTGTATAGCAAGTGTAAGGACAAGATTAAGCCAAGTGCACCCTAAACCCTACTCCACAAAACAAGGCACAAAACATGGCACCAAACAAGCCACAAACAAGGCCAAAACAAGGAGCCAATAGGCCGTAGAAACGTGACCCAATCGCCAACCCAACGCTTCACTGAGGGTGACAAGTGCCACCTCCGTTGGTCCAAAACATTTCGTCTCTCGGAAAAATTCGCAAAAATACTAAATGACATAGCCGAATTTTCCCAACGTAGGCGTGGAAACGTTTAGTCGGAAAACGACTCTATTCGGCACTTGTGCCCAAATTTCGAACCAAAGCCTAACTTAAGGCTCAAATTCTCCACGTACGTCCTTACGTACATACTCTGGAAATACGGGGTATAACATACTGCCTCCTACGTCGGACGGCAATGCTAACCTATAGGCAACTTGGCCTATTTTCCAAATGATCTGAAAGCGCTCAAAGTACCTCGGCTAAGTTTCCTCTGTTTTCCAAAACTCGTCACACCTTTCCGAGGTGGTACCTTCGAAGACCCGTCGGCACGAACTCCAAGCGTCGCCGCCGATTATCCGCCGCGACTTCGTTGACTCAGCTGCCGATAACCTCTCCTGGATAGGCTTCACCCTATCCACATCCTGCTGAAACAAGAATGAACCAGCTATCTGAACCTTGCCAACATCGAACCAATCGACCGACAACTTACACTTCCGCCCCTACAAGGCGTCATAAGGCGATATCCGAATACTGATATGGTAGCTATTAAACATTCCCTCAACACGAGACAACAATCCTCACAGCTACCCCTGAAATCCAAACACCGCCGAGGCGAACGCGAGCATCGAGACCCACGAGTTTCTAACCTCGCTCGTAATACTTCCAGAAAATGAAATAGCCGTAACCTGGGCTCCACTGCCTGACATAAGGTGAAAGTAGGCACCTCATGCAGCCTTAAAACCTTCCCGATATAACATCTCGCATAACCCTCTGCCGAATAAACGGTCCTGACTGAAAGACAAGATGGGCTGACCTCATCGGCCCGACTACTGGTCGAACGCATCCACGAACTCGTACGCTGGTTAACTAAACTTGGGCCTAACATCCTCATGACACTATCACAAAGCGGGACCACCACAAATTGACCCCACCACCATACAGGTCGCGGGTTGACCCGCGATCGGTCCTCGACCCAACCCGCTATCGCGCCAAACACTTGTTCCCCGATCCGGAACAATCTCACGTGAACTATGCACTCCGATACCATACTATATATATTCTTTAAAAATATCATGCTCAAGAGGATAGGATGAATTACATACCTCGCGACGATTATCGACTATTAGCAAAATGCTCCACCGCTATAACCCGGCTAGCCTTGTCCACCTTCCAAGTAACATGCTACTCGCAGAACTTTCAACCTATAAAGGCCATATACGTCTATCAACGTCTAGACTACTCTGCAGAATATTCTAAGCAGAGGGTTCTCTATTCTACGGAAAATCGGGCAGCACTTCCCTACCCGGTAAGCTACACAAGTCTACTGTAAATACAGTCCTATGTAAGTACAGTTCAATCTTCTTCTTTAATATCCTTCTATTACAGTTCAATTCTTATATTCATTCTATACTACTACAGTATGTAATTTCCAATTACAATATAAGGACAAGAGTATTTACCTCGATAAGCCCAAAATTATCCAAGTTTAAATGTCGATCTTGAGCAACGTTTAGCTCCTACTCTGAGCGCTCCAACCCGCTCCAAACAACCCTTATAAGTTCTACGCAACTTCTTCTTAATACTTCAACCAACTGTGAAGATTTCCTTAGGGTTTCATTTTTGTGACTGAAGGGAAGTATAATAGTATTTCTGGGCTTTTAGCATAGGTGTAACCTTGGAATACTACAAGGTATTTGGGCCAAGGTATTTTGGAATAGTAACAATACTTGGAGAATACTTTTCTACCAAGGGGGGTGTATTTCACGAGAACAACTCAAGGTAGGGGGGGGTACTTTCGGCTAGCACCACAAAGGAATGGGGGTACTCTCGGCCAAGGGTCTCACAAAGGGGGAGGGGGAGGCTTTGGACGAAAGCCTTACAAAGGGGGAAAGGGATTTCAAGACTTAGAAAGTGTGGAGTGGATGATGAAGTCTTCAACTAAGGGGGGGTATTTATAGGGAAACCAATGGACAAGATCAAGACAAGTGGTGGGCAAGTGGAGGGTGAGGATTTGAACAAGTGCACCCTAGCCATCTACTCCTCAAATCACTCCAAACATTGACCCATGTTTTAGGCCTCAAAATCGTCCAAGCCGTGCAAGCCATTCGGCCACTTGACCGTCCACTTGAGGGTGACAAGTGTCGCCCTCTCGTTGGTCCAAAATATTTCATCTCTCGGAAAAATCCGCAAAAATTATAAATGACATAGCCGTAATTTTCCCTACGCAAGCTTTGGAAAACGTTTCGTCGGAAAACAATTCGTTTCGTGGGTTGTGAACAACATTTTCGTCCCTTGCCTAATTTAAGGCTCAAACTTTTATACGTACGCCCTCACGTACATACTCTGGAAATACGGGGTATAACACTAAAGGAAGTATAGTAGTATTTTTCGGGCTTTTAGTATAGAGGTAACTTTGGGAATACTACAAGGTATTTGGGTCAAGGTATTTTGGAATAGTAACAACACTTGGAGAATACTTTTCTACCAGGGGGGGGTATATCACGAGAACAACTAGGAAGGGGGGGGGGGGTTTCGGCCGAGGGCCTCACAAAGGGGGAGGGGGAGGTTGGACGAGAGCTTCTTAAAAGGGAGGGAGGGATTTTGCCTTGGAATTTCACAAGTGTGGATGAAGAATAAGTCTTGAACTTAAGGGGTATTTATAGGCCAATCAATGGCCAAGATCAAAGCAAGTGGAGGGTGAAGATTTGGACAAGTGTGTGTGGGTCCCACCTTATCCATGTACTACAAAAATATCTAGCCAAACATTGACCAAAGGTTTATGGCATTTTCCATGAAAAAAACGTGCCAACCACTCCCCATAATTGCCGTCCACTTGAGGGTGACAAGTGTCGCCCTCTCGTTGGTCCAAAATATTTCATCTATCGGAAAAATCCGTAAAAATTATAAATGTCGCAACCGTAATTTTCCCTTCGCAAGGTCCGGAAAACTTTTCGTCGGAAAATAATTCTTTTCGCTAGTTGTGCACAATTTCCTCCCTTATGCCTACTTAAGGCTTGAACTTTTGTACGTACGCCCTCACGTACATACTCTGGAAATACGGGGTATAACAATCCCTCCCCCCTCTTAGTAGTTCTCGTCCAAGTCCTCCCCCCCCTTCCTAGTAAGTTTCGTCTGAACCCCCCCCCCCTTGGTAGAAAAATATTCTCCAAGTATTGTTACTATTCCAAAATACCTTAGCCAAATACCTTGTAGTATTCCAAAGTTACCTCTATACTAAAAGCCCGAAAATACTACTTTATATCCTTTAGCCACAAAACGAAACCCTAGGAAAAATCTTCATAGTGGGTTGAAGTATTAAGTAGAAGTTGTTTAGAAACTTCTAAGGGTTTCTTGGAGCTATCGGAGCGTGCAGAATAGGAGCTAAACCTTGCTCAGGATCGACATATATCTTGGATAATTTTGGGCTTGTCGAGGTAAATATCTTGTCCTTCTATTGTAATTGGAAATTACATACTGTAGTAGTATAGAAATGAGTATAAGACGTATAGAAGGATGGTATGAAAGAAGAGAATTGATCTGTACTTACAGTAGACTTGTGTAGTTTGTCGGGTAGGGAAGTGCTGCCCAATTTTTCCGTAGAATTAAGAACCTTCTGCTTAGAATATTCTACAGAGTAGTCTAGACGTTGATAGACGTATTTGACTATTATAGGTTGATACTCTGCGCGCGACATATTCGACTTGGCAGGTGGATTTCGCCGAGGAGGTATGTGATTCTTCCTATCCTCTTGAGCATGATATTTTTGATATATATATATAGTACGGTAGACGTACGTGTGTTAACTAAAATTGGTTTTACTATGATGTCTTTTGACTTGAGTTTTAAATAATAAGAATCTTGAAGTATTTCAAAAGAGTTATGAATCATTTTTGAAAGAAAAGTAATACTTGGTTTTAAAAGCTTACAGAGTTATACTAGCTTTATGGGAAGTTAGGTATAACGACTTAAGGAAGATAGAAGGAACGATTTACATATTTGTTTATGAAAGTCTTGTATTGATTTCTGGAAAGTGTAGTAAGATGGTTTGATAAGTAAACATGTTACGATGCTACGTGTGTTAGTGTCTTGTGATGGTTGTGTGAGGGGGTTATTCTTGTTGTGCTTACGTTGATAAACGATAAGCCCGTTGTACTGTTATTATATCACATACCCCCCTGACTTGTTATGATGCCGAGGACTTGCCACCCTCGATGCGAGGAATACCTCATGCGGTCTGTGTGACTATGATTCGAGGAATACCTCATGCGGTCTGTGTGACTATGATTCGAGGAATACCTCATGCGGTCTGTGTGACCATGCGGAGCTGCGGGAGTTCCAGGATGATCACTCCGGGTGTGTTACCCGATGCGAGGTATACCTCATGCGGTCTGTGTGACCATGATTCGAGGAATACCTCATGCGGTCTGTGTGACTATGCGGACTGCGGGAGTCCAGGAGGATGCCGCGGGTTAGCTACCCCCGATGCGAGGAATACCTCATGCGTGCAGTGACCTATGCGATGCGGGAGTTCGAGATTAGCGCATAATGATACTATGGGCGATTGGCCTTGCTTCGATCATTAGCGGCCTAGAAAAGACCAGTTACATTATATCTATTTTTGCTCTTGTCTATGCTGTGGCACTATGTGCGGTTGAACTGGTTGTATTTGTAAAATGGTTTTAAAATACTTTGATTTCATTTCAGTACTTTACAGTTTCACATACTTGGTACCTGCTGTACTGACCTCCTTCGGGGGGCTGCATTCATGCCGCAGGTAAGGGGAAGCAGGTGGTAGATCCTCATTCTTAGGATCCTTACTCTGGTGTCAGGAGCTCCATTTCTCCGGAGGCTCGACTTTTGGTACGAATATCCCTGGTGTTGTAGATATTTTGTACATTCAGGGTATGGCGGGGCCCTGTCCCGCCATAGTTGTTTACTTTTCCTAGAGGTCTGTAGTCCTGTTGTAAAGTTGGGATGTAATTGCCAGACTTGGTACATATATATATATATGCCGAAAGGCAACTTTTTCTCAGATAAACTGTTTCTCATTTCATATTGTTTCATGTCTTGTTTTTATATTCCGCTGGTTACTCGATGTATGCCTACTGGGGTGCCCGGGTAAGGCACCAGTCACGGGCCCGGGATTGGGTCGTGACAAAAGTGGTATCAGAGCAGTTAATCCTCGAAAAGTGTCTACAGACCGTATCTAGTAGAGTCTTGATTATCGGTGTGTTGTGCACCACACCAATAATCATGAGGCTATAGGATATTTAGGATTGGTTTCCATTCTTCTCACTCTGAGATCGTGCTTTAGAGTTGTGTTATAAGTTGGACCCCTCTAACGTATTCCTTTTCTGTACCAGTTATGCCTCCACGCAAGGCAACCCGGGCCCAGAAGGGCAAGGCAGTCGAGGAGTCGCTAGTAGGACACGAGAGGACACGACGGCCTGTGCCCGATCTATACGGCGATACCTCAGACGGCGAGTTCCACGACGCCGCCAGCCCCAGCAGGGTTTAGAGCCGCAGCAGTGGCTGATGAGACCACAGTACCTGCGCCTCCAATCCCACAGTCTGGAGAAGATGAGATGGGTTACATAGAGATGGCCCAGTTGCTAGCCAGGATTGTGGCCAGACATGAGGATAGGCTGGATGCAGCAGTTCCAGCTCCAACAGTACCCGTGGTTCACCCGAGGTCGGATAGTTTGAGGCTACGGGATTTTCTGAGTTGTAGCCCGCCAGAGTTCTACGGGTCGAGGCCTGAGGATGATCCGCAGGAGTTCATCCGGCGATTCTGACGGATCATGAGAGTGATCAAGGATTCGGAGACCGAGTCCGTGATCTTCGGTTCGCATCGGCTGCGTGATACCGCAGTCGACTGGTTTGATTCGTGGGAGCTATCCAGGGGAGAGCATGCGCCTCCAGCAGTATGAGACGAGTTCTCGGAGGCATTTCTCACTCATTTCTTGCCGCCACAGATGAGGAGAGCACGGGCGATTTTTGATCTTTGAGCGAGAAGGCGCCTGATCGAGTACAACGTTGAGTTCGATTCGTTGGCTCGATATGTCCCTGCATTAGTAGCAGATATGGAGGACCGAGTGCACCGCTACGTTACGGTACTAGATGACTATTTGGCAGAGTCATGCTCGGGTGTGGCTCTTCAGCCGGGCATGGACATTACCCGCATTCAGGCTCATGCACTTGGGTGCGAGGAGCGTAGAGGCGGCGTCGACGGATATCGCAGCGAGAAGAAGGCGTCTGGCGGATCTTTTGGTAGCTCTCGGGGTGGACGGCCTCGAAGATTTCAGATTTGCACCACCGCCCGGCAGAGCACTCCTACACCGCCTTGGGGATACGGGGTATTCGGGCGGATCGGGCCCCGTGGACGGACTTCAGGTAGCAGAGGTGCTAACCGTCCGGGACCACCCGCCGGTGTGGCCGTCGGTAGATCCCATTACCGGAATTGTGGTCCTACTGCATTAGTTTGTTATGCTTGCGGTCAGCGGTCACTATGCGAGACTATCCGACCGAGGCGCGAGAGGGTAGGGTCACCATGGTCTTTCGCCGGGTCTTCACCTGATTTACTCGCCCCGGAGGGCAGGGTGCTCAGGGACCAGCGGGTCGCGGCAGAGGTCGTGGCAGGGGTCCTAGTTCTAGCGGTCCTCAGAACCGCATTTATGCCTTGTCCAGCCGGCAGGACCAGGAGGCGTCACCTGATGTCGTCACAGGTACTTTATCAGTTTCATGTTGTGACGTGTATGCCTTGATAGATCCGGGTTCTACTCTGTCCTATATATCTCCCCTTATTGCTAGTAGGATAGGGATAGAGCCTGAGTCCATAGACCCTTTCGAGGTATCTACGCCAGTGGGTGATTCGGTGGTAGCTCGACGGGTATATAGGGCTTGCCCGGTGTCTTTATGCAGTCGTCAGACCCTAGCCGACTTGATAGAGTTGGATATGACCGATTTCGATGTGATTATGGGTATGGATTGGCTAGCTTCTTGCTACGCCAATGTGGACTGCAGGGAGAGAGTGGTACGGTTCCAGTTTCCTGGGGAGCCGGTTATTGAGTGGAAGGGGAACACTGTGTCACCGAGGGGTAGGTTTATTTCCTACCTCAAGGCTAGGAAGATGGTGCAGAAGGGGTATATCTACCATCTCATTCGGGTGTTTGATACTGAGGCACCAGATTGTCACCGATTCGGTGAGTCGAGAGAGTTCCCGGATGTGTTTCAGACGACCTCGGGTATCCTCCCGAGGGAGATAGAGTTTTGTATCGATGTGTTGCCAGACACTCGGCCTATATCCATTCCGCCATACAGAATGGCACCTGCCGAGTTGAGAGAGTTGAAGGACCAGCTGAGAGATTTGCTGGAGAAGGGCTTCATTAGGCCTAGTGTTTCTCCCTGGGGAGCGCCGGTATTGTTCGTGAAGAAGAAGGACAAGACGCTGCGCATGTGTGTTGATTACAGGCAGCTGAACAAGGTGACTATTAAGAACAGATACCCCCTTCCCAGGATTGATGATTTGTTCGACCAGTTGCAGGGTGTGAGATGTTTCTCCAAGATTGATCTGCGATCGGGATATCATCAGGTGCGAGTTAGAGAGGCGGACGTCCCTAGGACTGCATTCCGGACCCGGTACGGGCACTATGAGTTCAGGGTTATGTCTTTCGGTTTGACCAATGCTCCGGCGGTATTTATGGATTTGATGAACCGAGTGTTCAAGCCATTTTTGGATACGTTTGTGATAGTATTCATTGATGACATCTTGGTTTATTCCCGCTCAGAGCAGGAGCATGCGGAGCATTTGAGGACTGTGCTGAGAGTTCTCCAGGACCAGCAGTTGTACGCCAAGTTTTCCAAATGTGAGTTTTGGTTGGCTTCGGTGGCTTTTCTTGGGCACATTGTAGGGGCTGATGGTATTCGGGTGGATACGGCCAAGATCGAGGCAGTCAGGAGTTGGCCTAGACCTACTACTCCGACAGAGGTGCGCAGCTTTCTGGGCCTTGCAGGTTACTATCGGAGGTTCGTGGAGAAGTTTGCTTCTATTTCGGCACCTTTGACTAAGCTGACTCAGAAGGGAGCTAAGTTTCAGTGGACTGATGCTTGTGAGCAGGGTTTCCAGTTACTGAAGGAGAGATTGACGACCGCCCCAGTTCTTACTCTTCCAGAGGGTCTAGACGGCTATGTGGTGTATTGTGATGCGTCAGGCATCGGGCTTGGATGTGTGTTGATGCAGCAGGGAAAGGTTATAGCGTACACATCCCGACAGCTTAAGAAGCATGAGAGGAACTACCCCACCCATGATTTGGAGTTGGCAGCGGTGATTCACGCCTTGAAGATCTGGAGGCACTATTTGTATGGGGTTCATGTGGATATTTACACAGACCACAAGAGCCTCCAGTATATCTTCAGCCAGAGGGAGCTGAACTTACGACAAAGACGGTGGCTAGAGTTACTCAAGGATTATGATGTCGATATCCTGTACCACCCAGGGAAGGCCAATGTTGTGGCAGATGCCCTTAGTCGTAGGTCGATGGGGATTCTATCAGTTGTGCAGCCAGATAGGAGGGGCATGGTCCGCGAGATACATCATCTAGCGAGCCTTGGAGTCCGATTGATTGGTTCTGATAGCAGTGGGGTTCGAGTTCGAGAGGTTGCCGAGTCTTCCATCGTCGAGGAGGTGAAGAGGCAACAGTTTGAGGATCCGGTTTTGACACGGTATCGTGATACGACTCTTCGTGAGGGGAAGGGTCCTTTTGAGGTAGCACCTGATGGGGTGCTAAGGTTTGAGGGCAGGTTGTGTGTTCGGATATTTCGTGACTTGGCAGGTTCTAGGGGAAGCACACAGCGCGCGTTACTCTATCCATCCGGGGTCGACAAAGATGTACCACGACCTCAGATCAGTGTATTGGTGGGATGGCTTGAAGAGGGACGTTGCAGAGTTTGTGGCTCAGTGCCCGTGTTGTCGCAGTGAAGGTAGAGCATCGAGGCCCGATGGATTATTGCGACGATAGAGATCCCGACCGGAAGTGGGAGGTGATCAACATGGACTTTATCACGGGGTTACCTCGCACTCAGGAAACATGATTCTATCCGGTTATCGTCGACAGTCGACGAAATCAGCCCACTTTCTTCCGTCAGACGACTTTTTCGCGAGGATTATGCCGGACTTTACATCCGAGAGATCGTGAGATCGCATGGGGTCCCTATTTCTATCATATCGCATGCAGGAGCTCGGTTACGGCTAACTTCCTGAGGTATTTCCGAAGGATTAGGACGCAGTGAGCTCAAGATCGCATTCCATCCTCAGACAGACGGACAGGCAGAGCGTACTATCCAGACTCTTGAGGATATGATGCGGGCCTGTGTTATTGACTTCAGGGGTAGCTGGGAGGATCATTTTCCTCTAGTAGAGTTTGCGTATAATAATAGCTACCACTTCAGTATTCAGATGGCGCCTTATGAGGCCTTGTATGGGAGGAAGTACAGATCGCCGATAGGCTGGTTTGATGTGGGTGAGGTGCAGTTAGTGGGACCAGACACGGTTGTGACGATGGATGAGGTGAAGCTTATCCAGAGCCATCGACACTCATTGTCGACATAAGTCGTATGCAGATCATCGTCGTCGGCATCTGGAGTTTGAGGTTGATGATTGGGTTTTCCTGAAGGTGTCACCCATGAAGGGTGTGATGAGGTTTGGGAAGAAAGGGAAGCTCAGCCCAAGGTACATTTGGCCTTATCGATTGTCGCGAGGTAGGCAAGGTTGCCTATGAGTTGGATCTGCCGTCCGATCTGGAGGCAGTGCATCCGGTTTTTCATGTTTCTATGCTGAGGAGATGTATCGGGGATCCATCTAGGGTACACCCGATTGACGATGTCCAGGTGACCGAGGGGTTATCGTATGAGGAGAGTCCCATAGAGATACTCGATCGTCAGGTTAGGCGGCTGCGGACGAAGGATGTGGCTTCCGTCAAGGTCTTATGGCGGAACGAGAACATGAATGAGATGACGTGGGAAGCAGAGGAGGACATGAGGCAGAGGTATCCTCACTTATTCCCCACACCTCCAGGTAACTCACTTTCCTACTTGTAAATTTTCTTTGACATATATGCTTAAGTGTTGTATTGTGGCCATGTGTGGCATTTGCAAACTGTTTACGTTATGAGGAACTTTATCGTTATCTGTCTTGAGAAGGAACATTCGGGACGAATGTTTCTAAGGAGGGGAGAATGTTATACCCCGTACTTCCAGAGTATGTATGCGAGGACGTATGTACGATTATTCAAGCCCTAATTAGGTTAAGATGAAATTGAGAGCTTTCAACGGAAGAGAGTCCAAACCTTGTGAAGGAAATTTTACGTTTTTAATATTTTAACCGATTACGGATTTTTCCGAGAGACGATGTCACGACCCGACCCCGGGCCCGTGACTGGTGTCTTACCCCGGGCACCCTAGTGATACAACATCAGAGAAAATCAGCGGAAATAAAAACTTAAGCATGAATCAAGACAAAATAAGAAACAGGCTAACCAAAACGGTTACCTTTCTGCATATATATACCTGAACAGTTATATCCTTTACAAACCCTGCCCACAACAGTACTACAGACCTCTAAGAATGTAACCACAACTACGATGGGACAGGGCCCCGCCATACCCCTGAATGTAAGTACCTACAACGACAGGGGACTATACCAAAGATAAGCCTCCGGAGAAACGGAGCTTCCCAGACGCTGAACTGTGATCCTATGAGCGAGGATCAACAACTGGTGTACCTCTACCTGCGGCATGAACGCAGCCCCCCGAAGGAGGTCGACAACAGTATCAAGTATGTGGCGAAAATCACGTAAATGAAATCATAATAGTCTATATAAAGCAGGAGACATGTATGATAACCAAACTACAGTACACAACATATGAGCAGTCATGTCAAGTCAGGGACTCACGCCCTCAAAGTCATCACTCAAAATATAACAATGGGTCTCACGCCCACAACATCAATCATGCCCGTGGAATTCCTTCCTCACTGCCGGCAGTCTATGATATAACAACACCAAGGAGTACACTTGAACACCAGGTCCCACCTGTGTCATAAAACCGTACGGGGCAAGTACGAAGGCTAACTACCAGATACCAAAGCCGCATCATCAACTGACCGGGGCAAGTACGAAAGCCAACTACCAGATACCAAAGTCGTACTAACAATACTATATAACCATACCACGAAGCTGACACGGGGCAAGTACGAAAGCCAACTACCAGATACCAAAGCCGCGTCACGTCGATGGGGCAAGTGCGAGCTAACTACCGATACCAAGGCGTGATCACGAGACTTCGCCACAAACTGAACGGCAAGTGCGAAGGCTAACTACCGATACCAAAGTCGAATCACCACGCCCGGGCAAGTACGAGCCAACCACGGATACCAAGGCGAATCGGTAAAACCCCGTGGAGGTGGTCCATGGAATGACACGATACAGAACTGATCGGGGCAAGTACGAAAGCCAACTACCAGAACCAACCTGCATCAGCAACGACCGGGGCAAGTACGAGGGCTAACTACCAGATACCAAGGCCGAATCAGTAAACCTCATGGAGAGCTAGTCCATGGAACAACAATCCTAATGGAACCATACCCGTGGGCCACCCAACGTGTCAGTAGGTCCAAGGATATAACAAGACAACACTCCTAGTGGAAGCATACCCGTGGGCCACCCATCGTGTCAGTATGTCCATCAATCAACCAGATAGCCGGCCCTCCATCGAGAGACTCGGTAGCACAGAATCAAAACACTTGCACAACAAAGGCTATCACATCAAGCATAGGCAAGTTCAACGTACTCATAGACTTTCATTTTATTTACAACAAATTGGTTCACCATTTATATAAACTCAAGTACTCCTATTTTGTGCCAACAATCCGGGTTTCAACCCTAAAGTACTACGTACTTAAATTCTTTCAAAAGATCCCTTTCTTTTACAAAAGTCATACGATACCCATAGTATCAAAAATAGAGTAATTATCATTTCAAGTAAACCAAAACCATTTCCACACCTTCTTTTGAAATAAGCCAAGACAACACCATGCTTTCTTTTAAAACCAATTTAAGACAAAACCATGCCTTCTTTTTAAACCATTTTAACACAAAACCATGGCTTCTTTTTAAACCATTTTAAGACAAAACCATGCCTTCTTTTTAAACCATTTTAAGACAAAACCATGCCTTCTTTTTAAACCATTTTAAGACAAAACCATGCCTTCTTTTTAAACCATTTTAAGACAAAACCATGCCTTCTTTTTAAACCAAAAACTCTTCAATTCCTCAAGTCCATTTTCTTTTAGAAATCAAGTTCCTTACTTTGGAATTTAAGAAAATTCAACACTTGTTATTAATGATCTTATTAAAGTAGTCATGATCTAGGAAATGTAATACAATTTTGTCTTATCTTAGCTTCTATGCAGATGGAGGTTTCTACTGGTTTTAATAATAATTAATTAGTCAATACATTTTCCTTTATTAACGCTGCAGTGGTTTGTTCGATACTTATTCTCATTTCCGAAATCAATATAACTTATTCCTTTTTAAAACCCAATTACGCATTTCTCATAAATGCGGTTTCACAACTTTTTAACACAAACCAAGTCCTTAATAATTCACATCAAGTCATTTATAAGTTAAGTCTCTTATCTTTTAAAAACCACAAACTATTTCTTTACCTACATAAAGTTGTTATAACAAACTTCCCATAAAGTCGTTATAACACTTTATGTTTTAAACCAACCAAATTCGTTTAGCACACGTACGTCTACCGTACTACATAGTTCACACAATCATGCTAGAAGAGGTTCACATACCTCGCGACGATTATCGACAATTAGCAAAACGCTCCAAAGTATTGTAACCCTGCTAGCCTTTTCCACCCTCCAAGTACAATACGCTACTCGTAGTACTTCAACCTATAAAGGCCACAAAACGTCTATCAACTTCTAGATCCCTTCGTAGAACATTTCTAAATACAAGGTTCCATATTCTACGGAAAATTCGGTAGCACCTCCCCCCCCCCCCCCCGCAACCACATAAATCTCCTCCTCTATCAAGGCCCGCTACCAAGCCAATAACTCCAAGGGGGTTACACGTCTAACCAGACGTGTACAACATTACCCCACAATAATACTACAAGTCATCAGAATATACCCAATGTAAATCTGATTCTGTTATACCCGTATTTCCATAGTATATGCGTGAGGACGACGTAGAAAATTTGAGCCTTAGATAGGCATTGGATCGATTTTTGTACACAACTACCGAAAAGTCGTTTTTTAAACGTTTCCACGACTTTCGTAGGAAAATTCGGCTATGTCATTTAGAATTTTTGCGGATTTTTCCGAGAGACGAAACATTTTGGACCAACGGGAGGGTGACATGTGTCACCCTCACATTGGAAGCAAGTGGGGCGGCTTTGGACGATTTGGGCGTCCAAGTGGGACGATTTTGGCTTGATCTTTTGGCCTTGTTTTGTGCCTTGTTTTGTGGAGTGTTTTGTGGAGTAGGGGTTAGGGTGCACATGTCTTGATCAAGGCCTTACACTTGCCTTGCACATGGCTTGATCTTGGCCATTGGTTGGCCTTTGCTTAGCCTATAAATACCCGGAAGTGAAGACTTCTTCATCCACTCTCACTTGTCTAAATCTTGAAAACCCCTATCCTCCCTCTTGTTGACTCTCGTCCAAGAGCCCTCCTAGTCAAGGCCTTTGGCGAAACCCTCTCCCTTTGTGAGCCTTAGCGAGAGCCCCTCTCTTTGAGTGTTGTTCTCGTGTAACACACCCCCCGCCCTTGGTTGAGAAGTACTCTCCAAGTATTGTTATAATGTCCAAATACCTTAGCCTTATACCTTGTAGTATTCCAAGGTTACACTTACAAAAGCCCAGAAAATACTATTATACTTTCCGTCAGTCACAAAACCGAAACCCTAAGGAAAATCTCCATAGTCAGTTGGAGTATTGTGTAGAAGTTGGTTAGAACTTCTAAGGGTGGTTTAGAGCGGGTTGGAGCGCTCGGAGTTGGAGCTAAACGTTGCCCAGGATCGACATCTCTACTTGGATAATTATGGGCTTATCGAGGTAATTATCTTGTCCCTCTATTGTAATTGGAAATTACATGATTGTTAGATTATATAGTTGAAGTATACTATATATAGAACTGAACGTAGTATCGGCAATGTCTTTTGACTTAAGCCTGAATAATAAGAAACCTTTTCGAAAGAAGAGTACTGAACTGTAATTACATAGGACTGTATTACAGTAGACTTGTGTAGCTTTTCTGTGAGGTAGAATTGTGCACGTCCGGATTAGACGTATAACCCCCCCCCTGGTTGGCTTGGTAGCCGGCCCCGATAGAGGAGGAGATTTACGACATTGGGGAGGTGTCGCGATTTTTTCTCAGAGAATTTTCCACGATGAGATCTAGATGTTAATAAGCGCCTTGTGGCCTTTTTAGGTTGAAGTGCTACGTGTGGCGCGATCTACGTGGCTTAAGGAGTAGCCGACGGTTTGAGGTACTTGGAGCGTTTTGCTATTAGTCGATAATCGTCGCGAGGTATGTGAACCTCTTCCTATCTCTTCTAGCATGATATGTGTGTAACTATGTAGTACGATAGACGTACATGTGTTAAATATATTTGATTGGTCTAAAACATAAAGTGTTATAACGGCTTTATGGGAAGTTGGTTATAACAGCTTTATGTAGGTAAGAAAATACTTGTGGTTTTTAAAAGGTAACTGATTTGAACTATAACTGGCTGGTTATGTGATAATAAAGAACTTGAAGTATTTCAAAAGATTTTTGAATCATTTTAAAAGAAGAAGTAATACTTGGTTTTTGAAAAACTTAAGAGTTATACTAGCTTTATGGGAAGTTAGGTATAACGGCTTAAGAATGTTTTACTGATTTCGGAAATCAGAATGTGTATCGACAAACCACTGCAGCGTTAATAAAAGGAAATGTTTTGACAGATTAAGTATTATTAAAACCAGTAGAAACTTCCATCTGCATAGAAGCTAAGATGAGACAAAATGATATTTCCTAGATCATGGCTGCTGTAATAAGATTGTTATAAACAAGAATATCCTACTCACATATAAGGCTTATGTTTCTCAGATGGTTTAAAAGAGAATTATACTCTTAAATAAATAAGACGATGAACTACGAAACCTTTCTAAAATAAGAAACGTGAACATTTGAAATTAGGCAAACTTGGACGTTTGGAAAATAATGTTGTTACTTGATTTTACAAAGGTAAGTGTTTTGATTTACTTCAAAAAGATAATCACTCTATTTTCATATACTACGGGTATTGTGTGACTTCTGTGAAAGTAACGTATCTTTTAAAGAATTAACGTATGAAGTACTTTGGGGATAAAAACCCGAACTTGTTGACATATAGTAGAAAGTACCCTGTGTGTATAACTTGATTGTGTTGGTTTGTGATAGTCTTGTAATACTTTCTTGTTGATTGATAAGTAAACATGCTAGGATGCTACGTGTGTTAGTATCTTGTGATGTTAGTGTAAAGGGTTTTCCTCGATCGCGCTTAAAGTTGTTGACTATCAGCCGTTATGTTGATATTGTACCACTCACCTTGACTTGTCTCCGGAGGTTAAGCTGCCCTCCGATGCGGGGTAGACTCAGGCGGTCTGGGACCATGATTCGAGAATACCTCATGCGGGTCCAGGGGATCCATGCGGAACTACAGAGTTCCAGTTAGTTTGCGGCCTTGTGGTCATGCGGTCTTTGTGGCGCGATCGCGAGTCCGGGCGATGCGGGAGTAGCTACTCGACGCGAGGAATACCTCATGCGGGCCTATGAGGTTGGCCTGGCGAGTGCGGAGAGTTCTGTGGGCTAGACGCGCACATTGATATCGCGGGCGAGTGACCGGCTTTGATCATGTGGCGGTGCAGACAGATATCATGACACGCTTTATGACCTTGTTGGTGCGTAGGTGTTAGTAGTCCTGTTATGCCTTCAGACTTACCTGTCTCGTTTTATTAGGACACAGGTGGGACCTGGTGTTCATGTGTATTTCTTGGTGCTTTTAGATCATAAACTGCCGGCAGTGAGGAAGGTATTCCACGGGCATGATTGATGTTATGGGCTTGAGACCCATAGTTATATTTGAGTGATGACTTTGAGGGCGTGAGTCCCTGACTTGACATGACTGCCTATTTAATTGTAAACTGTAGTTTGGTTATCATACATGTCTCCTGCGTTATAGACTATTATGATTTCATTTACAGTATTTTCAGTTTCACATACTTGGTACCTGTTGTACTGACCTCCTTCGGGGGGCTGCGTTCATGCCGCAGGTAAGGGTACACCAGTCGTTGATCCTCGCTCTTAGGGTCACAGTTCAGCGTTTGGGAAGCTCCGTTCCTCCGGAGGCTTATCTTGGTATAGTCCCCTGTTGTTATAGGTGCTTACATTCAGGGGTATGACGGCCCGCCCCGCTGTCGTTGTTGTCATATCATTCGTAAGTGCCGTAATCTTGTTGTGGGCAGGGTTTGTAAAAAGGATTAAACTGTTCATGTTGAAAGAGTTGTTGTTTATATATATGCCGAAAGGCAAGTGTTCACAGATTATTGTTTATACTTCTGTTATTCCATGTTATTGATTTATGTTCCGCTGATTTTCTCTGATGTATGACTACTGGGGTGCCCGGGGTAAGGCACCAGTCACGGGCCCGGGTTCGGGTCGTGACAAGTTCAATCCTTTATAATCATCCATCCAATATATCTTATACTCAAATCTAAACTACTACAATATGTAATATCCAATTACAATAGAGGGACATAGATCATTACCTCGATAAGCCCAAAATTATCCAAGATTATAAGTCGATCCTGAGCAACGTTTAGCTCCAATTCCTTACGCTCTAACCCGCTCCAAGCAACCCTTAGAAGTTCCTAACCAACTCCTCTTCAAGATCCAACTCCAAAAAGTGAAGAACACTTAGGCTACAATTTGGCAATGTTTCGGCCAAGGGGCATATCTAAGGCTAGGGGTGTGAAATATTTTCCAACTCTTGGTACACAATCTTCCTAACACCCTAAGGAAGAACACTTAAAACTTTAAGAATTTTTGGACAACTTTTGCTCAAGAATCATGGCCAAAGCCGAGAGCACACAAGAGAAAGGGAGGGGATTTTCAAGACTTGGAAACTTTCTAAGTGATGGATGAATAAGTCTTGCAACAAGGGGTATTTATAGAGAAATCGAGGGCCAAGATTAAAGCAAGTGTAAGGTGAGGATTGGGTACATGTGTGTAGGTAAACTACCAACCAAATGTCTACCACAAAAATGGGACAAGTGGCTTGCCACTTGTCCCCCACATAAAAACGTCCAAGTGTCCCCTTGAATTCGGCCATAGGGCCACATGGGGGTGACACGTGTCGCCCCCTACTCTTCCAAAATATTTCGTCTTCCTAAAATATCCGTAATGCCAAAAATCTGAAAATAAAGTGGGCCCCACAAACCGTAAATTTCTCCCGTGGGCCCCACGTGACCAATTCCGGAAATAAAATCTCATAATTCTCAAATATTCCAAAAAGTCTGAATACCAAATCTGGGAATCCAATTCCCTATAACGAACATTTTTCCTTCACAAAATTCGGAAACTTTTCCGTCGAAAAATCACATCTTTCTTCTTTTCCAAAATTACTGTCGTATTCTCGTACGTACGTCCTCACATACATACCCTGGAACTACGGGGTGTAACATTCTTCCCCCCTTAGAAACATTCGTTCCGAATGTTCCTTCTAAGTCTCAAACATACTGCTTGGGTATAGTCTTCACTACTATACTTACCAAACCAATCATGCCACCAATGGCCAGAGTCTAATCATACGCGCAAAACTCAATCCAAGCCAACGAGGAATCACCTCTAACGTGTATAACAACACAAAAGCTTCCACCCATGGTCTAAAGGATACTCCCTTCGCATTTTCACTTCACCACAAAATGATCTCCTTTATTCTGTTAACACACGTTCACTTCTTTCCTTACTCGTACCGCACTTTCTCGTACACGAACTCTCTAGTACACGTACCATACTCCAGTCATCGCTTCAGTTTCTAAAACCTTGGAGTCACTACCTCCAAACTTGGTCATCTACAAGCCTCTCATTCCCTTAAGGCCATTCCCGGCCTTCACGATCCGATTCTGGTCGAACGTATCCACGAAATCGTGCGATGGTTACCTAAACTTGGGCCTAGCACCCTCGTGACCCTACCACCTGGCAGGACCACCTCGAACTGACCCCACATAATTCCGTGCTGCGGGTTGACCCGCAATATGGCCTCAACCCGACCCACAGTCGCGCCAAACTCTCTCGTTCCCCGATCCGGAACAATCTTACTAATTCACGTCATGAAAGCTACCACTTCCATCTCACACTACCCATGGAATTATCCCACAACATATTCCATGCATACCAAGTACTTCGACAAAGACCAACCGTAAAATCATCCACTCAAGACGGCCTTGCATCCAAGGTCCCAACTGTTATAAATTCTAAGGCTCCCAATTTTCTCGTCCCCAGACTTACCCTTTTCAACTGCCCATGTTTTCTAATCACAATTTACACAATGTTAACCGAGCATAGCACTCCACATGTATCTACCATAACGACCTAAACAAGTCTCTTAAGGCTGAAGATATCTCTGTAACTACTGCCTCACTTTCCCTTTGTCGCTCTAATCAAATCCTGCTCTGCTGGACGCATAACTACAGAAGGTGATGAACCAGCCACTGATCCCGAAGGCTGAGTCGTAACATCCGCGCCACCTCTGGTCGAACAATTTCTCGCAAAATGGTCCTGCTGGCCACAAGCATAACAAGCTGTCGAAGTAGTACGACACTCCCCATAAGAACACCTACCACAACGGCCATACCGAGGTGGGGTGACCTCATCTGACTAACACCCCCTTCTCCAAAACAACTGAACCCGCAACTGACCTGGTAGGCTGAGTCATTCCTCTTGTATCCCTCATACTTGGACATCCTTCTATCACATGGCCCTGACGGCCGCAAGTATAACAATCTCCCAAACTAGCACGACACCCTGAGGACCATCCTCAGCTCTCTATCCATAGAACTCGCGACGCAACTCAAGAAATCCGAAGTCTCGGACTATCGATCTAGGGTGAATCATCGTATCTTTGGAACCTGGCTCCCGTCCGTCCTCATATCTCGCCACGACCCTAGCTAGTAACTGGGCCATCTCCTTCTAACTCATATCCTCGGCTCCTGGTCGTGGAACTGGAGACCCAGGTATCGTGGCCTCAGTAGAAACTGCTGCCGCTCTAAACTCTGCTGGGGCTAGCGGCGTCATAAAACTCGTCGTCTGAAGTACTATCTCAGGTAATGACCGGGCCTGTGCCCACGTAACCCTCTGTGCTCTACTCGCAGCTCCCTCTGCTGCCTTGCCCATCTGGGCCCTGGTTGCCTTGCGTAGAGGCATAACGGGTACATAAGAATACGCCAGAGGGAGTCCAACTTATACCACAACTCTAAGGCACGATCTCAGAGTGAGAAGAATGGAAACCAATCCTAAATATCTTGTAGCCTCCTGATTATAGATGTGGTGCACAACACACCGATAATCAAGACTCTACTAGACACGGTCTGTAGACACTTTTCGAGGATTAACTGCTCTGATACCACTTTTGTCACAACCCGACCCCGGGCCCGTGACTGTTGTCTTACCCCAGGCACCCTAGTGATACAACATCAGAGAAAATCAGCGGAAATAAAAACATAAGCATGAATCAAGACAAAATAAGAAACAGGCTAACCAAAACGGTTACCTTTCTGCATATATATACCTGAACAGTTATATCCTTTACAAACCCTGCCCACAACAGTACTACAGACCTCTAAGAATGTAACCACAACTACGACGGGACAGGGCCCCGCCATACCCCTGAATGTAAGTACCTACAACGCAGGACTATACGAAAGATAAGCCTCCGAGAAACGGAGCTTCCAGACGTGAATTGTGATCCTGGCGAGGATCAACAATCGTGTACCTCACCGCGGCATGAACGCAACCCCGAAGGAGGTCAAGATGTCACGACAGTAGTCAAACAACATCGAAAATGAAATTAAAACTCATACATGATAACCAATGAAAAGCGGTTACCTTTTACGAAAATAACTAACACCGAACAGTTACAATAAGAATTTTATAACATCTAATGTACAAAAAGTTCTACAACTTCGGCCAAGTGACAAAGTCTCGAAGGAATGGAGCTTGAACAACGATCCAAAGTGCGGATCAACAAGCGATGTATCTCAAGTATGCGAAATGAAATCATAATAGTCTATAAGGAAATATGATAACAAACTCAAATCAAAGCGAAAGATCATTACTCAAAGTGAACCCAATAACAAGATAGTACATGTCCCAACCAATAACAAGATAATACTCCAAATACCAAACAAATACCAGATAATACAAACAAATACCGGATAATAATGTCCAAACAAATACATAATACATGTCCAAACCGGTTTACAAGATAACCGATATGTCCCAAAGGATCAATATAGTGGAAGCATACGTCGATATGTCCATCATACGTCAAACACTTGCACAACAACAAAACTATCACCACAAGTCAACAAACCGGGTTCCAACCCCAAAATACTACATTCTTTCCTACCGAAACCATACGATACTATCACACATAGTATCACACACATTCATGTTTAAAACCTTCAAACACAATTAACATAACGTCAAGTATACTTTTAAAAGTCCAAGTAATTAACTCCTTTAAGGTCAAGTATTCCTACCTTTTAAAACCAAGTCATTTACTTTTCCCTAAGAAAAGTTCGATATTTGAAACAAGTGATTTATACTTTCAAACTCAAGTTACTTCTCTTTTCCAAAATCACATTATCCTTTACAATCCATTAAATTCATTCTTTGGAATTTTAAGAAATATCAATGATTCTCATTATGATCTAGGAAATGTAATATCATTTTGTCTTATCTTAGTTTCTATGGTTTTAATATAATCAATTAGTGAAACCATTTCCTTTATTATCGATACTTGTTCCAAATCCATTTCACATTCTTATGCCGTTATACCTAACTTTACATAAAGCTAGTATAACTCTTAAGTTTTCAAAACTAAGTATTACTCATTACTGAATGAGGTTTTACAACTTTTGAATACATTACAAAACTTTCACAATTCTAAGTTAAGTCTCTTATCTTACAAGATCAAGTCTCTTAACTTCTACCAATCAACAACCGTTCTTTTATTCACATAAAGTTGTTATAACTAACTTCCTTATAACCCCTTTATGTTTTAAATAACCAATTTCCACATAAACATTTATGAGACCAAGAGGACTCATTCTTATTACTAACGGATAAGACTTTTTACACTTCATAACAAGTCAAGACACAATTTGGAAAATCAATTTCCTTTAACACTATATATTTCACAAATAGTCATCTTTGAAGAGGATAGGAAGAATCACATACCTAAAAAGCAAATTGAACCCAATCCTATAAGTAAGACATCTATTAACTTCTAGTTAGAATAAGCTAAAAGCAAAGCCCCGGGTTCTACGGAACTTACTACCTTTATCGAACCCATTCTAAACCCTTTTCAATACTCTTTCAATTCAAGTTTTAGGTTAACATGATGTCTAACCTAAACATCTTCAACTACCACAATTTCCGACTAACTTTGTCACCAAAGGTAGTTACAATCTTAAGGCTAACATGCCCACGGTTTTCCACAGACAACAAGATCCAAATCCATGCAATATAAAAGCTCAACTCTAAACTACTAAAATAAGCTCACATCTATACAAACTTAACTATATCACAAATCTATTCAAACTCTAAATATAGATCTATACTACTATCACAAGTACTAACTCAAAACCGAAACTCTTACCTTTAGAAAAGCCGCCCTTTCCTACCACTAACTCAACCACCGCTTCCCACAAGTTCACCAACACTTTTTCTAAAGCTAGGTTTTCTTCCAAAACTAGGAGAGGTTTCCATGGAAGGTTTTGAAATGAAATGAAATGGAATGGCCAAGTCTTCAAGACTTGGCCTAAAATAGACCACTTCGATAAAAGGATGGGAGGACACTTGTCACCCTCCCATAGGTTATAAACGAAATATCTAAATCTCGTTGGGATCTAGATTTTTAGGCTTTTAAACACCTCGAAATTCTTAACAACTGGGGTACCACACTCCAAGGTAAACTAAAAATCCTTGTCAACTTATCTATCTTCTAGAATTTGTAACATTCTTATAGTCTCCACTACTATACCTACCAAAAACTCATTTATGCCTCTCATGGCCATAATATAGAAATCGGAAATCGTCCATCTTACTAATCCAAAACTCCATGTATACCAATAAATTCTAAGGTTCAAAATTTAAACTTACCCTCTTTATTAACCATGCTTCCAAAACACATTATATACATCAAAGCATACAATACTTTCTTTCGAGGCAAGAAATGTGCAAGAAATGCCTGATCATTGCGGTATCGATGAACTCATCATCAGAATAGAAACTAATCCTAAATGTCATCGATAATCAGAAAATCACGGAAATTAAAACTCATACATGATAACCAATGAAAAAATAACTAACACCGGAATTTTTATAACATCTGTTCTACAAAAATGAAATCATAATAGTCTATAAGCGGTCAAATCAAACCATAACAAGATAGTACTCAACAAGATAATACGATATGTCCCAAAGGATCAATATAAGCCGTGGGCTACCCGATACTATCACACATAGTATCACACACATTCATGTTTAAAACAATTAACATAACGTCAAGTATACTTTGTAATTAACTCCTTTAAGGTCAAGTATTCAAGAAAAGTTCGATATTTGAAACAAGTGATTTATACTTTCAAACTCAGTTACTTCTCTTTTCCAAAATCCACATTATCCTTTACAATCCATTAAATTCATTCTTTGGAATTTTAAGAAAAGTCGAACTTGTTATCAATGATTCTCATTTAAAATGTAATATCATTTTGTCTTATCTTAGTTTCAATATAATCAATTAGTGAAACCATTTCTTATACCTAACTTTACATAAAGCTAGTATAACTCTTAAGTTTTCAAAACCAAGTATTACTCATTACTCACGAATGAGGTTTTACAACTTTTGAATACATTACAAAACTTTCACAATTCTAAGTTAAGTCTCTTATCTTACAAGATCAAGTCTCTTAACTTCTACCAATCAACAACCGTTCTTTTATTCACATAAAGTTGTTATAACTAACTTCGTTATAACGGATAAGACTTACTACTCAACAAGTCAAGACACAATTTGGAAAATCAATTTCCTTTAATATATTTCACAAATAGTCATCTTTGAAGAGGATAGGAAGAATCACATACCAAAAAGCAACATCTATTAACAACTTACTACCTTTATCATACTCTTTCAATTCAAGTTTTAGGTTAACATGATGTCTAACCCTAAACATCTTCAAAACTACTAAATCTATACAAACTTAACTATAAATCTATTCAAACTCTAAATATAGATCTATACTACTATCACAAGTACTAACTCAAAAAACTCTTACCTTCTTTCCTACCACTTCTTTAGGTTTTTTTGAAATGAAATGAAATGGAATGGCCAAGTCTTCCAAGACTTGGCGGTTATAAACGAAATATCGTTGCGTTGGGATCTAGATTTAACGGGCTACACATTAGGCTTTTTAAACACCTCGAAATTCTTAACGGTAAACTAAAAATCCTTGTCAACTTATCTATCTTGGTGTAACACAAGACAATTATCAAGTATGTGAAACTGAAAATACTGTAAATGAAATCATAATAGTCTATATAAAGCAGGAGACATGTATGATAACCAAACTACAGTACACAACATATAAGCAGTCATGTCAAGTCAGGGACTCACGCCCTCAAAGTCATCACTCAAAATATAACAATGGGTCTCACGCCCACATCATCAATCATGCCCGTGGAATTACTTCCTCACTGCCGGCAGTCTATGATATAACAACACCAAGGAGTATACTTGAACACCAGGTCCCACCTGTGTCATAAAACCGTACGGGGCAAGTACGAAGGCTAACTACCAAATACCAAAGCTGCATCATCAACTGACCGGGGCAAGTACAAAAGCCAACTACCAGATACCAAAGTCTTACTAACAATACTATATAACCATACCACGAAGCTGACACGGGGCAAGTATGAAAGCCAACTACCAGATACCAAGGCCGCATCACGTCGCTGATGGGGGCAAGTACGAGGGCTAACTACAAGATACCAAGGCCGTGATCACGAGACTTCGCCACAAAACTGAACGGGGCAAGTGCGAAGGCTAACTACCAGATACCAAAGCCGAATCAGCCATGACCGGGGCAAGTACGAGAGCCAACCACGGATACCGGCCGATCAAGAAACCCCATGGAGGGCTGGTCCATGGAATGACACTATCAAGAACTGATCGGGGCAAGTACGAAAGCCAACTACCAGAACCAACCTGCATCAGCAACGACCGGGGCAAGTACGAGGGCTAACTACCAGATACCAAGGCCGAATCAGTAAACCTAATAGAGAGCTAGTCCATGGAACAACAATCCTAATGGAACCATACCCGTGGGCCACCCAACGTGTCAGTAGGTCCAAGGATATAACAAGACAACACTCCTAGTGGAAGCATACCCGTGGGCCACCCATCGTGTCAGTATGTCCATCAATCAACCAGATAGTCGGCCCTCCATCGAGAGACTCGGTAGCACAGAATCAAAACACTTGCACAACAAAGGCTATCACATCAAGCATAGGCAAGTTCAACGTACTCATAGACTTTCATTTTATTTACAACAAATTGGTTCACCATTTATATAAACTCAAGTACTCCTATTTTGTGCCAACAATCCGGGTTTCAACCCTAAAGTACTACGTACTTAAATTCTTTCAAAAGATCCCTTTCTTTTACAAAAGTCATACGATACCCATAGTATCAAAAATAGAGTAATTATCATTTCAAGTAAACCAAAACCATTTCCACACCTTCTTTTGAAATAAGCCAAGACAACACCATGCTTTCTTTTAAAACCAATTTAAGACAAAACCATGCCTTCTTTTTAAACCATTTTAAGACAAAACCATGCCTTCTTTTTAAACCATTTTAAGACAAAACCATGCCTTCTTTTAAAACCATTTTAAGACAAAACCATTCCTTCTTTTTAAACCATTTTAAGACAAAACCATGCCTTCTTTTTAAACCATTTTAAGACAAAACCATGCCTTCTTTTAAACCAAAAACTCTTCAATTCCTCAAGTCCCTTTTCTTTTAGAAATCAAGTTCCTTACTTTGGAATTTAAGAAAATTCAATACTTGTTATTAATGATCTTATTAAAGTAGCCATGATCTAGGAAATGTAATACAATTTTGTCTTATCTTAGCTTCTATGCAGATGGAGGTTTCTACTGGTTTTAATAATAATTAATTAGTCAATACATTTTCCTTTATTAACGCTGCAGTGGTTTGTTCGATACTTATTCTCATTTCCGAAATCAATATAACTTATTCCTTTTTAAAACCCAATTACCCATTTCTCATAAATGCGGTTTCACAACTTTTTAACACAAACCAAGTCCTTAATAATTCACATCAAGTCATTTATAAGTTAAGTCTCTTATCTTTTAAAAACCACAAACCATTTCTTTACCTACATAAAGTTGTTATAACAAACTTCCCATAAAGCCGTTATAACACTTTATGTTTTAAACCAACCAAATTCGTTTAGCACACGTACGTCTACCGTACTACATAGTTCACACAATCATGCTAGAAAAGATAGGAAGAGGTTCACATACCTCGCGATGATTATCGACAATTAGCAAAACGCTCCAAAGTACTGTAACCCTGCTAGCCTTTTCCACCCTCCAAGTAGAATACGCTACTCGTAGTACTTCAACCTATAAAGGCCACAAAACGTCTATCAACTTCTAGATCCCTTCGTAGAACATTTCTAAATACAAGGTTCCATATTCTACGGAAAATTCGGCAGCACCTCCCCCCCCGCAACCACATAAATCTCCTCCTCTATCAAGGCCCGCTACCAAGCCAACAACTCCAAGGGGGTTACACGTCTAACCGGACGTGTACAACACTGCCCCACAATAATACTACAAGTCTCATCAGAATACAATCCAATGTAAATACATGTTATACCGTGTTTCGCAGTATGCGTGAGGCGTACGTATAAAAGTTTAAGCCTTAAGTTAGGCAAGGACCGAAAATTTTGGGCACAACTAGCGAAAAGAATCGTTTTCCGACGAAACGTTTTCCGGACTTTGCGAAGGGAAAATTACGGCTATGTCATTTATTATTTTTGCGGATTTTTCCGAGGGATGAAATATTTTGGACCAACGAGAGGGCGACACTTGGCCCTCAAGTGGACGGCAAAGCTAGGGGAGGTCTTGGCACGTTTTTTGTGTTGAGACTTTGGTCAAGGAGGTGGTAGGATATTTGTAGATATTTTGTGTAGTTGATGAGCAAGTGGGACCCACAAACACTTGTCCAAATCTTGACCCTCCACTTGCCCACCACTTGTCTTGATCTTGGCCATTGGTTGGCCTATAAATACCCCCCTTTTGTTGAAGACTTCTTCATCCTAAAAACATTTCCAAGTCTTGAAAATCCTCCCTCCCTTGTAGTGAAGCTCTCGTCCAAAGAGCTCCCCCTCTCCCCCTTTGTGAGGCCTTTTGGCCGAGAGTACCCCCCCCACCTTGAGTGTTGTCTCGTAAATACACCCCCCCCTTGGTAGAAAAGTATTCTCCAAGTATTGTTACTATTCCAAAATACCTTGGCCCAAATACCATGTAGTATTCCAAGGTTACACCTATACTAAAAGTCCAGAAATACTACTATACTTCCCTTCAGTCACAAAACGAAACCCTAAGGAAAATCTTCACAGTTGGTTGAAGTATTAAGAAGAAGTTGCGTAGAACTTCTAAGGGTTTTTTGGAGCGGGTTGGAGCACCCGGAGTAGGAGCTAAACGTTGCTCAGGATCGACATTAAATCTTGGATAATTTTGGGCTTATAGAGGTAAATACTCTTGTCCTTATATTGTAATTGAAAATTACATACTGTAGTAGTATAGAAATGAATATAAGATTCATAGAAGAGAATTGAACTGTAATAGAAGGATATTACAGATAAGACTCAATCAAATCACATCGGAAGAATATTAAAGTAGAAGATTGAATCAGATTTACATAGGAATGTATTCTGATGACTTGTGAAGTTTGTGGTAGGAAGTCTTGCCCAATTTTCCGTAGAATCTTGTATCAGGATTTATTCTACCGAGTAGTCTAGACTTTGATAGACTTGTGTAACCGTTATAGGTTGAAGTACTGCGAGTAGCATATTCTACTCGAAGGGTGGAAAAGGCTAGCCGGATTCTGATTTGGAGCTATTTGCTAATAGTCGATAATTGTCGCGAGGTATGTGATTCTTCCTATCCTCTTGAGCATGATATTTTAAAAGGAATATATTTAGTACGGTAGACGTACGTGTGTTAACTGAACGTAGTTTTACGGCAATGTCTTTTGAATTAAGCCTGAATAATAAGAATCTTGAAGTATTTCAAGAGAGTTAAGGAACCTTTTTGAAAGAAGAGTAACACTTGGTTTTAAAAGTTTTAAAAGCTTAAGAGTTATACTAGCTTTATGGGAAGTTAGGTATGACGACTTAAGAGAAATAAAAAGAATGGTTTATTGATTTTAGAAGTTAAGAGACTTGATCTTAAAAGATAAGAGACTTGACTTAATTGAATTAATATGAATTTTGTTAAAAAGTGTGAAACCTCATTCGTGAGTAATGAGTACTTGGTTTTTAAAAGGAATAATGTTTTACTGATTTCGGAAATCAGAATAAGTATCGAAAAAACCACAGCAGCGCTAATAAAGGAAAATGTATTGACTAAATAAAGTATTATGAAAACCAGTAGAAACCTCCATCTGCATAGAAGCTAAGATGAGACAAAATGATATTACATTTCCTAGATCATGGCTGCTTTAATAAGATTGTTATAAACAAGAATAACCTACTCACACATATAAGACATATGTTTCTCAAATTGTTTTAAAGGAGAATTATATCATTAAGTGATTAAAACTATGATCTACGAAACCTTTCGAAAGTGAGAAACTTGAGCATTTGAAATTAGGCAAACTTGAATGTTTGGAAAATAATGTTATTACTTGATTTTACAAAGGGAAGTGTTTTGGTTTACTTAAAAAGATAGTCACTCTATTTTTATACTACGGGTATTGTGTGACTTTTGTGAAAGAAACAAATCTTTTAAAGAATTAATGTGTGAAGTGCTTTGGGGATAAAAACCCGAACTTGTTGACATAAAGTAGAAAGTACCTTGTGTGAATAACTTGATTGTGTTGGTTTGTGATAGCCTTGTAATACTTTCTTGTTGATTTGATAAGTAAACATGTTAGGATGCTACGTGTGTTAGTATCTTGTGATGTTTGTGTAAAGGGGTTTCCCTTGTTGTGCTTATGTTGTATAACTATAAGCTGTTATGTTAGTATTATATCACTCACCTCTTGACATGATTTTGGGGGTTAAGCTGCCCTCCGATGCGGGGTAGACTCATGCGGGTCTGTGTGACCTATGATTCGAGAATACCTCATGCGGGTCTGTGTGACCTATGCGGAGCTATGAGAGTTCCAGGTTAGTGTGCGGCCTTTGTGGTCATGCGGTCTATGTGGCCATGCGGACTGCGAGTCCAGGATGTTGCCGGGGAGTAGCTACCCTCGATGCGGGGAATACCTCATGCGGGCCATTGGAGTGGCCTATGCGGAGCTGCGGGAAGTTCCAGGACTAGACGCGCACATTAGATCTCGCGCGAGTGGCGGCCCGATCATGTGGCGGTCTAGACAGATCTCATGATCTGATTTATGACCTTGTTGGTACTGTGGGTTTTAATAGTCGGCTATGCCTTCGTACTTACCCTGTACGGTTTTATTAGGACACAGGTGGGACCTGGTATTCATGTGTATTCCTTGGTGCTTTTATATCATAGACTGCCGACAGTGAGGAAGGTATTCTACGGGCATGATGGATGATGTGGGCGTAAGACCCATAGTTATATTTGAGTGATGACTTTGAGGGCGTGAGTCCCTGACTTGACATGACTGCTGATTTATTGTGAACTGTAGTTTGGTTATCATACATGTCTCCTGCTTTATATAGACTACTATGATTTCATTTACGTGATTTTCGGGCCACATACTTGGTACTGTTATCGACCTCCTTCGGGGGGCTGCGTTCATGCCGCAGGTAGAGGTACACCAGTGTTGATCCTCGCTCTTAGGATCACAGTTCAGCGTTTTGGGAAGCTCCGTTTCTCTGGAGGCTTATCAGTGGTATAGTCCCCTGTCGTTGTAGGTACTTAAATTCAGGGGTATGGCGGGGCCCTGTCCCGCCATTGTTGTCATATCATTCTTAGAGGTCTGTAGTACTGTTGTGGGCAGAGTTTGTAATAGGGATGTAACTGTTCGGATTCAAGTTATATATATATATGTCGTAAGGCAAGTTTTCTCAGATAAAATGTTTTACACTTCATATTATTTCATGTCATGTTTTATATTCCGCTGATTACTCTGATGTATGTCTACTTGGGTGCCCGGGGTAAGGCACCAGTCACGGGCCCGGGTTCGGGTTGTGACAAAAGTGGTATCAGAGCAGTTAATCCTCGGAAAGTGTCTACAGACCGTATCTAGTAGAGTCTTGATTATCGGTGTGTTGTGCACCACACCAATAATCAGGAGGCTATAGGATATTTAGGATCGGTTTCCATTCTTCTCACTCTGAGATCGTTCTTAGAGCTGTGTTATAAGTTGGACCCCTCTAACGTATTTCTTTCCCTTACCGTTATGCCTCCGCGTAAGGCAACCCGGGCCCAGAGGGGCAAGGCAGCCGAGGGAGCTGCGAGTAGAGCACAGAGGGTTACGAGGGCACAGGCCCAATCATCACCTGGGGTGGTGCTTCATTCGGGGAGTTCTGCGCCGCGATCCCAAAGAGAGTCTAGCACGCGGCGATTCCATCTGCGGCCATGATATTTGAACCTTCGCCTACGACCCGATGCGGAAAGTATAGATTGCGAAGAGACGACCCTGTTACTAGCTAAGGGAGTTAGCAACCAGAGAGTATATTATGTATCGATTTATCACGGGTCTTGATGACTATCTAAGATAGGGTTGTGCAAGTGTAGCTCTTCAGTCAGGCATGAGCATGGCCTGCGTACGGGCTTATGCGCAATAGGCCGAGAAACGTAAGGATCGACGAGTTAACCAAAATCAGCAGAAGAGGGCCAGATCAGCAGGGCCATGTTGCGAGAAATTGTCCGACCAGAGGTGGCGCGGATGGAGAGACTCAGCCTTCCGGATCAGTGGCTAGTTCGTCACCTTCCTTAGCTATGCGCCCAGTAGGGCATGATTGATTAGAACAACAAAGGGGAGTGAAGCTGTAGATACAGGTAGATCCTTAACCCTCTAGAGATTAGTACGTATGATAAGATAAGTATACCTTAAATGTTATGTTCACATATCATTGTGTTAATTGTGATTAGAAATCATGGTTAGTTAACCGGGTAAGATTGGGGTTAGGGAAAGTGTGAGCCTTAGAATGTTATAAGTGGAGACCTTAGAGGCAAGGCCATCTTGAGTAAAAGATTATATTTGTGTTTGACCCTTATCGGAGTGCATAGTACACGTGAGATATGTTTGTGTGATAAGTCCCTGAGTAGTGTGGTATGAAAGAGGGTAGTTGAGCTAAGAATACCACTAGGTTTTCGTGACTTGATTGTGAGATTGTTCTGGATCGGGGAACAAAAGTGTTTGGCGCGATAGCGGGTCGGGTTACGGACCGATTGCGGGACAACCCGCGGCCTGTATGGTGGTGGGGTCAGTTTGGGGTGGTCCCGCTTTGTGATAGGGTCACGAGGGTGTTAGGCCCAAGTTTAGTTAACATTGTCTGAGTTCGTGGACGCGTTCGACCGATGGTCGGGCGATGAGGTCAGCCCATCTTGTCTTTTAGTCAAGACCGTTTACTCGGCGAGAGGTTATGCGTGATGTTATATCGAAAGGTTGTAAAGTGCGCGAGGTGCCTACTTTCACCTTATGGGAAGTGGAGCCAGTGTTACTGTTTCGTTTTGGAAGTATTACCAAGCGGGGTTAGAAACTTCGGTGAGTCTCGATGCTCGCATTCACCCCGGGCGGTGTTGGATTTCAGGGGTAGCGGTGAGGATGGTTGCCTCCTGTTGAGGGAGTGTTTTATAGCTACCATTTCAGTATTCGGATGTCACCTTATGAAGCCTTGTAGGGGCGGAAGTGTAAGTTGCCGGTCGATTTGTTCGATGTTGGCAAGGTTCAGATAGTTGGTTCATACTTGTTTCGGCAGGATGTGGATAGGGTGAAGCTTATCCAGAAGAGGTTATTGATGACTCGAGTCAGCGAAGTCGTGCGGTGTCGGCGGCGGCAAGTTCAGTTGATGGTCGGTCTTCTTGAAGGTACCACCCCGGAAAGGGTATGACGAGTTTTGGAAAATAGAAAACTTAGCGAGTTACTTTGGGCCTTTCAGATCATTTGGAAAATAGGCCAAGTTGCCTATAGGTTAGCATTGTCGTCCGACTTAGGAGGCAGTACGTCCGGTCTTTCATGTTGTTATGTTCGGAAAAGTATCGGAGATCCATCCAGAGTGTTCCCAGTTAATGATGATCAAGTTGGAGGTAGTAACCCAGAGATTTTGGAAACAGAAGCAGTAACAGAAATATGATAAGTTATGAGAAAGAGTTCGAGTGTACGAGAAGGGTACGATGAGTAAGGGGAGAAGCGAGCATGTGTTAAGAACATAGATGTGATCATTTCTTTTGAAAAGTGAAGGTGCGAAGGGAATATCTTTTAGCCCTTGGGTGGGAGTTTTTGTGATGTTAGAGGTAATTCCTCGTGGACTTGAATTAAGTATTTGCGCGTGTGTTATTTTATGGCCAGGTGTGGCATGATTGTTTTTCGGAAGCATAGTAGTGAAGACTATCTTTGGCGCGGTATGTTTTGAGACTTAGAAGGAACATTCGGGACGAATGTTTCTAAGGAGGGGAGAATGTTATACCCCGTATTTCCAGAGTATGTACGTGAGGGCGTACATATAAAAGTTTAAGCCTTAAGTTAGGCAAGGACCGAAAAATTTTGGGCACAACTAGCGAAAAGAATCATTTTCCGACGAAACGTTTTCCGGACTTTGCGAAGGGAAAATTATGGCTATGTCATTTATTATTTTTGCGGATTTTTCCGAGGGATGAAATATTTTGGACCAACGAGAGGGCGACACTTGGCCCTCAAGTGGACGACAAAGCTAGGGGAGGTCTTGGCACGTTTTTAGTGTTGAGACTTTGGTCAAGCAGTTGGTAGGATATTTGTAGATATTTTGTGTAGTTGATGAGCAAGTGGGACCCACAAACACTTGTCCAAATCTTGACCCTCCACTTGCCCACCACTTGTCTTGATCTTGGCCATTGGTTGGCCTATAAATACACCCCTTTTGTTGAAGACTTCTTCATCCTAAAAACATTTCCAAGTCTTGAAAATCCTCCCTCCCTTGTAGTGAAGCTCTCGTCCAAAGAGCTCCCCCTCTCCCCCTTTGTGAGGCCTTTTGGCCGAGAGTACCCCACCCCCCCCCCCCACCTTGAGTGTTGTCTCGTAAATACACCCCCCCCCCCTTGGTAGAAAAGTATTCTCCAAGTATTGTTACTATTCCAAAATACCTTGGCCCAAATACCTTGTAGTATTCCAAGGTTACACCTATACTAAAAGCCCAGAAATACTACTATACTTCCCTTCAGTCACAAAACGAAACCCTAAGGAAAATCTTCACAGTTGGTTGAAGTATTAAGAAGAAGTTGCGTAGAACTTCTAAGGGTTGTTTGGAGCGGGTTGGAGCACCCGGAGTAGGAGCTAAACGTTGCTCAGGATCGACATTAAATCTTGGATAATTTTGGGCTTATCGAGGTAAATACTCTTGTCCTTATATTGTAATTTGAAATTACATACTGTAGTAGTATTGAAATGAATATAAGATTCATAGAAGAGAATTGAACTGTAATAGAAGGATATTACAGATAAGACTCGAACTGAAATCACATCAGAAGAATATTAAAGTAGAAGATTGAACTGTACTTACATAGGAATTTGTATTCTGATGAGACTTGTGAAGTTTGACGGGTAGGGAAGTGCTGCCCAATTTTCCGTAGAATCTTGTATATAGATTTATTCTACCGATTAGTGTAGACTTTGATAGACTTGTGTAACCGTTATAGGTTGAAGTACTGCGAGTAGCATATTCTACTCGAAGGGTGGAAAAGGCTAGCCGGATTACAGTACTTTGGAGCTATTTGCTAATAGTCGATAATCGTCGCGAGGTATGTGATTCTTCCTATCCTCTTGAGCATGATATTTTAAAAGGAATATATTTAGTACGGTAGACGTACGTGTGTTAACTGAACGTAGTTTTACGGCAATGTCTTTTGAATTAAGCCTGAATAATAAGAATCTTGAAGTATTTCAAGAGAGTTAAGGAACCTTTTTGAAAGAAGAGTAACACTTGGTTTTAAAAGTTTTAAAAGCTTAAGAGTAATACTAGCTTTATGGGAAGTTAGGTATGACGACTTAAGATAAATAAAAAGAATGGTTTATTGATTTTAGAAGTTAAGAGACTTGATCTTAAAAGATAAGAGACTTGACTTAATTGAATTAATATGAATTTTGTTAAAAAGTGTGAAACCTCATTCGTGAGTAATGAGTACTTGGTTTTTAAAAGGAATAATGTTTCTTGATTTGAAATCGAATAAGTATCGAACAAACCACAGCAGCGCTAATAAAGGGAAATGTATTGACTAAATAAAGTATTATGAAAACCAGTAGAAACCTCCATCTGCATAGAAGCTAAGATGAGACAAAATGATATTACATTTCCTAGATCATGGCTGCTTTAATAAGATTGTTATAAACAAGAATAACCTACTCACACATATAAGGCATATGTTTCTCAAATTGTTTTAAAGTAGAATTATATCATTAAGTGATTAAAACTATGAACTACGAAACCTTTCGAAAATGAGAAACTTGAGCATTTGAAATTAGGCAAACTTGAATGTTTGGAAAATAATGTTATTACTTGATTTTACAAAGGGAAGTGTTTTGGTTTACTTAAAAAGATAGTCACTCTATTTTTATACTACGGGTATTGTGTGACTTTTGTAAAAGAAACGAATCTTTTAAAGAATTAATGTGTGAAGTGCTTTGGGGATAAAAACCCGAACTTGTTGACATAAAGTAGAAAGTACCTTGTGTGAATAACTTGATTGTGTTGGTTTGTGATAGCCTTGTAATACTTTCTTGTTGATTTGATAAGTAAACATGTTAGGATGCTACGTGTGTTAGTATCTTGTGATGTTTGTGTAAAGGGGTTTCCCTTGTTGTGCTTATGTTGTTTAACGATAAGCTGTTATGTTAGTATTATATCACTCACATCTTGACATGATTCCGGGGGTTAAGCTGCCTCGATGCGGGGGTAGACTCATGTGGTGCATGTGACCTATGATTCGAGAATACCTCATGCGGGTCTGTGTGACCTATGCGGAGCTACGAGAGTTCCAGGTTAGTGTGCGGCCTTTGTGTTCATGCGGTCTATGTGGCCATGCGGACTGCGAGTCCAGGACGTTGCCGGGGAGTAGCTACCCTCGATGCGGGGAATACCTCATGCGGGCCATTGGAGTGGCCTATGCGGGCTGCGGGAAGTTCGAGGACTAGGCGCGCATTAGATCTGCGAGCGAGTGGCGGCCGATCATGTGGCGGTCTAGACAGATCTCATGATCTGATTTATGACCTTGTTGATGCGTGGGTTTTAGTAGTCGGCTATGCCTTCGTACTTACCCCGTACGGTTTTATTATGACACAGGTGGGACCTGGTGTTCATGTGTATTCCTTGGTGCTTTTATATCATAGACTGCCGGCAGTGAGGAAGGTATTCCACGGGCATGATTGATGATGTGGGCGTAAGACCCATAGTTATATTTGAGTGATGACTTTGAGGGCGTGAGTCCCTGACTTGACATGACTGCTTATTTATTGTGAACTGTAGTTTGGTTATCATACATGTCTCCTGCTTTATATAGACTACAATGATTTCATTTACAGTATTTTCAGTTTCACATACTTGGTACCTGTTGTACTGACCTCCTTCGGGGGGCTGCGTTCATGCCGCATGTAGAGGTACACCAGTGTTGATCCTCGCTCTTAGGATCACAGTTCAGCGTTTTGGGAAGCTCCGTTTCTCCGGAGGCTTATCTTGGTATAGTCCCCTGTCGTTGTAGTACTTACATTCGGGGTATGGCGGGGCCCTGTCCGCCATTGTTGTCATATCATTCTTAGAAGTGCGTAAAATCTTTGTTGTGGGCAGAGTTTGTAATAGGGATGTAACTGTTCGGATTCAAGTTATATATATATGCCGTAAGGCAAGTTTTCTCAGATAAACTGTTTTACACTTCATATTATTTCATGTCATGTTTTATATTCCACTGATTACTCTGATGTATGTCTACTTGGGTGCCCGGGGTAAGGCACCAGTCACGGGCCCGGGTTCGGGTTGTGACAATACAGTTCAATCCTTTATAATCATCCATCCAATATATCTTATACTCAAATCTAAACTACTACAATATGTAATATCCAATTACAATAGAGGGACATAGATCATTACCTCGATAAGTCCAAAATTATCCAAGATTATAAGTCGATCCTGAGCAACATTTAGCTCCAATTCCTTACGCTCCAACCCGCTACAAGCAACCCTTAGAAGTTCCTAACCAACTCCTCTTCAAGATCCAACTCCAAAAAGTGAAGAACACATAGGCTACAATTTGGCAATGGTACACAATCTTCCTAACACCCTAAGGAAGAACACTTAAAACTTTAAGAATTTTTGGACAACTTTTGCTCAAGAATCATGGCCAAAGCCGAGAGCACACAAGAGAAAGGGGGGGGGGGGGATTTTCAAGACTTGGAAACTTTCTAAGTGATGGATGAATAAGTCTTGCAACAAGGGGTATTTATAGAGAAATCGAGGGCCAAGATTAAAGCAAGTGTAAGGTGAGGATTGGGTACATGTGTGTGGGTAAACTACCAACCAAATGTCTACCACAAAAATGGGACAAGTGGCTTGCCACTTGTCCCCCATAAAACGCGTCAAGTGTCCCCTTGAATTCGGCCATAGGGCCACATGGGGGTGACACGTGTCGCCCCCCTACTCGTCCAAAATATTTCGTCTTCCTAAAATATCCGTAATGCCAAAAATCCAAAAATAAAGTGGGCCCCACAAACCGTAAATTTCTCCCGTGGCCCCACGTGACCAATTCCGGAAATAAAATCTCATAATTCTCAAATATTCCAAAAAGTCTGATTACCAAATCTAGGAATCCAATTCCCTATAACGAACATTTTTCCTTCACAAAATTCGGAAACTTTTCCGTCGAAAAATCACATCTTTCTTCTTTTCCAAAATTACTGTCGTATTCTCGTACGTACGTCCTCACATACATACCCTAGAACTACGGGGTGTAACAGATGAAATATTTGGACCAATAGGAGGGCGACATGTGGCACCCTTAGGTGGCATGTTTGGACGAAAATGTTGGGCTAGTGGACAAGTCAAATGGTCAAGTCTTGGAAGATATTTCTTGGGTGAGTGGGAGTAGGTAGTGGACGGTTTTCTTGAGCAAGTGGGAGGCCACATGGCTCATTGTTGTGGGGGACATATGTCCCAATGTTGTGGTGGACATATGTCCCAACATTGTGGTGGACACTTGGTTGGAAGACTTCATTCTTCACATGGATCCAAATCTTCACCCTCCATTTGTTTTAATCTTGTCCATTGAAGGTTCTATAAATACCCCCCTCTTGTGCAAGACTTCTTCATCCACAAAAAATAATTTCCAAGTCTCAAAATCCCTCCCCCCTCTTAGTAGTTCTCGTCCAAGTCCTCCCCCCCCCCCTTCCTAGTAAGTTTCGTCCGAAACCCCAATTGGTAGAAAAATATTCTCCAAGTATTGTTACTATTCCAAAATATCTTAGCCAAATACCTTGTAGTATTCCAAAGTTACCTCTATACTAAAAGCCCGGAAATATACTACTTTATATCCTTTAGTCACAAAATGAAACTCTAGGAAAAATCTTCATAGTGGGTTGAAGTATTAAGTAGAAGTTGTTTAGAAACTTCTAAGGGTTTCTTGGAGCTATCAGAGCGTGCAGAATAGGAGCTAAACCTTGCTCAGGATCGACATATATCTTGGATAATTTTGGGCTTGTCGAGGTAAATATCTTGTCCTTCTATTGTAATTGGAAATTACATACTGTAGTAGTATAGAAATGAGTATAAGACGTATAGAAGGATGGTATGAAAGAAGAGAATTGATCTGTACTTACAGTAGACTTGTGTAGTTTGTCGGGTAGGGAAGTCTTTTGATTTTCAGTAGAATTAAGAACCTTACCTTAGAATATTCTCTGAGTAGTCTAGGCGTTGATAGGCGTATTTGACTATTATAGGTTGATACTCTGCGCGCGACATATTCGACTTGGCGGTGGATTTCGTAGAAGGTATGTGATTCTTCCTATCCTCTTGAGCATGATATTTTTATATATATATATAGTGCGGTGAGCGTCGTGTGTTAACTAAAATTGGTTTTACTCGATGTCTTTTGACTTGAGTTTTAAATAATAAGAATCTTGAAGTATTTCAAAGAGTGATGAATCATTTTGAAAGAAAAGTAATACTTGGTTTTAAAGCTTAAAGAGTTATACTAGCTTTATGGGAAGTTAGGTATAACGACTTAAGGAAAGATAGAAGGAACAGTTTACTTATTTGTTTATGAAAGTCTTGTATTGATTTCTAGAAAGTGTAGTAAGATGGTTTGATAAGTAAACATGTTACGATGCTACGTGTGTTAGTGTCTTGTGATGGTTGTGTGAGGGGGTTATTCTTGTTGTGCTTACGTTGATAAACGATAAGCCCGTTGTACTGTTATTATATCACATACCCCCCTGACTTGTTATGATGTCGAGGACTTGCCACGCCGACGCGAGGAATACCTCATGCGGTGCGTGTGACTATGATTCGAGGAATACCTCATGCGATGCGTGTGACCATAGCTGCGGGAGTTCGGGATGATCACTCGGTGTGTTACGATCGAGGTATACCTCATGCGATGCAATGTGACCATGATTCGAGAATACCTCGTGTGGTGCGTGTGACTATACGGTGCGGGAGTCGAGGAGGATGCGCGGGTTAGCTACCCGTCACGAGGAATACCTCATGCGGTGCATGTGACTATGCGGTGCGGGAGTTCGAGGATTAGGCACACATAATGATACTATGGGCGATTGGCCTTGCGATCATTAGCGGCCTAGAAAAGACCAGTTACATTATATCTATTTTTGCTCTTGTCTATGCTGTGGCACTATGTGCGGTTGAACTGGTTGTATTTGTAAATGGTTTTAAAATACTTTGATTTCATTTCAGTACTTTACAGTTTCACATACTTGGTACCTGTTGTACTGACCTCCTTCGGGGGGCTGCGTTCATGCCGCAGGTAAGGGGAAGCAGGTGGTAGATCCTCATTCTTAGGATCCTTACTCTGGTGTCAGGAGCTCCATTTCTCCGGAGGCTCGACTTTTGGTACGACTCTCCCTGGTGTTGTAGATATTTTGTACATTCAGGGTATGGCGGGGCCCTGTCCCGCCATAGTTGTTTACTTTTCCTAGAGGTCTGTAGTCCTGTTGTAAAGTTGGGATGTAATTGCCAGACTTGGTACATATATATATATATATTCCGAAAGGCAACTTTTTCTCAGATAAACTGTTTCTCATTTCATATTGTTTCATGTCTTGTTTTTATATTCCGCTGGTTACTCTGATGTATGCCTACTGGGGTTCCCGGGTAAGGCACCAGTCACGGGCCCGGGATTGGGTCGTGACACATACGACATACGACATATTGGACTTAGCAAGTGGATTGAACCGAAGAGGTATGTGGAACTTTCCTATCTCTTGAGCATGAGTAGTTGTAAATATATAGTACGGTAGACGTACAAGATTTTGATGAATCTAGTTTCATTTGATATCCTTGACTAGTTTTAAGAATGTCCAAGTTGGTTGAGTTAGGAAGTTAACTCACTTGTTTTAAAGATTAAGGATATCTTAGTTTCTAAAGATAAGAGACGTGAAGTATTTTTGAAAGTATATGATACATGGTTTTTTATGGAAAGTTTAAGTCTCTTGGTTATAAAGAAGAATGTAAGTGTAACGACCCGACCCCGGCATGGTGCCTACTACAGGCACCCTTTGTATACATCGAGAGAATAGCAATGAACATACACAGTGATAAAATGCTTAAACATAAAATAACAACAGGCTAGCCGATAAGGCCACGCCGTAAACTATACAAATAAAGCAGTACATTTTTTTCTTTACAACCCAAACCACAATGTGACTACTGCACCTCTAAGAATAACAACTCTGGCGGGGCGGGGCCCGCCATACCCTGAATGTCTGACAACCGACAATACCAGGATAAGCCTCGGAATAAAGGAGCTTACCAGCGGTGAACAGTGATCCTAAGGCGAGGATCAGCAACTGTACTACTGCGGCGTGAGCGGCCCGAAGAAGTCGAGACAACATGTACCAAATATGTGGCCCGAAAATGCGTAATGAAATCATAAGTCTATAATAAAGCTGAGCGGTATGATAACTCGATTAACGATTACGGTGCCTTACTAACAATGAGAGTAATCAAAAGTATACTTACAACATAAAAATAGGAAGCTCGCGATCAAGCGGGACCACCCGCGCGGTATCATTAAGCAATCCTACTCGCGGGACTATTTCACCGCGTAGGTCGTGTGGACCCGCGTGAGGTATTCCTCGCGTAAGTGTACCGCCGCGTGGGACTATTTCACCGCGTAAGCCCATAAGGACTCGCGTGAGGTATTCCTCGCATCATGGGTAGCAAATCCACGGAAGCGGTAGTATAACGATCTTGGGATTTACCCTCATTTATACTCTTACCACAGGCGGTGGTATAACGATCTTGGGGGTTTACCCCTCATTTATACTCTTACCCTGGAGAAGGTGGTATAACGATCTTGGGGGTTTACCCCTTATTTATACTCTTACCCTATCTCAAACGGCCATCATACATAACATAAGCCCTACCGGCTTATCATACATAACATAAGCACTACCGACTTATCATACAATAAATAAGCAAGTTAAGAAATCCCCCTAACTTCTTATTAGCATTATTCATATACACTCTCATTTTAGTTTACTTAAGGCACTAACGTGTCATTATAAATCCGAGAGTTTAACCCAAAGTACTACGTACTTCTATTCTTTTAAAATGACTCATTTTCATATAAAACTTCCAAGATACTAATAACCGTAGTATCACGTCATAACTACATTTTAAGACAAGTCACAATACCTTTTTAGAAAATACATTTTCGGGCTTCTAAATCAAGTGACTTCTTTCTTTTAAAACCTTAAGTAATTGATGCCTTTAAATCAATTTGCCTTTCGTTATTTCAAGTCATTTAACATACTTAAATTACATAGAGTAAACCACTCTTTTTAACTTTCCATAAAGCTATTATAACCAACTTCCCATAAAGTCGTTATACTAGCTTTATACATTAGCAACTTACATACTTCTTTATAACCAAGAGACTTAAACTTTCCAACAAAACAAGTATCAATAATACTTTCAACATACTTAAAGTCTCTTAACTTTTGAAAACCAAGATATCCTTAATATTTAAACAAGTGAGTTAATTCCCTAACTCAAACAACTTGGACATTATTAAAATAAGCCAAGGATATCAAATGGACCTAGATTGTCAAAATCTTGTACGTCTACCGTACTATACATTTACAACTTATTCATGCTCAAGAGATAAGAAAGTTCCACATACCTCTTCGGGTCAAACCACTTGCCAAGTACAAAATCCCGCCCGTAGTATGTCAACCTATAATATCCACAATACGTCTATTAACGCCTTACTTCAAACGTAGAATATTATAAGTGTAAAGTCGCTAAATTCTATGGAAAATCGGACAGCACCTCCTTTGTTTCTACTTACTTTGCCACCTTTTTCAAGGCCGAATTCAATAACCAAACACGCCACATTTAAGGCCCAATCAATGCAATTAATCAATAGGGGATTACACGCCTACTAGACGTGTAAAATTCCGCCCTACAAACGATATCAAACTAATACAAACTACTAGTCCAATTCGGCCACATTGAGATGCAACGATACTAATTCTTATCCGATTTCCTTTTCAATCCAAGTTGTTAGCATAACATGATATCAAGTCGCAATCGATTATAACTACTATAATCTTCAAGTAAGTAACATGCGGCGATTCTAATAAACGACCAAATTGTAATCCAACTTTACATGGCTTAAATGACATTTCGGATTTAAGGCTACAATCAATCCATAATACTTAAGAAACTTCAACACATATACTTCATGCTAGCAAACATATAAAGCTAACAACAATATATAATCTTGTAACACTTAAGAGTCAAGATTATTACCTCAACGATTCTTAGTCCAACTCCAAATCTGAAGTCGCTCCTTAGCAACTTAGAGCCTCTTCTAGACACTTCAATATGCTTCTTGAGACCATTAGAACAACACCAACAAGTTTCCTTCAATCTTCCAAACAAAACCTAGAAAAGCAACTAGGTTTTCACCTTGCGACTAATACGAAAACTATCTTTTTCCGGGATTTTTCTATTGAGATACACTTACAATACACTCATGAACCTTGGTTTAAAGTGGGGAGATTATTGGACAACAATTGAATTTTTTTGTCTTGGTAATGTGCCCAAACCCGAGAGCAACACAACAAGAACAAAAGTTCTTCCAATTTTTTCTAAGTGTTAAGCCTTGTCTTGCTACTAAGGATGATTATATACCCAAATGGAGGGTTAAGATTAGAACACTTGTGTGGTTTGGATGAGATTCATTTAAATATCAAGCTATGTGGGGTCATTGACTTGGTCAATGTTCTCAAGCTCTTAGCCTAGCAAGACTTTCATCTTAAATATGGTCAAATGACCATTCCACCCATGCACATTTCGTCCAAGGAAACCATAAGGGGGGTGACACGTGTCGCCCTCCCATTCTTCACAATATTCGTTTTCCGACAATTTCATAATTCCGATAAATTTTAACTCGTCCCAAATCTTAATATTTTTGAGTTCTTACGTACGTTCTTATAAACATATCCTGAAATTCCGGGGTGTAACATTCTTCCCCCCTTAGAAACATTCGTCCCCGAATGTTCCTTTGGGAGTCACACTTAAAGATAGCGACATAGTCTTTTTTTACAACCCCTACATACCAATAATACCACACGAGGCCACTCAACAATACTCATAATAAAATGTCAAGCTGAAACCCATGTGTCAACGTCGGTTATCTGCATAAAGCTTCTGCTGACTCTAAGCTTACTAATAATCTTTCCCGGATAAGCTTCGTCTTATCCACAGCCCGCTGAATCAAGTTTGGACCAAATAACTGAACCTCGCCTATGTCGAATCATCCAACCGGCGATCTACAATTTCTTACATACAAGGCCTCATACAGGGCCATCTGAATACTGGAAGGGTATCTGTTATCGTACGTAACACAACAAGAGGCAATTAACTCTCCCGGCTATTTCTGAAATCAAGAACACATGCCCGCAACCTATCCTCAAGTGCCTGGATAGTACGCTCTGCCTGTCCATCGGTCTGAGGGTGTAATGCAACACTGAGACTCGCATGTGTCCCTAAAACCCTTCTGAAAAACCTCCAGAAGTTATTTGTAATCGAGCTCATCTGTCTGACATCATAAACGTAGGAACCCCGTGCAGTCTCACAATCCCCCTGCTATAAAAACTAGCACGAACCTCAACCGAGTAAGTGGTCCTAACCGAAAGAACACGACTAGTTTCGTCAGCCTATTTACCATGACCCCCAGGGAGTCGCACTTCCTCTGAGTACGATGCCACCCTGTAACAAGATCCATTTTAATTACCTCCAATGTCTACGTCGGGGTCTAAATCGCCTGTAATAGCCCACTGGGCTTCTGGTGTTCAACCATGACCTGCTACTAATTCGGATATTAAGCAACAACTCTGCTACGTCCCTTTTCCGGTCATCTAACCCATACATACATCTGAGGTCATGACACAACTTAGTCGACCCCGAACAATTTGAGCAATAAGCACTGTATGCCTCCCCCAAAACCTGTTGACTTGTCACGACCAGACCTCGGGCTCGCGACTGGTGCCTTACCCCGGGCACCCTAGTGATACTACATCAGAGAAAAACCAACGGAAATAAAAACATAAACATGAAACAGATATACAATAAGAAACAGGCTAACCAAAACAGTCACCTTTCTGAATATATACATAAAGACTTGAACAGTTACATCCTTAACAACCCTGCCCACAACAGTACTACAGACCTCTAAGAGCTTTATAACAACAATGACGGGACAGGGCCCCGCCATACCCTTGAATGTACAAGGACCTACAAACTCAGGGAAACATACCAAAAGATAAGCCTCCGGAGAAACGGAGCTTCCCAAACGCTGGCGTGATCCTATGGCGGGGATCAACAATCGGTGTACCTCTACTGCGGCATGAACGCGGCCCCGAGGAGGTCGATGCAACAGTACAGTATGTGGCCCGAAAATCTGTAAATGAAATCATAACGATCTATATAAATGTTATACCCGTGGTTGGGCCGTGCGAGAAATTAGAAACACGTTCGGGGCCTCGAGCGCGGCGCCGGAGCGAGGCCGCAGCGCCAAGCGAGTGAAGCGGTGATGGCCCGAAGTTCCAGCGCTTGGCCGGAAGCGATGGTGCCGAAAGATCAAGTCGCGAGGAGTTGCGGCGCGGCCAGGAAGCAGGGCCGCGCCGAGGCGGGAAATTTGCGCGGAAAAACTTAGAAAATCTGATTTTTGTTTTAAAAGGGGCCATGGGAGGGTGACAAGTGTCCCCCCCATCTGATTTTCAGAATGCATGCAATATAATTGACCAAGGCTTGGTCACTTTTCCATCTTTCATCTTTACTCTCTCTCTCTCTCTCTCTCCAAAGCTTGAGCTCCCCCTTCTCTCTAAAACCTCAAGAAGTGTTCTAGCCTAAGAAAATCTGAAAAGTTAAAGGCAAGAAGGAAGTTTGTGACTAGCTTAGAAGTGCTATTGTGGTGGTGTTCTTGGAGAAAAAGGCTAGCAAGGTGTTGGAATAAGTTTGGCTAAAACTTAAGGTAACATTTCTTCTCTTGTAGTTGGTATTGGTTGTTGCATGTTTAATAGGAAGAACTTGTAGTTGGAAAAATGCACTTAGAGTAGTTGCATGTAAGAAATGGGGTGTGATTATGAAAGAATTGGTTAGGGGGATTTTATGAGCATGTTGTTGCCTAAATACTACATTAGACTTGTTGGGTTAGTTGTTGTAACTTGTGGGGCTGAATTTTTACACACCAAAGTTTAGGTGTGTAATCCCCTTGGTGTTGGTTGGTTGTTGAGCCTTAAACATGGCATTTGAGCGTTAAAAATCGACCTTGGAAAAGGTGGCAATGTATGTAGAAACAAAGGAAACGCTGCCCAATTTTCCGTAGGAAATTGGTGACTTTAACTTGGAAAAATTCTGCATTGTAATTAGAGCTTGATAAACGTATTGTGGTCATTTTAGGTTGACATACTACGTGCGGTAAATTGGACTTAGCTTGTGGATTGACCGAAGAGGCATGTGGAGCTTTCCTATCTCTTAAGCATGATTAGTTGTACCTATGTAGTACGGTAGACGTACAAGATTTGGAAATCTTCGTTTGTTATAAGTATTTGATACTTGCTTCGTTTTAAAAGAAAAGTATAAAAATCCCTTGGACTTAAGGGAATGTGTTTTACTATTGTTTAACTCTAATGTAACGGCTTTATGGGGAGTTGGTTATATTAGTTTGTGAAAGTTTAATGGAGAAAGGTTTTGATGATTTGAACTTGTGGAAGGAAAATGGTTCTAAGGCATGAATTGCCTAAGGTTTTACAAGAAATGAAGTCACTTAATTTAGAAGCTTGAGATAGTTTTAAAAGGAAATGTGACTTGTTTGAAAAGAAATCGTAACTTGATACTATGGTGATTAGTATCTTGGGATTTTTTTTGTATAAAAAGGAGTTATTTCTTAAAAGGTTAGAGGTACATGATACTTGGGTTAAATTCCCGGATTTTTATTAAAAGACATGATCGTGCCTTAGGTATACTAAAATGAGAGGATGTATTAATACTATTAATAAGAAGTTAGGTGATTCTTAACTTGCTTAAGTTATGATAGGCCGGTAGTGCTTATGTTGTGATGTGATAGGCCGGTAGTGCTTATGTTATGTTTAATAGCCGGATGAGCTATGTTATATATATTCATATTGTTACGGGTAAACCCCGGGTTATTATTTATGCCATGGATTTGCTACCCATGATGCGAGTGCGGCACTTGTACTCATGCGGATCTGGACCATAGGATCCATGCGGGTGAAATAGTCCCATGCGAGTACGCGATGGTACTCATGCGGATCCACAGGATCCATGCGGGTGAAATAGTCCCATGCGGGTGAAACAGTCCCATGACGAGGCGGATGACCTCATGCGGGTCCCCAGGACCTATGCGGGTGAAATAGTCCCAGGAGTAGGATTGCTTAATGATACTACGGGCGAGGTACCCTGTTTTGATCATGAGCCTCCTATTTTTATGCTATAAAATGTATACTTGTTACTCTCATTATTAGTAAGGCACAGTGCAACATAATTTGGTTTTATCTATAACTTCAGTGTATTTTGGACTTATGATATTACTACAGTATTTTCCAGTTTTACATACTTGGTACGTTGTGTACTGACCCCCTTCCTCGGGGGCTGCGTTCATGCCGCAGGTAAGGGAAAGCAGGTGGTAGATCCTCATTCCTAGGATCTTGTACTCAGGTGTCAGGAGCTCCATTTATTCGGAGGCTCGACTTTTGGTATGGTTCTCCCTGGAGTCGTTGATATTTTGTACATTCAGGGGCATGACGGGGCCCTGTCCCGTCATAGTGTTATTCATTCTTAGAGGCCTGTAGTCTTGTCAGAACTTGGTTCGTTAAGGATGTAACTGTTCGGTTTATGTACTTTTGGGTTAGCCATTTTGGGCTAGACTATTCTATATCTTAATGGTTGTTTATCTTGAGTTTACATTCCGCTGGTTTTCTCTGATGTTGTGTCACTAGGGTGCCCGGGTTAAGGCACCGGTCACGGGTCCGGGTTCGGGTCGTGACAAAAAAAAAAGAGACATGTATGATAACCAAACTCCAGTTCACAACATATAAGCAGTCATGCCAAGTCAGGGACTCACGCCCTCAAAGTCATCACTCAAATATAACTATGGGTCTCACACCCACAACATCAATCATGCCCATGGAATTCCTTCCTCACTGCCGGCTGTCTATGATATAACAACACCAAGGAGTACACATGAACATCAGGTCCCACCGGTGTCATAAAACCGTACGGGGCAAGTACGAAGGCATAGCTACCAGAACCAACCTGCATCATCCACTGACCGGGGCAAGTGCGAAAGCTAACTACCAGATACCAAAGCCGTACCAACAATACTATATAACCATACCACAAAGCTGACACGAGGCAAGTACGAAAGCCAACTACCAGAACCACCTGCGTCACGTCGCTGACCGGGGCAAGTACGGGGGCTAACTACCAGATACCAAGGCCGTAATCACGAGACTTCGCCACGAAGCTGACACGGGGCAAGTACGAAGGCCGACTACCAGAACCACCTGCGCCACGTAGCTGACGGGGGCAAGTACGAAGACCAACTACCAGATACCAAGGCCGTAATCACGAGACTTCGCCACTAAACTGAACGGGGCAAGTACGAAGGCTAACTACCAGATACCAAAGCCGAATCAGCCACGACCGGGGCAAGTACGAGAGCCAACTACCAGATACCAAAGTCGAATCAGTAAAAACCTCATGGAGAGCTAGTCCATGGAATAACACTATCAACAGGGAAACGAACCCTCATCATGGCCGCATACCCGTGGACCATCCATCGAGTCAGTATGCCCATGGACTATCATAGTGGAAGCATACCCGTGGGCCGCCCATCGTGTCAGTATGTCCAAAATGATCAAGAATAACATGACCGGCCCTCCATCGAGAGACGCGGTAACATAAGGATACAACACGTGCACAACAAGGCTATCACACGCAAACATAGGAAAGTTACACACAACTCAAGGTACTTTCATTTTATGTCAAAGTCCGGGTTTTAACCCCAAAGTACTACATACTTTAATTCTTTTAAAAAGACCCATTTCTTTCCCAAACGTCACCTGATACTAACACTCGTAGTATCCAAAATAGAGTAACTATTGTTTTAAGTAAACCAAAACAATTTCCATACCTTCTTTTAAATAAACCAAGACAATAATATGCCTTCTTTTTAAATCAAGTTATTTGTAAGTCAAGTCTCTTTACCTTCAAAATTAAAGTCGTTATAATCAACCATTCTTTTACCTACATAAAGTCGTTATAATTAACTTCCCATAAAGCTATTATAACACTTTATGTTCTAAACCAATTTAAGACAAAACCATGCCTTTCTTTTAAACCAAAAACTCTTCAATTCCTCAAATCTCTTTTCTTTTAGAAATCAAGTTCCTTACTTTGGAATTTAAGAAAATTAATACTTGTATATAATGATTCTTATTAAAGTAGCCATGATCTATAAAATGTAATACAATTTTGTCTTATCTTAGCTTCTATGCAGATGGATGATTCTGCTTGTTTTAAGTTAATTATTTGTCATTACATTTTCCTTTATTAACGCTGCAATGGCTTGTTCGATACTCATTCCCATTTCCGAAATCAATATAACATTATTCTTTAAAAACCAAGTACTCATTACTCACGAATGAGGTTTCACAACTTTTTAACACAATTCAAGTCCTTAACAAATCACATCACGTCAAATATAAGTCAAGTCTCTTATCTTTTAAAATCAATCAACCATATTCGTTTAGCACACGTACGTCTACCGTACTACATAGTTCACAATCAATCATGCTATAAAAGATAGGAAGAGGTTCACATACCTCGCGACGATTATCGACAAATAGCAAAATGCTCCAAAGTACTATACCATTGCTAGCCTTTTCCACCCTTCAAGTAGAATACGCTACTCGTAGTACTTCAACCTATAATGGTCATAAAAGGTCTATTAACCTCTAGCTCTCTTCGTAGAATATTCTAAGTACAAGGTCACTAAATTCTACGGAAAATTGGGCAGCACTTCCTTTGTTTCTACATACTTTGCCACCTTTTTCAAGGCCGAATTCAATAACCAAACATGCCACATTTAAGGCTCAACATACCAACCAATCAAAAGGGGATTACACGCCTACAAGACGTGTAAAATTCCGCCCCACAAATGATACAAAACAATCCAATTCTCGTGTTATACCCCGTATTTCCAGAGTATGTCTGTGAGGACGTACGTACAAAAGTTTAAGCCTTAGTTAGGCATAAGGGACAAAATTTGTGCACAACTAACGAAAAGAATTGTTTTCCGACGAAAAGTTTTCCGAACCTTGCGAAGGGAAAATTACGGTTGCGACATTTATAATTTTTGCGGATTTTTCAGAGAGATGAAATATTTTGGACCAACGAGAGGGCGACACTTGTCACCCTCAAGTGGACGGCAATTGAGGACGATCTTGGCACGGTTTTTTGCCTTGAACATTGGTCAAGGTTAGGTAGGATATTTTTGTGATATTTGTGGAGTAGATGGATAAGGTACACATGTGCAAATCTACACCCTCCACTTGCCCTCCACTTGCCTTAATCTTGGCCCTTGGTATTCCTATAAATACCCCCCTTAGTGCAAGACTTCTTCATACACAAATCATTTTTCCAAGTCTCAAAAACTCCCTTCTCCCTTGTGAGCTTTCGTCCAAGCCCTCTTCCCTCCCCTCTAGAGAGCTCTAGAAACACCCCCTTGGGAGAAAAGTTGTCTTCAAGTATAGTTCCTATGCCAAAATACTTTAGCCCAAAACCCTTGTAGCATTCCCAAGTCACCTCTATACTTAGAGCCCGGAAAATACTATTATACTTCCTATTAGTCACTAAACGAAACCCTGGCGAAATCTTCATAGTTGGTTTGAAGCATTAGTAGAAGTTGTGTGGAAACTTCTAAGGGTTTCTTGGAGCTATCGGAGCGTGCAAATTAGGAGCTAAACGTTGTTCAGGATCGACATTATAAATTGGATAATTTTGGGCTTATCGAGGTAAATAATATTATCCTTCTATTGTAATTGGAGATTACATACGGTAGTAGTATAGAAATAAGTATAAGATACATAGAAGGATATTAAAGAATAGAATTGAACTATAATCACATCAGAAGAATATTAAAGAAGATTGAACTGTACTTACATGTGATTGTATTCTGATGAACTGAGTAGTTGACGGGTAGGGAAATGCTGCCCAATTTTCCGTAGAATTAAGAACCTTCTGCTTAGAATATTCTACAGAATAGTCTAGACGTTGATAGACGTATTTGACCATTATAGGTTGATACTCGGCGCGCGACATATTCGACTTGGTAGGTGGATTTCGCCGAGGAGGTATGTGATTCTTCCTATCCTCTTGAGCATGATATTTTAAAATATATATATAGTACGGTAGACGTACGTGTGTTAACTGAACATGGTTTTACTTGACGTCTTTTGACTTGAGTCTAAATAATAAAGAATCTTGAAGTATTTCAAAAGAATTATGAATCATTTTTGAAAGAAGAGTAATACTTGGTTTTTAAACAAAAAGCTTAAGAGTTATACTAGCTTTATGAGAAGTTAGGTATAAAGACTTAAGAAAGATAAGAGGAACGGTTTACTTATGTGTTATGAAATACTTGCATTGATTTCTGGAAAGTATAGTAAGATGGTTTGATTAGTAGACATATTATGATGCTATATGTGTTAGTGTCTTGTAACTGTTTTGTGAGGGATTTGTGGAGTAGGATAGGGTGCACTTGTGCAAATCCCCACCATCCACTTGCCCTCCACTTGCCCTCATCTTAGCCCTTGAAAGCCCTATAAATACCCCCCTTGAGTTGATGAACTCTTCATCCACAAATCATTCTTCCAAGTCTCAAAACTCCCTCCCCCTTAGTTGGTCTCTCGTCCAAAAGCCTTCTCCCCTCTTGGAAGCCCTAGCGAAACACCCTCTCCCTCTAGCCTAGTGGCTTGGCCGAGTACCCCCCCCCCCGTTGGTAAAAAGGGGTCGTCCAAGTATAGTTACTATTCCAAAAATACCCTAGCCCCAAATCCCTTTTTGTATTTAAGTAGAAGTCGTTAGAAACTTCTAAGGGTTTCTTGGAGCTATCGGAGCGTGCAAATTAGGAGCTAAACCTTGCTCAGGATCGACATTTAACTTGGATAATTTTGGGCTTATCGAGGTAAATACTCTTGTCCTTCTATTGTAATTGGATATTAAATATAAGAATAGTTAAGACTTGAGTATAAGATATAGAAGGATATTAAAGAATAGAATTGAACTGTAATCACAGTAGAAGGGTATTACAGAAGAGAATTGAACTATAATCACATCAGAAGATTTAAAGAAGATTGAACTGTACTTACATAGGACTGTATTTACAGTAGACTTGTATAGCTTACCGGGTAGGGAAGTGCTTCCCGATTTTCCGTAGAATTAAGAACCCTCTGCTTAGAACTTCCTACAGAGTAGTCTAGACATTGATAGATGTATTTGACTATTATAGGTCGATACTCTGCGCGCGACATATTCGACTTGGCAGGTGGATTTCGACGAGAAGGTATGTGATTCTTCCTATACTCTTGAGCATGATATTTTAAAGTATATATATAGTACGGTAGACGTACGTGTGTTAACTGAACGTAGTTTTACTGCAATGTCTTTTGACTTAAGCCTGAATAATAAGAATCTTGAAGTCTTTCAAAAGAATTATAAATCATTTTTGAAAAGAGAAGAATATTTGTTTTTAAAACAAAAAGCTTAAAGAGTTATACAGCCTTTATGGGAAGTTAGGAATAACGACTTAAGGAAGATAAATAGAACAGTTTACTTGTGTGTTTATAAAAAGACTTGTATTGATTTCTGGAAAGTACAGTAAGATGGTTTGTTGAATAGACATATTGTGATGCTATGGGTGTTAGTATCTTGTAACGTTTGTGTAAAGAGGTTATTCTTATTTGTGCTTATGTTGTTTAACGGTAAGCTGTTATGTTAGTATTATATCACTCACCACTTGACATGATACCGGGGGTTAAGCTGCCCTTCGATGTGGGGTAGACTCAGGCGGTCTGGGACCATGATTCGAGAATACCTCATGCGGGTCCAGGGGACCTATGCGGAGCTACGAGAGTTCCAGGTTAGTGTGCGGGGTTATACCTCATGCGGTCTATGTGGCCATGCGGACTACGAGTCCAGGACGATGCCGGGGAGTAGCTACCCTCGATGCGAGGAATACCTCATGCGGGCCTAGGTGGCATATGCGGACTACGGGAGTCCAGGATTAGGCATGCGTAATGATACTATGGGCGATTGGCCCTGCTTCGATCATTCGCAGCCTAGAAAAGACCTGTTGCAGTTTACCTATTGTTGCTCTTGTTTATGATGTGGCACTATGTGCGGTTACATTGGTTGTTTCGTGCATATTTGTGAAAATTGGTTTTAAAATGATATGATTTCATTTAAGTACTTTACAGTTTCACATACTTAGTACCTGTTGTACTGACCTCCTTCGGGGGGCTGCGTTCATGCCGCAGGTAAGGGAAAGCAGGTGCTAGATCCACATCCTTAGGATCTTTACTTTGGTGTCAGGAGCTTCATCTTCTCCGGAGGCTGGACTTTTGGTATGGTTCTCCCTGTGTTGTAGCTATATGTACATTCAGGGTATGGCGGGGCCCTGTCCCGCCATAGTTGTCTACTTCCTTAGAGGTCTGTAGTCCTATTGTACAGTTGGGATGTAACTGCCAAACTTTGATATATATATATGCCGAAAGACGACGTTTTCTCAGATAAACTGTTTTCTTTTCATATTGATTCTTGTTTTGTTTTTATATTCCGCTGATTACTCTGATGTATGACTACTTGGGTGCCCGGTTAAGGCACCAGTCACGGGCCCCGGAACGGGTCGTGACAAAAGTGGTATCAGAGCAGTTAATCCTCGGAAGGTGTCTACAGACCGTATCTAGTAGAGTCTTGATTATCGGTGTGTTGTGCACCACACCAATAATCAGGAGGCTATAGGATATTTAGGATTGGTTTCCATTCTTCTCACTCTGAGATCGTGCCTTAGAGCTGTGTTATAAGTTGGAACCCTCTAACGTATTCCTTTCTCAGAATGCTTATGCCTCCACGTAAGGCAACCCGCCCGGAAGGGCAAGGCGGCCGAGGAGCCGCTAGTAGGACACCGAGAGTCACGAGGCTCGTGCCCGATATACCGAGATGGCGAGTTCCACGACGCCGCCGCCCAAAGCAGGTTTAGTGGCCGCAATGGCCGATGAGACCAAGCACCGCACCTCCGCCCACACCGGAGCAGATGAGATGGGGTACAGAGAGATGGCCCACCATCGGCGGATCGTGGCCGCATACGAGGATAGGCTGGATGCGCAGCTTCCAGCAAGCGTACTGCAGTTCACCCGAGATCGCATGGGTTTGCGCTACGGATTTTCTCGAGTCAGAGCCCGCGAGTTCTACGGTCGAGGCCTGAGGATGATCCGCAGGAGTTCATCCGTCAGTTGCAGAGGATCATGCGAGTGATCAAGGCTTCAGAGACCGAGTCCGTGATCTTCGGTTCACATAGGCTGCGTGATACCGCAGTCGATTGGTTCGATTCGTGGGAGTTATCCCGGGGAGAGCACGCGTCCCCAGCTACTTGGGACGAGTTCTCGGAGGCCTTTCTCACTCACTTCTTGCCTCCACAGATGAGGAGGGAACGAACCGACATATTTTTGTTGCTGAGACAGAGAGGACGCATAGTTAGGGAGTACAACGTTGAGTTCTATTCGTTGGCTCGATATGTCCATGCATTGGTAGCAGATATGGAGGACAGGGTGCATCGCTACGTCACCGGGCTAGATGATTATATGGTCGAGTCTTGTGCGGGTGTGGCTCTTCAGCCAGGCATGGACATTACCAGCATGCAGGCTCACGCACTTGGATGCGAGGAGCGTAGAGGCCGACGTGTTGACAGACAACAGCAGAAGAAGACCAGGACGGTAGGGTCTTTTGGTAGCTATCGGGGTGGACGGCCTCAGCAGCAGTCTAGATTTGCACCACAGCCAGCTCAGAGCACTCCTGCTCCGTCTTCAACACAACCAGAGTATTCGGCGGTCGTGGCCCGGGACTTGGACTTCGAGTAGCGAGGTGCTAACCGACGAGACCACCCCTCAGTGTGGCCGATGCGGTAGATCCCATCTCGGGAGTTGTGGTCCTACTTCAGGAGGTTGCTACACTTGTGGCCAGCAGGGCCACTTTGCGAGAGACTGTCCGACTAGGAGCAGCGCGAGTGGTAGGGGTCAGCCTACTGGTTCTTTCACCGGGTCTTCTTCGTCTCATACAGTTACTCGCCCCGGAGGGCAAGGTACTCATGGGCCAGTAGGTCGCGGCAGAGGTCGTGGCGTGGGTCCCAGTTCTAGCGGTCCTCAGAACCGCATTTATGCCTTGTCCAGCGGCAGACGGTGAGGCGTCACGATGTCGCCACGGTACTTTATCGATTCCGTTGTGATGTGTATGCCTTGATAGATCCGGGTTCTACTATGTCCTATATATCTCCCCTTATTGCTAGTAGGATAAGGATAGAGCCTGAGTCCATAGACCCTTTCGAGGTAGCTACGCCAGTGGGTGATTCGGTGGTAGCTCGGCGGATATATAGGGCTTGTCCAGTGACCATATGCAGTCGTCAGACCCTAGACGACTTGTTAGAGTTGGATATGACTGATTTCGATGTGATCATGGGTATGGATTGGCTAGCTTCTTGCTACGCCAATGTAGACTGCAGGGAGAGAGTAGTACGGTTCCAGTTTCCTGAGGAGCCGGTTGTTGAGTGGGAGGAACATCAGACGCCGAGGGTAGGTTTATTTCCTACCTCGAGGCTAGGAAGATGGTGCGAAAGGGTATATCTACCATCTCATTCGTGTGTTTGATAATCGAGGTCGCGTACCAGATTTTCGATCCGGCCTCGTAGTCAGAGAGTTCCCTGATGTGTTTCCAGATGACCTCCCGGGTATCTCTCCTAAGAGGGAGATAGAGTTTTGTATCGATTTGCTGCCAGACACTCGGCCTATTTCCATTCCGCCATACAGAATGGCACCTGCCGAGTTGAGAGAGTTGAAGGACCAGCTGAGAGATTTGCTGGAGAAGGGCTTCATCAGGCCAAGTGTTTCTCCCTGGGGAGCGCCGGTATTGTTCGTGAAGAAGAAGGACGGGACGCTGCGCATGTGTGTTGATTACAGGCAGCTGAACAAGGTGACCATTAAGAACAGATACCCCCTTCCCAGGATTGATGATTTGTTCGATCAGTTGCAGGGTGCGAGATGTTTTTCCAAGATTGATCTGCGATCGGGCTATCATCAGGTACGAGTCAGAGAGGCGGATGTCCCTAGGACTGCATTCCGGACCCGGTACGGGCATTATGAGTTCAGGGTCATGTCTTTCGGGTTGACCAATGCTCCGGCGGTATTCATGGATTTGATGAACCGAGTGTTCAAACCATTTTTGGACACGTTTGTGATAGTGTTCATTGATGACATCTTGGTTTATTCTCGCTCAGAGCAGGAGCATGCGGATCATTTGAGGACTGTGTTGAGAGTTCTCCAGGACCAGCAGTTATACGCCAAGTTTTCCAAATGTGAGTTTTGGTTGGCTTCGGTGGCTTTTCTTGGGCATATTGTCGGGGCTGATGGCATTCGGGTGGATACGGCCAAGATAGAGGCAGTCAGGACTTGGCCTAGACCTACTACTCCGACAGAGGTGCGCAGCTTTCTGGGCCTCGCAGGTTATTATCGGCGGTTCGTGGAGAAGTTTGCTTCTATCTCTGCACCATTGACTAGGCTGACTCGTGGCGGCTAAGTTTGATGGGATCGTGCGTGTGAGCGGTTTCCGATTCAAGGAGAGACTGACGACCGCCCCCGTTCTTACTCTTCCAGAGGGTCCAGACGGTTATGTTGTGTATTGTGATGCGTCAGGCGTTGGGCTCGGATGTGTGTTGATGCAGCTGGGTAAGGTTATAGCGTACGCATCCCGACAACTTAAGAAGCATGAGAGGAACTACCCCACCCATGATTTGGAGTTGGCAGCGGTGATTCACGCCTTGAAGATCTGGAGGCACTATTTGTATGGGGTTCATGTGGATATTTATACAGACCACAAGAGCCTCCAGTATATCTTCAGCCAGAGGGAGCTGAACTTACGACAGAGACGGTGGTTAGAGTTACTCAAGGATTATGATGTTGATATCATGTACCTGTTATACCACGTATTTCCAGAGTATGTACGTGAGGGCGTACGTATAAAATTTGAGCCTTAAAGATTTGGCAAGTTCGAAATTTGGGCACAAGTGCCGAATAGAATCGTTTTTCGACGAAACGTTTTACTAAACTTGCGAAGGGAAAATTCCGGCTATGTCATTTCTAATTTTTGCGGATTTTTCCGAGAGACGAAACATTTTGGACCAACGGGAGGGTGACAAGTTTCACCCTCACATTGGAGCACGTTTTGGGCGGCTTGGACGATTTGGGAGCACTTTAGTTGGTAGGATATTTTGTGCAAGTTGTGTGGTAGATGGATAAGGTCCACATGGTTAAAATCTAGCCCTACACTTGCACCACACTTGTGTTCATCTTGGCCATTGGTTGGCCTTTGGTTAGCCTATAAATACTCCCCTTACTTGAAGACTTTTTTCATCCAAACTTGAGCAATCTTTCTAAGTCTCAAATACTCCCTCCCTCTTGTTTGCTTTCGTCCAAAGCCCCTCCCCTTTGAGAAAGGCCCTTGCCGAGAGCCTCCTCCCCGCTTTGTGGTGCCTAGCAGGTACCCCAGCCTAGTTGTTTTCATATAATACCCTTGTTGTGGTATAGAAATACTCTCCTAGTATTGTTATAATGCCCAAATACCTTGGCCCAAATACCTTGTAGTATTCCCAAGGTTACACTTATACAAAAGCCCAGAAATACTATTATACCTTCTTTAGCCACTAAACGAAACCCTAAGGAAAACCTTCATAGTCGGTTGAAGTGTTAAGTAGAAGTCGTAGAACTTCCAAGGGTTGTTTGGAGCGGGTTGGAGCACTTCGAGTAGAGCTTAACGTTGCTCAAGAGCGACATTATACTTGGATAATTTTTGGGCTCATCGAGGTAAATACTACTGTCCTTCTATTGTAATTGGAAATTACATATTGTCGTAGTAGAAATGAATATAAGATTCATAGAAGAGAATTGAACGGTAATAGAAGGATATTACAGAAAAGGATTGAATTGAAATCACTTCAGAAGAATGCAAGTAGAAGTTAAAGCGTATTTACATGGATCGTATTACGAGATGATAACCTTTATTGGTTGAATGTTTTGCAAGTAGCATGTGCTACTTAGAAGGTGGACAAGGTTAGCCGGGTTATAGCCGTTGAGCGTTTTGCTTATAGTCGATAATCGTCGCGAGGTATGTGATTCTTCCTATACTCTTGAGCATGATATTTTAAAGGAAGATATATATAGTACGGCAATGTCTTTTGACTTAAGCCTGAAAAATATATAGTACGGTAGACGTACGTGTGCTAATTGAACGTAGTTCTACGGCAATGTCTTTTGACTTAAGCCTGAATAATATATAGTACGGTAGACGTACGTGTGCTAATTGGACGTAGTTGTACGGCAATGTCTTTTGACTTAAGCCTGAATAACAAGAAACTTGAAGTATGTCACAAGAGTTAAGAAACCATTTTTGAAAGAAGAGTAACACTTGGTTTTAAAGGTTTTAAAAAGAGTTATGCTAGTTTTATGGGGAGTTAGGTATAACGTCTTAAGAGGGGTAAAGAAAATGGTTTACTGATTTTAGAAGTTAAGAGACTTGATCTTATAAGATAAGAGACTTAACTTAAATGAATTAAAATGAGTTTTGTGTGAAACCTCATTCGTGAGTAATGAGTACGTGGTTTTTTTTAAAAAAGGAATAATGTTTCTTCGATTTGAAATCAGAATGTGTATCGACAAACCACTGCAGCGTTAATAAAGGAAAATGTATTGAATAATGAAGTATTATTAAAACCAGTAGAAACCTCCATCTGCATAGAAGCTAAGATGAAACAAAATGATATTACATTTTCTAGATCATGGCTGCTTAATAAGATTGATTATGAACAAGAATAACCTACTCGCCTATGGCATATGTTACTCAATTGTTTTAAAAAGAGATTAAGACATTGAACTATGAAACTTTTCTAAAAAAGAGACTTGCGTAATTGAAATTAGGCAAACTGGAACGTTAGGGAAAAGAAGGGCATTGTGTTGTCTTAAAATGGTTTAAAACATAAAGTGTTATAACAAGCTTTATGGGAAGTTGGTTATAACGACTTTATGAAAACAAAAGAAGGGTTTTATCATTGGTTTTTGTCACAACCCGTTCCAGGGCCCGTGACTGGTGCCTTACCGGGGCACCCAAGTAGTCATACATCAGTGTAATCAGCGGAAATATAAAGCAAGACATGAAACAGTTTATAAAATAGGACACAGTTTATGTGAGAAAACATCGCCTTTCGGCATACATATATAACATGGTTTAGCAGTTACATCCGACATCGCATAACATGACTACAGACTCTAAGGAAATATACAACTATGGCGACAGGGGCCCCGCCATACCTCGATCAGACAAAACTATCTACAACAGGGAGATCATACCCAAAAGTAGAGCCTCCGGAAAAGATGGAGCTCCCGACACCAACGTAGAGATCCTAAGAATGTGGATCTAGCACTGCCGCTTTACTGCGGCATGAACGCAGCCAAGGAGGTCGATAACAGTACTAAGTATATGAAATCAGAAATACTTAAATGAAACATATCATTTTGAAAACAGTTTTGCAAGTATGTATGAAACAACCAAGGAAACCGCACATAGTGCCACATCACAAACAAGAGCAGCAATAGGTAAACTGTAACAGGTCTTTTCTAGGCTGCGAATGATTGAAGCAGGGCCAATTGCCCGTAGTATCACCATGCAAGCCTAACTCGACTCCGAGTCCGCATAGGCCACTCACGGGCCCGCATGGTATAACCCCGCATCGAGGTAGCTACTCCTCGCATCGCCCCGACTCGTTGTCCGTGATGGCCACATAGACCGCATGAGGCATAACCCCGCATACTAACACGAACTCGTAGCTCCGCATAGGCCCCTGGACCCGCATGAGGTATTCTCGAATCATGGTCCTGCATCACCGAGTCTACCCGCATCGGAGGCGCTTAACCCCAGATCATCTCAAGAGGTGAGTGATGGTACACTAACGTAACGACTTATCTTTAAACAACATAAGCACAACAAGAATACTCTTTTCACAAACGTTACAAGACACTAACACACATAGCATCATATCATGTCTACTTATCAAACCATCTTATTATTCTTTTCACAATTCAATTTAAGTGCATATACACACATAGTCAAACTTGTTTCTTTTATCAATCTTAAGTGGTTATACTCAACTTCCCATAAAGCTAGTATAACTCTTAAGCTTCGCTTTAAAACCGATTAGTTCTCTTCATTAAAAATGATTCAAGATTCTTTTGAAATGCTTTCGGATCTTTATTATTCGTGCTTAAGCCGTGAGGCATCACAGAAGTGTTATTCAAGCTTAAGCGTGAGGCATTGCCGTAAGTATTATTCAGCTTAAGTCAAAGACATTGCCGTAGTTATTATTCGATTAACACATGTACGCTACCGTACTATATATATATTGTAAAATATCATGCTTTAGGAAGAATCACATACCTTCTCAAATAAAAACCACCGCCAAGTTGAATATGTCGCGCAGAGAGTCACCTATAATAGTCACAGATATCTATCAAAGACTACTCAAGGTCATTCTAAGCAGAGGGTTCATAATTTACGGAAAGTCGGGCAGCACTTCCCTACCGGTGAGCTATATAAGTTCATCGTGAAAACAAATTCCTATGTAAGTCTGCTTGATTATTCTTCTTTTAAACCCTTCTACTGTGGTAGATTCAATTCTATTCGTGATATTCTTCTAAGTATTTGATACTTATTCTAATACTACTACAGAAGTATTCTAATTCAAAAGAGGGTTAGGATTAGTTACCTCGGTAAGCCCAATAATATCCTAGAAAAAGTCGCGCCTGAGCAAGGTTTTGCTCCTAAGTTGTATGCTCCAAGGAAACCTTAGAAGTTCTTCACAACTTCTACTAAGTAGTAAGGTATTTGGGCTAGGGTATTTTGGGCATTATAACAATATAAGAAGGCAACTTTTCTAATGTTATACCCCGTATTTCCAGAGTATGTACGTAAGGACGTACGCAGAAAATTTGAAACTTGTACTAAGGCTTGGCCGAATTAATTTTGTTCACAACACCCGTTTTGAGTCGTTTTTCGACGAAACGTTTTCACAGCTTTCGTAGGGGAATTTCCGGCTATGTCATTTTTAATTTTTGCGGATTTTTCCGAGAGACGAAACATTTTGGACCAACGGGAGGGTGACATGTGTCACCCTCACATTGGAAGCAAGGGGCGGCAACCCTTGGCCGAAATGGGCCACTTTATGGCCTTGAATTGTGCCTTGTTTTGTGCCTTGTTTTGTGGAGTGTTTTGTGGAGTAGGGTTAGGGTGCACATGGCTTGATCTTGGCCTTACACTTGCCTTGCACATGGCTTGATCTTGGCCATTGGTTGGCCTTTGGTTTTGCTATAAATACCCCCCCTAAGCTTGAAGACTTCTTCCATTCCAAAAATCACCAAGTCTTGAAAGCCTTCCTCCCTTTCTTGTGCTCTAGCCAGCTCCCCCTCCCCTTTTCGTGAGGCCTAGTGGCCGAGAGGGTACTTTCCCTCCTAGTGGCCTTGGCCGAGAGCACACCCACCTGGGTGTTCTCGTGAGGTACCCCTTAGTGGTGTAGAAATACTCTCAAAAGTATTGTTATAATGCCCAAATTACCTTAGCCATATACCTTGTTGTATTCTAAGGTTATACCTATCTGAAAAGCCCGAAATACTATTATACTTCCGTCAGTACAAAACCGAAACCCTAGGAAATCTCCATAGTCAATGGTATTGTGTAGAAGTTGGTTAGAACTTCTAAGGGTGGTTTGGAGCCGGGTTGAGCGCACGGAGTCGAGCTAAACGATTGCTCGGGATCGACATTTAAACTAGGATAATTATGGGCTTATCGAGGTAATTATCTTGTCCTCTATTGTAATTGGAAATTACATGATTGTGAATATATAGTTGAAGTATACTATATAATAGAATCGAACATAGTTATCGCAATGTCTTTTGACTTAAGCCCGAATAATACTTACGGCAATGTCTTGCGACTTAAGCTGAATTTAAAGAAGAGTCTTGAATTGTAATTACATAGGGTCAGACATAAGAGACTTGTGTAGTAGTACCGTGGAGTAGAATTGTACCCGTAGGGTTAGATGTATAACCCCTGGTTGGCTTGGTAGCCTCGATAGAGAGAGATTTACGTTCATGGGGAGAGTGCTGCCGAATTTTGAGAGAATGTTCTACGATGAGATCTAAATGTTAATAAGCGCCTTGTGGCCTTATAGGTTGATGTACTACGTGTGGCGCGATCTACGTGGCTTAAGGAGTAGCCATACTGGAAGTACTTGGAGCGCTTTTGCTATTAGTCGATACTCGTCGCGAGGTATGTGAACCTCTTCCTATCTCTTCTAGCATGATATGTGTGAACTATGTAGTACGGTAGACGATACGTGCTAAATGTGTTTGAGTGGTTTAAAACATAAAGTGTTATAACGCTTTATGGGAAGTTGGTTATAACAACTTTATGTCGGTAAGAAAATACATGTGGTTTTTAAAAGGTAAATGATTTGAACTATAAGCGCTTGTTATGTGTTAATAAAGAACTTGAAGTATTTCAAAAGATTTTTGAATCATTTTGAAAGAAGAAGTAATACTTGGTTTTTTGAAAACTTAAGAGTTATACTAGCTTTATGGGAAGTTAGGTATAACGGCTTAAGAATGGTTTCTTGATTTGGAAATCGAATGTGTATCGACAAACCATCTGCGGCGTTAATAAAAGGAAATGTTTTGACTAATTAAGTACTAATAAAACCAAGAGAAACCTCCATCTGCATAGAAGCTAAGATGAGACAAAATGATATTTCCTAGATCATGGCTGCTGTAATAAGATTGTTATAAACAAGAATATCCTACTCACATAGGAGGCTTAGGTGTTATACCCCGTAGTTCCAGGGTATGTATGCGAGGACGTACGTACGAGAATACGACAGAAAGATTGGAAAGGAAGAAAGAGGCGATTTTTCCACGGAAAAGTTTCCGGTTTTTGTGAAGGAAAAAGGTTCGTTTATGGGAATTGGATTCCCAGATTTGGTATTCGGACTTCCGGAATATTAGAGAATTATGGAATTTTATTTTCAAATGGTCACGTGGGCCCACGGAGAAATTTACGGTTTGTGGGGCCCGCTTTGATTTTGAGATTTTGGCCGTTTTGGATATTTTCAAGACGAAATATTTTGATTTAATCGGGGCGACACGTGTCACCCCACGTGGCACCTTTGGGCCGAAATATGTTTGTGCACAACACCTTTGAGAGTCGTCGACGAAACGTTTTCACGACTTTCGTAGGGAATTTCCGCTATGTCATTTAGTTTTTGCGGATTTTTCCGAGAGGCGAACATTTTGGACCAACGAGAGGGCGCACTGCACCCTCATCATTGGTGGGCAAAGTGGGCGGCACATGGACGATTGGGAATGGCAAGTGGGAGATATTTTTGGTAGATATTTTGTGTGCAAGTTGGCTAGGTACACATGGGTGAATCTTGGCCCTACACTTGCCTAACACTTGGCTAGATCTTGGCCATTGGTTGGCCTTGGCTTGTGCTATAAATACCCCTCTCCTTTGATGAACTTCTTCATCCAAAATGCCTAAGTCTTGAGCCTTCCCCTTTTCGTGAGCCCTCGTCGAGAGTTCCCCTATGGTAGGCGAGGGTAGCCACCCCTCCTCAGGTGTGGCGTGGGTACCCCTAGCCTAGTGTTTTCGTATAAATACCCCCCCCCCCTCTTGGTAGAAATACTCTCAAAAGTATTGTTGTTATGCCCAAATTACCTTAGCCTTATACCTTGTTGTATTCTAAGGTTATACCTTTACGAAAAGCCCAGAAAATACTATTATACTTCCCGTCAGTCACAAAACCGTAACCCTAGGAAAATCTCCATAGTCCGTTGGAGTATTGTGTAGAAGTTGGTTAGAACTTCTAAGGGTGGTTTAGAGCGGCCGAGCGCTCGGAGTTGGAGCTAAACGATTGCCCAGGATCGACTTTATACTTGGATAATTATGGGCTTATCGAGGTAACTATCTTGTCCCCCTTTGTAATTGGATATTACATGTTGTAGGAATATATAGTTAAGGTATACTATATATATATAACTGAGCATACTTGTGGCAATGTCCTCGACTTAAGCTGAAGAATCAATCTGTAATTACATAGACCGTATTACATGAGACTTGTGTAGTAGTACCGTGGAGTAGAATTGTACCGTTAGGTTAGATGTATAACCCTCGGTTGGCTTGGTAGCCTCGATAGAGGAGATTTACGCTGTCATGGGGGAGGTCTTTAGAATTTTCGTAGGTTCTACGATGAGACCTAAATGTTAATAAGCGCCAGTGGCCTTATAGGTGGAAGTACTACGTGTGGCGCGTTCTACTTGGCGGGCCGAGTAGCCGAGGTACTCGGAGCATTTTGCTATTAGTCGATAATCGTCGCGAGGTATGTAACCTCTTCCTATCTCTCTAGCATGATATGTGTAAACTATGTAGTACGGTAGACGCATACGTGCTAAATGTGTTTGAGTGGTTTAAAACATAAAGTGTTATAACGGCTTTACGGGAAGTTGGTTATAACGACTTTATGTTAGTAAGAAAATACACGTGGTTTTAAAAGGTAATCGATTTGAACTATAAGCGCTTGTTATATGATAAGAAAGAACTTGAAGTATTTTCAAAAGATTTTGAATCATTTTGAAAGGAGAAGTAATACTTGGTGTTTGAAAACTTAAGAGTTATACTAGCTTTATGGGAAGTTAGGTATAACGGCTTAAGAATGCTTTCTTGATTTGAAATCGGAATGTGTATCGACAAACCACCGCGGCGTTAATAAAAGGAAATGTTTTGAATAATTAAGTATTATGAAAACCGTGAGAAACTTCCATCTGCATGTAAGATTTAGACAAAATGATATTTCCTAGATCATGGTCATTGTAATAAGATTGTTATAAACAAGAATATCCTACTCACACATAAGGCTTATGTTTCTCGATTGTTTAAAAGAGAATTATATTCTTAAATGAATAAGACTATGAACTACGGAACCTTTCTAAAATAAGAAACGTGAACATTTGAAATTAGGCAAACTTGACGCTTGAAAAATAATGTTGTTACTTGATTTTACAAAGGTAAGAGTTTTGGTTTTCTTAAAAGGACAAATACTCTATTTTATACTACGGGTATTGTGTGACTTATGTGAAAGAAACAGATCTTTTAAGATTTTAATGTGTGAAGTACTTTGGGGATAGATGCAACTTGTTAGTAGAAAGTACCTTGTGTGAATAACTTGATCAGATTGGTTTGTGATAGCCTTGTAATACTTTCTTGTTGCTTTGATAAGTAAACGTGTTAGGATGCTACGTGTGTTAGTATCTTGTGATGTTTGTGTAAAGGGTTTCCCTTGATTGTGCTTATTAACTATCACCGTTATGATAGTATTGTGGCATTCATCTCTTGAGATGATTCCGGGTTAAGTTGCCCTCCACGCGGGTAGACTCGGCGGTCGATGGACTATGATTCGAGATACCTACGCGGGTCCCGGGGGCCTATGCGCGAGCTACGAGTTCGGTGTTAGTGTTCGTCCTTTATGGGCATGCGGTCCCTTGTGGCTGCGCGACTCGAAGGTCGGTGATGCCGGGAGTAGCTACCCTCGACGCGGGAATACCTCATGCGGGCCGATGAGATTGGCCTACGCGAGTCGCGGAAGTTCCAGGACTAGACGCGCACATTAGATATCGCGCAAGTGGCGGCTTTGATCATGTGCGGTCTAGACAGATCTTATGATACGATTTATGACCTTGTTGGTACGGTGAGTGTTAGTAGTCGGCTATGCCTTCGCATTACCTGCACAGCTTTATTAGGACACGTGGGACTCGTGTTCATGTATTCCTTGGTGCTTGTATATCATAAATCGCCGGCATGAGGAAGGTATTCCACCGCACGATTGATGTTGTGGGCGTGAGACCCATTGTTAAATTGAGTGATGACTTGAGGTGTGAGTCCCCGACTTGACATGATCGCTATTTATGGTGAATCGTAGTTTGGTTATCATACATGTCTCCCGCTTTGTATAGACTACTATGATTTCATTTACTGATTTATTTTAGTTTCACATACTCTGCACTGTCAGACCGACCTCTTCGGGGCTGCTCATGCCGCGAGTTGAGGTACATCGATCGTTGATCCTAGCTCTCGTGGTCACAGTCGGCTTGGGAAGCTCCGTTTCTCGAGGCTTATCAGCCGTATAGTCCCCGTCGTAGTAAGTGTTTACATTCGTGGGTTTGGCGGGCCCCGTCCCGCCATTGTGGTCGATCATTCTTAGAGGTCCGTAGTAATCGCTGTAGGCGTGGTTGGTAAAAAGGATTAAGCTGTTCATTTGTAAAAGAGTTGATGGTTATATATATGCCGAAAGGCAAGTTTTCACAGATTATTGTTTTATATTTCTGTTATCTCATGTTGTTGTTTTATGTTCCGCTGATTACTCTGATGTTGTGTCACTAGGGTGCCCGGGGTAAGGCACCAGTCACGGGCCCAGTTTCGGGTCGTGACAAAAGTGGTATCAGAGCAGTTAATCCTCGGAAAGTGTCTACGCATCAGATCCAAGAAGTCTTGATTATCGGTGTGTTGTGCACCACACCAATAATCAGGAGGCTATAGGATATTTAGGATTGGTTTCTATTCTTCTCACTCTGAGATCGTGCCTTAGAGCTGTGTTGTAAGTTGGACCCTCTGACGAAATTCATTCCCTTATCGTTATGCCTCCGCGTAGGGCAACCCGGGCCCAGGAGGGCAGGGCAGCCGAGGGAGCTGAGAGTTGAGTTCAGAAGGTTGCGAGGGCACAGGCCCAATCATTACCTAGGGTAGTGCTTCATTCGGGAAGTTTTGCGACGTCACTAGCCCCAGCAGAGTTTAGCACGGCGGCAGCAGTGCCTACAATGACCATAATATTTGAACCTTCAGTTCCACGACCGGGAACAGAGAATATAGATTGCCAAGAGACAACCCTGTTACTAGCTATAGATTTGGCTACCAGAGAGTATACCGATGTACCGCAAGTCTGGAGGACTATCTAAAAGAGGGTTGTGCAAGAGTAATTCTTCAGTTAGGCTTGAGCATGGCCTGTGTACGGGCTTATGCGCAGCAGGCCGAGAAACGTAGAGATCGACGGGTTAACGGGACAGTAAGAGGCGAGCAAAGAAAGGTCCTTTGGTAACTTTCAAGGTGAGTATACCTTAAGTGCTATGTTCGATAGCGGTGTTAGTTGTGATTAGAATCATGGTGGGTTAACCGAGTAAGATTTTGGGGGATAGAGAAGGTGTGAGCCTTAGAGTGTTATACGTAAAGACCTTAGAGGTAAGGCCATCTCGAGAAAGGTGTAGTGTTATGTTTGACCCTTATAGGAGTGCATAGTGCACGTGAGCTATGTTCGTGGGATAAGTCCCCGAGTAGCGTGATTTGAAAGAAGGTAGTCGAGCTAGGAAGACCGCTAGGTTTTCGTAATATGATTTGTGAAATTATTCCTTCGGGGAGCTGGTGTTTTGCGCAATGCCGGGTCGGGTTGAGGCCATGTTGCGGGTCAACCCGCGGCAGGTATGGTGCGGGTCGGTTGTGGTGGTCCCGCCTTGTGGTAGGGTCATGAGGGTGTTAGGCCCATGTTTAGTTAGCCAGCGTGCAAGTTCGTGGATGCGTTCGACCAGTGGTCGGGCCGATGGGGGCAGCCTATCGTGTTCTTCGGTCAGGGTCGTTCCCTCGGCAGTGTTGTTGTTATCTGAAAAGGTTGTGAGGTTGCACGGGGTGCCTACCTTCACCTTATGACGGACAGTGGAGCCTGTGGCATACTGTTTCTCTTCTCGAGTTTGTACTGTGCGGGCTAGAACTCGTGAGTCTCAGATCGCATTCGCCTCGCCGTTGTTTTGATTTCGCGGGTAGCGCGAGGATCGTTGTCTCCGGGGAGTGTTTAAGCTACCATGTCGGTGTTGGATGTCGTCTTGTGACGCCTTGTAGGGCGTAAATGCAAGTTGCTTGGTCGATTGGTTCGATGTTGGCGGTTGAGATAGTTGTTGAGCTTGTTCCGGCAGATCGTGGATAGTGAGAAGCTTGTCTAGAAGAAGTTACGCAGCGCAGGAATCGTGCGATAATCGAACGACGCTTAGAGTTCGTTGACGGTCGGTCTTCTTGAAAGTACCACCCCGGTGTGACGAGTTTTGGAAATGAAGGAACTTAGCCCGAGTTACTTGGGCCTTTGAGTTCATGTGAAGAATAGGCCGAGTGCCTATATGTTAGCATTTGCCATCCGACTTAGGAAGAAGGGCGTCCGTCTTTTCGTATTGTTATGTTCGGAAAGTATCAAGATCCATCCGTAATGTTCCCGCTAATGATGACCACGTTAGAGATAGTAACCCAGTTTTGGAACCGGCCGTATCGAATGTGGTAAGAGTTCGAGCAGACGAGATCCTCCGGATCGCAGCACTGGCACTATTTGTTGGTCGTCGAGCAAGGCTCGCGACAAAGTGACAAAAGTAGTATTATTTGTGGTGATGTAGAGGTGTTTCCTCGTGGACTTAGATGTAAGTTTTGCGCAGTGTTTCCATGGCCACCGTGGCGTGATTGTTTCGTAAGTATAGTAGTGAAGACTATCTTGCCACGTGTTCGTTTTGAGACTTAGAAGGAACATTCGACGAATGTTTCTGGGGGAAGAATGTTATACCGTAGTTCCGTGGTATGTATGCGAGGACGTGCGCACGAGAATACGGCATGAAAGATTGGAAAGGAAGAAGAGGCGATTTTTCCACGGAAAAGTTTCCGGTTTTGTGAAGGAAAAGGTTCGTTTATGGAATGGATTCCCAGATTTGGTATTCGGACTTCCGGAATATTAGAGAATTATGGAATTTTATTTTCGAAAATGGTCACGTGGGCCCACGAGAAATTTACGTTTTGTGGGGCCCGCTTTGATTTTGAGATTTTGGCCGTTGGATATTTTGGAAGACGAAATATTTTGATTTAATCGGGGCGACACGTGTCACCCCACGTGGCACCTTTGGGCGAAATATGTTTGTGCACAACACCTTGCTAGAGTCGTTTTGACGAAACGCTTTCACGACTTTCGTAGGGAATTTCCGGCTATGTCATTTAGTTTTTTTATGGATTTTTCCGAGAGACGAACATTTTGGACCAACGAGAGGGCGACTGGCACCCTCTCATTGGTGGGCAAAGGCGCACGTGGACGATTGGGAATGGCAAGTGGGAGATATTTTGGTAGATATTTTTGTGCAAGTTGGCTAGGTACACATGGGTGAATCTTGCCCTACACTTGCCTAACACTTGGCTAGATCTTGCCATTGGTTGGCCTTGGCTTGTGCTATAAATACCCTCTCCTTTGATGAACTTCTTCATCCAAAATGCCTAAGTCTTGAGAGCCTTCCCTCCCCTTTTCGAGGCCCTCGCCGAGAGTTCCCCAGTGGGGTAGGCAGAGGGTAGCCACCCCTCCTTTGTGGTGTGGCCGGGTACCCCTAGCCTAGTGTTTCGTATAAATACCCCACTCTTGGTAGAAATACTCTCAAAAGTATTGTTGTTATGCCCAAATTACCTTAGCCTTATACCTTGTTGTATTCTAAGGTTATACCTTTACGAAAAGCCCATAAAATACTATTATACTTCCCGTCAGTCACAAAACCGTAACCCTAGGAAAATCTCCATAGTCCGTTGGAGTATTGTGTAAAAGTTGGTTAGAACTTCTAAGGGTGGTTTAGAGCGGGTTGGAGCGCCTGAGTTGAGCTAAGCGATTGCCGTGATCGACTTTATACTTGGATAATTATGGGCTTATCGAGGTAACTATCTTGTCCCCTTTGTAATTGGATATTACATGTCAGAATATATAGTTAAAGTATACTATATATATATAATCGAGCATAGCTTGTGGCAATGTCTGGACTTAAGCTCGAAGAATCGAATCAGTAATTACATAGGATCAGACATGAGACTTGTGTAGTAGTACCGGAGTAGAATTGTACCCGTTAGGGTTAGATGTATAACCCCGGTTGGCTTGGTAGTCCTCGATAGAGGAGATTTACGTTGTTGCGGGGTGAGCCGAATTTTCTGTAGAAGTTCTACGATGAGACCTAAATGTTAATAAGCGCTGTGGCCTTATAGGTGGAAGTACTACGTGTGGCGTTCTACTTGGCAGGAGTAGCCGAGGCTTGAGGTACTCGGAGCATTTTGCTATTAGTCGATAATCGTCGCGAGGTATGTGAACCTCTTCCTATCTCTAGCATGATATGTGTAAACTATGTAGTACGGTAGACGCATACGTGCTAAATGTGTTTGAGTGGTTTAAAACATAAAGTGTTATAACGGCTTTACGGGAAGTTGGTTATAAACTTTACGTTAGTAAGAAAATACATGTGGTTTTTAAAAGGTAACTGATTTGAACTATAACTGACTTGTTATATGATAAGAAAGAACTTGAAGTATTTTCAAAAGATTTTTGAATCATTTTGAAAGGAGAAGTAATACTTGGTGTTTGAAAACTTAAGAGTTATACTAGCTTTATGGGAAGTTAGGTATAACGCTTAAGAATGCTTTCTTGATTTGAAATCGAATGTATCGACAAACCACCTGCGTTAATAAAAGGAAATGTTTTGAATAATTAAGTATTATGAAAACCAAGAGAAACTTCCATCTGCATGAAGCTAAGATGAGACAAAATGATATTTCCTAGATCATGGTCTGTAATAAGATTGTTATAAACAAGAATATCCTACTCACACATAAGGCTTATGTTTCTCAGTTGTTTAAAAGAGAATTATATTCTTAAATGAATAAGACTATGAACTTTAACCTTTCTAAAATAAGAAACGTGAACATTTGAAATTAGGCAAACTTGGGCGTTTGAAAAAATAATGTTGTTACTTGATTTTACAAAGGTAAGAGTTTTGGTTTTCTTAAAAGGATACTCTATTTTATACTACGGGTATTGTGTGACTTATGTGAAAGAAGCAGATCTTTTAAGATTTTAATGTGTGAAGTACTTTGGGGATAGATACCGAACTTGTTAGTAGAAAGTACCTTGTGTGAATAACTTGATTGTATTGGTTTGTGATAGCCTTGTAATACTTTCTTGTTGCTTTGATAAGTAAACGTGTTAGGATGCTACGTGTGTTAGTATCTGGTGATGTTTGTGTAAAGGGGTTCCCTTGATTGTGCTTATTAACTATCGTCGTTATGATAGTATTGTGGCATTCATCTCGAGATGATTCGGGGTTGTCGCTCCACGCGGTAGACTCAAAGCGGTCGATGGACCTATGATTCGAGATACCTCATGCGGGTCCTGGGGCCATGCGAGCTACGAGTTCAGTGTTAGTGTTCGTCCTTTATGGGCATGCGGTCGCTGTGGCTGCGCGACTCGAAGGTCGGGGCGATGCGGGAGTAGCTACCCTCGATGCGGGAATACCTCGTGCGCCGATGAGATTGGCCTATGCGAGTCGCGGAAGTTCAGGACTAGACGCGCACATTAGATCTGCGGGCAAGTGGCGGCCTTTGATCATGTGGCCTAGACAGATCTTATGATACGATTTATGACCTTGTTGGTACGGTGAGTGTTAGTAGTCGGCTATGCCTTCGCATTTACCACTGCACAGCTTTATTAGGACACAGTGGGACACGTGTTCATGTGTATTCCTTGGTGCTTGTATATCATAAATCGCCAGCTGAGGAAGGTATTCCACGCACGATTGATGTTGTGGGCGTGAGACCCATTGTTAAATCGAGTGATGACTTGAGTGTGAGTCACGACTTGACATGACCGCTATTTATGGTGAATCGTAGTTTGGTTATCATACATGTCTCTGCTTTGTATAGACTACTATGATTTCATTTACGATTTATTTTAGTTTCACATACTACGATCTGACCTTCGGGGCCGCTCATGCCGCGAGTTGAGGTACATCGATCGTTGATCCTAGCTCGTGGTCACGATTCGGCGTTGGGAAGCTCCGTTTCTCGGAGGCTTATCAGTGTATAGTCCCCGTCGTAGTAAGTGTTTACATTCGGGGTTTGGGCCCGTCCCGCCATTGTGGTCGTATCATTCTTAGAGGTCCGTAGAAATGCTGTTGTGTGGTTGGTAAAAAGGATTAAGTCGTTCATTTGTAAAAGAGTTGATGGTTATATATATGCCGAAAGGCAAGTTTTCACAGATTATTGTTTTATATTTCTGTTATCTCATGTTGTTGTTTTATGTTCCGCTGATTACTCTGATGTTGTGTCACTAGGGTGCCCGGGGTAAGGCACCAGTCACGGGCCCAGTTTCGGGTCGTGACATTAGGTTTCTCAGATTGTTTAAAGGAGAATTATATTCTTAAATGAATAAGACTATGAACTACGAAACCGTTCTAAAATGAGAAACTTGAACATTGGAAATTAGGCAAACTTGAACATTGGAAAAGAATGTTGCTACTTGATTTTACAAAGATAAGTAATTGATTTACCTTAAAAAGATAATCACTCTATTTTCGTATACTACGGGTATTGTGAAAGTAACGTATCTTTTAAAGAGTTAATGTATGAAGTACTTTGGGGATAAAAACCCGATCTTGTTAATCATATAGTAGAAGGTACCTTGTGTGAACAACTTGATTGTATTGGTTTGTGATAGCCTTGTAATACTTTCTTGTTGCTTTGATAAGTAAACGTGTTAGGATGCTACGTGTGTTAGTATCTTGTGATGTTGTGTAAAGGGGTGTTCCTTTGTTGTGCTTATGTTGGTTAACGATAAGCTGTTGTGTTAATATTTTACATCACTCATCTCTTGAGATGATTCCGGGTTAAGCCGCCTCCGACGCGGGTAGACTCGAGTGATGCAGGACCATGATTCGAGAATACCTCATGCGGGTCTGGGGGCCTATGCGGAGCTACGAGTTCCGTGTTAGTGTCGTCCCTTATGGGCATGCGGTCTCATGCGCTACGCGACTCGAAAGTCGGGGCGATGCCGGAGTAGCTACCTCGATGCGGGGATACCTCATGCGGGCGATGAGATTGGCCTACGCGAGTGCGGAAGTTCGAGGACTAGACGCGCACATTAGATACGCGCAAGTGGCGGCCTTTGATCATGTGACGGCAGACAGATCTTATGATACGATTCATGACCTTGTTGGTACCGCTGGTGTTAGTAGTCGGCTATGCCTTCGCATTTACCCCGCACGGTGTTGTTATGGCACGTGGGACACGTGTTCATGTGTTCCTTGGAACTTTTATATCATAAACCGCTAAGCTGAGGAATGTGTCCCACGCACGATTGATGTTGTGGGCGTGAGATCCATCGTTATGTTCTTTTGTGATGACTTGAGGCGTGAGTCACGACTTAATATATTTGCTTAGTTATTGTAAAAATGTAGTTTGGTTATCATACATGTCTACTGCTTTATAGACTATTATGATTTCATTTACGATTTTTAGTTTCACATACTCGCACTGTTATCGACCTCCTTCGGGCTGCGTTCATGCCGCAGTTGAGGTACAACGCCGTTGATCCTAGCTCTCGTGGTCACGATTCAGCGTTGGAAGCTCCGTTTCTCGGAGGCTTATCGGTGTATAGTCCCTGTCGTAGTAAGTGTTTACATTCGGGGTTTGCGGGGCCCTGTCCCGCCATTGTTGTCATATCATTCTTAGAGGTCTGTAGTACTGTTGTGGGCAGGGTTTGTAAAAAGGATTAAACTGTTCATTTGTAAAGTTGTTATTTATATATGCCGAAAGGCAAGTTTTCCTCAGACATCGCTTTTGTATACGTCATTTCATGTATGTGTTTTATGTCCCGTGATTACTCGATGTTGTGTCACTAGGTGCCCGGTAAGGCACGATCACGCCCGCCGGTCGTGACAAAAGTGGTATCGAGCGATTAATCCTCGGAAAGTGTCTACGCATCAGATCCAAGAGTTCGATTATCGGTGTGGTGCACCACACCAATAATCAGGAGGCTATAGGATATTTAGGATTGGTTTCTATTCTTCTCACTCTGAGATCGTGCCTTAGAGCTGTGTTGTAAGTTGGATCCTCTGAACGTATTTCTTTCCTTATCGTTATGCCTCCGCGTAGGGCAAACCCGCCCGGGAGGGCAAGGCCGAGGAGGCGCGAGTTGAGTACAGAGGGTCACGAGGGCACGGGCCCAATCGTTACCTAGGGTAGTGCTTCATTTGGGGATTTCTGCGACGTCACTAGCCCCAGCAGAGTTTAGCACAGCGACGGCAGTTCCTACTGCGGCCATGATATTTGAACCTTCAGTTCCACGACCAGGAACAGAGAATATGGATTGTAAAGAAGCGACCCTGTTACTAGCTATGGATTTGGCTACCAGAGAGATACCGATGTATCGCGAGTCTTGATGACTACCTAAGAGAAGGTTGTGCAAGAGAAATCCTTCAGTTAGGCTTGAGCATGGCCTGTGTACAGGCTTATGCGCAGCAGGCCGAGAAACGTAGAGATCGACGGGTTAACCAAGGACAGCAGAGGCGAGCAAAGAAGGTCCTTTGGTAACTTTCGAGGCGAGTCACCTCAAAAGCAGATTAGATATGCACCTCCGCCAGTGCAGAGTGGTCTTCCACAGATTTCAGGACGTTCGGGGTGTGCAGGAGTTGGTCAGAACTCCAGGGCTTCCGGTTCACAGTGTGACAGACGTCATCCCGGGGAATGTCATCTTTTAGTTGGTACTTGTTGTACCTGTGGCCGTCAGGGCCAGGTGTCGAATGGGTGACCTAGTAAGGGGACTTTGCCTTCAGTATCGGTGGGTAGTTCGTCATCTTCCTTAGCTATGCGCCCTACGGGGCAGGTTTGATTAGAACGACTAAGGGGAGTGAAGCAGTAAATATAGATATATCTTTAACCCTCTAGAGATCAGTATGTATGATAAGGTGAGTATACCTTAAGTGCTATGTTCTGATAGCAGTGTGTTAGTCGTGATTAGATCATGGTTGTTTAACCGAGTAAGATTTTGGGGGATAGAGAAGGTGTGAGCCTTAGAGCTTTTTACCTAGAGACCTTAGAGGTGAGGCCATCTCGAGAAAAGGTGTAGTGTTATGTTTGACCCTTATTGGGAGTGCATAGTGCACGTGAGTTATGCTTGGGATAGGTCCCTAGTAGTGTGGAATGAAAGAGGGTAGTTGAGCTAAGAAGACCGCTAGGCTTTCGAAACGTGATTAGTAAGATTGTTCCGGATCGGGGAGCTAGTATTGCGCTGCCGGTCGGGTTGGCCCGTTGGGTCAACCCGCGCAGTTTGGTGGGGTCGGTTGTGGTCCCGCCTTGTGGTAGGGTCACGAGGTGTTAGGCCCAAGTTTAGTTAACCATCAGAAACTCGTGGATGCATTCGACCAGTAGTCGGGCCGAGGAGGTCAGTCGTCTTGTTTTCTAGCAAAGACCGTTTACTCGGCAGTATTGTTTTATCAGAAAGGTTGTAAGGCTGCACGGGGTGCCTACCTTCACCTTATGTCAGACAGTGAAGCCCAGGGTGTGGCTATTTTCGTTTTCTAAAAGTTTTACCAGGCAGGGTTAAGAACTCAGGTGAGTCTCAGAATCGCATTCGCCCTCGCGATGGTTGGATTTCGTGATAGTTGTGGGGATTGTTGTCTCCTGTGGAGGTAGTGTTTAAGCTACCATTTCAGTGTTCGGATGTCGCTTTTTTTTTTTAAAAGCCTCGTAGGGGCGGAAGTGTAAATTGCCGGTCGATTGGTTCGACGTTGGCAAGATTCAGACAGTTGGTTCAGGCTTGTTCCAGCAGACTGTGGATAGTGCGAAGCTTGTCTAGAAGAAGTTCTGGCAGCTCAGAGAAATCGTGCGGATAATCGGCGGCAATGGCGAGAGTTCAGGTCGACGGTCGGTTTTCTTGAAAGTACCACCCCGGGTTGGGTGTGATGAGTTTGGAATACAGAGGGAACTTAGCCCGAGTTACTTTGGGCCTTTTTGAGTTCATGTGAAGAATAGGCCAGGTTGCCTATATGTTAGCTTTTGCCGTCCGACTTAGGAGGCAGTACGTCCGGTCTTTCGTATTGTTATGATCGGGAAAGTATCGGAAATCCATCCAGAGTGTTCCCAGTCAATGATGACCCCGTTAGAGATAGTAACCCCGAGTTTTGGATAATCGACGCAGCACGTAAATGTGGTAAGAGTTCGAGTGTCGCGGCGGCTTCGTGATCGCATGCGGCCCGGCACTTGTTGGGTCGCTGAAGGTTGATGCCTCGGGCAAAGTGACAAGGTGGTATCATGTTGGTGATGTTGGAGGTGTTTCCTCGTGAACTTGGATGTAAGTACTTGCGTGGTGTTTACGTGGCGGATGTGGCGGGTTTGTTCTCGTAAGTATAGTAGTGAAGACTATCTTGCACGCGTTTGTTTTGAGACTTAGAAGGAACATTCGACGAATGTTTCTAAGAGAGGAGAATGTTATACCCGTATTTCCAGTATGTACGTGGGGCGCACGCAGAAAATTTGAAACTTGTACTAAGGCTTGGCCGAATTAATTTTGTTCACAACACCCGTTTTGAGTCGTTTTTCGACGAAACGTTTTCACAGCTTTCGTAGGGGAATTTCCGGCTATGTCATTTTTAATTTTTGCGGATTTTTCCGAGAGACGAAACATTTTAGACCAACGGGAGGGTGACATGTGTCACCCTCACATTGGAAGCAAGGGGCGGCAACCCTTGGCCGAAATGGGCCACTTTATGGCCTTGAATTGTGCCTTGTTTTGTGCCTTGTTTTGTGGAGTGTTTTGTGGAGTAGGGTTAGGGTTAGGGTGCACATGGCTTGATCTTGGCCTTACACTTGCCTTGCACATGGCTTGATCTTGGCCATTGGTTGGCCTTTGGTTTTGCTATAAATACCCCCCCTAAGCTTGAAGACTTCTTCCATTCCAAAAATCACCAAGTCTTGAAAGCCTTCCTCCCTTTCTTGTGCTCTAGCCGTGAGCTCCCTCCCCTTTCGTGAGGCCTAGTGGCCGAGAGGTACTTTCCCCTCCTAGTGGCCTTGGCCGAGAGCACACCCCCTACCTGGGTGTTCTCGTGAGGTACCCCTTAGTGGTGTAGAAATACTCTCAAAAGTATTGTTATAATGCCCAAATTACCTTAGCCATATACCTTGTTGTATTCTAAGGTTATACCTATCTGAAAAGCCAGAAATACTATTATACTTTCCGTCGATACAAAACCGAAACCCTAGGGAAATCTCCATAGTCGGTGGTATTGTGTAGAAGTTGGTTAGAACTTCTAAGGGTGGTTTGGAGCGGGTTGGGCGCACGAGTTGAGCTAAGCGATTGCTCGGATCGACATTTAAACTAGGATAATTATGGGCTTATCGAGGTAATTATCTTGTCCTCTATTGTAATTGGAAATTACATGATTGTGAATATATAGTTGAAGTATACTATATAATAGAACTGAACATAGTTATCGGCAATGTCTTTTGACTTAAGCTCGAATAATACTTACGCAGAATGTCTTGCGACTTAAGCACGAATTTAAAGAAGAGTACCGAATCGTAATTACATAGGGTTGTATTACAAGAGACTTGTGTAGTAGTACCGTGGAGTAGAATTGTACCGTTAGGGTTAGATGTATAACCCCGGTTGGCTTGGTAGCCTCGATAGAGGAGAGATTTACGCCATGTGGGGGAAATCTTTGCGAATTTTCGTAGAATGTTCTACGATGAGATCTAAATGTTAATAAAGCGCCTTGTGGCCTTATAGGTTGATGTACTACGTGTGGCGCGATCACGTGGCTTAAGGAGTAGCCGAGTTGGAAGTACTTGAGCGTTTTGCTATTAGTCGATACTGTCGCGAGGTATGTGAACCTCTTCCTATCTCTTCTAGCATGATATGTGTGAACTATGTAGTACGGTAGACGCATACGTGCTAAATGTGTTTGAGTGGTTTAAAACATAAAGTGTTATAACGGCTTTATGGGAAGTTGGTTATAACAACTTTATGTCGGTAAGAAAATACATGTGGTTTTTAAAAGGTAACTGATTTGAACTATAACTGGCTTGTTATGTGTTAATAAAGAACTTGAAGTATTTCAAAAGATTTTTGAATCATTTTGAAAGAAGAAGTAATACTTGGTTTTTTGAAAACTTAAGAGTTATACTAGCTTTATGGGAAGTTAGGTATAACGGCTTAAGAATGTTTTACTGATTTCGGAAATCAGAATGTGTATCGACAAACCACTGCAGCGTTAATAAAAGGAAATGTTTTGACTAATTAAGTACTAATAAAACCAGTAGAAACCTCCATCTGCATAGAAGCTAAGATGAGACAAAATGATATTTCCTAGATCATGGCTGCTGTAATAAGATTGTTATAAACAAGAATATCCTACTCACATAGGAGGCTTAGGTTTCTTAGATTGTTTAAAGGAGAATTATATTCTTAAATGAATAAGACTATGAACTACGAAACCGTTCTAAAATGAGAAACTTGAACATTGGAAATTAGGCAAACTTGAACATTGGAAAAGAATGTTGCTACTTGATTTTACAAAGATAAGTAATTGATTTACCTTAAAAAGATAATCACTCTATTTTCGTATACTACGGGTATTGTGAAAGTAACGTATCTTTTAAAGAGTTAATGTATGAAGTACTTTGGGGATAAAAACCCGATCTTGTTAATCATATAGTAGAAGGTACCTTGTGTGAACAACTTGATTGTATTGGTTTGTGATAGCCTTGTAATACTTTCTTGTTGCTTTGATAAGTAAGCGTGTTAGGATGCTACGTGTGTTAGTATCTTGTGATGTTGTGTAAAGGGTGTTCCTTTGTTGTGCTTATGTTGGTTAACGATAATTTGTTGTGTTAATATTTTACATCACTCATCTCTTGAGATGATTCCGGGTTAAGCTGCCTCCGACGCGGGTAGACTCGGCGATGCAGGACCATGATTCGAGAATACCTCATGCGGTCCCGGGGCCTATGCGGAGCTACGAGAGTTCCGTTAGTGCGTCCTTTATGGGCACGCGTCCTCAGGGCCATGCGGACTCGAAAGTCGGGGACGATGCCGGGAGTAGCTACCCTCGATGCGGGGATACCTCATGCGGGCCGATGAGATTGGCCTATCGCGAGTGCGGGAAGTTCGGGACTAGACGCGCACATTAGATCTGCGCGCAAGTGGCGGCCTTTGATCATGTGACGGTCTAGACAGATCTTATGATACGATTCATGACCTTGTTGGTACCGCTGGTGTTAGTAGTCGGCTATGCCTTCGCACTTACCCGCACGGTGTTGTTATGGCACGTGGGACACGTGTTCATGTGTGTTCCTTGAACTTTTATATCATAAACCGCTATGAGAATGTGTCCCACCGCACGATTGATGTTGTGGGCGTGAGATCCATCGTTATGTTCTTTTGTGATGACTTGAGGCGTGAGTCACGACTTAATATGATTGCTAGTTATTGTAAAAGCGTAGTTTGGTTATCATACATGTCTCTGCTTTATAGACTATTATGATTTCATTTCTGATTTTTAGTTTCACATACTAAATTTTGCCAGATCGACCTTCGGGCCATGCGTTCACGCCGCAGTTGAGGTACAACAGCCGTTGATCCTAGCTCTCGTGGATTCAGCGTTTGGGAAGCTCCGTTTCTCGAGGCTTATCATGGTATAGTCCCCGTAGTAAGTGTTTACATTCGTGGGTTTGGCGGCCTGTCCCGCCATTGTTATCATATCATTCTTAGAGGTGCAGACATCACTTGTGGGCAGGGTTTGTAAAAAGGATTAAACTGTTCATTTGTAAAGTTGTTATTTATATATGCCGAAAGGCAAGTTTTCCTCAGATTACTGTTTTGTACTTCTGTCATTTCATGTATGTGTTTTATGTCCCGCTGATTACTCTGATGTTGTGTCACTAGGGTGCCCGGGGTAAGGCACCAGTCACGGGCCCAGTTTCGGGTCGTGACATCTACCAAGGGAGGGGGGGTAGATTTTTGGCTAGGCTAGGGGGGGGGGCCTCGGCCAAACTACTAGGCTAGAGGGGGGGGTATTCGGCCAAGGGCCTTCACAAGGGGAGGGGGAGGAGTGTTGGACGAAAAGAGCTACAAAGGGAGAGGAGAGGATTTTCAAGACTTGGAAAGCTTTGTGGATGAAGAACTCTTCATCTTAAGGGGGGTATTTATAGGTCAAGGAGTGGCCAACCAATGGCCAAGATTTAGACAAGTGCAAGGCAAGTGTAGGGTGAGGATTAACTATACACAAATATCCTACCAACTCCTTGACTTGTGCACAAGGCACAAAAAACGTGCCATTGCTTAGCCAATTCGTCCAAATGGACGATTTGAAGTCCACCAATTGGAGGGTGCCAAGTGTCTCCCTCCCGTTGGTCCAAAATGTTTCGTCTCTCGGAAAAATCCGCAAAAATTAGAAATGGCATAGCCGGAATTTACCCTACGAAAGCTGTGGAAACGTTTCGTCGGAAAACGATTCTTTAAGCGAGTTGTGCACAATTTCGAACTTGGCCTAATCTTTAAGGCTAAACTTTGCACGTATTCCCTACGCACATACTGCGAAATACGGGGTATAACATTCTCCCCCACTTAGAAACATTCGTCCCGAATGTTCCTTCCCAAGACAGTTAACGATAAGATTCTTCATAACTTAAACAGTTTGCAAATGCCACACGCGGCCACAAAACAACACTTAGGCATAAACGATAACGAAAATTTACAAGTAGGAAAGTGAATTACCTGGAGGTGTGGGGAATAAGTGAGGATACTTCTGCCTCATGTCCTCCTCAGCTTCCCACGTCATCTCCTCCCTGAGCTCGTTCCGCCACAAGACTTTGACGGAAGCCACGTCCTTGGTCCGCAGACGCCTAACCTGACGATCGACTATCGCATGGGAATCTCCTCATACGATAACCCTCGGTCACTGACATCGTCAATCGGTGTACCCTAGATGGATCCCCGATACATCTCCTCAGCATAGATACGTGAAAACCGGATGCACTGCCTCCAGATCGGACGGCAGATCCAACTCATAGGCAACCTTGCCTACCCTGCGGACAATGAAACGCCCGATGTACCTGAAATGAGTTTCCTTCTTCCCGAATCTCATCACACCCTTCATGGGTGACACCTTTAGGAAAACCCAATCATGAACCTCGAACTCAAGATGCCGACGGCGATGATCTGCATACGACTGCCGACTACGAGCCGTCAATAGCCGCTCGGATAAGCTTCACCTTATCCATCACTCGCTGACAAATCTGGTCCCACTAGTCAGAACGACCCGCCCGTTCGCATCGTGCCTTACTGGCACCCTAGTGATACATACATCAGAGAAAATCAGCGGAACATAAAACATGAGACATTTAACAAGGGATATAATAAATAAACAGGCCAACCAAAAACAGTTGCCTTCAGTATATACATAAAACCTGAACAGTTTAATCCTTTTACAACCCTGCCCACAACAAGATTCTGCACTTAAGATATACATGACTATGACGGACAGGCCCTCGCCATACCCCGAATGTACAAGGACCTACAACTCGTGGAACACCTACTAAAAGATAAGCCTCGGAGAAACGGAGCTTCAAATGCGTTGAATCGTGATCCTATGAGCGAGGATCCACGATCGATGTACTTACTGCGCAGCATGAACGCGGCCCAAGGAGGTCGAGACAACAGTACCAAGTATGTGAAACTGCATAATATCAGAATGAAATCATTCTAGTCTATATGAAGCGAGACATGTATGATAACCAAACTACGATTCACAACATAAAACGATCATCACTCCAATATAACTATGGGTCTCACGCCCACAACATCAATCAGTTCGCATGGCGCATGCCGAATCGTGACGGTGTAGACATGTCCATGATGCAACAATAATACCAATGTCCCATGGCCACATGCCGGAATTCTGCATCGGTGTAGACATGTCCATGTGACCTCAACAACAAGACAAAGAATCCAAATGGAAACATACCCGTGCGCTACGATCGTGTCGATATGTCCAAAGGGAAACAATAAGACAACATTCCAAATGGACGATACCCGCGCGCTACGATCGTGTCAAGATGTCCAAAGGGAACCAATAAGACAACATTCCAAATGGACGATACCCGCGGCGCTACGCATCGCGGTCGATGTCCAAAGGGAAACAATAGACAAAGATTCCAAATGGACGATACCCGCAGCGCCACGATCGCGGTCGATGTCCAAAGGGAAATCACAAGGCGATAATCAAATGGAAACATACCCGCGCGCCACGCATCGTGTCGATGTCCAAAGCGATTAACCACAAGACCTTAACCAAATGGAAGCATACCCGCGCGCCACGATCGTGTCGGTATGTCCAAAGCGATTAACAACAATAATACTATCAGCGAACGCACTGCGGAATTTCTCCGCCATCACGCAAGACGTCCAAGTAAGTTCTCAACCAGTCAACCGACCCTCTATCGAGAGACGCGGTAACACAGAAACACAACGTTTGTACAATAAAGACTATCATCACAAGCATAGGCAAGTTTCACACAACTCAAAGTACTTTCATTTTATGCCAAAGTCCGGGTTTTTAACCCCAAAGTACTACATACGTAAGTTCTTTTAAAAGAGATCCATTTCTTTTATAAAAGTCACCCGATACCCGTAGTATTAGAATGACCAACCCACCTTCCTTTTCAAAACCAAGTAACAACATTCTTTTCCTAAGTTCCAGTTTGCCTAGTTTCAATTACTCAAGCTTCTCATTTTCAAATGGTTTCATAGTTCCCAAACTTAATCACTTGATTCCTTTTTAGAACAATTAAGTAACATATGTCATATATGTGAGTAGTTTATTCTTGTTTATAACGATCTTATTACAGCAGCCATGATCTAGAAAATGTAATATCATTTTGTCTTATCTTAGCTTCTATGCAGATGGAGGTTTCTACTGGTTTTAATACAACACATCATTATTCAATACATTTTCCTTTATTAACGCTGCAGTTGGTCCTGTCGATACACATTCGATTCCAAATCAAGAAACATTATTCCTTTAAAAACCAAGTACTCATTACTCACGAATGAGGTTTCACACAAACATCCTCATTAAAACAAATAAGTTAAGTCTCTTATCTTATAAGATCAAGTCTCTTAACTTCTAACATCAGTAAAACCATTTTCTTACCTACATAAAGCTGTTATAACCAACTTCCCATAAAGCCGTTATAACCCTTTATGTTTTAAAAACAATCAAACACAGTTAACACATGTACGTCTACCGTACTACATAGTTCACACATATCATGCTAGAAGAGATAGGAAGAGGTTCACATACCTCGCGACGATTTATCGACAATAAGCAAAATGCTCCAAGTACTACAACCTTGCTAGCCCTTTCCACTCCTCGAGTAGAATACGCTACTCTTAGTACTTTCACCTATAAAGGTCACAAACGTCTATTAACCCCAAAACACAAGTTTCTATCTTTCTATAGAAAATTCGGCAGCACCTCCCCCCCCCGCAACAGCGTAAATCTCCTCCTCTATCGAGGCCGGCTACCAAGCCAACCAAGGGGGGGGTTTACACGTCTACCCGGACGTGTACAATTCTACTCAGTAACACTACACAAGTCTACCGCAATACAGTCCTATGTAAATACGATTCGATTCTTTATTCTTCAGCTTAAGTCAAAAGACATCCGAATACTAAGTATAGTTCCATATATAGTATACTTCAACTATATACTCTAACAAACATGTAATTTCCAAGTACAATAGAGGGACAAGATAATTACCTCGATAAGCCCAAAATTATCCGAGTTTAATGTCGCTCCTGAGCAAGGTTTAGCTCCACTCCACGCGCTCCAAACCACTCCAAACAACCCTTAGAAGTTCTAACCAACTTCTACTCACATACTTCAACCAACTATGAAGATTTCCTGCGGGGGTCGGGTTGAGACTAAAAGGACAAAAGGTAGTATTTCCGGACTCTACGTAAAGAGGTATCTTTGGAATACTACAAGGTACAAGGCTAAGGTATTTTGGGCATTATAACAATACTTGGAAGACAACTTTCTACCAAGGGGGGGGGTAGGCTCGGCTCGCACAACTAACTAGGCTGAGGGGGTGTTCTCGGCCAAGGGCCTCTTTCTAAGGGGGAGAAGGGAGTTGGACGAGAGCAACAACAAGGGAGAGGGAGGGATTTCAAGACTTAGACAAAGTGAGGAGTGAATGAATAAGTCTTCACAAGGGAGGGGTATTTATAGCAAAGCCAAAGGCCAACCAATGGCCAAGATCTAGCCAAGTGCTACACAAGTGTAAGGCCAAGATCAAGCCAAGTGCACCCTAACCCTACTCCACAAATCCCTCACAAATATCTACACAAATATCTACCACCACTTGCCCATTCATTCGGCCCTAGCCGCCCCTTCAAGTCCACCAACGAGAGGGTGCCAAGTGTTGCCCTCTCTTTGGTAAAAAACGTGCCGTCTCTCGTAAAAATTCGCAAAAATAATAAACGACATAGCCGCAATTTTCCCTTCGTAAGCTTTGTAAAACGTTTTAAAAAACGACTTAATCGGGTGTTGTGACAATAAAAATTTCGGCCAGTGCCACATGGGGTGACACGTGTCGCCCGATTCGCCAGAATATTTCGTCTTAGAAAATATCCAAAATACCGGAAATCTCAAAACAAAGCGGGCTCCACAAAACCAGAATTTCTCCGTGGCCCCACGTGACCATTTCCAAAAATAAAATCTCAAAATTCTAATATAATCTATGAAGTCCAAATACCAAACTGGGAATCCAATTCCATTAATGAACCTTTTTCTTCACAAATAACAGAAACTTTTCCGCGAAAACTCACATCTTTCTTTCTTTTCAAAATTTCTGCTGTACTCGCACGTACGTCCTCACATACATACCCTGCAACTACGGGGTATAACATTCTCCCCTCCTTAGAAACATTCGTCCCGAATGTTCCTTCTCAAGACGGATATCGATGAAGTTCCTCTAACAAGTTGTCAACGCCACGCTGGCCACGAAATAAATAACACACGTTATCTTCCTTCCTTACTCGTCGCCCTTCTCGAACACTTGAACTCTTCTAGTACGTACCATACTTGACCATTACTCCGTTCGAAAATCTCCGAGTCACTACCTCCAAACTTGGTCATCTTACTAACATCAAACTTCCTTAAGGCCATTCCCGCTTTACGAACCGCTCAGTCGAACGCGTCCACGAACTCACACGATGATCATCTAAACTGCCTAGCACCTCGTGACCCTACCACCGCGACCACCTAACTGCCCCACTTAAACGGGTTACGGTTTGACCCGCAAATGGTCCTAAACCCGACCCCCAACCGTGCCAAACTCTTGTTCCCCGATCCGAAACAATCTTACTAGTTCACATCATGAAAGCTACCACTTCCATCTCACACTACCCGTGGACTTATCACACAAATAAATCCCACGCATACTACTACTCTGATAAGGGTCAAAAATAAATCTTTAACTCAAGACGACCTTACCCCTAAGGTCTCAGTCGTGACATAGTCTAAGGTTCACACTTACCATGCCCCCATACGTATCCTCCCAACTAACCATACATTCTAACTCACACATATCACAATGCTATCCGTACATAGCACACAATAATGAGACCATCATAACCAGCATACCAAAACTCTAGAGGGTTAAGGATATACCTGAAGCTACCGCTCCACTCTAATCATAGGCCTGCCCTGCAGGGCGCATAGCTGTAGAAGGTGATGAACCAGCCACAGATCCTGAAGGCCGAGTCGTAACATCCGCGCTTCCCTTGGTCGGACGGTTCCTCGCAAATGGCCCCCGCTGCCGCATGTAAAACAAACTCCCTTTCTAGCACGACACTCTACAAAATGGAGTCTACCACAATGGTCACAACGAGGTAGGGTGGCTTCACCGGTTAACACCCCGCTCGCCAAAATTCAACCTCGAGCCACGACCGCCTCAAGACGGTGGAGGACTACTCAGCCGGTGGGGTATATAACTAGCTCTTCTGAGGCGGTCCGCCTCAAAGCCACCAGCGACCGCCGCCCCGCCCTCTTCTCGCTGATCCAGTCATTCCGTCGACCCTCCGTGCCTCACATCCCGGTGCATGAGCTCGCGTGCGCAATGTCCATGCCCACAAGAGAAACACCCGCACAAGATTCGGCCATATAATCATCAAGCGGTGACGTAGCGATGCACCCTATCCTCCATATTCGCAACTAGCGCAGGACATATCGAGCCAAAGAATCGAACTCGACATTGTACTCACGACGGGCGCCTCTGTCTTAGTAACAAAAATTGTTTACTGCGCCCTCCTCATCTGCGAGGCAAGAAGTGCGTGAGGAAAGCCCCAAAACTCATCCCATACTGCTGAGGTGCATGCTCTCCCGAAAGCTCCATGAATCAAACCAATCGACGGCGGTATCACGCGGCCGATGCGAACCAAAGGTCACAGACTCGGTTCAAGCCTTGATCACCCGCATGATCCGTCAGAATCGCCGGATGAACTCCTGCGGATCATCCTCGTGCCTCGACCCATAAAACTCGGGCGGGCTAACTCGTAAAGTCCCGTAGCCTCAAACTATCTCGCCGGGTGAACCATCGTGCATCGAACGGAATCGCCGTGATTCACTGCTCTCATATTCGCCACAACCTCGCCAATAATCGGGCCATCTCCTTGTGACCCATCTCCCTCGCCTGCATCGTGGACCGAGGCTCGTATCAGAGTCTCATCGCCCACCGCCGCGCTCTAAACTCGCTGGTGCCGGGCGCGCGCGAAACCCGCCGTCAAGCACAACCTCGTGCTTATGCGGGCTGCGCTCGCACTTCTCTCAGATCTCACTAGCGGACCCTCGCCGCTTTGCCCTTCGGCTCGTTGCTTGGCGGAGGCATAATCGTAAAAACGAGATACGTCGGAGGGGTACAACTTACAACACGACTCTAAGGCACGATCTGAATGAGAAGAATGGAAACCAATCCTAAATGTCCTGGCCTCGATTATAGATGTGGTGCACAACACATCGATAATCAAGACTCTACTAGACACGGTTCAGACACTTTCCGAGGATTAATCGCTCGATACCACTTTTGTAACGACTTCGCCCGGTTCGCATCGTGCCTTACCGGCACCCTAGTGATACATACATCGAGAAAATCAGCGAACATAAAACATGAGACATTTAACAAGGGATATAATAAATAAATAAACAGCCAACCAAAAACAGCTTGCCTTCAGATATACATAAAACACCGAACAGCTTTAATCCTTTTACAACCCCGCCAC